>OY728120.1:561571732-564276732 GCA_963277665.1 Viscum album | reverse complement strand
ACGAATAGATATTGGTATCTTCATTAATGGGATAAACATTAATTTTTCCATTAAAGAACCAAAATAAAATAATTATTTTATTATTTATATCACATATTATTTTTAATTAAGTTCTTATAGTCATCCATGTTTTTATTTTATATCATTTTTCAAGTAGGTTGTTAAAACGACCCAAACAAAGACCCACCATTGTTATGGGATGATTATAATTATGAAAGTGGTTTATTTTGAAATAATATCATCATTTCATAAGTATAATGATATTATTTAGATAATTTTAACTAATTGAATTATATTTTAAAACGTTTTAATAAATAATAAAGAAACTGAATGAAAAATGAGATACATTACTTAATGGAGGTAGTAGTCCGCACAACACACAATTACTATTTTTATTTCTAAAAGAATAAGAGGGAAAGATGTTGGGTTATAATTTTTATATTCATAATAATAGTTATATTATCTATTTCACATTTTTTCTTCACTTTCACCTTTATAATTTGTGAATATAAGTGGTGTAACATCCCAGGTAAATAAAGAATAATAAATTTTCATATTTATTAATATTTGTGAATTAAATATTAATTTTACTTTAAAGGGGATGCTATGTTCAATGGAGTACCCGATATGCAACAAGTAGTTCATTTAAAATCTTATGTTGCACACAATGCTGAGTCATACTGAAAAATAATAATATAATATTATTTTAAATGGTAGTTAACGCCTAGCCGTTGTATTGGCGAGAATGAACAGAACTAACTACAATATTATTATACATGTTTGTTAAATGTTTTTACATTTATCCAATAAAAGTTAAAGGATTAAAATGTGAATGAATCTAATTTTAAGAAAAAATAGTCTAATATTCTTTAAAAAGTAAATTTACCACCTTTTGATAGAGAACCCTCTTTAAATATAGTTTTGGTTTCTTTTATATGTACTATTTGATAAAATAAAATTCTTTTTTAGATTCGGGACATCAAAATTTACTTTTGGTAAATTTTTGGTATTTTTTTTGATAAAATTTATTTTTTAATAAATAGTGAAAAATACTGTATTTTAATTCCAAACTACCTTTTAATCTAATTTATTTAAATGGTTTAATTATATTTTTAATTATTTTTAAAATGTAATTAGATTATATTTTTACCATTTAATCCAATGTTTGTCATTGGAAGTAATTTCACTTTGAAATTGGACATAAACTAGTGTCAATCGTTTGATAGTTATAGTTTCTTAAAAACACACTTTGGTTTTGACAACGAGAATTAATTTTAAATTAATTAATCCAAATTATATTTTTTGAATTTTTTTAAATAGACATCATTTTTTAATTCAGAATATCAAATATATCTCAGGCTGAATTTTTGGTATTTTTCTGAAAAACTTCAATTTTTGATGAATAGTGAAAACACTGAGTAATAGTTAAAAAGCAAACTTTTTTATTTAAATGAAATTTTACAGCTTCAATGAATTGAATTTTGAAAATAATACATACATGGTTTTTATTAGTAAGTAAAATCTTGTTCAATAAGATAAAAATAATTTTTGGTGAATAGTGACTTTTCACTTTCATTTATCGCAGTTAAAGGTAAATAGGGTAATTCAAGGTAAAAATAATATTATAATTATATTAATTTACCCTAAAATGTGTCATAATATTATTGGTTGATTCATTTACGACCATGGGAATCCTTGGTTCAATTTTGGGACCCCAATGGAGCCACTTAAGAGTTATAATGACACTTTATATTAATTAATTTAAAGAAAAGACAAAAATGACATAAACATATATCTTTTAGTAAATTATTTTTTATGGGGTTATATAAGTTATCTCTTTGAATATGAATATTATTTTCAAATATAAAAATATATCCTACATCATGGTATTTTTTTTATAATTTTTTGACATCAAATAAATAAAATTATTTATGACAAAATAATGATGTAGTGTTTACCTCATTAATAAATGATTTAAATAAATAAGATTATAATAATTAAAACAATATCCAAAGCCTATCCAATTATTATTGGATGATTTTATTTCGAATATGAGTCATCGTATCTTCAACTTTAATGAGTTTTGGACCTTCTGAAAACGAAAATCATTATATAATAAAATAATATTTTCAAATTTTCCTTAAGAGCCCCTCCTCCCCTTATAAAAATCCCTCAACTATAACCAATTACTCACACATCTTAAGCCATTTGTATCATCCAAAATCTTCCCAATTAAGCTCCCTAAATCCCCCTCTTCCACCTAGAATCCTTACCTTAGGTAGAAGGCACTTCAAGAAATCCTTCTGGTTCAAACCCAAGGGAGTTACCTGATTTAAAGGTAACATCTTCTTTTAAGTTCTTTTCTTTTATTTTACTTATCCAACCCCATAAAATATTTTTATTCCTTTATTTTATAACAAAAAAAATATCATCAATATACTAGGTTGTTTCTATGAGAATTATTAGAACTAAACTTACACACACCTCCATTTAATGGGTAAAGAACATACTGTTTCTGTTGACGACGAACTACTACCTCACGAAATGATGATTGTTCAATTATATCCTACCACCTATTATGGTGGAAATTATGATGGAAATATATTTATATGTAATATATATTATATTTATATTTTTTCTATGCTTCTGTATTTTTCATTTAGAGCATACCTTTATGGTTTCCATAATGGGTAAACACGATAATTTCATTTAAGGAAGTGCAGACTACTGCCCCCTCAACATGATATGACTCATTCATGCCATACATGGGATTTATAAAGGATAGAGTTATTTAAATTATATATTATACTGGAATTATAATATATCTTTGTATAATTAAGTTTTCATTCCATTAAAGTATGAAATAGAAAAGAAAGTAGCATTTATGCGTACGTACGACCTACTGTCTCTATGAACGATGCATTTCATTTCATATCTTATCTCCAAATGTTATGTGATGTTATAAATACATATATATACTAGATATAAATGATATATATGATATATAAATCATGAATATCATTTTGGAGATAGTGGAATTTTGACCACATGGAAAATTTATAATTAGAGTAAGTTCATTTTTTAACTCAAGTTTCGAACATCGACAAAATGTCCGATATGAACTCAAATAATTAACTAATGATTATAAAAATGTAATAATTTATATAAAAGGAATAATGAACTTGAAATTTTTTCTTAAGAAAGTATAAATTAACTTAAGTTTATTTTTAAGGAAATTAAAGAACGAACAGGTCAAGTTAGACATAAGGTAAGGGACTTCGTCTCAATCTCCTTTCATTGAGGTAAATTTTGATTTATACATGAATTTATTTTATACGGTGTATACACCCCTTTGAATTTTCATTTCATTCAAAGGGAATATTTTTTCTGGGTATCATTTTACTAAACGAAAAAATGAATGTTTTTGTTATTTTCGGTGATAATGACCTCTCCACCGCTGTAATCGTTAGTTGGATTCCTATATAAGCCTTAATGTTTTTAAAATGAAAAAGAAACCTCTTATTATGTTTTTAGGTGTTTTGGTATTGAAAATGGTTTTTGAAATTTATTTATTATTTCAATATATTGAAATTACTTATTTTGATTGCAAATGAAATGTTATTAGTGAAATATTTATATTTGCAATATTTTATGTGTTATGATTTTATAATGGTACTTAGACATTTGATGGGTGGTTATGTGATAAATCAAATATCAGGTGGTGTTGTGATAAACTTGGACGAGTGGTTACATTATAACCTCCAATGCATTGGGTATGGAAGTCGGCCGTATGGCTATTCCATTTAGTGATATGTGTGGATATCGACCGTATAGTTATTCTATTAAAGTATGTTTATGTCCCAAGTTAACCTTATATGTTATGTGTTCTTTATATGGGTTTTATGGTAATAATTTGTTTACAAAAGGGTAATCAATGATCTTTTATTCGGTGAAGAGTATTTAATACTTCATAAAGGTGAAAATTATTACTTATGATAAAGTATTCTTGGTTTACTTGTTGTTTTGAAAAACGAATAGTTTTCCTTCTTTGCATATCCCTTACTGAGCTTTTTATGATAATACCAAGTTTTTTTAAATGTTTTCACAGGGTATAAAGATGAATAGGGTCAAGGATGGGATCAAGGAAATGTAATTCTGTCTAAAATATGGAACTAGACATGAATTTTTTTATAGTTTTTATTTTATGAAAATAATGGTTACTGAGTAGAAATGTATATTTTGTAATATTCAAGATGTAATGTAATAAGTTATGGCCTAATTATCTAAAACTATAAACCTGAAAAGATCCTCAATGTGAATTATTAACTTAATTCAAGATTATGTAATGTTTAAGGCTCGGTCATTATAGTTGGTATCAGAGGTCAGTTTAGACAACTTTAGGAGTTAGGATATTGTTAAATTAATATCTATAAATTAATTTATGGAAATATTGAAATTATATAGCATTTATAGATTACCATGTTTCTTAACCTAATATATTTCTGTGTTAATAATGGTTTTTCATAGAGGAAACATGTAAGTTGTTATGGGAATGCATACAGAGGGAAATGGCCTTCAAAATTAGCATCCTGAGATGGTCAGAATCAGAATTGAACAGTTTGATGCAGTGATGGCTCGGTTGACTCAGGTGATAAATGGTGGTTGTGTTTATAGATTATATTTTGGTATATTACAAACTTAAATAGGAACATGAAAGTCATTTAGGGACTGTCTTTCAAAACTTAAAAGAAAAGAAACTGTTTGGGAAATTCAGCAAGTGTGAGTTTTTGTTACAAAAAATTTTATTCCTTGGTCACATTGTTTAAAAAAATGGAATAATTATTGATCCTGATAAAACAAAAGTTATTGAAGAATGGACAAGACCCAAAAATATAACCAGGATCCATAGTTTTCTTGGTTTAGCAGGTTATTACCGGAGGTTTGTTAAGAATTTTTCACGTTTATCTAGCCCAATGACTAAGTTAACTTGAAAAGGTGTTAAGTTCATTTTGAAAAAAGAATGTGATGATTGTTTTCAAGAATGGAAAAGAAGATTATTGAATGCTTTAGTTTTGGAATTACCTTCTAGAAATGGTGAGTTTGTTATCTACAACGATGCTTCGTTGAAAGTACTTGGTTGTGTCCTAATGTAGAATGATCAGGTAATTTCTTATGCATCACGTTAGTTGAAACCTCATGAGTTAAATTACCCTACACATGATTTTGAATTAGCTGTTGTTGTTTTTGCTTTAAAAATTTGGTGGCATTATCTCTATGGAGTAAAATGTGAAATATATACTGACAAAAAAAGTTTGAAGTATATATTCACTTAGAAAGAAAAAAACATGAGACATATGAGATGGTTGAAATTAATCAAGGATTATGATCACACAACTCATCACCATCTGGGAAAATCAAATAAAGTGGATGATGCTTTGAGTTGAAAAATTAATGATTCATTAACCACGCTATGTTTGGAATGAGATCCTTTGGTTTTTAATTTGATGAACTTTGTCATAGAAGTTGTTGGTGTAGGAAATTCCTACGTTTTTTTTTTCAGGTGTCAGTGAAATCATCTCTATCAGACAGAGTTAAGTAAGCACAGAAGAAAGATAGGGAGTTGCAGAAAAAGGTAGAGTTGGTTCAGAAGGGTAAGTTACCTAAATTTGACATTGATAAAGATTGTGTTTTGAGATTTGGAAAGAGATTATGTGTGCCTTGTGATTCACAATTGAAGAAATACTTATTATGTGAAGCTCATAGTTCTACATTTTCAGTTCATCCTAACAGTACTAAGATGTACAATGATCTTCAGAACTATTACTAGTAGGATGGAATGAAAGGAGATATTGCTGATTTTACTGTGAATTGTTTGACTTGTCAATAGGTTAAAGCAGAGCAACAGTTACCGAAAGGGATGATTCAGTCTTTATCAGTGCCAGAGTGGAAATGTGAAAATATATCCATGGAATTTGTTGTGGGATTACCAAATAAAAATCAAGGTAATAATGCAATCTGGGTTATTTTTGATTGATTGACTAAATTTTCTCATTTCCTTTCTATTTGACATACTTTGTCTCTAGACCAACTTTCTCAGTTATATGTTAAAGAGATAGTCAGGTTACATGGAGTTCCCCTCTCCATTGTATCTGATCATGATCCCAAGTTTTCTTCTAACTTTTGGAAAGGCCTTTAGAAGTAATTGGGTACTAAATTAAATTTTAGTACATATTTTCATCTTCAATCATATGGGAAGTCAGAATGAAAAATTCATACCTTGGAGGATATGTTACATGATTTCTCAATGAATTACCAAGGAAGTTGGGACCAACAACTTTCTTTGGTTGAATTTTCTTATAATAATAGTTTTCATTCCAGTATATAGATGGATCCATTTGAGGAATTATATGGGAAGCAGTGTCGAACTAAAACTTTTTGGGATGAAGTAGGTGAAATGAAGTTGATGGGACCAGAATTGGTAGAAGAGATGGAATAAAAAGTTTAGTTGATTCAGAAGCACATGAGAATAGCTCAGAGCAGGCTGAAAAGTTATGCAGATAACTGGAGGAAGGATATCTCTTTTGAGATAGGTGATCTTGTCTTTCTCAAAGTTTCTCTATGGAAAAGTGTGATGCGTTTTGGTAATAAGGGAAAGTTGAGTCCAAGATTCATTAGAACTTATGAAATCCTAGAGAAAGATGGATCAGTTGCATATAGAGTGTATTTAACTCCAAGTTTATCCTAGGTACACAATTTTTTTCATGTTTCAATTTTGAGGAAGTATATGCCAGATTCATCTCATATTTTGAGCCCAGAGGTAGTTCAGTTGGAAGGGAATCTCTCTTACGAGGAACAACCAGTCCAGATTCTTGATTGAAGAGAGAAAGTGTTGTGGAATAAGGTAATTAATTAGGTAAATGTTTTGTGGAAAAACCATATATCCTAAGTGGCAACGTGGGAATCTGAAAATTCTATGAGGGATAAATTCCACCACTTATTTGATAAATGAATAAAATTGCGAGGACGCAATTTCCAAAACGGGGGAAGGATGTAACATCCCAGGTAAATAAATAATAATACATTTTCAAATTTATTATTATTTGTGAATTAAATATTAATTTTAATTTAACGGGGATGCTATGTTCGATGGAGTACCCGATACGCAAAAACGAGTTTTTTGAAATCTTATGCTGCACACAATGCTGAGCCATACTGAAAAATAATAACATAATATTATTTTAAATGGTAGTTAACGCCTAGCCTTTGTATTGGTAGGAATGAAAAAAACTAACTACATTGTTATTATACATGTTTATTAAATGTTTTTACATTTATCCAATAAAATTTAGAGGCTTAAAATGTGAATGAATCTAATTTTAAGCACAAATAGTCAAATATTATTTAAAAGGTCGTTTACCGACTTTTGATGGCGAAACCTCTTTAAATATAGTTTTTGTCACTTTTATATATTCTATTTGAGAAAAATAAAATTCTTCTTCAGATTTGGGACATCAAAATTTACTTTGGGAAAATATTTGGTATTTTTCTGATAAAATTCATTTTTTAATGAATAGAGAAAAATACTGTATTTTAATTCAAAACTGCCTTTTAATATAATTTATTAATATGGTTAGATTATCTTTTTAATTGGTTTTAAAATTTAATTAGATTATATTTTTACCATTTAATCAAATTTTGGTCATTGGAAGTAATTTCACTTTGAAATTGGATATAAATAAGTGTCAATCTTTTGATAGTTATTGTTTCTTAAAAACATGATTTTGTTTTGACAAAGGGAATTAATTTTAAATTAATTAATCCAACTTCTATGTTTTGAATTTGGTAAAATAGACATCATTTTTGAATTCAAAATATCAAATATATCTTGGGCTGAATCTTTGGCATTTTTCAAAAAAACTTCAATTTTTGATGAATAGTGAAAACCCTGAGTAGTAGTTAAAAAGCTGACCTTTTCATTTAAATGAAATTTTAATACTTCTGTGAATTGAATTTCAAAAATATGAAATACATTGTTGTTATAATAATATTTATTTATCCTAACATGTGTTCTAATACTATTGGTTGATACATTTTTGACAATGAGAATCCTTGGGTCGATTTTGGGACCCCATAGGGCCACTTAAGAGTAATAACGATACTTTATATTAATTAGTTTAAAGTAAAGACAAAAATGACATTAACATATATCTTTTAGTAAATCAATTTTTACATGGAGTTATATAATTTATCTATTCAACTATAAATAAAATTTTGAAAGCTAAAAATATTTCCTACATAATGGTATTTTTTTATAATTTTTAGACATCAAATAAATAAAATTATTTATGACATAATAATGATTCAGTATTTACCTCATTAATAAATGATTTAAATAAGTAAGATTATAAAAATTAAAAAAATATCCTATTTCGAACATGAGTCATCTAACATTCTACTTTAATGAGTTTTTGACCTTTTGAAACCGAAAATCATTATATAATAAAATAATATTTCCAAACTTTCCTAAAGAGCCCCTCCTCCCCCTTATAAAAATCCCTCACCTCTAACCCATTACTAACACCTATAAATACCCTTTTCTCATCCAACCACTACCAAATTAAGTTAAACACATCCCTATCTTCCACATATAATCATTACCTTAGGCAGAAGTCACTTCAAGAAATCCTTTTGGTTCAAACCAAAGTGAGTTACCCGATTTAAAGGTAACGTCTTCTTTTAAGTTATTTTCTTTTATTTTACTTATCCAACCCCTAAACTCTTTTTATTACTTACTTTTATAAAAAAACCAGTATCCTCAATATATTAGGTTTTTTATGAGAAGTATTCAAACTACACTTACACACACCTCCATTTAATGGGTGAATAACATACTATTTCTGTGGACGGCGAACTACTGCCTCAAGAAACGATGATTGTTCAATTATCTTCTACCGCCTCTTATAGTAGCCATTATGATGGCACTATATTTATATGTAATATATATTATTTTTATATTTTTTCTATTCTTCTATATTTTTCATTTATTCCATTCCTTTATGGTTTCTATAATGGGTAAACATGATAATTTCATTTGAGGAAGTGCAGACTACAACCCCTCAAAGTGACATGACTCGTTCATTCCATATGTGGGATGTATAAAGTATGGAGTTACTGAAATTATATATTATACTATAATTATAATATACCTATGTACAATTGAGTTTTCATTCCATTAAAATACGAAATAGAAATGAAAGTAGCGTTCATGCGTACATACGACCTACCGTCTCCATGAATGGTTCATTTCATTTATTATCTTTTCTTCAAATGTTATGTAATATTATAAATACATATATATACTCAATATATATGATATATATGATATCTAAATCATGAATATCATTCTGGATATAGTGTAATTTTGACCACATGGATAATTTATAATTATAACAAGTTCATTTTTATAACTCAAGTTCCGAACATCGACAAAATGTCTGATATGAACTCAAAAAATTAACTAATTGTTATAGAAAGGTAATAAGTGATATAGAAGGAATAATAAACTAGAAAAATTTTCTTAATTAAGTATAAATTAACTTAAGATTATTATTTAGGAAATTAAAGAACGAACGGGTCATGTCAGACATGAGGTAAGGGACTTCGTGTCAATCTTCTTTCATTGAGGCATATTTTGATTTATACACAACTTTATTTTATACAGTTTATAAACCCATTTGAATTTTCACTTCATTAAAAGGGAATATTTTTTCTACGTATCATTTTACTAAATGACAAAATAAATGTTTTTATCATTTACATCGACAATGACCTCTCCGCCACCGTAGTCATTAGTTGGCTTCCTCTATAAGCCTTAATGTTTTTAAAATGAAAAAGAAACACCTTATTCTATTTTTTGGGTGTTTTGGTATTGAAAATGGTTTCTGAAATTGATTTATTATTTCAATATCTTGAAATGATTTATTTTTATTTCAAATGAAATTTTATTAGTGAAATATTTATATTTTCAATATTTTATGTGTTTTGATTTTATAACGGTAGTTGGACATTTGGCGGGTGGTTACGTGATAGACCAAATGACGGGTGGTGCCGTGATAAAACAGGACGGGTTCTTACGTTATAACCTCCAATTCATTGGGTATGGAAGTCAACCATATTGATATTCCATTTAGTGATATGTGTGGAAGTTAACCGTATGGTTATTTCATTTAAGTATGTTTATGTCCCATGTTACCTTTATATGTTATGTGTTCTTTTATGGGTTTTATAGTAATATTTTTTTTACAAAAGGGTAAGTAATGAACTTTTATTCGGTGAAGAGTATTTACTGCTTCATAAAGGTGAAAAGTATTACTTATGATAAAGTATTCATGATGTACTTTTTGTTTTGAAAAAACAACAGTTTTTCTTCTTTACGTATCCCTTACTGAGGTTTTTATGCTCATCCCAAGTTTTTTTGAAATTTTTTTCAAAGGAAATAAAGATGAATAGGGTCAAGGATGGGATTGAGTAAAAGTAATACTATCTAAAATATGGAACTAGGCATGAATTTTTTTAATAGTTTTTATTTTATGAAAAAATGGATACTTAGTAGAAGTGTCTACTTTGTAATATTCGAGATGTAATTTAATAAGTTATGGAATAATTTTCTAAAACTCTAAACTTGAAAATATAATCAATGTGAATTATTAACTTAATTCAATATTATGTAATGTTTAAGGCTGGGTCCTTATAAGTGATAGTGAAAAAGGAAAGTTGTTGCTTTGTGGAGGTGGTAGTCCGCATAATGCACGAATGAGGGTTTCATTTTTCTTAATAGAAAAGGGAAAAGGTGGATAATATTTATCACCATATAATAATAACATTAATTATAGGAAAAAATTAATTTAATTATATTGGAATTATAAAATTATATTTTGGGAAATTAATAAAGAAAGTAAAATAAATTAGAAAACAAAATAGTACTCATGTTGAGGGCTTGGGATTTCCCTTGGAAATATCCTTGGAAATGGGGATATTAGGATAATATATTGTGAGTATTAGCTTATGTAAAAAGAATATAATTCTAGGGGATTGAATAAGGGTGGATTTTAAAGAGTAAAACAATTTTTTTATGGTGGTCTTGAAGGGGTTGTGCGAGGCCCCATTTAAAAGTGGTGAGAATGATATTTTTGTAAATATTTTAAATTAATATAGAGAGAATATGTTTCACATGTAATAGGGTTAAAAAATGGACAATAATGTATTTTGGGATGCGATAAGGTCAATAATACCTCAAAAATTTATTTTAACACACATTTTAAACATGTTTTTAAGCCCTTTACTAGAATTTTCACTTTTATCATTTTTGGTTTTACCATGGTTACTAGTTTTTACCAAAGTAATTTAATTTTAATTCCTAAAAAATGGAAATTATCACATAATTTGGACTAAAATATTCAAAATATAAATTAAATTTTAATATATAAAGTTTATATGTGTAATAAAATTAATTTTTAACATTAGCATGTGTAATGCGTAAATACACATTTTTAGAAAAAAATGCATTTTTTACGATTAAAATTTACACATAGTGTAAAATTATTTGATTTTCATGATATAAATTGGTTTATTATAAAAAAATTAAAATTTAATTGGATTTAGTATCAATCTAAAACCTAATTTAACTAAAAAAATATTTAATTAAAAGTAAAGACCAAAAATAGTTTCTTTTATTGGACAATATTACATAACCTTATAAAATGATAAACATAGATTTTTTAAATTCATAATGTCACTTAAAAATGTATAGTTTTAAAAATTAAACATATATTTTATTAAATAAAAGTTTTTATACAGTTATACATCTTTCATATATAATGATAAAGATATAAAATTTACAGTTTTGGTAAAACCTATATTTTTCACTATTAACCTAAAAATCTACTATTTAATAAAAAAACCAAAAAATAATATTAAGATAATATTGAAATTATGATTCTAAAAATGAAGTTTATTTTTTTTTCTAAAATTCAAATTCTATAATTTATTAATTTAACATTTAAATAAAAATGAAAAAATATAATGAAAACTGTTTTAATTGGAAAATAACTTATTTAAAATATCAATTATTCTTTTTATTATTTTCTATAAATTACTACTAAAAATTGTTTTAATATATTATTCATATAAAAGATATATTTTATCCAAAATATATTTAGTTTCTTAAAAAAATTCATAAAAACTAGTTTTTATAAAAATTAAATTTGAAATCATAAATCAGTCTTATTAGTTATTTAGCTACATTAATTTATTTTATCGGTGCCTTAGCATTGATAATGAAATTTATTTTTATTTATAAATATATTTCATAATTTTGTTACATCTATTTTTATCCTCTAGTTATATAGTTATATTTTAATGATTTTCTATTGTTGCATAGTTTGTTATGGTTCGATGTTATGTATATCACATGTAATCAAATATATTAGGTCTTAAAGGAATATATAATTTGAAATATACGGGAGTTTTATTTTACCCCCTAAAATATATTTAATCATCACAATTTTAATTATTATTCACTAATGAATGTAGGAGAGGGAATTCTTAACAATTTTTTTATTTAGGATATAACTTCTAATATGACATATACCTTACTATATTAGGATAGATTAAGTTACTTATCTTTACTCAAAAAATATTAATCATTGACACAATCTTATACTCATGTGTGTATTTACTATAATCATACGTTATCCAAAATATACCTTTCTGAAAACCATATATATATATATAAGAAATTAAACCATAATGAAACCATATATTCTTCCAAAAATTTACACTATCTTTACCCCTAAAATTGTATTAATATCTAGGTCATAAGATCATACACTATCCAATATTTATCAAAATTATAAAAATGTGATGAACTTCACCAGTATTATCATGAATCAATTATCAATCCTATGGTTACCAATACCATCTAACTTAATTTTTCAAAATAAATAAAACCTTTATTATCTCAATATATATCGTATATTAAACCCAAGATTTATCCATACCTCAATCATGTGTTCTTAAATATTTATCACAAAAAAATATAACCTTTTAATAAAAAAAATTTCATGGTTATTGATGAAATTTAATATATGTTTCCAAATACTTGAAGAAAAACTATTGAAGAACAATTCGTAGATGTTTCACATAATCCTAATTTTTTTTCGAATATACCAGAATATCATCGATAAATGTTACTCATGAATGAAAATGGATAATCATGATTTAATTTCTATTAATATATCAGACTCACTACCTTAGTAAATACTAGGAAACTCACTTTTTTCCCATCATAATAGTAATATAATAATATTTAAAACTATTTATGTATGATCACTTATTCAGTTATAAGAGATAGTGGTTTATGGATACACACCTTTCTCAACTTAAACATCATGATCCTATTTCAACTAAATATTAAAACCAAAATGGTTATGATAATATCCAAAATAATAATATTAACAAATCAAGCTAAATATGTGTTCCCCCGTGACACCTTTTTTAACATATGATACTTCTGTTTCAAAAAATGAATCTCTTTGTTCACTACTTGTTTATCTATGTTAATTTTTATATTAATTTATCTAACCTAATTAGTTAAAATCATAATAAAATATTTAATAATATTTAATAAAGATAATTAGATTAAGAAAAAGAACATCCTACAGGACTGTAAAACCAATTTTGAAGTTATTCCTCTTTGTTGTGCACCAAGTGACGATCAAGTTAATACCCAATCCCCCCATTTCAGGGTTATTACCCTTAGGTACATATGTTATAGATCATGTATCCACATGTAGTATCCAAACATTGATGTAATTTCTAGGAAAACTACACAATATCTACTTTTTCAAAACTTCAGTATGTGATACGTTACTTAGAATAGTCCCTTAGACTTATCCCTAAGCTTTTAAATAAATTTATCTTATCATAATCACTAAAATATTCAATATTACCTCAACTAATCCCAAAGGGTTATCTATACCCTTTAAAATATGATAAATCTTAATTTACCAAAAATTGGTGACATTTATAAATAATAAATTATATTTAATTGATAATATCATAATCTATAAAGTTATCTAAACCCTCCTTTGATACCAATTGTGATAGTCCCAATCCCACACTCCTAGATCTAGTGATCATAAATACCTTCTTTTCATACAACTTTTAAATAAACCTGAAGCAACTCAATTTTAACCATCAATAATTATAATATCAAAAATAAATATTGAGTTACATACATTAAAATTACCTTTTAGGTTTAGAGTTATAGAGAGTTAGGAAAAAATATTAACTAAAAAATCTTGTGTCTTTATCATCAAATAGATATTTTTTACACTATATAAGAAAAAAATTCATCCATAATAAGTTCATAACAACTCCAAAAAATTATTCACATAAGCTATTTTTTTAAACATATCATGTTTAATATATTTCTTCATATCCCGAGGAAATATAAACCTTAGAAGGGTGATATAAAACAATCAATAAGGGTAAACATAAGTGATAACATTCAAAGATCATAATTAAGTGTAAGATTCATAAATAATATGGTAGTAATGGATAAAAAAATTCCATAAAAGAATGAAACTGAAAACATAATATATACATGGATAACAATGGAAATGAAATGATCACATGAAAAACAATAATTAGTCCCTAACAATAAAATATATATATTTAGACAGCCAATTCCTTTCTCTAAGATGATACATCATGATATTAGACATCATGATCATATCATTAAGGCCTTATGCTTAGGAAATATTTTATTTTGGGTAGGCATACACCAAAATACTCAAGATATTTTGTCTTATAAGACCTATTGATGCACCAAGGGGATAATGTGAGTCTCAACTATCACTAATTAAGTTCTATTAATTCAAAAGCTGAAATAATTAATAATATATACAATAGATAACCAACTTACCTTAGTAGGTAATAAACATATGTATTGAAATATCGAGTATAAATATTATCAATATTTCCCAAATCAATAAATGAAATAGATTTTTATATAAGAATATTACAAAATAACACCTTATAAAGAAATTTATATATATTTATTTAAATAATTTCTCTAATAATTTAATGTATGAGATCTTAGTGAACACCCTTTAATCAAAGTAATGAAATATAGAGTGTTCATATAGGAAAGGCATTGGAAGAAAAGTCATTCCTATAATAGAGGATGATTTTAAAAAACAAATAATGTTATGGATTTACATGATTTTATTACCCCAAGTTAGAATAATATGAGAGAATTTAGAAAGTAAACCATGGAAAATATATACATTGTAAAAAAGAAATAAGTGGTTAATATGAATAATATCTCAATTAAGTAAAATTAAGATGAAAACACCCTTACAATAATGGTATTGTAAGAATAAAAAAACATGACAGGTATACCTTGAAATTAAAATATTATAGAATAAAATATATTCATTAAAATTTAATTTAATAGGTAAATTAATACACCATTTAAGTGAAATTTTGGTGCATGATATCAAAATGTCTCATGGATTTGAAAATGTGACAAGGAAACCCTTACGAACTGAGTATCATCTAAATAAAATACCTTAAAGGAGAAATATATTAAAATTAAACTTAAAATTCCATTAAATATAACTCATGATATAATATAAAAAATATGAAATATTTACACCATATAAAATTAAATTGGTGCATAACAATAATCATGTCTCAAGAAATAGTAATTGAGACCAAGAAATTCCTTTCAAGTAACTTAATATTTGAGGTAAGAATCATTTTATAATGAGGTTATAAGAGAGAATTTTATAATTCCATAAAATATGGTTGAAATAAAATTCAAATTATTAATTAGTTATAAAAAAGTTTACATGGTAAAATAGAGTATAATAAGAACATTTGTACTAAATGGGATAAAATCGAGTGAGTACAAATCCTTACAACATTAGAAACTTTTGAGTAAAAAACATAGTAAGTATATGATTTAAAATTAAAAATTAAATATAATTAATAATTATAGGACCATGATAAAAAAAAATTAATGTGTAAATAGATACAAAATTCCAAGGAAAACATGATTTATAATAATAAATATGTCTCAATGGATGAAACTTTTAGACAATAAACCCTTACCTTAATTACCAACTTCCAATAAACTTATTTTATTTCATGTATAAAAAATAATTATCTTAATCACCTATTTAAGAACCTTATTTATATCTATATCCTTTTATAAAATTAATTTATAATTATTCTCTACATTTATATTATTTAGTTATTATCTATTTTCAATATCGGGCCTAAGTAATCTTGATCATTTTGAAATAATTTTGTAATATCAGTATTTTTATTCATTAATATCATAAATTCCATAATCCGAGATCAAAAAATATAGTGAATTTATGATTTATAATTACTTATAATGTTATAGTTTCATTTTATGAGAGTTTTGGTTATGATATTTAATGATAAAATCGGTGATGGAATTTTTTTTGACGATTTTCGATGAACAAACATCGATATCATTATTAATGAGTTCGATATTAATGTTAGCATTACAGAACCAAAATAAAATCATTATTTTCTTATTTATATCTTATATTATCATTAATTATGTTCTCATATCCTTCCATGTTATTATTTTATATCATTGTTCAATTAGGTGGTTAGCTCAATCCAAACACGAACATACCATAATTAATGGCTGATTATGAATATGAAAGTGGATTATTTTTGAATAAAAATATTATGAAATATGAATAATGATATTATTTAGATAATTTTAAGTTATTGATTCATATTTTAAGTGATTTAAATAAATAATAAAGAAACTATATGAAGAATGAGATACATTACTTCATGGAGGTGGTAGTCCGTACAAGGAAAAATTAATGTTTTCATTTCCAAAATAATGATATGTAAAGAAGTTGGGTTATAAATTTTCACTTAAAATCATAATTATATTATATATTTCAAATTTATTCTTTAATTTCACCCTTAAAATTAGTGAATATATGTTTTTTTAAAAGGGAAGTCTTCACTGTGTGGAGGTGATTGTCCATACACCGCATGAATTGCGTTTTTGTTTTTCTTAACAGAAAAGGGAAATGGTGGTTAATAGTTATTAACTTATAATAATAGAATAAATTATACAAATAATACTTATTTCATTATATATTAATTATAAAATTATATTTGGTAAATTAATAAATAAAATAAAAGATATTATGGAGAGAAAGATTACTTGTATTGAGACCTTAGAATTTCCCTTTGAATACTCCTTGTAAATGGATGTTTTAGGAAAATATATTGTGACCATAAGATCAAAGAAAAGGAATATGATTATAGGGTATGTAATAATTTCATATTTTTAATCGTAAAATATATTTTTATTGTGGTATTATATGGGTGGTGAGAGGCCCTTTTTATAAGTGGTGAGAATTGATTTTTTTAAATATTTCAACTTAATATAAATAGAGAACACGTTTAACATGTAAAGATGACTCAAAAATGTAAAATAATGGATTTTTGGATGATATAATGTTAATATAAATATAGAACATGTTCTAAAGTGTGGGAGTATCTTTGGTGGGAAGAAGAGGGTGTTTGGCCTTGGTCTCATGCAGTGGTGTTTGGTCTTGCTGGCACCACATTGACATGGAAGGAGAAATGAATGATGATCGGTGACAAGTGATGGATTCAGGTGCACTGCTTGCTGAGTCTATAGTGGTTGGTGTTGGTGTTCATCATTCATAGGTGGACCCTTGGTGGAAAAACAAGGAATGGAGGACCTAGATCTAGTCAAATATGGATGTGGCAGTGATCTGTGGTGTTTCTATATATGGTGTGGTAGGATCTGGGCATATGAGAGTGGTGGTGGGCGCAAATTAAAAAAATGGAGATGATGAGATGCATTGATTTGTTCATGAGAGTGTGGTTTTAGGCATTACTGAGTAATTTTATAAGCCTTTTTCCTCTCTTAAGCCTTGTGCTTGAGTCTATTAGACTTTAACACATGTTCTCTATAATGGTTTTGTGCCATTAGGCCTTCGGGTCATTGTATCCTTAGGCCTATCCACCTTTGGGTTTTCATATTTCTGTTGGGTTCTCCCGTTTCCCTCAAAAGGGGTTTTTTGTTTTTTTCTCTTTATTAATTAAGGGCATTTCCCCCAAATTTCCTAGTATATTTCACAATTTGATTACATGTATTTTTATCCTCCAACTTTATGACTAAATTTTAATGGTTATATACTATTTCATGATTCATTGTGGTTTAGTTTTATGTGTATCACACACTATTAAATATATTAGGTATTAATGGAATATATAATTTAAAATATATCAGTATTGCACCTATGGTGAGAGAAATTCCTATTGTACATCTATATGTATAGGAGGGTGTTTCTGGTAACGTTCCAATGGTTATTCCAGTAGTCTAAGAAGTAGTACTGATTCATCTCGGGGTGTTTCATTTAGTGTTGGTTCAAGGTAGAGGAGTTCATTAATTTGGAAAAAATGGTAGATTTTTCATGATTTTTTTAGTTACAAAATGAACTATTATTACATAGTATATGAGGTCCTTAGGATGTACAAGGATAGATTAAAATAATTGAATAAATATTTGATATTTTGTAAAACTCTGATGATCGTAGGGTGACATTAATATCCTATATACTTTAGGGACTCAGTATGTGGTTTTGGGGTGTGATGGATTAGAAAAATAGGAATAATGGTATGATTTGGGGGGACTTAAAGGAACTCTTATTTGAGTAATTATTTCTAGATACATCAAGGTTAGATCAATTATAGGAGTTTATGGATCCTATCAGTTGCTAGTTTTTCCACTCACTTACCAGTATTACAACAATTTTCACCTATGTTTTCTGAGAATAAGGTCCAAAAGGACAAGAAATTTTAAATTTGGTTACAACCTGATGTGAGGCATCTGCTTAAGAACTTATTTCTAGCATCGTATCTAGGAAATCTTTGTAATTATCTTACAATTAACAAGGGTCTTTAGGATGAAAAAGTAGTATTACTCCTTCCCATTTTTACCGGACCAATGAGTGGTATTTTTAGTGGAGTTACATGTTTCTCTTATAAAGGTAGGAAGAGTAGAGATAATGATATTCCCTAGGGTGGTGAAAGACAACTATATTAGAGTAGTGGTTTTTAATATCCTTATATGGGAGGTGGTCTTCCTTGGTGTTTCTAGTGTGGGAAGAGGGGGAATCACCAAAAGTTCTGTACTAATCCACCTCAAGAGTTCCATATGTGTGGAAATATGGGGTACCTCAAATTTGTTTTCTAAATGAATCCAAAGAGAGGTTCAAGAATGTAAACTTTCCAAACATCAGTATTGAGGTATTGGTCAGGGGGACTTTAGACTAATAGTTGAGTCACTGTATTAAGGTTGGTTCATATAGAGGGTTGGTAATATCAGCTACATCGGTATACTATACTGGATTTGGTGGCCTAGATGAGCTAGGGACAACGGGGAAAAGGTTGTGTGTTTAATACAAGAAGAGATTTTGCGATGGATCAAGTTTCAGCTAATACAAGATAAGGAACTTTGATGGCGTGACTTACGGTTCTAATTATGTCTAGTTTTTGCAAACATGGTTAAAATGGGAGATTATTATTATTTTATCTCTTCTCATGTCATTCCTGGTTTATATTTGATAGTAAAATTCTCCCTAGTATTATTATCACTTTACAATACTCTTGTAAAATGGGTAGATCATATTCAAAGATTCCCAGAGTGTCTTGTAGTGATTGTGGGGTATAAACATCAATAGTATTTTCTTATTATATAAATTAAAACCTCTTATGTATCTTCAGTATAGACTAGATAAAGACCTTTCAAGATCACATTGACTGATACTATAGGCAAGTGTACTTTAACTCTTTTGAGGGAAAAGAGTATGTTTTTATTGGGGGAATGTGACTTAGGATTAGTAACAATGAGACCATACCATTGTTAGATCGGGACCATTATGTTTCAATTTGTATGGATAGCTATTATAGTAGATGTGGTGAAAGTTCTATCCACTCTTCCTTATATGGTGGACCATTATCGATATTTTTTTTGGGATTATTTCTTGAGGATTCTTCCCAAAAAGGGAATTGAGATTTAGATTAAACTTATACCAGGTGAAGAACTGATATTGACTCCTCTATATCATATGGAACCAGCTGAGTTGAAGGAGTTAAAAGTGTAACTTGAGGATCTAAAGGTGAAGGGGGCACATGATCTTTTAAGTTGGAATTTTAGTTGTTATATAGAAGGTGGAAGTAGTGACGATGTAACGCCTTTCCCCAAAATCCACTGAATCGGTGCTCTGGGATGGTGTGCTACATATCCTCAAATTCCCCTCCCTGTATGCCATAGGCAGTAGACTAGCAATGAGGTCCTGTGAGGCTACCATAGGGGGACTATTCCCTCATGATCAGAGTGTGAAGAGTGAAATAAAATAAAATAGATATCATCTAGACAAACATTAATAAATAGAGGAATAAATGGGTAACTGGTGAATATATAATCCATGCTATAACAAAATTCTCAATATTCCCATAAGCAAGTCATATATTTCAGATACATATATACAAGTACCAAAATAACAAAAAGAAAAAAAGGAAGAAAAAATTGGCAATCATCCCAAATGTATGAGTACTATCTCAGATGTTATCTCTAAGCTCCATACCAACCCAAATAAAGCATCTACCATATGGAGATTTCCCTAATATAACCTTACATTTTTGAATTCTACTTGGGTATGAATCAACATCCTAAGAAGGGTGTGAGTATGACTCAGTATTCCACCACCAATAGTGTCTAAACACATATCCAGTTTTAGCCAATATAGTGCTTGAAGATGTATGTCATAAAGTGGGTAAATAAAGAAATTTAAAAAAAAACACAATTCTCGAGCTCCATGATGACAATCAAGTTAAACATTCATACTTCGGATAGTGTTATATGTATATGAGCATGTATCAATGATCGTTTCAACCAAAGTCACCATAGAGAATCCAGTTTCTCCTCCTAACATTCCAAATCTCACATATCATGTAAAATACAATTACTCATTCCATCACCAAACCATATAGTATCATATATAATCTATAGTGATTATCCTATAATTCCTAACTCATGTACCAAAAAAAATCCAAAGATCTCATCTCGATAATCCCACAAATGTTTCATAGTATTTCATTTGGAATCCACGGAGCTCATTCCAAAATTCCTATTTATTTAGCATCATATATAACAAGGAATTCATGGATCTCATATTGAAATTCCCATTCATTTAGAATCATATTACAAATGTAACCCAAGGATCTCATCCAGACATTCTTATTTACTTATTTATACCAAAACATAAATATATATTCCTTTTAAATGAATGCAGTACCATTGAAAAATTCAAGGTGATTTCCATTATTTTTCATTATAAACATTCCATTTGATTATCAATTAAAAAAGGTTACACCCATAACCCATTCCCAATTCTAAGATTCCCCTTGGATGTCTCTTTAATTTAAAATAAAAAATACATAACAAAGATCACCCAAAAGGGGTTTCTAAGGACCCAATTAAAATTAATTTCATAGACTTTAAGGGAATATAGACTTTTAGTAGAGAAAAAAGTAAATGAATTTGGGTTATAAGTCAAATTAATTGAAAACTAGTATGAATACATACAAAAAACATACTATTAAAATAGGAAAACTACAGGGGATAGTTTGAAGACTACCTACCTTGGGTTAAAGGATATTAAATCATTAATTATTGGCCTATTGTTCAAAAAAATATAAGAACAATAAAAACCATAAAAACCTAAAAATAAGGTATTTATGTTAAATAAGGTGAGAGATATTTATACAAAACATAAATGTGATACATAAAGATAATGTAGTTGTATCCTTACCAAGGTTCTTCCAATGCGATGAATGGAATAAAAAATTAGTAAGAATGATGGAGATCCACTCAAGAACCCATGATGATAAGGGGAGATTAATGATACTAAAAAATATCCTAAAAAGATTCCAAAATCGTGTTTAATGGGGTTAAGGATAGATTAAACTAGTTCCCCTTGGGATGGTGCCCTTCTGTCCCTTATCTCCCCCTCTTTATCAGCTTCACCTAGGGTTTCCTCCTAAAACCCTCTGATTTGGGGTCGGCGGCACATCCAAGAACCGTTTCTTCATCTTCTCCTCCCCTCTTCTCTCCTCCTTCAACCTCTTCCTTCATGGTGGTGTGGTTTCCTTAGTGTTTGTATCACAGGGTGGATCTGTTGCTCTCATCAAAGGTTGTCATTGCTAAAGCACCCGACTACTTCTCCCCTGCTTTGACCTCACGTTCCTCCATGCCCCTCCAGGTCAGATCTAGAGAGAAGGTGATGCTGTGATTTTGGGTGAAGTGGTTCTATAGTGGAGGGTTTTTTAGGCGCTCTTACTCCGACTTGTTCTTGTATTTGGCTTATGTTATTAGTCTTGTCGTGCCGATGTTCGAAGTCTTAGGTCATTCAAATAACCACCTTGACCTCAAGCCCCTCTACTCCTCTCCGAGTAGTATCGGGAGTGGTGGTCCTTTATAGGTTTTGGGAGATGGGATTTGGTGATCGACAGAGCTCTCAGTGTGGTCTGATTTGGTTTGTATCGTTTCTCTTCCTCTTTCTAAGGTTCTAATGTAAATATTCATGGTTTTGTTTCGGTTTTTCGGACTTCTCCCCCTTGTTTTAGATGTTTTTATGTTGGAAGACATTGGTTCTGTTCAATTTGGTGTGGTTTGGTTGTTTTTAATTTGTGATGTCATGGTGATGGATTTTTGCGATGGTTATGATGAGCTCCGATGGTCTCTGGCGACTGGTGTGGCTTCAGACGGTGATGATGATGATGGTGAGGATGACGATGTTGACAGTGGTCCTGATGATGATGTTGGATGCTGACAGGACTCTACTGACATGGTTGATGATGATGGTGATTTCGATGGGAACAATGGCATGATGGATGATGCGGTTCTGATGAGTAGTAGGTGGAAACACGTGGCTCCAAGCATGTGGTAGTTTCTCAAATTTTTAATTCTATTTGGGTGTTTCATTTTGAAATTTGAAATTCACAGTTGGATGTTTTTTTAATTTTAGAATAGGTGGTTTGTGGTTTTTGTTTTTATGTATGTGCGGTTCCCACTCAGCCTTAAAGTGGATATTCAGAAAATACAGAAATAGTGGATTGGATGGATGGGTTAAGGATTATAAGGTAAATTTGGTAAAATTCCCACTTTTACTGGGGTGCACAGTTTTCCTATATAGTTGGCCAAACCGTGCACAAACCATGTGACCCACACTATCTAAAACACCTCACCTTTCATGGTTACACACATAGTTTTTTCAAACTATGTACAAACCATGAGAGATGGATCTATAATAACTTATAGTCTTTTCATGGTTTCCTCATTCCCTTCACAAGGTTTAACAAATAATACTCCTCATCTTTCCAAGACGCATAGTTGGGGTGAAAGTTTTGTGAAAACCTTATGCTAACCTTGTTCCTTATTCAACATATCCAAAACTAGAAATTTAGAGCCTAAAACACCTAAAAAATTCTATAGGCCTCACCAATAACCAAAATCACACCCAACATTCACCACCAAGGAAAAAAATACAATATTAGGATAAAATCATAACAAGAACACACCTCATAGAAAATTTTTAGTCTTATAATATCCCCACCATACAAAACCTCATCTTTGAGATACACTATGAAATGTTACCAGCCTTCTCAATGAAAATATGTGATCATTGTTCTTATATATATTATTCCCACTCCTATATTTCCTCCTAAACAAATCCATATTTTTTGTAACACATGGACTAGAGGGATTTATTTTACATGGATCATATTCTCACTATGATAAAAAATATAAATAGTATGCTCCTTAAAGGATGAATCCGCCTCGAGATTGATATCATTAGTACCAATGACATGATATAAATTAGAGAAGTACTTTAATATAACATATATGTGAAACACATCATATATAGATCTGGACAACTGTGGAAGGGATAATCGGTATGCCGCCAGGTTGACCCTTTCTATAATCTCAAATGGTCCCACATACTAAGTCATTAGTTTCCCTTTTCTCTATAAGTAATGGTGTCCCAATCTAAGAGAAACATGAAAGAATACATTGTCACATATCTCAAACTTGAGAAGTTAGTGAAACTGATAAGTATAATATTTCTTCCATCTTTGCATCATCACCATATGCTTACGAATCAACATGACATGCTCTACCACATCCTCTATGAGACTTGGTCCAATCATCACCACCTCACCTGTCTCTATCCAACAAAATGGTGAAGAAAACAATATCTCATATAAATCCTCATAAGGTTCCATATGAATATTTTTCTGGTATATGTTATTATAGGAAAACACTAACAAGGCTGGGTACTTCTCCCAAGATCCTCCAAAATTAAGGACACATGCTCTTAGTATGTCCTCTAGGATATATATTGTCTACTCTGACTGAAAATTAGTCTGGGGGTGGTAGGAAGTTCTCAGAAGAACCTTCATACCTAGTACCTTCTATAACCACTATCAAAATAAATACATAAAATTGGTATCTTTTTCTGAGATGATTTTTTGGGGAACCCCATTTAACTACACAACCTACTGAACATAAATTTTCCCTAGATAATCCATTGATAAGGTCTCTTGAATAAGAAATAAATGAGTTTATTTGGTTAAGAAATCCAAAAATACCCCCACAATGTCATTTCCCTAGAAATTCCTTAGCATGCTAGTCAAAAAATATGTAGTAAGATCATACCATTTCCACTTAGGAAAATGAAATTACTATAAGATATCAGTGGACCGATGATGCTTGACCTTCACCTATTAAAAGGTAGAGAAACTTATGATGAAATATACCATCTCCTTCATCATTCCTAGCCACCGATACTATCATCATAGATCCTAAAAATTTTTGTTTATCCCTGGGTGCACTGTACACTTAGAATGATGATACTCCATTATTTTCTTTTCTCACATGTCTGTAAGAACTAATAAATTCCCATGAACATGAAGGATATCATCCTCATCAATAAATAAATCATGTGTAGGATCCTAATAATAAATTCTATCACTAAAAGCTAACCACTCTGGATCATAAAACCATCTTCTCTTAATCTAATTCAGATGTGAAGGATCAATAGAAAAGGACGCGAGGCTTACTTTCCCCTAATACTCCTGAATCCCCAAATGAATCTTGATGAATAGAGAAATAAACTTCCATTAACTACTAGAATCACTGACAACCTAAGCCTTATTCTTTCTATTTAAAGCATTTTCAACTACATTTCCATTTTCGATGGGTATATGTGAACTCAAAATAAAAATATTAGAGGCATTCAACACACCTCTATTGTCAAATATTTAAATACCACTATGAGAATATCTATTTTAGTATTTTATGGTTCATATAAAAGATAAAACTCTAACCCAGTAGATAATATATCCAACACCTTAGTTTATGAACTACTACTTTTATCTCTAGGTTGTGTTTGATAGTTTCAATCAGGTAGAATCAACTTTTAGGGCCCATAATCCACAACATGACCTCTTTATGTTAGAGCTACTCTAATCCTAATCCACGATGCATCACAATATACTGTATAATCCCTACCAGGATCTGTTAGGTTTAGGAATATTTTCATGGTTATCTTATTATTTAACTCCTAAAAAAATATTCACATGAGTTAAATCAAGTGAATTTCATACACTTCTTGGCTAGGACCATCAAAGGTGCTAACAGGTGGGGGGAAGTCCTGGATAAATCTCCAGTAGTATCCTACCAAGCCTAGGAAGATATGTATATCAAAAATATTCTAGGGTATCTCCCAAGATACTTGAATTATAACCTTGTATAGGTTAACAGATACAATGAACTTAGAGATAATATGTCCCATAAAGTCTACCTAGTCTATCTAGAATTTACACTTGGTGAGTTCTGTATAAATCCAATGTTCCCTTAGCTTACTCAACACAACCTCCAATTGATAAGTGTGTTCCTAATTTGAATTGGAGTATACATGGATATAATTGATGAATAAAACCAAAAATGAATATGGATATGGCTGGAAGACCCTATTCATTAGGGACATAAACATAGATGACATGTTTTTTGGGCCGAATGACATAATCAGGTACTCTTACGAACCATACCTTCTTCTGAACGAGGTATGAGGTATGTGTCATTGTCTCACCCTAACATGGTGATATAACAACCTAAAATAAACCTTTTAAAACGTATGGGATCCTCTAAACTATTCAGAAAATCATCGATCCTAGGAATCAGGTACTAGTTCATTACTATCATTTGATTTATCTTCTTAAAATTGACTCATAATCCTAAGGAACCTGTAGACTTTTTTAGAAAAAAAGGACCGGAGGCTCCTAAGGGGAGGTACTTGTCCTGATGAACCCCATATATTCCAAGTCCTCTATTAAAATATTAAGTTTCCATATATTTTCAATTTCTGTCCTATAAGGTGGAATAGATTCAGGCTTCACACCTAGCATAAGATCGATGGTGAACTCAGTTCCCCTATCAAGTGGATGTCCTATGAATTCATTTAGAAAAAATTCTTTTAATTGATCCAACACAAGTGGAAGAACATATTGTTGAATCCCTATATCATCTGAAATCATTCTAGAAACCTAGGAAGTCACTTTTCCTAGCTTCTAGGAATCTGGTCTTGCATAACCTTCCAGTATATCTCATTCCCCAACATATACATGTTGATTACCTTTAGAAGATGTAAACATCACCCTCCTATGGTAGCGGTCAATATGAGACTGGTATGGAACCATACACTCCATATGAGAATTAAGAAAAATATAGTCATCTCGAATCCCAAGAGATCCCATAAAAACCAACAACCCCTAATCTCTAGGACACATTACTGACAATGGTGGAGGCCCTTTGACCAAGATTGTAAGATCCCATCTTTTTTCAGGTAAATCTCTCTTTGATTTTTTCAAAAGTTTTCCATCAATTGAGTTTTTACTCATATTTAAATCTTAGTGGTTCTGTTTTTTTCATGTATGAATGATGGTTTGAATAAACACAGTCTTAGGTTGTGAGGAAACTTAAGGAAACTGAAGAGGATCCAAGTAGAGAGACTTTGTTGGGGAAAATAACTTAAAGTTATATGATGTATGTTAATTTGAATTAATATAGTCTAGGTATAAATGGGTCAAGTGTTATCACAAGTTCCTAGTATATTGATAACCTTTAAAGGGGGATCAGGTTTTTTTATAAGAAAAATGGGCTGAAAAACCATCTGCTGAACATTTACACACTGTGTAAATGGATTACACATAATGTAATGTTATGGTATTTTTAATATTCACCTGAGGAGATGACTTTTTTTATGTATCCCATTTAAAATAATTACATTATGTGTAAATTTATTACACACTATTTAATTACCAGACCTGAAATTTTAAAGTATGATGTGCACCAGAATTTTATTTCTACTCTACTGTAGCCTTCTCTTCTCGAACCTAGGGTATCGTCTATGTGTTTTTGGAGTTCCAAAATATGACAACCCTGCTTTTTATTACAACTGAAACATGCTTTATTACATAAAACTTCACTTGATCCAACAAAGAAGATCGAGAGGTTTAGTGTCTTTGGGGATTAGGATCATTACATAAAAACGTTAAACTTGAAATACAACATCTTTATTGAAAACTTCCTTTACATGACCACTACATTCCTTCGTACTTAGCATTGCATGGGATAACCTGAGGACATGCATAAGAAAAGGGTGAGCTAAAAAGCCCAGTAAGGGAGTACACAATGAATAACATGAGGAGTACAATACATGTTAGGCAATAGGAATATCAATAGAGCATTAGAGTAACATGAACATAAAGGCATGATAAAGCATGATAACCATAACATGGAAATGTGGCAACAACACTTAACATTGAATTAGCATGAGCCAAGCCTCATTGCACATGGAGCATGAGTAAACCCTCATTGCACTTGAAGCACGAGTAAACCCTCGTTGCACTTGAATTAGCATGAGTCAACACTCATTGCACATGACGTATCATGATACTATACTTTACCCAATGCATTGGAGCGCTATAAAGGGCGCACCCTTCTTAAACATTTCATTTCATGCATAAGTGTGCCACATGGATCATAAAACATGGATTCATAAAACATAATCATTTATTCCAAGATAAAGGAATGTGGAATTAATACATGAAACTTTATAATCAATTAGTAAATGTGCATAAAGGTGAATACCCTTGATGGAGAAATGGGCATGGTATTCACTACACAATGACATTGGCTTAGAAAATCGGTGCGTTTTCGGCAGCGTAACGGCGTGACATAAGAATTCATAAAAAAAGTTTGATGAGAGAGAAAGGGGTTCCTCATCATATTTACACGTAATGGACAGTAAGGATGTCATATATATACATTTCCCAACAATTGAAATGGAATTTAAATTCATGATACAAAAGTATTGCTTGAATGTAAAAGAAGAGAGAGAAGTTCCTTTCGGAATTTTGGCATAGTAACGGGTGTACATGGGAGGCATTTAATGAGAGATAAAGGGGTATCCAATCATTAAAACAATAAGAGGGCAGTATGGGAGAGGTGTGAAACCATACCCCAACATTCATAATTGAAATTAAAAGGGAAATACAACTTAAAGAAAATTGACAAAAATGAGAAAGGAAGAAAAAAAACCCTTACTTGGAAGTGTGCTTCCAAAGGCTAGAGAGAGGCTTGTGAGAGTATTCTTGGGAGCTTGGGGCACCTTGGGAGGATTCTAGAGAGAGTAGGGCAGAGGTTGGACGAACTCCAAGGTCTTTGAGTGAGGAGGAAGTGGGATCTTGGGTGGGTTTATATAGTAAAGGTGAGGGAATTCTTTATTATTTAGGTTTGGGACCCCTTATATTAAAATAATCCAAACCACAAACCATCCCATGGTATTTGCCCATGGTTTATGGAAAAGGAAAGAGGAAAACAATATTTTACAAGGCCAAGGTCCGAACTTATTAAAAAATTAGGGTTTCTTATGTGGAGGTGAGTCACACTCCCATGGAAATTAATTTAAAAAGGCAAAGTGTTGAATAAGTCTTGAGGGCTCCATTAATGCTTTGAAAAGTAAGTCAAACAAACCCAAAACCTCATTATTTTAATGATAAAACACATATTGTCCGAACATAAGGATTATGGTATTTTATTACATCACCATTGGGTCATTATGATGTCATAAAACACATTATATATTTAAATGGTATTTAATTTTTACCCAAAAATTTGACTGTCTCAGAAAATTATGAAAAATTCACCGTTTGATAATTTCGACGTCCTGATTCCAAAAATAATATTTATTTTATCTAAATAATTTTCTAAATATGTGAATTTTCACTTTTAAAATAAAAACCGACATTTATAAAAAAATTCACGGGTTTTGACAGAAATGGCTTTCAAACCATAATAAAAATTTTAATTGCATTCATAAGATCATTTATATTTAATAAAAATTAATGTAATATTAATAATAATATTTTATTAAAATATTATTTAATTCAAAAATCCTTTAATTTAATAAAATATAATTCTTAATTAAATAATAACTAAAAACACCATTTGTACTTTAAAAACTAATTACAATGTATCAAAAATGACTAGAAATTATATTCATTATTATATACAAAAATAATGTACATGAAAATGGTGCTACTTATTTGTTACATAACCCCTTAAAATAGCCGCATAAGACCTAAGGGTAAGGTGCGCGATGGTGAAAGACTCTTGGGGTGGCTCGGATAACATCGCTCGAGTGGTAATTTCAATCAACTTCCACTTTTCCCGTAGACGATCACGTTCAAGCTTGACTTGATGAAGCTCAGCTTGGGCTTAGTCAAGGGCAAAGCCCAAAGACGCCACCTATTTTCCGAGCTCCGACAAATGGGCTTCGTAAGGGAAAATTCTACTGGATGAGGCCATCGCTTCCTTTGTCTGAGTATAAATGGGTTCGTTAAAGCCTTATATTTATACTACTCAGATGATCACTGTTCAACGGCTACGAAAGTAACAGTCACAAATCTTAATGTAAAACTAAAGAAGTTGACATCTTATAAAAACATTTTTCATAAAGAAACATTTAACTGGATCAAGAGGGATTTTCCATTAATGAAACTTTGGGTCATTACTATATTCCCCCCTTAAGAAATTTCTCCCTCGAAATTTTCCTTTTCCCATACTAAAACAAATGTGGGTAACTTAGCTTCATCATATCCTCCGACTCCCAAGTTGCTTCTTCAAACTTGTGGTTTCTCCACAACACCTTGATGAGGGGCATTGTCTTATTTCGTAGAACTTTTTCTCTAAGATCTAAGATCTTCACTGGTTGCTCCTCATAAGAAAGATCGTCTTCTAATTGTACCACCTCGGAAGAGAGTACATGTGAAGGGTCTGGTATGTACTTCCTTAAGAGGGATACATGGAAGACATCATGCACCTTGGACATAGTAGGTGGAAGTGCTAGTCGATAGGCCACAACCCCAACACGATCAAGAATCTCGAAGGGGCCGATGTACCTTGGACTTAACTTCCCTTTCATTCCCAACCTCATGACCTTCTTCCACGGAGATATGCGTAAAAACACCATGTCTCCGAATTTAAACTCAAGGTCTCGTCGACGATTATCTGCATAACTCTTCTGTCGACTTTGGGCTGCCTTGATATGCTGCTGAATGGTTTTCACCTTCTCCACCATTTCTTCGACCATTTATGGTCCAAGCAGCTTACGTTCACCGACCTCATCCCAACATGCCGGTGTTCTACACCTTTTCCCATACAGGGCTTCATATGGTGCCATTTGGATGCTTGAGTGGAAACTATTATTATAAGAGAACTCAACTAGAGGAAGATGTTGATCCCATCCTCCTTTAAAGTCATTGAGCACGCTCTCAACATATCCTCAAGTGTTTGGATAGTCCATTCGGATTGGCCATCAGTTTGAGGATGATAGGCCGTACTGAAGTTCAGTTCAGTATTCAGATCATGTTGAAGACTCTTCCAAAACTTAGAGGTGAATCTTGGATCTCGGTTAGAAACAATAGATAGTGGTACTCCATGCAACCGTACCACATCCCTGATATATATCCGTTCCAGTTGATCCAAAGAGAAATCCTCTCGAATAGAAATGAAGTGTGCAGTCTTTGTAAGACGATCCACAACAACCCAGATTGCATTGTTGCGTTTGGATGTCCTTGGAAGTCCAGTGATAAAGTCCATGGTTATGTTCTCCCATTTCCATTCTGGTATGGCCAATGGTTGCATCATCCCCTTAGACTTCTGCCTCTCTGCCTTCACTTGCTGACACACCAGGCACTTTGATGTATATTCAGCGATCTCCTTCTTCATATTATCCCACCAAAAGTTTTCTCGGAGATCTCGATACATCTTTGTGCTCCCTGGGTGAATAGAGAAATTTGAACTATGTGCATCATCCAAAAGTTCCTTCTTCAGCTCCGGACTTGATGGAACACATAGTCTTTTCCCAAACCGCACAATTCCTTCTTCATTAACATTAAACTCTGAGGATTTTCCCTTTTTGATAGCTTCCACTTTTTCTTGGATTCCCATATCATCCTTTTGAGAATCCTTTATCCTTTCCAAAAGAGATGGTTGAGCAATAATTTGTGAAAGGATTGATGATGTTCCCTTCTTTATGATTCCCACATCCATCTTCATCAAGTATAAGAAGATTGGATCCTTCTCAATTCTCATCATTGATAGAATAGCTGGATCCTTTCTACTTAGGGAATCTGCCACCTTGTTCGCTTTCCCAGGGTGGTAATGTATTGAACAGTCATAATACTTGATGAGCTCTATCCATCTTCTCTGGCGCATATTAATCTCTTTCTATGTGAATATATATTTAAGACTCTTGTGGTCAGTATATATCTCACATTTCTCTCCATAGAGATAATGTCGCCAGATTTTCAAGGCAAATATCACCGCCGCCAACTCCAGATCATGCGTTGGATAGTTTCGCTCATGGATTTTCAACTGCCTTAAGGCATAGGATATCACTTTATCATTCTGCATCAGCACACATCCTAAGCCCTTCTTCAAAGCATCACTGAATACCACAAAAATCTCCCCACTTGTGGGTAAAGTGAGCACGGGTGCAGTGATAAGCCTCCTTTTCAACTCCTTGAAGCTTTCTTCGCATTCATCACTCCAAGAAAACTTTACTCCCTTTCGAGTTAGCTTGGTAAGAGGGTTGGACAATCGTGAGAAATTTCTCACAAATCGTCGATAATATCCAGCTAACCCCAAGAAGCTACGGATATCAATTACCGATGTTGGCCTCGGCCATCCCTCAATTGCATATGTTTTGGAGGGGTCCACAGATATCCCATTTCTTGTGATGATATGGCCCAAGAATGAGACTTCCTTCAACCAGAACTCACACTTGCTATACTTGGCATAGAGCTTCTCCTTGCGCAAAGTCTCCAGTACAGTTCTTAAATGCTCCTCATGGTCCTCCTTGGTTTTGGAGTATATTAGAATATCATCTATAAAGACTACCACAAATTTGTCTAGGTAATCTCTAAAGACTCTATTCATCAAGTCCATGAATATTGCTGGAGCATTGGTGAGTCCGAAAGGCATTACTATGAATTCATAGTGCCCGTACCTTGTACGAAAAGCAGTCTTGGGGATATCTTCCTTCTTCACCCTTACTTGATAATATCCCGACCGCAAGTCCACCTTGGAGAAGTATTGTGCTCCACGCAGCTGATCAAACAAGTCATCGATTCTTGGGAGAGGATACTTGTTCTTTATCGTGATTTTGTTAAGTTCACGATAATCGATGCAAAGCCGCATTGACTCATCCTTCTTCTTGACGAAGAGGACTGGTGCACCCCATGGTGATGCAATTGGGCGTATAAACCCTTTATCCAGATTCTCCTATAGTTGTTTCTTCAGCTCTTCAAGATCAACAACAGCCATTCTATATAGAGTCTTGGATATTGGTAGCGCCCCAGGTATAAGTTCAATTGAGAACTCAACATCTCTTCTTGGAGGAAGACCAGGAAGTTCCTCGGGAAATACTCCAGCGAATTCCCTCACAATAGGCATTTCTTCAAGGGTGGTTTCTCCCTTGGACTCAATCATCTGAGCCAGATATGCGTGCTCATAAGGCAGTAATATCCATGCTTGAGATGATGGAGCTAAAGGAGATTCATCTTCCTCCTGAAACTTGTAAAGAATCAGGGGTCGATTCTCCATATGGAGTGTGATTTCCCTCTCCCGACAATTTATGTTGGCTCTATATAAGGAAAGCCAATCCATGCCAAGAATTGCATCAAATTCCACCAAAGGGAGTACGACAAGGTTTGCCGGGAAATTCAATCCACAAATTATAACAGGGGAGGACTTATATTCATGGTATGCAATGATTTCCCCATTTTCCGTACTCACTGACATCTTTACTTCCAGGATTTGTGGTGGTGTAGGGATTGTTCTACTAAACTTTTGAGATATAAAAGAATCCGTAGAACCTAAATCAAAAAGTAAGTTCGCTATTCTTGAATGAATAACTAGCGTACCTGTCACCACTTCGTTGTCAGGGTTGACTTCGGCAGAAGTGATGGAAAAAGTTCTTCCTTGCTGTCTTGGAGGTTGCTGGTTGCCTCCGATAACCCTTGGATTAGGGCACTGATTTGCAAAATGACCCGGTTCTTTGCATTTGTAGCATTGAACAACACGTTGAGGTTCGAACGGAGCGTTCCTCTCCTCTGTCGCAGCCGCGGGTCCTTCTTGCTGACAGTTAACATCTAGGTACCCTTCTCTTCCACACTTGAAGCATTTTCTTTTCCCCCTAAGGCAATTTCCAGGGTGCTTCTTTCCACACTTTTGGCAAGTGGGGTGCTGGAATTTCTTAGCGCCATTGGATTTATCCATCGGACCACCAGCATTGAAGTCCACCTTACGCTTCTTGTCCCCATGATACCCCTGTGATTCTCTGATCTCCATTTCAACCTTGAGGGCACATGGTACAATTTCCTCATAGCTGTCGAAGTCACGGATCGCTAATGCTTTCCGCAAGCTAGGCTTCAGCCCAGCAAAGAAGCGGTCAACCTTGCATTTAGGGGTAACGACAAAGACGGAAGCGTATCGTGCAAGCCTTGTGAAGTTTTCCTCGTACACTCCCACATATTCTTCATCTTTCTATTTGAGGGAAAGGAAGTCCCTTTCCATCTTAAGACGGAGGGTGCGTGGAAAATATTTATCGAAAAACATCTTCCGGAATTCCTTCCATTCCAAAGCCTCGATCTCCTCCTCAGGCTTCGTATTTTTGATCAACGTCCACCATTGATTAGCTTCACCCTCCATACGATAAGCCTCTAGGAGAACCTTCTCTTTTTCAGAGCATTGGAGGATGGAGAATATATTTTCAATGGAGTTGATCCATTGTTCAGCGATCGTGGGATCGGATGATCCACTAAAAGTAGGAGGCCTTTGTCTCATAAAGCTTTCAATAGCGACTTGTTATTTCTTAGGGGGGGTTGAACGTTCCTCTTGACCAGTGTTTCTATTCAAAACTTGAGTTAGCTGAGAGAGAAGCGTGACAAAGTTCGCGATTCCCGCTCCCATTGGATTGGGCATCTCATAAGTACAATCATCACACTGATCTTCACAACGGTTGTTAGCCTGAGTTCTCCTATTACCGGCCATTGGCTGGAATAAAAGGAAAGTTAGGGGTAACACATAAAGGGTAATCCAAAGACAAAAGTTGATGACTTATAAATAAACTTTAATCTCTTTAACTCATGAGTCTATAGGATTCAATCCAGGCTTTTCATGATCTTCCTTATAACATATATTCTTAGGGGCATTTTTCCCTTAATAAGGGTTCATACTAAGATTGTGAATTTATAAAAACACATCCCCCGGGAGTGTCGTAACCAAGAGTGCAGAAAGGCCCATTGTCGTGCACCAGTTCCCGTTCGAGTCTAGCTCAAAGCGGTGTTTTCGGGTTTTACCCCTAGGATACATCTGTGCCAGAGCCGCCTCTACCTGCTCGTATCCAGACAGGGATGTATTTGTTTGATAAACCACTTACATAGTATTTACCAAAACTTAGGGATGCTTTTATTATACTTAGTATTGTATCTAAGGCTTTACTAGGTTTTCCTAATCCCAAAAATAACTAAACCTATCCTTTGATACCAACTATGACAACCCTGATTTTTATTACAACTGAAACATGCTTTATTACATAAAACTTCACTTGATCCAACAAAGAAGATCGATAGGTTTAGTGTCTTTGGGGATTAGGATCATTACATAAAAACTTTAAACTTGATATACAACATCTTTATTGAAAACTTCCTTTACATGACCACTACATTCCTTTGTACTTAGCATTGCATGGGATAACCTGAGGACATGCATAAGAAAAGGGTGAGCTATAAAGCCCAGTAAGGGAGTACACAATGAATAACATGAGGAGTACAATACATGTTAGGAAATAGGAATATCAATATAGAATTAGAGTAACATGAACATAAAGGCATGATAAAGCATGATAACCATAACATGGAAATGTGGCAACAACACTTAACATTGAATTAGCATGAGCCAAGGCTCATTGCACATGAAGCATGAGTAAAACCTCATTGCACTTGAAGCACGAGTAAACCCTCATTGCACTTGAATTAGCATGAGTCAAAACTCATTGCACATGACGTATCATGATACTATACTTTACCCAATGCATTGGAGCGCTATAAAGGGCGCACCCTTCTTAAACATTTCATTTCATGCATAAGTGTGCCACATGGATCATAAAACATGGATTCATAAAACATAATCATTTATTCCACGATAAAGGAATGTGGAATTCATACATGAAACTTTATAATCAATTAGTAAATGTGCATAAAGGTGAATACCCTTGATGGAGAAATGGGCATGGTATTCACTACACAAGGACATTGGCTTAGAAAATCGGTGCGATTTCGGCAGCGTAACGGCGTGACATAAGAATTCATAAAAAAAAAGTTTGATGAGAGAGAAAGGGGTTCCTCATCATATTTACATGTAATGGACAGTAAGGATGTCATATATATACATGTCCCAACAATTGAAATGGAATTTAAATTAATGATACAAAAGTATTGCTTGAATGTAAAAGAAGAGAGAGAAGTTCCTTTCGGAATTTCGGCATAGTAACGGGTGTACATGGGAGGAATTTAATGAGAGAGAAAGGGGTCTCCCATCATTAAAAAAATAATAGGGAAGTATGGGAGAGGTGAGAAACCATACCCCAACATTCATAATTGAAATTAAAAGGGCAATACAACTTAAAGAAAATTGACAAAAATGAGAAAGGAAGAAAAAAACCCTTACTTGGAAGTGTGCTTCCAAAGGCTAGAGAGAGGCTTGTGAGAGGCTTCTTGGGAGCTTGGGGCACCTTGGGAGGATTCTAGAGAGAGTAGGGCAGAGGTTGGATGAACTCCAAGGGCTTTGAGTGAGGAGGAAGTGGGAGCTTGGGTGGGTTTATATAGGAAAGGTGAGGGAATTCTTTATTATTTAGGTTTGGGACCCCTTATATTAAAATAATCCAAACCACAAATCATCCCATGGTATTTTCCCATGGTTTCTGGAAAAGGAAGGAGGAAAAAAATATTTTACAAGTCCAAGGTCCGAACTTATTAAAAAATTAGGGTTGCTTATGTGGAGGTGAGTCACACTCCCATGGAAATTAATTTAAAAAGGCAAAGTGTTGAATAAGTCTTGAGGGCTCCATTAATGCTTTGAAAAGTAAGTCAAACAAACCCAAAACCTCATTATTTTAATGATAAAACACATATTGGCCGAACATAAGGATTATGGTATTTTATTACATCACCATTGGGTCATTATGATGTCATAAAACACATTATACATTTAAATGGTATTTAATTTTTACCCAAAAATTTGACTGTCTCAGAAAATTATGAAAAATTCACCGTTGGATAATTTCGACGTCCTGATTCCAAAAAAAATATTTATTTTATCTAAATAATTTTCTAAATATGTGAATTTTCACTTTTAAAATAAAAACCGACATTTATAAAAAAATTCACGGGTTTTGACAGAAATGGCTTTCAAACCTTAATAAAAATTTTAATTGCATTCATAAGATCATTTATATTTAATAAAAATTAATGTAATATTAATAATAATATTTTATTAAAATATTATTTAATTCAAAAATCCTTTAATTTAATAAAATATAATTCTTAATTAAATAATAACTAAAAACACCATTTTTACTTTAAAAACTAATTTCAATGTATCAAAAATGACTAGAAATTATATTCATTATTATATAAAAAAATAATGTACATGAACATGGTGCTACTTATTTGTTACATAACCCCTTAAAATAGCCGCATAAGACCTAAGGGTAAGGTGCACGATGGTGACAGACTCTTGGGGCGGCTCAGATAACATCGCTCGAGTGGTAATTTCAATCAAATTCCACTTTTCCCGTAGACGATCACATTCAAGCTTGACTTGATGAAGCTCAGCTTGGGCTTGGTCAAGGGAAAATCCCAAAGACGCCACCTCTTTTCTGAGCTCCGACAAATGGGCTTCGTAAGGGGAAATTCTACTGGATAAGGCCATCGCTTCCTTTGTCTGAGTAGAAATGGGTTAGTTAAAGCCTTATATTTATACTACTCAGATAATCGCTGTTCAACGGCTATGAAAGTAACAGTCACAAATCTTAATGTAAAACTAAAGAAGTTGACATCTTATAAAAACATTTTTCATAAAGAAACATTTAACTGGATCAAGAGGGATTTTCCATTAATGAAACTTTGGGTCGTTACACAAAATCCATTTAGTACTTACCATTTTTGTGATCAATCCTTGGAAAGTGGTCTTGGTCTAGTTTCCCTTCTCTCCCTTGTTTCTCTAAGATGTTTCGGTGTATTCTCTTGACCGTGTGATTTTTTGGTTTTGATCTTGATTAGTTTTGATCTAGGATATTTTTTGTGATCATACTCACCTTCTTCCTCATGGGAATTTTCTTCTAGAAGCATTTTTATTGTCAATTAAAGGTAGTGGGTCTAAACCTTAACCCTATAGTTTGATAATTGTCATGTATGTACAATATTTCAATTTTCCAACATGTCATGTGCCAAATGAATTAAAATGATAAATTAGATTATTACTTAGATTTACTTTGGATCCAATTATTTATTGACCTTTCTTGTGGATATTATTTAGGTGATTTAACCCTTGAATAAATGAATTTTTAATGGATTAAAGTGTATTTAGAATAACATGGATTGTGGGTGTTTACTTTATATAGATTCACATTGTCTTGGATTTTTATTGAGATAACTGGCATGTTATAGGTTATGACCAATTGATATATGAAATGTGTAAATGAAAGTTAAATGGTAACTTGTATAACTAACCATTGATCCGTACGATGTGATATTGTGATATCCTTATTTCTATGACTTATGTTGTGATTGAATGATGAAATGGTTATATAGTGGGCTATTCCTAGTGACACATACTAAAATGATGATGTAGAGAGGTTGGCCCAGTTGATATGTTGAAATGATTATATAGTTGGATTTGGCCAGTTGATATGATGAAATTATGATATAGCAGGCTTGACCCAGTTGACATGCTAAAATGATTGTATATCAAGATAGGCATATTGACACATGATACAATGATTATATAGTGGGTTTGAACAAGATTTATGTGATTTGTGACTTTGTTATTAGTTTATATTTGGAACAATTGTAAGAAATGCTCATATACATTCTAATATGGTGTCAAGGAAAGTTATGTTATACCTTGGTTATAAGGTTATGATTGGCATGGTTATCAGAAATGATCAGAGATATTCCAGTATGGAGCTGAAGTAGGTTGATGTGGTATTTTGTTAATTGTCTAATTAATTAATACTCTTGTTTATTTCACTATTGCATACACTTGTTATTAGAGTAGTTATATTTTGACATGGTGGTGTAAAACTACTGAGTTACACTCACACCCTATCCAGGCCTCCATTTGGTACCCAAGTAGATTACATGGATTCAAGAGTAGACAAGGTAAAAGGACCTTGATATTGACTGTCTTTGCTGAATGGGATAGAGTTTCGAGATGGGGATGATGTGGGGTTTGGTATTGGGGACTGTTGAGTCTTTATTGAGTATAATAGTATTTTATTTGTATTTTTTATATAATGAAATTTATTTACATTCCCACACGTCATTACATTATCCCTTTATTATTTATTGGATTGTTTAGTTGGATTTTATTGTTAGTATTCCGTTGTATTTTATTTTTTCCTTTGTTTCTAAAATCTGATATTTATTATGTTATTGGATTATTTCATTGTGTTGTAACTCTGTAACTATGGGGTATAGTATCTCCACTATGCATATCAGACACCACTGCTAGTCAGTAGCCTCTGGAGCATGGGGAGGCACACATGAGGTCTCATAACCAACCTGTCTTATCCATGTGAGAGAGTGCTAGATCAGGGGACATTATAAAGTGGTATCAAAGGGTACATGTTTTATTTCATATTTATTCACTATTTGGGAAAGATAGAAATGAGACTAGTATCTATTAGGACTTGGTAATGATCATATGCATGAAAGTATCTAACCCATGCATGGGGGAAAATTCAAGTGCCCATTAATAGGATTTCCATTTGTACTATGTTATTGTTACAGTTGATGTTATTTCACCTTGTCTGATTCAAACGTTGAGTGAGGTTATTGTTATATGATTTTATTTGTTCTTCTGATTTATACTCATAGATTGGTATGGATCGAGATGAATATAAATGCATCATAATAGGAACATGGGAATTTATATTGATATGATTTATTTATTATAGGTATATATTTATTTACATGTGATATATACTTTCCTATTTAATTAAGATATGAGTTATCATTTATATATGGTAAAGAAAATAAATGAACTATTATGTCATGCCAAAACACTTATAAGCCAAGTCTAGAGAGACTAGGAGTTATTAGTTCTCTATTTTCGTCACCTGTTGAGGTTGAACTTGTTGTTACAACCAGTGTTCTATGGAGTGTGTTTTTCTTGTAGAGAAAATTCATCCTTGTCATCTTCAAGTTGAGTGTTTGGAGAGTGTCAATCAATACACTCCTAACAAACCTGAGTTAGAGATTCATGTAGCTCCTAAGGATCAAATGTATGTTTAGATTTGCTGTTGCTTATTGAGGGTCATGAGATCCATGGAAAGGGAGGTTGTTCGCACTTTTCCTTTAATTTATGAGCTAAAAAGAGAGTTTAAGATACAACAGCTAGCTACATTCATTGGGGAGGGATGACCCAAGGAAGTTGATTTCTGTATTGAGTTAGCCGAGATGATCTTTAAGAATCTATAGATACCCATAGATAGAAGGTTTAAGATTCTTGTGTATATGATTTGTGGACTATCCAAAATTTGGTGGTACATTCTGGAGCAGGCACGATAGCAGGACGAGCTATCTAAGAATGTTGTCAAGATGAATTTCCTAGGAAAATTTTTATCCCTATATGTCAAGGGATGATAAATCTCATAAGTTCATACACTTCATGCAATAAGGCCTTCCAGTGTTGTACTAAAGGGAATGTTTCACTAATCTGCAACACTTTGTGCCATATTTGGTGGCTGATGAGATCTCCAGGGAAAGATATTTCTTGGATGGTCTTTACTATGAGATCAGGTATCAGGTGAACATGTTCCATTTTAGAATTTTTTAGATGTGATAAATCAGGAACTAATCATGGAAAATAATATGAGAGAGGCCCTGAAAAGTATCTATGATATTTCCATAGGTAAAACTATGATCTCTTCTTATAGTGTAAATATGTGTCTTTATAATAATTTTCTCCATGGAAACAGTGGGAAGAACAATCAACGAAGTGGAAAACTATCTCAGGATTGTGTTTCATTGTAGTTCTATCAATGTGGTAAGATGAGTAAAAAATGAACTTAGTATTCATACCCCAATTTGGAGTGTCACACTTATGACATATTAGTCCACCTAAATTGGTTTAATAGGTTCATGAAATAGTAGAGTAGTGGAAGGGGGACATGAAATGCACCAAAGTCTGGGAATGACTCAACTACACCTTAGCAGATAGGTAGTTGGAGTTCCAAATGACTTTCTACTTGAGGTAGGATATATGGTACCATAGTTTAGGAATGAAAGTAATCAGTAGAGTTTATATCTCAGGGGATTCATGCTGGAGTCCAGGGCATAGGGGTTGGTCAGATTCAAGTTATGTATACTACTCTAGCTAATGTGGATGCAGGAGAATCTACTGTCAGATGTATGATTCTTATATCATTTACCCTTGATTGTGTTTTTTGATATAAAATCATCACATTCCTTTTTATATACTCTTTATTTAAAAGTTTTGTTCTTGGAAGTGGAAATATTGGATGGTGTTTTTACCATCGACATGCCATTGGGAATTCGATCAGATAATATCAAATGTTTCAAGGCATGTTCTCTAGGGATTGGTGTTTACCATTTATTTTGAGAACCATTTGTGCTGGAAATGATTGGATTAAATTCTATTCTTGGTATGGATTTGTTAGTTATATACTAGACACATATCAAATATTACCAGAGGAGAGTTACCTTCCTATCTCCATAAGTAGGCAGCTATTCTCACTAGGGTGAGTGGGATCTTTAGGTTGGTAATGCATGACCAACTCAATTCATATTGGATTGTCTCATGGCTCATATAGACAATCCTTCCCTAGAGGATGTTAGAATGAAACAATATTCTTTTCCTCCAGTGGTAGACCATTTTCAGGATGTTTTCCCTCATTATTATTATGGATACCACCTGAGCAAGAGATGAGTTCACAATCGAGTTGATTCTTGGAGTATATCCAGTTTCTATCCTGACTTAAAAAATTTCACCAAAAGGGATTTGGGAGTTTAAAGTTTAGTTGGAAGATCTATAATATAAAGGATCTATATGACCTATTACATCTCCTTAGTGTTCTACAATTATCTTCAGCAAGAAGGCTGATGGTTCTTTACACTTATGTGTGTATTATTAGAGATTTAACCAAATTATGGTCAAGAATTGACATCCCCTTCCATGAATCGATGATCTATTCAATCAGCTAAAAAGTGATAAGATCTTCTCCAAGGTTGATTTCGTATTAGGATACCATCCGTTGAGGGTGAGACCATTAGATACACCTCAAATTGCTTTTAGGAGCTATTATGTCTTGTATGAGCTCACAGTGATGTCATTTGGTTTGACTAATGCATCAGTGGTATTCATGTCCTTGATGAATAAGATCTTTCAAACTTTTTTGGACTGGTTTTTGGTGGTTTTTATTGCTGAAATATTAATGTACTCCAAGTCAACATATGATCATTCCAAACATCTTGACATCTTTATGAGTTCATTGAGAGAGGATTATATTTATGAAAAGATAACCAAATGTAGTTTCTTATTTGATAAAGTGAATTTATTAGTCCATGTCAAATTTGAGGTAGGAGTATTTGTGGAACCAGATAAATTTGTATCCATGGTATCTTTGGAGAATCCCAAGAATGTATTTGAGGTTCAGATATTTCTGACTTTTAGTAGGTTATTATTGAAACTTTATCCATGAATATTTCTATTTGGAAGCACCAATGTATGGGCTCAGCAAAAAAGGGGGTGAATTTTGTTTGGTCTGATTCTTATGAGAGATATTTTCAAGAGTTAAAAGGAAAACTGACCTTAGAGGCTATCCTCACTTTACCTATGCTGGGTAAAGCATATATCATGTACTATGACACATCCAGAGTTTCAATTGGAGTAGTTATGATTCAGGGATATCAAGTGGTGTCTTATGGATCCATACAGTTGAGGCCTCATGAGAATAATTATCGTACGCATGACTTGGAGTTAGCAGTAGTGGTATATTCCCTGAGATGCTGGAGGCATTATCTCAAGGGTGAGAGGTTTGTAGTATACATGGATCACTAGAGCCTCGAGTACATATTTTCTCAGTGGGACCTGAACCTTTGTAAGAGAAGGTGGGTCGAGTATTTGAAGTCTTTTGACTTTGATTTGGATTATACACCAGGAAAGGGAAACATCATTGTTAATGAATTAAGCTAAAATATGTATGGAGAGGAAGTATGGGAGTCTTGCGATGAGTAGCTGATAATGAGCCTTTTTGTAAACCTGCATCTAGATGTTCAACAGTCTCAGGGATGAGTATAACTCAACTAAACATATATTATATCCATGATTTTGGACATGATTAATACTAAACAGTTGTTTGGTATATAGGTCTTAGTTCTAAAACACAACTTATATGGTGATGAGAAACCATCAAGATAGCCTCTTGATAGTGTAAATTATCTTTTTTTCCATATACAAGTAAGGGTACCTACAATTTTGTGTGAGGATCTGGTGAAAGTGTTTCATGCTTTTAAATGGGTGGTACATCCTTATTTGTATAATACGTATCAAGATCTCCATAGACAGTTCTTGTGGTCAGAAATAAAGTAGGAGGTGGAAAGCTTTGTGGAAAGATGCTTCAAATTTTCAGTAGGTGAAAGCTAAGCATCAGAGGCCATGTGAGATTTTTCATCCTTTCCCCATTCATGAGTGGTAAGGGGATGATTTCACTATTGATTTTGTGACATGATTACCTGGGAAAACTTATAAGAATAATGCAGTATGGGTGATGGTGGATTGAGTAATGAAGGCATCCCACTTCTTATCAATCAGGGAGACCTTCACAGTTGATGATCTGGGAAGTCTTTATGTGTACAAGGTAGTTTGGTTGCACGATTCTCCAAGGAGTGTAGTTTTAGATAGATATCCTCATTTAACATCATGTTTTTGGTAGTGTCTTCAAAAGGGTCTAGGATCACATGTTCTTTTGAGTACAACTTATCATCCTCAAAATTATGGTCAATCTGTGAGGACAATTTAGGTTTTATAGGATATGTTGTGAGCCTATGTTTTGAATTTTGGTGGTTCATGGGAGTATCATATGGAACCTATGGAATTTTCATATAATAATAGAATCTAGGAATCGATCCAAATAGAAAATTTAGAGGCATTTCATGGAAGGATTTTCCATTCACCTATTTTCTGGTTGGTTGTAGGTGAGTCAGTTCTTATTGGGCCTAGTCTCATATAGGAGACTTCTGAGAAAGATCAGTTGAACAAACAATGTTTATTGACCACAAAAAGTAGGTATAAATCTTATGTTGTCCATAAGAGATGACATATGGAGTTCAAGGTTGGTCATCGTGTTTTCCTTCAAGTGTCACATATATTGGGGAAACACTGCATCATGAAATAAGGAAAGCTATCACCTAGGTTTGTTGGGTTGTTTGAGATAATGGATAATATCAGTACAATGGCATACCATTTAGCCCTTCCATAATGCTGCAATTGTATGAATGATGTGTTCCATGTTTCATAGCTTTAGAGATATTATCCAGAACCTTATCACATAAAAAACATAAAATACATCGAGCCTAGTAATAATTTTTCCTTTGAGGAGAATCCAATACATATTTTGGACCGTAATGAGAAGTATCTATGGGGTAGGACTATACCTTTTCTTTAGATTAAATGGAAGCATAGTTCAATTTTATAGGAAACCCAGGAGAGGGAGTGTGATATGAAAGCATAGTGGCCATAATTTCTCACTGAGACCCCATCGTGTTTCTTGGATTATCCTGGGAATGAGCTGTTATATGGTGGACAGGTTATAAGAACCCTTATTTTTCTAGATATATCTATCTATGATTTTATTTTATAATATTCCTTTGGTTGAGTTTTTCTCATATTTAAACCTTTATGTTTGTGTTTCTATCATGGATGATTTGTCTTTTGAATAATTATAGTCTTAGGTTTTCAAGAAACTCGAGGAAACTAAAGTGGATCTAAGTGGAGATCATTATTTGGGGAAAATGACTTAAAGTTTAGGTATGTATGTTTTTTTAAATTAATATATTCCAAGTATAAATGGTTCAAGTGTTATAAAAGGTTCTTGGTAAGTTGAGAAGCTTTAAAGGGGGTTTGGGTTATTTGATAAGGAAAATGGGCTAAAAAACCAACTACAGAACATTTACATGCCATGTAAATGGATCACAAATCATGTAATGTTTCAGTGTTTTTAATATTAACCTGAGGTGAATAGGTTTTTGATGTATCCCATTAAAAATAATTACATGATGTGTAACTATATTACACTCCATTTAATTCCCTGACATTCAATTTTAAAGTATATTGTGCAGTTGAATTTTATTTATATTCTATTTCAACCTTACCCTCTTAAACCTAGGGCATATTCTAGGTGTTTTTGGAGTGCCAACCTCCCTTATGGACATCCCATTTGTGTGATAAATCATTGTTACGTTTTCTTGGTCTAGTTTCCCTTCTCTCTAATGTTTATATTAGACGTTGTGGTGTAATATCTTGATCATATGAGTTGTTGGTTTTGATATTGATCTATTTTAATTTAGAATCCTTATTTAGATCATATGGACATTCTTCCTTATGTGTGTTTTCTGTTGGAAGAAGGTTGACACAGTATTAAGGTAATTGTTTAATTAATTAATACTATTGTTTATTGAATTATTGCATACAATAGTTATCAAATTGGTTATATTTAGAAATGTTGGTTTCATCTTACTAAGTTATACTCACAACCTATTCAATTTGATGTTTGGTACTGAGAAGATTACATGGATACAAGATTGGATAAGGGAAAAGGGCCTTGTTATTGATTTTTTGGATGGGTTGGAGATTGAATATGGGACCGATGAGGGGTTTGGGACCGGGGGATGTTGAGTCTTTATTGATTATGCATTTATTTTATTTTATTTGTTTCTAGAATGACATTTAATTACATTCCCATATGTCATTACATTATTACATTATTATTTATTGGATTGATCAGTTGGATTTTATTATTGGAATTCCACTGTATTATATAGTTTCCTTTATTTCTAAACTTTGTTATTTATTATGTTATTGGATTATTCTTCTATGTTGTAACTTAGTAAACATGGGGTATAGTCTCCCTACTATACATATCAGACCCCCACTACTAGTTAATAGCCTCTGGTATAAGGGGGGGGCGCACTTGAGGCCTTGTAACCAACTCATTTCATCCATGTGAGAGAGTTATGGATTGAGGGACATTACAAAGATCCTAATTGGGTGTCAATGGACAATATTCCACACATTTAATCCATAGATAAACCCAAGACTTCCACAAAACAATTCAGTATAAAGGAATGGGAAGCTCCTTTATCAAAAAGAGCATAGGATAAAGAGGATGCTATGAAGATCGTACCTCAAAATTTAGATGGTCTGATATCCTAATAGATAGGAGTAGGCTGCACCATATATAATTGGCCTGAACCAAGATCATAAGATCTAGCCTAAATTCCCTACATAGCACTCCCATGTAAGTTCTACTATCCTAAATCAACACTCTACATCATCCACCTCATCTTAATTTTTATATAGATCTCAAATTACCAATCATTAACAATGTAGCCAAGATGACCCCCGAACCCTACACTAGTACGAAACCTCATTCACTTTGTCTCTACTACACTATCATACATAAACATTTAATGTGAACCATATTTACAGATGATGAACAATCCACTAGTTCCCAGTCACAATAAGGTCATATGTATCCCCTTTTTCAACATTGATGACACTTTGGTGAATTGAAACTGTCATGACCCGACCCGTACTGAGGCTCGAGCCGCAACTACCCCAAGCCCGCCTCCATAGGCCAGGGGCTGGCGACTAGCACCGAAGGCCTAATAAACTAGGGGAGGCCTTTGCCTAAGAAACTGTACACACACACGCAGCCAACTCAATGCAACGGTGTAGAGAAAAGAAATCAAGATACAACACTACTATAAAAAGGGAAACCAACATACATGCCTCGACCTCTAACCAGTGCAAGTAAAGTGCTAACAAGTAAACTAAACAATAAAAGGGGCAAAACACGCGCCCATCCAGAAAGGTGTCACAACCCGGTAACAGGTAAAACAAAGGTAAACTGCTGGTGAGTCTCACACCCAGGAAGTCCTGCTATGGCCACTGAACACAGCCCAAGCTCCTGTGTCCTCTACACTCCTCCATAGTCTCGACTGACCTATCCATCGTCTGCAAGGGCACACCAAGTGCGGGAAAAGCCCAAGCAGGGGTAAGTATAAAATTACTTAGTAGGATGCCCCAAAATCTCAAGGGAGCAAAAAGGGAGGTACTAAAATGGTGAGCAGTAGACAGAGAAAAGAATAGTGTAAGAGTGAAAAAGATAGAGAGAGAGTGCATCTCAACCCAACAAGATAAAGGAAGCAGACTCGTCCAGATGCAAGGAGCTAGAGACGGTGAGAAGAATGACTTCTCTTCGAGTCTTCGCTGTCTCTAGCAGGAGAGTAGACTCGTCCAACCAAGAGAATCTAGACACGGAAAGCACTTGGCATACCCCGTGCATCTTCACCCCTCCTAGAAGCAGAGTAACCGAACCCAAGGAGTGGGAACAATAATAGGGTGTATATATATGCTCAATGAGAAACCCGAATGAGTGTGTAAGGGGATCTATATCTCCAAGATCAGCCCAAGAAGAGTCACCAACAGTTCAAAGGGTATCCAACACTGAACCCAAACGTCCCACACGTCAACCTAGGAGGTACAAGTCAAAGGTGCTCAATCACCGCACCTTGATACTATCCGCTTTGGGAGGCACTCACTCGCCCGCACAAATTTTAGGTCGCGATGCAAGGACGCGTATCGGTGGGAAAAGCGCCCCTCGTCATCGTATGTCCTAAGGTCACGTCAAAGCTGCCACATCACCGATCCGTACAACCAAGGATCCCGCTGCGGTAGTCACAGAGAAAATCCACAGACTAGCCTAGTAGAAAGGACTGAGTCTGAAAGGATTCGTCGGGTAACCCACAGCCCAACCCCGCTGGAGGGTAAACCCTAAGAAGTCGACAGGCAACCCACTGCCCAGCCCTACTGGAGGGTAGAACTAGAATAAGTTGACAGGCGACCCACTGCCCAACCTTGCTGGATGGTAGACCTAGAATAAGTTGACAGGCGACCCACTGCCCAGCCCTGTTGGGGGGTAGACCTGGAATAAGTCGTCGGGTGACCCACTGCCCAGCCCTGTTGGAGGGTAAACCCTAAAAAGTTGTCTGGTGACCCACTGACCAGTATCTACAGGTGGGTAAACCTTAAGAGTCATCAGGCGACCCACTGCCCAGTCTCTGCTGGAGGGTAAACCCTAAGAGTCGTCGACATGCGACCCACTTTCCAGCCCTGTTAGAGGGTAGACCTGGAATAAGTTGACATGCGACACACTGCCCAGCCCTGCTAGAGGGTAGACCTAGAATAAGTCATTGGGTGACCCACTGCCCAGCCCTGCTGGAGGGTAGACCCTAAAAATTCGTCGGGTGACCCATTGCCTAGCCCTAATAAAGGGTAGACCCGAAATTGGTCTGATAACTCAGCACTACAACTGACACCACCAAGTGTTACCAACATCGCTACTATGCGTTGGTTCGGAGTGCGTCAAAGGGACCTCCATCCAACACCCTTTCATGTTTCCAAATTTAATGAGATCTCAAACAAGGCCCCACATTCCCAAACGTATCACTCCGTTACAATCCTCGCAGAAAAACTCGCGAGATAGACCATTTACTCGATCGAAACGGTCAACCGGTGAATATGGTACTATTTACTGTAGCAAGCTCGTGTGGGACCCACACCACGATCCCGAAAAAGGTCGGGCGGACTGCGCCATCGTGATTCTCTCGGAAAAACATGTCAAATTGACTGATCACTTGCATGGAATGAATTCCCGAAGAAGAAGATGCATTTCGCCGTACCGCACACGAGTGGTGCTTCGTGGGACCCACATCTCGGTCCCAAATCACAACAAATGGTTCGCACCGTTGAGATCCTCTCGAAAATGTACACAAGATTGACTATCCACTTGTCCGAAACAGACACCCAGTGATAAAGATAGAAATCATCGCCAACTCCCAAAATGACCCTCATGGGGCCTGCACCATCGTTATGAATTAAAGCAGGCGAATTGTGCCACAGAAATGCCCTCGAAAAAACACCCAGAATCGACTGCTCACACACCCTGAACGGACATCCGATGAAAAAGTTTTGAAACGCCGCTCGTAGCATAAAAGACGGGTCATGGGGCCCATGTCTCAATTCTGGTTTCAACGCCTGAAAACCCCTTGGGAATCTTCGTCTCGACGCCAGGGTTGCAACGCCGCTGACGGTGCTCAAAACGGACTCCGTACACGCTCGTTCCATCTGAAACAAAAACCTCAGTGAGGCACTAAATAGTACTTAGCGGACGTGTCGCGCCGCCGAGCCCCCATCTCAGGAATTAAAAATTCCGGAGTCTATTTCAAAACCTCCGTCTCGACCCGAGGATCACATTGCCACAGGAGACACATTAATCAGACGCCCCATATAAGAGCTACATTCGATCCAACCTTTGAAAATAATAATAATAATAATATTTCTAGGGTGTTTTATTGACCCACTCCACGAGTCACCGAAAGATACCCAAAGTTGGTCTTAAAAAGACCACATTGAAAACAGAGGCACACTTCCACTGACGGCGCATGAATTGGATGACGCACGGGGAAGTTACGCCCCATTCACCGTTTTAATAATTATAACATTATTATAATTATTAAAATCATTTTTCATTTTTTCATTTTTATATATTTTTTTTCTTTCCTACGGCTGTTTCTCTCTCCAATTAAGGGAGACTCCCTTTTTTTTATCTTGTCGCGCCTTTTTTTATCCTTTTTTTCCCGCTTGGTCGCCTGCTTTTGCAGGCCGCGTCGAGCAGAGACCCGAAATAGCGGGTCTCTTTCTCCACTAGGGTCGCGCGACCCTGGTCGTCCCGCTACCCAGCTCTGGCCGGCCACCGACCGGTGCTCCTCCTTAGTATGCCGCAACACCCCCCCTCCCGATTCCCTGCAGTCCAGCCGAGCCATCCGACCTCACGCGCGCAACCCCCATGTCGCCTCCGCCTGAGCCACTACAGACAGCCTGACTCCCACCTCCCATGCGGCTCCCCTACGTTTCTGTCAGCGTCAACCCGCACTACTGCCGGCCAAGCACCGTCTGTCCCGCGCTACACCCTGCATCTCCGCCGCACTCAAGCCGCCTCACACAACCTGACCCCTCACAACAAACCGTGCTACCAGAACTTTCGCAACCTGCTGCGATTTCAATTTAATCTAAACCTAAAATATGGAGGCAGATCTGCGATCCCTAGTTCGAGATCTTCGTGGTGGTATTCCGTGCTCAACGATTGACGCAAAAGTGGGGTGCGCGGGGAGGAAAAAACGAAAAACAAGGGATCGGGGCTCAAAACTCAAACTGCCTACCTGCAGGGCGTAGCCCGAAGCTTAACTACACGATCCGCGCCTTTCCTCTGCTACTTCTGCCTTGATCGGAGGGGAGGAGGAAGAGATGGGGGAGAGTGGTTCTTGGGAGGGTGAGAATGAGTGCCGTCAGGGAGAAAAAATGAGGGGGGATGGGGAGATGATAACTTAAATAAGTTTTTAATCAACCTTTAATAAAAAAAACATAACCCAATTTAAATCCGTGTCTAAAACCCCAAACAGAGTGAAAGTTAGGTCGTGCCTAGGGTAAACAACACCTCCTGATCACAATGGTGGTCTCAGAATTTTAATCCGAGGCTCCGTTCGAAAGATATAAAACTCAATGCCTGATGCTGCTAAATTACAAAAATGCCCCTGGGGCCACTTTCCACAGAAGGGTCATGCCCGCGAAAATTACACCCCTCCTAGGGTAAACGGCACGCTCCGGACTCAACGGTTCCCTCAGTTTTTCATTCCGAGCCACCATTTAAGAGATAATTGTTTTAATCCATTAAATGGATAAATTAATTATTTAATTTATCCATTTCACATTCCGATAGTGAGCGAGGGGTCCAAACGCCCCGCACTAACATGTTTTATGTCGGTCCTAGGGTAAACACATCATTTAGGACCCATCCGTACACTCAGATTTATGATTCGGGTCACCGTTTAGGAGTTATCCTATTTATTTGGTGTGCCCAGTGTGAATACACTGAAAATTTAATTCCGGCCACACCGGGGCTCGAAATCGCACGCCGTTTGAAGGCGCTGCTCTAGAATAACATCAAGAATATTCCAAAGTCTTTTATAGAAAAAAACCGAGTTATTACATCATTCCCTCCTTCAAGATTTTCTTCCCTGAAAAGAAAAACCATGGAAAAACTCAGGATACTAATACCACACCTGGCTCTCCCGTACCCAGAAGAACTCATGCACAGTTCTGCGCCACCACACACAAACCAAAGGATTTGATTGGTTTACTCGAGGTCTACCCTTGTCGATGATGTGTATAGGAGCACACACACTTCTTCTCGGGTGATTCACGTGGGAGAATTCATGCACCCAAACCAGCCTTTGGGTTTAGGGTAAGGTGGTAGGGGACCTCACCATCCCTTCGCATGGTCTAAAACAGCCCGAAGGCCCTCAGGGGTAGCTCACCTCCCCGGTCGAACCTCTACGTCGCACGTTGCGGCTGGAATCACCGTCCTCACTTAGAACAAGGCCCTATGATTCCATCCTTCAGAATACCCATCTGGTGAAACATCCAAGGATATCTGGTCACACAAGTTTTCACAGTCAGTGCATCCCGACTGAGACTCTCTTACACGCTCAACCATTGAAGGAGTTAGCTTCATCAACTACAGACAAGCTGTACCCTCCTATAGAAACTCCATCCAGCACCGTCATCTCCGGTTCAAGTATCTCTGTGTGGGGATGCACCTGATAAACTGGTGGTCTGAGCAAAAAAAAAGCGCTCTTCCCGAAGATAGTGTCTCCACATTCTTAGGGAAAAAGAGAAAAAAAAACTACCACCACCAGCACCAACACAGGGTATACTGACGCCCCGCGTCGCCCTCGGTAACCCCTCGAGCAAGGAGTTAGATGAAAGAGTACCTCACACAGTGTCTAACAAGTTCTATTGAGGAAAGTAGAAAAAGACACAGAGCTTACCTCTTATCATCTCTTGCGCTGCAGGATTGTAAACAACCATAGCACACAACCGCTTGCGGCCCCGTCCGTCAGCTCCCTGAGCCTGACATTCCTAGTGGTCGTGGAAGGACCTCGAAGCGTCGTCCACCAACCACAGTTCTTTCCACTTTCTTCCAACACAACCTCCATGGAGACCACCCTGTCCTCACCTGGGAGTTCTCTTATCACGACACTAACTCTGTCGTGGCGGTGCATCTACCAACTCTGGAAGACTCAACACATTTGGTCGAGTAGTCTCACGCCATGTGACCTCGCACATCAAAAACATAACACTATTCCTACCTGGGATATCTTGGTGCTCTAATTTGTCCCCGACCATGTGCCTGAGTCCCATCAAGGGGGAAACCTCCAGCATCGAGGCCCCACCAATCGACGTCCCTCTACCAGAAATTCCTCTGTCACTAGTGCCTGCTCCAGCACCCTGAGATGGGTGAGGATGCACAAGGGCACTATGCTGGCACAAATATCCTCTATAGAGATCCCGTTCAAACTTCTGTGCTCAGAAGTTTCCATCACAGACCGCATCCAAGGAGTACTAAGTAAGGTCTGCGAACCCAGTCTTGTACTCAGCCACTGCCATCACTCCCAGCTGAAGCTCCAGTAGTTCCCAAAACCATAAAAAGAGTTAGTAATAGGGGTAACACTCCTCACGAAATAGCTACTAGAAGTCACCCCATGAGAGTACCGACTCATCATGTATCTGAGTAACCCTAGCTCTACTAGCACCAAACTGCTCGGTGGAAAAAGACTGGCTGTCAAATCCACCATCTAACATGTCAGTATCCGAACAAGCCTGAAGAGGCAGACCACCGACTCTAGCCAACCCTTCACTGTCTGAGGGTATGGATAACCTTGTAACCTCAGCGGTCTCTGACGCTGTAACTCACATAGCGCACCCAGCCTATGCTCGTCATTGGCCTTCGCTGTCGGTACTATATGCTACTCCCCAGGTGGAGGCACTACTACCTGTCCTCCCGAAGAAAGGGTAATCGTATGATGGATCTTGAACTGAGGCCTCTTCGCTCACAGAATCGTCGTCACGAATCGGAGCTAGTATCCTAGCTGGCTATCATCACGAAGACATCCTGAACCCGATCAAGGAGCACCGCGGTCAAATGAGCATATATATATCAACAACGATGGGGAGCTGACTCAAGAAGGATAGTCAAGGACTCAATCCTATACGATGCATGAATCAAATTCCCTGCAACAAGTGTCTCAGTGTTCTGAGTTGACAAGCGGGTTATCAGGGTCCTCGTGAATGAATACGTCAGTCACCGCACCATCACTAGACTCCCTGACCTGAGAGCTAATCTCGAGACATGTTGACACTATTGCCCCAAAACTCAACCAATTCCATTTTAGGGACACCCGAACATCTCCCCAAGGAACGAAACACCTCTGATTCTACTTTGTCACGACCCGAACCCTACCGAGTCTCGAGCTGCAACTACCCCAATCCCGCCTCCATAGGCCAGGGGCTGGCGACTAGCACCGAAGGTACAATAAACTAGGGGAGGACTTTTCCTAACAAACTGTACACCCACACGCAGCCAACTCAATGCAACAATTCAGAGAAAAGAAAGCAAGATACAACACTGCTACAAAAAGGGAAATCAAAATACATGCATCGACCTCTAACCAGTGCAAGTAAAGTGGTAACAAGTAAACTAAATAGTAAAAGGGGAAAAACACGCGCCCATCCAGAAAGGCGCCACAACCCGGCAAGAGGTAAAACAAAGGTAAACCGCTGGTGAGTCTCACACCCAGGAAGTCTTGCTACAGCCACTGAACGCAGACCAAGCTCTTGTGTCCTCTACGCTCCTCCATAGTCTCGACCGACCTATCCGTCGTCTGCAAGGGCACACCAAGTGTGGTAAAAGCCTAAGAAGGGGTGAGTATAAAAATACTCAGTAGGATTCCCCAAAAGCTCGAGGGAGAAACAAGGGCGGTACTAAAATGGTGAGCAATATACAGAGAAAAGAACATTGTAAGAGTGAAAAATAGATAGAGAATGCCGCTCAACTTAACAAGAGAAAGGAAGCAGACTCATCCAGACACAAGGAGCTAGATACGGTGAGAAGAATGACTTCTCGTCGAGTCTTCTCTGCCTCTAGCAGGAGAGTAGACTCGTCTAACCATGAGAAGCTAGAGACAGAAAGCACGTGGCATACCCCGCGCATATTCGCCCCTCTTAGAAGGAGAGTAACCGAACCCAAGGAGTGGGAACAACAATAGGGTGTATATATATGCTCAACGAGAAACCCAAATGAGTGTGTAGGGGGATCTCTATCTCCAATATCAGCCTAATAAGAGTTTCCAACAGTTCAAAGGGTATCCAACACTGAACCCAAACATCCCACACGTCAACCTAGGAGTTACAAGTCAAAGGGGATCAATCACCGCACCTCGATACTATCCGCTCTGGGAGGCACTGACTCGCCCGCATGGCTTTTAGGCCGTGACGCAAGGACGAGTCTCAGTGGGAAAAGTGCCCCTCTTCCTCATATGTCCTAAGGTCACGTCAAATATGCCACATCACCAATCCGTACAACCAAGGATCCCACTCCGGTAGTCATGGAGAAAAGCCACAGACTAGCCTAGTAGAAAGGACTGAATCTGAAAGGAGTCGTCGAGTAACCCACTGCTCAGCCCCACTGGAGGGTAAACCCTAAGAGGTCGACAGACGACCCACTGCCTAGCCCTACTGGAGGGTAGACCTGTAATAAGTTGACAGGCGACCCACTGCCCATCCCTGCTAGAGGGTAGACGTGGAATAAGTTGACAGACAACCCATTGCCCAGCCCTGTGGGAGGGTAGACCTGGAATAAGTCATCGGGTGACCCACAACCCAGCCCTACTGAAGGGTAGACCCTAAAAAGTTGTCGGGTGACCCACTGCCCGTGTCTCTACTGGAGGGTAAACCTTAAGAGTCGTCAGGCGACCCACTGCCCAGTCTCTGCTGGAGGGTAAACCCTAAGAGTCGTCGATAGGCGACCCACTGCCTAGCCCTGCTGGAGGGTAGACCTGGAATAAGTCGTTGGCTGACCCACTTCCCAGCCCTGATAGAGGGTAGACCCTAAAAAGTCATCGGGTGACCCACTGCCCAGCCTTGCTGGAGGGTAGACCGAAATTGGTCTGATAACTCAGCACTGCAACTGACATCACCGGGTGTTACCAACATCGCTATTGTGCGTTGGTTCAGAGTGCGTTAAAGGGACCTCCATCCAACACCCTTTCATGCTTCCACTTTTAATGAGATCTCAAACGAGGCCCCGCATTCCCAAATGGATCACTCCGTTACAATCCTCACGGAAAAAATTGCGAGATAGACCATTTACTTGCCCAAAACTGTCAACCGGTGAATATGGTACTATTCACTGTAGCTAGCCCAGGTGGGACCCACACCACGATCCCAAAAAAGGTCGGGTGAACTGCGCCATCGCGATGCTCTCGGAAAAACACGTCAAATTGACTGCTCACTTGCACGGAATGGATGCCCGGAGAAGAAGATGCATTTCGCCATACCGCACACGAGCGGTGCTTCGTGGGACCCACATCTCGGTCCTGAAGCACAAAGAACGATTCACACCATTGTGATCCTCTCAAAAAAGTACACAAGATTGACTATCCACTTGTCTGAAACGGACACCCGGTGATAAAGATAGAAATCACCGCCAACTCCCAAAACGGCCCTCATGGGGCCCGCACCATCATTCTGAATTAAAGCGAGAGAATTGTGCCACTGAAATGCCCTAAAAAAAACACCCAGAATCGACTGCTCGCACACCCCGAACGGACGTCCGATGAAAAAGTTGTGAAATTCAACTCGTAGCATAAAAGATGGGTCATGGGGCCCATGTCTCAATTCTTGTTCCAACGCCTGAAAACCCCTTGGGAATCTTCTTCTCGATGCCAGGGTCACAACTTCATTGACGGTGCTCAAAACGGACTCTGGACGCGCTCGTACCATCCAAAACAAAAAACTCAGCGAGGCTCTAAATAGTACTTAGCGGACGTGTCGCGCCGCCAAGCCCCCGTCTAGGGAATTAAAAATTCTTGAGTCTATCTCAAAACCTTCTTCTCGATCCGAGGATCGCATTGCCGCATATGACACGTTAATCAGACGCCCCATGTAAGAGCTACGTTTGATCCAACCTTTGAAAATAATAATAATAATATTATTTCTAATGTGTTTTATTGACCCGCTCCACGAGTCACCGAAAGATACCCAAAGTTGGTCTTAAAAAGACCACATTGAAAACAGAGGCACACTGCCGCTGACGGCGCATGAATTGGATGACGCACGGGGAAGTTACGCCCCATTCACCATTTTAATAATTATAACATTATTATAATTATTAAAATCATTTTTCATTTTTTATTTATTTATTTAATTTTTTTTTGTTTTCCTACGGCTGTTTCTCTATCCAATTAAGGGAGACTCCCTTTTTTTATCTTGCCGCGCCCTTTTTTTATCCTTTTTTTTCCGCTTGGTTGCCTACTTTTGCAGGTCGCGTCCAGCAGAGACCCGCAACAGTGGGTCTCCTTATCCACCAGGGTCGTGCGACCCTGGTCGTCCCGCTACCCAGCTCCGGTCGGCCACCGGCCAGTGCTCCTCCTTAGCATGCCGCAACACCCCCCCTCTCGACGCCCTACAGTCCAACTGAGCTGTCCGACCTCACGCGCGCAGCCCCCATGTCGCCTTCGCATGAGCCACTTCGGACAGCCCGACTCCCACCTCCCCTGCGGCTCCCCTGTATCTCCCCTACGTTGCTGTCGGCATCAACCCACGCTGCTGCCGACCAAGCACCATCTGTCCCGCGCTGCACCCTGCATCTCCGCCACACTCAAGCCGCCTCACACAACCTGACCCCTTACAAAAAACCGTGCTACCGGGACTTTCACAACCTGCTGCGGTTTCGATTTAATCCAAACCTAAAATATGGAGGCAGATCTGTGATCCCTAGTTCAAGATCTTCGCGGTGGTATGTCGTGATCAACGATTGATGCAAAAGGTGGGGTGCGCGGGGAGGAGCAAACGAAAAACAAGGGATCGGGGCTCAAAACTCAAACTGACTACCTGCAGGGCGTAGCCCGAAGCTTAACTGCACGATCCATGCCTTGCCGCCGCTGATTCTGCCTTGATCGGAGAGGAGGAGGAAGAGATGGGGGGAGTGGTTCTTGGGAGGGTGAGAATGAGTGTCGTCAGGGAGAACAAATGAGGGGGGATGGGGAGATGATAACTTAAATAAGTTTTTAATCAACCTTTAATAAAAAAAATTAACCCAATTTAAATCCGCATCCTAAACCCCAAACACAGTGAAAGTTAGGTCGCGCCTAGGGTAAAAAACACCTCCCAAGCACAACGGTGGTCTCATAATTTTAATATGAGGCTCCGTTCTAAAGATATAAAACTCAACGCCTGATGCCGCTAAATTACGAAAACGCCCATGGGGACACTTTCCACAGAAGGGTCGCGCCCGCGAAAATTACACCCCTCCTAGGGTAAGCGGAATGCTCTGGACTCAACGGTGCCCTCAGTTTTTCAATCCGAGCCACCGTTTAATAGATACTTGAGTTAATCCATTAAACAGATAAATTAATTATTTAATTTATCCATTTCACGTTACGATAGCGAGCGAGGGGTCCAAACGCCCCGCGCCGACATGTTTTATGTCGTTCCTAGGGTAAAAACCCCATTTAGGACCCATCCGTACACTTAGATTTATGATCTAGGTCACCATTTAGGAGTTATCCTATTTATTTGGTGTGCCTAGTGTGAACGCGCTGAAAATTTAATTCCGGCCACACCGGGGCTCGGAATCGCACTCCGTCTGAAGGCGCTGCTCTGGAATAACATCAAGAATATTACAAAGTCTTTTATAGAAAAAACCGAGTTCTTACAGAAAACCTAGATAACGTACATACTACTGACCTAATGAATCCCATCATAATGGAGCTTTCCGATACCAGATGACCTGTCATTGGTCCCTATAGAACCCCCCTTCCCTAATCCCTTTATTTATCTTAGTTTCCATTGATATATAAGTAATTAATTCACCACTATAGAAAATGTGGAATACCAGAATAAATTCACCCACACATAGACCGCATACCTCAGTCCATCCTTGAACAACTTCGCTCAATCTATATTATCTGCCTCTATCATAGGTGTAAGGAATTGCAAGTATGTAAGGTGGTTAGAATACGCCATGACTAACATACTTCCCTATATTAGGTATAATAACTCCATGGACCTGTCAGACCTTAGGGTCTCCAAGAATAAATGTTCAAATAATTGGATCTTAAAGTCCTTCCAAGTCATGACCATGCATTACTCGTCCTGAACTAATACGTCCCACCACCACTTCATTGATCTCGAAAATATATAAAATTTTAACTTCACTATTCTATCATGAGGGGTATCTATATACTCGAAGACAGTCTGAACAGACAAAACTAAATAATTTACCCATTTCCATGGTTTAAAACCAATAAAATAGCCCAAAAAACCATGGACATAGATTAAGGCCATGACTTTTGTAAATCATTTCTCCTATTTTCATTTCAATAGGGTCCAACTATTACCACTATTTCGAACTGTGGGATTAGGTTTGATATTTCTAGAGTCCATGTGGACCATGGACAAAAGTTATATCAACAGTACCTATTTCCATGGTCTACATGGACCATGTCCATAGCCTACAAATAATACACCTATTTACACATTTTAAAAAAAATATGGAAATTCGATTTTCGAAATTAAATAGAGCGGTTGAGTTTCAATCCCACAACCTCTTCAGAATACACATACCACTTTACCATTATCCTATACTATGATATATTTATATGTATTTATGCATATATATTTATATATAATTTTATAGAATTATAATTGTTAATCTTATAAGAAAAATAAATAATGATATTTTATGTAAAACCTATTATCATGGTTTTTAAACTATGTATGTAGGTAATGCAACATAAGCTTCTTCCACGATTTTATAAAATCATGGAAAAATACTAGTCACCATAGAAGATACTACAATGGTTTTTGTAAACCATGAAAATATGTTATTTTATTGAAATCTATTTACACAGTTATGTATAACCATGGTTGTAGCTTGATATATATCCATGGTTTAATAGAACCATGGTTGTAGCTTATAATATAGCCACAGTTTAATTAAACTGTGGATGTAGTTCATTTCAAATATAAATGTTTCCATGCTTATAGAAAACCACATATATATTCAGTTTTATTGCCATGTTTAAAAAAATGGCTATAGGGATTCCCCCCAATTCTCCACACCAAATTAGTGGTCCTCACCAATTTCTCGTGGAAACCTACTGCCACAGTTTTAGATAACTGTGACTGTCTATGGACTTATAGCCATGGTTTTTGTAAACTATTCTTATAGAAAAACCCAAGAAGACATACTTATATAGTTTTAAAATAATCATGGTAGGTTCCTTCCATATATCCACGGTTCTAAAAACCATGGACATAAAACTATTTCCATAGGTCAATTTTATTGTTGTGGGACTTGATCTAGAACTCATCTTTCTAGGGGAAACCCTCCCCCATGAACATCAGTGGATGTTGGAGTTAAAACTCCCTGGTCATCTCTAATATAGAAATAACAACATAAAGATCCTTTCTCTCCATTTACCATAACACTCATAGTATAATTGATCTAATATGATTGTCTACAACCCCACTCGGTTCCACGAGAGGACATAACATGGCACCCTCATGGGCGTGCTCATCCACACCCTTCTAATGCTCAACCAGGGGATTATGTGGATGATTTTTTCTACAATACCAAAATAAAATCACATATAAATATTCCATAATAGTTATAGATATTAAAAATTAGGGAAAACATTAAAAAGGAACAACACCTTATGGGTCTATACACCACACAACAAAAACATTTAATCTAACTCTTTCCTAGACTTATCTACCCAAAATAGGGTTAAATCACAAAAATTAGGGTTTATATAATTTACTAATTTAAATATTATACCACATTAAATTATTTTGTATATTAAAAACTTTAGAATTATTCTAACCAAAGCATAGTAATATGGAGTTCTGACCACAAGTTATAAAGGAAAAACATTATAAGTTGTGATTGGTGCCCCATTTAACTATCACCAATCAATTTTTTATGAATTTTAAGCACTTAAAGTAAATGTTTTACACATTTAAAAGATCATATAATTATAATTACACCCTGAATTTATATGAAAATATCATATAAATTAGTGTGGACACTTTAAAAAACTAACCCTGATACCATCATAATATAAATAATGTCAAGTAAGTATTGTAACATCACAAATATCTTTGTTCCATAATGATTCATGAACACACAACTCTTTCCATATTGGTAAAAGAGTGAAAAACCAATAAATCAATTACATCACACTCAAGTGCAAAACTCTAGGTAGAAATTAGTCAACTATAAAATCACAAAGTAAGAACATCAATCCAATCCTTGGCGACTTGGATTTTCCCCCATAGATGGGTTATATACTCCTAGTAACAATATATTTAACAAGACCCGACTCACCCTAGTCTCCTTTCTACTAGTATCAAATATTAATGTAAATAAAAAAGGGATTTGATACAAATATATAATTCCACACCCTAGAAGATACTAAATCAGTGCTCTGGGCTGGCGAACCACATGGACTCTAGAATGACTCCTTGTACGCTAGAGGTTGTTGACTAGCAGTGAGGGCTCATGAGGTTACCATGAGGAGACTCTTCCCTCATTATAAAAGTGTGTAATATATAAGGAAATAAAATACATATAATCTATCTAGAAATAAATAAATAAATAAATAAATAAATGGGCAACTTGTGAGTAGATAAACCATTCTATAACAAAATGATCGTCACACCGATCAGTGAGTCATACATGTCAGAGTAATATATAAAAGTCCAAAAATAACCAAAAGAAAAAAGGAAACAAAAATTGGAAATCGTCTCAAAAGTTCCAAGTTCTAGCAAAGTCCATATCTCTAAGATTTATCCCAACCCAAATAAAGTGTTTTCCATAGGCCGCTTTCAATTATCTAACCCTGCATCCATGAAGTCTGCTTGGTTACTAACCAACGACCATAACAAGGTGTGAGTATGATTCTTTAGGCCACCACCAACGGTGTCAAAAATCTTATCTAGTTTGTTCTAATATATTTCATGTATATGTATGTCATAATGTGAGAAAATAAAGAAATTAAATAAATAAAATAAAACAACCTCAATCCTTAGGATCCATATTGACACCCAGGTCAAACATACCTTCTTAAACCAACGTTGGATGTCTCTAATCACATATCAATGAGAATTCCAACCATAGTCACCATAGAGAATCCATGAACTCATCATGACATTCCAAATATCACATATCATGTAAAATCCAATTACTCATATTGTTATCTCCAACCACCTAGTATCATATGGAATCCATGAAGCTCATCTCGGAATTCCTAAATTTTTTATCGAATGAAATCCAAGGAGATCATCCCAAAAATCCCACACATATATCATCCCATTCCATATAGAATCCAAGGATCTCATGCTGAAATTACCATTTATTTAGTGTTATACATCATAAGGAGTCTAAGGATCTCATCATGCCATTCCCATTCATTTAGTGTCATATATCTAATGGAATATAAGGATCTCATCTTGACATTTCTATTTACATAGTTATGCCAAAATATAACCATATATTTCATTTTAATACATGTAGCCCATTATTTTCCATTCTAAACATGCTATTTTATTCTCAATTAATAAATGTTACACCGATAACCCATTCCGAATTCTTGGACACCCCTTGGATATATATTTGATGTAAAATAATTAGTACATAACTAAGATAACCCAAAATGAGTGGCCAAGGTCATAATTAAATTTTTACAAGGGTCATTTCATAGTCGTTAAGAGAATCTAGACTCATCATGGGGAACAAATCAATTGAACATTGGTTATAGGTCAAATCCATGACAAACTAGTAAGAAGACATACACGACACATACTATTAAAATAGTGAAACCATAAGGGATAGCTCAAAGATCACCTATATTAGGTTAGAGGATATTCACTCTACATGTATTGGATTTAAGTTCATGTGAAAATGTAATAAAAAGTGAAACTAGAAAAAAGACCTAAAAATAGGGTATTTTCATTAAACAAGGTGAGAGAGATTTAGATGGAACATAAAAGTGATATAGTAATCTAAAAGAGTGGTATCTTTGAAAAGGCCCCAACCCCAGTAGCCTGGAGCTGATTCCTTATAATATCACATTAATACTATGGACAAGTGACGACATCCCAAAATATCAAATAGTTTCGTAGCTTTAGAAAACCAAATACAAACATAATTCTTTTATTACCACTTTAAATGAAATAAAACAAAGAAACTCCATTGGAAACATCCATATTCTCCTATATAATCCTAGATGTCAAAAATAATATACATCTTGGAATCCTGGGGAAAAATAAAACACAATAAAGGGGTGATATTAGATTATCAGTAACGGTAATTAGTACCATGGAAGTATTTATTAATAAACATAAAAAATATGACAAATTGAATAACTGAAAACACATACCATTAAAACATAATCCTGAACATAATATGGAAAAAATAAAAGTTGATTAAATAACTCAATATAAATAATCACATGAGAAAGATACATAATAATGGATATTCTACTAGTCAAATAATCACATGGATTATCAATAACTAATATCATAATGAGGTAATTCATAATTCAGGACATCATAAACATACCATCAAGGCTTCAACCAAGAAGTCTATATAAATTGGTAAGGGATAGACCAAAACCCGGTCTAGTTTGTATCATGAGACCTACTAATGCATAGAGGGAATATAACAAGCCCCATCCAACACTTACTAAGTCCAATGCATTACTTTATGAAAGGGGTGAAACATTATATGGAATCCTTCCTTTTTATGACATAACTTTTCATTACATTTTACAAACATAGGATCTTTAAAGTCTAGTGTCTTGAAAATCAGGAACATAATACATGAGAAACAACATAAATCATCATTTAATCCACTTTTAAGGCTTAATAATAAGTTCATACTAAGTACAATTACTGAATCTCATAACCTGGAGACATACATTCAAAGGAAAGGGTGAGCAGAAGGCCCAGTAAGGTAAACAAGGGAATCAGTTTACTTGTGACATCAATAAGAACTTGAATAAAAACATAAGGAAATGAGAAATGGAATTATAAGCATATCATAATAAAAATAACTAGAATAATAACTTGAATATGTGGATAAAAAATTTCATTTAGAAATTCATGAACATATCACCAAGGTTTATCCCCAAGGTGTCATAAAAAATACCAAGGTATCGTGAAACTTGTCATCTCTAGAGATTAATTCTTTACCCAATGCATTGGAGTGCTATCAGGGAGAACCCTTAATATTTATTTATTCTCACGTGATCCACATATATCATAATCAAATATTTCATAAATTACCCATAGAGAATAAAAGAAACGGGTTTCATTTCAAAATCGTGACGTTTTAAAAGCTCTTAAAAATAAGATCATTATATCATTTATAACCCATGGAAAGGTAGTGAGGGTTATATGTATGTCAATTATAGAATAAAATATATAATATTTATATATTTATGAACACCCATAGAAACTAAATAGGTCTGGGTATTCACATAAATAAACAATGGAATTTATTGAGCGAAAGAGATAGAAATTTTGAGACGAAATTTCTGCAGCATAACTTCTATATAACATGGTTTTAGAAAATAATAAAAAGAGAGGGTACAAGGGTAACCCACTAATAAATAACTCATATTAAAATATAAATACATAATAACATGGAGATAAGAACATGGTATGGATATTTGAATGAAATACCACAAGAAAAGGAAACTTGAAAGGAAAGAGAAGATGCGATTTCTTTTATGAGAAATTTGGCAGCCTAATGGTGTTGCTAAAAAATTTAGAAAAAAAATTGATGAGAGAAGAAAGGGTCTCTCATAATTTGGACATGAAAATGACAGTAATAATAACATATAAGAACATAACCTCAACATAAACATATGGAAACTAGAAGACACAACATAAAGGAATTTATGACTTAAAAGAGGAGGGTGAAAGAATCCCTTACCTTGAAGAGTGACTTCAAAAGATTGAAGGGAGGGACCTTGGGAGGCTTGAGGGAACCTTGAAAGGACTCTTTGAGAGGTAAGGAGACCATAAATTCATTGTGGATGATTTTGTAATGAAATGAATGAGGGAAATGGCTTGGTATTTTTAGGAAAAGTGAGTGAATAAATTATTAATTTCCAAGGGACACCTCATCAGTGGTATTTGAAAAACCATGGGCTTGTCCATGCTATTTTCCCATGGTATTGGCCACTTGGGATACCTCATAGAATATATAACTATTCATAAGTCGACCAGAAAGCTTACATCATTATTACATCATTAATGATGTCATTAAATACCCTAAACTCAAAACTGCATTTTTACCATTCATCGAACATTCAACTGTTTCAGAAAAAACAAAAAAAATAAGCCTAACCTAATATCGATGCTTTGAAATCAAAAAATGAAGTCTATTTCATGAAAATAATTTTCTAAATATTTTTAATTTAATTTTTAAATAAAATCATTATTTATTCCAAAAATACAACTTTAAAACTATAACTCATTTTGTAACACCTTAAAAAGTAATCAAGGCCCCATAAAAATATATTATACCAATAAGACAATAAAGTAACAATTTATGATTAAATTTTATGAAAATAAATTTCCATTGTAAATTATTAAATTAATTATAAAATTGTAAATAAAATATTTACGGCGTACAAAAATACCAAAACTTAAACTATGATTGTTTTTTCACTTTTAAGATGTCTAAAATTTATTTATTCATTCATGGGTGAAGTTTCTATTTTTTTGGTCAATTTACTATTCATTACTATTCACATGGTTATGTTACTATTCCCACTTTACTATTCACTAAAAACCAAGTTGATCTTATTAGACTCTAAATTTATCACTGATCACAATTGTAGAAGATCATTTTTTGAAAATCATTTCACATTATTAATTATTTAATGAATAAAAAAATATTTTAAAATATCCCTTCCTAAATTAATCAATAATACACATCCTATTTTTATCCGGATATTTGAAATTCACAAAATTTTCCATAAGAAGAAAAAATAATTTTATTTATATAAAAGGATTACACAAAGCAGCTAAGGTCTCATTACATATCCCCTTATAACACCAGCATAAGACCTAAGTGTAAGGTGTGCTATGGTGATAGAATCTTGGGGTGGCTCAGACAACATTTCCAGAGTAGTGATTTCTGTCATCTTGAACTTCTCCCTTAGGCAATTCCGTTCAAGCTTCATACGTTGAAGTTCGGATTGGGCTTGGTCCATAGTCAATCCCAGTGATGCTAACTCCTTCCCAAGCTCTGACGGATGAGCTTCATATGGATCGAGTCTACTGGATGAGGCCATTCAATCTTTTTTCTGTATTAATTGACCAAGATAACCGTATTTATAAAAACACAGTGTTAAGATTATAGTTTCCAACAGTCATATTGACCAACGACCATATAACAGTCGAAACCCAAAGGTCTCTTTTTAATTATACCCACTTAATTAACTAAAGGATATAGTTTTGTTGAGTATAAAATAAAATAACACACAAAATTAAGAAAAAAATATAATTAAAATGTTTGGGTCGTTACATTCTTCCCCCCATATGAAATTTCATCCCCTAAATTTTATATCACACCCTTTGATGGAAAAAGTTGGGGGTACTTCTGTCTCATAGACTCCTCTAGTTCCCACGTGGCTTCTTCACATTTGTGGTTCCTCCACAACACCTTAACAAGGTGGGTAGTCTTGTTGCGTAGAACCTTGTCTCTACGATCCACGACCTCCACCGTCCGCTCCTCATAAGAGAGTTCATGTTCCATTTGTACCACCTCTGGATTTAGTACATGTGAAGGGTCAGGCATGTACTTCCTCAAGAGGGATACGTGGAAGACATCATGAACTTGGGATAGATTTGGAGGAAGTGAAAGCCTATAGGCCACTGCTCCCACACGATCAAAGATTTCATATGGGCCAATGTACCTCGGGTTGAGCTTAACTTTATTTCCAAACCTCATGACTCTCTTCCAAGGTGAAATATGAAGAAATAATTTGTCACAAACATCAAACTCCAAGTCCCTTAGACGGTTGTCGGCATATCTCTTTTTCCGACTCTGAGCAGCCTTAATGTGTTGTTGGATGGCATGGACCTTTTCTGTCATCTCTTGCATAATATCAGGACCAAGAATCTTTCTCTCACCAGCTTCATTCGAAAAAGTAGGAGTTATACATCGCTTCCCATATAGAGCTTCATAGGGTGCCATTTGAATGCTCGAGTGGAAGATTTTGTTGTAAGAGAACTCAACTAAAGAGATATGTTGATCCCATCCACCTTTAAATTCTATTGAGAAAGTTCTCAGCATGTCCTCGAGTGTTTGAATAGTCCATTCAGATTGGCCATCAGTTTGAGGGTGATAGGCCATACTGAAATTAAATTCAGGGCTCAGAGCTTGTTGAAGACTTCTCCAGAATTTTGATGTGAACCTTGTATCACGATCAGATATGATAGAAAGTGGAACTCCATACAGCCTTACCACTTCTTTCACGTAAATCCTAGAAAGTTGATCAAGAGATAAATCTTCCCTAATGGAGATAAAATGGGAAGTCTTGGTGAGACGGTCCAAAATAACCCATATCGCATTATTTCCTTTGGAAGTTCTCTGGAGACTAGTGACAAAGTCCATAGTGATATTGTCCCACTTCCATGCTGGTATGGGTAGTGGTTGCAATACCCCTTTAGAAATTTTTCGCTCTGCTTTCACTTGCTGACATACCAGGAACCTTGAAGTGTAGTCAGCAATCTCCCTTTTCATATTATCCCACCAATAATGATCATGAAGGTACCTATACATTTTTGTGCTACCAGGATGTATAGATAAAGTAGAGCTATGAGATTCATCCATCAGATCCTTCTTTATTTCCGTAATAGATGGAACATATAGTCTTGTACGAAATTCTAGTACACCTTCTTGATCAGTATTGAACTCAGAAAACATCCCATCCTTTATAGCCTCCAACTTATTCTGTAATAAAGGATCTTCTTTCTGAGATTTCTTGATCTTCTCTAGTAGTGACGGTTGAGAAATCATTTGGGTTATGGTTGATGATGTACCTTCCTTTATAATTCCCATGTCCAGTTTTACTAAGTCATTGATCAAAGGATCTCTTTGAATCCTCATAATGGACAGAACAACTAGGTCTTTCCTGCTTAATGCATTAGCGACTTTGTTTGCTCTTTCGGGATGATAATGAATTGAACAATCATAGTCTTTAATGAGTTCCAACCATCTCCTTTGTCTCATGTTCAATTCCTTTTGTGTGAAAATATACTTCAAACTTGATGGTCTATGTATATATCACATTTATCCCTATAAAGATAGTGCATCCATATCTTCAGAGAAAAAATGACCGCCGCCAGCTCCAGATCATGCGTAAGATAGTTCTTCTCATGAGTCTTCAACTATCGAGATATATAAGCAAGGACCTTTTCATTTTTCATGAGGACGCACCCAATCCCTTTTAGAGATGCATCTCTAAAAATAACGAATCCTTCTCCACTTGAGGTCAGAGTTAACACAAGTTCAGTAACCAATCTCTTCTTCAGCTCTTGGAAACTTTCCTCACACTCCTTTGTCCATATGAACATGACCCCTTTTCAAGTTAGCTTGGTTAATGTATTAGAAAGTTGTGAAAAGTTTTTTCACAAACCTCCTATAATATCCTGCTGATCTAAAGAAACTACGAATCTCAGTTATTTTTGTAGGCTGAGGCCACTCCTCTACAACTTTTGTCTTTTCAGGGTCAACTGTGATTCCTTCATTGGTAACAATGTGCCCCAAGAAAGCAACTTGTTGTAACTAGAATTCACATTTACTAAACTTTCCAAAAAGTCTCTCCTTCCGTAGAGTTTGCAAAATAACCCTTAGATAATCCCCATGCTCCTCACAAATTTTGGAATATATCATAATATCATCAATAAAAACTACCACAAAGATATCAAGGTAGTCTTTAAATACTCTATTCATCAAATCAATAAAAATAGCAGGTGCATTAGTCAGTCCAAAAGGCATAACTACAAACTCCTAATGCCCATATCTTGATCGAAAGGTAGTTTTTGGAATATCTTCTTTCTTCACCCTCAATTTATGATAACCTGATCTAAGATCAATCTTAGAGAAGAATTGAGCCCTAAAAAGTTGGTTAAATAAGTCATCAATTCTTGGAAGAGGTTATTTGTTCTTTACTGTGATTCCATTCAGTTCTCTATAATCAATGCATAGCTGCATCGATCCATCCTTCTTCTTCACAAAGAGGATAGGTGCTCCCTAAGGAGACACACTCGGTCAGATAAACCCCTTCTCCAAAATATCTTGGAGTTGTTTCTTTAATTCCTCTAGCTCCATATTTTCCATCCTATACAGGGTCTTTTATATTGGATGAGATCCAGGTATGAGTTCAATGGAGAACTCTACCTCTCTTTCTGGGGGAGGTCCAGGCAACTCCTCAGGAAATATGTTAATTTATTCCTAGATGATGGGTACATTTTCTATCCTCAAACTCTCATTTACTTCTTCTTCTTCACCGATAAATTCCATAAAGAAGGATATAAGATGTTATTCTAGACAAATATTAGGTTGAGATATCTCTCCTTGAAAGATAACTATAGGTTTTCCATTCAAGACAACTGAGATTTCCTTACTTCTGCATTTGATCTTGGCATTATACTTTGAGAGCCAGTCCATCCATAGTATAATGTCGAATTCTAGCATGTGAATGACTATTATATTTGTGATAATATTGTGCTCACCAAATTATATACTAGAGTTTCTAAACACTAATGATGCTTGGATAATCCCACCAGGAGTCTTGAATGATAACTCTACTTTTATCAAGTCAGGGTTTGATTCTAAATTCTTTGCAAACTTGGAGGAAATAAAGGAATGTGTAGAACCAGAATCAAACAAAGTACTTGCTAGATTTGATATAAAAACAAGAGTACCTTCTACCACATCATTTGGAGTTTCAACTTCAGCTATCATGATAGAAAAATCACGTCCTTGCTCCCTTGGCCTTTGGTAAGGCTGATGGTGGTTCCCCTCCACTACCCTCTAATTTGGAAAGTGATTGGAAAAGTGCCCCAGTTTTCCACACATAAAGCACTGGATATCAGGTAGGTCCTGCACCATCATCCCCTTGTCGTTAGTTTTTGGAAGTTGAGGTTTCACCTCACCATGACAATTCCTCTTAATATGGCCATCTCTTCCACACTCTTATCATTTCCCACTCTTAAGAAGTCAGTTCCTCGAAAGCTTCTTCCCGAATTTATTACACGTGGGACGTTGCACTTGCTTGCCTCCTCTTACTTGATCAAATATCATTCCTAATATTGGCTCTATTGATCTCTTTTTTTCATTGAATTTATGAGACCATTTTGTCTCACCAAACTTCAGTTTGACTTTCATCTCACTCCACATGATCTCCTCATAGCTATCATAGTCTTGGTTGGCTAGATTCTTCTGCAGATGAGGTCTCAGTCCACCAAAGAATCTATCAACCTTACCATTTGTATCCATGAAAAATATAGAGGTATATCGTGAAAGTTGGGTGAAGTTCATCTGATAGCTTTCGACAGACTCATTCTCCTTCTGCTTCATCTTGAGAAACTCCTTCTCAATTCTTGTTCTCATGGATCGAGGGAAATACTTACTAAAGAAAATCCATCTGAACGCTTCCCACTGGATAGCTTCAACCTCCATTCTTTTCCTCGTGTTTTTAATCATCTCCCACCACTGATCAACTTCTCCTTCTAAGCGATAGACATCCAGGGTGACCTTCTCTTGCTCTGAACAGTGGAGAACAAAAAAGATTTTCTCGATAGAGCAGATCCACTACTTAGCAATCAATGGGCCAGTCGATCCACTAAAGGTTGGTGGTCGTTGACACATAAAGGACACAACAAAATGTTTTTCCCTTCATGGTGAGATTGGTCTCTCTTCTTGATTCAAGTTATTTCCCATAACTTGAGTCAGTTGGTTCATCATTTGAATGAATGTTTCCATTCCGGCTTCAATCGGAGGACTGTCAGTGCATGTTCCATTGCGGTCACTATTTACACGGTTACTCCTATTTCCCGCCATTTTCTAAAATAATAAAACCTTAGTGAGAAACTTATTTCATTTACGAATATTTTAACTATAAAGGATTCTATTTCTTAAAACTTCATGCTTAAAAAATTACATTTCTCTATAATTCCTTTATAATGATTCATAAAAAGCTTGCGATTAACCAAACATATTTCCCGGGAGTGTTTTAACCAAGAGTGCATCAAGGAACATTATCATGTACCAGTTCCCATTTGAGTCTATCTCAAAGCGGTGTTTTCGGGTTTTACCACTATGTACATATATACCAGAGCCGCCTCTACCTGCTTATATCCAGATAGGGATGTATTTGTTTGATAAACCACTTACTCAATATTCACCAAAATACCAGGAAGTTTTTTTATATTTAAAATTTTCTATAGGATTGTTCCTAAATATTTCATATCCTAATTTCTATAAATAACTAAACTATCCTTTGATACCAACTATGGAATCCCGCCTTTTTATTATATAACTTTTCATTACATTTTACAAATAGAGGTTCTTTAAAGTCTAGTGTCTTGGAAATCAGGAACATAATACATGAAACACAACATAAAAAATTCTTATAATACACTTGTAAGGCTTCATCATAAGTTCATCCTAAGTACAATTACTGTATCTCATAACCTGGAGACATACATTCAAAGGAAAGGGTGAGCAGAAGGCCCAGTAAGGTAAATAAGGGAATCAATTTACTTGTGACATCAATAAGAACTTTAATAAAAACATAAGGACATGAGCAATGGAATTATAGGCATATCATAATAAAAAGAACTTGAATAATAACTTTAATATGTGGCTTCAACATTTCATTTAGACATTCATGTACATATCACCGAGGTTTATCCCCGAGGTGTCCTAAAAATTACCAAGGTTATTTATAAAGGTATTGTAAAACATGCCATCTCTAGAGATTAATTCTTTACCCAATGCATTGGAGCGCTATCAGGGCACACCCTTAATATGTCTTTATTTTCATGTGATACACATAAATCATAATCAAACATTTCATAAATAACCCATAGATAATAAAAGAAATGGGTTTCATTTCAAAATGGCAACGTTTTAAAAGCTCTTAAAAATAAGATCATCATATCATTTATAACCCATGGAAAGAGAGTGAGGGTTATATGTATGTCAATTAAAAAAATCAAATATATCATATTTATATATTTATGGACAATCATATAAACGAAATAGGTCTGGGTATTCACATAAATAAACAAGGGAATTTCTTGAGAGAAAGAGATAGAAATTTTTGAGATGAAATTTCTACAGCATAACGGCTATATAACATGGTTTTAGAAAATAATAAAAAGAGAGGGTACAAGGTTAACCCGCTCATAAATAACTCATATTACAATATAAACACAGAATAAAATGGAGATAATAAAATGTTATGGATATTTGAATGACATACCACAAGAAAAGGAAACTTGAAAGGAAAGAGAAGATGCGATTTCTTTTACGAGAAATTCGGCAGCCTAACAACGTCACTTAAAAATTCAGAAAAAAAATTGATGAGAGAAGAAAGGGTCTCTCATAATTTTAACATGAAAAGGAAAGTAATAATAACATATAATAACATACCCTCAACATAAATAGATGGAAACTAGAAGACACAACATAAAGGAATTTATGACTTAAAAGAGGAGGGTGAAAGAATCCCTTACCTTGAAGAGTGACTTCGAAAGCTTGAAGGTAGAGACCTTGGGAGGATTGAGGGAACCTTGGGAGGAATAATTGGTATTTAAGGAGACCATAACTTCGTTTAGGATGATTTTGGAATGAAATGAGTGAGGTAAATGGCTTGGTATTTATAGGAAAAGTGAGTGAATAAATTATTAATTTCTAAGGGACACCTCATCAGTGGTATTTGCAAAACAATGGGCTTTACCATGGTATTGGACACATGGGATACCTAATAGAATATATAACTATTAATAAGTCTACCAAAAATCTTACATTAGTATTACATCATTAATGATGTCATTAAACACCCGAAACTCAAAACTGTATTTTTACTATTCACCGAAAATTCAACTGTTTCAGAAAAACCCAAAAATTCACCCTAACCTAATATCTATGATCTGAAATCAAAATTGAATTCCATTTCATGAAAATAATTTTCTAAATATTTTTAATTTAATTTTTAAATAAAATCATTATTTATTCCAAAAATACAACTTTAAAACTATAACTCATTTTGTAACACCATAAAAAACTAATCAAGGTCCCATAAAAATATCGTATACCCATAAGACAATAAAGTAAAAATTTATGATTAAATTTTATGAATATATATTTCAATTTTAAATTATTAAATTAATTATAAAATTGTAAATAAAATATTTATGGCGTAAAAAAATACCAAAACTTAAAATATGATTGTTTTTAACTTTTAAGATGTCTAAAATGTATTTATACATTCATGGGTGAAGTTTCTATTTTTTTGGTCAAATTACTATTCATTACTGTTCATATGGTTATGTTACTATTCCTACATTACTATTCACTAAAAACCAAGTTGATCTTATTAGACTCTAAATGTCTCACTGATCACAACTGTAGAAGACCATTTTTTGAAAATCATGTCACACTATTAATTATTTAATGAATACGAAAAAAATTTAAAATACCCCTTTTTCCTAAATTAATCAATAATACACATCCTATTTTTATTCGGATATTTGAAATTCACAAAATTTTCCATAAGAAGAAATAAAAATTTTATTTATATAAAAGGATTACACAAAGCAGCTAAGGTCTTGTTACATATCCCCTTATAAAACCATCATAGGATTTAAGTGTAAGGTGTGCTATGGTGATAGAATCTTGGGGTGGCTCAGACAACATTGCCCGAGTAGTGATTTCTATCATCTTGAACTTCTCCCTTAGGCGATTCCGTTCAAGCTTCATACGTTGAAGTTCGGCTTGGGCTTAGTCCAGAGAAAAGCCCAGTGATGCTACCTCCTTCCCAAGCTCCGACAGATGGACTTCATATGGCTTGAGTCTACTAGATGAGGCCATTCAATCTTCTTTATGTATTAATTGACCAAGATAACCGTATTTATAAAAACACAACGTTAAGATTATAGTTTCCAACGGTCATATTGACCAATGGTCATATAATAGTCGAAACCCAATGGTCTCATTTTAATTATACCCACTTCATTAATTGAAGTATATAGTTTTTTTGAGTATAAAATAAAATAACACACAAAATTAATAAACAAATACAATTAAAAATTTCGGGTCGTTACACATTATCAAAATATACATCAACATAATCATAAACAATCCAAAGTAATATAAATAATGGTATAAACATAGTACATCCCTAGTAAAAATGATCATAAACCATTAAATACAATATTGTATATGGTATCATAATAAATTAACCACAATTCAGCATAATAAATTAACATAAGGGTTACCCATGGAAAGAAATGTTTATCATAATCATGTTATAAGGCATAAGAAATTGGCGTATCATAATGGTTTCCATGAAATAATGGATTTAAATAATACATGGACATTTATAAGGTAAAATAATCATATATCATGATACTTTATGTCCAACTGAAGTGAAAAATGTAAAAAGAGTGTTTAAGAAGCTTTATAAATTAGCCACTTCAATGTGGTTTAATGAAAAATATAAAAGAGTATTTAATGCAGACAAAGGAATAATTGTTTGTATAAAACCAGAAATGAACTAAGATATATTTTCATGATAAAAGTTTTATTTAAAAAAAATATTGTTGAATTAAAATATATTAAGGAGAGTACTTGAAAATGGATAAGAAATTGGGAAGTTCCCTTTAATCGGGCTTGAATATCAGGAGGAATTGAAAAAGGGACCATATAAAACATGTATTTACCATCAATAAAAGAATAATTTATATAAGTACATATGTTTTGAAGATAAAAATATAATTTATTATTAGTAAATAAAAATAATTAAGAATTACATTGTGGTAAAGAGAGAGAAAGCGTAACCTAAAGGAAAAATAAAGGTTTGGAGAGAATCCCTTACCTTATGTACGAAATCATTATGCACTTATACTTAATGCCATGGATAATCAAGTTAGATTCATTAATTACTAAATCCAGAACCTATTATAGATGTATTTTATTTAATATAATTTTATTGAGTTCATTTATGGCCAATTTAATGAGTTTTAGAGTTTAATTTCATCATTCCAAGAGTGTTCATTTTCTTGGTTTTTCATGATCGGTTCACTTGTTTATATGTATGGAAATTCATGAAAAATGAAAATAATTGTAAAGAATTGAAATTATATGTTATTAATGAAATTATATAATTTTAAATGGTCTCATATATCATTTAGTTATATGTTTTGAGGATGATTCATTAGATAAAACATTAACAAAAATGATTTAGTTTATTTTGGCAGTTTTTACGACTATCATGAAATTATATCATTTTATTGAATACCATGTTTATATTTTGGTTCCATAACATTAAATAACTTATAATATTTATAACAAAACCTTATTAAACAATAATAATTGTTTTATGAACAGACTTGAAGGCGATAATGGAAAATAAAAACTCATCATCCATGAAGGCAGTGAATCAACACGTCAAGAATGATGTCTTCATTTTTAAAATAAAAAAAGAGAAGATAATTGAATATGGATATTATATTAACATAATAAAATTATTGTATATATATATATATGATACTATAGTTTTCATGATATTTTATAAATGGGAGGTGAGGAGATGATAATAAAAGAAAAGAAAATAAGAGGGAGAGGGAGGGAGGGTTATACCTCTTGAGTGTTGTCTCCTTGAGAACCACCTTAAGGCACTTGGAAATGGTCTTTTTGAAAGACAAGAAATACCATAATGTTGGGAATAGATTTGGGAGAGTAATTTTGTATAATATAAGTAATATCTAAATCTTATAAGGTGTGAGGATAAGGGGTGGTATTTATAGTGGATGTGAGGGGTGTTTTTGGATTATTTTATTCATTAGTTTATAATTTAGGTTCAATAATATCAAAAATATTGACTATTATGAATAAATATAGTAACTAGATCATGTTATATCTAGTTAATGTCCACTTACACCATCTATTACTCAACCATGTCTTAAAAATTCATTTATTTACTTATAACGTTAAATACCTTAAATTGCCGTATTTTACTATTCACTAAAAATTCATTTATTTAGAAAAATCCTAAAAATACACCATAACAATTTTTTGACATGTAGATTTCCAAAATGGTCTAAATTTTATTAAAATAATTTTAGGAATATAAGAAGTTTTATTTTTAAATAAAATCAGTATTTATTTGAAAAATACCGATTTTAATATTATAACTGATTTTACAACACTTTGAAAAATTAACTATAGTCTCATAAAAATATATTATAATGATGATGAAAAAAAATATTAATTTATTAATCTATTTTATAAAATTAAATTTTCTTTTAATTTATTATTTTAATTTTAAAATTTTAAATAAACATTTATGCTTCATAAAAATACCAACACTTAATTTATCATTTTTAAAACCTTTATTTACTTATTCTATGATATAAATATATCATATTTTCATTTATAAGATACCTAAATTGTATTTATAATTTTATAGGTGAGGTTATTTTTCTAATGATCAAATTACAATTTATAACGACCATATAACTATTCGAGATGTTATGTTAATATTTAATAGTATTCATGGTTCATTTAATCTAGGTGTTGCATGAAACATAAGATATTGAAGATATTAAATTTTAAAAGAGACATACCATAAAATCTTATGGTGTTACATTCTACCCTCCATAAAAAATTCCACCCTCAATATTTCTATAATGTCACCTCATAAAAATATTTGGGTAGTTCTTCATCATAATTTCCATTGGTTCCCACACCTCCTCTTCAATTTTATGATTTTTCCAAAGTACCATTAATAAACGAGTAATAGGATTTCTAAAAAAATGTTCTATAGTGTCCAAAATCTGGATAATATCTTAACAATAAGATAAATTATCTTGTAATTTTATTCCTTCATAAGTGAGAACACTTTTTGGGTCTGACATGTACTTCCTTAACAAAGAGATGTAGAACACATCGTGTACTTTAGAAAGGATAGGTGTCATTTCCAAATTTTAATCCAAAGATCCAATTCTATCTATAATTTCAAAAGGTATAATGTACCTAAGACTCTGTTTCCCTTTCTTACCAAACCTTATAACACCCTTCCATGGAGATACTTAAAGAAAGACATGATCTCCCACTTGAAACTACAAATCCTTTATTTGGTTGTCATCACAACTCATTTTCCTACTTTTAAATGATTTGATATGGGTTTGAATAATATTTACCTTTTCTATTATTTACTACACATGTTCTAGGCCTAAAATCTTCCTTTCCCCAACTTCATCCCAACAAGTTGGTGTACTATATCTCTTTCCATATAATGCTTCATATGGTGCCATTTGAATACTTGAATGGAAAATATTGTTGTAGGAAAAATCTTCCAAAGGTAAAAAATGATCTCACGCACCCTGAAAGTAAAGTGAGAATGATCTCAATATGTCTTCTAAATTTTTGATCATCCTTTCATAATGTCCATCTATTTGAGGGTGATATGCAATAATCAAATGAATCTCAATATCCAATGATTTATAAATAATTTTATAGAATTTTAATGTAAATCAAGGATCATGATCAGACACAATTGAAAGAGGTGCTCCATGAAGTCTTAAAACATCACTAATATAGATTATTTCAAGGCTCTCTAATGGAAAATCCTCTCTTATTGAGAGGAAATGTGTAAATTTGGTAATTCGATCAACAATTACCCATATTGCATCACTCTTTCTTGGAGTATTTTGTAATTGGATGATAAAATCCATAGTAATGTCATCCTATTTCCATGAAGGAATAGGTAGAGGTTGCATGACTCCTATTGGATGTTGTCTTTCAACCTTCACCTATTAAAAAACTAAACATATTGATACATAGTAAAAATATTTCCACTTCATATTATCCTAAAAAAAGTTCCTTAAAATATCTATACATATTAGTGCTACCAGGGTGTATATAGAAATTTGAGCAATTAGAATCATCCAATAATTCCTTTTTTTTAGCTCGGGTATAGAGGGAACACAAATACTCTACCCATATTTCAAAATTACATCTTTATATATGAATACTAACAATTTACCATCATTAACATATTTAATTTTCATTTTGAAAATTATCATCTTTATATTGAGAACTTTTAATAATTTCCAATAAATATGGTTTGGAAACCATTTGAAAAATTAGTGATGTTTCACCTTCCTTGATAATTACCATATCCTTCATTACTAGATCCATGTACACAGGATCCCTTTTAATCCACATTTTGTTTATAAATCCACGATTCTTCTTACTAAATACATCTAATACCTTATTTTCCTTCCTTGGGTGGTATTGTATTGAACAATCATAATCCTTGAGTAGATCGAGCCATCACCTTTTCCTCATGTTGAGTTCTTTCTGTGAGAAAAAATATTTCAAACTCTTGTGATCTGTATATATATAACATATTTCACTGTAGAGATAGTGTCTCCATATATTTAGAGAAAATATTACAACTTCTAACTCAAGATCACGAGTTATATAGTTATGTTCATGATTTTTAGCTACCTTGACGCATAAACAATGACTCTATCATTCTGCACAAGGACACAACCAAGTCCTTTCCTCGATGCATCACTATAAATCATAAATACAATATTTCCTAATGGTAGAGTCAAAATCAGAGCATTCAATAATCTATACTTCAATTATTCAAATAATTATTCACATTACTTTATAAAAATAAACTTACCCCCTTTACGAGTAATCTCGGTTAATAGATTAGATAATTAGGAAAAATTATGAATGAAACAACGATATTAACTTGCTAAACCAATGAAACTACATAACTCGGTTATGTTCATTAGTGTAGGACATTCTTGGAATTTCTTTTTCTTCATAGGATCAACTGATATTCTATCCTTGGAGACAATATGGCTAAGAAAAGAAATTTTTTGGAGCCATAATTCACAATTTATAAACTTACCATATAAATCTTTTCTTCTAAGAGTCTCCAGAACAACCCATAAGTAGTTTTCATGGTCCTTGTAGGTTATTGAGTACACAAATATATCATCAATAAATATCTCAACAAAATTATCAAGATATTACTTTAATACTTTGTTCATTAGATCCATAAAAACAGAGGGTGTATTATTTAGTCCAAATGGAATTATTTTAAACACATAATGTCCTTACCTTTTTCAAAACAATTTATTTATAATATATTCCTTCTTGATAAATAATTGATGATATATAAAATGAAGGTAAATCTTTGAATAATATTGAGCTCTATGAATTTGGTTAAATAAATCATCAATGCATTAAAATAAAAACTTTTTTATTATCAAAATAGCATTGATCTCCCTATAGTCAAGGAATAGACTCAAAAATCCATCTTTCTTCCTAATGAAAAGAACATGATATATCCATGGTGAAACACTAAGGAGTATAAATCCCTTATCAATCAATTACTTTAGTCGTTTCTTTAACTTTACTAACTCCACCATGTCCATTCTATAGGTACTCTTTGATGTTGGTCTCACATCAATGATTAAATTGATAGAAAAATAAATTTTATACTCTAGAGGACGTCCTGGTAATTCCTCTAGAAATACATCAATGTATTTCTGTACAATAGTTAGAGCCTCAATTTGAAGATCACCTTTTTAATCAGTAGGTTTTATCTACTCTTCTTATCTAAGAATCTATTTTAGAAGAGCTACTATAGGTGGATTGATATATGATTCAGATGATTAAGTCCCCCCCTATAAAGACGAGAAATTCCATAGCTTCATCATGAATAATAATTTCCTCCTCTTTGCAATAATTATTTAAATTATATTTCAAAATCCATTCAATACCAAGGATTTTATAAAAATCAAACATAGTTATGATAATAAAATTAGCAATTAGAGAAAGTTTATGTGTCATAATATGAACTGCTCAACACATCTTTGTGGAAATAAGGTTTTCACTAGAAGTATTTATTGACAACTACCTTATTAAGGTCAATTGGAAATATATTATTTTTATACCAAACTGGGAAGAAATAAAAGAATGAGAAAATAAATAATCAAATAAATATTTATCTAAATTTGAGGAGATGAATAAAGTACCTTCCACCACATCATTAGAAAGTTCAAACTCGTCTTTTTTGACTTTATAAGTATAGAATTGTTCACTTGTACATTTCTAAGAAAAATTCTCTGGACATCTAGGGCATTCATGTGAATAGTATCCCATCATCTTACAGCTGAATCATTTCATATTTCCAATTTATTTCCATAACTTGTAATCACGAGCCTGGTGGCCTTTTTATACACACTTATAACAAATTCCCTTTCCCAATAAGCATTTTCTATGATGTTTCTTTGCACATTTATTGGAATTTGGATGCTCTACTATTCCCTTATTCCTTTTTTCCTTATTTATTTTTTAGATTACTCATCATCCCTCTTCTTATCTTAATTACCTTCAAATCCATATGGCTTGGAAAATTCATTCCCCATCTTTATGGAACATGATACTATATCCTTATATGAAGAGAATGTTTAAGAGATTAGTTCCCTTCATATAATTAGCTTAAGACCATCAAAGAAACACCCAATATTTCTCCTTGGATTGCATATGTAGCACGTGGAATGCCTTTATAACCTTGTAAAGTTGGATTCATACTTGGAAACATTTTCATCCTATTTATATATCAGACAAAAGAATTACCTCTCCAAATACACTAATTGTTCACGAGGGAAATATTTTTCCAACAAAACTTCCTTAAAATCCTTCCCTTACATATTTATAATTTCTTCATCCTCCTTTGTGTTTTGAATTATTGACCACCATTGATCTGCATCTCCTAAGCGATAATAAACTAACATGATAACATTCTCCCTTTTGTTACTTCCCAAAGAGAGAAATATCTTATCTATGAAACTTATCCATTGCCCAGCTACAAATGGATTTTTAGTCCCATTGAATGATGAAGGTCATTATCGCATGAAGCAATATAACATTGTTACACCGTGTTGTGGATCAGGCTACTCGATGTGAGTAAGGTTATTTATCATAACCCGAGTTAGTTGTCCCAATATAGTTATAAGTTTTTTAACTCTATTAGTATATCCATATCCAACATTATTATCTTTTATAGAAGGGAAATACATGTATGGGATATGTAAGTTGATACAATTTCCATTCCTTCTACTAGTCACCATTTCTAAATACACAATGTTAGATCATAACATTATTAAACATAATGTATAATCTAAAACTAGTAAAAAAATTAATGTAAACTGAAAATTTAGGTATTAATAATCTCTAAATCATAACCTTGGTAAATTTGGGAATATTATCAAAGTCATTTATAGGGTTTTATTTTCCTAATCTATGTTTTCCAAAATCTAGTTTTAAAAGCTTCTACTAAACTTTCTCTGATACCAACTGTAAAGACCCTGACCTCAGTAGCTCAAAGCCAACACCTTAATTTATTAAATTGGTACTATAAACAAGAGATCAAATTCCAAATGAAAAAACAGTTTAGTAGATTTGGAAAAAAAATATAAACATAATTGTTAGATTACAACCTGAAATGAAATACAACATAGAAACTCCATTGGAAGTGTCCTTATTCTCATATATTATCCCTACATTTCAAACATAATATACATTTTGGGATCCTGTGGAAAAATAAAACATAATAAATGGGTGAAATTAAATGCTCAATAAGGGTACAAAGTACAGTAGAAGATATCATAAATAAACATAAACAATAAGGCAAGGTGAATATCTAAAAACACATTCCATTAAAACATAATATTGAGTATAATATGGAAGGAATAAAAGCTAATTAAATAGACATATAAATAATCATATGAGAAATATTCATAACCATTTATATTCTAATAGTTTAATAATCAGATTGATTATCAATAACTACTCTCATAATAAGGGAATGCATAACATGTGACATCATAAAAATAAGATCAAGACCTTGGCAAAAAGTCTACAAAAATGGGCAATACCTCTGCCAAAACCTGGACTAATTTGTATAATGAGACCTATAGATGAATTAATGAAATATAGAAGGCACCTCCCGACACTTACAAATTCAAATGCACCCCTATTATGAAATGGGGAGACAAAATCAATATATACATTCATATTGAATCTAGGATATGAAATGAAAATAATTTCCCCAATCATTAAAAATAATAATAATATATCCAGAGTAATATGGAGAATAGTATTAATATAGTAAATCCCTAGTAAAAATAATCATAAAACATTCAATTAAATATGTTATATGTTATCATAATAAATAAAATTCAATTAAGAATAAGAAATTAACAAAATTATTACCCATGAAATATGAGTACTGTTCACTACAGTAGAGAGAGAAGCTATGAGTGTTCAGTGAGAGAAATTGAAATAATTTTGTTTTGTATTTAATACATTTATATGGGGAGGAATATAAGATTGTAACATTTTATTCAGTGGATCATCATATTCAGGATTCATTGTACTCAATAGATCATTATATTTGGATTGTCAATTGTATTCAGTTGATTTTGGTATCAGGTTGAATTAATCAGAATAAGCTTTTTGTATTGGGTTTTACTGTACCAAGGATTTCCAAAATGTCGAATAATTGTACTAAGTTTTATCATACTCAGGCATTGAAGTGGTGATGAGCCATTTCCATTGTATTGTTTTAGAAAACCAGATTTGAAGAATTGTTTTGATAGAATCATACTTAGAGGAATCAGACTAGGAAAATTGGACTTAGTATTTGGGATGATTAGTTTATCAATGTTCAGGTAGTTCTTACCTTTCTTATAGGTATGGAAGTGAAGAATTTTATTTCAATGGAATACATTTTTTTTAATTGAAAATAAGTGTAGGTAACATGATTTGTTACATAACAATTTTATTACCCTATTTGTGTTAAAAGGTTGCAGATGCACTAGTGGGATTATTTCATAGTGCTACACGAGTGTAAGGGTATATCCTACTCGTTTTAATCCAAGTATATTTTAGTGGATTATATAGTATTGGATCATTTACAAACCATACCAAAGATGTATTTATTCTTACTGAATAATGAACCTTGTAAATCTTTGTGTTCCTATAGATGTGTGGATTGAATTTTTTTCAATAGGGAATTGAATCTTTAATAGGAGGCAAAGGTTGTTTCAATTAAAAAGAAATATAAAAGAGAAATAGTATCATTGATTCACCCTGCCCCCTATCGGTGATAAAATACACTAACTGAGCACTTTCAATTGGTATCAAAGCATAGGTTCCCTTCTCTTATTCTCTACTGATGGAGAATTTTAATTTTGTGAATAGTAAAGGTATTCCAGTATTTGATGGAAATAATTATCATTTTGGGAAAGAAATAATGTTGCCTTATCTTATGTCTATCAGTTTTGTTTTTCTTGATGCTACAACCATTAGGTTTCCACCAATTGATGATAAAGCTCCACTTACACCTATTGATAAGAAGAATCTTGAGAATGATGGAAGGGAAAATAATGATATATTATCATCACTTTCTAAAAGTTAATTCTTGAGAGTGAAAGGTGTTTCCAAAACCAAAGATATATGGGAAAAATTGAAAAACATATATGAAGGAAATAAAAAATTCAATAAGGAAAAACTTCTAATATGTAGATTGAAGTATAAAGACTTGATGATGGGTGAGAATGAATCTATTGAGGAATTTTTTACCAGTGTAAAGGACATAGTGAGTACTATCATATGTATTGGTGAAAAGTTGTATGATTATACTATGGTTGAGAAGATCTTGATAATACTACCTATCAAATTCGATGAAAAAGTTTCTTTATTAGAAGACATAGATCTTGAAACATTATCTCTTGATGATTTGTATAGAACTCTTATTAATTATGATATGAGAAGAGAGAACACTATGAAGAGAAAATAAAAAGTTGATAGATAAATGTATTTCAAGGTTACAAATAAAGAAAAATCAAAGAAGATTCTTATTTAAGAATAATATGGTAATCCTGACTCTGAAAATGAGGTATGTAAAAATATTAATGATATTTTATCCTTGTTTTCTAAAAATGTGAAAAGAGGTATAGGGAAATACAAAGGAAAACTAACCTTGAAATGTTTTTAATTAGGAATATTTGGTCACTTTTCGGCTAACTAGCATCAAAGAAATAATAAGGAGGATAGTGAGGAAGAAGATAGAAAGCCTAGAAGATCGTGGAAAAAATGGGGAGATAAAGGAAAATTGTATTCCACATGGAAAGAAAAGAAATTCTTAAAATACAAAAGAAGAATATTATTATATAAAGATGATGAAGAAGAAGATAGTGGTTCTAAATATGAAAAATTTGTTGAGTACGGTATTGAGAATAAATTTATTGTAATAGTGAATGATGAAGAATTCAGAAGCTATAGTTCTGAAGAAGAATAAACTCAACTTGAGATTCATTTGAAAAAAGAATTGAAAGAATGTCTGATAATGATAAGAATGACTGAAAATAAAAACAAAAAGTTAGAAGATGAATGTTATTCAATGTGAAATCCAGAATGTTTTGATGATGAGAAAGAAAATAAAGTGAAATATATTGATAATTTGAATAATAAAAGAATAATAATGAGAATCTAGAGGTGAAGTTGAAAGAAAAAGAAGAAGAGTGGGAAATTATCCAACAAAAAATTTCCAAAGTTTAGTTGAGAAATACAAGTTTCTATAACTCTATCACTGAAGTTGGTGAATTTTATCATAATGAGAAACCTAAGAGGGTTAAAAAAAGTTACCTTTAAAGGGTGAGAATAATAATGTTATTGTTTTTGAAATGAAGAATGTTGGGAAAGTTATGTATGTGGCCAAAGTGAGGAATTTAGAAGTTACAAAATATCATGTGTCCGAAAATGTTTTATCTAAATCTGAAAAAGTTTCAAATACTTATGATTCTATTAAGGAAAAAAATAAGAAGAAGAATTCGATTTAAAATGTAAAGGTTGATGGCTTAAAAAAGAAAGAAAATAAGTTGGCTGAGAAACATATTTAAAATTATGATTAGTATAGAGGTTTTAGAGGAAAATACTATTTCTATGGGTGTTGCTGGTATTGTGAGGGATTCAAACACACATCAAGTATGTGTTGGTTTAACCAACAACATTTATATTATCCCAAAGGATATGGAAGGAAAAGATTGAGGGGAATTAAATCTCCTCAGAGAAAGAAGTCTGAGAAGGTTTTTGTGAAGAAATATAAAAAAAATTAAGTGAAGATTGAAAATAGATTAAAACCCCTAGAACCTATTTTGCGAAAGGTGTGAAAAACCTCAACAATCTTGAAAAAGGATGTATTGTTTTGTTACCAGCACAACATATGATTCTTAACAATTCACACATGATAGAAGTGAAGAAATAAAAGAAAGGAGAAAAATATCTTATTGTTGAAACTGTATTGAAAGCCACAAATGGAGAACAACCCAATATACTTTATTGGGGGTGTTATTACCATATCATAGGATACTTGAAGATATTGAATAATGTAAAATATTTTAATTAAGGCATAGTGACATTTGGAAATGATGAATCCTTGAAAATCAATGGTGTTGGATCAACCATCATTAAAAAAAATATGGAATCCAAGAAAACATTGTATGTTGATGGGATGAAACACAATTTTATGAGTGTTTCACAATTTTGTGATGAGGGTAACCAAGTTATCTTCCAAAAATATGGTTTTTCTTAAAAATTGAAGAAGATGAGAAGATTGTTACAAGAGGACAATGTACAAAAGGGAATTTATTTTAGATTGGTGAAATACAAAACTCTTGTTACATGAGTATTGTGGAAGAGAATGAATTGTGGAATAAAATTATGGGATACTTATGTCATAAAAACATGAACAATTTATCGAAAAGAGATAGTGTTTGAGACATTTCTGAATTTTGAAGAAGAAGAGATTGGTGTTGCACTATCTTCCAAAAAGGAAAGATTAAAATGTTTCATATAAGAAAGTTGGGATTTGTTCAAAACAACCCCTAGAGCTGATTCATTTTGATATATGTGGGACAATGAGTAAACAATAATAAAATGGAGATAAATACTTCACTACTTTCATTGATTATTTTACTCACATTACTTGTTTCGTGTATTTGAAACATAAATAAAATTATTTGAAAATGTTTAAAAGTTTCAGAAGAAAAGCCAAAAAGGATTGTGAGTATTCTGTGAAGAATTTGAAAACATATAATGGTGGTGAATATATAAGTGAATAGTTTGGAAGACTATCTTGAGAATCATAGAATTTGGCATGAGTATAGTTCCCCACATATTCCCCAACAAAATTGGGGTTGCTGAAAGAAAGAACATAAGCTCAGTGGAAATGGGAAGAACCAAGTTACTTGAACATGGGATTTCTCATTACTTTTAGAGCCAAACCATGATTACTTCTGTTTATATTCAAAACCTTTGTTTCTATAGGTCTCAATCAGGTATGACTCCATATGATTTTTTTATTAAAAAACTCCATGTATGAAACATTTGAGGGTTTTCAGGAGTCCATCCATTATAAAGAAGAAAGGTAGAAACTATGAAAGGTTTGAGAAGAAGGGAGAATATGAAATATTTCTTGGATATGCTCTGGAAGAAAGAGGATACAAATGCTTCAAAAAATAAAAAAAGAATTTTTGACTCAACTAATGTGAAGGTAATTTATAGATCTGAGAAAGAGAAACATGCTCAACAAGACAAGGAAGTTGAGAATGTTGAAGGAAACAATTTTGATAAGGATGTAGATAATTGTATTCCATCCTAATAATAAGAAACAGACTCATCCATTTACAAGGATGAGTAAGTGAATCAAAAATATCGTCCAAGGCTGAGGAAACAAGTGGAAGCTTAGAATATAATTGGTGATAAAAATCAAAAGGTTCAAACTATAATAACAACAAATGATATTACATGACTGTGCTATCATGACACATCAAATTGATTATGTTTTTAAGGTTTATTTATAGTCTAGGGTAGACCCTAGGTCAACTCTCTAGGAGAGTTGGTGGGTTTATAGTGTGTGTTCTTACTAAGAAGTACTAAAATAGGGGGGGGGGGGTGGTTTTTAAAATAGTTTTAGGATGAAATTACTTAATTGAAAGTTTAAAAGTTGAGAAACCAAATGGGTTTTGAAAAATATGAGATAAAAGGGTTAATTGTGAGTTCACTACACACTTTCAAGTTCATCATTCTTGGAGATTAATTTAGGTTTGGAGTAATTATTTGGTTGAAATTAATTATAATCCAGATTAATTCCTAAGCCTTTATTTCAATGCTTTAAGAACCAAAACTTGACAGAACAATCGTATTGTCAAGGTACATGACTTATGCATAGAATAAGATCTTCCAAAGTAGATTGAAATCTCAAGAAAGTGGGTAAGAAAATGATTCTTTTGTTACCTAATTAGAATAACACAAGTCACACACTTAAAACCTAATGCCGATCGGTTAGAAATTAAGAGAATCTCATTCACACACATCAAAACATGCATTAAAATATGAAAGTATGTAAGGTACATGGAAAGAAATGTTTTTAACACCCAAATTACTCCAATAATATTTCTAATATATGCATCGGAACTCCCTTGACATGTGTGTAGATTCCTCACAATGAACGCCCACCGATTAGCTCGACATCGGGTGGATGAGGAAGCTTAGGTGAAAGTCCTTCTTCATTATCGATCCCCCTATGAGGATAAGGGCCTCTAGAACTTAAAATATGAGGAGAGGAATCATATGGAACTCCAAATTGGAAGCACTTCACTCCTTGTCCAAACTCCCAAATGAGGTGCCCATGGTGCCTTTTTATAGCCAAAATGGGACATGGTTTTTGGAACCCTATTTTTGTGATACCACATGTGTCTTGGGTTTGGAATAGTATAAAGTCATATCATGACTTGACCAAAAGAGAAGAGTTGTTGGTCGGCCTCTTTAATGTCTCCCTGTCGAATTTGGATGCCATTAGACAAATAGATTTGGAGATATTATCAAAATACCAAAATAAACTTTAGAATTTGGGCAGATTCTTTCCCCTGGACAAAATGGTTCGGATGGGCCACCAAATTGACGAATTAGGATTTGGTTCCTTAATAAGATTTGTATCCCATGATTTTTTGGAGATGTTAAAAACGTTTCATCCCATTTTAAGGCATATAATTCTCGTAATTTTCAAAACAGTGGACAAATGTTCATGGGATGGCATGCAGTTTGGCCCATTTTTCTTCTAGATGATCTCTAGGCCTCCAAATCACCTCCACCATCAATGAAAATATCAAAACAAGTATAATTTCACTTTTTAATAGTAACAAAAATTAATTAATTTAATGAAACATGAATTGAAATTTATTATTATATTTTTAATATTCATTACAAAACTAATTTAAAATAGTGGTGTAAGGGTGTAATTGAATTGTGAATCGTTATGCGATCACACCCCCACACATAAAATTTTGCACTCCTGGGAAAATTCACATATAAAAAAAATGATGCATGTATATATTCCCAAAATCATGAATATTTAACATTTTATGAAATTTTAATTCATTAAAGTAATGTGATCATTGCACAAACCACACCAATGAGTTCTTTCTTGTGAAAATGGAAAAAGATGTCTCATAAATCATATCACAATGAAATTCAAAGATATTCATGACACCAAATTGAGCAAGGAATTAAAAATCCTACCATACCACTAACTCTCCATGTGTGTGGGTGAAAACCATTCCATGCCATTCTTTCCACTTTCTATCCAATAAATATAGGTTATTTTAACATTATTCATCTTTAAATGATTTTTTCCACCGAAACTGCCCTACATCCTTTGAAATCATATTTTAAGACCCACTCACTTAAGAATTCCCAGAAGTCAAACCATAAGCTCTCAACCTAGATATCCCCATATTTTTCACATTTCATCACTCCCCTCATTTTTTTTTGTTTTTTTAGAAGTTTCATTTGGAAAAAATCTCACACTCATCTCGCAACCCTTGTTTGATCACCCCATGACACTAATTGAAATAGTTATAACAAGATCAAATGTTGAGGAAGAGTGGTTTTTGACCTGCCTAAGACACAACCCAATTTTTTTGAGGGCGTACAACAGTTAGACATTAGGTACACATGCATAGTTTAATCTGGTACAGTAATGAAACAAATCATATAAGGAATGAACATTAGGAAATATCATTTAGAGCTGAAAAATATTAACCTAACTTATATTTACCGTATATTAAGTAATAAATATTCACACTTTGTGGTTTCGTGAAAAAAAAATGTGCGTAGATATTAGTAAAAAAGTTTTCCTAAAAACTACTCACACAAGGGGCATCAATAATATCAAATGTTTCATAGTGATACAATCATTTATATCATTAATAGAAAACCAGTTCACTAAAAATCAATCCCTGATGTTAAATTCAAACAAACATTCAATCCAAAATAGAGACAGATTTTTTTATTAAATGTTAAATCAACATGGAATCAAAAATTTCAACATGCATTTTCAGTACGTTCCATAATTTGGTGACCATAAGGGAGGAGTAAAAATACAATAAAGAAGGCAAAAAGGGGAAGAAATAAGAAAGACATTGAAAATCCTAATGAACCCAAAAAATTGGGAAAAGTGAAAATATCATAAAGAAGGCGAAAAAGAGAAGAAAGAAAAAAGATGAAGAAAAGTCCTAACTAACCTAGGAATGTACCCATCCCCCAAACCTAGAATATGCAGTGTCCTCACTATAATAATTGAGAATGTGAGAAGGAAGGATAAAACCTTGTGTGTTTCACTGGTATGTTGCATCTTGGAACATGGAGTTCCTCCATTAGGAACTCTGGAAGGGCTTCATGGATGTGCTTCAGCCGCTTCCCATTGACAGTGACGGTTTGCTTGGTTTCTTCATTTTGAACCTGAACAAAACCAAATGGAGATACATTAATAACAATGTATGGGCCAAACCAGTAGGAACAAAGCTTACCTGGATGAAACTTCAGCCTTGCATTATAAAGGAGGACCTTCTTCCCAATGTGTAACTGACGATGAAGTATAATACGATCGTGGGTAGCCTTGGATCACTCCTTATAAATCCTGGAGTTTTCTTATACATCTCTTCTCATTTCCTTTAACTCATGAATCTATAACTTCCTTTGAGAACCTGCATCAAAAAGATTAAAATTGCATTGTTTGATGGCCCAGTAGGCCTAGTACTCAATCTCAACAGGCAGGTGACAACTCTTTCCAAATAAAAGACGATATGGTGACATTCCAATGGGAGTTTTAAAAATAGTACGGTAGGCCCATAATGAATCATCATGCCTAAGACTCAAATATTTTATATTGGGTTGAATTTTTTTTTCAAGAATATGTTTTACCCCTCTATTTGACACCTCAGCTTGACCATTGGTCTATAGGTGATATGCAATATACACTCTATGACTGACCCCATACCGACACAAAAGTGATTGCATTGTTTGGTTGCAGAAATGAGTACCCTAGTAACTAATGATGAAACTAGGAAATCCAAACCTACAAAAGATCTAAGTTCTCAAAAATTCCACAACTGTTTTGGAATCATCTGTCCTTGTGGATCGGGCCTCTAACCATTTTGACACATAATCGACCACCAGAAGAATCTACAAGTTTCCAAAGGAATTGGGAAATGGACCCATAAATTCAATTACCCAAACATAGAAAATTTCATGAAATAGAAACAGTTGTTGTGTCATTTCATTTTTTAGATATATTCACCATTATTTGAGAATGAAGACAAGATTTTGAAAAAATCATGGGCATCCCAAAAAAGTGTTGGAAAAAAGAGGCCAGAATCAAGGACCTTGTGAGTAGTCCATTGGGGACCAAAGTGGCTCCCACAAGCAAGAGTGTGACCAAATCTTAGGATATACTCAAACTCGCTGTCAGGAACACAACTCCTAAGGACTTTATCCCTACATGTGCACCATAGGTAGGGGTCATCCCAAATGTACCAACGAGACTCATGTTTTAGACGGCTGGCTTGGTTTTTATTGAAATCATTAGGAATTAAAGATACTACCAAATAATTTACAATTTCAGAATACCAAAGAATAGCATCTTACACTCAGTACAATTTCTCATCGGGAAACATATCATTTATAGGAATACAAGGGGATGAGTCAATGTCCGAGGATGGGGGAATCCTACTGATATGGTCAACCACCACATTCTTTGATCTTTTTTATCTCTAATTTCTAAATTAAATTCATAAAGGAGGACCATCCAGCGAATGAGATGTGGTTTGGCTTCCAGTTTCTTAAGGAGATATTAGAGGGCTGCATGGTCTGAGAAGAAAATGAATTTAGACCCTAAAAGATATTACATAAATTTGTCCAAGGAAAACACAATGGCAAGGAATTATTTTTCAGTTGTGGTGTTGTTTGCTTGGGCAGGGTCCAATGTATGTGAGGAATATTCAATAATATGTGGAGCTCGATTGACCCTTTGAGACAAGACTTCCCCCACTGCATAGTTAGACGTGTCACACATGAGCTCAAATGGTAAACCCCACTGAGGTGGTTGGATTACCAGGGGTGACGTGAGACTCCATTTTAACTTATTAGAAGATTCCTCACATTCATTATCAAAAAAAATTCTATTTCTTTTTGGAGTAATTGAGAGAGGGGGAGTGCAATTTTTCTAAAGTCATGAATGAAATGATAGTGAAACCCAGCATGACCTAGGAAAGACTGCACATCCCATACATTTTGGGGGGAACGGTAGGGAAGAAATGACAACCAATTTTGATTTATCTAATTGGAAACTGACACACGCCTGTCATAGGGTGTGGAAAAACAATTATTTCCTAAGTTAAAATGTAGTAATGTGGTTGACCTAGGATGTCTCTTGAAGAGGAGTGCACACAAAACGGGTTGTCACTTTAAAATGGGGGTCAAAATGTTTTGAAAGGAAATTTGAAATTCAAATGAGTGAAAAACTATGAAATTAAAAGGGTGATTAGGTTGGGTTCGGTTTCCTAATTATAATTCTATCCTTGTTCAATTTAATTCAAACCTCTTCTTCTTAGTTGATTAAAGTGAGTTTCCACAATCGTTTCCTCTCACTTCCTTGGTGAAATTATTATTGTGAGAGAAAACCTTACCAAGATCTTGGTTTGGTCAACTCTCCTTCCATGTGTAAAATAGTTGTATTGAATATCCTTAATTGAAATGAGAAATACCCGATTGGGTTTTGTTTATCCCAAAAAATAAAGAACATTCACTACACCTTTTACACGTACTGACGATCGTTGAGTACTTCACTACTAATTCCTGGTTTATTCCATCGTATATAAACCAGAAATTAGTGGAGGGAGATATTGATTATTTTACCAAGGAAAAAATAAATAACGGAATTAATTATTCAAGAATGATCAAACTTGATAATAAAATTGGCTATAAAAAATTGAAAACAACTTTGAAGAATAAAGAAATTTATTCAATTGCGTCCAAGAACTCAAGCATTACAATGTAGAAAACCAACCCTTCCCCAATCACTCCAAATGTTTAACCCACCATGGTAAGGGTAATCGATATGAATGGGGAAGAATAAGGCATTATAAAACTATGAAAAATAAAATAAATAAAAAATAAAGCCGAAAAGATCTTCTTCTTGGTGTCCCGAAAGGAACAGGATGGAGAATGGATGATTTGAGAGGGTGGAGCTCTCCTCCTTTTATAGCCAGAATGTTTCCCCCGAATGTTGACGCGTTTTAGCCCAATTAAATGACATCTTCACGCATTGAGCCATTATTTAATGTTGTTCATAATTCCATTTTCTGTGTCCCATCAAAATCCCAACATATTTGGACATGTATTCCGAGAGTTATGGCCGTTTTACTATGAGCATTTATTCTGTCCAGTCAGACTCTCCAAAACGAAATCCTCCGGATTAGGATGATTTAATGACCCCATAAACGGCCAATTCACTCGGTTCTTTCTTCATAAAAGATTCTCCAAACCTCCTTGCACGTCCACCCACCGAATTTCACAACATTTGGGTCCACCATGGATTAGTTATGGATCCCACACCAAAACTAGGAAGAACTGCAAACAATTTTCTTCCGCCCACTTGTGAGCTTCTTTTGAGCTTCCATACGGCCGATTCAGCTTTTAGTCCAAAAATAGTAAATGAAGCCCTGGATGTTTGGAATCTGGAAAAGATTGAATTTTTCAATTTGGATCAATGTAGATAATATTATGGCTAAACTACAGAAATAATTTAAAATTGTTAAAAATCCAAAATGGCCAATTTTTACTATTCAGCTCAAAATAACACCATTATCATAAAAATGAAACAATTCATCTTGGAGGAACACTTTTGTGGGTTTAGAAAATGATATTAAATATAAATTAATTTAAAATATTTGATCTATAAATTCCCCCATACTTAGCACTTGGACTCCTGGACAAGTAAAAATCAAATCAAATCGAATCCAAAACACATATCAATGAGATCTATCAAATCAATTCCAAGAAACAAAAAGATATCATACCTCATCAAAAACAATTATTTCAATTTCTAAATTTTAGATTTTAATATATTTACACTTCATTTCTTATCCCATGCACACAAAACACCTACCTCACATGAATTTTCTCTCATCTCACAAATGTAAAGGCTGAACAAGGCTTTTCTCATCCAAAATCACACAAGAGTCACCATAGGCTTGATAAATTCCTACTTCTCCACCCGATTTGAGTCAAGGACATGTGTTTCTCATGAGGACTTTTCAGGGTTATTTTGTGGCTTCCGGTTGGTAGGATTTAGATGTTAAAAGTACTGAGGCCGAAAAAGGAAGGCTTGGCTCTTGTTGAAGCAAAATTGCAAGATTCTAATTTTCACTCAAATATGGTTTCCTTCACTTCCCCTTTGTTGAAAATAGGCTCCATCATCATTCAATCATCTCAGCAGAAAACATTTCAATCTTTTCAAACGTGATTTTTTTTAAAGCTCCGGATAGGCACAACTTTCGTTTTTTACATTGGAAGCTCCAGAAAGGCACAACTTCTCTTGTCATAAAAGCTCCAAAAAGGCACAGATTTCAACAGAATAATTTTTCAACATCACACACATCTCTTACACAATTTATTTTCCACCCAAAGTATAACCAAATGAGGTAGTACACCACAAGACATCTGCTCCCACACTTAAGTTCAAGTAGATCATGCAATTCACTTCAAGATCAGGTAGGATAGAGAAAATTGGATTGTAATGTGGCTAACCTAACAGGAAATTCATGGCTACTAGGGGCTACAATGAAGGATAAATGTAAAGGTGGGCCATAATGAAAATGATTATTTTGAAAAGGGGGCTTCAAACCAAATAAATGCCTCAATCATTTAAAACACACGTACCCCAACCCTCAAGTTTTGAAAGGAATAAATCAAATTCTGGATAAAGAAAGCATGGTCTGGTTCTCTCAAGAAATGAGGTGAATGAAAAGAATATGAAAAAAATGGTTCAGAAGCCTCACTGGAAAGTGATTTCAAAGATATAGACAGTGAAATATGGCATGGGTTTCAAAAATCAGTGTACTTTTCATGAAATTCTAAAATATTTGAACTTGAAAATAAGTCATTTCAGCATTCATTTAAGCTCGTTTTCATGAAATAGATTGGTTCACTCATTGACATGGGTTTAAAAAATGGTATTGATAATCTTTTCAGCTTAAAAGTTTCAAAAACACACCAAAAATTGAAAAATAAACACACAAAAATTTTAAAACACACTATTTTTTTTATTTTTATTTTGTAAAAACAAATATCAAATGAAAATCCTATACTACAAAGGTTCCCTCCCCCACACTCAAGTGATGCAGTTTCCTCGATGCATTCAAGTTGATTTAACATGTAATACAATTCTAAAATGAATCACAACATCAAGAAAGTGTGAAGGAGAGGTACAACCTGATTTATTCGTAGTGCATCATTGAGTTAACCTCCTAAGTGTTGCTCTCTGAAAACCTACAAATAAAAGAACAAAAATAAACATAAGATATTTATTGAAAGAAATGAAAATAGAAATAGGATGATAATAGAAGGATAAAACTTGGTTTAATCCCCCAAGTGGGCCCTGGGTTTTGACTGCCTCCAGAGGGGCAGTTCTAATTGGTTATCCCCAATCTGATGGTGGGTGAAGTTTCTTTATCATGAACCAACAAAAACTTTTCTTTCCAGGCTGAACTTCTTCCCTTTTCTTGAGGACACCATCGATAAAATGCAGCAAGTCCACCCTCATTGTAATGAGATAAAACATGCATGGTGGGGTTAGGAAAATGAATGAGTCCTCCTCTTTCTTGGGCTCCGCATGAACAACATCTTCTTTATTATCCAGTGGTTTCTGAAGGTATGATACATCTAGGGAAAAATCAAAGGGAATGTCAGAGTTTAATTTTATTTGAAAAAAATTAAAGCATGAAGAATCAATATCAAATTATTCCCTTTCAAAGAAAGTATCTTGTGTCTCATTTTCCTCCAGAAAATCCACTTTGATCTTCTCTTGTACTCCCTCCATTAAATGTTCAACAGGTTTGGGGAGCTCTAGATGTTCCTCCATGGATGAATATCCTTTTTCATCGTCTTCCTCCAAGGAAATACATGTGTTGGTTAGATCTGAAAAATTAAAATAAGGGGAGTTAATACTCAATTTAGTTTCAACAAAATCAAAAGATAATGAGTTTATGAAAAGATTGACTCTCTGATCTTGTTTGGCTTCAATTTCTTCTTCAATGGGAGGTGCTTCTTGGAGTTGAATTTCCCTAGATAGAGGTAGGTAGTCAGACTCCTCTATCTTCTCTTCAAATTCCATTACTTGGTTGGTTTCTTCCTTCAATGTTTTTGAATCATTATGAGGAATAGTTGGCTCAAGAAGTTCCTCACACTCATTCCAGAAGTTATCCAGATCTTTTTGATCTCCCATATGTATTTCAATTGCTAAATCTTCTTCATCAATCTCCTCCAACATTGATTGAGATGGGCTCAATGGATCTTCTTTTAATTTCATCAAGGCCTCCATGGGTTCTTCAACTTGAAGGATTTGTGGGGCTACTTCTTCCATCAATTTTTTTGGTTCTGGTTCTTATTTGGGATCCATTTGTTGATCCTGGGATGCATGTACTTGTTCTGTAATCCACTGTATTGAGGTCTCTAGGTTTTGAACTGTTTGACTAATTATTTAAAATTGGGATTCAATATCCTTGTGAAATTCTTCTTCTTGGTGTTGTACATTGATCATTTCTGGATAAAATTCCGAAAAATACTTCTGAAGTTCAATTAATTCTCTTGCCAAACCCTCCAAAACTGGGTATTCGAGGTTCCCTTTAAGGTTTTCAATGAGATCCTTGAATTCATCCTCTGTGATGATTTGGATTCGAGCTCCCCGAATTTTTTTATCCAAGAAAGAAACTTTATAATATATAGACCAAGGTGATTCAATAATTGGTTCTATCACTGGTGGGTAATTTTTCCATTAATTAAAGAAATAATCATTTGAAAACAACATGGCAAAATATTTTTTTTAAATTGAAAAAGTAAAATATTTACAATTAGTTTGTGGCACTACCTCCCCAACAACGATTCCAAGTTTGACGCACGCCTGTCATAGGGCGTGGAAAAAAAATTATTTCTTAAGTTAAAATGTAGTAATGTGGTTGACCTAGGATGTATCCCCAAGAGGAGTGCACACAAAACGGGTTGTCACTTTAAAACGGGGGTAAAAACGTTGTGAAAGGAAATTTGAAATTCAAATGATTGAAAAACTATGAAATTAAAAGGGTGATTAGGTCGGGGTCAGTTTCATAATTATAATTCTATCCTTATTCAATTTAATTCAAACCTCTTCTTCTTAGTTGATTAATGTGAGTTTCCACAATCGTTTCCTCTCACTTCCTTGGTGAAATTATTATTGTGAGAGAAAACCTTACCAAGATCTTGGTTTGGTCAACTCTCCTTCCATGTGTAAAATAGTTGTATTGAATATCCTTAATTGAAATGGGAAATACCCGACCGGGTTTTGTTTATACCAAACAATAAAGAACATTCACTACACCTTTTACACATACCGACGATCGTCGAGTACTTCACCACTAATTCCTGGTTTATTCCATCATATATAAACCAGAAATTAGTAGAGGGAGATATTGATTATTTTACCAAGGAAAAAATAAATAACGAAATTAATTATTCAAGAACGATTGAACTTGATAATAAAATCCGCTAAAAAAAATTGAAAAAAACTTTGAAGAAGAAAGAAATTTATTCAATTGCGTCCAAGAACTCAAGCATTACAATGTAGAAAACCAACCCTTCCCCAATCACTCCAAATGTTTACCCCACCATGGTAAGGGTAATCGAGATGAATGGGGAAGAATAAGGCATTATAAAACTATGAAAAAGAAAAGAAATAAAAAATAAAGCCGAAAAGATCTTCTTCTTGGTGTCCCGGAAGGAATGGGATGGAGAATGGATGATTTGAGAGGGTGGAGCTCTCCTCCTTTTATAGCCAGAATGTTTCCCCCTAATGTTGACGCGTTTTAGACCCATTAAATGACATCTTCACACGTTGAGACCTTCTTAAATGTTGTTCATAATTCCCTTGACCATGTCCCCTCAATATCCCATCATATTTGGACATGTATTCTGAGAGTTATGGCCGTTTTACTATGAGCGATTATTCTGTCCAGTCAGACTCTCCAAAACGAAATCCTCCAGATTAGGGTGATTTAATGACCCCATAAACGGCCAATTAACTCGGTGATTACTTCATAAAAGATGCTCTAAACCTCCTTGCGCGTCCACCCACCTAATTTAACAACATTTGGGCTCACCATGGATTATTTATGGATCCCACACCAAAACTAGGAAGAACTGAAAACAGTTTTCTTTCGCCCACTTGTTAGCTTCTTTTGAGCTTCCATACGACCGATTCATCTTTTAGTCCAAAAATAGTAAATGAAGCCCTGGATGTTTGGAATCTGGAAAAGAAATAATTTTTCAATTTCAATCAGTGTAGATAATGTTATGGCCAAACTACAGAAATAATTTAAAACTATTAAAAATCCAAAATGGCCAATTTTTACTATTCAGCTCAAAATAACACCATTATCATAAAAATGAAACAATTCATCTTAGAGGAAAACTTTTGTGGTTTTAAAAAAATGATATTCAATATAAATTAATTTAAAATATTTGATCTATCAGACACCATCCCTGGAAATTACATGTCCCAAAACTATACCTTGTTGCACCATGAAATGGAATTTCTCATAATTTAATACATGATTCTTTTCAATACAATGATGTAGGACTGAACCAAGACTACTTAAACTTTCATCAAAAGAGGATCCACAAACAAGGAAATCATCCATGAAAACTTCCATGCAATTCTCCATGTAATCTAAAAAAATACCAACCATGCATCACTGGAAAGTACCCAGAGCATTGCACAGAACAAATGGCATCCTCCTATATGCAAATATGCCAAAGGGGAAACTGAAGGTTGTCATTTCCTGATCCTCAAAGGCAATATAGGTCTGAAATTTTCCAAAATACCCATCAAGGAAAAAGTCGTGGGAATTACTTGCTAGCCTCTCTAGAATTTGTTCAATGAATGGAAAAGGGAAATGGTACTTCCTAGTGTGTTGGTTTAGTCGACAATAGTCTATATAGACACACCAACTATTCTGCACATGAGTTAAAACCAATTCGTTGTTTTCATTTTTTATTACTATAAGGCCATTTTTTATGAACTACTTGAATAGGACTGACCCATTGGATATCAGAGATGGGGTAAATGATTCCAACATCCAATAATTTTTTGACCTCTTTTTTCACAACATCTATGAGGTTTGGGTTCAGTCAACGTTGTGGCTGCCTCACTGGTTTAACTTCAACATTTAATAAAATATGATGTGTACACATTGATGGGCCAATAATAGGAATGTCAGAAAGTGTCCATACCAAAGCTTGTTTATACTCCCTTAAAAGTTCAAGTAGTTTCAATTCATGCTCAGGAGGGAGTGAACTAGAAATGATGATGGGAAACTTGTTTCCATTCTCAAGATATGAATATTTCAAATCTTGAGTCAGTTGTTTCAGTTCGAATTCAGGTGGATTTTGGATTGATGGGAGTGTGTGTGAAAGTGATAGGTCACTGTTCTCATCTAACTACTCAATGGTATCATCCTCAGATAAGGAATGAGCTTTTACAAGCATAGCAGTATCATCAATGGTCCTTGGATCCTCAGTGTTCAAGAAATCATCAATTAATGAACATGCATTACACTTTTCTAGACAACTACAAAAATTAATGCATGAATATTTTCCTAGCATTTCAATCAATGATTAAAACTCAGAAATGGGACCAGGGGAATGAAATGAGGTTTTTTCAAGGGAAGGGAGTACATCTATAGAATTAATAGAGAGAGAGGAATGTTCTTCTGAGGTGTGCTTCATGGAATTGAGGATATTGAAATGGGAAATGTCACCACCAAAATCCATAGATAATTTACCATTGTAGACATTAATTATGGTTTTTATAGTTTTCAAGAAGGGTCTCCCAATATAATTGGGGCATGTCCATTCATCCTATCATCCAACATTTTAAGCACATAAAAGTCAAAAGGAAAAATTAAATTTTGAACCCTCACAAGAACATCCTCTAACACACCAGAGGGGTGTGTAGTACTCCGGTTATCCAGTTGAACAATAATTACAGTGGGATTCAGTTCCCCAACCTATAATGTAGATTAAATGGAGTGAGACATCACAACTATAGAAGCAAATAAGTCAAGCATAACATTAGAAAATGAATACTCCCCTATGGTACACGGAATTGAGAATGTTCCAGGATCATTGAACATGGTGGGAAGTGATGGATCTATTAATACTGAAACATTCCTCCCCAATATCACTTTATCATCACCTCAAAGTCTTCTTTGGTGTGTACACATCTCCTTTAGAAACTTGGATTTCCATAGAATTTTCTTCACGACATCAATCAAGGGAATGTTAACCTGCAATTCTTTGAAAGTTTCCAATATTTCCTTATCAAGTTCAGTTTCCTTTTGTTTTATAGATTGGGTGGCCCTTTGGGGAAATGGAAGAGGAATGGTTGGTCTAGGTGACTCATCAAAAGACAGAATCTTTCCTTTGGAATGGCTTTTCTCAGGATAATGATTGTCAACAATTGGAACATTTTTAATGGTTGGGATGGAGGTTTCCTCAAGAGGGGATGACTCTAATGGAGAATTAATCTGTTTTCCACTCCTAAGGGTGATGGAACTAACATTTCCTTTATATATAGGGTTGACTAATGGTTGAGATGGTATTTTACCCAACTCGTGACTTTGAATTTCCCCCACAAAGTTAGATAGTTGGCCTAATTGGGTTTTTAGGTCTTGTATGGATTCCTGGGTGGTTTGTTGGAATTGGAGATTGTTGGAAGACATTTGTTTCATCATATCTTCTAGGATAGGCTCAGGTTTTGGATGGGGTGGTTGGAAAGGCCTTTGGGGTGGTTGAGGATTTCTGGGTGGTGGTGGTGGATGACTACTCTAACCTTTTTGGTTCCATGGTTGATGAGGCTGGTTTGAATACCCCCTTACCTATAAGCTTGGTTTTCTTTCCACCCAGAGTTTGATGGATAGTATGGTTCTTTCCTAAAGGGTTAGTTATAGGGGAAACTTGGAAAGATTGCCTCACAACTCTTAGAAGTTTCTATTAATTGGGGAATTGGTCAGAATAATGGGTGTCAGAAGAGCATATTCCACAATGGATGGGAGGAGGAGATTGAGATTTCCCTTGGGAGAGATAAAGTTGTCGTAAAAGGGTACTTACCTCTTCAAACTTCGTGTCCACCTTCTTCTCGAATTCAGTATTTTCACCTCATGGAAACCTTGAATGGGTAAACTAGACCATGTACCAAATTATTGAGTGTTCTATGACATGTTCTCAATCAGGGACCTTACAGTGATTGGGGTTTTATCCACTAGTGAACCACCTGCAGCAACATCAATCATGTTACGATCAATTAGAATTAAACCTTCATAAAAATATTGAATTAAAATTTGATCACTTATTTTGTGGTGTGGAAAACTTGAACACAATATTTTAAATATTTCCCAATATCCATGAAGTGTTTCCCCTTGATATTGTCTTATCCCACAAATTTCTTTCCTTATTGTTGCAGTTTGAGAGGTTGGGAAATATTTTTCAATAAAAATCCTTTTCATGTCTGCCCAACCTCTTATTGGTAAATTAACATAATAAAGCCAGTCTTTGTCTTCTAATGAAAATGGAAATTTCCTAAGATTTACTTGTTCTTCATCCACATTTGTATGTTTTAATGTTGAACACATAGTATGAAATTCATTTAAATGTTTATGTGGGTCTTCTCCTACATGTCCATGAAATCTAGGCAACAAGTGAATTTGATCAGATTTTAATTCAAAATTGGGTGCCTCACATTGCATTTGAAGATATGTGGGTTGGATGTCAACATTAGGCGAGGTTAGTTATTTTAGTTTCTGATTGTTTTCATCCATTTTATACTAATTAATTCCAGGTTCTAATTTGGTTCCAGACGAAGAGGGGTTTAAAAAAGTCTCAAGTTGTGGTGTGTCCTCCTTCAAAGAGTTGTCTTGTGCGTCTCAGGGCCACTGATGTAAGATCCTCTCCGGTTCGGGTTCAAAAGGTGGTAAATCTCTTGAATTAGAACGCATCATGCACAAAACCTACACAATAAATAAATCATAACACAAATATATAAGTAAATTTAAGATAAAACAAATAAATATTCACAAAATTTACAAAAATATTATCAAAAACACGCACTATAAACTAAATCACTCTCTGAAAATGGAACCAAAATTTGACCGCACAGTCATGAAATGTCAAACTGATTATGTTTTTAAGGTTGATTTATAGTCTAGGGTAGACCCTAGGTTATCTCTCTAGGAGTTTTGGTGGGTTTAGAGTGTGTGTTTGTACTAAGAAGTACTAAAATAGGGGTGTGGTTTTGAAAATAGTTTTAGGATGAAATTACTTAATTGAATGTTTAAAAGTTGAAAAAACAAATGGGTTTTGAAAAATATGAGATAAAAGGGTTAATTGTGAGTTCACTACACACTTTCAAGTTCATCATTCTTGGAGATTAATTTAGGTTTGGAGCAATTCTTTGGTAGAAATTAATTGGAATCCCAAATAATTCCTAAGCCTTTATTTCATTGCTTAAAGAACCAAACATTGACATAACAATCATATTTTCAAGTTCCATGAATTATGCATGGAATAAGATCTTACAAATTATATTTAAATCTCAAGAAAGTGGGTAAGAAAAGGATTATTGTGTTACCTAATCATAACAACACAAGTCATGCACTTAAAACCTAATGTCGATCGCTTAGAAATTAAGATCATCTCATTCACATGCATCAAAACAAGCATTCAAATATGAAAGTATATAAGGTACATGGAATGAAATGTTTTAAAACCCAAATTACTCAAAACCAATAGCTAATATATGAAATGGAACTCCCTTGACATATGTGTATCTCCCTCACAATGAATGCCCACCGATTAGCTCGACATCAGGTGGAGGAGGAAGCTCGGGCGAAGGTCCTTCTTCATTATTGACCCCCTATGAGGATAGGGGCCTCAAAAACTTCCAAGATTAGGAGATTACTCCTATGGAACTACAAACTGGCATCACTTAGATCCTTGTCCGAACTCCCAAATGAGGTTCCCATGGTGCCTTTTTATAGCCAAAATGGGACATGGTTTTGGGAACCCTATTTTTGTGATACCACTTTTGTCTCAGTTTTGGAATAGTAGAAAGCCATATCACGGCTTAACCAAAAGAGAGGAGTTGTTGGAAGGCCTATTGAATTTCTCCCTATTGAATTTTGTGTCCATTAGACAATTATATTGGGAGATATTGACAAATGACCGAAACAAACCTTTGAATTCGGGCAGATTATCTCTCCTGGACAGAATGGTTTGGATGGCCACCAGAAGGCCGAATTTGACTTTGGTTACTTAATAAAAGTTGTATACCATGATGTTTTTGATAGGATAAAAATGTTTCAGACCATTCAGATGCACACAATTCTCTTAATGTTCAAAATAGTAGGCAGATGTCCATGGTACTCCAGACAGTTTGGCCCATTTTTCTTCTAGATGATCTCTGGGCCTCCAAATCACCTCCACCTTCATTGAAAATATCAAGACAAGTATAATTTCCCTTTTAAAAAGTAATAAAAATTAATTCATTGGATAAAAAATGAAGTTCAATTTATTATTATATTTTTAATATTCATTACAAAACTAGTTTAAAACAGTGGTGTAAGGGTGGAATTGAATAGTGAATCGCTATGCGATCATTACACATACTTCTTTGTATTAAAAAGTGGAACCAAATGATGTGAAAGAAGTTGTTGAGCATGTAGAATGGGTTAAATCCATGAATGAATAATTGGATCAAATTGAAAAGAACAATACATGAGAACTCATACCCAAGCCTCAAAACAAAAACATCATTGGCATAAAATGAGTTTTTAGGAACAAGCTGAATGAAGAAGGTGAAGTATATTTCGACATCTGAACAAGATACTGGAATACCCATAAAACATTTATTGAAGGAATCAGTTTCCAAATTTAGGTTGAACATGGGTGTCTAACCTCATTATTTTCAAGGCTTTGGTATGTTTTTCTATCCCCTCTCTTATATTACCTTTAGATTTTATTATAAAGGGAGAGAATTTTATTGTTTCATAAATCCATTGCATAAAAGAGAGAGTTATGGGTAAGATATGAATTCATCATTGTTTTGTGAGTGAACTATTATAACTTTTTGTTGGAGTTGTTTTAGGAAAGAAATTTTTTTGTATTCCAGGGATGTTGAAGACGAGCTGAGGAAGAAAGATGAAAATGTTGTCATAATCACTTCTTTTGGACAACATTTTTTTCTGTTAATAATTATTGTTTCATATAATGAGTTATCACACATAGGCTTAGAATTGTTGACAAGTGATCCATTGATTGAGGATACAAAGTTCAGTGATTATGAAACTTGGATGACAACAAAATCCAAAGGGGGATATTGTGGGGACCAAGATGATGATGATGGTGTTTTTAATTCAATTTTTTTTCTTTTGTTTTCAAGTAAAGTTTTTGGAATTCACCTCACTTTGTTTACATAATTTTTTTAATGAGGATTGTTTTCAAAATAATCGAATCCATGTTTTCAAAATAATCAAATCCATGTTTTAAAAAGAACAGGAATTGTATTTTCAAAAGAATCATACTCACTATAAAAGACCATTGTAATAAGGGTCTGGTATTGGTAAATATTGTAATGAGTAATTGATTGGATTCAATCTGGATACAGTATGAAAGAAGTGGTTTATGGATAGAGAATCAGAGTCACTATGAATACGATGTTTTAATTGTGACGATGATTTGCTGATTCGTATTTCATATAAATCATAAGTGGAATTGAGAATTTATGATTCAAGACTGATGGAAGAAAGGGGGAGTGAAAGAGATTCTTCCAATCTAAAAAATATCGTATCTATATTTATTGTATCTGGGTGGCAAAGATAAAGAAGTGTCATCGATTGTTTTTAAAAACAATTATATTCGGATGAAAGAACAGATAAAAAGTGGCACTGATGGAAAGTAGTACTGATGAAAAGTGGTTCTAATAAAAAGTGGTGTTGATGGAAATTAATACTAACGAAAAGTTGGTATTTATTGAAAAGGTGATACCGCTTGAAAATGAGGTGTTGTTTTAAAAGAAGGTGTTGTTTTAAAATAAGGTACCATTTTAAAAGAAAGTTTTGTTTTAAAAAGAGGTTTCTTTTTAAAAGGTGGAGTTTTTTTAAAAGGTGGTATTGTTTTAAAACATGGTGATATTTTAAAACATGGTTCTATTTTAAAACATGGTGATGTTTTAAAAGGTGGTGATGTTTTGAAAATGTCGTTCCGATTGAAAAGGCTATGTCGATTGAAGAGTATGAAATTGTGCCGATTGTTTTTCAAAATGATCATATCCGAGTGGAAGAAGAAATGATCGTACCTGAATGATCATATCTAGAATTATCATACCTAGGATGATCATATTCAAGACAATTTTATTTAGAAAAGATCATACTCGTGTTGATAAGAAAAGAATGTAGCTCGAATAAATGGAAAGTTATGATACTTTCCAATTCAAGTTGGATGATACTAAAGCTGATCCTCAATGAATTGAAAGTCATGAAGGAAGTTATGATTCAAGCATAAGTTTTTGAATGAAGTGATGTTATCAATTGGGTCAAGAGAATAAGTGAAGAGTATGATCAACAATGTAGTCAACCATTTCAAAAGGGTTGAATTACATCATTTGGATGAGTTGTGTGAAGAAAAGAGATTGTTGAATAATTTGTTGAGGGGGAGATTAACTTTAAAATAAAAGATTTTGATTCAAATTGATTTTGAGAATCATATTCAGAAATTGAATTGAGGAAACCATGCTTAGATGATTATACCTATGTATTTATCATCAATTATAATCATACTGACATTTGAAATGGGAGTCTAGAGAAGAAGAAGTGAAGATTGTAGAAGTTTTGAGAAGAATCAAGAAGAGTTGATGAAGTCAAAATGAATTCTAATATTTTAGGGGAAATTTAATTTTGGGTGAATTTAGGTGAGTGGGAAAGTGTTTTGGGATTCCCACCTAATCCTATTTTGGGTCACCTATAAATGGGAGAAAGTACATTGTACCTGACTGACGATGCTCGTACTATTAACTGTTGTAGAGAGAGAAGCTCTGAGTTTTCCATGAGAGAAAGTGATACCGTTTTTTGTATTTAATACTTTTAGATGGGGAATAATACAATATCTTAATATTATATTTGACTAATCATCATATTCAGTATTCATCATACTCAGTGGATCATCATATTTGGATTTTCAATTGTATTCATGTGATTTTGGTATTGGGATAAATTAATCAAAATGGGGTTTTCATATTGGGTTTAACCATACTGAGGATTTATAGACTATGGGTGAATTGTACCGAGTTTTATTGTACTCAGGTATTGAAGTGGTGATAATTCATTTATATTTTATTGTGTTATAAAATCAGATCGGATGAATTGTTTTGAAAGAATTGTACTTAAAGGAATCAAATTGAGAAAATCAGACTTGGCATTCAGGCAGATTACTTTATCAAAGTCCAGGTAGTTCTTACCTTTCTTATGGGTAAGGACGTGAAGATTTTTTTTTCAATTGAATACATTTGTTTTGAATTAAAAATAAGCACAGGTAACATGATTTGTTACATAACAATTGTATTACCTTATTTGTTCTAAGAGGGTGCACACGTACTAGTGGAATTGTTTCATAGAGCTACATGAGTGTAAGGGTATATCATACTTGTTGTAATACAAGGATGATTTTCTAGTGGATTGTAAGGTATTGGATCATTTCCAAACCATACCAAGTACGTAGTTATTCTTATTGAATAGTGAAACTTATAAATCTTTGTGTTTCTATGGATGTGTGGATTGAATTGTTTTCAACAGGGAATTGAATATTTAATAGGAGGCGAAGGTTGTTTCAAGTGAAAATAAACATAAAAGAAAAATTGTATCACTGATTCACCCCTTTCCCTCTCAGGGAAACAATACACTGACTTGGAACTTTTATTTATAGTGGAGGAGAGGAGTTTTTTTATTATTATATTCCTTAGTTTATTATTTTGGATCAAGACTATTAATAGCATTTATTCTTATAACTAAATACAGTAACTAGAGCATGTGAGTTTGATATAATTTTCACCTACATCATCCATGACTCAACCATGACTCAAAAGTTTATTTATTTACTTATAATGTTAAATACCATAAATTAATATATTTCACTATTCACTAAAAATTCAACTATTTTAGAAAAATTCCAAAAATCACCATAACAATTTTTATATGTATATATTTCAAAAATGGAATCCATTTTATGAAAATATTTTTTGAAATATGAGAAATTTAATTTTTAAATAAAATTATCATTTATTAAAAAAAATACCGATTTTAATATTATATCCGACTTTATGACACTTGAAAAAAAATTAATTATGGTCTTGTAAAATTATCTTATACTTATGAAGAAACAAAAAATTAATTTATGAATGTATTTTATGAAAATAATTTTTTTAAAAACATTATATTAATTCTAAAATTTTAAATAGACATTTAAGATTCAAAAAAATACAAACACGTAATTTATAAATTTTTAAACATTTATTTACTTATTACTTGATATAAATATATCATATTTTAATTTATGAGAGACCTAAATTGTGTTTATAATTTTTTAGGTGAGGTTATTACTCTAATGTCTAGATTAAAATTTATAATAGCCATGTAACTATTCCAACAGTTATGGTAATATTTAATCGTATATCTTGGTTCATTTAAGCTCAATGTTTCTTGAAACATAAGCTATTGAAGATGTTAAATTTCAAAAAAGACATACCATAAAATTTTAGGGTGTTAAAATCTATACTAAGAGTCTTCAATTGTGATGAACTGAAGTGTAAATGGAGGTGGAATAAGGTAGATCCACTTAAGAACCAAGGAGGAGGAGGAGAGATTTATGATGATACAAGATGTCTTAAAAAGAGGAAAAAATTGAGTTTAAGGTGGATGAGGATGATAAGATAAATTTCGTAAAATTTAGAATTTTTACTATGGAACATGGTTTGGATACACAATTGACCAAACCATGCACCGAACATGTGTCCCATGCTATATGGAACACCTCACCTCACATGGTTTTTCACACCATGTACAAAATATTCAAGGTAGATCTATAATAAATTATTGGCCTTGCATGGTTCCCTCACCCCCTTTGCACGGTTTAAAAAACCATGATCCTCCTCTTTCCAAATGACACAGTTGGGGTGAATGGTTAACATAAACCATGCACTAAATGTGTGAATATTTTACATCCCCAAAACTAGAAATTTCAAGCCTCGAACACCCCAAACATTACCTATGCCTTACCACTAACCGAAATCACACCCATTATGTACCAACAAGGAAAAATATACGAGTTTAGGGTAAAAATTTAATAATTACATACCTCATAGAAAATATAAGATCTTATATATGGTATATACATAAACTAATAATCTATTTGAGATTTAGAGCTTTCTAGAATTGGCCAAATATTACATTTGGTTCATTTAGTACTTCTCTCATTTGAAATTTCCTATTTTCAAGATGACTAATAAGGGGGTAAGGTTTTAGGGGACAAATCAATGCGTGGCAGATTTTCATGAACTAAATAAGAGGTTAAAATATTATCCTATTATTACTCTTCCTAACCCAAGGAATATATAATCTATTATGATGATTCAAGAGTTGTATTTGGGGCTGTATTGATGATGGAAGATTAGGTGGTCACTTACAAAACTCAACTATGACCCCATAAGTAGAAAAATAATTATCATGACATAGAGTTAGCTATTGTAGTCCATGTGTCAAAGTGTTAGATTCATTATCTCTTTAGTGAGATACTTATCATCTACACAAACTATAAAATATTGTGATACATTTTATCCCAATGATATTTAAACTTGTGAAAGATTCATTGGGTCAATTACTTGATTTTTTTTAGATTTGAAATAGAATATTCATCAGGTAAAGTATTTTTTTCACGGATTCCCTTAGTAGGAAAACACAAGAATTGGAAACTCAAACATCAAAATAGTATTTGAAATTGATAACATTGTTTTAAGATTATAGGATATGTGTGTCTGAGTAATAATGGGTGGTAACATGTGCTCCATTGGAAATCACTTCATCCTAGTTGGATCCAGTGAAGCCTGACCAAGAATCTAATTTGGAATATTAGGTGATGAAAGAAAATTTTATGGGATACAATCTTGATCTAGGATGGTTATTAGACATGAATGACATACTTTACATACATGGATGACTTTTGGTTCCCATGTCTAGGAGATATGAATTGATGAGGGACTCATGCACATCATAGTGGGTGGTACATCTGGGATTGACCAAGTTATATTATGATATGAGACATCGTTGTTGGTTATTGGGAATAAATAAAGCCACTGAAGGTTTTTTCTCTCATTACCCCACCAATTATAGGGTAATAGTGGAACACCAGAGAATACATGGATTGTTGAAAACTCTTCCAGTTCCCATATAGAAACAGGATAATGTGGTGATAGAATTCATCACAGGACTACCGAGGAATCTGAGGAGTCTTGATGTAGTGTGAGTAGTGGTTTATTTCCTAAAAAAAGGTTTCATACTTACTATATATTCAATAATCCTAGTCTATAGATGAATTGAGTAAACAATATGTATGGGAAATAATGAGACTACATAGTTTTTATATGAATATCATATTAGATTGGTATGAATGCTTCACATCATGGTTTTGAAAGGCCTGTAGAAGGTGTCGACATCATAACTGAAGTTTAACACAATACACCACCCATAGATAGAAAAATGTTCTGATATGATGATCTATATTTTAGAGGATATTCTCAAGGATTTAATCTTTGATTTTAGTATAGCATGGGATGACCATATAACATTGTTAGAGTTTATATATAATATTATTTTTTAGGATTCAATTTTGATGGCTCTATTTGAGTAAAATTATGGTTTACCATGTCATTCACTATTTTGTTAGCTTGAGAAGGGTGAGTCGGTAGTGATTACGATGATCTTAGTAAAGGAAAATTTTGAATGGGTGTATTTGATACAGATTCAGTTTATTATTTCTTAGAGTAGGAAATTTTCTTATTTAGACTGAAGGTGGAGACCCTTGAAGTTCACCATGGGTGACCGAGTATTCTATCAAGTGTCACCTCAGTTGGGGAATCAATAGTTACAGAAGTAGGGAAAGTTATCACTATGGTTTTTGGGACCTTTAGAGTTCTCGGAACATATGGGATAATGGATTATAGTTTGAACCTTACTCTATGACATCAAATCATACACGATGTGTTTCATGTGTCATAGATCCACAAGTATGTGTAGGATCCTTCACATGTGATTAATATCATGGATGTGGAGTTAGTGGTAATTTCTTAATATGGGGAGTGTCTGGTATAGACTATTGATCAAAGTGAAAAAGTGTTGTAAGGGAATATAATGACTCTTTTTTGAGTGTTGTGGAATCACAGCCGTATCTATGAAGAGACATGGGATTAGTAAATGGTTTTATGGTATCAGTGGATTTTTTTTTCTTAGAAAGACCACAAGAGACACTTCTTGGGGATGAGAAGTTATTTAGATGGATATTTTATAAGTCATATTATATTTCTAACTAGAGTTACATTTTCCCCATTTTTATAATTTTTATTTGTAATTTTTTGATATATGGTTTGTTGGGGTTTGGTCATTGATAGTGTCTGGGTAGTTTTGGATGGTTTTTTGAAGTGGTTTTGAGGGTTCAAAATTGGTTCATAGTTAAGAGAAACCATTTAGAGTTCCCAAGTAACCATGTAATTAGAGACTTTGGAGATGGTTTCATTTATATGATCGGTTAATATTACAAACCATGACCTAGTTTTGGATAATAGATCTCACATGGTTAGTATATGGTTTGGTAAACCATACAAATATACCATGTATGTGGGATTAACTAATATGAAAATTATAATTTTAATTAGAAACCTTCATAAAAACCCTTATTCTTACTCCCATGACTAGGTCAATGGAACTAGGAAACTTATTTGGGCGATTTTAGAGATTTCCCTCTATGAAGAACATGTTTTGATTAGATCTTGACTCATTAGATCTTAGAATCAAATGTATGTATCTATTTTATCATTATTTTCCTTGTTTTTATCATCTATCATAGAAGTAACCCTATATTGGATCTTCCAGTCATATATATAAAGAATATAACATGATTTATTTAGTTTCTTTATATAGTTAAAGAAGAGGAACCTAGATCTACCATAATTTCCTCAATTTCCTTGGTTAATACGAGTTACATTCATTGTGGTGGTTTCAGTTTAGTAATCCTAAGACTATATTAATTTGAGATGTTTCTTTCTTTTTGGATACTCTTTTCAGAATCCTCATGTGACGAATTGAGGCCTGATTCTAGGGATTTGGTGTGTTGGGATTGAATCAAGTATTTTTTTAGAAATTGGGATCCATTATGTTTTATGTAGGCATTCCTTAACATGTTACCCCTTTTATATAAATATGTATGAATTGATTAAAATGTTTTTGTGTGTATAGACTATGAGAACTTTTTTGTATGACTTGATTATAAATTGGTTTCATGTGTATCCATATAAGAACTTTATTTTTTTGGGTGTGATGATAATTTATATTGGTTTTATTATACTTTGACTATCTATCTTGATATGGTTGATTCATGGAATAAATTGTGCTAAATGTTTTTATTATATTGTGGAAATTCATCATGAGATGGTTAAGTCATAGAATAACTCATGATAATTGTTCTAATTATATTGTACTTTTGCACCATGAGAGGGTTGAATAATGGATGATTTGTAAAACTTAGTTTTGATACTATTGTGTATATCCATTGATGATATAGATGAGTCATCAGATGAATTGCACTACATTGTTTAGATTATACAACTAGATCGATACGACATATCATTTATCCTTGTGTTGAAGAAGGAAATATTGGGGTTCATGGTAGCCTGATTAGTTCATGATGACTCATCCATTTTTATGGTTATTTACATTTATTTTATAGTCACTGTATAAACTTATATATATATGCAACACTTATGTTAAGAACATACTGGTAGAGTCCTATCAAGTTTTGTACTCACACCTTGCATGTGCATCTCAACACACATGTATATTTTATGGCCAAGGATCTAGTGAAGGGTAAGGGTCCTTTGTTAGGTAGTTGAGAAAGAGGAGATACTAGGATAAACTATGAGATATCTACCTATCATTCCTTTTTTTATCTTTCTATCTTTTTATATTTTTAGTATATTGATCCAGTGCATGTGGGGAACCTGTTTACTATATATTACTTTTATATTCCATCTTACTATCATATGTGTATTTTTTTCTCAATTTCTTCCACTATATAGATATGGGTGTTATTTATTTAGTTATTTATTGTTTCTTTCATGGTATTTATGATTTTTGGACATTTTTTACCAAGGTTGTAGTCTCCCTACACTACATCCAAGGCCCTTAACACTAGTTAGAAACTTCTCACCTATAGAGTGATGCGTATGAGGTCATGTGGAATCATGACCTAGAATAAGTTATTTTGGTCGAGGTGTTTCAAATAGAGTAAAAAATAGTTAGAGAATCTGCAAAGACTATTGTGAGCTTAACCATTTCACTCAAAAGTACTATTTTCGATTATTGTATATTGACCAAATATTAGAAATGTTAGTGGGTAAGACTCATTACTATTTCCTTTATGGATTCTCTAGATACATCCAGATACATATATCCCATGAGGATAAAAAAAAGAAAAAATTTACTAACCCATTATTTATATTTTTGTATAGGAAGATTCCATTCATCCTATGTAATTCTCTAGGTACATTTAAGTATTTCATGGTTTGTATTTTATTATATTACCTCAAGAATTTCATGATAATATATATGGATGATTTCACAATTTATGGAACCCCTTTTTTATGAATACTTTTCTAATTTTTTTATGTGATTCATTGATGATTTATAAATAACATCATTTTAAATTATAAAAAATGTCATTTTATGGCGGAACATGGAATTATTTTTGGGCATGTTGTTTCTAGGGAGGGTATCCATGTTGATAAGTCAAAAATTGATATTATTTATACACTACCTACACTAGTTGTGTCTGAAATGTGTATTTTGTTTTGGGGCATACTAGTTTTTATCATCTATTTATTAAATATTTAAGTAAATTTAGACTCCCCATTATCCCAATATTTTTAGAAACATGTGTTTCTTTAAGAAAATAATAAAATGGAATTTAATGGATTGAAAAATAGTCTCACTTAACCATAAATAATCCAACCACCAAGGAGGGATATACCCTTTTAAATCTTAATTTATACCTCTAACTTTGAAGTTGGGGATTCTCTTTCACAATAGGTGTTGAGTCAATAAGGTTTTCCTTATGACTTTTCCATTCCTTATTGTTTTGAAAATCAAAAACACATTATCTTTAAGGAAAATCGCTTTTATAAGGAAAATCGCTTTTATAAGGAAAATCGCTTTTATAAGGAAAATCGCTTTTATAAGGAAAATCGCTTTTATAAGGAAAATTGCTTTTATAAGGAAAATCGCTTTTCTAAGGAAAGTCGCTTTTATAAGGAAGATCGCTTTTGTAAGAAAAATTATCCTTATCATATTTTCATCCATATATTTCTTAAGTATAAGATTCAGATTCATTTCTATATTCTCGGAATCGTTTGAAACTTTGATATGAAGCATTTTTTTAGGTTCCGAATTCTGGATGAGAACTGTAATGAAGTTTCACTCCGAATTCTGGATGAGAACTGTAATGAAGTTTCACTCTGAATTTTGGATGAGAACTGTAATGAAGTTTCACTCCGAATTCTAGATGAGAACTGTAATGAAGTTTCATTCCGAATTCTAGATACGAACTCTGATAAAGTTCTACTCCGAATTCTGGATATGAATTCTCATGAAGTTCGACATCGAATTCTCATTACGAATTCTGATGACGAATTCTCATTACGAATTCTGTTGACGAATTCTCATTCCGAATTCTCATTCTGAATTCACCTATTAAACAGAATCTGATCATCTTTGTTTTATACACTCTAAATTTATTTAGACTCCGAATATTATTTTTGTTAGACTCCGAAATTTCATTTTGCTTACAATTTTATAATTTGTCTAATCTTTGACTTTTTTTTACACTCTGATCCTTCACTAAAAACATTTGTGTTAGACTTAAAACGATGTCGTATATTCTGTTACACTTGTTTTGTTATAAAATGATGTCGTCTATTCTGTTATAAACTAACCATTGGTTAAGTTAGACATGTACAGGTCCCTCCGATTTTTAAGGAAAATATGACCGTTGGAAAGGAGGCCGACCTTGCCTATAAATAGGAGCTCATTTGAAAGAGCTCACAACAACATAGAAGTTGATCGATCTAGAGACCACACGCTGCTAAGGTGATTTCTAGAGAGAGAAATCTTTTCATGCCATGTGCGTACTGAACCGCTCGTTCAATTTTTGCTTCGTGCGACTCCAAATGTTGGTGATTACATTCGAGGACTTCCGGGGATAGGAAGACAGAGGTGCCGACTACCTTGAAGTTCAAGGGCTTCCTTGCTGAGGAAGACAGAGGTTTCCAACTACCTTGAAGTTGAGGGCTTGCGGGGATAGCAAGATAGAGATTCTGATCTTCGTATCGAGGGCTTACCCTGGTGTGGGTAAGACAGACTTGCTTGAAAGTATAAATCAAGGGACCTTTATCCAAGGTTGTTGGATACCCTTCTCTTTGGGTTAAAAGACTTATATCTTGTTACTTGTAGTTTTATTACTTGATTTTTTCCACTGCATATTGTATTGTAAGGAAATTATAACTTTATTATACTTCCTTACTTGTACTCTGTTTCATTTAGATTCTATACGCTTTAAGGTAGAATCTCATATTGTAATCTTTAGTTAAGTTTCAATTTTCAGATCCATATTTCTGGAACCTACTTTTGGAATCTCTTTCCAGTTTTAAGAAAGTACATAGAACTAGAAGTTTATAACTTCATTCCTTATTCCAAGTTTTCAATTGGTGATAGAGGTGTTGTGAATTTTCTTAGGTTAACATTGTTAAACTTAGAACTTTCCTTATCTAAGTAAAACTTAGTTATCTGTAACCAACTTTAAAGGTTCCAAAGGAATTTTTGAAGTGTACAATTCACCCCCCCTCTTGTATATTGAGCATCTACATCATTATTTCGATCCTACAATTGGTATCAGAGGAGGTCTCTGAAATAATTTTACTCACGTATAAGTTTTTCTTGCTCACTTTGTCATTCCGATCTTTTCCATTCCGAACTTTCTCATTCCGAACTTTGTCATTCCGAACTTTGTGATTACGAACTTTTTCTACTAACAAGTTTGTGTGCCGAAGGTTATTTTAAGTATGGCAGGAGTAAATGTTGGTTCCATTGATAATCTAAATCCTACAAGACCACCAATCTTTGATGGTAATGACTATGAGTACCGGAGAGATCGAATGAAGACTTTTGTTATCAATACTGGAGTGGACAACTTTGTTATGCTTACTGGTGATTATAAAATTCCTGATAAGGAAGTTAGAACTTTTACTAACCAGGAAAAGAAAGAGTATCAACTAAATTATAAGGTATGCAATACTTTACTTTTTTCAATGACTAGAAATATATATAGCCAAATTTCTTCTTGTGAAGCAGCTAATTGTATCTGGAAGATGTTAGAGGTTACACACTTTGGAAGTTCTAAAGTGATTGAGACTAGGAGAGCTATTCTTAGAGCTGAATATCATGGATTCAATTTTCTTTATGGTGAACCAATTTGTAAAGTTCAACAGAGATTTATGACTATCATCAATAGTTTACAGTCTATGGGAGAAAAAGGTTTAGATGATGAAGCACTTGTGGATAAGATAATTGATTTTATGCCCAATGAGTGGGAATCCAAAAGAATTGCTATAGATGAGAACAGGAAGGTCACTCAGATTTCTCTTGATGAGTTATTTGGAACTCTTCTCCAACATGAAACTAGAATGAAGAGTGATGCTGAAAACATCAAAAAGAAGAATGGGAATGGTACTGTTGCTTTTACAACAACATCAAATCATATGAAAGCTAAGACTCCTGAGAGAGTAACCAGATCCAAGTCTAAGAAGATGGTTGTTCAATCATATTATAGTGAGAGTGAAGTCTCTGAAAATGAATTAGAAAATCTTGCTCGAAGGATGAACAAGATAGATGGCCAAAGAAATTTCCAATCCAAGTATAAGAAAAAAGAAAGGAAAGATAGGAAAGATGGAGAATTCACATGTTATGAATGCAAGAGAGCTGGACATATTAGACCAGATTTCCCTTTGCTCAAAAAGAAAGAAAGGAAAGAAAGGCATTCAGACAGAAACAGAAAGAAGTATTATAAAGCCAAAGTTAAGAAAGTTCTGAAAGCTAGTTATACCTGGAGTGCCAGTGGTGGTGACTCTTCAGATGAATCTTCTAATTATGAATCTTCAGGACAAAAGAATCTTGGTCTTATAGCCAGATTACCTATTGACAATCATTGCTTTATGGCTAAGGTACGAAATGCTGAATCATTGACCAATGTTTCTTTAAGTTCTAATGATAGTAAGTATTATAATTCCTCAGATGAAGAATCCTCTTCTGATGAAGAAAATACTTCACCTACCTATGAAGAAGTTTCTAGGTTTGCTGAACTTATTGAGATTGAGAACTCTAAACTCAATAAAAAACTTGATAAGGAAAACTCTAGTAATTCTATCCTTACTAAAGAAAAATCAGATCTTTCTAAAGATCTTGATATGAAAAATGATGATTTTGAAAGTATTTCAAAAACTCTCAAGGAAGTATGTTCTGAGAAGAACAAACTTTATAAAGAGTTAGAAAAAGTAATTTCTAAGAAAAATGTTTTCGAGCCTAGCTCTAGTTCTAAATATAATGATTTTGAAGATAAAAACTTGGTTATAAAACTCAAGTCTGAAATTTTTTCCTTAAAGAAGTGTTTATCAAACTTTACCCATGGTAAGGAAAATTTTGATAAAATGTATTCCCAAATACGACCTTTAAGAAACAAATCCGGATTTGGTTATACCCATGAAAAACCTATTTTCAGTAACAATTATTTTGTTCCTCAAAGTACGCCATTTTGTACCAAGTGTCAATGTGGTGGTCACTGGGAAAAGACTTGTTCCTTAAACAAAACCCAATCTCTAGGATTTCATAAAGCTTATTTTTCTAAGAAGATGTGGGTACCTAAAATTTTGTTGTGTGGAAATCTCGGATCAAAACTAGTTTGGATTCCGAAAGTCTAATTCTTTTATTGATTTCAGGAAAATAAAGAGAGTACCAGCAGAAACACATGGTACATGGATAGTGGATGTTCCCAGCACATGACTGGTAACAAAAGCTATTTTGAAAAGATTATCAAAATGAAAGGAGGAAAGGTAACTTTCAGAGATAATGCTAAGGGAGAGATTGTTGGTATTGGTAATATTGTTCTTCTAGGTAAAACCTTGATTTCAAATGTTCTTTTTGTTAAGGGTCTTAAGCACAACCTCATTATAATAAGTTAGTTATGTGATGAAGGATACCTTGTGAATTTTAGGAATGATAAGTGCTTAGTTCACAATTCCAAGGAAGAATTTATTCTCTCAGCCAATAGGCAGGTGAATGTTTACACCTTAAATTTAGAAGACCTTAAGATCCAAGATTTACCTTGGCTAAGTGCAATGGAAGATCATTCCTAGTTATGTCATAGAAGACTAGGTCATTGCAACCTTAGAAACTTATGTAAACTCTCTAAGAAGAAACTAGTTAAGGATCTACCAGAGCTTAGATTTGATTCTTCTAAAGTTTTTGATCCTTGTCAATATGGAAAGCAACATAAATCTAGTTTTAAATCAATCGGTGAAGTCTCAACAAATGATGCATTACAGTTAGTGCGCATGGATCTTTTTGGTCCAACACAAACTGGAAGTATTGGAGGCAAATACTATGTGTTTGTTCTAGTTGATGATTACACTAGATTTACTTGGGTATATTTTCTAGAAAATAAGTCTGAATCTTTTTCTTATTTCAAAAGTTTTAGAGCTCAAGTTAAAAATGAGAAAAACCTTCCATTGAAAACTATTCATAGTGATCATGGAGGAGAATTTCAAAATTCTGATTTTGAAACTTTTTGTAGTAGAAAAGGTATTACTCACAATTTTTCAGCACCTAGAACTCCTCAACAAAATGGTGTAGTTGAAAGAAGAAATAGAATTATTCAAGAGATAACTAAAACCATGTTGAGTGAATATTCTATAGCTAGACATTTCTGGGATGAAGCTGTAAGTACTGCTTGCTATACTATAAATCGAGTTTTGATTAGACCTTTTCTTAATAAAACACCTTATGAGTTATGGAATGGTAGAAAACCAAGACTATCCTACTTCAAGGTTTTTGGTTGCAAGGTATTCATTTTGAATACTAAAGATAACCTACATAAATTCGCACCAAAATCCGATGAAGGAATTTTCTTAGGTTATTTCACAAATTCTAAAGCTTATAGAGTTTTTAATAAAAATACTTGTACTGTTGAAGAAACAGTGCATGTAAAATTTGATGAGTCTGATCCTTTTGTTTTTAAACCATTCTAGTCTACATCCTCAGATGTGTTTTCAAAAACTGATTATCAACCTTTGATAGAATATCCTTCTAATAAGGAAATTGTTTAAGAAGATACTTCTGAAAAATTTACCCCAGAAGACTTTCTACCCTATGTTGATGAACAGGCTTTTCAAAACCCAAATAAGGTGTTTCTTAAGAATCATCCCAGTGATAGTGTCATTGGTGATGTAAATAAAATAGTAAGGACTAGAAGTTCCTTAAGAAATGAAATAGAACATCTAGAATTTCTTTCCCAATTAGAACAAAAAGGCACAAATGAAGCTTTAGGTGATGATGATTGGATCAAAGCCATGCAAGATGAACTAAATTAATTTGAGAGGAACAAAGTCTGGACCTTGGTTGAAAGACCTAAGGAAACTTCTGTTATTGGAGTAAAATGGGTTTTCAGAAATAAATGTGATGAAAATGGAGTCATAGTAAGAAATAAAGCTAGACTTGTTGCTAAAGGCTATAATCAGCAAGAAGGAATAGACTTTGAAGAAACCTATACTCCAGTATCTAGACTTGAATCTATCCGTATTCTACTTGCCTTTGCAGCATTATTTAATTTCAAACTTTTTCAAATGGATGTGAAATGTTCTTTTCTTAACAGTTATGTTCAAGAGGAAGTTTTTGTTGAACAACCTCCTGGCTTTGAAGATAAAAAACATCCTGATCATATTTTTAGACTTACCAAAGCTCTGTATGGTCTTAAACAAGCCCCACGAGCATGGTATGATAGACTCATAGGATTTTTTCTTCAAAATAACTATGTTAAGGGAAATGCAGATCCAACCCTTTTTATAAAGAAAGATAAGAAAAATGTTTTGATTGTTCAAATTTATGTAGATGACATCATATTTGGTTCAACTCAGCAATCTTTAACCGACTCTTTTTCAAGTTTAATGAAATCTGAGTTGGAAATGAGTATGATGGGTGAGTTAACTTTTTTCCTTGGTTTTCAAATTTCTCAAAAACCAAAAGGAACCTACATATCTCAACATAAGTATATTAAAGATCTTCTCAAAAATTATGGTTATGAAAACACTAAGAGTATAAGTACTCCCATTGGTACCTCAAACTCTTTAGATCTTGATGAAGCTGGGAAACCAGTGGATCAAACATCTTTTAGAGGTATGATAGGAAGTTTACTTTACTTAAGAGCTAGTCGAATGGACTTAATGTTTTCAGTATGCTTATGTGCAAGATATCAATCCAATCCTAAGGAATCTCATTTAAAGGCATTTAAAAGAATTTTTCGCTACCTTAAGGGAACCATGGATCTAGGATTATTTTATAATTCTGGATATGATTTTGTTCTAAAGAGATTTTCTGATGCTAACTTTGGTGGATGTAGAATGGATAGAAAAAGTACATCCGGAACTTTTCATTTATTAGGAGATTCATTAGTTTCTTGGTCCTGCAAGAAGCAACATTCTGTAACACTTTCCACTGCTGAAGCCGAATATGTAGCAGCTGGAAGTTGTTGTGCTCAAGTTTTGTGGATGCAACACACACTCACAGACTACGACTTGAGTTTTTCTAAAACTCAAATTTTGTGTTATAACAAAAGTGCCATTGCCCTAAGTAAGAACCATCCACATCACTCTCGTGAAAAACACATAGATATTAGGTATCACTTTCTTAGGGATCACACACTAAAAGGAGATATTATTCTTCAATTTATCAGAACGCAAGATCAACTTGCTGATATTTTCACAAAATCTTTTCCTTCTAATAGATTTGAATACATTAAACAGAAGTTAGGAATGATAACCATAAGGTAATATTTCTTAATTAACTTTCTGTTGAAAAAGTCTCCTTACAGTAATAAACTCCTTTTCATAGGGGGAGTACATTTGATTGTTAGAGTAACTAAATTTTTCAAAGCTAGTTTTTCAAAATTTTCGGAACTAAATTTATGGAATGGGAATTTCTAGAACTGAAATTTTCCAGAATGGATATTTTTGTATAGAAAACTTCTGGAATGGAAATTTTTGTATTGAAAACTTCCAGAATGGACAATTTCGTACTGGTGTATTCGTAACGCGATTTTCGTACCGAGACTTTCATAATGAGTTTTTCGTTTTCAAACTTTTGTAATGAAATTTTCATGCTAAAAATCTTGTATTGTTTTTTTTATGTATTTTCGTATTAATAATAAAGTTTTTTTCTCTTCAAAAATAATATTACCCATTACGAATAATTCTCCTAAGCCAATCCGAAAGGTATGATTTCCTTACTCAAGTTTCTGTAATCATACTTTACTTGCTGGTATTTTCTTATATTTTATTTTCAGATTATAGTTTTCTTAAATCTTTGTTTTTAATAAAAACCTCAAAAGATCGGATTCAAGTTTTCTTGAGAATTGGATTTCAACCGTCAGATCTGATCTCAGCTTGTTACAACCGTTCGATCAACCGAGGAAGATGAACCGTCTTTTCGTTGCCTATATAAAGGGGACCCAAATGCTTGTCCCACATCGGTTTTTCAAGCACCAGTATCCTGAAGCTCTGCCTATCTGTTTTAAGGCCGTTCCGATCTTCAGTTAACTCCGTTCTGAACTTCCCAGAAGTCTTCAGATCCGAATGTCTGTGGAAGTAGATTCTCAAGACATGTCTTCCTCTAAGCCGATTTCCAAGTGGTTAGTATATAGAGAAAGGTTGGTTCATCCTGATTTCTTCAACAAGTATGAATCTCTTATATCCAAGAATATAAAGCTTAACGAATGAGAAGATGTTGTTGTGTCCAAGCCTGGAAATCAAGATGAAGTGTATTCAGATTTGCTTATAGAGTTCTACGAGACAGTTTACTTCCTTAAGGAAGATGGTAGGGAGAAGTTTTCATTTAAGTCTTATGGTAAGACTTATAACCTTTTGTATGCCAAGGTAGCCAGCTTGGTAGGGATGAACAATGAAGGAGAAGACGAGTTCATCTCTCATGTGTTGCTGGATTCAAAGGGAAGCTTCGACAAGGAAAAGGCATTGGAAACTCTCGGACTGGCAGATGAAAAGGCTCCGAAGATTGCTACTCTGTCTATGAATTTTCGGATTCTATAATTATGGATAAAAGGCCTTATCGTACCGAGAAAGGGTGAAAAGGAAAGTTTGAAGAAAAGTGAGATCTATATCCTAGATTTTCTGATAAATCTGAGGAAGTTTAATCTGATGAAACACATTCTGATTACCATTGAGAATCTTAAGAAAGGGAATCTGAGAGCTCAGATTATAATGTATCCAGCAATCATCTCAAAGTTAATAGTTCGGTGCCTTGAGTCTTTCAAGGAGGCGTGAAAGTCTAAGACAAGAGTTTTCAAAATTATGTTGGTGAGTGATGATACCCTCAAAAGGATGGATGTTGCCTTCGACAAAAAGACTGGTCAGTTTGTTGATTTACCTGCTCAAGAAGAAGTGGTTCCGAAAGTTGGTGAACCTGAATCCTCTAAGCCAGTGAGGAAGAGAAAGTTGATGGAAGTTGAAGTTGAAGCAGAGAATCCCAAATCTAAGGAAGTTCATTCCGCACCTCCAAAACTAAAAAAGAAGAAATCTTACCCTGATGAGGTAGTTGCTAAGTGGAGGGAAATCAAAGAGAAGAGAGTGCAAGGGGAGCCTCAGTTTGGCTTGGATCCTGTGGAGGCTAAGGCCTTGAAGGAAAGGACAGCGGATGAGCTAGAAAAACAAGTGAAAGAAAAGAAGATTAAGAAGAAGATGTATGAAGTTGAGGTGGTTCAGACTTTATTAAAGTTTACTGAGATGGCCTCCAGAAACATTCCAGTTCCGAGATCATTTTCTTTGGAATCTCTACCTGAGACTCTAGGAAGAAACTTTGTTGCTCTGGAAGAGGCAGTTGCTAATCCTGTTGAGGAAGTTGAGTACATTGAGCAAGTATAAGAGGAAGAAGTAGTTGCTGAAGGTAGTGGTGAGACCAGAGATGTTTTGAAGAAAGTAGATGATTATAAGGGGACACCTTCAAAACATTTGTCGCTCAGAACTTCAGAAGCTGAATCATCGAAGTTAGTCACTCCAGGGAAGTATGAGGAGGAAGGAGAACATGAAGTATCCTATCATGTAGAGGAAGAAAAACTTCTACATGATGTTTCTCAAATGGAGAACGTAGAGGATGGCGCTCAAAAAGTTGATGATGATGAAGACAATGTTGTTCAAGTTTCTGATAGTGAACAGAAGACTCCGGAACAACAATCCATTCCGAAAAGGGACAAGGGAAAGCAACTTGTTGTTGATATCCCGAGCTCAGTGGTTGTAAAGAGAAGGGAAGTTGGTGATTCTTCTAAGAAGAAGGGTGAGCATTTTGAAGAAGAAAATTCTCCAAGCAAAGTCTCAGATTCAGATTCATCTTCTTTGGGGCATGATTTTGTTGTTCAGTCATTAAAGAAGTTGGTAGGTACTATTCCGACTTTCTCAAGTATTGATTCAAGATGTCAGATGCTCCAACATGCTTTGAATCAGAAAACAGACTCCATATCCATGGTTATGGACAAATGTGTTGAGATATAAGCTCAGTTCAAAACTTTCTTTGTCGGCTATGAATCCCACAAAAGATCTTGCAAGAGGATGACTAGTTGGTCGAAGAAAACTGTAGAAGAGATGAGGCTCTTTGATGAATTACAAGATAATGTTAAGGATGATTTTGAGATAGAAGACAGGAAGATAAATGAACTTACTTCATCCTTTGAAGAAAAGTTGACAGCTGAAAAGAATTTCGGGATTCAAGAAGTCAGAGATCTGAATGGGAAGCTGAATTCTGTTTCTCAAAACTGGAAGTATGAAAGGCATCATCGGATTGAGTTTGAAGAGAATTTGGTAAAGCAAGAACAAGTCTTGAAAGCTCAGGAAGAAAAGCTTCAAGCCCAGGAAGAAAAGATTGAAGCTCAAAGTGCAAGAATAGTTGTGTTAGAGAAGCAAGCCGAGGAAGATCATAAAGTCTTGAAGAAGATAAAGACTATTCTCAAGGGTCTCATGGCAAAAGAAAAAGATCCAAAATAGACAAATCCGATCCTTTTTTGTATCTTAACTTCCTTGTTGTTGAACTTTCAAACTTAATGAAAATTGTGCTTGCTCGTCTCTTTTGTTGTTGCTACTAATTTTTTAGGTACTTTGTTATATTTTTGATTCCCTCGAATTCTTTTTGAAAATCACAAAGGGGGAGAAGGAAAAGAACCCTAATAAAAGGGGGAAAAGGAAAAAGAAACTTAACAAAGGGGTGAGAAAGAAAAAGAACTCTAATAGAGTTTATCTAAGGGGGAGTTTTTCATTAAAGAAGACTTTCTTATTCTTAATGAAATATCATTCCGGAAATCTAGAATACGATACTTAGAGTTTCAAATCCTAAGGGGGAGTTAGTCGTATTCATCAACATCCATAAACAAAGGGAGATAAGCCTTAATGTTTTCTTTCTTCTTAGACTTTATTTTTCATAAGGATGTTTGTGCTTTCCAAAAAGGGGGAGATTGTTGAGTCAATAAGGTTTTCCTTATGACTTTTACATTCCTTCTTGTTTTTAAAATCACAAACACCTTATCTTTAAGGAAAATATCTTTTATAAGGAAAATTTCTTTTATAAGGAAAATCGATTTTATAAGGAAAATATCTTTTATAAGGAAAATCTCTTTTATAAGGAAAATTGCTTTTATAAGGAAAGTCACTTTTATAAGGAAGATCGTTTTTGTAAAAAAAATTATCCTTATCATATTTTCATCCATATATTTCTTAAGTATAAGATTCGGATTCATTTCTATATTCTCAGAATCGTTTGAAACTTTGATATGAAGAATTCTGTTTTAGGTTCCGAATTATGGATGAGAACTGTAATGAAGTTTCACTCCGAATTCTGGATGAGAACTGTAATGAAGTTTCACTCCGAATTTTGGATGAGAACTGTAATGAAGTTTCACTCCGAATTCCAGATGAGAACTATAATAAAGTTTCATTCTGAATTCTGGATATGAACTCTGATAAAGTTCTACTCTGAATTCTGGATACGAATTCTCATGAAGTTCGACATCGAATTCTCATTCCGAATTCTCATTCCGAATTCACCTATTAAACAGAATCTGATCATCTTTGTTTTATACACTCTGAATTTATTTAGACTCCGAATATTATTTTTGTTAGACTCTGAACTTTCATTTTGCTTACACTTTTATAATTTATTTAGATCACTTGACTAGATGATGAATCATTGGAATATTACACTACTTTTTTAATCCCCATTATTTTGTATCCATTTTTATTACTACTTGAGAAAGGTTTTCACCTTCCAATTGAGGTTTAGAACCATTAATAATGGGATATCAAATAATACAACATGGTTCTTTCAGATACAATTACTAATCAAAAACTAAAAATTTAGAATCTTGAGGATATTCAATGGAATGGTTATGAAAATTATGTAATCTAAAAATATAAGACCGAGGTTACCCATGATTGGATGATTTTTCATAAGGAGTTCAAGGTGTGATAGAAATTCCTACTATATAACTCGAGGCAGAAGCTGATGCCCAATAAGATTTATTTCTATTGGTTAGGCTCATATATTATTACTCATATTTTTCCATATTTTATTTTTTAGATCATTAATGAATATAAAAATTCATGATTTGTTGTTACTGGTAAAAATATAAATCTTATTCAAAAGGATTTAACCAAACAAGTGGTGGATGAAGTTTCTCTACACCATGAAACTTATTCATGATATGACTAGGTTATACCTTTCCATGACACTCTATTATTTAATCTATATTCTAAAAAGAATAACATTATAATATTATTGAATTTTATTGAGAATAATAAAACAATGATGGATGGAGGGAGTGATTCCTATGGTTGTAGGTTAATTTTTTTTATTTTTTCTTTTTTCATTTTTTTCATTTTTTTGTGTGTTTAAAATGAAGAAAAAAATTATATTGAAATGAAATATCGAAAATCATTTCACATGATTGAGTAACTTATGAATAAATTCCTTGGTTTTTTAAAAATGTTTTCAAACGAGGATAGTTATAGAATATTTTTTTATATTTTCAATTTTCAAAACATTTATAAGACTATGATGTATTTTTGAAACCAATGCTTCATTAGCATTAACCAATACTAATTTCATTATCTCGAGAGGTACTCTAAAATTATTTTCTCAGACTCTTCCTAATACCATCTATTCTTGAGTGAGCTCATATTGTGTTTTTCATCTAAAATGCAGTTTTATTTTTCTAAATATGTTGAGAAAAAAATACATGTTCTTGTATGATTAAGGTAAATATATGGTTAGAGACCTTATTTTTACCCACTTTTGAGATATAACCTTATCTTTTATCATGTAATCCCATAGTATTCTCAAAATTCCTTATAGGTAATCCAAATTAGAGGTTTATTTTCAACACCTTTTCCCACTCTTGAATTTATTTTAGGATTATAGTTAAACATAAGAATGGGTGAACTAGGGACATTAATGTATTATTATAGGGAGGAGTGACATTTTATGGAAGAGTGTGGTGGAGTTGACATTTGAGGGAAAGTCCAAATATCATGTATTTCTAATTATAATCCATTTGTTTCCCATTAAAATTGAGTATATATATAGAGAGAAATAGAATTATAATTGAATCATTCATCATATTAATTTCTATGACTATTGACCCTCACAAAATGAAAAGGTCATGAGTCAACATTCATTCAATATTTTTATTTTTATTCCCATTATATAAAAAATAATAAAAAAGGAAAAAAATTTAAAAATATGTTAAAAAAAATAAATAAGGAAGCATAATAATATTTAATTTCACTTTACTTAGTATAACTTGTGGTATTTTCTTGGAATGGAGGAATTGAGTTGGATGATCCATATTTGGGTACTTTGAGTGAGGAATATATTTTTTTTAATGATTGATCATGAATTGTATTTTAATTGAAAATATTCCTATTTGTAGAATTAATTTTTAAATTATTAACCATTGAACATAATAATTAATGCACACCCTTGAAAATCCTCATGATTGGAACTTTTTTTTTGTCTATTGAATGGAGATATAGGAATTTACCTAGACTGTGTTATGACTTTAATGATTATGAGATGAGCTTAAATTTTAATATTTTTCATAATTGATAGATAAGTGACATAAATTTATTTCGAGGTTGGTTGTAATAAGTTACATGGGATAATGAATAATATTTAAAAAATATGAATGTGATAAAAGGAAAATGAAATGAAAAATAATTTCATAATGGAGACATGATGGATTTAACTTTGAAAATTATCATATGAGTTTTCTAACATTTGTTCTTGGTGTGTATTTTTATTTGGATATATGATTTTTTCCTGAATTGAGAAAATTAAGTGTGTGGGATTTTATGAGTTATATTTATCAACACATTTTATCATCCATAAAATCCAATTTTAGTCATTTAATGAATAAATTACTATGTTTAGGATATTTTGGGGAAAAAATAATAAAATTAGATCTTTTCACATAATAGAAAATTTTTATAATAGTTTATTTTTTCTATCATAAAATTCACTACATTAATATAAAATTGAAAATTCATTTTTTATAGGATTATATGGTTATGGGGAATAAATTAATTTAACTAAACTAAAGGATATATGTATGTATAAGAGGCCCATTTAAGACCCATAAAGAAAAAAAAATCTAGGAAATATAGATTGGACCCACCTCTTGTATTCAAGAAATATCATTGGATATGAAATTTCAATTTATATGATTAAAAAGGATGTATAAAGATAACTTTAAAACCAAAAATCTAAAAAAATTAGTTTAATATTCATATAGAAATGTATTTATTCTTTTGACTAAATACGGGGAGACATATTTAAGAGGATAACTCACCTACCCACATAGACTAGGAATTTTCTTGGAGTGAACATAAAAATATTTCTCTTTAAAAGAAACCCATATATAATTTTATTGTGTGGAACATCTAGGGGTATGGTTTTGTTAAATTTGAGATATTTCATTATACATTTTATTCTTATTCCCCCTCCTTCACTTCAAAACCCCTTAGTTATTATTCTAGATTCAATAATTTAATATAATCTTGAGCTCAACATTTGTAATATTTGGAAGATAATTTAATATCTAGGTTTGTTGTCTACTGTTATTCATTTATTTCTTTTTATTTTTTTACACTAATATGGTCATATACATATGAAAAAACATGAATCTATATTATTTCATGTATAACTCAGATTGTGTGATGATTTGATCTTGTTTACCTCTTCCCTCACCCCTTTGTATTTAATGAATTCTATTGTGGATTGTGTCGATTGATAAAATATAAAATCAAAACTCATGAAAATTCATTATAATGAGAAAAATGTTAATATAAACATAAATATGGTCCCTACATAACCTTGTTAATGTGATGCTTTAATTAAGCTTTGATATTATATAAATCATGATTTTTTTTTGATTTTGAGTGGTTATTAGTAAGAAATATAATTTATTTGAAAAGATATTAGGTATTAACCATGTATGAATTCAAATAATATATTGGTTCCAGTGGATATAAATTAAGGAAGCAATAATCTTTCCTATATTCCTCGAGAGTGTTGATGGTTGAGCATCAAGGTTCCTTCCCATGGGTTGTTTGTGATTTCTCAAACAAGTTTCTCTCATTTATTAAATTATTATTTTGGTATAAAAATCATAAAACCCTATCTATTTTCTTAATTTCTAAATATTACAATAGATAATTAGCTCTAAATTATTGGTCCCTTGCTTCCTTGGTAAATAACCTAGGATATTCTATACTAAAAAATCTAGTAAACATAAATTCAATTATGACATTTTAAATAAGTTGATGACTATTCGTGATGTTAAGACTATGGATGAGGAGAGGGAACAGTGAGGAATCCCTTGAGATACATGGTATGGTGAGAAGGAAAATAATCCATAAAATCATTGAAAATATCACTATGCAGAGGAAACTATGGAAATGATCACTAGATACATGTTGTTAAAAGTAGAAAAAACACTACAAAAAAGGTTGATGAGGTAGAACATATGCCTCTGATATCCTCAGTGAAAGATGAGTAGATTATGTGTAAAAATAATTGAAAATATCATTAATTAAAAATTTGAATTCTATAGAAATAAAATAAATGAAAAAAGACTCAATATTAATATATGAAACAAGGGTTAGGATAAAAATCTTGTCTGTAAAACATATATAGGTATAAAATTAATGACTCAAAGCAGAAATTTACACTAGAAGTTTTATTAGTAAAAGGAAATATTGGAGGTGTGTTACTATGAATTTTATTGAATAGAATTGGGAAAATAATAACAAGTGGTTAAAGAAATCATAATTCAATATTCCTAAAAATTATAGGGTAATATCCTTAAAATAATTGTTTCTTTACAGTCTATAATAAATTCTCTTTACATTAGATTCTAATTTGACAATATTTCTGGATTATAGTGTCGTTGTGTGGGAGTTGGATACCAATAAATACATTGTATCACTTACATATATATTAGGGCCATTAGATAAAGACATAAAATCAATATTAATAAAAATTATTTTTGTAAATTTTAAAAATATCAAACTGCCACTACTAATTATAAACTTCTATATATGTTTTTTCATTATAAATGAAACTTGATTATTAATTAAAACACACATATAATTTATAAGAAATATGATATGGGTACATAATCTAGTATTTTATTAGATAATTCAACATTCATTTTGAGTACTTATATAACAAGTACTCTCATATTTACTATGTGATAATTGGTTTCATAATTACTATTTATTTTTAAAACCCATATCATGATAGAGGGAATTTTTTTAGTGAAAACAATAGAATTTAAATAAATTTCTTTAATAATACCTTTTTAGAGGTTTATATTTAAAGGGTATAATATTTGTCTTAGTTAATTTAATTAACCTTCATTTGTCTTTACTAGTTTTCAATATAGAGAAAAGGAAATTCTTTCTATCTCTCTCTCTCTCTATATATATATATCCTTGTTTTGGAAGTAATTATTTATGTACCTTTAAAAAATATGTTATAATAATGGTTTTTTTATGGTTACGTAATTAATTATTTTTTTTCTAAAATGACTTATTTTCTTAATTGTTTTAATCATAAAATGTGTAAAAAATTACTGGTAAAAAATAATTACAAGTTGATATCAAGATTTATTAGTAGAAATTTATTCTATATCCATTATGGAAGAAACACCACAATAATATAATTATAGCTTAAACTATGTGATAATAATTTATTATGTAATAGAGAAGATGCAACCCAAGAATATATTCTAACCCACACTTTCATATTTTAAAATTAATTATTTCATAATGTATATGGTTCATTGTTTTGTTGTAGGCCTTGTGAATACTTAAATTGAAATAGGATTTGTGTGTAATAAAGACATGGTAATTTAAGAGATGTATTTCACTAATTAAAAATGTATCTTGAAATGTTTAATAGTATGATGATTTTTAGTTAGACTATTTGAATGGAAATTATTTATCTACTATAGAACATATGTGTTGTAAAGACCCGTAAATTTCAAAGAAATTTTTCTCTTAATTTCTTTGGGATTTTACAAGTACGCAGTTTCTGACGGCACCTGATTCCGAGGCCCGGTGTGCCCGGAATCAATTTCCGAAGTTTAGCTCGGGTACGTTCAGTGAACGAACAAGCGGGTTTTTCTAAATTTTGAACCGGTGCTCGAAATCGAAATCTGAGGGCACCGATGAAACCGCAACGCTGTTAATTGCTTAAGAATACTTTTTCTGGAGTTGCGTTTTCTCAGGAAGAGTTGTTTAAAAAAATGTGGATTAAGTGTGAAGTGAAATAAAAATTGTGTTACAAATTTTATTTCTCTTCTAAGTGGTTTAATCCCATGTGTGGGAGTTGGGGTGGGACCCACTTGGTCCTAAACTTCTCTTAATAGGATATTAGTGAGGTGTGGCCCACACGAGCCCCACCCCTTCAAATTCCCTAACTCATCTAAACCCCCACATGAGTTTTGTGGCTTCTCCTCTTCCACATTAATGTTGCCAACTTAACTCTCCATTTAATTTGACAACACAAGTTTAATTAATTAAGTGATTTCAATTTTGAATTTTGTATTTTCGAAATGCATGCCAAGCTTTAATAAAATAAGGTGATTCTTATTTTATTTGTCTTGGCTCGTTGTGTGGAGATTTTGGGGAAAGTGAGTTCTAACTCTTGAAGAACATCATCTTTTCCGGCAAAGAACATCCCTACTTTGACGAAGAATGTTGTCACGCCATTCCATCTTCTCCCCGTGTCAAAGAAAGGGAGATGCTGCTTCTTCCTCGGACGTTCTCCGTCGACGTATACGGAGCCTCACCCCGCGATGCCATTTTCCGCAACGCTAGCTTCCTCGAACTTCTTTGAGGTAGGGGTTAAGTTCAAATTTAATCAATTAAATTTGCGCTTTGTCTATCGTTGAGCATGTCGTGTTTTTGGCCAATTATTATCAATATAACCGAGGAGGTCGGACCGCACAAACACGGCCGAACCTCCTCCCATTTTTGTTGTTGGTTTTCTTTGTGGCTTGAAATAGAGGCGACGCGGTGCCGATGCACCGCGCGGGGATGAGAGAACCGTAACAGGAGCGGGCCGCGGTGCCATCGCACTGCGCCAGAGTACCAAGAGGCCGTGGCCAGGGCGGGCCGCAGTGCCGTCACGCCGTGCCGGTCGCACAGGGGCCGCGACCTAAGGTCGCGGCGGTTGCAGAGGAGGCGGCCAGAATCGGCCAGCCGCCGGCGCACCGAGAGGCGGGACCGATGGGTCCCGCGAAAACCACGTCGGCCGGCCATTTCCTAGAAGTCCGAGGGCTCAAAACCCCTGACCAGCTCAGCTAGGGCGGACCCCTCAGGGGTCCTCTGTTTCAGAAATCAGGGGGGCGGCGCCCCCCCCCCCCCTTCTGCATCCGCCTGCGCTAGGCCGAACCGCCCGCGCCGGGCTGGACCCCCGCGTCGGGCAGGGCCACGCCAGCGGGCCAGACCCGGACCCGGGTGGGGTCGACTTGGTTCGGGCCGACCCAGGGGGTATTTGGGCCGGGTCGGACCGGGCCCAAACCCCCTATTTACAGATAGATCCGTTCAAACACTCATAACTTGGGCTACAAACCTCCGATCGATGAATCGTCAGTTGCGTTGGGATACTTGGATCGAGACAGCCGTTTCGGTATATTACACTCAAGGTTTCAGAGAACTTTGGGTATAGCCGGCTTGGTTTGAACACGAAATTTACCGGGACCTCGGAGCGGAAACACTTATAACGTGAGCTCCGGACATCCGATTGATGTGATATTGACTTTGTTGGATTCCTCTTAGTGAGACGGTTCGTTTGGATTATTCTGCTCGAGGTTTGGACGTACCTGGAGTATGGTCGGGTTGGTTTTAGCTTAAAAACCAACTGGGCCCATGGGACGAAAAATCCAATAACTCTCAGACCGGGCGTCCGATTGACGCGCCGTCTGTCGCGTTGAGTTCCTATTGACGAGACGAAACTTTGTGATACATCAACTTAGGAATTCGTGAAATTTGATGTATCGACACCCCCTTGGATCATGGAGTGGAACCTCCTAGAGTCGAGCGTGCTGTGTGTGAGAACCCTAGATCTGGCTGCGACTGTGACGACGATGATGACTGTACTTGGATCCTACGTGGGTTCGGGAGTGAGGACGACTGTACTTGGATCCTCCATGGGTTTGGCAGCGATGATGACTGTACTTGGATCCTACGTGGGTTCGTCAGTGATGATTACTGTACTGGGATCCTACGTGGGTTCGGCAGCGACGACATCTGTACTTGGATCCTACGTGGGTTTGGCAGAGGAGATGATTCAGAGGCTACATCAATCATCTCCACCCCTCTTCATGAATAGTATACCTGTGTGAGCTGAGTATTGACTTTCAATCTTTATCTTTGATAAGATTAACTTGCTTTCCTGTGTGGATTGGGATGTACTTTCCTGTGTGGATTGAGTTATACTTTCCTGTGTGGACTGGGTTGTACTTGAGCTCGTGACTTGAAGCAGAATTGGAATTGATGACTTAGGTATATGTATAGGAATATAACTAAGTAGAGTCGGTTAGTACTTGTATTTGTATCTTTCCTTTGTGGTTTATACTTTGTGGATTCTGGAGACCTTCGGGAGTCTCGAGGTCCCTACTGAGTATCGTATAATCACCCCTACACGGGATACGCCTCCACTACGTTGTGTTGGTTGCAGACGACGGACAACGCTGATCGTGGTTGAGGCTTGAGGAGCAGGACGGTACTCGGAGGTGGTCTATCAGGAGGGACGTACACGGAGAGGACAACCAGACCTGAGGAGCCAACGAGACTATCTGCACTCACCCTTTAGGTGGGAGTTCCAGAGGACGACTTCGTGGTTGCTGATTAATTTTTAGTTGTTGTACATTCCTTTCAGTTGTACTGCACTTTCAGTTGGGTTTGTATACTGGACCATTTACTTTCCAGCACTTACTTGTGTTTTCAGTTTACTTAGTGTTTACTTCAGTTTGCGTACTCTGTGGTGTTTGTTTTCTTTATAAAGGCAATGCCTTCCCTTTTTATTGGGATTCACACCTTTGGTGCTAGTCGCCAACCCCTGGCCTATGGGAGGCGGGCTTGGGGTATTCACGACACGGGCCCCGAGGACGGGTCGTGACAAATTGGTATCAGAGGAGTTCGGTTCTACCGTAGAACTCAGGACTCTGATCTTTCTTCTATGTGAAGCAATAGTGTTAAGGGTATTGAGTGTGGTTATCAGTCCAGGGAGTCCAGTGTTGGTGTGGTGGCCGACGTATCCATACACCAGGACCCTGACTTCTGATTTCAGACTGAATGCATGAAAACATTGATTGCATGTGTGTTTCAAAGTTTTCTTTGTGATTACTTGTGTCAGCTCACCAGGTATACTGTATTGACCGTGGCACACCTGTTTCTTTTTAGGATGGCCCCACGATGGCAGCCAGCTAGGGTTCCGAGTTTTGTGCGAGACGACAGCCCACCGAGTGACGAGGCCTCGGTGCAGGGCCCCATTATAGCGGAGGCACCGGTGGTACCTCTACCCGCAGAGCCACCGATGCCACAAGCTCCAGCAGCTGAGAGTGCACGTCGTCTTAGTGAACTGCACAAGTTTCAGCATCAGAGACCGCCCAGGTTCCGCGGGGAGACAGACCCACAGGCAGTCGAGGATTGGCTGGTGGCTGTTGTTAGAGTTTTCAGATTAGTAGGGACACCAGCTGACCTCATAGCGATCCTTGCGGCGAGTCTCCTACATGCAACAACAGGTAGATGGTGGATCTTGATGCTCCAGGTGAACGGCGAGTCATCACTCCTTTGGACGGATTTTGAGAGCCTCTTTTGCTCGGAGTTCATTCCAGCCACCCTCCGTGCAGTGCGCATTCAAGAGTTGCTACAGCTGTGGCAGGGCAGCATGACAGTAGCCCAGTACTCAGCAAGATTTACCAATCTCTTGTGCTACTCCACAGACATGGTACGAGACCCATTCTTCCGGGCCCAGACCTTCGAGCAGGGATTGAGGCATGAGATCAGGGCTTCGATGATCTCCCTCAGCATACCGATATAGGAATGAGTACTGGAGAGAGCCCTTCTTCTGGAGAGCTTTCTTGCGGAGCCTTCACCAGCAGCGAGACCTACCACAGGGCGGCACGTAGCGGAGTCCTCTGCAGTTGGCAGTCGATGGATGTCACAGGGGTCCAAACGGACCATACCATAAGGCGAACGACCTCAGGATACTGGCTCGGAGGTGCGGGGAACGCGCAGCATAGCCAGTCATTCGAGAGGCAGACAATGCTATGCATGCGGCGGGCATGGCCACATGGCTCGTGACTACCCGACCCACCATGCAGAGAAGCAGCAGATGGTTGAGGGACCACCCAGGCAGAGGCAGAGGATCGACTGTGCACTACAAGAATCTTTACTTTTGGAGACGGGAGACCTATAGCGGCCGCCAAATGGAGGCCGCTGAACATAATACCTAATTTTACCCCATTTCCTGCCCCCCCCCCCCCAATTACACTCCCTGACCCCGCACCCCGACCCTCCCCGACCCCGTGACCCCGACCCCGCGACCCCGACCCCGGCGACCCCGGCCCCGGCGACCCCGGCCCCGACGACCCCTCCCTGACCCCACGACCCCGACCCTGGCGACCATCCCCGACCCTGGAAACCCTGACCCCCCGTGACCCCGCCCCCGGCGACCCCACCCCCATCCACACCGACCCCCTGTGACCCCGACTCCCGGCGACCCCCGGCGAGCCCCGGCTACCCCGCCGACCTGACCCCCGGCGACCCCAACCCCCTGCGACCCCTGACGACCCCGACCCCGCGTTGCGCCACCTGCAACCCCAACGACCCCCTGCGCCACCCGCAACCCCATGCTACACCACCCGCAACCCCCGCGCTGCGCCACCCGCGACCCCGACAACCTACGCTGCACCTTCAGACAGTCCTGCCCCAACCCCGCGCTGTGCCACCCGCGACCCCGACAGCCTGCGCTGCACCTTTGGACAGTCCTGCCCCCTTCGTCCCCTCTCAGCCCCGCTGCATCCCTCAGGCGAGTCCTCACATCCTGCCTCTGTCGAACCCTTCCAGTTCGTCGTGCCCCGCCATGTAGAACCCTCCCATGCTTCGTCCAGTGGTTCCGCCGCTTTCTATTCCAGCTGTTGAACCCCTGTTGTCAAGTCGTTGCTCCGTCATGAATCCTCAATCGAGTCGCACCCCGTTACCCGCGGTCGAGTCCTCTGCAGGTAATGTTTTTTATCCTTCAAATATAGCTTTGAAGTCATTGGTTTTTAAATTTAATGATATGTGTTTATTTAGAATTTAAATAAGATATTTCACTTTTGATTTATATTATAAATACAGATATGGATAAGAGTTGGATTGATATGCAAGATAGGTTTTCGGCTGAATATTTTGAGGGGATTAAGCAATTTATGGATTTCACCAATAGATTTCCAAGTGATATGATTAGTTATCCATGCAAAAAATGTGCAAATAGATATCTCTTCAAACGAGATAGTGTTAGAGAACATTTGTTTTTGAATGGGTTTTTGAAAAACTATAAGACATGGACACGTCATGGAGAAGATTCTGTTTCATGTCATCACTCGGAAAGTATTCATATGAATGTTGATTCGAGAATAGTTGATCCGATGAACATAATGCTCAATGATATGATGCACCAGTTTCAACCAGAAGACAGTAATGTCGTAAATGATGACGTTGGACCGAGTAATCCCTGTTCTTCTGCAGATGGAGAAGCATTGAAATTATTTGAAATTATTGACAATGCGCGTACTGAATTATATCCTGGATGCACTAAATTTAGTAAACTGTCGTTCATTGTTGAATTGTTACACCTGAAGGCTTTGAACCAGTGGTCAGGCACCTCATTAGACATGTTGTTTGTATTGTTGAAGAAAGTACTCCCTGCTGGAGTGAAGATTCTGGAGTCATTCTATCAAGCTCAAAAGTTGACCGGTGATCTTGGTTTTACATATGATACAATTGATGCGTGTCACAATAATTGTATGTTGTTCAAAAAAGAGAATGCACAATTAAATAATTGTACTATTTTCTATACATCCAGGTGGAAGACCAATGAGATTAATCAAGGTAGTCAGATTCTTCCTGGGAGAGTCTTGAATCAAGGGAAACAAGTTACCGCTAAATAGATGCGTTATTTCCCACTAAAACTGAGACTGAAGAGATTCTTCATGTCAACTAAAATTGCTAAATTGATGACTTGGCATTCAGAGATAAAGAAAGAGGTTGATAAATTAACTCACCCGGTAGATTATTTGGCATGGAAAGAGTTTGATCAAAGACACCCAGACTTTTCCCGAGATGATCATAATATTCAACTGGGTTTGGCAGCAGATGGTTTTAACCCATTTAGGTCCATGGTTGGTGCGACACATAGTACGTGTCTAGTGGTGTTGGTTCCATACAACATTCCCCCATGGGTATGTATGAAACAACCTTTTTTGTTACTGTCAATTCTAATTGATGGACCGAGAGGACCTGGCGATAAAATAGATGTTTACATGCAGCCTTTGATTGATGAGATGCAAGAATTTTGGGCCGATGGTGTAATGAATTTTGACTCGGCAGCTAATGAAATGTTTAGACTTCGGGCCGCTTTGTTATGGACAATTAATGATTTCCCAGCGTATGATAACTTATCAGGTTGGAGTACAAAAGAAGAATTTGCTTGCCCTTGTTGTAATAAGAGTAAGAAATCTATATGGCTTAAGAACTGTAGAAAGTGGGCATATCTTGGTCACATGCGATTTCTTCCTCCATTGCACAGGTTCAGAAAAGACCGTGTATCGTTTGATGGGAATAGAGAGTATGAAACATCACCACAAATACTGTCTGGGGTTAAAATTTGTGCACAACTTGATCAAGAAAATATCCGTACAATGTATGATTTTCAAGGTTTATTGGCTCCTGCATTGCCTTCTATTCCTACTGAAAATAGACAGCGTAGTCATAATTGGAAGAAACAGAGTATTTTTTTTGAATTGCCTTATTGGAAATATAATATTTTAAGACATAATTTGGATGTGATGCACATTGAAAAAAATGTATGTGATAATATATTTTGCACCATTTTAGGCATCAAGGGGAAATCAAAGGATAGTGCTAATGCTCGACGTGATTTGAAAGAAATGGGATTGAGAAAACCTTTACATTTAGAACTGGGTGAAGGAAATCGTGCATACATGCCTGCTGCATAGTACACAATGAGTAAAAAAGAGAAACAAACATTTCTATCAATTTTGAAGACTATTAAGGTGCCAGATGGTTATTGCTCTAATATTTCCAAGCGTGTGAATATGACAAGCATGGCATTACAGGGGTTGAAAAGTCACGATAATCATATTCTGCTTCAACAGTTAATTCCTATAGCAATTCGTGATTGCTTACCTACCCAGGTTGTTGAGCCGTTAATTGAAGTTTCTAATTTTTTTAGACAACTCTGTTCAAGGAATCATCACATGAGTGATTTGGAAAAGCTGCAGGATAAGATTGTACTTGCACTATGTCACCTAGAAAAACTATTTCCACCGTCTTTTTTTGATGTCATGGTTCACTTGACCGTTCATTTAACTGGTGAAGTCACTGCTGGCGGTCCCGTACAATTCAGGTGGATGTATCCAATAGAGAGATACTTAAATACATTGAAACGATATGTGCGTAACAAAGCTCGTCCGGAAGCCTCAATTGCCAAGGGATATTTAATGGATGCGTGTACTAATTTTTGTGCTTCATATATTGATGAGGTTGAAACAAATATAGATAAACCCTCCCAGAATGACGACAGTCCAATTGGAGAAGGAATAACGTTTGATATGCGGAATGATGAGTGGGTTCAAGCTCATCGATATGTATTGTTCAACACTCCATCAGTTTCTCCATTGATACAGTAAGTTTCATAGTTGATGTGTATTTTGTTTCTATATTTATTTTATTGCTTAACTTATATTGTGTTGTGATTTTGGATGCATATCGCTGAGTTGAAATGTGAAAGGCCCCGTGCAACTGACTATCAAATCTAAAAACATCATTTCAACACATTTCATGAGTGGTTCAAGACTCATGTACGTATAATTGATTTAATATTTTTATTGTGGAACTTAGTTGTATTTTCACAATCCTTTATCCATTAAACTATATATGTGAAATTTGCAGATTAAAAAGTTACGTGATTTAACCCATCCTGTGAGCTAAGAACTCAACCAACTAGCTGATGGTCCATTTATTACAGCTCGACGCTACAAGTCTTTGGATACTAACGGATTCCGATTTCGTATTAGAGATGTTGACATGAACCGAGCCACACAAAATAGTGGTGTTGGTTGTTCTTTTGTTGATGCGGGTTATTATTATGGATTGCTGGGAGATATTATTGAGGTTGTTTATGGTCGTGGTTTAAAACACATATTGTTATGGTGTGATTTGGTCGATCCTGTTCGAGGAACGAAAGTTGATAACTTCCGATTTACATTAGAAAACTTTAACAATATTCTATATAAAGATGGCCGAGTAAGCAGTGAGCCCTTCATACTAACATCGCAGGCAGAACAAGTTTACTTTGTCGGCATTGATTCTTATTGGAAAGTTGTGGTGAAAATGTCTAGAAGAGGGGTTTTTATGATTGACCAAGAAGAACCTGACGTTGTCGCATTTCCTGATAAAACACTTGACCAAACAACAGTAGCTGTACGAGATGAAGATATACCATGGCCCAGAGAGACAATTGAAGGAGATACGATAGACTTTCATGATTAGTGAAAATTGCTATTATATCCCCAGTTATTTTTTGTAAAAATATTTATAAGTTGTATATGTATAAAAATTTCTTGATTTAATTATAATTTCTTTTAATGTAGGTATGTCACAGGGTGGTCACAGTGGTTCACCTGATGTTGTCAGTATGTATGTTTTCATTTTTCTAAATTAATTGATTGTAATTTTCTGTGTATATTTCCCTAACTATTTCTAATCATTAATTTATATTGTAATTGAATTATGAATTTATGTTTATCAGGATCTAGTGCTTCTTCCAGCAGACGTAGGGGTCCTGGTAGAGGGGTTCGATCCTGGAACTCTGGAGCCCGATTGGATGTGTTATTTGACGACACATTTCATCCAGTTGGAGATGGTGCTACTGCATTGAGTCGTCAGTTTGGGAATATGATACGAGACTCACACAGATTCCCACTAATGACTCGTGACTGGAGTTCTTTCCCCCAGGATACGATGGACAGATTATGGAGGGAGGTTCAGGTAAATTCAATGTTTAATTTTTCATGATATATTGTTATTATTATTGTCCCATCTACTAACAATTTGTTTTAACAGGATAATTTGACATCCTGTACAGATGAGTTTCGGGCTGTATGTATGTCCAAATACCGAAAATTATGAAAGGATTACAAGTTAAGGGTGAAGAGAGATCACTAGACACCATTTACGGGTGTGCCAGACATTCTACAGCGAGTCCCTCCAGGGATTCTTCCTACGCAGTGGCAGGATTTGGTTGCGTTTTGGTCGAGTGAGGCAACGATGGTAAGATTTATTACTTTTAATCTATAAATGGCTAATTTTTCAAATGTCTACTAAGTAAATACGTTGAATGTAGACCAAGTCTGCTTGTCATTCACATAATCGGGCGATGCAGGGCACGCCTTCCAGACTTGGCACTCGACATGTGTCACAGCTCAGACATGATGTAAGTTTAGAATTCACTATTTCATTCATATTTTAAAAATATTGTAGTATAACATGGTTAAACCCTTTATTATAGTTACACCAACGTGGAGATCCAATTGATCGAATGTCCATATGGATAAGGACTCGTAGGGCGGGTGATCCCGATGTTGTCGGTGTTATAGTAAGAAAATTATTTGCTAATAAATGTATTTTTATTTTATATAAATTATTAATATTTGTTCATTGATTCATTATATGCTATAGGCTCAGTTTGATGCTCAGTTAGCAGAGTTTCTAGAGGATCAATGGCGTAGTACTGTGCGTAGAGATGAAATATTTCACTGTGTCGTGGGGCGTGATGGTCATGGTTATTCTTTGACTTATGGAGGTGGTGTCCCACAACGTGCAGTTGTTAGAGTAGATGTGATGGGTTCATGTAGAGAGTTAGGGATGCACACATAGGCTGAGATAGATGCTTCCATGTAGGATATGCAGTGCAATTTTGATGCACAGTTTCAGCAGTTACGTGCAGAGTATGAGGAGAGGTTGTCACAGAGGCCATCACGTATCGATGATATGACGATGCAACAAGTGGCACCACAGGTAAACAATAAAACAAACCATACTTAGATTTAATTTTATTGATATGTTTAAGATACGTAATATTGATATATATTGTAGGATTCGAATACAGCTGGTGGACATCGCAGTGATATTGGTGATCCAAATGAGAATGAACCCCATGCATGAGGTAATTTCATTTGTGTTGATGAATTCTCTAGAAGTTTTTATATCCTTGATGAATATAATTTACCTTTTTTACCTAGATTAGTTTGTTTTAGTATTTCTAACATAAAACCACCATGAAACATTCTAATTATTATTCGTGACGTGTACGCGCAGACGGCACGTCAATCGGACGTGTGGTTTGTGCGGTACGGCTCAATATGCGTGTTTTAAATGATGCACACGCTTCATAAAAGCATGTGGGGGGTCCAAATGGGCCAAATGAATTCATAATGGCCTGAAATAAGATGAAAAATATGGGTGAGTGATTTTTGAAGTGGTCGAGCAGACGACACGTCAATCGGACGTGCCGTGTGCTCGCGGTGACCGAGAACGCAGTTCTGGTGTCATAAACGGCCAAAACGGACGTCAAATGGTCATATTCATAGAGGACGACCTCATATTGACCTGAAACCACCGTGAAAGATTCTAATTATTATTATTGACGTGTACGTGCAGACGACACGTCAATCGGACGTGCGGTTTGCGCGGTACGGCTCAATATGCGTGTTTTAAGTGATGCGCGCGCTTCATAAATGCGCGTGAGGGGGGTAAAAACGGGCCGAACGAAGTCGTAATGTTCTGAAATCAAAAGACAAATACGGGTGAGTGATTTGGGAAGTGGTCGAGCAGACGGCACGTCAATCAGACGTGACGTGTGCCCGCGGTGACCGAGAACGCAGTTCTGGTGTCATAAACGGCCAAAACGGGCGTCAAATGGTCAAATTCGTAGTGGAATACCTCAGATTGACCTAAAAACATCGTGAAACATTCTAATTATTATTCTTGACGTGTACGCGCAGACGGAACGTCAATCGGACGTTCGGTTTGCGCGGTATGGCTCAATATGCATGTTTTAAGTGATGCGCTCGCTTCATAAACGCGCATGAGGGGGGTCCAAACAGAACGAATGAAGTCGAAATGGCCTGAAATCAGACAAAAAATACGGGTGAGTGATTTGTGAAGTGTTTGAGCAGACATCACGTCAATCGGACATTCCGTGTGCCCGTGGTGACCGAGAACGCAGTTCTGGTGTCATAAACGGCCAAAACGAGCGACAAACGGTTAAATTCATAGCGGATGACCTCATATTGACCTGAAACCACCGTGAAAAATTCTAATTATTATTCGTGACATGTAAACCTAGACGGAATGTCAATCGGATGTGCGGTTTGTGTGGTACGACTCAATATGCGTGTTTTAAGTGATGTGCGCGCTTCGTAAACGCGCACTACTAGAATTTGGTCTTTTCCCAATGGTAGTATACCAACGGTTTAGTTAAACCGTTGGTATAGTGAGCCTTTTCCAACGGTTTAACCAAACCGTTGTCAAAGGGAATTTCAGTGGACCCTTTCCCAACGGTTCACTGGAACCGTTGGGAAATGGGTGCTAAACTCACACATTTACCAACGGTTCACTGGAACCGTTGGGAAATGTGTGCCTTTGCCAACGGTTTTTATAAACTGTTGGAAAAGGTTTTCCCCAAATTCCAGATCGCGATCTCCTCTCCCCATTCGGACAGAGCCCTAATCTATTCGCTCTGCTGCTCTCACGAACCCCATCTGACTCCACTGCTCTCGCGAATCCGAACACCAGCACCCCCCATCCCAACAGGTACACCCACATACGAATAGGTAAAATTTGATCTCAACCATATTGTTGTAGTTGTTTTAATGATTTGATTTTTTCCATGTGTTTGGTTTACTTGATTATTGAAATTAATATCTAAATAGGATATTGTTTGTGTTTGTGAATACTTCTTTAATGTTTTTATATTCTATGATTGGAAGGAGAGTGTTCAAAACATGTAAATCAGAGTTGGGGGAGGCTATCGTGAACGTTTACATGTTTTGGATAATGGATTGTGGGAAATATGGATTGTGTTCAAACCAATTTGATATGTTTTGGATAATGGATTGTGGGGGTAGGGGGTGTCCACGGGGGTGGGTGGGTTGTCCACGGGGGTGGGAGGGGCTGTCCACGGGGGTGGGAAAGGCTGTCCACGGGGGTGGGTGGGGCTGTCTAGGGGGTGTGGGCTGTCCTGGGGGTCTGGGTGGGGTGTCCTGGTGGGGGAGGGGTGTGTGGGGTGTCCAGGGGGGTGGTATGTCTAGGTGGTGGTGGTGGGGTTGTAGGGGAGGGGGGTGTGGGATGTTTGGGAGGGTGGGCGGGGCTATCCAGGGGGGTACGGGGTGTCCAGGGGGGTACGGGGGTGGGCGGGTTGTCCACAAGGGTGGACGGGCTGTCCACGGGGGTGGCCGGGCTGTCAAGGAGGGGTGGGAGGGCTGTCCAGGGGGGTGGGTGGGCTGGCCACGGGGGGTAGGGGTGTTGAAGGGGATGGGTGGGCTGTCCACGGGGGTGGTTGGGCTGTCTAGGGGGTAGGGGGCGTCCACGGGGGTGGGTGGGTTGTCCACGGGGGTGGGCGGGGCTGTCCACGGGGGTGGGAAAGGCTGTCCATGGGGGTGGGCGGGGCTATCCAGGGGGTGTGGGCTGTCCTGGGGGTCTGGGTGGGGTGTCCTGGTGGGGGAGGGGTGTGTGGGGTGTCCAGGGGGGTTGGTATGTCTAGGTGGTGGTGGTGGGGTTGCAGGGGAGGGGGGTGTGGGCTGTTTGGGAGGGTGGGCGGGGCTATCCAGGGGGTACGGGGTGTCCAGGGGGGTACGGGGGTGGGCGGGCTGTCCACAAGGGTGGACGGGCTGTCCACGGGGGTGGCCGGGCTGTCAAGGAGGGGTGGGCGGGCTGTCCTCCGCTCCCGTGCTCTCGCGAACCCCCCGTCCGAACATCATCAACCCCCGTCGGAATAGGTACACCCCCCATCCGAACAGGTAAAAATTGATCTCAATCAAGTTGTTGTAGTTGTTTTAATGAATTGATTTTTCCATTAATTAAAACATAAACACTATGGTTCCATTTTTATAGAATCTTACATGCCAATGGTGGACAATTTTATAATGCATATAGATTCTATTATTTTTAGATTTCTTCTCTTATGTATATATGTTGGTTTTCCACATGGAATGCCTTGACTATCTACTTAGCATGATAGAGGGTTTCTTTTGGAAATTTCCAATGGAAATTACATGATCCTATAAACATTTTGATGAATTTTCCTAACCTAGATGGATTGTCTGATGTTTCTCTAATGATCAAGGACGGAATGTTTGGAGGACATCACAAGTCCTGACTGGTTGATCCTAGAAGCAATGTCATGATAATGGATGTAATGCCTATAGGTAATCTCTTGATTTTGGTGATCTTATCCATTTTCATCAAAAGACATGTTTGACACACTGGGAGGGAAACTCTAGAGTCAGTGTGACATGTCTTGAAGGGTGATTTATGTCCATAGTGACATGATTTGAGGACATCACACGACCTAGTTGGTGTGCCTGGAGGGTGTTAAGGGAGCCATCTAACATTCCTGACATTTAATATGAGACTGAGATAATATGTATTGATTCCCCTATATAGAAGGAGATACATATCTATTGGAAAACATGTAGTCTGTATGGTGAGAATTAAAGGCTTTTCATTATAAGGGTGGCATATTCATGGGTGCCATCTGATTTTATTTGACATGTCAAGGGGACATCAAATGATCAAAATAGATTTCCAATGGAATGTATTGTGAACAGGATGAAATTTCCTAGTGCAATAAAATTTCATAGGTGATGCATGTTATGAACATTAGGGTCAACATATATTTCCTTCACCTTAGTCTCCCATTTTTTAGTATTTCATCCATCCTTTTATCCCAAATTCCATAGATTTATACATTATTTTATTATATTATGTCTCAAATTATCTAAAATATGTGTTTGATGTTCTTCACATGACCTATCATAATTCCTTCTCATAATCTATAGTGACCATGAGAAGATCCCATGCATGATTCATGATCACTCAAATTATTCTGCAGATCATACATAATGGAAGCCTTACAGGATGTGAGATGATTATATCTATGAAATCTACTCAGGTACCTGGTGAGGAAGTGCATATTAATTCAAAAAGGTAAATCGCATATGAGGATACCCTACTAATATGGTTATGGGATGAGGCATGCTCTGATGTGATAACACATTAAGTTCTTGTTGGTTTTACATTTTCTCAATAACACATTAGTATGTTTTTTTTCACATGTGTAGTTGATACCATGATTATTTTCTTCCTTTATCATTTACTTAAATGTATTTTCTATTAAAGTTCAATCCTATTGAATTGTTTATGAAAAAATGACTTATATGAATTCTTTTTACAGAATGGACAGAAGTTGGATGTATGAAACCGATCGTATCTCAAGCGATTTTCAAAACAATTTGGAGAGCTTTATAGATTTTTCATTTCACAATGCTTCAGATAGTGGCCGCATACACTGCCCATGTTTCAATTGTGTTGGTAGACCTTGGTTGAGTCGTGAAGAAGTCAGCTACCACATAACCAAAAATGGTTTTCAAGAAAACTACTTTGTGTGGTATCACAATGGGGAGAAAATGAAATCTAAAATTGGTGATGATCGAAATGAAAGGACTGGAATTGAGAATTTGTTAGATGATCGATTTCCGTTTATTCGTCATCATGAAAAAGAAAGGATTTCGACTCAAGAAGACGTCGATATGAGGTCAACTGATGCATCTAGTGAAAATGATGATATTGATAGGGTGAAAAAATTGAATGATGCTGCCACGACTCCAGTATATCGATAATGCGATAAAATGAAAAAGCTGGAATTTTAAATCCAATTGTTTCATGAAAAAACTATGTATGGGATTTCTAATACAGCAATCGATTACATTCTTACCCTCTTGAAGGATTTAATTCCAGATGATGCAGATATTACCTCAAACCACTATATGGCATGGAAGTTAGTTGGAGAACTTGGATTTTCCAGAAACAAAATTCATGCTTGCCCGAAAGATTGCAGTTTATTCTGGGAAGAAACCGCTGAACGAAATGAATGTATAAAATGTGGCACATCCCGCTAGAAGTCAAAATCTTATGGAACACCATCCCGCGTTCCACAGAAAGTAATGTGGCACTTTCCATTGATCCCCAGACTCCAGAATCTTTTTATGTCTGATGACATATCAATAAAAATGAGATGTCATGATACCGAGAGAAAGAAGACTAATGATGAGTTGGTTCATCCTGCAGATGGATTTTCATGGCAGAGATTTGATGCTCGACATCCTGATTTTGCAGCTGACGTGCGTAATGTGAGGCTGGGTCTTTCATGCGACGGTTTTAATCTGTTTGGGCAGATACTTACTTCGCACATCACATGGACAGTTTTTATACACATTTATAATCTTCCCCCATGGTTGTGTATGAAAAAATCTTTCACTTTCATGAGTATACTCATATCTGGTCCTTCTGATCCCGACATTGATATTGATGTATACATGCAACCTTTAATAAAAGAGTTGAAACTTCTTTGGGATGTGGGTGTGCGCACATACGATGCATGTTCGAAAGACATATTTCAGATGCGTGCTGCGCTTATGTGGACGATCAATGATTTTCTGGCTTATGCAATGATATCTGGATGGAGCACGAAGGGAAAACTATCATGTCCAGTTTGTATGAAGAATACACGATCTAGAAGACTGAAACATCGTTGTAGTTTTAGTTTTATGGGACATCGACGATTTTTTCCAAAGGATCATCCATATAGAATGAATCGTCGAAGATTTGATAATACTATAGAGACCGATGATCCACCTCAGCGTATTTCTAGAACTGATGTTCTTAATGAATTGAAAGATTTCAGTTTTTCTTTCGGGAAGGGTTAAATGAAATCTGGAAAGATAAAGAATGTTTCCATAGAAACCTGTTACAATTAGAGGAAGAGGAGTATCTTTTTTGATTTTCCTTATTGGTCAACCAATTTGCTACATCATTGCTTAGACGTAATGCATATTGAAAAGAATATATGTGAAATGTTGCTTTCAGTTCTTCTAAATGTCAAGGGGAAGACAAAAGATGATTTACGATCTCGACATGACTTGGTGGATTGGGGCATCAGACCAGAATTGCATCCTGTGCATATCAGTGAAAATAAATGGCAACTTCCATGTGCTTCTTATGTGATGACAGCTACTGAAAAAAAAAACAATTTCTGGAAGTATTAGAGACTATTAGAGTTCCTGATGGCTATTCAAGAAACATATCTAAACTGGTCAACAGAAGAGAGTTGAAGCTAAAATCTTTGAAGACTCATGATTATCACGTTCTACTGCATGAGTTGCTTCCAATAGCAATCCGTCATCTTTTGTCCAATAATGTAAGGGTGGGTGTTATTTGGTTGTGCCATTTGTTTAGAGATCATTGTGCTAAGAATTTTTCCAAGTCTTTATTGCAAAAAATGTTGACAGATTCCCCATTAATTTTGTGTGAGTTGGAGAAAATATTTCCCCCATCATTTTTCACATGCATGATGCATCTGAATGTCCATATTCTAACTGAAATACTTCTCGGAGGACCTGTTTATTTTCGTTGGATGTATCCAACTGAAAGAAATATGTTCACATTAAAGTCTTATGTTCGAAACAAGAATCATCCTGAAGGTTCTATCATGAACGGTTACTTAGCTCAAAAATGTATGGATTTCTATTCGATGTATTTGTCTGATCTTACTACAAGAATGAACAGACCAATGAGAAATGAAGAAGAACAATATGAGAAAATTGAACCCAGTTTTCCATCACTTCCTCAAACAGGAGGAATTCCTGGATCATATACATTGAAGACATTAAGCCATGAAGAGCGGGAGATGGCACATCGCACAGTTTTGTTCAACTGTGATTTGTTCGATGACTATATTAGGTAACAAAATTGAATATGTATATCTTACATATATATCTGTTAAACTATTCATATTTTTTTATCTACAGGGAACATAAAACAATGATAAATAGGAATCATCGTTCTTTATCTTTGAGAAGGAGAGAGACTTTGCATAGCAAAGAGTTTTCTGCTTGGTTAAAATTGAAGGTAAAAATATTACTGTTTAAATTAATTATTTCAATATTTACTTAAGTTTAACTGTCATTTATATTGCAGGTATTGAGTTTGTCTGCTGACTCTGTCTCTGAGGAAATAAGAGCTTTGGCTTTTGGTCCTAATACCGTGGTTCGTGACTGTAAATCAATTGTTATCAATGGGTACAGATTTATTGTCACTGAATGAGCCAAAAACATGAGAACACAACATGATGGTATTATAGTTACTACCACAATATATTGTTATGCCAGTGCATCAGATAGTAGACTGTGACTTGAAAATGTGGGTTATTATGGAGTCATTGAGAAAATAATAATATTGGATTATTACTCTCATGGACGAGTCACAATGATGAAATGTCATTGGTTTGATTTGATGATGAGACATGGCACATTTATTGATTATTGTGGATTTCGAGTAATTAATATGACCCGCACTCTTGCTACCGAAGAACCATATGTGTTGGCATCAATGGCTAAACAATTTGTTTATGTCAAAGATCAACTTCAACCAGAATTTGGTGTCATAGTTGAAGTAATTCCAAGACATATTTTTGATGATGCTGATGATGGAATTGACACTGTCCCTATTTCCATTGGAACCAATCCATTTATTTCTTTTGATGACTCCAATAGCTCAATTGTCAGAGTTGATTGTGAACCTGAAGTTGTGGTTGGAAATATATAGAATCATTCATCCATGTTCTCAATTCTTTTGGTTTACCTCGAGTTGGGTTGTTAAGGTTGGTAATATTCATATTTATTTAGTATTGATCAAAAATATGTTTTAGCTGACTTGACCGTTATGTGAATTTTCAATGTTTATTGGTTGCTGTTTTATTTGAATTGCATTTTCTAATTTGGAATTGAACTGTATTCAAACCAAATCAAACAATATTTCTAACTTGGTGAACATTACAACTTGTATGTTTTATTAAATTCATTCAAGATCTTCTAAAACAATTGATAGCTAAATTACCAATGAATCCCCTCATTCCCTCATATATTTAGTTTTTTGGTTTACACATTAATTTCCTTTTTCTAATTAATTACATATTTGTTTTAAAATGCAGGAAATGTAGCCAATTGAAGAGAGACGAAGAAAAAAAATGACGAAGAACAATCATCGGATGGAGGAGCTGGGCGTTCCACCATTAGTGCCTACAGTGAGTACTTTATTTCAAATATATATATATATATATATTTATTTACAGAATATATAATTTCATGTGATTAATTTTTTTGTAAACTTTTTTGTAGGATCCACCGTTACGTCGACAGTTATTCGACGAGGATCCTAGTACTGGTCCTAGTACTCAGGCCGGTGGTAAGAGGAGGGTTCGTACCAGAGGTGGATGTAGAGCTGCGCGTGCCCGACTAGACCCTGCCCCTCCCACTGACATTTCAGCCTTCCCACATTCTAATCCCGGTGTGTCATTAGGGACACACGGGGTATTTAGGCCTCCCATGTTTTCGCTACCTTCTGCATCTTCTGCCCCATCATTTTCACATCCCATGATGATTCCCACTCCCCAGTCAGCATCAGGTCATACAGCTGTTCCATCTTCTTTTCCTTCTACTTCTGTCTCTCCAAGATTTTATATTCCATCGTCTTCGACTCCTGTTCCACCAGAGGGTGTTCCATCAGGTTCTGTGGATCCGGCGCCGCTCATTGATCTGACTAGCGCAGGTATATTTATAAAACCCTAACAAATTTTTATAGCAATATTTATTTTCATTATAACATGTTTTGATAAAATATTTGTTTTTCTTTCATGACAGATACATCTACTGACATGAGGCGGGGGCTGGGCCATACACGCATGCGTTCGATGTGGAACCGTCGCACACAGGTTATGGTGGAATATAATGAAGACAATCAGATGGTTGAGAAAACAGGGCAGCAATGTCGGAGTTTTCTGGCGACGCTTGCCAAATACTCCGACATCATTCCCGTCAGCCCGCTGTCATGGAGACATTTTCCACATGAGGTCAAAGATAGATCTTGGGCAGAGATATGGGTAAAAAAATCTGTTGTATTTAATGCAATGAATTATTTTTGTATTTATATGAATTAACATTTTGATTTCAGCTTCGATTTAATTTTCCTGATGGTGAGGGTGCACGACTGGAACGTCTAAAGGATTTAGGCGAGCTTTGGAGAGCCTACAAGCATGAGCTGTATATTGGCTGGCGTGCTAGAGTTGGCACTGAGTTAGAGGCGGTACCAGTCGTGGATGATTGTCCTATAGAGCAGTACCGTCATATGATTACTCATTGGACGAGTACCCAGTTTAAGGTATGAATTACATTTGAGGTATTTAAATAATAACTTCCAAGTTTTTCATTAATATTATCCTTTGAATTATCAAATTTTATTTAGGAATCATCTGGAAAAAATAAAAAAAACATTGATGCAAAAAAATACCTCCATACACTAGGACGCACGACGATGCCGGATCATGAGAGGCAGCAGGTATGACAATTGTTTATAAGTTTTCTTTACGACTTACATTTTCTTTTGTTTCATCAATTATTTAATCATTTTCTAAAGTTTTTATATAACTTTTGTTTTCAATGTCATTATAGAGGAAAGTACAAAATATTGAAGGACGTGTGCCTCGAGCAAAACTGTTTTGCTCGAGTAGACGAAAAAAGGATGGAAGTGCTGTCAACGAAGCGACTCAGCAGCAGATTGTAAGTTTTAATCTGTTGATTTTATATTTTAATATCTATTTTGTAACTTAATAATATATTTATATTTGTAACAGGATGTTTTAGAGGCCCTCGATGCCCAAGAAGCAGACAATTTTGGGCCATCTGATCACTTACATCAGGTGTTGGGAGAGGATCATTCTGGCAGAGTACGCTGCCGACCTAGGATAGCCCCGACGAGGTATTGGCCTGCCTCAGGTACGAGTTGTAGTTCCACCGAGCTGCAACAAGTTAGGGCACAGGTAAAACACGCTGAGAAAAGGGCCACAGAGACGGCAGAACAGTCTGCTAGGGCAAACAGTGCATTTATGAAATTTATTGAAGTTCTACGTCCAACACTTCCAGCAGAGGCCAGCCCAGCGATTGATGAATACATTTCGTCGATACATTCTATATATGGTGCACCAGGTGGCAGTTCCAGTGGTGGTCAGGCCGATGTTCAGCTTGAATATGATGATGGCGAGGAGTCTGATGCGGAAGAGGAGGGAGATGAGGAGGGTGAGGAGGAGGGTGAAGGCGAGGAGGAGGGCACTGTGGAGGGTGAGGATGATGAGGAGGACGATGGCGAGGGTGATGATGATGATGATGATTGTGATGGTGATGCTGATGTGGGACATATTGATCCGTTACATTTTTGACTTATATTACTGAGATTTGATGTTTAATCTATTCTAGTTATTGGTTTTATCTAGACTCGTAGTATAGTATTGGAGTTGAGTTATTTTTATATATTGTCTGTTGTTATAGATGTTGTTGTCTTTTAGTGGTTGTGTGTTTGAGAACTCCCTGGACAACCCCCCTCATTCTTGGACCCTGGACAACCCCCCTCCCCCTTGGACCCCGAACACCCCCCAAACACCCCCCGGACAGCCCCGCGGACAGCCCCCGCGGACAGCCCCCCGTACAGCCCTCCACCCTCCACCCTGGACCCCCGGATAGCCCCCCGAACAGCCCCCCGGACAACCCCCCACCCTCCCCCTTGGACCCCGGACAACCCCCCAAACACCCCCCGGACAGCCCCCCGGACAGCCCCCTGAACAACCCCAGACAACCCCCTGAACAACCCCTGAACAACCCCTGAACAACCCCCTGAACAACCCCCGGACAGCCCCCTGAACAACCCCGGACAGCCCCCTGAACAACCCCCAAACACCCCCCGGACAGACCCCGCACAACCCCCCCACCCTCCTCCTTGGTCCCCGGACAGCCCCCCAGACACCCACCGGACAGCCCCCCCAGACAACCCCCCGGACAGCCCCTCCACCTTCCTTAATTTCATTAGCTCTGAAATGTTTCATAGCATGATCAACTAAAATCTAATCCATACTAAATATGATATAAAAATATTCTATATGAATTTCCATAAGATTTTAAGTGAAAACAAAAAGTGACATACGAAAAACTGACCAAACGCATTCGAAATGTGTTGATGCTTTAGGACAACGATCCATGGGTCATATGTGACGTGTACGAATCAACCCCGCCTCAATCCGAGGCTCGGTGTGGCCAAAACAACTCAAAGTGTATGTCTTTTGTTTCAAAAGGACATCATTTTAAGTGAAAAACATCAACTGGCATACAGAAAACCGGCCAAACGCATTCGGATTGTGTTGATACTTTAAGAAAACGATCCATGGGTCATTTGAGACTTATACGAGTCAACCCCGCCTAAATCCGAGATGCGGTGTGGTCGGGACCACTCTAAGTGACTTTCTTTTGTTTAAAATGGACAGTATTTTAAGTACATACGGAAAACCAACCAAACACATTCGGTTTCTATTGAAACATTAGGAGAAAGATCCATGGGTCATATGTGACGTGTAAGAGTCAACGCCACCTCAATAAAAGGCGCGGTGTGACCGATACCACTCAAAGTGTCTCTATTTTTTAAAAAATGGACTTCATTTTTAGTGAAAACAACAAATGACATACGGAAAACCGACCAAAAGGATTCTGATTGTGTTGATACTTTAGCAAAATGATCCATGGGTAATATGTGATGTGTACTAGTCAACCCCGCCTCAATCCGAGGCACGGTGTGGCCGACACCACTCAAAGTGTCTCTATTTTGTTTAAAATGGACTTCATTTTTAGTGAAAACAACAAATGACATACGGAAAACCAACTGAACGGATTATGATTGTGTTGATACTTTAACACAATTATCCATGGGTCATATGTGACGTGTACGAGTCAACCCCGCCTCAATCCGAGGCGCGGTGTGGCCGGCACAACTCAAAGTGTATGTCTTTTGTTTCAAAAGGACGTCATTTTAAGTGAAAAACATCAACTAACATACGGAAAACCGACCAAACGCATTCGGATTGTGTTGATACTTTAGGACAAAGATTCATGGGTCATTTAAGACGTGTACGAGTCAACCCCGTCTAAATCCAAAATGTGATGTGGCCGGTCCCACTCTAACTGCGTCTCTATTGTTTAAAAGGGACAAGATTATAAGTGAAATAAACAACTGACATACGAAAAACTAACCAAACGCATTCAGAATCTGTTGGAATTTTAGGACAACGATCCATGGGTCATATGTTATGTGTACGAGTCAACCGCGCCTCAATCCGAGTCGCGGTTTGGCCGAGACCACTCTAAGTGTATCTATTTTCTTTAAAATGGACTACATTTTAAATACATACGGAAAACCAACCAAACGCATTCTGATTGTGTTTATATTTTAGCATAACAATGCATGGGTCATGTGTGATGTGTACGAGTAAACCCCGCATCAATCCGAGGCATGGTGTGGTCGGCACCATTCAAAGTGTCTCTCTTTTATTTAAAAAACACTTCATTTTAAGTGAAAACAACAACTGGCATACGGAAAACTGACCAAATGATTTCAGAATATGTTGATACTTTAGGACAACGATCAATGCGTCATTTGTGATGTGTACAAGTCAACGACACCTCAATAAGAGGCGCGGTGTGGCCGAAACCACTCAAAGTGTCTCTATTTTGTTTAAAATGGACTTCATTTTTAGTGAAAACAACAAATGACATACGGAAAACCGACCGAACAGATTCTGATTGTGTTGATACTTTAGAAAAATTATCCATGGGTCATATGTGACGTGTACGAGTCAACCCCGCCTCAATTAGAGGCGCGGTGTGGCCGACACAACTCAAAGTGTATGTCTTTTGTTTCAAAAGGACGTCATTTTAAGTGAAAAACATCAACTGGCATACATAAAACTGGCCAAATGCATTCGGATTGTGTTGATACTTTAAGAAAACGATCCATGGTTCATTTGAGATGTGTACGAGTCAACCCCGTCTAAATCCGAAACGTGATGTGGCCGGTCCCACTCTAACTGCGTCTCTATTGTTTAAAAGGGACAAGATTATAAGTGAAATAAACAACTGACATACGAAAAACCAACCAAACACATTCAGAATCTGTTTAAATTTTAGGACAACGATCCATGGGTCATATGTTATGTGTAAGAGTCAACCGCGCCTCAATCTGAGTCACGGTTTGGCCGAGACCACTCTAAGTGTATCTATTTTCTTTAAAATGGACTACATTTTAAATACATACGGAAAACCAACCAAACACATTCTGATTGTGTTTATATTTTATCACAACAATGAATGGGTCATGTGTGATGTTTAAGAGTCAACCCCGCGTCAATCCGAGGCGCGGTGTGGCCAGCACCATTCAAAGTGTCTCTCTTTTATTTAAAAAACACTTCATTTTAAGTGAAAACAACAACTGGCATATAGAAAACTGACCAAACGATTTCAGAATATGTTGATACTTTAGGACAACGATCAATGCGTAATTTGTGATGTGTACGAGTCAATGCCACCTCAATCCGAGGCGCGGTGTGGCCGACACCACTCAAAGTGTCTCTATTTTTTTTAAAATGGACTTCATTTTTAGTGAAAACAACAAATGACATATGGAAAACCGACCGAACGGATTCTGATTATGTTGATACTTTAGCACAATTATCCATGGGTCATATGTGACGTGTAAGAGTCAACCTCGCCTCAATCCGAGGCGCGGTGTGGCCGACACAACTCAAAGTGTATGTCTTTTGTTTCAAAAGGACGTCATTTTAAGTGAAAAACATCAACTGGCATACGGAAAACCGGCCAAACGCATTCGGATTGTGTTGATACTTTAGGAAAACTATCCATGGTTTATTTGAGATGTGTACGAGTCAACCCCGCCTAAATCCAAGATGCGGTGTGGCCGGTACCACTCTAATTGTGTCTCTTTTGTTTCAAACAGACAAGATTATAAGTGAAATAAACAACTGGCAGACGAAAAACCGACCAAACGCATTCGGAATCTGTTGAAATTTTAGGAGAACGATCCATGGGTCATATGTGACGTGTAAAAGCCAACCCGGGCTCAATCCGAGTCACGGTGTGGTCGGGACCACTCTAAGTGACTTTCTTTTGTTTAAAATGGACAGTATTTTAAGTACATAAGGAAAACCGACCAAACACATTCAGTTTCTGTTGAAACTTTAGGAGAACGATCCATGGGTCATATGTGACGTGTAGGAGTCAATTCCACCTCAATCTGAGGCGCGGTGTGGCCGACACCACTCAAAGTGTATGTCTTTTGTTTCAAAAGGACGTCATTTTAAGTGAAAAACATCAACTGGCATACGGAAAACCGGCCAGATGCATTTGGATTGTGTTGATACTTTAGGACAACGATCCATGGTTCATTTGAGACGTGTACTAGTCAACCCCACCTAAATTCGAGATGCGGTGTGGCCGGTACCACTCTAAATTTGTCTCTTTTGTGTAAAACGGAAAAGATTATAAGTGAAATAAACAACTGAGAGACGAAAAACCAACCAAACGCATTCGAAATCTGTTGAAATTTTAGGACAACGATCCATGGGTCATATGTGACGTGTACGAGCCAACCCGGGCTCAATCCGAGGCGCGGTGTGATCAGGACCACTCTAAGTGACTTTCTTTTGTTTAAAATGGACAGTATTTTAAGTACATACGGAAAACCAACCAAACACATTCGGTTTCTGTTGAAACTTTAGGAGAACGATCCATGGGTCATATGTGACGTGTACGAGTCAATTCCACCTCAATCCGAGGCGCGGTGTGGCCGACACCACTCAAAGTGTCTCTATTTTGTTTAAAATGGACTTCATTTTTAGTGAAAACAACAAATGGCATACGGAAAACCGACCGAACGGATTCTGATTATGTTGATACTTTAGCACAATTATCCATGGGTCATATGTGACGTGTACGAGTCAACCCCGCCTCAATTCGAGGCGCGGTGTGGCCGGCACAACTCAAAGTGTATGTCTTTTGTTCCAAAAGGACGTCATTTTAAGTGAAAAACATCAACTAACATACGGAAAACTGACCAAACGCATTCAGATTGTGTTGATACTTTAGTAAAAAGATCCATGGGTCATTTGAGACGTGTACGAGTCAACTCCGTCTAAATCCGAAACGTGATGTGGCCGGTCCCACTCTAACTGCGTCTCTATTGTTTAAAAGGGACAAGATTATAAGTGAAATAAACAACTGACATACGAAAAACCAACCAAACGCATTTGGAATCTATTGAAATTTTAGGACAACGATCCATGGGTCATATGTTACGTATACAAGTCAACCGCGCCTCAATCCGAGTCGCGGTTTGGCAAATACCACTCTAAGTGTATCGATTTTCTTTAAAATGGACTAAATTTTAAATACATACGGAAAACCAACCAAACACATTCTGATTGTGTTTATATTTTATAACAACAATGCATGGGTCATGTGTGATGTGTACGAGTCAACCCCGCATCAATCCGAGGCGCGGTGTGGCCGGCACCATTCAAAGTGTCTCTCTTTTATTTAAAAAACACTTCATTTTATGTGAAAACAACAACTGGCATACGGAAAACTGACCAAACGATTTCAGAATATGTTGATACTTTAGGAAAACGATCAATGAGTCATTTGTGACGTGTACGAGTCAACGTCACCTCAATACAAGTCACGGTGTGACCGACAACACTCAAAGTGTCTCTATTTTGTTTAAAATGGACTTCATTTTTAGTGAAAACAACAAATGACATACGGAAAACCGACCGAACGGATTCTGATTGTGTTGATACTTTAGCAAAATTATCCATGGGTCATATGTGATGTGTACGAGTAAAACCCACCTCAATCCAAGGCGCGGTGTGGCCGTCACAACTCAAAGTGTATGTCTTTTGTTTCAAAAGGACGTCATTTTAAGTGAAAAACATCAACTGGCATATGGAAAACCAGCCAAACGCATTCAGATTGTGTTGATACTTTAGGAAAACGATCCATGGTTCATTTGAGACATGTAAGAGTCAACCCCGCCTAAATCCGAGACGCGGTGTGTCCGGTACCACTCTAATTGTGTCTCTTTTGTTTCAAACGGACAAGATTATAAGCGAAATAAACAACTGGCAGACGAAAAACCGACCAAACACATACAGAATATGTTGAAATTTTAGGACAACGATCCATGGGTCATATGTGATGTGTACGAGCCAACCCGAGCTCAATCCGAGTCACGGTGTGGTCGGGACCACTCTAAGTGACTTTCTTTTGTTTAAAATGGACAATATTTTAAGTACATACGGAAAACCGACCAAACACATTCAGTTTCTGTTGAAACTTTAGGAGAACGATCCATGGGTCATATGTGATGTGTACGAGTCAACTCCACCTCAATCCGAGCCGTGGTGTGTCCGAAACCACTCAAAGTGTCTCTATTTTGTTTAAAATGGATTTCATTTTTAGTGAAAACAAAAAATGACATACAGAAAACCGACCGAACGGATTCTGATTGTGTTGATACGTTAGAAAAATGATCCATGGGTCATATGTGACGTGTACAAGTCAACCCCACCTCAATCCGAGGCGCAGTGTGGCCGGCACAACTCAAAGTGTATGTCTTTTGTTTCAAAAGGACACCATTTTAAGTGAAAAACATCAACTGGCATACAGAAAACCAGCCAAACGCATTAGGATTGTGTTGATACTTTAGGACAATGATCCATGGTTCATTTGAGATGTGTACGAGTCAACCCCACCTAAATCCGAGACGCGGTGTGGCTGGTACCACTCTAAATGTTTCTATTTTGTTTAAAATGGAAAAGATTATAAGTGAAATAAACAACTGATAGACGAAAAACTGACCAAACGCATTCGGAATATTTTTAAATTTTAGGAAAACGATCCATGGGTCATATGTGACGTGTACGAGCCAACCCGGGCTCAATCCGAGGCGCGGTGTGGTCAGGACCACTCTAAGTGACTTTCTTTTGTTTAAAATGGACAGTATTTTAAGTACATACGGAAAACCAAACAAACACATTCGGTTTCTGTTGAAACTTTAGGAGAACGATCCATGCGTCATATGTGACGTGTAAGAGTCAACGCCACCTCAATCCGAGGCGCGGTGTGGCTGACACCACTCAAAGTGTCTCTATTTTGTTTAAAATGGACTTCATTTTTAGTGAAAACAACAAATGACATACGGAAAACCGACCGAACGGATTCTGATTGTGTTGATACTTTAGAACAATTATCCATGGGTCATATGTGACGTGTACGAGTCAACCCCGCCTCAATTCGAGGTGCAGTGTGGCCGGCACAACTCAAAGTGTATGTCTTTTGTTTCAAAAGGACGTCATTTTAAGTGAAAAAATCAACTAACATACAGAAAACCGACCAAACGCATTCGCATTGTGTTGATACTTTAGGACAAAGATTCATGGGCCATTTGAGACGTGTACGAGTCAACTCCGTCTAAATACGAAACGTGATGTGGCCGGTCCCACTCTAACTGCGTCTCTATTGTTTAAAAGGGACAAGATTATAAGTGAAATAAACAACTAACATACGAAAAACCGACCAAACGCATTCGGAATCTGTTGAAATTTTAGGACAAAGATCCATGGGTCATATGTTACGTGTAAGAGTCAACGGCGCCTCAATCCGAGTCGCGGTTTGGCCGAGACCACTCTAAGTGTATCTATTTTCTTTAAAATGGACTACATTTTAAATACATATGGAAAACCAACCAAACACATTCTGATTGTGTTTATATTTTAGCACAACAATGCATGGGTCATGTGTGATGTGTACGAGTCAACCCCGTGTCAATCCGAGGAGCGGTGTGGCCGGAACCATTCAAAGTGTCTCTCTTTTATTTAAAAAACACTTCATTTTAAGTGAAAACAACAACTGGCATACAGAAAACTGAACAAACAGTTTCAGAATATATTGATACTTTAGGACAACGATCAATGATTCATTTGTGACCTGTACGAGTTAACCTCGCCTCAATCCGAGGCACGGTGTGACCGGTATCATTCCAGGTGTATGTATTTTGTTTAAAATGTATATGATTTCGAGTAAAAATATATGGTGTACAAAAAACCAATCAAATTATGAATTGAATTCCGGATTCCACATATGATTGTCATCTAAATTTTAAATTGAATTCTAAATGAATTATGTATGTTTATAATTATGTTATGAATTCTAATTTAATTATGGATGAGTATATTTCCAGGATGCATTATATGTGTTGGTTTGTTGGTTTGCATTATTTAAATGTGTTGGTTTGTTCTCTATACGTATGCATTGTATATGTGTTACTGTTACAATAATTGGATTGAAAATTGAATTGAAAATGAAAATTGAATTGAAAATGAGCCCAAAAGAGACCTGCTGTGCCAAAATGAGCCCAAAACAGACCTGCTGTGCAAATTGTAGGCTGCTGTGCAATTTGCACAGCAAAGTCTATGCCAACAGTTTCAAACCATTGGGATAGCTTTTGGAATTGGTGTTTTTACCAACGGTTCTACCAACCGTTGGTAAAAACCTTTCCCAACGGTTTGAAAACCGCTGGGAAAGAAAATATTAATGGGATTCCCAACGGGCCAAACTGTTGGGAAAGGATTTTCCCAATGGTTTGGCACAACCGTTGGGGTAGGTTGATTTTTTCTAACCTATCCCAACAGTTCCTTGTAAACCGTTGGGAAAAGCCTTTCCCAACGGCTTACTTCCCCACGGTTGGCAGAACCGTTGGTATAACATATACCAACGGTTCTGCAGCCTTTCCCAATGGTTTAGAATGGAATGAAATCAGACGAAAAATATGGGTGAGTGATTTGTTAAGTGGTCGAGCATATATCACATCAATCGGACGTGCCGTGTGCCCGCGGTGACCAAGAACGCAGTTCTGGTGTCATAAACGGCCAAAACGGCCGTCAAACGGTCAAATTCATAGCGGACGACCTCGGATTGACCTGAAACCACCGTGAAACATTCTAATTATTATTCGTGACGTGTACGCACATACAGAACATCAATCGGACGTGCGGTTTGCGCAGTACGACTCAATATGCGTGTTTTAAGTGATGCGCGCGCTTCATAAACGCCCGTGAGGGGGGTCCAAATGGGCCGAATGAAGTCAGAATGTCCTGAAATCAGACGAAAAATACCAGTGAGTGATTTGTGAAGTGGTCGAATAGACGACACGTCAATCGGACGTGCCGTGTGCCTGCGGTGACCGTGAACACAGTTCTGGTGTCAAAAATGGCCAAAACGGGCGCCAAACGGTCAAATTCATAGCGGACGACCTCGGATTGACATGAAACCACTGTGAAACATTCTAATTATTATTCTTGATGTCTACGTGCAGACGTCAGATCAATCAGACGTGCAGTTTGTGTAGTATGGCTCAATATGTGTGTTTTAAGTGATGTGTGTGCTTCATAAACGCGCGTGAGGGGGGTCCAAACTGGCCGAACAAAGTCGGAATGGACTGAAATCAGACAAAAAATACTAGTGAGTTATTTTTGGAGTGGTCGAGCAGACGACACATCAATCAGACGTGTTGTGTGCCCGCGGTGACCGAGAACGCAGTTCTGGTGTCATAAACGGCCAAAACATGCGTCAAACGATCGAATTCATAGTGGACGACCTTTTATTGACATGAAACCACCGTGAAACATTCTAATTATTATTTGTGACATGTACGCATAGATGACACATCAATCGGACGTGCGGTTTGCGCGGTACGACTCAATATGTGTGTTTTAAGTGATGCGCGCACTTCATAAACACGCGTGAGGGGGGTCCAAATGGGACGAACGAAGTCATAATGGCCTGAAATCAGACGAAAATACGGGTGAGTGATTTTTGAAGTGGTCGAGCAGACAACACGTCAATCGGACGTGCCGTGTGCCCGCAGTGACCGAGAACGCAGTTCTGGTGTCACAAACGGCCAAAACGGGCGTCAAATGGTCAAATTCAGAGAGGACGACCTCAGATTGACCTGAAACCACCGTGCAACATTATAATTATTATTCGCGATGTGTACACGCAGACGGAACGTCAATCGGATGTGCAGTTTGCGCGGTACGACTCAATATGCGTGTTTTAAGTGATGTGCGCGCTTCATAAACGCGCGTGAGGGGGTTCCAAATGGGCCTAACGAAGTCGGAATGGCCTGAAATCAGACTACAAATATGGGTGAGTTATTTTTGAAGTGGTCGAGCAGACAGCACGTCAATCGGACGTGCAGTGTGCCCGCGGTGACCGAGAACGCTGTTCTGGTGTCATAAACGGCCAAAACGGGCGTCAAACGGTCAAATTCATAGCAAACGACCTTGGATTGACCTGAAACCACCTTGAAACATTCTAATTATTATTCGTGACGTGTAAACGTAGACGGAACATCAATTGGACGTGCGGTTTGCGCTGTACGACTCAATATGCATGTTTTATGTGATGCGCGCGCTTCATAAATGCGCGTGGGGGGGGGGGGGGGGGGTCTAAACGGGACGAACGAAGTCGGAATGGCATGAAATCAGACAAAAAATACGGGTGAGTGATTTCTAAAGTGTTTGAGCATACGACACGTCAATCGGACGTGCCCTGTGCCCGCGGTGACCGAGAATGCAGTTCTGGTGTCATAAACGGTCAAAACGGGTGTCAAACGGTCAAATTCAAAGCGGACGACCTCGGATTGACCTGAAACCACCGTGAAACATTCTAATTACTATTCGTGATGTGTACGCGCAGACAGAACGTCAATCAGACGTGCGGTTTGCGCGGTACGACTCAATATGCGTGTTTTAAGTGATGCGCGCGCTTCACAAACGCGCGTGAGGGGGGTCCAAACGGGACGAACGAAGTCGGAATGGCCTGAAATAAGACGAAAAATACGGGTGAGTGATTTTTCAAGTGGTCGAGCAGACGACACGTCAATCGGACGTGCCGTGTGCCCGCGGTGACCGAGAACGCAGTTCTGGTGTCACAAACGGCCAAAACGGGCATCAAACGGTCAAATTCATAGTGGACGACCTCGGATTGACCTGAAACCACCGTGAAACATTCTAATTATTATTCGTGATATGTACGCATAGACATCACATCAATCGGACCTGCGGTTTGCGCGGTACGACACAATATGCGTGTTTTAAGTGATGCGCGCGCTTCATAAACGCGCGTGGGGGGGGGGTGTCCAAACAGGCCGAACAAAGTCAGAATGGCCTAAAATCAGACTACAAATACGGGTGAGTTATTTATGAAGTGGTCGAGCAGACGGCACGTCAATCGGACGTGCCGTGTGCCCGCGGTGAACGAGAACGCAGTTCTGGTGTCATAAACGGCCAAAACGGGTGTCAAACGGTCCAATTCATAGAGAAAGACCTCAGATTGACCTGAAACCACCGTTCAACATTATAATTATTATTTGTGACGTGTACGCACAGACGGAACGTCAATCGGACGTGCGTTTTGCGCGGTATGACTCAATATGTGTGTTTTAAGTGATGCGCGCGCTTCGTAAACGCGCGTGGGGGGGTCCAAACGGGCCGAAAGAAGTCGGAATGGCCTGAAATCAGACAAAAAATATGGGTGAGTTATTTGTGAAGCGGTCTAGTAGACGACACGTCAATCGGACGTGCCGTGTGCCCACGGTGACCGAGAACGCAGTTCTGGTGTCATAAACGGACAAAACAGGCGTCAAACTTTCAAATTCATAGAGGATGACCTCGGATTGACCTGAAACCACTGTGAAAAATTCTAATTATTATTCGTGATGTGTACGCGCAGACGGAACATCAATCGGACGTGCGGTTTGCGCGGTACGGCTCAATATGCGTGTTTTAAGTGATGTGCACGCTTCATAAACGCACGTGAGGGGTGTCCAAATGGGACGAACGACGTCTGAATGACCTGAAATCAGACAAAAAATACGGCTGGGTGATTTGTGAAGTGGTCGAGCAGACTACTTGTCAATCGGACGTGCCGTGTGCCCGTGGTGACCGAGAACGCAATTCTGGTGTCATAAACGGCCAAAACGGGCGTCAAACGGTCAAATTCATAGCGGACGACCTCGGATTGACCTGAAACCACCGTGAAACATTCTAATTATTATTCTTGACATGTACGCGTAGACAACACATCAATCGGACGTGCGGTTCGCGCGGTATGACTCAATATGTGTGTTTTAAGTGATGCGTGCGCTTCGTAAACGCGCGTGGGGGGTCCAAATGGGCCGAACGAAGTCAGAATGGCTTGAAATCAAACGAAAAATACGGGTGAGTGATTTTTGAAGTGGTCGAGCAGACGTCACATCAATCGGACGTGCCGTGTGCCCGCAGTGACCGAGAACGTAGTTCTGGTGTCATAAACGGCCAAAACGGGTGTCAAACGGTCAAATTCATAGCGGACGACCTCAGATTGACCTGAAACCACTGTGAAACATTCTAATTATTATTCTTGATGTGTACGCATAGAAGGAACATCAATCGGACGCACGTTTTGCACAGTACGGCTCAATATGCGTGTTTTAAGTGATGTGCGCGCTTCATAAACGCGCGTGAGGGGGGTCCCAATGGGCCGAACGAAGTCGGAATAGACTGAAATCAGACGAAAAATATGAGTGAGTGATTTTTGAAGTGGTCGAGTAGACGTCACGTCAATCGGACGTGCCGTGTGCCCGCGGTGACCGAGAACGCAGTTTTGGTGTCCTAAACGGCCAAAACGGGCGTCAAACGGTCAAATTCATAGCGGAAGACCTCCGATTGACCTGAAAACTCTGTTAAACATTCTAATTATTATTCGTGACGTGTACACGCTGACGACACGTCAATCGGTCGTGCAGTTTGTGCGGTACGGCTCAATATACGTGTTTTAAGTGATGTGCGCGCTTCGTAAACGCGCGTGGGGGGGGGGGTCCAAATAGGCCGAATGAAGTCGGAATGGCCTGAAATCAGACAAAAAATATGGGTCAATGATTTGTGAAGTGGTCGAGCAGACGACATGTCAATCGGACGTGCCGTGGGCCCGCGGTGACCGAGAACGCAATTCTGGTGTCATAAACGGCCAAAACGGGCGTCAAACGGTCAAATTCATAGCGGATGACATCAGATTGATCTGAAACCACCATGAAACATTATAACTATTATTCTTGATGTGTACGCACAGACGGCATATCAATCGGACATGCGGTTTGCACGATACGGCTCAATATGCGTGTTTTAAGTGATGCGCGCGCTTCGTAAACGCGCGTGAGGGGGGTCCAAATGGGACTAATGATGTTGGAATGTCCTGAAATCATACTAAAAATACTAGTGAGTGATTTTTGAATTGTTAGAGCAGACGACACGTCAATCGGACGTGCCGTGTGCCCGCGGTGACTGAGAACGCAGTTCTGGTGTCATAAACGGCCAAAACGGGCGTCAAATGGTCAAATTCATAGCGAACGACCTCGGATTGACCTGAAACCACAGTGAAACATTCTAATTATTATTCGTGACATGTACGTGCAGACGGAACATCAATCGGACGTGCGGTTTGCACGCAACGGCTCAATATGCGCTTTTTAATTGTTGGGCGTGCTTCCGAAAGGCGCGTGGGGTGGTCCAAACCAGCCAAACGACGTCAGATTGGCCTGAAATCGGACGAAAACAATGGGTGTGTGAATTTTGAATTGGTTGGGTAGACGACACACCAATCGGAGGTGCTGTGTGCTCGTGGTGACCGAGAACGCACTTCTGGTGCCATAAACGGCCAAAACGGGCCTCAAACTGTCAAATTCAGAGCGTACGACATCAGATTGACCTAAAATCAGAGGGGTAACACTGTAATTAGAACCATAAAATTAATGATTTTATATTTTTAAAATGATAATCTAAATTATGAATATATTTTGAAAATCGTATACTTTCGATCTGTTATAGTAAGTTTGAATTGAAATATGTTAATTTGTTTCAATTATTTGTTTATAGGCTTTATTTGGTACTAATTTTATTATTAAATTTTGATATGTAGTTATATTTGATGTGGGTTGCGGAGCATGGAAGATGACGATGATATTTATGTGGTATTCATTGTATTTTTTATATTTTTTTTAAAAAAAAATTAAAAGCTATAGCGGCCGCCATTTGGCGGACTCTATAGGCATGACCAACAGCGGCCACCATTTGGCGGCCACTGTAGCCTGTGTTTGGGTCAGCTAAAGCGGCCGCCAAACGGCGGCCACTGTTGGTCAACCCTACAGTGGCCGCCAAATGGCAGCCGCTGTTGGTCATACTTGCTTGCCTTCAGCGGCTGGCAAATGGCGGTCATTGATAGCAACAACGACGGACCAAAAGCGGCCGTCGTTTGGCAGAATCTAGGCTGCTGCTATAGACATTTATCTATGGCTTTTGGTGGCCACTAAAAGTCATATTTTTTCTAGTGATGGTGGTCCATAGGGAGCAGGCGGACGAGGCAGAGGAGCTGGCCGAGCGGCAGGTGGTGGACAACGTTTTGAGGCTCTACCACCACCCCCACTAGGAGGTCCACCCCGACCACAGGGAGCTGGAGGACAGAGGCAGGCTCAGCTTCAGGCAGCGGAGGCCTATTACTACGACACACCAGAGATGATTCGAGGTACTATCTATGTCTACTACACCCTTGCTGCAATTCTTATAGACACAAGAGTGAGTCATTCTTTCATTGCCGCTGCCCTTGTTCGGATTTCAGAGATTCCGACGGAGTCGTTGGCTCGATCCTTATGGCTAGAGACTCCTATGGGAGAAGACTCGACAATTATGCACTAGTGACGAGAGTGTGAGCTTACTCTAGGAGGTGAGATCTTCGGCTGGGATCTTCTTGTAGCGGCGTCGAGGCCTTACGACGTCATCTTGGGCATGGATTGGTTATCTACAGTCCATGCTCAGATCGACTGTATTAGGTGCAAGGTGCGGTGTGTCTGCACCGATGGGAGCAGGTTCAACTTCACTGGAGAGAAGGGAGCCTTTGCAGTTCAGGATGGACTCACTCAAAGGAGAGGACAACTGATCACTCATCAGTCGACTAGTCTTATCCTGGGAGCAGTTGATGTGAGGAGTCCGAGTTTTCCTGTTGTGGTGGATCAGTATGCAGACATTTTTTCTGACGAAGTTCTAGGACTACCTCCTCACAGAGAGGTAGACTTCTATATTGACCTGTACCCTGGGATAACCCCAATATCTACTCCAGCATATCGGATGGCTCCCGCTAAGCTTCATGAGCTACGGGTACAGCTGGAGGACTTGTAGGGCAAGAGATTCATTCGACCCAGTGTTTCACCCTGGGCTTCCCTGATTTTGTTCGCCAAGAAGGCAGACGGGAGCTTGCGACTGTGTGTCGATTACCGTTGACTGAATCAGGTTACCATGAAGAACAAGTATCCGTTTCTGAGGATTGACGACCTCTTCGATTAGCTCAAGGGAGCACGGTGGTTCTCGAAGATAGACCTCAGGTTAGGCTATCATCAGCTCAGAGTTCGAGATGAAGATGTGCATAAGACGGCCTTCAGGTGTCGGTATGTCCACTATGAGTTCTTGGTTATGCCTTTCGAAGTAACCAACGCTCCAGCAGTGTTCATGAGTCTCATGAACATGATCTTCTAGCCTTACCTGGATCGATTTGTTATAGTCTTCATCGACGACATATTGATTTAATCGACCATTGAGGAGGAGCACGCCTACCACTTGCGGGTTGTACTGGACACACTCCGAGAGCACAAGATTTATGGTAAGCTCTAAAAGTGTAAGTTCTAGATACGTGAGGTCCACTTCTTGGGGCACTTCATCTCTGAGGTGGGAGTTTTGGTGGATCCTGCGAAGATCGAGGAAGTGCTATCTTAGGAGCCACCCAGGAGCGTGACAGAGGTGAGGAGTTTCCTGGGTCTGGCTGGGTACAATAGGAGGTTTGTTCCAGACTTCTCCAGAGTTTCATCACCACTTTCAGCCTTGACGAAGAAGGGGAAACCTTTCGTGTGGTCAGATAGATGTCAGCAGAGCTTCCAGGAGCTGAGATAGAGATTGACCAGTGTACCCATCTTGAGGCTACCGGAGGAGGGAGTAGGGTACGTAGTCTACTGCGATGCATCAGGGACCGGACTCGGGTGTGTCCTGATACAGGAGCGGGCAGTGATCATCTATGGATCACGACAGTTGAGGCAGCACGAGCAAAACTACGCTACCCATGACATGGAGTTAGCAGCAGTGGTCTTCGCTCTGAAGATGTGGCAGCACTATCTGATTGGAGAGCGCTTTATAGTCTACTCTGACCACCAGAGTCTCTGGTACATCTTCTCACAGAAGGACCTGAACCTGAGACAACGACGATGGATCGAGTTCCTCCAGGACTATGACTTTGAGATAGTATATACTCCTAGAAAGGGGAACGTATTAGCCGATGATCTCAGCAGGAGGACAAGCATTCAACTACTTGGAGAGGCGACAGAGCAGTTAGCCGCTTGGAAGATATCCTTCGTGGATAGAGATGGGGCATCCTTTCTACAGTCTCTCACAGTAACTCCTCCAATACTTCAACGAGTCAAAGAGGTACAGCGTGAGGACGTTGACTGTGAGACGCGGCGTGCACAGACATCCACAGGACAGGAACCTGATGGATTTTATGTATGAGGATACCATGTTATCCTTTTCAGAGGACGTACTATGGTACCAGCTGCTTTATAGGAGGAGGTGCTGAGAGAGTTTCACACTTCCCCTTTAGCAGTACATGCAGGGGTAGCGAAGATGTACTAGGATCTCAAACGACAGCACTGGTGGCCGAGTATGAAGAAGGTTATAGCAGAGTTCGTTTCATGATGCCTCACCTGCTAGCAGGTGAAGGAAGAGCACCAGGTACCAGCAGTCTTGGTACAACCCTTGGAAGTCCTAGAGTGAAAGTGGGACGGGATATCTATGGATTTCGTGACTGGACTTCCACTTACATCCATAGGACATGACTCCATTTGGGTGATCGTCGACCGACTCACCAAGTCGGCCCACTTCTTACCCATCAGAGGGCAGGGATCAGTGGAGAGCTTGGGATGCCTCTACATTCAAGATATCGTACGAATTCATGGTGTTCCATCATCTATCGTCTCTGATATAGATGCTCTCTTTACTTCCCGGCTTTGGAAGGGGTTGCAGGAGGCATTTGGGATGCAGCTACGCCTGATCACCGCCTTTCACCCTCAGACGGATGGTCAGACGGAGATGACCATTCAGACTCTCGAGGACATGCTCCGTGCATGTGTCCTCGACTTTGGTCGCAGCTGGGAGGATCACCTACCCTTGGTGGAGTTTGCGTACAACAACAGCCATCACTCCAACATCGGGATGGCACCATATGAGGCATTGTATGGCCGACCTTGCTGATCACCTCTGTGCTGGACAGACCCTGGGGAGTCAGCACTTGTGGGACCAGAGATGGTCCAGGCCACGATGGAGAAGGTACAGGTCATCCGGGAGCGGATGTGGATAGCTCAGAGCCGACAGAAGTCCTATGCTGACAGGAGGCGGAGAACACTAGAGTTCGAGGATGGTGACCACGTTTTCTTATGGGTCTCACCTCGATGTGGATTACGGAGATTTGGCCGGGGAGGCAAGTTATCTCCGCGCTTCATCGGACCATTCCAGGTTCTCAGTAGGATAGGCGATGTGGCTTATCGCTTGGCTCTTCCACCTCAGTTTCACCAAGTGCACGACGTCTTCCACGTATCTCAGCTGAGGAGATACGTGCATGACCCGACACATATCATCGACCATGGGGAGCTAGACATCGATGACGGGGCGACTTTTACAGAGGTTCCAGTGGAGATCGAGGATCGACAGGAGCGGGTCCTACGTGGATGGTCGATTCCTCTAGTGCGCATCAGGTGGCACCACGGGAACCTCCAGGAGATCACTTGGGCGCGAGAGGCTCAGATGCATGCACAATACCCTCATTTGTTTCCCTAGTTTGTGTTGTATCTTTATTGGGATGTAAAGCCCTGAGGTGGGAGTAATGTAAAGACCAGTAAATTTCAAGGAAATTTTTTTCTTAATTTCTTTGGGATTTTACGAGTACGTAGTTTCTTACAGCACTTGATTCCGAGGCCCGGTGTGCCCAGAATCAATTTCCGAAGTTTAGCTCAGGTTCGTTCAGTGAACGAACAAGCGGGTTTTTCTAACTTTTGAATCAGTGCTCGGAATCGAAATCCGAGGGCACCGATGAAACCGCAGTGCCGGTAATTGCTTATGAAGACTTTTTCTGGAGCTTCGTTTGCTCAGGAAGAGTTGTTTAAAAAAATGTGGATTAAGTGTGAAGTGAAATAAATATTGTGTTACAAATTTTATTTCTCTTCTAAGTGGTTTAATCCCATGTGTGGGAGTTGGGGTGGGACCCACTTGGTCCTAAACTCCTCTTGATGGGATATTAGTGAGGTGGTCCCCACACGATCCCCACCCCTTCAAATTTCCTAACTCCTCTAAACCCCCACATGAGTTATGTGGATTCTCCTCTTCCACATTAATGTTGCCAACTTAACTCTCCATTTAATTTGACAACACAAGTTTAATTAATTAAGTGATTTCAATTTTGAATTTTGAATTTTTGAAATGCATTCCAAGCTTTAATAAAATAAGGTGAGTCTTATTTTATTTGGCTCGGCTCATTGTGTGGATATTTTGGGGAAAGTGAGTTCTAACTCTTGAAGAACTTCATCTTCTTCAGTGAAGAACATCCCTACTTCGAAGAAGAACACTGTCACACCATTCCATCTTCTCCCCGCATCAAAGAAAGGGAGACGCCGCTTCTTCCTTGGACGTTCTCCGTCGACGTATACGGAGCCTCACCCCGCGACACCGTTTTCTGCGACCCTAGATTCTGTGAACATCTTTGAGGTAGGGGTTATGTTCAAATTTAATCAATTAAATTTGCACTTTCCCTATCGTTGAGCATGTCGTGTTTCTGGCCGCTTATTGTCAAATAACAGAGGAGGTTAGATCGCACAAACACAACCGAACCTCCTCCACTTTTTGTTGTTGGTTTTCTTTGTGGCTGGAAATGGAGGCGACGTGGTGCTGATGCACCACACGAGGATGAGAGAACCGCAACCGAAACAAGCCGCAGTGGAGATGTGTGGCACCGTCGCGCCGTGCTGATGAATCTGAAGGAAATACGGCCGGAATGGTCCGCAACGGTGGTGCGCGGTGCCGTCGCGCTGCGCCAGTCGCATAGGGGCCGCGGCGGTTGTAGAGGAGGTGACCAGACTTGGCCGGCCACCAGCGCACCATGAGGCGGGACCAGCGGATCCCGCGACAGCCACACATCCTAGAAGTCCGGGGGTTCAAAACCCCTGACCAGCTCAGCTAGGGCGGACCCCTCAGGGGTCCGCCGTTTCAGAAATTAGGGGGGCGCCCCCCCCCCCCTCCACGTCCGCCCTGCACTGGGTGGGCCGCCCCCGCCGGGCCAGACCGCCCGCGCGGGGCCGGACCGCCTGCGCCGGGCCGGACCGCCCACGCCGAGCCGGGCCACCCAGGCCGGGCCGGACCGACCCAGGGGGTATTGGGCCGGGTCGGACCGGGCCCAAACCCCCTATTTACGGACATATCCGTTCAAATGCTCATAACTTGGGCTAAAAACCTCCGATCGACGCACTGTTAGTTGCATTGGGATCCTTGGATCGAGACGGTCGTTTCAGTATATTAAAATTAAGGTTTTGGAGAAATTTTTGTATGGCTTGCTTGGTTCGAACACGAAATCAACCGGGCCCTCGGAGAGAAAACGCTTATAACTTGAGCTCCGAACATCCGATTGACATGTCGTCGACTTTGTTGGATTCCTATAAGCCAGATGGTTATTTTGGATTACTCTTTTCGAGTTTTGGATGCAGATGGAGTACGGTCAGGTTGGTTTTAGCTTAAAAACCAATCGGGCCCCTGGGACGAAAAAGCCAATAACTCTCAGACCGGGCGTCCGATTGACGCGCCATCTGTCGCATTGAGTTCCTATTGACGAGACAGAACTTTGTGATACATCAACTCAAGACTTCGTGATAGTTGATGTATAGACCCTCCTTGGCTTGTGGAGCGGACCCTCCTGGAGTCGAGCGTGCTGTGTGCAGGAACCCAAGAGCTGGTTGCGATTGTGATGACGATGACAGCTGTGCTTGGATCATACGTGGGTTCGGCTGTGAGGACGACTGTACTTGGATCCTCCATGGGTTCGGCAGGGATGACGACTGTACTTGGATCCTACATGGGTTCGACAATGACAGTTACTGTACTAGGATCCTACGTGGGTTTGGCAGCGACGACATCTGTACTTGGATCCTACGTGGGTTCGGCAGAGGAGATGATTCAGAGGCTACATCAATCATCTACACCCCTCTTCGTGAATAGTATACCTGTGTGAGCTGAGTCTTGACTTTCAATCTTTATCTTCGATAATATTGACTTTCTTTCTTGTGTGGATTGGGATGTACTTTCCTGTGTGGATTGAGTTATACTTTCCTGTGTGGACTGGGTTGTACTTGAGCTTATGAGTTGGAGCATAACTGGAATTGATGACTTAGGTATATGTATGGGCATAAACCTAAGTAGAGTCAGTTGGTACTTGTATTTTTATCTTTCCTTTTTGGTTTATCCTTTGTGGATTCTGGAGACCTTCGAGAGTCTCGAGGCCCCTACTGAGTATCGTATACTCACCCCTGCATGGGCTACACCCGCACTACGTTGTGTTGGTTGCAGACGACGAACACCGCTGATCTTGGTTGAGGCTTGAGGAGAAGGATGGTACCCGGAGGTGGTCTATCAGGAGGTACGTACACGGAGAGGACGACCGGACCAGAGGAGCCGACAAGACTATCTGTACTCACCCTTCAGGTGGGAGTTCCAGAGGATGGCTTCGTGGTTTCCGATTACTTTTCTGTTGTTGTACTTTCCCTTCAGTTGTACTGCACTTTCAGTTGGGTTTGTATACTAGCCCATTTACTTTCCAGCACTTACTTGTGTTTTCAGTTTACTTAGTGTTTACTTCAGTTTGCGTACTCTATGGTGTTTTTTTTCTTTGTAAAGGCTATGCCTTCCCTTTTTATCGGGATTCACGACTTTGGTGCTAGTTTCCAGCCCCTGGCATATGGGAGGTGGGCTTGGGGTAGTCATGGCACGGGCCCCGAGGACGGGTCATGACATGTGTCCAGACAACACTATAAAAACATTTCATCTTTAATGATGGGGTAATAAATTATTTTTAGTTGATAGAATTTTATTGTATAAATAAATACACCTTTTTAAATAATAAATTTTATGTGCAAGTATACATTAACTATTTAAATTATTTTAAAATTACAAGATTTTCTTTGAAAACAGATTACATTAAAAATTAATTGAGACATTACAAATACAAAAAATGAGTATACCATTACAAAATAATGAGACTAAATAATCAGTTTGATAATATCTAGATCCTCATTAGACTACTAATTTATCTCTAAAGATTTAGTTCCAAATTGGTTTTGGGGATTTCCTATAAGATAAATATTTAAATTTCTTAGGCATAATGTACTTAGTAGTAATTATAGAAAATGAATTATAAAATTTTCATGAATATCTACTGGTAAACTAATTGAGGGTGTTTCTTGATATCCACATAACTGTATGTGTTCTTTAAAATTAGTTGAATTTTTTTTTCTGCAAAAATAGAAAATTTAAAAAAAATATAAATTATAAAAAATTGGAAGTTGAATAAATATAGAAATAAATTTACCTTCACATGTGTTTCTAAGTTCATTAAAGGTTACTCCTATAATGAAACCATATTTTTTAATTAAAAATTGATGTTAATGGTTAGAACCTTTATTAGTAAAAATATAATTTTTCCTATATATGCATTTTTATAAAATTTGTATAAATTTTTACCTACCCCGTAACCCTTTGTAATAACAAAAAACTCATTTGAAGTAATTTGTTGTCATCATTTTAAACTGTGCACTATATATTTTTTAATATTTCATACAATTATTTTAGATGAACCATTAATAGTTTTTTTATTCAAATTCTTTCACTTTTGAATAGTTTTATGTAGAAAAAGTTTTAAACGATCACCCCTTATTAAATTTTTTTATAGGTAGAGCATTCGAAAAAATTATGGTCACCCTAACTAAACTTTTTTATTTTACATTTATGTTTTCTTATAACCTGTTTTTGAAGAAAAATTACTTAAATTTGAGAAAGGATATTTTGTAACATTCATATATCTCAGAATCCACCACTACCAACTAAATTTCCATTTAGGAAAAATTTATATACCTTATATCTATTATAAGTTTCTTACCTTTATCAACATTACTTCCTTGATCATTAAACATGAAAATATTCCTTGTTAATCATATCCATTTATTCAAAATATATTCTTCCAAAATTGATCTCACATCAAGTTGACCTATTTTTTTTAAAGAAATGGTAGCATAGACAAACTGACTAACTCAAATTTCTAGCATGAACAATAGATTTAGTTATTGAAAGGTTCATATATAATTCAGTCCTCACCTTCAAACCTTATTATCCAAAAAACATAATAGTATAAAAATTCATTTTAATGAGATTTTTTTATATAAAAAAACCATAGTTATTTAATAATCTTTATGAAATAAATAAAATATCTTAAGTTTATATATATCTATCACCAAAGTGACCAATGCATGGTTGGGGAAATGATTTCATGGAAATTCATCCTTTATCCTAAATTCAACATTTGTCTCTTAATATCAATTTTGTTTTAGTACCCACTTATACTATTTGAATAAATCTATTATAGAAAACCTTTGATGAATATAATATTTTAAAACACCATTAAAACTCTCTCTCAGTTGAGTGAAATAGGTCTCTAATGTCAAATTACCTTTCAAAAATAAAATGATACCACTTTTCATAAAAAATATAAATATCACCTATCAACTTGATTTACCATCCCCATATTCATCTTACAATTTAGATCATTATACATAAAATTTATTTATATCATGATATTGAAATATACACTTCTCAATTTTTTTTCAAAAACCATGAACCATATTTCATTAAATTCTAAAAATGTTTAAGTCTATTTGTCATTAAATTTCATTCATAAAAACAATGTTGAGTTTGGGGAAAAACCTATTAAATTTTCTTAGCAATGGAAACATCTTTAAAAGTAAACACTGTTTTTTGAAACCTTTATATGATGAAAATTGAAGACTTTTTGAAATAATAAAATAAAAAAACTTTTTGTTTCATTAAGAAATAATGATACCATGATAATAAAATCCTTATATAGTGATTAAATCCAATAAAATATCTAATTATATACATTCTTTATTAATACTAAAAGTGAGGTCAAAGATAAAAATATCACCAAATTTCTCACGGTTGGTATTTATTTTTGTATCAACCCCAAAAATATTTGTAATTTGTTTTGACATATCAAACTAAATATCATAGATAATACATTGGTTTTCCTAACATTTAATTTATAATTAATATTACTTGTAACCTTATTCTCCATGAATCAAATATCATTAATGTTTTGATCTAGAAAAATTAAACCGATCAACACATGTGCACCCCATATCACCTTAACCTCCACCAATAGTTAAAAAAGTCATTTGTATTAATACCTCTAAATTAATTTAAATCAAACTCTGATTCTTGATCATCTATTATTTTTCTTTGTTACCACATCATATTAGTGGAATCAAGACTATGTAGTGAACGGTTAATATCTTTTACAAAAAAATTTCATTTATATTAACCACATGATAATAATTATATGACCATATGAGTTGGAAAGTGTATTCATGTATATACATGAGAGTGTTTAAATATATAATCACCATGATATACCTTCCTATAAAATTAATTTATATAATAAAAAAAGACATGAAGCGATCTTTGTTTTTTCTATTTTTCTTTTAGTTACATTTTGAAAATGATCACCGAACCAATTTATTTTTCCATACGTAATATAAAAATTATATATATACTATTTAGATTTAAATTTCATAACCAATAATGGTTGTATTGTATATGATTAATCAACACCATCTATAACATCACCTTAATATTTTTTTGGTTTGTTTGATTTTGAGTGCTATCCAACCAAATTATAGTCAAGAATATTGTATAATTTAACCTCAAATGGAAAATTTAAAGAAAAAAAAATATAGCAAATAATATAGAGTAAAAAATAACATTAGATAATTACATTGAAATATTACATTGTAAAACTTCATCGGGATTATATAATGAAACATTACATTGCATTATCCACAAAAATTAAGTTTTACTATTACAAAAGAATGTTATGCTGTAACTTTCAAAAAAATATTACATTGTAACAACTATATAAAATTAAAATGAAATATTTATGGATAGTTAAAATTGAAAAACTATATAAAATTTGATATAAATGATATACTATAATATTATAGTGGAATTTTAGACTAGAATCACTATTGAAAATTATATTGGAACAAGTTAAAAAAACAAATGAATAAAAAAATATCCAGTCAAAAATAAATTTAATATTACACTGAAAATTTATAGTAGAATATTATTATATTTTATTTCATTATAACACAATAATGGACAATTACATTGAAAAAAATATGGGAATTTACAAAATAATATCACACTAGATTATTATTATGTAACATTTCACTAAAACATTACACTATAATAATTGTTATAAATTAAACTATAATAATTGTGGTCTGTTGCAGTGGAAAATTTCTATTAAATTTTATAGTTATGTTTCACCAGAATATTATAATATAAGTCAAAATTTGAACAACTATAAAAAATTATAGTGGAACAACTATGGAGAGTTACATTATTAAAACTATTGAAAATTCAGTGTATATTTCACTAGAATATTATAGTGTAATGTTAGATTTAAATAAAAATTTAATTTTAGGCTATAAAATTAAATTAGAGTATTAAAATATATAATTTCAAATTTTTTCTAGTGGAAAATAATGTGGTAACATTACATTGGAAACTTATTTTAATAAATAACATTATAAATTCCAATTGGAAAAAATAAATTATCATAGGAAAAAAGTATAAAAAAACCAGAAAATATATTTTCAAAACAAAAAAGGTTGACTCTATTTCACATTAAAATTCCTATAAACTATACTATTATTAAATTTTAATTATTAATAGAATATAAATTTTTCATTATATTGGAAAATTAAACTAAAAATAACATTTTAAAAAATAACACTATCTAATGAAGTAAACACATCTTCTTTAGTGTTGATTTCCCTATAAAGCTATATATTATCTTAAAATCATGGGAAAAAGAGGATCCGACCATTAGAATAATAGAGAAACCATAATAATTTTGAAAAATGTGATTGAAAGGATATGTGGTTTAAGAAAACAATACATCATAACATATGAAAATACAACTTCAATAAATGATTGATTCACTTCATTTTTTCCTAAAGATAATCTGATTTCCAAAAATCGACTAGAATAATCTTGATTTTTATGACACTAATATTTTAACTAGATGATTTTTAATTTCTTTTCATATATGAATAAATGATTTACCCCTCTTTATTTATCTCACACCCAATCAGTTTTACCTAGAAAATTGATATGCTCCATCATCTTAAGAAACTATTGGATGCTCTAGTAAATAGTGTTATTGGATAATATAATTATATATTAAGATAGGTAATAGAAAAAAACATAATAGGAAGAACCCCTTCGATAGACCTGGCTGATGTAGTGAAGCATCTAGGTGGGGGAAAAATACTACCCTGATATTCTTCTTCTTTTGACCCACCATCACTTCCCCCTCTATTCAAGATGTATGAATATTTATCAAAATGTCAGTCCAAGGAATTACTTCTTCATTTCTCTCTTCCTTATCCCCCTTATTATAGTTCTAAAAATATAAATATCATCATATTTCAAATTTTAGGGTTTTGGGAGTTGGGGTTTTGTTAGATTATAGTGAAACCTATGAAAAATGAATGGGATTTTGTTTGAGGGACTTGAGGTTCTGATTTAGTTCAATTTCACTTAATTGTAAAGAGTTCGGACGCATTATAAATATATGGTATGGTTCATGAAATATTTTCACTTACACAAATTTTACTCTAGGTCTTTTATTAATTTTTATGGTGAATAATGATCTAAATAGCCATCACATGACTTCTCAGAGTTTTTTATGTAGGTTTATCTTTGTTGTTAGATTTTTAACTGTATGTTTTTATATTATGAAGGTTTTTTTGGTTATTAAATTGGGTTATTTAATTTTATGAAACCTATTTATGATCGTTGGGGTAGCATGATATCACTAATATTGGACTTGTTAGGTGGTCTTGACCTTCTATATTTCTTTTTAATTTATTTATTTTCAAGTTTTGTATTTCATAATTCTTCCATAAATTTAAAAACATTTAAAAATATTTTTTTAAGTGTTAATGAGTTGTCTTGTTTATTATTTTGATTAGTTGAACATATAGATTTCCATGGAATATGACATGATTTTTTTGCGAGTTATTGTGATTATATAATTAGTTATGAACCAATCCACATGTTGTTCCCTGGATTTAAAATGGTTGGTAAAGTTTATGGTTACCCAATATAACTCCTTAAAATAATAGTTCCATTATTGAATTTTATTCACATGTTCAACATACATTATATATTAGTTATTTTCCATAAACCTAAGGTTTTTCCATGCACTAAATTAGTTTAATGATAAGATATTATTTACATAATTTATGGGTATATAGTTAAAATAAAAGTGTATTAGGTTATGTAATACAAAGGGTTTTTTTGGATTATGTTAAATGTTTTCATTTTAGTTATTTTAATGAAGTGCTTGGTTCATTATCATATATTGGGTTTGGACTAAAAATGAAACTTTACTAATAGTGTTATGTTATTACATTGTGTATGCATTAATAATGGGTAGTGATTGGTTTTTAAAGTAATAATTAAATATTATAAACCTTTTTTACTATAAGTGTCATTGAAAAATAAAGTTGGAGATAATCCACGCTTAAATTATTCCACCATGAATAGTAATTAATTAATAAAAAAATTAAGTATTATTTTTTTATTTTAAACCAAACTCTCAATTTATAAACACTAATTATTTTGTTTTTAAATAGTGTTAAGTATGGGTGAAGTTTAAAAATAAATTTTTTCTTGTTTTGTAAACGAATCCATATGAAATCACAACTCTTGTATCCATATTCTAAATATATTTTAATAAAACTTACATTTAAATAATTCCTATGAAATATATTTTAAATTAAATATGGATTAAATGGGTAAAAATATTCTATTTGGATATGAGAATTTGATGTATGGTTAACTAATAGTTAAATCATCCCTTGAATGGTTGTTTTGATAAAGTAATACTCAAAATTGGAAAATTTGTTTAGATAATAATTACACATATTTCCACTAGTATACATCAGATATTAGCCATTCCAACTATTGTATTTTAGATTTTATTGAAACTAATAGGACTTAATTGTTACTTACTACTTTATTTTCTTACAAGTTAATTTTCTTTGATTATGGATATATTATCCCTTATGTGTTGTTTAGATTGAAAGTTAGTATGTTTTGATTAATGATATATTATCCTTTATGCCATGTTTGAACTGTAAGATAGTATTTTTTTATTATAATATGCCATACTTAGCTCATTAAATATGTTATGATGAAATTTAGTATTAAATACATGTTTATATCGCTTTGTTATATTAAATCTTATGAAATGGGATATAATATTGTTATAAGATTTATAAATAGGTCTCTTAGCCAATGAAAGAATGATTTTTAAATAAATGGGATGGATTTAAGAATTACCTAAATTATTCACTATTGGGGACATGTAACTTCACTTATTTTCATTTTAGGTATGATAGGAATTATCTTAGGTGATGGTTTCATGATAAATTATTTGGAAGTGTTTTCTATCTTAGGTGGTTCAGTTTTAATGAAGTATGGGAGCATGGAGTCCATGTTTGGAAATATTTTTCTTGACACATCACCCTATTGTTTTTATTTTGGTTTCATGGGGTATATTAGGATACCTTTTCATGACTCAATATGTAGGGGTCTACCTGACTAGTGGTAAGACAAGTGTGACACCCCAATACTTCCTCTAATAGGTGAGAGGCTAGCGACAAGCACTAAGTAGGCATAACTCACACATGGTAGGTCTTAGCCTACGTACCTATACACACACTCAAATATCTAAAAAATCCCATAAAACACTAATGGTAAGGTATAATGATACCATAATTATTGAATAACATCAATCCCACATCGGAGTATGACGAAAGTATCAAAAGGAATTAAGGGACAAATACAAGACCACCATAAAGACTACAAAATGATTCCAACCTACTTATAGGTAGGGGAATAATATCTAATACAAATCCTAGTAAAACCAATATCAATATACCTAAACTATTCCCAGCCTACTCCTTGTCATACAAAGATTCCATAAAAAAGGCCATTCGTCGACATAAAACATGACATGGTCGGGTAAATCCCATGAAACAATTATTATAACAATAATAAGTGAGACACCATGAAATCACCAAACATAAAGAATAAATATAGTAGTAAACTCATCCTATGGTTTGTTAATTTGTATATGAGACATAAAAATAATAATAAAAAAACAAGATATACTCAAGATAGACTCCATGTCTCAAATAAGTCTTAGCTATATTGTTAGGAAAAATATTCTACTCAAAGATTCAAGGTAATGCTCATTTGGGAGATCTCACTCCATGATATATACTATCACTAATGGAATTCATATGATAGGTAATGATCACATACTATTTCAAAAAAAAAAATAATCATGAAAAACAACAAGGAAATTTATATATAGATTGGGGATTACACCCATGGATCACGGGGGACACCGCAAGACCCTATAATAACTCACTAAGTATGAGATCGTATGCACAATAATACAAAAAAACATACTAGATTGAAATTATTGATAGGGGGTCAAATACTTGTGAATATTGGTCATGATTATACTATAATCCCCACCTAGGGTACAAGAAGGAATGTTAGAGGATTAAAACCTGGGTCTACTTAGAGGAAAAATACAAACTCTCTACAAAAATCATCCCATATAGAGGATCATAATCCAATAATCAAGACATGATGCATGAATATACCCTCATAGGGATGGAATAATGAAACACACCCAACTAAACCTGGTATATATTGATGAGATGGAGGGCCTTAACTTTACCTGAAAAAATTACATGTCATGTACTATGGTGAACATGAAATATCTTTCTTACCCCGAGTCTTACCATGTCTCTCCATGTCACACGACATGTGTTACTCCAAATACATAGTTTTTTCTTAAAGATATACAATATGTATATATCATTATAGAAATCGATGTGTTTTATGGTCCTTCCTGTGATTAATATCTCATTCCCATGTATTCAGGGAATGCCCATTTACACCAGCTGTTCCCAAGTACTTTCCATAGTACACGACATGTTACCTATATCACATGATGTGTAGGGGATGGTACAAAATGTGATGTGAGTATTCTTACCATTAATGTATACCTTACAAAGTACACAACATGCCCCCCATAATAAATGGTGCGTAGAGATACATGTGATCTTGGTTGTGTACTCCCTATACATGATGATACATCCTCCAAGGGTTACACAACATGTGACATGAAACACATGTAGTGTAGAACCACAAGGATTCTTGGGTGTGTAATCCCTATACACACTAGTTGATCGAACCTTGTTCACCATTGATGGCTAGATTTTGGTCATATCCTCTACTTGGGAAACTTCCACCATCACACGTCATGACTAACACAAGAGAAACCATGAATCACAAGTATCTAATCCAAACCCTGATCACCCATAGTCATTCCATCACTTGATCATGTTGTTAATCCCAATCCCAAACCTACAATGATGATACATTTCGAAAAGATAAAATTCACAATGATTTTCAACTGGGCATTTGTCGAACCTATAACCAAATGGAATATCAATGAGGTACACATAATGAAAGGTAGGAGAAAAATCAATAAATACACAAAGAGGAATGAAAATAGGAAATTTTTTAGATTTTCCTAATTTTAATTTTATTATAATGATTGGAATAGAACCTTGAAATAAATAATAAAAATACCCAAAATACTTGAAGATAAATACAATCCCGCAAGAATGAACAACCCATGAATGAATTTGTTGGTGGATCTGATTCAAATTCTTTATGAAATAACTAATGTAGAAATAAAACAATGAAAAAATTACCTAACTTGAGTTAGGATCAATTGTTGATGAAGAATATATTTTCATTGTTATCTTTTTCATGATCTACGAGCATTATTTTCAAAAATGACCCTCATGTAATTGATCATGATCCTTGATCAGTTGTCATTTCTCAAGATCTCCTCAAAAATATAATCACTCAATATAAGGGTTATACATATAAACTTAGGTATTTTGAATAAATTTGTTTATATAAAGGATCCTAGGTTAGGATTTTATTAAATAATTCATTATTTTTTTTAAATTTATTTAATTATTTCTCCCATGGTGGTGCTTAAGTCCAGCACCCAATGCCAATAAATATTAAATCATACCAATGTTAAAACCCACATTCTAGATTCAATAGAAGTATTACATTTTTCATATGAGTCCCTGTTTAGAATCTATTCCATTATTTCTAAAAAACTATGTGTACATGATATAATATATTTAATATTTTTATTATATCAACACCGAGGCTCACTGGGCCATGTAATCTTGAATTGTCTCAGTGTATAACTCTTAAAATATTCCTAAAAATATTTTAAAGTATTGCAATAAAAAATAGAGATGTTACATTCTCCCCAACTTAGGTATTTTTTCCCCAAAATGAAAATATCCTACTAAAAAAGACAAGGGTATTGAGCTCATGTCTGGGTCTCATGCTCCCAAGTGTCCTACATATTCTTATTTTCCCCTTGATAAATACCAATGGAATTTATCATCCTGAGAGGATATTATCTTAAAATACTTGATCACTACTAGGTACTCTATGAAGGTAGTTATATCCTTGATGTCCAGCTCACCCCGATCAATGACATGTGAGAGGGCATGCACACACCTCAAAAAATGAAATAGGTGGAATACTTTGTTTACCCAGTCTAACTATGAAGGTAGGGATAAGAGGAATGTCACCTCACTGAACCTATATTGTATCTAAAAACAACCAATGAATCTATATGATTACTTTACACCCAAGATAAATCTCCTTAGTTCTTTATGAGATGAGATCTCTCAGAACACACAGTCTCTTCATCGATATCCAAAGGATGATGTCGTTAATCCACAAAGAACATATGAAATTACTGATTAGTAATCATAATCCCATGGATGAACTGAATCCATTATGACCATTTCTTTCAATAACTCTAGGACCACAAGTATGTCTCCCTCTAGCTTTGACTATTACAGTGGTGACCTGCAGGGTCTACCGTGCATGGTCTTAAATGGTTCTAAACTGATGGTTGAGTGGTAGCTATGATGATATGAAAACTCCATCAATGGTAGATAATACTCCTAGTAATATACCAAATATAACATACAATCCCGAAGTGTGTTCCCCAAAACCTAAATATTCCACTTTACCTAGCCGCCTATGGTAGAAAATTTGTTCTCCAACAAAAATGAGTCCCAAATCCTGTCCCATTCTCTCCCTAATAATGAAGTGAAGTGAAAATCATTGTTAGAAATGATCATATAGGTAATTCCATGAAGTATAAATACTTTTTTCACACACAGTAATATGAAACTCTCTATTAATATCTACCCTCAGATGGTTAGGAAGTGGGACAACTTGGGGAGTTAGGTGAGGATCACTCAAATACCATCGCAACCTCTCACTGATCATAAGTGCTCTAAATTGAAAACCACATTGATATTATTCCATTCCCAATTTCATCCAGGAACCTCGACCTCTACCTATTGATAGGCCAGAAATCAAGAATTATAATCTACAATAAGTTACAACATCATTTTCCACCAAACTTGATTCCAAAGGATCTTGGTACATCCTCACCTCTCCTCGATGTATTTACAAGGGAATTAAACTTCCTTAGTACCACCTCTTGTAGTGTGATTGGTGTCATTTCCCATCCTTAGAAGGATTAAATACTCGAAACCTTTGAAAAACCCACAAATAAAAATTCCATTGGATACTTGGTCATACATGACCTCACAATTCATAACCCTAAGTTGTTCCTCCTTGAAATAATAAAGAATTTGTTGGGTAGAAATGACCAACAGGAGATACACCGAATTATCCTTGTCCTCAAGGGTTGATTGTAAAGAGGTAAATTGGTCTGTCACCTAGTTTAACAATAGTGAAAAAGATATCCTTCTTAGAGAATATGACACTAAGACAATTTCCTTGTGTGGATATCTATCCAAAACTCCCTCAACATTTACTTGGTACACCGTTTATCCCTTGTATGAGAAGACATATCCCAAGAAGTGGAATTCCAAAATCTAGATTCTACACTTAAATAGAGTCTCAAAAAGACTATACTATTAGATAATGTCTAGAATTATCCTGAATCATCTCATGTATTGCACCACTGATGCCAGGTACACTAGGATGTCATCAGAGGAGATTACCATGAACCGATCCAAGAAGGGTTTGAAAGACCCAGTTAATAAGTATCACGACATGCGAGGGAGTTGAATAAGACAAAATGAATTGCTATGAACTCAAAAAAACCATAATAGTTTTATAAATACACCTTTGGTACATCTTCCTCTTGAACTTAGAAATGATGATAAACTATCTTACAACCAATCTATGAGAACCAATTCTCCCCAAACTAATGATCAAATAAGTCATCGATTATCATTGGTGAACACTCCTCCCTGAAAGTCACCAAATTAAGGTGACACCAATCCATTCAAAACCTCAATATCTCTTCTGGATCCTCAGTAAACAAAACAAGGATACCCAATTGAACACACTGGGTCTAAAAAGGCCCATACTCTACAGATTTCTCTAACCAAACCATACACTCTCACAGCTACCTGAGATCATCCGATATACTAGTGTGAATATCGGTCCATCCCTAGTGCATGTTTATATAGAATAATTTTTTATCAAGATATAAGTATGAAAAATAATCAGAGATGATGTACACATACTATTACAATACCTTAGGAAACTAAAAAATCATAGAATTCATTATTCCTAGGGTCATACTTGGAAATTGGTAAGAAATCATTTGTATCCTCCAACACATGAGATCATCATGATCTTCTTGGGACAAATCCTTACCAAAGGAGAAAAACTTTATTCACTATAACCATCACTGGTAACATTAAAATTAGCATGGATGGGTAGAAACCAATCTATACTAAGGAAAAAATAATATGGTCCCACTATTTCTATACAAAGATTCAATGCGAGGCCTGTCACGACCCGTCCCTTGGGGCTCATGCCGTGACTACCCCAAGCCTACCTTCCATAGGCTAGGGGATGGTGAACAACAACAAAGGCGTAATTACCTAAAACTAGGAATGCATTGACTTTATAACCTGTAAACACACACAACTGATATGAACAAGAGTAAACTGTATAACCAACAAGTGAGTACAGAAAGTAAAAAGGGGTTAGAATACAAGACCAACTAGAAAGTACAAGGAACTGAAAGTACAAGTACAACTGAGGAAAAAGGAAAAACAGCTATTGGGTCGTCCTCTGAGGTTCCTACCTGAAGGGTAGGTACAGATCACCTCCTCAACACTCCACGTTCATCCGTATCCTCCATGTACCGACACGCCGTAAGGTCCACCTCTGGGTACCGTCCAGTCCTGATACTCTCAGCCTCGGTCAGCACTGTCCGTCATCTGCATCCAACACAACGTGGTGCGGGCATAGCCCGTGCAGGGGTGAGTATAATGACACTTAGTAGGGACCATGAGACCCTCAAGGTCTCACAAAATGCCACAAGGATAAACCACAAAGTATGAAATCAACAGATAACCCCACATAGGTATATTTTTTTAAAAGGTTGGGGTCGAAGCCTCATTTTATTATTTAAAGAAAAGACCCCACTTAGGTATATGCCCATATATATATCTAAGTTATAATGTAATCCATCTTAACCATGAGGAAAACACAAAAGTTACTGACTTATCTCAACCAAGATTTTATTTACATTATCAAAACCACGACTACTGGAGAACTCCTCCTCTATCGAGTATAGTGGGCCCACCGTGACACCAAGGAACTTCCCACTAACCTTGGACTACTGAGGTACTCCTCCTTTCAAGTACCATGGTTCTGCTGCGTCACCAAGGCGCTCCCCACCGTGGGTCTGCCACCACAACCAGGCGCTCCCCCTAATAGCCTACAGAGGTACTCCTCCTGTCGAGTACCGAGGGTCTTCCACCACAACTAGGTGCTCCTCCGCCGTGTGTCTACCGCAACAACTAGACACTCCCCACTGGGCAAGTCGAGTCACTCCGAGTCAATCAGTCAGTAATCATCAAGTCTCATCCAGCTACTAGGTCTCCACACTTTGTCTGCTCGTCTCTGGAAGGATCTACTCCATGAGCTACTGGTCAATACTCTAACTATCACGAAGTCCCACGAAGAAGTATCCCAAAGGTCCTCCATGTCATTGAGGTCTCAATGCAACAGACGACGCGTCAATCGGACCCCCGGTCTGTGAGTTATTAGCCTTTTAGTCCCGAGGGCCCGGTTGGATTCGTGCACAATCCAACCTGACTGTATCTCAACTATAACCCAAAATCCAGTGGGGTATACTCAAAGGGACTGTTATGCTCCAAGATTACTAGGGCTGATGACGGTTCGTCAAACGGACGCCCGGTGCCAATGATATGGCCAAAAGAATGTAAAGGGGCCGTAGTGTGTCCGGGTCCGGTCCGACCTAGTCTGGGCCGACCCGGTGGGTTTGGCCTGGCCCAGAGGGCGGGACAGCCAGTTAGGTTTGGCTGGGCCTGCTGGGCCCAACCCAGCAGGCCGCAAGGGGTCACAGAGGGCCGCGAGAGCACGAACCGGTCGCGAGGGTGCGGACCATCCGCGGGTCAGCGGAAGGGTGGTTCGGCATGGAGGGCGCCACAAGGGCACGTCTTGACCTGAAGGGCACTACGAGGGGCCGGTTCGGGGTAGCTTAGACAGTGTCCGAGACAGCGCGGATGGGGCCATGAGGCCAGCTCGGTCGGGGCGCCATGAGGGTGCAGCCAGTTCGGACGAGGGTAGTTTGGATGGGGTGCGGCCGGCGAGGCGGCGCAACCGGCATGGGCGGCATGGCTGGCGAGGGTTGTGTGGCCGACGAGGGGGGTGCGGTTGGCGAGGGCAACACAGCTGGTGTGGGCAGCGCGGCTGGGGAACAATGCGGCTCAGGCCGGTTTGGTCGGCGGGTGGCGCAGTTAGGCCCGGGGTAGAAGAGTTGGTTCAGCCGGGGCGCCAGAGTGTCACGGGGGAAGCACGGGTCGCAGAGGCCATGGGTAGCGCGACCATTTCCTTCATCGCCTTTGACGTTGGTTTCCTCCATTTCTAAGAACACCACAAAGAAGATTGGTATAGGGGTTGGACCACGTTGGTTTGGTCTGCACCCTTCCGTGTTTAGGGTGACAGCAGTTGGCTCACAAGAATGAAGCAAGTAACGAGCATGGAAGATATCATAAAAACATCAATTCCCATAATCCCTAATTAACAAAATATTCCCAACCCGCAAGGAAAAACATCCGCAGATCAACTTGATAAAAAGTTGGTCCGCGTTCCTTGTTTTGGAAGAAAAGTAACAAGGGAAAATATCATAATTAAATAAAATCCCTACTTTAGTTCGTTGTTCGTTGGAGAAGTCATGGGGAAGTAGATGGAGTTGTTGTTTTTTGTCACTTCCGCCACACACTTCAAATCCCAAGCTCATGCGTCAGTTCATTAACGACAATGAGGAGGGAGGGTCGGTCGTCGATGATGTCCCACGTAGGTTGCTTCCGCAAGGTGCTTCCAAGGAAGAAGTTGAAGACGCTCCTTTCTAGTGTTCTTCATTGGAAGAACGCATTCTTCGTTCTTTATTGGAGAAACTAGTTCTTTGTTGGAGATACTAGTTCTTTGTTGGAGAGTTTTCTCCCAAGTGCTCTAATCCTCATTTTCCAACCTTTTTCCAAAAAAATAATAGGTATCCCCTCCAAATAATAGAATATATATTATTTAGTTTTATGGGTTTAAAATTCAAATTGGGTGAATTAATTAAGTTTTCTCCACTTAATTAATTCATGAGGTTAGAAAAATTAAAAGAGTGGATGGGTTGACACCTTTAAAGGAGGGGGGTGGAGAGAATCTCCCTCATTAATGAGGGGAGTTTGGAGGTTTTCCTCTCCCACCATTATTAGGGGGTTTAGTTCCGGGTGGTCCCCACATTGTAACCTCTCATGGGATGTTAGGTTTGGGTGGGGCCCACCACCATAAACTCTCATGGGAGGTTAATGTGTGGTGGTACCCACCTCTAACTTCCACTTGGGTGGTTATAATAGATAAAAATAAAATAAAACATGCGATTATTTTATTTTATTATTCCCACGAAAAACCCAAAAACTATCTTCCACCCTCGACCAACTGCCTTCGATGTGAAAGTCTTCTTAAGTGAATACCAGCGCTGTGAGTTCAAATGTTCCCTTAGATTTTAATTCCGAGCACCAGTTCAAAAGTTATAAAAACCTTCCTGTATGTTTACTGAACATACCTGAACAAAACTCCAGAAATTGGTTCCGGGCACTCTGGGCCTCAGAATAACGCGCCATCAATTTTTTCGGACTCATAAAATTCCCATATATTTAAAAAAAATACATGGAAATTCAGGGTCTCTACATTCTCCCCACCTCGGAGATTTAAGTCCCCATAAGCTACAACTCATAACTAAGGGAACAAGTGAGGGTACTGAGCATGAATTTGAGCCTCCCTCTCCCATGTTCTCTCTTGGAGGTTCCTGTGCTACCAGAAAACGTGCACTAGAGGTATCAAATGTCCATGAAGGACCTGCTTCTGTCGATCCTCAATATCTACTAAAACCTCCGTAAAAGTCACCCCATCGTCGACGTCCAGTTCCCCACGGTCGATGATGTGGGAAGGGTTATGCACGTATCTCCTCAGTTGGGATACGTGAAAGACGTCGTGCACCCGGTGCAATTGAGGTGGAAGATCTAAGTGGTAAGCCACCTCTCCAACTCTGGTGAGGACCTGAAAAGGTCTGATAAATCTCAGAGATAACTTGCCGCCTCAGAAAAATCTCCGTAGACCTCGTTGAGGTGAGACCCGTAGAAAGACATGGTCGCCATCCTTGAACTCCAGAGGTCTCCATATCCTGTCAGCATACGACTTCTACCTGCTCTGTGAAGTCTTCATCTGCTCTTGGATGATCTGCACCTTCTCCATGATAGCTCGTACTGTATCTGGTCTCACCAGTGCTGACTCCCCTAGGTATGTCCAGCACAAAGGTGATCTGCAAGGTCGCCTGTACAATGCCTCAAAAGGTGCCATCCTAATGGTGGAGTGATAGCTGTTGTTTTATGAAAAATCCACCAATGGCAAGTGATCCTCCCAGTTGCGACTGTAGTCAAGGAAACAAGAACACATCATGTCCTCGAGGGTCTGAATGGTCCGCTCGGTCTGGCCATCCATCTGAGGATGGAAGGCGGTGCTCAAACGAAGCTGAGCCCCGAAAGCTTCCTGCAACCCCTTCCATAGCCGGGAAGTAAAATGTGCATCACGATCATAGAAAATCATTGAAGGTAATCCTTGTATCCACACAATCTCCTTCACATAGAGGCATCCCAAGATCTCTATTGAACCCTGCTCTCTGATCAGTAGGAAGAGGGCTGACTTGGTGAATCAGTTGACGATCACCCAGATCGAGTCATGACCTCTAGACATACGTGGAAGTTCTGTCATGAAATACATGGATATCCCATCCCACTTCCACTCTAGGACCTATAAAGGCTGAACCAAAACGTTTGGTACCTGATGCTCTGCATTCACTTGCTGACAAGTGAGGCACCGAGAGACAAACTCTACAACTGCCTTCTTCATTCCTGACCACCAGTGCTATCGTCGGAGGTCATAGTACTCTGAAGTGGATGACATTATCCCCACCTTCAAAAAATACATCAGGTGCCTGCCCTATGGATATCTGAGCACATCATGTCTCGCAGTCAGCGTCCCCATACTGCGCCTCCCTGACTCGCTGAAGAATTGGGGGAGTGACTGTAAGAGACTGAAGAAAGACGGGTCCATCTCAATCCACAAAGGATATCTGTAAAGCAGCCAGCTGCTCTGTCACCTCACCTCGTAGCTGTATACAAAATCTCCTGCTGAGTGCATCTGCAACAACATTCCCCTTCCCAAGAGTATAGACTATCTCGAAGTCATAGTCCTAGAGGAACTCAATCCAATGTTGCTGTCTTAGGTTTTGGTCCTTCTAAGAGAAGATATACCTGAGACTCTTGTGATTAAAGTACACGATAAAAGGTTCACCCATCAGATAGTGTCACCACATCTTCAAGGAGAAGACCAATGTTTCTAACTCCAGGTCATGGGTAGCGTAATTATGCTAATGTTGTCTCAGCTAATGAGATCCATATGTGATCATTGCTCGCTCCTCCATCAGGACACATTTGAGTCCGGTCCCTGATGCGTTGCAGTATACTACATACCCTATTCCTTCCTCTGAAAGCCTCAAGATGGGGGCACCAGTCAACCTCTGCCTCAACTCCTAAAAGCTTTGCTAGAATCTCTCCAACCACACAAAGGGTTTCCCCTTCTTCATCAAGGCTGATAGCGGTGCTACAAATTTGGAGAAGTCTGGCACAAACCTCCAGTAATAACCATCCAAACCCAGGAAACTCCGTACTTCCGCCACACTCCTGGGTGGATCCCAAGCAAGTACCTCCTCAATCTTCGCTGGATCCACTGCAACTATAGAAACTGATATGACATGTCCTAGAAAGTGAAACTCTCTAATCTAGAATAGGCACTTTGAGAGTTTACCATAAATCTGGTGCTCTCGGAGTGTTTCCATTACTACCCGCAAGTGATAGACATGCTCCTCCTCAGTAGTTGAGTAGATCAGAATGTCGTTGATGAAGACTATGAAAAAGAGATCGAGGTATGGCTGAAAGATCCTATTAATGAGTCCCATGAACACTGCTGGAGTGTTGGTTATGCTGAATGGCATAACCAAGAACTCGTAGTGGCCATACTGACATCTGAAGGTCGTCTTATGCACACCCTCTTCTCGAACTCTGAGTTGGTGATAGCCTGATCTGCGGTCTATCTTAGGGAACCACCGCACTCCCTTCAGCTTATCAAAGAGTTCTTCAATCATCAGGAGTGATTACTTTTTCTTCACAGTAACCTGGTTCAGGCACTGATAGTCAACACAATGCCTCAAGCTCCCATCCACCTTCTTGGCGAACAGAATCGGGGCTGCCCAGGGAGAAGCACTGGGACAGATGAATCCATTCTCCTGCAAGTCCTCTAGATGTACCCAGAGCTCGCGAAGCTCCACAGGAGCCATCCGATATGTTGGAGTAGATATAAGTGCCGTCCTTGGGTACAAGTCAATTTAAAAGTCCACCTCTCTGTGAGGAGGCAGACCCGGAACATCATTAGGGAATACATCCATGTACTGGTCCACCACTACAGGATAACTCAGACTCTCCACATCAACTGATCCAAGGGTAAGGCAAGCCAACTGATGAGTGATCGGCTGCACCCTCCTCCGGGTAAGTCCGTCCTATTCTTCAAAGGCTCCCTTCTCACCGGTGAAGGTAAACCTAGTCCCATATGTGTGGGAACACTGCACTTTGTTCCTAATATTGTCAATCTGAGCATGGACTGTAGATAATCATTCCATACCCAAGATGATGTCGTAAGGCCTCAACACCACTACTAGGAGATCACAACCAAAGATGTCACCTCGTAGAGTAAGCTCAAACTACTGGAACCAGTGTGTAATCATCAAGTCTTCTCCTGTAGGAGTCTCTAGCCGTAAGGATCGAGCCAACAACTCTGTCGAAATCTCCGAGCTCCGAAAGAGGATAATGGCAAGGAAAGAGTGACAGAAACCTGTGTCTATAAGAACTACAGCTAAGGTGGAATAGACACAGATTGTACCTCGTATCATCTTTGGAGTGTTGTGATTGTAGGCCTCAACTGTCTGGAGATGAGCTCTCCCCTGTCCACCTGCTCCCTGCAGTTGGGGTGGACCTCCTGGTGGTGGTGGCGGTAGCACCTCAAAACATTGTCCACCACCAGCTGCATGACCAGATCATATGCTATGTCTTCCTTCTCCATGAATACCACCTAGATCAAATTTCTATCTCTACTTGGGTGGTCCTTCGACCGTCTTCTTATCATCAAAATGACGGGTCGGACAGTCATGAGCCATGTGACCTTGCTCGCCGCATGTGAATCACTGCCCACTCCTGGCATGTATGTCTCTGATCCGGGTGCCCCGTACAACCGATCCTGAGTCATGAAGTCATACACCTATAGGTATGATACTCTTGGACCTCTGTGACATCTGTCTACTGCCAGTTGCAGGAGACTCCGCTATGTGTCAACTGGTGGTGGATCTCATTTCCGGAGACTGCTCAGTACGGAAACTCTCCACTAGGAGGCTCTCTCTAACACCCCTGCCTATGTCGTGATGCTGAGTGAGATCACCGAAGCTCTAATCTCCCGTCTGAGTCCCTAATCGAAGGTCCAGGCCCTGAATAAAGGGCCCCATACCATTTTGGTGGAGTAGTGTGAGAGGTTTGTGAACCTCAATGAGTACGGAGCTACAGTCATAACGCCCTGCTGCAGATGAAGTAGCTCTTGTATATGCATTTCGTGAAGAGTATCTGGGACAAAATCTACCCAAAATAGGCTCTCGAAGTCTGCCCAGAGAATAATCATCTCGTCGTGAACTTGGAGAATCAAGCTCTACCATCTGCCTGCTGGTTCCTGTAGAAGGATAGCAGTAAGAATAACCATGAGGTCGGCTGGTGTCCCTACCAGTCGGAAAAATCTAACCACAGCCTCCAGCCAATCCTCAGCCACCTTTGGGTATGTCTCTCCCCTGAAACTAGGTGGACTATGGTGCTAGAACTCGTGCAATGTGCTCAAGTGGTGTGCATCTTCTACTGCTGGGGCCGGTGGCACCGGTGGTCCAACAGGGAGTGGTACTGCTGGTGCCTTCGCTGGAAAAGGGACCTGCACTGGGGCCTCATCGCTCGATGGGCTATCTGTGCATAAAAATCTCAGGAATCTAGCTGGTCATCCGCAGGGAAGCATCCTGAAAGAAAAAGATGTGACACGGTCAAAAGATTATACCAAGTGAACTAACCTGGTTGAGCTGACTTAAAGAAAACTTTTGAAAACACACACACAATCAGTGTTTTTGTGCACTGAGTTAGAAATCAGAAGTTAGGGTCCTGGTGTATGGATACGTCGGCCGCCACACCAACACTAGAATCCCTGAACTAAGAACCACACTCACTACTCTTAATACTATTTATTCATAGAAAATAAAGGTCAGAGTCCTAGGTTCTGCGGTAGAACCGACTCCCCTGATGGCAATTTGTCATGACCAATCCCCCAGGGCCCGTGTCATGACTACCCCAAGCCCTCCTTCCATAGGCCAGGGGCTAGCGACAATCACCAAAGGTGTAATTCCCTAAAACTGGGAATAAATTGCCTTTATAACCTATAAACACACACAATTGATACAAACAAGAGTAAACTGTATAACCAATAAGTGAGTACAGAAAGTAAAAAGGGGCCAGGATACAAGCCCAACTAGAAAGTACAAGGAACTAAAAGTACAAGTACAACTGTGGAAAAAGGAAAAACCGCTACTGGGTCATCCTCCAAGGTTCCTACCTGAAGGGTAAGTAAAGATTTCCTCTTCAGCACTCCACATCCATCCGTATCCTCCGTGTACCGACACACCGTAATGTCCACCTCTGGGTACCGTCCAATCCTGGTACTCTCAGCCTCTGTCAGCACTGTCTATCGTCTGCACCCAAAACAACGAGGTGCAGACATAGCCCGTGTAGGGGTGAGTATAAGGATACTCAGTAGGGACACCAAGACCCTTAAGGTCTCACACAATCCAACAAGGATAAACCAAAAATTATGAAATCAATAGATAACCCCAATTAAGTATATGCCCATACATATACCTAAGTTATAAAGTAATCCATCTCAATCATGAGTAAAACACAAAAGTTACTGACTCATCTCAACCAGGATTTTATTCACATTATCAAAACCATGACTGCTAGAGAACTCCTCCTCTGTCGAGTACAATGGGCCTGTTGCAACACCAAGGCACTTCCCACTAACCTTGGACTACTGAGGTACTCATAATATCGAGTGCCACGGGTCTACAACGTCACCAAGGCGCTCCCCACTATGGGTCTGCTGCCAGAACCAGACGCTCCCCCTAATAGCCTACATAATTACTCCTCCTAAAGAGTACCGCGGGTCTTCCACCACAACTAGGCGCTCCTCCGCTATGGGTCTGCCGCCACAACTAGGAACTGCCCACCGGGCTAGTCGAGTCACTCCGAGTCAATCAGTCAGCAGTCGTCAATCTTAGTTAGCTATTAGCTCTCCGCACTCTGTCTTCTTGTCTCTGAAAGGATCTGCTCTATGGGCTACTGGTAGATACTCCAACTATCACAAAGTCCCATGAAGAAGTATCTCAAAGGTCCGTCACGTCATAGAGGTCTCAACACAATAGACGACGCGTCAATCAGACGCCCGACCTGTGAGTTATTAGCCTTTTAGTCCTAGGGTCCAGTTGGATTCGTGCACGATCCAACCTGACCGTATCTCAACTATAACCAAAAATCTAGTGGGGTATACTCAAAGGGACTGTCATGCTCTAAGATTACTAGGGCCACTGGCGGTTCTTCAAACGGATGCTCGGTGACAAATATATGGACAAAAGAAAGTAAAGGGGTCGTAGTGGGCCTAGGTCCAGTCCGACCCGGTCTAGTTTTACCCGGTTCATGTTGACCCAGCCTGAACCAGTAGGTCTGGCCTGACCCAGAGGGTGGGTCAACCTGTTAGGTGAGGCTTGGCCCACTGGGCCCAGCCCAGCAGACCGCGAGGTGTTGCGGAGGGTCACGAGAGCGCGAACCGGTCACGAGGGTGTGGACCGGCCACGAGTTGGTGTAGGGGTGGTTTGGCCCGGAGGGCGCTGTGAGGGCATGACTTGGCCCGAAGGGCACCACGAGTGGCTGGCTCAGGGCGGCTCAGCCTGAGGACGGGGTGACGTGGCCGGGGTGGCACGGCTAGGGCCGAGAGGCCGACTTGGTCGGGGTGCCACAACGGCATGGCTGGTTCGGACGGGGGCAGCGTGGCCGGGGTGCGGGGGCACGACTGGTGTGGGCGGCGTGACTAGCGAGGCGGCGCGACCAGCAGGGCGGCGCAACCGGAAATGGTGGCACGACCGGAGAGGGCGGTGGGACCGAAGAGGGTGGCATGGCCGGCGAGCGCGGCACGATGCAACTTGGTTGCGACGTGGCTTGGGCCAGTTCGGCAGGTGGGCAGCGCGTTTCAGCCCGGGGTGGTGGAGTCGGTTCGGCCGGGGCGCCGGAGCATCGCGGGGGCGGCGTGGGTCGCGAAGGCCATGGGTAGCATGGTCGTTGCCTTCGTCGCCTTTGACGTTTCTTTCCTCCGTTTCGAAGAACACCAAAAAGAAGATCGCCGGAGGGGTCAGACCACGTTGGTTTGGTCTGCACCCTTCCGCGTTTAGGGTGATATCAATTGGCTCATAAGAATGAAGCAAATAATGAGCATGGAAGATATCATAAAAACATCAATTCCTATAATCCCTCATTAACAAAATATTCCCAAACCACAAGGGAAAACATCCGTGGATCAACTTGATAATAAGTTGGTCCACGTTCCTTGTTTTGGAAGAAAAGTAACAAGGTAAAATATCATACATAAATAAAATCCCTACTTTCATTTGTTGTTTGTTGACGAAGTCGTGGGGAAGAAGATGTAGTTGTCATCATTCGTAGCATCCGCCGCATCCACTGCAGACTTCCAATCTTGAGCTCATGCGGCGATTCATTGATGACGATGAGGAGGGAGGGTCGGTCGACGAAGATGTCCCACGTCGGTTGCTTCCGCAAGGTGGTTCCGAGGAAGAAGTTAAAGACGCTCCTTACTGGAATTCTTCGTTGGAAGAATGTGTTCTTCTATCTTCGTTGGAGAAACTAGTTCTTCATCGGAGAGACTAGTTCTTCGTTGGAGAGTTTTCTCCCAAGAGCTCTAATCCTCCTTTTCCAACCTTTTTCCAACAAAAGAATAGGTATCCCATCCAAATAATAGATTATCTATTATTTAGTTTGATGGGTTTAAAATTCGAATTGGGTGAATTAATTAAGTTGGCTCTTCTTAATTAATTCATAAGGTTGGCATAATTAAAAGATAGGAAGGGTTGACACCATTAAAGGAGTGGGGTGAAGAGACTCTTCCTCATTAATGAGGGGAGTTGAGAGGTTTTACTCTCCCACCATTATTAGGGGGGTTTAGTCCCAGGTGGTCCCCACATCGTAACCTCTCATGGGAGGTTAGGTTCAGGTGGGCCCCACCACCATAACCTCTCATGGGAGGTTAAGGTGTGGTGGCCCCACCTCCAACATCCACTTGGGTGGTTATAACAGATAAAAATAAAATAAAACATCCATTTATTTTATTTTATTATTCCCACGAAAAACCCAAAAACTATATTCCACCCTCGACTAACTGCCATCATGGTGAAAGTCTTCTTAAGCGAATACCGGCACTGCGAGTTCAACGGTGCCCTCAGATTTCAATTCTGAGCACCGGTTCAAAAGTTATAAAAACCCGCTCGTATGTTTACTGAACGTACCCAAACAAATATTTAGAAATTTATTTCGGGCACTCTGGGTCTTGGAATCATGCGCCGTCAATTTTTACGGACTCGTAAAATTCCCATCTATTTTAAAAAAAAATACATGGAAATTTCAGGTCTTTACAAGTCCCCCTTTCTCTCTTAGTGTTAGGTTTTATAGATGAAAGGTTTACAATAAATGAACCTTCCTACTGGTGTCTCCAAACACAAAGGTCAAGCCAAGTGATCAACTTGAATCTCCAAGTATCAGACAAGGGATACAGAAAGAAAAGAGTGGCTCATGCTTGTGTCTATAATAACTACATATAAAGTATAAAACAGATAGGCCATACCTTGATTCACTCTTGGATCCTCTGGGTAATAATCATCCAACACATTCAACTTCCCATGTCTATAACCACCAGCTCCTTGAGCCTAGAATGGACTACTTGGGGGTGGTGATGGTGGAAAAGGATAAAAGTTCCATCTACCTCCTACTGCTCTCCAAGCTTCTTTGCCCCATCCTCTGCCCTAAAAACCTATCTATTCAAACTGATGTCTCTACCAGGGTGGCCTATTGATCATCTCTCTATTTTTAGTATGATGTGTAGGAATATCTCATGTGATATTTCCACATCCAGCAAAAGTGTAACAATGTCTCTACCCCGACTGTCTGAGATATACCTAAGGTCTTCATGAATGACGTAGCTTCCTATGTTGTGACCTACATCACATGCCTCCTATCAGCAGGTCCTGATCACCATAGATCCCAAGATATCACTAACATAGAAGTTAAATATACGTGTTTAACCCCTACATATCATTATCCATCACCAAAATAGCCATCCATCACTACCAAAAAACTTCGTTTATCCAGTAATATGAATTTATCAACGCTTTCTAAAAGTGGTGCTAAAGACCCCCTTTGTTAGTGCTAAAAAAAGCGCTATTAAAGAGTGTATTTAACATCAGTTTTTAGCGCTTTATAAAAGGGAATTTAATAGCACTAAAAAAGTGATTTTAAAGGGGGACATTTATCAGTGCTTTTTTACAAGTGCAGATAAAGTCCTACCATTTATCAGTGCTTGTGAAAAATAGTGATAAATGAGGGTTTTGATCAGTGTTTTTTAGAGGTTCTAATAAAGACCCCCCTTTATGAGTTCTTTTTTAGTTTCTCTGATAATGGTCAATTTCAAAAAAAATATATTTCAATAAAAAATATATTATTATATAAATATAAATATAAATATATTAATATAATATATATTTCTTAAAATATGTAATAGATAATGTAAATAGACATTTACACTTAATATATATAATATATTTAGTAAAAATAACTTATAAAATAATTAAAAAAATTATTTTTAATTAATAATTTTTTTATTATTACAATTTAATACTCATTTAGTATCAATTTGATGAAAAAAAATCAAAAAATGAATAAAATATCTAAAATATGTTGAAAACAAAACTCGAACTTCAAACGACCATAAATTTTGATATAAGTGTCTGTTTGGGCTCTACCACTTATAAAATCGAAGCCTGTGATAAGCTCTACACCCTTAGTGATAGAGGGAAACCTGTATCACATTTTTCAAGGACAAAAAATGCCCAAAAGGCCTATAAAACTAAGTTCTTAGTTGGGGTACCCCAATTTTTTAATATTCAATGAATTCTCAGCCTCATTTATGGGGGTCTTATTTCATTTTTTTGGGGAAGACTTTATTTATTCCTTGGGATTACATTCATATTTATATTATTTTTTTGAAATTTTATCATTTTTTAAAATGTAATTTTATTTATAATTAAATATATGCATGTTTTATTATATTTTCTTATAATAAATCACTCATATTAATATATATATATATATGTCAACATATTTATGTAAAAACAGGTATTCTAATATATGTAAATTAATACATATTCTAAAAATGTATTTAAAACAATATCTAACCATTTTTTAGATTATACAAATATATTTATAATGTTTATATATACATATATGTTTATAGTAATAAAAAAATATATATTTATATTATATTATATTATATTTAAATGAATATAATATATAATATATTTAAATAAATATAAGTGTGTATATATATATATATAAAACACATATATCATATAAATGTATTTAAAAATAATTATATAAATATACGAATAAAAAAATATGTATATATATGTAAATAAACAGAAATATCATTAAACATACAAAAAAGAAACATGGTGTAGTGGTAAAGGCATTCCATATTCAAAGGACAGGTGCAAATTTCGAATCGTGGTGAGAACACATGAGTCTGGAAATTCGAAAAGCTCTGATAAAAGGGGTGGTGGGTTGAAAAGAGCTGATAAAGGTGGTGATAGCATTGTTAAAGGTGTCATGGAAGCACTGATAAAGGGGGTTGAGCTCATGGACATCTGAACAAAATAAATTTACCCCCTGTAATAGCGCTACCTTTATCAGTGCTAAAAAATAACTATTAATGACCCTATTTAATAGTGCTAAAAAAGTGTTGTTAAAAGGTCCCTTTAACAGTGTTAAAAAAGTGCTGCTAAAGGACCCTTTTAACAACACTTTTTTTAATACTGTTAAAGGAAGCCTTTAATAATGATGATAAAAGCTTTGGGCCTTTAACAGTTCTCAAATTATCTGTGCTTTTTAGCACTGATAAATTCCTATTTTAGCATTTTTAAAGGCCTATTTTGTAGTATTGCATGGACTAGTATGTCATGATGCATCCACTTAACCATTAGAGGTGGGTCTATGCCTTGATTATCTAGTGGGAGAACCACGTAATCTCCACCCATAAGGACAAAAACCTCATGACCAATCCCTAACATAATGGCCTCATCACCCATTGGTTCATACTATTGAATATACTGTAGAACCACACTATCTGTGATTGTGGAAACATCCTAAAATAAGACAATACATATCACAATAAATGATTATAACTAGGGAGATGAATTAAGAAAGATATGGAAACCAAAACCCATTATTATATGATGCATATACCAATTTTTTCCCTACAACCAAATTCCTACATGTACCATGTTGAAAAGAAGGTTATCAAAGTCTTGGTGAGTGGATACATCGACCACAACACTAATAATGGATTCCATAACCTAATATCCAAAATCAAAACACTTTAAACATAATCACCATAAATCTCAATCCAAACCTCATAGAAAAATAAAACTCAAAAAATCACGTAGTGTGATGAACTAGGATATGATACCATTATGTTATGATCTATCACACCAAGGCCCACCTAGCCAGTAGTAAGTTTAGTGTGACACCCCAAGTGCACCACTAATTATATAGGGGTTGATGACCAGTTCCATATACATATAAATCACACATGGGAGGCCATAGCCTATATAGTTATACACAAACACAAATATCCATAATCCTATAAAACGTCGAAGGTAAAGTATAACTAATACCATAATGCATGCATAACATCGATCCTATATCATATTATGATAAAGTTAGTGTACATCATAAAGGCCTAAATAAAATCCCACCATAAATACTAAAAAAAGAGTCCAACCTGCCCAGAGTGAAGGGAATTTTGTCTAATGAAACACCTATTAAACCACATTATTTGTAGCCCAAACTACGATGTAATTGATCATGGTACTTCACATACCCCATAAAAAGGCTTTTCGTCTACATAAGAGATTACAAGTGTGCACACATCCCATGTAGGGGTGAATATATCAATACCCAGTAGGACACCCTGAAATCACCAAACATAAAGCCTCGAGAGAGTATTCATCTCCTAAAAAAGTATGTCAATCAAGATATGATACATATGAATAATAACAACTAAAACCATATATACTCAAGATATAATCCAAGTATCAAAGAGGTCTCAACCATTCTACCAACCACATAATTCTACTCGAGGCTGTAAGGTAACACTCATCCTGAAGATCTAACACCATAAGATATACTATCAGTAGTGGAACTCATATGAGTGGTCATGATCATCAGGTATCAACAAATAAGTACTCCCTAAAAACTCCAAGGAGATAGATACATAGATAGGAGATCACACCCATAACTCATGGGGGAAAATTCAAACCACATATGGAACAACCTACATAGTAGGGGATCATGCACAAAATGTTACCACGAACCCTAATGGATTGACCTACTAGATAGGTTATCAATTCCTAATGAATGTTGTTAAAAATGATACCATGAACCCCACATAGGGAATAATAAGTCATGACAGAGGATCACACCCTGGGTATTCTTGGATGGACACCATGAACTCAATACAAAAATCATACTATATAGGGGATCACAATTATTTTCAAAGGACATAATGCCTCATTGTACCCTTATAGGGGTAGACCAAGGAAACAAACCCATCTGAATCTGGTGTATCCTGAAGATATGGATAGCCTAAAATTTCACTAGAAAATTTACACAATGTGTACTAGGTGGTATATGACATGTCTTGCGTACCCCAAGTCTTCCTGTGTAACGACCCAAAGTTTCATTAATGGAAACCCCCCTTGATCTAATTAAATGTATCTTTATGTTTATATAAAATTTTAACTTCTTTGGTTTTATGTTAATAATTTTGACCGTTCCTAATATAGACATTGAACAATGATCACATGATTAGTATAAATATAGGGCTTTAACAAATCCAATTTACTCAGACAAAAGAAGCGATGGCCTCATCCAGTAGAATTGCTCCGTACGAAGCCCATTTTCCGGAGCTTGGAAAAGAGGTGGTGTCTTTGGGCTTCGCTCTTGACCTAGAACAATCTGAGCTTCATCATGTCAAGCTCAAACGGGACCGTCTACAGGAAAAGTGGAAGTTGATAGAAATTACCACTCGAGCGATGTTATCTGAGCCCCCCCAAGAGTCTGTCACTATCGCACACCTTACCCTAAGGTCTTATGTGACTGTTTTAAGGGGTTATGTAACAAATCTCTAGTACTATGTTCATGTATATTATTTTTGTATATAATAATGAATATACCTCCTTGTCAATTTTTTGATACATTGTAAATCGTTTTTAAAGTAAAAATAGTGTTTTTTAGTTATTATTTAATTAAGAATTATATTTTTTATATTAAGGGATTTTTGAATTAAATAATATTTTAATAAAATATTATTATTATTAAATTAATTTTTATTAAATATAAATGATCTTATAATTTTATGAATGCAATTATAATTTTTATTAAGGTTTGAAAGCCATTTCTGTCAAAACCTGTGAATTTTCGATAAATGTTAGTTTTTATTTTAGAAGTGAAAATTAAAATATTTAGAAAATTATATAGATAAAATAAATGTTATTTCTGGAATCAGGATGTCTAAATTACCCAATGGTGAATTTTTCTTAATTTTCTCAGACAATCAAATTTTTGGGTAAAAATTAAATACTGTTTAAATATATAATGTGTTTTATGACATCATAATGACCCAATAGTGATCTAATAAAATACTATAATCTTTATGTTCAGAAAATATATGTTTTAACATTAAAATAATGTGATTTTGGGTTTGTTTGACTTACTTTTCAAAGCATTAATGGACCCCTCAAGACTTTTTAAACACATTGTCTTTTTAAATTGTTTTCCATGGGAGTGTGACTCACCTCCACATAAGCAACCCTATTACTTTAAGAAGTTAGGACTTTGGCCTTATAAAATATTTTTTTCCTATTCCCTTTTCCAGAAACCATGGGCAAAAACCATGGGATGGTTTGTGGTTTGGATTAATTTAATATAAGGGGTCCCAAACCTAAATAATAAAGAATTCCCTCACCTTTCCTATATAAACCCACCCAAGCTCCCACTTCCTCCTCACTCAAAGCCTTTGGAGTTCATCCAACATCTGCCCTACTCTCTCTATAATCCTACCAAGGTTCCCCAAGCTCCCAAGAAGCCTCTCACAAGCCTCTATCTAGCCTTTGGAAGCACACTTCCAAGTAAGGGTTTTTTCTTCTTTTCTCATTTTTGTCCAATTTTCTTTAAGTTGTTTTTCCCTTTTAATTTCAATTATGAATGTTGGGGTATGGTTTCACACCTCCCTCATACTTAGATCTTAATGTTTTAATTATGGGAGACCCATTTCTCTCTCATTAAATTCCTCCCATGTACACCTGTTACTATGCCAAAATTCTGAAAGGAACTTCTCTCTCCTCATTTACATTCAAGCAATACTTTTTTATCATTAATCTAAATTCCATTAAAATTGTTGGGACATGTATCAATATGACCTTATTACTTTCCATTATATTTAGATATGATGAGGAACCCCTTTCTCTCTCATCAACCATTTTTATGAATTCTTATGTCACGCCGTTATGCTGCTGAAATTGTACCGATTTTCTAAGCCAATGCAATTGTGTAGTGAATACCATGCCCATTTCTCCATCAAGGGTATTCACCTTTATTCACATTTACTTATTGATTATAAAGTTTCATGTATGAATTCCACATTCCTTTATCGTGGAATAAATGATTATGTTTTATGAATCCATGTTTTATGATCCATGTGGCACACTTATACATGAAATGAAATGTCTAAGAAGGGTGCGCCCTTATAGCGCTCCAATGAATTGGGTAAAGTATAGTATCATGATACGTCATGTGCAATGAGTGTTGAATCATTCTAATTCAAGTGAAATGTGGGTTTACTCTTGATTTATGTGCAATGAGTATTTACTCATGCTCCATGTGCAATGAGCCTTGGCTCATGCTAATTCCATGTTAAGTGTTGTTGCCACATTTCCTTGTTATGATTATCATGCTTTATCATGACTTTATGTTGATGCTTATCTTATGCTCTATTGATATTCCTATTGTCTAACATGTATTGTACTCCTCATGTAATTCCATGTTTACACCCTTAATCGGCTTTATAGCTCACCCTTTTCTTATGCATGTCCTCAGGTTATCCCATGCAATGCTAAGTACGAGGGAATCTAGTGGTCATGTAAAGGAAGTTTTCAATAAAGATGTTGTATTTCATGTTTTAATTTTTTATGTAATGATCCTATGCCCCAAAGACACTAAACCTCTAAATCTTCTTTGTTGTATCAAGTGATGTTTTATGTAATAAATCATGTTTATGTTTGTAATAAAAGCAGGGTTGTCATAGTTGGTATCAAAGGATAGGTTTAGTTATTTTTGGGATTAGGATTAGAAAACCCTAGTAAAGCCTTAGAGACAAGACTAAGTATAATAAAAACATCCCTATGTTTTGGTGAGTATTGAGTAAGTGGGTTATCAAGCAAATACATCCCTATCTGGATACGAGCAGGTAGAGGTGGCTCTGGCACATATGTATCCTAGGGGTAAAACCTGAAAACACCGCTTTGAGCTAGACTTGAATGGGAATTGGTGCACAAAAACGGGACTTGCTGTACTCTTGGTTACGATACTCTTAGGGGATATGTTTTGATAAATTCACAATCTTAGTATGAACCCTTATTAAGGGAATTAAAAAAATTCCCCTAAGAATATATGTTAGAAAGTAGATCATGAAAAGCCTATATTGAAGCCTATAGACTCATAGGTTAAGGAAATAAAAGTTTATTTATAATTCATCAACTTTTGTCTTTGGATTACCCTTTATGTGTTACCCCTAACATTACTTTTATTCCAGCCAATGGCCGGTAGTAGGAGGACTCGGGCTAACAACCATTGTGAACATCAGTGTGATGACTGTACTAATGAGATGCCCAATCCAATGGGAGTGGGAATCACAAACTTTATCAGGATTCTCTCTCAGCTAACTCAAGTTTTGAATAGAAACATGGGTCAAGAGGAACGTTCAACCCCCCCCCCCCCCCTGAAGAAATAACAAGTCACTATCGAGAGATTCATGAGACAAAGGCCTCCTACTTTTAGTGGATCATCCAATCCCACGATCGATGGACAATGGATCAACTCCATTGAAAAGATCTTCTCCATCCTTCAATGTTCTGAACAAGAGAAGGTTCTCCTAGCTGCTTATCATATGGAGGGTGAAGCTGATCAATGGTGGATGTTGATCAAAAATACGAAGCTTGAGGAGGAGATCGAGGCGTTGGAATGGAAAGATTTCTGGAAGATGTTTTTCGATAAATATTTTCCGCGCACCCTCCGACTTAAGATGGAAAGGGACTTCCTTTCCCTCAAGCAAAAAGATGAAGAATATGTTGGAGCGTACGAGGAAAACTTCACAAGGCTTGCACGATACGCTTCGGGATTTTTCGTTACCCCCGAATGCAAAGTTGACTGCTTCTTTGGTGGGCTAAAGCCTAGCCTGTGGAAAGAATTGGCAATCCGTGACTTCGGCAGCTATGAAGAAATTGTCCGATGTACCCTCAAGGTCGAAATGGAGATTGGAGAATCATAGGGGTACCATGGGGATAAGAAGAATAAGGTGGACTTCAATGCTGGTGGTCCGATGGATAAATCCAACGGTGCTAAGAAGATCCAGTACCCCACTTTCCAAAAGTGCGGAAAGAAACACCCTGGAAATTGCCTTAAGGGGATGAGGAAATGCTTCAGGGGTGGAAGAGAAGGGCACCTAGATGTTAACTATCGGAAAGAAAGACCTACAACTACGATAGAGGAGAGGAACGCTCCGTTAGAAACTCAACTTATTGTTCAATGCTACAAATGCAAAGAACCGGGTCATTTTGCAAATCAGTGCCCTGATCCAAGGGTTTTCGGAGGCAACCAACAACCTCCAAGGTAGCAAGGAAGAGCTTTTGCCATCACTTCTGCCGAAGTGAACCCTAAAAATTAAGTGGTGAAAGGTATACTAGTTATTCATTCAAGAATAGCAAACATACTTTTTGATTCAGGTTCTACGCATTCTTTTATATCTCAAAAGTTTAGTAGAACAATCCCATCACCACTACAAATCATGGAAGTGAAGATGTTAGTGAGTACGGAAAATGGGGAAATCATTGCATCCCATGAATATAAGTCCTCCCCTATTATAATCTGTGGATTGAATTTCCTGGAGAACCTCATCATACTCCCTCTGGGGTAATTTTATGCAATTCTTGGCATGGATTGGATTTCCTTATATAGAGCCAACATAAATTGTCGGGAGAGGGAAATCACACTCCATATAGAGAATCGGCCCCCAATTCTTTACAAGTGTAAGGAGGAAGATGAATCTATTTTAGCTCCATCATCTCAAGCATGGATATTAATGCCCTATGAGCACGCGTATATGGATCAAATGATTGAGTCCAAGGAAGAAACCATCCTTTAAGAAATGCCTATTGTGAGAGAGTTCGTGGAAGTGTTTCCCGAGGAACTGTCTGGTCTTCCTCCTAGAAGAGATGTTGAATTATCAATTGAACTTATACCTGGGGAATTACCAATATCCAAGACTCCATATAGAATGGCTATTGTAGATCTAGAAGATCTGAAGAAACAACTACAGGAGAATCTGGATAAAGGGTTTATACGCCCAAGTGATTCACCATGGGGTGCACCAGTCCTCTTCGTCAAGAAGAAGGATGGGTCAATGAGACTTTGCATCGATTATCATGAGCTCAAAAAAATCATGATAAAGAACAAGTATCCTCTCCCATGAATTGATGACTTGTTTGATCAGCTGCGTGGAGTACAATACTTCTCCAAGGTGGACTTGTGGTCGGGATATTATCAAGTAAGGGTGAAGAAGGAAGATATCCCCAAGACTGATTTTTACACAAGATACGAGCACTATGAATTCATTGTAATGCCTTTCAGGATCACTAATGCTCCAGAAATATTCATGGACTTAATGAATAGATTATTTATAGATTACCTCAAAAAATTTGTGGTAGTCTTTATCGATGATATTCTAATATACTCCAAAACCAAGGAGGATCATGAGGAGAATTTAAGAACTATACTAGAGACTTTTCACAAGGAGAAGCTCTATGAAAAGTACAGCAAGTGTGAGTTCTGGTTGAAGGAGTTATCATTCTTGGGCCATATCATCACAAGAAATGGGATATCTATGGACCCCTCCAAAATAGATGCAATTATGGGATGACCGAGGCCAACATCGGTAAAGTATATCCGTAGATTCTTGGGGTTAGCTGGATATTATCGAAGATTTGTGAGAAATTTCTCACGATTGTCCAACCCTCTTACCAAGATAACTCGAAAGGGAGTAAAGTTTTCTTGGAGTGATGAATGCAAAGAAAGATTCAAGGAGTTGAAAATGAGTCTTATCACTGCACCCATGCTCACTTTACCCACAAGTGGGGAACTTTTTGTTGTTTTCAGTGATGCTTCAAAGAAGGGCTTAGGTTGTGTGTTGATGAATAATGATAAAGTTATATCCTATACCTCAAGGCAGTTGAAAATCCATGAGAGAAACTATCCAACACATGATCTGGATTTGGCGGTGGTGATCTTTGCCTTGATAATCTGGAGGCATTATCTCTATGGAGAGAAATGTGAGATATATACTGACCATAAGAGTTTTAAATATATATTCACATAGAAAGAGCTTAATATGAGCCAAAGAAGATGGATAGATCTCATCAAGGATTATGACTGTTCAATACATTACCACCCTGGGAAAGTGAACAAGGTGGCAGATGCCCTAAGTAGAAAGGACCAAGCAATTCTATCAATGATGAGAATTGAGAAAGATCCAATCTTCTTAGACTTGATGAAGGTAGACATGGGAATTATAAAGAATGGAACACCATCAATACTTTTCACAAATGATTGCTCAAACGTCTCTTTTGGAAAGGTTAAAGGATGCTCAAAAGGATGATGTGGGAATTTAGGAAAAAGTGGAAGCTATCAAAAAAGGGAAATCCTCAGAGTTTAATGTTAATGAAGAAGGAATTGTGCGGTTTGGGAAAAGAATATGTGTTCCATAAAGTCTGAAGCTGAAGAAGGAACTTTTGGATGATGGACATATTTCAAACTTCTCTATTCACCCAGGGAGAAAAAAGATGTATTGAGATCTCCGAGAAAACTTTTGGTGGGATAATATAAAGAAGGATATCGCTGAATATACATCAAATTACCGGGTGTGTCAGCAAGTGAAGGAAGAGAGGCAGAAGTCTAAGGGGATGATGCAACCATTGCCCATACCAGAATGGAAATGGGAGAACATCACCATGGTCTTTGTCACTGGACTTCCAAGGACATCCAAAGGTAACAATGAAATCTTGGTTGTCGTGGATTGTCTTATAAAGATTGTACACTTCATTGCTATTCGGGAGGATTTCTCATTGGATCAACTAGAATAGATATATATCAAGGAAGTGGTAAGGTTGCATGGAGTACCACTATCTATTGTGTCTGACTGAGATCCAAGATTCAACTCTATGTTTTGGAATCGTCTTCCACATGCTCTGAATACTGAACTGAACTTCAGTATGGCTTATCATCCTCAAACTGATGGCCAATCCGAGTGGACTATCCAAACACTTGAGGACATGTTGAGAGCATGCTCAATGGACTTTAAAGGAGGATGGGATCAACATCTTCCTCTGGTTGAGTTCTCTTATAATAATAGTTTCCACTCAAGCATCCAAATGGCACCATATGAAGCCCTTCATGGGAAAATGTACAGAACACCGGCGTGTTGGGATGAGGTCGGTGAACGTAAGCTGCTTGTACCAGAAATGGTCGAGGAAATTGTGGAGAAGGTGAAAACTATTCAGCAGTATATCAAGGCAGCCCAGAGTTGACAGAAGAGTTATGCAGATAATCGTCGATGAGACCTTGAGTTTAAAGTTGGATACATGGTTTTTCTATGCATATCGCTTTGGAAGAAGGTCATGAGGTTTGGAAAGAAAGGGAAGTTAAGTCCAAGGTACATCATCCCCTTCGAGATTCTTGATCGTGTCGAGGCTGTGGCCTATAGACTAGCACTTCCACCTACCATGGCCAATGTACATGATGTCTTTATTGTATCCCTCTTAAGGAAGTACATACCGGACCCTTCACATGCACTCTCTTCTGAGGTGGTACAGTTGGAGGATGATCTTTCTTATGAAGAGAAACCAGTGAAGATCTTAGATCGTAGAGAAAAAGTCATATGAAATAAGACAATGCCCCTCGTCAAGGTGTTTTGGAGAAACCACAAGTTTGAAGAAGCGACTTGGGAATCGGAGGAAATGATGAAGCAGAGTTACCCACATCTATTTTAGTGTGGGAAAAGGAAAATTTCGAGGGAGAAATTTCTTAAGGGGGGAATATTGTAACGACCCAAAGTTTAATTAATGGAAATCCCTCTTGATCTAATTAAATGTCTCTTTATGTTTATATAAAATGTCAACTTCTTTGGTTTTATTTTAAGAATTTTGACCGTTGCTAATATAGTCGTTGAACAGTGATCACATTATTAGTATAAATATAGGGCTTTAACAAATCGAATTTACTCAGACAAAAGAAGCGATGACCTCATCCAGTAGAATTACTCCGTACGAAGCCCATTTGTCGGAGCTCAGAAAAGATGTGGCATCTTTGGGCTTCGCTCTTGACCAAGCCCAATATGAGCTTCATCATGTCAAGCTCGAAATGGACCGTCTACGGGAAAAGTGGAAGTTGATATAAATTACCACTCGAGCGATGTTATCCGAGCCCCCAAAAGTCTGTCACCATCGCACACCTTACCCTTAGGTCTTATGCGGCTGTTTTAAGGTGTTATGTAACAAATCACTAGTACTATGTCCATGTATATTATTTTTTATATAATAATGAATATACCTCCTTGTCATTTTTCTGATACATTGTAAATAGTTTTTAAAGTACAAATAGTGTTTTTTAGTTAATATTTAATTAAGAATTCTATTTTTTTTATTAAGGGATTTTTTAATTAAATAATATTTAAATAAATTATTATTATTATTAAATTAATTTTTATTAAATATAAATGATATTATAATTTTATGAATGCAATTATAATTTTTATTATGGTTTGAAATCCATTTCTGTCAAAACCCGTGAATTTTCAATAAATGTCGGTTTTTATTTTAAAAGTGAAAATTAACATATTTAGAAAATTATTTAGATAAAATAAATGTTATTTCTGGAATCAGGATGTTGAAATTATCCAATGGTGAATTTTTCATAATTTTATAAGACAGTCAAATTTTTGGGTAAAAATTAAATACTGTTTAAATATATAATGTGTTTTATGACATCATAATGACCCAATAGTGATATAATAAAATACTATAATATTTATGTTCGGCCAATATATGTTTTACCATTAAAATAATTTGATTTTTGTTTTGTTTGACTTAATTTTCAAAGCATTAATGGACCCCTCAAGACTTTTTAAACACCTTGTCTTTTTTAAATTGTTTTCCATGGGAGTGTGACTCACCTCCACATAAGCAACCCTATTATTTTAAGACGTTATGAATTTGGCATTATAAAATATTTTTTCCTCTTCCCTTTTCCAAAAACCATGGGAAAAAACCATGGGATGGTTTGTGGTTTGGATTAATTTAATATAAGGGGTCCCAAACCTAAATAATAAAGAATTCCATCACATTTCCTATATAAACCCACCCAAGCTCCCACTTCCTCCTCACTCAAACCTTTTGAGTTCGTCCAACATCTGACCTACTCTCTCTATAATCCTCCCAAGGTGCCCCAAGCTCCCAAGAAGCCTCTCACAAGCCTCTATCTAGCCTTTGGAAGCACACTTCCAAGTAAGGGTTTTTTCTTCTTTTCTCATTTTTGTCCAATTTTCTTTAAGTTATTTTTCCCTTTTAATTTAAATTATGAATGTTGGGGTATGGCTTCACACCTCCCTCATACTGCCCTCTTTATGTTTGAATGATGGGAGACCCCTTTCTCTCCCATTAAATGCCTCCTATGTACACCTATTACTATGCCGAAATTCCGAAAGGAACTTCTCTCTACTTATTTACATTCAAGCAATACTTTTTTATCATGAATATAAATTCCATTACAATTGTTGGGGCATGTATCTATATGACCTCCTTACTATCCATTATATTTATATATGATGAGGACCCCTTTCTCTCTCATCAACCATTTTTATGAATTCTTATGTCACGCCGTTACGCTGCCGAAATTGTACCAATTTTCTAAGCCAATGCCATTGTGTAGTGAATACCATGCCCATTTCTCCATCAAGGGTATTCAACTTTATGAACATTTACTTATTGATTATAAAGTTTCATGTATGAATTCCACATTCCTTTATCGTGGAATAAATGATTATGTTTTCTGAATCCATGTTTTATGATCCATGTGGCACACTTATTTATGAAATGAAATGATTAAGAAGGGTGCACCCTTATAGCGCTCCAATGCATTGGGTAAAGTATAGTATCATGATACGTCATGTTCAATGAGTTTTGACTCATGCTAATTCAAGTGCAATGAGGGTTTACTCGTGATTTATGTGCAATGATGATTTACTCATGCTCCATGTGCAATGAGCCTTGGCTCATGCTAATTCCATGTTAAGTGTTGTTGCCACATTTCCATGTTATGATTATCATGCTTTATCACGCCTTTATGTTCATGTTTCTCTTATACTCTATTGATATGCCTATTGTCTAACATGTATTTTACTCCTCATGTTATTCCATGTGTACTCCCTTACTAGGCTTTATAGCTCACCCTTTTCTTATGCATGTCCTCAGGTTATCCCATGCAATGCTAAGTAGGAGGGAATATAGTGGTCATGTAAAGGAATTTTTCAATAAATATGTTGTATTTCATTTTTTAAGTTTTTATGTAATGATCCTATTCCCTAAATACACTAAACCTTTCGATCTTGTTTGTTGTATCAAGTGAAGTCTTATGTAATAAATCATGTTTAAGTTTGTAATAAAAGCAGGGTTGTCATATCTCGTGCCTTGCTATCTCACATGGAATGCATTACTCCAAAGGCACAACAAGTTTCTAAAGATACATGGAACGTAGAGATAGGTCTATCACTTGGATTTCCATCTGGTTCTGCCTGTGTACAACATTCCATTCCTATGTACTCAGGGTGTTCCCATGTACACTATCCATGCCCGAGTACTTTTCATAGTACACAACGTGTTCCCCAAATCACACAACATTTAGGGGCTGTTCCTGCACTCAACATGATCCATATTCCCATGAAAATGTACCTTAGAAAGTATATTTCATAATTCCTATAATTCATAGTGTGTAGTTCCATGTGGGATCCTGTGAATGTACTCCCTATATACATTGATCCTTCCACTAAGGGTTACATAGTGTGTGACTTTTTATACATGGCGTATAACACCACAAAGATTCCTGACCTTGTATTCTATATACATGATGAGATTTTTGGATATGGATCACATGAAATGTGGTACTACCACATAAAATATTTTATTTATATCCAAACAAATACCCTTGACACCACACATAGGGGGATACACGACATGTGTTTCTAAAGTACACACCATGTATTAAAGTTTATTAATGAATCCCTAGTTTGTTATGCAAATATGATCATGCCTATACCATAGAAAATTATAACTTTTTTCTCTCCTCAAATCAAGGATTTAGGTTTAATGAACCATTTTCATACTGATGGCTAGATTCCATCTATATACTCTGCTTGGGAAATTTCTATTATTACACCTCACCGCTACTACAAACCAAACCGCGAACTGTGGGTCACTGATCCAAACCTTATTCTACCATGGTCATTTTCATGTCTAATAATTTCATCAATCCCAATCCTAAACCCATGGTGATGTTCTATTTCACCAAATATCAATTTAAAAATTATTTCCCATTGGGTATTTGTTGAACTGCTGATGAAATGGAACACCGATAATGAACACATGATGAAAGGTAGAATAAAATCACAAAACACACAAAGAGGAATAAACCTCAGCCATTATTCAGGTTATACTTGAATCATTTTAATTATAATGAAAAATAGATAACCAAGAAATAAATAATATCAATTCTCTAAAATATCATAAGATAAATCCAATCCCATAAGAATGAATAACCCATGAATCAATTTGTTGGTGGATCTTATTCATGTTTGTCATGAAATAATCAATAGGGAAACAAACCAATGGAATCAAAACACCCTAACTCGAGTTATGATCAATCTATGATGAATAAATGATTTATATTGTCATTGTTTGTGTGATCCATGAGCTCTATCTGGGAAAATTATCCTCAGGAAATCAATCACGATCCTCGATCTATTGATGTTTTTTAAGATATCCCCTAATGAATCCTCTCTCAATACTAGATTTATACAGATAACCCCAGGGATTTGGAATAATTTTGTTTATAGATAGAATTATAGGTTAGGATTTTAATTTAACAATTAAATATATATATATATATATATATTTAAATTTATTTAATTATTTTTCCCATGGTGGTACTCAATCCAAACATCCAACACCGATAAAGATTATGTTGTGCCTAAGGTAAAACCCATATTCCATATTTAATAGTGGTCTCATATTTCTCACCCGAGTCCCCATTTGAGATTTATTCCATTATATATAGGAAACAATGTGTGCATGATATAATATATTTAATTTTTTTATTATATCAAAACCTAAATTCATCGGGTCTCAGAAGCTTGTGTTGTCTTAGTGCCTAGATCGAAAAATATTCCTATGAATATTTCAAAGTATTAAGAGGAAAAAATAAGGATGTTATATACCTTTTAAGTTTTTAATTATTGTTATATACTTTTTTTATATTACTATTATATAATTATCATATCATATAGGATTAATTTTATATTTTGAATTAGAAGTTACCCACTAGGCTCCTTGATTTATTTCATAGGGTTTTGGTATGTTTATAATATAGAAGGGTCATGCTAGATTTTTAGCGGAATCTTTCATTAACCTAATTTATTATTTCAAGTAGTTAAATAATTCACCAATTAAAAACCAAAGAAAAAGAGCCTCAACCCAGTTGGTGAGGACTTAACAAGTGAATCCAAGAGACCTGAGATCAAATCCAGGTGGAGAAAAATTTCTGGGTTACTGTAACAGTACTATAACATGCTCTATTTGGTACTATAGCTATCAGAACTATTCATCCATTTGGGATTTTGGTCCTTCGTGATGTCCTTGAGTCCTTCAAGGCCTCCGAGCTAGTAAGGATTTTGGACCACATCAAGGTCTTCAGGCCAGCTCAAGGCCTTTGGGCCACCCCATGGACTTTGAGCCACATGAAATTGTGTTTAAATAGACTAGGAAAACATTACAAAGGTACATTATAATGAAGAGGATTAAAGAGAAATGATAATTCACTAGAAAAGAGATAACTGATTTGGAAGAAAGAGAGGGTACACAAATTTCCCTCAGGACCAGCCTATGCATGAATATGAATCATAATAGAACAACCATGGAAAGATGAAGAGCTGACATCATGTTGTAGATGCTGGGGAGGAGCTATTCCATGTTGTTATAGTATGGATGATTTTATTCTAAGACATTTGGGTCATGTAATGTAATGAAGCTTATGGGACATGTAAGGGTTACCCTTCAATCCTTAAAAGGTGGATTATCAAAAATGAATAAAAAAAGAAGGCCTTCAGGCCATTCAGTGGTATTGAAAAACCAAAGCCCATGATTCTAGTTTCCATCCCTTAGAGATTTGGGAATTCTGTTATGGTTAGTGAACACTTGATTGAAGTAATCTCTATGTATTTTTATTAAGGATGCTACAAATTGTATCAGATCATTGTTTAAGTTTTTTTAGAATTTTATAAATAGGAGATAGGAGTTTTAGGAATTAAGGAGTAACTCATAAAAAGGATTGATTAACCTATTTATTGTGGAAGCTCAACTTACTATGGAATGTTTATGTATTGAGTAAGCATCATATATTTGAGTCATATTCTTATTTAGGTGTCTTGATTTCAGTAAGATGGAACTTGATAAGTTTTATGGGGATTAGGAAGGTTCTAAATTCTATATTGAGTCATGCATTATAGGTTTAGTTAAACATATGGAATGTGAATTTTATTTTATGATATGATTGTTATCTATGAGTAAATATAATTAATTATACGAAAATAATAATGAAATCAGTTTTTCTTGATTAATTTATTAAGGGTGTTATAATTAATTAAAATTATTATAATGTTGATAATTTTATTATTCTTTATTTACTCTTCATTCAGTGTTATGATACTAAGAGTTATTATTCATTGGGTTATTTAAACTATTCATAGATTAATATTTTTTAATACCAATTGAAATATTGAAATGAAGATAAAATATTCCTTATTTATTGAAATTGATATAACACTAGAAAAAAACCCTCAAATGGAGACAAAAATCTTTGATATTTTATTGAATCATATGGTAAATGGTGGAAAGGGACAATTAGTGTATTGCTTACATTTTACCGAGGTTATTCATTTGAACCATGCTTACATAGATCAACCAAATTGGGAGAAGTCTCACTACTAGAAATCCATGCTATACCAATGCCCCTATTCTAATAGTTTAGATAAACTATTGGGATAGGGTTCCTATATGAACAGTTTTATGAAAACCATTGGTATATGACATTTTAGAGAGTGTTTTTCCAATGGTTTTGAAACCGTTGGGATATGTCATGCTTACCCTCACTTTTCCCAATAGTATTCTAAAACCGTTGGGATATGGCATGATTATCCCCACTTTTCCAAATTGTTTTTTGAAATTATTTGGATATGAATGAATCAAATTTACCAATGATTTTTTAAAACCATTGGGTTAAAATACCACAAATATCAAATCCTAATCCACCCACATTGTGCCCTAAACGAGATCCCCCATTCTTCCCAGTGTGTGAAAACTTATTCCCAACAACCAATTTTTTGTTATTCCACTTAAAATATATAAGTACAAGATAGTTTTATGTTCTAAATCCATTTTTTCCTTTTATCATTTAGGTTTAATTAAATACAAGGCTATTTTCTATTTTGATTTTTTTAAACTAAATCTCCCCTTTTCTTTGCGAACCCTTCTTCCCTACCTATGATCCATCATTGATTCAAGTCGTTGTTTTCTCTTCCACTTAAAATTGGTAGGTTCTTACTGATTTATATGTTCTTCCTAGATTTTATTTACCTTTTTTCATTTATATTATTTTATAGACAGGGTTGTTTTTTGTTTAGTGCTTGGGTCAATAAATTTTTTTCTTGATGATTTATTTGGAGGTGTGTTTATAATATCTTAGTTATATATAAATCTATTTTGAATTATAAGAAATTATTAGACCCATTTCATGTGTGTAGTGAAAAATAAAATAGGTATTGGTTCACTGAGAACTCAATGAGGGGTTCTCCAAATTAGACCATTAGGTATCCAATGGAGGTGTATTATATATAAGTTATCCTGATGATATTTTAAAAATAAATTAATTTAAAGAACAAATATTGTTTTAAGAAATACCTCATTCTACTACTCTTCTTTTAGTCCTGGAAAATATAAGAGTCACACAAGTATCCCTATACCCTTATTCTTTTTTTATACCTCTCTTGAATCTTGTTTTTTATTAATATTCCTATAGACTGACTCTCATAGATGTAATTCTTACCATGGGTATCCCTTTGGTTATAGTTTCTCATGTCATCTTTTTTATCCTTTAAAATATGAAATGTTTGTGTGTTTTAATATTCACTTATTATTCTAGGATATCATGGGATATTCGTACCATTATAAAGTGAGAGTTTTCTCTAGATTTTCTATGGTGTATGATACCTAGAATTTTCTCTAAAATTATTTTCATTTTTATTCTTGGTATGACATTCATATAGGGAATTTGGGTTTTTGTGATAAGAAATTCAGTCAATATGGCATAAGAGTTCAAGTATGAGTAAGTGCGACTCCTTATAAATATAAAATATAAGTAAATACTGATAAATCTTTATTCTAGTTGTGTTCCATAATTATGTTAAGCCATTGTGGATGCCTATAATTGGAATTAGAACTCATAGAAGATTCCTATCCACAAAATGAGTCTCCATTTAGGGAAAATCATCTCTAAAACTGGAGTGGCAGTACATCTCTTCCAAGTTATTTAGGAAGGTATACTTTAAGTGGATTCCATATTTTTTTACTTATCTTTAAAATCCTAAGAACTTTATATTAAGAAAATATTTCTCTTCATTAATTGACATCAATGTCTCTTACTGGTTACTATAAATATTATTAACTAGTTCATCATATATCATGCTAACCTGTTGTAGTGAACTATAAATATCTTTCTCTCTTTTTGTATTCACATCTAGCTATGAATTATTGACACTCTATATCAAATTATATGTATCCTTCAATGCATGGAGTACTTACGAAAAAATATCTTCCCTATCAAAAATTGTTATTTGAAATTATTTTTTAATTATATAAATATTATGATTGGAAATTAAAAGTGTTTCACCCTTGGATTTAAACATATTTTTATATCTTCTAACTGGTTTATCTAATGAAATATCTATAGAATAAAAAAGTCAACCTTGAAATATCCTAATGTAAGACCTTTAGTAGATCAAAAAGGAAACATCAAAACAATTAGATTACCTCTATATAACATCTATTTTGTTTGGTTACTATTACACATGTCTTTTTGATTTCCATTGGGAGTCAAAAAATATAAACACGATATCATGTGGTGAGATATTATTTGTATGGAATGATTATTTTTATTTCCATCAGTGAAATTTTAAATTTTAGGAACCTCATAAATTCCTTCATATACTTTGGACATTGGTACGGATACTGGAAGCTTACCCTACCAAAACCCTCAATGAATTATCCAAATCATTACTAAATCCACCATTAAATGTTTTAAAATTACCTCTTCATAATTCAAACACTTAGAATCCACTTTAATCCACCCACCAAACTCATCCTTCCTTTTCGAATCTTTTAAATTGAACTTGTCCATATCTTTCAACCAGACACACCACCTATAGATAACACAATGTAGAACACTTCCCCTAACATAACACATTATTCCTCCAATTGAATATTTTTTCAAATGACAATTCTATATCCATTGATTAGATTAATATTCCTGAAATTATAATTCGATGGTGTTGGTGTGTTATCATCTTCTAAGCTAACCCAAGTGTTTCATATATTGAATAAACATATTGTTTTATCTATGGAACTAATTTGACTGCATCCATATAAATCCACCATATAAAACCACAATCAAGTATCCATCCTATGAAATTGTTGAAAATACATCAATATATTGTGTGATTTATAGGGAACATTGGATATTTGTTTCATAAAAGTACATCTTAAACTATTGTATTGTCCTTGTTACATTAGAGATATAAATTATAAAAAATAAATGATATCATCATAACTGGAAGCTATAAAAAATCAAAAATTATGGAAATATTTTAGTAACATGGCATTATGATATCCCACTGAATCTCATGCTTAGTGAAATCAAGGAAATTTTTATCCTTTTCAGGTGTTGTATTAGTTTTTGAAATTTTTTGTATACTATTGTACTATTTTTGGAGATGTCTGTCCTTTTTGAAATAGGAGGGAAAAACAGTGGGGGAATTCTTTGCATTCTATGGAAAATAGTGGAATTATCTGTATTCTATGTGAAATAAAAGACAGTGGAAAACAATGTAATTTTGTGTGAATTATGTGTATTCTATGATTTGTTCTTTGTGTATGGAAAATAGTGTTATTCTATATATTACATAGTAAGGGAATTCTATGTATTATGTGTTTATGCTTTGTGTATGGTTTTGTAATGTTTTAAATAAAGTTTTTGTATGGAATTGTACTTTTTTCAATGTGATATTGTCTTATATTGTTTGTTGTATAAAATTTTGGAGCTGGTATTTTTTGCAGTATTGATTTTGGACCTGCTCCGGAAAAAATAGTGGGGGTTTTCTATGTTGAATTTTGTAGGAACTCTATACCAATAGTTTAGAAATCACTGGTATAGTTTTAAGGTTCATTTATACCTATAGTTATTATTGAACCATTGGGAAAACCCTTGGTACAAGCCTATACAAATGGTTCTTAAATCGTTGGCATAGTTTTAAGGCTTTGGATCTCGGCCAATGGTTACAAACTATTGGTATATATTTAGCCCAATGTTTATCAATAAACCATTTCTATAGATGATTTTCCAATGGTCTATACCAATAGTTAAGAAATATCCATTTTTATAAGGCTATCCCCATGCCTTATCACCCAATAGTTATTCAAACAATTGGTATAAGATATACCAATGGTTTTCTACTCTGTAATAGCTGCTTAAAACTGTTGGTATGACCTCAGTTTCTAGTAGTGAATTCCAAGCCCTCACATTAGGTGAGTGAGCACCAGTATTTTCCATATTTTTGTTATACTGAATCTAGTTATGAATCACAAACACAAAGGATTTATTGATTTGATGTGAACTAAATTTAAAATAAGGGATGACCAAGTCATTGAGGATCTACTACTAGAAGAATGTGATGTGGAATAGGGGTAGATATTTATGGGGAGAATCCGGATTTTAAGATAAAAATTTATTGTAAAAAATTATGAGATACTTGATTAAATTCATAAATGATATAAAGAAGAACAATAAAATCAGCATATAGGTTTTTAATATGAAAAAACCATCGAATGAAGAGGGTTAAAAATACCATATAGAAACTCTAAAAATGGAATTGATATATTAGAGAGTAAAAAATTCAAGTAAATTCCCAAACTTGAATGTCAATGATAGTGTAGAAAAATATATGTGAAAAAAACACCCTAATACACCTCCATCTTGTCTTTGTAAATCATCTTGATCAAAATAAATGGATATAGAACCATAGGAGGTAAAATCTAACTCTTATATCATGAAAACAACACGACCTTGGGGATATTTATTTGAATATGTTTCATCCTCACACTATCTTGTGACACCCGAAGGGTTTTTATCTCTCACAATTTCACTATAATGATATACCTCCAATAGTCAACCATGAAAAATATCACACCATCTTGAGACACCAAAAGAATTTTCTCTCTTATATTCTCACCAAAATTATGTATTATAGGTCATCAATCAGGAAAAAACTTGCATTGTGTTGCAACACCCGAAGGATTTTTCTATCTCCAGGTATCGCCATCATGATGTACCATTGATAATCAAATAGGACAAGACTCATACCATATTGTGAAACCCAAATGATTTTTCTCTCTTATGATCTCTCCATTGAGATGTACCACCAATCATAAATCAGTACATTCCACGTAATCACCATTATCCAGAAGACTTTCGATAAATGGCCCCTAATAATTGATCTCATTTCTACAACTTCACACCTATTCCATATCGATGTACCACACATATTATAAAAAATGTGGTATCTCTATTTATTCTATTGGAATGATATATCTTGATCACATGTTAGGAACCTTTTCATGAGTAGATGTTAATATCATAATTTCCGATTATCCACTAGGGCTACCACATATGTGATGACCCATTTCCTCTTAATCTTAGTGGAATATATATTGAACGAATTACCAATCACCTCAGCAAGAGTAGAAGTTTATCTCATCATCATAAAAATATTCTACTACATACTATTATATATAAACCAAATCCAAATATCCTATTAATTTTAAAACAAAATTTTTCCTATCTATTAATATTGAGAATAACTCTCCATTATTGTTGAGGTAAACTCCAATATTAATGTTGAAAAAAATATCTCCATTAATTAATTTCTCTCTCCACAATAATTTTATGAATCCCAAAAATCTGTATTTTGAGAATATTAAATAATGAAAAACACCCAAAAATCCCATTTGGAAAGAAAACATGCTAGTATTATGCCAAACATCATCCTATGCTGAAAATTTGACAAAACCCTTTTGAAATTCTGATAGAAAATTAAAATCCCACAATGAAAGAAATAAAAACACTGAGGTATTAATCACATCTACATTATTACCATCATGCTATGTAATACTAGAAACAACACATCTATATCTCCCATAATAGTGAACATAACATTATTCGGATCACTTTCCAAAATTAACTACCCCCTACTCAACATCCCATGAGAATACATACACATAACCTCTCTCAACCAACTTTTATTTCTAAACATTATTATAATTTATGAATTAATCATTAATCCTCTCAAAAACATATAGAATTCTCATAATAAACCTAAAACATGAACATTACCTTTATACCACTATTGGGTAGAATCTTGATTCTGGGAAGAAAATTTATTGCAAAAAATTGTGAGAAACCTGATGAAATGATACTAACTCAAGGATATTTATCCAGAAATGCATCCACCTTTCACCATCTTGAGACACCAAAAATTGTTTTTTGATCTTTCCATCATGATATATCATTAATAATCAATTGGAAAAAACCTCACATCATATTGCGAAACCGAAAATATTTTTCTCTAATGATCTCAACATAATGATGTACCACCAATCATCAATTGGGACTAGCCTCACATAGTCTTGTGGCACCAGAAGGATGTATTTTTATCTTGATCTATCCATCATAACGTTTAACTGATCATTAAATGGGATATGTCGACCGATCATTTATATCTTTAAGAATTTCAATACATGGGTCCGATTATTGTTATAATTGCTACTAATTCACACAAGTTCCATGTAGATGAACCACATAAGCTATTGAAGACATGATAACCCCTTACTTCTCTTAGTGGAATACATCTTGAACACCTATCAAGAACCTCTGTATGAGTAAAATTCAATCTCATAATTTCCGATGAGCCACATTGGATACCGGAAACAAGATGAACCCTTTCCCCATGATCTTGATAGACCACATATTGAATAACTTTCCAACCACCTATCCAAGAGTTTAATTTAGTATCTTCATTGTCAAAATATTATACCACATCCTCTTATATAGACACAAAGTCTATATATCAAATTAATGAGGTCAATATCCATTTTCCATCCATTAATATTGAGAATAAATCTCCATTATTGGTAAGATAAACTCCTATATTAATACTGAGAAAATATATTTATTAATTAAATTTTCTCTCCTTATTAAATTTTCTGAATACAAATAGACAAATCCATATCAACATAAAAATGAGTTTCCCACAGATGAACCCAATGAAGCGTATTGTCATTCAGGAATGACTGATGTCATCACCAATGCCCTTGATAACAATAAGATTTTGGAAAATTATTGGGAGTAATGGTTATTGAATCCAAATGGGTGCCACCATTATATCATTCCTAAGAATTAATCCCATATACTAATGGGATATGGAAAATATACAAATTTTGATGATCATTGAATCCATCAACATGACCCCTAAAAAATCTCAATTATATGAAAGATAAATAGTGAAGTAATAGGAGTCGATCAAGCCAAATGCCACTGAAAGTTGAATCCGTAATATGAAGTTTACAAAAAGATAAAAGACAACCAATGGTTTATCATTGATAATTTTTTTCCACTATACTTTCAGCAACAATAGAGGATACAACCCAAAAATTAGACAGAGAAAGCATGATCACCATCATATCATGCTGGGGAATTCTAATCCAAAGTAATGTGAGGAATATGAACTATTGAATAAGGAAGATATAGTTATTGGGGACTCAAAAATGGCTCAAAAATGGGGGATGATTTCTCCTTCATTGGTACTGGGGCGATTAGGGGAAAACACCACTCGATGTTTTTTAAAAGTATATAAATAGGTTTTTTATTGATGTGTGTAATTTTTTTCATAAATTTAATTATTGGTATAATATTTTTGTATTTTATAGGTTGATATTTAAACTGGTTATAAAATAAATTAGTAATTGAAAATTAATGAGATTGATTTTGACATTGAAATATGTTGGTGTTGTGACCCAAATAATTTTTAGCAATTCTCACATATTACCACAAATGTAGTTAATTACCCTTTATTATGTTCATTAATGATGAGAAAAAATATCTAATTAACATGGTTAAAATATATATATTAATATTGGAAAATAATTCCTCTATTATATGCCATTTTTTATCTCTATGAGGTATCTTTTATAAACACCATCTCTTAGTGAAATTCAACACTACCTCTGCCTGTGGTTTTTTCCGAATTGAGTTTTCTATATAAATTTATAGTGTTCACATTTCCCCTTTTTAACATTGTTGATAATTATATGTTTTTGGAAATAAACTGGTATCATAGGTTTTGGTTTGATAACCCAGGATCCAATAAATATTTACAATCTTATTTGTCTTTTCAACAATGAAACCATAATATTTGATATTCAGATTTGGGATCGGAATACCATATTTTCAATATAAAAGGTTAAGACATGGGATGTTCTCCTACAGATGGATACATATAATGTGTTCTTGGGATTCAATAGGATTGCCAATTCATTTATTGTGGAGGAAAAGTAACCAAAAGTTCATAAGGATCTCTCACAAATCAAACAACACCTATCAAATTAACTTTTGAAGGATGTTTTGAAAGAGAAAATTAATGTTGTGTTATGGATGAAATTGTAGAAGGTTTTTATGATAAAGAGTCATACCAATAATTTACAACTGGTTAAAATAATAGACTCCCTTCACTTGTTAGAAGGTACATATATTTAAGATTATTTATCATATTTTAAAGAAATTTTTTCTTATTGAAAAAATAGGGAGGTGTAATATTAAGAAGATGATTTGAATTTAATTTTGTTATAATAATTTCCTCCTTTTTATGTGACCATTATATATACAATTATCTATATTCATGATAAAAATAATTTCAATGAAATTTTTGAAGCATTTTTTTTGATGAGAAAAGAAAAAAATATTGTGGTAGATTCGGAATATTTAGCATCGAGTTTGGTTGTTAGGGGAAGAACAAGTGAAATAATTTTTTCCCATGAGAAAGGAAGTTCAAAATATTGAAGTAAAGATAAAACGTATAATTATTTTAATAAAAAGGGAATATTAAATTTTGATGTTTGAAGTTTAAAAATAATAACTAGAATAAGAGTCCTATTAATCGGAAAGTAAATCAAGCAGAAAAATTTGATGAAGCCAATATAATAGAGGATAATAATAGTGATCATAACCTATAGTTGTTTCTAATAGGAAATCCAAATTGTTTTATGACTAGATTCTCGATTCAAAATATATTTTTCATATATTTCCCAATCAGTACTTGTTTTCAACATATTAAATTGGAGAAACATGTGGTGTGTTGATGAGAAATAATGAATCTTATAAGATTAATAGAATTTGAACTATCATAATTTAGATATTAGATGATATTGTGATAACTCTTACATATTTAAAGTATGTAATTTATTTGAAAATAAATTTAATTTTTTTTGTGTATCATTATTAAAAATGGTTATAAGTACACTGGTGAAGATGGATTTTCAAAGGATAGTAAAGTATCACTTGTTGTGATGAAAGGGAATAAAAAATTTAGTAGGTTGTGTGCTATTAAAGTCTTGAGTGTTATTGGTATTGAAGCTATTTCTAATCCTTTATCTGATGATGATATTTCCAAATTATGGCATATGTGACTTAGGAATATGAGTCAAAATGGAATGACTTAATTAAGAAAAATAATTTTTTTCTTGATGATAGGGTATCAAAAAGTTGGAATTTGTTGAGCACTATATATTTAGGAAGAATAAAAGAGTTTTATTTAAAAAGGGGACTTACAATTAAAAGGGAAACTAAACTATATTAATTATAATATTTAGGTTCCATCTATAGTTTATTTTAAATGTGGTTCAAGATACATGTCAACCAATACTGATATTTTTAAGGAAATTGTGGGTTTTATTCTTGAAGAAGAAAAATTAATCCTTTGAAACTTTTAAGTAGTGGAAGATTATGATTAAAATGTAAACTAATAGAAAAGTGAAGAATAATCATAATTAAAATGGTATTGAATTTATTTCTCATGAATTTGATTTTTTTCAAAGTAGAAGTAATTTTGAGGAATTTTATAGTTCTTGGTACTCTATAGAAAAACGGTGTGGTAGAAAACATGAAGAGAACATTGATGGGGAAGGTACGAATTATTATATCTTATTATCATTTATAGAAATAATTTTGGTTTCAATTTTATATTATTATATGCATGATAATTAATTGGTCACCCTCAACTTCTATTAGAAAGAAGACTCCATAAGAGGTATAGACTGGTACTCTTGCATCTTACCCTAATATGAAAATATTTTGATATCATGCTTATAATCACGTAGATAATGGAAAATTAGAACCTATATCTAGAAAGTGTATCTTTTATGGTTATAAATCAGGGGTTAGAGAATATAAGTTGTGGTGTCTTTAAAGGAGAAATGTTATTGTTACCGAGAATGCATTTTTTGATGAGAATTAAATGCGATGTAACACCCCTAGTGAAGAGACTTAAAAAGGATAAATTTTGCTACATTTTTTAACAGGGTGAACCTTTATTTTTGGGAGCTTACCTGATTATAACTCCATAGTTAATTGTGATTGTCCTGAAGTAGTGATCAGGATGGTTGACCTCCTAGGAAGTTTCCCAAGGCATGTGTGAGTGAGGAAAAGGCACACCAAAAGAATTTTTTTGTCTAGTGAGGATAATCATTATTCTAATAAGCTACCCTAGTGGGTAATAGTCTACAATGTTCTAGGAAGGAAACCAAGATATTATAAGAGACCCTTGGGGTTAGTTTACTAGGTTCATAACCAGAGGTTGGTTGGGTCCTTATAATGGTATGAGAGCTAATACCCAAGTATAAATGTAGTGGCACTTCCTAGGTTTGAGGTGTGGAGATATATCCACCCTGGATTCTAATACATGGACATTAAATATTTTTAGATAAATATTCATTAAATTACACAAAAAAATACCTAAGGACTATAATATTTTAATTCCTTTGGAAAATTGGAACACAATATTCTCGTTTGGTGAAATATATTCAATGTTTCCCACAAAATATCTTCCTATTAAGTACTAGTCATACACACAACCTACATAAAACATTTTTTCACAACCTATAGAAAGGAAACATAAGACAGGGTGATCTTAGATGTCTATAAGGGTAAATAAGGGATATATGTATGTATAACATGAACATAAGGGTATAAGAACATGAGAATAACAATTTAAAACGATACCCTGCATATCAAAGATCAGTGTATTAAGTCATGGAAAAAATATTGGTTGTTAATAAGACACGAATAATAATGGAATCAAATAACATGGACCATAAGAGCATAAAATTTTCATAAGACATAGATTTTTTTAATACAGATAAGTGTAGAAAATATCTTCCATATTAGTCAAGGCAAATTTTCGAAGATTAATCAGGGAACTCCATAGGCAGCTATAACTCCTGAGATATAAATCTTTAACCCATGCATTGGAATTATATATAGGTACCACCTATATTTGGTTATAACATAACCACAATCCCTGGATAAAATTTAAAAAAACATCATATAATGAAAATCATACATATGTGTGCCACAATATCATATAACATTTATCATATTAGAACTTATTAAATGAAATGAGTTTCATAAACATTTCATCAAAACATAACCAGTGGAAAAGAAATAGGTTACATAATCATTTAATCAATTAATCAAAGCATAACTTATATAAAAAGTAGAGAGTTTCATTATAATTTTATCATTTTATAACCCATGGAAGAGAAATAGGGTTTATAAAAATCGTTTCCTAAAAAACATAAACTATTATGAGAATGAATAAGAATGGTTTCCTTGGATTATATCCCTATAAAAGCATAAATAAAATCAAAGGATTTCATATTAGATAGAAAATTATTTTAAAATATCACTTAGAAAATTACTTTGGGAAAATAACTTTTATTTGATAATCACATTCTAAAATTAAAATTCATAAAACATTTTGAAAATATATATATTTTAAAACAACCTTGAAAACATATAAAGGAAGATTTAAAAATCATTTAAAACATTTCTTGGGGAAAATATCTTTTCCAATTTAATTTATTTTAAAAATATAATATTTTTAAAATTATTTTCCTTGAAAATAAAATTCAAATTTTATAAATTAATATTTAAATCAAAAAATGGTCAGGAATATGGGAAGATTCATTCATGCCTTACCCATTAAAAAAAAGATTCCTTTCACATTTTTAAAAAATTCAAAGTGAGAATTGTCTTGGAAAATGACATGAAGATTCATTTAAATAATTTTTTATAAGTAAAACTTTAGTAAAAGTGTTTTTAATAAATAATTTTAATAATATTAAAAGTATTTTTGAAAATGTTTTTAAAAAACATCGTTTTAGAAGAAAAAGGGTTTTTGATTGAAAAAATGACTTTTCTTAAAAAAATTATTTTAAAATCGTGATCACATAAAGAGAGTAAATTGAAGGGAGAGAATTTATTATATATAAACAAAGATAGTAGAAGAAAATAAATGAGTTTCTTGAGATATATATCATAATATTTCATCATTGGAAGCAAAATCATGAGCAATCATGATAAATGATGAGATTGCAATGTAACAACCTTACCACTTTGATAACATTGAATCATAGTACCATGAAATAATAAAATTAAAAGAAGCATATCATATCATGAAAATAAATATATTCATGATACAAAATTTAAAATGGGAAGTTTATACATATGTTAAATGAAAATATGTGTGTAACAGAATAAATATCTCAAAGAAGGAAAATTGAGACAAAAATATTTTACCGCTTTGGTAACTTTTGGGCCATAAAACTCATGAAATAAAGATCCTAAAATTTATTTGAAATTCCAAATAATTTTAAATATAATCATAATAAAATTAATTCATGGTTAGTATATATATCACTTAAAATAAATAGGTGGTAACTATGGCATGCGTCTAACAAAAGTAAAAAGTGAGACAAAAATCCATTACCTTAATTCTTGAATTACATATTACACATTAAAACCTACTTTATAATAAATATAATTTTTTTTAAATATTTAAAGGAATAATATTTATATATTTCATATCATATAAGATTTTATTATGACCTTTTATTACCTATTTATTAACAATTCCCTGTTAAAGTTATGTCTGAGGTAATAACTTCTTTGTTTTTTATATATATTTTAATTTTTTATATTTATTGTACTCTTAATTTTATCATGGTTCCAATATATATATACTGATAACGACGATATAAATATCATATATACTCATTATATATTTATTTATACTGATCTATAAAATTTAGTGATAGAAAATGAAATACACTATTCATAGAGGCCGTATGTCATATGTACACAGAAATGCTATTTCCATTTTATTATTGGAATGAAAGAATAAAATATGAATTATATATTACAATAAAAGAATAATTTTAATTTCATATATATCATATATATTCATTAAAACCATTCTTAATACCTTCCATGTAAAGTGTGAATGAATCAGATCATTTCGTGAGGCGGTTGTCTACCATACACACAAGCGACATTATTGTATTCCTATAAAATATAAATCTTGAATTTATGTGTGATATTTTAATTAAAAAAGAATAATAATATCATAAATATTATATATAAACAAAAAATTCATCATTATTTCCATATGTGAGAGGTGGTAATGGAAAAATGAATGACATCAATTCATGAGGTGGTAGTCCTCCGTACACACGAATGATGATTTCATAACCCATATGATAGAATTGGAGATGGTTGTAGGACATAAAATTAACCTAAAAACATATAAGTATAAAACATTTACTGATTTTATTATATCATAATGGTATAATAATAAATGAATGAGGTTGTGGAAGAAGAAAACAAAAACACTCGTTGATAAACGTTACCTCTTCTTCAGGTATCCTACTTAGTTTTTCACAAAAATAATTCCACGGATGGATTTATGTAAAAATAAGGCTTATAGGATTTTGGGTCAGAATTTGGGAAGTAATTTGGGTAGGTCTTGTCTTAAACAAAGGATTTTGAAGGTGTGAATAAGAAAGGAGAGAGGGTGGCCTTTTCTAAGTGGGAGAGAGGACACACTTGGTATTTTTGAAAAGAATCAAGGGATCCCACATTTTTCATATTTAAAAAGGTGTAAAATGTGTAATTATTGAACCTTATTGGTTTAGTTGTCTAAATATGTCCATACAATAGTTTTTATACAAGTTTATAAGTCATTTTTACCCCTATATATTTAGTTTAACCCCTCAGTAAACCCATTTTACCTTAATTGCGATAATTATTTTTTATTGAAATCAATATTCATTTTGGTAAAAAATTAATTTGAACTTATTAGAAAATATAAATTATTATAATTCCAAATATATAATCCATTTTTCTAAATTACATTTATAGAAGTGAAAAAATTTAATTTAAAATTAATCCCCTAGACGAGATGAGAAAGCAAGTTTTTAAATGGGAAATGTTTAAAAGTCTAAAATGTTTTAAAATCCAATTTTAAATATTAAATTGATTAAAATGAAGTAAATTGCATTAAAATATATACAATTTAACTAATTTACTTTAAAACAAATTTAAAATATAATTTAACTTTGTAAATAATTTAAATGAAAAGGCAGTTTTCAATTAAAATGTAGTATTTTAATAATTCATCAAAAAAATTATTCTTATCAGAAAACTAACAAAAAATAAACCTAATATAATTTTGAAATTATAATTTAAAAAATTAAAATTATTTTTTCAAATAAATTTTAAAATTTGAGAAAATTTATATTTAAAAAAACACGCATACGCGATGAAAAAGAGGGTCTTTAAGAAAAGTACTTTTCCAGCATGAGAAGATTTTATATTAAATATATGTATAATAATAATAATTTCATGAAAAAAAATTAAAATTTACTGATATATGATATAAATGTAATTTAAAAAATTTCTCATTATGGAACATTTAAATTAATTAAAATGGAGAAACATCATTCACTTTAAAAGAGTTTTCAGAAAACCCCATTTTCAGATACATAAAATAAACATACATTAAAACACAATATAAAGTTGATTAAAAAGTAATTAGGTTGATTAAATATAAATAAATAATACCTATTTTACTTTAATACTTATTTTTTTTCATTTAAATTAATTAATTTATTGAAAAGTAATAGAATTTTTAGAAAAATAGGTACTTTTCACTTTTAACTGAAAAATCAATATTTTATAAAAAATCCCAATATTTCACTATAAGAAAATTTTAATACGATTCTTCCAAAAAATGAACATATTTTTATGAAATAAATTTTCTAAAATATCTATAAATTTTCAATAATATATTCTCAAAAATAAAAATGAAAATATTTACTTAAGAAAACATATTTTTGAAGAATTTAATTACATTACTTAAAATTGATTGATTATTTACTAAACATTTATAAACAAATTTATATTGACTTGGAAATTTATATTTATATTTCATTAAATAGTTAATAGTATTCATATTCACATATTTAATAGATAGGTTATGATGGTCATATTTAAAATAATACAAATTTATGGTTCGCAGAAGCTCGGTGTCACATGTCATGCACACTATCATTATTGTGTGCAACGAAAGATAAAATCAGTGTTTCATATAAAAAAATATAAAATCAATATCACTTATAACAAAAGATAAAAAAGTTTTTCATATAATTTAACATATAAAATGGATTAAATTTAATTGAAAAAAATATATCATAACCTCTTTGGGTGTTATATTCTACCCACATAAAATGAATTTCTCCCTCAAAATTTGTTTTGCTCATCAAATGTTTAACATTTGAAAATTCCTTCATAGAAACCAAAATCATAAAATTTAATTATAAAAAATACCTTAAAAAGGGAAAGTTGGAAACATCAATGTTACCTAAATTAACTCATAACTAAGTTTCCACATAGGAGAACATAGGTGGAAAGTAAAGATTTGGACAAGGAAGAAAAGATAAAATAATTATAAATAGTGATAAATACAATTAATACATTTTTTTGGGGTGATCCAAATAAGGTTAGTGACCATCAAACCATATACTAAAGAGGGTTGAAAATTTTCATTTATATCATTAAAAATATTGATAATAGGATAATATTTTATTTCAATATCCCTTTTCTAAAGTTGAATAATATTAACAAGAAGATATACTTACTTGATTTCATTCCATTTTATGAGAATAATATCATCCAATGGTTGTTCCTTGATCAATTTCCACTTTATCTCTTAATCTAATAAATATAGGTATATTTGTTAGGCCTAAAGCACTAACATATACTAATATACATAAATAGAATGATAAGTCATTACGCCTATCATTAGCTATATCCACAAATATTTTTTAGCTCAAGTTATCCAATAAGGATAAATATTCATATGTTTAAGTAATAGATTACTATTTAAATCCCCATCTAATGTTCAAATTAAACCAGTTCATAAATGTTTGGCCTTATAAACCATCCAAAAGATTAAAATCCAAAACATTAGAAATAAGGTAATTAAATTTATCAAAATAAAATTAACATTAATCCCCTATATATCATAAAGTGGATATTTATTTTCAAATACAAAACATGTCAATACATTTATAATATATTCTCCTTGTCTCCTCATTTCCTTCCTCCTCCTCTCTTGCCTCTCCCTTAATATGGGTTCTCTCTCTTAGGTTTCATTTTCTCAACAATGATCCATTGATGGGTTATTTGTCTTATCTCATGGTGGTTCTAAATGTAGGTGGTCCACTTTTAATGCCCTAGCCACTTCATCCCTACTCAAACCTAATATTAGATTTAGAGAAATAGAAACTAAGTGCTTTTGGGATCTGTGGTTATGGTGATTATTGGTTATCCTAGATCTCCTAAGCTGGATCACTCTTTTAGCTGGGTTTTGGTTTCAGTCTTTTCATGATACTGATGTTTATATCCCTCAAACATTAAAATCCCTGCCATATACTCATGTTCTATTATCCTCTCCTGGTCGTATCTAGAGTGGTGGTTATATAGAGGTTTTGGGATGTGAGGTTTGACAGCTGATGTTGATCCCTATGTGGCCTGAGTCGGTTTTACTCTTTAATGGTTCTATAGTTCTCTCTCTCTTTTCCATGGGTGGATTCCAATGATAGCATTGGAAATGAAAATGGTATGTTTCTTTTTTTTGATTTATTCCTCATGTCAATTATGAAGGTAGTTAGCTTATTCTATAACTGTTGATCTATTTGATTGGTTTGGTTGTCTCTGGTTTTTTTGGAGATGATAATGATGGTGTTGATGTGTCATGATGCCTTTTATGGTATTTGCGATGGTTTGGTCTATATTGATGGGGTTTATAGCATATTTTCTAGATTTTAGTTGCATAGGGTTGTGGATTCTGGTGTGCTGTAGAGGGGGATGAGATAATGTTGATGGTGAGTTATTGATTGGGTTTATGGCACGCCAGTTGATGTGGACTCAACATTTTTTATAGAGGTGGATTTAATCTCACGGTCGAAGTGAAGGTACATGGATCACACCATTTCAAAATCAATTTTGGAATATCTGATTTGGGTATTATCTGATTTTTTTTTATTTCACACTTGCTTTTTTGAATTTTTTAATTGGATGTTTTTGTTTTGGATATATAAATTTTTTGTTTCCAACTAAACCTCGCAGTGATTTTTATAAAATTCAAATAAAAATGTTTTCAGGAAATTAAATCACTTTTATAGTCCATGAGAACCATTTAAAATATTCTTAAAACTATTTATTGAAAAAATATTGTGGAATAAATTATTGATGTTTCATGATTATAATAACCAAAATACCACTAATAAAAATATAATTCACAAAATCACAACACATAAATAATTCCACTTTATTTATAAGAAATTAACCAGGCTTCATCATCTTATACATTAACACTTATTCCTTTTATATGTCATTTTTAGTCTCTTTATCATCAACAATATAACCCTTACTCATAAAACCTTGTTAATTTTATTCATGAGCTTTCCCTTTAGGAAACTAATTTTCATTTTGACCATACATTCCTCATTTGAAACATTTAACCATAAATGATACCTTACGAAGACCATTATTCTCATCCATTGAGTTAACTAAACTTTTCATTTTTCCTTTGTTGTTACTTTCATTGTGTCTTTCTTTTCAACACCAAAAAAATATTCTCATCCCTCTAAGACATTCCCTTGCATGCTTCTTCCCACATTATAAACATATAGAAAATTTCATACTCTTTCCTCCATGGTCTATACTACCCAAACTCTTATTAAATTATATCATTCTCTTATTTAGGGAGTTTGAGAGTTTATTAAGATGCACATTGTTAATCATATTTCATGATAACTGATTATGCATAATCACAATATCCTTTACTCATGTTATTATCCCATTTGGCTACTCATTAGATAATTGTCCATTATATTATATGTTAACACAATCCCTTATGTCTCCCTATATTGAAAAAAAACAAAATATCATAGTGCGAGAAACACTAATCATAAAGGAAAATCGAAGAATTATAAATATAAATTGTAATATGTCTAAATCATGAAATATTTTTTAAATCTATGACACCTTAGGTTTATCCTAGGTCATTAATAGTAATCATCTATCTACATCCTTCTGGATGGTTCATAAAGAGTTTGTAAAATTCAAAACCATATCCCTAGGGAGTGTTAAACTAGGTGTTCAATGAGGCCTACTTTCTTGCACTAGGTAATAATCGATTCCAGCTCAATGAACCATTTTCAGATTTATTAACACTAGGTACCTCAATGCTAGATCCACATCCACTTGTAGTATCCAGATAGAGATTTAATATATTGGAAAAAAATTTCTCAATATATTACCAAAATTAATAGAGATTTTCATATAATTTGAGTCATCCGTATACTTATCCTTAAAGTCATACCTTGAAATATCCTTATAAATATCCTTGGGGATCCTAGTAATGTTTTTTCATCCCATTTTACAATGGCTAACTAAACCTTTCCTTTGAAACCAACTATAGAGACCCAAGCTTCTCTTACATGGATATTACATATTTTTAGATGAATATTCAATACACTACATAAACAAACATCTAAGGACCATAATAGTTTAGTGACTTTGGAAACTTGGAACACAATATTATCATCTAATGAAATATATTCAATGTTTCCTAGAAAGATCTTCTCATTTAGTACTCTTCATAAACACCACCTACACAAAAAATTTCTTCATAACCTGGGGAAATGAAACATAAGAAAGGGTGATCTCATATTCCTAGTAAGGGTAAACAATGGATATATATAAGAATAACTTGAACAAAAAGGTATAAATAAATGAGCATAAGATTTGAAAACCAGACAATGCATATCAAAGATCATAATCCTGAGTCATGGAAAAAATATTGGTAGTTCATAAGACTTGAATAATAAGGGAATCAAAGAAAATGTTTTATGAGATCATAAAATTGGCATGTAACAACGATTTTCAGCATAAAAATAAGTATAGAGAATTATTTCCTTAGTAGTCATGTTTCATTTTACAAGACTTATTAGGGAACTCCAGGGGTGGATACAAATCCTAGGTGGGACACACCACCATCCACACAGGTATTCCTTTCCATTTAGTGGAATGGATTAACTCCACAAAACATCATAGTAGTCAAGGATCACCCCCAAGTCCATCATTGCAAATGAAGTCCCTTACTAAACTAGGTTCACTCCCCATTATAGTCCTATCTATCTCATGATATATAAATCTTTACCCAATGCATTGGAGGGAGATATAGGTCCCACCTATCATTGGTTATAACATAACCACCTTCCTTAGTTATATCATAACCATTGTCTCATAATGAAAATCACACATATTTGTTCCAAATGATCATAAAACACTTATTATATCAGAAACCAAGAAATGAAATGGGTTTCATAAACATTTCCTCATAACACAGCCTATGGAAAATAAACAGGTTACATAATGATTTCATCAAAATATAACCCATGGAAAAAGAAGATGGTTTCATAAGAATTTTATCATGGTAAAACCTGTTGAAGAGAAACAAGTTTAATAAACATCACATCATCAAAAACATAAACCGTTATTAGAAATAATAATAATGGTTTCTTTGGATCATATCCCTAGTAAAGCATAAGTATAATCAAAGTATGTAATCTTAGAGGGAAAATTATTTTGAAAGACTGCTTGGAAAATTACATGAGGAAAATAAATTTTCCTTGACAATCACATTCTAAAACTAAAAATTCATAAAACATTTTGAAAATAATTTCCTTTTAAATCAACCTTGAAAACTTATAAAGGAAGATTTAAAAATAATTTAAAACATTTATTGAGGAAAATATCCTTTGCACTTTGTTTTTTTTAAATAAAACATTTTGAAAATCACTTTCATTGAAAATAAAATTGAAAAATTATAAAATAAGATTCAAAGAAACTAATGTCCTGGATTATGGAATGTTTTATTCTTTTATTACACATTAAAGTAAAAATTAGTTTTAAGTTTTTGATAAAATCCAAAAAGGAATTGTTTTTGAAAATGACATGAATACGCCTTTCAATTTTTTTTTGTAAAAATTAAAATATGGGTAAATATTTCTTTACTAAATCATTTTAATATTATTAAAATCATATTTGAAAATATTTTTATAAAACATGGTTTTAAAAGAAAAAGTGTTTCCAACTGAAAGGATGACTTTTCATAAAAAAATATTTTAGAATCTTGAGTAATTAAAGAGAGGAAATTAAAGGGAGAGCCTATATTATATATAAATAACTACAATAGAATAAAATAAATGTTTTTATTGAGATCTAGATCACTATATTTCATCATTATAAGCTTAATCATGAGAAATACTGATAAACGATGATAGAATCCATAAAATAACATTAAATGATTCTTAAAATATTAAATGATACTTATAAAATCATGAAAATATGGATATTCATGACATAATATTTCAAAGGGGAATTGTATACACCTAATATAATAATATAGGTGTATAACAAAACATATGTCTCAAAGAATGGAAATTGGGACAAAAATATCTTACCGCTTTAGAAACATTTGATTATAAACCCCATGAAATAAATATCCTAAAAAAGATATTTAATTCCAAATAATTTTTAGGAAAATCATCATAAAATATATTCGTGGTTAGTATACACACCACTTAAATGAAATAGGTGGTGAATGTGGAATGTGTCTCACAAAAGTAAAAAGTAATACATAAATCCTTTAGCTCAAGTCTTGAATTCTGTCATACAAATTCAAACCACATGTATAATAAATATAAGTTTATTATAAATATATTATAAAAATATATTGATATATTTAATACCATATATGATTTGTTTATGACCTTTTATTACCCATTTATTAAAAACTCCATGTTAAAGTTACGTTTCGGGTAATAACTGCTTTGTTTTTTGTATATGTTTTGATTTTTTATATTTTTGGTCCAATAACTTTGATCATGGTTATATAAAATATATATTGATAAAAATGACATAAATATCATATACATATGGTATATATGTATTTATAGTAATCCACAAAATTTAACTAAATAAAATAAAATACCCCGTTCATGGAGATGGCAGGTCGTATGTATGAATGAATGTTGTTTCCATTTTTTAATTTGAAAGAAAGAAAGAAAGGTAAATGATATATTATCTTCCCATAATCTTTCTTTATGTCATATATATCCCATATGTTCATTAAACCCATCTTTAACACATTTCATGTAAATCGTGACTAAATTAAACATTTTTGTGAGGTGGTAGCCCACTGTACCCATGAGCAACATTATTGTATTACCATGAAACAATAGCACAAAATGTATTTTTCACATTGGATTTATAACATCGGTTATTTATAAATGCTGTGACAAATCCATATGTATATATTTTTCATGTCGGTTCTCTAATAACTGATGTGAAAAATTAATTAGCATGATTTTTCACATCAATTATTATATAACCTACATGAAAAAGATAGTATCTAGTTTTTTTTCATGTTGGTTATATAATAAATGATCTTACAAATATGATTTACCAGGACTTTTTTTGTATAAACAAAGAGAAAAATAAAATATCATTTCTTTATCATGTCAGTTATTTTTTAAAAAATGTGTTACATCTTAATTTTCACGTCGGTTACTGTATAACCGATGTAAAAAATATAAAAAAATACATTATAAAATGGATTATTATAAAATTGACATGATAAACCTTTTAAAATTTATGAATTCCTGATTCTATTTATTTTTGTGTTATTCTATCACATGAAATAAAACATGACTCTCTCATGCACGAAAACCCTAACCTCATTTTTTTGATCTGGTGGCCTGAAATCTCTGTTTTCCTTCATTATATATCATCACGTTTCATTAGGTCATTTTCTTAATTCAATAAACTCATCTCTAAACTCTCCCATAAGTTTCACACATCAATTCTCACTCAATTTCAGTTATTTAAAGTCTTGGGTGCCCTATCTCATTTTTTATTACATTTACTCAAATCACGATTTACTACTCCGGTTTCATCAACCTCATCATTTCACGTTCGTATATAGATATTATCATCGAAAATATCATATTATCATCTTCATATACATGAATTATATACTAATTTAAGTGAAAATGTGTGTATTTCATTACATTTTAATGTTATATATTAGATCATAAATTTTGGAATTATATACTAATGGTTTGGGGTTTCTATTTTATTTAGGAGTGGTTGAACTAATTTTTTTGACAGATGTTTTTTAGAGACCTAGAATTTCCATGAAAGTTTTTTTAAAAATATATGGGAATTTTAAGAGTCTGCGAAAATTGACGGTGCGTGATTCTGAGGCCCGATGTACCCGGAATGAATTTTTGAACTCTTTTTTTGGGTACATTCAGTAAACGTGTGAGTAGGTTTTTGAAACTTTTGAACTGGTGCTCGAAATTGAAATCAGAGGGAACCATTGAACTCACAACACCAGTATTCTCTTAATAAGACCTTCAACTATATCGTATTGGGTTAAGAGTGAAAGATAATTTTTGTGCTTTTCGTGAAAGAATAAAATAAAATAAAAATGTCTAACATTTTTATTTCTAGAACCCCTCAACATGGGTTATGGTGGTGGGGACCACCCAAGCCTAAACCACCCATGTGGATGTTAAGATGTGGGGTCCACCTAAACTAACCCCCATTTTGAATTGAGAGGCGGGGACCACCCCAACCCCTTTAATGAGAGAAAAACCTCTCAACTCCTCCAACTTTAATTATGCAAACACAAATCCATTTAATTGGGCCAATTAAATGAGCTAATTAATGGTCTAAACACAATACAATAATAATGCTAAATTTGTTGTGCAAACATAATTTATTTTTATAAACTTAAATTAACAAGTTGGCTATTTTCACATTTTGGGGGAATTGGGATATGAGAACTATTGGAGGATTATTCTCTCCACTGAAGAACACGCTCCCCAATGAAGAACGCTCTCGCCAATGAGAAACGTCTTCAACAACAATGAACCGATGATAGAGGAAACGCCGATGTCACTGACGTCCATCTATCCCCAATGACATCGTCTCCTTCCTCGTGACCTCCGTCAACAAATCTCCGAGGTACGGTTTTTATTATGTGTGATTATGGATTCCCATGTTCTTCCATTCTAAACAAAGAACGTGGATCAACTCTCTAACTAGTTGATCTGCGAATGATTTGTTTTTCTATGGGGTTGGGAATAATCATTGTCAGGGGTTGTAGAGTTTAATGTTCTTCACTCAAGGTCTTTGTTGAGCCTCTTGCTACCACGCTAACATAGAGGGTGCCGGATAAACAAACATGGCCTAAACCCTCTGTCGTTCTTCATTATTGGTGTGTTATTCCCGATGGAAGAATGCGGCTTTGTGCCACGATGACGAATGGACATCGGTCGGCCAAACCGACTGCCGGAAAAGGCGCAGCGCACGACCGCACTATGCAGAGAGGATGACTAGCCATCCAGCCAGCCTTGGTGGACAGCCGCACCACGGCCACCCCGTCTCACCGTGGCCCCCACCACTTTGCAACCTCTGTGGCCACCATCGCTCCGCGACCTCCGCCGATCCGCCGCTCCACGACCTCCGTCACCCCATGGCCACCGCGCCCCCATGGATCCTACGGCCCCCGTTGCCTCCTTTCCGCACCGTGCCGCCCTACGGTCTCTGCGCCGCACCACAGACGGCTGGGCTGAGATGGACCCAGCGGGCCGGGTCAGTCCGACCGGGTCGGGCTAGACCCGGGCCAACTTCGATTCTATACGCTCTTTTGGCCACAACTTTGGCACCAGATGTCCGTTTGATGAACCGTATGCGGCACCAGAAACCTTAGAGTGAGATGGACCTTTTGGTACACCCCACTAGAGATTTGAATAAAGTTGGGGAATGGTCTGGTTGGATCGACCATGAATCCAGTCGGGCATCCAATTGATGCACCATCTGTTGTGTTGAGACCCTTATAACATGTCAGTCCTTTGGGATACTTCTTCATGGGATTTCTTTCCAGTTGGAGTATCGCCTAGTGGCTTGAGTATAGAACTCTCCCGAAGATGAGCAAGCTTAGTGCAAGAACCCTGTAGCTGGCTGTGAATTTAGAAAGGGATCCTTCATGGGTCTGTGATTGAGGGTCCCACATGGAACCGCTCTAGGATTCCATGCAGGACTACTTTAGGATCCTGTGTGGGTATGATGATGTACTTAGATCCTGTGGGGATTTGACAATGTACTTATGTTGTACTAGGATTCAGTGTGGGTCTGATGATGTACTGATGCTGTACTAGGATCCTGTGTGGGTATGATGATGTACAGATGCTATACTAGGATCCTCTGTGGGTTTGACGACGTACTTATGCTATAATAGAATCCTGTGTGGATCTGATGACGTACTGATACTATACTAGGATCCTGTGTGGGTCTGACGACCTACAGAAAATGTACTAGGATCCTGTGTGGGTCTAACGATGTACTAGGATCCTGTGTTGGTCTGATGATGATTTTGGATCCTCTGTGGATTTTCCTCTTAACAGATTAAGATGATTCAGTAGTTACATCTAATCATCTCTACTACAGTTCGTAAGTTATACCTGTGTGAGATGAGTCTGTACCTGTGTGGTACTATCCTTCGTTGTAATACCTTGGTGGTATTCTTCAATGTGGCATACCTATGTGGTACTTACCTTCCTGGTATTCCTTCCTTTGTGGAACATTTGAGCTTTGGGATAATGATTTGGGCCTTGTGATTTCTTATGTTTGAGATGGGTTTACTTGATAACTTAGGTATATGTATGGGAATATATCTAAGTTGGGTTGTCAGTTGACTTCATTCTTTTTGGTTCATCCTTTTTGGATTTAGTGAGACCATGAGGGTCTTGGGTTCCCTATTGAGTATCGTTATACTCACCCTAGCACGGGCTATGCCTGCACCTTGTTGTGTTTGGTGCAGACTAAAGACAACGCTGATCGAGGCTGAGGGTACCAGGGCTAGAAGGGACCCAAAGATGAACCATACGTCGTGATAGTACGCAAAGGAGATGGGCAGATGTGGAGTGCTGAGGAGGAAATTTGTACCTACCCTTCAGGTAGGAACCTCTGAGGATGACCCAGAAGCTACGTTTTCTTTTTCTTCAGTTTTATTGTATTTCATTTGTACTTGTACCATTACTATAGGGATTTTATTCCAACCCCTTTTTAATTTCATCATTTTTTATGCTATACAGTTGACTTGTGTTTGTATCTTGTTTTTTGCTTGGTTGCGTGTGTTTACAGGTTATAAAGGCAATGACTTCCTGATTTTAGCGAATACACCTATTGGTGTTAGTCTCCAGCCTCTGACCTATGTAAGGCGGGCTTGGGGTAGTCACAACACGGGCCCCGGGGGACAGGTCATGAAAAATTGGTATTAGAGGAGTCATTTATACCATAGAACATAGGACTCTGATCTTTTTTTTAACAGAAATAGTGTTAAGTGTAGTGAGTGTAGTTATCAGTTTAGGGAAACCAGTGTTGGTGCAGCGACCAATGTATTCATACACCAGGACCCTGACTTCTGATTTCCAACTCAATGAATAAAAAAACTAATTGCGTGTGTGTGTTTTCAAGAGTTTTATTTGTGACCTCTTTGAGTCAGCTCACCAGGTATAACTTATTGACCATGGCGCACCTGTTTCTTTTCAGGATTCCTCTACGCAGAAAACCAGCTAGGGTTCCAAATATAGTATGCACTGATAGCCCACCGAGCGATGAGGCCTCAGTGAAGGGACCTCTTCTAGTAGAGGCACCAATGGAGGAACCAGGGGTACCATTACCCATTGGGGAACCGATGCCACCACCCCTATTAGTATAGGGTGAATTCCGCTTGAGCGCATTACACGAGTTCCAGTTCCAGTGACCACCCAGGTTCTAGTGATAGATGGACCCACAGGCGGCTGAGGATTGGCTGGAGGCCATGGTGAGAGTTTTCTGACTGGTAAGGACACCAGCTGATCTCATGGTGATCCTTTCCTCTAGTCTTCTATAGGCATAAATAGGCAGATGATGGAGCTTGATTCTCTATGTTTACGATGAGGTGACGCTTCTCTGGGTAGACTTCGAGAGCCTGTTTCAGGTAGAATTTGTTCCAGCGACTCTTCATGCAGTGTGTATACCTGAGCTTCTTCATATGCAGCAGGGTAGCATGACAGTGGATCAGTACTTAGCGAGGTTCACTGACCTCTCACGCTACTCCAAATATATGGTGAGAGACCCATTCTTCAGGGCCTAGACATTTGAGCAGTGACACAGGTAGGATATCAGGGCTTTGATGATTTCTCTTAGCATCCCAACACAGGAAGGGGAATTAAAGAGAGCCCTCTTAGTGGAGAGTTTTCTTGCTGAGAAATCACCAGTAGCGAGGACCACCACTGAACGTCATTTAGCGGAGTCTTCTGCAGCTGGAAGAAGACAAATGTCGTAGTGGTCTAAGAGGACCAGACCTATAGGTGGACGACATCATGACTCAGGATCGGTTTTGCAGGGTACCGAAGACAGAGCCAGTCATTCAAGGAACAACAGTGTTTTGCATGCAGCGGGCAGGGTCACATGGCTTGAGACTATACGACCCACCGTGTAGATGATCAACAGATGGTCGAAGGACCACCCAGGTAGAGACAAAGGTTTGACCGAGGAGGTCCGTAAGGAGCAAGAAGACGTGGAAGAGGAGCTATCCATGCAGCTGGCGGTGGGTGGCGATTCGATATGTTACCGCCACCACCACCAGGTGCTCCTCCCCGACCTTATGGAGTAGGTGGAAAGGGGCGAGATCAGATCCAAGTAGTTGAGGTCTACAACCATGGTTCTCCACAGATGATACTTTGTACGATCTTGGTCTATTCCACCTTAGCTGCAATACTTATAAACATAGGTTCCAGTCATTCTTTTATTGCCACTACCCTCGTTCAATGCTCAGAGATTCTAACGGAGTCAGTGGCTCGATCCTTATGGCTAGAGACTCTTACGGGAGAGTATTTGACAATTAATCACTGGTTCCGGCAGTGTGAGATTAATCTAGGAGGCGAGATCTTCGGCTGATATCTCCTAGTAGAGACGTCGAGGCCTTACAACATCATCTTGGGTTTGGACTGGTTATCTACAGTCCAGGCTCAGATTGACTGTATTCGGTGAAAAGTGAAGTGTGTCTGCATGGATGGGACTAGGTTTACCTTCACTGGAAAGAAGGGCGACTTCGCAGCATAGGATGGACTTACCCAGAGGAGAGTGCGGCCAATCACTAATCAGTTGGCTAGCCTTACCCTTGGGGCGGTTGATATGGAGAGTACGAGCTATCCTGTAGTGGTGGACTAGTATGCAGATGTCTTCCCTGATGATGTTCCAGGTCTACCTCGTCACAGAGAGGTGGACTTTTACATTGACTTTTACCTTGGTATGACACCAATATCTACAACAGCATATCAGATGGTTCTTGTGGATCTTCATGAGCTGCGGGTACAACTGGAGGACTTACAAGGGAAGAAATTCATTCAGCCCAGTGTTTCTCCTTTGGCAGCCCCGATTTTGTTTTCCAAGGAGGCAGATGGGAGCTTGAGACTTTATGTTGACTATTGGTGCCTGAACCAGGTGACCGTGAAGAACAAGTACCCACTACCGGGGATCGAAGACCTCTTTGATCAGCTGAAGGGAGCACAGTGGTTCTCAAAGATATACCTCAGTTCAGGCTATCACCAGCTCAGAGTATGAGATGAGGATGTGCAAAAGATGGCTTTCAGATGTCGGTATGACCATTATGAGTTTATTTTTATGCCATTCGGCATGAACAATTCTCCAGTAGTGTTCATGGGACTCATGAATAGGATCTTTCAGCCATACCTTGATCACTTTGTAGTAGTCTTCATCGATGAAATTCTGATCTACTCGACTACTGAGGAGGAGCATGCCTTTCATTTGTAGATAGTTCTGGACACACTCCGAGAGAAACAACTTTATGGTACGCTCTTGATATGCCAATTCTAGACCTGAGAGGTTCACTTTCTGGGACATATCATATCGGAGGCTGGAGTTGCAGTAGATCTAGCGAAGATTGAGGCGATACTTGCTTGGGATCCACCTAGGAGTGTGATGGAGGTATGGAGTTTACTAGATTTGGCCATATACTACCAGAGATTTGTGCCAGATTTCTCTAGAGTTACAGCAACACTACCAGCTTTGACAAAGAAAGGGCAACCCTTCGTTTGGTCGGAGAGATGCCATCAGATTTTTCAGTAGCTGAGGTAGAGGCTGACTAGTGCCCCCATCTTGAGGCTACAGGAGGAGGGCATAGGGTATTTAGTTTACTACGACGCATCAAGGACCGAGCATGGATGTGTCCTGATGTAGGAGTGAGCAGTGATCGCATGTGTTTCTCGACATCTAAGACAAAATGAGAAGAACTATGCTACCCATGACCTGGAGTTAGCAGCAATGGTCTTCGCCTTGAAGATGTGGCGACATTACTTGATGGGTGAGCATTTTACTATCCACTTAGATCACAATAGTCACAAGTATATCTTCTCTCATAAGGACATGAACCTGAGACAATGACGTTGGCTTGAGTTCCTCCAGGACTATTAATTTGAAATAGTCTATACTTATGGGAAGTGGAACATTGTAGCAGATGTACTCTGTAGAAGGTCTGGTATACAGCTACTAGGTGAGGCGACGGAGAAGCTCACCACTTTGTAGATCTCTTTTGTCGATCGGGATGGATAATTTTTTATTCAGTATCCTATAGTTACTCCCCCACTTCTTCAGCGAGTCAGGGAGGCGCAACATGGGTACACTGACTATGAGGAATGACTTGCTCAGATATCCACAAGACATGCACCTGATAAATTTTCTGAAGGTGTGGAGCATGTCTTCCACTTCAGAGGATCTACCATGGTACCTGTATCACATCGGGAGGATGTGTTGAGGTAGTTCCACACATCCCCTCTAGCAGTACATCCAGGAGTGGGGAAGATGTACCAGGATCTCCGACAATAGCACTGGTGGCTGGGAATAAAGAAAGCAGTAGTAGAGTTTGTCTCTCAGTGCCTCACTTGTCAGCAAGGGAAGCCATAGCATCAGGTACCAGCAGGCTTGGTACAACCTTTAGAGGTTCCAAAGTGGAAGTGGAATGGGATATCCATAGACTTCGTGACAGGACTTCCACGTACATCCAAGGGTCATGATTCTATCTGGGTGATTTTCGACCAACTCACCAAGACGACCCACTTCCTACCGACGAGAGAGCAGGGTTCAGTAGAGAGCATGGGATGCCTCTATGTGCAGAAGATTGTGCGGCTACATGGATTACCTTCAATGATTGTCTCTGATCGTGATGCACATTTTTCTTACCAGCTATGGAAGGGGTGGAGGGACGCTTTCGGGACACAGCGTCGTTTGAGCACTGCCTTCCATCCTCAGACGGATGGCCAGACTGAGTGAACCATTCAGACCCTCGAGGACATTCTACGTACTTTCATCCTCGACTTCGGTCATAGTTGGGAGGATCAATTTCCTTTTTTGGAGTTTTCATACAACAACATCTATCACTCCACCATTGGGATGACACATTTTACGGCATTGTACGAGCGACCTTGCAGATTACCTTTATGCTATAATGACCCAGGGGAGTCAACACTAGTGGGACCAAAGGTAGTACGAGATACCATAGAGAAATTTCATATCATCCAGGAGGGGATGAAGGCTCCAAAGAGCAGGCAGAAGTCTTATGCGGACAAGAGACGGAGACCTCTAGAGTTTGAGGATGGCGACCACATATTTCTATGGGTCTCACCCCGCCGATGTTTATTGAGATTTGACCGAGGTGGAAAGTTATCTCTGAGGATCATCAGACCTTTTCAGGTACTCAGTAGAGTTGGAGAGGTGGCTTACCACTTAGCTCTTCCCCCTCAGTTGCACCGGGTGCATGACGTCTTCCATGTATCACAACTAATGAGATACGTGTATGATCCATCCCACGTCATCAGCCAAGACGAGCTGGACATCGACAATGGGGCGACGTTTTCGTAGGTTCTAGTTGAGATAGAGGATCGACAGGAGTGGGTCCTTCGTGGGTGGTCAATACGTCTTGTGCGCGTTTTCTGGCTGCACGAGAACCTCCAGGAGAGCACATGAGAGCGGGAGGCTCCGATTCGTGCTCAGTACCCCCACTTGTTTTCCAAGTTTTTTATGATGTGGATTTTGGGGATGCAAAGCCTTGATGTGGGGAGAATGTAAAGACCCTTAATTTCCATGTAATTTTTTTTAAAAATATATGCGAATTTTATAAGTCCGCGAAAATTGACGGCGCGTGATTCTGAGGCCCGGTGTGCCCAAAATGAATTTCTGAACTTTTTTTTGGGTACGTTCAGTAAATTTTTGAGCTATTTTTAGTAACTTCGGAAGCAGTTCTTGGAATTGGAATATGAGGTCACCGTTGAACTCGTAGCGCTAGTATTCTCTTAAGGAGACCTTCACCTCGATCGTAGTGGGTTGAGAGTGAAAGATAATTTTTATGATTTTTGTGAAAGAATAAAATAAAATAAAAATGTCTAACTTTTTTATTTCTGGAACCCCTCAACATGGGTTATGGTGGTGGGGACCACCTGAGCCTAAACCTCCCATGTGGATGTTAAGAGGTGAGGACCACCTGAACTAACCCCAATTTTGAATTGAGAGGCAGGGACCACCCGAACCCCTTTAATGGGGGAAAAAACTCTCAACTCATCCATCTTTAATTATTCCAACACAAATCCATTTAATTGGGCCAATTAAATGAGCTAATTAATGGTGCCAACGCAGTACATTAATTATGCAATTTTTTTTTTTCCAACTTAATTTATTTTGATAAACATAAATTAACAAGTTGGCTATTTTCACATTTTAGTGGATTTGGGAGAGGAGAAATATTGGAGGATTATTCTCTCCAACAAAGAACGTGCTTCCTAATGAAGAACTCTCTCACCAACGAGGAATGTCTTCAATGATAATGAACCAACGATCGAGGAAACGCCGACATCACCAATGTCTGTCTATCCCCAATGACATCGTCACCTTCCTCATGACCTCCATCACCAAATATCTGAGGTAGGGTTTTTATTATGTGTGATTATGTATTCCAATGTTCTTCCATTCTAAACAAAGAACGCGGATGAACTCTCTAACTGGTTGATCCACATATGATTTATTTTTCTGTGGGTTTGGGAATAATCATTGCTAGGGGTTGTAGAGTTTGATGTTCTTCAATCAAGGTTTTTGTTGAGCCGCTTGATACTGATCTAATGCGGAGGGTGTGGGCTAAAAAAAAATGGTCTGACCCCTCTTTCGTTCATCATTGTTGGTGTGTTCTTCGCAATGGAAGAAGATGGATTTATTCCACGACGACGAACAGACAACGCCCGACCAAACCGTTTGCCGAAAAAGGTGCGGCACATGACTGCACCGCACGGAGAGGACGGCTGGCCATCCGGCCAGCCGCGACAGACCGTCGCACCGCATCCGCCCCGCTGCTCCATGGCCTACACCGCACCGCGACCTCCTCCGCCCCATGGTCTATGTGGCCTTTGCCGACCTATGGCCGTCGTGACCTCCGTCACCCCGTGGCCTCCGTTGCAACCTCTAGCCCCCTGCGGCCACCACATCCCCCGCCGCCTCCGTGACACCCCGCACCGTTGCGCGCCGCCCCTTGGCCTCTGCGCCACACCGAGGCCACCCAGCAAGGGCCAGGTCAGACCCAGTGGGCCAGACCCGACCCAGTGGGCCGGGTCAGGCCGGTTCGGTCTGGGTCGGTCGGACCGGGTTAGGACAGAACTGGGCCAACTTCGACCCTATACGCTATTTTGGCCTTAACTTTGTCACTGGTCATTCATTTGACGAACTGTTTGCAACACCAGAAACCTTGGAGTGAGAAAGACCTTTTGGTATACCCCACTGGAGATTTGGAAAATGTTGGGGAATGGTCGGGTTGGATCAACCATGAATCCAATCAGGCCCTCTGGTCTAAAAGGCTAATAACTTACTGACCGGACATCCGATTGACGCACCGTCTATTGTGTTTAGACCCCTATGACTTAGTTGTCCTTTGGGACACTTCTTTGTGGGATTTCATGTAATTTGTAGTATCGACTAGTGGCTTGAAGAGCATACTATCCCAAGGATGAGAAATCTTAGTGCAGGAACCCTGTAGCTGGCTATGACTTGTGAAAGGGATCCTTCGTGGGTCTGGGATTGAGGGTCCCACATGGAACCGCTCTAGGATTCCATGTGGGACTACTCTAGAATCCGATTAAGGTCTGATGATGTAATGATGCTGTACTAGGATCCTGTGTGGGTCTGACAATGTACTGATGATGTACTAGGATCCTGTGTGGGCCTGACGATGTACTGGTGCAGTACTAGGAACCTGTGTGGGTCTGACGACATACTAACAATGAAATAGGAGCCTGTGTGGGTCTTACTATGTACTAGGTTCCTATTTGGGTCTGATTATGATTTAGGATCCTCCGTGGATATTTCTCTTAACAGAGTAAGATGATTTAGTAGTTACATCTAATCATCTCTACTGTTGTACTTAAGTTATACCTGTGTGAGCTGAGTTTGTACCTGTGTGGTACTATCCTTTGTGGTAATATATTGGTGGTATTATTCAATGTGGCATACCTATGTGGTACTTACCTTCATGGTATTACTTCTTTTTTTGGAATAGTTGAGCTTTGGGATAATGAGTTGGGCCTTGTGATTCCTCATGTTTGAGATGGGTTTACTCGATAACTTAGTTATATGTATGGGAATATAACTAAGTAGGTTTTTCAGTTGACTTCATAACTTTTGGTTTATCCTTTGGGGATTCTATGAGACCTTGAGGGTCTCAGGGTCCCTATTGAGTATCGTTATACTCACCCTTGCATGGGCTATTCCCGCACCTTGTTGTGTTTGATGCAAACGATGAACAACACTGATTGAGGCTGAGGGTACGAGGGATAGATGGGACCTGAAGGTGGACTATACAGCCTGATGGTATGTAGAGGAGACGGGCATACATGGAGTGATGAGGATGTGATATGTACCTACCCTTCAGGTAGGAACCTCAGAGGATGACCTAGTAGCATCCTGTTCTTTTTTCTTCAGTTGTATTGTATTTCAGTTGTACTTGTACCATTACTGTTGGGCTTGTATTCCGACCCCTTTTTACTTTAAGCACTCTTTATGCTATAAAATTGACTTGGGTTTGTATCTTGTTGTGTTCCTGGTTGCGTGTGTTTACAGGTTATAAAGGCAATGCCTTCCCGATTTTGGGGAATACGCCTTTCGGTGCTAGTCGCCAGCCCCTGACCTATGGAAGGAGGGCTTGGGGTAGTCCCAACATAGGCCCCGAGGGACGGGTCGTGACATGTTTATTGAACTTTTATATAGTATTAAATAACACTTGTATATAAGAAACATTGTTTGTGGTTTAGTTTAATGTAAATTTTTTTCAATCCCTTAGTTAATTATATTAATTATCATCTTGAATGTGCATTGTTAATAAATGTTACAATTCACTTTTATTGGTTTCCTCATATAACCATTCCTAACATGGTTGTAGATATACTCTTGTATTTATTTTTATTTATATGTTACAGATAGACTAAATGATTTTCCTCAACATAGTATCATATATATATTAGTCTTGATGATGTATATATAATGATAGATGTGTCTCATTAATCATCTTAGTTGTGGACTAATAGACAATATATAACCACTTGGGAAAAATGTTAGTGAGTAATCATATGTGATATATTTAGAGGAACATTTTGTAATCTACATTCATTTTGTATTATTACTATTATATATGAATTTCCATGATTTATTAAATAACAACTCATAAAGTATTCATAATTATCCTAAAATCCTCATTATATGTTATATAACTAATTATAGTAACTCTTATTTTTTTAATATTTTTTTATTAGTGGTTTACATCCTATTTATCAATTATATTTAAACATATATTTTATTTTTGTATAAAATTTATAATTATACATTAAAAATACACACACACACACAGATATATATATATATATATACACAAATATATATGGTTAAATTTCAAAGTTTTGTTACTTTCCAATGATGAAATACTTGATATAAATATAAACATGGTTTGTATTAATTAATTTATTCTCAATTTTATCACCACTATATTATTTTGACATGCTATTTTTTATATTTTTTTAGATTATAATGATCTAAAGTTAGATTACAACACTTCAAATAAGTGATGAATATGAGGAAGGAGTTGATTATTTTTTGGAATTTTCTAAATTAAATGGTCCAAACAACAACATGTTTTTCTATCCATGATTGATTTTTTTTAATATGAAGAAGTTGAAAAGTAGAGAGATAAAAGATCATTTATTTTTGTATGGTTTTAATATGAGTTACAACCCTTGGATTTGGATTGGTGAAACTCAGAATACTTTTGGATCTAATGATGATGATGATTTTCAAGATGATAACTCTAATAAATTTGAGAAATTATTTGTGATTTTAAAGTAGAGGAAATTGAGATGGAACCAAAAATTGAGAATCTATATGGTGATTCTGAAAAAACCATTGTATCCGGGTTGTACAAAATTTACAGTTTCATCGTCGATGTTACGATTTATTAACTTGAAGGTGAAATATTATTGGAGTGAAAAGAGTTTTATTAATATGATACAATTGTTGAAAGATATTATTCTTAAAGACACCGATCTTCATGATTCACATTATAAAGTGAAGAAAATACTATGCTCAATGGTATTAGAGTAAAAAAAATACATGCCTGCCCTAATGATTGTGTGCTATATAGGAAGGAATATGATTTTTTATCAAAGTTTACTAAATGTGGGACATTATGATATAAGTTGAATGAAAAATTACATGTGGATTTAGTATTTACAGAGACCCATGTAAAGGAATTTTGGTATCTTCCTATAGTCCCTCATTTGAAATGTTTATTTTAAAATTCACATAATGAAAAAAGGTTAAGATGTCATGTTGATGAATGGATATGTTCTGGAAAATTATGACATCTAGCTGATTGTCCACATTTTTAGAGAATTGATTAGTAATTTACTACATTTGGATATAAAGTTATAAATTTAAGACTTGGAATATGCATGGATGGAATGAATCAATATCGAATCAAAAATAACACACATAGTTCATGGACTATTATATTGGTAATTTAGTACCTATCTCCTAAATTTTGTATGAAGTGAAAATATGTCATGTTGAGTTTTATGATCTCAAGAAAAAAAAACCCAGAAATGATATGATGTTTTCTTGAAACCACTAATTGATGATTTGGATATCTTATGGGAGGATGGTATTAGGGTGTATGATTCTTATAAAATGGAATATTTTCAACTACCAGAAATGATTATGTTCACTATAAATGAATTCCTAGAATATTTATATTTTTCTGGATATAGTGTTAAGGGGAATAAAGCATGTCTAATTTGTGAATAATAGAATTTATATTATCAACTGCATCATTGGAGAAAAGCAGTATACATGGGTCATCAAAAGATTTTTTCTAGGGATCACTCTTATTGAAGGTTAAAGTAGGAATTAAATGGATCGTAAGAATTTGATATTGATCCAAAACATTTTTCCACTAATCCATATTTTGAGAGGGTGAAAAACCATTATCTAACATTTGGAATGATATATAAATTTTATATTTCTCCAAAACCTTTTATCCGCAGCATTGGGAAATCCTGAACAATTAGGTTGTGTATGAGGATACCCGATAGGTGTATCAATGAGAAAAGTGTTTCCACATTCTTCATATTCTGAAATAGAGGGTTTTTATAAAAAAAATATAATATTTAGAGGATAAAGTTAACAATATTAATGTAAAAATAATGGATAATATCAAATCATCGGTATAATCCATGTTTTTAGACATGAAAAGAAAATTTCAAACTGAAGCTCCCACTCCGCTACCCCCTCATATAGACACCGCGTTTTTTATCCTACTCCTAAAAACCTTCTCCACCTCTACCTATACCTCCCACTCCTCCAAATACACCTGAAGATACCACTATTTATCCCAATTATAAACCCCCTCCTCCACATCTTCATCATTATTGTGAGTTATATGTTGATGATCCTCAATATCATATTGTAGCATATGGGATGATATTTTATCATAAAGATACCATTCAAAATCAAAAGCTAGAGATAGAGAATCATCTGGTCACTCTACATGATATTATAGATAAATCATCTAGAGTAATGTTACCTAAATATTAGGTGAGGAATGTTGGGAAAAGTATCAGCCAATTTTTTGTTAGCCAATTTAGATTTCTGTGACATATTACCATAGAGGTATATGAATATTTTATTTTTATTTAATTTTTGTAATAAATTTGTTTTAACATTTGAAAGTTTATATATTTATCTATTTATTTACAAGAATACTTTAAATGTAAAGAAATACTATATAAACAACAAAAAATACAAAGGGATATGACCTCAGATATATATTCAAGTAGTCTTGATAGATTGTCAAGATATTCAAATTTTTTGTCGGGTGTTTATGAGATTCCAATGGAAGCTGATGTAAGTGGGTGTGCAATGACTATGGGTATTTTTAAAAATGATATCATGGAGATTATAACTATAGATAAGTTGGGAATCAACATGATGATTTTTTTTCCATGTAAGTCTTAACATAAATCATTCCCTACATTATATTTATTTAAATTTATATTTATGTATGTTTTATATTAGGTAAATTTATAAAATGTGTGATGATCATGACAAGATAGATGTGTATGGATTTATGGACCCAAAAATCATTTCACTTGAATCATGAAGAATGAATAAAGAAAAAAGAATAGTTTATATTACTGAAATATTTGAATAAAATATTATTACTTAGTGATGTATGTTTTATTATCTTGAGAATAATGAAACATATATCTTAGAAAGTGTTATTTATCTTTTAACATAACTAAAATTAAATTTTATTTTATATTAGTCTCTATTGGTTGTTAGGTATTTTTTTCCAAGGGAGGATACACTTTACTAGTTCTTCTATATATATGGCGATGTGAAAGGAAATTTTAAGAATGTATTAGAATTGTATGTTTTAATTTATTAATAGTTTTTTATATTAAAATAAATTATAAATTAATTTCATTCATATTATTTTCTAATAGGGGATGAAACTTATTTCAAGAAAAAACAAAGAAAAAGGGTATCAAGATCAAATATTTAAAACCATAGGTGAATTTTCATTTATAATTAGTACAATTTGGATATATTACTTAATAATCATATTTTTAATTGAAAAACTCAATTAAAAATCAGTTTTATACACAAGATGGCATAAAATAGTGTGGATATTAGGTGTTAAGATTTATTTAGGAAATAATTTACACTGGGTAGTTAAAATGTTTTAGAAGGATATATTTCTTTAAAAAAATTCCTTGAAATTTCATTTGTTTTATTCAATATACATGTTAAATACTTTCATTTTAATTTGTAACTTTTTAATAAAGCTTGACCTTATAGTGAAAAAGAGCTCACACACTTATAAGTTGAATGAGAAAATTATTTTATATGTGTGGTTTGATTTTAATTTTATTTTAGTTAATATTATAATTTTAAATGTTGTAATGGTAAATGTGTATTTACTAGTTATTTTGCTGCTACTTTTACTGGTCTTCGGTTTGTTTGTTGTTTTGGTCAGCTGTGGAGAGAACAGTTTAAATGATTTTTTTTTATTTTTTCCCAACATCGGTTATTTTATAACTGATGTTAAAAACCTATAGTTATGGTTTTCCATGTTGGTTATTTAAGAAATGATTTGGAAAATCGAGTTTTACATCAGTTATTTAATATCCAATGTAAAAAACCATTCATCTTGAAGCTTTTCCACATCGGTTCTGTAGGAACTGATGTGGACGAGTCTTTTTTACATTAATTATTTAAAAATTGATATAAAAAACATTTGAAATGGGTTTTTTTCATGTCAGTTATCTAATAAATGATGTCAAAACACCATTTCCCAATCAGTTTTCGTTTAACCGATGGTAAAACACTTTATCACAGAGGTTTATTTAGTCGGTTATTATATAGTCTATGTGGAAAATGATTTTCTATATCAGTTCTTATAAAACTAATATTAAAAACCAATTCCATAATTAAATTATAACATTTATTTTTTTAAGTGACCTTAATGGCATATTTACAATGTTTCCTTTAATAACGGTAAATAATAACCGATGTACAAAAGCAAAAAAAAAACGATGTTAAAAAGCATTTATGTACTAGTAAAATGGAAATTATGAATGAATGTGTGATATAATAATTCCAGAAGCATAATAATATCATAAATATCATATATAAATAATAAATCCATCAATTTTCAACCTTGATAAGTGGTAATTTAAAAACAAAAGACAACAGTTCGTGAGGCTGTAGTCCTCCATACACATGAACGATGATTTCATAACTCTTTTGATGGAAAGGGAGATGGTTATAGGTAATTACCTTAACAAAAAACATATCAGTACATGGAAGGCATTGAAGTTATTATATACAAATGATATAATGTAACTAACCTAACCCAAATATCCTAGATTCAGTGCCTTACTTTATTACATTGGCATAATATATAAGGAATAACATCCTGAATGACCAAATAGTTTAGTACTATTTGTTAACTAGATACATACATGATTTTTAAATACCTTTGGAAAGTCAAATTACAAGATATTTATTTCTAGAATAAATTTTTCATATCTATAATATCTTTTCATAACAACCATAATATACTTCAGGGATTTTTGGGGAAAATAAAGCATAAGAAAGGGATAATATCATATTTTCAGTATGGGTTAAGTAAAAAAGAAGATTTCATAAATCAATAATAAATGTAACATAATAAGTATGGAAAGGTAAATAACTGAAAAAACATTAAATTTAATTTATAAATTTCTTATCATTATAAGATAATTCATAGTAAATATGTAAAGGTACATTATTGGAAAAAAAATTCCATTTAATCAATAACTTGAGCACAATCTAAATCTATTGAAAATATCATAGTGAAAATCTCATGGATAATAATCACTGAAATATTAATGAAGAAAATTCATAATTATTGGATACCATGATCTCGTGAATCCTAGTACCTATACCATCAATAACTTTCACAAGACTTTTTAAAACTACTAGTTACAAACCAATTAGGTTTGGTCAACTTCATCTCAACTATCAAGTCCTTTGACAAGATAGTTTAAAACTATTGGGTACAGACCAATTTGGGTTGGACAAATGATTTGTATCATGATAATAAAAATTCATCAATAGGGTTTTATATATAAGTTACCCACCCATTATTTCTTCTCTAAATCATTCCTTATATATATCAAATAATCTATTTAATTCATAAACAATGTGCCTTATCATCAAATACCAGTATTGAGTAAAATATACAAAGTTATCAATATTTCAATAGTTAAAAAATTAATAAACCATCCAAATAAATATTATTAATAGTATAATTAGATTAAATCCTTTACATAAAATTCAAAAAGGATGTTTCCTTACATTAAAACACATTAAATATATTTTTGACATATTTCATGAGGAAACTACCCTTTTCAAGTTAGAAAATAATTTTTAAAATATAAAAACTATGCACATCACGATGAAATAAATTTCATTGAAAATAACCTTATAAAATTTTATATGAATATCTAAATCATTAAGTATTTATGATGGTAGGAATTTACTTTCATGATATATAAGCTAAAAAACATTACTTTAACATTTTTTCAAGAAAAACCATAAAAAACCTTTTTGGAAAACGACAAGAGGATTTTTTTTAAAAAGGTATAAAATGACTTTAAACAATAATTGGATATTTTTAAAATATTTTTTAATTTTTTTATAAAACTTGGGAATATAAAATTAATATTCCTCAACAGAGACTTAAACATAAAGAATATCAAATTATGATGAGATTGTGAAACAAAACCATATCACTTTGTAATTTGTTGAATCATATCCCCATAACATCAAATGAAAATTTTAAATACCATGAATATAAGGTGATTCTTGATATTATATTAAAGGGGTAGTATATAAGCCACATAAAATAAATAAGTGGGGAATAAAGAATGTATCCCAAAAAAATTAAAGTGAGATGAAAATCCATTACCTTGGGATTTTCTGTAGTCGAACATGATTTAAAATACTATATAATGGTTTAAATCATTTTATTAATTTATTATATAATTATATTCATATTTATTATACCATATTTTGTCCTCTTATATCATCTTATCACCCGCTTGTTAATAATATTTCTCTATTACCCATGTTTCAGGTGTTAACTGTTTCATTTTCCTATGCATGCTTTGTTGCATAAGACCCAGTTCTTATGTATATGATTTAGTTATATCATCTAAATAATTATGTTAAGGTCATAGAAATAATATTTATTCATTATATACATTTTTATAATCATTATTGAATGATGAACATTGAAAATGAACTACATCGCGTCGTGAAGACAATATAATGTACGTACGCACAGGCAACAATATCATTACTTTAATGGTGAAAGGGAAAGTAAGTGGATGGTATATTTATTTTTCCCAAAAATTATAATGTAATAATTATAATATTTATCTATTATTTCCATCATTATACACATCCAAGTAATGTTTTTATGAAAAAAAATTACTTCACGACATGGAGATGATAAGTCGTACGCACACACATGCTGTGCTTTGATTTTTTTATAGGATGGATAAAATGTGGAATATGGTTTTCAAATAATCCTAATAAAACATCATAATATAAATGATATTTTAGTTATTAATTTTTCATGGAAAAAACCCATATATATAAAGTAGAATAATAAACGTATTTGAAGGATTCGGTAAAGATAATTACCTATTCCTCACCGAACTTCCTTTAGATCTCCTATTAGGGACAATAAGGTTGGTATTTTAAGAAGAACATTACCACCATAACTTGTATAAGGATGTTTTCAATATATATGGGTTGAGTTGTTTCAATCTAGATTGCTCAATGTGCTTTGAATAAGTGAGGTATAAGGTTCCCTTTTATAATTGAGGTGAGGGGTACATTCAGAATTCATCAAAATATTAAAATACAATAAGTCTATTATAGAGAAAAAGACTTAAAAATGGCCTATGAATGAATATTGGAAGACAATTTATACCATATATTATCACAATTTCCCTTATTAAATATTTTTATGATTTCTAATTAATTTAATATAATATTTTCTTCATAAAATATCATTATTAAAAAATTAAATACAATTCATTACCATGACATTAAAAAAAAAAATTGAAATGGTAAATTTGAATATAATGAATTAAAACCTCTATAAAATTTCATATAGATCTATAAAATTAGTTTTAAAAATTTACTAACTCCACTTAAATAAAAAAATTATTTAAAAAAACACATATTTTATATTTCTGTTATGTAAATTACTACTATATTGGTTTTGTGTAAGAATTTAAGGTAATTAAATAATCACTAGAAAATTACAAATAAATTAACATGATGTAGACAAATCTTTTATATTTACAAATTCTATTTATATTCAAAAAAATATTTTATATTACATTGTATTATAAATATTATAATATTGAAAACATGAGTATGGCATGTTGTACTTTTAAATAAAAAAAAATACTATAAGGGTCATAACGACTTATTAAAGGAAAAAATATTTATAAATAAAAACCTTTAATGATTAAGAAAAAAATTCTCATAAAATAAAATTTATTCAAGTTTTTGTGTAAATTAATGATTTTTATCATTTTAATTAGAATAATTTTAATGATTTTTCCATTAATTAAATAATCATTGCATCATTGTTGTGAAATCCTTTAAGGTAAATATTTTATTTCCTAAAATTATAATTAAATTACCATGATGAAGAAAAATATTTAATATTTCGAAACACTATTTATTTTGCAATATAAAATCTATAAAACTATATATTAAAAAAATTATATAGCAATTAAAAACTATATTGTGAACAATTTGACTTTCTTTAAAATATAATACTATAAGAGACTTAATGTCAACCAAGTGTATCAAAAAGGTATTAAATTGTACCCATATATTATTTTGTTTTATAATTACTCATAAAATGAAATTGGGAAAAGTTCTATATAAATTTTATGATTCGTATCATATTGGTTTTACCTATAATTACCCGATTTACCCTTAATCACAGTAAAGAAAAATTAATAAGTTTTCTATTCATATTCTATAAAAATAAAAGGTACCAATTTAACAAAATTTTAACTCAATATTCCAATTATGGAGACCATTTTTCATAATTAAAAACATATAAGTGGAAAATTTTAATTTAAAAATAGTCCTGTAAAACATAATGAAAAATAGTTTTATTAAAAAAATGTATTTTTAAGCCCAAAAATATACTTATATCAAAATATGATATAAAGATGATTAAACTGAAATATATTATATTATTTATAAATAAATATTTACTAAATTTCATTGATATAAAATTCAAATCATAAAAATAAATTATCACAATGAAATTGACATTTTTGAAAAGATCGGGATTTTTCACTTTTCATTAGAAAATCAATTTTTTTAGAAAAATACCAAAAACACACTCGAAGATAATTTTAAAATTAAGATTCAAAAATTAATTTTATTTTTTAAAATATATTTTATAACAGTTTTAAACTTTATTTTAAACATATGGGTGCCATTAAAATGAAAAAAATTACCTTTAAAAAAATATAGCTTTTTATGCATAAATTTGGATTTATTCATGTCTTATTCCTATAAAATATATTAGGTTAATGAATTTTTTATTAAATATATTATATATAATTTAATAATGTGGTTAATAATATTAATTCCATCTAATTTAAGATATTGGTTATAAGGATCACTTAATAATATTTCATTGTTAGTTTAAGCTAGGGTTGCATGAAACATAAGATATCAAAGAGGTTAAATTTTAAAAGGGAAATGCCATAAAATATTGGGGAGTTACATTATACCCTCATTCAATAATCTATGTACTTTAATTTTTAAATTTTACTTAAAAAATCAAAGTTTAATACTTGAAAATTCATTTATGGGAAACTCACATCCAAAATAGAGTTAATAAAACATACTCTTAATAAGATAGAAATGGAAATGAAAAGGCCACAAAAAATTATTCTTTTAAATAGGTTAAAATTATTGGTAATTAAAAACATGGAAATTTAATAGAAATATAACTATCAAGTTCTGATAGATATTGATAAAGAACATGGTCATTATAAAGTTTACCATTAAAATTATAAATCTATGATCAATTAAAATACCATTGATCTCTCGGTAAGAAAATTTAAAAAATATTTTTTTTCCAAAATCCTTTTCCTAGATTTTTAGAAATATTTTAATATGTAGAGTAAGAAAATACGGAAATATAATTACATGAAAAGTATATTTTCCTTATTTAATCAATGTCCACCAAAAACTCATCCTTTTCTCCAAATGATGAATATGGTTTATTATACCTGACACACTATAATCAACTTCTAAAGATCAAAAAATCCATAAAATAAAAGCTATATATTCCTTATATCATTAGTAATTAAGAAAAATTAAAATAGTAAGAAAAAGATAAGATATTTCTCCAAAATAATAAAACTACTTTAATCACCCAAAATTAAAATATAATACCCAAAATTAAACATATTCCATTCAATAAATATCCAAAAAAAATATTTTAGCCTAATATTGAAACCTAAAAACCATAAATATTTGATCACATAGTCTTGAAATAAAAATTTAATATTTATCTTCCAAAATGTTCACGCCCTAAACATATAATCTCTAAGATATGAAAACCAATCTCATAAATAACTTGAATCACCATACATCCAAAATAAAATAATATGTTCTAATAAAAGATAATTAAAACTTTATTCCTAAAACAAAATTTCATAATATTTTTTTTACCTTAATCATATAGTGTTCACCAAATAGTGATAATCTTCAAAAATAAAAAAAATAATCAAATAAATTTTCAATCCCCTGGTTATCTATACGATAATTTTTTTTTTCCAAAAAATGAACTTATTAATTATATGTCATATATTTTAAATAAATAAAAACTATGTCATAATAACTAGTACATGATGTAGTCTAGTGGTTGGTGATGCATCCTTTTCACCCTTTGGTTATGGGTTCAAACCCCATGACCTTTCTGGACATGGTGGGTTGTCACTCGACCTTCGAATTTTCCTTTTTATAAAACTATATTAATATAATTTTTACAACATTACCAAAAATAAACTTAATATATTCAACATTAAAGAAATGTTTTTATCTCAAAGGTTTTATGATACATTAAAATTTTCATTCCAATAAATATAATAACCCATAATTATGATAAAATCAAAACATATATAAACCTTAATGATTATACTTACCTTTAAACTTATGTACAAAAATTATCAATAAATTATTATTTAAATAATTTTTTCACACATACTAAAATAATGGGGGGTTTTACCACAATTTTCTCCCAAAATATCCTTAATCTTGATTAACTACCATAACATAAAACCTCAAAAGGGTGTTTAATAAAATTTAACTGATGAATCCATGATGACGACTATAAAACATAAGTTAATGAAAATATAGGAAAAAAAATCCTTAGAAACTTCATGATTTTTCTAACTATAATACAATTGATGAAATAATTCATTAAGACATTGTTTATCAAATTAAATTTTAAACCAGTTCCTTCTGGTTCATTTCATTTACTAAAACCAAAATGAAAAGTGTAAGTACAAAACTATAATAATTCAAGTGAGGTATAAAAAAAATTGGAAATATTATTCAAAGTATGTCAAAATCATGAAATATACTTAATATATAAGTCTTTTGGTTTAAACTAGGTTATCCATTGTCATTAAAAAATATATAGGATGTTATCATATATTTAGACTTATCCTCAAAGTCACTCATATGGATATGTTTTCTAATTTGTGATTTATTAAATATTGTTCCCAAGGTTTCTAATAAAATTCCAAAGATTACAAATGTAAATACACTAACCCCAATATCTTGGAGTTGTTTCCTTTATTACATAGGCATAAGATACAAGGAATCAAATTACAAAGGAACAAATTGTTTAGTAGCCTTATAAAACAAGATACATACATGATTTTTCACAAACATTAGAGAACAAAAATTACAACATAATTTTTTTTGAAAATAACTTTATTCCATCTAGAATAATATTTTTAACAATAATAGTACAAATCATGGATTCTTGGGGGAAATAAAACATAATAAATTAGTGAGATCAAATTATCAGTAAGGGCTTCGTACGGTGGAAGCTTTCGTGAATCAATAACAAATGAAAAATTATCAATATTGAAATGTAAATAACTGAACACAGAATAAATTTGATTAATAACTTTATTATAATGTAAAGACATGGAATAAAAAATATGTAAAGTTAAATGATTGGAAACAAATTCCATTTAATCAATAACTTGATCATAATCTTAATCCAAAGATAATATCATAGTGAAAATCACATTCGAGAATAATAACTAAAATATTAATCAATAACATTAACAATTATTGGAATAAATAATATCAGGTAGAATGGTACCTCTACCACCAATACATTTCATAATAATTTTTAAAACTACTAGGTATTAACTGATTAGGTTTTTCCATCATCATCTCTACTCTCAAGACATTTCACATGTCAATTTATAACCATTGGGTGAAATACAATTCAGTTTGGCTAAATGATTTATCTCTTCTGAATAAAAATGCATCAAGTGGAATTTATATATATTATCCCTACCTGTTATTTCAAGTAAAAATCATTCCTTGTATTAAATTATCGATTTAATTCATAAAAAAGGAAACTTATCATAAAATATCCGTATTGAGTAAAAGATATTAATTTATCAACATTTCTCCGGTTAAAAAATCCATAAAACATTCATATAAATATGATGAATGATATTATTTTCTTAAATTATCAACATAAAATTAATCAAGGATTTTTTCTTATATGAAAATACTTTTATGATATTATTGGAATATTTCATGAGGGAAATTCCCTTTTTTACTTTGAAAATAATATTTTCATATATAAAAAGTATTTTTATATTAGTGAACTAATTTTATTTGAAAATAAACTTTTTAAAATTATAAAGGAAGATATAAATAATTTATTTATCATGAATAAATGAAATTACATTCATACCATATCTGTTAAAAAATATTTCTTTCAAAATTTTTTGAGAAAAATTAAAAAATTATTTTTTGAAAAAAATAAGAAGATTTATTTTAAAAAAATTTTAAAAAGAAAAAAAAGGTAAAAATGACTTTAAACAATCATTGTAGATTTTTAAAAATATTTTTTCAAAATATTATAGAAATTATGTGCCAAGAAAAGAAATATTCCTCAGTAGAGACTTAAACATAAACAATCTCAAATAACGATGAATTGTGAAACAAACACTTAATACTTTGTAATCAGTTGAATATTATAACCAATAACATAAAATAAAACTTTTAAATACCATTATAATCGGTATATTCATTATATTATATTAAAGGGTTATTTTATAAACCATAAAAAAGAAATAAGTGGTGAATAAGGCATGTATCCGACAAAAATAAAAGTGAGATGAAAATTCCTTGCTTTGTGCTTTCCTTTAGTTGAACACAATTTAACCAACTGTATAATAATTTATAGAATGTTATTAATTTATTAAAAAACCATAATCATATTTATTATATCATATATTATCCTCTTATATCATATTATCACCTTCTTGTAAATAGTATTTAGTTGTTACCCTTGTTTCGGGTGTTAACTACATCATTTTATTATGCTTGTTTTATTGTGTAAGACCTGATTCATGTGCATAGAATATAGTTCCATCATCCCCAGAATAATATTTAGGTAATATATATAATATTTATTCAGTATATACATTTTTTATAATCATTATTCAATGGTGAACATGGAAAATGAACCGAATAGCATCCTGGAGATAGTAGGTCGTACCTATATATGAGAGACGATAACATTCACTTAATGGTGAAAGGGTAAGGAAGTGGATGATATTTTTTTTTCAGAATAATTATCATTTCATAGTTATAGTATATATATATCTTTTATTTCTATTATTATATCCATACAAGAAAAGCAGTGATGAAAAAAAATAATATTATAGTGTGGAGACGGCAAGTCTTACATACGCACATACGATGCTTTTATTTTTTGTAGGATAGATAAAAGGTGGAATATGTTTGTATAATAATCATAATAACATATAATAACATAGATTATACCTAATTTATTACTTTAGTATGTAAATAACATATAAATAGGAAGTAAAAAAAGAAATATACATGAAAGAGTCGGTAAAGACGATTACCTCTTTTTCGATGAACTTCCATTAGATATCCTCTTAAGGACTCCAAGGTTGGTATTTTGAGGTGAATAACACCGCCATAACTTTTATAAGAAAGTTTTTAAGAATATTTTCAAAGTTTTTCAAGCTATATGGCTCAAATTGTTGTAAATAAGTGAGGGAGGATGTGCCTTTTTATAATTGAGGTGGGGGGATATTTCAGAATTTCTCAAAATATTAAAACATAATAAGGATATTCGAGAGACATAGACTTCCAAATGGACAATATATGAATAGGGAAATAAATTTTCTTACATATATTATCCCATTTGGACTTATGGAATATTATTATTAATTTTAAATTATTTAATAAAATATTATATTCCTGAAATATAATTATTGTCAAACTTAATACTATTCATTACTATGACATTGAAACCAAAATTACAAAGAGAGAATTCACATATAATGAATTTAAACCCATATAATATGTCATATATATCTATAAAATTCATTTTAAACATTGTATCTTTCAAATTATACAAAAACAAAATTTTTAAAAACAATTATTTTATTTTTCTGTGAAATTAATTAATATTATATTAGTGTTTTGTGTGAATTTAAGGTAATTATATATTCACTAAAAAATTACATATCAATTAACATGATGTAAATAAATATTTAATATTTCAAAATAATATTTATAGTTTAACAAATATTCTAGATAACCCCATATTAGAAATATTATACTTATTTAAAATATGAGTATGACATGTTGAATTTTAATTAAATAAAATACTATAAGGGTCATAACCACTTCCAAAAAATAAAAATGGCCATATATCCGAAACAAGAATTATCATTGAAAAAATTAATCATGCAATGAAATTTATTCCAGCTATTGTGTAAATTAATGGTTCTTATCATTTTAATTGAAATCATTTTATTGATTTTCCGTTAATTAAATAATTATTGCATCATTGTTGTGAAATCCTTTAAGGTAATTATTTTTTCCAAAAAATTATAAATAAATTACCCTAATGAAGATATATATTTATATTTCAAAATTCTATTTATGGTCAAACATCCCTTCTGGAAAACCATATATTAAAAAATGTTATACTAATTCAAAACTAGAGTTTGAACAGGTTGACTTTCTTTTAAATATAATACTATTAGGAATTAATGTCAACCAAGTGGATCCAAACGGTCTTAAATTAAAACAATTTATGATTTTGGTCAAATATTACACATAGAATAAAATTGGGATAATTTTCAGGGTAATTTTATAATCCTTATCATATTATTTTTACCCTTAATTACCCGATTTACCCTTAACCATAGAAATGAAAATTACTAAGTTTACTTTTCATATTGTACAATGATAAAAGGGAAACATTTTCTAAATTTGGACCTCCTCATTCCATTTATCATAATTCAAAATAGTGAAGTTGAAAATCTTATTTTAAAATTAATACTGCAAAAGGCAATGAAAACAGTTTTATTGAAAAATACATTTTTAAGCCCAAAAATGTACTTATACCAAAATAAGGTAGACATATGATTAAAAAGAGATTGATTATATTATTTATAAAGACAGAGTTATTATGTTCCATTGAGATCAAATTTAAATCATATATAGACTTTAATACTATGAAATTGATAGTTTTTTAAAGATTGGTATTTTCCATATTTATTAGAAATTAATATTTTCATAAAAATACCAAAAATCCAATATAAGATAATTTTTACATTCTTAATTTACAAATGAAGTTTAATTTTTCAAATAGAATTTATAAAAGTCTCAAAATATATTTTTAAAACCAGTATGATAATAAAAGATTAAAAAAACCGCCTTTAGAAAAATATAACTTTTTATTCATAAAATTGGATTTACTCTTATATTATGCCTATCAAATATACTACATTTATGTAATTTTTTATTTAATACATAAAATATAGTTTTTATAAGTTGGTTAATAATATTAATTCCTGCAAATTTAGTGTCTAGGTTATAACAATCACATATTAATATTTCAAAATTCATTTAAGTTGGGTGTTGCGTTCTACATATGCTATCGAAGAGATTAAATTTAAAAAGGCACATACCATAAAATATCGGGGTGATACATATATTAATATTTTATTGATGTGGAGGAATAAATAAAATAAAAATGCTTGTTGAAGAACGTTACCTCATCTTCAGGTATCCTCCTTAGGTTTACACCAAAATCCTTCCTAGGATGGGTTTTTTATCCAAAATAAGGCTTGTAGGATGATGAGATAGAATTTGGGAAGTTATTTGGGAATTTTTTAGCCAAACCAAATATGTTTTAAGGTGAGAAGAATATAGGAGAGGGGGTAGACTTTTTTAAGTGGGGGATTGGACATATTTTGTAATTTTGAAAAAAAACTGAGTGTTATTAAATTTTGCATACATCAAAAGGGTAAACAATGGACCATAATATAACCTTAGAGGTGTAATGGTTGAAATAAATCTATAAAATAGTATTTAGACTTGTTTATAGGTCATTTTACCCTTATCTTATTAGTTTAACCCCTGTTAAACCCATTTTTACCATATCCACGATAATTAATTTTTAATGAATTGATTATTCATTTTGGGAAAAAATTAACTTAAACATATTAGATGATATAAATTATTGTTAGTAAAAATATGAAATCCATTTTTACACATTTTATCCAAATAATTTTAAAAATATAGTTTAAAATTAATCCCAAAGATGTGATGAAAAAGTGGGTTTTTAAATAGAAAATATTCCCAAGATTACAAAGTTTTTACATCCAATTTAATTAATAAATTGACTAAAATTACCTAAAATGGATTAATAGATATATTATTTAACTAATTTTACTTTAAAAGAAATTTAAAATATAATTTTTCTTTATAAATAATTTAAATAAAATGGTTGTTTCAATTAAAATTCAGTATTTTCCACCATTCATCAAAAAATAATTATTTTTAGAAAATTCTCAAAAATTGACCATACTATAATTTTGAAATTATTATATAAAAAATGAAATTATTTTTCAAATAATTTTTATGAAATTTGAAAAAAAATAAATTTGAAGAAAAACCCACAAACTTGATGAAAAAGAGTATTTTTAAAAAAATGTATTTTTCAAGCATATAATAATGTTATATCAACTCTATGTATAATAATAATAATAATCATTTTATGAATATTAGTTAAAATTTATTTATATATCATATTTAAATTATATTTAAAAATTAGTCATTATATTTTATTTTAATTAATTTAAATGGATAAACATTATGCACTTTAAAACGGTTTTTGGGAAAAACTTTTTTAAACCCTAAAATAAACATGTAATAAAATCCAATATAAAGTTGATTAAAAAGTAATTAATTTGAATAAATATAAATTAATAATAAATATGTTAATTTATAACATTATTTTTTTAATTTTAGTTATTTAATTTATTGAAAATAAATGGTAGTTTTACAAGAATCGATAATTTTCACTGTTCACTAAAAAAATCAATATTTTCCATAAAATCTAAAAATTTCACCATAATTTAATTTAGATTTGATAATTCCAAAAATGAAGTTAATTTTATAAAATAAATTTTATAATATATATATAAATTACTAAAAATATTTCTCATAAAAAGTAATAAAGGTCATTTTTTAAGAATATAATTACTTTACTAAAAATTGATTGATTATTTACTAATAATTGATAAATAAATATATATTTAGTATAAATATTATATTTAGTATAAAATTTATATCTATATTTAATAAATTAGTTAATTGTATTTATACTCACCAATTTAACAGATATGTTATGATTTTAATATTTTAAATAATACTACTTTATGGTTCGCTAAAGCTTAGAATTGCATGTCTTTCACACAATCATTATTGTGTGTAATTTAGAATAAAATAAGTTCTGCCTATAACAAAATATAAACTCATAATTTCATGTAATAAAAGATATAATTAGTGTTTTTTGTTTTGAAAAATATCAAACAGTTTAACTTTAATTGAAAAAAATTTCACAAAATATCTAGGTGTTACATGGGACCACAAAAAGGGAATTATGCTTTAAAGGGGGTGGAGGGGGGTGTAACACCCCAATAAAAGAGAATTAAAAATTATAAATGTTACTACCCATTTCAATAAGGTTCACCTTTATTATCAAGAGCCTTCTTAGTTATAACTCCATAGTTAAGCATACTTGGCCCAAAATCATGGTATATTTTTCATGGTGTGTGTGAGTGAGGAAAAATCACATGAAAAGAAATTATGTTGACATATGGGGATAATCATTTTTATGATAAATGAAAATTGTGGGTAATAGTCTATGGTGTGTGAGAAGTAAAACCAGGTATTTTAGGATAACCATGGGGTCAATTAACCTGGTTCATGCCCCAAGGCAGGTCAGATCATGACATGATAAGTCCCTCACATTTAGATTATTTGAGACAACATTAATCAAGAACTCATGTTGAAGTTGAGATTTAGTTATATTATACACTAAATTCCTCAATTCATGAAAACTCTAAGATATTAGGTGATATTTATCCTTCTAAAACACTATCACATTATTCTATTATAAGATAAAGTCCCGTAATATATATTAATCTTCCATAGAGGTGTACTGAGCCTGAATTGGTTACTTATGAACTATATATAGTTGAATGTATTGATTAAAATGAAGAAATTGTGAATTAATTGGATGTAGTTAGTTGTAATTATTCAGTTATATGGATGTTGTCCATGAAAGAAGGATGTAGACACTTCAAAAAAAATTCTACATGGGGATTTGTGAAATTACCTAAGGGTAAGAATGTTATCTAAATCAAATGTGTATTCAATAATAAACATGGACTCCTATGAGTTGAATGAGAAAGATATAAATAATGGTTATTTTATAAATGTTATATCCATGTTCCAAGTGTTTAATTTAGATATGTCTTCTCTTAAATTGTAAATCATAGCTCTATTTGGGTTCTATTGGGTACTTGGATTTGAAGAATCTTGAGTTAAAAAATTTGTATATAAAGATCACTTTTCATCCTAGAGATCTTATAAGTAACCAGCCTTAAAACGTTACCTAATCATGAATTTTAGTCAAGAATATATATTATTACAAATTGATTATATTTTAGAGTTTATATTTATAGATAATTAGGATACCTTACATACATAACATACCATAATCATACAAGTGGATACCTCCAAAAATAGTTTCCATTTTTTTTGAAATAAAAAACACTAAAACATAAATCATGATTTCTTTAAAAAAGATCCATTTCAAACATCATGAATCCCCTATTTTTCTAACCCATCCTTATATCCTATGAAAAAAATTTAAAAAAAACGGGACGAGTATAAAACTCAGTAAGAGAAATAAATATTGAACGTGTTATTCAAGTGATAACATAAAAACTAATAGAACCCATAATCATAAAAATTCATATGCATAAAAACATCATGTAGTTTCCTTGGGAAATATTTACCATATCACTCTTACATTCACACTTACACATGGAATAACCCTTTGGTCAACTTCCATCTCCAGTGTACCCAATGCATTGGAGAGCTATAATGGGGCTCATCCGTCATATCTTGAGCTATAATGGGATCAACCCAACATATCTTGAGCTATAAAGGGGATCTACCCAACATATATTGAGATATAATGGGATAAAACCAACATAAATAATTTCCAAGGAACATATCAGGGTAATAAAGTATCTATTAATCAGGAGAAACTACTTATGCCACACACATAAGAAAAAAACAATCCTTTTGAAATTTATTAAAGAGTGTTTTAAAAGGATTTTAAAAGGAAAGCCTTTTAAAATATAATTGGAGTGAGGATCAATATAATTGTAAGGATATTTGTATACACTATAAATACACATAATATAAACAAAAATTTATCACACCAATAATCTTAATACCACATAATGAATAAAGAAGAAGGTTAACCCAATGAATGGAAATCGAGTTAAGAATTCCCTTACCTCAGGTTAAAATGTTTGTAAACCTCCTATATAATGGTTAAAAGAGTGTTATTAATATCTTATAAAAACATATCCATATTTATAATATATTATATGATCATTTAATTACATAATTTCACCCTTTATTTGTTAGTATTTTGCCCCTTTCATTGTTTTGGGGTGTTTTCTTTACATGTTTTCCATGATTGGTTAATGATGGATATTCTCTTCAATTGGAAGTAAAACTCTATAATTGGAATGTAAAGGTATTTAAATATTTAAATTACCATAATTTATGCCATTTATCATTTTGATGTTTTATATGAGTATGATTCATAAGTTAAAATATTAATGATGTTCGTTTAGATCATTTTAGTGGTTCTTTGATAATAACGGACTCATTTTTTATTATAAATTAATTCCATGAGTAAAAAATAATTCCAGAACCATGGATGAGAAATAATACATATATTATGACCTGTTTCAACAATAAAAATGGTTTCATGACCATAATTTAAAGAATTAATGCAAATTGAAATCACATCGTCCATGATGTCGGTAATTCGACTCATCGCAAAAAATGTTCTTATTCCTTGAATATGTGGGAGAGGAGAAGAATAATGATGATGAATGTTTCATAAAAATGAGAAAATCCAGAATATAAATGATTTCTGGAGATTTCATGACTATTGGGTAAGAGGAGATGATGAAAGAATAAGAAGATAAATGAACTCAAAATAAAAGAATAATTGAGAAATACCTTACAAAAAATTCGTCAGCCTACCGACTATACAACTGAGTTTTAGAAAATATTAAAATATAGGGGACAAGGTTCACCCATACATAAATGAATCATAATACATAATATATAAATAATAATAAGGAAATAAGAACATTGTATGGAAACATGAAAGTTATACCTCTTAAAAGAGAACTTCAATGGAAAAATAAAGAAATTGAGAATTTTCTTACCAAGTAGAGTAACTACCACAACATGAAGGTTGGGAACTTGGGGTCTTGAGGAAACCTTGGTAGGAATACTAGGGAGGTAAGGAGTATATATATTCATTGATGAATAAATTGGAATGAAGTTAATTAAGGAATGGGTTGGTATTTATAGCCAAAGTGAGGAAATATTTTAATAATTTCAAAGGGACACCTCATTAGTGGTATTTGCAAAATGATGGGCTTGCCCATGGTTTTTTCCCAAGGTATTAGCCACATGGGACAACTCACATATTAGTTTACTATATATATGTTTTCCAGATTTATTACATCATTATTACATCATTAATGATGTCATTAACACAACGAAACACAAAACAATATTTTTACTATTCACCAAAAAATCAATTGTTTCAGAAAAATACCAAAAAATTACCCTAACTATTTTTTGATGTGTAGAATTCAGAAATGAAGTAAATTTTTTTGAAAATAATTTTCTAAATATTATCAATTTAATTTTTAAATAAAATCATACATAATTAAAAAATAAACAATTTTAAGACTATAACTACTTTTATATCACATTGAAAAATTAACCAAGATGTTATTATATTAAAGCCTTAAGAAAATAAAATTATAATACAATTTACTATTCATTAGGGTCATATCACTATTCATATTATTATTCATAAGGGTATGCTACTATTCACAAAAAAAACAAGTTAGTTCCATCAGAATCCAAATAACTTATTGAACACAATTGTAGATGATTGTTTTTTGAAATTCAAAACATAGAAGCTGCAAAATTATGTTTAAAGGATAGTTATAAATATCTACTTAAAACAAAGTTTCATGCATTTCATTTATTTTTTTAAAACCTTTCGGTGTTACAGATCAAGATGAGGATATCTATATGAATCATGTAGGGGGTTTTATAATTTCAGGTAAAGAAGACTATGCATGTGTTTCAGATCAGTTTCGAAACGCACAACAGTTTCGTATCCAACGATACGCAGACATGCTTTCCAAAGGCAGGTGCTCGCTGGGTGGTTTGGCCAGCGATTCTTAAGAACTCACATTGGTCAAGAGGATGGGAAGTCAGTCTCATCACACCCTTTTTGGGGGGAAATTATTGCCTGTTCCGGGACTCTCTTATAGATTTAAGACATATTCATATGTTTGCGAATATTTGGTTTATACCCAAGCATAGTATCCATGGATTACTCCTGGTTGGAAATGGTCAACTGGACATAGGGGTTCGGAATCATTTATGCCTGAGGTTACCATCCCTCGTTGGATTAATGACCCCGAGGAGTTTGGACTCATTGAGGCAACACTAGGAGTGGTGCGGTGAACTGATGTGAAGATAGTCGGATTGACTGGTTGTTGGGCTTGAACCTCAGGGAGACTTCCTATGTACCCTGCCTAGGAGATAGGGATCAAAGTCCACGTAGTTCGAATTATCTTGGGGCTTACACTCTGAGGTAGCTTAGAGTAATGGATTGGGGCTTACATTCTGAGGAGGCCCATAAGAGGATGTCATGGTCGATGCTTTTACTCTAAGCCCATGTGAGTCATACTCGGTGTGAGAAACAAGTTACAGGAGGGACCAGACTATCACGTCTCGAAAGGTGCATCCGTGGGAAGTGAAGTGGGGCTTACGCATAGAGGCGGTCCATAAGGCCGGGGCTTACTCCGAGGTGGATTCCCAGGGTGAAAAAGCGTAGTGGGAGAGGGGCTTGGCCCCTAAAAAGGATGGAGCAACACCCTTTCCCACTATGCCCTTCCTTGGGCATAGCTGTGGGGAAGTACAGAGGTGCATGGGGGCTTCCTTCTTATGGGTATCCTGCCACTCCTTGGAGAGGGGAGAAGTTCCCCAGTCATAACAAGTGGAGGGGCATAAAGGGGGGCTCCTGGGCTCGGACTCCGCAATACCATGGGAATGTGAACCCAGGAATGATTTGGGAATCCACCCAAGGGTCAGAGAAACCCCTTCGCCCCTGATTAACATGGGTATGTGAACTAAAAATAGCACGCTGATACACCTGAAGGTTACATCACATGGGTCCGGTGGCTCTGGTGGAGGCTTCGGCTCGGGGCCAATGAATGGGTCAATGAGGGAACTGTGGAGGATCAGGCCGAATTGGGAGGATTTTATCCATATCAGGGAATGGGAACTTCGAAGGATCTGGCGGTCCACACACGTGTATGAGTGGTGGCGCCCTTCGCGTAGGGAGGTGTTACGCAACTGGAGAGGTCATCCGCGAACTAGGGTGGTCCGCGGACTGATGGGCATCCCGCAAACCAGGGTGGTTTGCAGCTTGGCGGGCATCCCGCGAACTAGGGTGGTTCGTGGCTTCGGGTTCGGCCCACGTACCAGGGTGGTAGGCGGAGGGATCCATGCAAGCTGCGGCGGCCAAGGGCGGCACCAGTCGGGGGTTCGTCGGTCGGGGCTTCGCCCACGTAGGAGGGTGATACACGGTGCAATGGATCAGAAAAGAAGCATAAACTCCCTGGTCCGCGGGGAGTTCATCCGCGGAGGGGCCATGGTTCGTTGTCTTCTTTTCTTTGTTATTTTAAGTTTGCGGTTCACCATGTTATTATGCATTTTTGGTTCCTTACTAATTTTCTTCCAGCTTCATACCTGTTCTGGTTCGCGGAGTAGAACTTCGTGGTTTGTGAAGTCCTATGCTCTTCCCTTCGAAATCCTTCCACCCGAATCTGGTCGATATCTTCGAATCCTCTTCCTTTCTCTCCCTTCCCCATGGTCTCCTTTTATAGAGTGGGGAAAGAGATGCATCTGTGGTCATGCGGCACCTTTTGCAGAGGCCCATGATCGAAAACCCAATTTACAGATGACTTGGTCAATCCATAGCTCGCGGGAGCATTGAACACATCTCCCCCACGAACCAAATGAGCTCAGAGAGTGCTTCGCAGTCGCTCAAGGTTCCGCCTCCATTCCATGAATGAAAGCGGATGCAGCTTGGTCCAGTCAATGTGGTCTGCGGCTGGGGCTGTTCGTGACGGTGGACCGGGTCGGCGCCTTTCCTGCTTCGCGCCTGCGGAGGCTCTCCACCTCTATTCCGCAAATGAAAGTGGTCTGCAAAGGGGGCGGTTTGCAGCGGTGGACCGACCTGATGTTCGGCAGTCTTCCTGGTTCACGCCCGCGTAGGTGCTCTGCCCCCATTTCGCGAATGAAAGCGTCCACAGGAGGGCGGTACGCTGAACCGGCCACGTACTATTTCTGGGAGACAGTGCACGGACAGGTTCAGTACTTTTCCATGTTTTAGGGTAATTTGATTTCCCCATTGCAGAATTTTTAGGACCCTACAAATACCCCCCATTGGAATGAGGTCCGATCGGAACGAAGAGGAGGCCATTCCGATGTAGAGTGGTCCTGAAAATCGATGAGTGATTGGACAATGCTCTAAATTCTTCCTGATCCAAGGGAATCAGTGAGCACAGTTTGAGTATTTCTAGGGTTTTGTAGAAAAACCCCACAAACTTTTTGTATTTTATTTTAATGCCCTAATTTTTCCTGGGCCCATTTGGTGTGGACCCAGCGGGTATGACCCGACTTTTTCTTAGGTCTCCATTTTCGGGTTTTCGGCCTAACAGGCTTTGTGCCTGTTTTTGTGAGCGGTTTAAAGTCCCACCATCAAGACTATCATTATTGATGTTTTAGGTCGAACATCTTTGACCATATATGGTGGGGAGAGGGCCCCAGTGAGATTTGGTTGATTAAAAGATGTCTCGATATCCTTCTGACGCATGTGTGTGTGGGGGGGGGGGGGGGCGTTTAGATTTGAACAAAATGCAGGGCATGTTTTAAGACATGAGAGCCATATCGACATACAGAGGTAGGAGGAGCATCACCTAAGGAAATCTTGACTTTGGTAGATGGTCCAGGGGATATCAATATGCAGATCCACTAAGGGAATGGTATTCATAGTTATGAAAAGGTGTCCTTAAGTCAATGACTCTCTATTTCTGATGGCCTGAGGACTTCATGGAAGTCTGGCTTATGAAAACCACCATGGGTGTCTTGGGGAATTATGAAAACCACCAGGGGTGGCTCAGAAAGGGTGTGTGATGTCTGAAAGGGTTTGAGAACATATATATCAATCAGGAGTGTGGACTCAGGTTCTTTTTCCTACGCATTTATCAATCGTAAAAGAGGGTTGGAGCTTCGCACAGTTTAAAGTCATGCAGCTGGTACATTATCTAGAATGAAACGGCTTCTCCTAGTTCTTGGTAATATCACCAGAGACGTTCCACCATATTCAGGTAGGGTCATGAAAGAGGCATGTAAACTACATCTCAGAGGGTTTCCAAATCTTGGGATGGACAAGAGGGATCAGGGGCCAAGAGGTGTACGGAGAGAAGCATTGCCTATGAAAATATTTCCTTCGGTAGACGGACCAGGGGATATCAATATGCAAATCCACTCAGGGCATGGTATGCATAGTCATGCAAAGGCGTCCTTGGTTCAATGATTGCATTCTCCCGATAGCCGAGAAACTTCAGGGAAGTTGAAATTTGGGACCACCAGGGGTGGTTTATGAGGGTTCGGATTTTTCTGAGTACAGAGTATGGTTTATGAGGAGAGGGTTCCTGGATACGGGAGAAACATCTAGGATAAATTTCCCAAGAATGGGTGAATTCATCCCATCTCACCCTGGTGTGAGACGGTGGTTTGTGCAGGTCTGACCCATGCACTGAGGGGCAGAGAAAATCCTCTGTTCCTTACTAAACCCATGACAGGTTTGACCATGCAGTTTAAATTCATGTGGTAAGGACAGATTCCATGTAGTTTAACATCATGTGGTAAAGATGACGAGCATTATTGAAGGATGCTGTGTAGTTTACCATCATGCAGCGAGGACGAGTGGCATTTTTAAACCAGTGAAAATGATTGTAGTTGGGGGAATTTATCTGAATGTTTAATGCTTGGTCTTTGCAGCTTTATGCTAAGCGGCCAAGTTGTTCCATGAAATTTAAAGTCATGAGGTAAGGACGTAGTTGCAAATGCCTCTCTTGATCAGAATGTAACTGGGCTTGAACATCTCGGCATTCCCAAGACGTGGAGAGGGGTTGATTGGTGTAAATCGTGGTTTCAGGGCTTCTTGGATTAGGAGAAATGATATGGGGGATCTGAGGCCGGTAAGCGTATGAATCTAGGAAGAATGTCGCCCGAGGAAATCTTGCCTTTGGTAGATGGGCCAGGGGATATCAATATGCATAGCCGCTGAGGGCATGGTATGCATAGTCATGAAAAGGTCTCCCTGGGTCGATAACATTCCACTTCCGATGGTCGTGAATGGTTATGAGGATCCGAAATTTTCCGGGCCATGAAGTCTGTTATATGGTAAGAAAATATCTGAACATGTCGGTCATATTTGGCCTTGGTTGCTGTTAAAGCTAAGAGAGGTCCCTGTGGTGATTTATCTTGCACGTGGGGGTATACCTTCGCTCCATGAAGTTTAACATCGTGTGGTAAGGATGAAGTACTCCTAGTTTAGCGGTCGTAGAGCTTGGACTATTGGATGACTATTGCTGCAATCACTCGAAGGATAACTGAGTTATCATGCTCTGATATACTCTGAACAGGGTGGGCGATGAAGGTTGTAAACTACAACTCCGAGGTTTCCCGGATCAGGATACGTGGTTTGGGGGCTCTGAGGATGGTAAGCGTATGGAGCTAGGAAGAGTACCGCCCGAGGAGATCTTGCCTTTGGTAGACGAGCCAGGGGCTATCAATATGCAGAGCCGCTGAGGGAATAGTATTCATAGTCATGCAAAGGTGTCCCCAGTTCGATGAATTTACACTTCCGATGGCCATGAATGATTATGAAAACCTGAGATTACACACAGTACATAGTTCGCCATGTGGGGATAATGGTGTCCGATCATACAAGAAACATCTTCACTGTAATTGTCCTTTGAGTCAAAGTATCCTAGCCTTGGATTGATGTTCGTTGATGCAAATCGTCATGTGAACCACGAGTGGATACATAGGCTAACCGGGTAGGGATACCCTGGCAACATTTGGATGTGAACAGGGGGATGAACTTGTAAACCACTATGCCATAAATTTCTGGATCGGGAGATATGATATGGGGGCTCTGAGGCCAGTAAGCGTACAGAGATAGGAAGAGTATCACCTGAGGAAATCTTGCCTTTGGTAGACGGGACAGGGGCTATCAATATGCAGAGCCGCTGAGGGAATGGTATGCATAGCCACGCAAAGATGTCCCCGAGTTGATAACTTTCCACTTCCGATGGTCGTGAATAGTTATGAAGATCCATAATTATCTGGGTCGTGGAGTCTGATGTATGGAGGGGATGTATTCAAATGCACAAGGAGTATTTCCACCTCATTTCGCCATAAATATTAGGTGGTTTGCGATGAAATCCGTGTAGTTTAACATTGTGCGGTGAGAACGAAATATACACCCCACGCAGGTCTGGTCCATACACGAGGGAAATGAGCATTTTTAACTGTCATTATCCTTGCAGTTTAACATTGTGCGGTAAAGACAAGGAGTACACCCCATGTAGGTCTGGTCTGAACATGGGGGAAACATGAATTTTTATATTTTTATCCGTGAAGTTTAACGTCGTGCAGTGGGGACACAAGATACACCTCGTGCAGGTCTGGTCCGTATATGGTGGGAAGGGGCATTTTTTAAATTATTATCCGTGTAGTTTGACGTCGTGCGGTCAGGATGAAGAATACACCCCATGCAGGTCTGGTTTGTGCACAGGGGGAAGAGGAATTTTTTTAAATGGCTCAGCCAGGATATAGAATCCAGGTGTCACTACGTATCGTGCAAGGGCAGGAATCAAGCCTCAGGTAGTTCTTTTAAAGGAGTACACCCCGTGTAGGTCTGGTCCATACACGGGGGAAAGGGGCATTTTTGAAAACTCTTGTTTGAGGGGTGGCTAGGCCAGGATGGGGAACCCTGGCATCACTAAGTATCCTACAAGGGCAGGAATCAAGCCGTACGTAGTTCTCTGATAAATACACCCCGTGTAGGTCTGGTCCGTACATGGGGGGAAGGGGGAATTTTTAACTTTTATTTGAGCGTGGCTGGGCCAGGTTGGGGAACCCTGGAGTCACTACGTATCCTGCAAGGGCAGTAATCAAGCCATACGTAGTTCTCTGAAAGGAGTACACCCCATGTAGGGCTGGTCCATACATGGGGGATGGGGACATTTTTTTTAATTTTATTCCATTTGGAAGTGGTTGGTCTAGGGTAGGGGATCCCGACATCGCTACGTATCCTGCGAAGGCAGGAATCAAGACATACGTAGTTCTCCTAAAGAAAATACACCCAGTGCAGTTCTGGTCCATACACGAGGAAGATGGAATTTTGAAAACTTCTTGTCCGTGCAGTTTAACGTCGTGCGGTGAGGACGAAATACTCTAAGTTTAAGGTCATAGAGTTTGGACCGTTGGGTTCTTGGCAGTTTAACGTCTTGCAGCTCGGACGACTTGGTAGTTTAATGTCTTGCATCTCGGACAACTTGGCAGTTTAACGTATTGTAGCTCAGACGATAATTGCTTTTAGTTATTATGTGAAATACTTCTTCAGGAATCTCGCATTTTTAGGAGCGGTGGTGAACTACCCATCCATGGAGATCAGGGCATATGCTCCGTTGGAGTAGAACTTGTGTATAACATATTTTCCCTCCCACTTGGGCTCCATATTTAGAGGTTTCTTCCTGGGTATCATCGGGGTTCGGAGGACCAACACCAATTCTACTTCCAAGAAGGACCAAAGACGAACCTTTTTATTGAAGGCTCGTGCAATCCGGTTCTGGTATACTTCCAGATGGTGCAAAGTGTGCAACTACTTCTCATCCAACAACTCCAATTCACCTACCTGCTTTTCTAATCACTTGTCGTTGGATAGCTGATCATAAATGGAAACACAGATCGAGGGTAATTTGATCTCAATGGGAAGGACCGCTTCCGTTCCGTATAATAATGAGTACGGAGTAGCCCGAGTAGTGGTTCAGATTGTGGTTCGATAAGCCCACAATGCATGGAGGAGTTTACCCAATGATTACTTCTTGTCCTTTTCCACTATTTTATGGAGAATGTTGGACATGGTCTTGTTGAAAGCCTCTATCTGTCCGTTGGCCATTGCATGGTAGCGGGATGAGTGGTTAGCCATGATACCGTACTCTTGTTATAATTTATCCAATTCAGCGGAGTAGAAGTTGGTGTCGTTATCTGTCAGTATGGTATGAGTGACACCAAATCTGGTTATGATATTGGTTTTCAAAAAGCTGACAATGATTCTTGCCCCGAAATCCTTAAGGGGTACAACTTCTACCCATTTGGAAAAGAAGTCAGTTTCCATGAAGATACACTTCAGCTCTTTGGATGTGGCAGGAGGATATGGTCCCACGACATCCATTCCCCAGATGAAAAATGGCTAGGAGTACTTGGCCTAATTAAGTAACTCCAGGGGTTGGTGTATGAAGTTGGCATGAATTTGGAATGAGTGGCATTTTGTGGTAAAGCGCTCATAATCTCGTGCCATTGTGGGCCAATAGTACCCAAGCCTTCGAACTTGATGGGAAATCTTGGACCCTAACTGCTGTGCTCCACATACTCTGGCATGCACTTCATTCATGATGGCAGTGGTTTCATCTCCATCAATGCATCTGAGGAGGATTATGTTGAGGCCTCTTTTGTAGAAGACCTTTTTCTGAACCATGCCACCATATAGGAAAAAGTTGATTGCCCTTCTCCGTACTTGCTCTCGTTTAGCCCTGTCTGATGGAACTTCCCCCCGTTGAAGGTAGTTTGCAATGGGGGTCATCCAACCGGTGGCGAGAGCATATAGCTCAGGGACATGACTGACTTCGTGGATTTCTTCCATCTTGGTCTGGACAAACGGCAAGACCATTCAGTGGTGAGCAATACTGATGACTATTTCATCCCGGTCTGGGTCAGCTAGGGATGTGGCCGCATTAGCTAATGTGTCGGCCTCGGCATTATGAGACCGGGGAATATAGGTCAATATTGGTTATGTGGAGAATTCCGCCAGTAACCTTTGGACATGGTCAAACAGGGGAATTCACTCCTCCTTTTTAATAGCATAGTCACCATTGACTTTCTTAATGACCAGTTCCGAGTCACCTTTTACCTTAAGGTGCTGTACTTGTTCCTGGATTACGAGCTCTAATCCTGTAATGAGGGCTTGATATTCCACTTCATTGTTCATACATCCCTCTAACATAAGGAAGGAATATGGCAAGACTTCCTTTTCTTGGGACTTGAGTATTATCCCCAAGCCAACCTTGTTAAATTTGGGGTCTTCCATCCTCTTCCCGGTTGGGCTTCAGGATGCGCCATCAAAGTACATTTCCCATGTCAGGAGCTCCTCTTGAACTGTGAAGATGTTTTCATCGGGTAGCTCGATGTCCAGTGCGGCAGTCCCTATTGAAGGGTGCTCTACTAGAAAATTTGCTAACTCCTGGCCTTTGATGGCCTTCAGAGGCCCAAACCGAATGTCAAATTGTTACAGGATGACTGCCCATCAAGATAGGTGTCCGGTCAACATCGGGCAGCTGAGGATGTACATTAGTGGGTTATTACGCGAGACCAAACAGACTTCATGATGCTGAATATAATGTTGTAACTTTTGAACTGTGAAGACCAAGGCCAAACAACTCTTCTCGATGTTTGAGTATCGAGTCTCAGAATCAATCATGGTTATACTGAGGTAATAGAGACTGTTTTCACTACCAGTGTCATTCTTCTATGCGAGGAAGGCTCCTAGTGACCGCTCTAGGGCCGTCACGTATAGGATGAGAGGTCTTCCTTCAACCTGAGGCATGAGCACTAGCGAGATTAAGAGGTACGTCTTTAGGCTGCCAAATGCCTCTTGACAGTCATCTATCCATTGATACATGACTCTCTTCTTCATTAACCTAGTAATGGGCAAACATTTTCCTGCCAGGTTGGCTATGAACCACCTAATATAAGCCAGGTTTCCTTGAAATCCCCTCAATTTGGTGAGATTGTGGGGAGATGGTAGGCCGAGGATATCCTTTTTCTTTTCAGGGTCAACTTCAATGCCATGATGGCGTACGACGATGATAAGGAATTTCCCTGAGGTAACCCTGAAGGCGCACTTCAAGGGGTTCATCTTCAGACTATGTTGTCGAAGTTTGTTGAAGACGGTCTCAAGGTATGACAGTTGATATGAGCGCTATGTGGAATTAACCACCAAGTCATCCACATAGCACTCGACAAATCTCCCCAGGAATGGTTTAAAGATATGATTCATGGTGCGCTGATATGTGGCACCAGCGTTCTTGAGACCAAAGGGCATGACCCTGTAGTAGAATACCCCTTGGGGGGCCCTGAAGGCAGTGGATTCTTCGTCTTCTCGAGCCATTCTGATTTGATTATACCTAGAATAGCTGTCCATGAAGGATAAATCCTCATACCCGGCCGTTGCATCGATTAACAACTCGGTGATCGGGACCGGGAAATCATCTTTCGGGCAATGCCGATTGAGATCTCTGAAATCAATGCAAATGTGGATTTTTCCGTTCTTTTTCTTGATAGGGACGATGTTGTCCAACCAAATGTGATATTGGACCTCCCGAATGAAGCCTACTTTGATGAGATTATCGACTTCAACCTCTATTTTGGAAGAATGCGATGGGTGTGTCCTTCTGGCGGCCTGTTTATAGCCCCAGTGGTCTTCTGGTAGACCTAGGCGATGCGTTGCCACTTCAGGATTGAGTCCCAACATTTCTGTGTTATTCCAGGAAAAGACACCCCCGATGTTGCCTCAAGAATGAGGTATATACCTCATGCTACTCAGGGGATATGGCAACACTAATGAGAGCATGCCTCAGATCTTCCTTGGTACCCAGGTTTATTTCCCTGAGCTCTTCCACCATGGTGGAGATACCTTCCTCAAATGCGGGAGGTGCATCCCTGAGATTTTCCTCATCTTCTTCTCCTAAATCCTCATATTCTTGATCCGACGGGGGGAGAGTTTCCGGCCCAGGCTCTCAGGGGTTTGAGTGTGAGGCATCGTGGGCATCCCCGCTCGAGTATTTGTCCCCAGATTATGGGTTGGCGAATGTTCCCGCATTGTCACGATCATCTGTTATAGCTTAAGTCTTGAAGTCAACTTAGTGTGTGTCCGAACTTGAATCCATACTCTCAACGTGGTTGATGGCCAGTACATAGTCCCTGCCAAGCTATCTGAGGGGGTCGTCATGAACCATTTACAGACCATTTGGAGTAGGGATCCAGTTGACACAATCAGTCAGAGGTTTCTTCCTCTTTTTCTCATAAAACCCAGCGTCAATGTAGTGTGACTCAGAGAGTTCAAAAGGGTCCTTGTCAGCATGCAATGTCCCACTTTTCCCATTGACGTAATACTTAATACACTGGTGGTAGGATGAAGGAACGACCATGTGCTTATGAAGCCACAACCTTCCCAGCAAGGTATTGAATGCTGTGTTCTGTCGGACCACCAGGAATTCTGAGTAATCCACGAGTTCGCCAAAATGGGTCTTTATATTAATTTGTCCCATTGGCTTCTGATCTCTCTTGTCATAACGTAACATAGTTGTGTCTAAGGGTATTAAATCATCCTCACTATGGCCCAACTTACGGAGTGTCCGTAGGGGAATGAGGTTAACCCCAGAGCCGTTGTCAATAAAGACTTTACGGATCTCAACATAATTTAGTGTGCCAGACACATGTAGTAGCTTGATATGTCCTTGCATGATTACATCTTCATCCTGATCAGTGAAGGAAATCACTGCATTGCATTCAGCTGGGCCAGTCTCCATCCGGTAAATTTCAGCGGCAGCTACCTCGGCATGAAACTCTTGGTGGATGAGCAGGGCTTCTATAAGCGACTCCCTGAGGTATTCTGACAAACTCAAGGCATCCAAGATCGATAGTTTGGTTGGTACCGACACTAGCTACTTAAGGATATCGTATTTCTGTTCCAATGGCTGACACTTCTCCGTTGGCGGGAGAGTTTTAGAAGGAAGGTTAGGAGTTGGAATACATGACGAGGAGGGACCAGCTAGAGGGTCAGATGCTGATGATGTCCCCAAGTTCTGGGGACTCAGCCTGGATGGTCTGTTTGTGCGCACCAGGTGGCTAGACGCTTGTTCCTCCTATGATGGGTACCACAGAATGATGGGGGCAGAGTGGCCTCTTTGGAGGAGGAGGGATGTTCTTTCTCCCGCTAATTCCGTTGAAGGTCTCTCCCACAGGTTTCTACTATATTGACAGTTTGGGCCGAGGCCCAACCGTAGGGTTGGTTTCGTCCATAACTACACCTCCCATGGTATCCCCTGCCTCTGTGATTCCTCATCCCGGCTCCTCGTGTCAGGAACTCGGGTTCATAATCATACCCTTTTCTTAGGGAATGATTCCATAATATGAATGACGTTGATGGAACCAAAGATTGGCTCCTCATCCTCTGACAGATCAACCAGGTCGGTCGTCCCTGATGGTTCTCTTTGGTGGGTCAGTGCCCGTGGCGCCAAATTTGAGGGCATGAAATCAGACAGCGTCAAGGCTATGTTTAGCCTCGTCGTGGACTGCTCCTCTTGCACTTGTCTCCTCCCTCTTTGACTACTCCTAGATGACCGGCTCATAGAGGGTTGGGAGGCCGATATTGTCGGCTGTGCGACGTCAGGGGCTGTTGGCGGCAACACCGGCTACTATAGTTGAGTTCGAAGTATGCCCTGGGCTCGATTGATAGTCTTCCGAGTCATCCAGTTATCAAACATCTGCCCCTTCTTACTGGTGACTTCCTACCACCCCTCCTCTTCGTCGGAGCCGGTGGTATAAATATATGTTACATGTGCTGGGGGTGGTCCCAACTCGACCTTCCCAGAGTCTACCATCCTTTGTAGGAGGTATTTGAAAATGAAGCATTCCCAAATATTGTACCCCAACATTTGATGGTAGGGACAATAATCTGTTCTGTTATTGCGGCCGACTTCTTCGGATTTCCTCGGCTTCGGGAGGTGGAGCAAGTTTCAATTAATGGCGGTGATGAAATATCCGTCGACTTGGTCTTATCGGAACAAATATACTTTATGTCTTCATTCCTCAAACAGGTTCCGCTTAGACCCTTTCTGATCATCCCGCCTGGGCAGTGGTGGCCGCTGATATATAGGGGGCCCTTGATGATTTGGTGGAGGGCTAAGCGGTGGAGCAGGCACAAGGGATAGCTTGAGCGTGACAGAGGATGCTTCAGCTCTAACTGTTTGCTGTACAGGAGCCTGCGAGGCCATTCAGGACTTCAAATTGGTCCGCTACAATGATTCCTCGATTCTATGGGAAATGGCTGAGAGATGGAGGAAGCCAGTGGTGCACTCCACTGGTATGAGAAGAGTTTTCAGCTCATCTCGAAGATTGTCGATGCATATGGCGAGTAACTCATCTTGAGGCATTGGCCTCTTCAGAGAGTAGGTCAGAACATTCCATCTGGCGATGAAATCTGATACCCTGTCGTTCTCCATTTTTTTGCAATTCATGAGGTCGCTGACCGTTGTTTTCGGAAACGTCAAGATGAAGTGGAAGAGGATCTGCCGCAGAAGGTCTTCCCAGTTTTTTATTGACTAGGCTGGTAGACTCGTATACTAGATGAAGGCAGATCCTTGTAAGGTCCATACAAAACATCTGAGTTTTACTGCTTCTAGTTGTTCCGGAGTTCCCATCATATGGTTGCAATAAGACGCATAGTGCATCAAGTGCTGTTTTGGATCGCCTGATCCATTGAAGATAGGGAATGTAGGGCTCCCAATATTGGGTGGAGGTGGTGTGTTGCTTACCCAATCCGGGTAGGGCTTCCCCTCTTACTGTATCGGAGTGCACCGACCTTCCATTACTTCCAATTGAGCCGTTAGTGCCTCAATGGTTTTGGTGAAACCATGGTTTACATCCTGTTGGGCGCGACCCTAGGTAGGTCTATCCCGAGGCATTGCCTGAGGATCCCGCTCGGTTGGCACCAGGGGTGAATGTGCTGTTTGTGACACCTTCAGAGGGTTTGGATGTACGTGCTCCGGTTTCTTCCTGAGTGGAGGGATGTCTTGGTATTCATCTAGATCAACATTTAGGTAGTTGGACGGGCCGAGTGCCTCATTGGATGGGAGCCATGATCGTGATTCATTTACCGGGGAAAACCTTAGTCTTTGAGGTGAACTTACCGGGAGTGCATGATGTGGATCCTCTCAGGATGAGCTTTCAATATGACAGTTCCTCTGGAGTAGCTTGGCACTAAGGCACCTCAATTCTTTCATCTCCTCTTCCTATCGAGCGAACCTCTCTTCAAGTGTAAGTGGCTCATCATTATTGAGAGAAGAAGGCGGGTTAAGGGTGACCAGTCCTTTGTTCTTATCCTTTTTGGAAGCTCGCAGGGTGTGTAGAGGTTGGTTAGCTGAAGGGGAGGCCATGTTTAGAGTGGCCCTCTAGTTCCGGGTGTGCACACCTGGTGGTTCGTTGTAGGTTGTATCCTGACCAAAACCATCATCTCCCGATCCATCTGTATTTGCATCATCTTCAGCATTTCCCGTGGGGTTAGACTATATGGCTTTAATGGATACATATCGCGTGGTAGAGAAGATGTCATATTACAAATAGGAAGAGGATCTCCCATGTCTCTTACTGGCCTTCCTTTTCATGTCCTGGGATGGCCTTTAGACCCCTTGAAGAAGGGTGACATGGAGAGTTCTTTGATGCGCCCTTACGGTACGCCTCCCTCTTGGAGGGGATGATGATTCTAACGATAGGATAGGGCAGGAACATCCTCATCTGACTGTCCTCCCTAGATGAGAGAATACTGATTCTTGTGGGGGAGGTTGGTTTTGAGGAGGTAATAATGCCCCCGACCCTAAGGGCTGGGGTTGGACTCGTTCCTTGGACATTGAGTATCTTCCCATTTTTACTGGTCTTACAGGGGCATTTGTTGTTAAAAATTCCCCGAGCCCTACAGGCTGGGGTTGACCCTATATTGTGGTGGTGGCTACTGATATCGCTACCTGCCTGATCTTGCGTGCCCCATTCGGGGGTGAACTAGGTTTGGTGATGAGTTCTTCTGTGAATAAATACCTTCTGGGGAGGTAGGAAATGACCGCTGATTAGCCTCTCTTAGGCGATAGGACTGTTGTGTGCTCTCGGTGGCCTGATTCAGAAGTTCTTGAATGGCTCATTCCCGTCGGGTCTGATGCTTCTGGGACTTACTCAAGGCCTGAATCTGTTGGGTGTGTTGCCTTTCACGATCAGGGAGACCACTCGATTGCCATCTTGACATGACGACGTTGTAATACCCCATGCCGAACGGGTTCTTCTGGGTGGGGAGCGGAGTAAAATGTATAGCTCCATGTTCCCCCCATCCCCTGATATGGACTCCCATCAGAGCGTCACCGATGAGGCAACACAACTGGTGCAGCGCACGGAGGTAGGCTATCTCTATGTTTACTTTATGCCTCTCTTATCGTGGTTTCTACGCCGAAGAAAGAGCTTCCAGGTCGATGTGACATAGGAGGTCTCCTATTGTTTTGACATGATCTACATACCCATCGTAGGGAAGGAAGCTTGATTTCAGTCGGCCGAGGGTTGTCCATATATTGTGGTGGATGCCGTGTACACATTATTTCAACAACTCTCTGGGTATGTCGAACTGAGAGGTGGCCGTGGGCCAAAACATAACTGGTATATAATCCCTGGCCAGTCGTTTCCTCATGTGAAATATGTCATCATACTCCTCCACTAGTGATTCCTCTACCTGGTCATCCCAACTGAGATGCTCGCCGATAGAGTGGTTGGAGGCAGTGGGACCAGTAGGTGTTTAATTGTCACGTGGGCGATTCCGGGGTTGTTCGGAAGATGAACGCGACCCTGGAAAATCTCCTGATTGAATAAGGGTGTTGTTAGCGATTGAACGGGAATCTGACATGCTCGATCCCATCCTTCTGAGTGCCTCCACATATGAGGGATTTTCCGTGCTTGATTCAGTAGAGGGAGGACCTTCCGGTCGATATGATATGTCATTGTGGGGAGGGCCTTCACATTGACGACCGTAATGGCGAGGACTACCATTACTGCTTGACGCCTCACTACATAGAGGACTTTTGCAGTGTATACCCTAGGGAGGACCTCCAAGGTGTGTCTCAGCAAGGGGAGGACCTTCTTGCTGCGTAGCATTGTTACGGGGAGGGCCTTCTCAACAACCGCCATCATGGTGAGGATGACCATCATGGTTTGAACTTCGATGTGCATCCTGGGGAGGACCTACAAGACACACTGCGATAAGGGGAGGAGCTTCTGGTTGCTTGGGGCCACTTTGGGGAGGACCTTCGAAATGGCGGCCATGGTGGCGAGGACTACCATCACAGCTGCTGGAACGGCGAGGACTACTATTACAGCTGCCGCAGGGAGAATATCTGCGGGGTATACCCTGAGGAGGGCCGTCAGAATGTACTGAAATGAGGAGAGGGCCTTCTCATTTCTTGACGTCTCTACGGGGAGGACCTCTGTTATCAGGGTGGTGAGGACTACCATCGTGATCTGATGCCCGGATGCGTGGAGTGTCGTTGCAACGTAACCCCTGGGGAGGACCTTCAGGGAATGCCACAACAAGGGGAGGGCCTTCTTGTTGTGATGAGACGTCACTACGATGAGGGCCTCCATAGATTCGACTATGATAGCGAGGAATACTGTCATAATCTGTGGTCCCACTGCATGGAGAGTGTTTGCAGCGTATACCTAGGGGAGGACCTTCATGGTGGACCAAAAAAAGTGGAGGACCTTCTTGCTTCTCGATCTTCTAGTCACATGGAGGGTTTCTGTGACTCGTATCAAAAGAGGAGATCTCGTGATCGATGGTTATATGCCCGTGGGGGAGGCCACCACAGGTGCTCTAGGGAGGAACTTCAGAGCTGCTGGTAGCAACATTGCGGGGAGGACCTTCGCAACTGCTACTGCCACTCCCATAATATGGTAATGGGTGGACAGGGTTCTGAGCCTTAGATATGCACTTAGCGGCATTGGAAACCCCAGCTTCCAGTAGAGTGGAGTCATGAACCAGATCATTATTTTCCAGCTGCCTTCGACGCGTTCGTGGGGCTTTCTTGCAGGCAGCAGGGACTGTCTACTATTGACAATGACCTTAACCTTTGGGTCCCTGTCTAATTGGGTCTCGTGATGTTTCCTGCATATGATGATGAACATATTGACTTTTATTAGTGATATATGACTGCTCTGGAGCATCCACCATGATGGATGGGTGTACCCCTGTTGGAACAAGTGAAGCTGCTCGATTCGGTTTCCTTTGCGTCGCAGAATATAGCCAAAAACCCTCCTGGGTGGAAGCAGGGATGCAGATCTACTCCAAGGCGGCTATCTCATCTCTTAGATGAGTCAACTCAATTGGGGAGATGAGATCACGGGCCCGAGTCCCTGTTGTTTCCGCTGATGCAATTACATTCTGGAAAGTCTGCAAGATATGATCTGGGATCGATACATGCTCCTCCAACTTTTCCAAGATATGCAGAGAGACATCTTTGGATGTAATGGGTATGAAGGCCCATTCCGGTATTGGAGTAGGAATATCCTGCTCTGGTCCTCCGGTGGTCAGTGGGTACTAGCAATTCTCCTGTGTCGGGGCAGGTGAACGAATCTGCCCCTAGGCCAGGATATGCCATTTTATCTCTCCGTTTTCCACCACATCGGGATGGCAAACTTTACTTGCATCCATAGGGAGTTGGCCATGCATATGTTGGATTCCCACCATATCGAGTTGGTGGCCTTTATTGGCGGGGAGACGTGCCCGCCTATGAGTTGCCGCCACATCTGGATGGTGGGCTTTGTTGATCGCCACCACATCGGGATGGTAGGCATTAGAAGCATCTGCTAGGAGCTGGTCCTGTAGGTGTTGGTTCGCCACCACGTCTGGTTGGTGGGCTTCATGACCATGGGCCAGGAGAGGTTCCTGCCTGGTAAGTTCCATCTTGCATGAGTGACTGGCTTGACGGAGCTCTGCGGGGATGCGCGCCTGCTCTTATGATGCCTCCATGTCTGGATGGCGGGATTTGGAGGGGCGAACAGGTGTATGTGCCTGTTCATGATGCGTCTTAGTGACTGGGTGGCGAAGCTCCTCCTCAGGGAAAAGGGTGATGACCGTTCCCCGGTTGTGAGTTTTCTGCCCTCATCGGGCGGTCGGAGGGGCCGGAGCACGGGGAGATTGGGCATGGATCCTCGAGGCTACATCCTCCTGAGCATGAGGATGTTGAGTCACGACGTGACCGCGATGACATCTTTGGGCGGGGGCCTTAGAGCGGAACCCCCGTTCAGCGGGAATGAAATCCTCAGCGTCGACCTCATCTGCCTCCCTAAGATAAGGGAGGTACGCACTGTCTCATTCCGGGGATAGACTCCTGAAATGGTTGGAGACGGCAATAGGAGCCATCTGGATCTGCTTTTGCGGCCACTTCTGGGCAGGCGACCGGTGAGTCCTGGAGGATTGGAGGGCGTGCATGGCCGCCTCCACCATTGGGAGAGTACCATTCACATGGTACTCTCAGATCAGTGCATCTGAGACCCAGCGTTGGAGACGCTGGGTAGGTGATGGGGTTCCCCATTGGTGAGTAAGTCCGTTCATTGCGTAGTTGGAAGAACACGCCTGTGAGTTCCTTCATGATTCCATTGGATCGAAGGGAGTTTTGTGTGGTACCTGTAGAACATTTTAACAAATACAAACAACAAACCCATCAAAGCATCATATCAAGATCCCATGCATAATTAATGACCTTTCTTGGCCCTCCTTGTGAGTACAAGGGGGAACAGGGTGGGATTAGGCTAAATCCATCAATCTTGTTTAAAGATTCAATTCGGGTTCACCATTTTTTGTTTCGGATCAGTTTCAAAATGCCCAAAGGTTCCATATCCAATGATACGCGGACCTTGTTTCCAAAGGTAGGCACTCGCTGGGTGGTTTGGCCAGCGGTGCTTAAGAACTCACATTGGTCGAGAGGATGGGAAGTCGGGCTCATCACACCCTTTTTGAGGGGAAATTATTGCATGTTCGGGGACTCTCTTATAGATTTAAGACGTATTCATATGTTCTCGAATCTTTGGTTTATAACCAAGAATAGTATCCATGGATTACTCCTGGTTGGCATTGGTCAGCTGGACGTAGGGGTTGAAAATAATTTATTCCTAAGTTTTACCATCCCTCATTGGATTAATGACCCCGAGGAGTATGGACTCATTGAGGCGGCACTAGGAGTGGTGCGGTGAACCGACGTGAAGATAGTTGGATCGACCGGTCGTTGGGCTTGAACCTTAGGGAGGCTTCCTACGTACCCTACCTAGGAGATAGTGATCAAAGTCCACGTAGTCCGAATTAGCTTGGGGCTTATGCTCTAAGGAAAATCAGAATAACGGATTGGGGATTATACTTTGAGGAGGCCCATAAGAGGATGTCATGGTCGATTCTTTTACTCTAAGACCACATGAGTCATGCTCGGTGTGAGAAACAAGAGGCAACAGGGACCAGACGATCACATCGCGAAAGCTGCGTCCATGGGAAGTGGAGTGGGGCTTATGCATAGAGGCGTCCCATAAGTTTGGGGCTTACTCCGAGGTGGATGACCAGGGTGACAAAGCGCAGTAGGAGAGGGACTTGGACCCTAAGAAGGATGGAGCAACACCCTTTCCCACTACGCCCTTCCTTGGGCATGGCCATGGGGATGTACGGAGGTGCATGGGGGCTTCCTTCTGATGGGTATCCCACCACGCCTAGGGGAGGGGAGAAGTGCCCCAGTCCTAACAAGTGCAGGGGAAAAAAGGGGGGCTCCCGGTCTCGGACTCCACATTACCGTGGGAATGTGAACCCAGTAATGATTCGGGAATCCACCCAAGGGCCGGAGAAGCCCCTTCGCCCCTACATACCATGGGTATGTGAACTCAAAATGGCGCGCTGATGCACCTGAAGGTTAAATCACATGGGTCTGGTGGATCTGGTGGAGGCCTCGGCTCGGGGCCAATGAATCAGTCAATGAGGGAACTGTGGAGGATCAGGTCGGATTGGGAAGATTTTATCCGGCTCGGGGAATGGAAACTCTGAAGGATCTGGTGGGCCACACATGTGTATGAGTGGTGGCGCCCTTCACGTAGGGAGGTACTACACAGCTGGAGAGGCCGTCCATGAACCAGAGTGGTCCACAGACTGATGGGCATCCCACAAACCAGGGTGGTTCGCGGCTTGGTGGGCATCCCACGAACCAGGGTGGTTCGCGGCTTCGAGTTCGGCCCGCGTACCCGGGTGGTACGCGGAGGGATCCATGCGAGCAGCGGTGGCCAAGGGCGGCGCCGGTCAGGGGTTCATCGGTCGGGGATTTTCCCGCGTAGGAGGGTGCTACGCGGTTCAACGGATCAGAAAAGGGGCATAAAATCCCTGGTCCGTGGGGAGTGCATCCGTGGGGGGTGGGGGGGGGGGGTGGGGGCATAGTTCGTGGTCTTCTTTTCTTTGTTATTTTATGTTCGCGGTTCACCAAGTTATTATGCATTTCTGGTTCCTTACTAATTTTCTTCCATCTTTGTACCTGTTCTAGTTCGCAGACTGAGACTTCACTGTTTTTGAAATCCTAAGCACTTCCCTTCGAAATCCTTCCACCCGAATCTGGTCGACCTCTCCGAATCCTCTTCCTCTCTCTTCCTTCCCCTCAGTCTCCTTTTATAAAGTGGGAAAAGAGATTCATATGTAGTCATGAGGCACCTTTTTCGGAGGCCCATGACCTAAAGCCCAGCTTACGGATGACTTGGTCAATCCGCAGCTCGCGGGGGGCATTGAACACATCTCCTCTGCGAACCAAACAAGCTCAGGGAGTGCTTTGCGGCCGCGCATGGTTCTGCCTCCATTCTGCAAACGACAACGAATGCGGCTTGGGCCGGTCGACGCGCTCTGCGGCTGGGGCGGTTCGTGACGGTGGACTGGGTCGGTGCCTGTCCTGCTTCGCGCCCGCAGAGGCTCTCCGCCTCCATTCCGTGAACGACAGCAGTCCGCGGAGGGGGCCACTCATGGCGGTGGACCGGCCTGACGTCCGACGGTCTTCCTCATTCACACACACGTAGGCGCTTCACCCCCATTTCGCAAACAACAGCGTCCGTGGGAGGGCGGTTCACCGAACCGGCCACGTACTGTTACTGGGAGCTAGTTCACGGACAGGTTCGGTCCTTTTCTATGTTTTGGGGTAATTGGATTTCCCCCTTGCGGAATTTTCATGACCCTACAACATGTTCATCGAATAAATTTTTTTATAGATTTCAAAAATCACCAAGATAGTTGTATAAGTGGTTTGACTCTTTTAAAACCTATCATGGGTTTAGAAGGTATAGTTATGATAGTTGTATTTATCTTAATAAATTTTGTGAAATAAATATTTTTTATATACAACTGTATATTGATGACATATTGATTGCATCTAAGGATAAGATAAAGATTAAATAGGTTAAAAATATGTTGAATTAAAAATGAAATATTTGTGAGCTGTAAAGAAAATTCTTGGAAATGAGAAAAAGAGTGAAAAAAATTGGAATATTTTATTTGAGTAGGAATTTATATTTTGATAAATTTATTAACAAGTTCAATATAAAGAATAACAAGAATATAAGTAATCCTTTAACTTCTTATTAAAGAATTTCATCTTCTTTTTGTCCCCATTCAGGTGATGTGGTTGAATATATGTCTTGAGTTACATATTTTAGCACAATGGGTTATTTTATGTATTCTATGGTATGAACCAATCTTTATTTATATCATGTAGTCAGTTAAATTGGAAGATATATTGATAATCCTGATAATTTATATTGGAAGGAAGTCCATGGGATCTTCATATATCTATAGGTTCCGAATACAGTGGAAGTGTCTGTATGGAATGAAAAACTTGGTTTTTTATTATTAATTTATGGATAATTATCGTTTTAAATAAAAAATTATGTCACGACCAATAGAATTCATAAATCACTTGGTTAGATTAACCCCTAGAACCAGAAGAGGAGTATATTCACATGTAATTTATAATTAGTTTATGAGAACATATAGAATTACCTGAAATCATAATTAATTCATCATTGTTGATACGGTTGACTTGATATTGTCATACTATCATTGCAATGCATGATACAAGTGATAAATACTTTTAGTATTGATTCACACATGCACCAAAATCTCTGAACATTATCATAAAATTTTCATGTGATAGCATGGTTGACCCCAATTGCTTGCATCGTTCATGGTTGATCACAAAAAAATTATTTTGTGAGGATGAATAAATCTTGGTGGTATATTTATTGATTTGGAGAAGAGGAGGAGAGAGCACAGTTTATATCTTTTGAACTATATCTATCATTTTTAAACAACAATATTTTTTTTTGTAAAGTGATATAATTTGATATTTATAAAGTCATGTTGAGGGTTGAAAACATCCACACAATACCCTTTACAATTACTTAATTCTTAGTGAACCCCATGTCATAATAATAATATAATTACTATTCACTTGACATGTTCATGACCTAAGAAAAAAAAATATAATTTACATAATTATAAACTAGACTATTAATATCAGTATCCTTATCCTCCTCAACCTTTTCCAAACCTTGAATAATGTCTATTTATTTAATAAATACATACCATTGAATTAGCCACTGATAAATATTGAAAATATCATATTCACAAAAACATGATAATAAATATTTATCATTATTGTTTAACTCACTTATTTTTTTGAATAACTTGTTATTATATCTTAGCGATTAACAAAACCCCAACAGTTATTAAATCATAAAGAAAGAACAATATTTATTCTAACTAGTAAAATTAAACATTGAATTTAACAGATAATTAAGATACATTCAGCGTGTGACCCTTTAGGACTCTTTCTCAGTGTCAATAGGTAGAGATGACCAAATTCATAATTTAGTGTCTAGAAATATAGCAAGAAACCCATAAACAAAGAATTTAATATCTCAATAACATGAAACCTCATATGAACACTTATTGTGTAATATAACCCCTTTATGACAATATCTGTAATCGACATGGTTACATACTTGGGTCATCAACATATGTTCTTGATGTTTATTTCTTTAAATATATGGATGCAAACTTTTCCACTGAACACCATGTATATTGATTTACTAAAGAAGTTCCATCCTTATAAAAGGGACTATGATATCAACTTCCATCAAGGTAAATATGGGACAAATCATTTCTCACATTATCCATTAATGTTAATATCACTCATAACATATCCAATGTATCATACTTCTATGAGAACAAATATCATCATGGTTTACATCAATACATCAAGGTACTCAACTTATGACATTCATTAATGATAATATTAAATTCCAAGAATCATTACTCATGTCCATAGATAGGAACATACAATGACATATAAAATTTGGATTTCTTACTTGTGGTTCCATTCTCATAACCTCCCATATTGAATATTACCAAGGGATATCACCATGAGAAGGTATATGAATGTATTATGAGCCTACTACCCAAGATAACCTCTATCATTTGCATCCCATAAAAAAAATTATCTGACAATAGAACATGGGTTTAAGAAATACTTTCATAACATCTAAATTATATCATCATAGCAGGTAACTATTATGTACTTTGGATATGGAATGTATCCTTAGGACATTATCACATATTATTCCAAGAAGAGTAAAAATAATCATATGATAATAAGATTTATTAATATCCATAAAAATGAATACATTTAATCATAAAGTACCCAAATGTTTCTTCTAGGGAACCAAATATAATAATATTTATGTGGGAATATTGATGTATGCTTTCATTTTTTGGATATCACAAGAATATTGGTTAACTAGGTTGACTCTAATTTTTTAGATATCTTGATATTGGAAGATATTTGAAATGTTTTTCCTTTACCCTTGATGGGTGGTTTATTAGTTAGAAAACAACATTACATACTTTCATTTCTTTATCTACCACTGATTCCAAGTATATGGCTATAACAGTGGATATTAAATAATAATTTTAGTTAATGGGAATAGTTAGTGAACTAAGTATATATATTTATATTTATTTAATTTATTGTTGTAGTAAAATTTAAATATTTTTTAAAAAGGATTATAAGTTTCATTAGGGAATAAATCACATTGATGTGTGATATATTTTTATGAGATATGTTATTTATTGTAGAAATATTTTTGTGAGAAAGGTTTGTAATCTTGATAATCCTATAGATATGATGAAAAAAAATCTTCCTTATTCCATATTTGAGAATTTATTAGAATCGTTTGGTCTATTATATTGATTTTTTAACTAATGGGCTTCAGTGGAAGAGGTGTATTTTTTGAATCTAGAGATTGGATGTTTTTGGCTTCATATATAGGATTTAGATCAATGTGGAGATTTTTGATGGCGTAACATGAATCTTTTTTAATGTTTCTCACAGGATACCATAAATGAGACCAATTTCCCTTTATTATGTTCATTAATGTTAAGAATAACTCCTATATCAATGTGTGTAAAATATCTCCATTAATATTGGGGAAAATTCCAATTTTTATATTCCATTCTATAGACCGATGAGGAATCATAAAAAAACTCCATTTCAAAATAAAATTTAGAACTACCTATACTCATGGTTTTATCTGATTTGGCATTTCTACCAAAATTTACACCGTTCATATTTTACCTTTTTTTTACTATTGTTGATTTGGTGATTTTTGAAAAAATAAATACTTTAAATAAAAGGTGAACTTCAAATGTGTTTGGAAATTTAATATTGATTAGTTTTTAAAAGTATAAAACAAAGTGGTTCTTTTCAAAACATGATTTTTTATGTTCCTAGGTTTTGTAAAAATAAGGGTTTTTAAATGTGAAATTGAGTTGTTATTTTGAAAATGAAATAATTAGTTAGATTAAAATTGTCTTGAATAGGGATTTTTTTGGTAAATTGGAAATTGAATGATATCACTATATTAAAAACCTTATTTGATTCATATAGTGGGGAGACAATGTGTTAGTGTTTCCTTTTAGGAACTACTATTTCCCAGTATTTAGCAACATGTATTATATTTTGGAATCACATATGAGAAACATGGATAGTATCTTTGGGTATGTTTTATCAAGTGAGTTGGGAATTACTAATTGTGAAAGGTAGAGACTATTAAGTAAAATATAGGTTTTAGTTCATAGGATTGAGTAGTTATACAATGGTGAGTTTATAGTGACCCATTTCCTAGTTATATTAATCAGTGTTAAATTTTTTTATTTAAACCAATATTTTAAGGAGTGACAACCTAAGGTCATTTTTTCATTGAGTTTCAAACTCAAATTTCAATACTGTAGGATAAATTCTAGGATAGTTTTACTTATGTTTTTTTGTATCGATGGTAAACATAGAGATATGGGTGAAGGTCAGAAGGTTGGTGACATGAAATTCAAAACCAAAAATCCTATCTGGTACTCGATAAAGGACCATTGGGTACCTATGAGATGGCTAATGATGAGGGTGGTGTGGGAAGATCACCGATTACCTGATGATGGGGTACTTGGTAATCTTTAGGTCCAAGATGTATCTTTTTTTACTTTTATTTTATTTATTTATATAATTATGGGAATATTTTTTTTATTGTTTTTAAGAAATAATACATTGATATATTTAAGTAAAATATGCCTTGGTTTTTCAATGGTTGTTTAAATAAGGTGAAAATAAAGTGTTTATTTGGAAACTGATATTGTTTTAGGAAATGTATGAGTGATAAATAATTGGTATGAATTAAATAGGTGCAATATATAACAATTTAAATTATTATTTAATAAATATAGTGAGTCGACTAATTTGTTTTTTATTGATATATAATTAATTTATTAAAGTATTTTTTCGCTATAATTATAAAGTGCAATATTATAAAATAATGATTATATAGGCATGTTTGTGTGGGAACATGTGAACATGTTTATTATTATCTTATTATGTTATATATGTATGTATGCATATATATAAAATATATGTAAGTATGTATGTATGAATATATGTTATCATTATTTTTATTTATCTTATTATTACTATTAATTATTATTATTATGAGAATTATGAAATGTTAAATGCATGTGTATATTGTTATTATTTATATATTATGAAATACACATATACTTATGTATGTTTTCATTAGCTTATTATTATAAAATAATTATGTGAAATTATTTATAATAATAATTTTGGTATTGTGTTATAGTATACATATACTAAGTGAACACATATATTTATATGTTATTAATATTTTTAATATTATTTGAATACATGTATATTTTTAATGATTTTATAAATAGTAGTTTAGAATGTATAGGTAATATTATAAATTATTATTGTTATTAAGATATAATATATTCTTATAACATATAATAATAATATTTTTATTATACAATAATATTAAATATATAAATAAGGGATTAAGAAAAGGGAATAAGACAAAACAAAAAAGGAATATCACTTTGGGGTTCCTTGGTCATTGTAAGGAAGAGCAAGGGGGTACCAATTGTCCCCCTAACTTCTTTATTCAATTTCTCATGCCTTACCCTAGATTCTTGATGTCCAAGACACATTAAAATCCCATAACAAGGTTTTCCTTGTTTATTAGTTTTCACTTTCTTCTCATAACTACAATTATAAAAAACCACACATGAATTTTAGGGTTTCAGGAGTTAGAGTTTTTTTCAGAATATGATGAAATCCTTGAAAATTGATGAGGATTTTTTGGGAGGGAATTAGGGTTCTGATTCTAGTCCATCAAACCTCATTAGAGGAAGTTTGGTCCCTTCATGGTAACCTTTTAAGGTTCCTATAAGCTTTTCACTTATGCACATTTTCCTGTGGGTCATTGTTTGTGATGTTTATGATGTAAAATGATATAAATAGTGGTTACACAAATTATTTAGGTTTTCAAAATTTTTCTTAAATTTTAAATTCATTAACTAAGGGGTTTAGGATAGGAAGGTTTTTTTAGCTATGATATTTGGTTATTTAATTTTATGAGACTATTTGATGATCTTTAGGGTAATTTGAGATCAAATACAATTGGTTTTAATAGTCAGTATTTTCCTTTAACATTTATTTTTATTCAGGTTATACTTGGTTTGGGTTTTCTATAGTTTTCCATCACTTCAGTAAAGTTTAAAATTAAAATTTTGGAAGTATTAAAATGAAATTTTAATTATTATTTTTATTAGTTAAAAATATATAATTCCATGAGATTTCTGATGATTTTTTCTAAGTTTTTGTGATTATATAATTAAGGAAAAACAATCCAAATACTATTTAATAGAATTAAAATGGTTAATAATATTAAATGTAACATTAGATAAATCATTAAAAATATTATTATATTATCTAATTTTATTAAAGTGTTTAAATAATTACTTTCTATATTGGTTATTTTCCATGATCATAAGTTGTTTCCATGTAATTATTTTGTTCAAGGATAAGATTTTATAAATGTAATTTAGTTGAGATTGTTAAAATAAAAGTTCATCTGGATATGGAATATAAAGAGGGGGTTTTCTGTATTATGTTATATTTTTAAATTTTGGTTATTTTTATAAAGTCCTAGGTACGTCAATATATGTTAATTTTGGAATAAAAATTAAATTTTAAATACTAGTGTTATTTTATGATATTGTGTACACATTTTTAATGCGTAAGAGATGGTTTTTAATGTAAAATTTAAATGGTATAAAATTTGTTCAATTTACATTAAATGATATTTAAAATATAAGGTTGGAGATAAAATAAGATTAAAATATTCTAAAATGAATAATTATTACTTAAAACAATGTTAAGTATATATGGTTTGTTTTAAACCAAACTCTCACTTTATAGACCCTAATTATTTTATTTTGATTAAATAATAATAATTAATACTATTTTAAAGTATATTTTAGTTAAGTAAATAGAATTTTGGGAAATCATAAATATTTAATTATTAATCTAGAATTAGTTTTAGTAAAATTTACATTTAAATAATTTCAAAGAAATTTAATTTTAATTAAATATGGGTTAAATGGTTAAGACACTTCTCTTTAGATATAGGAATTAAAAGTTGTTTAACTAATAATGAAATCAATTATTGAATGGTTTCCCCATAAAGTAATGATAAAAATAGGATATTTTATTTATATAATAATTAAATATATTTCCACAACTATTCATAAGATATTTCTCATGCCATCACTTGTATTTGGTTTGGATGGCAACTAGTAAGCCTTATTTTTTACATAGGACTTGATTGAATTTAGCATGATTTGATTATGGATATGTTATAATTTATTCCTTATTTTTATTTTAGGTTAATATGCTTTGATTATGGATATTTTATCCTTTATAACTTGTTGGGATTGCATGTTAGTATGTTTTGATTATGATATTCTACCATTATGCCATCTTTGGATCAATAATTTAAAATATTTTGAGGGTTTTTAGTGTTGAATGCATTTTTATAGCACCAAATTGATATATTAAAGAATGTGAAGGGGAATATAAATGGTTTTTGAGAAAATTGGACCTTACATGGTGATTATTTTTTTGCATAATCTTTTTAACATTATTAATCCTAATTCCCAAATAGTACCTGAATCTGGTCATCACTGTCCCAAAAAGTGTTCCTAAATATTCAATGGATAGAGAATACATACATGGGTTTTAGTTTATCATTGGGGAACAATTTATTTAATTATAAAATTAAATTGGACTGATGCAAGATTCTAATAAAAATATGACATGAACCATCTATATTATGGACATATAAAAAACCTCTAGAAATAAAATAAAGGGCCAAGAGGGAGTCTTGCAGTCTATAATATAAAATTAAAAATACTTGATGAAATAACTGTATCATGGTAACTATATAATAAAATATATAATAATAGTAATAATCTAAAAATTAATCCAAGCGTACCATATAACACTAAAATTAAATTAATTGGTTGATGAGTTGAGGAAACCCCTACCAAACATGGCCTTCATGATCTCATAGTTCATGGAGTCTAAATTAGATAATACAACCAAAAATCTTAGATAATCTTTATTGTATCCATTATCTACCAATGTAAATATTAAACATGAAATTAAAATTAATGAAATTGTATTTCCAACAAAGTAAAATTGTATGGTTTGAGCACATAGACTTAGTAGGCCACCACCAATGGTGTATTAACAAACATAACGAATGATTAAGTGTGTGTATTTAAATATTTATTCATATTATATATATAATGAAATAGTTTTTATCCATTCCAGTCAAGAAATGTGGAAATGAAAAATAATGTGAAATAGGCAATAATAACTATAATAGTAAACTACATATACCGGGATGATAAAAACCTATTTTACTAGATTTGATCATAGCCTAGAATATATGTAAGGATAAAGAATACAAGTCAATGTATAAAACTCATTCCATGAGATATGGAATCATGTAAGGGGAAAGAATATAATAGTTTAGGAAAATCTTATAGACCATCCCATTTTTACCTCTATAAAGACCCTTATATATTCTAATGTCACTTGGAATGAAATTTACATATCACCCTTAGTGACACTTACATAACCCATTTTCCACCAAAGTGACCCTTACAAATTTACTATTTTCTTGGAAATAACCCTTATGTATTAAGGATTTTTCTAAAATAAAAATATATAAGAGTCAATAGTTAATATATAAGAGTCATATATTGATAGGTAATGGAAATTTATTGAAAAAATATTATGTGTATGAGTCATTATAACTTATGTTGGAGTCCTTTATTCCCACACATAAGAGTCATTACTACAAGAATAATAGTAATATTCAACCATGTAAGAGTCTCTACACTATAGGTTAATAGTAATCTTACATTGTGTAAAGGTATCCCCTTATTTAGTTTTTATGTTTTTCCAAAATTGATATGTAATGTGATTTTATTATTAAAAAGTGGATTTTTAATTAAAAAACATGGAAAATTTAATAATATATTATGAAATGAAAATTCATTCACCCTTATGCAGATTCTGATTATAATTTTAATGAATATATATATTATGATTTAATAATTATTATCAAATAAGATTTAAATAAATTTAATGAGTGTTGGTATTGGTTTTAAATGAGATCCATGTACAGGGAGTCATGATTTGATCCCATGTACTTGAAATTTAATATCCATTAATTCTATATGATTTTAGGTATTTTAAAGGACTTAAAATGATGATAATTAATTCCCCATGTATATCATAATTTGTATCAAAATAATATTGGTTTTTAGTCAATGTATCTCATGAAATCAAATTCTTAAATTTGGGAACCCACTCCACTAGTTTTACCTTGCTACTCCTATCAACCCTAGACAACAAGAGAAACATCCCATAGAGTTTTCTATTGATATTAGATTTTTTTACCACTAAAATTATTGGCTATAGAAAACCCAGGACAAATTTTCTTATGAGTTTTAATCCTTGCAAACTATTTTATCCTTTTTGGTTGTGTGCAGCGACTCATACAAGCTTTTCACCGGGCATGATATCTATAACTTCTTTTTTCATCATGTGTAAGTGTGGTTTTATATTGATTTTGATTAATCTAGATAAATATTTGGGATTAAATATAATAAGATGACAATCATGAAAATATATAGTTGAAGATGGAAATGTTCTCCACATGATGTTCTCCACATGCATTTGTAATGTTACAGATATTTTTTATTGATATTTTCTAGATAGTGTTTCTTTATTATGTTTTTTTTCTTAATTATTCCTTAAATATCATATAAATTTAAAAACTATATAAAATAGTTAGTTTTTTCAGGATGAAAAATATTATGAATATATTGACTATATTCTTCCTTCATAAATTTTTTAATATGGTAAGAACTATTTTTTGTACGCTATTAAGATAATTAACAATGCTTTACAATTGTTATACCAAATCTCATGTTTCTATTTTTATATAATTGAATGATATAAACAATATGTAAAGAAAAAATTATTAACTTTTTAATTTAAATAGATGACTAAATTAATTCGAACCATGTATGTTTGTTTCTTTTGTGAAATACTGAGTAATATTAATTAATTTTGATATAAATAACCACTATAATATTAATCTTAATTCCATTTATTTATTTTAAATATTATAACCCTATATATTATATAAATTGAAAACATATTATGTTTGGTTGTTTAGGTTTGGGTGAGATGATGATGACATTGTTTTATGTTAGTGGAATATTTTAGTTGATGATCTTTGATAAGTATGAAGTGGATATGTGTTGAAGATTATTGGATAGAGTTATGATCATTGATTGATTATGATGAATATTTGATTTTTATGCTTTATACTTACTACTTATTACGCTTCCCCGATGGGACTATTCTTCCTTGATATATGATATATTATTAGCATCCATGATTATATAATAATGATTATTTTATAATATAATTTAATGAGGATGGTCCTCAAATTAATATTTTTGATTAAGAATTTAAATGATGTAATGGATGGTAAATGAATAACTTGTATTGGTCTTGAGTAATGAATGCAATTCCATGGATTAGATAATTAGTTAAAGGTTAATTATGAATTAAAATTAAATGGATAGCCAATAATTAATGAATATTTAACCCTTGATTCTTGTATATTTCAATTCCCAATAATTGGATTTAGAAACTGGGTTGTCATAAATGATGTTAGATATATATTGAGTTTCGGTTTAGGTTATTTACTCTAGATTGGATGTGTGATATATTTATCATTATGTTATTTAATTTATTACACTATATTAGTCGAGTCAGTTGTGGTAAAAATTCTGATTTTAGGCCTTTATTTTCAGTTGTTTCCTAATACCCAAGTTTTAGAGATTTTGAATAACTGACTGTCCCCCCCAACTCTCCCTTAAAGATATAGTATGCATGCATGCATATCTAGTCTGTGGTGGATCAATATTGTAGAATATGTCCTCATAGAGAATGTAATGACTCTTGGATATGACGTACATGTATATGAATGATGTGACGGTATAAAGTTATATTGTATACTTTTATTATACATGAAAATATGCACAAGCTGTGATGGATTATGGTATAATTCATAATTTTATAAGGTTGTAATGGATCTCATTTTTACTATGTGATGTGAGGGGATATGGATATGATTATATATATGTGGTTATGATGTTTGTTTTCACAGATGTATAGTGATACTTAAGGTTGGTATGTGAGAAATAATACATAAGTCACCGGGGTTCAGAGTGACTAGTTTAGTGGAAAAGTGGTATTGGGTCACCCTTTATATATACATGTTTTATTTTTATGTCACATGACTGTGTGAGACACTTTTGGAGTGGGATTTGGTGAGGATATAAATATATTTTACCTATTAGGTGATGAGTTGGTCTAATTATTTATTAAATGGGGCCTTATTATGATCCTTCCACATTTGCATGAGAGGTTTTGTGAAGGATCCTACTAATTATTCTTGTATTCTCTCCCTTATATATATGTTTTTTAGGACCACCAATGTGAGTTGGTGTTTGAGATGATACTTTCTATCTCAGGGAGGTTTATTTAGGGATTTCTAGAGTGCTTGGTCACTCCCTTCGAATAGGTTCGTAACTTATTTCTAGTTTTGATTTGTATTTAATGGATTATAATGTATTGGGATTTGATTATTTTTATGTAATTGATTCATAGTTATTTTTATTTTCATTATAATTTGGGGGTACTTCCTCCCATATGTGTTTGTTATAAGCACTCAATGCTAGTTTTCAATGTATATACTATTGGAGGTAGGATTTAGGGGTCACTCTCATCTTCATTTCTGACCTAGGAGGGGTACTAGTGGGGGCGGGTCCTGAAAAAGTTGTATTAGATCTTGTGGTTGTTAGATAGAAAGGATATTGGGGAATGGTACTGGTGAGGATTATATTTTTTGTTATGGAAAAAATTTCAATTAGACTTAGTATTTTATATAATCATGGGAGTGCATCTAGGAAACAAGATTATAGGGTCCGATGTGATCCGATGTAAGGACCTTTTGTTGACTAAATGTATAAAGTTAAGTGATTTTGATTATGGGGTGAAATGTAAGGTATGGATCATGAATCATGATTGAGTGAGCCTGTGATTGAATCAGGTAGTTAATGGAAATTAGGGAAAATAATAATTAAATAACCTTAATTAATCAATAATCCCAGTTTGTAAAGTCCTTAACCATTTTATATTCTATGGGTATGGATCTAGGTATATATCCCTATCATTATTATACTGGGGAGGTTTAGTTAGATGCATCAGTATATCACCATATAGTATAGGTTGATGAAGATGATTCTTAGAGGAAGATTATTTAGGAGTTTCAATGTCTAGGATTTCAAAAGTATGAGGACTACTATTTTGATCCAAATACTGAGGCTTAGTTAGAGTAGGTAGAATTGTAATCAACCTAATTCATGATATGAGAGATCACTAGATTAAATTTACCATTCGTATGCTATGGGGATCTAGCTGATAACATGGATTTTAAATCTGTGTGATCATGGTGAGTCATTGGTAACATTGGATAAGTTTTACAACTAATTCCATGAAGAGTTTCTAACTTTAACCATAAAGGTAGTGTGTTGATAGGAAATGATTCCCCTTTTTAAGGGGAGTTTTATCATGAACACATTTAGTATATCCATCAAAAAACATATACTTAATGACTTATATAAATATTACAACTAATTAAGAATCTAAATCAAGGTATTTTAAGTAGGAATTACATCTGAAGATTTAGTTCTTGGTCACCCTATTCACATTGCCTATGTTTCTTGAGGTGTTTTAGAAAGAATTAGTAATTGAAAAAAAATTCTAACTCAGATAAAATACTCAAGGTATGGGAGTCATTAGAAATTATTGTGGAGAAAATTTATTTCTGGAGGTTCTTAGTTTCTTGGTTAGTAGAAGTTTTAGAAATTAGGGAGTTAACTTCAAAATCCTTCATCCCATTTCACTGGTTTCAGAAATTATCATACCCATGTTGGAAGACAAGACATGTTTTTATTTTTTTGAATAGTTCATAGTAATTTGATGTCAGAGTGTCCAAAATTCCTAGTAATTGAGTATTGAGTTGAAATACTGATTCAGGTTCAGCTATTAAAACAATATCCTCCAAGATAGTACCAACATCAATGAATCATAGTAGGTAAAGGTTGAACCCACAATTCCCTTCATCCTTGGGATAAAGATAAGAGAATGGCTATGGAGGTGGTATCCATCAGGGTTAGAAAGGTCATGGAGTAGGGCATAGTTAGATGCACAAACTTAAGTTTCCATCACAAGGAGATCCATATGTCATAAAAGGTACAATATTATTTTATTATACATTGGTGTATGCATTGTTTAATTTGGGAACTATGAATTTCTTCATTGCACCTTCCCTAGTTTAGGATCTAGGACTTGAGGTCTAGTGGTTCTTTCTCCCTTGGTGTTGACTACACCAATAAGAGGCAGATCTATCTTGTATGATGTATGCATAGATTGTGAGATGATTCTAGGAAAACATCACTCATTTGGACACTTCCTATGTTTATGGATATTATTATGGATATCATTCTAAGAATTGATTAGCTCTACTTGGTTCATGAAATTATTGATTACTTTTTGAGGTGGGTTATTTTCTATGACACCAATAATGATTATGTCATATTCATTAGAAAATGATATCATCATATGGGTAGGAGGTTTGTTAAGTCCTTAGGTTCCACAATGGCTTAATTAATGATAAGTTTAATGGAGGTTTAGTTGGTGGTGAATCCTATGTTTTTGTAAGAGTACACTAATTTATTTATAAAATATACTATGTAACACCCCGAGCTTCCACGATACACCTCTCTTTCAATAATGCAATAGCTTGCATTGTACGCAAGTTTGAGTTCTAAAACACAGAAACTAATCAAAGTAGCCGTTATGAATAGTAGTAACCACCTTTTGAAATTATAGAAAATTTATATTTCAAAATGGAATTCATTTTTGTATTCCTAATATTGAAATTAGCCTATGTTGAATTTTTTGTAATTTTCGGAGAACTTCAAAATTTTTATGAATAGTGAAAAATACTTAAAACAACTTTTTTAATCAAAATAATTTATTGTGATAAATTATACTATTTAGTGGCCTTAAAGTATAATTAGAATATATTTTTACCATTTTATCCAATGGTGGTCATTAGAATTAATTTAACATTGAAATTGGACATAAACAATTGCCAATCTTTTGATATAAATTATTTCTTAAAAACACGCTATTTGTTGTGACATCGGGAATTAATTATAAAATTAATTAATGCAACTTATATGTTTGGAATTTTTTAAAATAAACATCATTTTTGAATTCGGAATATCAATTATAGCTTAGGGTGAAATTTTGGCATTGTTCTGAAAAACTTCAATTTTTGATGAATAGTGAAACCACTAAGTGGTTGTTAAAAACATATTTTTCGTTAAAATGAAATATTACCACTTCTGTGATTTGATTTTCAAAAATCCGACATACATGGTTGTCATTAATATGTAAAATGTGGTTCAATGAGATTAAAATTATTTTTTTTGTGAATAGTAACTTTTAAGTTCTTAATCGCGATTAGAGGTAATTAGTGTAGTTTAAAGGTAAAAATAATGTTTTAATAATATGAGATGAGCTTGACACTTGTCCTACTGCTATTGGATGGGTGATGGCCGACCAAGACAACCCATGTGTCAACTTGGGGACCCCATGGAGCCACTTTAGTTGGAAAATGACATTAATATATATTTATTTAATGTTAAAATTAAATTGACACAAACATGAGTTGTTTTACTAAAACAGTTTTTAAGTGGGGTTACACAAGTCCAAATTGTGACTATAAATATTCATTAGAAAGATAAAACTATTTCCTACATCATAGTATTTTTTTTATAATTTTTAGACATTAAATAAATTAAATTATTTATAACATCATTATGATGCAGCGATGACCTCATTATTTAACGATTTTAATAAAATGAAAAGATATTGTAAAATCCAAGTCTTACACTTTTCCAAAGACTATTGGATGGGTAGATTTAGAACCCTCATCACCTTATCCACGAATTATATAAGTGTGGGACCTTTAGAATCGGAAAATCATTGTATAATAATGTAACATTTCAATCTTTCCAAAAGAGCCCCTCCTCTCCTCTTATAAAAGGCCCCCACCTCTACCACCTTATTTACACTTTCAAGCCATTTGGCTCAGCCAAACTCTGCCCAAATACTCTCCCAACTTCCCCCTATTACTCATAGAAGCCTAAATTTGGGCAGAATGCTTCCCAAGGAATCCTTTGGCTGAAATCAAAAAGAGTTACCCGATTTTGAGTTAATGTCTTCTCTAATGTTGTTTTGTTTTGTTTTTATTCTCCAACCCCCTAAACTCTTTTTATTCATTTCTTTTGTAACAACACCAGTATCCTCAATATACTAGGATGTTGTTATAAGAATTATTCGAGATACACTTACACACACCTACATCTAATGGTTAAAGAACATACGGTTTCTGTGGATGGCGAATTTCTGCCTCACGAAATGATGATTGTTCAACACTCATATAACACCTTCAAAGGTGGCCATTAAGATGTCACTATATTTATATATGATATATAATATGTTTATGTTTTACTTATGCTTCTGTATTTCTCATTTATGGCATACTTTATGATTTCCATTATGGGTAAAACGCGATAATTTCATTTTAGGAAGTGCGGACTACCGCCCCCTCAAAGTGATTTGAATCGTTAATGCCATATGTGGGAAGTATAAAGGATGGAGTAAATGGTATTATACACTATATTATACTGGAATTATATTATACATTTATATCATTATGATTTCATTCCATTAAATATGAAATAGAAATGAAAGTAGCGTTCATGCGTACGTACGGCTTACCGTCTCCATGAACGGTGCATTTCATTTCTTACCTCTAAATGTTACGTAATATTATAAATGAATATATATACTGGATATATATTATATATATGACATATAAATAATGAATATAATTCTGGAGATAATGGATATTCTACCACATAAACAACTTGTAATTATAAGAAATTTATTGTTGACTCAAGTACCAAAGATCGAAAAAACGACCGTTATTAACTTAAATAATTACATAACGTTCATAACATTGTAATAAGTGATATAAAAAGTGTAATGAAATTGAAAATGGTTCTTAATAAGGTAGATATTAACTCTAGTTTATTATTCAGGAGGTTAAAGAACGGTCGAGTCAGGACAAGACGCAAGGTAAGGGAACTTCTTAACCCAATTTCTATTCTTTGGGTTAATGTCCTACTTTCAAATTATGTCATGATATTATTATGTCCTATCTTGTATTTTTACATTATTTATGTGTACTTATAGTGAATACACATAATAGACCTACTTTATAAAAAAATGATCTTTTTAAGGACTTCGTCTCAATCCCCTTTCATTGAGGCATATTTGGTTTTATACACAACTTTCTTTTATACGGTTTATAAACCCCTTTGACTTTTACGTTTATTCAAAAGGAATCTTTTTTATACGAAGCATTTTGCTAAACGACAAAAGGGAATGTTTTTCTTTCCGTACTTATGCGGCGACAACGACTTCTCTGCCGCCGTGACCGTTATTTGAGTTTCAGCTTCCTCTACAAGCCATCATTTTTTTTAATGAAAAATAAATACAAAGTTTTAACTTTCTTTTATTTTGGTATTGAAAATGGTTTTGAAAGCATTTTTATTATATCAATGTGTTGTATTGATATCTTGTGATTGAAATGTGGAAATTTTATGTTTCCTTTACGCATGTTTTATGTGATACGATTATGTTATGGTTTATGATATGTTTAAACCTATTCATATGAGGAATGTATTGGACTTAATAAGTGACGGGTGGAGCCCGCTATAGCTCCTCGATGCATCGGTAGGTCTCATGAGACAACTAGACGTGGAATTGGCCGAGGCCCTTTCCCCATTTGATTTGTGATTTTGGCTGAGGCCTTAATCATTTTAGACGTCTTGGACGAGGCCTTGACAAAATGTTTCAGAATGTCTGGCATTATGCATTCCATCATTATGAAAGTGGTTAATGATATGTCATGTGATTATTCGACCAGTAGAATATCCATGTGAAGAAGTAAATGGAATTATCTCATTTTACATTTTCCATATTATGTTGATGTTCAAGTTTAAAAGGCTATTGTTTTAGTTATACATTGCCTTAAATGTTTATGTTTATTTATGAAGGCTTCCGCAATATTGTTATCCTTACTGAGCATCTGAGCTCACCCCTTTCAATGTTTTAATATTTTCCAGGATGTGAAGAAGTATTTTATGAATGACCTTCAGGGATTGTCAGAAGAGGATTTGTGAGTGGACTATGGAGACTTTGTTATTGTAGTTTTTCACTTTATGATGTAATGTAACATTTACGAATGTATCTAGTGTTTCCAAGGCTACTAAACTAATCGGTCTTTCGAGACTTGATCTTTTGTGATCATGCCAATGTTACGAAGTAATGCACCGACTCTGGGTAGCTGGGGTCGGGGCGTTACAGTTGGTATCAGAGGAAGTTTAGTACAAACCTTGGAAGCTAGATTTAGATAAACTCTGATTAGAGGACATAAACCTAAGATGAACTTTGAGGATTAGTATAGAAGAACTTCCTAGAATTTTGGTATTGTAGAGATTTTGTGAGTTTTATGAGAAATACATCCCTGTCTGGATACGATCAGGTAGAGGCGGCTCTGGCACATATGTACCTAGGGGTAAAACCCGAAAACACCGCTTTAAGCTAGACTCGAACGGGAACTGGTGCATGACAACGGGCCTTGCTGCACTCTTGGTTACGACACTCTCGGGGGATATGCTTAGGATAATTCTCATTTTATTTACAAACCACTATGAAGGGTTATGAGTATATACTTCCTCAAAGAAAACATTTATTTTTATGATTATGGATTATATCCATAAATAGTTCAATTAATGTTAAGTATTTTATAAGTATGGAATTATGTATTTTGATTCATAAACTAATCTAGTTTATGCCATTGTTTAGAAATGGAGCCTAGTGGAAGGAATGGAAACCATATCAATGCACGAACTCCGTGTAGGGATTTCCGTCCTGCTCAAGATAATTATTGTGGATCTGGAGATACAACTGGTGCTGATCAAATTATTACCATACTGGGACAACTCACTCTGGTTATGAATAATAACCTTACTCGTATGGAGCACCCTGATCCGCAACATGGAGGATCAATGCTAGATCATTTCATGAGGCAACAACCACCAACCTTCAATGGGAGTACAAATCCTATAGTAGCTGAGCAATGGATAAATTCCTTAGAGAAAATATTCCATGCCTTGGGGAGTAGTGAAAGGGAGAAGGTTGTCATGACAGTTTACCGCCTCACTGGAGATGCCAATCAGTGGTGGTCGCTGATTCAAAACACAAAGGAAGATGATGACGTATTGAATATGGAATGGAGGGAGTTCAAAGAGCTTTTCTTAGAAAAATACTTTCCTCGTGACCATCGAGCAGATATGGAAAGGCAATTTCTGAGTCTGAGGTAGAAGGAGGATGAGAATGTCGCAAAGTATGAGGCTAACTTTACAAGGTTAGCGAGGCATGCTGGCGATTATATACGTAACCCAAGGAGTAAGATTGATCGTTTCTTTGATGGGTTAAAACCATTTCTCCATCGATCTTTAGTATCACAATCCTTCTCATCATACGAAGATATTGTCTTGTGTGCTATCAAGACAGAAAAGGAATTCTATAAGTCTTATGAAAACAAAGTAAAGAAAGAGAAGAAGAGAACGGTGGAACAAGATACAGATAAATGGAAAAAGGGAAAGAAGGTTTTTCCATTATGTGATAATTGTGGGAAGAATCACCCTGGTACTTGCCTAAAAGGAATGGGAGTTTGTTATAAGTGTAGAGAAAAAGGACACAAAGTGCGTGACTGCAAGGGTAAGAAAATGGTTTCAAATGTACAATGCTTCTTCTGCAAGGATTGGGGACACTACGCAAACCAATGTCCAAATCATCAGAGTATGCCCCAAATGATGTTATTGGATAATAATCAAGTTATGATACTACCACAGATGAGGAGTAATGATTAGAGTTCTTATGTTGTTATTAAATAATTTTGTAATTTGAGTGTTGTATCAATGATGTACTGGTCATAATAATTATGGAGTATATAAGGATTGTACTGCAGTACTATTTCATCAAGGACTTGAGATTGTGTGGAACAAAGAAAAGTGACTCCACAGTAGGTTAAATTTTTGGAAAATATATGGTTGAGAGAAATATAGACCATAATATGGTTCTGATACTGAGATTGTGATTTTGGAATAAGACGTGATTGATTTAGATAAATTATATTGGATATACTTAACTTCCTTGAAACGGATTGATGTTTTGTATACATTTTCGGATAGAAGGAGTATATCTAGTATTATATAAGGAATAAGGGATCATGGTAATTCAGTATGTTTAAAAAGAATACATGATGAAGGTTTTCACATGTTGTTACGTGGGAAAAAGGATCTTCATTATGTTTACCTTCCTTATAAAATTTGGACTGTGAGTTGGACAGAAGTATTTTGGATAACTATAAAGGTTGGAATGGATTAAGTTGATCTTTGGATAGTATTGTTTAAGGTTAAAGCATTTTTGAATATTATTTTTGGAATATTATAATACTATAGTTTTAGGAAAAGGACAACCTGCAGGGTGGGGCATAACCCGTCGCGTCGGACAAAGATGCAGGAATCAAACCCACAATCATAGTGCGACATGCCTTTATTTCCTACCACTAGCCTACAGGAAGTCCCTGGTTATTAAAAAATAATTTTACTAATCTAAATGGTATGTGTTAACATTTGGAACCTTATACAATTAGGATAAGTATAATATTTTTGAGTTCTATTATCTTTTTGAGTGAAAGATGAGTTGAAGGTTGAAACTCTAATTGTCAAGCATAAATATATATATACCTATCTCTTATTCAATGAATAAATTAATTCTTAAACTTTAGTAAAGGGATATTAAAACAAAAAAATGTGTTATCCTAATACCTTATGTCTTGTTGAACTGATGATATTTTAAATCAACATAGATTGAAGGCTTTGAGGCCCTCAATTTGACAGTTGATTGTGATTGATGACCTCAATCGCTCCCTACAAATATTTACGTTTTTCCTCCAATTATATGTCTCTAATTTCCACCAATGTTCTCCTAATCGAGATCATAATTGGGTGGTGACTTTTTCATTTCCCTTTCCCTCTAATTAAGGCTAAATTTTATTAATCTTATTTCCGATGTGGGTTTTCCTCAAAGGTATTTTCTATTTTAAACCTTTTATTTTCCAAGAAAAATTTCAAATTGCGAGGACGCAATTTATTGAAGGAGGGGAGAATGTAACACCCCGAGCTTCCACGATACGCCTCTCTTTCAATAATGCAATAGCTTGCATTGTACGCAAGTTCGAGTTCTAAAACACCGCGAATAATCAAAGTAGCCGTTATGAATAGTAGTAACCACTTTTTGAAATTATAGAAAATTTATATTTCAAAATGGAATTCATTTTTGTATTCCTAATATTGAAATTAGCCTATGTTGAATTTTTTGTAATTTTCGGAGAACTTCAAAATTTTTATGAATAGTGAAAAATACTTAAAACAAATTTTTTAATAAAAATAATTTATTGTGATAAATTATACTATTTAGTGGCCTTAAAGTATAATTAGAATATATTTTTACCATTTTATCCAATGGTGGTCATTAGAATTAATTTAACATTGAAATTGGACATAAACAATTGCCAATCTTTTGATATAAATTGTTTCTTAAAAACACGCTATTTGTTGTGACAGTGGGAATTAATTATAAAATTAATTAATGAAACTTATATGTTTGGAATTTTTTAAAATAGACATCATTTTTGAATTCGGAATATCAATTATAGCTTAGGGTGAAATTTTGGCATTGTTCTGAAAAACTTCAATTTTTGATGAATAGTGAAACCACTAAGTGGTTGTTAAAAACTGATTTTTCGTTAAAATGAAATATTACCACTTCTGTGATTTGATTTTAAAAAATCCGACATACATGGTTGTCATTAAGAAGTAAAATGTGGTTCAATGAGATTAAAATAATTTTTTGGTGAATAGTAACTTTTAAGTTCTTAATCGCGATTAGAGATAATTAGTGTAGTTTAAGGTAAAAATAATGTTTTATTAATATGAGATGAGCTTGAAACTTGTACTACTCCTATTGGATGAGTCATGGCCGACCAAGAAAACCCATGGGTCAACTTGGGGACCCCATGGAGCCACTTATTTGGAAAATGACATTAATATATATTTATTTAATGTTAAAATTAAATTGACACAAACATGAGTTGTTTTACTAAAACAGTTCTTAAGTGGGGTTACACAAGTCCAAATTTTGACTATAAATATTCATTAGAAAGCTAAAACGATTTCCTACATCATAGTATTTTTTTTATAATTTTTATACATTAAATAAATTAAATTATTTATAACATCATTATAATGCAGCGATGACCTCATTATTTAACGATTTTAATAAAATGAAAAGATATTGTAAAATACAAGGCTTACACTTGTCCAAAGACTATTGGATGGGTATATTTAGAACCCTTATCACCTTATCCACGAATTATATAAGTGTGGGACCTTTAGAATCCGAAAATCATTGTATAATAATGTAACATTTCAATCTTTCCAAAAGAGCCCCTCCTCTCCTCTTATAAAAGGCCCCCACCTCTACCACCTTATTTACACATTCAAGCCATTTGGCTCGGCCAACCTCTGCCCAAATACTCTCCCAACTTCCCCCTATTACTCCTAGAAGCCTCACTTTGGGCAGAACTCTTCCCAAGGAAGCCTTTGGCTCAAATCAAAAAGAGTTACCTGATTTTGAGGTAATGTCTTCTCTAATGTTGTTTTGTTTTGTTTTTCTTATCCAACCCCCTAAACTCTTTTTATTCATTTCTTTTGTAACAACACAAGTATCCTCAATATACTAGGATTTGTTTATAAGAAGTATTCGAGCTACACTTACACACACCTACATCTAATGGTTAAAGAACATATGGTTTCTGTGGATGGCGAATTTCTGCCTCACGAAACGATGATTGTTCAACACTCATATAACACCTTCAAAGGTGGCCATTAAGATGTAACTATATTTATATATGATATATAATATGTTTATGTTTTACTTATGCTTCTGTATTTCTCATTTATGGCATAATTTATGATTTCCATTATGGGTAAAACGGGATAATTTCATTTTAGGAAGTGCGGACTACCGCCCCCTCAAAGTGATTTGAATCGTTAATGCCATATGTGGGATGTATAAAGGATGGAGTAAATAGTATTATACAATATATTATACTGTAATTATATTATACATTTATATAATTATGATTTCATTCCATTAAATACGAAATAGAAATGAAATTAGTGTTCATGCGTACGTACGGCTTACCGTCTCCATGAACGGTGCATTTCATTTCTTACATCTAAATGTTACGTAATATTATAAATGAATGTATATACTGGATATATATGATATATATGACATCTAAATCATGAATATAATTCTGGAGATAATGGATATTCTACCACATAAACAACTTTTAATTATAAGAAATTTATTGTTGACTCAAGTACCAAAGATCGACAAAACGACCGTTATTAACTTAAATAATTAAATAACGTTCATAACATTGTAATAAGTGATATAAAAAGGATAATGAAATTGAAAATGGTTCTTAATAAGGTAGATATTAACTCTAGTTTATTATTCAGGAGGTTAAAGAACGGTCAAGTCAGGACAAGACGCAAGGTAAGGGAACTTCTTAACCCAATTTCTATTCTTTGGGTTAATCTCCTACATTCAAATTATGTCATGATATTATTATGTCCTATCTTGTATTTTTACATTATTTATGTGTACTTATAGTGAATACACATAATAGACCTACTTTATAAAAAAAATGATCTTTTTAAGGACTTCGTCTCAATCCCCTTTCATTGAGGCATATTTGGTTTTATACACAACTTTCTTTTACACGGTGTATAAAACCCTTTGACTTTTACGTTTATTCAAAAGGAATCTTTTTTATACGAAGCATTTTTCTAAACGACAAAAGGGAATGTTTTTCTTTCCGTACTTATGCGGCACCAATGACTTCTCCGCCGCCGTGACCATTATTTGAGTTTCAGCTTCCTCTACAAGCCATCATTTTTTTAATGAAAAATAAATACAAAGTTTTAACTTTCTTTTATTTTGGTATTGAAAATGGTTTTGAAAGAGTTTTTATTATATCAATGTGTTGTATTGATATCTTGTGATTGAAATGTGGAAATTTTATGTTTCCTTTATGCATGTTTTATGTGATACGATTATGTTATGGTTTATGATATGTTTAAACCTATTCATATGAGGAATGTATTGGACTTAATAAGTGACGGGTGGAGCCCGCTATAGCTCCTCGATGCATCGGTAGGTCTCATGAAACAACTAGACGTGGAATTGGCCGAGGCCCTTTCCCCATTTGATTTGTGATTTTGGCCGAGGCCTTAATCATTTTAGACATCTTGGCCGAGGCCTTGACAAAATGTTTCAGAATGTCTAGCATTATGCATTACATCATTATGAAAGTGGTTAATGATATTTCATGTGATTATTCGACCAGTAGAATATCCATTTGAAGAAGTAAATGGCATTATCTCATTTTACTTTTTCCATATTATGTTGATGTTCAAGTTTAAAAGGCTATTGATTTAGTTATACCTTGCCTTAAATGTTTATGTTTATTTATGAAGGCTTCCGCAATATTGTTATCCTTACTGAGCATCTGAGCTCACCCCTTTAAATGTTTTAATATTTTCCAGGATGTGAAGAAGTATTTTATGAATGACCTGCAGGGATTGTCTGAAGAGGATATGAGAGTGGACTATGGAGACTTTGTTATTTTAGTTTTTCACTTTATGATGTAATGTAACATTTACGAATGTATCTAGTGTTTCCAAGGCTACTAAACTAATCGGTCTTTCGAGACTTGATCTTTTGTGATCATGCCAATGTTACGAAGTAATGCACTGACTCTGGGTAGCTGGGGTCGGGGTGTTACATACTATAATGTTACTCGTTCAATGTAAGATCAATTTTGGGATAGATTTGTAGCCATGTGTCTCTAATTTTGATGTACCCATATAATATGACACATTATAAGCTACATGATTTATGTATTTAGATCAATAATATTCTATAGAGAGGTTTTATTCAGTCTAGTTTATATCCTTGGGGTTATTTATCCTTGTTTGTAAGGAAGGATAATGACATTCTATGACAATGTATCGATTATCATTTCTTAAAATCGGTGAAAGAGAAGAACCTTTATCATATTCAATGGACTAATTATTTATTTTATCACCTGAATAGTTCTATATAGTTCTCAAATATTGTTATAATTCCAAGATATCATCAAATGTGAGTGAGGAAAAACAATGTTCTAAATTCTTCCTTCATATATTGATATATGCACTATGAGTTCATTTTAATTCACTTTTATGTCATTAACACACTATTTGTGCTTATGAGTCTCATGAATTATATATTTAATGTTTTCCTAGACATGTTTTTTGTGGTATTTATTGATCAAAATCTTATAAATTTTGAGTCTAAGGTGGAAAATGTAGATAATTTGAGATCCATTTTTAGAAAATATTTTGTGTCATAAACTATTTTATAAGATATCAAAGTGTATTTTTTAGACCTATGGGGAGTATTTAATTGGACACGTCTTGTCTATATGGGTAGTTTCTATTGATCCTTCAAAGATTTAGGATATTATTTATTATGTATCCCAAAATAATATTAAAGAGGTTTAGAGTTTCCATTTTATTATAGATTATTAAAGTACACTCATGCTCAAATTTATTCAAATTAATAATCCTATAAAATCCTTGACTAGGAAGGATTATGAATTTGTGTAGATTGACTAATTCTAGGATACTATTGAGTATTTAAAGGAGAAATTGTTCTGTGATCCTGTTCTCTATATTCCCAAGGAATGCATTATGTTTGAGGTTTATTATGATTCATTATTCCTTGATTTAGGTTTATTTTTCATACAATATAGAGGTTATCTCATATGGGTCCAAATAGTTATAAAATCATGAACACAACTACACTACTGATGATCTTTAGTGTTCCAAAGTTGTGATTTCCTTGATGTTTTTTTGCAAGACCATCATATTGGTAAGTGATTTTTTTTCTTAATGGATAATAAGAATTTTTGATATATCTTCTCCTAGTGTGACTTGAAATTATATTACTGATCATGGATAGAATTATTATAGGTTTAATACTTCAATATTATATATACATTAATGAAATAGAATGTTATTTTTTGCATATTTAGTAGTAAGTCATGCAAATATGTTTAGAAAGAGTCCAAATATTCTTTGAGAGTGATGGGGGATCTTAAAATATTTCACCTTGATATATGATAAGTTGATAATAAAGGGTGACTCTATCAGATGAATGTTAAAAGACCCTTGGTATAATAGATAAAAGAATCTCAGTTGGTAGATTCAGAGGTTGAAGTTTGACAAGATCATGTTTTTTGTAGTGATACTACCAATGGATGATTTGATGGTGAAAAACATTTGGTGTCATTTTGATGGAGGATTTTTTTAATTTTGGTGATGCATTAAGTGGTTCTTCATGAATATAATATATCACCCTTGGTAATAAATATTAGTGTGGTTAAGATAACCCATTCATTGAAGAGATTGTTTAGATTATCTATAATGAAGGGTATGATTCATAGTTTTTATCTCATTATTTTATTTTCATGAAGATAAATGATGAGTATCCTATTCTCGATGGATTGTTTCAGCCTTTTGCTGTTCACTAGTGGAAGTGGAATGATATCTCAATGAATTTCATCATTATTTTACTTCAATATCATGGAGGATATGATCTTATTTAAGTTATTGTGGATCACTTTTTAAAGTTCGATCCCTTATTTTCAATTAAGGATTTGAACTTAGTGGATGACTTGGAGAGGTAGTATTAGGAATAGATTATGAGGCTTTATGGGGTTTCAAAGATGATCATATCTAATATTGATCCTCATTTTACCTCCAGATTTTGGAGAGGCCTTTATCATGATTTGGGCTCCCATTTACATCTCAACAATATTTATTATATATTGATTTATGGTCAAATAGATCATACCATATAGATTTTGGAAGATATATTATATGCATGAATTTTAGACTTTCGAGGATTTTGGGTGAATCAACTACCCTTATTTAAGTGTGCCTATAAAAAAAACTATAACTCAACCATAATTATGAATCCATTTCAATAATGTTATGGATAACCATGTAGATATGTTTTTTATTAGACCAAGATGATAGATTCAGGCATTCTTAGACCAAATTTAGTACTTGTCATGAAAAAAGGGTGTAGGTGATTTCTTAGTAGATGAAGGAAGCTCATGAATTTAATAAGTCTTATGATGATCATAGGAGGTGACCTATGGAATTTGAAATTAGAGATCATTTATTTTTAGGGTATCTTATCATCATGGGAAATAAAGGTTTGTCCATAGGAGTAAGATTTTCCCTATATTCTGGGCTTTTCAAGGTGATAGAGCATACCAGTATAGTTACATATCAGTTGGCAGTACCCCTATGGATGAACTAGATCTATGAAATTATTCGTATGTTATAGTTTTATCAATATATTCTTAATTATTCCCTTGTTATTGAGAAGGGTGATTTTCAAGTTGGAAAATCATGCAACATTTGAGGAGGAACCTATTGATACTCAAAACCACCAAGAGAAGTAGTTTCAAGGGAATGTTATTAAATTTTTTTATGTTCATTGGTGACATGATGTATAAAAGGATATTACTTCGGAACATGTGTAACAAATTTGGGCTTAATATCCTGATTTTTTATTGTTTTATTTTTTGAATGATATGCATGCCTTATAATTATTGACATCATGATTTATAATACAATGTGTTTTATACCTCTTATTATGATATATTGGTTTTACTTCCATTATATTGTGATATCTTTTATAGAGGCGTCTCACACTGTGTATTATTATTCACTTACTATTTCCCTTCCCAAATTTGTTTTTGATTCTCAAGAATGAGAATCATTTTCATGATATCTAATGTAATGAAAAAGATTTTCCCAAACCCTCCTATTGTCATTTTGTAGGTTTTGAGGGATTAAATGGGTTTTATTTGAATTTTTGGTAGTTTTGGAAGGTCTAGGACAAATTTTATTGAATTTAGATTTTTTTTATTTTTTGGTTTTAATAAGAATTCAATCAAAGTATGGAATTGAACCTTACATATGGCCTTTAACTCTAGGATGAACCCTATATATTGTGTTTTCATTGGAGATAAACCTTATTCATGGACTTTAACTATGGAAAGAAACTTACATATTCCTATTCTATTGGTAATGAATTATATATATCATCCTTATTAACCCTTATGTATATCCATTTCCACGAAAGTTCCTTTTACATATTGACCCTTCCCTTGGAAATAAACCTTAAATATTGATGATTTTTTCAAATTATAAATATGTAATAGTCACTATTTAATTTAAAATTATAGAATATTGATACATAAAGGTCATTAATAAAAAAAATGTGACATGTGAGTCTCATTAACACATTCATAGAATTCATTTCTTCCTGCATGTAAGAGTCATTCCTACATACATAAGAGTAACTTTCCCACATATAAGAGTCTTTCCACCATACTGTTAGAGTTATCCTAACCTATTTAAAGGTATAACACTTAGTTAAGTTTATATTTTTTTACATAATTGGGATTTAATTTGATTTTAGGGTTAAAAATTTATTTATTTTATTAAAAATCATAGGAAAATAAACAATCTATTTTGGAATGATTATTCCCTTACCTCTATGAATATTTTACTAATATTTTTATGGAATTTGAGTGTTATTATTAAATAATTTTTATCATGTAAGACTTAAATTTATTTAAAGAGTGTTGATTCTAATTTTAAAATATAACTCTTTCTAGTGAGTCATGATTATATTCCATGCATCTGGAATTTAAAATTTAGAGTGGTGCTATTATTTTAGGTAATTTAAAGGACCCAACTTGGTGATAATTAATGAACTATGTGTCACGAAGCAACTTGGGTTGACCCTGAACCGATCACCCGAGCTGGTCCACGACATGGCCCGAGGAGCATTCCCGATCTCCATGGGCTAGAAACTAGTGCCATACATCAAAATTTAATAACCGGAGAACAATTTAGCCGAGAAAGAAAAATAATAAATAGGAATAAACATAATAATAAAACTGAACTTGAGTAGCAAAAAAAATGGAACAACTCAACATACCTCTAAATGATCTTCTCGGTCACCTCCCAACCAAAGGCCGAACTTGATCCACTTACAAGAAACTCAGCCAAGAGAACCAAAGAAAAGGAAAACTGCAACTAAAATGATAAAGATATTCATGAGCATTAAAAACGCTCAGTAGGGTTGTCGAGATAAACCACAAAATCCAACGTCTCCTTTCTCAAAACAATCCACAAACACAAGTTTGAAATACAATTATAAAAGTAGGTTTTCCATAATTTAATAAAATAATACCATTTACCCATTTTAAAAACCAATCACACACCACGTTCCATTTCCAAAACAAATTAAAAAATTTCAAACAAAATCCAAACAAGGAAAAAAAGGCAGTGCTAAAAGAAACAAGTGAAAATATAAGCTGGAAAAATAAGTATAGCTAGAAGTAAATAAGAAAAGTAATGGAAAAACATGGGTGATACTAAACATCCCAAGAAGACCCCTTGATGTACTTAGTTTAAAAACCACATGATGGTGAATGGTGAAGCTCCTAAGTCTATAACCAACAGGACACACTAATCTGATCAATCCGGTGGAAAAACCCGCCTGGCCTAACAAAAAATCCAGGGGGTACCAACCTGTCTAATCGAGGATGATCATCAAACTTCACCCAATCATCTAAAAGATACCCAGGAACCCATGGTGTTTATATTAATACTGTGTAAGTAGGAAGGCCCTCGCACACATGACTTATCTCACTGCAATTACCTTCCCCAAACTTAGAATCTTCATATACATTCACCAATAAAGGGTTACACTAGACATGAGCACCCCCAAATACACATTAAATCATTTAAAATTAACAAAGGTTCCAATCAGGCTATCACACCAATTAACATTTAAACCATTTCATAAAATTTTCAAACCTACCAATCAGTCATACACTTTCGCCAAAACAAAATTTTCTTTAAAAGTTAGTACAAACATTACCCTTGGGTTAAAAGTGAAAAACGAGCCTTTAACTCAATATGTCTAGAAGTATTACCCAAAACATCAAACAAACACCACTTTTTCTTTTACAAATCCAAATAAGAATATGCTCAAAGATTTCATTTCAAACCATTTCAGAAAACACACAAAGAACCCAAAGTCATTTTAAAAAACAAGAATCATTTTCACAAAATTACTACTCCCTTTTTCAAATAAAACCTAAACAAACACCAAAAAAAATTGAACTCATGATTCTCACTTGAAACATCATTTAATAAATTTTTTAATCATTTAATAAAGCATTAAAAAATTCCAAGAAAATTCTTACATCCCGATCTCACCGATTTCACATGAGAATTCCATTTTAAAATCAAATCTTTCACCATGAAAACATTATCATAAGTTATATATAACATATTAGAGTTGAGAAATATAATCTACGATTTAATTAAGAAAACACAGGCATTAAATGGATTAAAAAAATGGGATCGAGGTCATGTAAACACCTAAAACCCTAATAGGTGTTGAAAAAAAACCAATGAAACTTTCCAAACTTTTAAAATCCCAATTAAACAACCATTTCTCCATGCCTTTAAATCCCATCATGAAACAATATATGGAACAAAGCATTCCCTTTAAAAGAAAAAATTTTAATTTTAAATCAAACACCTCAAGTGCCCCATTATAAAGCATATAGGCATAAACCCTTTAAAAACACTTCCACAAATTTCTACCGTCATAAAAACTTCTCAAAAACCAAAATAAATATGCATCAAGTATGCGACTCACATTTTTATATTAATTAAAAGTACACGAGTGATGCAAATCATGTTTGAAAATTTAAACAATACCCAAGCATCATTTGGTGCACAAATAAATAGACATAACCATTAATTGCTTCAAAATTAATTTCAAAAAAAATATATCGATTCTAAAACATCATTGTATGTTAGAGAGAGGCATCTTAAACCTTCGAATTATAAAGTGAAAATTATTTAAAAAAATTCAAGTATCAACATAGAGCTTCGGAAAGGAAATACGTGATTTAACATACCTTAAAAACTTGTGAAAGTGACGAAACATCAAGAAAGGTATAACCACACCCCACAGACTAACTACATACTCTAATTAATGAGAATAATGCGCAAATTAGAAATCAAGGTATTAATGTTTGGTTAATTTAAGAAAAACACCAAAAGGAAATAAATATACAGATAAATGGGCTTGAACTATCGGGAACAGGTCAGAGGGTGGCCACCGGGACATAGGTTAAGGGGGAAGTAGGGGGAATGAGCAGTGAAAAGTGGCTACCTGATACATGGAGTTGGCTAACTAGAGTGTAAAAGGCGCAAGAGGGTTTGTGCCACTGTTGGTTGGCCATGGAAGAGGGTGAAGGCGTAATGCCACTGCCAGGGCAAGGGGAAAGGCTGTCAGGGTAGTGCGAAGGGAATACTAGAGGTCAGGGGTGAGAGGAGGTGGGGAGGTCCAGAGTGAGGGCAAGGCGGTAGGGGCTTTGCTGGCTGGCCTGAGGTGTGAGGGAGATGGCTGGGGCGAAGCTGTTGGGTGAGGTTGCTGGAGGTCAGGGTGGATGTCGTCTGGGGTGAGAGGAAAAGCATGAACGTGAGAATGGAGGTAGCGAAGGGGAATCTAGTAGAGGAGGGGGGCATATCATGGGATGAGGGTGGAGGCTTGGTCATGACTCATGCAAGATAAAGGGGAAACATGGTCGGGGTGCACCTGCTGTGCATGGGAGAGGGGGAAGAGAAAATTTGGGGGGGGGGGGCGCCGGGTAGACTAGGGTTTTGTTTTTTTCATTCATTTTATTATATTAACAATAATAATAATAATACCATAATAATAATAATAATAATAATAATACTAATAAAACCGAACATTATAATATTAAAAATGAAAAAATAATGATAATATTAATAAAATTAATTAACAATAAAAATAATAATTATAAAAATAACAATAATAAGAATAATAATAATTAAAATAATAATAATAAGAAGAATAATTAGTAATTTAACAACTCTTGGGTAGGTCGAGAAGATATCTCCAACCACTCGGTGACCATACATGGGTCCAAAACCCAGTGGATTTATTAAACGACTAAAATTTTAGACTGAGACCCAGCCCGGACATGGGCGCAAGGACCCAGAGCCAAGAAATAGTTAAATAAAAATAAATCAAAAAGTCAGGGTGTGATAATTCTACCCACCATATACACTTTATTCCCCCAGGAAGTCACTTAGCCGAACAATAAACAAAACAAGAATCCATGCCCGATTGAAATCGAAAGAAACCACAATACAAGAGAATGAGAGAACATGAGAGGGTTCTCTCCACCATAGTAACTCAACTAGTGCGAAAATTTAACTCCAAAATAGATCATCCTGGGAAGGGGGGGTGCAAAGTAGGAACTCCCAACTGAATCAAACTAACTTTTATAGTACGGGTGAAAAACACCTCTTCTAAAACGTGGAAGACCAAAAACCCCAAACATGAGAGAAGAACCTCCAAGAAGAAAATAATCACAACAGTAAAAAAATGCATAATTACAATCCTTGACTCCTCCACATGCACTTACATCTCCGAACAAACTCCACTAAACAATGATCAATCCATACATGGGCCAAACACAGTTTAAAGAAAAATGCACGATTCTGAAAACCCTAATCAGACAAACAAAAAATCTTGGATTACAAAAGAACAAGTCCATTATAACTTCACGATGAAACAATGAACCTAAAACAACATCAAAACTTTAATAGATGAAAAAAAGAAAGAAAATACTTTAAAATGTTCCACTACTAACACAGAATACAAAACCTGAACTGTGGCTTCACACCTCCGGTAGCTCCTGACTGTGCGTGAGCTTCACCCCAAGACCTATGGCTTGGGCTTTGATGGATAAAGCATCTCCTATCTCATAGTCAGGCACTAGAATTTCCCCAGTCACAATGTATTCTTCATAAGATTCTTCCTGTAGAACATCTCTAGAAGAATCAGACACCTGCAACGATGACACGTCTTCAGAGGGATGAAACATGACAACTTTACTTGCCCAAACTGACCACACTGGTGGCACACCACTGAACAGTCAGATGAAATGGAAGCCAGAACCCCTGTATAGGACTCTTTAAGAACAATTCCATCTGGCACACCCAGCTCACTAGATGGGGAACCTTCACAAGAAACTATATACACTATATTTCTGACCATATGTGCTCCGGAGACCAACTCAGCTAAGAACACCTCATCCACTAGCTTCTCAAAATGTTGGTCCTTAGATAGGAGGACCTTCTCCATGATCTCTGGACAAAGACCCCAGATGAAGAGTGAAGTATTCATCAAATCTTGTGACGCTACCTCTGGAGAAAAGGACACAAGTTCCTTGAAATGGTTAACATATTCCTTCACTGTCCACTGGCCTTGTTGAATATGCATGAGCTCTTCACTTTTCTTCGTCTTCACCTATTTAGGTATGAATCATCAGACAAATATGGATTTAAAAACATCCCACATCATCCAAACATTCATTGATGGTGGGGAAACTAAATCCCATTCATCTAGAACTAGACCTTCAAATGAAACCTAATCAAAACACACTCTGACAGGTTCGGGAGTTCCCAATACCCTGAAGATATGCTTAAACTTTTCAAGCCACTCTACTGCCTCTAACAGACCCCGATCACCATGAAGGATAGGCAAAATCCGATAAGTACCAAAAAATGGGCATGACTTATCAAAATACTTAGGGACCTTTCAGGGCGTTATTATCTGAACAACATGTAAAGCACAAATCCAAAACCAATATCAAGCCGAAGCAATATCATTGGAAGTTCTTTTATAAAAAAAAATCCAGCTCAAAAACCAAATAAATACAAATATAAGCCAAAATTCACATTTTCATTTCAGATTTCAAAACCAAATTCTTTCAAGGACATTTTCCAAATACCAAATCCACTTTTCAAACCAAATTTAATTTCCAAAAATCATTTCCAATTTTTAAAATCACTTTAGAAAAACAAGGTCAAGCCTTTAATTCCAAGTACACACACCAGTAATCCCATAAACCATTTCACATGCCTTCATACACTTTCATACGTATGCACCCGCATGCACTTCCCATGCATTCCCCCACATGTGCGAACATTCATAAAGAGTACCTGAGGTTGCACCCAAACCATATCTCTATCAGTTCCAAGTAAACACCAATTTTTTTTGACTAAGAGATTTTAGTTTTAAAAATCCATTTCATGAATTTGAATAAATTTAAAAGAAATAATTTTCATTTCAAAACAACTTTTCTATTTTCAAAAGCGCACTTACACCAACTAGAACCAAGATAACACTCAACTTGCATCAAATTACTGGAGTGAGGGACTAGTATTCATGCTTAACCTGGTGACAATGTAGTGGGCCATGCCCCAAGTAAGTGTCAAGATCTAAGGGGAACTTATACCGTGTACTCGGAATCCACATGGGTCACTAATCCCTGTGAAATCACGATGTAACATCAAATTTCCTCTATTGTCATCCCTCAATCTAAAACAAACCAGAACGAGAAAATAACTCAATTCCTAGACTTACCCTAGTGACTTGAGGTTCGGAACGAGCAAGGGTTCATGATGTCCTTCCCATACCTACCTCTCGAGTCCTGATAGTCCTAATCTCCATCTACCAGACTTCTCAAATAATAAGATCGTCCTTTGATACCATTTTTTCATGAAGCAACCCAGGTCGACCCAGAACTAGTCACCTGATCCGGTCTGCGACATGGCCTGAGGAGCGTTCCTGATCCCCACTAGCTGGAAACTAGTCCCGAGAATCAAAATTTAATCGCTTTGAATGATTTGGACCAGAAATATAAATAAATAAACATGAATAAATAGAATAATAAAACCAAATTTGAGTAGTGGAAAAAGAAAATATATGGAACAACTCAACGTACCTCCATGTGACCTTCCAGGTCACCTCCTAACCAAAGGCCGACCTTGCTCAAATAATGAGAAACCCATCTAAGATAATGAGAGCAAAGGAAACCTGCAACTGAAATGATAAATATAGTCATGATCATTAAAAATGCTCAGTAGGGTTTCCAAGATAAACCACTGAATCCAACATCTCCTTTCCTGAAATAACCCACTAACACAAGTCTGAAATACAATTATAAAATTAGGTTTTCCATACATTAATAAAATAATATTATTTACCCATTGGAAAAACCCAACACACACCACATTCCATTAATGAAGCAAATTACAAATTTTCAAACTAAATAAAAACTAGGAAAACAATGTAGTGCTAAAAGAAGCATGTGATGGTATATGCTAAAAATAAAATTATAACTGAAAGTAAACAAGTAAAGCAAAGGAAAATCATGGGTGATCCTAAACATCCCTAGAAGACCCCTAGACGTACTTGGTTTCAGAACCACATGCTGACGTATGGTGAAGCTCCTAAGTTTATAACCAACTGGCCTCCCTAAACTGACCAATCTAGTGGAAAAGACCACCTGGCCTAATAAACAATTTAGGGGGTACCAACCCATCTAATCAGGGTTGATTAGAAACCATCACAGGATCATATAAAAGACTCCCAAGAATCCATGGTGGTTATATTAATACTTTTTCTATAGGAAGGCCCTCACACATGTGACTCATCTCACCACACTTTCCTTCCCCAAAGAGGGATGCTTCCTATGCATTCACCCATAAAAGGTTACCCAAGATAGGAGAGCCCCCAAATACACATTCAATAATTTCACATTAACAAGGTGCCAACTGAGCCATCACACCATTTAATATTTAAACCATTTCATAAAATGTTCAAACCTTCTAATTTGGAATTTTTTTTGACAAAACACACTTTCCTTTTAAAGTTAGTACAAACATTACCCTTGGGTTAAAAGTTCCAAACAAGCCTTTAACTCAACACATCTCGAAGTATTACCAAAAACATCACACACACACACACACACACACTAATTTTTACCTTAACATTCCAAATGGGCCTATGTTCAAAGATTTCATTTCAAACCATTTTAGAAACCACACAAAGAACCCAGAGTCATTTCAAAAAAACAAGAATCATTTTTAGAAAATTACCACTCCCTTTTTCAAATAAAACCCAAACGCACACAGAAACACTTTGAACCCATGATTCTCACTTTAGACATCATTTAATAAACTGATTACTCATTTAGTAAAGCATTTCAAAAGGGACAATAAAATTATTATATCATGATCTCACCAATTTTACATGTAAATTCCATTTTAAAATCTAATCTTTCACCAAGAAAACACTATCATAAGTTAACTATAACATATTTGAGCTGCAAAAAAAATCTAGGATTTAATTAAGAAAAAACAAGCATTAAATGGATTAAAAAAATTGGAGTGAGGTCATGGAAACACCTAAACCCCTAATAGTTGTTGGAAAAAACCAAAAAACCTTTCCAAACTTTTAAAATCCCAATTAAACAACCATTGCACCACGCCCTTAAATCCAATATTGAAAACATGTTTTGAACAAAGAAAAACCATTAAAAGAAATAATTGTCATTTTCAATGAAACAACTCGTGTGCCCCATTACATAGCATATAGTCATAAACCCTTAAAAACATCCACCAATTTATACCATCATAAAAACATCACAGAAACCTAAATAAATACATGAAAAGTATGTGGATCACATTTTTATATTAATTATAAATACAAAAATGGGGGAAATCATGTTTGACAATTTAAACAATACCCAAGCTTCATTTGGTTCACAAATAAATAGGCATAACAATTAATAGGTTTAAAAAATAATTTCAACAAAAATCGATCGATTCTAAAACATCATTGTAAGTTGGACATAAGTATCTTAAACATGAGAATTATGATGTGAAGATTATTTGAAAGAATTCAAGTACCACCCGAGAGATTCAGAAATGGAATACATGAATTCACCTACCTCAAACACATGGGAAAGCGATGAAACATCAAGAAAGGTATAACCACACACCACACACTAACCGCACACTCTAATCAATGATAATAGTTCAAAAATTACCAATCAAGGTATTATGGTTTGGTTAATTTGAAAAAAACCAAATGGAAATAAATATACCAAGAAAGGGGCTTGCACTTCAGGGAATTGGCTAGTGGGTGGCCACCAGGATGTGGCACAAGGGGGCGGTAGGGAACCAAAGAAGTGCAGAGCGGATGCTGGAGCAAGGGAGTCAGCTGGCCAAATCATGGAATGTGCAAGAGGGTCCGTTCCAATTCTGGTTGGTCGGTGAAGAGGGTGAAGGCAGATTGCCGCTACTGGGGTGAGGGGCGAGGCTGCTAGGGAAGCATGAAGGGGTTGATGGAGGTCAGGGCTAAGAGATTGTGGGGAGGGAAAGAGTGAGGGAAAGGTGGATGGGGCTTGTATGGATGGCCGGAGGTGTGAGGGAGATGGTCGAGGTTAATTTGTTGGGTGAGGTTGTTGGAGGTTAGGTCAGAGGTCGGCTGGGGGGAGAGGCCAAGCGTGAGGGTGAGCATGGAGGCGGTGTAGGGGAATCTAGTAGGGGTGAGAAGTGTAGTGTGGGACTAGGGTGGAGGCTTGCGCATTGATCATGTAGGAGAAGGCGGAAATAGGGTCGGGGTGCACCCGCGGCGTAGGGGAGAGGGAGAAGGGAAAATAGGGGGGCACTGGGTAGATTAGGGTTTTTTTTCATTTTATTATTTTAATAATAATAATAATACTAGAATAATAAAAATAATAATAATAATGATATAAATAATAATAATAATAATAAAATAGAACATAATAATAATAAAAAAACAAAAATAAAGGGAATATTAATAAAATTTATTAATAATAAAAATAATAATTATAAAAAAATAATAAATATAATAATGCAAATAAAAAAAATATATTTATCAATTTCCTGACTCTTGGACTGGATGCACGGCTACCACCAACTGCGCAGTGACTGCACATAGTCCGAAGCCTAGTAGATATATTAAATGACAAATTTTTTAAAATGAGACCCATCCCAGACCTTAGTACGAGGACCCGAAGCCAATAAATAGTAAAATAAAAATAAATAAAAAATTAGGGGTGTGACACTATGTCATTCTTCATTTTTATCAAAATTAGGTGGGTGGTTAGTTAAAAAAATTCTTACAACCAAAATTTTAAATTTAGGTTCCCACACCTTTTGTTTGACCTTTACATTCCTCTTGACTCCGAATAACCATAGACACCACCCTTGGAATTTGTGAGTTCTCTATGATCATTACATTCCTCAAATTCATAGGATATCATCTATAGTGAACCCTGGATGAGTTTCTTTGTAATTTCTATGCTACCCGAACTCTTTTACCCTTTCTACTTGTGTTTATCAACTCATAACAACCTTTCACCAGGTAGGGGAATGATAATTTCTATTTGTATTATAGGTGTAGTTTTATCATTATTTTTATTCCTCTTGTTAAATAGTTTTGATTCAATATAATAATATAATAATAAAAAAATTAAATAATTGATGGTTCATGTGGATGCAATAATCTTGATATAACTTCTTGATATATTTTAGATCGTGTGTTTTATATATTTTGTGTTCTTCATGATTTATCACATATCATATGTGTTTATGAACAAGATAAAAAACATAAATTTGCCATGATAAGAAATATTAAGAATATAATAAGTTTATTTTTCCTTCATAAAACAATTAAAAAGAAATGCACTGTTATTTTTCTATTAAGTTATTAAATTATGATTTAGAACTGTTATATTATATCTCATGGTGATAAAATATGTTCATGATTTAATGTTATAATCAATATTTAATGATAAAATGATGAATTATGGAATTAATATTGATGTCCGTATGGGTTTAGACCATGCATTTTTGTTATCATGAATGTATTTTTGAGAAATATTAATTTCTATTGATATTTATCACCACTGTAATATTATTAAAACTTCCATTGATTTATTTTGAATATTGGATCACCGTTAATTCTTAAAATTGAAAAACAAGTATGGATGGTTTTTATGACATGGGTGATATACTGTTGATATTATTTTGTATTAGCGGAATATTTTGGTTGATGATGGATGATAATTATTAGATGCAAAGGTGTTGATGATGATTGGATTGGGTTTTTAGCCTTTCATGAGTATTCTCAATTATTCATTTTTATTCATTATGCTTATTACTCATTATAAATCATTTATGGGTTTTTACTAGATATAAGATAGAGTCTCATTGATTGTAATTATGGAATGATGATTATTTGATAATATATTTGAACATGGATGGTTCTCAAATTAATAATGTTGATTATAAAAATTAATGAAGTAAATGGTAGAAAATTAATAAATGGTTTTGGATATGAATAATTAATTTAATCCCTTAACTTAGATAATTAAACATAGATTAATTATGTATTTACAATAAATGGATGGTTAATGATTGATTAATACTGAACCCTTGATGCTTGTATATTTAGGTTAGTAGTCATTGTAGTCAGTAAATGGGTTGTAATGCAATGAATTTGCTATAAATTGAGTCCATAGTTAGGTAGTTTCTATTATATTGGTTGTGTGGTATATATATTATAACACCCCAAGCTTCCACGATACACTTCTCATTCAATAATGCAATAGCTTGCATTGTACGCAAGTTCGAGATTCTAACACACCGCGACCAATCAAAGTAGCCATTATGAATAGTAATTCCTACTTTTTGAAAATTATATAAATTTTATATTTCATAATGGACTTCATTTTTTGATTCAGAATATTTAAATTAGCCTATGTTGAATTTTTGATATTTTTCCGAGAACTTCCAATTTTCGATGAATAGTGAAAAATACTTAAAAACAAAATTTTTAATCAAAATAATGTATAGTGATAAATTATACTATTGAGTGGTTTTAAAATATAATTATAATATAATTTTACCATTTTATCTAATGGTAGTCATTAGAATTAATTTCACTTTGAAATTGGACATAAACAATTGTCAATCTTTTGATTGGCATTGTTTCTTAAAAACACGCTATTTGTTTTGACAACAGAAATTAATTATAAAATTAATCAATGAAACTAATATGTTTGGAATTTTTTAAAATTGTCATCATTTTCTAATTGGGAATATCAATTATATCTTAGGGTGAATTTTTGGTATTGTTTTGAGAAACTTCAATTTTTGATGAATAGTGAAACCACTAAGTGGTTGTTAAAAAACTAATTTTTTGTTTAAATGAAACTTCACCACTTCTATGAATTGAATTTCAAAAATACAATATACATGGTTTTCATTAGTATGAAAAATGTGGCTCAATGAGATGAAAATAATTTTTGGTGAATAGTAACTTTTAAGTTTTATTAATCGCGATTATAGGTAATTAGTGTAATTTAAAGTAAATATAATGTTATAATAATATGAAATTACCTTTACACATATCCTAACCTTATTGGATGGGTCATGGACGACGAAGACAATCCATGGGTGAACTTGGGGACCCCATGGAGCCGCTTGGGTAAGAAAATGACATTAATAACTTTTTATTTAAAGTAAAAATAAAATTGTCCCAAACATGTGTTGTTTTACTAAAACAATTATTACATGGGGTTATATAAGTTAACATTTAGAATATAAATATTAATTGGAAATATAAAAATATTTCCTAAATCATGGTAATTTTTTTATAATTGTTAGGCATTAAATAAATAAATTTATTTATGACACCATGATGATGTAGCGATTACCTCATTAATGAACAATTTAAATAAAATGAAAAGATAAGGTAACTTATAAGACTTAAACTTGTCTGAATCCTATTGTATGGATGGATTTCTAACCATTATCACCTTATCCTCGAAATATAACATTGTGGGACCTTTAAAATCCTAAAATCATTTCATAATAATGTAACATTTCTTGACTTTCCAAAAGTGCCCCTCCTCTCCTCTTATAAAAGGCCCCCCACCTCTACCACCTTATTCACAACTTCAAGCCATTTGGCTCGGCCAACCTATTCCCAACTAATATATCAACTTCACTCAATTACTCCTAGAAGCCTCACTTTGGGAAGAAGTCTTCCCAAGGAAGCCTTTGGCTCAAATCAAAAAGAGTTGCCTGATTTTAAGGTAATGTCTTCTCTTATGTTCTTTTGTTTGATTTTGATTCTCCAACCCCTTAAACTCTTTTTATTCCTTTATTTTGTAACAAAACAAGTATATTCAATATTTTATTATGTTTTTATGAGAATTATTTTATTTACACTTACACACACCTTCGTCTAATGGTTAAAGAACATACTGTTTCTGTGGGTGGTGAATTACTGCCTCACGAAACAATGATTGTTGAATCTTCTTTTAACAACTCTCATGGTGGCCATTATAATGACAATATTTATATGTATGATATATATTATGTTTATGTTTTCTTTATGCTTCTGTATTTTTCATTTATGACATACCTTTATGATTTCCATTATGGGTAAACGCGATAAATTCATTTTAGGAAGTGCGGACTACCGCCCCCTCAAAGTGATTTGAATCGTTAATTCCATATGTGGGATGTATAAATTATAGAGTTAATGATATTATATATGATATTATACTGGAATTATAATATACCTTTATATCATTATGATTTCGTTCCATTAAATAAGAAATAGAAATGAAAGTAGCGTTCATGCGTACGTACGGCTTACCGTCTCCATGAACGGTGCATTTGATTTTCTTACCTCTAAATGTTTTGTAATATTATAAATTCATGTATCTACTGGATATGTATGATACATATGATATCTATATCATGAATATAATTCTCTAGATAATGGATATTCTACCACATAAATAACTTATAATTATAATAAGTTTATTGTTGACTCAAGTACCAAAGATTGAGAAAACGACTGTTATTAACTTAAATGACTACATAATTTTCATATCATGGTAATAAGTGATATAAAAGGGATAATGAACTTGAAAAATGTTTTTAATCAAGTAGATATTAACTCTAGTTTATTATTCAGGGGATTAAAGAACGATCGAGTCAAGTCGGACACGAAGTAAGGGAATTCATCTCAATCTCCTTTCATTGAGGCATATTTTATTTTATACACAAATTTATTTTATACGGTGTATAAAACCCTTTGACTTTTATGTTTATTCAAAAGGAAACTTTTTATATGAATCGTTTTACTAAATGACAAAAAGGAATGTTTTTTTGTCGTACGTATGCAGCGAAAATGACTTCTCCTCCACCATGACCATTATTTGAGTGTCGAATTCCTCTACAAGCCATAACCTTTTAAAAAAATGAAAAATAAATACCAAGTTTGACTTTTCTTTAAATTTGGTATTGAAATGGTTTTATTATATCAATGTGTTGTATTGATATCTTGTGATTGAAATGTGGAAATGTTATGTTTCCTTTACGCATTTTTTATGTGATACGATTATGTTATGGTTTATGATATGTTTAAACCTGTTCATATGAGGAATGCATTGGACTTAATAAGTGACGGGTGGAGCCCGCTATAGCTCCTCGATGCATCGATAGGTCTCATGATACAATCTAGTGTCTTTGCACAAGGCCTTGACAAAACCTTATTTGTAGTCTTGGCATGAGGCCTTGGCTACGTGGTTATGATAGTTTGGAATTATGCATTCCATCATTCTAAAAGTGGTTATTGATATTGAATGTGATTATTCGACGAGTAGAATATCCATGTGAATAAGTAAATGGAATTATTTCATCTTATTTTTTCCATATTATGCTGAATTTCAAGTTTAAAAGGCTTTTGTTTTAGTTATACATTGCCTTAAAAGTTTATGTTTATTTATGAAAGTTTCTGTTGTATTGTTATCCTTACTGACCATCTGACCTCACCCCTTTCTATGTTTTATTTTCCCAAGATGTGAAGAAATATTTTATGACTGACCTACAGGGATAGTCTGAAGGGGATAGGAGTGTGGACTATGGAGACTATTTTATTGTGATTTTTCACTTTATGATGTAATGTAACATTTATGAATGTATCTAGTGTTTCCAAGGCTACTAAACTAATTGGTCTTTCGAGACATGATCTTTTGTGATCATGCCAATGTTACGTAATAATGCCCCGACTCTGGGTAACTGGGGTCGGGGTGTTACAGTTGGTATCAGATGCATTTTAGTACTAACCTTGGAAGCTACATTTAGATAAACACTGATTAGAGCACATGGCCCTAAGATAGACTTTGAGGATTAGTATAGAAGAACTTCCTAGAATTTTGGTATTATAGAGATTTTGTGAGTTTTTTGAGCAATAAATCCTTGTCTGGATACAAGCAGGTAGAGACGGATCTGACACAGATGTACCTAGGGGTAAAACCCGAAAACACCGCTTTGAGCTAGACTCGAACGAGAACTGGTGCACAGAAATAGGCCTTGCTGCACTCTTGGTTACGACACTCCCAGGGGATATGCTTAGGATAATTCTCATTTTCGTTACAAACCATTATGAAGGGTTTATGAGTATATACTTCCTCAAAGAAAACATTTTTATGATTATGGATTATATCTATAAATAGTTCAACTTATGTTAATTGTTTTGCAAGTTTATTATTATGTATTTCGATTCATAAACTAATCTAGTTTATGACATTGTTTAGAAATGGCGCCTAGTGTAAGGAATGGAAACCATATCAATTCACGCACTCCATGTAGGGACTTCCCTCCTGCTCATGATAATTATAGTGGAGCTGGTGATACATCTGGTTCTGATCATCTTATCACCATACTGGGACAACTCACTCAAGTTATGAATAAAAACCTTACTTGTATGGAGCACCCTAATCCGCAACTTGGAGGATCAATGTTAGATCTCTTTATAAGGTAGAAACCACTAATATTAAATGGGAGTACAAATCCCTTAGTAGCTGAGCAATGGATAAATTCCTTAGAGAAAATATTCCATGCCTTGGGGAGTAGTGAAAGCGAAAAGGTTATCATGGCAGTTTACCGCCTCACTGGGGATGCTGATCAATGGTGGTCATTGATTCAAAACACAAAGGAAGATGATGAAGTATCAAATATGGAATGGAGGGAGTTCAAAGAGTTGTTCTTATAAAAATACTTTCCTTGTGACCATCGAGCAGATATGGAAAGGCAATTTCTGGGTCTGAGACAAAAGGAGGATGATAATGTCGCAAAGTATGAGGCCAACTTTACAAGGTTAGTGAGGTATGATACAGATTATATACATAACCCAATAAGTAATATTGATCATTTCTTTGATGGTTTAAAACCATTTCTCCGTCGAGCATTGGTATCACAATCCTTCTTATCATACAAAGATATTGTCTCGTGTGCAATCAAGACAGAAAAGGAATTCTCTAAGTCTTATGACAACAAAGCAAAGCAAGAGAAGAAGAGAACGGTGGAACAAGAGAAAGATAAAGGGAAAAAGGGAAAGAAGGATATTCCATTATGTGATAATTGTGGGAAGAATCACCCCGGTACTTTCCTAAAAGGAATGGTCATTTGTTATAAATGTGGAGAAAAAGGTCACCAGGCTCGTGATTGCATGGGAAAGAAAGAGTCTATCAATGTTGAATGCTAAAATTTTAGGGAAATGGGGCGTTATGAAAATTAATGTCCTAATCATCAGGGAAAATTACCTCAGAAAAGGCCAAGGGATCAAGGCCAATCATATGCTGTTACTACAAGTTGAAGTGGAATAATTAATATATTGGTGCTTTTGGACTCAAGGATTATATTCTGGTTATAAGAATAATGTGATATATATAAGTATTGTACTATATTACTTTTTGTTTTCATTAAGGTTTTAACATGATTTAGGTAATAATATTTTTTGTATGTGACAATAAGAGAAAATTTACTTTGTTTGGGGAATCTGATGTTACAATAGATTTTGGAATTTAGAGACCTTTTAGAGAAAGTCTGGAAAGAGGTATTTTGGATAATTATAAAGGTTGGAATGGATTAAGTTGAACTTTTGATAGTATTGTTTAAGGTTAAAACATTTCTGAAGATTATTTTTGGAATATTATAATACTATATTTTTAGGAAAAGGACAACCTGCAGGTTGGGGGATAACCCATCGTGTCAGACAAAGCTGCAGGAATCGAACCCACAACCATAGTGCAACAGACCTTTATTACCTACCACTAGCCTAGAGGAAGTCCTAGGTTATTAAAAAATAGTTTTCCTAATCTAAATGTTATGTGTTAATATTCAGAACCTCGTACGATTATGATAAATATAATATTTTTGAGTTCTATTATCTTTTTGAGGGAAAGATGAGTTTGTGGTAGAAATTAGTTGAAGGTAGAAACTCTACTTGTCAAGTATATATATATATATACCTCTCTCTTATTCTATGAACAAATTAATTCTTAAACTTTAGGAAAGGGATATTAAATTTTTTTGGTATCCTAATACCTTATGTTTTATTGAACTGATGATATTTTAAATCACCATATATTGAAGACTTTGAGGCCCTCAATTTTACACTTGTTTGTGATTGATGACCTCAATCACTCCCTACAAATATTTAAATTTTCTCTCCAATTATTTGTCTCTAATTTCCACCAATTTTCTCCTAATCGAGATCATAATCTGGTGGTGACTTTTTCATTTCCCTTTCCTTCTTATTAAGGCTAAATTTTATTAACCTTATTTCTGATGTGGGTTTTCTACAAAGGTATTTTCTACTTTCAAACTTTTATTTTCTAAGAACAATTTCAAATTGCGAGGACACAATTTATTTAAGGAGGGTAGAATGTAACACCCCAAGCTTCCATGATACGCTTCTCTTTCAATAATGCAATAGCTTGCATTGTACGCAAGTTCGAGATTATAACACACCGCGACCAATCAAAGTAGCCGTTATGAATAGTAATACCCAATTTTTGAAAATTGTATAAATTTTATATTTCATAATGGACTTCATTTTTTGATTTGGAATATCAAAATTAGCCTATGTTTATTTTTTGGTATTTTTCCAAGAACATCCAATTTTTGATGAATAGTGAAAAATACCTAAAAACAACATTTTCAATCAAAATAATTTATAGGGATAAATTATACTATTGAGTGGTTTTAAAATATAATTAGAATATAATTTTACCATTTTATCCAATTGTGGTCATTAGAATTTATTTCACTTTGAAACTGGACATAAACAATTGTCCATCTTTTGATTGATATTGTTTCTTAAAAACACGCTATTTGTTTTGACAATGGGAATTAATTATAAAATTAATTAATGAAAATTATATTTTTGTAATTTTTTAAAATATAAATCATTTTTTAATTCGGAATATCAATTATAGCTTAGGGTGAATTTTTGGTATTGTTCTAAGAAACTTCAATTTTTGATGAATAGTGAAACCACTAAGTGGTTGTTAAAAAACTAATTTTTCATTTAAATGAAACTTTACCACTTTTTGTGAATTTAATTTCAGAAATCCGACATACATGGTTGTCATTAGTAAGTAAAATTTGGCTCAATGATATGAAAATAATTTTTGGTTAATAGTAACTTTTATGTTTTATTAATCGCGATTATATGTAATTAGTGTAATTTAAAGTAAATATAATGTTATCATAACATGAAATTACCTTTAAACTTGTCCTAACCTTATTGGATGAGTCATGGAAGACCACTAAAATCCATGGGTCAACTTGGGGACCCCATGGAGCCACTTGGGTAAGAAAATGACATTAATAACTTTTTATTTAAAGTAAAGATAAAATTGTCACAAACTTGTGTTGTTTTACTAAAACAATTATTACATGGGGTTATATAAGTTAAAATTTAGACTATAAATATTAATTGGAAAGAAAAAACGATTTCCTACATAATGGTAATTTTTTATAATTTTTAGGCATTAAATAAATAAATTTATTTATGACACCATGATGATGCAGCGATTTCCTCATTAATGAACAATTTAAATAAAATAAAAATATAAGGTAACATCTAAGAGTTAAACTTGTCTAAAGCCTATTTTATGGTTGGATTTCGGACCCTTATCACCTTAGCCTTGAAATATATCATTGTGGGACATTCAAAATCTGAAAATCATTTCATAATAATGTAACATTTCTTGACTTTCCAAAAGTGCCCCTCCTCTCCTCTTATAAAAGCCCCCCACCTCTACCTCATTATTCACACCTTAATGCCATTTGGATCAGGAAAAATATGCCCAAATACTATCTCAAATTCCCTATATTACTCCTAGAAGCCTCACTTTGGGCAGAAGTCTTCCCAAGGAAGCCTTTGGCTCAAATCAAAAAGAGTTACCCGATTTTAAGGTAATTTCTTCTCTTATATTCTTTTGTTTTATTTTGCTTCTCCAACCCCTTAAAATATTTTTATTACTTTATTTTGTAACAAAACCATTATCTTAAATATACTAGTATGTTTTTATGGTAATTATTTTATTTAAACTTACACACACCTTCGTCTAATGGTTAATGAACATACTGTTTCTGTGGGTGGCAAATTACTGCCTCCCGAAACGATGATTGTTCAATCTTCATTTAACACCTCTCATGGTGGCCATTATGATGAAAATATTTATATATATGATATATATTATGTTTCTGTTTTATTTATTCTTCTTTATTTTTCATTTATGGCATACCTTTATGATTTCCATTATGGGTAAATGCGATAAATTTATTTTAGGAAGTGCGGACTACCGCCCCCTAAAAGTGATTTGAATCGTTAATGACATATGTGGGATGTATAAAGTATGGAGTTAATGATATTATATATGATATTGTACTGGAATTATAATATACCTTTATATTATTATTATTTCATTCCATTAAATACGAAATAGAAATGAAAGTAGCATTCATGCGTACGTACAACTTGCCGTCTCCATGAACGGTGCATTTATTTCTTACCTCTAAATGTTATGTAATATTATAAATGATTGTATCTACTAGATATATATCATATATATGATATCTACATCATTAATATAATTCTGGAGATAATGGATATTCTACCACATAAACAACTTGTAATTATAAGAAGTTTATTGTTGACTCAAGTAGCTAAGATCGACAAAATGAACGTTATTAACATAAATGACTACATAATTTTCATAACACGGTAATAAGTGATATAAAAGGGATAATGAACTTGAAAAGGTTCTTAAGAAAGTATAGATTAACTCTAGTTTATTATTTAGGAGATTAAAGAATGATCGAGTCAAGTCGGACACGAGGTTTGGGAATTCGTCTCAATCTCCTTTCATTGAGGCATATTTTATTTTATACACTACTTTCTTTTATATGGTGTATAAAACCTTTTTAATTTTATGTTTATTCAAAAAGAATATTTTTATTTGAATCATTTTACTAAATGAAAAAAGGAATGTTTTTTGTCGTACGTATGCGGCGACAACGACTTCTCCTCCACCGTGACCATTATTTGAGTTTCGACTTCCTCTACAAGCCATAAATTTTTTTTTACAAAAAATGAAAAATAAATACCAAGTTTTACTTTTCTTTTATTTTGGTATTGAAAATGGTTTTATTATATCAATGTGTTGTATTGATATCTTGTGATTGAAATGTGGGAATGTTATGTTTCCTTTATGCATGTTTTATGTGATACGATTATGTTATGGTTTATGATATATTTAAACCTATTCATATGAGGAATGAATTGGACTTAATATGTGATGGGTGGAGCCCACTATAGATCCTTGATGCATTGATAGGTCTCATGAGACAAACTAGTGTCTTGGCACGAGGCCTTGACAAAACCTTATTTGTAGTCTTGGCACGAGGCCTTGGCTACGTGGTTATGACAGTCTGGCATTATGCATTAAATCATTATGAAAGTGGTTATTGATATTGCATGTGATTATTTGACTAGTATAATATACATGTGAATAAGTAAATGGAATTATTTCATCTTATTTCTTCCATATTTTGCTGAAGTTCAAGTTTAAAAGGCATTTTTTAGTTATACATTGCCTTAAATGTTTATGTTTATTTATGAAAGTTTCCGCTATATTGTTATCCTTACTGAGCATCTGATCTCACCCCTTTATATGTTTTATTTTCCCAGGATGTGAAGAAATATTTTATGACTGACCTACAGGGATAGTCTGAAGGGGATAGGAGTGTGGACTATGGAGACTATGTTATTGTGATTTTTCACTTTATGATGTAATGTAACATTTATGAATGTATCTAGTGTTTCCATGGCTACTAAACTAATCGGTCTTTCAAGACTTGATCTTTTTTGATCATGCCAATGTTACGTAATAATGCACCGACTCTGGGTAACTGGGGTCGGGGCGTTACATATATTCTTATGTTCTTTTATTTATTACTCTTCACCACCTAAGTCAGTTTGGGTAACCAACACTAATTTTTGGCCTTGGGTTATGGGTGTATCCCAACAACTAGGTTGTAGAGAATATAAATGGCTTACTACCCCCTACCCCTCTTTCTCTTATGTATATAGCATTTATATAGGAATATCTATGTTTTAGTTGCTCACCATTACTAGATATGTGCTCATACGAGATGAAATAACTCCCATTTATGATATAATAGTATTTGTGGCTTGTCAAAGCATAATATTGAAGCATATACTTGTATTAAATGTGGATTTAGGTAAAACATAATATAGATTAATGTATAATTAATATTTACCTTAGTCTAAGATGTCTCTAGGTCTTACAATTTTATGTGAGGGGATGTAATTATGATTAGGTATATTTGTATATGATGTGTATTTGGATGGATTTGTAGTGAGACTTATGGAGGGGATGGGTGTACCAAGACATTAGTCTCTAGGGTTTATGGAAACTAGTTCAATGGGAACATGGTATTAGGTTTCCCTTCTTATATAAATGTTTCATTATTATGTTACCTGCTTCGGTGTGATACTTGGTGAACAGGCCTTGGTAAGGATAGAAATATAGTTTACCTATTAGGTGATGAGTTGGTTTCTCTATCTATTAACTAGAGAATTAATATTCTTCTTGCATATTTTAATCAGAGGATTCACAAATGATCCTGTTGGGTATAATTTTATTCTCACCTCCCTCTCTACCTCCATCCCTACCTCCCTCCATATATATATATGTATAAAAGTTTTTTAGATCCACTAGTGTATTTTTTGTTCAAGATAGGCCTCGATTGATCATGAAGGTTGATCGAGGTACTGCTAGAGGGTTTGTTCAATTCATTAGGAGTGTTTTTTGGTATATTTCATGTTTTTTATTTTTTATTGTATTACATAGAATGTTTTCGGATTTTATTATTTATTTATGGGGTTAATTAGTGGTTCTTTATATTTTTCAAGGAATTTGAGGGTAATGCCTCTCATATGTGTATGGTCTATACCTTCGGTTCTAGTCTACAAATCAAGTCCTATTGGAGTTGGGATTTCAGGGTAACTCCCATCTTCAACACTAGCTTATTAGGGGTACCTATGATGTATCATTCTGGACCCAATTCACTCCTATGTATCCAAATTTGGCTGGCCACATGTCCTCAAGCACACCTCTCCACACCGAAGAGGTTTTAAACTAGTAGTGAGGACCTAGAGTGTGTCCATGGAGAGACTATGCTCTCTGGTCAGAGTGGATCACAAAGGGGAATAATAGATAAATCAGTGGAAGTAGTGTAATAATATGAAAATTTAGAAGTCGAAGTAAATCATCCAAATAATGATCAAAAGTGTATCATACTAAATAAAATTTATCATGCCATGATACTATATAAAATGGAAATAAATAAGATACAAAGTAATAGTTATATACAAACTTCTATAAAAAAATATAACAATGGTCCCAAGATATCACCAATATCATCATGATCATATGCTAGAAAATATTCTCTCTTACTCCATAGAAGTATGTACAATCATACATCCATATTTAGAACCTTGCCTTTGTCCCTAATTTCAACCCAGAAGTTTTCTCGCGTATCAATCAATGTTCCATATAGGGTGTGAGGTATACTCAGTATGAAACCACAAAAAATGTCTACTATAATCTAACTAGTTCATATAAAATTGTAGTGTGAAAATATAACAACATAAAGTAGAAATGTAAATTGTAACCATGTTAGCTCAAGTTCCTCAAGGACACCCACTTAATGGTACCTGCTTCAGTTTAATCCAATATACCCCTAAAAATATGTCCATATATATATATATATATAAGTATTTGTATATGTACATAAATAATTAGTTATGTATGTGTATATATATGTATCTATAAAAACACATATATAGATATATATAGATACATAGTACAAACTAGGACACATGGTTTACCTAAGGTTTCTATGCATAATAATAAGAGACTCATGCTGAGGACAAGGGCACTTGCCCAAGAGTTTGATCTGGGATATAGATGTAATCATATCTATTAAATTGATGAGTGAGGTAAAATTTCATGTCCAACAACTTCCAAGTTAAAGTGAAACATCATATCCAAGGTTCAATAAATGATGTGAGATGTCATGACCAACATCACATGACAAGGGAGCACGAAGAATCATTTCCAACACTAGCCTTAACCATACATCCACATCCATTATACATGGAAGAGAAATAATAATAATAATACATCATGTATATAGAAATTTAACATAATCTAATAGATTTTTCCAACCATTTAACATTTAATCAGCCAAGGCCATAATCTACTATTTATATAAAGGCAGTTGACATGGTTGTACAATTCACATATATTTAATTAAAATAAGATATAAAAATTTAATTATTAAGACACCCCACATAGAGGGTTGGTTAGCCACATAAGAAATTAAAATTTCAAACATATTTCATATGAACACCTTAAGGGGTGAAACTATTCAAAAGGACCACCCTCTAAAAACAACAATAGTGTTAGTGGAATTTTTATCATGACCAGAAAATTAAATTTTGTAGATTTATAGTTTTAAGGAAATTCATAGAAGGTCAATTGTTTCTACATCATGGTGCATTGTATATATAAATGATAAATTATGGATAAATACTATACCACCAACAAAATATTATACCATCATGGAGGTAGATGACACCTTATCCTGTATCAGTTTTGTACTCGATCTAGAATGGAAGAAGTTGAAAAAATAGATAAATTACCTAAAGTACGGAATATTATATAACTTGGAAATATGATTTATAATGGCGATCTAGGAGAATAAAATAAGGAATATGAATTAAGTTCTTACTAGTATGCTTCTAATAAGATGAAAAATGTGTGATTCCGAACCTAAATGAGGGATTGATCAAAATACCTTAGAGGAGGATATTAGGCTTCCAAAATGAGGGATAGGGGTGAAATTCATGGGAGAAATAAGAGTGGAAATAGAAAGAAATAACTTAAAAGTTATGAGTGTAAATTCTAGTAATTTCAATAATTTTTAAGTGGCTCATAGTTTGGATGCATAATTTCCCAAACCGTATACCAACCGTGCACACCTACTGTCAAGGGTCATCCCACTTGTACGATGTATGCACGATTAGACAAACCATGTAAAAATCATGCACATAACCTATGAAACTATCCTACACCAAAATTCATGGATGTGAATCCTACCCTCTATGATTAGTTAACCATTCAACTCCTTCTATAGGTCCCCCAAATTGAGGCACACAGTTACTAATAACTATGCACTAACCAGGCAACTATGCCTTTATCTCTAAAAATAGAAACACAAAAATCAAAATAATCTATATACGCTCCAAAACCTTCTTCAAAATCTTATGTATATTTATTAGTATCAATAAAGAGGTTTAAACAGAAATGTAAAGGACCCATACCTTTATGAAAAGTTAGGATGTTACAACCTCCACTCCTTAAGACAACTCATCCTCGACTTTCCCTTCTAATGGTGTTAAAGAATTTATTGAGTAAAGTTTTGGCCACTGAGAATGAACATAAACCTCTTTCTCCTAGGTGTCATTTTTTACTAGGTTGTGTTACCATAATACCCAAACAAGAGAAATCAACCTTCGTTAGAGAACCTTCATTCTATCACCAATGATATGAATATGGATCTCCTCAAAAAAAGAATCAACCTCCATATCAATATCCAAAGGATCTAAAGAATGATAAGGGTCATAATAATAATGGAAAATATGTGATACATATAGGATCGATAGGCCAATCAATTGAGGGTAAGTCAAATCGGTAGGCCACAGGCCTAGATCTCTCTAAGATATTGAACATCCAGACATAACTTGGTGATACATTTACCTATTCTTAATCTCTCTATAACCCAACCTAAGAGATACTCATAGAAATACCTCATGTACCACCTAAAAATATAAAGGCTCAGGGAGATGATCATTATAATACTTCTTCCTAGACTAAGAAATAACCACAAATTTTCAGAAAAGTTACACATACTCTAACATCTATGGAATGAGATGTGGTCCCAATAGTGCTACCTCACCTTCCTTTAACCATCATAGTGGTGAACGACAATACGTAACATATAAGGACACATAAGGATATGTCTTAATAGTTTTCTAAAAGATATTATTTTAATAAATTCTACAATAGGTAGGTATTTCTCGTAAGAACCTCCAAAATCAAGGACACATGCTCTATGGATATCCTAAAACACTCATATTATATGCATGGAATGACCTTCTATCTGAGGGTGATATGTTGTACTTAGAATCACCTATGAACCCAATTCCTTCTTCAATACTTTCAAAAAACACGATGTAAACCTAGTGTCCCTATTTGACGTAGTAGAATGGGGAAAACTGTAAATGCATATTATCTATCAAATGTAAATAATCCAAATCTAATCCATTTCAAAGATCTCTCTTATAGGTATAATGTTATAAACCTTGATCAAACTATTGAAAATCATCTATACTACATCATTTCAATGTGAGGATATTTATAAACCCATCACAAAATACATAGTTATGTCATCTAATTTCCACTCCAAAATAGACAGATACTGTAAAATTCTAGTAGAACACTTGTGCCCCTTCTTCAACATTCGAAAGGTACAACACTGTGTAAAAAAATAAAATCCACCTCTTCATAGATATATACCAATACTATAAGCATACATCAGGTTACATCGTGTTGATTTCTGGCTGAACTACTACTACATTGGAAAGTTTTTCCCACATAAATTATTCTCTATCATTTGTAGGTACCCATACATGCCCATGAATGTGTATAATCTCATCCTCATCAAAAACCCAACCTTGTGGTGCATCATCACTTAATACAGTCTCCCTCAGGACTAATCCCTTAAGATCCGAATGTTTTCTCATTTTTACTTTCTCTAGAATAGAAGATGTCTCTGCAAAGGATGCTAAAAATGGATTCCTGTGATACTCATGATCCTCTAGATGCATCTTATAAAATAGATCCATCAACTTCCAATAAATACTATCCTATTGAAAATTACATTTTTTAGTCTTCTAGCTGAGAGTGTCAGCCACTGAATTTACCTTAATTGGCATATAAGAATGACCAATGTCAATCGAATATAGTTACTCTACCTATCTATGATGCCTTAGATTCAAATCATGTTGAGTGAAAATTTATTTAAGACTTTGATGATTCATGTAAATGTTGAACCATTCTCACAATAATTAATTCCTCTAAAAGTGTAAGACATGGACCATAACTACCAGCTCGATGTCAAGCGTTAGGTAGTTTTTCTTATGAGTCCTCAAATGATGAAACATGTATGATTTGACACCCTCTTACTACATGAGAAAGACTCATATACCGATGCCTAATGCATCAAAATATACTATATACCCACTTCTAAGATTAAGAAGAATCAGGATCAATTAAGAATTAAGTCCCCCTTTTTCTCATGAAAGGCATTCTAATAAGATTCAAAACAAATAAACTAAAACACATTCTTATGTTATCCATTTCAAAAAAAATCATCCCTTACATATTGAACCTTATCAATATGTAATAGTTAATAGTTAATCTAAAATAAGATAATGTCAATACATATAGGTAATTTATTAGAAAACTATGATGTGTAAGAGTTATTACCCATGCAGAGAATTCATGTATTCCTATATTTAAGAGTAATTTCTTTGAGCATAATATATACTTTATCTGATATAAGATTATTTATCATATAATTTATGAGTTACCATTACTTATTTACAGGTATTACCCTTAGTGAATTTTATATTCTTAACATAATTGATATTTAATGCGATTTTATGGTTAAAAAAGTTTTTTTTGAAAAAAATCATGGGAAAATGAACAATATGTTTTGGAATTATAATTCCTTTACCCCTATTAATCCTTTTGAAAATATTTATATATAATTAAAGTGTTATTATTTGATAATTATTATCATATAATATTTAAATGTATTTAAAGAGTGTTGATTTTAATTTTTAAAGAGAACTATTTTGAGGGAGTCATGATTTAATTCCATGCATTTAAAATTTATAATTCAGAGTGATTCTATGATTTTAGGAAATTTAAGGGACCCCAAACGGTGATAATTAAAACACAATGTCATTATTCATTTTTATCAAAATTAGGTTGCTTTTAGTTGAAAAAACTTCTGTTACCACATTTTTAAATTCAGATTCCCACCCCATTTGTTTGACCTTGCCATTCCTTATGACTCAAATTGGCCATAGACACCATCCATGGAATTTGTGAGTTCCATACAATGATTCCATTCCTCAAATTGATAGGATATCATCTATATAGAACCCTGTATGAGTTTCCCTATGAGTTCTGGGCTTCATTATCTCTTCCACTTTCTACTTGTGTTCATCAACTGATAAATTGTTTTTTCTGGGTAGGGGATTTGTAATTTCCCTTTGTATTATAGGTGTAGTTTTATCATGATTTGGATTCATCATGGTAAATAATTTGGATTCACTATAACAATATAATAAAAAATACATTGAATAATTGATAAGGGAAATGTGGTTTTCATGTGGATGTAATATTCTTAATATTAACTCTTTATATATTCTAGATAGCGTTTTTTTTATATTGTGTTTTATTAATGATTTATTTTGTATGATATGTGTTTACTAACTAGATAAAAAACTTAAATTTTCAATGATAATAAATATTAATAATATAATAAATTTATATTTCATTTATAAACTACTTTAAAAGATATGCACTATTTTTTCATGATATTAAGTTAATTAATTATGTGTTATCACTCTTATATCATATCTCATGGTCCTAAAATATGGTCATTATTAAATTTTATTATCAATATTTAAATATAAAATTATGAATGTTGGAATTAATATTTATGGAATAATGTGTTGGAACCATGCATGTTTTTTTATCTTGCATGTATTTTTGAGTAATATGAATTTCTCTTGAAACTTATAACCACTATAATAATATTCCTACTTCCATTGATTTTTTTTGAATATTGGAACTCTTGTAATTCATTAAAGTGAAAACTGGTATGGATGGTTGTTGTGACATGGGTGAGATTTTGTTGATATAATTTAGTATTGGTGTAATATTTTGGTTGATGATGGATTATAATGATTAGATACAAAGTTTTTGATGATGATTGGGTCATTTTATTATCCTTTATTGATTATGATCAATTCTTCTTTCTTTATTCTTTATGATTTATTATTGTTACTCAATTTGAATCCTTATGAGTTTTTTTTGATATAGGATAGGGTCTCATTTCTTATAATTATGGAATGATGATTATTTGATAATATATTTTAATAGGGATGGTTATTAAATTAATAATTTAGACTATGAAAATAAATGAAGTAAATGGTAAAAAATGAATAAATGGTATTGGTTATGAATAATGAATTTACGACCCTGGTATAGATAATTAATCAATGATTAATTATGGATCAATAATAGATGTATGGTTAATGATTAATGAATATTGAATCCTTGATGTTTGTACATTTATATTCCTAGTCCTTAGAGTCACTAAATGGGTTTCCATCTAATGAATTATCTATAAATAAAGTCTAGGGTTAGGTAGTTTCCCTTAGATTGGTTGTGTTATATATATAAATAATTTTTTACATTGATTAATTATTCTTCACCACCAATGTTGTCTGGGGTGGAAAAAACCCATTTTGGCATTGGGTTATTGGTGTTATTAGATTGGAAAATAAAATGGTTAACATGATGTTGGATTTTTATGGTGTTGTATTTTCTTATCAATACATAAATCTTTAAGTTATGGAAAGAAGTATTCTAATATTTGATGATTTTTCTGTTCATAAGGTTCAAAACTTGTGTTAGTAGTGGAGAGTTAAAATTGTTTACAATAATGAAGAAGTTAATATGATTTATAAAGTAACAACATGGAGTGTTAAGTCACTATTAGTGAACTGAAACAATGAAGGAATGAGAACTTTCCTCATAGAGGATTTATAATCTATCATATGGTACGTTAAGTAACCATAGGCACACAAAAAAGGTTGACTAATTAGGGGATCAAAAAGTGTGTTGATTGACCATATGATCAATCACATGGAAGATCAATGAGTGGAAAATAGAAAAAAAAGCAGGAATTCATGAAGTTCTATGAAACATGGATTATCTAAATCACTATATTCTTGGTGATGCTCTTGTGCTTATTTTCATTGATTAAACATCAACATGAGATGTTATTCCAGAAAGGGTGTTAAATTAACATGGATGCTGAGTGAAAAAAATAAAATTTAAGATTGTTTTGTAAATAATATCGAGTTGTTATTATATCTATGTATGTGTGTAATACCTTAAAGTTGAGCATAAGACTCTCAGCATATGACTACACTGAGGTAAAAAAATAAAAAATGAATATGCATGATCCTTTGGAATATGGGAATAAAACTCTAAATATGACAGTAATACTTCATGATTATATGAATTCATTGATTCATAAAAAAGAAAAGGAATGCACGTAAGCCTTTGATTAAGCGTATGACTTATGCATAAGCATTTAGATAAGAATAAGACTTTTGCGAAAGCCTTTGGATTAGAATATGACTTATCAATATGATTTCAGGACTATTTTTTTGAGATAACTAGAATTCCTACACATAATAAGATATCAATGTGTTTGGTGATTCATAATTACTTACATGTATATATTTTGAATATTTTAAATCTTCTTAATTTGTAGAGAATTCATGAATGAGAGTATTAAAATATTGTATAAGAATTTAAAGGTAAAGACTTAAGGAATAGAGAATTCATATTTTGTGGAATTGATTAAGTGGAAGGGTGCATGATATTTCCATATATCATATAATGAAATAAAAGGAGTCCAAGTCCTTAAGGATTTCAACATATGAAGATCTGACAATTAAAGAATAAAAAAAACAATTATTTTTAATTAGAAAAAAATATTGGTAATTCAAAATGATTGACATGCAGGGTTTTTAAAAAAATCAAAGATATATAAGAATTGAATTGAAACTGATTATACATGATATATATCTTAAAACTATTTTAGATCATATTTTGTGTGTGGGGGTTGAGAGAAAAATAGAGAGTTTAAAAAGGGAGGGAAAAAAGGAAGAATAATAAAAATAGTTTATTTCTCCTTGATGTGTAAGAAATCAAATAGGAAGAAAAAATTAATGAAATATGTGAAAGTATAAATAATCTAATTGGAAAAATGATGACATGCTAAAGATTGTTGGTGAATTTGAATTCCATTATTGCAAAAACTTCTATTATCATATAAACCATGTGAGGAGGACATGCATTTTGAAAGGACAATAGTTTAATGGAAGTGATGGATATATCCTACTTTCTTTAAACCAAAAGGATTATTTTCTATTATGTTGTGTGATATAAAATTGTTTTTATATCATTCCAAGGAAGAGATAATCTTTTTCCATGGTGAACCTTATAAATTCTTGTTTTTTATGGGTGTGATTCTATGTTTTATTTCCATAGAGTCATTTCAATTTAACCATATGGAATGCTTTCTTAAATATGAATACATAAAAAAGAGCTAACCACTGATTCAACCCCTCTTAGTGGTCACACATTTTCAATATGGTCATTACACTTTGAGACCTTGACGAAATGAATATGGCTATAAATAATGTTACTCTCATAAGATAAGGTGAAGCTTCTCGTGTTGAGGTACTGATTTACTATGATAGAAAAATTCATAAATATAAATCTACGTGTTTACATTGTTAATTATTTATTATAATTTATTGGTTTATTTTGTTTCTCATTAAGGATTTTAGATAATAATAATTTTTTAGCTAACTTTATTTCTGAGGATAATTTATACCTGTTTTTGATTCGAAAAATATAGGAGTTTTTAATTATTAAAATGAAATTCCTTTGGTGGTAATTAGAATTCCACAAACCATATGAGTGATCAATCAATTATATATGGTTTATATTTTATATTATACCATTCATGTTACAAAATAGATGACATTGGGAGTGATATTATAGGTGATTGATACGTTGATGAATATAAAAAAACTAAAAATGGAATATGGCCTTTACTGGAGAAGATAATTCTAGAAGTAAATATTTATTTTATAATTATATCGAGAATTCAGATTTAAAATTGACCAATGGTATTTTCTCAATCAATTATATATGATTTTTTTATTGTTAATACTAGAAGGGAAAATTTATTAATAATTTAATTATAGATTTAAGGGGATAAAAGTACTGTATTGTGGTAGAGGATCAATATTAGATGAGAAGATTATTATAGAAGACCAGGAAGGATGAGATTCATACTAAAGTAATATTTGTAGAAAATATTAATGGAATGGAATGGATAAGAGTAATATCAAGGTGATACATGAAAAACCTTACATTGGTATTGGAGAATCATTTTCCATGGTATCTCTTTGAGATGGTTCTTTCATAGAGGTTGAATCTCAATATTCTATTGTAAAACTTTTATGTTTTTAAGGGGAGTCTAGAAATATGGTGTACAATATTAAATTAACTAAATTAAATGATTGAACCAGACCAACATAAACAATTTTATTTAAACTAATTAATTGGTTCAGTTAATTTGATGAGTATTTTATATTTTGGTTTTCTAGTTCAGTTCGGTTTGGGTAACCTTAACTGTTCTTAACAATTATTAATTGAAACTAATTAAATAAATAAATATATAAATCATTATTGAAAATGGAAATTATGACTAAATATCTTTGAACATTGTTGAATATAATATATATAAAAATTTAATTTTAAATATAATTAATCATGATGAACACATATTATGATTAAGGTAATATATTTCATTAAAACACAATAAAATTTTAACCTTACAATAATAAATCCATTTAAATATTTTCCTTGTTGATAGATCAACAATTTATCAAACTATTTAATTAATTTAAATATTTAATTGATCATTTTTCAGATATATTATATCTATAATATTTATTTTATCATGATGTTTTTATTATACTAAAACACATGATTATGAGATCTTAGGGTTTTTATTTTTTTATAAATAACTATTATATTAGGTAAATTTTAACTATGTTTAATTGACCAATATATACTACTTTTAACATATATAAATTTATTGGTTTGGGTTTTATTAGATTTTGGATAATCATTGGTTGGTTATAGTATACACTTATGGTAGTTTTGTATCATTTAGTTGAAATCGATGTCCTTAAATGATTATTACTAAGTATGAACTCCCATAGTTGGAAAGGATTTGCATGCATATAGCATTTGAATTCAGAATTTGGCTTATTAATAGGATTATATATATTTATAATATACTCTCTTAGTATCTCTAGGAACTAATTCAGCCTTGCTGGTGAATTAGTAATATTCTATTGTGTCTGGTCATAAACATGTGGTGTCATAGTTTGGTGCAGTGTGTCATTAAGCTATAAATTTGAGAGATACTTTAATAATTAAGAATGTAATGAAGCCAATAGTGTGTGTTTATGGATTTATTAAAGTTAAAAATATGTATTTCCTTTGAATTTATTACTCTACAGTTCCAAAAATAGTATCTATAAGGTTCATAAATAAATAATTGACTGTGGTTATACATAGTTTAAAGGATTAAGAACAATTCCAAGGAGATTCTGATTTATATTATAGAACACAAGGTTTTGGGGAGTCTTATACTCCAAATATTACATCATTTATAAAATAAATTTATGATCAATTTTTAAAAATTTATCTATAGGATTACAAGGAGGTTTAAGATGTTTTTATTCAAATGCATGAGGCATAAATAGAAAATCCAACTCATAAAAAACTCTTGAAATTATTGACATTAATATTATGATTTGGATCGATGAAAAAGTTGATACAATATTTTGAAATTTTTTTATAATAATTTTTAATGTAACTAATTATTTTATGGTCAGGGACACTATTATTTCCTATATTGGATATATGATTCACATACATCATAATTTCAAAATCTGTGAACTTAATCAGAAATAAAAAGTAGTTTCTATTATAGGATCTCTGACTGAGGTATAATCTTGTTTGTGGTATGAATAAACTTTATGTATAATTCTTTCCCTTTTCCCTTAAAAATGTTTTTAAAAAAATGTTTATTTTCTACTTATATATATATATAAACAACTCATTCAAATGAGGAGGGGTCATACCAAGACTCGTTAAAACATTTATTTTAGTTTTTTCCCTTTATCTATATATCGAACACACAAAACACACCCACATATATGAACACACATGCACACACACTTGAATAAACACACACCACCGACTCACCCACCCACCCACCCACCCAAAAGCACACACACACTCACACACCATCCTTTACATGGGCCTATACCTCCCTAACTTAAAATAAAATTACCTAAACCCCATACCTTATGGTGTTGAATACTTAAAATTATTTCATTTATTAGGAGTAGTTTTATAATATAAACTAAATATAAAACTTTAATAAACTAAATAAAATAAATAAAACATCTTAAACCCTCCCATTGTAGTGAGGTGGTTCTGTAAGAGATGGAAACCCCACTTCAGCTAGGCCACTATGAAGCATTGTCCAATGTTGTTTTATTATGCTATGGTAAATCAATAGGGGTAAAGTTGATGTCATGGAAGCTAAAAATATTGAATTGAAATCCTTCCAACATGATTTTTTTGTGTCACATGAATACTCACAATAGTAGTTTATTCATAAATATTTTTCTTAAAATTTAAAAACCATATGAAACAAAATCACATGATATTAATATTAAACATTAATGATTCTATGTGTAGGGAAAAAATTCTATATCCAAGGGTATATAATTTCATTGAAATCATCTCGAACCTACTCCACCTAGAAAATCATGTAAAGATAAGGCCAATTAATGAAAAAAACATCAATTTATAGACAAAACATGTTAGTGATGGGCCTATAAACTTTTAAATATTATCACCATCACTAAATTAAATTTTATGTCTTTATAAATAGTATATTGATTAATTTTCTATTTAAGTCTTTATTTATGTGATATTTACATTTTTCTATATGACCCTTATTCATGTAAAATATAAATTTTAATAGTTTCATTCCAAAATTTTTATGGTAATTTGTTAGAGATTTTATGGTCGTAATTAAATAATTAAATCCGTATAAAAATTTGAAGGAATAATAATTGGATCCAAATTATGAGCATAAGATAATTTATTCCCAAAAATAACATAAACCATTTTGTTTTCCTCACATTTAAATATTTTTTCCTCAAAATAAAAACAAAATCAATGAGAGAAATTTTTAATATTGTAACCCTATTTAATACTATAATTTCATAGACCTACTTCACCATATAGAAATATAAGTTTGATGTTCATAGGAATTATTTTTCATATGCCAGAGGGTAATTTATTCCATGGAGTGAGTATGAAATTGATATTAGAACTATAAACAATGATTAATAATGAAACAATCATAATATATAATTATAAAGTAATCTATGAAATCATATTTGAAATCCAATAATAAAAAAACAAATCACCAAGATGCAATAGAATGTTACCATATTTTGTCTTATATAAAAAGAATTATATACCAATTGACTGATCATAGATAATTCATATATAGAAGAATAAATAAATAAATAATGGGATACACTATTTTCGTCCCCATTCTATCCTTATATCCTTATCTACATTCACATTAAGATACTCTATCACAATCAATTGCGCCAGAGCCCTACCTAAACCTGTATCTCAATAAGAGGCTTGGAAATCCACTGATCTATACATATAGGGTGTGCGTATACAAAAAAATAGGAAACCAAAAATTTACACCCTATGATAATATAGAATAAATGTTAGTTTATGTACAATATGATATGAAAGTAGTAATAATCAACATATGTCACCTAGGTCACATTATCATGAGTTTAAATTTTGGACAACATTCCAAGGGTGATGATTTGGTATGGTAATTCCAAAATTCATGAAATCTATAACTAGGTAGAACCACCTCACACATAGATAGTCCATAATATCAATAATTTTTCCACCCACAGATGACTAAGAATACATGTATCCAAATAAAGCGTAAAATACTTTCACATTGATCATGGTAGGATTGGGTTTATCATTGAAAGATCATTAGATCTCTCATTGAACATTATCATCCTCCCCTTTGATAATGTATTCAACATATTGAGTCGACTTGTATGTGTCCAACTCTGGAAAATCCTTATGACAACAGGACAAAATACTCATCAAACTCCATGAATATACCTCATAATCATGGATAACATATCTATATCAAACCCTCTTATACTCTATTGAATAGAAGGCCTGATATAATCCAATCCAAACCCTATGTTTGATCATTATAACTTGTAAATGAAAAATAATTTTAGGATAATCAATAATAATTATATTTAATTACACTACATAATGTTATCCCTTGTCTTACAATCCATAGTTCATAGTGCTCTATATATCATGACATAGTAATATATAATTACTTATATTATAGCCATAAAATCTCAAGTATAAAGAATTACGATGCACTCAACACTAATCTATTCCATCCCAAGAAAAATTTGTTACTCCAAAAAACCATTGCTTAGATTAACAAAGGACCTTGGTGTAGCGAACTGGCTCAGGTTTACATGACATGTCATCGATTTCGGCACACTACATGGCCCGAAGCATTTTCCTAATTTACATTGTCTGGAAACAAGCACCATGGAATCACACTTATCCACTTGGTAATGGTTTCCCCCTTGAAAAAATAGTATGAAGCATCCATGAATTAGATGAAAATACCAACCAAAATGTACCAATAACATATATAAATATCTAAAAATATTACACAAAACAACGACCCAAATCCAATTTCATAAACATCATCATGTCATAATTCCTAAAAAACCATATACATATTATATCCAATATTATAAATCTAAAAAATAGGGCCTATGAACAAAATAAAAATACAACACCGGCCAATGGATAAAAATCCAAAATGATGATCCATAAGAGACAACTCCCTGAGAACATGTCTCCACCATCCTAACTAAGGGATTCTGTATTTTAGAGGAGCCACCAAACTATAATTTGTACATAACATTACCTATTTACTACAAAACTTGGTCTGAATACACCCAAAGTAATATGAAGGGTTTGAGGAAACAATCCCAACATGGTATTATTAAAAATATTTATAATGAATTTCTCCATCAAAACCAATTATTCCATTTTGAAAACCATATTTAAAAAACTTTCATTTAGAAAAAAATTTCACTTGAATGCATTACATTTAAAAGATTCCCTTATTTTTATCAGACATTACATATCTCAAAAAATATGACTAATTAAGGCTCATGTTAAAGGATGTAAATACTTACAACATAAATATTCTTAATACATCCAAACATTACATAAGCATAATAATATAAAGCATCACATATTGTAGAAAGGATTTTAAACATAAATGCATAGTAATCCAAATGAAACAAAGAACTAGAAATAAGTATCATGGGATTTAACCATTAGGGTCTTATGTGACTTAGTCTAAGAAATATTTTTCTATATAGATAATAATGTTCAATAACCAGTTACTCTCTTGGTCATCCCTGATCCCAACAATACTACCATCAATATCTTTTGTCCACATAGACATGTTTTGGAATCTACCTCAGTCTTCCACCCAAAGGCTCTCCAGTCCATTGGATAACACTCCCTAGTTATTCCAAGACATACACAATGGTTCCCTTTGTAAAATTAATACACACAACCACACCCAATATCTCCCATGTTCTACTCAATAACAAACAAATAAACCCCAAAAGTTCTATTTTTTATGAACTAAACATTCCCAATATAATAAAATTCATTTCTAAAGGTAAAAACCTTTTTAAAACCCAATTATAAATCATTTTAAACCAAAAATACTACTTTATTAGTTTTATCAATCACATCATGTGAATTTAAAACATTTCATTTGTTAAAATCCACATTGACACACCAATTTTAAAAAACACACCATGATTCACATTAAACATTGATAAGTCATATTTATTAACAAAAACTAAAGGAAACATTATTAACAAAAACTAAAGATACTTTAATAAAAAACCAAATGAAATCAAGAATCAAAGGAAATCCATGTAAACATGACCTTAAATAAGGACACCCACCTCAATACAAAACCAAAACTCAACACCTTTAATGAAAAAGAAATTATTTGAGTTGGGTAGGTCTTAAAACACATAATAAATAAAAATAAAACATGAATCCACCATAAAAAACCCTATATTCGACCAAATCATAAACTTGAGCTTCTATACTCTAAGAAAATGGAATAAAAAGGATGGATAAGGGAGAAGAAAGAAGAAATCAAGATAAATCCATACAATCCTTGAAAATAAACAATAATTGAAACAAGTAATCCACCAAAATCAAAGGGAGGATCGATCCAAGTCCAAGGGAGATGATTTTGCATGTGTGGGGGAATAAAATAGGTAAATGGGAGATAATATAAAAATATTAACAATGGTTAAAACCATCTTTTTCATGACTTGGAAATATTATATGATTTGGACACACAATAAGGATAAACATTCACTAACTATTCAAGAGATAATGTCTCCCCAAAAATAAGCCACAAAGTTTCTAGAAAAAACCAAAAATTTAGAAACAACCTTTTCAATCTATGAAAAAAACCCCACTATCCCCAATACATCCCTCTCACATGGTTTGCTGCACTGTTTCACTAACCATGTGAAAACCATTCTCTATGAATCGTTTTACAAAAAAATTGATGTTCTCAATATTAAATTCTTAGAAAATCCAATAATAACTAAATAAATAAATAAATAACAAAATAAAACATACCAGTGACCTATATGGTATATAAATTTTCCCCATAATGCGGACTTCTTCTCCCCAAAAGTCCTCAATTAACTTTAGAAGAATACAAGTGAGGCCATATCTTAACCACCGAAACATCTCAATACCACATTCCATGAATTTCACCACCATAATAATAATGAATATATACTAATGGGGTGAACTTATAATGAATCACCTTGTTCTAATAGTCAAGGATACGAACAAGTTACTATAAAGCTGTGCTATCAGGATATAAATGAAGATATTCCCTTTCCAGCACATGAGATGAGTATAAATGGTATTTATTTAATTATTATACATGAAACAATTCATGTATTGAGGTCTTTATTAGTGAAAATTTCATCCGATATTCCAACTTCCTAGGACATTTCACAATTTAAAATGTCCTAACATAACACAATTCCATCTTCCTCTAATTTCTCAAGTGATGGTGTCCTAGTTGAACGAATTCCCAAAGTAATGAATAATAAATAACCTCAAACTATATAGGGTGATGAAGATAATTAGAATATTCTATCTGGGGACTCTAAGAAGTCACTAATTTCTTTCAGATCAACTACACTATCTCTTTCATATCTTAGATGAGGCTCGGTCCTGACAAAGAATGCTCACCCAAATCACCCCAACATGATGGGGATCAAAATGAATTCCCATAAAATGACTCAAAAGGATCCATATAGATTGAGACATGGTAATGTTTTATGAAAATTCTACCAATAACAGGTACCTTTAACATGAACCCCTAAAGTCAAGCACACATGCAGAGAGCATATCCTCAAGAATATGGGGGTTCACTTAGTCTGACCATTCATCCATCGGTGATAAGATATGACTAACTTAAAATGGGTTCCCATGGATCTCTAGATACTCTTGAAAAAATAATATGTAAAATTGGAATCCTGGTCAGAATCAATTTTTGAAGGAACCCCATGAAGCCAAATTATCCCACTGACATATAGGTGCCCAATATCCTACAACCTCATCGACAACCTAATGGGAAGAAAGTGGAATGACTTGGTTTATAGATCTATAATCACCCAAAAATGTATTTACCAATATTATTACAAGTCATAATAATTAAAAAGTATAAGTAAATATCATTACACAACCATAATAGAATGGGAAGAGGATGAAGTAATCCATCTTGTCTTTCAGGCTCCATGTTGATCCTATGAAAGGTAAAACATCGGGATATAAAATGGACAACTAGACCCCCAATACCAAGTCAAATATACTGAATTATTATATTATAAAACATATTAGTATCCCTTAGGTGAATGAACCAACTAGAATAATTTCCCTCATGCATCTCCTCTTCCCTCATGTTCAATGGAATAACTGGATGCCTCATGAGGAAAAGGGTAGAATCATGAGACTAAGACCATTAAATCAAGGTCTCTAGACCATTAAAAACTATGACAATATTTTGGTAGTTAGTGTCAAATTTCTTCTCACACTTAACACATTCAATAAGTGTGATAATGAACAAAACATTGGTTATGGGCACCCACTCTCCATCCTACAACATCTCCAGAATCAGATCAACAAACAAACCCATCAAAATCCACTCATACACTAATTATTTAATTACCTGGTTCAATAAATTTATGATTAAGAATAAAATAAACACATTCTACTTATAGTGGGGTATAAATAATTTGGAAATTTATGGTTTGAATACACTCCACAAAATTTCTATTCCTGAGGTCCAAGTCTCTATAGGTAAAGAAGTACATCAAGCTCTTATGATATTAGAAAACTATAAATTGATCTTAGAAATGGAAATGATTCCAATCCTTCAATACATGAATCCCAACTACCAATTCTAGGTCATGGGTTGGGTAATTTCTCTCTTTTGGGTGTAGCTAATGAGATCCATATGACATTACATGATCATCGTACATCTGTACAATCCTAAACCCCACACCAAAGGTATCATAGTATAATACATTTCCTATACCAGGCTCAAGAAGAATCAAAACAATAGTTTATGTCAAATGGGATCCTACAAATAACACATGCACTTCTCACTCCACTCAAACATCACCCATTTCCATGTTAGTGATTTTTGGAGGATTCTATCTTGGAGAAGTCCTGAAAAAATGACTATAATTTTTGACCAAACCTAAAAAAGTTAAAAATCTTAAACAAATTCTTGGTCTAATACTAAGAAATAACCTCTAGGATCTTCCCAACATCTACAAAAATTAATTTTTAAAATATATAATGGATGAAAAAAATTACTTGCTAGATTAAGAACCAGAATTTGAAAAACTTAGCATATTTGTGATTTTCCTTAAGGATTCATAAAACAACATTTATATGGTCAAAATGGAAGTCCACCATATTTTAATACACCACGATTTTACACAAAAATAACTATAGAGGAGTATAAAAAGAGAAAAAATACATGGTTCATCAATAGAACAAAGACTGTATGAGAAATGTTTATGCCAAATGGAATAAACATATACTCAAGATTCCTATACTAACACCTGAAGGTAGTATTATGGGAATAATACTCCCAAACCCTCAAATCATGATACTTAAACCTTAAGTTGATTTTTCAAAACCATCAGGAACCCTTGAGTTAGTAAAAAAGACCATTAATTCAAGGACAAGGGTATTTGTTCTTAATATTCAACTAATTTAGCCTAAATATATATATATATATATAGTGTTTAAGACTCATATCTACTTTATTTGGAAAAAAACACTAGTGATACCCATGGAGACATGACAGGATGGATAAATACCTTCCATTAGATGTCCTCTAATTTAACCTTTAACTCCTTCAAGTCAAGTTGAGCCATATTATATGTCAAAAAATAGATAGGGCTCATCCCGTAGAGTATATGGATAGTGAAATAAACCTATCATCAGGTGAAAAATAAAAATAATAATATAGAAATATCTATTGGTAATATTACCCAACCACTAGAATATGTCCATCTAATTATATCTCTATAACCTCAAATTATAACATGGATAATTGACATGAAATTGATTCCATCTTGAGATAAATTTGTCATACCCTACCAAAACTAGGATCCCAATTACCCTAGTAGATGTGAGTACTCCCATAAGAAGATTGAAAGTAGACCTTAAAATGATAAAAATCAATATAATCTATTAAATTGATCATCTAATTTATATTCATAATCAGATAAAAACATCCCAGTCTAATATGAGGAAGCCTCACACTACCTCCATTCCAGTGATCAAAATGAGACACTATGTTCACTTGAAATCCAGATCATTCCTTATTCTTAATACAATAAGTAGATCTATCACAAATGGAAACAACTATGCTCTCATATACAAGGCATCGATAAACATTAATGATACAAAAACTTGGGAATCACACATATCAAACATGGTTAAAGATTTAAAAGAAGTGATAAAAACCATACCTCTCATGGCATCTGACCCAGATTAAGAGTCCTCAGGTGTTATAGCCCCCAAAAAAGGAATCCTTAATCAGGCATGACATAAGCCTTCTTAGCCATCTAAGAATACCCTATAGACCAAGGGTGAGATCCCACAACCTTATAAGTATCAGATCGAACCTATAAACCCATAAAAAAAGAATAACCAACTACACTACCTTGAAGGGAGGTCTTGAAGAAGAATTGAAGATTACTAGGATTCCCACTCTAGTAGACTGTCATTAGAGACTCTGGGAAATTAGGTTTGGTATGGCCAAACTTCCCACACTGATAATATTTCACTGAAATACACCTAGAAGAAACCACTAACACCGAACCGAATAACTATAGATCACCCTTTCCACTACTTTGGTGAGGTTCATCCCAATTCCTATTCTGACTAGAGGAAGAACTATGGATACCACCCACTACTGAAGAAACCCCACTAAGGCCCATATACCCAGACAAGTATACCTCAACCATATCCACCTTATCTTCCACCTCATCATAATTCAGAAGGTAATGGAGAATAAACAATTTTCTGATCATGGATTTTTTTCCCATTTCAAAATCTCTCGCTTTTATATAGTAATTCATGAGGAAGTTATAATAGGAATGAAATAAATCCTAAAATTGATTATTGTACTCCATTACTTTATGATCATCTTTCTCTTGCATCCTGAACTCACAATACTTCACCACCTTCAGTGTATTAGGATAAAAAAACTAAGTAAAATACTTTTGAAAGGTATCTCAGTTAATATAATCATGCCTTATTTTCTTGAACAATTGAATCCCACCATTTCTTACCCAAACCTTCCTATAAGTGGTGAATTATACTCCCGATATATCATGGGTATTTAGAAAATGGAAGATAAGATCGACCATCTCAATCCATTCATCAGACTCATGGGTACTTCAATCATTATAAAACACCAGTGGATATTTCTAAGTGAAATCATAAGCATGGTACAATTCCCATGCTTGGCCTATTTATCCCACCTGACATAGGGATTGAATCATAGAGATTACTAATTCCTAAAATATTGGATTGATAGGTGGGTTAACCTAAAAAATATTAACCCGAACTCCCTCTCTATGCTTATAAGGGTATCTTTAGAGAGGCATTGTCTACCAAAACATAAGGCACAAGTCATTTAATACATAATTTAATCTCAAAGAATATAAATTAATCCACAAAAAACCACTAAAATGGGTCTAAAATAAAAAACATCAATATATACCAAACATTAACGTGAATAACGGGTGAAAACATAAAATTTTTATCATTTTACACTATTCATGGTATGGATACACGGTCAAACAAAACATGTACTAATAATGTGTAATGAAATTGGAATATTACAAAGCCTATTTCATGGGTTCCACATGGTTACCACTAATCGCGTGCCTCTTCTTACCCCACCCTTTAATCTCAAAACTCAAAATTTACTAAGACCAAAAAAACTTTCTTCTCAAAACTCATGAATAATGATTAAAAACAATAATTCTCATAAAAAACACCCAAAACATGGTTCAAAATATAGACACAAATCATAAACACCCATGTAAACTTGGAGTCTTGACTGAGAAAGATATGGGCATGCACTCCTCCACACCTACCATCCAATATCTAATAAAATCATCTCCCATCAACCACTGAACCACAACTAATAAGATACCTTGAAACCATTTTTTAGAAAACTAGATTGGGTAAATCCAACCTGTCACCCGTGTTGGCATGCCACATGACCTTAAATGCATTCCCAATCTCCACAGGCAGGTGACAAGCACTAAAGAATCAGAATTAATAATTTGGGAATAATTTTTCCCTTGAAATTCTAGTCTGAATCATCCATGAATTAGATGGCCAAACATACCATAATGTAGTGATAACATATATAAATATCTAAATAGATTATATACAACAATGGACCAAAGAAGATATCATAAATATCCTCACATAAAAATTCATAAACAAACACATACATATGATATCCATAATAAAAATATCAAAATAGTACATATAGACAATATTCCAATAAAACAGTATCCAATGACACAAAACTCCAAAAAAGATCCACATGATCCAAATATGTGAGGACACATTTCAAAAACTCCAACCAAACAAGGAAATGAATAATCCTGAGGAGCCCTGAACTGCATTATGCCTTTATCATTACTTGTTTCTTAGAAAACAAGGTCTATATATACTTAAAGGAATATTTAGTGTATTGGGAACAAAGAATAGTTGGATACAACCATAAATCTATCTAAGGAATTTCTCAATGAAGACTAGGCATTGTAGTTTGAAAACTATATTTAAAATCTTACATTTTGAAGGAAAACCCCACATGAAATCATTAAATTTAATGATTCCCATAGTTTTCTCAAATATTCCATATTTCCAAAAAAAATATAATCAAGGATCATGAAAAAGAAAGTAAAAACTTATGATATAAAAATTCCTCACCCACTAAAACATGACATGAGAATAGGAATAACAATCACAATGTTAGAGATTGGAAGTTTGTTTGTGAATTTTTTGGGAAGTTATCTTTTATGTTTTGAATATTAAAAATGTGTGAAAATATTATTATTTTTTTTTTAAAAAACAATAATATATTTTTTTCCATAAATTTTATTTTTATTATTTTTTAAATTTATTATTATTTTTAATTAGTTTTTAGTTATTCTTTAAATTATTTTATTAATCATTATTTTTTATTGTCCTATTATTGATATAATTTAAATTATTTTTTATAAATGAGATTTCATTTTATTAAATTATTATTAAGTATTTTTCTCACACTTATGCAAGTATTTGAAATTAATTTCTTCCCTTACTTGAATTTTAAAAAATTGCCTTTACATTTGCACACATTCTGATGTTACCCTTATGAAACTTAGGTTTTTTGGTTTTTTAACTTTACACGGTGCATATGAAAACTTCTTAAACTTATGTAGTGTGTTAAAATACACTTACATAGTCTATATAACTTGAACATTAAATTTACATATCTTACAAGAAATTATTCTTAACTTTATATGCTTTTATTATCAGCCTTGTGTAGTATATAAAAAATGTGAGTTACCCCTACATACTATTTATCTTACCTTTTTTACATAATGTTAAAATTTGAGTTTACCTTTATGAATTCATGTAAGTATCTTTACAAAACTCAAATAAATTTATTTCTACCTTTACAAAGCCAATATAAACCACTACTAACCTTACAAAAAATATGAACTTATTGTTTTACCTACACAAAATATATTAAAATTTCAATTTACCCTTACTTATGGATGTAAAAGTACCTTTACATTTGTATGAAAATTTTCATTTTCTAGATTACTCTATTTTATTAATTTTTATGGTGTATTCATTTTATACATGTTTTTTTAAATTTTAAAAATATTTTAATGATTTTATAAATTCTTAATAATTATATATGACCTAATAAATTATTTAGTGTGTTTTAAATAGATTTATATAAGGATCAAAGTTGTTTTTATTTTGACACATGAACTTTTAGCATGAAAATAAAAAATTTTCGTTTTTTTATTTTGAGTTGTTTTTTTATTTTTTATGTTTTTAAATTCATATTAAATATTAAAAAAATCATTTAATCTTTTTTATAGTATTTAATGTAGTTTTATTCATTTTTTTATTTCTTTCTATCTATATTCCTTCTTTCTAGATGTTTTTGAATTTTGAATGGAAACTCTTATGAGATTATCATGGGATTCTCTTTGACTTATTTAAATTGAGTTTTTTTATTCTAATGATGAGTTTAAATTAGTATTATTTGATAAATTTTTATCAATTATTTATAATTTTAATTTTCTAATCAATGTATCAGCTGTATTGAGTTTTAATGTTTTTAAAAATGTTTGAGCACTACTTGGGTTATTTCTATACATATAAATACTAATACCATTTTGATACTATAACTTTCCCTTTCTAAAAAATGAAATTTATAATATTTTTAAAGTGATATGAAACTTTGTGATCCAATGAAAATAATTATTCATATGCTAGATTATCTCTCAAGGGTTTTACCTAAACTATTTCGACTAATACTATATTGAAAAGATTAATTGATCCAATACTCAATTAATAAAACCAATCCATTTTTATCTTATACCTATTTCATCTTATATTCTTATGTTTATAACGCTTTTTTCCTATCCATCACATGTGATCAACCTTTATGTTTATGCTTTTTCTTACATAAAAATTAATTTTATTCATGCTGTGACTCCTAGATTCGGAATTCCGGACCATTCATGTTACAGATCCCATATTATAGAGTTAGTGTAATATTTGGGTAGTGAATCCGAATATAAAATTCCGGATTCTTGGTTACAATAACATTATAAAATGTAGGTTATAATTTTGTCCTGATTCCCCTTAAAAAATTGTTTAGTGCACAACAAATCTCTTATAGAGTAAAGAGGAATAAGCATAGAGTAGGTCCAATTTGTACCAAAATAATATAAATATTCTCAATGTTAATTTATTTTATTTTCAGATTCTAATTAACTCAATTAATTAACTTTTACAGTTAATTTAGAAAAATAATTCAAATTGTTAAAATTTTAATCATGTATATTCACCCCTAATAGACTATCTCCCATCACCATAAAAGGATGGACCTTATTAAAGATATATTAGATCCTATATTTATTTTCATAATATAAAACACCCTATATTAATAAATTATTCCACTTGGATATAGAGTCTTTTATTTCTATTATATTCTGATTAAATTGTCCTAGGTTTCATTGTCTAAGGAAAAGATCTTAAAGATGAAAAGAATAAATATTAACAATTCTCATGTTCCTTATAATCCACATCACATTTATGGAAATAAATATGGTTATTGGAAATCTACAATAGATTCATACCTCACGTAGTTAATCACCAAACACTGGTAGATTAGTGTAAAATAGTAAAAATTACTAGAAACTAACCTAGAAACTTTTATTGGAAATAATGATGCTAAATATGTTTTGAATTATAAAGTAAAAAATATTTTATATTATTATATTAACAATTGTCTTTTTAGTCAAGTGTATTTTAGTAAGAAAGCTCATGAGATTTGGATGATTCTACGAGTTACTCACCTAGGTTCAGATAAGATTATTAGAACCAAACATGGAATGCTTTGAGTAGAGTAAGAAAATTTCAAGATGGGTGAAGATGAAAGTATCAATAAAATGTTCCACCAATTCACAATTATTGGGAATATAATGAATTCCCCTGGAAAAACCTTATAAAAAAATACAATTACCTAAATAGTATTAATACATTTACCCATGAAATGGAATGAAAAGAAGGTAAATATTAGTGAAAGTAATAATTTCATAGAATTCACATTGGATGAAATCATCAGACCAGTTATATAATTTGAACATAACTTGAAGAATATCATTGAAGAAGATACTTCGATGAAGAAAGGTATTTTTTTAAAATAATATATAAATGTTTCTTATAATTATTTTAAATTTGAGGCACAAGAAAGTGAAAAATGAGAATTTGAGAATGTAATACAATGTATTTATAATCCAATAAAGAAAAGGTGAACGTTAAAGAAGTGACCTAGAAAAGGGCCTAAGGTTGTCTATAATGGAAATAAAGGTACTTAAAATAATTATAATAGTATCTTAGAATTGATATTTCAGGAATATTGGAAATAAGTACCCATCAAATAATATTCTATATAATTAAATCACTTTTTAAATGAAAATAAATAGAAAAAGGATTTACATGCAAATGCTATGTGGAGCTGTATAGATGAATAAAATCCCATTGATGAATATAGAAGATAAAAAGATTCATTTAACCTATGTTTGATGGTGAAAAATTCAATTTAGATTATTAATGATTCATATTCATGTTTTTGTTATGATTTTGATACTGATGGTTATAATTTTTATGATCTATATGAATAGAATGAGAAAATTCAAATAATATTTTTAAGGGTTACCATATTATATAAAAAATTATCGTAATAGAATAATAATATTACCAAGGAAGGTAAGAAAATTAACAAATAAAATTATAATTTATAAAACTCAGTTTATTATTTAAATGAATGGAAATATAATGAAGTAGACATTGTTCAAAATGGAAATGACCAGTTTAAAGAAGAAATTGAAAAATGGGAAATTCTACTTCATGTTCGAATTGAATGATTTATATTGATTTTGATTCTATTAAAAAGTTTATTGATACTATATTAATGTATTTTTATATTTTTAATTAAAATTTTAATATTTTTTGTGGAAAAAATGATAATATTATGTCCATGATGAAATAAAATAAATATAAAACTATTTTTTGTAACAATACTCAGATTCTTGAAATATTGAAAAATTATTTTGTTAAACGTTATAAAGGAAGTAAATCAAATATGACATATTTTTTTCAAGGGAATTATGCTGATAAGTGTTCACTAATATTCCATCAATATTTTGGTTATACTAATATTTTATTTTAATGAAGTTATATTCTCGATTACCCTAGATTACTTCAATGTTTTTTTATATTTATCGAGGTATTCTTATACTGACCTTATTGTACCCAAGATAACATGAGTACAAAAAGTGTTTTATACATAATTAGTATTTTTATGACATATATCTTAAGAGTATCCAAGATACATGGTACATGGATAATGGATTCTCCATAAATATGTTTAAAGTTCCATGAAACTTTTTATCATATAGTCAATGTGTTCATAATTTTGTGAGATCCCATGATAACTCAAAAAGAATGGTTAAGTGATTTTGTGAAGTATGTATATCCGTTGTGTTTTTTGATTTATAAAGTTATAAAAATTGAAGGTTTTAAATATAACTTGATTATTATTTCACAATTATTTGATTATGTAATGTGTGTTATCTCTGAAGATAATAAATGATTAGTGTTTAAAAATGAAAATGTTTTATTTTATATTAATAGGAAAGGGAATATTTATTATATTGATATTTTATAATTAACTAACTAGAATTTCTAGTGTCTTAATTATATAGAAACTTATTATATATTTTTTAATTTCAGGCTTGAACCGATTAAATTTTTATTATTACAAAAAATTTCAAAGAAATGACATGTACAACAACTACATGATTTGAAAATTTGTAGTAATTTTACTTGTAATTATTATATGAAAGTTAAAAAACATAGAATTTGTTTTAATTATCTCAATAATGTTATAACATATATAACATTGGTAGTTAATCATTAAGATTTATTTGTTTTGATTAATTTTTATAGTTTAAGTGGTAAGAAATGTGTTTTTGTGATTGGTGATGATTTAAGTAAATTTCCTTGGACATACGTTATATCTCATCAAAGTGAAACTTTTTCTAGATTTGTTACTATATATAGGATGGTGAAAAATAAAATAGGTTATTTAATTATTTATATTAGAATTTATAATTGAGGGTAATTTTTTAATTTTAATTTTGGATACATTTCTGAAGAAAACAGTTATGTTCATAATTTTTCTTTTCCTAGAACTCCCTAAAAAATAGTGTTATAGAATAGAAAAATAGAACTATTACTAAAATGGATAGAAATATGTTAAATTAATATTTTTTACCTTAATATTTTTGGGAAGAATATATTAATACAACTTGTTATATTTAAAATAGAGTTTAAATTAAACTATTTTTAAAAAAACCTTCGTGAATTGTTTAATGATAAAAATATAATGTTTGTTATTACAATATTTTTGGGTGTAATGTAATTATTTTAAATACCACAAATAACCTAGATAAAATTGATTTCAATAGTGATGAAGGAATTTTTATTTTTTATTATATTAAAAGTAAATATTTAATGTTTATAATAAAAGAACTATGATTATAGAAGATTATATTCATGTTAATCTTTTTGATGGTGTTTTGAAGATTGATTCTGTTTTAAAAGGTTCTCTCAGTGATTTTAAGGATTTTAATTTTGGTTAAGAAAAAACTCAAGATGATGTAATTATTTTGCTGGATCTTACTACCTATTAGTACACTCTTATATTTTTTAAGGTTCATAAATACAACCATGTTGATGGTTTTATAAGTAATTTTGACTTTGGTATTAAGACAAGATGTTCTATTTTATTGTTTTCCAATTTTTATTTCATTTATGATGTTTTTCCTAATGATGTTTTTATGTTTTAAATGATGATAAATATACTATTTTTATGCAAGAATAACGTAATTAATTTTCCAGAAATAATTTTTGGACATTATGTTAACCCCTGTAGGTAAAAATGTTATTGGAACTAAATAGATATTTAGAAATAAAATGGATTAATCTGGTCAAATTATTAAGAATAAAGATAGGATTTTAGCTCAAGGTTACTATCAAGAAGGAGTTATATATTTTAATGAATTTTTAACCTCTTTATTATAATGAATAAATTATAATTTTATTATAATTTTCATCTTTTCAGGAATTTAAGATATTTCCAATTTCTTTTATTAGTGTTTTTTAAATTAATTTATTTAGGAAGAAGTTTACATTTCTCAACCCCATGTTTTTGAAATTGAAAAATTTCTTTACCATGTTTTTGAATCGTCAAATGATTTATTTGACATTAAATAAGAAACTTGTAATTGGTATGATAGAATTACTTTTTTCTTATTAAAATGATTATGTTAATAAAGGAGATATTATTTTATAGTATATTTGAATTTAAAATCAACATGATGATACTTTACTAAACAGTTGGTTTTCTCTAATGTTTTAAAAATTAAATTTGAATGTGTAATGATGTAAATTTTATTTGAAAATGAAATAATATTTTATTTTATTTACTTGGGAGATTTATAATTTAATTTCATCTATTTATTTTTTATAAATTTTAAAAAGGTAAAGAATTTTTGAAAAATATTTATTGGTCTTAAATTTATAAAAGGGGGAGATTTTTAGAGTTTTGGAGTTTTTTGTCCATTTTTAGAGTATATTTATTTTTTGTTTTGAATTTTAAAAATTCATTATAATATTTTGTTTTTATTTTTCAAAGAATTATTAAATTTAATTTCCCTTAATTTTCTTTTCATGACTTGTATAAATTTATATTCTTATTATTTTGTTTTTAATTGTTCTTTAATGTATTTAATGAATCATTATTTTATTCTTCATTAATTATAATATTATTATTTATTTATTTATGAATAAAATTTAATGTTTTTAAATTATTTATCTGTATTTAACTTACCCCAACACATCTCTTTGAAATTACTTATTACCCATCTGTGAGTTTTCAAAATATGCCTTTACCTTTATACATATTTTGATATTTCCTTTTTGAAACTTATATATTTTTGTTGTTTACCTTTAAAAAAAATATATGAACTCTTCTTACCCATACATTGTGTGTTAACTTACCCTTACATAGTCTTTATAACTTGACGATTACCATTATTAATATTGTAGAAAATTTATCTTACCTTTACTTGTCTTTCTTATTATTATTGTGTAACTTATAAAAAATAAGAGTTACCCTTATATATTATTTATCTTACCTTTATGAATGAATTTAAAATTTGAGTTTATATTTACGAATTCATGGAATTACCTTTCCGCATCTCAAATAAATTTCTTTCTACCTTTTAACATACTATATAAAACCCATTTACCTTTAAGCTTTGTATGATTTTTTTAACTTTACATAATATGTTAAAATTTAATTTTTCCCTTACTCATGAATTTAAATATACCCTTATATAGGTATTACAATATGATTTCTTTTCCATATTACTCTTTTTTTTATTTTCAGCATATTTTCATTTGACACATGTTTATTTAAAATTTTTAAATTATTCTAATGATTTTAAATTCATATTAATTATATATAACCTAATATAAGTGTTATTATAGTTTTTAAGAACTTTTATATAAATATCAAATATATTCTTGTTTTCAGGAATGAACTATCAACATAAAACTAAAAAAAATTGATTTTGTTATTTTGAATTATTTTATTTTGTTTTTAATTTTTCAAAATTTGTATTAGATGTTAACTGAATCATTTGAACCAATTTTTTATTGTTTAATACAATGTTATAAATTTTTTAATTTCTATGTATGTATATAAATTCTTTATGAATGTTTTTTGAATTTAGAAATTTAAATTTCAACTACTGTGATATTATCATAGGTCTTTATTTATCCTATTAACATAGAGTAGTTTTTCTATTATAATGATGATTTTAAATTAGTTTGAAACATTATTTTTTTTTGAATTTTGGGTGATAGTTTTTTAATTATAACATATATTTTTCTTTATCTACAATAATTCTATATCTATTATTTTGAATTTTAATTTTCTAACCAATGGCTCAATTGTTTTGAGTTTTTATCTTATTTAAAGAAGTTTAAGAATTTATTGGGTGATTGGAATATACAAAAACATTGATACTATTTTACTTATATGACTATCATTTTCTTCTACTTGAACTCTTTCTTGTTTTCAAAGTTTCGTGCTAGTTTTTGATCATATATGAAATTTTTTTCCACTAGATGACATATCAAGGGATATATCTAAAATGATTTGACTTATAGTGCCTTGATGAGACAAACCAATATGATACTCACAAAGCTCTACTTGAAATTATTTATCTTCTATCAATCTCATCCAGGTTTCTTGTTTTTATATCACTACATCCTATGTCTCACACATGATATCAATTGTTTTTCCCTTTTTCATAAAAAATAAATACTTTTCTTTAGGCTATGAATCCCATATTATCAAGTCAAGAACATTGGGGTTGTGAATTACAAAATCTAAAATAAGTGTTTTAATTGAGTTATGAATCCCCATATAGAATTCAACTATCTTGGTTATACTTTTACTAGAAAAAGTAAGCTATAATTGGTTTATGAAACCCATAAAAATCAATTAAATTATAAATTAATCTCTTGCAGAGTAGTGAGGTATAAGATTTGAGTAGGTCCATATTAGAATGACCTACTATTAAAATTAACTATTTCATTTTTTTATTTTTCTGTTAACAATTAACACTATTAATTAACTACGATAATTAATTTTCCTAATTGATTCAACTTGTTAAAATATCAATATGGTCTATTCACCCTCAATATAGACCATCTTCTATCACCCTATCTGTCCTAACACATCATATATAGAAAATTATTTTAAAAATAAATACATGTAAATCCAAATAAAATAAGGTACATTTAATACGCACAATGGGATTTAACTATTAGGGTCTAGTATGACATATTTAAAGAAAAAATTATTTACAGGGCTAAGAAATTCCAATAACTTGGAATAACTATTGGTCTTCCATAGGGCCAAAAATAATTCCATAGTTATCCTCGGTCTACATTACTATGTTTTCGAGTGTCCCTCAGTATTCCTCAAAAATTCTCTCTCGATACATTATATAACACTCCCTAGATAGTCTAAGACATTCGATAAAATTCCATTTTTCTAATTCACACACACACAAACCCAAGTTATCCCATTTTCTACTAAATACCAAACACAAAAACATAAACAAGTGTCCATTTTTGTAAACCAAACATTCCCATGACCATAAAAAATATTTTTCAAGGTATAAACCTTTTCAAAACCCCTTTATAAATCCCTTTAAAACAAAAAAATCCTCCATGATGCATTTTATCAAACACATAATGTGCATTTGAAACAATTCATTTTTTAAAATACACTTAAACACACCAAATTTTCAACAAAAACCATGATTCACATCAAACGTAGACAATTAATCATTATTAACACAAACCATTGGAAATTTATTCACTAAAAACCCCCTGAAATAAAAAATAAGTGGAAATACATGTAAAAGAACCTATAAATAGATAAACCGATCTTGATACCAAACAAAAAATTATCTACTTTGTTTAAAACCATAAGAATTGAGTTGGAGAGGTCATTACAAACCTATTACATTAAGAAACTACATGAATCAACCATCAAAATCCCTATATTTCTCAAAATTTATAAATAGTGTATCTATAATTCATGGGAATGGATTAACAAGGATAAAAAATGGGGGTTAAATAAGAAATTGATATAAATCCATGCATACATTTAAATAAATCAATAAGGGGATCAATGAATCCAAAACAATCCATGGGTGGAGAGATCCAAGGAGAAAGGAGAGGGATAAAAATCCAAGGGGGAGGAAATGAGGCCAAGGAAGATAAAATATATAGGGTAAAATATTCAATATCTACAATTTTAATAACTGGGACACACTATATAGTTTTTTCCACATGGTTATTAAATCCATGTGGTAGATAATATATCCCCAAAAACAATCTACACAGTTTCCAGAAACCACCACATGGTTAGAAAAACTATGTTCAAGTCATGTTAAATATTATTATCCCCCAGACATCCCTTTCATATGGGTAGCTGCAAGATTTATCTAACCATGTGCCAACCATGAACCAGATCCTATTGTCCCATAAATTACGATTCTTAACCACAAAATCCTAGAAACTCCCATAATATGTAAATATATAAGTAAATCTAAAAATAAAACAAATTAGTGACCTAATTAGTCTCAAAATTATTCTATAATTTTCATTAGCATGCCTAATGTATTAGGATAAATCTGTCACTTAAACTTAATCCCAATACTACACCCGTAGTCTCTAAAATACATAATATCCATTTCAAATTTCACCTCTCTGGTAGTTTCATAGCCATTAATAATCACAAAAATATTTCTTGTATATTGACCCTAAGTATTACCATTAATCATGTGGTCTACCTAAAAGTGTACCATTGAAATAATTCTTCTTACAACCTCACAAGTGTTGGTCCCAAAGGGAAGATATTAGGGCATCCAAGAGGGGGAGGTGGTGAATTTGTAATTTCTAATTAATTGAATTATTATATTAGAGTTTCAAAGTAAATACATCAAAACTAAAATAAACAGTAATAGTAAATTTTTATTGTGATTCATATCTAAATTTTCTTACTCTACTATCCACCCCTCTCACGAAATGAGAGAGATGGATCCCACTATAATGTATTCATATAGTGACCTTTTCACACCTATAATCACAACCCAATTACAAATAGTTTTTCCCATAGAAGCTTAAAATTAAACCAAACCCACATTTTTATACCTAGAGGCACATCCCAAAATTCCTAACTTTTTCCCACAAAGAGGCACAAACCAATGCCTAACTTTTGTTTGGGAGTCACAACCTGCAATCCAACATTTTAATGTGATGTATACCATGTTACATTCAATCACACAGAAATAATATAATTACGTAAAACCACAGAACCAGATGAATGATTCTAAGTCTAAGTGTCTAAAAAGTAAAGAACTCCCAGTTAAAAAGGATCAAATAATTGGATTTTATTTGAGAGCTATAGTTTATTTACAAATTATAAAATACATATATAATTCAATAAAACCCTAAACATCATTATTATGTAATGGTTCTATAATCTATATGATTATTGAGTTTCATTATGAATAAAATAATTCAAATCTCAAACCCATTGCATATTTATTTTTCTTGAATAAAGATTTATGCATGTGAAACCAATAATCTTTGCCATATTTTTCCATTATTATTTCCCATATAAAGACTCATGTGAAAATATTTGATAAATGAAAAATAATATTTATGTGAGTCCTCTTTGATATGTTGTAAAAAAACTATATAGTATAACTCATTAGTAAAATTAAAACTGTATTAAATAATAAGTATTAAAATCCTTGGAAAAATCCATGATAATATTCAAGAAAAAAGCTTCAAATTTTTGTTAATTTAAATTTGAATATTTCAAGTTCTATAATTTTAGTTTGAATATCAACATATGAATAATCCACTGATAATTGTATTTAATTAATCAAAAAATAATTTAAAACATTTTCACATGGATCATTGATAATTAATAAATAACTTTAGAATAAATAAATCACTAATAATATTAATAATAAACAAACAATAACTATAAATATGAAATAATATAAAAAATAGAGTATGATTATATGTTTAGAACAGTCTGTAGGAACTCACAGATCCATGTTGGAAAATTTGGGGTACCCTTACAAGAACCACATATGCTACATAGGGGTAACATATTTTTACCCTTATGTAACTTACTACCCTTGCATAGCTATTAAAAAACATTTATTACCTTCATGTGAGACCTTGGGTACCCTTGCATGGGTATTGAAAAAGTACTAGTTCCATTTTAAAAGTAAGTAATATCCTTACAAGACACTCATGATACCCTTATACAACTATTGAAAAATTGATGACATCGTTATGTAAATAATGGAAATGCTATGGTACCCTTACACAATCATTATGAATTAACTAGTACCCTTACACACATTATAGAAAAATGATAGTACCCTTATATAGGTAATATAAAAATGGTATTACCCTTATATTTCTACATAAGACCTTAATGTAAAAAGATAAAAACCCTTACATGAAAACAAAATGAGGATTTTAACATTACATGACAAGGAAGTACCCTTGTACAAGTTCAGGTTACCTTTATGTGAGATTGAATACTCACAGGTTATCCTTACACAACTATAAAAACTTGTGAGTTACCATTATTTCTATGAAACAATACTTACCCTTACATAAACAATATAAAATTAAGGTTTTATTTACAAACCTCCAAGAAACTTACTCTACCCTTACACAACCAATTAAAACTTAAGGCTACCTTTACACAACTCAATAAAGAAACATTTAAGGGTTTAAATGATTTTTTATACTAGGATATCTTAATTAAACTTGTATAACATGTTATAAAGAATTAAAACATTAAATATCATGATAAACTATGTAATGAATAAAAATATGTAACAAATATTAAGAGTACATTTAATTAATATAATTAATAAAAAAAATGATAATACAAAATAAAATTGTGAAAATTATAATAAAAAATAATATGGTATTTCTTAATTATCAAAAAATAATTAGTGAATGTGTTTAAAAGAGACAATTAAACATTATCCCCCTTTTTGATAATTACCGAAAAAATTATAATTTAAAAAATTATCCATCTTTTTGAAATTATAAAAAAGATTATGTAGTAATAAAAAAATTCTCTCTTTGAAAGGATAATGTTTCCCCCCATTAATTTATCACAACATCAGATGTACTTTAATTGATAATAAATCATTAACTCCCCTTAAATTTAATAAGGATTGGAAACAAATTTTTTTTATATAAACATTGAATGAAACTTTCAAAAATAATCATATTTCAAAACATATGTTAAGGGGACACTATAAAACCTTCCATCATTATAACTTGAGTGGTATATAATGTGAATAATTTTAAAATATGTTTATGAAAAATAATTAAACAAACTTCATAAATTAATATTTTATTGAAACTAAATGTTTAAATAGTTTGTATACATTAACTAGTATGTGTGAAAATACTTAAAAAATTATCATAATAAACAAATATGTTCAGAATTTAAAAATGGTAAACCAAAAAAAATTCCAAATCAATATAAATTTTATATAAATCTTAAAATTTATGTATAAAAAAACATTCAAACTCCCCCTAAATTTATCAAAAAAAATTTAAATTTAAATATCCATCATATCATGTTCAAACATGATTTTATTATACTTAGTAAATTCTAGAGTCTTATTAATTATATCAACAAGACTATTTTCTATAGAAATAAATTCTGGATTTAGATTTCCATTTTAAACTTGATCTCTAAGAAAATTAAATTTAACATCAATTTTCTTTATCCTATTTTGTTGAAAGGGAGTTTATGATATAAAAATATTATAATTATTTTCCTAGAAAATAAGAATCTTATAAAAATAAAAAAAACAAATCAAAAAGTGACTCCTTAATCTGTAATGATTGAGTAAAATAAGATACAACAACTATATATTTATTTTAAAAATTTGAAATAAACTTTTTTTTCTATAAATCCAATGAAACTAAAGATTTACCATGTAAATAAAACATTCCTGAAGTTATTTTTCAATATATCTAGTATCCCACAAAATCAAAATTATAATAGCCTGTAAAATAAAAATTAGTTATATCATGGTAAAATAAACCATGATTCAAAGACCATTTGATGAATATAATAATCATATTAACTAATATAGTGTAACTTTCCATTGGGTCTCTTTGAAATATATAACACATTAAAACAAGAAATATTAAATCAATCCTAGAAAAATTAAGTATAACAAACTTTCTAACATAACTATATAAGTTTTAATATCTATATATATATATTCGAGATTTATCAAAATATAATTTTTAAGTAGTACTCATTGGATTATTTTCAATTTTATAAGAGTCTAAACCAAATCATCTAACTAAATCTTTATAATATTATAATTTATTTGGAAAAATACCATAATTTCATTGAAATATATGAAAATAAAGAAATAATTTAAATTTTACTGTTATACTCATGTCAAATTTAGAAGTTATAAATTCTGAAAATTTATTTCAAAGATTTTCACATGAAGATCCAAAAAAAAAGAATCAATATAAATTTCCACAATTAATTAATATTTATAACTTTTTTTTATAAAAAATAAAAGATAAACCTTTCCTTTCTCAAAATTATATTTAAAAATAAAAATACTTATTCTTTCATACCAATCTCAAGGAAATTTTTTCAAACCATACAACAATTTGAACAATTTAAATGATGATCAAGATGATTTTAAATTTCAAAAATAGGGGGTTATCAAACATATTCTTATTTAGAAATATAACAATTTAGAAAATATTTTTTTGAAATCCATTTTAAATAATTTAAATTGATCAAAATAAGCATAAGATAATAATATTCCAATTTCTTTTAATATAATTAATAGTGAAAAGTTTCTAAAAAATAAATTCCTTATTCATGAGAATATCATTGAGAAACTAATATCTCTTTATTTTTTTACTATTTTTTCAGATTCATCATATTTATTTCTAAATATCCATTATTCCATAATAATATGATAATAATTTGGATAAATAACTAATGTCTTCACATTATTTATAGAAATTTTTTTAACACATATTTCATATTAAATATTTAATTAGAATAACTCAAATATTTATCAATATTATTAGGTAAAAACTGAGAAATGAAATCATGATAAGAAAAAATATTCAAAAAATATTTTCTAGTTTGGAAATTTGAATAAACATTTAAAATCAAATTATCTATAGGATGATTTCTATGAGTCTTCAAAGATCATTTTTGAAAATATTCATATTGAGATGAAACATTCCCCCCTCAATATGTGCATATTTATCTGCAGGTTATTCCTCTTAAAAATAAAAACCTTCGATTCATCCTAATGTTGATCAATATGATTATCTCTTTTACTCAAACATTTTTCATCAAAAATATCATGAATTGAATCTTTAAAAAATATATTTTTTATACTATATATGAATTTATATTATTTAAATTTCCTAAGAAAATAACTTCACCATATTTTTTATCAAATTTGGCTAAATCATCCTTATAATTTAGAATGAAAACTTTTTACCAAAAAAGTCTAAAATATACAATTTTATGTTTAATATCCTTCGAAATATCATATGGTGTATTTTTCAATGATGGTATTATGATAATTATATTTATAACATAATAAGAAGAATTAAAATATTCTGATAAAAAAATATATATGCAGATTAAACAAATTTATCATAATTCTAGAAAGTTATTTAAGAGTTATATTTTTTATTTTTAATTAGGCCATATTTTCGTGGTGTTCTAGGATTTAAAAAATTATGGAAATACCCATTTCCTTCACAAAATTGGATAAATTATAGATTCTACAATTCAACACCATGGTCACTTCTAATTTATTTAATTAGTTATCTTTATTATTTTAAACCAATTTACAAAACGTAGTAAACCTAGAAAACTTTTCTGATTTAAGTGTAAGAAAATAAACCCACGTATATTTTGTAAAATAATCAATAATAATAAAACAATATATTTAACCACCCAAACTAGAAGGTTTAATATTTTAAATAAATCTAAATGAATAAAATCAATATGAATTATTGTTTTTTCTTCTTTGATTTACTTGAATCTAGTTCCATTTTTTTTACTTTTCAAGAAAGATTCAAAAACAAATGTGTTTTCCTATTTAAGTATAGGTGACTAAATAAGCATTTGGTTCATGGAAAGCTTGCACAAAAACAAAAAATTATCTTGTTTCAACCTCCTATACCAAATATGTTATCATATTTTATATAATTCAAACATTTGAAAATTTTGCAGTTAATTCATAATTTTTTTTTAAATAAATGATGTTTTTCTATTTCCATAAATCAAAACATATTTATATTTAAATACAATGAATTTTTATTTTTTAAATTTAACAAACATTCCATCATCACATAGTTATGAAATACATATTAAATTAATTTTCAATTACTTAACATATAAAAATTTATAAATAATAATGGGAATTTAGATTCAAACTTCACCAAAACCTTTTACTTTTACATTAGAATTATCACCAAAATTAACATTACCTCCCTCAAATCTATTTGATGATATAATTTTTGATATATAACCAGTCACATGTCTTGATCATCCACTATCCATGAACTAAAATACTTCTTTGTGATTCCAATAATATTTTCTAACAAAAATAGATTAAAAAAATCGTTGTTACCCATGAAAATTTGGGCCCCATTGGTTTAACATATAAATTATTTGGAATACCAATTGATTTAAAATGATTATTTATAGGTAATATTGAAGATAAATATTTAGAAATTAATTCTTTAGTATGTCAAATAGATTGTCTAAATCTCAAGGAATACTAATTTTCATAATTACCTTCAATTTTATATCTAAAACATATTGCAATATATGTACTATTAGTGATCTTAAAAAAGAATGTCTTATACATTTTAGGTAAATTATTTTCATAACTATGTATGAATCTATTTTTTTACATTTTATTAGAACTCATCATTTTATTAGTGTTTTCTCTACAATGGACAAAATTAGGCATATTTCACTTTAGAATTTCATGTTAATTTTTGAGTTACTAATTCTCTTTAAGATAATTATAAAAATTCATTTTTTAACTTAATATAAATTTGATAACAAATAAATTTATCTCATTTATTTTTTATTTTTAGCAAGATATGAATTTAGTTTCTTTTAAGAGGATTCCAAATATGAATGTGTATATATTATGTCATCCTAGATAGATTTATCTAATTCATCATTTTGCTTAAGAACCACCATATGTCGACTCTTAATGTCATTACATAAATGAGTGATATTTTAAACTTTATGATCGAGTATTTAAACATATTTAAGAAATTAATCTATAGTGTGGTTTTTAGAATTATATTTAGAATAAGAATATAAGTAGAATCAATTACTTTATTTTATGAATCCATTAAGAATAAAATTTTCATATACTTTTCTTAACTAGATACTTAATCAAAATGTTAATACTCAATGAAACTTTATTTGGATACCGTTGAACACTTTTATTTCATATATTTCTTCCCCTTATTTTTTCTTCATTAATATTGGGAAACTTGGATTTATGTGTACCCATTTTCTACATTGATAACATATTAAATCTTGAGAATAATTAGTAATGAAATTACCTTTATTTTTCTCCATGAAATAATATTTAGGATATTATTTTTAGGATCTCCTTGAGTATCATTTATTTCTTCTATATCATTCATTTGTAACATATGTAGTATCATTGTTATCACTATTCTGTAACTTAGAATCAAAAGAGAAAGTAGAGACATTTGAATTAATGAAATTCACTTCTTTGTTGTATTATATTCTTCCAAAATAATTTTAAGCTCTTACCCATATTGTAATAATGTTATAAGAAAGTAATAAAGTGTATATTCATTCAATATTATACTTTCATCTATATATAATTTTTTATAATTCCATTTATTTTGAAGTTATCAGAGAATTATTTACACAATAACATTATTTTATTTAGTTTATCCTAAATAAATAAAAACATTTAAAATAAAATTAAATCAATGAAACATTTTATTAATGGTTTCTTCCTCACCCATTTTAATTTTTTTATATTTAGATCTTAACATGCCTAACATTTTTCAAATTATATCATTCAAGTGATGATGTTTAACTTAAATTGTTTTCCAAATGTCATGTAGAATTTTACATGATGAAATATAACTATAAACATTCCTATTTATTTCACTATATAAAATATTCATCACCTTATAGTTAAACACAAACTTTACAACATCATTGTCAACTAATGATTTAGGTTCACCATCATGTTACTTGTAATGTTTTTAGATGAATATCTAGTGATGAATACTATGTTTCTAGACTAAATCTTCCATCCATGATTGTCAATATTCATATTCATTATCATCATAAGAGGTGTTATTTTATTTATCCATCCATGATTTTAAAAAATTTATACTATATTATATAGATATTTCTCCTTTACAGTTAAGTTAGTAAACAGTTAGGATAAATAAGAATATAATCATATAAAGTATATGTTCAACCTATAATTCCAATTTTTGTTTTCATGATAAAAATAATAGTGATTAACTAATAAATGGGTATGGCTATGATACTAGTTGTTGGTTTTAGATCTTGATAACATGTTCCATATATATATATATATTCTTATTTTTTATAACGATTTCTTAACTTAACCATCAAGGTGGGCGTATCTTTTTACGATGAATGGAACTAGTTAAGATGATGAATGGATACATAAAAGATCACCTCATTTTGGTGGTACTGATTTTGGATATTTGAAATCTCATATATAATTATTCTCAAAGAAACATAGGATTGATCATTGTTAAATAATTGTAAAACCTTAACATCTAACTAAATGTGAACTAGAATAATTAGTTATAAATGAAGTGGTAAATTACGTGTAGAATTACATGGTGAGGAATATTTTATATTTTTTCATAAATATAAATGTTTAGTCATGTATCTATTGGTAAAAAATACATGACATTTAGAAAATTCTGAAAGTCACACAGGATGTCTCAAATATGTTTATTATAATTAATTTAGGAATGGTTAGAAGATGGAGTATGGAATTACCCCTTAGAAGACTGGTTTAATCTATCCTTTTGGATGACTAGGTTTCACTTAATCAGTAAAACAAAAGATGAAATGAAAAATCCTATAAGAGTCCCTGTTTTGTCTTTCCCATTAAAATACTTAGTTCTTCTCAACCCGTAACATAGAAAAGGTTAGTACAGAACCATTAAAATTCAAGGTTGGTTTTACACCAATAAAATACTGGGATATGTTTTCCCTATAAAACACTGGGTTCTATCTAAACCTGAAAAAGGAAAGAGGTTAGGATTGCACCTGTAAAAGTCTAGGTTGCGTCTTCTCCTGTAAAAGGACAGGTTATTATCTAAACTAATAAAGGAAAATGGATCTAGGTTTATCCACTAGGTGTGAGAAAATTTATATTTAAAGGGTTTCAACTCTCCTTAAAAAGTGATATACCATAGTGGGGTCCATACATCGAGTTTGCATGTGAATAGTGAATTTGGATCATTTAGATCTAAACCACTATTAAATTATTTCATTCATATTTTTCTTTCTTATATTTCATTTCCACTATCTCTTTTTATATCAATGTGGTTGAATTATATAATATTTTAACTGATCACTTTCCACTCACAAAGCTTAAACACTAATTATATTTTAAAGAAATAAAAGTTTCCCGCTTTAATCCATTTCTATTACCCCTCCAGGACTGAAATAATAGGATTTTTAAGTCCATAAAATACTAACTTTATCTAATTACATAATTCATTTCTCCAGATAACCTAATTCATATAATTATTCTCAAGCTAACTCATCACCTAATTAGCAAATAACTCACCATTCTCTAGGGAACATCACATGTCATTAAACAGGGCCTAACACAACCTCTCCAGTCATATTATATCACAAAAAACACTCAGTGGAGTCATCAAATAACTGAAACTAATGATTATAATATCAAAACTATTTTAGTGTGACCTTAAATTCAATATAATGTGTACAAAACATCTATCATGATCTAAATAGTCTTCACCTAGTTTCGAATGTATATTAGAGTCCTTTTTATTCCAATTCTATTTATCACACCTACTTACCCAATCAATCATATCACATGGAACAAGGAACAAATATAAAAAGAGAAATAATTCTAGGGAGCACTGCACTAGTACCAATAATTATTATCCAACCTTAAATCACACTATAATTGATTTACAATATACTGATATAAAAAAATCAAATTTGAGATATAAAGTGATGTACTATAATATAGTTAAATAAAATATATATTGAGTGGTGTATAGAACTATTATTACCTATAAAACATAAAAAAATGGTACTTTATTTAAACATTAGTTGGGAATTTAGGAGCTCTCAAAATAGAAGAACACCCCAAAGGAGAGAGGATTGATCAGTGAGTTACCATGGGAGGAGAGGCTTGGGGGGTTTTATAAAATTTCTCAGAAATATTTTAAAAAAATTGACCTTTATAATTTATACTTGTATACCATTGAGAACCTTATATAACACTAACTAATCAACACCAGAACTTCATCTAGTTTGTGGTTATCCAATAGTATTCCCTACAAAATCCTTGAAGGAACTTATTTCTATCCACCTAGTATCTAGTGGTTCCTTCTACTTAAAGGTAAAAAAACTACCCCTCCTTTGTTATATAAATTCATAATGTGACAATAATGTATACAAAAAGATATGAAATTATAAAACAAATGAAAATTTCTAAAAAAATATTAATCATATCAATTTTTTTGGATTATTATAGACTACATATAATATGAATTTTCATCCCTAAGAAACATCGTCACATATCTCTTCTGAATAGATTTGACCATTGATATCTAATGGATACTTACCACTATTTGGTATTATAATGTATGAAACCATCTCGTCATTGTATCAATTTTATTACTTTTTCAATATAATAGATCATGTGAAAAGAAATTGATGGTCGATAATAAATATTCCAAGACCCAAAAGAAGCATTGATTAGGTTCTTGGTTTTGATTTTTCATCGATATATATGGATAATATTCATAAAAAATGGCATATATTCACCAAAAATATTTTTTTATAATCATTAAATTTTAATTTATAATTAATTTAAATATATAATTTCCCCATTCTTAGTAATCTCTATGATTAAATTTTCATTCCTCTCTTGTTTCATTATTATTTTAGTTGAGAATACAAGTGATGATTCCTCTAGATTAATCCACACATACTCCTTGAATCTCTAATCAACATTCTTGATATTTCAGAAGAAATTACAGAGAAACCAAGTGATTTATGTTATTCCATATTGAGTTAAATAGTTTTATTTTGTTCTCTCTCTGTTATTGAGAGAAAGGAAATATTTATCTATAGGTCTTTAGAGAATTTTAGAGGATGTGTCTCTTTTATATCAACACATATCACATGAAACATGATATAGTTTTGAATATATATTTTGGGTTAATTAAAAATAATTTCACATATTCCCTTATGTATTATTTTATATAAGTTATCACCCACACAAAAATATAATAATAATAATAGTATTATAATATCCCACGCCATGTATTAATTTTATCATTTTGTAAATAAATAAATTAATATATATTTAATTGATATTAAATAAAATAAATCATTTTTATAAAATTATTAAAATTAATCCATATATATTCACTAATTATTTTAATAAATATTTATTTAAATATTCTCACAACTAAATAAATATTTATATTAATCTATTCACTAAATTATATAATAAAAAAATATTTATTCATACATTGTGAATAAATAAACAAGTGAAAAAATTCGACTCACATATTCTAAACTCAAGCATATTATGATTAAAAATTAGTGATCATATTCTCTTGAAAAAACAGTATTCCAAACATTAGAGATAAATTCATTCTTAATATTAAATTTAAAATTATTTAATGAGATTCTGGATACACATAGTTTATATCCATTCTTGAGTCTCATGTATGAGTCTCAATCTTTTATATAAATATCTACTCAGAATATCATTATCATACTTCCCTACAATATCATCATTTCCTACCCCTATATCCTATATAAACCATTAACTAAAATTCATACTTAGTTTGATATCTTCTATTTTGACCCTTCCAAAAGGATACAAATTGATCCTTAAATCTAGTAATCTCTTTTCAAAGGATATAATATAGCTATGTAAATTAATACCTAATAATAAAACCTTAGTTACCAACTATCTGGTTTCACTACATATATCATCCTTAAATTTCACTATAGTTCTACATGAAAAAATAATATTAACATCACACGACTAATAGGGCTCCTCCCACTATATGATTTACTCATATAATCATCCCACCAATGATTGTATACATGGATTCTAACATTCCTAAAAAACATGTATCATGATTCAATATTGATAAAAACTAATAAACACAATACAGGATCCTTGATCTCTGGTAAAAATATACCATTATGCCCCACTCTGTCATTATCAGTCATTATAAAATATTAGTCATCTAAACCCCATTACCATGGAAAAATATGAGTAGCTATGGATTCCACCACATCTTATTCAAACTTGAAATGAATATTCTAGATCTATTTTCCATCATTTTGAGACCCTAAATCACCATTAAATATTAGTCAGGAAAATTATTTGAAATCATGGGTAGATTTTGATACTACAATGTCTTCTTTTATAGGATTTTTATCAAATAACCTAAAGACTCACAACATACTTGTTGAAAAGGGTAAATTCAACGAAGTGATAATCCTTAGAGTGGACATTATCACCTTTATTTAAAGTTCCATATCGACCACAACATGGGTATTATTTATCAAAAACAAGTTTACCCACTATAAAATTATCCCAAAATGATCTATGAATGATAACTCTCTATAAATAATTTAAAACTAAATCATGCACTATTCCCCAATATCCAAATTTCAATTACCCTATGCATACACCTATGTGAAAACCCAATGGATCCTTTATATTCAATTCTAAATACCAATTACAAATGAAATGTGCTCACTCTCAAACTATATATACCACTATAAATGAATTATAAGAAAAATAAAAATATTCAATTGCTATAATCATTTTTATTTTATTCTCATCATTTAATTTCATTTCAATTAATCTAGATGAGATATCCTACCAACATCTCATCTACCATTCATAATAACCTTGATATCACATTTCATCACTATAAATTCTTCATAATACCCTACCATCTACACCGTATCAATACACTATCAAGAATTTCTCATACTATGATCACTGACACTAGTTATATTAGTAGAGTACTCACTAAAAAAATCACAAAGTACACCACCACATGAGTACACTCAAGTTATAGAATTCTATATTCTTCATAAATCACAAGAAAAAAACATTATAATACCCATGAAAATAAAGAATAAAAAAATTTCAAATAACACAACAACTATAATTGTTCTTATCATCTATCAAGTTCCACACATGAGTAGGAAAACACTAACATATTACCCTACTATACAACTGGGATAATGTATTCAAGAGTCACATATCACTTTCTTTAGGCTCACAAAGCTAATTAATAAGGTCAGGCATCCAAACTATCCCAACATTATCACACTTTGATAAAATTTCATAAAGAACTACATGTTCCTCTATTCATCACATACTTAAGGAATATACTTTCCTACCCTACCCATTATATGGATATCAAAACTCATATACAAATTTTCATTATTTGATCAAAATACTTGATATCACAACTTATTTTAAGAAATTATAGGAAGAATCATCTCACTGCTCTAATATAACACTTAACCCATTCCATATAGATCATATAAAATCATTACAATACTAGAAATCCTGCCACCTTGAACATGTACTATATTCATGTTATGCTTGTCCCATGAAGAATTTTCTAGAATTTATTTCCCACACACTCTTAAGATATCAAATTCCAATGCAACTATTTTAGGGTTATCTTCCTATTCATGGAATTCTTATTCCCATATCATTTATACCAGTGGTATTGTTCAAAACACACACATATTTAACAATAAATCCACTATCAAGAAATAAATACCATAGATGTTATCACATTTAGGTTAAATTAATTAATATAAAACTCATAATTTATTCAATTAAAAATAAAATAATTTATTTTTGATATATTAATTAACCAAAACCGATTTTTAAAAACCTTTTACAATCGCACACATACATGTACATGTCATGCGAACATATAATCCAAGTATGATTCATTTATGAAAATACTATTTCTATATCATAACATGAGTAAATCAATAATCCAAAAAAATAATACTTTTTCCAAAAAAAAAACCCCATTATACTAAAAAAACCAATGATCACAATCCAAACACTTTGGTAATTTATATTTCCACCATGAAAGTTACAACTAGGCACAATTAAAACTTCCATCCTATGTATTGATAATTTGGTCTCTTATAACTGATTTGAAACAAATAAAATGACCAAAATAAGAATCAAATACTATTTTATAACATCACATACTTGTTTGACAACTTGAAATTATATATTGGAATTCAAAATGACCTCTATAATGACTCCCTATACACTATAGGAAGAAAAATAGTGGCATAGTCCTAATCTATTCCATGGAGATACCATACTCTCAAGATCGTAACCGTCAATAATAATAAATAATGAAATTAACCTAATATACGAAATCAAAGTATAATATAAAATTATTGTGGACATAAATGACAAAAAAATGTATCATGATTATTTAATATATTGTAACCATGTCATGACATACCTAAAAAGAGTTTTCAATCCATAATTTGGTCATATAATTATCATATACAAAATGTGATAAAATATAGGGTGAAATTGCTAAAAAATCCCTTTCCTTACCTCATAACTATCCTCATATCCTCATTAATATACTCCAACACAATAAAATCTAGTAGTTCCTTTGCCTCAACCATCATCCCAATATGATATCCTAACATTTAATGCGGTGAACATGTAGGGTGTAAGTATAAATATCTATAGGATACAACAAAAATTCCTCAAACATAGTCCAATATATATGTGTGTGCATGTAAAATATGATATGGAAGTAGTTAAAATCCACATGGATCACCCAAGGCACATCATTACGTGATCACTATTCCACGACAACGATCGGCACCACCTACTTCAGTTAATTCCAATGAATTGGTATGCTCAATTATTTATTTTTGTATTGGGATAATATTCCCAAGGCTATGAGTTAGAAAATTATTTCCCAAAACCATTTCATATAGATCACTATGGCACTACATAACAGATGGATGGTCTATGATATCAATAACTATTCCACATAAAAAATATTTAACATGCATGAATTTACCTTCTAGGTATAATAATCACTTATCAGTCATGATAACATGGGGTTTATCCTTAATAATTCCTCATATTATTAGTTTAAAATAATTTTTTTTCCTTATGGTAACATTCTCCAAATAGTGAGTCGAAATGTACATGATCAACTCTTACAAATTATTTAGATATTAGGACTGTATACTAACCCAAACCTCAAAATATCCCTTAGAATAATGGGTAGAATATCTATATCTAACCCTATTATGTTTCTCAAAATTGAAATCCTAACATATTCATACAACTCTAGTTCAATTTTTATAACATAATAATAAAAAATAATTCTAGTATAATCAATAAAAATCATATGACATCACTGCCCCCTATGTCCAAGACCATGGGTAAAAATCAATCACACATTGTTCCCTAGAAATCATAATGAATAAATATCCCATCCCTTAGTTAATGACTATACCATTTCATGTATCACACATTATTTAACACTTGATACAATTATTTTCCAACCAATTAACAACTAGTATCTATTAACAATCATCTCTTAGATAAACATGATACTTTAGGCCATAACTCATCATTCAGATGCCCAAGGTCTCAAGAAAAACCTTTTTATTGATAATTGATACTATACTCTACCTATAGTTGGTCATATATCTCGGCCATACTAGACTTCCCTTTGTTTCTACAATAGTCAATTTATTTATTTTCGGTCACCTACGAGGTGGATGAATGGAATTTTAGGCCTATATTAATATTTTTAGTTATATAAACCCCTATTTGAACCATTTTTGAGTGGTCTACATGCTATTTTACCATTAACGGATTACTTATTATGATGCACTAGGACTTATGAAGCCTCAAATGATTATCTTGGTCAAAGATCTGGAGACACCCCTCTATTAAACATAAATCACATAAATATTCCCAATTTATCCAATCAACATTCCCAAAGGGATATTACTTTTCTCAAAGTAACCTCATATATAATCATATAGAGCCTCCCAAGGCCTCTCATGTCATATCAATTCACCAGACACCCTAAGTGGGACCCTTTCTCAATTTTAACAAGAGATCAAAATCTCAATGAAATCATAAAGTTATCTTAAATTCAAGGTAACTCGTGCAAAAAATTATTGACTCTAATTGGTACACTTATATTCACACATTGTTTTGAACCCTTTTTATTTCCATTCAGGCCTATTACACATTTTTTCCCCATACCACACCTTATACAACAAAATAAATACATATAAAATGAGGGATAATTTTAGTGATGAAATACCTTGTAACAATAAGAGTTAAACTATATAATATTTCACTCCAATTCATCATCAATTATCCAATATCATAGAATCTAACAAATATCACTAAATTGGAAATTTAAATCACTATGAAAAGAAATGGAAAACAAAATATATATTAAAGGGTTTTAGCATTATTATTATCTATATAGGATCTATATAATAAATGGAACTTGATTTCAATGTCATATGAATTGTTGGGATATCTCAAAGTGAATGAACACCGAAATGTAGAGTGTCTAAGTTGATCTACAACCAAGAGAGGAGATAATTACGGGTTTTTTATAGAATATTTAAAAATATATACAAATTTTTTATCATGGGAATTTTTTCCCACAAACCATCAAATACCTGGTGGATACCACCATATACTAGGTGTCCTACTTACAACCTGATAGTAGACCACTAACTAGATATTGACCATTCATTAAATTTTCCTTCCCTTTTAATAACTCACAAGGTACCTTGTCCCATCCACTTGATGCTTGATGGTGTATAATACTCAAATTTTGTAACACTACCCCCCTTTTATTCTACAAACATATATATTTTCTTCTCAAAATTCATCAAAATTAGATGGATTATCAAAAATATTCATGGTCCCAAAAAAATCATGAATTATATCTTAAAATTATGGTTCATTACATATAATCTAAAAATTTAAGTAAATGTTATACCATCTCAAAGGATTCATGATGGTAGAATAATATTTACACATAAATATTCATATTTCATAAAGAAACTAAATATTACAAACTCAAATATTTCATATCTATCCTATTCCATCCCAAGAAATTCATATATTCAAACTAAACCGATAATTCCATGAATCATAAAATAATTTAAACAACTATCCATTGATGATGATAATAACTGTAGTATAGGTAACTGAAGTTAAAATTGGATGAATAATATTTTTTTAATAAGTAACACTTTATTAATATTTAGAATATATAAATATATATTGAGAGACTAAGAAGAGCTGATGAGGATACAACCACATTAAATGGAAAAGGAAGGATGGATTTCTTCTTAGAGATCTCATTTAGATAGATTCAAAATTTATACATTATATGTGATGGTTTATGTAATCTAATTTATTTATATAATTTTTTTTGGTGATTAGAGTACTATCTAAAATAGTTTATAAGTATTTTTAAATAGATATCTATTATGGAAATTGGATATCTACATTATGGTAGGAAGGAAGATTGATAGATTTGTGAAGAGTCCATGCATTTAATGAAATCCCTTTCGTTGATGTCTTGATATTTTTATAGGCTTCATGATTATTTGAATATGTATTGAGTTTTCTAATAAATGATAATTTTAGTATTGAAGAAGAATAATGGAAATTTATAGATTTTTATATGAAAAACTTGTGAGTTGCGGTAGATTTTTCAAAAAAGTGTGATTTTATATGAAATAATCCTTTCATACAAAGTGAAAAATTTATCATATGAAAAATGAAATCAATTTAATTTTTTTTTGAATTCTTATATACAAATCAAAATAAAATTTATAAAAAGTGAAGATCCATTTACATGATATTATATTTCTTGCATAACTAGTAAAATCATTTCATATGAAAATATAACTACCTACAAAAATGAAAATGAGATAACATCATATGATACATTGTCAAAAGATTAATATATGGGAATATAAAATTATATATTCTAAAGGTATTAATAATTAATTTATATGATTATTTTCAAGGGTTTTCAAGGATTTAGATATCATAATCATTCAAATAAATAATAATACAAGATGTGATGATTAACCAAGATGAATTTGATTAATGTTGGAGTGTTTGAGATGATGAGTTCCACGCCACAAGATACACTTACATATTGTTCTACATGAATCCATTTACATGTGAATATATACTTAATAGAATTAAAAAAACATGTAAATTGGGGAGATTCTAAGAATGAAACTATCCAAGTATTAAGGGAGGTTGAAATAAATCCATTGACTTGGTTTGAATGACTTGGAATGATAGGATCATATATTTATACAATTAAAGGAGTTTACATAATTATATTGGAGATAATATTCATGATTTTATTAATATAAGAATATAATTATGAGAAACATATGATTATGACTCAACAATACTATTACTTGAAGAAACTCTAACCAGTCAAAGTAGAAGAACTCTATAGTATACTCAAAAAATAATTCCTATAGGTACTGAGAATGGATAAAAAAAATGTATAGTAGGAGTTATATAATACAATAGTATCACATAACATGATTTTTTTAAAAGGTTGGGACCGAAGCCTCAATTTATTATTTAATGCAAAGACTTCTTTAGACTGGATAGAGGGAGACCCATTACATAGCTCGAATGCCCAAGGCCAAGTGGCCTGAATACAAGGCTTGAAAGCCCATTTTTGGCCCAAAGGACCCCTCAGTGAATAGTACTACTATAGTACCCAAGCTTCTACAGTACCTGCTATAGTACAACTACCACTACAGTACCTGCTACAGTCCCTCCGCCGCTATAGTGCTGCCGCTAGAACAGTTCTGCCGCTGCTACAATACTTCTACAGTCTACTACAGAACATGATTAAATAATGTTTTATAAAGAAACTTTTGAGTAAGATCTGGTCCAGTGTGTCTAATATAAATAATATGGACCAGTAAAATTTGATAGTATTGGAAAGCGATTTAATACTTTAATAATCTTATTTGTTTTGATAAATTAGTGTCTCATCACTTTTATTAAAATTAAAGTGTTTTAATTGAATAAGTGTTTTATTATATGTTTTAATAATGTTATTTTTTTAATGATTGTTAATTTTTTATTGAAACTTCATGTTCTTATATTTTTACATATATAAGATTATTTTTTTCTATCAAGGATACAAATTTGGCCATACATGTGAGCCACATAGGCTATACCTAAACCACTTAGTAGACCCATTGTGTTAAAACTGTGGGAAGTCCCACTATAGGAATCCTAAAATAAGGCTAGGGAGCTTGGTGTGCATAGTGTATGCTCATAGCTTGCATTCCAATGTATAATGCTCATAGACTGCACATAGTTTGACCTAGGTTGCCCACTGGACTATAGCCACATGTGTGTGCATTGTGTAACTATGGTTAATCCCCAACACCCATAGAGAACTAAGGAACAACACTGCATGCATGATATAATACTATTTCATTTTTTCTCTAAACTGATGCGGGATAGTGTTCTAAGCTCACTGTTCATCAGACCTAAAAAACAAAGAAAAGCGCTCATCCATCAGATCCATTCCCCGTGAGACATACGATATTTCTTATTATCCTATTTTTTTTTAAATTCATACACTTATTTTATTATCCCACATTTCTTTATTTCTATTTTTTATTCTTCTTCCTTGCATGTCCCCTCATTCTTCAGTAAACTAGTAAACATCACTGAAACTTCATTGCTTCTAACTAAGTTTCTTCAGGCCTATATATTAATATCATTTGATCTAGGATCTATTTTTTAATCTTTTATCAAATAATACTATAGATAAAATACATTTTAAATATTTCCACTTTTCACCTCCTTTCACTTTCTTCACTAGTTCGAAGCCTCCACCAGTGATTTTATTGATGGTGACACCATTTCTCTTAAAAAATGGATAATGTTTTTACCATTACATTTCAACGATGAGTCATATGATACCTTCAGTCACCAAGTGTGAGTTATGATCCACCATCATACACTAATTGTGAGTCATGATCCACCATTGTTCATCAATAGTGAGTCATGAACCACCGTCAAACATCAATGGTGAGTCATTTTTTACTCACTGTTGGACATCAACAACGAGTCACTTTTATTCTTTTTTTGGACTTAAATGGTTAGTCATTTTTACCCACCATTCATCATCAATGGTAGATCTTTTTTATCCACTAGTTATTTTTTTTCTTCTATATACAACCTTTGCATAATCTTCTTCAAGCTCCAATATGAACTCTTTCTTATTTGATTGGGAGAAATATATTTTTTCTTTTGGTTTAAGGTTTATTTCTTATTTATTTATCAATTGATTTAATTATCCATTGTTTCCTCTTATTTTTTGGTATTTTTTAGTGATTCACTATAAAAAATCTCCAATTATAGGTTATGAGTCACCATTAGACATCCAATGGTAGAAACTTTTTTATTACTTCTCCTGAAACCTTTTTTTGCTGACTGGAATTGGATTTTTATTGTTTTAGTTGGATCTTTTTATATTATTCTTATAACTGAAAAGGTTTCATCTAACATGTTCATCCACCGTTGGTCATCCACTGCTCTATTTTTCCAAAGGACGAAATAATGAGCTATATTTCTCTATTTCATTAGTAGATCATTTATCCACAATTTGTTAAATTATTTATTCTTTATTTTTTATATATTTTTATTAAAATAATTTCATGGATACATTTTTTATTATTTAATGTTTAAATAAAATTTTGTGGTGTTTAAAAAGTAATTACAGAATTATTTTATATATACATATTCTTTGAGAATAAAATTCATGTGATACTTTATTTTTTACAACATTATTTTATCTTTATATTCCTGAAGATTATATTATTATTTAATTTTTTTATAATTTTGAATTGATTAAAATTTTCATACTTATATTATTAAATGATTTATATTAATATTTAATGAATAAATATAAATCTCAATTGTTCTATGTTATTCACTGTGGATTTAACAATCAAAAGAAACAATCATATTATTTTTGTTATACTATAACTGGTGTCATACATATATTAGAAACATACATGCTCTTGGAGGATATTTTTTTAATGATCTAGGAGATGTATTCAAGGAATAAAAACATATAAAAGAGAACATATTTTTCAATATTACTTGTGATACATCTTTGACATTCTTGATGCTCTTAATTTTTCTTGAACTTCTCAAAATTTTGAACTCTGGTTGTGATCACATAAGGACATGAAATATGAAATTTATTCCTTTCAGGTGATCAATGATCATCGAGCTTCAACGTCCCTGACATTTTTGATCATATTCCAATTTCTATATATTAGTTTTTTATACGTGTAATATTTTTTTCCTTCTATTTGTAATTTCTTTGAGTCTGGTTTCACATCCTCATTAAAATTAAAGTCCAAAATTATTTTAGTTATTCAAACATATAAAATGATGTTTTTGTTATTAATCCAAAGAAAATTTCTAGTAATAATACTATTCTATTATCCTATAATAAACTAGGTTTCGCCTCTAGGTTATTTAAAAATTATTGTCTATAACAAGGATCTATCATATTTAAAAGTGCGGTTCTTAGTTAGTACCAATATCCTCTATGAGTAGAGGTGGTTAAGGAGTTGAAATTGATCTTTTTCACATGAACCACTATAAATACTTCTGTTATTTATTTCTAGAAAACTTCACTCACTATAGACATGTATTATATACACTCTGATTGTTTTTGTCTTTACATTTTTAAAATTACAATTCTCACCACTTTAGTCATATTTTCCAACACTAGGGATCCAAAAATTGGAATCAAAGTGTAGGGATTTACTTAAAGGATAGTTAGAAACTATTATTATTTATTTTTCTTATTTTTTAACTCTATTATAACATGGTATCCTAGATTTAGTAGTCTAAAGAACAAATTTTTAGTTTATTTTAAGATGATAGGTGTCAATGACAATAATGGATGGATTCCAAAGAAACCACCGTTCTATTATGGGAGTGACTATATATACTAGAAAGATATAACAGAATCATACTTGAGAAAAATGAGTCTATATCCTTGGTATATCATGGAAAAGTCATATTAGCTACCCAAAGTGGATCCTAATACACTGGTAGGAAATGACATGGTAAATTGTGTTTTGAATTGTAAAGATAAAAATATTTTATACTATGCTATAAGTAGAAGAGTCTATAATCGTGTTTAAAATTGTAATAAAACCCATGAAATATGGAGGATACTTCATGATACTCATTATGGGATAGAAAATATCAAGATAACCAAGCATGGAATGTTCCAAGATGAATACCCAGACATCAAGATGGGAGATAAAGAATCTGTGAACTAGATGTTCCATTGGTTCATAAGTATAACAGATGGTATCAGTTCTATATGAGAATTCATGGACAACACATCTCATGTAGAAAGTATAATGATATATTTTCCAAAAATACGGAAAGAAAAGAAGGTGTCCAACAATGAGAGTAACAATTTTAAAGAGTGTACTTTAGATGAAGTAATAGTCTCTCTAATGCAGTTTGAGTTAGAGGTGAAAAATATTGATGATGAGGAATCTATAAAAATAAAAGGTATTGATTTTAAATACTATTTTATTGATACCTATAATTAATGTAAATATGAGTTGTAATAAAGTTACCAGAAGACATATCACTTTAGTAAGAAGTTTTTCAAGTTCATGAAAAGCAAATGTGGAAAGAGGCAGTTCCAGAGGAAGTCCAAAAATAACTATAAGAAAAGTATTACTACTAAAAATAATTATGTTTTAGAATTAACCTATTATTAATATAGGAGGAAAGTACACATGAGGACTGAATTCCGTACACACAAACATACAAGTAAAGGAAATGATAAAAGAAGAAAGGAAAAATAATCCTTCTTTAGAGGTTTGGACTATTCAGAAAGTTCCTACTTAAGTGGTTTTTTCTATAAGTGAACATGAGATTGGGAATCTTTCCCTGATGAGTATTCAATTTGAGGAAAATGTTTCACTCATTACTCAGTTAATAACTACTAAAAATGTTTATCATAATTCTTTTTCTAGTAATTAAACTGAAATTGATTCTGATTCATTCCATAATTCTGATTCTACAAATTCCAAATTTAAGATACCGCCTAAAGAAAATTTAGAATTAAATAATGATGGGTTTAGAATAATTGAAAATCTTACTGACTTGAAAATAAAGTATAATTATTTGGTTAAAAAAATGAGAAAATCAAAAGGGAATGTGATAATATGAAATATGTATTTCGTAGAATGAAAAATCTAAAGAGGATTATAATTCTGATTTACTAAAACTAAAAAAATAAAGTGAAAGGATTAAAAAATTTCTTATAGTAAATGATAATGATTAATATATAAGATTTATTTTAGTGGTTTATGATGTAAATAAAGTATAAAAATAATTTAATTACATATATCAAGAAAATAAAAATTTAAGAAAAAAACTTCTATATCTAATGAAGATGTATTTAGGGATTTAAAAACTATTCAAAAGGAACATATAGATTTGAAAAATAATGTCATTAATCTTAAAATTTATTTAAATAACTTTTTTAAAGAAAAAAATATATCAAAATATTATTTATTTAATGAAACTAAAAATTATTAAGAATGGTTTTTGAAATTGATGTTTTACTCCATGTTTAAATAAGATTAAAATTATTAAAAACATCAATGGATGAATTTCTAGTCTAACCTATTTTTAATGTACAATTAAAGGGAATTATAAAAATTAATATTCACTAAGATTTAAAAAATCATTTGGGAATACTATAAATTTCATTTCTAATGATTTAATGTATAATAATAAAATTAATAAATGATTTAAATCAATTTGGGTGCCTAATTTTTCTAGCAATTATCCAATTGGACCCAAGTTGGAATGGGTATGAAAAATGTATGTTTGATTTTCTAATTTCTAGAAATATTCCTTATAAGACTCAAGGAATCATTTTAATTTGATAATGGTTTCTTTAAGAACATAAAATGTGATATTTCAAAAATTATATTATTTAATTCATGTGATAGTGGCCATATCACATTTAGTGATAAATCAAAAGGAAATATTAAAGGAATTTGTGAACATGTTTTTTCTAAAAAAATAATTATTTCAAAAGTATTATATGTACTTGGTTTAAAAAATAAGTTGATAATAATATCATAGTTATTTAAATATGTATTAAATGTTATATTTGAATATGATAAATGCACTGTTCTAAAAAATAAATTAGTTTTTTTTTCTAAAAATAGAAAAGAAAATGTCTACACTATTAATTTTTTTATTTAAACACACTACTTATTAAGTGTATTAACATTGTATAAGGAGATGGAATTCTATGGAATATAAGGCATGGGAATAAAAATTTCACAGTTTTTCACAGAATATCAAAGTATGAATAAGTTATGAAACTTCTCATGTTATATACAACTAAGTACTTCATGTATGATTCCTGTTTAAAAGGTAAACAAGAAAAATAATGATTTAAATCTATAAAATATTTTAGTATAGAAAGATTTATCAAATTATTAAATCTTGAATTTTTTTGACCCATACAACATGCTAGCTTTGGTGGTAAAAAATATGTGTTTTTAATTGTAGATGATTACAATATATTCTTATGGATTTATATCTTATATCATAAACATAAAAATTTATCCAAATTTTGTGCTTTCTGTAAAATTATTCCAAATTTTAAAAAAGTTTCAATCATATATATCATAATTTATAGAGGAGTTAAATTTTAGAATTTATAATTGGATAAATTTTGAGAACCAACTATTTATAAACATTATTTCTTATCCCCTAGGACACCACAACAGAATGGAACAATAGAATGAAATAATAGATTTATTAAAAATATGGTTAGGTTAATGCTAATGGAATTTAGTGAACATAAATACTTTTTGTAAGAATACATAAATAATTTTTTTTCATGTTTTAAATGTAGTTTCAATTATAAATTTCCTAAATAAGACCTCGTATGAACTTTTCAAAGGGTCTAATCCTAATGTTTCTTATTTCAAGGTCTTTGGATGTAAAGTGTTAATCTTAAATAAAAAAGATAATTTATAAAAATTTTAATCTAAATAAAATTATTGGATATTTTCAAGATATTCCAATACTATAAAATATTAGATAGTTTTCAATAATAAAACTTTAGTTTTTAAAGAATTTATGTATGTCAAGTTTAATGAAAAAAATTATAATATAAAGGATTATAAATCTGTTAAATAAAATTTTGATTTTAGAGAATTTAATTTTGTTGAATATATTGACTAAGATAATGGTAATGCATCAGTTTTTGGGGATAATATCTATTATAAAATTGATTCAAATGGATAGAAACATCTTAAATATCACCATATCTCTAAAGTAATCGGTAATGTAGAGTTTTGAATTCAAATTAAATAATCTATTTAGTTTACTATTCTAATTCTTATATTATTCCTAACTTTGTTCCTATCAATGTTGAAAATTATTTAATTGATTCAAATTGGATTAATTATATTTATGATGAATTAAATAAATTTGAAAGGAATAAACCGTGGGAATTAGTTTCATTTCCAAAAGATAATACTTTTATAGGAACTAACTATATTTTTCATAAAAATATTTATAAATTTGGAAACATAGTTAAAAATAAAACAAGACTAGTAGATTAAGGTTATTCCTAGGAAGAAGGAATTGACTTTAAAGATTATTTTTCCCTTGTTTATTTGATAGATGAAATTATTATTTTAGCCTTCTCTAGTTTTCAAAACATAAAATTATTTCTAATGGATATAAAATATTCCTTTATAAAGAGAATTATTTCATAGGAATTCAATGTTAGAATACCCCTATATTTGAAAATGATATATTTCCAAATCATTTTTTTAAACTTAATAAATCCTTATATGCTCTTAAGAAATCTATAAGAGCTTAGTATAAAATTAGCAAACATTTTTTTATTAAAAAATGATTTACTAAAAGGTAAGGTTTTCCAAATTTGTTTATAAAAATATTTTCAAATTATATAATAATTATATAGATGTATGTTTATGATATAATATTTGGTTCAAAAAATGATTCTATGGTTAAGGATTTTTCTATGTAATGAATAGTGGATGTGAAATGAACTTAATGGGAGAGATAATTTTTTTTATTAGTTTAAAATTTAATCAAATAAAATAAAATATTTGATAAAATCAACCTAAGTATGATAAAATGGTTGTAAGGAGGTTTGGACTTGTTTCTAGTAAATGTATGAAAACATGAATGAGTAATAATTCCAAATTGGAATAATATAAATATGGTAAGTTAGTTGATATTAAAATATATAGAGTCATGATAAGAGGTCTACTTTATCTCACTACTTATAGACCATTCATCATGTTCTTACATTTCTTATGTTCTAGGTTTCAGTAATACCCAATAGAAACTCACCATAAAGATGTCTAAAGGGTAATTATATATATCAAGGTTATTGTTTATACTTTCTTTTTTATATTCTAATGAGAACTATTTTGATTTAATATCTTACCCTAATTATGAATTTGTAGGTCACATACTGGACTCAAAAAACACTATAGGTAAGTATCATTTTTTAGGAAAAATATTCATTTCATGGAGATTTAAGAAACAAATTTCAGTAGCACTATCAACATATGAGGTTGAATATGTTTCTATTAATATTTTTTGATCATAAATTATTTGGATAAAAAACCTTATAATATTTCAATAACAGTTTTTGTAAAATTCCTATTTACTATGATAAACTCATGCTCTATTTCATTTTATAAAATCCTTCATTAATATTCTATTACTAAACACATAGATGTAATATTTCATTTTATTAGGGATAATGAGAGTAAAGGGGATATATGCTTAGAATTTTTTCTTACTGGGAAACTGTTAGCTGATATTTTCAAAAAACCCTTAGATGCTATTGAATTTGGGAAGATAAAATATTAATTAGTTATGTTATAATCTTAAAATACTTTTAGAATAAAAACTATACTGAAATGTATTTTTTCATATGTTATGTAATTTAATTTAATTTTCTACTTTTTTTAAATGATAATTAAATTATAATATTTAAAAAATGATTTGTTAAATTTATACATTGTTAATTTTACAATTATTGTTTTTTGTTTTAATGGGAGTATATTTTATATATTAATTGAATTTTTTGATAAAATTTAAAAGGGGAATATTTTTTTATTACAATTTTTATAAATTTATTATTTTTTAATTTACAAATGGTGGAGTTTAGTGGATTTTGAAAATGATTTATTAATTTAAAAATATTATCTTTTTTGATAAATTACTCTCTTGTCACTTTTATTAAAAATCATGTGTTTTTAAATGATTATTTTTTATTAAAAGTTTTAATATTTTTTAATTGTTTAATTATTGTTACATATTTTCAATTAAAATTCATGATATTATATTTTTATATATTTTTGTACAATATATTTTAATGAAAATATTTCCATCCTTATAAACTACATAGGCTATACCTAAACAAATTAAGTGAACCTTTGGGTCATCCCTATGGAAAGGACTGCCATATGAATCACATAATAAGGTGGTGGAGGTACGTTTTTATAGTGCATGCTTGTAGCATGTGGTCCCATGTATATGGCTTGGGGATTGTGCATAGGTTGGGATAGGTCTCCAACTAGGCCATAAGCCTGTTCGTGCACATTGTGTAACCAATTATGATCCCTGGTAGCTAACTCAAACTGAGGATAAACACCTCATGTATTATTTACTTCATTTTATCTATGTCTCCAAACAAAGGTGGGACAATGTTCTAAGTTCATTGTTTGTATGAATTTAAAAACTCAAATAGATGATCAGTGGTTGGATCTATTCCCCACGAGTCATCCAATATTTCTTCTTATCTCATGAATTCATTTTGTGAACTACCACACTTATTTTTTATCCTGATATTTGTTTATTTTAATTTTTTAGTTCTATTCCTCAGTTGTGAACTCGTTCTATTGCAGACTAGAGAACCTCTCTAAACTCCATTGTTTCTAAATTTGATTCATAAAGATTGTGGATTTGTATCATTTGGTCTTAACATCTCTTTATGCATATTATCTTGAATAATAAAGGATCTACCCTAATTCTTCAAGATTTAAACTAATCACCTCATCTCACATGCTCCACTGGTTTGAGGCCTCCTTTGGTGGTTTCAACGACAGTGACACCATTTATCTTCAATGGATGATCATTTTTTACCAACAAATTTAAACAATGATTCATGAGCTAACATCAGACACGAATGGTGAGTTATGATCCATCGTTGGACACCAAAGGTGCATCATGAGCCACCATTATAAATCAATAGTGAGTTATGAGACACTATCGAACATCAATGGTGAGTCATATTTACTCATAGTTAGACATAAACATTGATTCATTTTTTCTGACCATTAGACATCAATGGTGAGTCAATTTTACTCCCTATTGAACATCATTGGTGATTAATTTTCTAGACACTATTCATCATCAATGGTGGATATTTTCCATCAACCATTTGTTTTTATTTGTATTGTACAGAGACTAGGTAGAAGCTTCTTCGAGCTCCAACATGATCTATTCCCTCTTCTATTGGTTGAAATATATGTTTTTATTTCTATTTGAATTTGTTTTCTCTTTTATTTATCAGTAGGTTTATTCATATATTTTTTTCATCCTATTGTTTGGAATTTTTTTAGTGATTCACCATTGGAAATATCAAATGGGATGTCATGAGTCATCATTGGACATCCAATGGTTGGGAAATTTTTATTACTTCCCCTAAAACCATTGGTTTCTAAGTGGCATGGAGTATTTTTTGTTTTTATTATATCTTTTTATTTTTTACTTGTTAGTGAAATGGTAGAATATTATCTATTTATCCACCATTGTCTTTCCACTACCCTCTATTTTAAACAGTAATAAAAATAATCCACTATTCTCTATTTCAACTATAGGTCATTTATCTACCATTTGTTAAAATATTTGTTTTTAATGTTTTTTATTCATTATTTTTTACTTTTTGTTATAAAAATAATTTATTTGTTAATAATTTATTATTTTATGTTAAAATAAAATTGTAAGTTGTGTAAAAATTAAGTATATCATTATTTTATATACAAATATTCTTTCATAATAAAATTCATTCGATGCTCTGTTTATTGTAACTTTATGATTTCCTTATAATCTAGAATATTATATTTTAATTTCGATTATTTCATAATTTTTAATTACTTACAATTGTAATACTTACAATATTTAATGAGTTATATTAATATTTATTGAAGAAATATAAATATCATTTGTTCTATGTTATTCAAAGAAGATTTAACAAGAAAAGGTAATGGTATAATTATTACTTTTTTACTCTAACAAGTGTCACATAGATATTGGCCATGAAAATTCTCCTAACGATCTAGGAGATATATTCAAGGAATGAAAAAATATTCAAGTGTAGATATTTATCTATATTACTTGAGATACATCTTTGATAATCTTTCTAATCTCAATTTTACAGAAACTTATGTAACTTAGGTACTATGGATGTGATCCAATAAGGACATAATCTTTTACATTTTCTCCTTCCATGTGATCAACGATCATCAAGATTCAACATCCCCCACATTTTTGTTCATCTTCTAATTTCCCTATAATAGTTCTTTATTTGTGTAATATTTTCCCGTATGATTGTAATTTCTTCAATTCCACTTTATGATTCTCCCATTCAAAATAAATACTTAAATTCTTCTGGTTATCCCACCATCTAATAGGATGTCTGATTTGTATCTCCGAATAAAAATTCACATAAGCAGTCTAGGTTGGTATCTTTTATCAGACTTGGTTGTGCCTCTTGGTTGTTTAAAAGGTAGGGTCTGTAATAAGGTTCTCAATCTATTAAAAGTGGTGTTATTAGTGGGTTACAATCTCCATGAGGTGTAGAGGAGGTTGAGGAGTTGATTGGGATCTTTGTGATCTGAACCACTATAAACCCTTATGTTCTTTATTTATATTTAAATTTTACTTTATTTCAAGAACAATACACTAAATATAGACTTGTATTGAATATAATTTGATTATTCCTATCTCCAAATTTTGAATGACTATTCACCCCACCTATTGTCATATTTTCCCTCACTAACGATCCCAAAAAGTCTTTCACAATGTTTTTTCAATTGGTCTATTCACTAAATTGGTAAGGATTTCCAAATTTAGTTGTGTGGAATGAGATATGGTAGAAAACCAAAACTAGCGGGAAGATGTTACTGTGTGAAGAAATATTAAAATAATCTAGTAGGAATATAGGGAACACCATGTGGTGTCATGTGATAATAGTATTATATGCTACGGTCTAGGGTAAATCCTACTCACTGTAAACAATTGAGTATATAATAGAAAAATATCTGGTTGGGGTGTTTAACTAATCCCAATAAGGAGTAATATTTCAAGTAAGAACCTTGTAAAAATCCTTTTGTCTTGTGCCTTTTATTTACTACATAATCCAATTAATAACGAGAGACATAATGAAACATTATCAATACTTAAAACTTGTATTATAGGTTTTATTGATATGGGAATCCATAAAAATATATCAGTAATTCACCTACTACTCTCAGTGATCCACTACACTTGGGAAACTCTAATGGAATAAAATAAATTCAAGGTTCCCTCTGAAAGATCCATTCATATATGGATATTACAATATGGCCCAGATAAAGTACAACCAATTTATCTATATTAATAGCAACATGTAATTTTAAACCAAAACTCTAAAAAAAGGTATAAGAAAGAGGAAAAACATTAGAATAAAATTGAGAATAAATAGGACACAACATTATTTAAAGATAAAAAAATAGGTTATTCTTTATCAAAATTAGGTGATTATAATTATTATAATGAGTTCAGTTATAACTATTATGATTTTTTTATAATTTAATCACATAAAGTGTTTTACATTGAAATTAATTTTTATTTTCATAAGATTCCTAATGAGGTTAATATATATATAAGGGTTAATAAAAATATTATTGGATAAAATGTCACAGTTAGAACTGGAATTAGAAATCATAGATAAATCATTGATAATAAAATAATAACAATGCAAGGATCTCATTAGATATATGAAATACAAGGTAAATTATTGTAGTATCATAATGAAAATCACACCTTGAATGAAGATAAAATTAAAATATAAATTAATGATAAATAAAAAAAGATATGGTTAGTGAAGAGAGTATACTTTCTATATAATAAATTCATAAAACTAATATTATTTTGAAGGATTCCCAATAAAATATCAAGGGTAAAATGATTAAGTATCACGATAGTACTCAATAATAATGTATCAAATTTCATGAGGATTAGTTAAAAGAGATGAATATAAATTGGGAATAATATTTCATAATTTTTGAATATCAAAGGAGGTCCCTCAACATGTTCCTTTAATTAGATATCAAAATATATATCTTAGAGTTAGAAAACACTTGAGATTCCAAATATGTGAAGAATAATGATTCTCCACAAAAATTTCCAATTAGAATCATGGATCCAAGAATACTCATATCAGTGGACATTGGAGCTTGAAAACATCCTATAATAAAGATACGATAAGTGTGAAAAAGTAGGTTACCCATAACCTTGTTATTTTTTTTATACCAATGTTGTCTCAAATATTATTATAACTTTATTTTCAAAATATTGGTGAATTTGGGTAGAAAATAATGTAGAAAATGTCACTATATCCAAAAGGGTGAATATTATCACATTTAAGATAATTTTCTCCTCAAATGGTTCCCAAATTAAGGTGGATTATTCCCAATAATATAATGATATCAAATTTTAATAGACTAGATCTATTTGAAAAACAAATAGACTTCTGGATTAGAATTGATGTTGTTGGAAATTTGGGCATAGGGCCATATAATGTTACCATAATTTATGAACCTCTATTAAAAATAGAGTTCCTAAATTATTGGTGAGTATAGTTGAAGATAGATTAAAACATAAAAAACAAAGTTGGTTTATGAATTATTTAACCTTGGGGAGTAAATACAATAAAATAGGTAAGAAATACCCTCCTAATACGATCAATAAATAAACTAAATGAGATGTATCAATAAGGAGTAGACACCTCTACATTTTTAGTAGAGGTTACATCATAGTCCATTTTAAGATGTCCTGTAATATCAAAACTAAAATAATAAAGTTAAAGCTCTACGGAAAATTAATTCATGGGAAGAGAAATATGATTTATTTTTTTAATGAATCCTTAAGTAAATCTTGAAAATTTTCAAATTAATGTTAACTTTAAGGCTGATAAATACTTATGTGATAGGTTAAAACAATATAAGATACTACAAACAATTTTATAAATATTTTACATAGACAATGGTAGATTCTTAAGAATACAAATAAAGAAAAAAAGTTAACAATGAATTAATGAAAAAAGTAAAAAAGGGAGTTTAGAAAAATCGAAAACATGAGGATAAAAATACGAATGGGTTTAGACTAAAGTGTCAACCTTATTTCCCTCTTTAATATATAAATGTAACCATTATAATTTTCTCATATGTACTTATATATATAATTGATGGAGTAAAGGAAAGGTGGATGTGGATGAGGTTATATAAACAATATATAGAAATAATATTTCCCTCATAGAGTGTTTTAACACCCATGATGAAGACGGAATAACTACATCCCTTGGGGGGGGGTATATGAAGAGGTAAATTCTGAGGATAAATAATTATATGAAAATATTTAATTATATATATCAATAAGAAATTGAAAATTAGGTATCCCAATCACACTTTATGTCCTTAATTTATTTATATAAAAGTTTTTAATTTAGATGGTTTGTTGGGTGATGATAAATCTAAGAGGAAGGGAGAGTTTTATACCATTAATTTTTTTTTATGTTTTTGTTAAGAATATTATAGGATATATACATCATGTTAAATTAATTTTAAAAAAACTCATTATGAGAAACATTAAATTAAAACACCAGTTGGTTTGGTTTATAGATAAAATTTATCACATTAGTTATTCACTCTTGTTTTATACAATGGGTTATACCATGAGACTTAGTGTTTATTAACTAATGTCTCATTGGTAATAAAACAAGTGAATTCATCCTTATTTTAAAATTGTATCAATCCAAAATTAAGAACAAGAAAGAGAGAAATATTATATTTTGGAATAATTTAGATGAAAGGGGAATAAACCTAGAAGAATTTTTCATTGATTGTCAATATGAGGAAGAATGAAAAAACAAACACATTGATATAAAATATAAACTATGGTATTAGAAATAATTCAAAGGGAGTTACTGAAGTCCCCATTGTGAAGATGTCAATATATATTTAGAGAATAAGAAGAGATAATTAATGTTCTTACATATTGGATGGAAAGGTAATTTAAGGATGGATATTATAAATATCACTTGGATATATTCCTAGAAATAAAATTATATGTGATGATTTATTTATTATTACTCATGTATATGAAAATTTATTGTGATGAGATTATTATCGTCAATATTTTATATAATGTTTTTATGTTTTTTTATAGTATGGAAATTGAATATCTATATTAAGGTAGAAAGGAAGTTATAAGTATTTGTGAGGAGTTTTTATGAGTCAATTCATTTAATGAAAAACCTTTATATGATGGTTAGATATGTTTTGAGATGTCCACAAGTTTAATAGAATATGTTTTGAGTTTTTTTAATGAAATCACAATTTTATTATTGAGTTAGAAAAATGAAAATGCGTGGAATTCTATTTGAAAGGATTGTGAGCTGGAGTTGATTTTTTACAAAGGGGTGAGTTCATGTGAAATACTTCATTCATAAAAGCATATAATATTTCACAAAAAAATATAATACTGTTATATAATGATATAAATATTACATATGAATATAGATATATTTCACATGAAGTGGGAATCCTTTCATAAAATATTGAAACTCTTTTATATGTAGTGGAATCCTTTCATATGAAATATTTTCTTCTTATAGAAATGAAATTGAGATAACATTGTATGATACATTATCAAAATTTGTGTATGTTGGAATCCAAAATTATATATTTTGAAGAAATAATGAATTAATTCATATGATTGTTTTTAATGTTTTTCTAGGATTTAATTATCATGATCATTTAAATAAATAATAATCCAAGCTGATATGATAAATCAACAGGTATCTAATTAATGTTGGAGTGTTTAAAAAGCTCAATTTCAAACCAAAAGACACACTATGATACAATACTACACGATTCCATGAAAATGTAGAAGGATATTTTAAAACAATTAAAAAGGATGGATAGAAAGAATATTTAAATAGGTAGACTACCAAATTCGTAATAAAGGTGTAAATAAATTCCTTAGATCATTTTGAATTAATTTTAATTAGAATATTACCTATTTAGATAAATAAAGGAGTTTTGATAAATTATTATGGAAATAATTTTCTTGATTATATGAGTATAAAAAAATAATGATGAAAATAATATGGGTATGTTTTTGTACAAATTTTACTTTAATAAACTGTAAGTAGTTGAATAAGTAGAACCCAATATTGTACCCAAAAGAAGAACATGTATTGGTATTAATGATGGATAATATGAATGGGGAGGAATAATATAAAAATTTATTTTATAAGTTGATCAACTGAGGTTTAAAAAAGTAGATTGAGATGAAGATAAAGTCCAATGTGTTCCATACAAAGAAGAGGGATATATCAAATTCCTACTCAATGGAAAATTAAAGGATCAATTTACTAACTATTTGAGGATGTTAGAATCTTAATATGAGGATCAAGGTGTAGTAAATTGTGAAAACTAGTGGGAAGATGGAAATTTGTGAAATTTCATAATTATCATCCATTGGGAAGTTGGAGAACATGATGGCATTTCCTGTTAGCATTGTGTAATGTTTTACTAGGGTCAAGGGAAAAACTTTCCATCTAAAACCAATTATCTATATAATGAAAGAATCCATGGGTTGAGTGTCTAACAAATAATGAAAATGAGTATTATTTAAAGAAAAAAACATTTAAATATCCTTGTGTTATATTCCTTTTATCTATTGCATCATTCCGATATTGCTAAGTGACACATGAAGATATGTTTGAGTCTTTAACCATTCAAAGAGATTAAATTAAAAGAAAAAATTCATAAATATAGATCATTGATTCACCCTTCCTGTCATTGATACCCCAATCTTGGGAATCTTAGCAACCACATTTATACTAATCAAACAATTAATCATCTTTTGAATAAATTTTTTCCCCATTTACTAATAAAAATTGATTGTCCCTAATAAAAAATAACCCTCTAATCATTCCAATTTAATACTAATTTCAACCTATATGATCACTTCACAGTGTGAGAATCGAAATACTCTTCTTTATTAAGTCATGCTTCTAAACGTATACATTTCACATATATATGGATGAGTATACAAGAACCTTGAACATCTTTGATGTCAACATAAACTAAAATAAGAACCCCAATTATGAATAAAAATCTATAAAACTCAATTCTAAAACATGATCTAAACTATATACAATCATCTAATACATACCATTGAGTTCAGATCCAAAATAATTTATATAGGAGAGTAATTTTTTAATAGACCAATGATCTCCCATATAGTTTTATAGACTTTCATGAAATCGTAGATAACTGATCATGTTAATGATTACATTATTATATCACTTCTATCACCAAAATCATGAATTTATAACAAAAAAGTTCTTAAAATAATCATCACTGAACCAATATCGTATTATCAAAAAGGAATTAAGATACTAACTCAGTGATAATAAGTACATCAATCCACTTATATTTTCACAAAACCTCTTGGATATTACTTATAATACTATAATGTATTTCTAGTCTTAAAAATATATTCTCTTGATACTTTTTGTTTATATCATGAAGAATTTTACTTCTCAACTCCTTGATATGGTATCATGTTCCCTACTATTAGAAATTTCAAAAGTACCATGACCTAAGAATATTTGATCATATAATAATTCATCATGAAAATTTTAAAGTTGAACTTCAGTATTCTGATTGAAAGAGTGAAAAATAGAGACATCATGATTAGAAGATGAATATATTTTTCATATAATGTCAAATATCTTGGTTCATCCATTAAGTATATTGGATCATCGATAATAAATAATTTTGAAAATCACTTGATGAATCCTTCCATTCATTAATTACTGTAACCATTTAGTTTGAATGAAGTACATTATGCTAACTACATTTAAGGAGTATTCCTAATGAGAGTCCCATAAAAACATCCAATGAAATAACAAATCAACATAAATGATTCCATTCTATTATCCTATACTTGATGAATATGTTCAAAATTAACTGACAATAATCTTAGACAATGGAAATATTTTTTAGCATCCTGTTACCTTAATTGGGTTAGTTTTCCCTCTTTCTAAGTTCCCTTCATTATTCAAGTCCTTAGAAGCCATTTTCCAGACATTCTACATGCTGCAGAGTAGGTACACATCAAGTACTTGAGGTACACATCATTTACTAGCTGCTAGATTCAAGTCATGAAAGAGTAGATCATGTTGTGAGTAGGTACACATCATGTAGGATTTAAAGGTCAGTTTTAACTCGATGTGATTGGTTATTTGGCATAAATTATCCAGCATGGCCTACACATTGTGACCAAGGGGTACACATCGTGAGCCGACCTGTTCCCAAGTTAAATTCATGATTTCAGGAGTTTTTATTGTTCTTTTTCACTCCAGACTTCATGGATCTCAAAAAAATGAAGTTCTAGTTCATTTTTTAGAGACTGTACTTCTTCCGGATCGATCCGACTAGTGTTGGATATTCGTTGCGTTTATGGTGCATCTTTCTGGGTAAGTGATCATTCTGATTCTTCCTAGATTATGATCATGGTATCAACCTAGCCTTTCTTTATAGGATCCTTTGATACAAGTTGGTTGATCTGTGTTTCCTTCTTCTAGATCAATTGTAAGATCTCACTCTAGAGGCCTTTTCCCCCATTGGTTGTGGTGTGGAGGGCGTCCTTCTTCAAGTTATGTGGGTTTCCTCTCTTCCACCAACCTTTTGTGTTTATATTTGAACAAATATTATCGTGGATTGGATTCTAGAGTCTCTGTTGGCATTGTTGGGTTTCATTCTTGGATTTGGATTTCGTTGCGGGCATGTGCAACCTGAAATTTGAGGTAGGCTCTTTCTTCTCTAGCCAATAACAATGAACTTGCTTTTTTTTCATTACAATTTTTTTTATAAATTGATTTATGAAATTTTCATGATTGTTATGTGTGTTGAAAAAGGGTTTTGAAAGAGAAATGGGTTTCCCTGGCTTTTGAAAAATGGATTATAAATGGGTTTGAATGGTTTACAAGGCATGGAAATGGGTTTGTGAAAAAGAGAACATGGGTTACCTTGGGTACCTATGTGGAAGGTTTAGCTTGAGGCCATCATCCATTTCTTTGTGATTATCAAGGAGGGTTGTCTTGGGGATTTCCTATATTTCCTTGCCCCACTGTTCTAGGGGACCGATAGTGATGTTTTGGGGGGTTTACTCATGGGGTATTCCTCTCCTTCCTAGGCCTATGATCTTGGATCAGTTTTTGTGCATTGGATTCTAATGGAACAAGTAGTTTTCTGCCTAGAACAATAGTATTACTTGGTGTGTGATACCTTTACTTATGTTTTTTATTACTCAGATTTCTAAGTTAGACATGATATGCATTTTTATGCTTGTGGAAAATGTTATGGAATAAATGATTTGAAATTATTATACCTTCTTTTTTTAGAACTATGGAAAATAGAAATGTTTTTCATATTTTTTATAGAACTACTTTATTACTTATCTTTCCATGTTTTATTTTAAAAACGATCCTACACGATTTTTTATACAGAGACTTGTTATGGAACACCTAGGTGGGATCAAACTGAGTTTGTCAGCTCACACCATGTGCACTACTTCGCCGGTGTGTAGACCTTTGTTTATCTTCCAGTGTAGGGAAAATAATGTTTCCACAATTATGTGGCGAGGTTCATGTTAGATGGGATGGGCAGCTGGTGGTGAGATGGTGGGGGGTTTTTCCACAACATCATTTGGTGTAGAGTTTTTCTTCTAGTCCTTTGTAGTTGGACTTGTCTTTTGGGTTTTGATACATTTACAATTGTTCTTTTTCCATGGTTTTCCTTATAGTTATAGATTATACATTTTTTAGTATTCTATTGTTCCTTTATATGTATATATATATATATGTATATATATATATATATTTTCCTTAAGGATGTTCAAGTTGGGAGAAATTGTTCCCTTGCTTTTGTCATTTGATGCCCGATTGCTTGTTGCCATTCCATGGGGATTCAGAACATCCTCTAGGTATGTGACAGATCTGGTTAGGTTTCATGTTTGTGGGTAACCCGGGTCAGTTCATTATAGTTTGATATTAGGGGGAGTTTTTGTCCTCAATAATCTTTTCTTGGTATGTCTGTTAGACTGGAGATTGGATTTTCGGTACTTGAGAGGTATGTTGCGATGAGTTCCTGGCTAGCTCTTATCATAAATAGACTCATGTTACCATGGTTTTTCATGATATGTGTCTCAATATTTGGAATTTACTTTTAAAATTTCAGTTTATATTTATGGGTTTTCTAGTTTGAACTGAGACTTGTTCTATGTCCGATCAATCTTATGTTTCGGTATGCAGCGGTAGGCCTACAAGATGTCTTCCACAGGTTCCTCAGGAAGATGCAGTTGATGATACTCATGGAAATCTGATTATGGATTATAATATCATCAAGACTATCATACGGGAAGTCTGATATGTCAATTAGGATGTGACACGAGTTCAAAATGAAATTCTTTAAGTACAACCAGGAGTTAGTGGAGAAAGCTATCGATCACGAGAAGCCACCGTCCTTTAAAAGGGAGACTGAACTTCAAGAGGCAGAGGATTGTCTAGATATGATTGATAATATCTTTGAAATACTAGTTATATATGAGAATATTAGGGTGACGTACACAATGTTCTGACTCGAGGGTTCAGACAAGCATCGGTGGGACACTATGATCTAGGCATACAGACATGGGGGCTTGGATTGGTAGGTTTTTAAAACCCTGTTATTTCAGTTGTTTTTATCCAGAGTCTCTGATGTTGGAAAATATCTAGAGTTCCAATTATTGAATCATGCAGAGTGTTTAGTTTCAGCCTATATCATCTATTTTTCTAAGCTTGTATGTTTTTTCCTGATGTGGTAAGGAATGACCAGCTAAAGGCATAAAAGTACCTGTAGGGTTTTTTACCGGACATTAGATCACATGTGTTCAAGTTGAAACTTTCTACATATGTGGAGAGAGTGGACATAGAAATGACGGTAGATATGGACATGACAAGAAAATTTGGCTTCACCTCCTCTTCTATTCCAACTGGTTATAGCTTCAGTGGCATGCATGGGGAGAAGAGGATGTGGAAGGACCATCTCAGGAGTGGGGGCGGTAGGTCTTAGCAGCAATCCTCCTCTGCACCATCTTCTATAGCCATCCTCTAACTTGCTACATTTTAGTTAAGGGGGGTCACACCAGAAATTCTTGTACAGTTCCCATGAAGACGTGTGTTTCGTAGTTCCTTGAAACATGTGTTATAGATTTAAGAATCACTGTTTCTAGGTGGTTTCCATTGGATTTATTCATGGAACTAGAAACTTCCAATAGTTCTTTATCCAAAGAGGACCTACTTTCCAAAGGTAGGTGTTTGTTAAGTTTTGAACTTTACGATATTTAAGAACGTGCATTGGTCGAGAGAATGGGAGGTCAAACTCATCACAACCTTTTGGGGGGAATTATTGTCTACTCCAGGACTCCCTTTTTAATATTAAAAACTTTTCATGAATCCTTATTAATTCACCATGTATATCATAAGTATCCCTTGGAATTTATAAACACTTATTAACATGTGTAAAACATTATAATCATCGATATGTATTCAAGGTTCTCCATTAATGGAAATATCCGTATGTATTTGATGTTTTTCATAAATGGTGTCCTCTAATATACTGATTAGAGATTATTTTAATCATCATTGTGATGATTTTGGTTTTTAAGCCACTCAGTGGGGCACTCTGGAATTTATTATCAACTAGGGAGACGAAGTTTTGTTTTGATCTTCAAATCATGCCCGTAAAATGGGATACCTATGTATCCTTATAAAAGGAATCAGAACCCTCGTAGTTCGGTGTCGATTAATAGGACACATCATACCTTTTAATGTCATGTGATAAGGACCTCTAAGCAGAAGGTGCTCAGTTGAAACGTAGTGTGGCACTTATGTTGAAGCAGCCAAAGGAACTTGGAAGGGATATGGGTTTCCATGTAAGATCAGACCCTGTTGGGAATATGTCCCAAAGAGAATATGGTTGATTTGAAATATTGGGTTTGAACCACAAGGAGGCTTCATACGTATCCCATATGGATGGGAATTGAAGCCCACGCAGTTCGATAAGTCTCGTAAGAGAGTATGGTCCTTTGAGAGAGATACGTTTGGGATTACTTCTTGGAAAGGATGCCTTGATGATCTGGGGTTTAATTTGGGGATTATTCCTAAGGAGGATGCCCAGATTATGGGAATTAGGGTTGGATTCCTGAGGAGGATATCTGATGAGCTCGAACCTTGAGGAGGCTTCCTACGTATCCTGGTTTTAAATAGGAATCAATGTTCTCTTAGTTCATTACAATGAATGTTTGTTCACATGTTGTAACCATCACATATCTCTAAGCCCACATGAGTCATGCTCAGTGTGAGACATAAAAGGATATGAAATATTGAACAATGACACTTAACAGTTTAAAATGTTTCCTCCATGCTGATGGAAGAGGGTGTGTCGACTATGGAAGAGGGTGAGGTGATGAACCTACCCTCTATTCTATTTACATTGGGAAGGGTCCAATGTAAGGATGAAGGGGTGGAGATGAGGGGATAATACCTATATGGATACCATGAAATTGGTTCTGGTAGGGGAGGGAGACTTCTCTTATGCTTGTGTGGAACAACAAGTGCGATGTGTACCTTCTCTAACAAAGACCTGAGGTTCCGAGTTGCCTTTTTGAGAAGGGAGAGGCCGGTAGCCAACCCTCCTCCAAACTGGGAACTTCCTAAAACTGTTTTAGGGAGAAATGTCCATGTGAATGTGGATGTAAAAACCCACAAACATCCCATGAATTTTAATCCCATTGTGAAAAAATGTGGGAAACCTATGACCGTGGAAATACAAACACAAATAGGAGACAAGCTGATGTGCTTTCCCAAAGGCTTGAAAAGTTAATAGGTTTTTGTGGAGGATTCAACTTAGCCCCTTTCAGATAAGGGAACCAAGGAATGAGATAAATTTCCATGAATGGCTTTTAAAAAGGGTACTTGAGTTGGTCGTGTAGGTCCCTCGCACATGTATGCCGCCTAGGTACCCCGCGTAGCTGTACCGCATAGGTATACCACACAAGTATGGTGCATAGGTATACCGCGCAGGTATGGTGCATAGGTATACCGCACAGGTATGACATGCAATTATACCATACATGTATGGTGCGCGAGTATACCACACAGGTATGGATGATGACTAAAGAATGTGAAGAACTTACAAACATTCTTATCCCATTTAATTATCTCTTCTCTTGTGTTTTAGAGAGCTACCTGAGACAATTTGAGGGATCTAGGAGAAAGAGATACGCAATGGGAGCTTCAGAGAGTCTTTCACTTTTTTTAGTCCCTAAATGGGGAGCCCAAGAGCTCTATTTATAGGAATGGATGGGCCTGGTCAAATAAATATTGCCCGCGCAGGTATTTCACGTAGCTTGGTCGCGTAGGTATTCTATGTAATTGAACCAAGCATCTTCTGGAACAGAGCTGTAGTGCGGGGCTCCTCTGTGTAGGCAAGTCATGAAGCTCCACTGCGCATGTGCTCCGTGGAGGTGTAAAAAATCATCTGGCACAGAGATCTACCACAGAGGTCAGCCGCGTAGGTCAGTTGCACAGGTCGGTTGTGTAGGTCCTCCATGCAGATCCGTGGAGTTATTCTATTGCGAAGATCTTTGGGAGTATTGTTGACATTCCTTTTTTACTTTTACAACATTGCTTTGGGATCTGAAAGATCCGGATTTCTTCTTCATAGTCCATTTAGTTAATTTCTCAACTAGTGTCAATAAAATCCCCCCCCTCATGACTAGAACCAAAACATACAAAGAGGGTCAAGTCCTAAGGTGAACGTTTCAGAATAGTGCAGGTTTACCACACATCTGCTTCATGGAGGTATGACGCGAAGAGGTTGCATGCAGTCTGGACACGTAGGTCTTCAGTTGCCTATAAATAAGTCTCACCCTTCATGATTATTTTCATCATCTGTGCTTTCTCTAAAATTTTGTATCTCTTGTTGCATAGCTCATTCGCCCAGCTCTTATTGTGTTGTGATCTCATGTAATTTCTTTGAAACTTTTTCAAGGTAAAATTAATTATGCGATGGAGATACGCCAAAGGACTTTACCGATGGGGTTGCACTACGATCCTTGGAAAAGTACCTACGTGAAAGACCTCATCGAAGGACCTACACGATAAGCCTCATTGAAGGACCTATGCGACAGACCTCATCGAAGGACCTACATGATAGGACTCATCGAAGGACCTACGCGAACAGTGTCCTTTTCCAATTTTTTTTGATTTCCTCTTTAAAATTCTGACCTGTAAGTTTGGTAATTCTTTTTTCAGAAATAATGGCTCATTTGATGAATAATACTGAATAAGCTAAGGCTCGCCAAAATGAAATGATTATGATCATCAGACCAGAATATTATGACATTGTTGAGAGTACTTTTCATGGGCTATGGAAGGGTCTGATTCTGTACCAACGTGACTACACACAAAGCCCTTATTTACCCTTTTACGGGTATGGGATTTTGCAAGATTCCCATGTTCCATCTATTAAGAAGTACTTTCCAAAGAATTGGTTTCTTCAATACTCCAACTATAACTGCATGAATATTAGTGAAAGGGGGTTTCCAATACAAGAAAAAATAGTCCCTATTAGTTTCATCCTTCATAATAGTGGTTGAACTCCTTATATTAAAGATCATGTTGTATAGACATGGCCATATTGTTTTGATTCCAATTTTCATGCTTCAAAAATAGATCAATCTAATGGTTGGAAAGGAGATAGGGACCTTTGTTCTTGAGGGGGTGTTAAACCTGAGTGGATGTGGGAATTCTGGGTACATTGGACTTATGCAGAATTCAGAAAATAGTTATCAGACATTCATATCTATGAAGCTATCTAGATGGGGAAAACCTTTGTTTATAAAAATGAATTCATTCCTGAATTACTAAGCCAGTGGATTCCACAAACAAATTCCATTCATTTGATGCATGATGAAGTTGGTATTAGTCTCTAAGACATTTATCAAATAACTGGAATTCTCATTCTTGGGGAAATGTATGATGAATTCATTCCGACTAATACAACATGGGGTAATGATTCTAGAACACCACTGCTAACTCATGAATTATTTAATATAGTGAATAATTTACCTAAGGACAAGAAAGATATTAATGCCAGAGTGTGGATGGAAGCATTCTTAGAACCAACAACAGAGGAAGGTCCAACCTGTGGGCATCCTACTATTTTTCCTTCTGCAGATAACCGAGGCCGTTCAGGTACATATTGGCCGACACTGGAAATAGGCGATTATAAGCACTGGGGATATAAATTCAAACCATATATAGAGGCAAAAGTACGCTTATCTGACTTCCTTTATATGTGGATAAGTGTTTATTTGCTTCCAGTCCATGAATCCGGAGGTGGTGTAAGATCGGGGGCTTTCATCATTGTTGCTAAATTGGTTGAGGGGAAGTATATTGGGCAAGAAACCACTCTATTAGCAAGAATTTACCATCTCCTACTGTATTTATACAATGGGAAGGCTCCATTTAGGATTTCGGGGCCATTTCAAGTGTTGTGGGGCTATATTGCGTCACATTTTTCTTCATACTCTATGTTAAATTCAGTCAGAGTTCCAAAAGGTCAATTCACCCCATTTTTAAATAAAGTTTCTGGTATTAAACCTCTAAAATTGAGACCTAATGAGATGTTGAAGGTATTGAATGTCTCAGGAGAATTCAGCTTCTTTCCTTTTGGTAACCCACCAGTTGGAAGACTTAGTGATGTTGGTAAAGAAAATAATTATGAGCTAAGATCTTATATGATGGAATTTATGGATGGCATATTATGAACCAGGATTGATGGTGAAATTATCAACGAGGATTTTATTCCCTATAGGTTTTCTCATTAGTTCAGACTCCTTCCACAATAAAACACTTTTCCACCTATGTATGTCAGACAGGAGAAACACCCAATGGTAGTGTGACAATTATTTTTCTAATGGCTTTTGAGGTATCCAAATTTTCAATTACGCTACCTCCACCCGATGCATCGATTGGATTGGTAGCTGGGTATGAAAAATCTTGGGCCTCTTCATATCCTCAAAGGGATTTGACAAATGGAATATGTTTAGTGGTGGCTACGGGGACTATTGCACATGGAATTCATGGTAAGAAGTCCAAGTCTAGAGATGATACAGATGTTTCGGAGGTTTCAGAGCCCTCAAAACATCCCCACAGGAGGTATACCAGGAAGACCAGAGCTATAGAAGAAAAACCTCCAACGCCAAGGTGATCCATTCACCACCATCAAATAGAGATTCCTATTCTATCTATTGAGCTTTCTGAAGAAAGGAGGCATGAAGAAGTTTTCCAATCAGAAGGTGTTGAATCTCCACCACAGTCAACAATACCAAGATTGAATTATGTGCGATGTTCAGACATTCACATTGGGAGAGTGTAACCCATGATCTTAGGGATGCCTGAGTATTTCTCCAGCATGGAATTTGAATACCAGATATTGGTGACATCAATGCACCTTCTGATTGCAATCCAGACAATAACTTGGCTGAATTATAGAAGTATATTGCAGAGCTTTAGGTTTTTATATATGCAACTGATGAACAAACCCCAGCCTCTAAACAAGTATCTCATATGCTGTACTTAGGAGTCTGCGAAGGGGTAATTATCGACTCTGAGGAAGAGTGGGATATTTATTTTAATACTGAGAATGTATTTACCATTTTATTTTGTCTCAACAGTATTTTACCATTTATCATCATTAACCTTGATGAAAATATATTTATGCAGCTTGAATGTAGAGAAGGAAGATCTCGACCAATTCTCGAATCACCTTAGTATGGTCCTGTAGACTCTCCTATTGACGCAACAAATGATTGTCCCAAGTTTCCAGAACTTTCTCTAGGAGCAAGAATCATGACTGGGGTAATGGAAATCGATAATCCTAAACCATTATCTCAAGTTTCCCCTACTAAGAGGAGTGTTTCAATCTCTCCCCATGCTTTTGAACAAAAACCCAAGAGAGAAATGAGATATAATCGAAGCATTTACCAAAGGTGTAAGTATTTATACGATCATTAGGGAATACAACTTGCTCAATATATTCTGTTAACCACATTTTATCCTCTTGTATGATCTATATATCTCTCCTCTCTCACAGGATTAAGAGTTGATTCTTCAAGACAAGAAAAAGAAGTCGCAAAGGAAACCCATGTTCATGCTGAAAAATCTGCAATTTTAGTAGATAAATCGTCAAAAGATTCAGCTATACATGCTCTTGGATCTATTGAGAGAGAGGAAAGTCTTGGTAAGATTAAATACGTTCCTCAGTTGCATTTATCATATAATCCTGAAATAATCAACACTGATATTCCTATTGCTTCCGAAGAAAGGAATGAAGATCCATGGAAATATAAGACCAATGCTGATGTTGATCCAAACCTGGAAATTCCGGATGTTGGCATACCAATTAAAGAGCCAACAGAACAAAATTTCAGAGGAGCCAATTTCAGCATCAACCAATGTTTGTTGGATACCTTAAATAGTGAGGATTCTGTAACATTTCAGGCCATATATAATGAAATGATGGACACCCATAATCCAAATACTGATATTCCAGGCCCCATCAAGGATTTTGGGGATTTTCATGAAGAATTTCAAGGACATAAGTACATATTCTTTTATTTTTTTTCATACATAATTTCCCTTTAAGTTGATACTTTTTTTAAAAGTTCACCTTATACAGCTTTATCTACAGAAAATGTTGCAAAGGCTCTTCTAGAACAGGGTGTTCCACCTTATCCTTCTGTTGGGGATGGAGAAATATCTACAGAGGATCCTTCATCAAGAGATGTTCCAGAGCCTTCAAATGTCCTAACTGAGCAAATTCAATGAAATTCCCCTTCTCAAGAAAAATTTACTCAAAACACCGAGGCTGAGAATACAGGAAATGAATCCAATCAAGTAGCTGACTTATTATTGGGTAAATATAATCAGCTGTTTAAATCATATTTGTTTCCTCCATTTGAAACTAATAATGATATTGATTTTATCATTTAGGGTTATCAATTTTGAGATCATAAGGAAAAGCTTCTACTGTCCCAAGAGAAGTAGAACAAGGAAGCTCTTTAAGTGACATGTTTCCACAATACATTTTACCTCATGGTAGTGACACAGATTCAGATTTAGAGATACAATATTCTCCTAGTATGGCACGTAAGAAGACATGGGATCATATCTGAATCATAATTGTCTAAAAGACATTAGATGAATTATTGTCCCATTTTTCAAAACTCTCAGTACTATTCTGTGTATTGGGATTTAGTGGATTTAATTATTGGCCAGTCTATGATGCCATGAAAGAGACTATTCATTGATGGGAGTAGGAGAATAAGCTACGAAAAGATTTTGAAGAGGCTAAACAACACATCAATATTAAGGGCTTCCAAGTAATAGTAATTGAGGCAGAGGCAAATCATAACAAGAAATCACTCGAGATTATCCAACAAATCAACGAAAGCACAAAGGAGTTGTTTTATCTTCAACAACAACTGGATGATGTTCATAAAAACTTGAGTAGTTGAATCAGACATTAAGAGAAACCCAATTAGAGGGGATAACTACCATTTCAACTGCTAAGAAAGCACGTCGTTAGGTAGAGGAGGCTAGAGTTTCTCAACTATCTCAACTTCAATAGGCAACCGATAGAGCTTATGAAGCGGTCCAGTAAATGAAAATTCAGGTTGAAAGTTTATTCTAAAACATGATAGAGAGGCTCTATTTTGTGGATGAACCTCTATTTTAATATGAATGAAAGAAATTTTGTTTTCAATCATAAAAATCTTCATTCCTGTTTTTCATGATTGCAATATGAAAAGTAAATGATGATAATGATTCCTTTATCTTAAACAATCATTATTATAATAATATGAATTAAGTGCACTAGATTTTCTTATTAAGCCGAGGGACCTAATGAGCATAATTTGAATATTTCTAGGGTTATATGGATAACTCCACAAATTTTGTATATTTTGACCTCCCTTTTTTTACTTCTCATTTTTACCTAAATCATACAAAAATGCATGTTTAGTGAGTTGGGACTCAACTTTTGTTTAGAATTCCCTTTTCATATTCTTAATCTAATGAGTACCGAGTCTTTTCTTACTGGCAGTTTAGAGTCATCCTGGTTGGACTGTAAAGGGATAATATTTAGGGTCAAATAGCTTTGACCATAAATTGTGAATTATATTGCAAACAAGAATTAGTGGCTAATAATTGCTTTAATATTCTTTAAACAGTTCCAAGTGGAATCTCGAGTCATCATTTTTATGGTCACCAAATCTAAAACCTGCATCAACATAAGGGGTTTATTTTCTAGGAATGACGTTACCATTATTTAACTAACCCATTATGGGGTCCAAGTTATGTAGGTCCAACTGGGGAATATACTATATAGACAAATAGTGGTATCTTTTGATTGACAGGACTATTATGTAGGCAACTTATGCAAGGCAGCCTAAGGGCACGTGCTACATAGTAAAGAAAAAGTGTTCTTTACGAATTTAAATTTTTTTTACTGATAGATTGGGGGAAATAATATTTAGGAGAGTTAAGACCGCTATAGATGGTTTTTCCAAGGAAATGAATTTTAAAAATGAAGAAGTGATATTTTATACCAAAATAATTCATGAAAAAGAAAACCATTTTTATACAAATTTGGCATATGAGTAATGGTTAAAAATTTATCAGAAAAGGGAATTTCTGATATCACACTGTGCAGTTTTAAGTCATGCAGTGAAGATATTGGTACTGTGCAGTTTTATGTCATGTAGTGAGGACATTGGTACTCTGCAGTTTTAAGTCATGTAGTGAGGACATTGGTACTCTGCGGTTTTAAGTCATGTAGTGAGGATTTTGTGTGGGTTTAATTTAAAGTCTTTAGCTCTGACCAAAGGTATGATAAAACTCTCCCAATTTCATGATAATTTCTTTGGAAACATACTATCATATACAGGTATGGAAGAGAAAACTGTAAACTATGATTTAGCAATTTCTGGAACTGAAGAATGATATGGGAAAAGGGAAAAAAGCATTAGAGGAAGTCTTTTTGAAGAACAAAGTTACCATTACTTGAGAACCCCATTATGGGGGCTGTATTTATGCAGGGCCAACTATGGCATATGATGCACAACCAAATAAAGGAATGTTTTTACTAACATGCCTATTATGTAGGCAACTTATGCAAGGCTAGCTAAGGGCACGTGGTGCATAGTCAAAAAAAAGAGCTCTCAGAAGTTTGAAGTTCTATTTGTAAAAGTCAAATAAAGTTTATGGAGATTCCGATTTTACAAAGAATTGAGTTTGATTTGTGGAGAAAGGTACCTGAATATGGGAAGGGTATTTCCAATCAAGATATCCAATGAATTGGAGGAACAAGACTTTTATGAAGGTCTGACCCAAACATAAAAGATTTGGTGTCCATAGTTTTAGGCCATAAAACTAGTACCAGAAATGGAAACAATATATAATATGTGGCCAAGTGATTTCAAGGTTATTTCATAGTGCATCGAACACATGGTGAGGAAAATATGTAAACCATGGTCTTGAAGATTTTTAGATTTTGAGAATGATAATGGAAAAAATATATTGGAATGACTGTTTCAAAATATAGATTCGTGTATATTGTCATCAAAGATTAAAGGGGAAAAAGATACTATAACTATTAACAAAGTTACCATTATTTGAAAAAATCGTTGTGGCAGCTGTATTATACCGAGCCAACTAGGTCATATGTAGCCTAGCCAAATAATTGCATCTTTTGGCTGATAGGCCTGTTATGTAGGAAAAGTATTCAAGGCTACCTAAGGGTTTGTGGTATATAGTCAGGAAAAAGAGCTCTCAGAAGTTATAAATCTTATCACCGGAAACCGTAAGAAAGATTATGAGGATCTGGAAATATTCAAGATTAAGAGTGTGAAATATGGATGAGGGTTTATGTTCAATATTTATGAGAAATATTTAAATCAATATTGACCATGAGTTTGATGTCCTTTACATAGATCTGACTCATATGTAAAATGGATACTTTCTTGGTTTCCTTTGAATGAATATGATGATGTGCAGTTTTAAGTCATGCAATGAGGACATTATACTATGCAGTTTTGAGTCATGTAGTGAGGACATTATAATTTTCAGTTTTGAGTCATGTAGTGAGTACATTGATAACCCCATAAGAAATTTAAAACACCTTATTTATATAAAGAATCCATTTACCCAGTTTCTAAGCCCACGTGAGTTATGCTCGGTATGATAAACAAAGAGTAGTAAGGGTTTATTTTATAATATAAAGGTGACCCAAGTGAGGAATAGGGGTGTTAAATTTCCATGTCATTTAATGTCATGCAGTAAGGATGAAAATGAACTGATGTGAAAAAAAAGAAATATTCTGACTAGATTAAGGGATAAAAAACCCAAGTGTCACTATGTGTCTTTCCGGGGAATGAATCAAGTCATACATAGTTCATAAAATATTCCCTATGTAGATTTGATTTTTAAACAAGAAATAAAACGGGTTTTATTCATGTAGCTGAGCCCAATATTGGATATTTAGGCATCTCTAAGTATCTCATTGAAAATGAGAGTCAAGACATACGTAGTTCTTGAATCAATCATTCCTCATGATAATGGAGTTTGACCTGTAGAATGGTGGATTCTCTACACATTCTGAGAGAACAGTAAATATTAAAATATAAAATGGTATAAGGAAAAAATCATATGTATTAAGGAAATGATATATATAGATATGATTCATATAAAGGAGGTGAAAAAGAAAATAAGAATATTTTGTGATTGTGGATGGGCCCAGAATTGGAGATTCAGGTGTCTCTATGTATCTCACTGAAAATGAGAATCAAGCCATATGTAGTTCAGGAAACATTGTCTCTATGCAGATCTGACTCCAATATAGGAAATATAGAGACTCATGTACTACTTAGAAGTAGTGATGACGTCAATGATTTTTCTTATGGAAGCTTCTAATGTCAAATAGAGAAAGCATTAGTTGTGCATATGATGTCATGCAGTTTAACGTCATGCGACAATGAAAAAGAAGCTACACACTTTAACGTCATAAAACATGGATTCTTATGGTTGTTATGCAGTTTAATGTCTTGAAACTAGGACATGGGTGATGTGTAGTTTTATGTCTTGCAGCAAAGACCTTATACTGTGCAATTTAAAGTCTTGTTGTGAGGAGTAATGTGGTTGTTATATAGTTTAATGTCCTGCAACTAGGACATGGGTGCTATGTAATTTTATGTCTAGTAGTGAGAAATATGGTGTATAATTACACAAATTATTTCTTCAAAAATCTTGCATTGGTTGGAGATGTAATGAGCTCTCCATCCATTGAGATTAAATCATAAGCTCCATTTGAATAGACCTTATCTATGGAATAAGGTCCTTCCCATTTTGGTTCATGTTTTGGAGGTCTCATTCTAGAAATCATTGGAGTACTAAAGACCAATACCTATTCCCATTTAAGGAATGAATGAAAGAAAACTTTCTTATTAAAATATCTCACTATTCTATTCTGATAGACTTCTAAATGATGAAAATTATGAAATTTTTTCTCATTTAATCGTTCCAAATCATTGAACCATTTCTGAGAACTTTCATCTGTAGACAACTGATTACAGATTGCAACTCTATGTGAATTCAATTGTATTTCAATTGGAAAAACTGCTTTAGTTCCATATACCAATTAATAAGGAGTTTCTTGGGTAGTAGTATGGGTAGTTTTCTGATAAGCCCATAAAGTATTCAAATGTTTATCAGGCCATGATTTCTTATCTTTATCCACCATCTTCTCGAGTATATTTGATAGAGTATTATTGAAGGCATTTATCTATGCATTAGCCACTACATGACAGTGGGATGAGTGGCTGGACTTGATATTATTTTCCTGATATAACTTTTTTACTTCATCAGAACAAATATTGGTGCCATTGTCTATCAAAATAGTATGAGGGACGCAAAATCAAGTGATGATATTAGTTTTGAAAAAACTAACAATGCTTTTGTCTCTAAATCCCTTTAGAGGTATTTCCTTAGACCATTTAGAGAAGAAATTAGTAGCAGTGAGAATACACTTGAACTACTTAGCCGTGGCTGGAGGATAAGGCCCTACTACATCCATTATCCATGTGGAAAATGGCCAGCAGTATTTAGCTGTATATAGAAACTCTGGGGGTTCATGAATGAAGTTGTCATGCACTTGATAGGGATGAAATTTTTTAGTTAAATCTGTATAATCTTGTGTCATTTAAGGCCAAAAGTATCCAAGCCTTTATATATGATCGGAGAGTCTGTGCCTAGATTGGTGGGAACCACAAGCTCCTGAATGTACTTCTTTCATGACAGCTACGATCTCTTCTCCATCAATACATCTGAAGATAATTCCATCAAATCCTTGCTTATAAAGGATCTTTTGGTTGTGTGGACTATCATAAAGAGTAAAATTAGCTGCTTGTCACCAGATCATCTCCTTCTTAGCCCTATCTGGTGGAAGTACCCCATTTTGAAGATATTCCATGATGGATGTTCTCCATCTTGTGGTATGACCATATGGTTAAGAAATAGGGAAAATTTCATCAATTTACACCATTCTAGTTTGAAAAGAAGGTAATACCCCATGACAATGGGTTATGCAAATAACTGTCTCATCCCGATTTGGATCTGCCAAGGCTGGAGTTGCATTAGCCAGTGCATCTTCTTGGGAATTTTGTGATCGCGGGACAAAGGCCAATGTTGACTCTAAAGGAAATTCAGCCATTAACTCTCTAATGTAATCACACAAAGGGATTAACTCTTCTTTTCTAATAGAATATTCCCAATTGATTTTTTTGATTACAAATTCTGAAACACCTTTTACCTTTAAATGATCCATTTTCACCCGAAAGTCCACTTCCAAACCTACGATGAGTGCTTGATACTTTGCTTCATTGTTGGTACCACATTCCTATAATAAGAAAGAATAAGGTAATAATACCTTTTCAGGGGAAATAAGGACAATTCCTAATCCAAACTTGTTGAGTTTAGGATTTTCTAGTCACTTCCCTATTGGACTTCTAAAAGCACCATCAAAATAAATTTCCCATGTTTGAGAATTATCTTGAATAGAGAAGACCTATTCATCAAGAAGTTTAGTATTAAATGATGTGTCTTCCATAGATGGGTTCTCATCAAGGAAGTCAGCCAGATCTTGGCCTTTTATTTCCTTTTTAGGCACAAAATCGATATCAAACTATTGAAAAATAACCACCACCATGCTAGACGTCTTGTAAGCATCAGACGACTGAGGATAAATTTGAGCGGGTTATTATGAGATACTAATTGGACCTCATGATATTGCGGGTAGTGTATTAATTTCTGAACTACAAAGATTAATTCTAGGCCACACTTCCCAATACTTTAATATCGAGTTTCCACATCAAGCATAGTGCGAATGAGATAATAAAGGCTGTTTTCATTCCCAACATCATTCTTTTGGGCGAGGAAGGAACCTAGTGATCACTCTAAAGCTGTCAAGTAGAGAATAAGTGGTTTTCCTTCAATAGGTGGCATCATTTATGGTGGACACAATAGATATTTATTGATTATATCAATTACTTCTTGGAAAATCTTAGTCCATTGGTAGGTATCTCCTTTCATCATTAATCCGGTGATAAAGTGCCGAATATAGGACAAGTGTCCTTGAAGTCCTCTTAATTATTTAAAATTTCTAGGAGGTGACATACCAAAGATTGATTTTGTTTTCTCAGGATCAACTTCGATACAATGATGACATACAATGAAGCCAAGAAACTTTCCTAAGGTTACCCCGAAAGGACATTTTAACGGTTTCATCTTCAAATTTTGTTGCTAAAGTTTGTGAAATACGGTTTCCAAATCAGCGAAGTGATTGGAACATTGTTGTTATTTGACTACCGAATCATCCACATAACATTAAACGAATTTACCTAAGAAGGGTTTGAATATATGGTTCATGGCATGTTGGTATGTTGCCCTTAAATTCTTTAAGCCAAAAGGAATTACCCTATAGCAAAACACACCTTTAAGAGATCTAAAGGATACTGATTCTTCATCCACTAGAGCCATTATAATTTTATTATACCCTGAGTAACCATCCATAAAGGAAATAGCTTCATAGCCAGCCATTACATCACTTAGATGTTCTGTAACCGGGACTGGAAAATCTTCCTTAAGACAATGCCGGTTAAGATCTCTGAAATCAATGCAGACTCTAATTTTCCCATTCTTATTTTTCATTTAGACAAAATTTACCAGTGATTTGGGATACTGAACTTCTCTAACAATCTTAGCCTTTATAATCCTATCAACTTTATCTTCAATTTTAGAGGCATGAGTAGGGTGTGTTCTCCATGCTTCTTGCTTGATTCTAGAATGTTAGTTCGGAAAACCCAAATGATGGGTGGATAAATAAGGATTAGGACCCAGAATTTCCATATAATTCCAATAAAATATATCTCGATGTTGCTTTAGAAAGTATGTATACACCTCTTTCTCTTTAGATTTCATGGCCACACTAATTAGAGTGTGGCATGGATCTTCTTCTGTACGTAGATTTATTTCTCTGAGTTCATTCACAGTGGTAGAGACACCTTATTAAAATGTGAGAGGATCGTCCCTGAGAACTTAATTTTCTCCCTTGTTATGTGTTTCCTCTTCTATTTCCATTTTCATAGTGGAAGACAAGGAAATACACCCATAGTTAGGAGAGGATTCGGTATTTGAACATCCTGAAGAAGAAGCCACCATATTTGACCCTACTGATGAAGAAGGGTCTTCCTATGTTAAAGAGGGATTTATAGATTGAGAATCAATATCTTTTTCTTCCTCTAACATTGCTAAAATTTATTCTATTCTGATTGACGAAGTAGAGGCTCGTTGTAGTTCAACAGATGAAATGAAAGCATCTCTATTCAGGCTGCCATCATTTCTTGGTGTATCAATAATTTCTCCCATGTTATCAGGATCAATTGCCACAATTGATATTATGGGAATTACTAGATGAGTGCATGGATTTGGTTTTATCCTTTTAATTTGATTGATGGGTAACACATAATATATACTCAAATGCATGAATGGATTTGATGGAATCTTTTCCAGTCCATTTGGAGCATTAACTCTGGTTATTTCCTTCATCATGGAAATCGTTGTATTTGTGTGATAAAACTCTGCCTCAATTTATTGAGATTCACATGTTCTGAATAGTGACTTGTCACTATAGAATGTCCCAATTTGACCATTGAAATAGTATTTCAGACTTTGATGGTGTGACGAAGGTAGGGCTGCATGCTGATTCAACCAAGGCCTTTCAAGCAGAATATTGAAGGCTGTGTCCTGGCGAACAACCAAGAAATCTGAATTAGACATAAGATCTCCAAACCAAGTTCTAAGTTTAATTTCACCCATAGGTTCTTGTTCATTCTTTTTATATCCTTTCAACATTAAAGTCGAAGGAGATAAGTCAAATTCAGTCAAACCAAATCAATGAAGTGTACGAACGTGAATGAGGTTGACCCTGTAGCCATTATCAATGAAGGCTTGTCGGATATCTATGTCATTGACCATTCCAGACAAATACAAAGGTCTGATATTCCCATGTACCACATGGTCTTCATCTTCATCTGTAATATATATGACTACATGACATTCTATAGAATCATTCTCTATACGGTAAACCTCAGCAGCAGCAACATCAGTTTAAAATTCTTGAGGGCTTGGCAAAGACTCAATGAGTGCCTCTCGAAGATCTTTGGTAGGATCGAAGCATCTAGAATTGAAAACTTGTCTGGTACTTGGGCCAATTATTTCAAAACATCATACTATTGATCCTAAGGTCCGTGTTTCCTAGTATGGAGATGTACTTTTTCATGTGCTTTGGAAGTTGATGCTTATGTTGTAGATGTACTTTGTGTTGAAGCAGTAGTGGGAAATACTACTGACTTTGGTAAATTAGACTGACTAAGTCTATTCATCGGTAGAAAAGAAGATGGTGTGGCTTCTAATCGGTCCTCCAGAATAATTGTTCCAGAACTAGACTTGTTTTACATGGAAGAAACTCCTTGTTTTTGTTGAGCTTGCAAAATGGATCTTCCATGAGTTTCTGCCGCATATATGGTTTGAGTAGGGGTAGAATTAAAATGGTGGTTTTTGGAATTCCCACGTCTTCCCCTATATCTTCAACCTTGTCCTCTTCCCCTAGTTTCCTAATTAGGTATAAATAATTCTAGCTCAAGACAATCAAAATCACCATTGGCACAAGGATCCGTTAGATGGATAACATTAACCGAACCAATGATAAATTCTTCATCTAATGAGGATTCTACCTGATAAGTTACTTTTAATTGTACCATTTGGTGGGGCAGTGCCTGTTATTTTGAAACAGATGGCATAAAATCTTCCAGGGTTATGGAAAACTTTTCCCTTGATGTCATCTCATCTACTTCTGACTCCTCTTTATCCTTATGAACAATTTGTTTCATTGAGGAATTACCTTTTAATGAAGATGGATTTGCTATGGAAGGAGAGGTAGAAAACACAATTGGTTGTTTAAACTGTGTTTGTAAAATAGAATGACACATTTTGATCACTTTCCTGATCATCCAATCATCATAATTTTGGACATTTTTACTTTTATCTTCTTGTCATTCACCTTCTTTCTCTGGATCAGTAATTGTAACACATGCTACTTGAGCTCATGAACATTTAAATTTCACTTGTCCAGAGTCTACCATCTTTTTTAGAAGGTATTTGAATACAAAGCACTTCTAAATGGGGTGCTCCAATATCAGATTAAAGGGACAATAATTCAAACAATCTTCATCTCTGTCTTTATTTTGATTATTTGGTCTTGGAAACTGAACCAAATTATTTTCTAAGGATGAAATGAAGTAGCCAGGAACATGATCATTATTGAAAGAATAAAATTTATTCTTTAATTCATCAAACGGTTTCCTCCTTTTATCTCATTAATCATCTTGACAAGATAGTCGTTGATGTTGATGCTCAGGAGGCGGAGCCATTCAGTATGATGCATGTCTTGATGTAGAAGAAGGTATAGGTGCCTATTTGAGTGTGACTGTAGCATCTTCTTCCTTTCCTATTATCCTTCCTAGAACTGATGGAATTACATGATTATTAGCATTAGTATCTATAGTAGAGTCTTCTATCTACTGAGAGATTGATGTAGGGTCCTAAAACTATCTTGAGTATTTCATCGGGATCAATGGTGTGCATAATTCATCATGCTGATTCTCAACACAGATTGGCAACAATTCTTCTTGAGGGAGTTCTAAACTTAGGGAATATGTTAATATCATCGATCGAGCAATGAAATCTGAAACAATTTCATTCTCTTTTTGTTTACAATTGGTAAGGTCAGAAATTGTCGTCTTTGGTAGTGTTGAGATAAATTGAAGAAGGAATTTCAGATAGTGATCTTCCAACCTAGTAATTGATTGAGATTACAAACTTGTATACCAAACAAAAGTTGGTCCTTGTAATGAATACACAAAACACATGATCTTAACAGCTTGTTGTTGTTGAGAAGTTCATATTATAGGATCACAAAGAGAAAAAAAATGTGTTAAGTGTTTTTCCGGATCTCCCAAACCATTGAAAATTGGGATTGTGGTATTCAGAAAATTTGGTGGGGGAGGAATTGAATCCACCTATTCAGGGTAAGCTCTATTTTCCGGCTGAATTGGTGCACGTGATTCCTCCATTTCTTCCAATCAGGTCATTAATGCCTTAATTGTGTTCATAAGAATTTGGGGAATATCAGGATGAGCTGTATTCTATATAGGTATAACAACTGGAGTTTGAGTAGGTGCAATGACCGGTAAGACTACTGATGGGGGTTCTGATATCTACCTTGGATAACCCATGAGAACATGTCTATTAAGATGTATGTGATCTTGTCTTTATTGTGTACCAAATGGAGGTAATTCATTATCCGCATCTATAGTTACTACAAATCTCTTTTGTTGAGGAGCTCCTACAGGATTTTCAAGTTGAGGACTTTCTTGGGGAGTATGTCTAGTAGAAATGCTATTTTGAAGCAACTCTGTATTGATTATTTTCAACTCCTTCATTTCCTCTTATTTTTGTGAAAATATCTCTTCAAGTGAAAGAGATTTACCTTCTCTGGTGGAAAAGTGAGATGCAATCTTACTTTTTTCCTTTACCCTTGTTAGATGCTTTTCAGAGAGGGGGGAGTTGGTTATTTTAATGCATACCTAGATTCTGGGTAAGCCTCTTATTTTGGGTATGCACACCTCCTTTATTTGCCTCAGTGTGTACCGTATTATGGACAAGGACTTCATCTTCTGATTCCCCTGAATTGGACTTATTTTCTGGAGGATCTTCTGCATTGGTATTGATAACATTCACTGACTCATAATGCATTGATGCATTCTGTCAGTGTTTCTGCTAGATCGTCTCCATTTTTTCTTTAATGAGACTTCATTCTCCTATATAAAGAATTCCATGGAACTGTTCGGTAGACAATAACATGAAGGGAATCATTATATAGTTCAGTTGTATGCTTTCCTTGTGGCTTCTTCCCTAATTGGGAGAAAACTGACTTCCTTTGAGGAGGGGATTGTAGATATGAAAAATCCCCCAGCCTTACAGGCTGGGGTTGATCCTATTCTTCTTCTTCAAATATTTGAACATTGTTTAATGAATTTGAAGGTTGAATTAAATGAGCCCCATCCTGGAAAGCTGGGGTGATTCTTGAATCTCTATAGCTGAAATTAGGGAAACTTCTCTTCTGATTTTGCGGATTTTGGTTCAGACATTTGCTGGGTGCATTATCCAACAATCACTCAAATCATCTGTTTTAGAAGATCACTGTGCTATTTTAGACATTTTCATCCTCTAACACCTTGCATACTCTTAATGGGATTCTTGTTCAAGATTCTCCGATGCTTGATGTAAAAGTAGCTCAACAACTTCTTTTCTTTGGGCCAGATTCAGATGAGAACTAGTTGAGGGATGTTATTGAGTGTGCATTTGATTACATACAAAACCAATTGATTGGGGGCTGGACGTGGGCAATAACATTTCATGAAACCACTTTTGGTGGACTTTACTGATTTTGGAGTGTAGTGAAATGAAATGCTCCATATGCACCCCATCCTCTGATGAAAACACTAGAAGGGGAATCACAAATTAACTAGCATAGTCTATTTATATTATTGAAACATGCACGCTGAAGGGTTCTTTGCTGTTTTCAACCTTTGGATGTTGGGAAACTGAGAGAGATACCAAGTCAATATGGTGATTCAACCCTTCTATTACCTTTACTTGATTTTGATATTCATCATATGGTAATACTTTGGTTTTCAAATGATGAAGAGTTTTCCATAAGTTGAGACGAATTTCATGAATGCAATCTTCTGTTATTAATTCTAGAATATCATACTGAGAATTTTCCAAAGGCAAGAACACAACAGATATTTCTCTTTTAGCTAATTGTTTCCTCATGTTTAACATGAGGTTTCTCTACTTTGTCTGACCAAAGTGGAGGATCTGTATTAGAAGATAAATGACCCAAGGGAGGTTCAGAGAATGACCATTCCCTTAAGATATCTTTGGACTGAGAAAGTGTTTCACCCATAAATGACTTGGCATTAGACTTGACTGGCCTTGTGTTTGAAAGTGCCTCGAGATAGGATGGCTTTCTTGTTGCTACATTTCAAATTATGGAATTGTTTGGAAAATGTGAGATACTATTGCAAAGAGGACTTTTGCAGTGAATTTCATCATGGGGAGGATCACCATGGTGGATTACAGAAAGGGATAAATATTCTTTCTCCTTGGTCTTCTGGACACATAGAGGGTTGTCGTGGCTCTCATCAAGAGATAGGAACTCTGGATTGACCGAATTTTCATTAAGCAAGACTTCATGATGAAGTTTCCGATGAAAGACTGCAGAATTACAAATACCACTCCAAAAATTTGGTAATGAGAGGGTTGGATCTTGAGTAGAAATAGATAAATGTCTTAAGGCTTCAAGAAATCCAGCATTAAGAGGAGCTAAATCATAGCTTGACTCTCAATTTTCCCATTGTTTTTAGTGAGACATCTTTTTGGATGTTCTCCTATACTTAGTTGGGGCCACCTTCTGGGAGAAGTGGTTATAATGGGCAGGTGTATGTGACTGCCTTGGAGTAGCTACTAGAACAGACTCATTAACTCCAATTAGAAAGAGTGTATGTTCCCGATCTTGTTGTCCATATGATATGGGGGAATATGACCCATGACCCTCCTAGACTAGAAAAGAGGCGTGTATCTACTCTGGGATGGCATGCCAATGTGTCATCCCTTGTGTGGGGATAGATTTATATGTCTGTTCCCCTAATACTACTGAAAAAGTTGTTAAAATATCTTTTCATGCTTCAAGAATAAGGGCACGAATATGTGTCTACCCTTTCACCATTGATAAGATGTGTTTGGTGACTTCAGCAGCCGGAATAAGAATATACGTCCATTCCGTATCTGAAGTAGGTGTATGTGCATGTTCCTATCCTTGTTTTCCTATCAATGGATATTGACAGTACTCACGCATGGGGGTAGAGAGTTGGGTCTTCCCCAAATTATTTGTCAGAGCTTTCCGACTGACTTCTCTAGGTGCTACCAAATGAGAATGTTGGATGGCTTGATGAACATTGACTGGTGTATCTGCCTGCTTGCTATTTTCCATCAAGTATGGTTGATGGACATCCTTCAATACTGGAAGATGATACTACTGACATAATTGGTGATTGTAAACATGTGTATATTCCTATTTATCAGTTTCCACAATATTAGATTGGCGGGCCTCTTTAAATTCAGTCAGACGAGCCTGCTGACTGGCTGATAACATGCAAGAAGGTGTATGTGCTTGTTCACGATACTCCCCCAGGTTTATCTAGGGGGATTGATGAATTTCTATCAAAATATCCTGTTGGGAAACAAAATTAGGATAGAAGGGTGTTTGTACCCGCTTATTTTTTTCCATTGAGTTAGGTTGATGGACTTCTTCAGAAGAGGTAGAGGTGAGAACCCACTCCCTGTTGACCATAAGTTGTCCCTACCAGTTCGTCTTTCATGCCTGATTCTGAGATACCTAGGCCGAATAACCAGAGGAAACACCCCCATCATGTTGGGGGTTCACTACCACATGATTCTGGTAGTGATTGCTGGTATAAGTCCTCATAAAGGACTCCTGCATTTTTTAATTGAGGCCTTGAGTGACCTCTTGATCCACCACCCTATAGTACAGGAGGGACTGATTATTATGTTCCGGGCATAAGAACCCGAAATGGTTGGAGACAGTGGTTTGCACTATCTGCTTCTTGATCATTGGTCATTGTTGGCCAGATTATCAAGGATTTTTGTTTACCTGGAGGGCCTATCGAGCAGCCTCCAATGTCGGGATAGTACCATGCTGGAAATATTCCTTTACTAGCACATTAGAGACCCAACATTGAAGATTTTGGGTTGGTGATAACGTCTTTCCAAAGGATGAAGATCCAGCTTGAGCAGTAGTCAGGAAGTTCACAAATGTTGTCTTGGAAAATCCATTCTTTGGGTTGAAGGGAGTTCTGTGGAAAACTGAGACAAAACAAACTCCATTAAAGAAAAAACTTTTTAGATGGATACATTCATGATTGATTCCTTTTTATGGAAATAGGTCGCTTAAGGAGCTTCCTTAATTGATAGGAAAAGGTCTATTTTAGACCAACATAAGTCGTGAATAGGAAAAACATTTTTATACAAATTTGGCGTATGAGTAATGGTTAAAAATTTATCAGAAAAGGGAATTTATGATATCATATTGTGCAGTTTTAAGCCATGCAGTGAGGAGATTGGTACATTGTAGTTTTAAGTCATGCAGTGAGGACATTGGTAATGTGCAATTTTAAGTCATGTGGTGAGGACATTGGTACTATGTAGCTTTAAGTCATGTAGAGAGGACATTGTGTGGGTTTAATTTAAATTCTTTAGCTCTGACCGAAGGTATGAGAAAACTCTCCCAATTTCTTGATAATTTCATTGGAAACATACTATCACATTCATGTGTGGAAGGGAAACCTGTAAACTATGATTTAGGAATTTCTAGAACCGAAGAATAATATGGGAAAATGGATAAAAGCATTAGAGGAAGTCTTTTCTAAGAAAATATTTACCATACATTAGAAACCCATTATGGGGGCTGTATTTATGTCGGGCCAACTGGGGAATATGATACATAGCCAAATAGTGGTATCTTCTGACTGAATGGCCTGTTATGTAGGCAACTTATGCAAGGCCGCCTAAGGGTACGTGCTTCATAGTCAGGCAAAAGAGCTCTCATAAGTTTGACGTTCGATTTCTCAAAGTTAAAGAAAGTTTATGGAGATTCTGATTTTACAAAGCATAGAGTTTGATTTGTGGAGAAAGGTACCTGAATATCGGAAGGGTATTTCCAATCAAGATATCCTAAGGGTACGTGCTTCATAGTCAGGAAAAAGAGCTCTCATAAGTTTGAAGTTTGATTTCTCAAAGTTAAAGAAAGTTTATGGAGATTCTGATTTTACAAAGCATAGAGTTTGATTTGTGGAGAAAGGTACCTGAATATCGGAAGGGTATTTCCAATCAAGATATCCAATGAATTGGGGAATACGACTTTTATGAAGGTCTGACCCAAACATAAAAGATATGCTGTCCATAGTTTTAGGTCATACAACTAGTACCCGAAATGGAAATAATATATGATATGCGGCCAAGTGATTTCAAGGTTATTTCATAGTGCATCGAACACATGGTGAGGGAAATGTATAAACCATGGTCTTGAAGATTTTTATATTGTGAGAATGATAATGGGACAAATATACTAGAATGACTATTTTAAAATATAGATTCGTGTATATTGTCATCAAATATTAAAGGGGAAAAAGATACTATAACTATTAACAAAGTTACCATTATTTGAAAAACTCGTTATGGAGGCTGTATTATACCGAGCCAACTAGGGAATATGTTGCATAGCCAAATAATTGCATCTTTTGGCTAACATGCCTATTATGTAGGGAACTTATGTAAGTCTACCTAAGGGCATGTGCTGTATAGTCAGGAAAAAGAGCTCTCAGAAGTTAGAAATCATGTCACCAGAAACAGTAAGAAAGATTATGAGGATCTAGAAATATTCAAGATTAAGAGTGTGAAATATGGATGAGGGTTTATATTCAATATTTATGAGAAATATTTAAATCAATATTGACCATGAGATTGATTTCCTTTACATAGATCTGACTCATATGTAAAATGGAGACATTCTTGGATTCCTTTGAATGAATATGACGATGTGCAGTTTTATGTCATGCAATGAGGACATTATAACATGCAGTTTTGAGTCATGTAGTGAGGACATTATACTATGTAGTTTTGAGTCCTTCAGTGAGTACATTGATAACCCCATAAGAAATTGAAAACACCTTATTTATATAAAGAATTCATTTACCCAGTTTCTAAGCCCACGTGAGTTATGCTCGGTGTGATAAAAAAGGAGTAGTAAGGGTTTGTTTTACAATATAAAGGTGAACCAAGTGAGGAATAGGGGTGTTAAATTTCCATGCCATTTAACATCATGAAGTAAGGAAGAAAATGAACCAATGTGAAAAGAAAGAAATATTGTGACTAGATTAAGGGATAAAAAATCTAAGTGTCACTCTGTGTCTTTTCGGGGAATGAATCAATTCATACATAGTTCTTAAAACATTCCCTATGCAGATTTGATTTTTAAACAAGAAATAAAAGGGGATTTATTCATTCAGATGGGCCCAAGATTGTATATTTAGGCGTCTCTAAGTATCTCATTGAAAATGAGAGTCAAGCCATACATAGTTCTTGAAACAATCATTCCTCATGATAATGGAGTTTGACATGAAGAATGGTGGATTTTCTACATGTTCTAAGAGAACGGTATATATTAAAATATAAAATGGTATAAGGAAAGAATCATATGTCTTAAGGAAATTCTCTGTATAGATCTGATTCATATAAAGAAGGAGAAAAAGAAAATAAGAAGATTTTGTGATTGTGGCTGGGCCCAGAATTGGAGATTCATGCGTCTCTATGTATCTCATTGAAAATGAGAATCAATCCATATGTAGTTCATGAAACATGGTATCTATGCAGACCTGACTCCAGTATAGGAAATATAGGGACTCGTGTACTACTAAGAAGTAGTGATGACGTCAATGACATTTTCTTATGGAAGCTTCTAACGTCAAATAAAGAAAACATTAGTTGTACATAAGATGTTATACAGTTTAACTTCATGCGACAAGGAAAAAGATGCTATGAACTTTAACGTCATAAAACATGGATTATTATGGTTGTTATGCAGTTTAATTTCTTTCATCTAGGACATGGGTGATGTGTAGTTTTAAGTCATGCAGCAAAGACATTGTACTGTGCAGTTTAAAGTCTTGTTGTGAGGACTAATCAATTTATTGTCTTGAAACTAGGACATGGGTGCTGTTTAGTTTTAATTCTAGTAGTGAGGACTATGGGGTATAATTACACAAAGTATTTCTTCAAAAATCTCACATTGGTTGGAGATGTAATGATCTCCCCATCCATTGAGATTAAAGAATAAGATCCATTTGAATAGACCTTATCTTTGGAATGAGTTCTTTCCCATTTTGGTTCTAGTTTTGGAGGTCTCTTTCCCGATATCATTTTAGTCCTAAAGACCAATACCAATTCTCTTTGAAGGAATGAAGGATGGAGAACTTTCTTATTAAAATACTGCACTATTCTATTCTGATAGACTTCTAAATGATGAAAATTATGCAATCTTTTCTCATTTAATTGTTCCAACTCAATGAACCATTTCTAAGATCTTTCATCAGTAGACAACTAATCACAGATTGAAACTTTATTTGAAGGCAATTGTATTTCAATTGGAAAAACTGCTTCAGTTCCATATACCAATGAATAAGGAGTTTCTTGGGTAGTATTATGCGTAGTTGTTCGATAATCCCATAAAGCATTCAAATGTTTATTAGGCCATGACTTATTATCTTTATCCACTATCATCTGGAGTATATTTGATAGAGTTTTATTGAAGGCATTTATCTATCCATTGGCCACTGAATGATAGCAAGATGAGTGGTTGGACTTGATATTATGTTCCTGATATAACTTTTTTACTTTAGCAAAACAAAAATTGGTGCCATTTTCTGTCAAAATAGTACGAGGGACGCAAAATCGGGTGATGATATTAGTTTTGAAAAAACTAACAATGATTTTGGATCTGACTCCCTTGAGTAGTATTGCCTTATCCCATTTAGAGAAGAAATCATTGGCAGTGAGAATATACTTGAACTGCTTAGCTGTGGCTGGAGGATAAGGCCCTACTACATCCATTTACCATGTGGCAAATGGCCAGGAGTATTTAGATGTATGTAGAAACTCTGGGGGTTGATGCATGAGGTTGGCATGCACTTGACAGGGATGACATTTTTTAGTGAAATATGTAAAATCCTATGTCATTGTAGGTGAAAAGTATCCAAGCCTTCAGATCTGATCAAAGAGTCTGTGCCTAAATTGGTGGGCACCACAAGCTCCTGAATGTACTTCTTTCATAAAATTTGTGGTCTTTTATCCATCAATACATCTAAAGAGAATTCCATCAAAGCCTCGCTTGTAAAGGATCTTTTGGTGGTCTGGACTATCATAAAGGGTAAAATTAGCTACTCTTCGCCAGATCTTCTCCTTCTCAGCCCTATTTGGTGGAAGTACCCCATTTTTAAGATATTCCATGATGGATGTTCTCCATCATATGGTATAACCAAATGATTAAGGAATATGAAAAATTTCATTAATTTCCTCCATTATAGTTTGAACAGAAGGTAATTCCCCACGACAATGGGTTATGCTAATAATTGTCTAAACCTGATTTGAATCAACCAAGGCTGTAGTTGCATTAGCCAGTGCATCTTCTTGGGAATTTTTTGATTGCAGGACAAAAGACAATATTGGATCAAAGGGAAATTCATCCATTAACTCTCTAATGTAATCACACAAAGGGGTTAACTCTTATTTTCTGATAGAATATTCCCCATTGATTTGTTTTATTACCAATTCTAAATCAACTTTTACCTTTAATTGATCCATTTTCACCTGAAAGGCCAATTCCAAACCTGCGATGAGAGCTTGATACTCTGCTTCATTATTGGTACCACCTTCTAATAATAAGAAAGAATAAGGTAATACTACCTTTTCTGGGGAAATAAGGACAATTCCTAATCCAACCTTGTTGAGTTTAGGATTTCCATTATATTCCCTATTGGACTTCTAGAAGCACCATCAAAATACATTTCCCATGTTTGAGAATTATCTCGAATAGAGAAGACCTCTTCATCAGGAAGTTTAGTATTAAATGATGTGCCTTCTGTAGATTGGTGCTCAGTAAGGAAATAAGCAAGAGATTGGAATTTTATTGCCTTTTGAGGCACAAACTGGATATCAAACTATTTAAAAATAACCACCCACTGTGCTAGACGTCCTGTAAGCATAGGGCGACTAAGGATAAATTTGAGCGGGTTATTACGAGATACCAATTGAACCTCATGATGTTGTAGGTAGTGTCTTAATTTCTGAACTGAAAAGATCAATTCCAATCCACACTTCCCAATACTTTAATATCGAGTTTCCACCTCAAGCATAGTGAGACTGAGATAATATAGGCTGTTTTCATTCCTAATATCATTCTTTTGGGTGAGGAAGTCACCTAGTGATCACTCTAAAGCTATCATGTATATAATAAGTGGTTTTCCTTCAACAGGTGGCATCTGTTCTGGTAGACTCAAGAGATATTTCATGAGTATATCAAATGCTTATTGGAAATCCTTAGTCCATTGGTAGGTAACTCATTTCTTCATTAATCTGGTGAAGGGTAAACATTTTCCTGCCAAATTGGCGATAAAGTCCCGAATATAGGCCAAGTGTCCTTGAAGTACTCTTAATTATTTCAAATTTCTAGGAGGTGACATACCAGAGATAGATTTTGTTTTCTCAAGATCAACTTCGATACCATGATGACATACAACGAAGCCAAGAAACCTTCCTGAGGTTACCCCTAAAAAAAATTTTAAGGGGTTCATATTCAGATTATGTTGCTAAAGTTTGTGAAATACTATTTCCAAATCAGCGAACTGATTAGAACGTTGTTTGGATTTTATTACCAAATCACCCACATAACATTCAACAAAATTACCTAATAAGGGTTTGAAGATATAGTGCACGACACTTTGGTATGTTGTTCCTGCATTCTTTAAGGAAAAGGGAATTACCCTATAGAAAAACACAAATTGAGGAGCTCTAAAGGCTATAGTTTATTCATCCCCTAGGGCCATTCGAATTTGATTATACCCAGAGTAACCATCCATAAAGGAAAGAGCTTCATAGCCAGCCGTTGCATCACTTAGATGTTCTGTAATCAGGACTGGAAAATCCTCATTAAGACAATGCCAAATAAGATCTCTGAAATCAATGCAGTCTCTAATTTTACAATTCTTCTTTTTCACTTGGTAAATATTGACCAGCCATTTGGGATATATAACTTCCCTAACAATCTTAGCCTTTATAATCTTATCAAATTCAGCTTCAATTTTATAGGTTTGAGTTGGGTGTGTTCTCCTTGCTACTTGCTTGAATCCATAATGTTCTTTTGGAAAACCCAAATGATGGGTGGCTACATCAGGATTAAGACTTGGAATTTCCATATAATTCCAAGAAATTATATCTCGATGTTGCTTTAGAAAGTAAGTATACACCTCTTGCTCTTCAGAGGTCATGGCCGCACTAATTAGAGTGGGGAAGGGATATTCTTCTGTACCTAGATTTATTTCTATGAGTTCATCCACAGTGGTAGAGACACATTATTCAAATGCAGGGGGAGAATCCGCAAGAACATCCACTTCTTACTCGTTATGTGTTACCTCTTCTATTTCCATTTTCATTGTAGATGATGAGGTAATACTCCCAGATTTATAGGAGGATTCAGTATTTGAACATCCCAAAGAAGAAGCCACCATATCTGACCCTACTAATGAAAAAGGGTCTTCCTGTGGTAAAGAGGGATTTATGGATTGAGAATCAACATATTTATCTTCCTCTTGCATTGCTTAATTTTATTCTATTATGATTGATGAAGTAGAGGCTCATTGTAGTTCATCATATTAAATGAAAACTTCTCTATTCAAGCTGGCATCAATGCATGGTGTATCAATAATTTCTCCCATGTTATCAGGCTCAATCACTGAAATTGATATTATGGGAATTAAGTGATGAGTGCATGGATTTGGTTTTAACCTTTTAAATTTATTGATGGGTAACACACAATTTGTACTCAAATTCATGAATGGATTTTCTGGGATCATTTATAGCCCATTTGGAGCATTAACTCTGGTTATTTCCTTCATCAAGGACTTTGTTCCTTTTGTGTGATAAAACTATGCCTCAATTTATTGAGATTAAAATGTTTTTAACAGAGGCTTGTCACCATACAATGTCCCAATTTGACCATTGAAATTTTATTTCAGACATTGATGGTATAACGAATGTATGGCTGCATGCTGATGCAACCAAGGCCTTCCAAGAAGAATATTGAAGGTTGTGTCCTAATGAACAACCATGAAATCTGAATTAGACACAAGATCTAAAAACTGAGTTCTAAATGTAATTTCGCCCAGAGGTTCTTGTTCATTATTGTAATATCCTTGAAACATTAAAGTCTAAGGATATAAGTCATATTCTATCAAACCCAATCGATAAAGTGTACGAATGAGAATGAGGTTGACCTCAGATCCATTATCAATAAAGGATCATTTGATATCTATGTCATTGACCTTTCCAAATAGATACAAAGGTCTGATATGACCATGTACCATATGATCTTCATCTTCATCCATAAAAGATATGACTGCATGAAATTTTTCAGAATCATTCTCTATACGGTAAACCTCAGTAGCAACAACTTCGGTTAAAAATTCATGAGGGCTTGGAAAAGACTCAATGAGTGACTCTCGAATATATTTTGATAGACTCAAAGTATCTAGAATTGACTACTTGGCTGGTACTTGGGCCAATTGTTTCAAAACATCATACTTTGGATCCAAAGGCCGGTGTTTCCTAGCATGGAGATGTGGTTTTGTAGGTGCTTTGGAAGTTGATTCTTCTATTGTAGATGTACTTTGTATTGAAGCAAAAGCAGGAAATACTGCTGAATTTGGTAAATTAGACTGAATGGGTCTATTCATATACTAAGAAGAAGATGGTGTGTCTTTTAATCATTCCCCCAAAATAATTTTTCTAGAACTAGACTTGTTTTTCATGGAAGAAACTCCTTGTTCTTGTTGATCTCACAAAAGGTCTCTTCCATGAGTTTTTACCGCATATATGGTTTATGCAGGGGTAGAATTAAAATGGTGGTTTCTAGAATTCTCACGTCTTCCCCTGTGTCCTCAACATTGTCCTCTTCCTCTAGTTTCCTAATTAGGTATAAATAATTCTAGCTCAATATATTCAAAAATACCATCGGCATAAAGATCCATTAAATGGATAACATTAACAGAACCAATGATCAATTATTTGTCTAATGAGGATTCTGCCTGATAGGTTACTTCTAGTTGTACCGTTTGGAGGGGCAGTGCCCATGATTTTGAAATAGATGGAATAAAATCTGCCTATGTTAAGGACAACTTTGGCCTTGATGTGAGGTCGTCTTATTCTGACTGCTCTTTATCCTTATGAAGAATTTGTTTCTTTGAGGAATGACCTTTTGATGAAGATAGATTTTCTGTGGTATGAGTGGTAGAAAAAACAATTGGTTGTTTCAAATATATTTGTAAAATAGCATGAAATTATTTGATCATTTTTTTGATCATCCAATCATCATATGTTTGCACATTTTTACTTTTAACTTCTTTTCATTCACCTTCTTCCTCTGGATCAATAATAGTAACACATGCTACATGAGCTGATGAAAGTTTCAATTTTACTTGTCCAGAGTCTACCATCTTTCGAATAAGGTCTTTCAATAAAATGAACTTCTGAATGGGGTGCCCTAATATTAGATTAAAGGGACAATAATTTAGATGATCTTCATCTCCGTCTTTATTTCGATTCTTCAGCCTTGGCAACAGAACCAAATTATTTTCTAAGGCTGAGATGAAGTAGCCAGGAACTTTCTCATTCCTGAAAGAATAGACTTCATTCTTTAATTCATCAAACTATTTCTGTATTTGATCTCTTTTATAATCTTTACAAGATGGTCATTATTGCTGATGCTCAGAAGGCGGTGCCCTTCGGTATGATTATGGTCTTGAAGTAGAAGCAGGTAAAGGTGCCTATTGGAGTGCGACTGTAGCATCTTTTTCCTTTCCTATTCTCCTTCCTGGAACTGATGGAATTACACAAGTTTAAGCCTTAGTTTCTATATTAGAGTCTTCTATCTGCTGAGAGATTAAAGTAAGGTCTTAAAACTCTCTTGTGTATATCATCAGGATCAATGGTGTGCATAATTCATCATGCAGATTTTCTACACAGATTGGCAACAATTCTTCTTGAGGGAGTAAAAAACTTAAGGAATATGTTAATCCCATCCATCGAGTAATGAAATATTAAACTCTTTCATTATCACATTGTTTACAATTGGTATGATCAGAAACTGTCATCTTTGGTAGTGTTGAGCTAAATTAAAGAAGGAATTTCCGATGGAGATCTTACCACCCAGTAATTGATTGAGATTACAAACTTATATACCAAAAAAAAGTTGGTCCTTGTAATTAATGCACAAAAAACCTAATCTTAACTACTTATTTTGGTTGAGAAGTTCCCATCATAGGATCACAAAGAGAAACAAAATGTGTTAAGTGTTGTTCTGGATCACCCGAACCATTGAAAATTGGGATTGTGGTATTCAGAAAATTTGGTGGGGTAGGAATTGCATCCACCTATTCAAAGTAAGATCTATTTTCCGGATGAACTGGTTCACGTCTTTCCTCCAATGCTTCAAACCGAGTCATTAATGCCTTAATTGTTTTCATAAGAATTTGGGGAATATTAGGATGAGCAGTATTCTGTGCAGGTATAAGAACTAGAGTTTGAGCTGGTGCAACTACCGGTAAGACCACTGATGGTGGTTCTGATATCTGCCTTGGATAACCCATGGGAACAAGTATATCAAGATGTATATGATCATGTCTTGATTGTGTACCCAATGGAGGGAATTCATTATCCTCATCTTTAGTTACTACAAATCCCCTTTGTTGAGGAGCTCCTACAGGATTTGGAAGTTGAGGACTTGCCTGGGGAGTATGTCTAGAAGAAATGCAATTATCAAGCAACTCTATATTGAGTATTTTCAACTCCTTCATTTCCTCTTATTGTTGTGAAAATATATCTTCAAGTGAAAGAGATTGACCTTCTCCAGTGAAAAAGTGAGATGCAATTTGACTTTTTTCCTTTCCCCTTGTTAGATGCTTTTTGGAGAGGGGGGAGTTGGTTATTTGAATGAATACGTAGATTCTGGTTAAGCCTCTTATTTTGGGTACGCACACCTTTTTCATTTGCCTCGATATGTACCATATTATGGACAAGAACTTCATCTTCTGATTCCCCTGAACTGGAATTATTTTCTGGAGGATATTATGTAATGGTATTGATAACATTTGCTGATGCATAACGCATTAATGGCATTCTGTCAGTGTTTCTGCTAGATCATCTCCCTTTTTTTCTTTCACAAGACTTCATTATCCTATATGCATAATTCCCTAGAACTGTTTGGAAGACAATAAAATTAAGGGAATCATTAGATAGTTCAGTTTTACACTTTCCTTGTGGCCTCTTCCCTAATTAGGGAAAAACCGACTTCCATTGAGGAGGGGATTGTAGATGTGAAAAAATTTCCGGCCTTACAGGCTGGGGTTGATCCTGTTCTTCTTCTTCAAATATTTGAACATTGTTTGGTTGAATTAAATTATCCCCCATCCTGGAAAGCTGGGGTGATTCTTGAACCGCTACAGCTAAAATTCATGCAACTACTCTTTTGATTTTATAGATTTTGGTTCGGACATTTGTTGGGTGCATTATGCAACAATCACTCAAATCATATGTTTCAGAAGATCACTATGCTATTTTAGAAATTTTCATCCTCTGAATCTCGAAATCCTCTAAATGGGATTACTGTTCAAGATTATTGGATGCTTTATGTAAAAGTACCTCAACAACTTCTTTTCTTTGGGATTGATTCTGATGAGAACTAGTTGAGGCCAGTTCTTGAGTGTACATTTGATTACATACAAAACCTATTGATTGGGGGCTAGTCGTGGGTAATAACATTGCATGAAACCACTTTTGGTGGACTTTGCTGACTTTGGAGTGTAGTGAAATGAAATTCTCTATATGCACCCCATCCTCTAATGCAAACACTAGATGGGGAATCAGAAATTAACTGGCATTATGTCTTTAGATCATAAAGATATGCATGTTGAAGGGTTATTTGTTGTTTTCAACCTTTGGATGTTGGGTAACTAAGAGAGATGACAAGTCAATTTGGCAATGCAACCCTTATATTACATTTACATGATTCTGATATTCATCATTTGGTAATACTTTTGTTTTCAAATCACAAAGAGTTTTCCATAAGTTGAGACGAATTTAATGAATTCAATATCCTGTTATTAATTCTAGAATATCATACTGAGAATTTTCCAAAGGCCAGAACATGACTGGTATTTCTATTTTAGCTAATTCTTTCCTCATGTTTAACACGTCTTCGCCATATTTCACTAGAGGTTTCTCTACTTGGTATGACCAAAGTGGATGATCTGTATTAGAAGATAAATAACCCAAGGGAGGATAGGAGAATGACCGTTCCCTTAAGATATATTTTGAATGAGAAAGTGTTTCACCCGTAAATGAAAAGGAATCAGACATGACTGGCCTTGTGTTTGAAAGTGCCTCGAGATAGGAGGTCTTTCTTGTTGCTACATAATAAATTATGGAATTGTTCTTACAATGTGATATAATATTGAAGAGAGGAATTTTTTAGTGAATTCCATCATGGGGAGGATCACCATGGTGGATTATAGTAAGGGATAAATCTTCTTTCTCTTTGGTTTTCTGGCCACATAGAGGGTTTCTGTGGCTCTGATCATGAGATAGGAACTCTGGATTGACCGAAGTTTCATGAAGCAAGACTTTATGATGAAGTGTCCGATGAAAAACTTCATAATTACAACTAACACTCCCAAAATTTGGTAATTAGAGGGTAGGATCTTGAGTAGCAATAGATAAATGTCTTAAGGCTTCAATAACTCCAGCGTTAAGATAAGATAAATCACAGCTTGACTCATGATTTTCCAATGGTGATTAGCAAGAATTTTTTTGGATGTTCTCTTATACTTAGTTGGGGCCAACTTTTGGGAGAAGTGGTTATAATGGGAAGTTGTATGTGCCTGCCTTGGAGTAGTTACCAGAATAGACTAATTAACTCCAATTGGAAAGGGTGTATGTTCTCGATCCTGTTGTCCGTATGATATGGGGGAATATGCCCCATGACCCTCCTGGACTGGAACAGAGGTGAGTATCTGCTTTGGGATGGCACACCAATGTGTCATACCATTTGTGGGGATAGATTTATATGTCTGTTCCACTAATACCACTGAAGTAGTTGTTAAAATATCCTTTCATGCTTCAAGAATAAGGGAAGAGATATGTGTCTGCCTTTTCACCATTGATAAGATGTGTTTGGAGACTTCAGTGGCCGGAATAGGAATATACATCCATTCCATATCTAGAATAGGTGTATGTTCCTGCTCTTATCCTCATTTTCCTATCAATGGATATTGAAAGTACTCATGCATGGGGGTAGAGAGTTGGGTCTACCCCAAAATTTTCGTTAGATCTTTCGGACTGACCTCTCTGGGTGCTACCAAACGAGACTATTCGAATTCTTGATGAACATTGGCTGGTGTATGTGACTGCTTGCTATTTTCCATCAAGTATAGTTGATTGACATCCTTCAAAACTGGAAGATGAGACTACTGACATAATTGGTGATTGTAAACAGTTGTATATTCTGGTTTATCAGTTTCCACAATATTAGATTACCGGTCCTCTTTTAATGCAGTCAGACGAGCCTGCTGACTGGATGATGACTTTTAAGCAGGTGTATGTTCCTATTCACGTTACTCCCTCGGGTTAATCTTGTGGGATTGATGAATTGCTGTCAAAAAATACTGCTGAGCAAAAAAATTAGGACGGACAAGTTTATGTACCCACTCATTGTTTTCCATCGAGTTAGGTTGATGGACTTCTTCGGAAGAGGAAGAGGTGAGAACCCACTCCCTGTTGACCAGATGTTGTCCCTATCAGTTCATCTTGCATGCCTGAGTATGAGAGACCTAGGCCGAACAACCAGAGGCAACACCCCCATCATGTTGGGGGTTTAATACCACATGATTCTAGTGGTGATTGCTGGTGGGAGTCCTCAAGAAGGACTCTTGGATTATTTAATTGAGGCCTTGAGTGACCTCTTGATCCACCAGCCTATAGTACGAGAGGGACTGGTTATTATGTTCCAGGGAAAAGGACCCAAAATGGTTGGAGACCGTGGTTTGCACCATCTTCTTCTTGACCATTGGTCATCATTGGCCAGATGATCGAGGATTATTGTTGACCTGGAGGGCCTGTCAAGAAACCTCCAAAGTTGGGATAATATCGTGCTGGTGATATTCCTTTACTAGCACTTTAGAGACCCAACATTGAAGACGTTGGGTTGTTGATAACATCCTTCCCGAGGATGAAGATCCAGCTTGAGCAGTAGTCGGGAAGTTCACAGATGTAGTCTTGGAGAAAGCCATTCTTTGGTTTGAAGGGAGTTCTGTGGAAAACTGATACAAAAAAACTCCACTAAAGAAACAACTTTTTAGATGGATACATGCATGATTGATTCCTTTGTATGGCCTTCCATTATCAATCGATCAGCCTCCCAAGGTAGCTCATTAAGTGACCTTTTGAGGGGAATTATTGTCTACTCCATGACTCTCTTTGTAAAATCAAGATATTGTCATGAATCCTTATTAATTCACCAAGTATATCATATGTATCTCGGGGAATTTATAATCACTTATTAACATGTGTAAAACATTAAAATCATCGGTATGTATTCAAGGTTCTTCATTAATGGAAATATCCATATGTACTCGAGGTTTTCCATTAATGGTATCCTCTAATTTACTGATTAGAGATTATTTTAGTAATCTATTTGATGATACTAGTTTTACGCCACTCAGTGGGGGAATCTGGAATTTATTGTCATCTAGGGAGATGAAGGTTTGTTTTGATCTTGGGATTGTGCTTGTAAAATAGGATACCTACGTATCGTTGTGAAAGGAATCAGAACCCTCATAGTTCTGTGTCACTTAATAGGACACATAATACCTTTTAAGGTAATGTTATAAGGACCTGTAAGTGGAAGGTGCTTAGTTGAAACTTAGTGTGGGACTTATACTGAAGCAGCTGAAGGAACTTGGAAGAGATATGGGTTTCCAAGTAATATCATTCCCTATTGGGAATATGGACCAAAGAGAATAGGGTTGATTTGAAATATTTTGTTTTAACCTCAATGAGGCTTTCTACGTATCCCATATGGATGTGAATAAATCCCACATAGTTTGATAAGTCTCATAGGAGAGTATGGTCCGTTGAGAGAGATAAGTTTGGGCTTACTTCCTGGAAATGATGCCTTGATGATATGGGGTTTAATTTGGGGATTATTCATAAAGAGGATGCCCAGATTAAGGGAATTAGGGTTGGATTTTTGAGGAGGATATCCGGTGAGCTTAGGCCATGAAGAGGCTTCCTATGTATCACGGTTTTAAATAGGAATCAGAGTTTTCATAGTTTATTCCAATGAGTGTTTGAGCATAGGTTGTAACCATCACGTATCTCTAAGCCCGCGTAAGTCATGATCTAAGTGAGAAACAAGAGGATGTGAAAGAGTCAACAATGAAACTTCACACTTTAAATTTTTTCCTCCATGCTGATGCAAGAGGGTGCATCGACCATGGAAGAGGGAAAGGTAACCAACCTACCCTCTGTTCTATTTACATTGGACAGGGGTCCAATGTAAGGAAGAAGGGGTAAAGGTGAGGGGATTATACTAGGATGGCTACCCTTAAATTTGTTCCGGTAGGGGAGGGAGACTTCTCCAATGCCTGTGTGGAATAACAAGTGCGAAGTGTACCTTCTACAAGAAATACCTGAGGTTCCAGGTCACCTCTTTGAGAAGGGTGAGACCGGTAGCCAACCCTCCTCCAAACCGGGAACTTCCCAACACTGTTTCTGGGAGAAACGTCCTTCTGACTATGGATAAAAAAGGCAAAAACATCCCATGAATCCTAACCCCATTGTGAAACAAATGTGGGAAACCTCTGACTATGGAAATAAAAAACCAAATAGGAGACACACCTAGGTTCCTTCCCCAAAGGTGTGAGATGTCAAGAGGTTTTGGTGGAGGATTCAACTTATCCCTTTTCAGAACCAAGGAAAGAGATACCCTTCCATGAAAGGATTTTAAAAAGGGTACTTGATTTGGTCACATAGGTCCCTCTTGCAAGTATGATGTGTAGGTACCCTGCGTACATATACCGCATTGGTTTACTGCGTAGGTATGGAACACAGGTATACAACACATGTAGGGCATGCAGGTATACCGTGCAGGTATGGCGCACAAGTATACCATGCAGTTATGGATGATGACTGAAGAATGTGAAGAACTTAAAAACATTCTTATCCCATGTAATTATATCTTCTCTCATGGTTTAGAGAACTACCTGAGACAATTTGAGGGATCTAGGTGAAATAGATATGCAATGGGAGATTTAGTGAGTCTTTCACTTTTTTCTGTCCCTAAATGGGGAGCCCAAGGGCTCTATTTATAAGCACAGATGGGCCTGGTGAAAGAAATGCTGCCCGTGTAGGTATTTCGTGTAGCTTCACTGCGTATGTATTCCATGTAGATACACCATGCATGTTCTGGCATGGGGATCCTCTATGTAGGTAAGTCACGCAGCTCTGCCATGCAGGTGCTCCGTGGAGGTGTAAAAAATATTCTGGCATGAAGATCTGCCACAGAGGTCAGCAGCGTAGGTCAGCCGCATAGGTCGGATGCCTAGGTCCGCCACACAGATCAATGAAGTTATTCCATTGATAATATCTTTGAGAGTATTGTTGAATTTCCTTTTGTACCTTTCGAACCTTGCTTTGGGATCTGAAATATCTAGAGTTCTTCTTCATAGTCCTTTCGGTTAATTTCAAAAGTAGTGTCAACTTTGTGCAATAGCTATGGACATGTTTGTTATCTACAACATTTCTATCAGTATATGAATATGACTAGTTATGGTCTGGGTTTGTCGGTCCCAAAGGCTATTGCGGTGTAGTCAGAAGCTTCAAAAACTACTAGGCTCCAGCCACAAGCTATAAGAGTGAAGCATTGACACATAGTATATGAGTGTCCAATAGAAGTTGATGTAGGTTTGAAAATAGTGAGAGGTATGCTCCTTGTTTTAGCCTCAATATCTACCACTTTGTTTGATACTGGTTCCTACCACTCATTTATATCTACATATTTTATTGATATGCCTCAACATCCAATGTTACTTATACCCTTTAAATTGGAGTTAGTGAAACCTCATGGAAATAGGATAGATAATGGAGTTTAGTGTCCTTTCTCGCTCACGATATCCAAGATAGGGTTGGTTTGGGATTTTCTCATTATTGATACAGATATGTTTGATGTCATTATCAATATGGATTGGATTGTCTCTCATTGAGCTGAGGTTGATTATTATCATCAAAATTTTTTGTTTCTTACTGCTGATGGGTGATATCATGTGTGTCATGGTGAGTGGGATCATAGATCAAGTCATGAAAGGCCTTCCCACATAGAGCATAAGATTTGGTTGTCTTCTGTTTTATTTGATCCTGATGATGTTTCTTTTGTTGGTGATTTTCCTGCTGTGGTCTAAGACTTTCCTGACATTTTCCTAGATGATTTCTCTGGTCTTCCTCTAGAGAGGGAGGTATAGATTAAGATTGACATGGTGTTGGGAACAAAACCAATATCGGTGAATTTTTACATTATGGCATCAATAGAGTTGAATGATCTCAAGATTCAGTTGGAAGACCTGTTAGAGAAGGGTTTTGTTCACCCAAGTGTTTATCGATGGGAATCCCCTATTCTGTTTTCCATGAAAGAATAAGGTTCACTTTGGTTATGTGTGGACTATCAGAAGTTAAACTTGGTAACAATTAAGAACAAATATCATTTACCTTGTGTGTTGGATTTTTTTGATCAGTTGAAGGGAGTAAATTGGTTTTCAAATATCAATATTCGGTTAGGATATCATCAACTCAGAGTTCGGGAGTCTGATATCCCAAATACATCATTTAGGAGAAGGTATGTCCATTATAAGTATCTCATGATGCCTTTTGGTCTGACTAGTGCTCCTTCAGTTTCTGTGACCTTGATGAATCAGATATTCTACCATTATCTTGATACTTTTTTGGTAGTGTTTGTGGATAATATTTTGGTTTATTCAAAGTATGACTGTGAGAATGAGCATTATCTGAGTTTGGTTCTGAATATTCTAATAAATCATCATCTGTATGGAAATATTTTGAAATGAAATTTATATATTTGTGAAGTGAATTTGTTGGGGAACTTAATTTTTGATCATGGATTATCAGTTGATTCAGAGAAGGGAAATGATGTTTTTACCTGGAAGGAACCACAAAATTTATTTGAGATACACAGCTTCCTTGGTCTAACTAGATACTACTGACGATTCATCAAGGATTTATCTAGGCTGGCATCACCTTAGATTGATCTTTCTAGGAAAGCGGTGAAATTCTCATGGGATGAAAAGGGCCATTCTTCCTTTGATGAACTAAAACTACTTATGACATCAGAACCTATTCTGATATTACCTGAGCCCAATAAGGGGTATGTGGTGTTTTGTGATGCATATGGTGCTAGTTTGGGATGTTTCATGATGTAGGATGACTATGTGGTATCTTATGGATCTCTTCAGCTCTGAATGTATGAGAAGAACAACCCCACTGATGATTTAGAGATCGCTGTAGTGATGCATGTGCTTAAGTGTTTGTTGAAGTATCTCTTTGGGGAGAATTTCATATTTTTCTATAATCATAAGAGTATGAGATATATCTTTTCTTAGAAATACATGAACCTCAGATAGAGGAAATGGGTAGAATACCTTCAGACATTTGACTTTGACAACACCTATACTTCAGGGAAAAGGAATGTTGTTGCAGATGCTCTAAGAAAAAAGGCACCATCAATGGTTGTTCTAGAATCAAAAGAGGAGTGGAATATTATGGGTCTTTTTTCTATGATACACTTGGATTATCAGTAGGATGTCTCAGGTATGGTTTTTACTATTGTTTAGTTATCATCATCTATCATGGAGTCTATTCTGTGCATAAAATAGTAAGATGATGAGTTTAAGAAGACTTAGTAAATTATTTATAGTGGGGAGACAATTCCTAGTTGGCTATATTCATCAGATGGAATGCTTCAATTTGAAAATAGAGTTTTCATCCAGCACCTGTGAGAATATCATTCTTGTTTTATTGTCATATCTCTTCATGGGCCATTCATCCAGGCACTACAATGATGTATTATGACATGAGGAGATGATTTTGGTGCATAGGTTATGAAGCATGAAAATTCATATAATGTGTCCAATAGTTACACGTGCCAATGGATAAAGGTAGATCAATTGAAACCTTATGGTATGATTCATATGCTCCCAGTGCTAGTTTGGATGTGGGATGAGGTGTCCATGGATTTTGTTGTTGGGTTACCATGGATGCCCTGAGAGAAAATTCTATTTGGGTGCTTTTTGATCAGTTGAAGATGTCTGATCATTTCATTACAATAAAAGATAACAAAAAAGTTGACGAATAAGGTAATCCATATGAACAGAAGATTGTGAGGGTGCATGGGATTCCTTATGTAGTTTTTTTAGATAGGGATCCTAAGTTTACCTAAAGGTTCGAGAGGAATCTTCAAGAGGAAAAGGGGACTCAAGTCATGTTGATCAAAACTTACTTTCCATAGACAGACTATCAAATAGAGAATGTAATTCAGACCCTTAAAGATATGCTCCATGCCTACGTCTTGGATTTCAGTGGATCATGGGATAGCCATATGGGAATGGTTGAGTTTGTTTACAACAAAATTTACCAGTCGTCGATCAGAATGTATCTTTTGGAGGGATTGTATTGTTTCACATGAAGACCCCGTATTAGTTGGGAATAGGTGGATGAATTAGCTTTGGATGGATGATGTTTGGTGTAGGAGACGTTGAAAAAGATTTAGTATGTGTGACAACATTTGGTTTCATCCTAGATTCGACGAAAATTATATGAAGATCGATGGTTTCTTCCTTTGGAATTTTCCATTGGTGACTGGGTTTTCTTGGTAGTTTCTCCTCGGCTGGGTCACCGTTGACTTGGAAAATAGGGAAAGGTGGCTCTGATATTTGTTGGACCATTTGATATCATTGAACGTATTGGGAATGTTTCTTATTAGATAGCATTGTCAGCTCTGTTGATGGGCATTCATGACGTTTTCCACATATCTCAACTCTAGAAGAATCACCCCGATCTCTCTCACATTCTATGTTGAGAAGAATTTTTTTTAGATCTATAAGCTTCTACATCTGAGAAAATAACTGAGATCATTGAATCTCAAGAAAAATTCTTGTGGGGGAAGTCAATTCCGTTTTTCAAAGTTTTATAGAAATAATGATCAGATCTCCATGATACTTGGGAACATAAGTCATTGATGGGGGAGTAGTGGCCTCATCTATTTCAAGGAGATCCATATTCCACATGAAATTCCGAGTATAGAAAGACATTATGGTGGGTAGTTTGTAACTTCCCATTACTTTAATCAAGTTATTTTTCCCACTTTCTAAGTTACCTTCTTGATTAAAGTCCTTAGAGGATATTTTAAGCACTTTCTTCAGGCTGTAGAGAAGGTACACATCATGTACCTAAGGTACACGTCAGGTACTGGATGCTGGATTCTAGTCATGAAGTGGAGATCATGTTTTGAGCAGGTACATGTCATCTACCTGAGGTACACCACATGTAGGGTTTAAATGTCAGTTTTTAACCCTAAGTGATAGGTTTTTTGACATAACTTATCCAACATGGACTATACATCATGAATAAGGGGTACACGTCGTGACCCGGACCAAACCCAGGATAAAGTCATGCATTCATGAGTTTCTCTCCGTCATTTTCTCTCTATACATCATGACTCTCAACCTAAGGAATCACTTGTGTGTTTATGAGAGACACAACATCCTCTGGATCGGTCTGATCAATACTGGATCTTCATTCCGTTTGTGGTGCATCTGACTAGGTATGTTTTCTTTATGGGTTTTCCTTTATTATGATCATGGTTGTGCCATAGTCTTGTATTATCGGAACCAATGATCCATGTTCGTTGATCCTTGTGGTTTTCTTCTTGATCCATTGTGAGATCTTGTTCTAGAGGCCTTTCTCATTTGTTGGATGTGGTGAGGCGGGAATCCTTCTTTGAGTTATGTGGGTTTACTATCTTTCACTGACTTTTTGTGTTTAGATTTGAATCAGTCTTATCATGGATTGGATTTTAGGGTCTCCATTGGTGTTATTGGGTTTCGTTTCTGGATTTGGATTCCATTGTGGGTATGTGCGAATCAAAATTTGAAGTAGGTGGTTCCATCTCTTGATTATGATAATGAACCTACTTGTTTTCATTGAAATATTATTTATAAATTTATTTATGAAATTGGAATGATTTTGGTGTGTGTTGAAAAAGGGTTTTGAAATAAAAATGGTTTTTCACAAGATTTTGATAAATGGATTATAAATGGTTTCGAATGGTTTTCATGTCATTGAAATGGGTTTTTAAAAAAGAGCACATAGGTTACCTTGTGTACTTTGGTGGAAGGTTTAGCTTGTGGCCATCATCCATTGATTTGTGATTATCATGGAGGTTGGTCTTGGAGCTTTCCACTATTTCCTAAGACCGTTGTTCTAGGGGACCGATAGTGACATTTCGGGTGGGTTAACTCATGGGGTATTCTTCTACTTCCTAGGCATGTGTTCTATGATCAGTTGTTGGGAACTTGATTTTTATGGTATAATAAGTCTGTTTCCTAGACCTCTAGTATTCCTTTGTGTGTGATACCCGTGCTTCGGTTTTGTAATTATTGACTTTCTAAATTAGCCTTGATATTCATGTTTATTCTCAAGGAAATTGTTAAGTAAAATATGATTTGAAACTATTATACCTGCTTTTGTTTAGAACTATGGAAAATGGAAATTCTTACCATGTATTCTATAAAATTTATTTACTACCTATCATGCCATGTTTTATTTTAAGAATGAGCATACATGATTTATCATGTAGATACTTGTTATGGAACACTTGGGTGGGATCCTACTGATTCTATTATCTCACACCCTATGCAATGCTTCAGTGGTGTGTAGACCGTAGATTGTCTTCCATTGTAGGGAAAGACAAGGCACAGTATTGAGGTGGCGAGGTTCATGTCAGATTTGATGGGTAGATAGTGGTGAGATGTTTGGGGTGTGTTTATGCCATTATTTGGAGTAGTAGTTTGGATTGTATTCCTTTTCAGTTGAAGCTGTCTTTTGAGTTTTTCTACTATTATAGTTGTTCTATTTCCTCTTAATCCCTTACACTTATGGAATATATATTTTTTATTCTTCTTCCATTCCTTTATTTCACTATATATATATATATTCCATGTAGTTATTCAAGTTAGGTGAAATGATTCCCTCAGTTTTTTTGTTTAATGCCTGTGTGTTTGTCACCAACCGATAGGGTTCAAGAAGACCCTTCATGTATGTGATGGATCGAGTTTGGTGCTGGGTTTGAGGGTAACCTGGGCTAGTTTGTTATATATTTCCCATCCAAAAAATATGGTATATATTTAATTAATGTTTCACCAATAATATAGTTCATTTCATACTACCAACATAATGATAACTATATCTCTTGGAACATACCTATCACTCATAAATAAATTATTAAGTAGATTTAACATCCTATATTGATGTCAAAAATATCAGTAACATTGATTAAAACAGTTCATGAATAACTAATAATAATAATTTATTCTATATCAATTTTAAATCCACACCATGTAAAGAACCTAACCTTATACGATTGATAATTACCTTTAATTTTTTTCTTTAATTTTCTTTTCCATGGGTATTTATAGGTTGGGGAGGTATTAAATGTGGTTGGGTGAGATGGATTGGAAGGATAAAAGGACTGAAGGTTTTATGGTAGCAATGTCTGCCATGTGGGATGATATTGGGTACTTTGTGGACCAAGAAGGGATTTTGGGACAATGTTAGCCTCTCAAGAACCTGGTGGACATTGATTTATTAACCAATAGAGTTGCATATGGATTTTTATATTTAGGGTAAAAATAATTCAATCCCCTAAAATATTAAACCATAAAAATTATTAGGTTCAATTTTTGACTCTCATTTTATTCTTTCTTCACCTTTTTTGATCTATGAACCATATTTATCTCCCTTTATATGACCCCATTCACCATTCTTAGTTCTAGGAGCATTAAATTGGTCATGATATCACACCATCAATATAGATAGGACATGAATATTCTCTAATATCCTATAGTTTTTGTCTTTTATTTATATCAATAAATGTAATATATTCTTTTCATAACATATGTTATTGTGAAAAAATACCTCAAGGTGAAACTACATTGATTTTGGGTTGGTTGTATTTATTGGAAAATCCATTTTACAAAGTTAGTTATGAATTTAGAGCACAGTTGTTGAAAAATTATTTTGAAAAAGTTCCAGGATTGTGGAGAATTATATGATCTTGAAGTATATACAATAATAGACAGGTTGAAGTAATCTAATAAAGAGGATAATCCATGTATGGATGCTCTGGAAGGTGTTCTTGAATTTGCACATATAAGGTTATGGTTTTTCCCAGTGCTCTGTAAATTTTTTTGTTATAAAATTTAAAGGAATGGGAAAGTTTTTTTTCAATTAAAGGAATGTTTTTTATGAAAAATTAAATGTTATGTGAATGAGAGTAGGAGTGTCATGATGTTTTTTGAAAGTGAATATTTAAGACTACTTCATTAAAATATGGTAATGGAAGGAGTTTAATGAAATATTTATGGTTTTGGGAAATCCATAGTTGCATGAAAGATATATATTTGTGTGAATATGGTTAATTTGAATAGAAGTTTTGCAATGATAGAGATATACACAATAAAGTAAATATTAAATCATTGAAGATTGGTGAACTGGGAAAGTTATATTCAACATTAGTGGTGAGAAAGGATGTTTTTAGAAGGTTGGTAATTCCTATAAATATAACCATGGACCCTCATTCAAGGTTTCTAACCATTAGAAACTATTCAGCCTCTAAAGTCATGTATGATTTATACAATGGTATTTATTGCATGAAGAAGCTATGTAAACATCAGTTGTAGGGAGAAAAGGTAGTTATTTCTATTTTACCAAGTGATATTCATGTAATTCTACGAAGTTATGCGAATTCTTGGAGTTTTATGACAAGTTAAAAAATTTCACAATTATTATCATCTTTTATGATAGTTTTTCAATGGTTTGAACAAATAGAAATTTTGTGAAAACCAAATGGATTTTTCCAAAAATTATATGGTAAACTGACATTCATCTTATGTATGAAATTATAGATTCATGATAGACCAGAATAGGTAAAAAAATTTATTCGAAAAATCAATGGAATAATATCTTGGAGAAGTAGTGCTCACACTTTAGTTGATAGAGAAGTGTGATTTCAAAGAGTCACTAGCTGTGAAATATTAGTGACAATGATTCTACTCTAAACATTGTAACAATAGTGAACTATAGTGGATTATATATATTGGAACATTGCCTTTGTATGCTACTTAAACTATCCTAGTTAACCATGAACCATGTAAAATTGGTGTGTCTCGTGCTTATTTCTATTTCAGTTCATACACTGATATAGGATGGCAAGGTGAGAGATTTTTTTAACAATGAGACAAGATCTAAAGGGGGTAGTTTTTAAATTTATCATACCCTGATTCACCATCCCTCTTAGGGCATTTAACCAAGTGGGGCTAATATAAGTCATTTTATTTTTATAAATTCCTTTGGTTTCCCTCTCTATAAACAAATATAGAGGTAAAGTATAGGATAATCAAAGTAATTCATTCTAACTTGCGTTTTAATTTCACCCTTTACATTGGAATCCATTAAAAACCTTATATTATACTATTATGGTTCTGTTTGTTGGTATAAGTGGTGTTATTTATTATTCCTCTTGGATTCAAATGATTTTATTTGCATTTATTTTAGTAGGTGTACCCCTTTTTACCCTTATACTATAGTGACATGTCACATTAAGGCCAGGCTAGCAGGTGTTAATATGAGATGTCACAACCCCAAGCGCACCTATAATAGACTATGGGATGGAATCAAGTTCCAAAAGGGACTAAATAAAATGGGAGGCCATTTAATAATGTACCTCTATTCACCCACCCAATCATCTCTATGAAACATTATATAGAAATAATATAAATATGGTAACATATAGAGTAAAACCATCCATATAATAAACTCCATGGAATATACTAGAGTATGAAAACATAAGACAATGTATAAAGGGAAAAAATTCATGATCAATTGGAAAAGAAGTCCCTACATAATTTTTTTTGGAATAAAGTAAAATTGAGAGATTATAACTCCTTATGTACATGTCTGACCACAATACATGGTTAATGATCCCTAGTATCACAATGCTTCATCGATGGTAATGTTGAACAATATATTGTTTGTATAAGATAAAACTCTTGTGGGAAAATACAATGAAGTGGTGAGTATATGAATACCCAGTAGGATACCCAGAAAACCACAAATGTAGTAATATTAAAAAACAATATTGGATAGATCAATCCATAAACAGATGAAAAAAAACCAAATGTGATATATGATCATGAAGAAACCCAAATGAGTGTGAAATTGGATCTCCATCTCCAAAACCCATCCTAGGATTATGAGTAGGCATTAAAATCCAAATTTAAATAATCTATTCCTAGTATCTCATGTTTTTGTTCAATAAATCCATGTGGGGCACACAAACCTAGCCACTTATCCATAGTATGAGGAGGAAAAATCACTAATAAGGGACCCACACCTCAATATTATAAGGGGGTTCCATTCAATAGATAGAGGACCAATTCCCTAGTGTGATAAGGGGGTGATAATCATTTAATGGAGGACTCATTCCCTATAATGATAGGTGGTTACACTTGATAGGTAGAGGACCCACACCTTGGTTCGTCATATGGGTACCACTCAGTAAAGAGGACCCACAATTTACTATATGGGAGGGCGGGAGGGGGGTACCTCTCAGTAAATAGGACCCATGATCTAGTGCGTTATGGGAGTACCACTAAGAAGATATAAAGGAATATGGGGGACCTCCACCTTGGTGTGATAGGAGGGTATCCAACAGACACATCTCTTAGATGAGCCCACTCGATCAAAACTATCAGTCAGACATCTCTAGAATACGTTTCATTCTTGGAACACCTCACATCATATCTTATATTCAATAAAAGGATACTATTTAATTATACATGAAAAAAACTCAAGATAGGATACTCATGGGATAAAATACGAGTCTTAAGGAAGGAGATCTGTGGAGAAGAAGTTTCTAGGGGAACACACTGCATTTATAAGGGTCCAAACATTGTGTGACCTCACCTCACTACCTGATCATGTTATACCATGTACATGGTTTGGAAATCCATGCCACCCTACATACTGTGTACCATTGGTAAACATTATTTGACAACCACCCATGGTCTAGCTGTGCTCTTCCTACCTTGTCTGTCTACATGGCCATGTCCAGGTTTCCTGGCTGTATCCAAGTATATTGCCATGCCAATGTACTCTGGTTGTGCTAGTGTTCATTGACATTTCAATTCTCATGTACTCTTTCATTACATACAAATATTCTACTATAGGGTCACATGATAGGTGGTGGGTTGACATGTTGAGTGGTGTTTTTCTTTTCTTGAAACCCTAGCCACCATAGTCAGGGTACTACATGACATCTGTTCTTCCCAAACATACTATGTAGTTAAGATGTTCATAAAAAATTTAGATCCTTCATGTGGTTTCCCAATCCTCTTTTTATCCCTAAAAAATAATAATTTGACCACCTAAAACCAGTGGATGTCATCTCTGTCCATCGATTCTGAGAATCTGATGTCTTGGAATAAAAATCTAGTTATCCGCACAAAGCCCACAGCACATCCTATCACCACCCACCATCACCTCAGATCTTGGATCCATATATTATCACTGTGAAAATAATCCCAATAAACAATAAAATAACTAACCAAATAATTAGTTACCAATCCACTAAGAATCCTAGCATTCGATCATTATCATACTTTATTGATAATTTAAAACCATGACCCTATGGGACAACGACAAAGAACGTGATGAAAGGTGGGGAAAAATTCACTTTAACAATGTGAAAACCATAATTGGAAAATCATTCTTAGAAACCAATCACAAAATTTGAGAGTCTATAAGGAGATGAAAATAACCAAAAATAATTACATCAAATCAATAATCAAAAGTATGATATGGATCATGAAAATATTGGAAATTTTCAAAAAAATAAAATAGTTTTCAATACAAGCTCAATGATTTTAAAAATGGGAAAAAGTAAAATGACGATTCTTAACTCAATTTAGGATAAATAATTAATAAATAATGTGTTCTCCAGTGATGTAGAAGAACCGATATGTTCATTTTATATGAATAATATTTTATCCAATAATTCATCATTTTACGATCTGATCCTCCAATGAAGAACATCCATGTCTCCTCTAAAATCCTCCATGGGTTATATGGTAAATGATGGTGATTTTTTTTATAATTTTATATTTATTGAGAATTAGTTTTAGGTCATTTTTAATAAAATAAATAAATAATTTATTTACTGTTATTAAATGAACCCACTAACTGTTGCATTCCTTGAAACGCCCGATGTTAAACAACCTTAGTTTACACCTAGGATAAACTCCACATTCTAGAATAAACCATTTTCTCAAATTTCCCATATGAGATTTTGAGAAATGGGAAAACTAAGAATCACTAAAATGATGTACTTGTGTGCATTAAAATATATTAATATTTTTAAGATATTAATTCTATGGTTCTGAGACACCCAAACACCATGCCGACTATGAGGATAAATCTAGATATATACATGTAAATAATTAAAGGAATAATATAACAAAAATAGAGTCACTAAAATTTCCCCTCCTTAAAGTATTGTTTACCAAAAAAGAAAAATCTAAATGAATATGTGGACGTACTAAGCCCACATCTGGATCTCTCGCTACCAAGATCTCTCCTTGATGCTCTTATACAACCATAGAATATGAACTAATGGAATGTTTTATTATTGTAGTTCACATCATACCAATCCTTGATCACCATTGGGTACTCTATGAATGTGGCTCTATCCTTGACATCTATCTAATCCCCAAAAATAACATGTTTAGGGTCATTCATGTATCTCCTCAGCTGCAAAACATAGAATATTTCATACATCCTCTCCAACTGTGGTAGAATATTTAATTTTTAACCAACCTCACCAATCCTCTGTAAGATCTCGAATGACCCTATCAATCTCAGGGATAAATTGAATCAATGGAAAAACCTCCATAATCCTAATTGTATAGATACTCTTTGGAAAACATGGTCTCCCAATTAAGACACCAAAGGCCTATAATATCAATCTATATAAGATTTCTACCTACTTCGGACTATCATTAAACACTCATGGATCCCTTGAAACTTTTCTGTCATCACCTTCACCATATGTGTCCCAAATTGATATGTATAACCAATATCATTATAGTATAAGGATGACTTGAATGGCCTCCTATATAGGGTCTCAGAAGGTTCCATTCTAATACTAGAGTGGTAGCTATTATTATAATAAAACACTACAATTTTCAAGTGATCCTCATAGCTTTGGATAAAGTTCAACACACAATCCCTCTACAAATCTTCCAACACATGGATAGTTCAGTCTATATGACCACCCTTGTAGGGGTGGAATGTCGTAGTCATCCTAATCTAGGTCCTGAATTCATCATGTTGGTCTCCTTACAATAGTGAGGTGAATAAACCATTATGACCAAAGACAATATTTGAGGATTCCCAATGATGCCAGATGATCTCCTACATATACAACTACCTGAGGCTCTTAACCAAACACTACTCCCAAATGGAAAGTATGTGTACCGAATTGGTAAGATGGTCAAAAAAGCCAAGATGGAATCAAGGCCTAAAACTATATGTGGAAGAACCATCACAAAGTCCATGGATATATTATCCCATTTCCACTATAGGATCATAAAAGGCTATGTAAATCTTATCAAAACCTGGTGCTAATCCTTCACATAGTAACATGTGAGAAATCTAGAGATGAACTCAACTATTATTTTACTAATTTTATGCCACCAAAACAACTACTAAATTTCCTTTTATATATTTTAAACACTGGTATGTACAACTAAATGGGAAGTGTGACACTCCCTCACAACATCTTCACATAAAGTGACTTGAGACACCATCCATCCTTGGAAAATGAAAATGTGCTCCACTCCTTTATAAAATTAATGAAGTGTATTTCATGAGTATATTTGGTCATATAGAACTTCATAATCGATGTCTAATAATTGGACCTATATAAAACAATTAAAGAGAGGATAATTCAACCCCATTAACTGAAGATAAACTACACCCCACTCCTCCATCAGGGTATTCAATAAAGAGTCCAACTTCTCAAATGCCTCCTCTACTAAGCAACAATGGGAAATATTTATATGAAAATCTTCCACCACATTACCCTTCATAAGTATATTAACTTTATCAATTTCATAGTCCTATAGGAACTCCAGCTAATTCCTATATGGTAGGATAATTTCTCTCTTAGTGAAGATATATGTAAGGCTATGAGGGTTTGAGTATAAAATAAAGTGCTTTCTCAGAAGATAGTGCATACAAATATTAAGAGATAAGACTAACCCTACTAAATCATGGTCATGATTAAAATAGTTCTACTCATGGGGGATAAACTACCTTGACCAATATGATCATTACCTTCCTCTACATCGATACATAGTCAATCCTAGCTCCAAATGAATCTTGAAACACTAAGTTATCCATTCCATCATCTGATAGTTTAAACATAGAAGCATTGGTTAGCCAAAACCTAAACTCCTTGAGGGATCTCTAACACTACTTGGTCAAGTTAAAAAACTTTTTCTGCTTCATTAGGGTGGTCAAAGGGGTGTCAATCCTATAAAATTCCACCACAATCAACCTGTAGTACCCTACCGTGCTATGAAAACTATACACCTACAACATGATATTAGGTGGATCCTAAGAAGTAACTTTATAAATGATAAATGATTAAAATGTTATACCATTATAGGAGATGATATTCCATTTCAATTAAACCTCACAGAATAGATAATTAATCATTTAGATCTTACCATGAATCCGATTCTCAGAAAGAGAATCTACGACCATCATCACATGATTTGGACACTCATTCTATAATATAGAGTAAATGATAATTTAATATATAAAGAAAACCAAAAATAGGTCCATGTATATATATAAAATCTAGTTTATCAGATGAATAAACACCATAGGGGAATTCATCACACTAAAATTCTTCACCAGGAACTCCAAGTTTCCATAGAGAGATAAAAAAATATGTCTTTGGAATATTATCCTAACGAACCCTCAAATGGTTGTTTCCAAAATTTAGATAAGTCTTTGAGAACTAACTCTCAACTCTAATCTATTTTAAGAGGTCATAAATCCTCATCAAGGGGCACTTTTTATTTATCGTTACTTGGTTTAGGAGATATTAATAAATATAAATCCTTAAGATCCCATTTTTCTGTTTCATGAAAAAAACCAAGGATTCATAATGGAAAAAATAATTCCTATAAATACCTTATATAATGAATCCTTCAACTACCCATTAGCTCCTTGATAATAGTAGGGTCCATCCAATATGTCGTAGTTTTAGTATTAGGGTGTTAGTTAATGCAATAGTCCATCTTCCACCTCAAAGGTAGTCCTGGAATATCCTTAGGGAGGATGTCCACAATGTATTCCATTATTGAAGGAATCCATATGAAGAAATATCCCACTACAACATGGTATAATATTTCCAAATAATGGGTGATGGGTTACAAATTCTTACCCACGAGACCTACTCACTCATCCATTAGATATCTCTCAACCATAAAGGATAATATCATCCCATATGCTTGAACAAATCTAACTCTTCTTGGATGACATTCAATCTATTCCCAAATCATGGAAAACTATTCCATGCCAAAGATTAAATCATAAAGTTTTATCCTAATTTCTATGTGTTACCATGAAAAACTTTCTCCACTAAGTTCCATCTTGCACTATCGGCAGATAAGTGATATCGAAGAACTATTCCCTCTAAGAACCTCTAGTAGAAGTTGTTGGAAAAAAATCTCAACTGGAAGATCTATCTCTTGAACTATGTATATGGAGATAAAGGAATGAATGAAACATGTTTCTATCAATACAAGATAAATATTACAATAATAATAGATTGTACCTTGAATTATCTTATGTGCAGCCTAGTCATTTCACTCCACAGTTTGCAACTGGCTATGGCCCTAAACAGTAGCTCCCAGATCCAGGAATGGGCCACCTGGTGGTGGTGTTGAGATTATCTCATAGTGTCATTCCCACCAAAAAATCCTCCCTCTGGATATACACCTTGTTCTCTACCATCACTTCCACCTAGGAGATACCTGATCATGATGCAACCTACGTTGTGGCAGTCCATCTCACACCTTCCAACCATCCTCTTCTTGATGTGTTAAGAAATTGAAATCCATATCGACTTACCTATTAGAATTATATCATCGTACCTTTCTAGTCTAATTGGAGTCTTTGTGTGAACCATGCACCGCATGTCCTCATGACTAGGTATATCCATGAGAAGGTCTCCTACTCCAAGACCATATTAACTGAAACCTATTAGCTAATGTAGAAGAATCATCCCCATGATTTACACTACCAGATCCAAAAAACTCATATCCATTTTACAGGAATCTCTTCATCACCAAAACCCACTCTTCAACTCCAGAATAGGTGGTAATTAATAATGGGATGAAAGTGGAATAAATATCTCTATGGATACCCTTCTCAAAAATCCATTCATGGAAGTAACCATCTAGCACAATGTTGAGGAAGTGGTGTGTAACGTTGATTAACCTCAAAACATACTCATAAAATACCACACTACCCATTTATAACTTAATATGATCCTATATACAAAATAATCACAAAAAAAGAGGGGTAATTATCCTAAAGAAATAACTAATGGAAGTTAGACCATGAGAGTGTCGTCTCATCATGTGTTTTCATGACTAGACTTTACCATCAACCTAATAAACTTTATAAAATATTGGATTCTAGCACTAAAATATGATTAGTTTGGTTCCTCGTGATCCTGAATACTCAAATCACCAATTCAAGCCAATCCTCTACTTATTGGGGATCCGTCTCTCTATGGAACCTCAACGGTCTCTGATGTTGGAACTCACATAGAACAATAATCCTATAGACATAATTATAATGAACTAATTGAACTTTATACTACTCTATATGAGGGGGTGATTCTCCCTTCCTTCTGGGAGGAAAAACCTCAAGAGATGGACCCTAAAATGATTCCTCATCACTTATAAGATCATCATAATGTTCTTGATTCGGTAACATGGATGTCTAACATCATAGTGGAATCCTAAAAAGGATCAATATGTAGCACAATTATATGAGAATATATATATATATATATATATGTGTGTGTGTGTGTGTGGAGGTGACTCAAGAAAGATAGTCAAAAGACTAAATCATGTTTTATACATGTAGAACGTTTCCCTGAAACCAATGTCTTAGTATACTGAGCCAACATGTAGGTATTCAGGGTCCTAGTGTATGGATAGATCAACCATCTCACCAACAATGGAATCATTATCCTGAAAGACAAACTTTAGATACTTCAAAAGTGATGCCATAAGTCCAATCCAATTCCTCATAAGGGGACAACTCCAAACACCTTCTCAAGGAATAAACTGCTCTAATACCACTCTTTAACGTCCCAACCCACTGAGGCCCACCATGTTGGAAGTAGGCTAAGCTATCACAACCCTATCCCAAACTTCTATAGGATAGGGGATAATGATAAGAACCTTGAAAGGATAATTGAAAAGGGAGGTATTTTCCTAATGTAATATTATGAACACACACAACCGTGTTTATGAAAAAATACTGAGGAATCATATAATTAATGTAACATCCAGAGTAAAACCATGATTCTAATAAACTCTATAGAATACATCAGAGTATGAAAAAGTAATCCCAAATGTAGATGGAAAAAATACACACCCAACTCCAAAAGAAATAGCAATATAAAATTAACACAAATAAAAAAAGGGAGATACCATCTCGTAATTTCCTTGGTAAACCACTATACTTAGTTAATGAAACTAGGTATCTCTATTCTCCACCGATTTCATTGTTGAATTATTTGTTGTCTACATAAGACATGAAACATTCGAGAAAATAACTTGAAGTGGGTGAGTATATACATACCCATTAGGGTTCCATGAAAACCATAAATGGAGCAATATAAAGATACAAAAATGTTCAACTTAACCCACAACAAGAGGGAAACCAAATACATCTTTGATATATGCTTAAAAAGAAACCACGATGAGAGATAAAGGGGATCTTGGTCTCCATATCCCATCCATGAATGATGATACTTATTGCAGATCCAAAGGTATATCACCAAAGCCCATAATCCCACATTTCAATCAAGAAAGACATGTGTAGGGCCCGTACCGCAAAAATACTCCACAACCTGAGGGGGAATAATTTCTAATAGAGGACCCCCTTATTAAGATAAGGGGTTACAATTAATAGATATAATAACAACATCCTAGAACTATGAGGGTGGGGTGGTGGTGGTGGGGGGGGGGGGTTCCATTCAGTAAACAGAGAACATATTCCCTAATATTGTAGGGGGTTCCAATTGGTAGGTAGATGACCCACACCCTTGTCCGTTATAGGGGAACCACTTAATAAAGATTACTCGCACCCTAGTGTATCATGGAGTACCAATAATTGAATTATATCTACACCCTAATGTGTTAGTGGTACCACTCATTATATAGATTTGAATATTTGGGACCCATTCCCTAACATGAGGGGGGGGGGGGAGTTCAACCGTGACATCTATTAGATGATCATGCTAGATCACCAATATCCATAAAGGATATCTTGGAGAAGTATCTTGCTAAATAAAACTCACATCATATCATGTATTAAATAATGAAGAAAGAAATATATTTCCTTGTGAAAACACACTCAGGGTAGGCTACCAGTGGGCCAAAATTCGAGTACAAATGAAGGATATATGAGAGAAAGAAGTTTATAGGGGAATACAAAAAGTGTATGGGGGGGTCCACATGGTGTTTGACCATACCTCACTATCTGGATATATTATTACATAGCGATTTCTTAGAAATACATGTCACACTACAAACAATTTATTGGGGCTACACACAATGTCTTATACACATGGGCCCTACCCATGATATTCCACCCATGCTCGTGGATCTCAGAATAAGATTTTGTACACAGTATTGTCTAGGTATCTTGGCCATGCCCGAGTACATGGCTACACACATGTAGTCTTTCCTTTCCCATGTTATCATATGTGTCCATTCCTATGTAATCTCAATGTACACACTGATCTTACAACACAGGGTCACATGGCATGTGGTGGGTCCACATAATGTATGATATTTGTCTTTTCTGGAAACCCTAGCACTGAAGACAGGGAACTGGACACTTTTTTTTCATAGTACATGCTGTGAAGTCAAAATTTTCACTAAAAACATAGACACATCATGTGGTTTCCACATCTATATAAAAAACCTTGAAAATTGAAATTTGAGAAACTGAAACAGGCTATGTTCATCTTTGGTCGTCAATTTCAGGCCTCCAATGGTTGGGAATCTGAATATGGATATCTGCAAGAATCCTGTAGCACATCCAACCACCTCCTTCCACCACTTAAAATCATTTATCCTTGGATTATCACCCATAAATCATCCCAATCCAACCAAAAATTACCACCTTGACTATCATTCACTAATCCACCATGAATCATAGGGACCGATTGCACTTGAACCCGATAGACAATGTTGAACCACAAACCTATAAGAAAATGTGTAATAACACAAATAATGATAGAGAAAATCCCATAAACATGGTGAAAAACATATATTTCCAATCTTTTTATGATAATAATCATCAAATTGGGGGAGTCTATGTAGTCATGTAAGGCACAATAAATGAATTATGTTGAATTAATAATCAGAAGTGTGGTAGGGCTCATAGAGAGATTTGAATTTTTCATATAAAGAATAAAGATATAAATACATGATAATTATTTTAATCAAAAGGAAAAAACCACAAATAAAAATCCCTACCTCAATTTACGATTGACCTTTAGTGAATAACACATTTTATAGTGATGTAGAAAACCTACAATATTTTTTGGCTCTTGATCCTATCATTCATAATTCTCCAATATGATCTTCCAACAAATAATTTCCAAGCCTCCTATAATATCCTCCAAGGGTTATAGAATTTACCATAGTGGGTTTTTATAATTTGTTATTTATATAGGATTACATTTATGTCATTTAAAATAAATAATAAAATAATTTATTTATTTTAATGAAAATAACTTGTTAACAATTTCTTTCCTCGGAACATCTGATGTCAATAAACCTTTAGTCGTGCATTGGGTAAACTCCACACTTAGGAATCAGCTGTGGTGTAAAATTTCACATATAAGATATTGTGTAATTGTAAAACCATGAAACACTAAAATGATGCACATACATGTATTTAAATATATTAATATTTTCATATATTAATTCCAGGGTCCTGATAAACCAAAACACCACACCGACTCAGAGAATAAATCCTAATATATACATGGAAATATTTAGAGGAAAAATCCAATAAAACCAAGGTCATTACAGATACTCTGAATTGCTGAACCAGAAATAGAATAAGTTTAAGTGAACTTAATTTTTTATATTTTTTCCATGTAATAATGTGTTTTATGAATCTCCATTTAAAATTTAAGGTCTATTTTTAATTATTTAACAGGTATTTTTTATGTTGGCATGCCTTGATTGCTACATGAGTATGCTATATTTATTAAAATTCTATCTTAGAATGCCTAATGGATATAAATGTTGAGTGTTTAGCCTATATGATTTATATTCATGTCATTCCAATTACATTTATGATTAAAAGTGTTGTATTTATCATGTTTGAAGTTTTTCTCTTGTATATATTTACATTCAAAGGTTTGTTTGATTCACATAAATCTATACAATTGAAAATAATGTTATAAAGGGGTATACCATTTCTATATAAGGATTTTATAGACACCATTCCAACTTATGGATATGTTGGTGGTTGGTATGGTCTTGAAATTCAATGACTCCAACGTACTCATTTTATTATTCTACAAGAATTAGAATGTAGGGTTTCTTAACTCTAGTACACATGAGCCACATTATCCCAAGAGACAGGTGGAAAAACTTGAATATTGTGACGGGATTATACATTGATACCAGTATATGAGTCATTTGAAATATCCTAGTCCTGGGAAAAAGTAGGTATATCAATTTTGAATTATCCTATTATATGGTGTTTTTTATCATCACTAATATATAATATTTAATTCATTCAATTAATGATTTCTTTTCTACAAATTCCTTTAGACTTTTATTATTGTTTAATACCCTCTAGTTAATGACAGTTTGTTAAGGGATGGGGTAGGGACTGCCTATTGGTTATTATTTTATAGAATCCCTACATACATATGTATATAATCCATGTATATGATTTTGTAAAAGACCCATGTAAGAGAAAAGCCCACGGGAATGAGAGATAGTCACAACATGAACAGAAGGTTTGGGTGGTCACATTTTGATCTTTTGATGAAAGGAATGGATGATGAAATAAATGTTTCAATTGATGATTTTCTAAGAATTTTCACACATGGTATCACTACTTTTAGTTTCTAGGCCATTTTAATCTTTTTTAAAATATGTCTGTATATGAATCACCTAGTTCCACCAACATTATAAATGTTTTGGGAATTTTTATATGTGGTAATTCTTATTTATATAATCTAATACATTATGTATTTTGTTTTAACCAAATGAATATTTTATTATGAGATGTTGCACATGATATAAATGGTTGGTTTCTGGATTTGGTTATCATTTCATTTTTTTCATAATTTCCATTCCCTCATTTTGGAATTAATTTTGAAGGTTGGTTTGAAATTTATTGAGAAATAATTGTATCCCATGTATATATTATCCATCCATTAACATTTAAAGAAGCCTCTAGGGATTATAAGGTGTTATTTAGGTGTTTTTCTGGTGTGAGCTTGGCAATATTAAGGATTCTAGGTCACAACCATTAAGAAATGGCATCATAGACTATATTAAGGGCTCATTTGTATAGGAGTTAAGAGTATAAATGAGCTATGACTATTGTGACTCAACATGTAACCCATAAATTTTATTTCCCAGCATAATTATAGTGGAATCTTGATCTATCAAGGGTAGTTGGGAATCTATTTTTAGTTCAACATTGGGTTTTTTCTTAAACACTCGAGTCTCATGAATCATGATTGGAATTGATAGGTAATAACATGTAGTATAACATGACATGTTATGTGAAGGACTTGTTGGTATTATTATTTTAACCAGTCGATGAGACATATTAAGTGAAACATCAATAAGAAAAAATAGTAATATCTCATATAATTATTATTCATGACTATATGTATATATTTTAATAATTGATTCATTTTATTGAAAAAACCATTATATATTATTTATAGTTGGTTTCTTTAATTTTATACATGAAGTGTGCTATAAGTGTTTCTAAGGGATGTTCTGAGTATATAAAATGGTTTAAATATTGGGTTTGAAAAGTATTTTATCCTAAAAAATTTATTCATAAATAAAATTAAGTGAGATAGAATAATTGGTTTAGACCTGAACTTAGTAGTGTATCTATAATGTTGAGTTATCTCTTCGAGGAGGAGGATTTTGATGCTTCTCACTACATATTATGTAGGATTTCACTAATAATACCACATCCTTCTATGTAATAAGGGGTGGATGAGAATATTTTAAATTAATTCAAATGGAAAATTATATTTAAAAATATAAATTGTATCATAATAATTTACATGAATAGGATACATTTTGTAGACTATGATATGCTTAAATTGAAGAGTTTCACATGTTTCTGCATTCTTCCTATATCAATTAATATGATAGGTATAAGATATTACATGCATGAAATTTTCATATTCCCCTACATGGTATATGTTTTCTTAATTCAATAAAAGTGAATAATATATCGGTTTTCCCACTTAAAACCTTCATTAACATTTTGAATTAATGAAATACCTCTAATGGGAAGAAATTCACAGCTTCCAAAAGTTGGTATTAAATACTTTAAGATCTCATAATTAATTTAAAAGTGTCAATAAAATATAATTTCAGCCCTTCTATTTTATTATTCTCATTACATGCAATGGAATATGAAGTTCTCTTCTCCTAGTTCAAAGTTTTTCTACACTAAAGCTAATAACACCCCTTTAAAGGATTAGGTTTCTCTCATTAAAAATGAGGATCCCCAGGTGTTGTATTACTTGTAGAGGTGAGATCATTTTTATCTTTAGTGATCCTAATAAAAAATTTAATAAATTGTAAAATATGTATTAATCAATACTATATTCACTAATAGGCCCGTTTGTTTCTTCATTTTAATTGCATGTTGCATTTATTAAAGATAGATCAAGAATATCATGGGTTACTTAGCCTATATTTGATTATTATATAATCTTATAAAACCCAACAATGGAATCATAGCCTTATTATTTAATTAATTAAGGTATAAATATATTTATTTTTTTATAAATAATTATCATAATGAGTTTTGTGTCAGTTTATAAATGATTCATTTTATTTTTTCTCCGTTGTTTTATTATAGAACATGATTGAAAAAAATTACAAGGTATGATATACATGAAATATATCTGATTAAACTATGGTATATGATATAATATGAGATATCATAAACTATTTTTTAGTCCAAAATTTTATGAAAACAAAGTATCATAATGTATTTACAATATTCACTATATCATATAATAAGATAAAAGATTTATGATATCTCCAATCATAATTGGTGATAAAAATCATATCATACAATTGGATTTATATTATATAACAATTTTGATATGAAAATTGTATTACTCCATCATCAATCATTATTTATGGATGATAACTCCTATTATCATTTTTTTGAATAGGATATAGGTAAGAAAAAGTTAAAAATGTATTTTTTGTTTTATTTATTTTATGGTTTATAAAATGTTTATAAATTATAATTATTGGGGCATGTAAAATGTTATTTTCATTCCAAAATTAAATATGAAAACATTATATATTAATATCATGTTTTGGAAAATATATAATTTATTTATTTAGTTATTCTTGTAGAATATTAAATTTTAAAAAGTGTTTATAAATTCTGTTTGTTATATACGGTAAATTTATGTGATAAATTTTCTATAGTTGAATGTTATTCTCTAAATTACAAGCTAGTCCTAACATCATATGATTTAGTTTTTCATCTAATTTTAAAATATTTTATTATAGAAGCTATGAAATTGAATATAGTTCAATAAAATATAGTTTGAGAATACTAGGTTTTATAGTTTTTATGAATTGAATTCTTCCTAAGTAAAGTCTATCTATAGAGATAGAATTACGATCAAGGTTAATACTATTTATTTCTCTGATATAACTCATGTGGAGTTTTAAAAAAAAATCAAAGTCCAAAACTTTACAAGAGGAGTTCATACACCATATACATGAGATGAATTTAGACATGTATGAAAATGTTAATCTTCTATTTCCAGGAAAGTAACACAAAATTGTGGGTTGTGTAAAGATTTACACATTTACATGGAATGAAATCATTAACTTTGTGGATAAAATAGGGATTCCAAAACTAAATAATTAGATTCATTCATATGAAAAGGAATAAATCTTGTGATCATAATGATTTCATGAGATAAAATAATTATGGATTTAGTATTCATATGATTTATATTAATTTAGTGAAAATTTTAAAATAAAACCCCTTTTAAATACAACGTTTAGGATTATTTAAAAAAACACACATCACAACCTCGATCATCCAGTCGGGTAGCTCATGCCAAAATAGGGTTCCCATGGATTATATTATATGAGGATTGGTCAGTATTATTAATCCAATGGGTTAGGTAAGCACATACTATTGTGAGATTTAGGTGACACATAACTGGGAAACCCTAATGGTTAGGATACCTGATTAACAGAGTTGATTATTATCCATATGTTCGATATAGACAAATAGTTTCCCACTGAAAAATCAAAGAATCAATTTTTGTGATTATCATGATTAAATAACTAAATAAGTACAGTCACGAGTTTCATTCCAAAATGGGGTTATTACCCAGTGAAATATGAATCATGGATCCCTAAATGGATATGATGTATGGTGTCATCATATTTATTTTGAGTACCTAATTTAAAATTTCGTTATAAAATATATAAATCATGATACTCAACAATAGAGGTGATTTTTTTGTACATTATAACTTACATCATGGTAATAATTTTGAGATACAGTATAGGTATAACCTATAAGATAATTTTATATTGATATCTAAGGTTTAGAAGTGCTCCCAAAGACAAGTATACTGAGCATTTAAATGTGAATGTTATAGAGATCAATTTTACTAACTCTTAATCTAGGGAATTAGATACCAAGTATCCATAACACATTTGTGTTTCTAAATATAGATTCAAAATTGGAAGGAATTAAAAAAGGGTGAAATATATGTCTTTTAAAAAAATGGGGTAATATTTTCAGTATCCTAAGTTAGAACCTAGGATTTTACTTTTCCATGTCGATTAATTGTAGAATTGGGATACAATTATTATGTTTCCACCATAAAAAAGTTTTATTTATGATTTTTTTTTGAAAAATATGGAATTTTTCATTCATTATTAAGAATAATAGTAGTTCTATATATAATAATGAAATGTTTTTTTCTTCATAATTTAGAATAATAATATTTTAGTTGATTCTAATCCCATATATATTTGGAATTTCAATATTTGATAAATAAATAATAAAAACTTCTAAAGACTTCATAGAGAATGATTTTTGGAACCATTAAATTATGAATCATTTGAAACTTGTGAATATTGTTTATTAGAAAATATTACCAACACAGGTGTTAGGGGAAAAGGTGAAATGAGTAGTGAACTATTTTATATCATAAATAGTGGTGAATGTGGATCAATGAGAATGAAAGAAAGTGGTGGTTATTGCTGCTCCAATACTTTTACATCTGATTTTAGTCAGTATGGTTACGAATTTATGATGAGGCACATATATCAAAATTTTAAAAAGTTAAAAGAGTTTTACTATGAAGCACATAATTAACATAGAAAAATTATTATGATTATCTAATCAGAGTGAAGATGTCATCAATTGAGATAAAAATTCACTAATCATATTAGGTATTGTTGGATTATTCCATTACTTATTCCACCTAGAACACAATAGTATAATGGTGAGTCCAAGAGGAGAAATCATACCCTGTTAATCATAATTCATTTAATGATGAGTTAGTGTAACCATCCTATTACATTATAGATTTATGCTTTAAAGACCATTTCATTCATAATAAACCACATTCCAACTAAATCATTCATAAAGACACCATATGATTTATAGACTTGGAAAAGTCTGATTATGTATTTTATAAGGATTTGTGGTAGTGACGAACATGTAAGATGATTATATTTCGACAAGTTATGCTCTAAGTCACAAAATTCTTATTTATTGGTATAGTAAGGAAACAAAGGGATGGTATTTATAAATCCCAACTAAAAAAATGAGTTTCTATATTGAGATAGTGTCTCATTTAGAGAAATAGCATAGATTAGGTAATCAATGAGATAAAATTTGAGCATATATTAGATCGAGATAAATAAACAACATCTTCTCCTCAGATGGAGATTGAGTCAATTCCACAAAGAGTTGTGGAAGAGGACTGACTCAACCTAAAAAAACATTAAAGGCCTGGTAGGATTCATCAAGATATCTTGATATATTTAATTTTTATATAAAATGATGATGATGTAATAATCATATGAGAATAAAATTATACCTATCATGAATCCAAAGAGGGTTTTGATTTTGATAAATTATTAAAATACCTGGAACTTGAAATAGACTCCATGTACAATAACCATGTTTGGAGATTGGTTGATGTATCTAAATGGGAGAGACCCATAATGTTAAAGTTTGGTCTCTAAAATAAAATAGAAAAGGATGATAAATTTTTAATCTATAATGAGAACTCAGTGGTAAAGTATTATAAGAAAATTCATGGTATTGACTATAAAGAAACCTTTTCAACTTTAGAGATGATAAGGTACATTCAGAGATTATTTCTTATAATAGATCATTCGTATTAATGGATATATCAAATTAATGTAAAAAACAATTTCCTTAATGTACATTTATTAAAGGATGTGTATATGATATAAAATGAATATCTTGAGGGGCCAAATTAATCTTATACGGTTTTCAAGATACGATAATCCATTTACAAATTGAAAAAAGCTGGTTAGAGTTGGAATATTCCATTTTATGATGTGATCAAAGAGTTTTGTTTTATAAAAAAATATTGATCATTCTAGTGTATATAATAAGATTAGTTGGAGCATGGTATTATTTTATTATTTTATAAGCATTTCATAATTTTTATTTCCATCATGACTTTACATTATGTAAAGGTGTGGTTAGAAAAATTATTCTTTATGAAAGACACAAGAAAAGAAACCTACGTATTGGGTATGCGGATCTATAAAGATAGATCTAAGAGGTTAATTATACATAGTCAAGACTCATAAATTAGAAAAATTATTAATGAGTTTCAACATGTAAAACTCCAAAATGGATCTTTACCATTTTTTCATGTAAAAGATATTAGAAAGATTCCTGATCTTTCTATAGACTTAGAATGGATGTATAAAATTCGATAAGATTATAATATATTCTATATCAGGTGTTCCATGACATGTACTCGATAAAATATATCTTTTTTTATATTCCTTAATAGTAGATACTAATCCATTCCTAGTGATACTCACGAGGTTTCTATTAAGAAAATCCTTATGTATTTGATAATAAGTTAGCATATGTTCTTGGTCTTTCGAGAAGTGAATGAGTTCTTTGTCAAATGTTAAAATTATTATAGTATCCAATATTATAGAGATGAATTGAGATATCAACCTAGTTTTATGTTTTTACTACACGGGGGATCTATCATTTGAAATATTACTAAAAACTCTATCATCGTGGTCTAAAAAAAAGAGGTACAATACATTACTATATTATATAATATAAAGGAATATATTTAAAACTAGAAGTGATAAGTGTATTTCATAAATATAGTTTTTTGTATTTTGATATATTTATTATGTATTTAAATGAATAATATTTTCAATTTAGGAATAAATTGACTTGTTTTATGTTTTATGGAAGGATACAGCAGATTTATGAAAATGGAATGAAAAGGGATGAATTTTGGAGCTAAAAGACCCTTTCTGACATGAGTAAAGTGAAGTGATGAAACATCAGATTTTTGAAGATAAAGACAAATTGAAAAAATGGAAAAAGACCAATTACACATTGTGTATTCTAATTAAATGACATGATTTTCCAAAGGATGTTTCTATACAGGGAAAGCAATGACACCAATGCATACTGTGAAAGACCATTACACATCATGTAACTACATGACATGAAAATACATTTTTAAAGACATGTTTTTATTGATGATTTATGATGAAATTCATGGAGTCCTTCGAAATTGTGAAAATTGAGAGATTACACAACATGGAAGTTAGTTACACGTCATGAAATTATCAGTGATTAGAAAAATAAATGCAATGAGACCATGATTTTGATGTTATATTCTATAAAAGGATCCCCTTGACTGCACCTTGAAAGAAGTTTGGGACCACAAGAGTAGGAGCGATGCTGATTGATGACTACCACAAGATAAAGTGACGATTCAGAGCCCTACATCGCCACCATTATTCAACACCATTCTTCTTTTAGTACCCATGCCTCATGTTCTAATCATGATTAGAATGAGAATGCAATTTCTTTTGTTCAAGGTGATGATATTTTAGGGATATTTTTTTCTAGATATTAATTATTTTTATTATTCTTGTTTTGGATTGTTGAAACTCGTTCTGTCTATTCTAATATTCTTATTTTTTCAATTTCTAGAATGTTTATTATTCTTAGAGGATGTTTATTTCTTCTCATCAATTAATTAGATTATTTTGGGAATGAACATTATGAAATATTGGATAGTTAGATTTTAAAAGGATTCTGTGTCACCTAGTTTTTCATTTTCACCATGTAGAAGACCATTCCAAAGGAGAAATCGTAGGATTAGGGAAGGATACCCACAAAAACAATCTCTTTTGACCCAATTCCAACACTAAAACTGAATAAATTCATTATAAATTAAATCCCTAGCACACGAACTTGAATTTCAATGAATCTGGAATGCCTCTATCTTGAATTTCAATGCAATCACTATTGCAGTTAATTCTCTTTTTCCAAAAAAAAACCCCCAACAATTTAAATTTCATATATTATTTTAGAATATAAAAATCATCCCTATGGGTTAGACACTTAGACTTATGAAATAAAATATTTTTAATAGTTTTTTATAATTTAAAAAATTATTTAATTTTTGAGCTCTGTAGGTTTTTAACAACACCTTGGGGGATATCAGAATGTTTATCTCTAAACTAGAGGAGTTTTTGAGCACTGAGGGGGTAATCTATTTTCCCTATGAAAACAATGGACCCATTTATCAGGATAAGGAAAAATGGTCTCACCACGATTCTAAACACATACTTTTCAAATATTATATTATTTGAGAGATCGTTGATAGGGGTAATGTTATAATATATTGGGTAAATATATATAATAATATAGTTGGTTAAATGATGAAACCCTCAGTAAAGAAGAATCAGGATGGAAATTTTGAGTCAATTGGTATATAATATATAAGATATTGATATATTTGTTGAATAATATATCTTAATTTTATAATAAAAGTAAATTTTGTAACTATTTAAAAAACATTTTAATTTATTTTACATAAACAATGGAATGATAATATCTCCTCAAAGCTAATTTATGATAGTTAAAGAGTACTATGGGCTATGATTATATGTTTAGATTACCATGAGCATTGGACTCATTAGATAATAAGTGGAGACTTATTATTTTGATTTTCCTATTAAAGTATATCCCATGTAATGGAATACAATCATCGATATACTTATGATCATATTATTATTATTAATCAATCCTTTTTACAAGAGTTTGGAGAGTTACCTTTCATGAGAAATTTTATACTTCTATATCTTTCTTAAAAAATCCTCAAGGCTTTCCAAATTAGGTGGTGGTTGGGTGTGTTGCTAAGCATTCAACAGATTGGAGCTTAATGAAGATGGGATCTATCCACTAGTATGATGAGGAAAGACAACTGAAACTTGATTAGACTATAGTCAGGAGGGGGGGGGGGATTTTTAGTGACACCACATATAATGGGTTCAACTATATGGATGAAGGACATGTGATATGATCATATTATATATGAATTTCATGTAACATAATCCTAGACCACATTAGTATTTAAAAAAAATCAAGAATATTGAGATGGATTATACTAGATTAACATTGTCCCATGTCAAGTGGTCACTTGATTTCATAAAAAGAGGGATTATATAGGTATACATATTAGGTATATGATATAGACTATTTTTTTTAAAAGAGTCGACATGGATTGGTTACCCAATCCATGCCAAAAGGAATTTATTAAACAGAAAGGCTAAAAGAAAATCCTGAGGTGTAAAGAACATACACCATCATAAACAAAAAAAAACCAACAAAAATACAACATTAATAACCAGGTAAGGAACTTCAAAAAAAAAACATAAGAAGATCTGCCTGATCAGCCCCACCATGTCTGTAGATTCTGGGACTTCAAAACCATTACAGGAACGACACTTGTCCAAAAAACAGCACAACATCTCAGCAAGTCAAAGTCAAACAGTTGCAAGGGAAGACCAGCAGCAATAACCAAAACAGAAGTTGATCAATCTGGCCAAATCGAGCTTAAAATAGCACAGAATAGAAAACATTTCAACTGAGAAGAAATATTGAATGATGCAGGTAGGACACAATAACAGGAGAAGTGCAGATCCAACTACAAATCCTCTGAAGAAACAAAGCAGTTCCCAGCAAGCAGAAGGCAGAGAAACTCCAGACTCAGTCAAAAACAAGTGAACAGGTAAAGCACAAAACCAGAGTCAAGATCTCAGGACAATTCCAGAGCAATCCAAAGCTTCTCAAAATCAGAACTAGCCCGGTTAAACATGCACAGAACAACAACTAGGAGAGTATATTACCAGATGAGAAGGAGTCTGCAACCAAAAACAGGCAAGGTTGAACAACAAAACAAAAGAAACACTTGAAAATAAATCATCACATACTGAAACTGAAAGGAACCATCCAGAATTAGGATTATTTGAAACTAATATTTTCTTTTTCCTCGGCGATGGATCTTTTTATACTAAGGAATTCAGCATAAGATATCTTTTTTTCTTGAAATTCTTGCTGGGAAATTTCTTGTTGCCTATCCATATACTGAATCCATACTTGTAAATCCTGCTCATCAAAATCCTGAGAAAAGTAGTACAATTGAGTACTAGAAGCAGAAACCAAAGTATTATCTTGAGTTTTCTCTACATGAATAGGTTTGGAGGCCTCAACCAGAAGTTCTTCCTTAGGAGCCTCAACTGGTTCAAACTTGGAAGAATTCATTGATCTGGTCACAATTGTGTGCTCAGTGTTCGAGAAATCCTTTCGTCTTCTATATTTTCTTGATTGTGGGGTAATGAACCCATCCTCATCAACAAAGGGGTTTCTTACCTTTTTTTTCATTTCATTTATGAATGTTTCAGCAATCAGATCTAGTTTATCCCTTAAACCAGAGGGTGCAAGCTCTCCTACAACTTCATTCCTTTCTAGAACATGTGTTTCATCTTGATTTTGGACAAGACCCTCTTTATTACTTGAGTTAGGGGGGGTGTCACACCCTTTTTCAATGACCACCTTAATAGGATCTTGAAAAGAAGCCTGATTGGGATCAGGAATCAGAGATGCAACCTCTGTGATAGCCATGGAAAGAACCTCAACTTGAGTCCCATCAGTGTGATTATCCTTAAAGTTATCTCTAGCCATCACGTTAGAGATTTTAGGATCAACAAAATCAACCATGACATCCTGAGAAGCATTCTTAACAGAAACAGTTTGATTGTTTTGCATACTTTGTTTCTGTTTTTGGACCCATGTTGGCTTCACATGTATTTGAGAGATATCTTTCCCACAATCTTTATAAGAATGACCTGCTCTATAGCATTTTTTACAAAAAGGTGGAAAGTTTTCAAATAACACATCCTGGACGAAACCGCTCTCACCATTTTGGATCCAGAAACAAGAGGGAAACTCTTTAGAAAGGTCAATTTCAGTGCAAACTCTAGCAACTGAAGGCCGAGTGAGATTCAAAGTGGCATAATCTAATTGAATGGGAGTTCCAAATAGCTTGGCAATTGAGAAGAGGGCCATCTTCTTAAATAAATGAATCGGAAAATCTGGAAAAGCAAGCCAGATGGGAGCAATGGGAGACTCAAAACCCGGCACAAAATCAGGAGACCATTTATGAACTTTCATGATAGCCCTCCCAAAAGACCACGAACCACGCATCCAGAAATAGTAGAAATCAGATTCTGAAAACAACACATTCCTAGCATTTAAAAATCCAATGCTAAAATCAACAAATCCAATACTTTCTAATGTCTTGCGCAAGAACAGAAGCGGGGGACGATGATTTGAGAATTCCCCGACCAAGGCAAAATTAAAATCAGAGGCAAGAGTGCTTACCTCCTCTTTTGAGAAAGAAATTGCATTTAGACCTCGGTGCTTGAAAACCTTTGGTGAGATAGTTTTCTCCTTCCTCAGAGCAGAACTCGAAGATCCACCATCCACCACTTCGACGAAAGATCGGCCGTCTTTCTTCCACCCTAGATTAGGGTTTCCACCCTGTATGCCGCCGCCCGACAGGGCCCCCGCTTCGGCCATCCATATGATATAGACTATGGTGGAAATGTTCATATAGATATATTATTATATTTAATGAAGACCACCCCATACCCCTTAACAGATTTAGTAGAAATGATGATTTACTAGAGGTCACTCATTTCTTACATATATAAAAGCATGATTTCCTATTTTTTTCAATTCTATTAAGACCCACATGGTCACATGGTTAGGAATTTGGATAAGGATTAATTTTTTAACAAATAATTTGTTCCAAAACAAATATATCTTGATAAAAAATAACCAAAAGAGATTTGGATGGATTTAAAATGTATTGTAATGTTTTTGATAAATTCTTTATGGTATTTTATTATAAGTGAGAGATTGTTCAAAGTGCATGAAATGGGTAAATAATATTTAATGATATTCCCTATATATTATATAGAAACATTTATATGATTCATTTCAAAATATATAACATGATTATTTCATAATGTTGAATATGATTATATATTATTCCTATATCATATAATATGATAGGGATTACAATAACTCATACATGGTATTAAACATTATTATACATAGTTTCATAAGTTATGATTCAATAAGATTGAATAATTTATGGATTTCATCAGTTAGAATAGTCATTTTAATGTCTAATGAATGAAAATTATATAATAGGAAGAAACACTTGGCTACCAAGAGATGGAAGAAAATGATCAATGTACTTTTTATTAAATAAAAAATATCTATAAAAGGTGATTTGATCCCACATATTCTAGTATTCTCTTTATATTCAAAGTAATAAAATTATCACTTATACTGGTTCTTAATTTTTATTCCTTGAAGCATTACCCCTGTTTTAATGGATTAGGTTCCTCTCATTACAAAATAAGATCCAAGATATTATCATAATTATTGTGGAAAGATACTTATCTTTATTTTGTTATCTTCATCAAACATTTAATGAAGAGTAAAAATGTATTACTCCATAATATTGGTATGATAATCTCATTTTTCCCTCTTTTTTCCTTACACATAGCATTTGTTGATTATATATTGGGAATATCATGGGTGTTTACACTATTTATGATCATTAAATGATCTACCTAAACCCATTAGAGAGTACACCACAGAATTTACCTACATTTTACCTTTAGGTCCTTGAGGGGATTTCTATTTATCTATCTTATTATTCATTGATATCATTCAAAGGAACTAGAATCCATTAATATTGTAATACATTATCAATTCCATTACATTACAACCTATTTGGTAGATTCTTCTCCCTAAGAAGTTGGTTAATGGATCAATCAAAATCATTGGATCTTTGAGTGAGGAAAAACCCCTTAGAGAAAATAGGTTAGACTAAAAAAAATTATGTTATAAGGTTAAGATCTTCAGTGGTGGGATTTCATGATTGAATATACAAAGAACCAAGTCTTGACTAAAAAATCATCAGAAGCTCTTCTATGAGAAATTCTAAAATGGCACCATACATTAGGTAAAATATGGGGAGTTTTTAGAACTAAATCACAATTCAATTTATATCCTGGAGTATGCATCTAAATTCATTAACTTGATCTAATTATCTCTATATATGATTATAAATAAGGAATCAATGGTAAGGTTCTTTAATATAAGTTTCAAAAAGCTATTGTAGGCTCAAGTGATGCCCTTATACATTAAAACTATCTATAAAGTGGTCAAGAATGTATTATTTACTGAGATCGAGTCAAACTAGGGATTTTTAGGGGTTGTAATGCTACCTCACTACACTACTATTGAGAGATCATTTAGAGACTAGAAGAAGTGGTCATATAAGATGACCAAAAGAGGATCTTAATAGGTAAGTAAAGGGAGTTGTGTTACTCCAATATCTTTCTTAGGGTGACCTCTCATTAAATTTCATTATTCTAGATTTCTCAGTTACATTAATCTAGATTGTACCTTTGAGGTTATGTAATTCCACATCTATATACAATATGGATATATTTAGAGATTCTATCAAATAAATCTATTTAAAATAATTGGTTATGAACCATAGATGAACTATTTAGCATATGTTTAGTTAGTGGATTAGTTCATTAGTGATATCCAAAACCCTACGGGATATTAGGTTTATGATTTTAACATTATTTTCATGGTTATATATCCCTTTTAAGTCATCAGTGAAAGATCTTCCACCTGAAGGAAAACATGAGGGTTCAAAAAGAAAATATTATATTGAGAAATATTCCACTAAAACTAGATTTTCTCATTTCAATATTATAGGTACTATATGGTTGTCCTCTACATTATCATGTGATACATTTGATAACTTTTTGTCTAATTAATTTATATTTTAACATCTAATGTTGCTTCATAAACATAAAGTGAAAGAATAATATTTATATTTATGTCTTTACAGTCGCTTACATAAGATGATTGAAAAATATCTATCATATCCTTTAATCAAGGATTCATATGGTTTTTTTTTTGTATTTAGTGGTAACTAAGATTTAATCATTTGATTTAATTTTGATTATATTCATTTTAGCCTATTATTTTACCCGTATCGATTGATATAACATGAGAGTTTCCTCGTCATCCCTATTTTTCATTTAATATACTCTCTATATAGAGTATGAATTTTAGATGAGTTTAGAAGGTCCCAATTGCAATAATGTAAGATTAGATATGGATTGTTTCATTCATATAGATATTAATGATAAATATATATATTCTTTACATCTCATAGTGTAGATTTATCCTAACAAGTTTTGCTATGATTTTTAGGAATACCTCTTCAATGAGAGGTGGGATTAATATGAATATTTTTCCAAGAAGTGATATGATTTCAATCCTCTAATATCTAATTAATCCAAATTTGTTGAAGGAATTATGAATTGAGTTTTATATTATTACATATAAAGGGTTTATTAGGTTGGGTACTTATTCTTGGGGCACTTCCATATTCTCTTATAAGAAAACATATGGGATCTAATTTCTCTGTATCGACAAACAAAAATTCATCTCAGAAATGATCAATAGTAATTATTGTCTATGTAGAATATTTGATTTTCTTACCTGTTAATGGGGAAATTTGATTTTTTATATTGTCATATACTCATGTCATTATCATCTTTTGGTTAGATTAGATTATTTTCTAGAGATGACCATTTTGATTTAATATTTTCATTTCAATTATCTAATCATGCCCTTTTAAATGATTACTGGTCAATCTATATTTATGGGAATGATGAAAATGATTTTTCAATACTTTGTAGAATATTTTGTTACAGTTTTTATTGATTATATCCTAGTTTTTTACGAGCCTCATGCTGAATATGTTCGACATCTGTGTATCGTCGTAATGAATTTTCAAGAGAATCAACTATATGAAAATATTTCAAAATTTTATTTTTGGATATAAGAATTAAAATTCTAGGGAAATTTTATTTTTAAAGAATATATCTTAGAAGATATGAGGAATGTGTTATTAGTTATATCATAAAAATTACCCTCAAATATGTTTAGAATAAGGATTTTACATGGATGTTTTTAATATTGTGGTCATTTAATCAAATATTTAATAAATTTCACTACTCCCATGGATACCATAACTTATAAGGGATCAATGTTTATATGGTTTGTGTAGTGTGGAAATGATTTAAAAGAGAATAAAATGAGGCTGACCATATCTACCATCATTGCGCTACTTTATCCAGGTGATGGGTTTGAAGTATATTTAGATGCATCACTAGTTGGTCATGGTTTAATTATTTTTCATTATTAATAGTTAGTAGTGTATGGTTATATAATGTTTTATCCTCATGAGTATCACTATCCCACCCATGATATATATTTAGTTTCTATTGTTCATGAATTTATGTGATATATTAAATACATACATGGTGAGTGATTAATAGTCTATCCCAATTAAAATAGCCTTAAATACATTTTTTTCTTGGTGATATTGGAATATAAATTTTCATAAATAGGTATAATATATCCAGTAATTTAATTTTGATATCCAGAATTCTCATTATAAATGAATGCGGTTTTTGATGCTATTAGTATAAATATTAACCCTTAGAGGGTGTATGAGTAAAATGAATAATTTTGGTTAATTTCACTAAAATATGAAGTCAATTTAAATGTGCTCATGGATTTTAAAGGCATTTTTGTATTCCATATTGATATAGAATCATATATTATAGAGTAGGTCATGGTCTCCAAGATATATGATACTAGTTTTCTCATTATTCATGTGAGACTAAATGGTAAGGAGATCCTTGATGGATAGATCCATGATTTCTCAAAAGTTTTATATTTATATGGAAGGTTAGTATTCCCTAACAGTAAAAGAGAGGAAGTAATGAAAGAGTATTATGCATCTCAGTGGGTTTAACATATTAGTATCATTATTATTGTATTATGATGCCCATCTCTAATTTTGGTGGGTGAGAATGAAAAAGGATATCATAGGTTTTCCTCAAGGTTCTTTAATTTCTATTGGGTAAAAAAATATTATTATAAACCTATGGGTATACTTTAGGGACATTCTCTACTGGTATGTAAATGGTATGATATCACTATATAATTCATGAAAATTTCTCCAGGATCATATAGGGAAAAGATAATGTTTGGTTAATATTAAATTATCTGAATAAGGTGAACTAATTTTTTCTAATCAAATACGCCTATTATATCAATTATATTGGAAGGTTATATATTAGAGTGATCATAAAGCTTCATGTTGTACTAGATAGTAACATATCTAACATGGATGGAAATATATTTAGTGAGCTTTGGGTTTACAGGTCCATTTGATTATAATTTCTCACCCTCAAAATAATTGAAAATATTAGTGAAACATTTTCATCCTTGAGTAAATTATTTAGAATTCAATACTTTATTTTGATGGATATTTGGATGATCAAATTCCTCTGGTATAATTCCAAAATAATAATAGCTACAAATCTATAATTATAATGGCTTCATTTTAATCACTTTATGCAAGACCATGTTATTCACATCTCTGTTAGACCAGAATATGATAATACTCTTTGATATGGCCTCTTAATTTCCTATAATGAAATATAAAGTGAAATTGATTTGAATATAGATGGTAACCACTAAATTATATAAATGTAGTATATCAATCATCAATGGCGGACCTTCTAATTCAAGATGTATAATCATGTTTTTCTTTGAGTTATGTTATGATTGGGTCACTAAGGTATGATTTAACAGAGGAAACTAACCCCAAGGTATGTTAGATATTTAAAAATATTAACAATATTCCAGGATAAAAATTAATAGGAAGATTAAATTTTAAAATTCAGTTCAATGCATTGATGTTTCTCAATTAAAGAAGTATATACCTGATCAAAAACATTTGATTTAGTTTGATAAGTTTGAGGTAGATCCGATTAGTCATATATAAACAATCATATTTGTATTTTGATCAAAGTATAGATGATGATAATAGGGATGGTGATTCCTCTTTTTTGGGTTTGGTGGAATCATGGAAGTATCCAAGATAAAATCTATGAGTGTTAAGATAGGGCTATATCATTGTTGATCAACTTATTCTCATAATAAAATTATTGATGCTTATTGAGGATTACAATCCCTATGGTGGGGAGGTTATAATAACATGACCTTGTTGGGTTATTAAGTACATTTAACATCAATCTTGAATTTCATTTTGGGTGAATTTATAGGTTATATAAGGATTAATGCTATTTAGAAGAGAGTAATTGGAAGGAAAATGGTATCGTGTTGTTGTAATAGCACAAAGAACCCAGTGGGAAGACAGTAAGTACTTAGTGGACATAGGTGGGATTTAGGGCCACTATATACCTCCCTAGGTACTCTATGGACCTAAATAGGGTACCCTGTAAAACTTTAGGTGGTTGTTTTATATTTTGGAAATTTTATTTTAAAATATAAATTTCACCCCATCAAGTTTTTAAGATTGAGATTTTACTATCACTTTATTATTTCATCTCCCTTAATGAGATGTCAAAATTCTTTCTATACCTTAATGTGACTCCACCAATATTAGCTAGTGGCACCATTTATTAGTTATCGAAGAACACATTTAATAAGGTAAGTCCATGAATCTCCTCCAATCAAATATCGTTCCTCTTTTCTTCAATCAAATGGATGTAATCTCTTCCTTCTATAAAGGAGGTCTTTTAATCATTATAAATTTATTTAGTTTCCCAATTTATAAACTGGTTTAAGGATTAAGGCTAGGAAAATCAAGTGTTTTCATTCTAAATTAAATCTATATTTCACCACAAACATTGGAATCCATGAAAACCCTAATATATTCTCTCTATTTTATTTTAAAAAAGTCAAAGTAATATAATTTCTTCTTCCTCATAGATTTAAAGGAGATACATTACATTTATTTTTATAGGTTAACACCTTTTTATCCTTATAACCCCATGAGTTAAATTGGTAATGTTATAGGTATGAGTGAAATAAATTTAAAATGATATGTTTTCATATGAAAAAGTTGTTTATTAATCTCTATTTGATTGTTAGTGAATATTTTGATTTAATTGATTTGTATCCATTATATTGGAAAGCCTTTTTAATAGAAGAGTTTCCTCTAGTTGTTTAAATGTATTATTATAATGCCCACTAGTCAAACAAGTTGAGTTCCAATCTAATATGATCTTTAGTCATGTCTTATCATTTTTGTAATTTATGTTTTAACATGTTGAATTTATCTTTTTATAATTGTTCCCTAGTATGAATTTATATTTAAGGTTTATTTGATTCACATGAATCTATATCATTGAAAATCATATTATAAATGTGTATACCATTTCTATATGAAGCCCGTGTTGGCATAATTGCTATTCATTTATAGGTTTTTGGTTGATATGAGTTTGTAATTCCCTATGTCTATGTATAAAATATTTCCTGAATCTAGTATACAAGATTCGATTTCTCCTAGATATTGGTTTCATAATCTGAATCTAAGGATGGGCTTGTTCCCTAATAAAATTATACATGTCATCTTAGATCTCATTCTAGGTCTAAAGAAGGTATATCATGTATGGAACGTCATGATATATAAGGTTCAATATCATAATTAATATTTAATGTTTAATGGTTTTAGTTAAAGCATATTGTTTGATGTGATTCCCATTCCTTTAGCACTGTATTGCTACTTTGTACACTCTATTTTATAATATGTTTTCAAGGTATAAGTTAGATACCACCAACCAAGTATTTTTATATGCATTTCCTATACATTTGATTATAATATGTGTTTAGATTATTTTTTATGTGATCCTGGAAAGGGAAACATCCCCAACTATGATATTTATTCACACTAGGAGCATGCAGTTTGGGTTGTCACATTATGAGACTTTGATGGATGGATTGGATGATGAAATAAGGGTTATAATTGATGATCTCCTAATAATTTTGAAAACATGGGATCTTTAATTTGTGTTTTTAGGATAATTTTGGATTATTTTAAATATCTATATATATTTTTCACATAATTATACCCAATTTATATAAATTTGACTTGTTTTAGGTCTTCATATCCATATCAAATCATTTTTTTTATAATCACTTGCTTCATTTCATTAATTAGTTTTTACCTTGGTATATGTGGTGGTTTTCCTCACTTATTTTATAAAATTCTATTTCCTAATGGACATGCTTGATTTTTTACTTTAATTTTAATGGTTTTTTTGAATTTTTAAGGGAAAAACCATCTCCCATGTATATTTTTTCCATCCCTCATTGTTTATGATAACCTCTAGTGACCAAAGGTGCACCTAAGGAGTGGTAATTATGTGATCAAAGAATATTTTGGGCATCTATGTTAGGGTTATTACACATAAAATGAGGAAAATATAGTATAATTATAGGTGAAATATAGTAACTTATAATCATTAGTCTAGTAAATATCATTTCAAAACACCACTATAATCATATTGTGAAAAAACTAACCCACTCATTTTAGTAACCTCCATATCACAAAAAAGATGACATTGGTTATTTATTTTAAATCCTCTAATTAAAATATTTAATATAACTAGCTTGGTTAATAAATCTTTTATTGTGACCAGACACAGATAAAAATCTATTTTTTGTTAATACTTATATAAAATCTATATTCGAGGAGGTCTTGTAACAAATGATAAGAGCTATCTACTATTATATTACTCTTTCCTCCTCTAATAGTCATTCCAAGTTGGTAAAAACATATTGGGGATCTATATTACCTTATATGATGTATATGGTCTTGGTTATAACTGGATAATCAAAATTTCATACCTCAAACCCCATAAAAAACATTTAAATCAAGTTACCCTAGTTGAAATCAATAAAGATACATCTCACAACCACATTTTATTAGCCACCAATTCACTCAATTGGGATTTTAATGAGGAAATTATATTATAATAAATAATCATTGATGATTCTTTCAAAAGATTTTTAGGATTCCATGACACTTTTCAAGATCCACTTATAGATTTTATGAAATTATTAATCCATGAAATATAACAACTAGTGAACTATATTTTTTTCTAGAATATGTCCACATCATTAATATAATTACATTTTTATTCAACTTTTCATTTACAAGCGTCCCTGTCCAAGTATGTTTGTTTAAGAATTCCATAAAACTTTTTTCACTTATAAAAATAAGATCATAATGTACATTGAATGATTTTTATATGAATATTAATAACACAAAATATCAATAGGTAAGAATATAATATTCAATTCAAATATTTGATACATCAAAAGATTATAGTCATCCAAAATTTTTAACTACTCTCATTCACTCCATCTTCCTTTATTCTAACCACTAATTCACTTCTTACTTATGTTAAAAGAGGGGTTTGAAGTTCCCAAATGAGTAATTTTTTATAATTGAGAAGGGGTTGGGGGATGAACCAGTAATACTATTTCTAAAATTTCACATTTTAAATTAATATATATGATTGGTTAAATTATTTACCTAATCTATTTTAAATCCCACAATCATCAGTATGAAATTTAAAAATATAATATAAGGAATATGTGGATTTTTATATGTTCCACACTAATGTGGGAAATACTCCTTTAGGGGTTTGGGTTGAGTCTAAGACCTAAAATTTATCATTAATATCACTTGTGATTACAATAGTTATTTTCCAATAGCTTAGTCTCAGGATTATTCTATAAACTAGACCCCTATAGTTTAAAATAAAAATTTGATCAAAACTAAAAAGATCACTAATAAGGAATAAGATCATTCAACATTAAAATATTTTCTCCTACAGTCCATTAGAATATTCAATAACATAGCATCTTCCGATTTAGGAAGATCTTGAAGCCTAGTACATCCAAATAGATACAACAGATCACAAGTCTTGAACTGAATATATATTTGCTCTTATTTCAAAAATTCTCTCTTTGAATTTAGAATTTGTTCCACATTCAACAAATATCACATTTTTTATATTTTCAATTGACCACATGAATTAATTAGTAAATAAAATTCTAGTATTTCTTGATAAATCAAGAGCTTAAATAATTCTACAATAATATCTCAACTAATTTATGTAAGATTATTTCTGAAGACTTTCTTTTAAAAATTGATCACATGGGTTTTCATCCTATGAAGAAAAACTCAATTCATACAACTGAACATATTCAAATTCAAACCATTCAAATATAATTTCTATAAATTTTACTAGATTTTATGAAAATTAATTATTTTCTAATTCTCATATTTGAAATTATAATAATATTTGGTCAATGATCTAGTCAATTCCTTCACATTTGATTCTACTTTTGAACTAAATTGAATCACAACTAAATAATTAGAATCATAATATTTATGAATAGGATATCCAAAAAATTATTTTTTCATTTAATCTCATGAAATCATGAATTTCCTAAAACACATAAATAATATATACAAAAATGAGTATCATATATATCACTTTAGTGAGCTCAAATATCTTACGCATACTCCAAAATCTATGCTATATTATTAAATATATATTCAACATTCTCATGTGAATGTTACACATTCATATAAAAATGTTATGTATGACATTGTGATTTTTTTATCAAATTGAATAACATACCCATAATAGTAATTCCTATAATTTTCCAATTTTAATTTCACACCATCATTCAAAATTTTGGATTCATCTGAATGATATTCTATATCACCTAGAAAGGAATTTTTACATTAAAAATATCATATTCATCAAAATTTAGGATTCCCTTAAATGAATTTCAAAACTAAAATATATTATGCTTTCACTAGAATATATAATATTCTATATCTTATGTACGATTTAAATATATTCTTCAAATATTAGAATATATTACGTAAAAAATCCTTTAACATCCAATTTAGGATTATAAACCATCTCATGACGTGTCTTCTAATGAAGATGAATGATAATAACGTAAAAATTTGATCAAATTATATCACATATAATCATGATATAATACCTCAACCATGACATAGTTAAATTCACAATATAATGGTTAGTGCTTTCATACAACTTTATTATGAATATGTCTCTGTTATTAAATAATTACATACTTTACACAATACCTCAAAACACTATGACTTAAACCAAACTCATTTTTTATCATCATTATCTATCTTATATTTTAAATAATAACTTTATATTAAATTTAATCCTCATTCTAGGACCTTATTTGTTAGCCTACAGTTCTTTGTATAGTTGATAAAAATTATGAATTCCTTAATTCATAATTGTAAGAAAATATTGTCCTTTAGTATAAATTCATTGTTACTCATGTTATAAGGGGTATGAGATGACATTAATCAAACACAATCATTTATCCATATGAAAGAGTCCACCATATGATTTATATCTATACATTGTAAATTGATTTAAAAAAACTATTTATAAAAAATATCAAGTAACTATATGATATTGAACATTTCAATCTAGTATAGGCCATCTCATACCGTCGTAATTCTCTAAGATAAGCAAACTAGTTTGAATTAATATATAACATCTCATTAATCCAAGAATTTGAGCACATAACATTCCATACAAATAAGCATGGAAATGAATTTCCTTAGTCTAATTCAATCAAGGGAATAGATGTGATACATGTTGTAGAAGACTAAAAACCTCATCTGGGTTTAACCCAGTTAATGAAATGATCAAAAAAACATACCCAGCCACCCCTTATTAGCTCACCCTCGAGGCTTACATAAAAAAGTTATATAATTATGAAGTTTCAAATTTTAATTATCATTTTTAACATGGGTAGTGGAGATTCATATTAAGTATACTACCCAATGTATATCAGTAATTGTATGAAATTTCATGTGATATACATTCGTAGATCATTCTAAACAATAACTCTCCACTTATTATCTCATGAGTCTAATCTATATCATATTTTATATTCTAATCAGTATAATATTAATATATCATCATAACCCATAACACTGCCTAATGATCATAAATTAGAGATAACTCAAAGTCATTCATTAAGAGGTTTTTATCATTCAAATATTCATTGAATATCTGAATCACACGTGAATTAATGATAAATAATGGTTTCCTTTATTATAAAACAATGGTAAATTTTATAAAACTTATATCAACTACCTCATATATATAATACCCAAATATTTAACATGACCCTCCAGATTTTAATATGTTAATGGGGTTTTCAAAAGATCCAAAACATTTTAATTTATATCCATCCAATATATCTTTACTTCACCCATGTCAATGATCTCTCAATTGAGATGGTAGTTTATAAGGATGTGTCCAGTCCATCAGTGAGGATGGGGATACTTATATTGAGAAATTAATATATTATTATCACAATAAATATCAATTGCATATTCAATTCTATTTACCACCATATTTTTGGTGACGAAATTATTGATCTTAATTGTCTCCTTTTCAGTATTGGATGAAATGATGTACACTTCCTTTTTTGGTAGGTCACCCCACATTTAGAAAAACAATGTAAAGACCCAGAAATTCCATGTAATTTTTTTTAAATTATATGGGAATTTTACGAGTATGAAAAAATTGATGGAGCCTGATTCCGAAGCCCAAAGTGCCTAGAATGAGTTTCTGAACTTTTTTTTTCTGGTACGTTCAGTAAACGTACGAGTGGGGTTTTGTAAATTTTGAACCGATGCTCGGAATTGGAATCCGAGGGAACCATTAAACTTGTAGTGCCGGTATTCGCATAAGGGTATCTTCATCTCGACCACAGTAGGTCGAGGGTGAAAGATATAATTTGGGTTTTTTCATGAAAGAGAAAATAAAATAAATTTGTGTAACATTTTATTTTATTTGGAACTCCCATGTGGATGTTGAGAGGTGGGGACCCCCAAAACGAAACCTCCCATGTGAGTTTATAGAGGTGGGGACCACTAGGATTAACCTCCCATGTGGTTTAGGATAGTGGGGACCACTCGAGGCTAAAAACCCCTTGAACTCCCCTCTTTGTGGGAGAAAAACCTCTTGAACTCCCCCACTTTATTTGTGCCACCCCCTTAAATAATTATACAAACTCATCAATTAATTAATTAAGATAATTTGTAATTATTCCAACAAACATAATAGTTAAACTGTTCTATTATGTGGGCTACTTTTCATTTTCGTGGAATTGAGAGGAAAGGGTTGGAAAGATGATAACTTGGAAGAACACATCCTCCAATGAAGAGCTCCTGCAACGAAGAACGCAGACTCACGACTTTGACTTCTTCCTTGAGAAATCCTCCAATGGTGGACATCTTTAAAAATTAATAACAACCTCCATCGAAGAGAATTTATCCGATGACCAAGCTTGGGATCAGAGGCATGTGGCTAGCACGACGAACATCGAAAACTTTGACTTCTCTCATAGACTTCAACAATCAAACGAGGTAGGGGTGTGTTTTAGTTTGATCAATGTTAAATTTCTTCTCACATTGAATCATCTTCCTTGAGCCTTATTATACCGCTAAAACGTGGAGAGTACAAGCTAAAAAACCATGGCATGACCCCTTCGTAAATCTTGTGGATCTTTTGTGTGGTCTTCGCGATGTTGACAACGACTGGTGTCGGCGGTTTTCACTGGTGGAACTCTAGAACCGCGACAAAGGTGATCAACAATGGGCGGCTAGTCAAGACAGCCACCGGCAAAGGCACATCGCTCTGCTGCCCCGTGGACTACACACCCCACGGCGCTCCACTGCTAGTAGCCTCCGCCGCGCTGCGGCCTCCGTGCCCTGTGGCGCTTTGCAGCCCGCAACCTCTGCCGCCCTGTGTCCCCCGTGGCATCTGCCACCCTGTGGAACCAGCAACCTCGTGTCGTCCCGTGGAACCCGTGGCCTCCTTCGCCCCGCAGCACCCACAGCCTCCGCCTCTCCATGGCACCCATGGATTTTGCGGTCCACGCGGCCTCTGCGCCGCGTAGGCTGGGCCGCCAGGCCGGACCGTCCAGCACAGGCTAGGCCGGGTCGGGCCGGGTTGGACCAGACCCGGACCCGTTTCGACCCTATACTCTCTTTTGGCCATAACTTTGGAACTATTTGTCTATTTGAAAAAATTTCAGTGGCACTAGAAACCTTGGAGTGAGTTGGTCCCTTTGGTATACCCCAATGGAGTTTTGGGTAATGTTGAGGAACGGTCTGGTTGGATTGAGCACAAATTCAACGAGGCCCTTAAGACTAAAAGGCCAATAACTCACAGACCAGGCATCCTGTTGACCCAACGTCTATTACATTGAGTACCATATGATGTGACGGTACTTTGGGATACTTTTTCATGTGACTTTGTGGCAGTTAGAGTAATGAACAATTGCTTGAGGAGCGGACTCTCCTGAAGATGAGCAAGCTTAGTGCGGGAACCCAGTAGCTGGCTGTGACTTGGGGAAGATATCCTTCATGGGTCTATGATTGAGGATCCCACATGGAACTGCTCTAGGATTCCATGCTGGACTACCCATGAAATCCTATGTGGGTGAGCACCTAGCAATCCTATGTGGGTTTGCACCTAGTGATCCTGTGTGGGTCAGCACCGAGAGATCCTGTGTGGGTCAGCACCAAGCGATCCTGTGTTGGTAAGCACCGAGAGATCCTGTGTGGGTCATCACTTAGAGATCCTATGTGGGTCTGATGATGATTAGCGATCCTTCATGGGTATAAATCTTAACATATTATGATGATTCAGTAGTTACATCTAATCATTTCTACTACTATACCTATGTTATACCTAGTATGAGCTGAGTCTGTACCTTGTTCTACATTCCTTCATGGTAATACCTTGGTGGTATTCTTCTGTGTGGTGTAGCTTTGTAGTACTTACCTTTGTGGTATTCATTCCTTTGTGGAACAGTTGAGCTTTGGGCTTTGAGTTGGACCCGGTGTTTTCCTCATTATTGGCATAGATATAATTGATAATATAGTTATATGTATGGGCATAAACTAATGTAGGGTTGTCAGTTGATTTCATGCCTTGTGGATTATCCTTAGTGAATTTTGTGAGACCTTGAGGGTCTTGGGGTCCCCACTGAGTATCGTTATACTCACACCTGCATGGGCTATGCCTATACCCTATTGCGTCTGGTGTAGATGATGGAAAGCACTGACTGAGTACGAGATTACCAGGACTGGAGGTGGCTCGAAGGTGGACGTTAAGGAGGAGAACCACAGAGACGACCGTTCATGACCCGTACCCACCCTTCTGGTAGGATTCATGGTGGATGATCCAGGAGCTGCTTTTCACCTATCATCCATCCAGTACTTTCCAGTTTTCCTTGTACTTTCCAGTTGGGCTTGTATTCTGGCCCCTATTACTTACTGCACTCACTCTGTTTACTATTCATTTTACTTGAGTTTGTATCTTGTTGCATGCTTGGTTGCGTGTGCTTACAGGTTATAAAGTAAATCCCTTTTCCAGTTTTAGAGAATAAACCTTTGGTGGTAGTTTCCAGCCCCTAGCCTATGGAAGTCAGGCTTGGGGTAGTCAGGGCACATGCCCCAGGGGATGGGTCGTGAAATATTGGTATCAGAGCAATCGGTTCTACCATAGAACATAGGACTCTGATCCTTTTAATAGAAATAGTGTTAAGTGTAGTGAGTGTGGTTATCAGTTTAGGGAATCCAGTGTTGGTGCGGCGACCGACATATTTGTACACTAGGACCCAGACTTCTGATTTCTGACACATTGAACGAAAACACTAATTGCGTGTGTTTTTTTCAAGATTCTTCTTTGTGAACTCTTTGAGTCAGCTCACCAGGTATAATTTTTTTACCATGGTGCACCTGTTTTTTTTTTCAGGATGCCTCCATGCAGATAGCCAGCTAGGGTTCTAGATTTAGAATGCACTGATAGCCCACTAAGCGACGAGATCTTGGTGCATGTCCCTCTTCTTGTAGATGCACCAGCAGAGGAACCAACGATACCATTACCCGTTGGGCCACCGATGCCACCTGCCCCTACATCCAAGGGTGCACGCCGCCTAAGCGCATTGCACGAGTTATAGAGCAAGAGGTCACCCAGGTTCAGGGGAGAGACAGACCCACAAGTGGCTGAGGATTGGATGGAGGCCATGGAGAGAATCTTCTGACAGGTAGGGACACTGGATGATCTCATGGTGATCCTTTCTGCCATCTTTATACAGGAAGCAACAGGAAGACAATGGAGCTTGATGCTCCAGGCTCACGATGAGGTGACACTTCTCTGGGCAGACTTCGAGATCCTGTTTTGAGAAGAGTTTTTCCCAGAGACTCTTTCCACAGTGTGCATACAGGAGCTTCTTCATCTGTAGCAGGGAAGCATGACTGTGGTTCAGTACTCAGCGAGGTTCACCGACCTCTCAAGATACTCCACTGATATGGTGCGGTACCGATTCTTCATGGCCCGAACCTTCAAGAAGGGACTCAGGCGGGAGATTAGGGCTTTGATGATCTCACTCAGCATCCCAACGTTGGCGGGGGTGTTAGAGAGAGACCTTTTAGTAGAGAGTTTCCTTGCTGATCAGTCACCCATAGCGAGACCCACTACCAGTCATCACGTAGTGGAGTCTTCTACATATGGTATCATACATATGACACAAAGGTCCAAAAGGAATATACCTAAAGGTGGATGAATTCAGGATTCAGGGTAAGTTGTTCGGGGAACCCGAGGCAGAGCTAGTCATGCCAAGAGCTGGCAGTGTTATGCATGCGGCGGGTAGGGTCACATGGCTCGTGACTGTCCGACCCACCGTATGGATGATCAGTAGATGGTAAAATTACGGCCCAAGTAGAGATAGAGGATCGACCAAGGAGGTCCATAGGAAGAAGACAGATGTGGTAGATGAGCTGGACGTGCAACTAGTGGTGGGAGACGATTCGAGATGTTACCGCCACCACCACCAGGTGGTCCACCCCCGACCACAGGAAGCAGGAGGACATGGGAGAGCTTAGCTCCAGGCAGTTGATGCCTACAATCACGACACTCCGGAGATCATATGAGGTATGATCTATCTCTACTCTACCTTAGCTGCAATACTTATAGACATAGGTTCCAGTCATTCTTTTATTGCCACTGCTCTCGTTCGGAGCTCTAAGATTTCGACGGAGCCGTTGGATCGATCATTATGGCTAGAGACTCTTACGGGAGAGTATTAGACGATTACGCACTGGTGAGGGCAGTGTGATCTTACTATAGGAGGCGATAGCTTCATCTAGGATCTCCTAGTAACAGCGTCGAGGCCTTATGACGTCATCTTGGGTATGGACTGGTTATCTACTGTCCATGTTCAAATTGACTATATTAGGTGCACAGTGTGGTGTATTTGCATGGATGGGACCAGGTTTACCTTCACCGGTGAGAAGGGAGCCTTTTCATCATAGGATGGACTTACCCGGAGGAGAGTGTAGCTGATCACTCATCAGCTGACTAGTCTTACCCTCGGAGCAGTTGATGTGGAGAGTCCGAGTTATCTTATAGTGGTGGACCAGTACACGGATGTTTTCCCAGATGATGTTCTGGGTCTACCTCCTCGTAGAGAGGTGGGCTTTGACATTGACTTGTACCCTGGGACAACACCGATATCTACACCAACATATCAAATGGCTACCGTAGATCTTCCTGAGCTATGGGTACAATGAGAGGACTTACAGGGGAAGGGATTCATTCAGCCCAGTGTTTCTCCTTGGGAATCCTTGATTTTGTTCCTGAAGAAGGTAGATGGGAGCTTGAGGCTTTGTGTTGACTATCAGCACCTGAACCAGGTGACCTTAAAGAACAAGTACCCACTTCTGAGGATTGACAGCCTCTTTGATCAGCTGAAGGGAGCACGATGGTTCTCAAAGATAGACCTCAGATCTAGCTATCACCAGCTTAGAGTACGGGATGAGGATGTGAAAAAAATGACTTTAAGATGTTGGTATAGCCACTATGAGTTCTTGGTTATGTCATTCGACGTCACCAATTCCCTAGCAGTGTTCATGGGACTCATGAACAGGATCATCGAGACATACCTTGATCGCGTTTTAGTGGTCTTCATTGATGACATTATGATCTACTCGACTACTGAGGTGGAGCATGCCTATCATTTGTAGATAGTTTTGGACAAACTTTGAGAGCACTGACATTATGGTAAACTCTCGAAGTGCCAGTTCTAGATCCGATATGTTCACTTTCTGGGACATGTCATATCAGAGGCTGGAGTTGCAGTGGATCCAGCGAAGATTGAGGTAGTACATTCTTGGGAGCCACCTAGGAGTGTGACAGAGATACACAGTTTCCTGGGTTTTGGCTGGATAATACCAGATGACTGTGCCAGATTTCTCCAGAGTTGCCTCACCTTTATCAGCTTTGGCGAAGAAGGGGAAACCCTTTGTTTGGTTAGAGAAATGCGAACAACATTTTCTGTATCAGAGGTAGAGGCTGACTATTACACCCATCATAAGGCTACTAGAGGAGGGTGTAGGGTATATAGTCTACTATGACGCTTCAGGGACTAGGCTCGGATGTGTCCTGATGCAAGAGTGAGTAGTGATCGTTTATGGTTCTCGACAGCTGAGACAACATGAGCAGAACTACGCTACCCATGACCTGGAGTTAGCAGGAGTGGTCTTCACCTTGAAGATGTGGCAACATTACTTGATTGGTGAGCATTTTATAGTGTACTCTAATCACAAGAGTCTCAGGTATATCTTCTATCAGAAGGACCCAAACCTAAGACAGTGGCGTTGTCTTGAGTTCCTGTAGGACTATGACTTAGAGATACTCTATACTCCTAGGAAGGGGAACGTTGTAGCAGATTCACTCAACCGGAGATCTGGTATACAGTTGCTAGGTGAGGCGACAGAGAAGCAAGTCACTTTGCAGATATCCTTCATGAAACATGATGGAGAGGATTTCCTTCAGTCTCTTACAGTCACTCCCCCACATCTTCAGTGAGTTAGGGAGGCGCAACGTGGGGATGCTGACTGCGAGGCTCAATGTGCTCAGATATCCACAGGGCAGATACCTGATGGATTTTCTGAAGGTGGGGAGCACATCATTCTCTTTAGAGTATGTACTATGGTACCAATGTCAATTCAAGAGGAAGGGATGAGGGAGTTCCATACTTCACCTCTAACTGTACATCCAGGAGTGGAAAAGATGTACCAGGATCTCCGACGACAACACTGGTGGCCAGGAATGAATAAAGTAGTGGTAGAGTTTGTCTCTCGATGCCTCACATGTCAGTAAGTGAAGGTGTAGCATCAGGTACAATCAGGGTTGGTTCATCCTTTAGAGGTCACAAAGTGGATGTGGGATGGGATATCCATGGAATTCATGACAGGACTTCCACATACGTCCAAAGGTCATGATTCTATCTGGGTGATTGTCGACCGACTCACCAAGTCGGCCAACTTCCTACAGATTAGAGAGTAGGGTTCCATAGGGAGCTTGGGATGCCACTATGTGGTGGAGATTTTGAGAATACAAGGGATACCCTCGACGATTTTCTCTGATCGTGATACATATTTCACTTCCCTGCTATGGAAGGGGTTGCAAGAGGCTTTTGGGATGGATCTTTGTTTGAGCATCACCTTTCATCCTAAGACGGATGTCCAGACTGAGCGGACCATTCAGACCCTCGAGGATATGCTGCGTGCTTGCGTCCTCGAATTCGGTCACAACTAGGAGGATCACATGCCTTTGGTGGATTTTTCATACAACAAAAAGTATCAATCCACCATTAGGATGGAACCTTTTGAGGCGTTGTATGGGCGACCTTACAGATCACCTTTGTGCTGGTCTGACCCAGGGGAGTCAGCTCCAGTGGGACCTGAGATGGTACAGGCTAGCACAGAGAAGGTGTAGATCATATAGGAGCAGATGATGACTGCACATAGTAGGCAGAAGTCGTATGAAAACAGGAGATGGAGACCTATGGAGTTTGAGGATGGAGACCACATCTTTCTAAGGGTCTCACCTCGACGAGGTTTGTGGAGATTTGGACGAGGCAGTAAGTTATCTCCAAGGTTCATTGGACCCTTTCAGGTCCTCAATAGAGTTGGCGAGGTGGGTTACCCCTTAGCTCTTCCACCTTAGTTGCACCAGGTGCATGACGTCTTCCATGTATCCCAGCTAAATAGATTCGTGCACAACCCTTCCTAGGTCATCGACCACAGCGAGCTGGACATCAACGATGGTGCGACGTTTTAGGAGGTTCCAGTTGAGATTGAGTATCGACAGGAGCAGGTCCTTTGTTGGTGGTTGATACCTCTGGTTCATGTTCGTTGGAAGTATGGGAACATCCCGAAGAGAACATGTGAGTGGGAGGCTTAGATAATTTCTCAGTACGCCCACTTGTTTACGTAGTTTGTGATGTGGCTTAAGGGGACGTAAATCCCTAAGGTGGGGAGAATGTAAAGACCTGGAAATTCCATGAATTTTTTTTAATTATATGGGAAGATTACGAGTTTGTGAAAATTGACGGTGCATGATTCTGAGGATCAGAGTGCCCAAAATGAATTTCCAAACTTTTTTGGGTACGTTCAGTAAACGTACGAGTGGGTTTTTTGTAAATTTTGAACTGGTGCATGGAATTGAAATCTGTGGTCATCATTGAACTCGTAGCGCCGATATTTGCATAAGGGGACCTTCACCTTGACCGAAGGCAGTCGAGGGTGAAAGATAAAATTTGGGTTTTTCGTGAAAGAATAAAATAAAATAAAATTGTTTGACATTTTATTTTATTTGGAACTCCCATGTGGATGTTGAGAGGCAGGGACCATAAGAACTAAACCTCCATGTGAGATTATGGAGGTGGGGACCACCATGATTAACCTCCATTGTGGGTTATGGTGGTGGGGACCACCAGAGGCTAAAACCCCCTTGAACTCCCCTCTTTTTGGGAAAAAAACTCTTGAACATCCCCACATTATTTGTGCCACCCTGTTAATTAATTATAAAAACTAATCAATTAATTAATTAAGATAATTTTAAATTATGATAGCAAACATAATAGATAACATGTTCTATTATGTGGGATACTTTTCATTTGGGTGGAATTGAGAGGAAAGGGTTGGCAAGAGGAGAACATGTGAGAACACATCCTCCAATGAAGAGCTCCTCCAATGAAGAACGCCAATGAAAGACTTCAAATTCATCCTCAAGACATCCTCCAATGGTGGAAATATTCAACAATGAAAAACCACCTCCGTCGATGAGTATTTATCTGGCAAACGAGCTCGGGATCGGAGGCGTGTGGGTGGCACGAAGAACGTTGACAACTTTGACACCTCTCATCAACGTCAACAATCAAATAAGGTAGGGGTGTGTTTTAATTTCATCAATGTTAAAATACCTCTCACATTGAATCAACTTCCTTGAGCCGTACGCTACCACCCTAATGTGGATGGTAAGGGCCAAACAAACATGGCCCGACCCCTCCGTAAATTTTGTGGATCTTTAGTGTGATCTTCATGATGGTGATGACGATCGATGCCGGTGGTTGGCACCATTGGAACTCAAGAACTGCGATGAAGATGATGAACAAAGGGAGGCCAGTCAAGCCAGTCGCTGGTGAAGGAACGATGCTCTTATGCCCCGCGGCCTCCATGCCCCATGGTGCCCCACCACCTGCAGCCTCCACGCCCTGCAGTGCTCCACCTTCCGCGGCCTTCGCCGCCCCATGACATCTGCGCCCCGCAGCGCTCCGCCGCCCACGACCTCCGCTGCCCTGCAACCTTCGTGCCCCATGGTGCTCCACCCCCATGGACTTTTCCACCAATGGCCTCCTCCACACCGTGGCTCCTGCGGCCTCTGCCGCCCCATGGCACCCGTAGCCTCGCTACGTCCTGCGACACCCGCGGCCTTCGCCGCCCCATGCCACCCACGACCCCTGCCGCCCCGCGGTACCCGCGGACTCGTGCCGACCCACGGCACCCACGACCACCCGTGGACTTCATGTCCCACACAGCCTCCACGTTGCCTAGTCTTGGACACCAGGTCGGGCCGCCCAGCGCGGGTCGGGCCAGACCGGACCTGGATGAATTTCGACCATTTACTCTCTCTTGGCCATAACTTTGGCACCAGACGTCCATTTGAGAAACTGTCAGTGGCTCTGGAAACCTTGGAGTGAGATATTCCCTTTGGTATAACCCGCTAGAGTTTTGGTTAATGTTGAAGAATGGTCAGGTTGGATCGATCATGGATCCAACCGGGCCCTCGAGACTAAAAGGCCAATAACTCAAAGACCGGGCGTCCGATTGACACACCGTCTGTTGCGTTGAGACCCCTATGATGAGGAGATTCTTTGGAATACCTTTTCATGGGACTTCATTGCAGTTGGAGTATTGAACAGCGTCTTGAGGGGCACACTCACCCAGAGACGTGCAAGCTTAGTGTGGGAACCCGGTAGTTGGCTGTGACTTGAGGAAGAGATCTTTCATGGGTCTGTGATTGAGGGTCCCACATTGAACCAATATAGGATTCAATGAGGGACTACCCAAGAAAAATTGTGTGGGTCAGCACCTAGCGATCCTGTGTGGGTCCGCAACTAGTGATCCCCTGTGGGTCTTCACCGATTGATCCTGTGTGGGTCAACACCGAGCGATCATGTATGGGTCAGCACTGAGCTATCCTATGTGGGTTAGCACCTAGAGATCCTATGTGGGTCTGATGATGATTAGCGATCCTTCGTGGGTCTACCTCTTAATAGAGTAAGATGATTCAGTAGTTACATCTAATCATCTCTACTACAATACCTAAGTTATACCTGGTGTGAGTTGAGTCTGTACCTTGTGGTACTTTCCTTCATGGTAATACCTTGGTGGGATTCTTCTGTTTGACGTACCTGTGTGGTAATTACCTTCATGGTAATCCTTCCGTTTTGGAACAGTTGAGATTTCGGATTTGAGTTGGATCCTGTGTTTTCCTCACGATTGAGATGGGTATACTTGATAACTTAGGTGTATGTATGGGAATATACCTATGTAGGGTTGTCAGTTGATTTCATGCCTTGTGGTTCACCTTAGTGAATTTTGTGAGACCTTGAGGGTCTCGAGGTCCCTACTGATTATCCTTATACTCAACCCTGCATGGGATATGCCCACACCTTATTGTGTCTGATGTAGATGATGGACTACACTAATTGAGGATGAGAGTACCAGGACTGGAGGTTTCTTAGAGGTGGACGTTAGATGAGGCAAACCACAGAGACGACAATTCGTGAACTGTACCTACCCTTCAGGTAGGATTCATGGTGGATGATCCAAGATATGCTTTTCACCTATCAGTCATCTTGTAAATTCTAGTTTTCTGTGTACTTTCTAGTTGGGCTTGTATTCTGGCTCTTTTTACTTACTACACTCACTCTATTTACTATTAAGTTTACTTGAGTTTGTATCTTGTTGTATGCTTTATTGCGTGTGCTAACATGTTATAAAGGCAATGCCTCCCTAGTTTTATGGAATACTCATTCGATGCTCGTCGCCATCCCCTAGCCTATGGAAGGCGGGCATGGGGTAGTCACATAACGGGCCTTAGGAGATGGGTCGTGAAAAAAAATGAAACAATATTGACATCTCATATAATATTTTTTGGATTAGATAGTAGAATAAGTGAAACCTATAAAAATTAGATCATCCTCACCTCCAAAGACCACGAAAATATACATACTTAATTTCAAGTGTGTAAGTATTTTCATAACAACAATATTGTGACTCCTACTGGGATTGGACCGATATATAATTTTTATTCTAAAAGAATAAGTTAAAACTTGGTGTATACATAACATGGAATAAATAATAGATCAGATGGAATAATTACAATGAATGCTATCAATTTTTATAAATATTTTAAATAGATCTTAAATCATTTAACAAAATATTTCACGAAGCATTCTTAAATACCTTTTATTAGAGTTCTCTATTCCAAACCTATTTATCATTGTAATAATATGAAAATCATGAATTAATCTAGGATTCATCATAGATCAACCTCTATTGATCTTCATGCCCAATATGTAGGCTTATTCACCCATGTCATTCCTCTGGACTCATTTTACCAAATTTATTTTTATTGAATGTGAAGTTGGGATGTCATTTTTTATTAATAGTATGATATCCACAAACAATACCAAAAATAACACAAAACTCCCATCATAACAATTTTATATAAAAGAATAATTCTCATTATTGATGAAATAAAACTCTTAGATTTCAACATCAAATTAGTTATTATAACATTGAGAATATTTTTTCAATACATAAATAGACTATTTCAATGTAAAAACCATAATAAAATCATTAGGAAGTTAAAAATCATTATCCTGTATCATAAATAAATACTTGGATAAAATCCCATTATGTAAAGTGGGTTTAAATCCATTTGATACATACTATCATCATAATGAGGAACTATGGAAAGTAATATCTTAATCAAATTTATCATCATGACTGGAATGAAAATTATTTATAATAAATACAATGTATTTGTTTATAAAACTTTTAGCCAAGGTGATATTTATGTTTATAAACTCTACCATTCTTATTAATTTTGTTATACAAAACCAAATTTCAATCAACGTGTTCCATCCCTTAAGGTTCATCCACCACGTTAAAAATTTGGTTAGTGTACATGGATTCCATATTGGATTTTATTTCCTCTAACCATTTCATAGAATCTGGAAAATCAATGGTCTCTCAGTAGGTAGTAGTTTCATTACATATGAACAATAAGTCATCACTATTTATAATATTAAATTAAAATATCTCAAGTTCTAAATAAATAATTCCAAAACTCCAAGGTTCTTATGTAAGTAGAGCTGGTTCTTCTTCCATAACTTTTTATGGAACTAAGTTAAGTCCATATGGGGAAGACATTTGATTTATTGGCCCTAAACTTATTTAAGTTTGAATTTCCTCTTTCTAAATACTTGATTTATATATTCCTTTAAAATATATATACCAGTTTGAGCCAAAAACACATTGATCATAGCAGACTTATAAAAAATAGATTTTTCTAGTTATAACTAACAAAAATGTTTTTTTTATTTTTTTTCTAGTTTTTCAGGTAACATACATTTTATGTATGTTTCACGACCACAAATCCTCATAAAATTGTTTTTCGTTTATTTGTTAGTCCATTTCTGATATAGATCCTTTATTAATTCTTTATATTGATTGAAATTAATTAAAAATTCAGAAATTCCAAGTGCATATCCCTAGAATGATATATGACGGTCACAATGACTAATCATTAAACAAACTATGTCCATCTGGGTATAATTAATCCCCTCATATACACTATTAATCTATAGTGTTTCAAGTCCCGTGGGTTATGATAAAATCCCAAAATCTCTTAGATGATCAATTAATTCAAGGTTAATGTATTCAAATCCTTGATCTTATAAATGATTCTTAAAACTTTTACAAATTTGATTGTTCATTTATTTTTTTAAGACCATATTTTTTTTCAAAGTATCCAAACTTGTGTATCATAAAAAAATAAAAGCCATACCATCTAAATTTATCAATTAAGGTTATGAAGTACCAATATCCCCCAATTTCTTGAGTACTTATGGGAATATATACACCATTAGGAATAAGGTCCAGTAGTTCACTAACACTCTTACCTTTTCAAATAAATATTATTATTTTATTTTTCCTGATAAAGAATATTCAAATGCATAAAATGATTCGTAATCAAATGATTTAAAGTATATATATTTATGGAGTATTTGGATGAATTTATCATTTATATTCTCAATAAGGCAATGCCAAAGATAAGTGGTGTTGGAATCAAACTTGACCTTCTTATTTTGAATGATACAGATTGTATTATCATTATAAAAAATAAATAATCCATTAACCATTCTCCCTATGTCACAAAAACATTCATTCATATATATAGAAATTCTATTATTCTTAATTATTAATGAAAAAATATATTTTTTAAACCATATATAGATGTATAATATCAATTAATGACCAAAACATAGTAATAGTTTTATAATTACAAAACTAATCCATGTGGTAGACTTAGATCATAAGTGCTGACCTCAAATGTAGAAACAATTTATCCATTGGAAAAATGTGTATCTACTTATAAATTCATTAACTCTCTCCTATTTGTTAGATCATGTTTATTTGTTAATTTTTAATTCACACTTGGTATCCAATACCCAATAGTCAAAATTATAGAAATTTATTTTTATATCATTTATATCCCTATGCTCTAAATTCTCAATAACATTTCATATCCATAGAAACCAATATAAAGTTATATTTTAGGTCATATTTATAAGAGGCATCTAGATGATAATCACGTTGAATTACATAATATAAAATAAAGTCTTATCTATGGGAGAGTATCTTTTTTTACATATTTTCATGAAGTATTTTTAATAAAATTAATGCCAATAAAATGATGACACCAAATATCATTACATTTATTGTATATTATTGATATTTAACTATGTTTTTAGCCAATTTATTATTTTTCCATTAATTATGTAGTTATGTAAGATATAATTCCAATTATACCACACATTACTCTTTGATAGTCGAGTGGAAAAACATTTTCCACAATCAATTATATAGAAAAACCAAAAACTATTTCTCTAGTATCATAATAATTTTAAATTATCCTTACCATTTATAACTAAAAAATCATAAATTAATATGGGAAATTGATACTATTATGGAAACTCACATCCAACATGACTTACAAAAGATAATCCATGACCATACTTATTTAGTATGATCAACTTGGTTGGATGATCATGGTATGGAAATTATTTTATTCAAAAGTAATGTTATAATTAGTATTTGAGGAATTTTTTAGCCTCAACATTTCTATATGAATCCTATACTTATTGTTTTATAACTATTTATTCCCATGAAATTTTTTTATCTCATTTTTTCTTCTTGTATATAGTCAGGATTCTAATGATTTAGTTTTGGAATTTATATTCCATCCACCAAATTAAAATTTTCAAACCATATTAATTTGTTACATGGTATAGAGCTTATAGTTTTTGTTACTAAACCAAAAATAGAATCCAAATATATTTACACATATCCAAATTCAACACAAGTATAAGGTGTATGAAACCCTTTCATGTAAATGTTTATAATTATATGAAATAAAAAAGAAGTGTAATAATGGAAAGATAAGTAGCCAACCCCCACTTTTCATAACAAGGCATAAGCCTCCCAGTATGTGGGAAGTTATCCCCAAAGTCCCTCTACCTACACATTTTTACTTAACTAAGTATTAAATTACATCATAACTCTAACACATAATATGAATAAACTATAATCAACACCTAAATATACTCTTTATAACTAATAGGAAACTGATATAATAGTGGATGAAAAACAAATAATATGTTTTTGTACATAACATGTAGTATATTTTATTAAAATTCTATATGAAGTGGTTTAAATAATTCAAAATAAATTATATAATTTTGAATTTATATAAATATCTTACATACATGAACAGTTAAATTAGAATAACATAAAAAAGGAAACATTTAATTATTTAGAATGATATAAATAACTATATACAATAAATTTTATCAAAACCTGTTTTGAAATGATCTAATGTCACATAGATTAAATGAGCGACTAAATTTTTCACTCGGTGAAGGTTTTATTTTATATGTTTTCTATATATCATGAATTCAACTACACACCAGTCGAAATATTTCAACCTATTTTGGGATTATAAACAATAAAAAGATCATTCAATAGTGAAAAAATACTTATTTTTTACACATTGGTATCACTATAGACCATGAAATATTACAAAATCATATTGGAAGCCATTTTATTTACAGATTCCATTATAGTGATGCAATTTTTTGGGGGATATTTCTATTTTGGTTTATTTGTCTCACCACAAAAGATAAAATAAAAATAGTGTTTTGGATGTCATTTTAGTTCATTGATTTCATCTTGGACCATAACAAAGGGGTAATACACATTCTATTTTAGTTATTCAGCCTCCTAATGTAATCAAAAAACTAATGGAAAATAACTATGTTGTGGTTTGATGTCATAGTGAATTAGACCATGATATAGAAATAGGATGGATATTATATAGAGATATTAAATTTGATGTTTTTTTATTATAATGTAGATTAATGTTTTCTCATTAGAAAGATCATTTCCTTCGAGAAACTAAGAAGAACATAACATGGTCATGAGACTACACATTAGTTCCCAGAAAGAAGACAAGATAAGATATCATGATAGATTTTTATTATATTCTGTCATCGCCAATAGATGATTTGATTCCCTGGATTGGATTCATGGGAAATCTCAATTCCTATTAGAATCAAAAGAAAATATATGTTCTATACCAAGGTTTCTACTGAGATAAAATTATAGAATAAAATGATAAAATGAAAATCCATGTGTATCTCACTTTCCATGAATATCTAATTCCAAAAAATGATCTTGACCATGTTTCCTTAACAAAAAATAAATGGTTATTCCACTAATGGTATTCACCAGTAAATAAAATCATCAAACAAATTTAGTAAGACCTGTTTTCTCTAAATAGTGTACTAGATACTTATATAAAAAATTGAAGAATTAAAAGTTTGAGTGATATTTATATTGGTTTAGAATATCATTGTTAATCTTAAAAAGTGATATAACTCCCTTTTATAGGATTCATTCATCATATGAATGATCCTATCAGAATCTTGTAATGTTTCATAATCTAGAGAACAACCAAACTCTTTGGATCCTCGTCAATAATGAATATGAGTGTCATAACTCTTTTAATTCCATTTTAGGTTTAAAAGTCATATCATGATGTGTCTTCAATGGAAGATTAAATATAATCCTATGAGAGATTTTATTTAATGATATTTATTATCATTATATAAGAATACCTCTATCATATAATAATGGAATTATCTATTTTGTGGGTTGAGATTTAGTGAAAAGTTATTAAAACTAAATTATTTATTCATTAATACACAATTTAATCTAATTTAATAATATCTTCAATGAACCGTTTAAAAAAATTACATTAATATATAAAATTATCTTTTAAAAATATAGATATTGAACCAATTTCATAGTATTAGTTTTTAAAGAAATTATAATTTTGTTAAATTTTAGAATGGAATTAATTATTTTTTTGGCAGATTCCATAATGTTAATTATTGTTAAATTTTTAAATTTTAACTAATACCATGATAATTTTTTAATTACATATTCTTAAATAAATCATATTAAGCTAATTTTAATTATGAAAAATATCAATTGAAAAATAAAAAAAAAACTGCTCTTAGAGTCCCATACTTCACTACCACATTAGAGATCCTCCCTTAATTACTACTCTATATAAGAATAAGTAAGGAATGAAATATAATTTATCCTCACTATGATATTAAAGTAAAAAAATATTCCAAAATAAAATCCAATCAATTAAATTTGATTATAATCATCATAATATTGATTTAATGTTTCTTAAAAAACTAATCAATCATAATAGTATGGAAATAAATCATTAGTGAAGAAGATATCCAAAGAGATGAATAAGATATTCACATGAAATAAATAACCAATAAAAACAATAAAAAGAAGAATAAAAACTCAATCAATATTAAAAAATTCAATTTGACGATCAAATGTAAGAATCATTGTGTCATAGTTATCTCTACAATAGTTTAAATCATCAAACCTATCTAGGATACATAAAAAATTCAAAAACATAATATATTTAATGGCCCAAGATCTATTTCAAAAAAAATATTTTGTTTTCATATAACGGTTAAAAACTTATATTGTTACTCCTCAGGTCAACAAAATCATTGTTTAATAATAATGTTTACGATGTTATGTAAAATTTCTCCTTATAAAATAACTAGAATTCCCAAATATCATCGGATTAACTTTGAGTTTTTAGCCCTAATTTGACTCCCATATTTTCTTGACTTGAACACAACATGGATAAATAGAATCATGGTTATGGTGTGATTTTTTTGTTCCTTACGGGTTACATCAACCTTATCTAGTTCACAATATGATTACAAGGAACGTTATATAATTTTATTATGTTTTCTTGAAGCTATTCTTATATAGGGAATTTTTAGACTGGTTCTTGTGTTCATGAAACATGGTCTTATTTTTCTATATATTGACTACAATATATTTAAAATTTACATAATCCTACACTATCTTCATAAATCAGGGAATGTATACAATAATATGTGAATGTGGTGATTCCACATGCCACAATTGTACGACCATTCATCCCTATACCATTATTACATGGTTTCATTGTGGCTCCTAACCAATGAGGTGTACCACAACTTTTATTTTTTGGATAAATCTTGTGATTTATATAGTATTGAAGTTATCTATTAAAACATGATGGGTTTCGACGCTCACTTGTTTCTTCTTAGTTAATTATATGTAACTGAAAACGAGCTCTATTACACCATGGTATATGTGATAATAGTGTGATTTATTCTATATTTCCATAAATTTCTCCATAGTCTTTCCAAATTCATTCTCAAGCCTTAGTGTTCCCAAAATCATTTAAAAAAAATATATTATGTAATATTTGATCATTTGGGCATTAAAATCATATAAAAACACTATAAATGTATTTGGGATAAAAATAATATCCTCCACAACAATATCTCATATAACATATCATAGATGGATTAAGATCACCACCATCTATTTATTTTATAAATCTTTTCCATAACACAAACAAGGGTTCTTGGAAATATATTCACTGACAATAACATTCAACCTCGGGAGTACGACCACAATATTTCACTAAAAGTATCAATATCTAAGGCATGCACTAGGACCCAAACCATATTACATAATCCACACATATGAAATGATATAATTAAACCATTCCATAACCTCTACTACCCTATTATATCTTCATAAAATCATCAATTATAACTAGATAGATTATTTATAAGTTTATATTATATTCACATTCCACCACCACAAACAAAAATTATCACTATCAGCTTGTTTCATATTAAATAATATACACTACCACTAATATATTTATCAAAGCCTAGTACCTATTTTGTAACAGCCCGAGATTTTATGAAAAATATTCTTTCTTATTTTACTAATGTCTTGTGTTATACGCTACACCAAAAGGAGCTTGCACAACACGCATCCTTGACTTGCCTTGCATTACACGCAATCGCAACCTTCCTCGATAGCGTGTGTGGTACGTAATCCTGAGTTTCACGAAACAATGATATGCTATTAAAATATTATTAAAACTAGCCGTTATGAATAGTAATAACCACTTTTCAAATTTTAGAAATTTTAACTCTCAAAATGGACTTCATTTTTGGATTCGGAGTATCGAATTTAGCCTAAGGTTAAATTTTGGTACTTTTCGGATAACTTTCATATTCTGATGAATAGTGAAAATTACTAAATTATAATTAAAAACAACTTTTTTAATCGAAATAATTAATAGTGATAAATCATTAATTTGAGTGGTTTTAAAGTATATTTAGAATATATTTTTACAATTTAATACAATGTTGGTCATTGGATGTATTTTCACATTTAAACTAGACATAAACAAGTGTCAATCTTTTGATAGATATTGTTTCTTAAAAACATGCTATTTGTTTTAACAGCGGGATTTAATTATAAAATTAATTAATGCAACTTTTATGTTATTAATTTGGTAAAATAGACTTCATTTTTGAATTCGGAATATGAAATATAGCTTGGGATGAAATTTTGGCATTGTTCTGAAAAACATCAATTTTTGATGAATAGTGAAACTACTAAGTGGTAGGTTAAAAACTGAATTTTGCATAAAACTTAATTTTACCGCTTCTGTGAATGGAATTTCGAAAATCCGAGAGACACGGTTAATATCAAGGACTAAAATGTGGTTCAATGAGATGAAAATAATTTTTTGGTGAATAGTAACTTTTTACTTTTTTTACCACGGTTAATAGTAAATAAGGTAACTAAGGGTAAATATGATATTAATATTACCCTAAAACATGTCCTAATTCTATTGGACAAGTGTAATTCGACCAAAAACAAACTTAGGAATAACATATGACCATTTAGGCCCACTTGGATTAGATTAGGACATTTATTATTAATTTATTTAAAGAAGGGTTAAAATAGTTAAAATCAAAGTTTAATAAGTAAATCATTTTTAATATGGGGTTATACATAAGATAAATTCGACTATAAATATTCATTAGAAAGCTAAAAAGATTTCCTACATGATGGTATTTTATTTGTAATTTTTAGACATCAAATAATATAATTTATTTATGACACAAAAATGATGCAGTAATTATCTTATTAATAAAATATTGACATAATTGATAATATAAATACCAAAATAAATGTAATTTAAGACTTTTTATGAATTCCACTAATTTTCTAGGTTACTATGATATATTAGTGTTGATTTAATCAACTTGGTTCGAACATGTAATTCTGTTATGACTTTCACAAAAATCATATATCAAATAGTGTCAAAATTGACACAAAATAGTTTTTAAATCAAATATTATATTATTAATTGTTATTTTATTCCTAAAAATCTAAGGTTCGTCCAAATGACTTAGATAAGGATATATATATTAATAATAAACAATTTGGGGTTCGTTTGGCATGTTATAGTAAGTGTATTAACCATATAGTGAAAGAAAACAAAAAGACACGGTAAAAGTTAAATTAATTAACTTAGAGTTAAATCTAATTGATAAGGTTAAAATAATATCTTAAACTTGTCTAAATTCTATTGGTTGATAGTATTTCGACCCATCCTTACTTTAGCTTCGAAATAAGACCCTTTGGAACCATTATAAACCGATTTTGACTTTAATATAAAATAATATTTTGAGATATTCCTAAGGTGCCCCTCTCCTCCCCTATAAAAGGACACCTCCTCCCCCTCCTCCTCACACCAATTTGAGCACTCAAGCTCGGCAAACCCCTGCCAATTTCTCCTCTCCACTTCCCTAGAAACATCCTAGAGGTTCTGGTCTTCCTCAAAGACCAATTTTAGTGCCCTAAGAGGAGGTCTCAAAGAGGCACTTCAAAGAAGAGGTAATTACCGTTACCAATTCTTTCATCTTTATTTCTTCTTCCACTTCTTCTTCTTAGGTTGTTTCATTATGAAGTAATAACATCAGTATCACTCATATACTGATATGTTATTATAAGTATGAAATAACCCTATTTCACCATCTATCCATCCTACGGAAAAAGAAATCACCGCGCGTGCGTACGTACGGAATACCGTCTCCACGCCGTGGTGTAATCTATTTTCCACCACCACCTTACATGGATGGGTATAATGGTGTAAAGAATAACTATACATAGTTATTACAACATCATATTGATTCTGATATATTGTATAATCCACTCCAATTCAATTCAATATTTATAGAAATGATATCATCGCTCGTGCGTACGTACGGACTACCGTCTCCACGACGCGATGAGATTCATTCTCCATGTTAACCATTTAAGAATGATTATAATGTATATATAAGAAATAATAATGAAATATATGACATTATAAAGCTACTGGATTTATGTATATATATACATATGTATGTAATCTACTTACTTCCATTTCAAGACAATAAGGAAAGGAAAACAGCGTTCATGCGTACGTACGGACTACCGTCTCCATGAACGGTGTTTTTCATTTTATTTATCTACCTATTATATATATATATATACTGAATATATATGATATATAAATCATATTTTATATTCTGGAAGTAAGTAAATCATGATATAAGTAATAATGATGTCAAGAACAACAAATCAAAACACCTACGATAAATGAAACGATTTTACACAAAACGCTTCTTTAACATGGAGTTTACAAAAGAACGGGTAATATAATGTCATAAGTGAACCATATATGATATCATAACAATGAATATGATTCTGTAATAAGTCAATAACATGATTTAAATCATTATACAGGAGGTTCGGACACTTACAAAGCAAGTCGGACCAAAGGTAAGGGATAAATTTTCAATCTCATTTTTATTCGAGATTGCTTATACGTAAGTATTTACTGGGGTTACGTTTATCATCCATGACCATGTTTTCTAAAAATGTTTTTATAAAATGTTTACAATTCTTCCATGAATGTTTAAAGTCATTTTTACCCTTTATTGACTTTTTACCACATTGTATGAATGAAATCTTTCCTTTGGTTACCATATAAGGTACTTTTTGACTTTTCTGACAAAAGTACGAGGAGAATGTTATTTTTAACTTATACGGCTTGAAAGGATTTTTATGGATTCATAACACCTCATTTTCAAGAAGTTCCTCTACAAGATTGCATGATTATTTTCAACAAAACCCTTATCTTTTAAAATTGCATGGAATTTTGTGAAAAGAAAATGATTTTAAAGAAGAAAGGATATTTTCCTCAAGAATTCATTTCAAGTGTTTTTCTCAAAACTATTTTCCATCTAAGATGACATTATTTGATATGTATGTTTCAAGTAAAATTTCTCTATGATTTAAATGGTATCAATTTTCTTATGATATCAATTGTTTATGGATTATGATGACATGATGTTTAAGAATCCCATTTTATTACATGGGTTATGCAATGATGTATGATTTATGATTTTGTGGCACACATAAGAATGGTTTAATTATGAGATGGGTGGGACCTATATCTCCCTCCAATGCATTGGGTAAAGATTTTATATCTCATGAGATAGACATGGCTGGAATGGTAGGTTATACCGGTTCAGTGAAACAGGACTGAAACGAGTATTACTCGATTCAGAAAGGGACTTTGTCCACTAAGATAGTCTTGGCAATGATTCTTGACTAACAAGAAATGATTCTCTATGATTATGTGTGTATGCCACAAAGTTCCATGTTTTATGTTATGATTATTGTGATTACATTTCACTGCCATGATTTATCCCATGTTATGAAATTATGCTCTCTTTTGCAGGTTATGATTTCCAAAATGTTATGTTCTTATGAATATGATGTGATTGATATTTCTTTTGTTTACCCTTACTGAGCATTTGAGCTCACCCTTTTATGTTTTCTTTTCCCCATGATATAAAGAAAGGTTTTAGGTAAAAAAAAGGAAGATCTTTATGGGAGATGTTGGAGATCTTTCACCACGATTAGAAGATTATAGTCCGAGTTTCCAAAGACACTAAACTATTACGGTCCTTGTGTGTGTGTTTTTGTAATGTACTAAGTATTCCGCAAAAGTAATGTAAAGTCCATGTACGTCAGGCTTCAGGTCTCTACAGTTGGTATCAGAGGAAAGGTTTAGTCAACCTTTGGAAACTAGGATGCGAAAACGTTAGTGAGATCCCTAGAGATATTTCTAAGGTATGTCTAGGGATGTCTCTAAGGTTAAGTATACGTATAGGTTATAGTAATATAATTACGCTAACGATCATAGAATTAAACCTAAGATGTTGGATATTGAAGGTACTCCCCCTTTATTATGTTGTTTTCCCTAGCATGATTTTTGCCTCTCACACTATTCTTTATGGGTTTTAGACGATGGCTGGAACCCGAAGGAACCGTGTTGATCAATGCAATGGACAATGCAATGATTGCCCTCCTGAACAAACAAATGTTATGGGAGATGGAGTGAAAAATCTTATTGCTATACTTACACAAGCTATGAATCATTCTGGACTTCCAAATGAGCAGAGAAGGGAACAATATTCTATTGAGTCCTTCATGAGGCAACGTCCACCTTCTTTCAGTGGGTCTACTGATCCATTAGTTGCTGAACAATGGATTAGTACTACTGAAAAGATATTTTCAGTTCTTCAATGTTCTGAACATGATAAAGTCATCTTAGCAGTATATCGTTTGGAAGGTGAAGCTGATCAATGGTGGAATCTTATCAAGAATACGAGGCCAAGAGATGAAATTGAGTCCATGGAATGGGACGAGTTCAAGAACTTGTTTTTCAGTAAGTACTTCCCTCGTATTCTTCGAACAAAGATGGAGAAAGAGTTTCTTGAACTGAAGCAAAGGGACGATGAATCTGTTGGTACCTATGAAGCAAATTTTACAAGACTTGCAAGGTATGCTTCTGGAATTATCATCCAACCTGAAAGTAAAGTTGATCGATTTTTCAGTGGCTTAAAACCAAGTCTTCGAAGGGCATTAGCTATAAGAGACTTCAGTAGCTATGAAGAAATTGTGCGTTGTGCTATCAAGGTAGAAATGGAAGTTGGTGTTACATATCCATCTCATGGTTTTGACAAGAAACGAAAGATGGAGTTCAAGGAGAAATCTCAGAATAATGGTGAAAAGAAGATGAATGTTTCCTTATGCACAAAGTGTGGAAAGAAGCATGGTGGAGATTGTCTTAAAGGGACTAGAAAATGTTTTAAGTGTGGAAAAGAAGGTCATCGAGTAGCTGAGTGTCGAAGTAATGGAAAAAGGGTTTCTAATGATGTGAATAAAGCAAACACTGCAGAGAACGCACCGCCAACACTTCAATGCTTCAAGTGCAAGGAAATGGGGCATTATGCTAATAATTTCCCTAATCCAAGGGTTAGTGATGATCAACATGAGCAACCACTGAAGGAAAAGGACAAAGGGAAATCACATGCGATCACTATTGACAATGTTGAATATGACAACGATGTGGTGTAATGATTAAGTGTTTATGTAATGGGATTCCAAAATAATGTTGTATCATTGAGTATTGCAATATTTATTGATGTGGTATTCAAAGTGATTGAGATATTTTTTGGAAATAAGATGATATGCGCATAATGAAGAAGAGAAAATGATATGTTTAATAGTATTCATGAGCTCATGATTGATATAAGGACTAAGTGATATCATGGTTTGAGTATATAGAAATTTTTTGGTATGTGGAAAGTGTTAACTTTTAACTGAACTCATGTTTTCACTAAGGTATTCAAGAGAATACACGATTAAGGACTTTGAATGTTTGGAATGTGACCAACAAGACATATCTTATGATATGTGGGGATCAACGACAGTATTAAATCTCTGGTAATCGTTGTCACTATATTATGAGAGTGGACTGCAGTATTATGTATAAGCCTAAAGATTAGACTGGATTATGTTGGACACAAGTTAGTATTGTTTAAGGATAGAAGATTTTCGATATTATTGATGGGATGTTATAGTAACATAGTTTTAGAAAAAGGGACAACCTACAGGACGGGCGACAACCCATCGCTTCGGACAAGGCTGTAGGAATCGAACCCACAACCGAAGTGCGACTGGCCTTTATCGCCTACCACTGACCTACAGGAAGTCCCTGTTTAGTAGAAGCTAGTTTTATTATATTAAGCAGTATGATATATGAAGTATAAGTCCATTTTAGGAACTATATCTGATTAATCTGACTATATAATGACTTATGTATATTTAATAACTTTTGCTTACCTTTTGTTTGAGACAGATGGAATGACCCGTCATTCTATCACATGATCTGCTAACACTTCACGAATAACAAATTCAACTTCATTTATTTAAGAGATGAAGTGGAAATTGTTCAAGGCACGAACAACAGTGATATTGTATCAAAATAAAGTAAGTATTTATTCTAATTCAAATTTTCAACTTTAGGGAAATGATCTTGAAAACCAAAAATGTTGTCCTAGTGATCTTATACCTGATGAATCAGATGGTACCTTAGATCGTCACAAATTTATGGATTTGTGATTACTGGGTTTTCCATAGCCATGTTCTCTACCACTCTCCATCAGAACATGATGGTTAGATTTCTCTTCCATATCCATATTTTCACCTATGTGGAAACCCAGTGATTAGTTTATTTGGGTAATCGTTACATTTCATACTTTAGTTTTTAAAGCCAAGTTTTGGTATTCTCTTTTACGATGTGGGTTTCTATTAAAGAAACTTTCGAATAGTAAACCATTTATAACCCCGACGAATTTCGAGGGCGAAATTCATTTTAAGGGGGGTAGAATGTAACAGCCCGAGATTTTATGAAAAATATTCTTTCTTATTTTACTAATGTCTTGTGTTATACGCTACACCAAAAGGAGCTTGCACAACACGCATCCTTGACTTGCCTTGCATTACACGCAATCGCAACCTTCCTCGATAGCGTGTGTGGTACGTAATCCTGAGTTTCACGAAACAATGATATGCTATTAAAATATTATTAAAACTAGCCGTTATGAATAGTAATAACCACTTTTTAAATTTTAGAAATTTTAACTCTCAAAATGGACTTCATTTTTGGATTCGGAGTATCGAATTTAGCCTAAGGTGAAATTTTGGTACTTTTCGGATAACTTTCATATTCTGATGAATAGTGAAAATTACTAAATTATAATTAAAAACAACTTTTTTAATCGAAATAATTAATAGTGATAAATCATTAATTTGAGTGGTTTTAATGTATATTTAGAATATATTTTTACAATTTAATACAATGTTGGTCATTGGATGTATTTTCACATTTAAACTAGACATAAACAAGTGTCAATCTTTTGATAGATATTGTTTCTTAAAAACACGCTATTTGTTTTAACAGCGGGATTTAATTATAAAATTAATTAATGCAACTTTTATGTTATTAATTTGGTAAAATAGACTTCATTTTTGAATTCGGAATATGAAATATAACTTGGGATGAAATTTTGGCATTGTTTTGAAAAACATCAATTTTTGATGAATAGTGAAACTACTAAGTGGTAGGTTAAAAACTGAATTTTGCATAAAACTTAATTTTACCGCTTCTGTGAATGGAATTTCGAAAATCCGAGAGACACAGTTAATATCAAGGACTAAAATGTGGTTCAATGAGATGAAAATAATTTTTTGGTGAATAGTAACTTTTTACTTTTTTTACCACGGTTAATAGTAAATAAGGTAACTAAGGGTAAATATGATATTAATATTACCCTAACACATGTCCTAATTCTATTGGACAAGTGTAATTCGACCAAAAACAAACTTAGGAATAAAATATGACCATTTAGGCCCACTTGGATTAGATTAGGACATTTATTATTAATTTATTTAAAGAAGGGTTAAAATAGTTAAAATCAAAGTTTAATAAGTAAATCATTTGTAATATGGGGTTATACATAAGATAAATTCGACTATAAATATTCATTAGAAAGCTAAAAAGATTTCCTACATGATGGTATTTTATTTGTAATTTTTAGACATCAAATAATATAATTTATTTATGACACAAAAATGATGCAGTAATTATCTTATTAATAAAATATTGACATAATTGATAATATAAATACCAAAATAAATGTAATTTAAGACTTTTTATGAATTCCACTAATTTTCTAGGTTACTATGATATATTAGTGTTGATTTAATCAACTTGGTTCGAACATGTAATTCTGTTATGACTTTCACAAAAATCATATATCAAATAGTGTCAAAATTGACACAAAATAGTTTTTAAATCAAATATTATATTATTAATTGTTATTTTATTCCTAAAAATCTAAGGTTCATCCAAATGACTTAGATAAGGATATATATATTAATAATAAACAATTTGGGGTTCGTTTGGCATGTTATAGTAAGTGTATTAACCATATAGTGAAAGAAAACAAAAAGACACGGTAAAAGTTAAATTAATTAACTTAGAGTTAAATCTAATTGATAAGGTTAAAATAATATCTTAAACTTGTCTAAATTCTATTTGTTGATAGGATTTCGACCCATCCTTACTTTAGCTTCGAAATAAGACCATTTGGAACCATTATAAACCGATTTTGACTTTAATATAAAATAATATTTTGAGATATTCCTAAGGTGCCCCTCTCCTCCCCTATAAAAGGACACCTCCTCCCCCTCCTCCTCACACCAATTTGAGAACTCAAGCTCGGCCAACCCCTGCCAATTTCTCCTCTCCACTTCCCTAGAAACATCCTAGAGGTTCTGGTCTTCCTCAAAGACCAATTTTAGTGCCCTAAGAGGAGGTCTCAAAGAGGCACTTCAAAGAAGAGGTAATTACCGTTACCAATTCTTTCATCTTTATTTCTTCTTCCACTTCTTCTTCTTAGGTTGTTTCATTATGAAGTAATAACATCAGTATCACTCATATACTGATATGTTATTATAAGTATGAAATAACCCTATTTCACCATCTATCCATCCTACGGAAAAAGAAATCACCGCGCGTGCGTACGTACGGAATACCGTCTCCACGCCGTGGTGTAATCTATTTTCCACCACCACCTTACATGGATGGGTATAATGGTGTAAAGAATAACAATACATAGTTATTACAACATCATATTGATTATGATATATTGTATAATCCACTCCAATTCAATTCAATATTTATAGAAATGATATCATCGCTCGTGCGTACGTACGGACTACCGTCTCCACGACGCGATGAGATTCATTCTCCATGTTAACCATTTAAGAATGATTATAATGTATATATAAGAAATAATAATGAAATATATGACATTATAAAGCTACTGGATTTATGTATATATATACATATGTATGTAATCTACTTACTTCCATTTCAAGACAATAAGGAAAGGAAAACAGCGTTCATGCGTACGTACGGACTACCGTCTCCATGAACGGTGTTTTTCATTTTATTTATATACCTATTATATATATATATATACTGAATATATATGATATATAAATCATATTTTATATTCTGGAAGTAAGTAAATCATGATATAAGTAATAATGATGTCAAGAACAACAAGTCAAAACACCTACGATAAATGAAACGATTTTACACAAAACGCTTCTTTAACATGGAGTTTACAAAAGAACGGGTAATATAATGTCATAAGTGAACCATATATGATATCATAACAATGAATATGATTCTGTAATAAGTCAATAACATGATTTAAATCATTATACAGGAGGTTCAGACACTTACAAAGCAAGTCAGACCAAAGGTAAGGGATAAATTTTCAATCTCATTTTTATTCGAGATTGCTTATACGTAAGTATTTACTGGGGTTACGTTTATCATCCATGACCATGTTTTCTAAAAATGTTTTTATAAAATGTTTACAATTCTTCCATGAATTTTTAAAGTCATTTTTACCCTTTATTGACTTTTTACCACATTGTATGAATGAAATCTTTCCTTTGGTTACCATATAAGGTACTTTTTGACTTTTCTGACAAAAGTACGAGGAGAATGTTATTTTTAACTTATACAGCTTGAAAGGATTTTTATGGTTTCATAACACCTCATTTTCAAGAAGTTCCTCTACAAGATTGCATGATTATTTTCAACAAAACCCTTATCTTTTAAAATTGCATGGAATTTTGTAAAAAGAAAATGATTTTAAAGAAGAAAGGATATTTTCCTCAAGAATTCATTTCAAGTGTTTTTCTCAAAACTATTTTCCATCTAAGATGACATTATTTGATATGTATGTTTCAAGTAAAATTTCTCTATGATTTAAATGGTATCAATTTTCTTATGATATCAATTGTTTATGGATTATGATGACATGATGTTTAAGAATCCCATTTTATTACATGGGTTATGCAATGATGTATGATTTATGATTTTGTGGCACACATAAGAATGGTTTAATTATGAGATGGGTGGGACCTATATCTCCCTCCAATGCATTGGGTAAAGATTTTATATCTCATGAGATAGACATGGCTGGAATGGTAGGTTATACCGGTTCAGTGAAACAGGACTGAAACGAGTATTACTCGATTCAGAAAGGGACTTTGTCCACTAAGATAGTCTTGGCAATGATTCTTGACTAACAAGAAATGATTATCTATGATTATGTGTGTATGCCACAAAGTTCCATGTTTTATGTTATGATTATTGTGATTACATTTCACTGCCATGATTTATCCCATGTTATGAAATTATGCTCTCTTTTGCAGGTTATGATTTCCAAAATGTTATGTTCTTATGAATATGATGTGATTGATATTTCTTTTGTTTACCCTTACTGAGCATTTGAGCTCACCCTTTTATGTTTTCTTTTCCCCATGATATAAAGAAAGGTTTTAGGTAAAAAAAGGAAGATCTTTATGGGAGATGTTGAAGATCTTTCACCACGATTAGAATATTATAGTCCGAGTTTCCAAAGACACTAAACTATTACGGTCCTTGTGTGTGTGTTTTTGTAATGTACTAAGTATTCCGCAAAAGTAATGTAAAGTCCATGTACGTCAGGCTTCGGGTCTCTACATATTTGGCAGAGAATGTGTAGAAACAACACCACTCCATGTAACACACATCTATAAGTATTTGGTTTTTAGAATGTGTTGTATCCCTATTCCAAGCTACACTCCCTATGTAATACTTAACCACTTCACCCCCTAATCCCTCACAATTAATTAATCATAAAATACAATAAGTGTAACAACCTCTATTACAAATTATAATATTTCATGAAACATATTATAAATTTATTTATCTTTCATTCTATGTTTTTTCTGTAGTTTCCCAATATTTCAGGCTCTAAATTACCTTTTGGACATTTAAAAATTATCTTATAAATTTTCAATAGTGACTATAAATAAAAAATACACCACAAATAATTCATCAAAAAAATTATATATTAATTAAAAATAGTAATAAACATCGGTTCATCAATTTTACACAACATAATATTCTCAAATTCTTTCATTATTTTCAATAATATTAATAATGATATAATTTCCTTGTTATTCCATGAAAAATAAAAAAATTCTTATTTATCATCATATAATTGTACTTCTCATCTAATAATAAATTTCAATTCTATTATTTATCAATTTAAATATATATTCTATCATTACAGAACTTATTTCATAACCACTTCTACAATTGAATTACACCACCTACCATTTTAATAAAAATGGAAAATAAAATAATTCCTCAAATTTCAATCATTCATAAATAAAAACTATTTTCTATAAATTTCATAACTCATCTAATTTCTATTATTAAACTGGATTGAAAATTTCCCTAATATCATATTCTTAAATTATATTTCCAATTTATTATATACTAATCTTATGTGATTATTATGAATCATTTATCCAACATGATGAAAAAAATATGATAAATTTATGTGAATAATTAACGATATAATAACTATGATTTACCATCTATGATTCGATGATAAACACTATCCTTTTATATTATAATGATATAATCTAATATTTTGTCATTAATATCATTCCTTGTTCATCAATTTAATTTTTAATCCACCATGCCATCAAAATTCTGTTAATTCTCCCCTTAATGGGATTAAGAGAATAAATGTTTTATATCTCATGAAAATAGTGAAAATTTATTCTCTCAATTAATTTCCTCAAACCCTTCTATCAATTCCCAGCATAAATGCACATTTATGCATATTTTACTTTCCATTAAATACTTTCATTGAATTATCCTTTTAATTCCTCTTACATTCCACATCAACCACATAAAATATCTAACTTCACCAAATCCCATATTATTTCTAATTAACATTTATCACATGCCAAATTGTATACTAAAAAATTAATTCCATTAAAATGATTTACTTAATTAAATAAATAATAACAATATACTTCTGGAGCCTAAATGATTTTAACTGAGAAACCACACCATAGAATCACTAAATTACCTATAAAGGGTAAATTTCACATCTCTAATCCAATGATGTGCTCAAAATTACATTTCAAAAATATAAAATTACATTTTACCTTTCTTCTTGATCAAAATTTATAAAATTATATACTGTAAAAAATTAAAAATTGTAGGTTACTAAATCTAGATCTATAATGTAAAATTTATTATGCATGATATATCAAAGTAGAGAATATATTTGGATCCTAAAAATGGTACAACAATGAAATATTTAGAATTTATAATAATGTTTTATAATTTTATAGGATTATTGGACATGAAGGGTCTTACTACCAAGTTATTCTTGAATTATACATTATAAATAAACCAATTATGGTTTTTACAAGTGAAGGTGCACATTTATTTTTTCATTATATATGTGATTATTATTTTCAAGAGCTAACATAAGGATTAATTTATTTACCCATTCTTATATTATATTAGTTGGGTAGACATGTTTAGGTTTATTGTGATGTATTTGTTTTGGATCTTGGATACATGATTGTTCATGAAAACTAGGGAATGGTATATAGTTCTCAACAGATAATAACACACAAGTGGAATGGTATCCCTTTTGATCATAAGGTGAAAACATTGTAAAAAAACTTATGATTTAGCCACATTATTTGTTTGATTAGAAATGTATTATATATATGGATCATCAAAACACCAAGTACATATTATACAAGTAAGATTTAATTCTCCCGTAGAATATATGGGTTTAATATATCGACTAATTTGACTTTTATATGATATAAACTCTATGGAATTGAAATACGATCACTAATTATTTGAGTTGGGGATCTCATGTTGAAGTGGTTTTGGAATCAAAGGATGAGTTCAAAATTATGTCATAACTCTCAATGTTACATTTAGATATATATTAGGAGTGTGATTATATAGTTTTTAAAACTATGAATATCCCAATGACTTACATGGGGAATGAAAATCAAATTTTAGGAGAAAATTATAACTGTTAAGATTTTCGTGACGGTATATATAGTGGGGTATAAATGCAGAAATTAGCTATAGATGTTGATTCTATCTCATATTTCCATGGATGAATTCTGTTTTTTCTAGGTTTTAAGGAAGACGTGTCGTTTGATTTTACAATTTCTTAATTGTTTGTTCATCCTGTATTAACCATTATTTTACATAGTGTTTGATGAAACCTTTAATATCTTTGGATGAAATAAGATATAAATAGATTTGTTTCAAGAAGTATTATATTTCAAAATTTAATATAATAATATTATAGTCCACTGGGTATTCTTCAGTCATTACCTATTCAATAATGGTAATATATTGAGGTTATAATAAAATTTGGGATTTATTTTCCAAGATCACCAAAGGGTAGGGTCAAATCCTTATTTGTTGTTGATTGGCCAACTAATGTTTCCTATTTATTATAATCAAATTGACTTATATGGTTAGTGACGTGGGAAAGAATTATGTGATGCATATTTATACTATTCCAACGGTAGCCAATTATAATTTATCTAGTCATGATTTGAGGTTCAGAACTATTTTTAACAGGGATTTGAAAAGAATTTGTCACTTGTGTAAATTTAATTACAGTATACTACACAGAAACTGTTAGGTAATTTTATCACACTATCATAATTCTCTAGGATAATATTTTGGTATATATTATTTATTTTATATTTTTTGGAGTTCATTATATACATCTATTGAGTTTGGGAATTATAATAGAAACCAATATTATATTTAAATGGATTTATTTGAAAAATTATATAGAAGGTCTTATAAATCACCATTATATTAGATGGAGGATTTTTAAGCATAATTATTTAGCCTAAGCATGGTTTAAAATAAATATAGTTAGGTATATTTTACTATTGTAGAGGATATATATAGCTCAGAGTAATAAAAAATCTTATACTGGTAGGAAAAACCATCCTCGTGAGTTTTTTTGGGGATTATGTTTTTGCAAGTGTTTTACATCAGTTAGGAAATTAATGATTTGGTAAGAATGTGAAATTGGATCCTCTTATTATATGACTATTTTAGATCATGGAGTGAGTTAGGGAAGTTTCTTATAGTATAAAAATTTCTGCAACATATAGTTTGATAAATGATGTGTTTTATATATCTTAGTGGAGGAAATATGAAACATATTCATCTTATATAATCCAATAAAATGGTATAGAAATAAAGATATTTGATTATTTTATTAAAAAGGTATTCATCCATGATTGAAGTGATAAAACCATGTATTGAAATTTTATGCCATTAGTTAATGCTTTGTGGTGGCATGGTTATGTGTAGAAGGAGACATGGGATATACAAGCTAATATAATATCTCAGTAGCTAGACTTTTTTCACTAAATATTGTTGGTGACACTTCTTAAGAATGATAATCCCTACGGTGGGGAGATTTCATACACTGTAGTCCTATAGTTTCATAATTTTTTTATTTATTTGAAATTTAAAAATGTATTGAAATTTATGGTATGAATTTTAGTGTTTTGGGTGAATAAAAGGAGAAGAGAAGAGAAAGAGAGGTGGTGTTTTCTGGAATATAGAAAAGGAATCACTAAGTACATGATGAAGTTATATTTTGTAATATTAGTTATATAATAGGAGCATAAATTTCTATTCTGAACACCAAGTAATTGGTGGAATAACATTGAGTTATTGATGGTTATCTACTCGAAACCTATTTATCTTCTTGACCGCATTTTTAATGGGGGAATTTTTATATATCAATATTCATAGACATGGAAATTTAATTTGTGTTTTCCCTTTCTGAAGTCTTTAACTTGAGATTCATTTTTTAAATCACTAGTTATTTTCATTACTTATATATATATATATATATATATATATTTCTCCCATGATTCTTAATAAATTTTAGATTCATGTGTTGCATTGCAATAATAGAGATAAGAGATTCATTCACCCTATTAGTTTGTTAGAATACATTATGGTTTTATTACAACAATATTCTAATCTGTTCAATTTCATTTTGTTTGATGAACTTTTGAATTACTAGTTATTGATCTGTATTTATACATTCTTATATGATGAGAATTTTTTACTAAAATTTTGGTAGTTGACCACTGTGATTTAAATGTCATTTTATTAAATTTTTTATCATGTAATTTTTGAATTTCTATATCATATTTTTGTAATGTATATACTAAATTTATTATAGACTGTATTCAATATAATGGGAATGATATTAAATTAAATAATAATAATTAATCCTTAATTTATTTTTTTAAATTTCTATAAATAAAATTTACCTTTGGAATGATTTTGAACACATAGGGATTTATCTAATAAAAAATAAGGGAAAATTTTTCCATTATTATAAGAAATAATAATGATATTTTCCTCATTATAAATTTTATTTTTATTATTTAGTGATTTTGTAATGTGATTTTTGAGTATATATTAATTTACATAGATGTTATGAGAATTTATATGATCATATGGATTAGGAAAAAAAATGAAAGAATAAACGTTATTACACAATAAAATTTATGAGAAAATTATGTTTTATTTGTGAAAATATGTGTTTTTGAATGCAACTCATAGTATTGAGTAAAATAATTTAGTTATTGGAGGTTAATTGAATAATTATTTATTTTTAGGTATAAAATTATTTTTTAATGTTGGTTTTGAAATGGATTTCATTATGGAAAATGATATTTACGTTTGAATTTATTTTAATTATAATTATTTATATATTAATTTTAGATTTTTTTTGTGTGTTAAAATGATGATTTGGTTAATGCTATTGTTTCATACAATTATGTGTTATAATTTACATATCTTTATATATAAATATTGATGCATAAATATTGTATATTTTATTTTTTAGGAATATAAGTGGTAATAAATGACATGGTATTTTATGATTTACTTATAGAAGAGAATTATGAATTAAGGGGTTTAAATGAGAACATAACATGGATAATATTTTATAAAAAAATTAATTTAAATTATTTTAGGATTTTTTAGGTATTTATTAATCTTCCTAGAAATTAAAAATAGAATGGGACACCTTTTATCTAATAAAAAGGAGAGAAATCATAATGGTTTTTATAAAAATAATTTTTATTCTTAGTGAAAAAAATGTGTGTATATTGAATTTTGGGTATAAAAATTCAATATATTTTCACAAGATATTAATTTTATTGATGTGTAAGTAGACGTCAATTATTTTACTAAATTATAAATGGTTATATGAAATTATGATATATGTATTTTTGTCATGAAGATTTCCATGAGTTTGGCTAATATGCAGGGAATCCATGAGTTGGGTGTTGATTTAATGAGATCCATGGAATTTGATAGGCCTTGTGTTAGGATATGATATAAAATGAAACTAGTGTATAAAATATTTAAAACTAAACTAATTTAGCATCAATTTTTTAAAAATAACATTATAAATATTTTTTTTACATCTGTTATATAATAATAGGCATAAAATAAATGAGTTAAAATTATTTTATTTCAGTAATTCATTAACCAACATAAAAAAACAATTTTTACGTCGGTTAATAATAACTGACTGTGAAACTATTTTTTTTATAAAGTTTATATATCAAGTGAGACCTCTTATTTTATTTCACTTAATAGATCTCTCTTGAATTCCCCCCCTAAAGGAAGTCCTAACCCACAATTTGAATTTTTCCCCACTATCTTCTACATCACCTATCAGTTCCACTATTTCCTATTATAGGCGCCACCATATGTTGTTTGTTCATATAATATATCTAATTCTCATTTATCTTATCAAATGAATCTCATGTTTTTTTATTTTAATATTTTCCTATTGTTTCATTTTTACTGTTTCTTATAACTAATTTTCGTGTCTATTAGGGTTTTTGTTATGATGTATTGGGTTTATTTTAGTTGTAAACATTCATGTAGTTTCTGAATTTCATCTATTTGATATTAGGTTAAAACCGTATATATAATTGTTTTAAGTTTCCATTTTTGGTCCATGTTCATTTGAAATTATTTTATTTTATTTTATATATTCATTATACTTGAAATATTTTGATGCACTTTACAATAATATGGTATTTCTACATTGTAAATTAATGTAATTGAAATTATTTTAAAATTATCTTACTTTCATCCCTATATATCTATTATACATTTTTCGTGTTCTTATTGTGATTTGTAGTTTACTTGATATAAATGATACCATTTTTTGATTTTCATTATGTGAAAATTATTTATATAATAATTTACTCATTCATTGTATTTTACAATGTTTAGTTTTTAATAATAATACATATTATTATTTAATTATTTTACCATCATAAAATAATATTATTTAAAAACGAATATATATGTTATAAAATTTATCAATGTGTTTAATGATTATTATTTTTTATTAGTTTTAATAATTAATGTTTATCTATTTTTTTGTTTTCTATCTTATCATTTTTTTTATTCAATTATTTATTATATATTTACAGTTTTTTATTTGTACATAATTAATTCAGTTATTATATTTTATTAATAAGCTATGAAATTAAATATTTTTTTTAAAATAATTTATATTTATATTTTATAAAAAAAATCATTTTTAGTTTTTAAACAATACATTTTTTGAAGTAAATAAATAATGTTTTTAAATATTATTTTTATAATTAAAAAATACTTATTTTTTGAAGTCGTTTTAATAATAATTTATGTCAAAAAATTCTAAAAAAATATTTTGATAAATAAAATATTTTATGTTACTGGGTTTTTAAAATAAAACAATTTGGTTTTAATAATATTTCATCACATAATGAAGAGTGATAAGTAAACAATTCGTATTTTTTATTTTTATTTATAAATGTAGATATAAATTTAATTTTCAAAATATACAAACTTATATTTAATAATTGAAATGTTTTATAGGTGATTGTGAATTATAGTTAAATTACAACACAATTAACAAGTGATGAATATGTAGAAGGGGTTGATGATTTTTTTATTTTTCCAAAGATTTTTTTTAAAAAAAATTTGTTTTTCAGTCCTTACTTGAAATGTATAAATATAAGAAATTTGAATGTCCTTGAATTAAAAGATCATTTAATTTTAAATAGGTTTAGTTTGAGTTATAGTACATGAATCTTTCCTAAAGAAATTGGACAGAATTGAAGAACTAATGATGATGGGAATTTTCAAAATGATAGTTCTAATCAAATTGAAGAAATGAATGATGATATTGATGCTAAAGCAATTGAAAAATAACCATTAATATGGAGGTTATATAGTAATTCTGAAAAAATTGTATTCAGGTTGTGTGAAATTCATAGTTTAATCAATAATGTTAATATTTGGGATCTTTAAATTAAGGAATAGAAAGAGTGATGACAACTTTGTTGAGTTTTTATATTTTTTGACAGATATACTTCTTGAACACAAAGATCTCCTAGATTCAAATTATAATTTGAAGAAAATATTATGCCCCATGGGATTGGGTTATAAGAAAATACATGCATGCTGTAATGATTGGGTGTTATATTTGAAGAGATGCGAATATTGTTTAGAGTTTCAGGATTATGGGACATCATTATATAAGTTGGAAGAAAAAAGTAAAAAATTAATTAATCTATTATACTAAGTACCAATACTCATTCTTTGTAAATTTGATATCATTATATAATTCCATGTATAAAATGTTTATTTTTAAAATAAAATTATGGGAAAATGATAAAATTACATATATATAAATGAATATCAAATCAAAAATCATATTATCTCGAGGATTTTCAAAAATAGAAGAATTTTGATCAATAATTTTCTAATTTTTTAAATTAAGTTTGATTTTATAGACTTGGTTTGTGCATATATATAATGAATCCATATAGGATTTTAGTATGATACCTATTTCATGGCCAATTTTATGGGCAATTTATAACTTATCTCTTAAATTCTCTATGAAGTTAAAATTTATCATGCTGGTTTTAATGTTTTATGGAACAAATAATCTTGGATATGATATTGATGTTTTCTTATCACCACTAATTGGTGACTTGAATCATTTATTGGAGGAAGGTATCATAATTTATAATTATTATAAAAAGTTATATTTTCTATTATAGTAAATGATTATTTTTACTATAAAAAATTCCAATCATATGAAAATATTTATGGATATATTGTTAAGAGATCAAATTTCATTCATTTTTTGAAGAAGGGACTTCAATTTTCCAACAACAAAATTGGAGGAATGAAATTTACATGGTTCATTGAAGACTTGTTTCTATGGATTACTGTTATTAAAGATTAAAAATCTATTCAATGACTCAAAAATATCAATATATCTACAAATCCTTTTTCAATTTATTAATATTTTTAGAGAGTGAAAAACATTGAAGTCATATTTGAAAAAACCTAAATATTTTTTAATGGAGGAAATATATAGAAGAAATGATTAGTGGTTTATTTAGCATCCATATTAAATATATCTTGATATCAAACATAATATTAATGTTAACCATATTTAGAAAAATATTTGTGATAGTATTATCTGAACATTTTTATAAATTAAGGCAAGGTGATTGTTTTTTTGTATAAAGGATGTGATTTATTTTCAATTCAAATACATTTTGAGTTATCACTCACACCTAAATTAAAATGAACATATTTTCCTCTGGCTTGTGATTCATTTTCCTTAAGGGATAAAATTAGTTTGTTTGAGTGCCTCTATAGTATCGAAGTAGTTCAAGGTTCACATCAAATGTAATATTTTCACTAAATTATATGAATTTATTAGGAAAAAGATCTTATAATTATCATGTAGTAAGGAAAAATATCATACAAGCTACATTTCATGGAATGATACCCATTAGTGTCAGAATGAAAATCAAAAATATGTGTTATTTCTTCAATTACAATTGAAACAATGTGATGGGTCTGAATTTTTTGAACAAATTAGTGAATAGTGTAGTTTATATATTTTTCAACTAGAAATATTATTTTCACCATATTATTTTGATATAATGATGAATTTAATGGTTCATTGACTGAAAAATAATGATTTTTGGCCTTATATATCTATGTTGGATGTATCCTTTTGATAGGTATATAATAATATTAAAAGATTATGTTAAGAATCCATATTGGTGATAAAACTAAATTTTTGAGAAGTATATTTCTTATGAGGTTATAGAGTTTTGTAAAGATTTCTTGTTTTATAGTGGATCATGTCAGTTTATTGAATCCTGACCCTAAATGAGTCAGTTTTGAGGGAAGGGGAAGCGTCACATTAAAATAAAATCATCGACAGGTGAAAAAATAAAGGACTTTTTATATTTGTTTAATAAAATAAATTAAGTTCAAATATATATAAAATTTCATATTAATTAATTAAAACAGAATTATCTAAATAGGAAAGATATGTGGGTATTGAATGATCATAATAATTATTATTTTTTATGTTTAAGGAGACTATGTTTGGTAGATTATATACGTGAGAAACATTTATATTATTACCAGGTGGCTCAAGTGTAATTGTGACAACTTGGTTCATGTATGAAATTTATGTCTATACATTTTATACCAATGATTATGACTACAATATTGTATTTTAGAATAATAGTGTAATGGCGATTGCTGAAAAAACTTATTTTTTACTAAAACGGTAAAAAAACAATCTCCACATCAAATTAATAATGTAGAGTTATTATTGAAATATTGTAGGTCTATTACATTAAATTTTATGTTTTTGTGTTCAAATATAAATGTGTTATTGGTAGTAACAATGATAAAAATTATAAATTTGGTATGACACTAGTAAATATAAATTTATTGGAATACACATATGAACATTTTTTTATGGAACCACAAAAGAAACAATCTTTTTGTTCTTGATTAGAAAAATATGTAATGGTATATTATTTTTCAAAGGAAAATAGTATTTCGTTGATAATAAAAATGTTTATGATGATGGATTTTGTGAGATCCATAATTAGATGGAAATATTATCAGAGGATATTTATAACAACATTATAGACATGGTTTGTTCCATATAGAATGATCATGTTGAATGGATATGGGAGAAATATTTAAATAATATCATAATTCAATAGGTTACATATATTTATTTCTTATTTAACATTTCAAAATTTTAAAATTGTTAGATATTATATTTAATATTTATTTTTTACTTAATTAACATATTTTAAAAAATACCATATTTTTTTAGTTTAGATTACTTTTATTTCTATAATGTTCCAATTATTGAATTTTATATGTAAATTTTATATTTTTATAAATTTTTAATTAAGATTTATTTTCATATATCTATATAATTTCTGGATTTTAAAATTTTTCCGTAGTTTTTTGTCAAGTTTTTTAGCATCTATAATGAATAAGATAAAGTTTTTTTAAATTAGTTTAATTTTGTTTGTATCATTTTATAATTATTGTTGAAATTTATATGTTAAATTTGACTTTGTATATAATTTTACCTATGTTTTTTTCTTCTCATTTCATAATTTTCTATCTCATACGTGTAATTATTAATTTTTTTTAGCATTTTAGTTAACTACACTAATGAATATGAATATTTTTTTTGTTCAGTTTAGTTTTGTTTGTACCACATTAAATTTATTTTTAATTTTATATGTAATAATTTTATTTGTATAATATTTTATTGATTGAATATTAGTTTTATTTTTAGGACAATGTATGATCAAATAACTGATTCACCTTAATATCTTAGGGATTACCCCATACGCACTTCTTCATAGAAGACTTCTACATACAAAAGAAAATTGTGGTAATCAAGTCATGGTAAACATGGTAGCAAAGATTTGTATATATTATCACTTCATCATAGTCATAACTAGAAGATATATATTTAGTTTTATGATTAAGAAAATCCTAGTGGTTGGAATTAAAAACAATTTAGGAGTTTTGTGTCTGTAATGTTCTCAATCTTGGTTCCACCCAAAAGTGGCCTGAACCTGGTAGGCCCAAAAACCTCAAGCGCATTTCTCCAAATTCTAGAGTTTTATAACTAGAAGTGAGGGAAAAGGTAAATCATTGGGGAAACTATTCCCTCATTGGAAGAGTATGCACAACAGAGTAACAAATATTAAACAAAAACATAAGCAATAATACCAAATAGAAATAAACAGTGGAGACTGAAAGTAAATCCAATAGAAGACAATATATATATATATATATATAAGTGTTTCATGGAATATGTAACAAATGAAGTATCCAAAAAATTCACAATGCTCTAAATCAATATAGATACCAAAGTAAAAAAGAAATAGAAAACTCTAGCAGCATCACAAACCACATCTTGGTCTCAGGCTCTCCAGCTCCAGCAACAATCAAGTACATGATTAATAAGGGAGCTTTCACTTATATATACTAGTGTCTATTTGAAATTTTTGGGTCCAAAACATGATCCAAATAGGGTGTGAGATGAATCCAAATAGGAAACCACCAAATGATCTGTGCCTAACAGTCAATGAATATATATAGCAGGAAATATGAATAAATGAAGAAATAAACCAGGAAGTACTCCAATGTAGAAAATAAAACAGTTTTCCATTAAAATTATTCACATTTATGATTCATCCTTTGAATCACATAATCACGGGATCTATCCTAATCTCTATATCCACTTATGTAACAAAAAAAAGATGTCTCAGAAGACCATATAAACAATCATCTAAGACTGACTCCAAGCTAGTGTTTTGGAATGGAGGCTCATCACAATCATTCAATCATTCATAAATTATCCTCTAGGAAAGCTCTAATAGTCTAACCACTTTGGTTATAACATAACACTAATCATTTTAAAAAAACCTCTTGGGTAGCTCTCACTGTCAATACCCTTGGGTCAACATGGAATTAATACATTATAAACGACCTCCTTGGTAGCTCTGATGGTAAATACCCCTCAGTGTACATTGCATAATGTTATTATAAATGAACTCCTGGTTATCTCTCACGGTCAATACCCCTGGGTAAATTATCTACACCAAAGCTCTCAAAATATTATTTAAATAAACTGGGAAACCCCCATAGTTTTCCAAGCCAAAGGCTCTCATGGTATATTGGTAGTACTTTGAAACCCCACAGTTTTCCTGGTCCAAGGCTCTCATGATCCATTGAAACAATAGCACGCATAACATACCATAGAATCTCATGTAATCTATAAATACTATATGACTAACATTCACAATGCATATCACATGCATTTCACATAATCAATCAAACTCCATCCTAAGCAATTCATGTCATGAAAAATAGGTACACCTCATAGGAATCCTAGACCAAAAGGTCGTAAACAGTCAACAAAGGAAACACACCCACATGGTTTACCATAAAAAAGGTTTTTAAAATTACACCTATGAAACTACCCTTTATCAATAAACCAGACCATAACAGGTAATAAACAAGGTTGAATTTAAATACACGCAATACCCCAAATGTGGGTATCTGACAATTTTAGCATATATAATCCAAATATGAACAAAAAAATTCACGAACCACATACCATTATTTTTTACCATCAATATAAATGAATGATGTCCCTTTAATGGGCATAAATCAGTGTATATATACAAAAAGGTGAAAAATACCCAACCTTGAAAAATTCATGAGAGAGGAAGAATCAGGAAGAAAGGATCTAGGGGTTTTGAGAACTCACTGGTGGGATTCCAATGCACCTGACAAAGTCTGAGTCAGAGCACGGAGAGAGAATCAGGAGGCGTATGATGTTCATCGATCATTCTATTTCTCTCATATAAAAACAATGAGGAGAAGAAGACACATACAGACATAAGACACAACCCTACTCTGATATATCAAAAAGAAAGGAAAGTACACTACATTTTCATTAATAGTACATGCTGTGTATTATCCTCAACTGGCCTCGACTTAAGTGGGTCATCCAGGCCATTAAACGACCATATTGTTGGCCATTACACGACCAGTACATGGCTATACGTAGCAACAGGGTACGTGATGTGTACTCAGAAGTTCATGACGCGTACTTAGAAAAACCCAATTTCTTAATTTTCTTAAAAAACAACATGAAATCAAAATCCATACCAGAAATGAAGATTTAGGTTCATAAAAACATCCCCTCTTAAATCAATTCATCCATGAATTTTCCTTCCAAGGGTGGTGAAGAAAAAACTTCAAACAACTCTAGCCACTATGATTATAAGTCAACCTCCCTCTCCCAAGTCTCATTATGCACTCAACCGTGCTACCATAGCACCTGTACCGGGAGGCATAGACTATCCACGATGAAGCTTCATTCCACGATCCAAAATTTTAATAGCGTTCTCCTAAAAATATTCATCCACATATAACTAAAATTACATAGGTTGAAAAAATGAGACTTGTTTGAAAAGTAACTTTGTAGCTGAGAAACATGAAAGACATCATGCATAGCCCGGTACCTATGAGGTAACTGAAAATGACAGGAAACCAGACCGACTCTCGTCAAAACCTAAAATGGCCTGACGTATCTCGGTGAAAGATTCCCCTATCTCCTAATCATCTTGTGTACCATCCTCTATGGGACATGTAAGAAAACCCAATCTCTGACATCAAACTCTAGAGGGAATCTTTGTCGATCAACATAATATTTCTGGAAACATTGTGCATCATCGATCCTCTTCTGAATCAAATCCACCTGCTCAGTGGTCTATGAGACAAGAAGAGGACCCAACATAGCTACCTATTAGTCCTCTAGCCAACATAGGGGAGATCAGCATGGACTACTGTACAAATCCTCATAAGGTTCCATCAGAACCGTTTCCTAAAAACTATTATTTTAGAAAAAATCAACTAGGGGCATGTTTCTCTACCAAGATCTCCTAAAATCCAAGACATATGATCGAAGAATGTACTCCAGAAATCAAATCATGCACTTGGAATGGACATCTTTTTAGGGATGATAAACGGTACTCAAAATATCCTGTGTACCCAAATCCATCTATAGTCCCTTCAAGTCATGATAAGTAAAATGGGCATCCTTTTCTGAAACCGTAGAGTTCAAAACCCCATGAAAACATATAGTGTCTGAGATTTTAAAATTTCCAAGAACATCAACACTAAAGGTTTTCTTGATCGGAAAGAAATATACAACCTTTGAGAGTCTATCGTCAATAACCCATATAACATCATTTACTCAAGGTGACCATGGTTAAACCGTCATGAAATTAATCACAACATCATTCCACTTCCACTCAGGAATGGGTAACATCTATAATAGGCATTCCGGTCACTGATGATCTACCTTCACCTAATGATAGGTGTAACATCTCATAAAAAATCCAACAACATCCCTCTTCATGACTAGACACCAATACTAATGATGTAAATCTAGATACATCTTGGTGACACTTGGATGTACTCTCTATATAGGGGCATGAAAATCTCACAACTCCTTGCATATGTCTGCTGACACCCATATGTTCCCATGAAAATTCAAAACCTCATCCTCACCTATGGTCTACCCAGGAGTATTTTCATCACTTGACACACTCTATTGTAGGACTATAACTACAAAATTTGATAGATGCCTCACTCGCATTCGATCCATTAGAGTAGAGGTAATAGCTATAGAAGAAAGAAACATCTTCCCTTGTCTATCGTGAACATCCAAATGAATCTTAGTGAACTATTCCATAATCTTCCACTCCTTGTTGGCTTCCTAAACATCATGTATCTGAGTTCTACTTCTCTACACATCATCCACTGAGTTTCCTTTCCCAAGCATATAGGAAATCTCAATGTGAATAAGATTTAAGGTACTCAACCGACCTTTGCGGTGTCAAATTAAGATCACACTGAGTAATGATATACTTAATTCTTTTTTCGTCATTGTATACCACAGAATGATCTCCCAGAAGATATTGTCTCCAACACCATAAGGAATTCACAACTGAATAAAACTCTATATCGTGTGTTAGGTAATTCCTCTCATGTGGACTCAACTGACAAGACCCATACGCAACAAATCCCCCCCTGAATAAGCCCTGATCCCAGCCCGATACATGATTCATTATAGTAAATGGTGTAACTCTTTCCTAGATCCAGAAAAATCAGTATCAATGATAATGTAAATATCTATTTCATATCTTGAAAGGTTGAATGACTGGAATCTCTCCACAAGTAATTGACACCATTCATAGTCTGGCCCGTTAGGGGCAATGCTGAGCATGAAAAGTCTAGAATAAAGCACCTATAGTAACCAGACTACCCCAGAAAACTCTGTACCACAAAGACGTTCTTTAGATTCTCCTAGGAAACTACTACTCTCACATTCTATTGGTCCACAGATACTCCTGTCTCTAAGATGACATGACCCATGAACTGAATTTGGTCCATCTAGAAGTGGTATTTTGAGTGATTAACATAAAACTGATGCTCCCTCAGTGTAATCAATATAGTCTCAAGATGGATGGCATGGTCATGTTGAGTATGAGAGAACACTATGATATCATCCACAATGACTACAAAAAAATAATCCAAGTAAGGATGGAACACTCAATTCATTAGTTCCATGAAAACTTATGATGCATTCATGTGATTGAACGACATAACCAAATACTCATATAGACCATACCTACTCTGAAAGGATGTAAGAGGTATATCTGAGGGACTTACATGCAACTAATGATAAACATACCTCAATTCAATCTTTGAGAACACCCGGGATCCTCAATTCTGATCAAATAGATCATCAATACTCGGTAAGGGATATCGATTCTTAACCATCATCTAGTTCAACTTCCTATAATCAACACAAATTCTGAGGGTACCATGTTACTTCTTCACAAAAAGAATATGTGAACCCTAAGGAGAAGTCATGGGTCATATGAAACCATTTTACTTCAACTCATCTAACTACTTCTTGAGCTCATGTAACATAGGTGTAGCCATACTATATTGAGTAATGGGCATCAGTGATGCTCCTGTAAGAACCAAAATAAAGAAATCTACCTCTCTCCAGAGGTAAACCTGAAATTTCACCTAGAAAGATATATCTGAAATGATCTACCACTGGAGGAAATTAAATCTGTGAAGTCCCCTCGTCATCCAGATATACACTAGAAATCTTGGAGGTAATTCATCCCAACCCATGATGCTCGGGTCCAGATCTACTTTCCTGGACATATCATTATCCCTTTTTTAGAAAAGTCCCACCCTATGGTTAAGTGAAATTCACCCTACGATGATAGTAGTCAACAAAGGCCAGAAAGGAGACCAACCAGTCCATTTTGAGAATTACATCAAAACCTGTCATCTCTAAGACAAAGAGGTACCATAAGAAGTGACACAAACCAACCTCAATAGGGCACTCCTGGCACTGACGTACACTGGCTTTCTTAATCCCCAAATGAGTGTCTAGAATCATAACATCATCTAAAGTAACGATAAAGAGCCCAATGCTATCTACAATGACAATGGATATAAAACTATGGGAATCTCATGTATCAAGAAAAGATGAATCTAAAACTAACGCAACTATAATTGTACCTATATCTATAGAGGGTATGAGATCCTACACATTCTAGGTCTACTCCCTAAACATGGTCTGATCAATAGTGCAACCCTGTGGCCTTGGCTGACTACCATGAGTGGGTCCACCCTACTGTCACTGAGAACCTATTTCCTAGGTACCACATCCACGACTACCTCCATGGCTTGAATGGATTAACCAACTCCAGTTCCTTGAATAATAAGAAATTGGTGGTCCTACTCTTGAATGTGGAGTCCTAACAGATCCCCCCTCACTAGATGCTCATGAGAAAAACCATAAAAACACTGAAGATGACCCATATAGCCACAATATTGGATCTCAACTAGGTCCCTTGGCACCGAGGTCTTGTATTCCCATTATCCCCACACTAGTAGCACACCACTTGGCTTCCTGAAGAAACATCCCTTCTACTAGAATAACCACTACATGTAATCTCCCTATATAACTTCCTTCTATCGGTGGAAGGAGTACCAGCCCTGGATTCTAAACTACCATGTCTCACAACTCCTAACTCCCTCATATTGTGCTCGGTAATCAAAACCAAATTTACATTAGAAGTCATTGAATTCATACTAAAAAAATTCACCTGCAATCAGATGTCATACCTGAGACCATCCTCAAATCTCCTAACTAGTGATAACTCATCACCTCCCAAAAAAGGTGAGAAGTGCTGAAGCACTGTAAAGCAAGAAGAGTAATCCATCACTAAAAAATCGATCTGCTCTAAATTCATGAACTCCTAGGCTCGGTTGGCCATCAATGTCTCAGGGTAGATGTAATCATAGAAGGTCCTTTGAAACTATTACCAAGATATATCTTGATGATGTCCCACCTTTTAGATAAAACCCCACCATTTATTGGTGGAATCACATAGAAATTAAGTCAAAAGATTCACCCTACACCTCGAGGTGTCTCCAGATGTTAGAAGAAAGAAATAATGGCCTCCAAACATGACTCTATAGCCTATGGTCCCCAATACCCTAGAAAAGTGGGAGGACACTGCTACTGGAACACCCGCATCAGCTCTTCCATAGTCGGGGCTAGATGTGGTGCTCTGTGAAAATCTTGAATCATCCTCAAAAGCCTTCATGGAATAGTTCAACTGCACCTATGTCCGGTATAATAGCTAGTGCCAAGATGGGCATGATGAGAGGATCTGCTGGTAGTCACTAATCTACCATTTTTGGTATCTGGTCATCGCCTTGTACTTGGCGTAAAACATGAGGAAGTCTTGGTGGCATGACTCTGCAAGGTCAATAAAACACCTCAATTCATGATTATCATGGATAGAAACTTGGAAGTGTAAAAACATAATATGAGAAGGAAATAATTCATGTTTTACAAAACTTGGTTACAGGGCGTGTAGAAAAACTACATGGTGTGTTCCCTTTAAGCCTTAACTTGGGTGTGTACCTCTACCAACCTGGTCATGTAACACCCCCGACACATGAAATGTTCCACCTAGGACATGGTGTGTACTTAAAATTCCATCCTTCCCAAGCTCCCCTACACAGTTGGATCTACATAGTTCTTCCAATGTAACACTACTTAATGTCTTCACCCTAGACATAGTGTGTACCACTTACGTTCCATCCAACCGTGTCATTAATCAGATGTCTTGGTACATGGTCAATTACTATATGGTGTGTATAAGCTACAAATTATGTGTACAAACCAAGTTTCATCCACCTGTGTCCTTAGTCACACGTCCGTATAAATTGTCTTTTACAGCACGACGTGTACTCCCAGTACACGATGTGTTATACCAAATGTTTATAAACACGATGTCTCTGATCACACATTCAGTATTATGGTTAAAAACTACACGGCCTGTACATATGGAACAAAACATGTACAGAAGAAAAGGGATTTCTTCTTGAAAAGAAGAACACATGGATTGTGTTCATAAAATCACACACTATGTTTTCTGGATTTCCAGACAGTAAGACTTCGAAACTTCTCTAGAACCCTTAGAAACTGAAAATTTTCTCATAGAATGCCATGTTCTAATCCATGATAGCTTATAATACCCACGAATCAATGTTTTACACCCTTAATCAAATCATAATTTGACATAATTTAATTAAATTTCAAATATGATCCACCAAATTCTGATCCAAGAGGGTCTATAACACCTTAGGGACCAAAGCATGGAATCCATCCAAATGAAACTATACATATACAAATACCATATCCAAATAGCAGGTATTACTATCATGACATATACCACAACAACAAGCATATCTAGAACAAAAACATACAATCTGTAATTCACCCTAAATGGTAAAACAAGAATGCATGACATGTGATCTCTACTAAGTGCCTATATGATGAATGAGATGACATACCCTCATCTCATCAGGTTTTAATAAAAATAGAACCACAATGACATCAATCATAATAGCACAAATCAAGTGAATCACCCAATAGTGAAATCAAATCAATTGTAACAATTGAAAAACCAAAAAAATTCAATATTTGAGGTAACTTGGTTTTCACCTCTATACGAGTTAACTAATCCTGAGCACATCTTTTTACCTACTACCTATTCCTTCCTATCCTAGTCAATAGTATCCAAATAGTATGGAAACCTAGAAAGGAAACTCCTCTGAAACAACTTTTTAACATCCTAGATCTAGGCGATACCCAAAAGTGCCCCGAACTCGGTTGGCTTCACAACCTTAGGAATATTTCCCCCAATTAAAGAGGATTACAAATAGTAGTGAGGGATAAGGTAAGACATTGGGGAAACTATTCCCTCATTGGTAAAGTATTCACAATGGAATAAAAAATAGTAAACAAAAATGGAAGGAGTAAATCCAAACATAAATAAACAGTGGAAGACTGAAAGTAAATCCAACAGATTCCACAATATATATATATATATATAATGCATGGTATATGTATCTAGTAAAACATCCAAAAAATTCATAATTATTTAAATCAATATAGAAACCAAAGTAAAAAAGAAACAGTAAACTGCAGTAGCATCGTAAGCCTCATCTTGGCCCCATGCTCTCCAGCTCTAACAACAATCAAGTACCTGATGAATAAGGGAGAATTCCCTTATATATACCAAAAACCATATAATATATTTCGTTCCAAAAAATGACCCAAATAGGGTGTGATATGAATCCCATTAGGCAACCACCAAAATATCTATGCCTAATGATCAGTGGATATATTTATCAGGCAATATGCAGAAATGAAGCAATAAAAATGGAAGTACTCAAAAGTAGACAATCATACAGTTTTAAATTTCATTTAATTACATTTATTATTCATCGTTTGAGTCATGTAATCTCATGATCAATCCTAATCTCTATATCCCCCTATGTAATAGAAAAAATAGATATCTCAAAAGACCATCAATATAATCATGTAAGACCAAGTCCAAGCATGTGATTTGTCTTGAAGAATCATCACAATCATTAAATAATTCATAAATAACCCTCTAGAAAATCTCTCATGGTCTAAAACTTTTGGCTTACCATATCACTAATCATTTACAAACAACCAACTGGGCAGATTTCACAGTCAAAACCTCTTGGTCAAGATGACATCAATAAATTATAAACGACCTCATGGGTAGCTATCACAGTCAATACCCCTGGGTCTACATAGCATAAGGTAATTATAAATGAAATCGTAGGTAGATCTGATAGTCAATACCTCTGGGTTAATTATCTGTACCAAGGATCTCACGGTACTATGTAAATAAACATGGACACCCCCAATATTTTCTTGGTCCAAGGCTCCCACTATCCATTGGAAAAATAGCACACATAACACATCAAATAATCTCACGTAATCTATATCTACTACATGGATAACATTCACAATGCATATCACAGGAATTTCACATAATCTATCAAACCCCATCCTAAGAAATTCAATCCATGGAAAACAGGGTACACCTTATAGGCAACCTAGACCAAATGGTCATAAATAGTGAACAAGGGAAATGAACCTAGGGGGTGTCCCATATAAAATGCTTTTAACCTTACACATATGAAACAACCTTTTATCAATCAAACAAACCATAATAGGTAATAAAGAGTGTTTAATTTTAAAACACACAATACCCCAAACTTGGGTATCTGACACTTTTGGCATATATAATCCATAGATAAATAGAAAAAGGTACAAAACACCTACCTTAATATATTATGATTTATATACTTGATGGTCAGCCATTGAATCAACCTAGATCAGCGTAGATCTAAAAAATTTGAAAAACACCCAACGTTGAATAACTCACAAGAGAGAAAGAAATTGGAAAAAAGATCTTTGGGTTCGGAAAAATCACTGGTGGGATTCAAAAGCACCTGACAATGTCTCAATCATAGCTCAAATGGATAATTGAGAGGGGTTTTAAGTTCTTTAGTCATAACGTTTCTCTCCTATATGAACCAAGGGGAGAAAAAGACATATACAAAAATAAGACACGACCCCGCTCTGATATATCAAATAAAAATAAAATTACTTCGCATGTTCATTAATAGTACACACCATGTATTATCCTCAACCATCTTTGACGTAAGTGGGTCAGCATGGACATCACACTGCCATGTACTCAGCCATTACATGGTGAGTACACAGCTGTACATGGAAACTTGGTACACAACATGTACTATGAAGTGCACAACATGTACTTAGAAAAATCCAATTTCATCCTTTTCCAAAAAAACATCCCAAAATCAAAATACATAGCTGAAATGATGATCAGAGTTCTTACAAAATTCTTCCCATAAATATATTATTCCCCAAATTGACCATCCAAGGGTGGAAAATAGGAAACAACAAACCACTATGGCCACTATGATAGTATGTAGACCTCCCTCTACCAAGTCCCATCCTGTACTTGTCCGTGCTGCCATAGCACCCGTACTAGAGGAATAGAATGGTCAAAGAGAACCTTCATGATATGATCGAAAATCTAAATAGGGTGCTCCTTAAAAGACACATCCACCTCTAAATCAACCTCCTAGGGTTAAAAAACAAGAGACATGTCAGAAAAGTAATTAACTAGCTAAGAAACATGAATGACATCATTCATATCCTGATATCTCTGAGGTAACTACAACTGATAGACAACCATTCTGAATCTCTCCAAAATTTCAATCAACCCACCGTATCTTGAAAAAATCTTCCCCTATCTCTTAATCATCCCATGTCCCAAACATGGTGTGACACATAATAAAATATGATATCCGACCTCAAACTATAGAGGTCGTCTTCGTCGATCAACATATGATTTATGGAATGACTGTGCAATAGTCATCCTCTTCCAGATCAACTACACCTGCTTAGTGGTCTCCTAGACAATATGCGATCCCAACGTAGTTGTATCTTCTACCTAAAACCAACATATGGGTGATCAAAATTACCTACCGTACAAAGCTTTATAAGGTTCCATCTGAATCGTTCCCTAAAAACTATTATTGTAAGAAAAATCCACCAGGGGTATGTGTATCTCCTAATATACCCCAGAATCCAAGACGCATGCTCAAAGCATGTCCTTTAAAGCCTGAATGATGATATTGGGATGGCCATATATCTGGGGTTGATAATTTATACTCATAAGTACCTATGTACCCAAATCCTTTTATAGTCCCTTCTATACACGTGAAGTAAACTGAGCATCCCTGTCTAAAATGATAGAGTGTAGAACCACATGAAAATGTAAAATCTCTCGGATGTACAACTTTCCCAGCTCATCAACACTGATGGTTTCCTTGATTGGAAAGAAACGTGTGACTTTCGTGAGTTTGTCAACAAAAATCCATACAACTTCATTTCCTCGAGGTTACCTTGGTAAAACCGTCATGAAATCCATCGCAACATCATTACACTTCCACTTTTGAATGGGTAACTATTGTAATAGCCCTTCCAATCGCTAAAGCTCTACTTTCACCTATTCATAAGTGGAACATATCATAACAAAACTAGAAACATCCCTCTTCATGCATGGCCACCATCACTGATGATGTAAATATCGATACATCTTGGTGACACTAGGATGAAATGCCTATAAAGAGTCATGAAAATCTTGTAACAGTTCCTCGCCTATATCAGATAACCCCCATACGTGCCCATAAAAACCAAAAACCTCATTCTCACCTATGGTCTACCTAGGAGTAGGGTCCTTGCCTGACACTCTTTCTCAAAGGACCAGGCCTTCAGAATTTGATAGCTGCCTCACTCACACTCGATTTAGTAAAGTAGAGGTAACAACTATAGAAGAATGAATCATCTTCCCCGGTCTGTCATGAACCTCCAAATACATACCAGAGAATAGACCCATATGCAGCCACACACTTTGGGCCTCCTGAACTACATGTATATGAGTTCTCCAACTCAACTCATCAGCCACTGCATTGAATTTCCCATGAATTTAAGCAATCTCAAAGTCAAAAGATTGAAGGTACTCAACCATGATTTTCTGTATAAAATTATGATCATGGTGAGTAAATATATACTTGAGGCTTTGGTGGTTAGTTTATACCACTAAATGATTTCCCAAAAGATAATGTCTCCAAAAGCACAAGGCATGCACAACAGCAGCCAACTTGAGATCATACATTGGGTAATTCCTCTCAAGTGGCCTCAACCGCTAAGACCCGTACGCAATGAATCGTTCCCCCTACATAAGAACTCCTCCTAGCCTTATACCTTATACATCATATTAAATGGTGTAGCTATTTACCAGGTCTGAAAAAATAAATATCATTGTTGAAGTTAATCTCCCTTTAAAATCCTGGAAGGCTGAATCATAGGAATCTGTCCACAAGTACTTCAAACCCTTCTTAGTCAGGCTCGTCAGTGGTGCTTATAAGCATGAAAAGTCCTAAATAAAGTTCCAGTAATAACCAGAGAGCCCCATAAAACTACATACCTCAAATATTTTCTTCGAATGCTCCCAAGAAACTACTGCTCTCACGTATTTGGGTCTACTGATACTCCTGTTTATGAGATGTCCTGACCCAAGAAGTGAATCTAGTCCATCTAAAAGTGGAATATTGAGAGACTAGTGTATAGCTGATTCTCTCTCAGTGTACTCAACACAATATCAATATGGATGGAATGATCATGTCAAGTATGACAGTACACAAAAATATCACCCATGAAGACTAACACAAAGGAATCCATGTAAGGATGGAACACTCGATGCATTAGTTCCATGAATATTGCTGGCTTGTTTGTGAGACCGAATGATATAATCAAATACCTGTATAGACCATACCTTCTTCGAAAGGCTATAAGAGATATATCTGATGGTATAATTCACAACTTATAATAACTGTTTCTCAAGTAAATCTTCGAGAACAATGAGGATCCTTGAAGCCAATCAAATAGATCATAAATACTCAATAATGGATATCAATTCTTGACCTTCAACTGGTTCAACTTCCAGTAATCCACACAAAGTCTGAGGGTATCATCCACCTTCTTCACAAAGAGAACATGCGAACCCCAAGGAGAAGTACTGGGTCAGATGAAACCATTTTCCTGTAACTCCTCTAACGGATTCTTAAGCTCCTGTAACCATGGTGTATCCATCCTATGTGGGGGAATGGACACCAGTGCCACTCTAGAAAAAACATAAATATAGAAATCTTCCTCTCTCTCTAGAATAAATCCTAAAAAGTACTCTAGAATGATATCATTGAAATGATCCACCACTGGAGTAAAGTCCATCTATGAAGTCCCCTGGCCATATAGATATAAAATAGCAGTATAGAATATAATGCCTCCCAACCCATGATACTTGGGTCAATCTCTAATCTCCTGTACATCCCATTCACCCTTGTGTAGAAAAGACCCACCCTATGGTGAAGTTAAACTCACCATGCGGTGATAGGAGTCAACAATGGCCTAAAATGATACTAACCAGTCCATTCTGAGAATGAAATTGAATCCTGTCATCTCTAAGACAAAGAGGTCCCATAATAAGTGATCACACCAACCTCAATAGGGCACTCCTTACATAGTTGTAGTTTTGTAGTCCTTATCCCCAAAATATTTTATATCATTATAACATCATCATATGTAAAGATACAATGCCATGGGATCTCTACAATGGTAATAGATATAAAAATATGGGAATCCCCTATATCAAAAAGAGAATAATATAAAACTATGGCAACTAGAATTTTACCTCTAACCACAGAGGGTCTAGGATCCTACTCCTTTTGGGTTTTCTCCACCGCAATGGTCGAACATATACTGCGGCCCTACGACCCTTCTTGACTACCTTGAGCTGGTCCACCCTACTTTCGCTAAAAAACTATTGCATGACTACCATGGCTACAACCACCTCCTCAAGCTGAACGTCTTGATGAACACCAATTCTCTTACAGAAGAAAAACTGTTGGTACTGCTCTTAAATGTGGAGTCCAAACAGATCCCCTTTCACCAACTACTGGTGAAAAGAACTGGATAAAACACTAAAGATGACGCATCTTTCCATAAGACCGACACTCAAATGGGTATCTTAGGCACTGAGGTCTCGTGTACCCATTCTTCCCACACCAGAAGCACACCACTTGGATACCTAGAGAAACAACGCCAATATTGGAAGAACCACTGTGTGTAAGATACCTGCAACACTTCCTACTATCGACTGAGGGAGTACCTAACTTGGATGCAGAACCGCCCAGGATCACCGCTCCTAACTCCATCACATTGCACTCAGTAATTAGTGCCGGATTTACTATATCATTCACTAAAGTCACCCAGAAAACATTCTACTACAATAGGATTTCATTCCTAATACCATACTAAAACCGTCTAGCTAGTGATAACTCGTCACCTCCAAAAATAGGTATGAAGTGATGAATATCTATAAATAGAGATGAGTAATCCATCACAAACAAGTGCCCTGCTCCAAATACCTGAACTCCCAGTCTTGGTCGGCCCTCAATGTCTCAGGGTAGAAGTAATCATAGAAGGTTCTCTAAAACTCTTACCAAGCCATATCACGATGAATTCCTTCCTGTGATATAACATCCCACCATTTCATGGAATAATCACATAGCATGTAAGTCGCTAGCTTCACCACCCCTCTTCGGAGGTGTATCTAGATGCTCGAAGATATAAAGTAGGGCCTCCAAGAATGAATCTACAGCCAGTGGTCTCCATACCCTGATAAAGTGGGAGGATGCTACAGCTAGAAGACCCACAACAGCTCTACAATAGTCAGGGTATGATGTGGTGCTCCCTGAAAAGTCTGCATCATCCTCAAAAATTCTTCACGGAATTGTGCATCATCACCTGCATCTGGTATAATAGCTGGTTTCAAGATGGGTGTGATGTGAGGATCTCCTAGTTTTCCTTGATCTACCATTTCCAATGTTTGAAAATCACCCTGTACTTGGCGTAAAACTAGAGGACGTATTGGTGGAATGACACAACAATGTAAAATGCACATCTTAGTTCAATACTATCAATTATATAAATGTAGATTTTCATGAACAGAACAAGAGAAGGAAATCACTCAATTTTTACAAAACGGTGATACATGAAATGTAAAACCACTACACGAAATTTTCCCTTTAAGACTTAACATAGTCGTGTACCTCTACCATCCTAGTTGTGTAACAACCCATTCACGTAGAATTTTCCTTCTAAGACATGGTGTGTACTTGAATATTCCATCCTACCCAAGTTCTCCAATACGACTAGAACTACACAGGTTTTCTAGTGTAACACTACACAAGGTGTTCACCCTAGACACGATGTGTACCACTTATGTTCCATCCACCTTTTTTCATTAGTCACAAATCCGAGTACATGGTCGATTACTACATGAAATGTATAAGCTAGAGATGACATGTACAACCAATGTTTCATCCACTCATTTTGTTAGTCACACGACTGATTACATGGACTTTTATAGCACATCGTGTACTCCCTATACACAAAATGTTCTACCAAATATTTATCAACCCCGTGTATATGTTCACACAATCTGTCTCATGATCAACAACTACAAGGCATGTACATAGGGTACATGGAATGTACTTAAGAAAAGTAAGTTCTTCCAAAATTGAAGAGTACATGGTGTGTGTTCATAACACCACCCACAGTGTGGTCTGGGTTTCCAAACAGTAAGCCTCCAAACCTTCTTCAGAACCCATAAAAACATACAATTTGACCAAGGCATTCCATTTTCTAATTCATGAGATCACATACTCCCCTAGAATCAATGTTTTTCATCCTTAATAATATCATAACATGAATGAATTTAATTGAAGTTCAAACATGATCCACCAAATTCCTATCCAAGAGGGCCCATAACACCTTAGGTACCATAGATTTGCATCCATCCAAATGAAACATTACACATACCAATACCATATCAAAATATAACGTATTTCTATCAATGAATATATCACAACAAAATTCATATCTACCCTAACATCTATCAAAACAATAAAAAATCAGTAATGCACCCTAAATGGCATGAAAATGATATCTAGAAAGTGACTGTATGACCTATGAGATATAATACCCTTATCTCATTTGGTTTAAAAATAAAATAAAAAATAAGATATCAATCATAATAGAACAGAACAAGTGAATCACCCAAGAGTGAAATCAAATCTACTGTAACAATTACAAAACCAGAAAAATTGAAATATTTGAGGTAACTTTGATTTTCCCTATACATGGCTTAGCTATTTAAAAGAAAAATTTATTAACAACTACCTAATCCTTCATATCCTAGTTTATAGGCTCTAAATAGTAAGTCAAATCAGAATAGAAACTCCTTTGATACCACTTTTAACATCCCATATTTTGGTGGCAGCCAAAAGTTCCCCAAACCAGATTGACCACATAACCTCAAGTGAATTTCCCCAAACACGAGATGCTACTGACTAGAAGTGAGTGATAAGGTATGAAATTGGGGAAACATTTCCAACATTGGAAGAGTATGCCTTGCTGGAAAACAAATAATAAACAAAAACAGAAGCATTAATACTAGACAAAAATAAATAGATGAAGAAGGAAAATAAATCTAATAGAATAATATATATATATATATATATATGATTCATTTAATATGTATCTATGTAAATATCTAAATAAATAACAATAATGGAAAGAAATACATAAACAGAAGTACAAAATAAACAGTAAATCCCAGTAGCATCGCAAGCCTCAGCTTAGTCCTGTGCTCTCTGGATCCAATAACAATCAAGTACCTGATGAAGAAGGGAACATTAAATTATCTATACCTACAACCATATAATATTTTTGGGTCTAAACCAAGACCCAAACAAGGTGTGAGACGAATCCTAGTAGGAAACCGCCAAAATATCTTTGCCTAACTGTCAGTTGATATATATAGCAGGCAATATGATGAAATGAAGAAATAAAATAAGAACTACTGAAAAGTATACAATCCTATAGTTTTCAACTACATTAATTAAAATTTATTATTCATCCTTTGAATCATGTATTCTCAGGATCTATCCTAGTCTCTATATCCCCCAATATAATTGCAAAAAATAGATGTTTTCGTAGACCATGTTAACAATCAAATAAGTCTGATTCCAAGCTTGTTATTTGGCTTGGATGATCATGAAAATCATTCATTAATTCAGAAATCAACCTATGGGAATGATCTCACAGTCAGACCCCTTTGGTTTATCACAACAATAATCATTTACAAACAACCATCTTGGCACCTATCGTGGTGAATACCCCTTGGTCAACAAGGCGTCGGTAAATTATGAATGACCTCTTAGGTAGCTCTCATGGTCAATACCCTTGGGTATACATAAAATAAGGTAAATATAAATGACCTCCTAGGTATCTATCAAGGTTAATACCCTTGGGTAAATTATCTAAACCAAGGGTCTCTTAGTCCTATGTAAATAAACATGTAAACCCCAATATTTTTCTTAGCCAAATAATGTCATGGTCGTTTGTAAATACTTGGAAACCCCCATAGTTTTCAAGGTCCAAGGCTCTACCGGTCCATTAGAAAGATAGCACACATAACATATCAAATAATATAATGTAATATATAACTAATACATTGTTAACATTCACAATTCATATCACATACATTTCACATAATTAATAAAACTCTATCATAAGCAATTCAAGGCTTGGAAAACATGGTATGCCTTTTAAGAAACCTAGACAAAACAGCCATAAATAGTCAACAAGGGAAACATGACCCTGAGTGTCCTTTAAACAAGGGTTTTAAACTTATGCATTTGAAACTACCATTTATCAATCAACCAAACCATAATAGCTAATAAATAGGGTTTAATTTTCAAACACGCAATACCCCAAATGTGAGTATCTGGCACTTTTGGCATATACAATCCAAAGACAAACAACAAAAGGCACAAACCACCTCTGTCGATGTCTTATGATCAATATACTTGAACGCAGGCCCTTGAATCGGCATAGATCAGTGTAGATATGCAAAAAATGTGATGACACCCAACCTTGAATAAATCACGAGAGAGGAAGAATCAAGAATAAAGGCTCTAGGGGTTTTGAGAACTCACCTGTGGGATTCCAATGCACCCGATGACATCTCAATCAGAGATCAGACAGATAATGAAGAGGGGTTTGATGTTTTTTTGGCCATTTCATTACTCTCATGTATGAACCATGGGGAGAAGAAGACACATACAGACATAAGATGTGACCCTGCTCTAATATATCAAATAAAAACAAAAGTACATTGAATGTTCATTAATAGTACCTGCCATGTCTTAGCCTCAACCAGCACCGAATTAAGCTTGTCATCTAGTTCATCACACAACCATGTACTCGACCATTATATGACCAGTACATGGCTATACGCAGCAACCGGGTACACGGTGTGTTCTCAGAAGTAGATGACATGTACTTAGAAAAACCCCATTTCGTCCTTTTCATAAAAAAACAACCTAAAATAAATATCTATACCTGAAATGAATATCTGAGTTAGTTTTAAGAAATTCTAGAGAAAAAGTTAGCATTTTGATTCTTGATTTGGGATTTATATAAAATAATACACTAGTTCATCCATGGGTGTTAATTTTGGTAAGATAAATTATTATTATTTTACTTATCATGGCATGTTTTTACTAATATTTAATATATTTATTGTTCTAATCAAAGTAAATGTTATATAACTGGAATCAAGGAATTTAGGGAGAAATATTTTGGTTTTACACAAGGATATGGATTGATTTTAATTCTAAACTAACTTTAGATTTTATTTTTAGTTCATGAAAAAATCGAAATCCATGTTATATATAACCTTTTATAGAAGAATATAGATGGAATAAATTTATTGAAAGTATATGATTAGAATAATTTTGAAGTGAATATTAAAATTTTAATGTTTTTTTTACACTCAAAATAATGACAATATTAATGATTTATTTTTCTTTAATTAATGGAGCATGAGGAGATCTCATCAGGTTATCCAATAAAAAAATTATACCCTCATAATTTATCTCATGGAGGGTTTTCATTATTAGAAGATTATATATTGTCTAAATTTTTTCAGAAAATTAGAATAGAGTCTTTATTCTTTATATAAATTGACCCTATTCACCTTACATACACATGAAAATGGAAGAGGGACCAGATGAAAAAAATTCAACAAATCTAAAATAATAATCAAGTGCTATAGTAGAGAATATTTTAAAGAGTTATTCAAGTTATTTTCAAACTCCATATATTTTTTAATTCACTAATAAAAATTTCAATTATTCTATACATGATTTCCTCGAGGAGTAGCTCACACATGGGATCTTCATACCTATTAATATGGTTTATATTTTACCTAATGTCTTTATAAATAAGTAAAAATCAGGTCATGTATGAGTTTACAATGCAAGTGTATCAATTAAAAAATTATTTTTCATCCTAGAACATCATCAAGGAAGGATGTATATAAAGAACAAATGAATTCTTTAGAAGCTAAAGTTTAGGATAGGAGAGAGATTATGTAGAAGAGGATTAGTGATTTAGTAAAATTAATGTTTTTTGACATTCAGATATAGTTTCAAAGTGCATATCCCACTTCTCCACCTTCGATTGCATATCCCCCTATACTAGCTCTGTCTGATTATCCCATTTCTATACCTCCTACTCCACAACTTCCCAACTGTTTTGAGTTATATGTTGAGGATACCTGTTATCACATAGTATTATATGGGTCTATATATTTATTTTTTTACCAAACATTATCTAAAGATATAGATGGTTCAGTGTAGGGTAATAATACATGATATTATAAATGCATCAACTGGGGTATCATTCCCTACAGATGAGGTTTATATAGTTATAAAAAGTATTCAAAATGTTTTATTTTTTCCATCTATCCTTTTTTGATAAGATTGAAATTATGTATCCATATATTATAACCTTTATTTTTCATGTTGGAGTTAAATTATTTTCAGTATTCTAATATATATATATAATAGTGAATTCAAAGAAAAGAATTGTTATATGAAAATTAAAATCATGTTGAGACCCCTTCATCTTTTAATACTACATAATAAAGGGATATATAAATTACCATTATATAAATCTATATTGTTGGATGTTCATGATATTCTTATGAATTATAACATTTTTAGTTGCAATATTACACTGATGATTTGTAATAGAGATATCATGGAGCTGGTGAAATCTAATATGTTGGACCTGACAGTGATATAAGTCATTTCCATGGAAGCCTATTTTCATATTTATTTCAATTATATCAATTTAATTGATTTAAATTAACAATTATATTTGTTTTTATTAGGTATATTTATGAAAATAATTTAAAATATGATATTAATCAATATAGAGATTCATGGACACACAATTTATTTCTCAATCAATGAAGGTAATAAAGTATATTGAAAGAAGAGTATATATTTCTAAAAGATTTAAAAATGAATAAATTCAATGTTTAAGGTTTCATTATCTTAGTGTTTATAAAAAATATATTCGATAAAGTGTTATTTATTTTAATTATATAATCTATATAATTTTATTTTTTCATATTAGTGGCTATTGGATATCATGTTTTTTTCAAAATAAATAACAGATTATTGGCTATTCTCCATATATTATGACACACAAGAAAACATTAATGAAGTATTAGAGATGTATGTTTTATTATTTAAATAATTATATATTATAATAATATCTAGTTTTATTTCATACATTTCATTTTTTAATAGGTAACGAGTTTAATATAGTTAGATAATAGTATTGAGTAAATCAAAAATCAAATACGTGTGTACAAAGGTAACTTATTTTATAATTATTATTGTTTATAAGATACTTAAAATGATATTTTTAATTAAAAAATTATTTTCAAAGAAAACATCATGAATGAATGAATGGATATGGAAATTATGTTCTATGATTTATGTTTGAAATAATTTTCAACTTAGAATGTTAAAAAATTCCAAAAGGATAGATTTTATTATAACCTATTTAATTTATATTATCATTATATTAAACATACATGTTAAATAATTTCATTTTAATTTAATTTTTTTTGATAACATTATAATTTAAAATAGAAAATATTTAAATCATATATGCAGAGTATGGGAAAATTATTTGAAAAATATGATTCAATTTTAGTGTATCTTTATTTTTAATATATATTTTCCTAATCAAATATGAAATTGTACAGTTGTTGTGACTTGAAAAATGTTGTGATGTAAATAATATTTTATAAAATTATATTTGTGCTTCTATTTGTAATAATATGTTTTCTACTATTTTTTTTGTTTTTTATCTATTATTAGTTAGGTAAAAAATATTTTTAAAATGTTTTTATTAAATTAATTTCTTATTCCAGTTAATAAATAACTGACATAAACATCTATTTTCAGTATTTATTATATCATTTATAAAATAACTGAAATAAAAGAGATGGTTTTATATTGGTTTTGTATAACTGATTTAAAAAGATAAGTAATTTTAAATTTTTCTTAGGTTTTTTGACAATTTTTATAATAAATTATGTGATTTTTTTACAACCTCAATTAAAATGGAATATCTAATTAACTCACTTAAATAACTAAGAAAACCAATGTGGTAAACTATTTTAGGAACTAGTGCGTGAACCATTTTTTTTGTAAGGGATAGTTTATGTGTCATGTGATTATCATTGATACCATATATGATTCATTTGTTTTATATATATTTTAAACTACTGAAGTGTTTGTCTTTGTAATATTATGACAAACATTTAAAGAATTCACTATTATTTGGAAAATAATTTATATGTGGTATTAGGGGATTACTTATTAGAATCCAAATTTTCATGAAGTGTTTTTTTCATTTTTTAAAAATAATTTAATATCATCACACCACTCACATAAGAGAATATTAAATCCATGGGATTCTTGGGATCATAATAATTTATAAAGATATTATTTCCCACACAATGTTTATCTATAAATTTATGTATATATATTTTATATGTTTTAATATAGTGAATTACTATCATACTTTATGGATAAGAAATAATGTTTGGAGATAAAATAGAGTTGATTTCTATTTCATTTATGAATCTTATAGAGAATTTCATAGTCTATTACTTTTCAATTATTTTAGTTAATTGTTTTTTTGTCACATATAATTCGGTTATAGTTTCACTTTATTTGGATTAATTTTATTATTCTAAATCATTTGAATATAGTTTTGGAGTTTATTTATGATGTAATTATTTTATTCCACTACTTATGATTAATTAAAATGGTGGTGTATATTTAATATTTGATCATCTATTTTAGGGAAAATCACTCCCCAAGTGATTTATTTAATACCTCATTCCTAGTGACTAACCTTATGTAATTGATATGTGATCTTGAGGCCATGTTGAATTTTTCCATCATGGAGTAGTCATACAAGAGTGAGATATTATAGGTCAGGTGTTTCAGATCTCTGTTTAGTATATCTCTAAATGTTTTTTATTTAATGATACATTTAGATATAAGAAGATACGAATTGTTTTCAAAAGATATTTTATTTTTTTCGATTGGTTTTTTGGATGGATTTGACAATAATTAATTTATATGGGAAATATTTTAACTTTTAGGATGATATAGAATGATATTTTAATTATAGGTAAAAGATCAAAACATCAAGAGTCAGTTTTTTTCATAGGGAGATATTTTGGAATATAGAAAATATCTTCCTCAATTAACCCAACTACATAAATAAATAGGATAATAATAAGGGGATCATCTACATGATAAAGATATAGTATATTGTGACACAAATGAAGGTGAATTAGTTTCTATTTTAATTTTATAGATTAGTAAATTGTTTTAAAGTGATTCATTCTTATGAATGATAGCATTAGGTTCCCAAAATTTATGTTTTAAACTAAGTGGGTTCATGAGTCCACTCTAAAAACTATATCATATTTGTGATTTAGTATATTTTAGTGTATAAAGAAATTATTTTTGTATTCTTTGTAGACATTTACCAAAGTGGGAGAACAATGTAAATTCTATTAAGTTGTGTGATTTATTTTTTTATTTCTTTATGAGAAAGGGAGGTATACTGTAACAAAAATATTCCATTAATAAATGAAAAATATAATTAGAGGATTTTATGGGGAATTTGAATACCCTAATTAAAAACTCTATTAGATATTATACCTATGTTGGGCCCACAAGTGTAATCAGAGTGATGGTTAGAAGTTGTGAGTCACATTAAGTATTACAATGCCTTTCCAAAAAAAATCTCTCTTTAGTTAAAAGGAATAAATTTTTAATTACAAGGATATTACAATATTAATTAGGGAACACATTCAACCATGGATTAATTAGATGAGGATCTATATCTAATAACTTTTCATGGATGTGTATATAGTTTTCGTACACGTATTTTCAGTACAAATGTAAAATATATTTCTCATGAAAAGAGAACCCAATTAAATGTATGTTGACACCAAAAAAATAATTCTATAGGGGTGATATTTTTCAACATAATATACATGCATGACATGTCATGTAATCCCTTAAATTCCATTTGAGAAAAGTGACAGATCATTTATGAAAAAGATAGAAAGGTGAGAGATGATAAATTAATGGTTCTTTGGAATAAATATGAGGATTATAAGATGCAAAAAATGATTCAATTACCAAATTTTTTAATTTGGTCAACGTAATTATGGGGGAAAAGTATGGATATGGTGAAAAATTTAATTATATTAAAATTATGAATTTTTTATTTATAAAATTATCAAATCACTATAGTTTAAAGGATTTTGTAAATGAGGAAAGAGATCCCATAAAAGTATTGTTACATCCCAAATCTGGTTCACCTCCACTATGGGTGAATAGGTTTGTTATATACATCAAGAGTACCTACCTATATTCCAATGGTTACTTATTTTTGTTGAGGGTCAACATATGATATGTCTGAATACTATATCCTCAGGTATAGTTAACCATAAACACAGCGGAAAAAAATTCAAAAATATTCATCATGAAATATTACCATAATAAGATAGTCATCAACGTGAAAGACCAACAAAAAATAAATATCAACATAATTTAATATTAAAATGATATAATTTACATGTATTTTATGTCATAGAGTGAAAATAGGATCTCTCATGGGTAGATTATATACAACAGGGTTTAAAAATAATAAAAACTATTGATAAACACAAATAAGGCCTGATTTCAAGATTAGTCTCATCTGCCAACTCCAACAAAGATCCAATAACTCACCCATACAAAATAATAGGCCCATTAAATTACTATGAGGACAAATTTGGCTGGAGGTATTGTTTAAAAGAAGTTTTCTAGAAGTTTTTTTATTTTGTTTTCTTTGAAAAAACCACCTCACTTTTTAAAATCTGGTGATCAGATAAAGGGTTTAAAAATCAAATGATCAAATGTATATTTCATAAGGAATTTCCACAAATTGAGGTTTTCTCTTCTAAATTCTATATTCTGGGGGAACGTATTTTCAGAATCATAATTTTGGAATGGATTTTGTTAGAACATAGTGGGAAGATGTACAATATTCAGAATGTCCTAATATATGTTCAAAATAAAAATTGTCAAGATTTTTTCCTAACTTTTTAATTTTACTAAATCATAATGTATTCATGATACAAGAAAGAGTGTATAGAATAAAATATAAATGGGAATTTATATTTTTTCGTTAATGTTGATGTTTTTCAAATGAAAATAATTTGATTGATAATTGTCATATGTAGAAGTTGTTTCAATACTTTAATTTTTAATTTTCTAAAGCTAGAATATTTTCAAATGTGCTAATCATGTGATCCATCATATGGACCGACACAAAAGAAAGAGAGTTTGGCATCATTAATGAAACACATGTAGAGTTCCATCAATGTACAAACATTGGACCTCCCAAATCGTATTGGATGAACTATATATTTTAATTTTAAATGATAAGAGTTTCGGAAACCGATCGATCATATGAGTTTTGGAGATCAATAAATCAGATGATATGTAGACACAAAACCATCAAAGGTGATGCTGATGCTGATTTATCAGAAATGTTATTTGATTGAGATTTAGTAGTTGATATGTTTCACATAGATAAATCATTAGACACTGAGTTTCATCATACATTATTTCATTGGACCATGGACTAGTTGAACATATGAAGAAAGAGGATGAAAAGGTGAGACTTTTGAATTTTATACCAGATTATTTTTACATGGTTTTCAATTATTTAGAACGTTCAATGATGTTTTTAAATAGTTATATGTGTTTGGGTGCATCATAGTAGGAATCCTTTGGGTTTTCATTATTTTAATAGGGGAAATAGATCATAAATGATGAATAGAGTTTTGGAATGATATGTTCTAGAAAATAATTTTCCGAAATATGAACTTGTAATGTTCTTATTAAAGTGAAGTCAAGTTTTAACATGGTAAATATAATTCATTAGTACTGTATGAGACTCTTTAATAGTTGAGAATAATTTATTAGTGGTCAAAATAGAATTCAATTGAACATAAATTTTAGCTAACTAAAATTGTTTTGTGCAAGAAAATTATCTCAGGTTCCCACCATTTCTATTTTGAGCACTACTATATAAAGGGGTCCATATATAACATAATATGACACTATTCACTCATAATAGAAGTGTAGAGCTAGATTTTTTTTTCATTGAATAGGTTTCTGTATAGAAGAATGGATTTCAGAAGTAGAAATCTCGAATCAATAGATCTGGTTGGGAAACCAGAATATCAGGTTCTAAAAAAGAATGAATAAGGAATATTTGAGCTCTGATTATCTACATGAAAACCAATATAACTTGTTCTAAGACAAAAAATGTAGGATGAAAAATCTGATAGAGGAATTAGACTGAGTTTTATACTATGTTCAATGAAGAATTTATTACATTATTTTGGGTAAGAAGTTGATTATTTTTTTACAGATTTTAAAAAGTTAATTTTGCTGAAGAGGCACAGTGATAATGTTTTAATATATTGGTGAAGGTTTCTAAACTTGTCATAAAATCTTATTTAAATATTTCATGATATAATAATCATATTGAATGTTTTATTGATCATATTCTCATGCAAGTTTAATTGTATTTCCTACAGTCTATATCAATAAAAAGTATTTTTTAGTGTATTGTCTAGTATATAATTATTTTCAAACCATTACAAGGATTGGATAGTATTATTGAGTAGTGAAGCTTAAAAATACTTATGTTCCTGTGGGTGTTTTTGAATTTTTTTCCTAGTGAATTTATTTATCATTAACAGGAGGCAATGATATTTAAGAAAGTTAATTTAGAAAGAGAAAGATATCACCAATTCACCCCTCCACCTCTCAAAAATTACATTAATCCTATGTGGGACTTTTGAATTGGTATTAGTGGAAGGTTACCTTTTATTACAAATATCATAAGGATTGAAGATAAGTTTTAATGGATTGTTTGAAATATGTGAATAGTAAGGGGATTCTAGTATTTAATAGAAAGAAATATCATATCTTGGATGATAGAATGTTTCAATATCTTATGTCTCTTGGTTTTAATGTTCTAGAGGCTGCTACCAAGGGTTTTTTTATCTTGCAGAGAATTACCCTCTTACCATTTATGATAATAGAAATATAGAGAATTATATAAGGGATAATAATGTGTTACTTTATTCAATTTATAAATGTGAATTTATTAGAGTTAAGTGATTTTGAATTTCCAAAGGTATTTGGGGAAATTTTAAATATATATATAAAGTAAATAAACATGTGAAGAAGGAAATGTTAAAATTCTATTGGATAAATTATCAAGATCTAAAAAATTGGTGAGTATTAATCCCTTGATTAGTTTTTTATAAGGTTGAATGATATTTTAAACACCATAAGATGTCTCTGTGAGAAGCTGGAAAACTCAACATTTTTTGAAAACATCTTATGAATTCTTCTTAAGAATTTTGATTCCCTAGTTTCGTATATCTATGATATAGATACTTAAACTAAATCATTATATGACTTACATAACACTATTATTACATATGAAATGAGAATAGTGAATTTTTAAAAATTAAATAAAATGGTTATAGGGAAATACCCTTAAAAGATGACGAGAAAGTAAAATCTAAGAAGATTATAAAAGACAAAGAAGCTGGAAAATATGAATCTAAATATGAGGAAAGTAAATTTTTTTATGAAATATTTTCCATGTTTTTAAACTATGTGAAAATATACATAGGAAATTACAAGGGGATGTTTCCACTAAAATGATTTTACTATAGTGTTGCTGATTTTGTTTTTAAATTTTTAGCAGAGAAAGTATGAATAAGAATGTGATGATGACGATCAAAAGTCAATAATATCCTATAATATAAACGTTGAAAAATCAAAATATAATTCAAATAGAAAAGATAAAAAGTTCCTAAATCCAAAATAATATGTTTTTATAAATATGATGATGGTATTGAAAGTTAATTTGAAAATATAAAATTGACTAATGTTTCTAAAGAAATAAATTTATTACAAAAGTAAATGATGAAGAGTTATTTTGTTATAAAAAATTAGTTCTTATTTTGAACCCAAAATATTTTTTTCCTAAGAAGATAGTTAAAATAATTTAAATGAATTATTGTGAGACTTTAAGGATTAATAATGAAGTTGTAAATTGAATATTCAATAGAAAATAATAATTTATATTTTCTTAAATAGAAATATAAGTTTTACATAAGTGAATGATAATTTGAATTATTATCTATAAAAACAAAATAATATTATGGAAAAAATTGATTTAAATATAATATTTAAGGAGGAAGAGTAAGTAATTGTTTAGAAAAAGTTTCCTAAATCTATGGATAGAGTTACATGTTTAAAAAACTATACCATTCAAATTGGAGATTGTTATGAGATGTATGAACCTGATAAAGAATGAAAAAAATTGTCTTCAAATGTTTAAAAGAAAAATGAATATATTTATAAGACTTTTAAATCTATGAAAATCATGTATGTATCCAAAACCAACAAAGTTAGAAATTCAAAATTTTTGAAAATTTCAAAGACTAAATAAAATATTTCCATTTGTATAGATTATTTTTTAATATGGTAACAAATACATATTTAATATTAATATTTAAAAATATATCATAAATTATGGGGCTCAGCAATTTCCCAATGTGGAGAGTAATGATTTTCTAGAATAATATGTTTTGAACTCCAGGTAGTATGGAAGTTGCAAAGGAAAATATTCTTTCTAGGGATACTGCTGTTATTGTGTAGGATTTTTACATATATAAAATTAATGTTGGTTCAATCATCAAGATTGAAATAATCACACGAGTAACTATAAGTAAAGTGGGATGTGGAGTCAAGCCTTTTTAATAGGGAACTAGAAGAAAGTTTTTATGGGAGTTGGAAATAGATTCCATCATTTGGAAACTACATTTGAAAGATTTGAATAACCTAGAAGTCATTCAAAAGGTTGTCTTGTTTTGTTATGGGTACAAAATCATATTCATAAAAAATCTCAACATCCAGATGTGAAGTTAGATAAAATAAAAGAAAAATAAATTGTTGTAGAAAATTAGGAAGTATTGAAAAACATTTTGATGAAGGTAATAATTTTTTTTTTCATAAAATATGGTTTTTATTTGAGATGAATAATGTTGTAAATGTTGTTATGAGTGTCCTAATGACAAAGTGGAACTTTTTCCAAGTTGGTGATTCAAAAAGTTCTTAATATATAATAAAGATAGAAGAGAATAAATTTTGGCATAAATGTTTGGGAAATATATGTCAGAGTAATATGAGATAGTTGAAAAAGTGAGACAATGTTTGTGCCATTCCTGATATTAAAAGAAGAATATATTGGTATTGTTCAATTCTTCAGAAAGGGAAAATTATAAACTCAGTGCAATAAAAAGATGAAACTCATTTAACTCATCCTTTGTAGCTAATTCATTCTAATTATTATGGTCCAATGAGAAAGAATCATATTTTAAAGATTTTTATTAATTTATTTAATTGATTATTTTACCCACATTATGTATATTATGTATTTGGAAAAAAATTGGAAGCTCTAAAAATGAATAAGAATTTCAGGAGAAGAGTAGATAAGGAATGTTGATATTACTAGAATAAGTTTTGAACTAATAATGGTGGTGAAAAAAAATTAAATAATTTTTAATTTATCTTAAAAAAATGGTTTGCATCAGGAGTTCAAGGAACCTTACATACCACAAAAAATGGTGTTGCTAAAAGGAATAATAAATGTTTGGTGGAGGTAGGTTATTGAATGTTGATTGAATGTGGTATTTATCACAACTTATAAAGGTATGTGATGGAAAAATTAGTTCATAATCCTAATACGTATTTCAATAGGCCATGTTTGGATATCACTCTTTAAGAAATTTTCTATAATGAAATTCTATGATTAAAATAACAAAGGGGTTTTGGGAGTCCCTATATCAAAAAAAAATTTGAAATCACTGAAAATTTTATCGAAGAGTTAAAAATGTAATTTTTATTGGATACAATCCTAATGGTATAGGGAATGAATTTTCAATAATGGAACAAGAATTATAGTTTATTTTGTTAATATAGAAATTCTAGAAAAAGATAAAGGATAAGTTTCCCAAACACATGTAGGAAATGATTATAGGGAAGATGATATTATTGTTTTTGAGAAATAAAAAAAATCCAATAACGGTGATACCACACAAATAGAATTTTTGGACTTGGATATTTCTAGTGATTAGGAATAAATTCTTACATCTCATACAAGGTTGAGGAAATAGGTGGAAGTACAAGAAATAATTGATGATCAATAACAAAAAGTTCAAACAAGAAGAACAAAAATGTCTATTTCACATAAATTATTGTATTTAAAAGTTGATCCAAAATATTTTAATGAAGCTTTCGAACATCAAGACTTGATTCATGCTATGAATGATGTGTTGGAATATATTAACAATAATTATAATTTGGAACTTATACCAAAAAATAATAATGAAAATGTTATTGGTAGAAAGTGGATGTTCTATAAAAAGATGAATTAAGATATGGTACTGATAAGAAGAACATAACAATTGGTTTGAAAAAGGTTACTCATAAATTGAATTCATTTATTTTAATGATACTTTTTCTCCTGTAGAAAGGTTCGAAAAAATTAGAATATTTCAGTATATTTATGTAGAATGAGGTTATATTTGTTTTTAGATGGATGTGAAACCATATTTTATCAATGGATAACCTGATGAAAATGTTTATATTGGGAAACAAATTTTCTTTGTAATTGAAATGTTTACAGCTATGTGATCAAGTTGTTGAAATAATTTTATGGGCTAATGTAATCTCTTAGAGCTTGGTATACCAAATTAGATCCCTTCTTTAGGATGTTGAATACCATGAAAGGGATAGTTGATTGTAATATTCACATAGACAATCTCTATTAATATAATTATGAATATTGATGATATTATATTTACCTGAAATGATGAATGAACTAGTGAATTTGTTTTTCTTAATAGAAGAAGAAGTTGGTTGAAATATACATGCATGGTGAAATGAATTATTTCCTTTGTATAACAATATCACAAAATAAGAAATATATTTTTCTATCATAAGAGTAGGATGCTAATGATATTCTTAATAAAGGAATAATGGGAAACTAAAAACTAGTTTCGACAATAAAATCAATGGGAACCAAATTGTCTAAATATAGAGTATGAAAGAAAGTGGATTTTAAATAATTTAGAAATATGTTTGGATGCTTATTATATATGAGTTATTCAAGAACAACTATTGTATATACAGTTAATTTATGTGAAATATTCCAAAGTGATCTAATAAAATCTCATCGATTTGTAGGAAAATGAAGTCTCAATTATATCAGGAGAATAATATATTTCATTATCAAATATGATAGCTCAAGAGAAATTTATAATTTTAGTTATATAGATGTTGATTGGGTATGAAGTGTGGATGGTGGAAGATCTAAATCTGGTGTAGTTTTCATTCTAGGGGAATGTTCTGTGAGTTGGTATACTAGAAAATCAGAATTCTATAACTCTTATCATGATTGATCAGGAATATTTTTCCTCATCTAATGTTGTAACACAATTTCTATTGATGAAGACTCGATTGAATGATTTTTTAGTTAAAGTAAATATACCCATTCTCTTGGGTTGTGATAATCAAAGTGCTATAAATATCACTAGAAATATAGTGAAACATTATTATTAAAGGTACATTGATATCAAATATCACATCATCAAAGAGTGTGTGGAGAATAATGGACTCATGTTGGAATATTTTTCTATAACCAAGTAAGTGGCATATATATTCAAAAAACCTTTATCAAAGGAAGAGTTTTATAAATTGTGGTTGAAATGGGGCATCCATCCTATTTATCTATAAGGTTTAGGTATTTGTTTTTATCACCTATCTCATATTTTATTTGTATTGTGTTGTCAACGGAGATGAAAACGATTCTTCACAAATCTATCCATTGGTATGTGAGAAACCTTTTAAAGATAGAATTTATTTAGGGGGAGTTCTTAAAAGTGGTAAGATATGTTCTCTATATGTTTGTGTGTGAACTATTGTAATAGTTTTTGGAAGTGAATGTTTGAAACTATATTCTTATATGATTGATTATTAGTTGTAAATATGTGAAAGTTAACATGTTATGAAGCACTAGGATGTTTGGTGTTCAAGAAGTTCTTTCCTAAGTAACTAAATGAGGACAACATGGTTTTTATGTTAAATTATACTTATTTCCTACATTGAGTTCAGTCATGTAGGATCATAATTTTTTATAAGAGATACTTATATCGAGTTTACAATGTTTTAGAGATTTTTAAATCTTGGATGAAAACAAAATCTAAAGGGAGATATTTTTTGGACCAACTTGGATGGATGTTTTATTTGAACGATGTTTTTTGGATGTTTTTTAATTTTTTTTAATTTACAAAAAAATAACCCGAATTTATAAAATCTAGTGATAATATGTTGGTTTTTAGACTCATTAGACTGGGAGAATATATATTAAATAATTCCCTTGAATTGATGTTTCCTAGTATGATTTTTTGTTCTGGGTGAACTTGCATTGGAATCATATTTATGGAATGGAGTCTGTATGAACAGAGTGAGAAGATCTAATAGATTAAAAAATTTATAAGAGATTTTTGAAATAAAAAAATATTAAAATTATTTTCTGATTTTTTCATTTAGCTAATCATTAATTATTCATTATACAACATGAGTGTGTAGAATAAAAGATAAATGTGAATTTAAGGGGTTTATAAGAAGTTGTAGTTTTCTAGCTACATATCATCAGATCCAGAAGAACTAGATGTAGAAGTTTGTTTTAATATATGAATCGTGTATTTGCTAATGTAAAATGATTTGAATAATTACTGATAAAACAATCCATCAAATGGGATGGTCTATCAGAAGAGTGTATCACACCTATAAGGGAAGAGGTGTAGAGTTCTATCAGAGGAAGAACATTAGAATTCCAAATTCATATTGAACAAACCAGAGTTATTAATTGTAAATGAGAAGATATGTTGACACTAATCAATTAGATGGGATGTAGAGATAGCTCAATTGAAAGATATGTTGTCACTAAACCATTATAGTAGATTCTTACACTAGTCCATCTAAAAATATAGTTTAAACTAATTTAGTGGATGATCTATTTGACATCGATTAGTTATAAGAAGCTGAGTCTTATCAGAAGAATTTCATTAGACTAGGGGTCACTTGATAAGACGATGAATGATGATGAAAATGTGATACATTTATAACATTATATTGGACTATTTTTATAGGGTTCTATAGTATTTATAAGTTTTAGTGATGTTTTAAAATTATTAAAATTGGTTTGGATTATTAGAGTGGGAATCCTTTTGTTTTACGTGTTTTCAATCAGGTTAATAGAAAATTAACGATGAATAGGGTTTTAGTGTAACACCCCGAGATTTTATGAAAAATATTCTTTTAATTTCATTAATGTCTTGTGTTGTATGCTACACCAAGATTACCTTGCGCTATACGCAACACCGTATTAGCTTGCAGTTTACGAACACTATTCTTGGATCGTGTTACACACAATTTTGATAATAGTTATTCTACGCAACATTGAGTATATATATATATATATATATTCAATGTATAAATGAAATATGGATGGATTCTGTTATATGAAACAATGAAGGATTATTGCACAACACACAACCCTGACTTTGCTTGTATTACACGCAATCACGACCTTCCTCGATAGCGTGTGTTGTACGCAATACTGGGTTTTGCTAAACAACGATATATTTTTATAATATTATTATGAACTAGCCGTTATGAATAGTATTAAATAAATTTTGAATTTTATAACATTATTATTCATCTTACACATTTTCTTGAACATGGTATAAGAACAAAATAAATTTTTCGGGTAAAATAAGTATTTTTCAAAAAATGCAGTTTTGCCGCCTTTTGATGGCTCACCCACTTTAAATCTATTCATGACATGTTTATAAGTTAAATTTGAAAAAAATAAAATTATTATTTGGAATCAAGAAATAAAAATTTACTTTGGATAAAATTTTCATATTATTCTAGTAACTTTCATATTTTGATGAATAGTAAAAATACGCTATATTTTAAATAAAAACAACTTTTTTCATCGCAATAATTTATATGGTTAAATTATAATATTGAATGGTTTTAAAGTATAAATAGAATATATTTTTACCATTTAATATAATTTATGTCATTAGCATTTATTTTACATTAAATTCGTAGGTTAAATCAATTCAATCTTTTGCAATGTTTTAAAGAAAAACCCGTTTTCTTTCGACAACGGGATTAATTTTAATTTAATTTCTGAAACTTTTGTGTATTGAATTTGGAAAAATGGATTCCATATTTGGAATCAGTGGGTTCAAACTATGTTAATAAGCTACTTTTTATTTTTGGGAATTATGAATTGTAACTATGGTAAATTTTATTTACCATAGTTAAAGGTAAATCAGGTGATTAAGGGTAAATATAATATTATAAAATTACCCTAACACATGCCAAAATACTATTGGATGACTAAAAGTAGACCCATATCACCTAAGGGTCGGATTAGATTCATTTAATGGACTTTTGACCATGAAAATAATTTAATTATTATTAAAACCAAAGAAAGTGACAACATGTCACTCTCTTAAATCTTATAAGTATAATAATTTTAATTTAGTGATAAAAATTATAAAACTTCTAACATGAATAGTCTTCATAAAGCTAATAAACCTATCTACATCATGATAATTTATTTATAATTTTTAGGGATTAAATAATTGTCATTAATGGTGATACATTAATGATACATAAATTATTTATTAAGTAAAAAATAAGTAATATAGTTTTTATTGAAATAATAATTCCCATTAAAAGGCCCAAAAACATGACCAAAACTTATTGGTAGTGTATATCTACACCTTAATAATACAATAACATAATATATAATAGTTTGGAGGCTTATAAAAGTGATTATGACACTTATATTAATTTATTTTAAATGATGCCAAAGTTGTCACCTTTATAATTTAATAAATATAACAATTTAAATATTGTGATTTTTCGATGATAAATTCTAGTAAAAGTATTATTGTGAAAGGGAATAGATTTATATTAATCATAGGATTTTATTTTTAATTTTTATACAACAAATCAGTATATTAAATAATTATACAAAAATGTTGTAGTAATTATTTTATTAAGAGATAAACCAAATAAATGGTTTTAAAAATAATAAAATAAATATTATATGAACTATTTAATGTTCTCCACTAATTTTCTAGATGCATATGACCTTTTAAGAATATATTAAAGCTTTTATTTCGAACATATTTTCTGTACATATTTTATTTAAATTCATATAAATGAATAGTTTCAAAATGGACACTATTGTTATTTTATAAAAATAACATATTATAAAATTGATTAAAAATCACAAAAATATATAAAAATTATAAATTTAAATTTATATGGTCTAAAATGTTATAAAGTATCCAATTATGGACAATTCACAACAAATAAGTAATTATTTGTTATAATTTGAAATTAAGAATGTTATTACCACAAATAAAATTAATTTGATTAAGTAAGGATAAATCATGTTGATAATGTTTAAAATATTTTCCTAACATGTCTAAATTTTATTGGTTTATGATATTACAACCCTATATCATCTATTATTCGAATATGAGTCATTTTTGGAGGTTTTTATGTGGGGTAAGATTTATTATAAATTAATATGTTTAAGATTTCCAAAGGTGCCCCTCTCCTCCCTTATAAAAGGGCACCTCCTCCCTCTCTTCCTCACACCACATTGAGCCTTCAAGCTCGGCCAACCCCTGACAAATTCACTTCTCCACTTCCCTAGAAACATCTTAGTGGTCCTGGTCTTCTTAAATGACCAATTTTAGTGCCCTAAGAGGAGGTCTCAAAGAGGCACTTCAAAGAAGAGGAGGTTCGGACACTTACGAAGCAAATCGGACCTAAGGTAAGGGATAATTTTGAAAATCTCATTTTTATCTGAGATATCTTATTTGTAAGTATTTACTAGGGTTATTTTTATCATCCATGTCCATGTTTTATAAAAGTGTTTTCATGTATGTTTAAAGTCCTTTTTACCCATTTTTGACTTTTACGACATGGTATGTAAGGAAGCTTTCTTTTGTTTACGTCACGAGGTACGTTTTGACTTTTTTGGCAAAAGTACGAGAATAATGTATTTTTAACTTATACGGAACGAACATATTTTTACGGTTTTATAAAGCCTTGTTTTCATGAAGCTTCCACCAAAATATTTCATGACTATTTTCAACAAAAAAATTTTCTTTTAAAATTTCATGACATTTTGTGAAAAGAAAATGATTTTGATGAAAAGGGGATATTTTCCTCAAGAATTCATTTCAAGTGCTTTATCAAAACCATTTTTCATCTAAGATGACATTATTTCATATGTTTATGTTTGTAGTATAATGTCTCTATGATTTACATGGTTTCACTTCTCCTATTATGAAATGATATCCATTTCTTTTATATGGATTATGTGATGATGGGATGATGTTTATGAAACACATTTTATTTTTTGGGTTTTTATGAATGATGTATGTTTATTTTGTGGAACAAGTAAGAATGATTTCATTATGAGATGGGTGATACCTATATCTCCCTCCAATGCATTGGGTAAAGATTTTATATCTCATGAGATAGACATGGATGGAACGACAAGTTAAACTGGTTCAGTAATACAGGACTGGAACGAGGAGTGAACTTGATTCAGAAAGGGACTTTGTCCATTAAGATGGTATTGGCAGCAATGCCTTGGCTACTATGGAAATCATATCATGTGCTTAATGGTTTCCATAATTACATGTTTTATTCCCATGCTATTTTATCATTCTTAATGTTTCTTTATGATCTATCCCTTACGTACTTCCATGTCTTGTGTCATTTCTCAAGCTTTTGATGTTTAAACATTATGTTCATGTTTTTAAGTTCAAATGTATATGGTATGTTTTATTTTATCCATGCTTACCCTTAATGAGCATTTGAGCTCACCCTTTTTATGTTTTATTTTCCCCAGGATATAAAGAAAGGTTTTAGGTAAGAAAAAAAGGGGAAGATCTTTCTGGGAGATGTTGAAGATCTTTCACCAAGATTAGAATATTACGTTCTGAGTTTCCAAAGACACTAAACTTTTACGGTCCTTGAGTTTTGATTTTTGTTATGTATTAGGTATTCCGAAAAAGTAATGTAATGTCCATGTACGTCAAGATTAGGGTCTCTACAGTTGGTATCAGAGGAAAGGTTTAGTTAACCGTGGGAAACTAGGATGCGAAAATGTTAGTGAGATCCCTAGAGATATTTTTCTAAGGTATGTCTAGGGATGTACCTAAGGATAAGTATACGTATAGGATATAGTCCTAGAACTATAGTAAAGATCTTAGAATTTAACCTAAGATGTTAGATATTGAGGGTGCCCCCCCCCTTTACTATGTTGTTTTCCCTAGCATGATTTTTGTCTCTCACACTATTCTTTTTGGGTTTTAGAAAATGGCTGGAAACATGATGATTCACGACAATGGAGGATATGATGGACAATGGAATGATATTTTTAATGAGAAACCAAATGAAATGGTATTTGTAAGTCCAAACATCATTATTATGCCGAATCAGCAATCTCATAATATGATCAATAAACTCAAATTTGGTAAGTTTCCTGAATCGACTAATAAGAGAAAGATTGAGTTTCATGATGATCATAGAGGAAAGAAAGTTCAATTTCCCCTATGTAAATCATGTGGGAAGAGGCATCATGGAGAATGTTTCAAAGGAACTGGAAGATGATTTGGGTGTGGAAAAGAAGGACACAAAGCCAGTAAGTGTAATGGAAAAGGTTCAGTTAACACCATGGACAAGGATAATGGTATTGCTACGACATCAACAATGGTTAAATGTTTTAAATGTGGAATGTACGGGCATTATGGAAACCACTGCCCTAAGGGAAAGTCTCATGAAGAGAATCAGTATGGTTGTATGGGTAATATTTATATTGATGATGATGAAGAGACTACAAATGATATATGATATGAAAGAATTGTTGAAGCTCGGTCAATGGTTTAAGAAGGTAGTGGAATGATTACATGATTATCAAGTGTAATGTTGTATAAGTAATCTCATGGTACTATGGAATAAAGAGACATCTAATGATTGTTACACTGTTTTCTTTCCTTAAGTTTTGCAAGTGTATGATGAATGGTAAGAATACCCATGAAAGGTTATTCAGAAATTTATGGAAAGTAGATGATATGCGCATAATGAAGGGATAAGAAGATAATGAGATGTTTGATTGTATTCATGAGCTCATGACTAATATAAGGACTAAGTGATATAATGGTTTGACTATATAGATTTTTTTTGGGATTTTGGTATGTGGAAAGAGTTAACTTTTGATAGCATTCATGTTTTCACTAAGGTTCAATGGGTATTAATTTTTCAAGAGAATACATTATTAAGGCCTTCGAATGTTTGGAATGTGACCGACAAGACATATCTTATTATATATGGGGATCAACAATGGTATCAAATCTCTGTTAATCGTTTTCACTATATTATGAGAGTGGACTGCATTATTATAGATAAGCCTAACGATTGGAATGGATTATGTTGGACATAAGTTAGTATTGTTTAAGGGTAGAAGTTTTTTTTCGATATTATTTATGGGATGTTATAGTAATGTAGTTTTAGAAAAAGGACAACCTGCAGGATGGGTGATAGCCCATCGCTTCGGACAAGGCTGTGGGAATCGAACCCACAACCGATGTGCGACTGGCCTTTATCGCCTACCACTGGCCTACAGGAAGTCCCTGGTTAGTAGAAATTAGTTTTATTTTATTAAGCGGCATGATATATGAATTATAAGTTCATTTTTGGAACCATATACAGTTAATCTAATCATAAGATGGACATATAACTTTTGCTAACTTTTTTTTGAAAGAGATGGAATAACCCATCATTCTATCACATGATCTGCTAACACATCACGAATAACAAATTCAACTTCATTTCTTTAAGGGATGAAGTGGAAATTGTTCAATTCACGAACAACGGTGAGATTGTTCCAAAATCAAGTAAGTATTTCTTTTAATTCATCAACTTTAGGGAAATGATCTTGAAAACCAAAAATGTTGTCCTAGTTCCCTTATATCCGATGAATCAAATGGTACCTTAGATCATCACAAATCTATAGCTTTGTGATTGTTGGATTTTTCATAGCCATGTTCTCTACCACTCTCCACCAGAACTTGATGGTTAGATTTTTCTTCCATATCCATATTTTCACGTATGTTCTCCTACGTGGAAACACAGTGATGAGTTAATTTGGGTAACCATTACATTTCATACTTGAGTTTTTAAATCCATGTTTTGGTATTCCTTTTTACGATATGGGTTTCTATTAAACAAACTTTTGAGTAGTAAACCATTTATAACCCCGATTAATTTCGAGGGAGAAATTCATTTTAAGGGGGGTAGAATGAAACACCCCGAGATTTTATGAAAAATATTCTTTTAATTTCATTAATGTCTTATGTTGTAGGCTACACCAAGATTACCTTGCGCTATAAGCAACACCGTATTAGCTTGAAGTATACGAAACACTATTCTTGGATCGTGTTACACACAATTTTGATAATAGTTATTCTACGCAACATTGAGTATATATATATATATATATATTAAATTTATAAATGAAATATGGTTGGATTATTTTATACGAAACAACGAAGGATTCTTGCACAACACGCAACCCTGACTTGGCTTGCATTACACACAATCACGACCTTTCTCGATAGCGTGTGTTGTACGCAATACTGGGTTTTTCTAAACAACGATATATTATTATAATATTATTATGAACTATACGTTATGAATAGTATTAACTAAATTTTTAATTTTATAACATTATTATTCATCTTACACATTTTATAGAACATGGTATAAGAACAAAATAATTTTTTCGGGTAAAATAAGTATTTTTCAAAAAATGTAGTTTGGCCGCCTTTTGAGGGCGCACCCACTTTAAATCTAGTTTTTGACATGTTTATAAGTTCAATTTGAAAAAAATAAAATTCTTCTTTAGAATCAAGAAATAAAAATTTACTTTGGATAAATTTTTCATATTATTCTGGTAACTTTCATATTTTGATGAATAGTAAAAACACGCTATATTTTAATTAAAAACAACTTTTTTCATCGCAATAATTTATATGGTTAAATTATAATATTTAATGGTTTTAACGTGTAAATAGAATATATTTTTACCATTTAATATAATTTATGTCATTAGCATTGATTTTTCATTAAATTCGTATGTTAAATCAATTCAATCTTTTGCAATGTTTTAAAGAAAAACCCGTTTTCTTTCGACAACGGGATTAATTTTAATTTAATTTCTGCAACTTTTGTGTGTTGAATTTGGAAAAATGGATTCCATATTTGGAATCATTGGGTCCAAACTATGTTAATAAGCTACTTTTTATTTTTGGGAATTATGAATATTAACTACGGTAAATTTTATTTACCATAGTTAAAGGCAAATCGGGTGATTAAGGGTAAATATAATATTATAAAATTACCCTAACACATGATAAAATACTATTGGATGACTAAAAGTCGACCCATATCACCTAAGGGTCGGATTAGATTCATTTACTGGACTTTTGGCCATGAAAATAATTGAATTATTATTAAAACCAAAGAAAGTGACAACATGTCACTCTCTTAAATATTATAAGTATAATAATTTTAATTGAGTGATAAACATCATAAAACTTCAAACATGAATAGTATTCAGAAACCGAATAAAATTATCTACATCGTGATAATTTATTTATAATTTTTAGGGAATAAATAATTGTCATAAATGGTGATACATTAATGATACATAAATTATTTATTAAGTGAAAAATAAGTAATATAGTTTTTATTGAAATAATAATACCCATAAAAAGCCCAAAAACATGACCAAAACTTATTGGTAGTGTATATCTACACCTTAATCATACAATAACCTAATATATAACAGTTTGGAGCCTTATAAAAGTGATTATGACACTTATATTATTTTATTTTAAATGATGCCAAAGTTGTCACCTTCATAATTTAATAAATATAACAATTTAAATATTGTAATTTTACGATGATAAATTCGAGTAAAAGTATTATTGTGAAAGGTAATAGATTTATATTTATCATAGGATTTTATTTTTAATTTTTATGCAAAAAATCAGTATATTAAATAATTATACAAAAATGTTGTAGTAATTATTTTATTAAGAGATAAACCAAATAAATGGTTTTAAAAATAATAAAATAATTATTTTATGAACTATTTAATGTTCTCCACTAATTTTCTAGATGCATATGAACTTTTATGAATATATTAAAGCTTCCATTTCGAACATATTTTCTGTATATATTTTATTTAAATTCATATGAATGAATAGTGTAAAAATTGACACTATTGTTATTTTATAAAAATAACATATTATAAAATTGATTAAAAATCACAAAAATATATACAAATTATAAATTTAAATTTATATGTTCTAAAATGTTATAAAGTATCCAATTATAGACAATTCACAACAAATAAGTAATTATTTGTTATAATTTGAAATTAAGAATGTTATTACCACAAATAAAATTAAATTGATTAAGGATAAATCATGTTGATAATGTTTAAAATAATTTTCTAACATGTCTAAATTTTATTGGTTGATGAGATTACAACCCTATCTCATCTATTATTCGAATATGAGTCATTTTTGGAGGTTTTTAAGTGGGGTTAGATTTATTATAAATTAATATTTTTAAGATTTCCAAAGGTGCCCCTCTCCTCCCTTATAAAAGGGCACCTCCTCCCTCTCTTCCTCACACCACTTTGAGCCTTCAAGCTCGGCCAACCCCTGCCAAATTCACTTCTCCACTTCCCTAGAAACATTTTACAGGTCCTGGTCCTCTTCAAAGACCAATTTTAGTGCCCTAAGAGGAGGTATCAAAGGGGAGCTTCAAATAAAAGGAGGTTCGGACACTTACGAAGCAAATCGGAACTAAGGTAAGGGATAATTTTGCAAATATCATTTTTATCCAAGATTGCCTATTCGTAAGTATTTACTAGGGTTATTTATATCATCCATGTCCATGTTTTATAAAAGTGTTTTCATGTATGTTTAAATACCTTTTTACCCATTTTTGACTTTTACTACATGGTATGTAAGGAATCTTTCTTTTGTTTACGTTACGAGGTACTTTTTGACTTTTTCGGAAAAAGTACGAAAAGAATGTATTTTTAACTTATACGGCACTGACGGATTTTTACGGTTTTATAAAGCCGTTTTTTCATGAAGCTTCCTCCAAAAGATTTTATGACTATTTTCAACAAAATCATTTTCTTTTAAAATTTCATGACATTTTGTGAAAAGAAAATGATTTTGAAGAAAAAGGGATATTTTTCTCAAGAATTCATTTCAAGTGTTTTATCAAAACCATTTTTCATCTAAGATGACATTATTTCATTTGTGTATGTTTGAAGTATAATTTCTCTATGATTTACATGGTTTCACTTCTCTTATTATGAAATGATATCCATTTCTTTTATATGGATTATGTGATGATGGGATGATGTTTATGAAACCCATTTTATTTATTGGGTTTTTATGAATGATGTATGTTTATTTTGTGGCACAAGTAAGAATTATTTCATTATGAGATGGGTGGGACCTATTTCTCACTCCAATGCATTAGGTAAAGATTTTATATCTCATGAGATAGACATAGCTGGAACGGCACGTTAAACCGGTTCAGTAATACAGGACTGGAACGAGGAGTGAACTCGATTCAGAAAGGGACTTTGTCCACTAAGATGGTCTTGGCAGCAATGCCTTGGCTACTATGGAAATCATATCATGTGCTTAATGGTTTCCATAATTACGTGTTTTATTCCCATGCTATTTTATCATTCTTAATGTTTCTTTATGATCTATCCCTTACGTACATCCATGTTTTGTGTCATTGCTCAAGATTTTGATGTTTAAACATAATGTTCATGTTTTTAAGTTCAAATGTATATGGTATGTTTTATTTTATCCATTATTACCCTTAATGAGCATTTGAGATCACCCTTTTTATGTTTTCTTTTCCCCAGGATATAAATAAAGGTTTTAGGTAAGAAAAAAAGGGGAAGATCTTTATGGGAGATGTTGAAGATCTTTCACCAAGATTAGAAGATTACGTTCCGAGTTTCCAAAGACACTAAACTTTTACGGTCCTTGAGTTTTGATTTTTGTTATGTATTAAGTATTCCGCAAAAGTAATGTAATGTCCATGTATGTCAAGCTTAGGGTCTCTACATTTAGAATGAGATGTTACGAAAATCATTTTCCAGACTGAGAAATTGTAATGTTCGTATTCAAGGAAAGACATGTTTAAAAACGTTATGAGAATTCATAAATATTCGAGAAGTCTATAGAAGAGTCAAGAAGAATTGATAAGTGGTAAAAATTGAATTTAAATGAAATTTTTTTTTTAAGAACTTTAATTTTTTAGAATGAAAATTATTTTAGGTGCCTTCCATCACTGTTTCCAGTGGAACTATATAAAGGGGTCCAAGTACAATGTACTCTTATAATATTCACACATACAAATTGGGAAGTACTATTTTTTTACTTCAAACATGTTTATAGAAATACAAAGTGACTTAAGAAGTACAAATCTTGGTTCACTAGATCCAATCAAGAAATCTGATAGACAATTTCTGAAGAATATAGAAAAAATATTTAAGTTCAGATTATCTAATAGAAAACCAACCAGACATGTTTCCAAAGAGATGAATCAGACTGAAAAATTAGACAATGAAACTAGATTGAGTTTTATAAAATGTTCAAAGAATAACTTATTATATTTTTTGGGTAATAAAGTGAATATTTATTTTTAAATTATTTAAAAAAGTTACGTTTATTGATGCAATACTGTGAAAATATTCAAAACCTATTTCTGAAGGTTTCTATACATGTCACAAAATATTTTTTACGTGTTTTTTGATAGAATAAGAACATGAAATATTGTATTTATCATAGTTTATGAAAGCTTAATTGTATTTAATAATAGTACTATCCAAAAAAAGTATTATTTTCTAGTGGATTCTTTGGTATTGGATTATTTCCAAGCCATGCCAAGGACTAGGTACTCTTTTTTCTGTACTTAATATTGAAAATACCAGTGTTCTTATGGATTTGTTTTTAAAGTTTTTTTCACAATTTTTGTTTCAATTTACCAGGAGGTGAATATTGATAATAATGTTACCAAAAAGAAAGGATATCATGAGTTCACTCCATCCCTCTCTCAGTGATTACATTGATCTCGTATGGGCCTTTTCAATTACCTAGGACATAAGGAAAGAAATATTCTTGGGTAACAGGGAACTCAAGTAGGGCATGAGTATAACTCAATAGGACACCAACAATGGTATCCCTAAAATGTTCAGTAAGTCACTGTTCTTGCTTCATATGATGTAATAATAATAAAAATAAAAAAAATTACCCAGAACCCCAATAAGTGCGCAACCTCCAATCCCCATGTGACCATACTTGCTTCACCTAGTGTTAGAATATAAAGAAAACATGAACAACCAATAAGGATTAATGAAATGTCAATCCAAATTTAATGGTTAGGGTGAATGAAAAATCAATAATGAGAATCACTAGGTGAATAATGTATCCCTATTATAATCGATCTCGGTGAATGATCCATTGCCAATTCAACATTAATTTTAAATGATACATATCTAGGTGAATGAGTCATAACCAATCCCATGTGCATGATATAGTACAACTATCCATGCTTAAATGTATGATATGCCACTATTATATTACTCAAGTTTATGATGGACCATCTAATCAGTACACCACCGGTGGGTGATGCAAGCCAACAATCAACTCCACAAGTGGATGATTCACTTCCAACTTGAATATCTATATGGATAATATACCACTATTATTATAATATGAGTTAATGAAGAATAACTAATAAAAATTTCTAGGTGGAAGATATATCTCCATCACAAATGCACATATTGTTGATTCACCACGATGAAAAATCTCCTAACTGTATGGTATACCCCCAAAAGTAATTCTCAGGTGGAAAACACACCACCACCAAAAATATCAAAGTATATAATAAATCACCAAATAAGTTACTCAGGAATAAAATACACCACATAAATCATATTATAGGGTGGACGAGGCACCACCCTCTTACTATATTTGGGTGGATGAGGTACATCCATTCCAATGTACAATGTGGATGAGATACCACTAGAGATTCAAGAGTGGGAGAGGTACCATAAATCAACCACAACAAAGAAAAGTTTACCATTTATATGTATTCATGTATAATTTATTATTACTCCAAACGTAAATGGGTTATAATATCATGCCACCATGTTGTTCAAATTTTAAATCCTTGGATATGTCACCCTGGTATTATCATATTATATAAACTTTCTTTATGAAGGGATAACCTATGACACCATATGAGGCACCTGGGATCAAATATCAATCATAGGAACACATTCTCTGTCAAAAATAAAGGATTAAAATTTAAACCAGTATAGAAAATGTTCATTTTTTTTAAGAAAAATAGTCTTGGGAACACTCATGGGTTTAATATATCTTATAAATACATTAGGAAATTAAGAATATAATTTAATTTAATTTTTAGGGCTTATAAAGAAGTGGCGCTTCTTGTATTTTATAAAACACAAGCACATGAAAAAGTACCAATATGATATTATTAATGTAACACCCCAGGTAAATAAAGAATATGACATTTTTATATTTATCCATATTTGTGAAAAAAAATTAATATTACTTTAAAGGGAATGCTATGCTCGATGGCGTACCCAATACACAACAACCAATTTCTTTGAAATCTTACGTTGCACTCTAATAATAAAATAATATTATTTTAAATGGTAGTTAACGCCTAGCCGTTGTAATGTCGAGAATAAACAGAACTAACAAAAAAATGATTATATATGTTTTTCAAATATTTTTACTTTTTTACAATAAATGTTAGAGGATTCAAAATGCGAATGAATCCAATTTTAAGCATAAACATTCTTATATTATTTAAAAGGTCGATTAACTGCCTTTTGATGGAGAACCTGTTTTAAATCCACTTTTTTACAATTTTATGTGTTATATTTGACAAAATAAAATTCTTCTTTAGAATCGGGACATCAAAATTTACTTTGTGTAAATTTTTGGTATTTTTCCGATGAAGTTCATTTTTAATGAATAGTGAAATATTTGTATTTTAATTCAAAACCTCTTTTTAATATAATTTATTTATATGATTAGATTATATTTTGAATTGGTTTTAAAGTGAAATTAGAATATATTTTTACCATTAAATCCAATAGTGGTCGTTGGAATTAATTTCACTTTGAAATAAGACTTAAACTAGTGTCAATCTTTTGATATTTATGGTTTCATAAAAACACGCTATTTTCTCTGACAGCGGGAATTAATTATTAAATTAATTAATGTGACTTATATGTTTTGAACTTTGTAAAATAGACTTCATTTTTGAATTCAGAATATCAAATATATATTAGGGTGAATTTTTGGGATTTTTCTGAAAAACTTCAATTTTTGATGAATAGTGAAACCACTAAGTGGTACTTATAAAAACTGATTTTTCGTTTAAATTAAATTTTACCACTTATGTGTTTTTAATTTCAAAAATCCGACATACATGGTTGTCATTAAGAATTAAAATGTGGTTAAATGAGATTAAAAGAATTTTTTTGGTGAATAGTAACTTTTATGTTCTTAATCGCGATTAGAGGTAATTAGTGTAGTTTATGGTAAGAATAATGTTTTAATAAAATGAAATGACCTAGACACATGTCCTACCATCATTGGATGTGTCATTGCCGACCAAGACAATCCATGGGTCAACTTGGGGACCACATGAATCCACTTTGGTTGGAAAATGACATTAATATCTTTTTATTTAAAGTTAAAATAAAAATGTCACAAACATGAGATGTTTTACTAAAAAATTTTTAATGGGGTTATACAAGTCAGATTTTTGACTATAAATAGTCATTGGAAAGATAAAAAGATTTCCTATAGCATAGTATTTTTTTTATAATTTTTAGACATTATATAATGTAAATTATTTATGACATCATGATGATGCAGCGATGACCTCATTATTTAACGATTTAAATAAAATGGAAAGATAATGTAATATCTAAGGCCTAAACATGTCCAAAACCTATTGGATGGGTGGATTTAGAACCCTTATCACCGTATCCACGAATGATTTCAATGTGTGACCTTTTAAATCCGAAACTCATTTTCAAATAAAGTAACATTTGCCTACTTTACAAGAGTGCCCCTCCTCTCCTCTTATAAAAGGCCCCCACCTCTACCTCCTTACCCACACTCCCAAAGACTTTGGATTTGCCAAACCCTGCCCATTTTGTCTCTCCACTTCCCTATATGACTCTTTGAAGACTCACTTTGGGCATAAGTCTTCCCAAGGAAGCCTTTTAGCTCAAACCAAATAGAGTTACCTGATTTTAAGGTAATGTCTTCTTTTGAGTCCTTTTGTTATATTTTGCTTCTCCAACCCCCTAAAATCTTTTTATTATTTTCTTTTGTAACAAATCCAGTATCCTAAATATACTAGGATGTTGTTATAAGAAGGATTATATCTACACTTACACACACCTACATATAATGGTTAATGAACATACTGTTTCCGTGGATGGCAAATTTCGGCCTCCCAAAACGATGATTGTTCAACATTCTTTTAACACCTTCAAAGGTAGACATTAATATGACACTATATTTATATACGATATATAATATGTTTATGTTTTCCATAAGCTTATGTATTTTTCATTCTGGGCATACCTTTATGGTTTCCATTATGGGTATACACGATATCTTCATTTTAGGAAGTGCGGACTACCGCCCCCTCAAAGTGATTTGATTCGTTAATGCCATATGTGGAATGTATAAAGGATGGATTTAAAGTTATTATATATTATTTTATACTTTAAGTATAATATACCTCTATATAATTATTATTTCATTCCATTAATGTATGAGATAGAAATGAAAGTAGTGTTCATGCGTACGTACGGCTTACCGTCTCCATGAACGGTGCATTTCATTTCTAATCCCCAAATGTAATGTACTATTATAAGTACATATTTATAATGGATATATATAATTTATGTTACATATAAATGATGAATATAACTCTGGAATTAAAATATACATACCTCTCATTTAGTTTTAATTCCATTAATATGACAACGAAATGAAAGTAGCGTTCATGCGTACGTACGGCTTACCGTGTCCATGAATGGTGCATTTCATTTCTTACCTCTAAATGATTATGTAATATTATAAATACATGTATATGTAGGATATATATGATATATTTGATATCCAAATCATTAATATCATTCTGGATATAATGAACCATTGACCACACGAACAACATGTAATTGTAAGAAGTTCACTTTCGACTAAACAACCAAATATCGACAAAACAAACATTATTAACTTAAATGATTACATAATGTTTATAAAATGTAAATAAGTGATATAAAAGGAAGAATGAACTTGAAAATGTTCTTAATCAAATATAAATTAACTCATGTTTATTATTCAGGACGTTAAAGAACGATCGAGTCAAGTCGGACCCGAGGTAAGGGATCTTACTCCTCTCTTTCTTTTTAAGTACACTCTTTTATGTCATTCCTTATAAAGCCCATATTTCTTATTATTGGGATGTTCTTTTATATTAATCTTACTGTAATTTTTATGTTCATATGATGAGAGACCCTATTCTCTCTCATCAATCCATTTTGGAAGTTTTGAGTGGCACCGTTAGGCTGCCGAATTTTCATAAGATATCAAACCCCTCTCTTTCTTTTAAAGTACTCTCCTTTATGTCACTTCTTTTAAGCTCCTCTTTGTTATGTCGGGGGATGTTATTTTATATTCCTCTCTCTATAAGCTTTATGTTAATATGATGAGATACCCTATTTGATCTCACCAATCCATTTTTTTATGTTTTATGTGGCGCCGTTAGGCTGCCGAGTTTTCGTAAGGGATTTTTCGTCTCACTTTTATTCCCATGAGATTGATGCTACATTTGCCACAATTTCATTTGAGTGGTGTACGTACTGCCCATTATTTTACTCATTGTCTAATATAATTTCATTTATGAGTATTTACATCAATGTTGTATTGTCCTTCTTTCACGGGGTGCATGTCTCGAAAGATACCCATGTCAGTAAGGGAACCTTTCACCCTACTCTTTTTGTAAAAGACTTATTTTGTTATGTCTTTAAATTCACATAATATTATTTCTGGATATGTTCTTCTATATCCTTATTGATTTAAATTTTATGTCCAAGTGATGATATACCCCTTTTTATCTCTCATCAACTCATTTTCTGAATTTTGTAGTGACACCGTTAGGCCGTCAAAGTTTTGCAAGGGAACATCTTAACCCAAATTTGATTCTTTGGGATAATCTTTCACTCCTTGAATATGTCATTCTATGAATATGTGTGAATAAAATCTGATTCTTTTACATTTAATATCCACTTATATTGGGTGTATTATTTTGTCGCACATAATTATGTAATTGATTTATCCTTAAACCAAGGATACCGTTTTTGTAAGGGACTTCGTCTCAATCTCCTTTCATTGAGGCATATTTTGTTTTATACACAAATTTCTTTTATACGGTGTATAAACCCCTTTGACTTTTACTTTTATACAAAAGTAATCTTTATCTACGAAGTGTTTTACAAAAATGACAAAAAGGAATGTTTCTTTTAACGTATGCGGTGAAAAAGACCTTTTCCGCCGCAGCGAGTATTATTTTGGTCTTTGGCTTCCTAAACAAGCCGTAATGTTTTTTTAAATGAAATAAATACCATATACTATTTTATGTATTTTGGTATTGAAAATGGTTTTTATAATGGATTTGTTATGTCAATATATTTAAGTGATATATTGTGATCAAAGTGTGGAAATGTTTTCTTTCCATTATATTTGTTTTATGTCTTTTTATTTTTATAATGGTACTTGGACATTTGACGGGTGGTTACGTGATAAACCATATGATGGGTGGTGCCGTGAATACCAGGACGGGTGGTTACGTTATAACCTCCAATGCATTGGGTATGGAAGTTAGTCGTATGGCTATTCCATTAAGTATGGGTGGAATTCAGCCGTATGGCTATTCCATTATGTATGTGTGGAAGTCGACCATATGGTTATTCCACTTAAGTATGTTTATGTCCCAAGTTACCTTTATATGTTATGTGATCTTTATATGGGTTTTATGGTAATCTTTTGGTTACATAAGGGTAAGTAATGAACTTTTATTCAGTGAAGAGTTTTTACTACTTCGAAAAGGTGAAAAGTATTACTTTGATAAAGTATACATGGTTTACTTGTTCTTTTGAAAAACTAACAGTTTTCATTCTTTATGTATCCCTTACTGAGCTTTTTATGCTCATCCCAAGTTTTTGAAATGTTTTTCACAGGACTTAATGTGGAATAGGGTCAAGGATGGGATCAAGGGAAAGTCATGCTACCTAAAACATGGAACTAGACATGTTTCTTTGTAAGAGTTTTTATTTTATGGAAACTTAGTAGAAGTTTCTACTTTGTAATCTTTGGAGATGTAATAGTTATGTCCTAATTCTCTAAAACTCTAAACCTGAAAATATCCTCAATGTGACTTATTCATTAATTCAATATTAAGTAAGGTTTAAGGCCGAGGCCTTATAGTTGGTATCAGAGGTCGGTTTAGATAACTTTAGAGGTTAGGGTATCCTCTAAGCATAAGTGACATTACCATAATGGTTAGGATTTCAGAGAGAGTCCTGGTTTTAGATAAAGTGAATGAGTAAGTATATCTTAGTGTTTACGTTCCTCATTAGTACATGATGTTTTTCTTGATATACTCACACTGACATTTCTGTTTTTAGGGAATGAATGGATCTAGCAGGCACCAAAGAGACATCAGGTTTGAAGGAAACTGTGGTGGTTCTCTGATTAAGATACTAGATAAAATGGGGGATTCAATGAGGAAACTCGTGGTTGTTCTAAACTAACTATCAAGGAGTCATGATCAACCAATTGAACCTTGGTATGACCTGTAATGAATCATGTAAAATATGACCAATCTATGTGGAAGTTCAGGTAATAATTATAAAGGTAACCATTAGAGTTTATATGATCCTTACTTTTGAGGTAATTATGGGTTATTATATGTTATGATGGAAAATGAAAGGCATGAGATAAACCTGAGGTTAAAATATGTTATGATTATTTTTGAAGATTTTATCTCGTTTTGGGGAATGTTTTAAGAATTATGTAGTTTTGGAAAAAGGACAACACGCAGACCGTGTGACAACCCATTGCGTCGGACAAAGCTGTGGCAATCGAACCCACAACCAAAGTGCGACTGGTATTTATCGCCTACCACTGGACTACGTGAAGTCCCTGGTTAGTTTGACTGATTCTTTTTAGTTAGATTATTTTAGGAATCAAGAGTATGTTTATTTTGGGTTATCTATGGAAATTTATTAACCTATCATGGAGGATATGTTATTAGGTTAATTACTTTTAAATACGAGACTTTAAGAGAAACTGATGTTGTTTCGAGATAAATGTTACGATTTAACTTGGAAGACTATGTGACTAAATCCTTCAAATATTTGGGTTTCAATCTGAGTTTGGTTTACATTGAAGAATTTTATGGATGAATTGTTTATCGAATGGTCCTCGTTGAACTTTGGGTTTTTTTGGACAAATTTTGGAGATTAAGAATAGATTTTTTTTATAAAGGGTTATCCTTTTCTGGATCATCTGATATTGTACTAACATTTTTGGTTTTGGTTTTGGTTTTGGTTAAGGTCTAAAGACATGAAAAGTATATAGTTCTCTTTTGTGGATTAGGTGATTCTCTAGAAGTTGATTATAGTACTCTTAATGCGAACAAGTCTTCCTAAAAACTCGTCTTTTGGAGAAAATATGAGTTTGATTAAGGAATCTAGTAAAAGTTGAAAGTCTACGTGACAAGTAAGTATGTTTCATTATGATTTTGTTAAGCTCAAAAAATAAATTCCTCAATGAAGAGTAACTTAAAACAAAAATGTTGTCTGTTAACTTTTCCTACTGGGGAATCGAATACCATTTAACCATCACAAGTTTGTGATTTTCTTGTGGTTAACTTTCTCCTAGACATGTTTACTATCACTCTCCATCAGAACACGACCCTTTGTTTTCTCCCCCATATCCATATTTTCATACTTGGAATCCTAGTATGGGTTAACTCAGGTGACATTTGTACTTCTCTCCCATTCTTTTAAAGTGATTGTTTTACCGACTCTTGTTCCGATATGGGACTTTCAAGGATGTTTCCGAGCCCAATTTTAAAATTGTGAGGACGCAATTCCCAAAAAGGGGGGAAGGATGTAACACCCCAGGTAAATAAAGAATATGACATTTTTATATTTATCCATATTTGTGAAAAAAAAAATATTACTTTAAAGGGAACGCTATGGTCGATGGCGTACCCAATACACAACAACGAGTTCCATTGAAATCTTACATTGCACTCTAATAATAGAATAATATTATTTTAAATGGCAGTTAACGCCTAACCGTTGTAATGGCGAGAATAAACAGAACTAACAAAAAAATGATTATATATGTTTGTCAAATATTTTTACTTTTTACAATAAATGTTAGAGGATTAAAAATGCGAATGAATCCAATTTTAAGCGTAAACATTCTAATATTCTTTAAAAGGTCGATTAACCACCTTTTGATGGAGAAACTCTATTAAATCCACTTTTTGACAATTTTATGTGTTATATTTGACAAAATAGAATTTTTCTTTTGAATCGGGACATCAAAATTTACTTTGTGTAAATTTTTGGTATTTTTCCGATGAAGATCAATTTTTAATGAATAGTGAAAAATGTTATATTTTAATTCAAAACCTCTTTTTAATATAATTTATTTATATGATTAGATTATATTTTGAATTTGTTTTAAAGTGAAATTAGAATATATTTTTACAATTAAATCCAATAGTGGTCATTGGAATTAATTTCACTTTGAAATCAGACTTAAACTAGTGTCAATCTTTTGATACTTATTGTTTCATAAAATCATGCTATTTGCTTTGATAGCGGGAATTAATTATTAAATTAATTAATGTGACTTATATGTTTTGAATTTTGTAAAATAGACTTCATTTTTGAATTCGGAATATCAAATATAGCTTAGGGTGAATTTTTGATATTTTTCTGAAAAACATCAATTTTTGATGAATAGTGAAACCACTAAGTGGTACTTATAAAAACTGATTTTTCATTTAAATGAAATTTTACCACATCTGTGTTTTGAATTTCAAAAAATCCGACATACATGGTTGTCATTAAGAATTAAAATGTGGTTCAATGAGATTAAAATAATTTTTTGATGAATAGTAACTTTTAAGTTCTTAATCGCGATTAGAGGTAATTAGTGTAGTTTATGGTAAGAATAATGTTGTAATAAAATGAAATGACCTAGACACATGTCCTACCCTAATTTTATGTGTCATGGACTACCAAGAAAATCCATGGGTCTACTTGGGGACCCCATGAAGCCCCTTTGGTTGGAAAATGACATTAATATCTTTTTATTTAAAGTTAAAATAAAAATGTCACAAACATGAGATGTTTTGCTAAAACAATTTTTACATGGTGTTATACAAGTAAGATTTTTGACTATAAATAGTCATTGGAAAGATCAAAAGAGTTCCTACATCATATTAGTTTTTTTTATAATTTTTAGACATTAAATAAATTAAATTATTTATGACATCATGATGATGCAGCGATGACCTCATTATTTAACGATTTAAATAAAATGGAAAGATAATGTAATATATAAGGCCTACACATGTCCAAAACCTATTGGATGGGTGGATTTAGAACCCTTATCACCTTATCCAGGAATTATATCAATGTGGGACCTTTTAAATCCGAAACGCATTTTCAAATAATGTAACATTTGCTTACTTTACAAGAGTGACCCTCCTCTCCTCTTATAAAAGGCCCCCACATCTACCTCCTTACCCACACTCCAAAAGCCTTTGGCTCGGCCAAAACCTGCCCATTTTGTCTCTATACTTCCCTATCTTACTCCTTGAAGCCTCACTTTGGGCATAAGTCTTCCCAAGGAAGCCTTTGAGCTCAAACCAAAGGGAGTTACCCGATTTTAAGGTAATGTATTCTTTTGAGTCCTTTTGTTTTATTTTGCTTCTCCAACCCCCTAAACTCTTTGTATTATTTTATTTTGTAACAAATACAGTATCCTAAATATACTAGGATATTTTTATAAGAAGTATTCGAGCTACACTTACACACACCTACATCTAATGGTTAAAGAACATATTGTTTCCGTGGATGGCGAATTTCGGCCTCCCGAAACGATGATTGTTCAACATTATTTTAACACCTTCAAAGGTGGCCATTAAGATGACACTATATTTATATATGATATATAATATGTTTATGTTTTCCTTAAGCTTCTGTATTTTTAATTTTGGGCATACCTTTATGGTTTCCATTATGGGTATACGCGATATCTTCATTTTAGGAAGTGCGGACTACCGCCCCCTCAAAGTGATTTGATTCGTTAATGCCATATGTGGGATGTATAAAGGATGGATTGAAAGTTATTATATATTATGTTATACTGTAATTATAATATACCTATATATCATTATTTTTTTCTTTCCATTAATGTATGAGATAGAAATGAAAGTAGCGTTCATGCGTACGTACGACTTACCGTCTCCATGAACGATGCATTTCATTTCTAATCCCCAAATGTAATGTACTATTATAAGTACATATTTATAATGGATATATATAATTTATGTTAAATATAAATGATGAATATAATTCTGGAATTAAAATATACATACATCTCATTTATTTTTAATTCCATTAATATGACAAAGAAATGAAATTAGCGTTCATGCGTACGTACGACTTACCATCTCCATGAACGGTGCATTTCATTTCCTACCTCTAAATGATTATGTAATATTATAAATACATGTATATGCAAGATATATATGATATATATGATATCCAAATCATGAATATCATTCTGGATATAATGAACCATTTACCACACGAACAACATGTAATTGTAAGAAGTTCACTTTCGACTAAAGAACCAAATATCGACAAAACAAACATTATTAACTTAAATGATTACATAATGTTTATAAAATGTAAATAAGTGATATAAAATGAATAATGAAATTTAAAAAGTTTCTTAAGCAAATATAAATTAACTCAGGTTTATTTTTCAGGACGTTAAAGAACGATCGAGTCAAGTCGGACCCGAGGTAAGGGATCCTACTCCTCTCTTTCTTTTTAAGTATACTCTTTTATGTCATTCCTTATAAAGCTCATATTTCTTGTTATTGGGATGTTATTTTATATTAATCTTACTATAATTTTTATGTTCATATGATGAGAGACCCTATTCTCTCTCATCAATCCATTTTGGAAGTTTTGAGTGGTGCCGTTAGGCTGCTGAATTTTCGTAAGAGATCAAACCCCTCTCTTTCTTTTAAGGTACTCTCCTTTATGTCACTTCTTTTAAGCTCCTCTTTGTTATGTTGGGGGATGTTATTTTATATTCCTCTCTCTGTAAATTTTATGTTAATATGATGAGAGACCCTATTTGATCTCATAAATCAATTTTTGTAAGTTTTATGTGGCTCCGTTAGGCTGCTGAGTTTTCGTAAGGGATTTTTCATCTCACTTTTATTCCCGTGAGATTTATGCTAAATTTGCAAAAATTTCCTTTGAGTGGTGTATGTACGGCCCATTATTTTACTCATTGTGTAATATAATTTCATTTATGAGTATTTACATCAATGTTGTATTGTCATTCTTTCACGGGGTGCATGTCTCGAAAGATACCCATTTCGGTAAGGGATCCTTTCACCCTCCTCTTTTTGTAAAAGACTTCTTTTGATATGTCTTTAAATTCACATAATATTATGTTGGGATGTGTTCTTCTATATCCTTATTGATTTAAATTTTATGTCCATGTGATTATATACCCCTTTTTATCTCTCATTAACTCATTTTCTGAATTTTGTAGTGACGCCTTTAGGCCGTCAAAGTTTTGCAAGGGAACTTCTTAACCCAAATTTGATTCTTTAGGATAATCTTGTACTCCTTGAATATGTCATTCTATGAATATGTGTGAATAACATCTGATTGTTTTACACTTAATATCCACTTATATTGGGTGTATTCTTTTGTCGTACATAATTATGTAATTGATTTATCCTTAAACCAAGGATACCTTCTTTGTAAGGGACTTCGTCTCAATCTCCTTTCATTGAGGCATATTTCATTTTATACAGAAATTTCTTTTATACGGTGTATAAAACCCTTTGACTTTTAATTTTATACAAAAGTAATCTTTATCTACGAAGCATTTTACAAAAATGAAAAAAATGAATGTTTCTTTTAACTTATGTGGTGACAACGACCTTTTCCGCCGCCGTGAGTATTATTTTGGTCATTGGCTTCATGAACAAGCCGTAATGTTTTTTTTTTAAATGAAATAAATACCATATACTGTTTTATGTATTTTGGTATTGAAAATTGTTTTTATAATGGATTTGTTATGTCAATATATTTAAGTGATATATTGTGATCAAAGTGTGGAAATGTTTTCTTTCCATTATATTTGTTTTATGTATTATGATTTTTATAATGGTACTTGGACATTTGACGGGTGGTTACGTGATAGACCATATGACGGGTGGTGCCATGAATACCAGGACGGGTGGTTACGTTATAACCTCCAATGCATTGGGTATGGAAGTCGGCCATATGGTTATTCCATTAAGTATGTGTGGAAGTCGGCCGTATGGCTATTCCATTATGTATGTGTGGAAGTCAACCATATGGTTATTCCACTTAAGTATGTTTATGTACCAAGTTACCTTTATATGTTATGTGATCTTTATATGGGTTTTATGGTAATATTCTGGTTACAGAAGGGTAAGTAATGAACTTTTATTCAGTGAAGAGTTTTTACTAATTCGAAAAGGTGAAAAGTATTACTTTGATAAAGTATACATGGTTTACTTGTTGTTTTGAAAAACTAACAGTTTTCATTCTTTGTGTATCCCTTACTGAGCTTTTTATGCTAATCCCAAGTTTTTGAAATGATTTTCACAGGACTTAACGTGGAATATGGTCAAGGATGGGATCAAGGGAAAGTCATGCTACCTAAAACATGGAACTAGACATGTTTCTTTGTAAGAGTTTTTATTTAATGGAAACTGAGTAGAAGTTTCTACTTTGCAATATTTTGAGATTTAATAGTTATGTCCTAATTCTCTAAAACTCTAAACCTGAAAAGATCCTCAATGTGAATTATTAATTTAATTTAATATTAAGTAAGTTTTAAGGCCGGTGCCTTATAATTAAACCACCCACTCTATTCTAGTAAGGTCCTGCTCATTTTAAACCACCATCTATTTTGACCTTAATCTATTGAAATTGAGTAAACATGAAAAATACCTGAAATTAGTCATATCATACAATATATATAAGAATTGTGATAGAAATGATAAATAAAAGGTAGATTATTAATATTCTCACCGACAATGACCTTGTGAAATCGTTGAGTTCTAGATAGAGATACTATCAAAGGAACTCACCCACTTGGAAGAGAATAATGATAAATAAAAGAGGGAAGGGCTTATCCACAGTATGAAGAAAATAAGAAATTATTCAAATTTTAAATGAATAAATATCAATTAATTTTTTTCAATGTAGGAACGAATGCACCAGGTACCCACAAACTACCCATAGAGTACCCAGTGGTCACTAGGTACTCACCTTAGGGTCAATGGTCACTCGGTGGCCCACATATAGCTACTTCCTCCCTTTCTAGCTCCACTGAGTATATGGTTCCTTTCCACCAAGTACTTTATACCATCTATTAATGGAAATATGTCTCAATAGTTGTCCCATTCTCTCAAAGGAGACCCTCAAGCCCCTAACAACACCTATTACACTCATATTTTATTTCAATACATAAGGATTAGTGAAACATATATAAAAACATACAATTTAAAGATGAATAGAGTTACAACCTACCCACCATATAGAGGCTATTATGCAATACACATTGATAATAATCACCAAGCCTCGTAAGAGAAAATATATAGCCATTAAACCCATATATATTAAAGTCGCATTCCCCAGTTACATCCTAGATATTCCCATTATAGAAATACACATATATTAGAGTGATCATTTTTCTGGAGTAGTGTCATCTAACTTTGATCTATAATACGAAGTAGTCACTCTTTGAATGATGTGTACTATCCCATCTTTACCTCATAAATATTGATCACATGTAATGGGAAAAGAGGATATCTATGATTCTAAGATACATGGAATAAATTATGACTTTCTCTATATCCATGAGGTTATTATAACCGATACACCATAATGTCAATTCTCTCATCAAACATTATTATGAAATTTGGTATTAGCTTCCATGAATGTCAAATATACAAGTGTCACAATCGAGGTGAACCCCATAAAAATACCCAGTCTCCCATATCAAAATCTAGAGGAAAATCCTACTAATCAGAATATATATCTTCAAAATATGAAAGATAACCAATTAATTCCAAATAAAATGGATATTATATGATATCTCCTATATGTGAAATGACCTGACAATGATTGACACCCTGACCTATAACCAAAACATGGATGACTAAAATGAATTAACATAAAAGGCCTCAAATATTGAAATACCGATTGATGTTTGATTGATATTATTATAAAAAACTCTATAAGAACAAAATAGTTCACCCATAATCCTCCAAAATCAAGGATTCATTCTAGAAACCTATCCTCCAACACTAGGATAGTACATTCAGACCACCTGTTGGTATGTGGATGATTGGTAGTGATCAAGCGAACCTATATATCAAGCAACTTCTCCAGACCTCAAAAAAATAATGAAATAAAATGGGAATCCCAATTTGAAATTATTCTCCACATCACCCCAAGAAGTCATATTATCTTCCAAACATATATTCTCCCCAACTCATCAATGTATTTTTTTTTTCATATCCATATAAAATTTAAACAATAGTAAACTAGTCCATGATAACCCATGTTAAAACATCTCCAAGATAAAACCTTGGCAATTGTTAGGTCCATAAGGTTGAATACCCTGAGAGGGGGGTGAATCAGGGTATGAAAAATTTAAAATTAAAGCTTGTTCGGATCCTGTTTCGTTGTTAAGAAAAACACTCTTCTCTCTCTTTCCCATTTCTCGATATAAACAGAAAGTAAAGCATGCACAAGACACAACAATTTTTACTTGGTTCACCCTCACTGGGCTACATCCAAGGAGCATACACTGGAAATGTGCCGATGTACCAATTCACTAAAAGCGCACTACTGTTTACAATGTTTGAGATAGACAACTTCTATTCCCAGGCTCATTGCCTTTACAAAGTTTAGGGTCAGCTCACAGCTTTCCCAAGGGTCACTCCCTGTCTCTCTCTCTGGCTCACTGCCGGTGGAGAGGATCACATTCTTTCTCTTCCTTTCCTCACTGCTCTAGAAAGAATATACTCATAGTTTATAGACTTGTAGGTCTATTCATTTTCATGAAGGAATGAATCTTCTTCTATTTGTAGATGCTCTGTTGAAGTCCAGCTTTCACCCGTAGATGAATCTATCTTCACACCAACGGTATCAGGCAAACATCCAGCTACCACGAAGCCTTGAATCACTGCTAGAAATCAACCTTACTTGGCGCGAAAGTCTAATCTGGCGTGCAAGTATCGGAACGCATGTCAAAACTGGTGCACAGGTCCACCTCAACTACCTTCGCGACACAAGTCTCTGCTCCTCCAAACTTGCGTGACACAACTCCTTTTACGCCCAAACCACTATTGGCGCGCAACTACTAACCGACACACAACTTCAACCACTGGCACGCAAGTCTACCTGCACGACCACACACCACTTGCGCGACTTCAACGCCTGCATGACAGGATCTATGATTTTTATAAGTGTTGAACTCCATTGGAAATGAGGAGGGGTGGTCCAGTATTTATAGGCATTTTGAACACCCTGCACGATGGCGTGCAATTCTCCCTTCGACACGCAGGTCTCGGCACGCATGTCTATACCCCTATAATTCACTTGCGTGACCCCCTTCCAAACTAGCACGAACCTCTTTCATTTTCCATATATTGAAGTTATGATCTTGAAAAACAACAGGTGTTCAAGTTTCCAATCCTCCTAGGCACCGACGCGCAAGTCCTTTCACTTGGCGCGTAGGTCACCTACGCGACCAACTCAATACTTGTGCGACCCTTATCCCTTTTCCATATTTTGATGATCTGATCTTTAAAAAACATATGGTGCACAAGTTTCCAATCCTTCAAGTACACGGTGCGCAAGTCCCTTTTCCAAAAACTACTTTTCTTTATTTGTCGATTTTCAGGCCCAAAAATTTGGCAAACAATGGAAAACGGCGCCACCTTGTATCGGTTCTTTTTGTACCTCCTCCAGATCATCCATTCCTTTGTCGATGTTCTTGAATCAAATATAGAGCATTGACCAAAACTCTTGAACTCGACATGCCACCACGAAATCCACTTTGTCAACAAATTTTTATGTCATTGTTTTGCTTTGTCAACCATCACCACACTAATGTCCACTTTGTCAACAAAAAAAATCACCTCAAAAATGCTTCAATGATACCTTGAGGGATTTTTTCCCAATTGTAATCCTATCATTAAATAAATGGCCATATAATCCCACTTTCATTCATGAATCTAAAGTGGTTGAACAAGACTTGTTGGTCACTAATTCTTAACCTTAACCAGATGATAGGTGAATCATTATGGATAATACCTTGTTATGTACTTATTCATCCTATTCCAAATTTTAAGTCACATGGATAAAATATATATTTTAGTTTATTATGGTAAGTATACACTATGAATATCTCTCTAAGAAGGAAGTGATGATAAAATATCAAGAAGATTTCCAACAAATCCAGATCTAGATCATGTTATAGGTAGTTTCTCTCATGAGACCATAGCTATCTAGACCAACAAATGACTGATCACCTTCTATAAAACATAATTACTCCTTTCCAAACCCTGAAATAATCAAAACACTATATATAATCCTTACCCAGATAAGGTTTCATTAGAATTGGATTAGAAATAAACATATTATTTTATTATTTAAAGGCCCCCCCATAAGTGTTTTACCAAATGAAATTAAACCCCTTCTTAGTTAGGGACATCATTGGTGCAACCAAATAAGATAAGTCCTTGATAATCTTTTGGTAGTAAACTACCATCCTGATGAAACTACGAATCTAAAAGTGGTTTTTTGGTTACTCTTATGAAACCATAACCTCTACCTTCTTTATGTCCACTTAGATGCATGTTCCCTAGTAAGCACACAACATTAATCCAAAACCAACACTTTAATAGCTTAGTGTATTATTTATACTCCCTCAGAATACTCAGATTGAACTCTAAATAGTGGCCATGATCCTAACATAGCTAGGTGTATAATAGAATTTCTTAAATTATTATAACATCCAAAGAATCAAAATGTTGATTTAAGACCCTATTTTTCAAGGATAAGAACATTGTAAGTGAATTTATTAACCCCAATTACATTATAAGATACTCGTACAGGTCATAACTACACCTAAAATTGGTAAGAGTATTATAGGAGGGACTCAATCATAATTAGTGGTATATTGGAGACAATTTTATCTTAATGAACAACTTGGATCCCATAAACAAATAAAATTATATTTTAATATGATGAATATGATACTAATTATTATCGATAACTTGGTTTAGTTTCATATAATCCACAAAAAACCCTAATAATCCATCAATCCTCTTGGAAAACAACACAAGGGAACTCCAAGGGGATGTTATTATGTGAATTAACCTCTTCAGCACAAGTTACTGTAGTCGATCATTCCACTCTAAAATATTTATAATAAATATTCTATAACGTGTAATGGAAATTTTCCCAATTCTTAGCATAATCCTGATTATAAATATGATCTCACACATGAGGGGAAATCCTATGAAATCATTATGAAAAACGTATGGGAACTGATTGATGATAAGAGGAATCACTGATCACAAATCCACTTAATATTTTAAATAAATTATATCCAACTAGTTATTTATCTCACAAAACTACAAATGTTCATGCCCCGAAATACCTACTTCTAAATCTCACTCCCTAACATTGGTATGAAAATTACCCTCCAATGACATGAAAGATACCCACCAATGATAGTAGTCAATGTGTGATAAAAAATGAGTCATCCAATGTATCCAAATGGTAACACAAAAAATATTAATATCCAATAAGAATAAGTAGTATATAATTCTGTATCCAATGATTGTAATCACTCACTCTATACATATATGGATATACTTTGATCACACCAATATGGACATGTCAATAAAAATTACCATGCAAAGATACTATAAAATTAACCTAAGATCACTGAGTACATATGAAAATATGAATGAGTGTGATATACTCATATCAAAAAATAAAATAATCATTTTGATCAATTCAATATTAATCATACCTTGGATTGTTGATGGATCCCAACTTTTCATGGACACAGTTTTCTTGATAACGCAAAGATGTCATGAACCGTAGCTTTAATATCCAATCACCTAGCCAACATGATGAATATCAACCATATTGTACTCCTATACAAACCTTTGGGTATCACATACTCCTATATGACCTAATTAGAAGAATAATCCCTAACTAGTAGACTACTACTTCACTCCTAGACCTACTTTAAAACCTCGAATCAAAACAAAACCATTCCCTCTATCAAAATGGGATGCTATGACAAGATTATTTCATAATATCCCAATATCCCAATAGGAATATCACTCTTTTGTTTATATATCAAAATTAGAAAAAATACTACCCTATAAACCACACTAATAACATTTAGCTAAGGCTTGTCCTCTTAGAGGAAGAAATGGACCCATACCCTATATTCTTTTCTAGTTTCATCCTTAGAGAGTCACCTTTAATCTACCATTCCTATTACCCAATGAGCAACTCCTAGTCATAGTAGAGGAAATATACTTCCCATAAAATATAAAATATGTCCAATTTTACTATATAATGAGGGCTTGAATATTGAACTATCATAAGGATGTCAACTAATAAATATTCACCTGGGATTTAGTAGAGTACCATAGGCCAACCAAAAAATGTTTGACCCCTATAGTCTTGTCAACCACATGCATATGTGAAACTTTTCTTAGACAGATAAATATCAAAATATAATCCATTATTAACATACCTACATCTACTAGATTCTTGAACTTCCCAGTTCTATTAGAACTTAGTTTCTTTAGGAAGAAATAAATAAAAATGAAACTAATGGTTTTTCCCGGATAAACCCACATTCTAGTTTTCATAGATAAAATCATCTCACCAGTTATTTTTTGTTCCTCAATTTATGTTGGTTTAAAAGTTAAACCATGTATCGGGGGTTACTCAAGATAATCGAATATGTTTTTCATATAATTTATATAGAAATTATTATCCAGAGGCCTAACCTTAGGAAAAAATAAAAATGGGAACTTTAACTAGAACTTATGAGTCTAGTCATATATGGAAATCACAAACATTATCACCCCATGATCCTAATACAATTATTCTTAAAAAACACTCTCTAATACATTGATCAAATATAGGAATAAATAAAATAGTCAACTTCATATCCACTTCAAGAGGGGCATGCTTTCCGTTTCCCTCTGAACACTCCAAAAGAGGCCATATTAGGTGAATATCTCTGCATCATCAATTGAAAAACATATATACAAAATATATCAACAGTTTAAATATCATAATTTAGTGTAATAAATATTATAAACACACCACTCAACCCAAAAAACACACCCTAGGATACATTGGTCTAAAAAATGTTGGATCTACTATAGAAAAACCTACCCACTCTTGGTTCAGGTACAATGTCAGAAAGGGTAATATAATAGTCATAGAATATCATGATAATTTTAGTAATTATTGTCCACTCAGGTACAATTACACCATGAGGTTACATAGTAAAATAATATATATGTTGTTTTGAAACATCAAATGACCCAAACCTTCATTGAATCCAAAACATAAATCATAGGCAAGAATATAAAGTTCATGTGAGACATATTTTCCAAGAATGATGCATGGATTCATACTCCTTTTGTACCATAATGTAAGAGTAAATTCAATAAAACTTGATTTAATATCACAATGTATCATATTTGGTAAAAAAAATCAATAGTAAATGTGTAAATCTAATAAATCAATATATTCATTAGAAACATATACATACCTTATATGTGGGTTAGCTATAACCTAGTATAATGTCCATTCCAATATCAAACTACATCATATATACTTTCTGCTATATACCAATTAGTATGAAAAAAAGAAAAACAAGGCTTTAATACCAGTTTATAATGTCCTCAATCTGTTTTTCTTCCATTGTGGATAAATTGGTTGTCTATTTACCTTATATACACATCCTTAGAACCCATAGGTTACTGATTAATGATGAATGTTAACATATAACAAGCTGAGAAACTATATCATTGAAACTGATGACTATAAACACAATGGAATCAATATCAAGATTAGTTATCATGATATACTACTAGGATAAGATAGTCCTCGTAGTGAAATTATATCCAACAGTAAGTATCAACATCAGGATATATAAAAATGAGCTATTATACCTGTAATATAAGAAAAATAAGATCTACCATGGGTAGATCATATAAAATAGGGTAAGAAAATAATCAAAATTTGGGATAACCACAAAACTGGTCATGAGTCCTATCCTAGTCCCACCATCCAACTATAAAAAGCTCCAATTTATTACTCATCCATAGTAGTAGGACCCTCAACCTTAACTATATATAAAAGCATAAATTTTTCTTGGGTATTATATCATTCAAGAAGGGTGTGACTACAAATCAGTTTTCCCCCCACCAATGATGTCCCTAACAGGTCTCATAAATAAATGAAAATGAATGATATGATGTTCTAGTATAGGTAATAAACAAATAACCTATCACTGTATAGAGTGATCAACCACCAATCTTTGTATGACCATGAATACATTAAACAATGCAAGAATGGGATGATATACCCACAATTTGAGCAGAACTCATATATGAATGATGTATCAATACGTGGATGACAGTCTTGGGAAACAAGCTATCACCACTGAGTATCCCCATGTGAAAAATGTATCACCATCACAAGATATATTATATAATGATCTACCACTAATAATAAATCAATTGTAAATGATACATCACCTAGTGAATGAGGAATCAATAGTACTAGGTGCACATTACACTACCACTATCCTTGCTTTAGTGGATGTAATTACACTATCACATACCTTAGGTGTATGATACACCACATATTCAACACAAAATAAGTGAAAATGCACCAGAATAATAAAATCCATAAGTCTATGATACCCCACCACCACCATTTTATGGCCCCAGCCTTAAAAATTACTTAATCTTGAGATATTTCGAGAATACACATTGAGGATCTTTTCAGGTTTAGAGTTTTAGAGAATTAGATCATAAAACATGCATTACATTCCAAATTTAAACAAAGTGGTTACATAAAATATAGTATTAATTTTTCCCATCAACAGAAACATATTTCAAATAAAACATGGATTATTTCTTGACACTTCCTTGACACTATAATCATATCAGGTACCTTTCCCATGACCTGTGAAAAAACATTTCAAAAACTTGGGAGGAGCATAAAAAGCTCAGTAAGGGATATAAAAACATGGAAAGGAAACATGAGTACAAGTATACATAAGAATCAATGAAATCATACTTTACCCATAAAACATAAGCACTTTATCATACCTCATCAAATCTTGAATAAATTATAGAAATCATAAGACATAAAGGTAACTTGAGGCATTCATAACATTCTTACGTAGGGAGTAACCCTTTTGGTTACATTTGGAATACCCATCACAGTATATTACCAAAATCTCTTCGGAGAAAACTTAACGTTTAACCCCTTTGCGTTACCCAATGCATTGGAGAGCTATATTGGGCTCACTTCCCCTTAGTTTATCATGGAACCACCCATCTTCATAAACAATTCCCAAGAACCATAACATAATCGTATCACATAAAACATGCATAAAGGAAACATAACATTTCCTTATTTCAATCACAAGATATCAATACCACACATTGATATAATAAAAACATTGTGAAAACCATTTTCAATACCAAAATAAAAGAAAAGTAAAACATGGTATTTTTTTTCATTTTAGAAAAAAGTTATGGCTTGTAGAGGAAGCCGAAACTCAAATAATCCTCACGACGACGAAGTAGTCATTGTCGCTACATACGTACGACAAAAAAAATAGTCCCTTTTATCGTTTAGTAAACACTTCATATAAAAAAGATTCCTTTTTAATAAACATAAAAGTAAAAGTGGTTTATACACCGTATAAAATAATGTTGTGTATAAAACATAATACGCCTCAATGAAAGGAGATTGAAACGAAGTCCCATAACTCGGGTCTGACTTGACTCGATTGTTCTTTAACGTCTGGAATAATAAACTTGAGTTAATTTATACTTGATTAAGAACCTTTTTCAAGTTCATTATTTCTTTTATATCACTTATTACCATGTTATGAACACTATGTAATTATTTAAGTTAATAATGGCCGTTTTGTCGATCATTGCTACTTGAGTCAAAAATAAAATCTTATAATTACAAGTTTGTTCATGGGGTAAAATATCCATTATATCCAGATTTATATTAGTTATATAGATATTATATATATCAAATATATCCATTATATACATGCATTTATAATATTACATAACATTTAGAGGTAAGAAATTAAATGCACCGTTCATGGAGATGGTAAGCCGTACGTACGCATGAACGCTACTTCCATTTCTATTTAATATTTAATGGAATTAAAACATAATTATACATAATAGTATTATAATTCTACTATGGTATAATATATAATATCATTAAATCTATCCTTTATACGTACCACATATGGTATTAACGAATCAAATCATTTTGAGGGGGCGGTAGTCGGCACTTCCTAAAATGACGATATCGCGTTTACCCATAATGGAAACCATAAAGGTATGCCATAAATGAAAAATACAGAAGCTTATGGAAAAAATAAACATATTATATATCATATATAAATATAGTGACATCTTAATGGCCACCTTTGAAGGTGTTAAAAGAATATTGAACAATCATCGTTTCGTGAGGCAGAAATTCACCATCCACAGAAACAGTATGTTCTTTAACCATTAGTTGTAGGTGTGTGAAAGTGTAGCTCTAATCCTTCTTATGAAAACATAATAGTATATTGAAGATACTGTATTTGTTAAAAAATAAATTAATAAAAGTAGTTTTGGGGGTTGGAGAAGAGAAATAAATCAAAAGAACACAAGTGAAGACATTACCTTAAAATCGGGTAACTCCCATTGGTTTGAACCAAAAGGGTTTCTTGAAGAACTTACTACCTAAGGAAAGGCTTATAGGATGAGGAGAGGGATGTGGAGAGACAAAATGGTCAGATATTGGCCGATCCAAAGGCTTGAGAGGTGTGGGTAAGGAGGTAGAGGTGGGGGCCTTTTATAAGATGAGAGGAGGGGCACTCTTGGAAAGTTAAGAAATGTTACATTATTTTAAAAAGAGTTTCAGATTTAAAAGGTCCCACATTGATTTATTTCAAGGATAAGGTGATAAGAGTTATAAATCCACCCATAAAATAGGTTTTTGACATGTGTAGTTCTTATATTTTACATTATCTTTTCATTTTATTTAAATTGTTAAATAATGAGGTAATCGCTGCATCATCATGATGTCATAAATAATTTAATATATTTAATGTCTAAAAATTATAAAAAAATACTATGATGTAGGAAATATTTTTAAATTTACAATGAATATTTATAGTCAAAAACATGACTTGTATAACCCCATGAAAAAATTGTTTTAGTAAAAGAATACATGTTTGTGTCATTTTTACTTTTACTTTAAATAAAAGGCATTAATGTCATTATCTTACCCAAGTGGCTCCATAGGGTCCCAAAAATTGACTCATGGGTTTTCTTGGTCGTCCATGACTCATCCAATAGGGTTAGGACAAGTTTCAAGATATTTTCATTATAATATCATTTTACCTTAAATCACACTAATTACCTTTAATCACGATTAATAAAACTTAAAAGTTACTTTTCATTAAAAATTATTTTCATCCCATTGAACCAAATTTTACTTAATAATGAAAATCATTTATATTGGATTTTTGAAATTCAAATCACATAAATGGTAAAGTTCCATTTTAACGAAAAATCAGTATTTATAACTACCACTTTGTGGTTTCACTATTCATCAAAAATTAAGGTTTTTCAATAAAATACAAAAAATTCACCCTATGCTATATTTGATATTCCGAATTCAAAAATGATGTCTATTTTAACAAATTCATAACATAGAAGTTTCATTAATTAATTTTATAATTAATTTCCGCTGTCAAATCAAATAGCGTGTTTTTAAGAAACAATATCTATCAAAAGATTGGCACTCGTTTATGTCCAATCTCAAAGTGATATTAATTACAATGACCAAAATTGGATTAAATGGTAAAAATATATTCTAATTTAACTTTAAAACCAATTAAAAATATAATCTAACTATATTAATAAATTATATTAAAAAAAGGTTTTTAATTAAAATACAACACTTTTCAATATTCATTAAAAAATGAACTTTATCGGAAAAATACCAAAAATTTACACAAAGTAAATTTTGATGTCCCAATTCTACAGAAGAATTTTATTTGGTCTAATAGAATTTATAAGAGTGACCAAAACTATATTTAAAGAGGGTTTGCCATCAAAAGGTGATAGTTCAACCTTTTAGTGAATATTAGAGTATCTATGCCTAAAATTGAATTCTTTTCGTCTTTTAAGCCTTTATCCTTTATTGGATAAATGTAAAAACATTTAACAAACATATATAATCATATTTTAGTTATTTCTATTCATTCCCGCCAATACAACGGCTACATGTTAAATACCATTTAAAATAATATTATTTTATTACTACTGTGCAACGTAAGATTTCAAAGAAACTCTTTGTTGCGTATCGGGTACGCTATCGAACATAGCAACCCCTTTAAAGTAAAATTAATATTTAATTCGCAAATATTAATAAATATGAAATTTTTTATTCTTTATTTACCTGGGATGTTACATCCTCCCCCCCTTTTAGGAATTGCTTCCTTGCAATTTTATTCACTTATCAAAATAAGTGGGGGTATTTATCCCTCATAGCATTTTTAGATTCCCACATTGCCTCTTCAATAATATGGGTTTTCCACAAAACCTTTACCTGGTGAATTACCTTATTCTGCAACAGTTTCTCTCTATGGTCAAGAATCTGGACTGGTTGTTCTTCATAAGAGAGATTCCCTTTCAACTGAACTACCTCTGGGCTCAAAACATGTGATGGATCTGGCATGTACTTCCTTAACAATGAAACATGAAAAACATTGTGTACCTGAGATAAAATCGGAGGTAAAGCCACTCGGTATGAAACTGATCCAACCCTCTCAAGAATTTCATATGGTCCAATGAACCTTGGACTCATAATTCCTTTCTTACCAAATTGAATCACACTTTTCCATGGTGATACTTTGAGAAAAACATGATCACCTACCTCAAAAGAGAGGACCTTCCTCCTGTTGTTTGCATAACTCTTCCGCCTTCTCTGAGCTGTTCTCATGTTCTTCTGTATCAAATGAACTTTTTCTGCGAACTCTTCTACTAATTCCGGTCCCATCAACATCCTTTCTCCCACTTCATCCCAAAAAGTTGGAGTTCGACACTGCTTCCCATATAATGCCTCAAATGGTGCCATCTATATACTAGAATGAAAACTATTATTATAAGAAAAGTCAACCAAAGAAATATGTTGGTCCCAAATTCCCTGATAATCCATCGAACAATCACGTAGAATATCCTCCAATGTCGGGATTGTTCATTCTGAATGCCAATCTGATTGAGGATGAAAAGCTGTACTAAAATTTAATTCAGTACCCAACGAATTCTAAAGGCCTTTCCAAAAGTTAGAAGTAAACCTGGGATCACGATCAGATACAATGGAGAGAGGAAATCCATGTTACCTGGATATCTCTTTAAGATTCAAACGATAAAGTTGATCTAGGGAAAAAGTATCTCATATAGCAAGGAAATGAGTAGATTTAGTCAAGCGATCAACAATAACCCAGATTTCATTATTACCTCGAGGTGTCTTCAGAAATCCCACAATGAAGTCCATGGATATATTTTAACATTTCCACTCTGGCATAGGTAAAGGCTGAAGCATCCCTTTCGGTGACTGCCTATCTACTTTAACCTGTTGACAAGTAAAACACTTCACAGTAAAATCTGAAATATCTCTTTTCATTCTGCCCCACCAGTAATACTCCCGAAGATCTCTATACATCTTAGTACTACCTGGATGAACTGAAAAAGAAGAACTATGAGCTTCACATAAAAACTCTCTCTTCAACTGTGAATCACAAGGAACACACAATCTCTTACCAAATATCAAAACACAATCATTATCAATGTTGAATTCAGGCAACTTACCCTTCTGAACCATCTCTACCTTTTTCTGCAACTCACTGTCTTGCTTCTGTGCTTGCTTAATTCTGTCTGATAGAGAAGATTCCACTGATACCTGAAAAAAAAACAGAAGGAAATCCTTCACCAACAATTTCTATGCCAAATGTAATCAAATCCTTAACCAAAGGATCATGTTCCAGACGCAACATTGTTAATGAAGCATTACTTTTTCGACTCAAAGCATCAACCACTTTATTTGCTTTTCCCAGATGGTAATGAATTGTACAATCATAATCCTTGATTAATTCTAGCCATCTCCTATGTCTCATGTTCAAGTATTTCTGAGTGAATATATACTTTAAACTTTTGTGATCGGTATATATTTCACACTTTACTCCATACAAATGATGCCTCCAAATTTTTAAAGAGAAAACAACAACAGCTAATTCCAAATCATTTGTAGGGTAATTTACCTCATGATTTTTCAACCGTCGTGAAGCATAATCAATTACCTGATCATTCTTCATTAGGACGCAACCAAGTCCTTTTAATGAAGCATCACTATAGATAACAAACTCACCATTCCAGGAAGGTAGTGCCAAAACTGGTGCATTCACCAATCTTCTTTTCATTTCCTGAAAACAATCATCACATTATTTTGTCCAGATAAACTTAACACCCTTCCGAGTTAGATTAGTCATTGGACTAGATAACCGGGAAAAATTTGTAACAAACCTTCGATAATATCCTGCCAAACCAAGGAAGCTATGAATCTCAGTTACATTTGTGGGTCTTGGCCATTCTTTAACAACCTTTGTTTTTGCTGGATCAACAGTTATCCCACCTTTAAAAACAATGTGACCAAGGAAATAAATTTGTTGCAACCAGAACTCACAGTTGATGAATTTCCCATACAATTTCTTTTCTTTTAAGGTTTGCAAAATAACCCTTAAATGTCTTTCTTTCTCCTCTTTACTTTTAGAAAACACCAAAATATCATCAATGAAAACCACTACAAACTTATCCAAGAACTCATGGAAAATTCTATTCATTAAGTCCATGAATACAACAGGTGCATTGGTTAGCCCAAAAGGAATTACTACAAATTCATAATGGCCATATCTTGTACGAAACGTGGAATTTGGAACATCTTCTTCCTTTACCTTCAACTGATGGTACCCCGATCTCAGGTCGATGTTTGAAAAAACTGAGCTCCCTAGAGCTGATCAAACAAATCATCGATATGAGGAAAATGATATTTGTTCTTAACAGTGATGTTATTCAAGGCTCTATAATCAATGCAAAGTATCATAGAAACATCTTTCTTTTTAACAAATAAAATAGGATCACCCAATGGTGATGTGCTAGGTCGAATGAAACCTTTTTCCAATAAATCTTGCAATTGCTCCTTCAACTCTAAAAGTTCAGTTTGAGCCATTCGATAAGGGGGTTTTGAAATGGGCTTAGCATCATGAACTAAGTCAACAGTAAATTCAACTTCACGATCTGGTATTATTCTAGGAAACTCATCAGGAAAAACATCAGGATACTCATTTACCACTAGCACATCATTAATCTGAAAAGTTCCTTTGTTTTCAACAATATGTGCAAGGTAACATTCATTTCCATCTTTTACAAGTTTCTCGGCCTCTTGATATGTTATCAATAGTAAGGGTTCATTCTTGTACCCAAACTGAAAGTCTTTTTGAAAAGAAACTTCTTTAGATCTACAGTTAATCTTATCATGGTAAATAGAGATCCAATCCATACTCAGGATAACATCAAACTCTACTAGAGGTAAAACAATAAGGTTTGTAAGTAGGTTCTTTCCACAGATTAGGATAAGAATATTCTTATAAATTCTTTTTGCCTCAACATTTCCCCCAGGTGTCTTTACCACAAGTTCAGGAGTCATTTCATGAGATGGTATTCCCATTTTACTAGAAACGTTTTCAGATATGAAAGAATGTGTAGTCCCCAAATCAAACAACACACTGGCATAATATGAAAAAACAAACAAAGTACCTGATACAACTTCATTTTATGGACCAACATCTGCCGAAGTAGTTGCAAAGGATTTCACCACCCCTTTATTCTTGTAGTCTAACTGCTTCCCATCACTCGAGCTCTTTGTAGGACACTCATTTTCATAATGACCCATCTCATTGCACTTAAAACGTTTCACTAACTTTAAATCAAATTTGGTCTTACCATCACCTTGATCTTTTCTAGTGAAATCACGAGCCTTATGTCCCATATTACCACATCGGAAGCACTTTACAGAATTCAGAAGACATTCTCCAGCATGCCTTTTACCACATTTATCACAAATTGGAAACTTAGTTTTCTTACCGTCAGACCTTTTTGAAGAATTCTTTCCTTTCTCCTGCCACCTCGGTCTCTTCTTCTGCTGGTTGTTATAGAACACTTGATCATCGCAAAACTCCATTTCCACCTTCTCAGCACATAGAACAATCTTTTCATAACTTTTTAACTCACGAGAAGCTAATTACCTTCGATATTTTGGCATTAATCATGAGTAAAAATGATTGATTTTACTATCAGGGTCTCGGATAAAATTTGGAGAATACCTTTCCAATCGAGTGAACCTTTCTTCATAAGTAGCCACTGAGTCTTCCTCTTGCCTCAATTCCAAGAATTTTTTTTCCATACTAAGTCGAACAACCTTATGAAAATATTTTCAAGAAACATACCTTTGAATTCATCCCAATCGAGAGAATCAATCTCATCAGCATCCCTGATATTTTTAACCATCGACCACCACTGATCTGTTTCACCCTCCAATCGGTAAATAGCAAGACTAACCTTTTGATTGTCTGAACACCCCATGACATCGAAAATCTTCTCCACTGCTTTAATCCACCCTTAAACTATCATAGGGTCAGTTGATCCTCTAAATGATGGGGGATGTTGCCTCATGAAATGTTCCACCACTGACATGTTCCTATGAGGTTGATCTGGCTGATCTCGTGCATTGATACCACCATCATTTATCACGTGAGTCAACTGCACAATTACTACAACAAGCTATTCAGTTCCAATTCTGACCATCTCAGGATGCTGATTCGGAAGGTCATTTCCTTCTGTATGCCTTCCTAGCACTGCTTCCCTGTTTCCTCCACAGAAAACCATTCTGAACAAACATGTCTTAGATGAAGCAACATGGTAATCTTCGAATGCTATATCATTTAAATTTGACCATAAATTTTTTTGGATAATCATTTAATAGCATTCTAACTCCTAAAGTTATCTAAACTGACCTCTAATACCATCTATAAGGCCCCAGCCTTAAACATTACTTAATATTGAGATATTTCAAGAATACACATTGAGGATCTTTTCAGGTTTAGAGTTTTAGAGAATTATATCATAAAAGAAGCATTACATTCCACATTTAAAAAAAGTGGTTACATAAAAGATAGTATTAATTTTTCCCATAAACAAAAACATACTTAAAATAAAACATGCATATTTCTTGACACTTCCTTGACACTATCATCATATCATATACCTTTCCCATGACCTATGAAAAAACATTTCAAAAACATGGGACGAGCATAAAAAGCTCAGTAAGGGATATAAAAACATGGAAAGGAAACATGAGTACATGTATACATAAGAATCAATGAAATCATAATTTACCCATAAAACATAAGCACTTTAACATACCTCATCAAATCATGAATAAATCATAGAAATCATAAGACATAAAGGTAACTTGAGGCATTCATAACATTCTTACATAGGGAGTAACCCTCTTGGTTACGTTTGGAATACCCATCACAGTATATTCCCTAAATCTCTTCAGAGAAACCTTAACTTTTAACCCCTTCACATTACCCAATGAATTGGAGATCTATTTTGGGATCACCCACCCTTAGTTTATCACGTAACCACCCGTCTTCATAATCGATGTCCAAGAACCATAACATAATCGTATCACATAAAACATGCATAAAGGAAACATAAAAGTTCCATATTTCAATCACAAGATATCAATACCACACATTGATATAATAAAAAAATCGTGAAAACCATTTTCAATACCAAAATAAAAGAAAAGAAAAATGTGGTATTTATTTTTTTTAATTTTAGAAGAAAGTTATTGCTTGTAGAGGAAGCAGAAACTCAAATAATGGTCATGGGGGCGGAGTAGTCGTTGTCGCCGCCTACGTACGACAAAAAAAACATTCCCTTTTGTCGTTTAGTAAACACTTTGTATAAAAAATATTCCTTTTGAATAAACATAAAATTCAAAGGAATTTATACACCGTATAAAATAAAGTTGTGTATAAAACGTAATATGCCTCAATGAAAGGAGATTGAGACGAAGTCCCATACCTCGGGTCCGACTTGACTCGATCGTTCTTTAACATCCTGAATAATAAACTTGAGTTAATTTCTACTTGATTAAGATCCCTTTTCAAGTTCATTATTCCTTTTATATCACTTATTACCATTTTATGAACACAATGTAATTATTTAAGTTAATAATGGTCATTTTGTCGATCATTTCTACTTGAGTCAAAAATAAACTCTTTATAATTACAAGTTTGTTCATGGGGTAAAATATCCATTATATCCAGAATTATATTCATTATGTAGATATCATATATAGAATATATATCCATTATAAAAATTCATTTATAATATTACATAACATTTAGAGGTAAGAAATGAAATGCATCGTTCATGGAGACGGTAAGCCGTACGTACGCATGAACGCTACTTCCATTTCTATTTCATATTTAATGGAATTAAAACATAATGATACACAATAGAATTATAATTAAAGTATGTTATAATATATAATATCATTAAATCTATACTTTATATGTACCACATATGGTATTAACGAATCAAATGACTTTGAGGGGGCAGTAGTCCGCACTTCCGAAAATAAAGATATCGCGTTTACCCATAATGGAAACCATAAAGGTATGACATAAATGAAAAATACAGAATCTTAAGGAAAATATAAAAATATTATATATCATATATAAATATAGTGACATCTTAATGGCCACCATTGAAGGTGTTAAAAGAATATTAAACAATCATCGTTTCGTGAGGCAGAAATTCACCATCCACAGAAACAGTATGTTCTTTAACCATTAGATGTAGGTGTGTGTAAGTGTAGCTCGAATACTTCTTATAACAACATACTAGTATATTTCAGATACTAGATTTGTTACAAAAGAAATTAATAAAAAGAGTTTAGGGGGTTGGAGAAGAAAAATAAAACAAAATAACACAAGTGAAGACATTACCTTAAAATCGGGTAACTCCCTTTGGTTTGAACCAAAAGGGTTTCATGAAGAGCTTCCTACCTGAGGTAAGGTTTCTAGGATGAGTATAGGGATGTGGAGAGACAGAATGATCAGATATTGGCCAAGCCAAAGGCTTGAGAGGTGTGGGTAAGGTGGTTGAGGTGGGGGCCTTTTATAAGAGGAGAGGAGGGGCACTCTTTGAATGTTAAGAAATGTTACATTATTTTAAAAAGAGTTTCAGATTTAAAAGGTCCCAAATTGATTTATTTCTAGGATAAGGTGATATGAGTTCAAAATCCACCCATCCAATAGGTTTTTGACATGTGTAGGTCTTAGATTTTACATTATCTTTTCATTTTATTTAAATCGTTAAAAAATGAGGTAATCGCTGCATCATCATGATGTCATAAATAATTTAATTATATAATGTATAAAAATAATAAAAAAACTATGATGTAGGAAATATTTTTATCTTTCCAATGAATATTTATAGTAAAAAAGCTGACTTGTATAAATCCATGTAAAAATTGTTTTAGTAAAACAATACCTGTTTGTGTCATTTTTTACTTTTACTTTAAATAAAAAGAATTAATGTCATTATATTACCCAAGTGGCTCCATGTTGTCCCAAAAATAGACCCATGGGTTTTCTTGGTCAGACATTACTCATACAATATGGTTAGGGCAAGTGTCAAGATATTTTCATTATAATATCATTTTTACCATAAATTACACTAATTACCTTTAATCGCGATTAATAAAACTTAAAAGTTACTTTTCATCAAAAATTATTTTCATCCCATTGAACCAAATTTTACTTAATATTGATAATAATTTATATTGGAATTTTGAAGTTCAAATCACAGAAATGGTAAAGTTTCATTTAAATGAAAAATCAGTTTTTGTAACTACCACTTTGTGGTTTCACTATTCATCAAAAATTAAGGTTTTTTCAGAAAAATACAAAAAATTCACCCTAAGCTATATTTGATATTCATAATTCAAAAATGATTTCTATTTTACCAAATTAATAACATAGAAGTTGCATTTATTAATTTTATAATTAAATCCCGCTGTCAAATCAAATAGTGTGTTTTTAAGAAACAATATCTATCAAAAGATTGACACTCGTTTAGGTCGAATCTCAAAGTGATGTTAATTCCAATGACCGCCATTGGATTAAATGGTAAAAATATATTATAATTTCACTTTAAAACCAATTAAAAAGATAATATAACTATATAAATAAATTAGATTAAAAAGTGGTTTTGAATTAAAATACAACACTTTTCACTATTCATTAAAAAAATGAACTTTATCGGAAAAATACAAAAAATTTACACAAAGTAAATTTTGATGTCCCAATTCTAAAGAAGAATTTTATTTGGTCCAATATAATGTATAAGAGTGAACAAAACTATATTTAATGAGGGTTTTCCATCAAAAGGCGATAGTTCGACCTTTTATTGAATATTAGAGTATCTATGCCTAAAATTGAATTCTTTTAATCTTTTAAGCCTTTATCCTTTATTGGATAAATGTAAAAACATTTAACAAACATATATAATAATATTTTATTTATTTATATTCATTCCCGCTAGTACAACAACTAAGTGTTAACTACCATTTAATGTAATATTATTTTATTACTAGTGTGCAACGTAAGATTTCAAAGAAACTCTTTGTTGCGTATCGAGTACGCTATTGAACATAACAACCACTTTAAAGTAAAATTAATATTTAATTTTCAAATTTTAATAACTATGAAAATGTTTTATTCTTTATTTACCTGGGATGTTACATCCATCCTCTAGAAGGATGATGTCACATTGTTACTAGTCACTAGGTTGATGATGTAGTGCATTAAACCCGCACACCAAAGTCTGGTAAAAAAACATATACATTATACATATACTTTGACACCAAGTGATATTACCAAGATAAATACACATCATTTGCATTTATTAATTATTACATCTCGTAATAATCTCATAATCCCAATAAAAAAACGTTTTAGTGTCTTGATAACTTTGTTAATAAGAAATTTATTTTACAAATATGGTGAATATTTCTCAACAATGGAGCCAAATTAAATCACCTTATAAGATTCTTATATGTTATACTCATATTCATAACCTAAGGAATGGAAATATAATAATGTTTTGAGTTCAAATGTACAGTAAGGAAAAAACTAATCAATATGTCATCAAGGGGGTGGATCATAAGCATATAAAAAGACATGATTAGGTGAGAAATACCATATTAAAAATAAAATGGAATAATAAGAGTTATATATAATCCATGATAAAAATACATGTAATATAATATTTATTGAACATATACCATATCATATTATTTCATATACATGAGATAATAAACAAGATCAATGGAGTGTAGTATTAGCCATAAATTTATTACTTGTCATGTAAATGATTCATAACTATAAACTACAACAAAACTATTAGAAGAGGGAATCTTGACATGGTGAAATAGGCATTAAAAATGGAGACCCATTAGTGGAATAGGTTTTATGAACCTATGATATACTTGTGACTTATGTTTTGTAATCCTATTGACCATAAGTTACTTATGTTTCCAAAACCTATAGTCTATAAGTGACATTAGTTTCAAAAACCGATAATCCATATATGATTTATGCTTCACAAACCTATTATCTATAAGAATATCATGATAAAAAAACATTTACCAATGCATTGGAGGGTGATATAATACCCCACCCATCATCATCCCTACACATCAGTGCCATAATATATCAATCATTCATCATATTTTGAAAACCGATGGAAATAAAATGTGTTTTATGTCATTTACATATGATATATCACAACCTTATATCAGATGAATATTAATTGATACCAATAGTTTAATAAAATAATAAATTATTTCATAAAGTTATTTATAGGGTCATTACAAAAACATAACTACATAGGTGTTAGATATTTTAAAGAGTAAAATAGATGTGAAAAAATGCAATATATATTTTAGAAAAAATTTATTTACATCAAAATAGAGATATTAAATTATAAATCAGGTTAAGAAATAATTTTAAATAAGGTTATATGAAAAATATTTAAAAAATAGTAATTTAAAAAGAAATTAAAAAATGGATCTTTAAAATGGAATAAATATTTCTCATTGGAAATTTTGGAGTGGAAGGTAAGAATATGAAAATGAAAAGAAAAATCTTTTTTAATATTTTGAAAATATCCTTATTGAAACCCACATTGTAAATGGAGTGATAAATCATCCATATAAAAATAGGTAATGATAACTTTTATGGTTAAGATAAATAAAAAAGATTTTGATTCTAATTTTTGAAAGCAGAACAATAGTGGAAGGAGTAAATATGGATATGGAAGAATAAGAGATTGTTTAGATAGAATGAGAATTATTCATATAATAAAAATTCATGAATACATTAATCCATCCAGGAAAGGATTAAAGGAATTATATTTTCAATATAGGACCTAATAAAAAATATCTTGTAAAACTATGGTCTATGTGGAATCATTATGAATCAAGAAAAGAATTTCAGTCAAAAAAATCCCTTTAATATTTAGGAAAAATTCTAATAAAAACAAATTAAAAGAGATATTGTGAATTGTTACTTAATATAAAACGAATAAAAACATATTTCATGATAGTTTATATCCAATGGGTAGAATACAAACCATTTAAATTAAATTAGGTGCATAAAAAGTGTCTCAACTAAAGGATATTAGGGATAAACACCCTTACCATTAATCCCTCTTAGTCATATGTGATGTAACACCCAATATAAAAAAAATGAAATATATTAATAAAATATTTTAGAAAATTAATCATACATAATAACTTTTACAAAATTCATTTATAATACAAATATATATTAGTTAGTTATTTTCATTTCTATCATCAGATATTGTTTTCTTTTATTGTTTTCTAGTACTAGTTTTGTAATAGAGATGCAAATTATTTTTTTATATATTGTATTTCTATCATTTGATATTATTATGGGAAATATAATATATGTTTTATAGTTATTTACAATTTTTTAATTTCATTTACTAATTATTTTTGATATGATTTCTGATAATGAAGTTGGTGATAAGATTCTTTTGGTAATTTATAACAAACAAAAGATTGTACAATAATAATAAGTAAAATATTAATATAAAAATAATAGAACAATAAACCAAAAACTATTTTCCTCTTTATTTATAATAATAATGTTATTTAATTTTCTATAGTCATGCAGGATAGAAATTCATAACATTATTCAAGTAGGTGGTTAAACTGACTGAAACATAAAAAGGTTATAATCTATGGGTGAGTATGGTTAAAAAAAGTGATTCTATTGGAATAATATAGTTATTATTGGATAATAATGATATTATTTATATGTTTTTATTATGTTGAATTATATTTAATGAGGGTTTTATAAATTATAAAATACTAGATGAAAAAATAAATATGTCTCTTTCATGGAGTTGATGGTCAACATGTAAACACGTGAGACATGTTGTTTACATTGAATAGTAGGAAAATAGAGAATGTTTTATAATTTTCAATATTTTAATAATGTTTTAAATATCCTATTTATTTCATAAATACCACCATTTTACTAGTAATGTGTTTTGGTCATGAAAAATAGATGACACCGCTTATGGAGGTGGTAGTTAACATGTAACACACCCGACATTTTGTTTTTCCAAATGGTTATCCCATAAACATAATAAAATTTAAATATACATATGATAATAAAATCAGTTCATAAAGTTGATTATATTAGGATCAGATTAGTTAGAATAAAATGGAATGGAAAAGAAATACAAAAGGAGTAATTGATAATTTTTCCTTACTCCTTGGAAGATCTCCTCCTCTAAAAGGATTAAGTCCTCGAGATGTGAAATTACGAGAGTAACACACCATATAGTAAATGTATTAGAGTTTTGGGGAGTTATTTTGATATATTATCTAAGAGAATTTGGGTGTGAGGAGAAGTGGGGTGGTGGTGGCTCCTTTTATAATGGAGAGGTGTGGCATATTTTTTACTAAGTCACTATTAAAAGGTAAAGTGGATCCAATAATGGTCACTAATGGATTGGGGAAATATTAAGGTTAATAATTCCTCAAAATTACATATTCATACATGTTTTAAATGTGTTTTTATTTATTTTACTCCTACTGAATAAAAATTCAATTTTTATTATTTTGAACCATACAAGCCCCTACATCAAGGAGGTCAGACATAATGGATACCTAGTGAATATCCCTTAAAAAACATGAAATCATCATGAAATGGACCTAGTTCATAAAAAATGATACAATTATCATGAGGACTTCCTTTCATAGCTAACACTTCAATCGCAAAGTTACCTTCTCTCCAGGGGTTCTTGAAAAAAATTCCCTAATTGATAAACCTTCTGTAGCATATAACAATGTAAATTGAAAACAATGGATATTTAATTATACCCTATAGAAATCGAAAAATTAAGATAAATTCAGACCCCAATTTAGATATTTGAATATTTAACCTCTTGCATAATAGCATACCAAGAAGAAGGGACGTTTCCGCTACTTCAATTAAGGATCATGCACCAAAAAACACACTAAAACCCTGAATTACCAAGCCAAAACTATCCATGAAAAAACAACCACAAAAAATGTACACAGACATGCAAGAGTCTTCCATGTTCATCTTCAAACATTAGATGGGATTTTCCATTGAATCCATATACCTTGATTACTATTAATGAAATTAATTTAAAAGGAAAGTCACGACAAGAGCATTTTGAAAGCCACAACTGAATATCCATCTATCACAAGGATCCCATGTTTGTCTACCATGATTTTCCCAAAAAAATTGAAAAATAAGGTAGGTACTCAAATGAAATCCCTTGATATATTCATACCTTCCTAGAGGCTCTCAAAAACCATGAATTAAAAGAGTGAACAAACCATCCTTTCCACTCCTTGAATGGGAGTCGTATGATTCCAGTCAAAGATCCCCTCTAGCAACGAATCTATATTCAAATTGATATTAACATGTGTACAAAAAATCCAAAAATCTCCTTCCCCCGACATACCTTAAAGAATAGCATATTTTTTGTCTCCTTTCTTTGTGGAATACAATAATGAAATCTAGAAACCATAGATATAGCCTTCCTATGATCATTTTAATCCATAGAGAGGGATTTTTTCATTGATATATAAACCAAGAAGTTCATCTTATTTGTAACTTATTTGATCAATAATTGGGAATCCCAATAATCCACCCCATATATATGATGAATTAGATTGGTGAAATCCTTAGCATTGAAGATCCTTGTTGAAAATTCTTTGAAAACACAACAATCTGGTTCATCGGAGAGGAAAATACCATCATACATATTTTTTTTGATATTTATTGAGAAGTAGATAAATTCCATATGAATATAATAAAATTTGAAGGAAAAATTTGGGATGACAAATCCCCAAAAAACTAACATCTAACCTATCCAATTTGATTTCTAGAAGATGATCTCCCCATTTACAATTACCCAATGAGCTTTTCTATTCACGATTTCTAGGTTATTAATCATACAATGTGAAAGACTGGTAAGCTTCATGATTTTCTCATAAAAAATATCCAAGAAATCTCAATATCTTACCCTCATAAATTTTTCTCATAGAGAATCACCAGAGATAATGTACCATGTAATTTTGGCATGCATGAAATTCATGGCCTATTAAATGATACATAGGCTAATCCCAACTTCATAAACTGGTATTGATAACCATTTACAGGATGCTCAATGACACTTACTATCTTAATAAGAATCCCATATGAATATGTTCATAATTTTATCCACTCTTGATAGGTCCCCCTTTGGTGTATTAATAATAGATAGTATATGAATTGGGATCGAGGTGAGGGTGGTGTTGATAAGGGTTATTCTTCATTCAAATGAGATAAATTTATTTTTCAATCAATATATCATTCATGAAATCTAAATGATGATACCCTCAAATAGGGATTTTTTGAACATTCCATTATATATCGGAGAACTAAGATACTCCATTTGTAGTTTCCTCAATTGCATTCCAAGATGAGTTTGAATATCCATGCTACGTCTCTTTGAACATTTTTTGAGATAAAAACATTTCTCTTCCATTGACAAATTCATTTACCACTAAAACAAACATAAGATTCCATGATTTTGTTAAATCCATTCACTAAAATTTTCCTACCACTGATGAAAAATAACCTGTCATCAATGTACATTAAGTGAGATATAATACTACTCCTTGACCAGTCAATTAATTGTTTGATCTTTCATTCCTCTAGACCCCTTTTAATGTTATTTAAGAGAGCCTCCTGAGCCAAAATAAAGAGGTTGGGAGAAAGTGGGTAACTTATCTCACACATCTAACTGATTTGAAAAAACCTAATCCCTTACACATTAATGATATTTTGATCCAAATAGACTAATAACAATGAAATCATAGATCACCGAACATATCATTGGATCTAAACCTCTTCATGACCCTTAGAATAAATGACCACTCTATCCTATCACATGATTTTTCTATATGAACAATAATCATAACATTCAAACAAATGGATCTTTTATTTAGATTGTATACCATAAATTTTTCAATTCCAATGGACCATTGTATGTTCCATCCTCTTAAAAAACCATTTTTTCCTCAGATATATTCCTTAGAATCTAATTACTTATCCTCCCATCGATGAGATTGAAAAGAATTCTGTAACTAAAATTACATAAGAAAACATGTCTCTATTGATTCAATGTTTTTTGGTCCACCAATTTAGGTATTAAATGATTCGTGAAGCACAAATAGTTCTTCTGATAGGACATCCTTGAAAAATGTACATGATTTCTTCTTTCAACTGATTCTTACCATACCCCCATGGAGCCCCATAAAAAGCCCCAAGAAATCCATCTAGTCTTGGGGCAGTTTATTGTTTCATGATAAAAAACACATTTTTCATATCATCTTCCTCTGGAGGAGATACTATCTCCCCATTATTCTATTGATTAAAAAACAATGAATACAACTCCTGAGAAAACTCTCACCCTCATGTCTTACATCACCCCTATAGTATCGATCCACCCAGCCAATAATTTCTCAAAATGGTCTAAAGATAATTTTACAATTAATTACTCATCTAATTGGAATGAACCATATTTTAAATATATATTTAATTTCATGGAAATTTCCTTTTCCTTATATAACACCCCATTCTTCCACAGTACACTTCTCTTTGAATAATACAATAGCGTGTGTTGTACGCAACTTCGAGTTTTAACACACCACAACCAATCAAACTAGCCATTATGAATAGTAATACCCACTTTTTGAAATTTTATAAATTTTATCTTTCAAAAAGGACTTCATTTTCGGATTCGGAATATCAAAATTAGCTTAGGGTGAATTTTTGGTATTTTTCTTGAAACATTCTATTTTTGAGGAATAGTGTAAAATACTGAGTTATAGTATAAAACTGAATTTTTATTTAAATAATTATTTATTTTATTTAAATTTATTTTAGGTCAAAATAGATACATAATACCTATATAAGGTCAATTTAATTCATTGGAGTCAGTTTATAATAATTTTATATATATATAAATTTTATTGAACTTTTTATCTTCTTTTACCCACCTCCTAGGACCATTTGAAAATTTACATAAAACATAATTTTACCTCTTCTATGAGTTTAATTTCAAAAATCAGAGAGACATGGTTGATATTAGTAAGTAAAATGTGGTTCAATAAGATGAAATTAATTTTTTGGTGAATAGTAACTTTTTACTTTTTTTACCACGGTTAAAAGTAAATAGGGTAATTAAGGGTAAAAATGATATTATTATTGTAAGAACTCAAACCTACTTTTCAGGTATTTTTTTCCTTTCTCTGGATTTTTTCAGATAAGAAAAGTTTCGGGAAATTTTTGAAGTACACGCCGTGTACTCTATGAGTACACACCGTGTACTTCGTTGCCGCTGGAGGTCGTGTGCTGGCCGTGTCCTAGCAACGCACCCGGTCATGTAGGGTGACATGGAGGCCACCAAAAGCGGAGTATGAAAAGGGAATGTAAACACCATGTATTTGTTTCATTAAATGGACCAGGGTCACATCTAATGGACATGGGTGTCTTTTTCTTCGACTGAAACATCCCAGAGTACCCGTACGGTGCCGAGCCATACCTGAGCCCACAATCGCGCATCTGTTCTCCGAATTGACCACTGTCGATTTCATTGGAACCGCAGCGGTAAACTCTTCCATCTTCTAGAGCATCGTTTTCCAATTCCTCCTCTTTTCCAATTTATCATGGGTTGAACATTTTATGTGTTTTCGTAGATCAACGATGTTCTAAGGATATTCAAGCTTCGAGGTTCAAGTATATTGATCTCATAATCTCGAGGAAGGTGGTTTATTCCTTTCTGTAGAAAGTATTTGGGTTTTATGTTCAAATTTTTCCAATACACTTGAATAGGGTATTGTGTGTTTACCATTTTATCCCTATTGATTGCCTTCTTTAATTTTATGCATGAGTAGAGGTTATTGATTGTGAATACGGTGAATTGTTGTGCTTTGGATGTATTTACCATGAATGTTTTTCCTGTATTTTACCTTTGGGTCTAGTTTTCATATTAGGCTACTGTTTCCTTTTCCATGCCTAGTATTATATGATAGTGTGATTGTTTCTATGATATGCTGTTATGCTGTAGAATGCTAGTGAAGTAGTTCTTGAGGTTTACATTGGACTTTACTCGATGCTATGCTTGTTTTAATTACAGAGCGCCATGCGAACCTATTGTATAGACCATACAGAGAATTGAAGTTGAGGGATTCTCAAGAGTGTCTTTATAATTACAATGTGAGACCATAAGGGGAATTGATGTTGAGTGCTTCCCCAGAGTGTCTGTAGTTCCTCGATGCGGGCCACATGGGGAATTGACATTGAGTGCTTCCCCAGAGCACCTTTAGTACGATATGAGACTATTGGGGGAATTGACGGTGAGTGCTTCCTCATAGAGTCTATACTTAACTGAACTAGAGGGTTGAGACAGTGTGTGCTGCACAGAGGGTTGGTTGTACTTGATAATTAGGAAAAGAGGGGATAAGATAGGGGTACTTTCCATAGGGTTACCTATTGTATTATTTGTTTTTCCTTTGCACGTTGTGTGGTGTTTTGAATTCATAAGATGTGGATTGTTAACTTCTTAGTGATTCCTTGTTTACTTCTTTCTGTAATTTTACCTGCCATACACTCACTGACTGTTAGGAACAGATCTTCGGGTGGTTTCCTACAAGGATTTAGTCTCACATCTTGTTTAGGCCTTGCTTTTGGGCCCAAATAGATTATATTGCTGCAGGTTTATACAAGGGCAAGTGCCCTTCGACTTCAGGTACTTGATTGCATTGGAGCTGGAGAGCGTGGGACCAAGCCGAGGCTTGTGATGCTGAGGAGTTTATCATCTATTATTATTTTTTAATTTGGTTTAGTACAATATTTAGCATAGTGACTTGTTTGACCACATTCCTAGACATATATGTATCATGCATCATTTATATATATTTATGCTCCAGTTTTTTCTTTATCAGTCTTCCCTTGTTTACTGTTGTTGGATATTTACTGCTTCCTCTATTGTGTGTTGTTTACTTCTGCTGTGTACTCTTCCTATGAGGGAATAGTTTTCCCACCATGACAACTAAGTCCCTCGCTACTAGTAGGAAGCCTCTGGGGTTCAGGGAAATGCGCTTGAGGAATGTGACCAACCGGGTACAGGGCACGTCTGGGTGGCTTCCGGAACAAGGATGTTACAAAGTGGTATCAGAGGGATTCTTTTCTCTTGATTTTCTGTTGGGAGCCTATATCCAGGGTTAATACGGAATAGGTACTTGGTAATAAGCTATGATGGGGAGTATCTAACCAGTGTATAGGGAAAATCCAATCAACCTTATTTATTGCAATTTCTTCTGGTTTTGCAATTTTAAGGAGGATTTGATTTTCACCGTTGGGTGATTCACATGTTTTGTGCAGTTACCATTGATGTTATTGAGGTTCTATTTCTGTCGCAACCCAATGAGATGAGGTTATTCCATCTCATGCATCATATAGCTACTTGTTAGAAGTCACAACCATGCATTCTATCCATGTCATGTAGGATGTGTTAGTGATTTCATGTTGTTGTGATAGATGTTGTGTAGAAAATGCATGCTGTTCTGATAGATTCATTGATAGAGATACCTGCTATTTGGTAGGGAATTGTGTGTAAGGTTTTGACTGAATGAACGCCAAACTTTGGATTTTGAGGTGTTATGGGCCCTCATGGACCATAATTTGGTGGACAATTGATCTTTTTTCTTTTTTTATAACATGTATAAGATGCCAAACTTTGATTCCCGGGGAGTATGGGCCCTCCCAGACCCGAATTTGGAACATTCAATGGCTGTTTCAGTGTTTTATGGGTTCTGTAGTAGTTTCTGAGGCTTACTTTTTGGGAAAACCCAGAATACATTCCATGTAATTTTAGTTACAGGCCATGTGTTCTTCTATTCGGGAAGAAACAAATTTTCTTAAGTACACGCCATGTACTTTATGTACACGCTGTGTAGTCTCTGACTGTGTAATAGGCCGTGTGAGCAGAGACACAGAATGGGAAATGGTTTGTGGAAACACACCGTGTCCGCTTCGAACACACCATGTAGTGTAATCATAGGAACCCAACCATGTAGCTAACAACATGAGTTGGTGGAGACTCTTCATATACACGTCGCGTCCCCCTTGAACACATCGTGTAGTCTGACCCAGGTACCCAGCCATGTCACAAACAACACTGGTCAGTGTTATCCTTTCTCTTACAAGTTGTGCCCGTCTGGAACACTCTGTGTAGTTTGAGAAGTTTTTCTGACCATGTCACTAACAACATGGGATAGGTGAAGCTTGTCCAGCACATGTCGTGTCTACCTTGAACATGCCGTGTAGTTTTGTCTTAGGAGAGCCGTGTGGTTTAACCATTTAGATGGACCGAAGTAGGGGAAGATGATTCAAGTACACACCACTTGTTTTGAGAACACGCCATGTGTTTGGGGTGTTACACTACCAGTCACGGTAAAATTACATGCCCATGTGAATGAATTCAGGGAACATGTAGTGTAGGTAGTGTACACACCGTATATTCATGTTTTGTAAAACATGAATGTTTTATTCCACTTTTTCTCTTCTTACACTCCATGTTGTTAGTCCTTGATAATTATAATCTAAGGTATAAGATTGACCTTGCAGAGTCAGGCCACCGAGACATCATCCAGTTGTACGCCAGTTTCCAGGTGATGATCAGACATCAGAAATGTATGATCAGGGACCACCTGCAGATCCTCCTGTTGTGCCAGTCTTGGAACTAGCATTTATACCTGTTACCAGTGCTGATGCACAATTCTAGGAAGGCTTCATGGGGATGATGTAGTCTTTTCAGGGAGTGCCACATCCTGCCCCATCGATGGATGATTTGACGTGGGTCTTCTAGCAGCATCTTCCTACCACTTTCCCAGGGGAAGGAGGACCTCAGGCTGCAAAGTCATGGCTCGAAGCCATGCTGATGATATTTGAGGATCTAGAGACGCCTCTAGAGAGGATAGTGAAGATCGCTAAATATATTCTATGGGATTCCACGAAGAGATGGTGGGATGTGATCTCCCAGGCAGGTCATCTACAGTTCATGTCTTGGGAGGAGTTCTAGTACATCTTCTTTGACTACTTCTATCTAGAGACCGTAAGGGCCGACCGAGCCCGGGAGTTTATGAGCCTTGAGCAGGGTACCCTATCGGTTATGGAGTACTATTCTTGTTTCACCAAGATTCAATATTTCACACCCTTCCTGGGAGGAGATGGGTTATTTATGGAAAGGATGTATGAGGATGGCCTCATATAGGACATCCACTCTCAGGTGAATATCTTCATGTTGACTTCCATCACTTCTATCGTCTACTAGGAACTGATCACAGAGTGGAATCTGAGGGAATCTAGGGTTGTGATCTAGGGAGGCTCGACATCCTGAGTTAGTGCTCCGCCAGCTGATAGGCGGAAGCGCCGTAGGAAGACTACATAGGGAGATCCGAGTATGCAGTATGAATATTCTGGTAGCCAGGTGGTGTGCTACCAGTGCGGAAGAAGTGGGCATATGAGGACATAGTTCCAGAGAGACCCGGTGGAGTACTGATTTTGCGGAAAGTTGGAACACCTTCAGCATTTCTATCAGATCTTTTCACCAGCAGCTAGTGACAGGGGTTCTTCTATGACTCCTCTTATAGGAGAAGCTCCACTAGTTTTTCACCAGTCAAGGAAATGGAGTTCTTCCAGCCGTTCATGCTGTGGTGGAGGTCGTGGATGCAATGGTCAGTCACCAGGCCACAAACGACAGCAGGGTGGATCAGCTCAGAGTAGTCAGGCAAGGTCACAGGGCCGCAGAGCTGGCTAGAACTTTTTCAGTGGAGCAGACCCATTAGAAGTAGTATCCCGACCCCTCTACAGTTCGAGGTATGATCCTAATTTCTTTGGTTTTATCTTCATCTCTTTTTTATATTTCCTATACACATAGTTTTATATCTGTCGCTATTGTAGAGAGCCTTGGGCTCTATATCTTTTATTCTGCTCATTTTTTGACACTAGAAACTCTGTTGGGGATAAGAACATCTGGTGCAAGTTAGTGAAAGGATTTCCCTCTTGAGGTTGGTGGGTGTCACTTCCTTTGGGATCTCTATGTCCTAGAGATGATAGGCTATGATGTTATTATCAGAATGGATTGGCTAGTTCCCTTCCAGGAATTTGTCGAATGTTATCGCCGCAAGGCGAGTTTCATATCACCAGAGGGTGGTTCTTTTCTTCATAAGGGAGAGTGGGATGTCCAGGCGAATAGAGCGGGTCCAGAGCGCCATGGGTTGGGAGAAGTTACCACCCAGATTTCTAGTCTTTATCTAGATGACCAGGGGACTTCACAGTTAGACTTTCCTTCAGTGGTGGATCGTTTCAGAGATGTATTTAAAGAGGACTTCATAGGTTTTCCACCAGAGCATGAGGTAGAATTTTCTATTGACCTTGTGCCAGGGGTGGAAACGGTATCCATTCCTCCTTATAGGATGGCTACACCTGAGTTTCAAGAGCTCAAGAAGTAGTTGGAGGAGTTGCAGGCCAAGGGCTGCATCCGACCCAGTACGTCTCCTTGGGGTTCGCCTATCCTGTTCATGAAGAAGGAAGACGGTACCCTCAGGCTTTGTGTTTATCATCAGAATTTGAACCAGTTGATGGTCAAGAACTGATATCCCTTGCCCATGATTTACAATCTCTTTGATCAGCTTTGAGGAGCCCGGGTGTTCTCGAAAATTGACTTGAGGTCCAGTTATCATCAGTTGCATGTTAGACCATCTAATATAACTCTCACATCATTCCAGAGCAGGTATGGTCTATATGAGTATATGGTTATGCCATTCGGTCTTACGAACATGCCTGTAGTTTTCATGGAATTGATGAACCGAGTGTTCCATCCATACTTGGATTCCTTTGAGGATGTCTTCATGGATGATATCTTGGGGTACTCTCACACTCAAAACGAACATGCTACCCATCTTGAGAGCGTTTTGAGTACACTGAGGGAGCATCAATTATATGCTATTCTCTCAAAATTCCACTTTTGGATGGACCAAATTCACTTCTTGGGTCATGTTATCTCAGAGACAGGAGTGTCAGTAGACTCAGGGAATGTGAGAGAAGTAGTTTTATGGGATTAGCCGAAGAACTTCTTTGAGGTGCAGAGTTTTCTAGGGCTGGCTGGATACTACAAAAATTTCATACGGGACTTTTCACGCTTAGCTGCACCACTGACAGGTCTGACCAAGAAGGGTGCAATGTTCTTATGGTTAGATTCTTGGGAGTTCACCTTTAAAGAGCTGAGAGGGAGGTTAACTTCAGCACCGATACTAGTCTTTCCAGATCCGGGAAAGAGCTATACTATTTACTACGATGCATAATGTATCGGGCTGGGAGTTTTGCTTATGCAGGGAGATGGACTCGTTGCGTACGAGTCTCGGCAATTGACGCCACATGATAGGAATTACCCAATGCACGATATGGAGTTGGCAGCTGTTTTACATGACCTAAGATGCCAGAGGAATTATCTTCTGGGAGAGAACTTTGTGGTTTTCACCGACCACAAGAGTCTCAAGTACATCTTCACTTAGCGTGACCAGAATTTTAGACAGCGAAGGTGGGTTGAGTACCTTCAGTCTTTTGACTTTGAGCCTTCCTATAAGCCCGGGAAAGGAAACGCAGTGGCTGATGCGTTGATCAGAAAGACTCAGATACATGCAGTTTAGGAGGCCAACAATGAGTGGAATATTATGTATCTATTCTCTGAGATTCATTTGGATGTTCACAATAGATAGTGGCCGAATTTTCTATCTTCTGAAGTTTCTACCTCTACCCTTCTTGATCGAGTAAGAATGAGGCAACTATCAGATTCTGAATGCCTAGTCCTACAAGAAAACATGTTTGGAGGGGATCCCATTCCTCGGTGGACTATAGGTGAGGATGAGATCTTGAATTTCCAGGGACACTTATGGGTTCCAGAAGATATATGCAAGGAGTTGATGCGGGAATTTCATTCTGTAGTTTGGTCAGTTCATCCTAGCATCACCAAGATGTATCGTGATCTACACCATCAGTATTGGTTGCTAGGTATAAAGAGATATGCTGCTGGTTTTGTTATGAGGAGTTCCACTTGTCAGCAGGTGAAGGCTGAGTATCAGCGACCAACAGGACTTTTATAGTATTTAACCATTCCCAGCTGGAAGTGTAATGATGTCGTGATGGACTTCTTGACCGGTTTACTGAGGTCTCCTCGAGGGAATGCCGCAGTTTGGGTTGTCATTAACAGACTCACAAAGGTTAATCACTTCCTTCCGATCAAGGAGACCTTCATTGTTGATTCGCTGGGACAGTTGTACATCCAAGATATTAAACATCTATATGGGGTTCCACACTCTATTTTTTCAAACTAGGATGTACGTTTTACTTCTCGGGTCTGGTAGGGGATTCAGAAGGCTTTGGCCACATAGGTACTTTTGAGTACAACTTACCATCTCCAGACAGATCGCTAGTCTGAGTATACGATAAAGGTGCTTGAGTACATGCTCTGAGAATGAATTATTTATTTTGGAGGTTCTTGGGAGAAGTATATTCCTCTTGTGGAGTTTTCCTACCATAATAGTTTTCAAGAGACTATTCAGATGGCACATTATGAGGATTTGTACGGTAGGCAATGCCGATCACCCTTATGTTGGTTGGAGGTAGGAGAGGCAGCTTTGTTGGGACCTCGTCTTGTTCAGGATACCATAGAGCAGATAGAGTTGATTCAGAAGAGGATGGCTGCTGCACAGTCTAATCAGAAAAATCTTATGCTGATCAGCGGAGACGACCTCTAGAGTTCAAGGCCAGGGATCAGGTTTTCCTGTGTGTCACACCGAGGATAGGAAACAAGAGGATTAGGAGATAAGGTAAGCTTTTACCGAGGTACTTCGGTCCATCTGAGGTGTTGGAGAGAGTTGGGATGGTCACCTATTGGTTGCAATTACCTCAAAGGTATCGAGCTATGCACAACGTCTTCCACATTTCTCATCTTTGACGTTAATTTTCAGACCCGTCTCATTCTTTCCAACCCGAGGAAGTAGATTTCGAGGTGGCTGCATCTTTCGAGGAGCATCCTATTTGGATTGTTGATTATAGTACGATGTTTCTCAATGGTCGGTCTATTCCTCTGGTACGGGTGCTATGGTAGCACGAGTGAGTACATGACGAGACTTGGGAGAGGGAAGCCGATGTACGATCGCAGTGGATGGAGCTGTTCACGGTTCCTTCTTCTACGCTGTGCTAGGGAAATTCAGGGATGAATATATTTAAGGGGGGATTTTGTAAGAACACAAACCTTCTTTTTAGGTATGTTTTCCTTTTTCTAGTGTTTTTGAGAAAAGAGGAGTTTCTGGAAATTTTTGAAGTACACGCTATGTACTTTATGAGTACATGCCCTGTACTTCGTTTCCACAGGAGGTCGTGTACTGGTCGTGCCATGGCCACAAACATGGTCATGTGGGGTGACATGGAGGCCACCTATAGAAGACTATGGAAACGGGATGTACATTCCATGTAATTCCAAATTACATGCCGTGTATTTTGTTTTTTCATTAAATGGACCGGGGTCGCATCTAATAGACAGGGGTGTCTTCTTCTTCAGCCGAAACGTCCCGGAGCACCCGTACGATGGCCAGACTTCCCTGAGCCCTCGACCGCAAATCCGTTCTCCAAATTGACCACCATTGATTGCATTGGAACCTCAGCGGTAAGCTCTTACTTCTTCTAGAGCATCGTTTCCCAATTCCTCCTCTTTTACAAGTTGTCATGGGTTGAACATTTTATGTGTTTTCGTAGATCTACGACATTTTAAGGAGATTCAAGCTTCGAGGTTCAAGTATATTGATCTCTTAACCCAGAGGTAGGTGGTTTTTTCCTTTCTGTAGAAGGTATTTGGGTTTTATGTGCAAATTGTCCCAATACCCTTGAACAGGTTATTGCATGTTTACCGTTTTAGCCCTATTGTTTGCCTGCTTTGCATGTATTCCTGAGTAGAGGTTATTGATTATGAATAGGGTGAATTTTTGTGCTATGGATGTATTGACCATGCATTTTTTTCCTGTATTTGACCATTGGGTATAGTTTTCCTATTAGGATGATGTTTCCTTTTCCATGCCTAGTATTATAAGATGGTGTGACTGTTGCTCTGATATGCTGTTATGCTGTATAATTCTAGCCAAGTCGTTACTAAGGTTTACTTTGGCCGTTACGCGATGCTATGCTTGTTTGAATTACACAGGGCCATGAGAACCTGGTGTATAGACCATAGGGAGAATTGAAGTTGATGGCTTCTCTAGAGTGCCTTTATAATTACGATGCAAGACCATAGGGGTAATTTATGTTGAGTGCTTCCACAGAGTATCTATAGTTCCTCAATGCAGGCCACATGGGGAATTGACATTGAGTGCTTCCCTATAGCGCCTTTAGTACAATATGAGACTATAGGGGGAACTGACTATGAGTGATTCATCAGAGAGTTTATATTTTAGTTGAACCAGAGGGGTGAAACTGTGTATGCTGCCTAGAGGGTTGCTTGCACTTGATAGGTAGGACCAGAGGGGATAGGATATTGGTACGTCCCAGAGGGTTACCTGTTGTGTTATCAGTTTTGAGGTTACATGTTGTGCGGTGTTTTGAATGCTTAAACCGTGGATTGTTTACTGCTTAGTGCTTCCTTGCTTACTGCTTTTTTCGTAACTTTACCTGCCATAAACTCACAAACTATTTAAAACATATCTTCAGGTGGTTGCCTACTGGGATTTAGTCTCACACCTTGTTTGGGCCATGATTTTGGGTCCAAATAGATTATATTGTTGCAGGTATAGACAAGGGAAAGCGCCCTTCGACCTCAGGTACTAGATTGAATTGGAGCTAGAGAGCATGGGGCCAAGACGAGGCTTGCAATGCTGAGGAGTTTCTCATCTATTTTTATATTGTACATTTTGTTTAGTATTGTATTCAACATTGTGACTTGTTTGGATACTTTCCTAGACATAAATGAATCATTCATCATTTATATTTATTTATGCTCCAGTTGTTTCTTTATCAGTCTTCTGCTGTTTACTGTTGTTCGATATTTACTGGTTCCTCTATTGTGTGTTGTTTACATCTGCTATGTACTCTGCCAATGAGGGCATACTTTCCCCCACCATCAAAACCAAGTCCCTCGCTGCTGTCGGCAGCCTCTGGCATTCAGGGAAATGCATTTGAGGCCATGTGACCAACAGGGTACAGGGTGCCTATAGGTGGCTTCCGGAACTAGGACATTACAATTATTACCCTAACACATGTCCTAAATATATTGAATAAGTATACTTAGACCTAAAAAACATTAGGAATAAAATATGAACCTCTTTGGTCCACTTGGATTAGATTAGGACATTTATTATTATTTAATTCAAAGAAGAGTTAAAATAGTTAAAATTAAAGTTTAATAAATAAAACATTTTTAATATAGGGTTACACATAAGATGAATTCGACTATAAATATTCATTATAAAGATAAAAATATTTCATATATAATGGAATTTTATTTATATTTTTTATAGATTAAATAATTTAATTTATTTATGACTTAATGATGATGCAGTAATTACCTAATTAATGAAATATTAAAGTAAATGATACTATAAATATCCAAATAAATGTAATTTGAATATTTTTATGAATTACACTAATTTTCAAGGTCAATATGACATATTATGGTCGATTAGATGATTTGTTTTTGATGTAATAACACTTTTATGAATTTATCAAAAACAAATTATCAAATAGTGTCAAAATTGACTTAGAAGAGTTTATAAAACAAATATTATATTATTAATCGATATTCTATTCCTATAAATATAAGGTTCTTCCAAAAGTCTTTTATAATGATAGGTATATCATTAATTAACCACTTGGAGTTCTCTCAGAAGTTTATAGTATGTTTATTAACCATATAATATAAAAATACAAAGAGACATGGTAAATGTCAAACTATTTAACTAAGGGTTAAATCGAAAAGATAAAGTTAATATAGTGACCCAAACCTGTATAAAACCTCTTGGTTGAGTGGTTTTCAACCCATACCCACCTTAGCCTTTAAATAACCCATTTTGGAGCCATTAGAAACCGAAAATGATTTTATTATAAAATAATATTTCTAGCTTTTCCTAAGGTTCCCCTCACCCCTCTTATAAAAGTGCACTCCCCTTCTCTCTAATTCACAACCTAAAATCCATTTATCTTGGAAAAACCATTCCCAAATACCCTATCAACTATCCTACCTTCATCATATAGGCCTTAAATTGGCCAGAAAGCCAACTTATGGAGCCATTTGGATCAAATCAAAAGAAAGAACCAGAAGAAGAGGAAAATATTTCATCACCTCTTTCAAGTTCCTTTCTTCTTCCACTTCCTCTTTCTTTGTTCTTTCCATTATAAAATAATAAATATAGTATCTTCTATATATTGTGATGCTATTATAAATATGGTACAACCATATTCATTATTCTATCCATCCTTTGAAGAACATGTCACCATACGTGCGTATGTACAACTTACTTTCTCCTAGTCCTGGTGTAATTGTTATTCAATACATTATTATTGGGATGGGTATAATAATGATGTTTAATTGATGTAAATAATAAATATAACATTATAATGATTCTTTATATATGATATAACATCCAATTATATATTATTTTAATATTAAAAGCATGATATTGTAACTCGTGCGTACGTACGGATTACCGTCTCCACGAACGCTATGAGATTCATTCCCCATCATATCCATTCAAGACTAATTTTCATTTTATGATTAAAAATAATGTTTAAAGACTTGATATAATTTAGGAAATGAATAAGATACATCCCATCCATAACAAATATGACTCACATAACAAATAATATAAATGAAAACGAATCTGTTAACACCTGAAACGATGATAATACTAAGATATTATTAACAAAGCAATGTTAAAAGATCATATATGATATAATATTAATGTATATGATTCTTTTATATTTTAATAACAATTATTACACCATTATACAAGAGGCTAACCTACCCTCGACCAAGGAAAAGTACAAGGTAAGGGTTAATTTCACAATCTCTATATTATCCGAGGTTGTTTTTACGTAAGTATCTACTGGGACATATTTATTATCCATGTCCATGTTTCATAAAAGAGTTTTCAAAGGGATTCTTTTTAAGGGACATTTTTTAATAGAACATCATTTTAAATGTTTAAAATATTTATTCTTCTAAATCATTCTAATTAATGTCCATGTTTTCAAAATGGGCTTTAAGGATTTATTTATATGGACATGAATGTTTTTAAAATGTTAATTCATTTCAAAAGTTTCAAAGTGGTATGGGACACATTGATTAAAAAATATATTTAAATGTATTCCTTTAAAAATTATGATACTTTTAAAAGTTTTCATGAAAAAGGGATATTTTTATCAAAGAGTTTTACAAACCATTTTCATCTATGTCCACATCCTTTGATGGATTTTAAACTTGATTGAAGTTGATTTATTATGAAAAAAATCTTCCATATTGTATTGAAGGTTTTGTGATATGTTTGACTATGGATGTGTTATTTTTATACCATACATGGCTTATGGGTAATGTATTGACATTTCGTATGCTAGTTTTAATACGAATATTTATGTTATGTTTAAACCTTTTCATATGAGGAATGCATTGGACTTAGTAAGTTAAGGGTGGAGCCCGTTATAGCTCCTTGATGCATCAGTAGGTCTCATGAAAAAAACTAGTGTCTTTGAATAAGGCCTTGACAAAATATTATTTGTGGTCTTGGCATAAGGCCTTGAATATGTGGTTATGAAAGTATGGTATTATGCATTTCATCATTACGAAAGTGGATATTGATATTGCATGTGATTATTCGACTAGTAGAATATCCATGAGAGTAATTAAATGACATTATTTTGATTTATATTTTCCATATTATGATGATGTTTATATAGGAAAGGCTTTTGTTTTAGTTTTATACATTTCCTTAAATGTTTATTATTATTTATGAATGTTTCTACTATATTGTTATCCTTACTGAGAATCTGAGCTCACCGCTTTCTATGTTTTATTTTTCCCAGGATGCGAAGAAGTATATTATGACTGACCTGCAAGTATAGTCTATGGTATCTCAGTGCTGTATATGGAAACAATGTTGTTGTAGTTTTCTATTTTATGATTTAATGTAAACCTTATGAATGTATCTAGTACTTCCAAGGCTACTAAACTAATCAGTCTTTCGAAAAATGATTTTTTGTGATCATTCTAATGATATGAAATAATGCACAGACTCTGGGATTCTGGGGTCGGTGTGTTACTGTTGGTATCAGAAGAAGTTTAGTATACACCTTGGAAACTAGATTTAGATAAACACTAATTTTAGCACATAGACCTATGATAGATTTTTAGGATTTTTATAGAAGAAATTCATTGATTTTTTGTATTGTAGAGATTTTGTGAGTTTTCCAAGAAATACATCCCTATCTAGATATGATCAGGTAGAGGCGGCTCTGGCACAGATGTACCTCGGGGTAAAACATGAAAACACCGTTTTGAGCTAGACTGGAACGGGAATTTGTGAACGATAATGGGCCTTGATGCACTCTTGTTTATGACACACCCAGGGGATATGCTTAGGATAATTATCATTTTCTTTACAAACCATTAGAAAGGTTTTATGAGTATATACTTCCTCAAAGAAAACATTTTTATGATTATGTAATATATCCATAAACTGTTCAATTTATGTTAAGTGTTTTACAAGTTGGGAATTATGTATTTCGATTCATAAACTCATCTAGTTTATTACATTGTTTAGAAATGGTGCCTAGTGGATGTAATGGAAACTGTGTCAATGAATGCACTCCATATAGGGATTTCCCTACTGCTCAAGATAATTATAGTGGAGCTGGTGATACAATTGGTGCTGATTAAAAAATCACTATACTGGGATAACTCATTCAAGTTATGAATAATAACCTTAGCTGTATGGAGCACCCTAACCCATAAAGTGGAGGATCAATATAAGATCTATTCATGAGGAAAAAACCACCAACATTCAATGGGGGTATAAATCCATTAATAGGTGAGAAATGGATAAATTCCTTAGATAAAATATTCCACCCCTTGGGGAGTAGTGAAAGGGAAAAATATTTCATGGAAATTTACCGCCTTATTGGAGATTCTAATCAATGGTGGTCATTGATTCAAAAAAAAAGGAAGATGATGAAGTATCAAATATGGAATGGATGGAGTTGAAATAGACTTTATTAGAAAAATACTTTCCTCATGACCATCGAGCTGATATGGAAGGGCAATTTCTGAGTCTGAGGCAAAAGGAGGATGAGAATGTCGCAAAGTATGAAGCTAACTTCACAATGTGAGAGAGGCATGCTGCAGATTATATAAATAACCCAATAAATAAGATTGATCATTTCTATGATAGGTAAAAACCATTTCTTCATCGAGCATTAGTCTCACAATCCTTCTCATTGTACGAAGATATTGTCTCATGTGCTATCAAGACAGAAAAATAACTCTCCAAGTTTTACGACTTTAAAGCCAAGAAAGAGAAGAAGAGATCTGGTGAACACTCTGGAAATGGTAATAAGGTGAAGAAGTGAAAATTTGAATATCCATCCTGTAGTAAATGTGGGAAGAAACACCCCGGTGCTTTCCTAAAGGGAATGGGAGTCTGTTACAAGTGTGGTGAAAAAGGCCACCAAGCTCATGATTGAAAGGGGAAGAGGATGTCACTGTTGAATGCTAAAATTGTGGAGAAAGGGGGAATTATGAAAATGAATGTCCTAAGAGCCAAGGGAACTTACCTCAGAAAAGGCCAAGGGATCAAGGCCATTCTTATGCTATCACTACTACTAAGGTTGAAGCTCCGAAAGACGTAGTGGCATGTAATTTAATTGTTTCCTAATGTTTGGAAAATGCTTTATTTGATTCTGGATCATCACATTGTTTAATATCTTCCCAGTTTTCTAAGAAAATTAGATATTTCCAATTTGATTTAATATGGGAGCTGTCAGTCAAAAGTCTTAAGGGAAGAATAATTGCAATAATGTTTTGTGAATAAGTCTTTATTAGGGAATATAAATGTTTTTTATCTGCTGATATCATCATCATAACAATGATTTTATTTGATATAATCCTCAGTATGGATTGGATTTCAGACCATGATGCATAAATTTATTGTAAGAAGAAGGAGGTTACAATTTTCGATGATGATGTTAAAGAACACCATATCTTTAGAGAAAAACCGTCACCACCAAATTCTTATCTAGATCCACCACAGTAGCTCAACTAAATTCAAATATTGTGGAGGAAGATAATGAAATAACTTTGGGTGAGGAAAAGAATGTTCAAATAGAGGATGTACCTATTGTGAAAGAATATGTTGATGTGTTTCTAGAAGATTTACCTGGACATCCTCCAGAATGAGGAATTGAGTTTTACATTGATTTAATTCTTGGATCAAGGTCCATATCGAAGACCCCTTATAGAATGGACACTGTGGAATTAGTGGAACTAAAGAAAAAACTAGAGTAATTGAGTAATAATTAATTTATTCACCCTATTGTTTCTCCATGGGGAGCCCCTGTCCTTTTTGTTAAGAAGAAAAATAGATATATGAGGTTTTGCATTAACTACAGGGAGATCAATGCTATAACAATAAAGAACAAGTATCCCTTACCTCAAATTAAAGATTTATTCGACCAACTTCATGGAGCTCAATAATTTTCAAAGATTGAACTTCGATCTGTATATCATCAGTTGCATGTGAAGAAGGAAGACATTCCGAAAACAGCATTTCGAACTAGGTATGGGCATTACGAGTTTACAGTAATACCTTTTGGATTGACGAATGCATGATCTATCTTCATGGATCTTAAGAATAGAGTTTTCAAAGAATATATTCATGACTTTGTAGTGGTATTTATTGATGATATATTGGTATACTCCAAAATCTAATAAGATCATGAAAATCACTTGTGCATTATCCTAAAGACTCTGAGAAGTCATGAATTATATGGGATGTTTAGAAAGTGTGAATTCTGGCATTAGGATATTTATTTTCGTGTCCATATTGTCTCCAAGGATGGAATCCTTGTTGATCCTTCTAAGAACAAGGAAATTCATGAATGGCCAACACCGATGAGTATAACTGAGGTACATAGTTTTATTGGTTTAGCAGGTTATTACCGACATTTATTCCATAATTTTTCCCAGTTGGATAACCCATTAACAAAGCTCACACAAAAAGGGGTTAAATTTGTTTGGAAAAAATAGTGTGAATAATTTTTTGAATAATTGAAGAGAAGATTAGTCAATGATCCTCTCTTGACTCTATCATCGGGGAATGATGGGTTTGTTATTTATAGTGATGCATCGAAAAAAGGACTTGGTTGTGTCCATATGCAGAGTGATAGATTTATTGCCTATGCTACACGACAGGTGAAAATTCATTAGAAAAACTATCCAACTCATGATCTTGAGTTACCAGTTTTAATATTTTCTTTGATGATTTGGAGACACTATCTCTATGGTGAAAAATGTGAGATTTATACTAATCACAATAGTTTGAAGTATATTTTTTCACAAAAAGAACTGAACATGAGGCAATGGAGATGGCTTGAACTACACAAGGATTATGATTGCTCTATACACTACTACCTGGGGAAGGCAAATAAGGTGGCAGATGCTTTGAGTAGAAAGGATCATGGAGTTTTGAACAAGATGGGAGTTGAAAATGATCCTATATACATGGATCTAGTAAAGATGGATATGGGAATAACCATAGAAGGTGAAACATAAATGCTTTTTCAAATGGTTTCCAATCCATCCTTACTAGAAAGGATAAAGAGTTCTTAGACCAATGATGAAGAGTTTAAAAAGAATATTGAAGCTGTGAATGATGAGAGATTGTGTAACTTTGTGTATGAAGATGGAATTTTTAAATTTTGGAAGAGACTTTGTGTTCCCAATATACCTGATCTAAAAAGAGAATTGTTTGATGATGCTCATAGATCCAATTTTAGTATACACCCTAGTAGCACCAAAATTCATAGATATTTGAAGGAATATTTTTGGTGGTACAACATGAAGAGGGAGATAACTGATTTTGTGTCAAGATGTATGGCTTGTCAACAAGTGAAAGCTGGAAGGAAACAGTCTGGAAGAGTCTTGCAACCTCTTCCCATACCTGAGTGGAAATGGGATAATATTATTATGGACTTTTTCATGGGACTACCAAAAACTCCTTGAAGGAATAATGTAATATGGGTCATTGTTTATCATCTTACCAAGTCAACACATTTTCTTGCTATAAGAGAAGATTTACCACTTGAAATATTATCAAGAATATATATTAATGATGTTTTAAGACTTCATGGAGAACCACCATTGATCATTTCTCATCGTGATCCCATTTTTACATCAAGATTCTGGAAAAGTATTTAGAAAGCCCTGGATACTGAACTTCGTTTGAGCACTGCCTACCACCCCCAAACTGATGGAAAATCATAATGGACTATTCCAGCCTTATAAGACATGTTGAGATCATTATAACTTTACTTTAAAGGTATGTGTGATCAATATTTACCTATGGTAGAACTTTCATATAACAATAGCTTCCATTCAAGTATTTAGATGGCACCATATGAAGCGTTATGTGGAAAGAGATGTCACACACCAACCTGTTCGGATGATGTTGGTGAAAGAAAACTCGTAGGCCCAGAACATGTGGAGGAAATGATGGAAAATGTGAAGGTAATATAAAACCACACCAAGGCAGCTCAAAGTAGAGAGATGAGCTATGCTGACAACTGAAGGAAGGATTTGGAATTTCAGGTAGGAGATCATGTTTTCTTGAAGGTATATCCAAGGAAGGGTGTTATACGTTTCGGTAAGAAGGGAAAATTATGTCCCAGGTACATTGGACCTTTTGAAATTCTAGAACTAATTGGGGCTGTAGCTTACCATTTGGCAATGCCGGCAAGTCTCTCCAAAGTTAACGATGTATTCCACGTATCACTGTTGGGAAAATACATGCCTGACCCAACGCATGTACTCACTTATGAGGAATTAGAACTAAAACAAAATCTATCATATTTCTATGATCCGGTCAAGATTATTGATAAAAGAGAACAAGTGCTGAGAAACCGAACGACTCATCTGGTAAAAGTTCTATAGAGAAAGTATAATATAGAAGAGGCAATGTGGGATCCAGAGGAACTTATTATGAAGAACTACTTGAGTATTTTTATGTAGTAATATTCTAGAAATTTCTAGGATGAAATTATTTGAAGTAGGGGAGAATGTAACGCCACTTGATTCCACAGTATGCATCTCTTTGAATAATACAATAGCGTGTGTTGTACGCAACATCAAGTTCTAACACACCAAAACCAATCAAACTAGCCATTATGAATAGTAATACCAAATTTTCAAAATTTTATAAATTTTATCTTTGAAAATGGGCTTCATTTTTGGATTCGTAATATCGAAATTATCTTAGGGTTAATTTTTGGTATTTTTTCTGAAAACATTTAATTTTTGATGAATAGTGAAAAACACTGAGTTATAGTTTAAAAAAAATTGTTATTTAAACAATTATTTATTTTATTTAAATTTATTTTAGGTAAAAATAGATAAATAATACCTATATAAGTTCAATGTAATTCATTGGAGTCAGTTTATAATAATTTTAGATATATAAAAATTTTATAGAACTTTTTACCGTCTTTTACCCACCTCCTAGGAGGATTTGAAAATTTACATAAAACATAATTTTACCACTTCTATGAGTTGAATTTCAAAAATTTGAGAGGCACAGTTGATATCAGAATGTAAAATTTGGTTCATTAGGTTGAATAGAATTTTTGTTGAATAGTAACATTTTACTTTTATTTACCACGGTTTAAAATAAATAGGGAAATTAAGGGTAAAAATGATATTATTAATACCCTAAACATGTCTTAATTATATTTGAGAAGTATAATTAGACCAAAAACAACCTTAGGAATAAAATAATAACCTCTTTGGTCCACTTGGATTAGATTGGGACATTTATTATTATTTAATTAATAGAAGAGTTAAAAGAGTTAAAATAAAAGTTTAATAACTAATTTTTTTTTAATATAGGGTTACACTTAAGATACATTCGACTAAAAATATTTATTAGAAATATAAAATTATTTCCTAAATAATTGTATTTATTTATATTTTTTAGACATTAAATAATTTAATTTATTTATGACACAATGATGATGTTGTAATTACCTAATTAATGTAGTATTAAAATAATTGATACTATAAATATCCAAATAAATGTAATTTGAGACTTTTTATGAATTATACTAACTTTATATGTTAATATGACATATTAGGGTTGGTTAGATGAATTTTAATCGAAGTAATAACGATGTTCTGAATTTAGCAAAAACAAAATACCAAATAGTGTCAAAATTGACATAAAAGAGTATTTAAAACAAAAATTATATTATTAATTGATATTCTCTTCCTAAAAATATAAAGTTCAGCCAAAAGACCTATATAATGATAAATGTATCATTAATTAACCACTTGGGGTTCTCTTGGATGTATATAGTATGTTTATTAATCACATAATATAAAAATAGAAAGAGAAATGGTAATTTTCAAACTATTTAACTAAGAGTAAAATCTAAAAGATAAAGTTAATATAGTAACCCAAATCTATCTAAAACCTATTGGTTGAGTGGTTTTCGACCCATCCCCACCTTTTCCTATAAATAACCCATTTTGGAGCCATTAGAAACCGAAAATTATTTTATTATTAAATAATATTTCTAGCTTTTCATAAGGTGCCCCTCACCCATCTTATAAATGGGAACTCCCCCTTCTCTTTAATTTACACCTTCAAAGCCATTTGGCTCGGCCAAACCCTGACCAAATACCCTCTCAATTATCCTACCTTCATCCTAGAGGCCTTATTTTATTCATAAATCCATCCTACAGAGCCATTTTGATCAAATCAAATAGAAGAACCCGAAAAAGAGGTAAATATTTTATCACCTCTTTCAAGTTCCTTTCTTCTTCCACTTCCTCTTTCTTTGTGGTTTACATTATAAAATAATTACTCCAGTATATTCTATATACTATGATGTTATTATAAATATGGTAAAACCATATTCATTATTCTATCCATCCTTCGAACGACAAGTCATTATACCTACGTACGTACGATTTACCGTCTCCACGTCGTGGTGTAATTGTTATTCAATACATTATTTTTTGGATGAGTATAATAATGGTGTCTAATTGATTTAAATAATAATTATAACATGAAAATTACTCTGTATATATTATATACCATCCAATTATATATTTTTTCAATATTAAAAGAATGATTTTGACGCTTGTGTGTACGTACGGATTACCGTCTCCACAAACGCGGTGAGATTCATTCCTCATCGTATCCATTCAAGACTAATTTTCATTTGACAATTAAAAATAATGTTTAAATACTTTATATAACTCTGGATATGAATAAAATACATCCCATCCATAAGAAATATGACTCACATAACAAATAATATAATGGAAAATTAATCCGTTAACACCCGAAACAACGACAATACTATGATATTATTAACAATGCAATGTTAAAAGATCATATATGATATCATATTAATGTATATGATTCTTTTATAATTTAATAACAGTTATTTCACCATTATACAAGAGGTTAACCTACCCTTGACCAATAAAAAGTACAAGGTAAGGTTTAATTTCACAATCTCTTTATTATCCGAGGTTGTTTTTACGTAAGTATCTAGTAGGGCATATTTATTATCCATATCTGTGTTTCATAAATGATTTTTCAAGGGGATTATTTTTAAGGGACTTTTTTTACTAAAAAATCATTTTAAATGTTTTAAATATTTATTCTTCTAAATCATTATCATTAATGTCTTTGTTTTCAAAATGGTTTTTAAGGATTTATTTATATAGACATGAATGTTTTTAAAATGTTAATTCCTTTCAAAAGTTTCATAGTGGTATGGGAAACTTTGATTACAAAATTTCTTTAAATGTCTTCATTTCAAAATTCTGTGACTTTTAAATGTTTTCATTAAAAGGTGATATTTCTGTCAAATAGTTTTACAAACCATTTTCATCTATGTAAGCATTCTTTTATGGATTTTAAACTTGTTTGAAGTTGATTTACTATTATACAAATCATCCATATTGTATTGAAGGTTTTGTGATATGTTTGAATATGGATGTGTTATTTTTGTACCATTAATGGTTTATGGGTAAATTATTGACATTTCGTATTCTAGTTTTAATACAAATGTTTATGTTATGTTTAAACTTTTCATATGAGGAATGCATTGGACTAAGTAAGTGATGGGTGGAGCCTGTTATAGCTCCTCGATGCATCGGTAGGTCTCATGAGACAAACAAGTGTCTTGGCATAAGGCCTTGACAAAATCTAATTTGTAGTATTGGAACAAGGCCTTTACTATGTGGTTATGAAAGTCAGGCGTTATGCATTCCATCACTATGAAAGTGGAAATTGATATTTCATGTGATTATTAGAGTAGTAGAATTCCATGTGAGTAAGTAAAGGGAATTATTTTAATTTATATTTACTATATTATAATTAATTTTATATAGAAAAGGATTTTGTTTTAGTTTTATACATTGCCTTAAATGTTTATGCTTATTTATGAAACTTTCCGCTATATTGTTATCCTTACTGAACATCTGAGCTCACCCCTTTATATGTTTTATTTTTTCCAAGATGCGACGAAATATATTATGACAGAACTGCATGGATAGTCTATTGGATCTCAGTGTTGTTTATGGAAACAATGTTGTTTTATTTTTCAATTTTATGATATAATGTAAACCTTATGAATGTATCTAGTACTTCCAAGGCTACTAAACTAATCGGTCTTTCAAGACGTGATCTTTTGTGATCATGCCAATGATACGTAATAATGCATCAACTATGGGATTTTGGGGATGGAGTGTTACACCTTATACAAGCTAGAAAAAATTTAGTTATACGGTCCCCCACTTTGAGCGACAAAGCTTGATATTTTTCCACTTTTTATTTTTACCATCAAAAATAATTTTTACCTAATTAATTTAATTTTTAATTCCAATAAATAAAATGAGACTTATTAAATTATTTATACATAATTTTTAAAAATATTAATTAAATTTTACTTAATAAATATTGTATTTTTATTAAGAATTAAATTTAACATTATCACAAGTAATGCAAAAAAACTCTTTAAAAAAAAGTTTTTTACGCATACATTTTAAGTTTAAGAATTTTTTTTGTTTTTAATGACATTATCTACTATATTATTAACCAAATTATAATTATATGGAATAAAAATGAATCCAAAACATAATTATACCTTGTGATATTATAATGAATGAAAAATATGAATACTAAATTTCTATTAGAACAAAATATTTCTAAAGTTTCAAAATGTCAAACATGGGTTTTATTATTTCAAAATAGTAATTTTAAATGAATGATTTTGTTCCTAAATTAAATTTTTGATTTTGAATATTTTTTATTAGTTTTTCGGTTATACTGAATTCTTGATATAGTCATAAATTCTATGGTTTTACTAAGAATGAATTGTTCATTAATCACCTAAAATTTAAGTATTTTTGATAAATTAAAAAAATTATCTTGAGATAAAATTTTAATACTGAATCAAAAAATATTGTTCATTTTTTAAAATTGAAATTCTAAAATTTTATAATTTAACATTTAAATAAATTAATAAAATATAAAAAACCTATTTTTATAGGAAAATATCTCTTCCAATTATTTAATATTCATATTATTATTTCCTATAAATTACTAATAAAATTAGTGATAATATATTATTTGTAAAATATTTATATTATTTAGATAAATAATATGACTTATCTATAATATATTTAGTTATTTAAAATAAGGTACATAAAAAAATAATGTTAGAAAAAATATATTTTAAGCATATGGTGATAATATTAGTTATCAAGCTGTAATAATTGAATTTTGTTAGTGAATTAGTATTCAAAATGAATTTAATTTTTATTTAAAAATTCATTTAACAAATAGTTTTCCTCTATTTATACTCCCCCACTTAATTTTTACATTATAATGGTTAGGTTTATTACCTATGTTTTTTATTAAAAGGTATTATAATTTTATTTTAATATGTTTTTCTGTGTGAAGAAATATATCAATCATATTAATGGAAATATATATAAAGTAAAATATTTGGGTGTAATATAAGTTGAAACACCAATAAAAATATTTGGTTGAATGATATACCACTAACATCGGTCTCCTTATGGATGATGTTCCATAAGGACAAATCTCAAAGGTGGATGAATCCTTAGGCAGATGATGAACCAACATAAAAAATAATAAATCTCTTGATATGAAATCATGTAAAATACTATAGAGTTCGATTCCCCACCAAAATCACATCATAGGGTAGACAAGGAACTACCATCTAAGTAGCTCTAAGTAGAAAATATTCCACCATCCCAATGTACAACATGGATGATATACCACTAGTGATTCAAGTGTGGATAATGTACCACTAATAAATCAAAATAATGAATTATATATCATTAATATGTATCAATTTAGATTTTAATATTATTCAAAACATTATGTTTTAATTCTCTCAAGACTCTACCAATTCCAATGTTTAAAGCTTATTCTTGATGACCCCTCCCTTATCAGATTCTCTAGTTGTTCTATACTAAGGGATATCTTGGGGATCACTTCAGGCACTTTGGATCAAGTATCATGCATAGAAACCAATCCTAGTTCCATATTCATTCATTCCAAATCTAACTTATATGCAGAGTGGCCACTTGAATCCAATAGTGCCACTTAAAATCACTCAAGTAACCCTTAATCTGTCTTATAGGTTAAATTAATACCAATGTCAGTAAAATAATCTAATTAAATTAATTTATCAGTAATTGAAACAAATTATGAATTCAATACTTCTAATATTTCATTCCATAAGAGTAAATAAAAATGAGTAAGAAAAGGACCACCTAAATAGGGCTATTAGGGTCCTTCTCATTGGAAACCACCAGCTTATTTAGCCTCAATCTCCCAAAATTGAGATAAACATAAAATACATAGAATTTATCATATTTGATGATACATAGAGAAAAATTTAAATAAATTATGAATATAAGGGATAAGATTCATAAAAATACCCGTGAAGACCTTCTACAACATATGGGATCTAGATCTGTCTACTAACAAATGATTCCTCTCACTTGGATGAGAAGAATGAGAAACAATATCAGCGAGGGATTGGGTACCATATAAATAAAATGAGAAATAATTTTCATTTTAAATGAAATAATAATAATCAATTATGTATTTTAAAATTTAAAAAATGTGTATAAACCCACCATTTACCTTTTAATTTTTCACCAGGTACTTCTCCCAGGGTCATCGTCCACTTGGTGGCCGACCTAGAGCTATTGACTCCCCCACCAACTCCACCGAGTGCCTGATAAAAATTAACCTAGCACCTGTTATCAACTTTCAACATATAAATATCTTATTACTTGTTCCATTATTTCAAAATAAGAACCCATTCTCTGTCTAGAACTTCTAGCACTGAAATTTCATCAAAATAAATAAGGTCTGGTCAATGTTAGATCAAAATCATATGTTGCAGAAATGAAAACTATCAAAAGTATCATAAGATGGGTTGAAAATTATTCAAGTTTATAGTAAGATGAGAAAAAATGAAAATTATCCTATGTAAAATGATAATTATAAAGAATTGGAAATTATATCGATGAGGAAACCCACTATTAAATATGATATTTTTTAAAAAATTATGATGTTGAGATATATATTATTTAATTAATTCAGAAACAGTGTAAAGGAATTTTTGATGGAAGACTTCCATTTTCATTTCATTGACTTAAATGTTTAGGAACCATATTTTTTAATTCCCAGTGAAATTATATAAGGAATAGGAAAATAAAATACAGTATAAAAAATTATCTAGATATGTGAAAAAATTATCATGTCGGATTACTTTTGAAAGATTTTTTTTCCAAAATGTAGATGAATATGTGATATCAACAAAATAAGATATTATGTTCTAAAATGATCTTGGTAAAGAAGTTATTATGGGGTTTATGGAAAAACATAAAATAATTAACAAATATAAAGTGATGTAACTAATTTTTACGTATTTTTGATCTCAAAGTTGGGTTAAAGATTTTACTTGAAGAGATACTCTTTTAGAGAGACATGACATGAGTTCCAATTTTAAAAATATTTCTATGTTTTTAATTATCAATTAGAACATTAATTCATGAAATACAAGGTAAATTAGTGTTCTCATGACTATTGGAAAATATGAAACTGATTTTTTTATTATATTAAATATATTTTTTACATGTTTTTGACATTTTAGAAATAATTTTGAATCTATACTATGAATCCTAGAATTAATTTTTTTAAAGGGTTTAATTTTTCATTTTCTTTCAATACATAATTTAACAAAGAAAAAATTTTAATTTGATAATATTAAATAATTAAAATTTATTTGATAATTTTAGAATGTTGTTATCTGAGTTGATATGGATAATTGATTTTAATTGAAAGTATTTTTTTGAGAAATTATTTGGAACTTATTTTTTTATGACTAAAATTATGATTAAATCATATTATTATTATATAAATTCTTTAATGAATAATAATTTAAAAAATCATTTTTAAAATATAATTTGAAAATTTTGAAATTTCTCAATGTGATAGAGTGTAGAAATAACAGAAAAAGGAATATGACTCTTAGCTCTATTCATAGTCACATTCATTAACTTTCAAAATCATCACCATAGATTAATATACCATAGATAAACCCCATGTTGTTGATCTCCACATTTATGATAAATATTAGGATCAGAAAAATAATGTTTGGAAGATGAAACAAAAGTTTAAGTGAAACGATATGTTCAAGAAACTGTCATTTGTATGGTGATCCCCAAATTGGTAAGATGAACCCCAAATTTGGAAGTTGATCCCCAAATTTGGAAGATGAACCCCATACTATATAATGTTGACATTGCATCAACTATATACCTCACACTACATGAGTAATGAACATGGGCTAGAAGACGATGAAGTATTGGGATTTGAAAACCCCAATTCAAATGAATTCCTAATTGTGGCTACACCCTATGCACTATCTTCCCAAATAAGATAAAATCCCTTACTCTTTAATAGAGATATGAAGACACATGGAAGCTGAGTGTGCTACCCTTTTTCTTCAAACTGAATAAACTAAATCAACAAAATTGAGAGGAGGAGATGAGATATATATCAAAGCTTGTACCCAAGGATTATTAATATTAATTAAGGATTTTGAAATTACCACTGACTATAAAACATTTTATTCCACTACGATTTTGGTTAACAGGTGAAAAAATTGAGTTTTCAACACCTCTTATTAATAATGTAGTAAATTGAAAAACCATAACTTTCTTAATAGGATAAGAATCCCCAAATACCAAGATATAATGAATTTGAGTATAACTAAATTATGTTTTTAATTTTGGGATCCGATAATGAGTATATATTGATGAAGTAAATACATGTTTGAGAATTGTCAATTTAGAGGACAATCCATGCTAGGATAAAGATGAAATAGATGAGTGAAAAGATACTATAATCGAAAGACTATCTAGGACTAAGTTCAAGACCACATATGGGATTTGAATGACATATTAAATTTATATCCAGGAACATTTCATTTTCACTTAAAATCATGATTCCAATATCCAATCACATACATCACATCATTCCCACAAGAAGAATATGACATCCAGTAATGCTACAGAGTGACACATAATTTTCCTTTGATCCTTCACAAAGGAGTACAACTATTATAATGGGAGGATACTATTATATAAAAATATATTTGAGTGAAATTTTCAATAAATCCTTAATTTTAAGCAATATATTTGGAATAAATAATATTTAACGAATCTTGTAAAAATATTTGAGGAATAATTTGGAGTTGATGGGTTTTTTGTAGGATTCTTGTGTTAATCATGCAGAAAACTATGTAATAGTGATGAACCCAGAGCATTCCTTTATAAATGATAAATAGTTCATCAGGGAAAATAAATAAGTTTCATTTATGACCATTCAAACCCAGATACTTCTATATATTCATTAATTTTCTTTCTATAAGTATATGGTGATATAAGACTATACTATTAGTGGCTAAGTCGAGGACAGATCCTTACCCCAATAAATGAGGTAAATGTTTTAACTAATTTTCCCTCTTATATTGATCAGTCTATATTTATTTGACCATTTATATGTTTTGTGTGATTTCCTTATATTTATTAACTTTCAAATTTATATTTCTAATATCTCTATACATAAAATACTGGCCAGTAAAACTCACTCCACTACACATAATAATCAATAGTGGATGAAGAGCAGGGTCATCAGAGATATTTAATCACTAGGCCAAGTGTGTGTAATGGTTATAGTGATCCTTTTACTCACCTACTTAAAAATATAATTCAAGGACATGGTAATATAAGTAGGTTCTAACTGGGTTGTAGATGTAATATAATATACATTAATTTGAATTATGATTTTACATGCATGCTAAGGGGATGATCGTAGGTTAGAATGATATCTCCAAAATTGAAGTTTAAACATATTCACTCAATATCACACAACTTTTTCCCAAAATCTAATGTAGACAATAGATTAAAACTCTTACAATACTATCATATTCAAGATAATACCTTTATCCACTACATTAGGTTCTAAATTGTTTTACTAATCACCCAATGATAGACACCTCATCAAACCTTGATCCATTTTCCGAGGTGTTAGTATTTTGTTTTTTAATATATTTTATAAATGATTTCAACTAATGAAAAAACCAAATTCATCACACCGCATTGGTTTTGATATAGATGTTGAATGAACTATTCTAGGGAGATCAAGAACCTTAAAAATCACAGATCAAGTAGAGAGGTAATATGTCACAATTCCATTAATATGTTATACATTTTAATTTTATTCTTCCACCAGAATAACTTTATAATGGGAAAAAATGGAATAAACAATGTAATATTTGAAAAAAAAACATTTATAGAACAATATGCACCTAATTTTATGAATTAAAATTGAATTCATCACCTAATAATCAACAAACACTTGAAATGAGATCAAGTATGATCTAATTTTATCTAATTTATAATGGTTTGAAAATAGTGGAGCCTAACTGACACATAATACAAATTTCTAATGTTTTTAGTAATTTTAATCCTAGTGGAGGATCCAAATATCATGTTAGATAGAAGTTATTCCCCTGATATCTTAAAGGTAAATCCAATGAATGTACCTAAAACCTCCAGCCTAAAGAAGTTACCATATGGGATGAGCTTTAGAAAATCTTCCTCCAAAAGTACTTCCCTACCTCCAGGATCACTTAGATAAGGAAGTATATCTATGGGATAAAGTAAAAAATTGAAGATACTCTCTATGTGTTTTGGAAAATATTCAAGTGATTGAAAAATTCATTCCCATATCAACCTTTCCAAGATAATCATTTATTAGTTTTCATTTACCAAGGGATTATTCACAATGAATAACATATTTTATATTTATTTTAATGTGAAGAATTAATAGGAAAGACCTCAACAAAGGTTAGAGATATTGTTTAGAGGATCTCCAAAACTCCGTAGAAAATTAAGAAAAATATCCATAAAAAGTGGATTTTACAAGGTAAAAATTTATAACTCCGCTTTTATGGAAAATATGATTATAGAACTAACTTCTCTTTTTAGATAACTCAATTTTAAAGAATTTCAAAAAACATCATCCGACACACCTCTAAGGGTATTCCATCTTTTCTAGTCCAAATACCACTTCAATAATGGATTCTATCAAGTCCAATGAATAAAGAGTTATGATATGTTGGACGAGAGATATTTTTAATTGAATCCAATAAAAAAGCATGGATTTAAGGAATTTTATAATACCCATTTTAGATATGGGAACGAGTAATGAATAAAGATAAGCTTTCTAGTAATGTTTTAAAGCAACCTTTTAAACTCCACCCTTTGTATGAGGAAACACTGAGTCCTCTATGATCTACAAACATGATCAGAATCGAGATCCCACCATGGAGTTGCTGAAATATTGTGTGGAATCTCACACCACTCAAACATACTATAGTCGACACCCATTGATCAATAATGAAGTAGATACAAGGACAACATACCCATATTATGTCTTCCATCAAGGATATATAAATAATGTATTAGGTAAGATTACATCTAAATCTATTTTTATGGAGTTGTAAGGACATGAGAAGTAGTTATGGATCACCATCTCAAGAAGGTGTTGTAAGTGGAAATCCCATAGTACTGGATGAATATGTTAATGAATAAGAGGTTGAAGAACTAGTATAAACACCCCATGTGAGGAAATAATAATTTAATAAAATGTGGAATATTTAAATCAACCATAATCAACCATACTTATGAGGAACAAATCACATAAGAGACCCAATGAAGACACACTAAAACATGATATTCTAGAAATATTTGGGAAAGTGGTTATCAATACCCTTTTATTGTATGTTATCCACAAAATTCATATGTATGTAAAAGTAATCTATGAAACGTGAACAAGGTGAATGATATTGTGTGGTAATGGATAGGAAAAATTAGGTAATTTTGTTTCTTCCCCTATTACCCAATAAATTATTAATAAATTTAAATATCCAAGGGCATTATATATCCCAACTCCTATAGGAATGCATAATTTTTCCAATACACTGTGTGGTTTTGGTACATCCACAAATGTAAGGAATTATTCAATTTATTCTTCTCTATAAATAGAAGAACTCAAACCAACCTGAGGGGTTTTACAACATTTCAATCTATCTACTACCCACCCAATGGGTATTCTTGAATATTTTTAGTATGTTTTTTAAGATTTCCATTCCCTAGTGATTTATAAATTCTCAACATGGAAGAAGGAAAAGGTAAATAACATTATCCTATCATTCTAGGTAGTCCATTACTCATTGTTTGTAAAACCACAATAAATATAAATAAAGGAACCATTTCTATTAATTTTATTGAGAAAAAATTGGATTTCCATATGATTAAATCAATGAGATATCAATCTGTGGTCCAACATTTTTTATATCAAAAACATTGAATTATCTTTTTCTTCTAAAAAGTAAATTGAAATATTTAATGATGTAATCCGATTAGGATAAGCTTTGGTTAAATTTTAATTTTCCGATGAATCTATTTTAAAAAATGATCAGAATTTAGAAAGTTTTTGAGTATTGATGAATTTGAAGACATTATTGAAAATTATTTTGATAAGTTACATACATTTATACCAATACATATTAATTTCATGTGAAATTTACTAACATATAGAAAAATGAGATTAGAAAATCACTAGATAGCTCCTTAAACTAGAAATTAAACTACAGGAATCAAACCTGAAATATAATTTTTAAAGGAAAAAGAAAAACTATCAGGGATTATTTTAAATTATTTAAAACCTAATAAAGTGTATCAACTTATATAAATTTTGAAAAACAATGGTAGGGAAATAGACTGGATGTTAAAGGGAAATTACAAGGATCATCTTACCACCTATATGAATATAATATTTTGTTAATATGAGTTCAAAGTAGTGAGACAAACCCAAAGAAGTCTTGACTAGACCCTTATGGAAGTAGTTAAAAAGAATTAGAAAGACTATTAGAAGGTTGAATAATATACCAAATCTCAAATTCACAATGTGTGATTCTCATGAAAATTATCAAAAAAAGGATACACAATTATAAGAAATGGAAACAATGAACTATTGTTCCCAAACGAATCAAGAATAACTAGAGATACTATAGAGATTACAGGATACACACCATGTTACTTGAAAGAAACACATTACTATTGGATCGGGTTATACCAAATACACAGAAGAGGGGGGGGGGGGTTAATTGTTTCTTTTACAAATTCGTCACGAATCGTGATGATGACCGAGTCTTTACTTTTTAAATTATCATATTATTTATGCAGTGGAAAATAAACAATTATAGAACGCAAGGAAGTATAGAGTATCGGGGAACAGAAGGCCCCTAGTCAACTCCACCAACGCTCTACTCCATGAGCTTGGCAATTTTCACTATCTTGTCCTCTTATCAATAGACTGTTCACAACTGAGTGCAGGCAGTTGACACCTTTACCAATTAAGGCTAAAACAGAGCCTTCTGGTTCATACACAGAACGAAATACATTGCTTCCTACGAGAATCCAGTTACTCAAAATAAAAAGAAAATTTGTTTGAAAATACATTCTAGATTGTTCTTCACAACTGCAACAACATGCAAATGACAGTAGATAGATCGATGTCTTCATAAAGAATTATCTTTAGGTAGAAGTAGTTCTTAGCCGATCCGGTTTGTAAGAGATATAGAAATAACTTCAAAAACATTAATAGATTCTCAAAAGATCTTCGATGAAGAAATAATGAATCATAAATACGTTTCTTCTTCTTCTTCAGAAAACAACATTTGATCATAACTAGTGACAACCGATCAATAAAACTCAAATGTCTCTGAAAATCGTAGTCGTAAAAAACTCAAGAATCTATTCTTCTCATATTTTTCACAATAACCTATATCATGTACACTATAATTCCAAATAACACAAATATATATAATAAACACAATTGTTTTCATTTCAAATGTTGATCCACAAAAGTCCCCTATAGAATTGTGATATTCAAAAGTTTGAATAACATAGTATTCCTAACTCTATTTAATATTCGGCATGAAAATATCCTCTAAAAATGATCCATTGAATCGAAAATAAAATGGTTCTGAATAAATAAAAGATGTGTTTTAAAATCCAGCTTTTAATCTGGCTTATAATCAGCCTGATAACCCACATAAAGACAGTTACTCGATAAATTTGAGTTTGAATCTCTGACGCAAAATGTAGGGTTGAACTGCATAACATGCATTCTCTAAATGTAAGGTTCACAACGTAAGGATAAAAATGTAAGGAACACAATTTAATTTTTATAAACCATACTTTTCTCTTCAACCATAAAAAATACAGTATATAATCCATACTTTTATGAGCTTCTAAATGTAAGGTACATGATCCATACTTTTTGATAAAATGTAAGGTTTCTTAGAAAAGTAAGGTTCATAAACCATACATTTGAGAAACAAACAAAACATTTCATACTAAACATAGGGTTCTTTTTCAATACTTTTCTGATACCCCAAACGTAAGGTTCCTTCCAAATGTAGGGTACTTCTTCCATACTTTTTTTGATAACCCGTAAACAATGGATTTTATCCTTTCACTCCGATCTTTAATGTAGGGTATGAATATTGTTTCCAGAACATGATAAACTGATTTCTGAATACGTAGAGCATGAAAAATGTTTTTAGGACATGCTAAAGTGATTTAAAAATACATAGAGCATGAAAAGTGTTTGTAGAACACATTAAATCACTAAAAACGATTTTTGAACACTTTGTCAAAAATTCTACGCATATAAAAATGCTCATATATTATTCTGAAATAGAGAAATAAATAATATTAATTTCTTGAAATATACTCAAAGAGAAATCAATAGAATAACAAATAAGGGTATTTTTGAACATCAAAATCATCATAAAAAGATAGAGTATTGTTGAAAACAACACATTCTCAACAATTACTATACCCTTATAGAATAAATTATTGAGGTATTAGTTGTGAATGGACAATATTTTTTCCTTTATGGATTTAATAGTTATTTTCAGTTTTAATCACTATGAAAGAATAATAAAACACCACCTAAACATTTCTATTTAGTATGTTTTCCAACGGAAGGGTGTCTTTATGTATTTTTAATGACCCAATAAACATTCATAAGTGCCTGATATGTATCTTATTAGACACGATTGGGAGTTTCTTAGAGGAATTACTTAATTAATTTACTTTGTATAGAACATGTTTTCATTGTTCTCTATAGTTACCAGAAAATGATTTTAAAATATGAATTGAGAAAATCATGATTTTGAATTTTGAAAAATTCCATTTTATGGAAGAAAAATGAAATGTTTACGGCCCTATAATTTTAAAAGGTGAATTTTATGTTGATAAAGAAAAATTTTATTCTATTTACACACTCCCTTACCCCACCACTCTAAGACACATTTAATCATTTGTTGGACATGATAAATTTTACTAAAGGTTTATTAATGAATTTAGAATGATTTATTTACCCTTGACTCTGCTAATCAAGAAGGAAAAAATTGTTCTTTTTGATAATTCATGATATAAAGCTTTTGTAAAGATTAAATAAAGCTTTATCACTACCCCCAATAATCATCCCACTAAATTTGGATCTGCTCATTGAGATAATCTGTGATGATTCCAACATTATTGAAGGATTTATAATCTCATAAAAGATATTTGGACACTCATAAGTGATATAATATTCTTCATAAAACCTTAAAAAAACTAGGATCAACTATACAACAACTGAGACTTATTTTTTGTTTATTTTTGTTACTTTTGAATTTTTTTGATCTGATTTGTTAAGAAGTAAAGTAATTATCTATTATGATCATGCATATCTCAGGTACTAGATCAAGAAGTCCAATGAAAATATAAAGCTACTACGAAAGAAGTTAGAGTAAAATAATTAAACATATATATTATGGAAAATATAGGATATAAGAATCCAGTTGAAGAACACATCAGTATACTTCCCCACATTTATAAGGTAGAATCACTATCTGAAACAAATTTGGATTGCTCATTTTCTGGTGAAAAATTGTATAAATCCACTCAAGTGACATGGTATGCCTATTTAGTAAATTTTCTAGTCACATTGAAGTTACTACATATATTTTCCAATAAATGAGAACTTAAATTAAAATAGGAAAAAAATTTAATGTTTGGAAAGATCTGCATTTGTTGAAAATCTCTTGTGATCATTTAATAAGGAGGTGTATCAAAATTTAAATGGTTAAGCCCATAGTTACATATTTTCTCCAAAAATTCCTATTAATTTCATTTTGGACCTCAAAGAAAAACAATAAAGGTTTTAGAGTCTACTTTATTTTATCAATCAATCATTAAATATCAAAATTATTTTTTTTCAAAAAATGTCCAAACAACCAATTTACTTGTTGGATTTCCAAAATAAATGAAATTTCCCACAATCCATTGATTTTATTTAAAAAAATTTATTTCTATAGATTATATTTAATGGGACTATTTCATATACCATTCCATATTTCATATACATTTTTAGAAGTAGATTAATTTTCCAAGTGGATTAAAGAAAAATCCACATGAATAGGTCATTCAAAAACTGTGATTGAATTTATAAAATTAAATTAAATTTATAGGTTTTTTGTTCCTAAAGTAATAATAATTTACCATATAACACAATTCTACAATAAGAAAATGTAATCACTAATTAATAAATATAGAGTACACAAAAAAAATCAACCACCTAACACCCAAAACTGATGGGATGTAAAAAGATTCATACATTTAAATAAAAAGGAATATAGAGATGATAATGTAACCCCATCATAAGGACTATAGTATAAATATGGGGGATACACTATGAAAATTTAAGACTACCTAAAAACCCCCATTAAATATGCATCCTTACAGAATATTTTATAAAAAACACTATAAATTTTTTATTGAGCTATATAACAAAGAAAACTAGGCTATTAAGAGTTTCAACATAGGGTTCGGACAACATGGTTAGAAGATGGAGCTACAGATGAAGGACACCGAGGAGATGAGAAGGGAAGCATATGATAATTTACTATTGTGAATGGAAAAAAATTATCTATCCATGAAAATGTCATCCATATGTGTGACTTTAAAATTGGGGATAAAGTATTACTCTAAACCTCAAGGATGAAACTCATTCATAGTAAACATCATTCCAACATAGTTTGACACTACATAGTAACTTGGAGTTTTCAATTCAGTGCAGTTTATATTAAGAGATCTTGGTCACATAACCAATTAAAAGTAAAAGTTCTGTGAGTGAATCATTACCATGTATATTTTGGGAATGATCTAATAGAAGATTCTAAAATACAACTAGATGAAATTGATTAATGAAATATAGATTTTCTTTTTTCAATCACACTAGTTTATTTTTTTTTATTTTTAAATCTTTTTCTTTGAGAAAATTCATGTTTTAAATTTATGGGAAGTGTTATAGAACTATGTGCAACAGAGTAAAGAAAAAATTATTTTTTATGTAAATACCATTTTTTATTTTTAATGCTAAGTCTCTTATAAATAATTAATAATACAAAAAAGTAATAAATGTATACACTAGGTCCTTCAAAAACATTATTTTTTGATATATTTTATGAAACATTATAGTTTTTTAATATGAATTGAGATGAATGAAACACCTCCAAGTTTAAATACTATTCTAGTTTTGAGAAATGGATCAATTTTTAAACTATGGAACATAAATTATTTATGAGTGAATGTTTCACATCCATAATATAAATATTGTTTGAGAAATAGGGAAGGGAGTGAGAGCGAAAATATTAGCATGGAATTAGAATCATAATATGTGGTCAATGTAATTTTTAATCTTAGTCCATGGTAACTTTTTCTATGTGAAAAAATAAGACCTTAGGAATATAACTCTAAAGTAATTGTTATAATACCCTTTAACGTGGAATAAAATAGACAAATGGGATCTTGAGGTGAATTTGTATAACATTATGCCATAGTATTTTGAGTATTCTTTATGTATATATTCAATAAGAGTTTTTATAACACTTTTCTCATACATGGTTTTAAATAGAAAAATAATGTTCATTAAAGTGAAAAATAAATTCACTAATGTTAGGAGAATATTTAACCCAAATGAAGAAGGAGATAAATGAATTATAATAAATTCATTTAAGTTGTATTAATGAAATGGAAATTCGAACTTATATAGGGAGATATATATGTTCTTCATGTTAAAACTTTTATTACACTTAAATTTAATTTGATCCACTCTTATACATGGAACTTTTATTAGCTTGAAGTAAGGAGTAAATTGAAATAATTTAGGAGTCATAAAAATTGAAACAATGGATGAACTTATAAATTTATTATTCTATTTATTTTATATTTAGATCTATAACAAATTAAACTTTTATTTTTTTAATTTAATAAATTAAATTCAATGAAAAAATTTCCATAGTGTATAATAGTTTATGCATGGTTTAGTGTTATTAGTTGAGAATTTGAAAATTTTATCTTTTTATAATAAAAATTAGCCTATTAATTAATTAAATCCAAAGATAATTAATATATCTTTGGTGAATTTTGGAAAATATGGAACTTAACTATTAATTGGGTAAAATAATTTTTTTACATGTTTTATTCATTTCAGATATTATAGTGAATCCATTCACTGAATCATGGAATTAATTTATTTAATGTATTTCAAATTTTATTTTTCATTTTGAACTTAGTTTAACAAATGAAACATTTAAATTTGAGAAATTTTAAATAATAAAAATTTTCTTGATAAATTTAGAATGTGACTCATAGAGTTAATTTTGATATTTGATATTGATTGAAAAGAAATTCATTTAAAATTTGTTGGAATTATATTTTTTTTGAAGGATATAATTATAATTAATTCATTTTATTATTATAGATTTTTTTTTGGAAAAAGCACTCTATAAATTTATGTATTTTAAATGAATACATATAGGTGGAAATGTCCCAAAGTGATAGTGTGATGAAATATATTACAATGTAAATAGATTATGATCTCTCTTCATGGTCACTTACATTAACATGTTTCACATTCACAGTAAATTATTATACAAAAGATGAACCCCACATTCCGGATTTCCATGTATATGTTGAAGTTTATGTTCTAAAACTAATCATATGAATGTAGAGCCTCATTTTTAAGTGTAATGTTAGGTTGGAGGAACAAATGTTTGGATGAAGATCCACATATCTGGAAGATGAATCCCAAATTATTGATCCCCATATTTAAATGGAACATCCATCTTAGGAAACCCTAATTTATAAATTTATCCCTATGTTGGAATTTTGATCCCCATGTTTGGATAATAAACCCCATGCTTCATGAGTGTGACATTACTTCGGTGATATACCCGACAGTAGACGACAGATAAAAATGGGCTGAAAGTGGAAGATATATTAGGATTAAAAAACATCAAACTTGGAAGAATGCCAAACAAAGGCCATGCCCTATTCACCATATCCACAAGGAATACAAAATCCAATTATCGATAATGGAGATATGAATCCAAATGGATTCCATGAACTCCACCCTTTTATTATGATTGAGGAAATGATCTGTCTACATTGAGAGTAGGCAAGTAGTCACCTGTTAAAGCTTGTAACAAAATCAATTTTTTCCCTATGAATTATTTCCAACACCCACTAACTGTTTTTTTGGACCACTGATATTTTTGTTGACATGTGAATAATTGAAGTTGTATATGCCTCCAATGAAGAAATCCAAAAAAAAACCAGACCTTTAACTAGTTGAGATTAATCATCTATGTCAAAGATACACTTAATTTGAGTTTGAAAAAAATATTTTACTACCTTTTCAATCTAGGAATAGTTATAGGTTGAAGATGAAATTCAACATCAGATAATTTTCAGAATAATGAAAATACAAGCTTGGATGAAGGTGAACATGATGATTGGGAGGAGAACAGAATTGAAGATTGTCTAGGAATAAGTGTAGGCTTATTTCTATGATTTTAAAGACCAATTATGATAAAATTAATTTACATTCCTATTCCACTTAAAATTTTGAATCCAAGAGGCCCAAATTTATATCACATCATTCCTATGAGTATAATGTGATGTCTATTAATTATATAGAGTAGAAAATAATTTGTCTTTGATAATTATCAAAGGAGTATAATGCTCGATCATGAAAGGAGAGTGCTGTTCCAAATAATATTTTAGGAATGATTTTAATAAATTCAAATGGTCGATTTGTGAACATGGAAGAAATATTAATAAACAATTTTGGGCCCAAACATTAAATAATAATTAATCCTTGTTGGGTTCCTTGGAGGATGATCATAAAAATCATATGAACAATGATGTATGATTTAACCACTTAGAGAATTACTCTATAAAGGATGACAGTTCACTAGAGGAAATAATGTGGATGATTTACCTATCATTAAACCTATTTACTAATGTATCCTATATTATTATTTTATTTTATTGTAGTAAATATCTATTTATGGAACATTCATATATTATTGGATGATCTTAGGATACCCCCTTACCCCTTTAAATGAATTAAATGTTTTATATTATTCTATCTCTTCAATTGATCCATATATATTTATCTAATCTAGTTTATATTTTAGTAGATTTCTTTTAATATATACGAATTAAAATTTATATTTATCATGTTTCTATAATAGACACATAGGAAACTCAAAATCACTCAATGAAATATAATAATTTTTAGTGAGTGTAGAAGATCATGACAAGATATAAAAAAAGACCTAAACACGTGAGAGTAATGTTTATAATGATAATTATACTTAACAACTCAAGATAAAACTTCTATGAGAAGGAAATTAAATTGACGATTATGTGGGTTAGAGGGAGAATATAAGATAATTTAAATGGAATATTTATTTCATATGAAAGATAAGAGTAGGATATGAGGTCTTGAAATTATCTTCAAAACAGAATTTAGAACTATTTTAATCAATATCACAAACCATTTTCACAAAATAAAACCCATAAAAAAAACTCTCATAATATCGTTCTCTCTGAGAGAAAAATCGAGTACACTTCCAATATATCACCTTGGGTTAAAAAAGGGGTTTTTAGTGTATGTAACACCCCAAGAATTTATAATATATTCATTTTAGAAGAAAATTAATTCATATATTTTATTTCAATCAACAATGTGTTTGAAGAAAACATTGTTTAGTCATGCTTCACACACTTAATTTAAAATTAAAATTTATATATTTTAGAAACATTATCTAAAAAAATAAAATCCACCTTTTAAATCAGAATACCAAAATAAAATTACGATTAAATTTTGGGATTCTTATGGGAAGTTTAATTTTTTGATGAATTGTGAAAAATACATACATTTTATTGAAAAATTACCTTTGGTTTAAATAATTTATAATGTTAAATTATATTTTTAATTAGATTTAAGGTAAAAAATAGTTAATTTATTCATATATTAATCTAATTTAGGTAAGTGGAATAATATTTATATTAAAGTTTCATATAAAATCTCTGTAAACTCCGGAATATTTTCACTTTTAAAAACTACTTTCTTATCACGTATGCGGGGTTAATTTTAAATTAAATTCTTGGAATTTTATGAGTTTAATTGGGCCAAATATATTCATTATATTGAATAATAATTATTTATAATATCTAATAATGTAAAATTAAATTTTTACAATAATTATTTGGAAAAATAATTGACATTAATAATAGTTATTAGGGTAATAACAAGTTTACTTAGTGGTTAATATTAAAATATAAGGTGTAAAACAAACTATTTACTCTTCTAACACCAATTTTATGGGAATATTTTGAACCTTACCTCATTAGGATCAATTTTTATTTTTTATTGGGATAAAATTATATTAATGTGTCCAAAATAATAAGTTATGTCAAGAAAAATACAAGAAAAGGAACCATCCTTGACTTTAATATTTTTAATGCTTTGAGAAATAGAAAGAAAATCTTATTTTCGGTTAAAAATAATATTTTAAAATGTAAATGATATTTTTTATCATTATTATGAATTTTTAATTTTTATATATCAAATAATTACTTTAAATTCATAAGAAACACCAAAACATGAATTAATTAGATAATAAATTACAAAAATAAAAGATATTAAAAATATTTAAAGTGATGTAAATTGATTATTTATTATCATAAATTAAATTTTTAGTTGAATGTATCATGTTTCAAAGGAATAAAATTAATATATACATATTCCACATTTTTCTTGACATTTTTAAATTCAAATAAAATAAATAATAAAAGAATTGAAATTATTTTTATTTTATAATAAATGAGATTTTATTAAATGTTTTAAAGTTAAAAAAATTAAATATTCTTAAAATGGATTCAAAATTTTTAATAAATATCAAATATTTTCTACTAATGGACTAATTTACTTTTAGTATAGAATACAATAACCCAGAAATTGTAAAAATGTTTTAGCACTATTAGGGTTAAAGCAATATTGTTTCACATTACATGCACTTTTGATAAAATAAATTTCCTACAGACACGAGTTTTTTATTCAATAAATAAGATATAATATTTGAAATACTTTTACATAAATTATCTATTAGGGATCACTTTAATTTAGTCAAAATAAAAACCGTACCTAGGTTTAATTTTTTTTTTTACCTTAATAAAAACCAAATGGTAAAAGTATGGTAAATTATATGTTAAGGAACAAAATTATAAAAATGTACTTATTTTTATGTTTTGGAGGGTTGTCTCTACTAAGTAAACCATCCCCTCTATTATTATTCAATTTTGGATCCACATGATGTAAGGGATACCTCCCCATAGTGAATAATTTTGAGTATTTAAAACAATGTCAGTCCACCTCAACTATAAAAAGGTACTCACTCCACCACTTACTCACACCAATCAAGACTTTTGGTTCAACCAAAAATATGCCTAGATAAATCTTTAACTTCCTTCCCCTCATCTTATAATCCTATGTTTTTTATGAAATAAAACATTCCATGATTTTAGTGCAAACCTAAGGAGGAAACCCAATGAAGAGGTAATGATCTTCTAAAATATATTTTTTCCATATCCACAACATCCAATTATTATTATTACATGATCTTAAAATAATCTTAGTGAAACTTCCTAATATTTTTTAAAATAAAACTATGCTCGATAGCTTATGTTACACAGAACACCGAGCTTAAAAAAATGATTAAATATTATTATTTAATTTTAAAAGTTATCCCCTAGACATTTTAATGAAGAGAATGATTGAAATTTACTAAATTATGAAAATATAGTTTATAAATGTTTATTTAATGGATTCACTTGTTACCAATTAATTATTAATGAAAATAAAAACCCATAGAACTTAAAGGATGTTTTTCATAAAAAAACTATTATTATACCAATAATAGGATTTCATATTAATAGATAAAATTAATCAATATTAATTAAATATATTAATGAAATTTATATTTTATATAATCAATAAAATGTTTATAAGTTTATCCATCAAGTTTTATAGGCTCAATATAAGAATAAATTCAATTTTAAGCCTAAAAACAATATTTTTCTAAAAGACAATTTTGACGCCTTTTAATGGAGCACCTATTTTAAAATGATATTTTTATACTTTTATAAATATTATTTGAAAAATTAATCTCTATTTTTGAAATAAAAATATTAAAATTATTTTTGGAATGGTTATTTTAATTTTTTGAGAATTTTCATTTTTTGATGAATATTGAAAACTACTAAATTTTAATTGAAAACTGACTATTCAAATAAATAATTTATAAGGATAAATTAAATTTAAAATTGGGGATAAATTCAAAAAAATTCAATTATATATCTATTGATAAATTGTCTTTCATTAAAATCATTTTCATATTGAATTTTTATTTGAAAATATTTCAAAATTTTAAATATTTTCACATTAATAATGTCTTTATCGTCTTGTATATGGGGTGAATTTTAACCAAATATATGAATTGAATTTGGTAAAATAGAGTCCATATTTTTAATTATAAGTTTTAAATTAGGTTGTATGTTCATTTTCATCAATATACATATAAAATGAACTGTGGTAAAAAAAAGATTTAGCACAGTATATGTTAAATAATGTAACTGGTTAAATTTAAAAGGTAAAAGCTAAAAATTCCTAACAAATACCATGTTAAATGAATGGTTTAAATTTTTTTTATTAACACTAAAAACCATTAAAAACCTTAATTATCATCCAAATTCAGGGAAATTAATTCCAACTCAACGTGGTTGGCTTTAAACATAAAATAATCATTATTTAATCACATAAAACCACAGCTCCATAAGTATAAATTCCACTCATCAAAACCCCATTTTCCTCAAAATCCATGAATCTCATAAAATATATTCTAAACCCCGTCTTAAAAATTCTGCAAACATCTTAGTGCTGATTTTTTCACCCAAATAACATTTCCAAGGCCTTTAAAGGACCCTTCAAAAAGGTGATATTCAAGAGGCTGTTTTTTGAAACCATATCCCTTAATTTCTTTTCTTCTACTATGTTATCAAAAAATCCTTCTTCTATAGTGGTATGAAAAATACAAAATCATTTAAATTCAAGAATTTTATTTTTTTAATGGAATATCCAATATCCACATGGATTATTACCTATACTTGTTCAATGAAATAAAACAATTGTCCAAATTATGTCGGTTAATCACCTCTATGAATAATGATTTTGTTTATTTTACATTACCACCGTAATGTTTGGTCATAAATGTGTTATTATGGTTAAAAAATATTTGAATAAGTATATTATAACATATTTCATGTTATGGAACAAATATATATACAAATATTAAATAAGTTGAAACTAGTTTGTGATGGTAAAAAAATACCAAAATAGACTAAAAATATATAATTACTGTTTTCTCAAATGAATCATCCTCCTGTAATAAATAAAAAAGATTGATGGAATAATTTAAAATTATGTAAGTGAATAAATATCATTTCATTTCAATTATGGTGTTTTTCCTCCAATTGAAAAGAATGTCCAAAATTATATGCAAATGAACTAATTGACAAACCCTGAAATGAGTACCTTTTAAACATTAAAAATAATGAAATATCATTAATGAATTTTTATTAATATGTTATAAAATAATTATATAAGGTATTTTAAATTTTAATATAGTAATTTAATTATTTAATAATATTATTTATACCAATATTCCTTATTCGTCACTTATTTGTTGTGTGTGGGGTGTTCATACATACCTTTGATATATAATATCATGAATCTAATTATATGAAAAGTATGAAATGTTTAATTTAATAATTATTACTCTTATGGGGCATAAAATTTGAGTAATTACAAGTGGTAAGGTATTTCATAACATAATTTCAATTCATTAGGATAAGCTCTTACTTTATTATTTTTCTCATGATAAGATTATTTGTGAAATAAATATTGATTACATTATATTATATTTACACATTTTATATGCGTATTTATAGTTGATACACATTATCTAATCATTTTATTAACATTAACATCAATGACATGGCCTTTTTTAAGTATTCCATTCCAATTTACATTCCATTATGAATTATTTGTTATTATGCACCAATTCACTTCTATGTGGTTTATATACATCCTATTTGACATGTAATTTCATTATTTACAAATTCTGTAAGGAATTTTATGTTTCACTTTTAATTATTTATTCCAAGGGTATTTGACATGAAAATTAAATACTAAAAATGTAATTGTACAAATCAATTTCATTTGTGATTGTTAAATGTCTCTTGAAATAATCAATTTATGGTAATTAGTTTTTATTGGATGATAAAGTTTTCTTAAATACCCATATACTTCTATGATTGCTATAATTATATCATAAAAATAATTCATTTTTCAAATTTGGGGTTTATATAAAAATTTATTTGATTAATTTTGGAAATATTGAAAATCTGTATCTTTAATTAAATATGGATATTTGATAAGGCCCATTGGTTATTAATTAAATAAATTATTTGATATATTATGAAAGATTTTAAATTTTAGTGTTGGGTGGGGCCCGAAATTATATACCCCTATATGTACCGATAGGTCTCATGTGACAATACAATTTTCCAAATTAAATGATTTTTTACATGTAGATTAACCTGTCTTGTGGAAGGTCTTGATGGTAGTGGTTCATGTTCCAAACGCATGAAATCCATAATTAAGCATTGCCTATATTCCAAATTTAGTTATAGTTATCCAGATGATTTTCACTATGAAAATATCTATTTATTCATTTGATTCTCATTTTATTTATTAAATGGAATGGGTTTTCAGTTATTTATCCTTCAATATTGATTATGATCATTTATTCATTATTGTTTCCACTATATTAAATATTACTAATAATTTGTGGTCAAACTAATTTTTTTCCTCCCACTTGGTTATAAAGATGATTCCTTTGACTGAGTTTTCAACAATTCAATGAATTTCATTTTTTTAAGTATTATGTTATATTTTCTCATCCCAATGTAGAATGGGTATCATTTTGGTATATGGTTTCCAAACTAGTAATCTATTTGGTCCTTCATGAGGAGATTCCTTGTAATCATGTCAATGCAATAATGTAAGGCCCCTAATCTACCCTATGAGGGTCGGCACCATTACAATTGGTATTACTGTAAGTTTACTAGAAATTTTGAGAACTATATTTATGAAAAAAAATATCAGAGAATGAATCCCAATGATACAATTTGGAAACATATCCAAATATACTAAGATTTTGATTTATTGTTTAATTTACATTAGGTAGTTTTGAGATTATGAATTATGTTTCATAATTTTATGATCTAATAATGTGTATGTCAGTATTTAGAAATGGATACTAGCGGAATGAATGGTAATCATATTAATTCACATAATTTATGTAGGGATTTTCCTCATAGGAATGTTAATAGTGTTGAAGATGGAGATAAATCACCTTCTAGAGATGAAAAAATTATAACTATATTGGGAAAATTGAATTAGTTTATGAGTAATAATAATGTCCGTATGAAGATAGATGATCCACAACGTGGTGTAACAAGGTTATAAAACTTCATGATATGACATCCTCTATCATTCAAAGGGACTATAAATCCATTTGTAGGTGATAAATGGATAATTTCTTTAGAAAAGATATTTCTCTATTTGGTATACAATAAAAGGGAGAAGGTTATCACTGAATTTTATTTTCTCTTTGGATATGTGAATTAATGGTGGTCATTGATTTAAAACACTAAGGAGGATATAGAAATATCAAACATTGAATGAAGTTTTTTTATGGAACTTTTTTTGGAAAATATTTACCTCATAAAATGTGAGTAGATTTGGAGAGACAATTCATGAGTCTATTATAAAAGGAGGATGAGAATGTTTCTATATATGAATCAATATTTATAATATTAATAGTTTATACTGCGAATTACATATATAACCCAAGGAGTTATATTGATTGTTTATTCAAAGGGCTTAAGCCTATTCTTTAAAGGGTGTTGGTCTAATTTTTTTATTTGTATGATAAAATAGTTTTATGTGCTTCAAATACCATTAAATAATTCTCTAATTTTTATGGATTGAAAGAGAATAAAGATAATAATAGGAAGAATGAGGAAAAGATGAATAAATGGATGAAGGGAATGAAATACTTCCCCACATGTGACAATTGTTGAAATAATCACTTAGAGAAGTGATTTAAGGGATTATAATTTTTTTTATAAGTGTGGAGATAAGGGTAAATAGGAAAAATAATGAAATAGGAAGTATAAAAATGTTTTTATTCTGTGTTACAACTACAACAATATATATTAATATGCAATAGAAGTCCCCATGTTTCAAAGCAATACACCTGAAGAGAAACTAATTTAACATGGTCTTAATTATTATATTACTAGAGATGACTATGAATGATTAATTTTATTGTGTTTATATTTAAGAATTATGTTATTTAAGTATTTTATCAATGATCTCTTAGTTACCTGAATTATGGAATATACAAGGATTATAATGTAGTACTTTTTCCTTAAGTATTTGAGAGTATATGTTAAAATGAATCATTTACTAGAAAAAGTGATTTAGTGGAATTTCGATATTTTTTAAAACACTTGTTTGATAGAGGATAACACTAAATATTTTCTTGAAATTGATAAAATAATAAAGAATTTATTATGGTATAGTAATGGAGACCTTGAAATTGGTTAGTGATTTGATTATTTTAGAGTTTTCTACATGTTTAGATTTAAGGAACAATGGAACATTTATATTTTCACTGAAGTCTTATGGGGATTCAACTTATTAACATGTTTTTATCTAATACAAGTATTGAAAAATCATATTAAGAGAATTTTTTAGGGATTAATGATAAATGGATTTTGTAACCATATTCATCGACTTCTGGATTATTTAATATAATATTTATTGGATCCATGAGAATGAAAACACGGAAAATGGATTAAGTTGAACATTGGATATTAGTGTTTGTGGTAAAAGTATGATTTATCATATTGTATAACATGTTATAACCATTTTTTTCGAATGTATTTAGAGAACATAGGAAAAAATTATGGTTCTTATGATTCATTAAAAATGATTCTTGTATAACAATTATATTCAATATCCATTTCATAGTTTAACAGATGAAGTGAAAATAGATCAAAGAATAAAAAATAAAGAGATTATTCTTATGAAATGAAGATAAATAAATTAAGTCTATTTTATCATGTGTGTTTTCAGATAGTAAAGTAAAACATCAATTATAGGAAAACTATTTTGGAACAAAAACATAGTCCATTTACTTTTATTATTGATAAATAAATTGTCTTCTAACGAATCGTAAATTTTCAATTTTGTGATGATTAATTTTTTGATAAACATATTTTATCTCAATATAAATAAGAACATGATAATAATATTTATCTTCTAGGTCCATGTTTTTAAGAATGTTTTCATATTGTATAGCCTAATTTTTAGGTGACCTTTGCATTTGCCTTTACCTATTTTTAAGAGGATTTTTTATTACCCCTATATACCATGTGGTTTTCCCTGTAAGGAATTTAAAAAAATCAAAAAAAAAATCAAAGATAAATTAAAAATGTTTAAGGACAATATTTATTGAAGGATGGGATAATTTAACACCCTGAAGCTTTTAAAAATTACACAGTGTTCAATAGATTACTTTACACCGAACATCGATCTTAAAGAATCAATTAAATATTATTATTTAACTGTTATAGTTATAACATATCCATTGGAATGATGAGAAATAAAGATATTAACAAAATAAAGAAAATATATTTTAAACATTTTTGTAAAATTGAATTCATTGGTTTCAAATTAATTAGAAATGAAAATAAAAAACCAATTGAACATAAGAAATGTTCTTTTCATAAAAAACTATTTTTATGACCACAATGGAATTTTGTCTTAATAAATTAATGTAATCACTATTGGTGAAATATAATAATGAAAATTTTATGTTATATATTAAATAAATTGTTCTTAAATTCTTCCAATAATTTCAATAGGCTTAAGATAACAATAAATCCAATATTAACCACAAGAAAGTTATGTTTTTCTAAAAGGAAATTTTGATTCCTTATAAAAGAAAATTGTTTTTAAAGTAAATTATCTCACTTTTATATATTTTATTTGACAATATAAACTTTATTTTGGAATTATTAATATCAATATTATATTATGGTGTTTTTTTGGTATTTTTCGGAGAAAATTCATTTTTGATGAATAAGGGAAAATAATGAAATTTAATTAAAAACCGAATTTTTATCTAATTAATTTATAATGTTTAATTATATTTTAAATCAGTTTTGAAGTGAAAATATTTAAATTATAAATCCAGTAATAAAATTTTCTTCATTTAAATAATAGTCATATTGAAGTTGGATATGAAAACATTTCAAACTGTTGAAGATTTTCTTTTTAAAACCCCACTTTTTCGTCTCACCTATGTGACTAATTTTAAATCCAAATTTTCAAATTATTTGAATTTAATTTTGAAACATAGATTCCATATTTTTAATGATAAGGTCTAAATTAGGTTGTAATGTCATTTTCAGTTTTTGGCACACAAAAAGTTACTATGCTAAAAAAATATTTACTATAGTATAAGTAATATAATGTAATCCGTTAAAATTAAATTGTAATACCTTAAAAATACCTACAAAAAACAAAATTAAATGGTCTTTTGAAGTGTTACTCAACCCTAAAAATTGTTTAAAACATTAATTAGCATCCATATTCTATGAAATTAATGCCATCTCATTATGGTAGTATTTAAACATAAAATAATCTTATTAATCACTTAAACCACACATACTCATGTTTAAATAAAACCCATTACCTCTCCATTTCTCCTCAAAATATTTGAAGATCCTAAAATATTTGAAAAAACCTCTCCCACCCACTCTACCCATGTCCATGTGCTACTATTATCTCCCAAAGACCATTCAAAGGTCATTAAGGGATCCCTCAAAGATTTGATATTCAAGATGTAATTTTCTTAAAGATCCTCTATTAATTTATTTTCTTATTATAATTTCTACTCACCATATAAAAGGCGTAATATCTATACATGGATAATGAAATATAGTGATGAAATTAAAATTAGGCCAACCAAAAGTGAATTTAAAATCATATCCCACATATATATATATATATATATATCACAGGGATACATCAGAGAGAAATGGAAAACCAGAACTAAAAAAAGTGATCATCCAGATATAGAAAAAGGGGGAGTGTAATATAATATTTTAATAATAATAAAAATCATTGAGCTACTCTTCTATGTTACTCTCTAAAAAAGGGTTCTTGTAGCTAGAATGTCTTACTAATATTAGTGATGGAGGGAGGGGCTAGATGATTAACTACTAAAATGTGTGTCATGGTGATGGACACCATCTCATAGGATGGTGGGGGTGTAGTATGAATCCATAGAGTGGGTATAAATCAGGAAGAAGGATCAATAAATTACATCGAAAAAGATAATGTAGAAAGTGGTCCATTTCTCATGGGGATGCTCTACCAAGAATTCCTACTGGTTATCAGTGTTTGTCACCTCATAGGGTAGGTTAGCTGGGGTTGTGGCTGGTGCCGTGACAGTGTAGTGTGAATGGTCGAACAATGATGGTGGATGAGAGGTTATGATGGATAAGGTAATAAAATGGGAAAATATTGCCAAGGGGATTCTTAGGTGGTGGGAAATCTGAGGCAAATTCTCCAAAATGAAAAGATGTATAACCCAGATATCTACAGTCTAAGATGTTTTGGGTAGTGAAGTCGGAAAGGTGTCAGTGGATGGAGAGGGAATATGGATGGTTTTAGAAGATGGAATAAGAGTGTTCATGGGTTAGGGGATGATGGTGGTGGATGTATGGGTGGTGATGGATGTTAGAGGAGTGGGGGTATGGTCAGAGGTGGCTAGAGTAGGAGATGGATTAGTAGTATGGTCACCTGGAACCTCATCATCACCCTCAATGCATCTCAGCACCCATCTATAGGCATCGTCTTCCTACCATAGGAGCTTAATTATATGAAATAAGGTGAATTTGATCAACATAATCAATCTAAAATATGGTAGGAGAAGGGTGGCATCAAAGATAATGAGATGTTTAGGTAAATGTGTGATGAAATATACACCCATCACCATACCTGGAATCCACTACACATAAGCTCTATAATTAAATTTGTACTCAAATGCCATGTTAATGGTATGGCCTCCCATTCTAGTGGAGAAGACAATTATTTCTGACTATATCATGATCTGATGTGCCTATTCATGAGTGAACTAGTCACGAGTCAATTATATATGAGAATCTGGAGCACATGACCTCATAGTTGAGTGGATTTCATAATCTAAGGAGCGTGGAAACTCTGAGGGTCCTGGACAATAATCTCCCATAGTCATGATACCTCAGTATTTCTTATCTCAATATGTAGAGTCAGAAACATCACAGAGGTGATGAAGTCAGATAAATATATACTAATTATGACACCATTGTTGGGAAAGGAGACATCTTGTGATCCACCGCCTAGCCAGAATTAGATAATTTCAACTGTTAGCTCAAGAGTAGAAAAGAACACTAGAAATAGCTCTCAAAATGTCTCCCCATAGACTTTGATGATGGGGGTGATTTTGAAAATTTCAAGGAGGTGGAGGGCCTCCTGACCGATATGAAGTTAGGTGATGAAATCTAGATATAAGGTTTTATTAGTCCTCATGGGATTTTCTTGAAGATAGACTAAATAGACCTATTTATTTGGGTTGGAAAGAAGAATAATGGGGAGTCAATGGGGCAATCAAAATTTTATGAAACAATATAGGTCTATTGAGATTCCTTAATGTATGATAAAGTTGTAGAGGTGTCTTCAGTTCTTGACGATGTTGAAGTGGGAGGTTCTGGAGGTGCTGGAGTCCTCAGTGCTTAGCTGGAGGTTAATCTTCATGCTCTGGCGCAAAATTTGTAAGTTGTGTTTTAACTGAATTTTCTTGTGCTATTTTTAACCCAACAGATAGGGGACAATTGAAAAGAAAAAATGTGGAGTGGCGAGGATAAGATTGTGGGGTGGTGGAGGTGAGTGTGAGGGGGCGACCAAAGGGTGGGGTGCATATGGGTTTGAGCAGAAGAAGGGAAAAATAGTGGGATCATCCTAAAATTAGTGGTAACAGATTTTATCTATCATGAAAATTGATGTCATATAACATTATATGAACTTTAATTCTCTATTTGTTTTAGGTCATGAACCATACACGACATGTATCAGATTAAAATATGAGTAAATTAGTCTTTTCCCAATTTAATAATAGGAAATTTATACATTTCTTTCAGCATTACCTTATGATTTCATAGTTACACTCTATCCTATTCTAGACAAAGTTGACATATCTGGGTTTCCTCTTAGGAAGAACTTCTTTTAAAATTTATAGCTTGACTCAGTGGTGGTCAAATGAATATCAAAGCTATGAAACATCCCTCACCAAATGGTTCCTAATAAATTTTCAATCATTGACCCTTAACATTGAATGATTGTTCACCTAATTTATTAATTTTTATGGTCCCATATGTGAAAACATGTATGACTAATATGGGTCCTACCCATCAATTTTTTTGATTTCTAGGGAACAAATTCAATCATATTTTGAATAACAAAACTTTAATTCCTATCATGATGATTCATCGTGTGATGCACTAATCCTAAAAATCCTTGGTTTTTTCTTTATAAATCATGTAATTATTATATGAATCCTTTATTCTCTCCCCTTTTTCTTCCAACTACAGTTTCCTAACTTCCTAATCTTTTTGAGAATCCATATTCAATTTCTTAAATGCCCAATTTGAGTGATTCTGTATTTTTAATGGAATATGGAGAGGATTTTTGTAAACTAATTGAATTGGAGTGGTCATGATAGATGTTTTTATACAGTGCGGTATTCCAAGAGCGCATCATCTAACAAGAGGATATAGTCATTCTGGATTTTGTTTATGATTTTCTCCAGGATTTATTTTATTTTCCTTTTTGAAAATTCAACAAGCCCACTTGTTTTTAGGATTTAGGGTATTCTTATGTTATACCAGGTTCTATACTTTCCTTTTAGTCTATTAAAATAATTATTTTTGTAATATGTTCCTCTATCACTTATGGGTAATCAATGGAATCCAAAAAATAAAAACATATTTTTCTTTAATAACTTAATCACCACTTTTTCTATGTCATGAATGTTAGCTTCAACTTCTACCAATTTTTATTCATAGTCAATCCCAACCAAGATATAAAAAATTACATTTAAATTAGTGAATTTTTCCATAATATATATTCCCCATACATAATTTTTTTGGCTGTTATGATCAGGTTTTGGGGAATTTCATTTCACTTCTTAATGGTTCCGGTTCTTCAATACCAATTTGAACTTTGGAAAATGTTTCTTGCATCTGGATGGAGGATTGGAAAAAAGTGTCCATTTTGCAGGATTTTAAACTCTATATGTTTTGGTCCAATATTCCCCCAGTTTTTGAAGTGTGAAAATTTTCTAGTACACATTAATATCTCATCCTATAAGATTTAGTTCCACATTAATCCATAAATAAATTTATTTAAAAAGAATCATATCATCCTATTAGTAGTGTGTATTTGTCCATAAATCTCCTCCATTGATAATAAGTGAGGATTGGTAGAGTGATCATTTTGTGCGATAGTTTTCTATGTCTGAAAACTACTGGCAATAATTTTTGTTCATTTTTAAGAGTGTTTCATTGGGTAAGTCAACCTCTATGTCCACATCATCACAATCCTTAATGAAAGGGAGTGGGGTCTAGAAATGTTGTCAAAAATGACGTTCTTAGTCCCCTTAGTGTTATTTATGATGATATTAAATTATTTGAGTAGTAGGATCCACAATATCTATCTTGGTTTGATAAAATGTTTACTCAATATATATTTTTGGGCAACATGGTTAGTGTAAACAATCACCTTGGACAATACATGGTATGAGAGAGACATTTAGAAATAATAAAAAACTACTAAAATATCCTTATTTTTATTTGTGTGGTTTATGTAAGAATCATTCAGGGTTTGAATGGAATAGTATATGGGATAGAATATGTGGCCAACTCGTTTTCCTAATACTTTTCATACAAAAAATTCACTAGCATCGCACATTAACTCAATATCATTCTCTCAGTTTGGTGAATTGATATTGGGAGAGGCCACCAAGATTTTTTTAAAATGTTGAATTCACACTGAAACACTTTACTAAACTCGAATGGAGTATCCATTACTAACAAGTTAGTCAGAAGGTGGGATAATTTCTCCAAATTTTTGATAAAGTAGCGATAGAATCTTTCCTGACCTAAAATGATACTTATTCCTTAACAGTTGAGGTATTAGGTAAGTCTTTGATTACCTTGAAAATTTCTGGATCAATATCCATTCCATAATTTGAGATTTTGTGTCCAAGTACAATGCCTCATTAGACCATAAAGTGACTTTTTTTCAATTTAAAACTAGGAATTTTTCTTCATATCATTGAAGAAAAAATTCTAGTTTGTATAAACATACCTCAAAATATCTTCAAAAAATAGATAAATATTCTATTAAAATATCCACGAAATATTATACCATATCGTGGAATATATGTTTCATTCACCATTTAAAGGATGGTGGTTCATTAAATATACCAAACGAAATGCATCTTTAGGAGAAAGTACCGAATGTACATGTGATAGTAGTTTTGTAGTAATCAGATGGGTCAACTACAATTTGATTGTATCATGAATATAAATCCATGATATAATTGAATTCATATCCAGACACTCTCTCTAGTAATTGATCAATGAATGGATAAGGTAAATGATCTTTTTGGGTCGGAATATTTAAATTTATTTAATCTATTGATATACTTCACATAGAAATGGTGATAGTTGAGATCAACTCATCTTTAACATTCTTTTCAACTATGAGGTCGCTTGTCTTTTGGTCGACCAGAATAAGACTCATGAACTCACACTTAGATATTGAAAACATTATTCCTATATCTAGTAGTTTCAGTTCTTCTTTCTTATGTAGAAATTTCATTAGTGGGGGGATTCACCACTTGGGATATCATTGGGGTTTTCACCATATTCTAATAAATACTTCTGAGTGAATAAACTGGGTCTAATCCGTTTAATGTCATATACCCACTGACTATTGAATTCTAATGTCTTTGTAGGACTATGATAAACATTTTCTCTAGTAGATATTTTAGTTCTAAGTTGATGATTACTAGTAGTGAAATTATAGTCTCTATAAATGAGTACCGAAGTGTTCTTGGGATAGGTTTCATCCCAATGTCAATGTCTAGATGACCAAGGGAATGAATAGTGGGAAAATGTCCATTATAAGAGGGTATATATACTTTTCTTCTTCAAAGTCCGACTTATCATTTTTAGTAAATGATAAATCATCATTATCATCCTTAATGGCCAAGTAGTAATTCCTATATTTAGTGAGAAACATATCTTTTTAGTCAGAAAGAATCATCTTTTTGTTTTGAAGCATTCTCTTGGCCGAACAAAACTTGTTCATCACATACTATGCATATATGTCTCCAAAATTCACATTAATTTGTTTCATCCTAATGGATAGGAATGTTAAGACTTGGATAATGGGATTTTATCCATCTTTTTCAATACCAAAAATGAGAAACTCTACTGGAAAAATGATTTTTATGATTTTGAAAAGGCCATTCTCAAGAATCCCAAAAGGACACATTACTGATCATTCTACTAATTGAAGTATCATTCTAGTTGGATTGAGTTCTTCAAGTCCTATATTATGGAATTAACTCATTGGAATGATCATAATATTTTCTCCTAAGTCACATTGGGCTCTCCCAATGTTTCACTCTCCAATGGTGTATAGAATTGAAAATCTCCCAGGATCACACATCTTGGATGATTTTTTTTTTCTAAATAATAGTGGATCCTTCATAATTAAGGGAAATAACTCCCAGATCTTATATATTCCTATTATTGGAGATAAATTCTTTTAAAAAAAATTCATAGGTAGGAATTTGGAAAATAACTTCAGCAAAAGAGATGTTCATATGTATTTTCTGGAACATTTCACCAAATTTATTATAATTCTCTTCAATTTTAACATTCCAATATTTTTCAGGGAAGGGTAGTGGTCTTTTTGTAAGTTGGTGGTGCTTTATATATTTATTCTTCAGAATACTCCTGTATTGAATACTTTTAAGAAGGGGTGACTTAAGATCTTTTTCCTGATTAGTTATATATACAATTTCATTTTCATCATTTTTATGAGTATTCTCTGTTTCTTGGGTTTATCAAGATTATTTTATTATCATCCCTAGGGTTATTGAAAATACCTAAATTTCCCACTCAATAGTTCTATGACCTCAGCTTCCACCATAGGGAAGGTCTTAGTATTACCTAGAAGCATACTTTGTAATCTATCAAACATTTTCATTTATATTTGATCCATTAAGTGTTTGTGATTCCAAATAGCTACCCTTTGAATCTGATTTTTGGCCTCTTGGGTGGCCGTATATTAGACCACCTTTTGAATGAAGGCGGAGGGGAAATTTTTTAGATTTGATTGGGGAGGTTAGGCTTGTTTATGTAGTCTTTGCGGAGACAGTTGATATTCTAATTGGCCTATAGGAGGAAAATGTTGTTTTGGTACTTGTTGAGGTGGTCTAGGAACATGATTCATCGGGGGTATCTAGGTTGTCCTTGAATACTAGGTTTTTTGGAGTACCCTTCATTATTCTGTTGTGACTATTGAGACACCATTTATTGATAGTACATCTATGGTTTCAGGTATTGTTGGTTTTTATTGTAATTAACACTTTTAACTTAATTAAAATCATGGATTAATTTTTCCTCTAAACGTACCATATAGTCTTGTTATAAATGATGGACACCACACATTTCATAGGATTGAATCTCCATTACTAGAACATGAGGGGGTGGAAATGGTGTAACTGGTAGCTGAATGGATTCAATATTCTTAGTCAGGGCATATACTTGTGCAGCTAGAAAATTTTATACATCAACTTGGTGGATTCTGGTCCGTTGTGGTCCTAGATTAGATTTCCATTGAATGGAAATGCATGAGACTTTTTCTAGAACTGTTCACCCAAATTATGGTGTTTTCATCATTAGACGACCATCAATGGAATCATCTAATACTTTGTGTGAAGCTGGTTGGAGACCTTGGTAGAAGGTTTGCAGTTTAAGACAAAAATCAAGTCCATTATGTGGGAATTTATTAGTAATTTCTTTAAATCAATCCCATGAATACAAGAAAAAACACTCATCTACATTATTGAAATTTTAAATTTCATTGTGTAGTTTCCAGTTTCCGCATGGAGGAATGTATTTAGCCAATCCCTATTCATGATCTAATTATGTGATTGACTCTTTAGCCAGTCCTTGGTATTATCTCCCAATAAAATGGTGGACATATTTAATATAATTAAATTAGAGGACACTCCTTGGTGATAAAATTTATCACATTCTTCCAGGTGATTAAAGATGTTCCCGTTAGGATATTAACTCTATAATCCACAATGCTAGACCATATTTAAAATCATGAAAATGAGTCTAGGTTTTAATTTAAAGTTATGCACCTAGAAAGGAGGGCACACAATGATGGGTGTGCCACCGTTTATGAATTTAAATCCATAGTACATGATTGTGTGGTCCTATTGCAGGGGTTGACATTCATACAATGTTGGGGGAACATATTACATAGTGGTTTGGTCAGGAACCACTAGATTTCTATGGTCTACCATACATTGAAGACAGTGTGTAACGAGGAACCGTTCAATTTTCTGAATGAAGGTAATCCGTTCTTGAGAATCGATGGTCATTAAATGAGTCAAGGGTCCTAAATAAATCCATTATACTGGAAGAAAAAAAAGGATATAATGGAGTCTAAAATAAAGTGGTAAGAATGGATGAAAAGATAAGGTGGGCATGTCTGGGGTAATCCCATGTTCATGTTGAAGGTTAATTTTCCTAAGAACCCCATTAATTACTCGGAAATAGTTCTAAAAGTTGACAGGTTATAACTCAACATTGAATTCACATGGGTGGCTGTCAGATTAAAATTTCTTTTTATCCCAAACTAAACATGTTATAATGGTGTTTTATAGTGGCAGTGTGGGTTCGAACCCGTGAGGAAAGATCTAAACACAAGGAAACATTGTTTTAACCTTTATATAGGAGTCCCCATGAATTGGTTTGGTTTTCTATTTAATTAAATCTATTTATTCTGTTTTATGATTCAGGAAGAAGATAGGGGTTTGTTCCAATTTCATGGTTTAGGTAAATAGGACATTCTCAATCCTAAGATGAAATAATCTTATGGCTTATGCTTCAAAAAGGTCTCTAGAACACAAGTTGATTATGTTCAAACAAACTAGATCAATATATGATGAATCTATTCCTTGTTTTGTAAATAGTTACCAACCTAGATGCATTATTTCTGGCTTCTATGGAAAAAATTGTCACATGCTAATGGTAATGGCCTGGTCTACTGCAATCAAGTCAGGTTCATTCATTTAGAATTACCATTTCTAGGGTTGCATAAAATTATTCAATAAAAAGTTATTGTTTAACATTAATTACCATTTTTAGGTTAAAAAAATTGTTTATAGATTCAATATTTTCAAAAAAACTATTACTCTCAACCCTTAACCTAAGAGGTTTAGCTGATCAGGACTGTATTAATCAATATAAATAATACAATTATAGACTTGATCATTAGACTAATAAAATTGTTGAAATAAGAATGTTTTTAATTGACGATTCAATAATCAAGTATTTAGAAATCTATACAAGTAATAAAAAATTCAGAAACATACATGAAATAGTAAACAAGAAAGAACAAGGTGCGTATCCATTGGAAAATGAAAACGAAAATTGAAAATGAACTTCGGAATTGTAACAATGAAGGATATAAAGACAGATTTTGGGTTTATCAATGACACTTAGATTTAATAAAAATAGTAAAAGTGGTTATCTAAAGTTGATTTGGAAGGGAAATAAAAAGAAAAACAATTAAAAATAACGAGAGGAAAAGGAATTTCGGAATGTGTAATGTGCAACTGTCTCTACTCTTGAAATAAATATATAGCAATTAAAAAATTATATAATCATCATATGTTGTGTAATCTCAATAAATGGTTTTATTTTTGTATTTTGGATATTGTTCCATTCTCATAATTAAAAATTAGGATTCCAAGATGTGACTCATTTCATGATGTGTAATGGAAACTCACAACATGTTTCTTATCATGGCTTGAACTTTAATCGAGAAGAGGCCTTAAAATTTACATGATGTGTATTGGAGATTCACATCATGTAATATTTTCATGAAATGTAAATTATTCAATATTTGTTCTTCACGGATTCAGATATGGTGTGAATTATGCATACACATTGTGTATGGGATTCATGATGTGTAAATTCAACTATTTTCCATCTCTGATAGCTTTTCCTATGGTGTCATGGATACCCATTCTCTAAAATTATCTAAAAATACCTAGTAAATTATTCAATAAAAAATGAATAATAATCAATTCAAATGAATAAAAAATGTATATAAAATTTAATCTTATCATATTTTAAGTTCCAATTTGAATTATCTCATTCAAGGGGATTTTAATTGAAAATTACTAGGTGATGAATGTAATTTTAAAATCTCACTTCATTTTTTCATTTTTGACTTTCACCTACAAAAATAACATTATTGTAAATATTTTTATAGTAATTAAATTTAACTTAAATATATTTATTATGGTGTAATGGATATGATTATTTATAAACCATATATAGTTTTTCTAATGGTTTTTATATTGGAATTTATTTAATTAACATGAGAAATACTGATAAATCCATATCCTTCACTCAATACTGATATTTGATTATACAAAATGCTCTGCGTGAATTAAATCAATTATTCTATATATGGGTAATTATCTGTAGAAGAAGTGAATGGTAAAGACCAAAATTTATATATATCCCCTCGATGCATCGACATGTATCATGAGACAAATATTTTGTCCATGTTAAATGGGTTTCTACTGGTACTTTTAATCTACTAAGAGGACTGATCTTAAGAGTATATGTTTTCATGTTCATAATACATGACATCCAATATTTAATCATTTCATACATTATGAATTATATTATTAATATTTATGATATTTTAAACATGATATTATCTTTGGATACATTTAATTTTTAATAAATTGATTAAATGTAATGTGTTTTCTATTAATTACATTTCAATATTGATTCTTACTTATCTATTCTTGGATTATCATTATATAAATGGAATGTGTGTTTATTCAATTAAATTTATGTATTTATTATTCTTATTGATCATGATATATTCTTCTATACATAACCCTTACTAAGAATTTGAACTCACCCCTATTTTTTCCACAGGATATAAAGTTGAATTATGGGAATGAGATTCAAGGATATCAAGATTTTACTTCTGTTATGACTTATTTTACTATCTTAATGTAAAATGGGAATCATGTATGTATAAGATTTTCTAAAATTACTAAATTGGTTGTTCCTTTGAGATGTCATTGTAATCATGTCAATGTAATAAATTAATGTGTTGTCTTCAGGCTTCTTGGGTTAGGGTCATTATAATTGGTATTAGATAAATTTTGGGGAAACCATGGGATGTAGATATAAGTAAGAATAGATTAGGAAATATAACCCTATGAAAAAAATTGATGATAAATATAAAATAATAACCAATTTTTTAGTAATATATAGATTATTTGGTTTTTCCAAGAAATAAATCCCATTCTAGATACAATAAGTTTACGTGGTTCTGGAATAAATTTTCCTAGTTATAATGACTCCAAAAAGAGAGTGTCTTTCTTGACTCAAGTGTTACCTGGTACCCAATAATGGGAATTAATACAAAACATGTTTGACAATCAATGGGGATATTCTTAGGATAATTAAAATTTTCTTTAAATATCATTATGATGTATTTGAATATAAATTTTCACCAAAGAAACCAAATACTGGGATTCTGAGATTAGAAGGCCATAAATTTTAATTTATTCTTTGTGTTATACCATATTTGGAATTATAAATTATAATTAAAATTCCTAATAACATGAGAAAATATGGTATATGAAAATGTTTATAAATGGAATCAATATTTAAATATGGATTCAATGATCATAACTAATATATAGATTTCTTCTCCAAGGAATCCAATATATCTAGTATTAGAAATGAATAGGTTATGGATATATTAGGGAAATTTAATTAGCTGTGACACATAACCTTGTTCGTATGGAGAAACTAGATTCCCTATGAGACACTGCTATGATAGATGACCTTATATGATATAATACCCCAACATTTTGGTGGACTACCAATCCAATTGTAGTTGATCAATTGATTAAGAATATGGAGAAGGTATTTATGGCCTTAGGAGAAATGAAAATGAAATGGTTACACATGGGGTGTATTTTATCAAACACGATGTTTATGAATGGTGGTGAATGATCCATAATAATTTGGTGGAATATGATATATAACTCATGGAATGGAGATTTCTTATGAAGACATTCATCGAAAAATATTATCCTCATGAGAAATACATTAAGGTGAAGAGAAATTTACTTAGTTTAACGAAAAATGAAGAAGAATGTTTTATGAAATTAGATTATACATTTATAATGTTCGATAAAAATGCAATAGATTTCATAGAAAAAGAAGAATAATAGATAGACCATTTCATTAAAGGGATTAATCTATGTCTCTAAAGGGCATTGTTCTCTCAAAAGTATGCTTCAAATGATGAAAGTTTTATATTATCTCAATAAAAAAGGAATTATCCAATTCTTATGGATTCAAAGTGATGAAAGAGAGTGAGAGGATGAGGGATGAAATAATGGATAAAGGGAAGAAGATAAAGAAGGATATTACCACAAGTTATAACTGTAGAAGCAATCATTTGGGGAAATTTTTGAAGGGATTGAGATTCTATTATATGTGTAGAGAAAAGTGTCACTATAAAAAAATTAAAATGGAAGAATGAAAACACTGATATTAAGTATTTTATCTATAAATATATGGGATATGAAGGAATAAAATTTCAAGTGTGTTAAGGGATTATACCTCAGAGTAAGCTAAGGGGTCATGGGTAATGTTATATTATTTACATAACCAAAGTGCAATGATTAATGTTTCTATATCCATGGAATATTTTGTAAAAGTATTTCATTGATGATATTTTGGATATAAGAAAAACTAAATGCATAAGGATTGTGCGGAAGAACATTTTATTATAGGATTTGAAATAATGTACTGAATATTACAAAGAAAAGTGATTCAGTGGAATGTTAAACTTCTTGGAAAAAACATGATTATGAACCAATAATATGTTCTTTATGTTGAGATAATTATGGTTGTATAATAGATGATTGATAGGGATAATGAAAATTGAATATTATTGAATAAATTGTAACTAATTAATGACTCATTGGAACAATGGTTATTCTATCATTGATAGAGTCTAAACAATTTTGGATTTTATGAATATACGAAATAACATTTTTTACAAAAGGAATAAGGAAGCATGATTGTTTTAAATAATTTTTATTATAATAAAATTTATTACCATGTTCTAAGATAATACAAGATAAAGGTATTCACATGTTTAGTATGTGATTATTTAGAGCTACTTCATGTTGTTTGGATTAAAGAATAGTTCAGTTTGAAAATTCAATGACATTACAATGTTTTGGATCTTTGTATTTGGGATGGAACATAAGGTTAACCATGTATGAAATGGTTAATACTTATATTTGGACAAAGTTATAGATATTAATTTATTTCTTCACTATATGATACAACATGTGGTATGAGATTATGCATAAATAGACCAAGGAAAAAGGGATAATATTGTTCTTATAAAATAGAAACATATCATATAAGAATGATTCCTAATATTTTTATAGATTTAAAGAATCCTAGACTCTAGGGAATGTGAATTGAAATAAAAATTAAATTCTAATATGATCATTGTTGATGATATCAATGACCTTTTTTCAGACCTTTAGTTTATGGATTTTTGATCATTAACTATCTTCTAAAAATGTTCTCTATTTATCAACCTAATTATTTGTGTGTTGAATTTCTCTTCAATGTCAAATTTTTCGTTTCTAAACTGTGTTCCACTATTTCGAAACCTGTTAATGTTATTATTCTATACACATTTTTTACTTCTCATTATATATTATTAATAGGATATTTTATTAACCCTTTTACAATGTGGGTTTTTAGATAATGTATTTTCAAATTTCATACCCTTGGTTTCCAAGAAAATGTTTAAATTGTGATGAATAAGTTTATTTATGTTTGGTATAATTTAGCACCCCAATTCTTTAAAATAATTTCTATTTATAATAATTTTAATTGATCGCTTTTAATTTACATAACATAGGGTTTGAACAAAACAATATTTATTCATGGATTGAAAACATAATTTATAGTTAAATTTTAACACTTTTATAAAATTTATTTGACTATAGAAACTTCATTCTTTAAATTTGAGAACCAAAATTAGATTAGGATTTTTCTTGATTTCTATGAGAAGTTTCACCTTCTATATATAGTAAAAATTAATGAAATTTTATTGAAAAATAATTATTTATTTAAATAATTTGTACTGTCAAATTGAATTCTTAATTGTATTTAATTTCAAATTAGTCAAATTATAGATATATTAATTCAATTTAGGGTAGTGGAATCATTTTTTTAAATTTTTTATATAAAAATTCTAAACTTTTTTAATATTTTCACTTAAAACCATATTTCCCATCACCTTTAGGGGATTAATATTAAATTAAATGTTATAAATTAGAAAAGATAAATTTATCCAAATGGATTTCATAATTGGAATCATAATAGTTTATAATTTATAATATGTTCAATTTACTTGTTCACTATAATTATTAGTGAAAACAGTTAATATTAATTATGATGATTAATGGAAAAACGAGTTCACTTAGTAGTTTAACTTAGAATATAAGTAGTAATATGTCCACCCAACTAGTACAACACACATCTAATATTAATATTTATACCTCTAACACCTTATTATATATTTATATGAGTTATTAGGGTTCTATTCCATGAATGTAACCTATACAACAAGTTAAGTAAAGAAAATTAAAACCTTACTTTCCTTTTATATTTATAAAGCATTGAGATAGGAAAAAACATAATATTTTCAGTCATAAATATTAATTTTAATATTAACTGAGTTTTTTATCATGATAATTTATTTTAATTATATATATTAAATAATTACATTACATTTTTAATAAACACTGATGCATGAATTATTTATTTAATAATTAACTATAATAAATGAAACAAAATATATTAAAAGTGAAGTAAATTGAATGAATTATTTTCTTCAATTAATTTTTTAGATGAATATATCATTTTAAATAGGTTTAAAATTAAATTGTTTCAATTCCATCATTTTCATGATGCTTTTAAAATAAAATTAAACAAATAACGTCAAATTTGACATTAATGTTATTTTATAGTAAATGATATATTATTAAATGATTTAAATTGAAACAAAAACCTATATTATTCCAAACTATTTTTAAATATTAATAATTATAAAATATTTTCAATTCATTGACCAATGTACATTTTATAGTGGACACATTAAACCCAAAATTTTAATAACATTGTTACCATGGTTAGGGTTATGGAATGGTTTTTGTACGTTACATGCACTTATGTTAAAATTAATTTATATCAAACATGTTATGTATAAGTTATTATTACATATAATATTTATAATAATTAGGTCTATTTAACCTAATAAGTATCACTTTAATTTACCCTTAATGAATAAATTACCTTGGTTAGAAAATGAGTTACTTTAATAAAAACTAAAGTTGTAAAAGTAGGGAAACATAAATGTTAAGGAACAACATTACAAAAATGTACTTATTTGTGTGTTATATAGATTTTTTTAAATTATAACCTCCATTATTATTCAATTTGGTATCCACATGAGGTAAGGGAGACCTTAAAATAGTTAATACCTTTGTGTATTTATAATAATTCCACTCCTCCGCAACTATAAGAATGCACTCACCCCACCCTCTTCTTCACACTCCTCAAGCCATTCAGATTGACCAATATATTCAAAAAACACTCCAAAACTTACCTCCCCTAATAATTTAAGAATTAGTTTTTTAATAAAGTGAACCATTTAATGTTTTAGTGCAAATATAATGAGGAAATCTGAAGAAGAGGAAATGATGCTCAAAATGAGTTTTTATTTTGATTTCCTTCTCCACATCCTATAATTTTTATTATATAATGATCATAAAATAACCTCAGTATCATACATATATTTATGCATTTTTAGGTTTAGGGTACAACTTAAAACACAAAATACTATAAATAGGTTATGAGATCATCATTCGTGTGTATAGCAGACTACTGTCTCACCTTTTGATATCATTACTTTTTTCCATTACCCCCATTAAAGGTTGGAAATAATGAATGATTTTGTAAAATACAAATCGAGATTCCAGTAAACTGGTTCTTTGAGATAGTTTTTATGAGGCCTAAAGCATCCCTTCATATACAATAGAGGCTTCTGATTAGTAGGTAGGGCCTAGGTTATGATAGTGGGGAGACCATGCCCTTATATCAGAGTAATGAAAAAAAAGAAATATAAAAGAATCATACACGACAATAAAATAAAAATATTGTGTAAGAAATAAATAAATTGAAATATAACATGATATAAAAATAAATGAAATATATATATAAAATCATGAACATCTATTCCATACATGAAACAGTAGTCACCCACTAGGCTGACCATATAGATACAATAGTACTAATTAAAAATTAAAAGTACATGGATATACCACTAACTCTTAGCCAGACCATATACTTGGTATCTATAAATTATCGAAAAACCCCCTCCTGATTAGAATAACCCTCACATGCATATTTTATCAATCATTATACATTAGGGCATAGCCCTATCCACCATTCTTCTATTCTCATCCTGAAAAGAAAACATATGGTCTTCACACAAACACACGATATAATGCACATGAAGGGTAGAGAATTAATCTATGTAGGACACCCTAATGATGAAATTATAAAAAAATTATGCCTTATGTTCATTCTATTTCAATAAGATTGACCTTTTTGAGACTCAATATAAAACATAATTAATCAAATAAATATAAAACCACAGAAAAACCATGGGTTTAAAATATTTCTCAACTAGAAATGTTTCACCATGGAATTCCATATTTATATTCATACATATATATATATTCACATACCTATAAATATATATATTAATAGGAATATTCACAAATAAAGTGAATGATATATCATAAAACCAATTACTAGTAGTTCCTTGGGTCCATAATCCTAATTCCATGGTCATCCTCTTACATTGAATTTAGGTAATGTTCATTCCACTCAATCCATGATTCATTATCTTGATATATGGGTTTGTAATTTCAATAAAAATACACCTTTATCAGCCAATGGTAGAAATGTCTCTCAATAGGATATGTCACAATAGGGGGATACTCGTCCCAACCATGGTTTCAGCCGTACTCACCTACAATCACTATAACAATGGATTACATGGATATACATATGGAAATACAATAAAAGGCCAAGAGATAGATTCCATGAAACTGATATCATTTAAATCCAGTTTAATTTCTAATCCCTAGGTCATAATCCATAGTTTTTCTTAAAATTATGACTTGAATGAACCCTAAGGGTCTTACCCATACATAATCAGTAATGAGAGATCACTAGTGAGATGTCACACCCACCCCTTGAGATCAAGATATGGATTTCATTTCCAACATTAGTCATAGGTGTGAGAAACGATGCTCAAACATAATGAAATGGAAAACAGGATCATAAGATTGGTCCTAGAGATCACATTTCGAGACCCTCATCATATTATAATTTGAGGAGAGCATATTCATTCTCCAAAAGACAAGTTCTTGGAGTAAATAATCATACTCTATAGAAAACAAGTTAAGGAGATAATTATCATACACCAACAACCCCGAGTTAAAGAAAACATAATCATTATCATTTTACCCAGGAGTTGAGAAGAGAATAATCATCCTCATTATATAACAACTTGAGGAGAGTGGAATCATCCTCATCATTCGGTAGAGTATATTCATCAACGACTATCATTAAAAGGGACTCCAAGACTATATATCATATTAGTAGGGTAAACAATTGGATTATAGTAAGCACATATGGAAATCCCAATAATATAATAATAATAAATATATGCTCAATGGTGATGTCCCATGTAGTACCCCTGGGTATACTGGCAAACATAAGAAATAGCATGGCTCAGATGATAGATCCTAAGAAGAATGCCTGGACATCCCAATGAGAAAGAGAGACACCTCACATCAAACTCATTATCCACTAATGAATAATCACATTTGGATAATATCATTGCATATGAAATAACCATGTTAAAGTATTAACAGACGAGCGAGGGTGTTAGAATGCCTAAACCCACCACTACTATCATAGCCCCATGTCTTACAATTTCATCAAATATTCTAAGGCGACACCCGCTATGATATCTACACAAAAATAATGTACTAAATTAGTCCTAGTCAACTATCTAGGAACCAATAGGTTCCATTATGAAAAAAATAAGAGGCATACTAATTTTGATCATTGAGTAATACATATATGTGAAGGCATCCTACTTGAGATCATCAACTGGGAAGGTATGGGAGAAATCCTACATGGGATCCTCAAACAATAAGTGAATAAGAGGTATCCTACTAGGGATCCACAGAATGGCACATAGGTGAAGGGATCCTACTAGGGACCCCAATGTCATCATGTATGAAATGGAATCCCACAGGGGACCCTTGTTAATAGAGATAAGATAAAGGCATATTTCATAAGATCCTATATGTCGAAATGTAAGTCGAGGAATACTACAGGGGATCCTTAAAAAAAACAAATATCAAAACCTCTTAGGCCATAAATGAACATCTTACATGGGGAACATCCTCAATAGAAGATATATGAGGGAATTGGATATAGAAGATAGCCAATGGCCCATTTCAGATCAAGGTCTTACTCTTAAGAGAAAATTGAATATTATCATTGGAGGAAGAACCTCTCCATTTTTGGAAAGTTTGAAACACCTCATGGATTACTCAAAACTCTGCAAGGGTTTAACCATTTTGATCAAGGTAGAAAGATACTCAGAATAGAAAAATCATTGTTTCAATCCTGACTCATGGATGAAAAGATATGAAAATCCCAAAACCGTTAGAATTTGGAAGTACACAACATGCATATATACTAGATGACATGTACCCCCAATGCCCCACCAGGGTGTGTACTCCAGCCGGAAATGGAATTTAAAATCCCAAGTACATAGTGTGTCAGTCACAAACATGGAGTGTACCCTACATAAGATACCTTCACATATAACTCACATGTCCTAAAAATATACTACATCTAGTAATGTACATCTATACGATGTTCCACCCACACGTGGTCTATCCATTTAATTTACACCACATGTTCCCCTTACATGATCAGCCAAGATAAGTACTCAGCTACATGGATAAGTCCCAACACGCAGGGTGTAATTACCATACAAAGAATGCAATTCAAAAAATCTATCTTCCGAAATTATGAATAACACACAGTGTGTCCTATCAGAACCACATTCCATTTAGATGGGTTTTTTGGAATGGAAAACCATGAAATCACCATGAAACCCATGTTTTCACCATAAAATAAACAGATTGAACCTCAAGGGGGTCTAAGAAACTATAATAGATTATTAAAAATTGAAAATGATTAATATATATGGATATACAGAAAAAATAAAAAATGGCCTAACTTTGAGAAGAATCCCTTGAATCTTCGCCCATTTCAAGACTTCACAGTAAGCACACGACGATCCATCACGTCCAGAACACTACGACAAAAAACTTCTTCCCTTCTCTTGTATCTCTATCTCAACCTATTTTATCTCAATATCATGAAGGAGGAACCCACATGGGGGAATCCTCAAGATTCTGGGTGGAGGAATTAATGGATATAAAAGAAAAATAAGAAGAAGAAAAGAAAAAATAAAAAAGAAGAAAAAAGGGCCCCTGACCGGCCCCAGATCCCAAATTCAGTTTATGCTGCACCTTAGAAAACCTCACCATTAAAACCTAAATGGTAGACACAGAATATCAATCCAATTATCCATTATATAAATATGGCCAAATGAACTTTCCTGAATATATTAATATTTATTTAATTAAATTTTAAATATTAATTTTTCCACTAAAATTTGAATGGCTCAGAATTCCAAAAAAACTCCTGAACTAGGGTAAACAACAATTTATAGGAAAAATATAGTGTTTAGTAAAATTATTCGAGATCATAATCTAATGGAAAAATCTATTTCACCCCTTACAAGAATCTGAAATCACATATTCCAATTTCTTTTCAAAATTATCCTCCAGAAAAACACAGGACCTTATAATCTTCCCACCATAAATATTCTCATCCTAAGAAGACAGGTGGTAAAACTAGAATACATGATATAAACCTAAGAAACTATACAAACAATCTATCTTGACTATCCTATGACGATTATCATAGTGTCAGTAACTATATCCCACATAGAAGAAATTTAACTATGATTGCTCCAGTACTCCCCACCACTTGATTACACTTATCTTCATCTCAAAACTAATAATCAGTCTCAAAATCCAACAAAAATTCCAAAAAACAACTGAAAACGAGGTTCCCCTCCCTCAAACAATCAATTATGCACTCCCCACCATACGGAATAGCTTATACCACTCCTTTAGCGCAACCACAATAGGTTCCTTCTTTATGAGAGGAAAGACATTTAAAAAGAAATGACTCTTGATGTTGGTCTGTTACTCCCTTAGAATAATCAAAAAGATGAAAAGATAACAAAATATAGTCTTTAACTAGAATTATACTAAGATTCTATAAAAGGGCATGTGCATCTCTCTATGAGCCAAGCTCATAATCAACAAGGCTACACTCACCTTAAACCAACACCTGACACCATTTCTTCTAACAATGCATGTCCTGGTCCAACCGTAGGTCAGCTGTGTCACGTAACCTGATTTATTTATGATTTCACCTCTAGAATAGAGGGAAATTATTCACATTAACCACAAATATTGATGATCCATTCCTATGATAAGTCTTAAAAACATCGGTCTTTGTCACACCCACGACCACTCACTAATCTTGGATTTAATTGGTACTACTCACAACCAGTGTATACTTTTGTCATATGAATCTGACTCCATTGAGTCATCCATCATAATGCTAAGATGGTTGTTCTACATAGAATGATAGTTTCATTAATCTAAAGATGTGATGGAACTCTTCTTCAAAATCAAGAACCTCAACCATGCCATGATTTTATTCAATTTCCTCCCATCAATCAGTGTCATTCCAGTCACGAGCATCTACCAATGCTATGAAAATATTAGAAATAGTAGAAGAACTTATCGACCAAGCCATGAACCCAAAAATTACTTCCCATAAAAGCTATCCTTGAAAAATAAGCATAGTAGGTTCTTCCATATTATCCAAAATCATCTGCATGACTATATCACAAAACCCGAGCACCTATCATGCATTGATCTAAAAAAGAGTGTAGAACTAATCTCACTATATAAAAAGAAATTCATAAACCCCTGATAACATCTCCCACTTAGGATTCTATTAAAAAATGGGCATTGACCTTGAAGGGTCTGAATAAAAACTAAGGGCCTCTTGGGAACCCATCTAGTCCTAAATAAAAAGTCCCACAATTGGGTCACAAGGTCTCCCCACCTAGCTCAAAAGATCAACCTATCTAAAGAAGGAAAATAAAAAATTGTCCCAGGAGGTCAAAACTAAATGAATGACCTATTTGGGCTCGATCCTCACTGAGAATCCTTATAAATAATGACTTAATTTAAGTCATGAAAGGACCCAGAAGAGACACTAAACTAACTCTCAATTGGAATTAGAATATGGTAGTACCCACTTGAGGACTATTTCATGAGAAATTAAAAGGTACCATTCAACATCATACTCAATGATCTAACTAGATAACCAAAACCTGATAAAAACACTACAATGGGTAAAACAGAAGCGCATCATGTTCTCTATCATCCTACTAGCATCACTAGACCTCCCGTGTATAGATTTTCAATCAGCAACCTCACAACAAAACATTTCAACTTAGATCTACATAACCTTCCATCAGAATGAAATATATATATGTATGTAGTCACAATTTAATAGAACTCATTAATCAGTAAAAATCATATAGTAATAGGCCTACATGATGAGATTCGTACATAGAATATATGATGTATGATATGCCTCTTTACATTGCCGAAAAAGTGTCAAAATTCATTCCTGACTGCTTACCTATGGTCAATGTTCCCAGATTCCACAAAAAATCATAACATCCAAAAAAACATCATCTATAAAGGTGAAAATCATATACACCTATAACATTGCAGATCCAAACAACAATCCCATATCCCTAGAAACCACGACATCATACCAGAACAAGTATTCTTGAAGTACCATTCCAATATCCATCACTGGTCCCTAAACATTCCATTTAATCTAGTATACCATATCCCAAATATTAAATACCAGGAAAAGAATAGCTCTCATACAACTTTTTGATGTCCCAACCCAGATTTTTCTAAACCGGTTCTCCAAGCCAGCATGTTACGAGACCTCAAGTGTTCCTCCCTATACACAAGAGCCTATGGACTAGCAACAAGGGCCTAATCTGTGATAGTGGAGAGTCAATTACCTCATGTTATATTAATACTATAATGTAAATTACTATGTGTCATACACAGTAATGAAATAAACATAGCGCATAATTAATAAATATAGTGATGAAGAACAAGTTGTAATAATAAATGAAAACATTCTATTAAAGGATGGAGAACTATAAAATAAATATAAAAAAGCTCACCCATTGGGATAACCATAAAGATACAAGTGTATAAATAAATTGAAATTAAATTACATGGCTCTACTACTAATTCCCTAATATACAACATACCGGCTCTCTAGACACTATCGAACTGCACCATCCTGATCCAAAGAACCCACATGAGTAGCTCAACTTGATGATGAATATTTGGGCCTCAACCCTATCATTCATACATCTATGATCAACTTGAGAAGTAGACATAAGGTCTACACACACACACCCAGGTGCATGTCAAGGGGATATAAATAATCTCAATAGGCTACCCCAATGATGTACCTAAAAAAACACTACGGTATGTTCTTTCTATTGAAATACTATAATTATAGATGAGACACAACTGAAAAGATAAGTAATGAGAATAAATGTAAAACCATAGTCAAACCCCAGCTCCGTAATCCCATCCAACTAGACATGTGACACCTTTTATGACCATATTTATATGGGTAAACATGTATAGTTCCATACCTATACACATATAGAAAAATATGAATATTCTTGAATAATGTGAATGAAATATAATAAAACCAATTAGCAGTCGATCATTGGGTCCATAATCCTGATCACCTTGACATAATACACAAGGGAATTGAGATGGATGTTGTTCAATTCATGCCATGTATCATTAAGTTTATATTTTTGACTACAATCCCAATTTAAATATACCTTCTTAGGCCAACACTGGAAATGCATCTGGGTAAGCTATGTCACCATAGGGGGATAGTCAGCCTAACCCTGGATCGACCCATACTCCCCTCCAATCACTATAAAAATGGATTTTGGGGATGTATATATATAGATCCTATAAATGGGAATGATCTAGACACTATTCATATCATTCAATGTATATCCAGTCCAACGTATTATCCCTAGGTCTCGGTCCATGGGCGGTCATGACATTGCGACTCAGATAAACCCAAAGGGTCCAAACTTTAAAAAATCTATAAAAAGACCTCACTAGTGAGACTCCATTCCCACCCATAGATATATAGATGTTGAGGTAATTCTAAAATACTATCATAGTTGTGAGACATGATGGTCAACCACCTTGATACATAAATAGGGATAATAAGACTGGTCCTAGAGAGAACATATAAAGACCCGTTTGATATGAAAATCGAGGAAAACATAGACATCCTCTAAAAGTCATGGGATGTGATGAGAATAATCATACTCTATCTATAATTAATGTAGAGCATAATCATCCAACAAAAACCCTGTTTGAGGAGAGAATAATCATCCTCATTTAACTAATGATTTGAGAAGAACATAATCATTCTAATCATATAACAACTTGAGGATGTCAAAATCATCCTCATCACATGGGAGGTAGGAATCGTTAATGAGTAACTTTACTAGGGACTCTATGCCCTTATATCATATTACTGGCTCAATATCCAGATTCCATGAATCATCTCTAGAAATACCAACAATCTAATAATCATGTATATAGGCTCAACAACCAAGTACTAGGTAGTTCATTTGAATAAACCAGTAAACATATGAAATAGCATGGTTCATAATTTGGAACCTAGAAAGAATATAAGAGAATAAAAAATAGAAATAAAGATTACTTTAGGCAAGATCATCAACCACTATCTAAGAATAAACTCTTCATAACATCTCTACATGAGGAATATCCATGTGATAGTATAAACAAGTGAGTGAGAGTTCCCGAATGCATAAACCCACCACTACTATCATAACCCCATATCTTAGATCCTTATCATGATTTATAAGGTGACACTATCTACCATATATACCCAATCCTGATGTACTAGCTCAAGTTTGGTCAAACATCATGGAACCCACTAGGTCCCTTAACTCAAAAGTTGAGAGGAATGCAACTTGGGATCTTCTAGGAATGGCTATAAGTTAAGGAATCCTAATCAGGATCCCAAATGGGTAAGATAATCGAGGAATTCTACATTGGATACATTAATAACATGTCAAATAGAGGCATCCTACTTGGGATCCTTAAATGGTACATTGATGATGGAATCCTACCAGGGGTTCACTAGATCATCAAGAAATAAAAGGATACCCTGAGGGGAGCCTTAGAAACAAAAAGAATATAGAATCATTATACATGGGATCCTATAGGTCTAAACATAAGATAATGAATTATATATGGGATCCAAACAAAAAGTGGTCTAATAACCACTTAGGAAATAATGGCATATCTCTCAAGGGAGATGTCCTCAAAGGAAGACCAATGAGGGAATTGGTAATGGAAGATGGCTCATTTACCATCTCATATCAAGGTCTCACTCTTAGGAGACAACTAAATTTAATCATTGGAGGAAGATAATCTCCATTTAAAAAACATTTTCAATTCATCTAGGATTCTTTAAAACATCACAAGAGTTTAACCATTGTGATCTATGTGAAAATATACTCATAATGGATTACTCATTGATCAAATTATGACTCCTAAGAGAAAATTTACAAAAACACCAAAAAACATTTACACGGGGGAAGTGAACGACATGCATACATAGTACCCAACGTGTAGCCCCAATACCCCACCAGGGTGTGTACTCCACCCCAACATGGCATGTAAATGCATAATTACATGGTGTATCAGTTACCTACATGGTGTGTACCCTACACGAGGTACCTTCCCTTTTACCTCACATAGAATAACAATTTATTATTCCTGGTTGTGTATAGCTGCATAGCTTTCCACCCACACGATTTATGGACATGTACTTTAAATGGAATGTTCCCCTTATACAAGAATCCTGGATGGGTACTCTTCTATATGGATGATCCATATTACATGATGTGTAATTCACATACATAGAATTTAATTCATAATATTTATCTTCCCTGAATAGGAAGAACAAACAACATGTGTTCCTTGAACCACACACCATGTAGATGGTTTTTCCCAAATAGATAACCTAAAAATTTCCCCCAAACCCCCATTTTCACCCTGGAAGTATTAGATAAATTCTAAATGGGTTTTAAGAAACAATAATAGTGGATTAAAACAGGAAAATAGGTAATCTACATGGATTTATTAAAAAACATAAAAAAAGACTACCATTGTCACACTTATGCATGAAATGATGATATTTAATGAATCCATGTTATTTGATCTATGTAGCACACTTATGCATGAAATGAAATGATTAATAAGGGTGAGTCCTGATAGAGATCCAATGCATTGGGTAGATATTAGTATAATGATATGTCAAGTGCAATAAGGGTTTACTCATTCTAATTCATGTGAAATGAGGGTTTACTCTTGCTCCATGTGCAATGAGCCTTGGATCAAGATAATATCACGTTAAATGTTTATGCCACATTTCCATGTTATGATAATCACGCTATATCATGCCTTTATGTTCATGAATCTCTTATTCTCCTTTGATATGCCAATTTCCTAACATGTACTATATTCTTCATGTTATGCCTTGTTTACTGCCTTACTGGGCATTATAGATCTTTATTTTCTTATTCATGTCCTCAGGTTATCCCATACAATGTTAAGTACGAAGGATTGTGTGTGGTCATGTAAAACAAGTTCCCAATAATGTTTTGTGTTTCAGGTTTTAAGTTGTTATGCAGTGTTCCTAAGCCCCAAATAAACTTGACCTCTCAATATTTTATGTTTTATCAATTGAAGGTTTTATGTAATAAATTATGTTTATGTGTGAAATAAAGAGCATGGTTTTTATAGTCGGTATCAGAGGATAGGTTTAGTTATTTTTCGTATTAGCATTAGAAAAACCCAGTGAAGGCCTTTGGGATAATACTAAGTATAATAAAAACATCCCTAAATTTTTTTGTGTTATGAGTAAGTGGTTTATCTAGAAAATACATCCCTGTCAAGATATAAGCAGACATAGTTAGCTCTCGCACATATGTATCTAGGGGTAAAACCCGAAAACACTACTTTGAGCTGGACTCGAATGGGAACCAGTGCACTAAAATGGGCCTTGCTTCACTCTTGGTTACGAGACTCCTGTGGGATATGCGTTGGTAAATTCACAATCCTAGTATGAAACCCTGTTGATGGAATAAAAAAATTCTACTACTAATATATGTTGGGAAGTAGATCATGGTAAACATAGATTAAAGACTATAAATTCCTAATTTAAGGAAATAAAAGTAATTTATAAGTCATCCATTTTTTTATTTTGATTACCCTTTATGGGTTATACCTAACATTCCATTTATACCATCCATTGGCTGGTAATAGGAGGAATTGGGATAACAACTGATTCAGAGATCAATGTGACGACTCTTCTAATGTGATTCCTTATCAAATGTGAGTGAGAATCATAAGATTTTTCAAGATAATCTCTCACATAACTCATGTTTTGAATAGAAACATGGTTCCAGAGGAACATTCAACCCCCCTAAAAAGATCAAGTCATAATCAAGAGATTCATGAGACAAAGGCCTCTTACTTTTAATGGATAATCTAATCCCTCAATCAATGAAAAATGGATGATCTCCATGGAGAATATCTTCTCCAATCATAAATGGTATGAACATGGGAAGGTTATTATAGCTGCTTATCATATAGAGGGTGAATCTGATTGATGGTGGACATTGAGAAAAAATATAAAGCCTGATGAAGAGGTCAAGGAATTGGAATGGAAGGATTTCTGGAAAATGTTTTTCAATATTTATTTTCCTCACACCCTATGACTTAATACGGAATGGGACTTCCTTGCCATCAAGAAAAATGTTGACAAATCCATCATAGCATATGAGAAAATTTTCACAAGGCTTTCACGATATGCCTTTGGCTTTGTCATTACCCCCGAATGAAAGATTGTCCTCTTCTTTGGGGGGATAAAACATAGAATATGTAAATCCCTAGCGATCCGTGACGTCAAGAGCTATGAGGAAATTTTCCGATGTGTCCTCGAAGTAAAAAATAGAGATTTGAGAATCTAAGGGGTATCATGGGTATAAGAATCGTAAGGTGGAATTTAAATTTGGCAGTCTGATGGATAAATCCAATGGTGCAAAGAACATCCAGAACCCCACTTTCCAATGGTGCATAAAGAAGCACCCTAGAAATTTCTTGAAGGGGAGAGAAAATTATTTAGGTGTGGAAGAGAAGGGAACATGGATATTAACTGCCAACAAGAGAAACCCATGGATGCGAAAGAGGAGAGGAGTGATCTGTTTGACCCTCAATGCATTGTTCATTTCTTCAACAACTTAGAACTAGAGAACTTTGCTAACCAGTGCCCTAATCCAAGGGTTTTCAGAGGCAACCAACAACCTATAAGGCAGAAAGGGAGAGCTTTTTTCCATAACAACCACTGATGTGAAACCCAAAAAATGACATGGTGATAGGTACAATTGTTATTAATTGAATAATAGAGAACACACTTTTTTTATTCTTTTTCTATGCATTCTTTAATATCCCGAAAGTTTATTTGAACAATCCCAACACCACCAAAAATCATGGAAGTAAATATGTATATGAGTATGGAAAATGGGGAAATCATTGAATCCCATGAATATAACTCTTACCCTATCATAATTTGCGGATTTGACTTCCCAGTGAAACTCTTAATACTCTCTCTTGTGGAATTTGATGCAATTCTTGGCATGGATTGGATTTCCATATATAGAGCCAACATAAATTGCAGTGAGTGGGAAACCAATCTTCATATGGAAAATTGACCTTCAATTATGTAAAAGTGAATGGTGGGCGATGAATCTTTGTTAGCATCATCATCTCAAGAGTGGATATTACTTCCCTATGAGCATGTGTATCTGGATCATATGATTGAGTCCATGGAAGCAACCATCCTTGAAGACATGCCTACTATGAGGGAATTCACTGATGTGTTTCCCGGTGAATTGTCTAGTATTCCTCCTAGAAGAGATGTTGAATTCACAATCAATCTTATACTTAGGGAGTTTCCAATATCCAAGACTCCATATTGAATGGATTTTTTGGAGCTTGAGGAGATGAATAATCAACTATAGGATAATCTGGATAAAGGGATTATATGACCAAGTGCTTCACAACGGGGTGCATCAATCCTCTTTGTCAAGAATAAGGTTGTGTCAATGCACCTTTTCATTGATTATCATGAGCTAAACAAAATCACGATAAATAAAAAGTATCCTCTACCCCAAATTTATAACTTATTTGATCAGCTACGTGGAGAAAACTACTTTCCAAAGGGGATTTGTGGTTGGGATATTACCAAGTAAGGGTGAAGAAGGAGGATATCCCCTCGACTACTTTTTGTACAAGATAGAGGAACTATGAATTCATATTAATTCCATTCAGAAACACTAATGTTGCAACGATCTTCATGGACGTGATAAATAGAGTTTTTAGAGATTACCTCAACAAATTTGTGGTAGTATTTATAGATGATATTCTAATATACCACAATACCAAGGATGAGCATGAGGATAATCTAAGCACTGTACTAGAGAGATTGCGAAAGGGGAATATCTATGAAAAGTACCACAAGAGTGAAATATGGTTTAATGAGGTCTCATTCTTTGGTCATATCATCACAACCAATTGGATATCTGTGTATCCCTCCAAAATAGCTGCAATTGAGAGATGGATGAGGCCAACATAAGAAACATATATTTGTATATTTCTAGGGTTAGCTGAATATTATCTCCGATTTGTGAGATATTTCTCACAATTCCATCCTTCTTACAAGGTAACTCAGAAGGGAGTAATGGTTTCTTGGATTGATTACTACGAAGACAACTCCCAAGAGTTGAAAAGGAGTCTTATCACTTCTTCTATGATCACACTACCCAAAAGTGGAGATATTTTTGTGGCATTTAGTGATTCTTAGAACAAGGTATTTGGTTGTGTGTTGATTAAAAATGAAAAAGTTATTGCCTATGCTACAATGCAATTGAATGTTCATGAGAAAAGCTATCCAACACATGATCTGGATTTGTCTACAGTGATCTATGATTTAAATTTTTTTCGGTATTACCTCTTTGGGGAGACGTGTGAAATATATATGGATCATAAAAGACTCAAGTATATATTCACATAGATAGAGTTGAACATGAAACAACGAATATGTTTAGAGATGATCAATGCCTATGACTGCTCAATCCATTACAAGAATGGGAAAGCAAAAAAGGTGACGTATGCTCTATGTAGAAATGACCCAAACATTATATCATTGATGAGAACTGAAAGTGATAAAATCTTCTTAGATTTGATGATGATAGACATGGGAATCATTAATAATGGAACATCATCAATCATTTCACAAATTATTTCTCAACTGTTTCTTTTGGAATGGGTAAAGGATGCTAAAAAGGATGAAATAGGAATTCTGAAGAAAGTGGAAACTATAAAAAAATGGTAAATCCTTGGAGTTCAATTTTAATTAATAAGTAATTGTGAGATTTGGGAAAAGAATATGTGTTTTATAATATCCAGAGTTAATGAAAGAACTTTTGGATGATGTACGTAGTTCGAATTTCGCTATTAACCCAGGAAACAAAATAATGTATCGAGATCTCTGAGAGAATTATTGGTGGGATGAAATGAAGAAGGAGATTATTGAATATTCCTAAAAGTTCTTGGTATGTTAGAAAGTTAAGGATAAGAGGAATAAGTTTAAGTGGATGATGCAACCATTACCCATACCAACATGGGAATGGGAGAAAATCACCTTGGACTATGTCACCGGACATCCAAATAAATCCAAAAGAAACAATTCTATCTGTGTTATTGTGGAACATCATACAAAGACTACACACTTCATTAAAATTAGAGAGGATTTCTCATTAGATTAAATGGCACATATATACATTAGAAAAGTGGTATGGATTCATGGAGTACCATTATAGATTGTATCTGATTGAGATCCAATATTCACTTCTAGGTTTTGAAAGAGTCTTCAACATGCTATGGATACTGAGTTAAACTGTAGTATGACTTATCATCCTCAAACTGATGGCCAATCTGAGTGGACTATCCAAACACTTGAGGAAAAGATGAGAGAATTCTGAATGGACTTCAAAGGAGGATGTGATCAACATATTCTTTTAGTTGAGTTCTCTTAAAATAATAGTTTATATTCAAGAATCCAAATGGATCCTTATGATGCCCTTTATGGGAAGAGGTGCAGAACACCATCATGTTGGGATGAAGTTCAGGAGAAGAAACTCCTAGGTCCATAAAGGGTTGAAGAAATGGTGGAGAATGTTATGACCATCCAGAAGCACATTAAAGCATCTCAGATTCAATAAAAGAGATATGATAGTAATCATCGACGATAGCTAGAGTTTGATGTCAGAGACATGGTATTACTCTGCATATCAACATGGAAGAGAGTTATGAGATTTGGGAAGAAGGGAAATCTTAGACCAAGGTACATTATCTATTTTGAGATCATTTAACTCATTGAAGTAGTGGCCTATAAACTATCACTCCCACCAAACCTATCTCAATTACATGACGGATTCTATGTATCACTCTTGAAGAAGTACATACCCAACCCATCGCATGTACACAATCCAGAGGTGGTACCGTTGGAGAATGATCTCTCATATGAAGAGAATCCAGTGAATATCTTAGATCATAGGGAAAAAGTTCTAAAAAATAAAACAATGCCCCTCATAAAGGTGTTGTAGAAAAACAAGTTGTTTGAAGAGGACAAGTGGGAATCAGAGGAAGTGATGAAGCAAAGTTACCCACATATGTTTTAGATTGGGAAAATAAAATTTTGAGGGAGAACTTTCTTGAGGGGGAAGATTGTAATGACCCAAACTTTTATTAATGAAAATTACACTTGATCTAATTAAACATTTCAATATTTAAGATGGTTATATAACAAATAAACTACTTTGGTTTTATGATTTTGGACTTCAAAAAACTATTAAAAATTGTTACCGTTTCTAATATAGACATTGAAGAGTGATAACATGATTAGTAAAAATACAGGGCTTTAACAAATCTAATTTACTCAAAAAAAGGAAGCAATGGCCTCATCCAGTAGAACTAATTCATATGAATCCCTACTTTTGTAGCTCGAAAATGAGTTGCCGTCATTGGGATTCTCTATTGGCCAAGACCAAGATGAGCTTTACCACATTAATCTTGAACAAAACCGCCTAAAGGGAAAGTGGATGTTGATAGAAATTGCCACCCGAGCGATGTTATCTGAGCCACGCAAAGAGTCTGTCACCATCACACACCATACCCTTCTGTCTTATGAGGGTGTTATAAGGGGTTATGTAACAATAAATTAGCAATATGATTATGTGCATCATTTTTGTATAGAATAAATAATATACATTCATTTTATTATTGTTACTTTGTAAATAGTTTTTAAAGAAAAAAATAATATTTTTACTTAATATTAAATTGAGAAATACATTTTTATGAATTAATGGAGTCATTAATTAAATAATATTTTAAAAAAATATTATTAGTAATTTAATTTTTATTAAATATAAATTATTTTATAATTTTTATGAATACAATTGAGATTTTTATTAATGTTTGAAATCTATTTTTTCCAAAACCCGTGAATTTTTGATAAATGTTGGTTTTTATTTTAAAATTAAAAATTCACATATTTAGAAAAATATTTAGATAAAATGAATATTATTTTTTGAAATGGGTCTTCAAAATTATCTGACATTGAAAATTTTTAAAATTTTCTGAGACTGTGGAATTTTTGGGTAAAAATTAAATACCATTTAATTATATAATGTGTTTATGACTTTATAATGACCCAATAGTGATGTAATCAAATAATATAATTTGTATTTTCGGAAAATATATGTTTTACCATTAAAATAATTTTATTTTAGGTTTTTTTCATTTATTTTACAAAGCCTCAGTGGACCCTCCAAGACTTATAATACATTTTAACTTTTTAACTTGATTTCCTTGAGAGTGTGAATCAATCCAACTAATAAAGCCTAATATTTTAAGAAGATCGGCCATTGACCATATAAAATAATGGTTTCCACTACAATTTGGAAAAAACCAGTGGAAAAACTATGGGATGGTCTGTGGTTTTGATTAGTTTAATGTGTTGTGTCCAAATCCTAAATAATAAAGAATTCCCTCTCTTTTCTTATATAAACCCACTCAATCTCCCACTTCTTCTTCACTAAAAGCCTTTGGAGCTCATCCAAAATATTCCGTCATCTATCTAGAATTTTCCCAAGCACCCCAAGATCCCAAGAACCCTCTCTCTAGCCTATCCCAAACCTTTGGGATCACACTTCCATGTAAGGGATTTCTTCCTTTCTCATTTGTTTCCAAATTTATTTATATTGTTAGGACCTTTTAATTTCAATTAATAATTTTGGGGTATGATTTATAACCTTCCCCATACATCCCTACTTATGTTAGAATCATGATATACCCCTTTATCTTTCAATAATTTCTCCCATGTACACCCGTTACCATGCCAAAATTATGTAAGGAATTTCTCTCTCCTCATTTACATCCGAGCAACTGTTTTGTATTATGCATAGAAATTAAATTACATATGTTGGGAAATGTATATATATTACCCCCTTATTGTCCATTTAGTGTAAATAAGATGAGACACCCTTTTCTCTCACAACAACCATTTTTATGAACTCTTATGTCATGCTGTTAGGCTACCGAAACTGCATAGCAATTTTCCAAGCTAATGTCATTGGGTAGTGAATGCCATGCCCATTTCTCTATCTAGGGTATTCAACATTATGAACATTTACATGTTCATTATAAAGTCTCATTTATGAATTCCACATCCATTTGTCATGTAATAAACTAGGATGTTTAATGAATCAATGTTATATGATCCATGTGACACACTTATGCATGAAATGAAATGATTAAGAAGGATGCACCCTGATAGCACTCCAATGAATTGGGTAAATATTAGTATCATGATACATGTAGTAAAATGAGGGTTTAGTCTTGATAATTCATGTTAAATGAGGGTTTAATCGTGCACCATGTGCAATGAGCCTTGGATCATGCTAATATCATGTTAAATGATGATGCCACATTTTCATGTTATGATAATCATGCTATATCATGCCTTTATGTTCATGTATTTATTATTCTCCATTGATATTCCTATTTCATAACATATAATGTATTTTTCATTTTATTCATTTTCTACCCCATTACAGGGCTTTATAGCTCATCCTTTTCTTATTCATGTCCTCAGGTTATCCCATGCAATGCTAAATATGAAGGAATGTGTGTGGTCATGTAAAAGATGTTTTCAATAATTTTGTGTGTTTCATGTTTTAAGTTGTTATGAAATGTTTCTAATCCCCAAATACACTATACCTCTAGATATTATATTTTGTATCAAGTGAAGGTTTTATGTAATAATTTATATTTAAGTGTGAAATAAAGAGTTGGGTTGTTATATCTATGATATTATCTATGGATTTATTTCATTCTCAGTTTATTGATTAAATGGAATGTGGTTTAAGTTATTTACCTTTCCATATTGATTATTATTTATCTATTCATGCATTCATGTTATTTAAAAGGAATTTGTTTCATATATTTACCTTTAAATATTTATTATTCTTATGTATTCATGATAAATTCTTCTATAAAAACCCGTACTGAGCATTTTAGATCACCCTTATATTGTTTCTTTTGCCATTTCTATGAATATGAATTCATTGAATGAGTTTTAAGGATGCATATATTTTACTTTTTTTATGATATATTTTCATTTCCCAATGTTAAATGGGTATCATGTATGTATCTGGTTATCGAAGACTGCTAAATTGATCAGTCATTTAGGATTTGATTGCTTGTACTCATTCCACTATAATGAAGTAAGGAACCAGCTCTGGGATTTTGGGGTCGGGGTCATTAAAATTCCATATGAGAGGATACTATTCATGAAAAACTAACAAATCTACTGTTATTATACATGAACAAAAAATCTATATATATTATAAAAAAATGAATTTAATTATTTGAAGTCTGGGATTCAAAAATGAGAATATCTGAAGAAAAATTGGGGATTTTTTTTTCATTCATGATCAAAATATAAGTACAAGACTGAATCATTTAAGGATTAAAAAATATATTGAAATAAATGGTTAAATAGAATGAGGTTATTGAATGAGATATTTCAAAATGATAAAAAAATGGAAGATCAACATTGTTTTAGGACTCCAAAAATGGTATTTGGGTAGTTATATCACATGTTCTATTTAATTGATTAATGATAAACATGGAGATCTATAAAATAAGCTAAAGTATTGGAAATATAAACAAATATTTGATCTTGAAATCAATGTAGGATTAGGGATTGAATATAAAAAAATTATATTATGTTGTATTCATAAAAACAATGTATGTTTCCAAAGAAGAATATTAACTTGAATAAAACAAAACGTACTATTGAGAAACTAATGAAGAAACATATTAATACACCTACAATTATGCTCCATTCTTTTGGAAAGATAGATTAATCATAAAATTCATTTCCCATTGGAAATAGGAACACTATGGTACAATATCAAAAGATACAAGAAATAAAAAATTAATCCTATTACTCTATATTTCATAGATATTGTTTTTTTGGAAAATTACATGGGAATAAATCCATGTATTTCTCACCATGGAGAGAAAGTAGAACACCATTAGAGATGTAAATTTTTGTAATATAGTGGATCAAGGAGTCATAGAGCAAGAAAAAAACTCAAAATAAGTTAGTAGAATTATAATATTAGGAGCATAAAACATACCCAAAGAGGAACATGATTATAAAACATTAATGTATGTAAGTAAAAATTTATGGATAAGAATGTGTAGGCATTAAACCGATGGAGTGGTGAAGATTTATCAAAATGGAGAAAAATTGATTCACTGTTCAAATTATTAATAGTTGATATATATTCCACATGTTGGGAAATAAGAATATTCTGAAGGAAATAGAATATGATAGTAAAGGAATCATAATATTTGGAAATGAGGAAGTATTGATGGAAGTTCACTATGGGAAATATTATATTTAAGGAAAATTCATGAGTAAGGATAATCTTTTGATTTATAAAGGTATAATTTAGAAAATAATATGATTAAGTAAATTTTATGGATTTAGATATAATATAAAAATTTCCAATAAGATGTGTGTTTTGAACTGAAGGGGAAATCAAATTTTTAATAAATATTTAAGGATAAAAGGAACCCTCTACCTTGTTTGTAAAGAATTTTGTTTGGTTTCTCACTAAAGGTGATAAAAAAATTTATTGGAAAAAACATCTTGTGATTGTAAGCCAATAATCATTGGTTGACATGGTAAAACATGGATGCAAATGTGAAACTTCTAGGATTATACTTGATCACACTCGTACATGTGATTTTTACAAAAGGGGAAGATTATTCAGAAGTAATAATAGTTTATGGATAATAAATCTGTAAGATTTATTGAGTTAAATCATATTGATATTTTTGGGTAAATATCACCATGATTCATTTGTAGAAAATGGTGCTATATACTCTTTATTTAAGAATATTGAAGTACATCTTATTTGACGATGAAAAATCATAAAACCATAGAGAGGCAGCGATAATGGATCTTGTTTGAATTTTGAATGGAATGTTTGAAGGATTGTGGCGTGGTTTGATGGTTAGGGTAGTTATTTTGAATTTTTTGATCTGTAATGTGTCTTTTGTGGCTTTTCTATTGGTGCCCACTCACCCAAAGTGGATTCTTCAATAAAATAAATAAATGGATTGTGGAAAATTATATTATACAATACTAGAGGATAATTTAAAATTTTATTGGGAACAATATCATGAAATTTAAATCAGAAAATGGTATATATTTTACCAATATCCATAAAAAAATATTACCTAAAAAATATGGAATAATTAACGACGTTTTAATTATGATATCATGTAAAAAAATAGAGATAATATTAGGATACACCATATAATCAACAATATGGATCAAATAATGCTATGTGATAATGAATTATAAGAGATATTTTGAAGGAATAAATCTAAATATCCATCTATATTAAAAATAGTGATTTTTGTTTTTATGTAAATAGACAATTTTATATGAGATGTGGAATCTGAATAAACCGGCATTTATTTATTTTTTCAAATTCTATAATTTTTTTTATTCTTAACAAAGATAAAATTATTCAAAATTTTTATTCTTAAGTAGATAAAGGAATATGTATAGTAAATTTGATAAAGATAAATCAATATAAATTTTTCAAAAAAAATAAATGAATTTTTTGAATTCCCTCATTTTACTATGGTGGAAAGAAAAAAAAATCAATCAACAATTGATGAAATTATAGAGGAAATAGTTTTGAAAATAATCCCTGATAATGTAGTATAAGTGATTTATGATAATTCAAATTAAATCATATGTAATGGGGATGATATAATAGGTTTTATAATAGAAATAAGGAAAAGAAATGTGGATAAAATGATGAATGAAATATTTTTTGTGATAAGATAACTATAATTTAAATTCATAGAATAAATCCAAAATAACAAATAAATCTATTATACTAACTAAATTAATATTTTAATTTGGATAATATATATGATAATTTTTTAAATTCCATGGATGAGGAGCTTGGTCATTTTGAGAAAAATCATACAAGGGAGATTTTCTTGTTGATGGATTAGAAAAATCTCATCAATAAAAAATAGATTTCCTAAAAAATTGAAATAATAGGGATCAGTGATTAAATTTTTTTTTTGTAATGGATAGTCCACAATTGAAGGAATAAAAATTGATTAATTGTGTTAACCCAGAGGATGATTATAAATGTTTTATATATTCTTGGCCATCATGGTTTAATAATAATTAATTGTATTCCATATTTATATCAAATTATTATCTTATTGGAGTTATCAATGAAGAAAAATTCATTGAATAACTACACAAAGTTATCATAAAATGGGATGACATCAAATTGTGTTCATTGAAAAAGGAACTTATAAACTAAGTTAATCACAACGATATTGTTATTAGAGGCTTTATTATATTTGAAAAAATTTTATATTAAAACATAGATGAGTCAATCACAATATTTACATAAATAAATAGTATGATAAAATGATGATAATGTTCATTTATAAGGAATACATTATATTTATTGCCCCAAATAAATCTTAAGGATGTGATTTCTTTGAATTCACAAATAGTAGATTTGAAATGTACATTATTGGTGAATTCGTGTTTTCCCTAGATCATAGTTTACTCTAGGAAAGAATGGTAATTACAGGTATCAATCTAAATATACAAAGAAAGTGACAAAAATCAATCATTATATATAGAAGTTTAGTTTGAACCCCCATTTCTAATAAGATGAAATTGTTAAGAGTTTATAATAACAAGATTTTTACAATTATAGTTTTTATAAAAATTATTATGAGTTTATTATATTTAAAAACAACATAACCCTAAGATGTTTTTTTCCACGTGTTAAGTGGAATGTTATCAAAATAATTCATAATAAAGTCTCATGCTTTGTATAGAATGTATACATTAATTTATCAATGAAATGGAAGATTTTGGATTTCTCAACCATGGATCAAATTTTTTTTATTACGATAAAAATTTCAATTGGTCTGGTTCAATAGATTATAGAAATGAAATTCAAGTAAATTAATTCTACCATAATTTTTTGGGTATTTATTATTTACAAAAGAATCTATATAAAATATCATTTATAACTATATAAGATGAATATATTTTTGTTAATAATGATTATAAAAAAATTTAATGGATAATATAATAGCTTGAAGACATTACTGTTGAGGTATGTTATTATATGGAAAATAAATGTGGTAACTCGAGTTCTATTAAACATATAAAAAATACTATACATAATTTAGGATAGTGTTTTATTGAGATAAGGTACTAAATTATTAAAGGTAATGTAATAAAAGGGATATTAAACTTTTTTTATACTAATATAAGCTTAAGATTCATTTATCATGGAAGAATTATTATCAAAAGAATTTTTGGAGAAACATGACTTTTCTCTTGATTTTGTAACATATACATCCACATTATGGTTTATAGAAGGACCCCTACTGTCCTAAATTTTTTTCTGATTCCATGATTTTTGAAAACTGTCTCATTTCATGGTATATTTATCTACATCATGAATATTATGTGTTAATTATTATAGAATATGTTTTTAAGATCTTCCATATATAATTATTAAAAAATAATGAGAGAGATATCTATGTATCCCATAGGGAAAAGGTTTCCCACATGTAGAGATCAAACAATTAGAGGGAAATACCATTTTAAGATGTTTCTCACAAAGCATGGGGAGATGACTTATGAGATAATATTTAATTATATTATCATAGAGTAGTTATTAAGAGGGTTAAATTTTTAATATTTGAAAAATATTATGAAGTCAAAAAGTTGTTCATAAAATATAATTTTTATTTTACACATGTTTCACATATATATTATATATCAGATGGGATTATTGTGATTGGTTTACATTCAAATAATAAACTATAAATTTGTTCTCAGTCATGATAGGGATTTATACTATATGAGTTTTAAATGGAATTGTACAGTTTTTTAAGTATTATTTCTTAACTAAACTCGGTTGTATTATTACAAAAAAGCAAGTAATGTTTATTTTGGGTCAATTCTATTATAAAAGTAAATTATAAAACCTTGAAAAAATACATTAATTATCATTATAAATTTATTAAATATTATTTTTTTGTTTTATAGAAGATTATTATATGATTTGGTTTTGAGAAACAAAATCTTATCATAGTAATGTATATTCTAGCATGGTTTCCATTATATGGTTAATAGAAATAAATGAAGTATAAGGGTTGGTTTAAAAGAACCCAATTATTTCCTAAGGTTCATATATTTTAATTTATAAAATTTATTAGTTTAAATGTTTAAATAAGGAATAATACGAATTAACATTGAGGTCATGGAAGTATCTAGGGTGTCTTAGGATGTTTCGTAATTCAGAACCCAGCTTTTGGGTTGAAAAAGGCCTGGCACACAGTTGGTAGAAATCCTACGGGGCAGGATGCATTGTTACGTCTAACCATGTGAGGTTGGAAAATGTGATGATACAAGCATCATGATTAGTTAAAAACTGAAATTTGAGGTGCATGAACAAACGAGAATGTACGAAATTTTTACAGTGGATTGAGACATGGTTTGTGAATGGTTAGTCAAACCATGTGAGAAAACCATGAGAAGTGCCCCTTCATACAGAAAAGGGTGCATGGTTGGTGTACGGTTTGGCCAAACGTGTGGCCAAACCCTAAAACCCTATATTTTGGGTGAATTTATGATTTTTACCATTATTAAATATTATATTTCAACCCTAATATCTCATTCCTCATAAAGACGGAACTCTCTCCTTTTAGGAGCTTCCTTGGATGACTATTTTATGAATTGACAGATCTTCTCATTTTAAGCTTGGAATCAAGAGTTGTTCATATTGTTGGATCCAGATCCGTAAGATCCTAATTCAATTTTTTATCATTCATAGTATGGTTTGGTATCTGATATATTGTTTACGTGCAAGCTAATTTTCCCAATTATGATTCTCTTCATCTGTTCATCTATTTTCTCCCGATCTGAGTCAAATCTGGAGCAGATACTTGACGAGATGTATGCTATGATTTTATAGAAGGTAGTCTCATGATTTTACTTCAATGTTTAAGTGTTTGTATATATATATATTCCATTATTATGTGCACCTAATTACTGTAGTGATGACCTTGAAATGGATTTTTATCATTAAATTAAATGAATAGGTGACAACAATATAATCAATGAGACCACTGATAGTAATTTAATGGTCATAAACCTTGAAGTGGAACCGCCACTTGAATGTGTTGTTAATTAATAGGACCACCATGGGTGGATTTAACTCAAATTACCTTTGAGGTGTTCCACTACCCCTTTCCAATTAATGCTAATTGTTGAATTGAATTGTGAATTGAATGAGGAATTTTAATTGAATTGAATGGAAATGTGAATAGGAAATTGAGTTGATTAAGGGAAGGGGATGGATAAACATTCCTGTAGGTTTGAACCATATGATGGATTGTTTAATCATGAGCTACCGAATTCATAATGAAATTCCCACATGAGTTATATAAAAGAGCAGGCCTTAAAAAATTAGCTTATGCCTTCTTCCACCATTTGAGGTGAGATTGAAATGAGATATTCTTTGTGATGAACATGGAATAGTTAAATGTTATTGATTGAATTCAGGATATTGGTTTAATTCTTATATTCCTTGGGTGACACATGGGTTCTTATAAAAATTCCATGGATAGTCTCATTTGGAATATTCCATAATTATGCTTGAGTGAGACTTGTACTTCTTATATGGATTTCCATGGATAGACTCATGGGGTGGACTATTATATTCTGTAGTGATTATTAGACTCATTATATTGATTTCCAAGGATATACACAATGGAAAATTGATCTTATATTCCCTAGGTGACACTTTGGAACCCTTAGTCATCTTCCAAGGATGGACTCGAATGGAAGTGATGTTATACCACCACAAGAGTGATACCAGTATTCCTATGAGGAATGCATAAAATGGTCTTGTAAGGTGGTTGGTTCAGAGAAAAACATCAGATTAAGTATTTTTCTTATACATTATTGATATATAGGTTAGGAACATCTAATCACATATCATAACAGGGGATGCTGGGCTTTGTTATAGGTCTCAAGACTTATTATTAAATATGACACATTGATTAAATGAATTTGATAATAAATTATATAGAACTGATTGTTAATTCAATGATTTTATAGGATGGATAAAGAATGTATTATAGGATTGGTTTTCTTAAGAACCTATTCCTTATGGGTTTTATACTTTCATTAATTCCATTACATATTCTATTAATTCTTACACACTGTTTTTATTATATATTCACTAACTGGATGCCAATAGACCATGGGTTGTTTCCTACTGGGATTATTTCTCACACCTTCTTCTGGCTGGTGATGGTACCCAAAAAAAATATTGGATTTCAGGTATGGATATAAGAAAGCACCCTGCCACAGATTTGTGATTTCTTCATAAGAGTAGGGTAGGATGGGAACGAGTTGATGATCGAGGTGCTATCTAGATACCTTTTTTGGATTTTTGTTAATTTTTCCACATATTATACATATTCTCTATATACCTATCTTGTCTCTTTTGAAGAGACATGACATATCATCTATATATGATATTTTTTTGTAATTTTTTATATATTCCACTCCTATCTATTTATCAACTCTATGATTATTGAGATGCTTCCGCTATTAATTCTAATTGATATTCCATTGTGTTACACTCTGGTAAGATGGTATTATAACCCTAAAATCACACCATATGACCTCTCTACTAGTCAAAATCCTCTAGAATTTTGAGAGATGTGCTTGAGACTATGTGGCCAACCGAGCATGGGGAACCTTTAGTGGAATCTAGGTTTGGGATATTATAAATTGTTACTAAAGGGTAGAATGTTTATTCACAATGGTGAATGGGATATAAAAGTGAGTTGACATAGACCTAAGAATCATGGGATGGGTGTTCACATAAACCATATTTTTAGATTATCTCTAGATAATTAGGGAACCCACACTTCATCAAAACCGCTGTTTTGCGTTACTTTCCTTTGAATCCTCGATTGCAAAGATTATTCATGTCATTGAAAACTGCTGCACACATGAAGTGGCATTCTGTAGATAATAAAAATGATGGGTTAATAGGACATCCATGAGATTCCCAATCACTGAAGACGTTTGATTCATTATATCTCAATTTCTCAGTTGATCCTAGGAATTTTCGATTGGGATTGGCTGCCGACAGATTCAACCCATTGGGGACTTTGAGTACCAATTATAGCATTTGGCCAGTTGTTTTGATCCCTTATAATATACCTCTATGGATGTGTATTAAACAAACATATTTTATCCTTTCAATGATTATTCCTGGAAAAAAATGTCTAGAAATGATATTGATGTATACTTGAAGCCTTTGATTGAAAAATTGCAGGAGTTATGGAGCAACGGTGTTGAGAAATTTGATGCTTCTTCTAAAACAATGTTCAAAATGCATGCTGATTTAATGTGGACCATTAGTGACTTCCCTGGGCTTGGGAATTTATCTGGTTGGAACACTTACACGGGTTTGGATTGTCCCATTTTTAACGTTGGTTTTGAGCCCAAACGGCTACCTCACATTAGATAATGGTGCTTCTTGTGTCATCGAATATTTCTCCGTGCATCTCATAGATTTCGGCTGAACAGATCAAAATTTAATGGTTCAATTGATCGTAGACCACCTCCAAAGTTGTTAAATGGTTTTGAAATATTGAAACAGCTTGAAAATGTTGAAACAGAATTTGGGAAGCTTCATCATTTGAATGATAGCAGAAAACGGGTCCGAAGTGCATCGTCAAGTGAAACTGGAACGCAAAAATGGGAGAAAAAAAGTATATTCTTCAAACATCTGTTTTGGGAATTTAATTTGTTGTGGAATAATCTTGATGTGATGCATATTGAGAAGAATGTCTGTGAAAATTTGATTTTCACATTACTTAATGAGCATGGAAAGTCGAAGGATCATCTCAATGCTCGCAAAGACTTACAAGCAATGAACACAAAATGCGATCTCTGGCCAGATGAGAATGAAAAGTATCCTCTGACAATTTTTGCAATGAAAAATAGGGATAAAGATACATTATTTTGAATGTTGAATAATTTTAAGGTATCTGATGGGTATTCATGTAACATCTCGAGGTGTGTTGACCTGAAGAATTGTAAGTTACATGGATTGAAAAGCCTAAATTCACATATTTTGTTACAACAGTTACTACCATTGGCATTGGGTAGATTATTACCTGAAAAAATTACTGCTGTTTTACTCCAGTTCTGCACATTTTTCAGAAAACTATGTGAGAAATCTCTACATTCATTTTAGCTTGACAACCTCCAAAAGTGGTTTGTTTTGACCCTTTGCGCAATGGAGATGATCTTTCCTCTATACTTTTTACTGTAATGATGCATTTAACTGTGTGTTTGGTTGAGGATGATAAATTAGGATGCCCCGTTAATTATCGATGGATGTATCCAATTGAGAGGTACTTTATTTATATGTTTTCCAGTTAAGTACACCATTTTTGGTACTTAATTAAATTCATAATTATGTTTATTTTATTTCACAGATATCTTGGGCATTTGAAATCATACGTGAGAAATAAAGCTAAACCATAAGGCTCAATTGCTGAAGGCTATGTGGCTAAGGAGTGTCTTACCTTTTGTTCTCGATACTTGGATGATATTGAGACAAGATTTAATCAAGTTGGACGTGTTGACGACACATCGACTAAATACCAAATATATCAGAAATCCAAAATATTTCCTACTATTGGCCGATCAGTTGGGAGGATCTCAAATATGACACTGACTGAATTGGAATTACTATAGGCACATAGAAATGTGCTGCTGAATAGTGAAATTGCAGATCCATTTATTGAAGAGTTGAGGATACAAACAAAGAGATGAATGAGAGGCTGAACATGGAATGAGAAAGATATAATGAAAGTTGTAAATAAAGAGCTTGTAGAATGGTTTGCACGACGTGTAACTTCAAAAATATTGCAATAAATACAAATATTAGTTTGGCACATACATTTTGTAAATCTAATAAAGTATATTTATTTTTTTTAGATCATGAATACTGATACTCGAGCAGAGGTGTAAGAAGATTTGAAGTTTCTTTCTAGAAGTCCTCTAAAATAAGTTAGAAAGTTTGATGCTTATAATGTGAATGGATTTAGATATCGTACAGTCAATCGAGAAGTGGGTTTGAGAACACAGAATAGTGGTATATTTACATTTTCTGAAGTGGAATACTATGGAAAGCTGCATGATATTATCGAATTAAACTACCATGGACATTTTTTGGTTGTTTTATTCAAATAAAAATGGGTCGATATTATCAGAGGTGTTAAAAGAGATTCCTTGCAATTTACTTCTGTGAACTTATCTCGCTTGATATATGTTGGTGATCATGAACTGCATGATCCATATATCTTAGCATCGCAAGAAAAATGGTATATTATGTGAATGATGTTGCCGATGAAGGGTGGAGTGTAATTTATCACGTAATTCAAAGCGATTTGTATGATATGGGTGATGAAGTGGAAAATTTGACCTCTGAAATTGAATTTAATCAGCAATAGGAATCAGAATTATTTGTCCATCATCAGATTGAAAATATTAGTCTAAAAAGAATAAATGAAGTGCATGAAGAAATGGAGCAGGAAACTGACATGATTGAAGGGAAAAATGATTGTACGTACAATTATTTATTTCTTTAGCAACCACTTGTTTCATTTCTGCAGTCATTCATTATCATTGTTATATATATTTTGTCTGTTAGTACTCCATATATTATCATTTTTAATTTTTTTTCTGCATAATTTTTTTGAAATATATATTCTCAACTTAATTTTATTTGATTAAATCACAGGAATGCCAAGGAAGAAGCGGTACATTATTTCATTCAGTTCTGCGACACTTGACGATCCATCTGGCTCCCTCCCCACGACATCTGAGGCACCAGCTACCGAAACCCCTGCACCATCTCTCGCACCATCTGTGGATGTACTAGTAGAGGCTGAGTCGTCGACTCCCCCTTCAAGAGCCTCAGTAGTGGGGCAGCGACGCGCCCCTTCCAGTTTGTCCCAGACATACTGGAGTGTCAATGCCATAGGTACAAATTTTAATTAAATAAATTTATTGAATTTTGTTTATACTAATTGTTTTCTCATTGAAGATGACAAAAATGCAACCGTGGAGAAAAAAAAATTTCAGATTTTTGGAATCTGAATGGCGAGAAGATTTTTGTGACATTTGATTCTTACAGGGTCCCTACGGATGATGCCGCGGGGTTACGTGGACAGATTCTAGGCCAACTGGAAGCGAATCCCATTTCCCTTCCAATTTCATATGACGATTGGATACATATGCCTCAAAGCTGGAGAAATGAAGTTTTTGATTCTCAAATAAAGGTAAATTTATTACATTATGGTTTAATTTAATTTCATGTTACTAATATGTTCAAAATGAATTTTTGTATACAGATGTTCTTCCACTTTACCGTTGCTGATGTGATAGCACGGAAGTGAACGTTGAAAAATCTAGGTAAGAAGTGGAAATATTTTAAATGGAGATTGTGGTGTGATGTCAACAATGCTTCGTTGACCGCGCTGCAAATGTATGAGAAGCTACCCAGTGGGGTACCAAAAGATCAGTGGAAAGTGTTTGTTGATAGGCATTGGGATCAGAAGCGGATGGTATTGAAATATATATATTATTATATTATCCTCATATTACATTTATACATGTATATGAAAAGGACATGACATTCAATACATCAGTATTAAATTGAATTTTATTTATTTCAGGATCTCTCAAGACAGAATGCGTCAAACCGAGCGAAGCAAGTCATCCCGCACACTGCGGGCTGAAACAGTTTTTCTAGAAGTCGAATGACATTGGTAATCTTTTAATTATTGAATTGTTGATTTATCTTTGATTAATGCAGTCACAGAGTTTAGGCCATGAGGCATCCAGAACTGAACTGTGGTTGGATGTTCACAAGAAATCAGATGGATGTTTTGTTAATGAGCCTGCTAATGAAGTTCGGGTATGTAGTCGATTTTTTATCATAATAACTTATTATTAGTTTTTACTGTGTTAATATATATTGATATTTTATTTATAGGTCAAAATTAATGAACTATGGGATTCCAATCTTGCGCATTCCTACTATGTCTCCCAGGATGACCCGGTTGATAAAGTCATTGGGAAGGAGCATCTTGGGAGAGTGCGTGGGATGGGTCTAGGACCCGTGCCATATGAGGTTTTTAGTAGGCCACTGTGGATAACTACTACATCTACTCCTGACTTTAGTCATCCCTTGCCCGGAGATGCTAATAAAGAGATTGTTTCTTTACGAAACATAGTTCACCAGCAGGGGGATCAGATATCTGCATTGCAGAATGAGTTGACTGAAATACTTCAGCTGATGATCAGATATGCCCCCGGTGAGAGTGGATCGATTGGTGGTATGCAGGTAAATCACAGAAAATAAAAATCATTTAGTTTTCTAACTTTAATTGGTTTTAAGTTTTAATATAAATATGAAACCGTATTTAATTTTCAATATAATGTTCTTACAGGTGACAGAACAAAGTGGAAATAAAGGTGGAGAGGGTGATGATGCATCATCGGACCCTGAGTAGTTGTATTGTTGATGTGTTGAAAAAAATGGAAATAGTTGGTTTGTATATGTAACATTTGTGGCACATAGTTGCCACCACACATTCTCATGTCCTAAAATTTCCTTGATTTCTCATTTTTCTTTTTATGCATTTTATTAATTTCTGATACTTCTTTTTATTTTTTCATTTCTCGATTGTGGTATACATCATTCCATTTAGGTCTGTGTTTTAATTGGTAGTCTAGATTTTGGATGACTAGAAGTTAAACCCATTGTTGATGTGTGGAACAAATTGGGTCATTTTATAGTGATCAAGGGGATAGTTTTGTGGACACTTTGTTGTGGCCCATTGTTGATGTGTTGAAAAAATTGGGTCATTTCTTGTTAAATATGAAATTATAAATAGTAATGAAAGAGTTCATGTGTTATAGAGTTAGATTTGAAATTCAAGTGGTGTAAAAGCATTATATAAAGTATTAAATGCTATCAATCAAAATATGGTGATAAAAAGTGACATTAGAACATATAAAGTGGTATCTAATTGAGGATATAGAAGAAGATAGCTTGATGGATACCACTGTAGTTATTAACTTAAGTTCTTTTTTCTTATATTAAGTTCTAGATCATTAGGTTTAAAGGATTTATTTATAACTAATTTCCAAGTTTTAAATTCACTCACTTAAAATCTATAATAAAATGAAGCTATATGTGAAAGAGGTTTTGAGATTAAAATAAAATTTAGATTTTTTTTAAGAAAAGTGATATCAAACATGGAGATATAATGAGGATTAAAGGATGAGGTTAAACTAATGTTAAACAAAGATAAAAGTTTAGTGATAAAATAAAAACTTTGTAGCCGAATACAACCCTCATGTGGTGAACAGAGTCGAGAGGTTTGGAGGATAATTTACATGCAGTTGTAATAGATCAAAGGTTCTAAAATAAAATCAATAAGAGGATGATTATTTATGTAGAGTTCCTTCATAGAGTGGTACTTTCTTGATATGACATGGTGTTCAAAGGATGAATTTAGAGTTCTTCCAGTTGGTTATTTATGGTGTTTCTGCCTCTATCATGACACAAGGACATAGAGGTCAATTTATAATGGTTCTTCCTTGGGTGACGTTATGCTGTATTTCTTTTTTCATATTGCGACCTTCCTCAATGATATTGATTTAATGATTTTTAACCATGTATCAGAGGGGTTGTACAGTGGATTGGATTTAAATTTTATGGCAAATATCTGTGTTTTAGGTCGATTAAGGTTCCCCTCATCTGTTTTAGGTCACCATATTATTTTTCTCCATCATTACACAACAGACATCATATATTTGGTTGAGGTTGAATATTTCCAAACTTATCTTCTATCTTTAGGAATAAATTGTTTGACTAGCCTACTAAGAACTTTTACAAGGGTCCTATATTATTATTTTTATATGTGTTTGGTTATGACTACATTATTACTCATGGTTATGAGGAATGGGAACTTAGGGGAACACTCTTTAAAGAAGAACAAAATAAATAAAGATAGTAAACTCGTTAAGAGTAAATTAGAAGGGAAAAGTGAGTCGCTTGTACTTTATGGGTTTTCATGATATTACTATGCGTTGAATGTTATTGATTGATAATTAATTATATGGATTAATTCTTTTTTTTATCATTTAAGAAACTCTTGACAATTATAATAAGATAATTTTTTAAAGATGGTAGTAAAAAGAATTTTTTTGGAAACTAGAATATAATAATTTATATTAAAAAACAATGAATTTCATATTTATGTATCAGTGTATAGGTATGAGACTATAAATGTTTGAGTATATAGAAATGGAAATCCAAGGTGGAACTTTCCCAATTGAAAGGGATTACGTAACCTAGATTTGACAGTCATCTCATGTTTGGTTTACTACCTTTGTGTGTGTGTTTTAGCTAAGCTGATCAAATTGTTTTTATTACACTTTTAGCAAAACAGTTACATGTTGTTTGTTGGGGTGTGATAATGAGAATATTTATCACTCCTACATGTAAACCACGGTGTATGTTTAGCCCTTATTTTTTCTTTTCATGTTCATCATAAGTATCATGGGGGATATGGATGAGGCCCAGTGTTCCATGATCGAGAAGAGCTACATGAGTGGTTCTACTAATCGGGATAGTGCAGTTTGAAAATGTATGGAGATCAGGTATGTTGTATAGAATAGAGTTTGTAGTGGATCCATGTACTTTTACTTTGATTTTATTGAGTACTGTTTTATTTTTATGGTCAGCCTAGTGGGTCACCAGTGTTGTATCGTGTTGTGTAGTTGTTCAGGATTTTACATCAATGTATTATTGATGTTTTTTATTTTTTAGTTGTGTACATCTTCAACATTCAATTACTTTAACTTTTTCATGATAATTATATATTTTCTATTGTTTATTAATTTTATACGAGGTCATAGTTCTCCAAATATCACCACTTGGGTCCTCGCTACTATTTGGTGGCATCTGGCATACGTGGAGGTGCGCTTTATCAATAGTAACCTATCGGCTCGGAGCATCTGTTTAGTGGAATCCAGTTTGGGATGTTAAAATGTTGTATAAATGGGGTTTTATCTTCCTATTATTTACTATTTATGATATTGTACACATGAGTATGAGGAATGTGTTGGAACCTTTGATGGATATCTGACTGATGTGTTAATAATTCTTTCTCTAACAGGAAGTCTTATTTTCCAGTGTTTCAGATTTTTGTCCTATTTTTAAATAATAAAGTTGTATATTATTTCTCATTGAGAGAAAAACATTTTTTTGGATGTTGTGATTTATTCTGGATATTCAGCTCTTGGTCATTGGTGGGAGGCCAGGGATGGTTTTTGACTCTTGGGTGGGGAATAAAGAGGACTCTCATGCATCATATTTGGAATGTAGGATTCACATCATATATATTTTCTAGTGTGTTATTTTACTGAAAAAGGAGTCCTTCGATCCTTCATAAACAGATAATTAACTTTCATGGAAGGTTATGTGGGTCTATGTTAAAACATTTTTTTGTGAGGCTGATGACTTTGTACTCCTACACAGGAGGTGTAGTGCTCTGGTTGGTCGATATGATATGTGATTCCTTCTTATTGATCCCCATGTTGGGTGTTGTTTCTCAGGTTGTTCTCAGATGGTTTATATTTCTGGTATTATCTATTTTTTAGGGCAGTGGTGCAGTAGAAGCAGAGAATTATTATTTTTATTCTGGGCAGCTTTTCGCGGCAGTTTTAACCGCCGTGAAATGTATATTGGCGGCGGTTTAAACTGCCGCTAAATGGTGAAAACCACCGCTAATGGTAAAATAAAATTAACATTTAGCGGCGGTTATAACCACCGCTAAATAGGAGCATCATGGATGCCTCATTTCATAGAGGTTCCCATGACTTTAACGGTGATTTTATGGCCGCTGGAATTTGAGTTTATTAGCGGCGGTTATAACCGCCGTGAATAAAGTGAATTCCAGGACTTGTAAAACCACCACTAAATTCAGGAAAACTGCCGCGAAATGAGGCAGCTACGATGCTTTCCTGAAACTGCCGCTAAACACAAATAACCACCGCTAATAGATTGGAGACGCCCTATTAGGCGGAGGTTTCTGTAAACCACCGCCAAACAATGTAGCGACGGTTTAAACCACCACTAAACGCAAAAAAACCTCTACTAAATGACAATTCTATTTTAGTTCCATAAGACATGTTTCCCTATAGTGGATGATCACTTTAGGCACATTTTTTCAGATTGATTTTCTAGATATTCTCTAATGTGAGTGGTAATGTTCTCTATCGATGTTTTGTGAGGAGATTCACTAGTATCTATTCATCTATACAAGATGGATAATACTAAGATGTAGGAGCTCAAGAGGCAGCTAGAGGATTTTGAGGAAAAGGGTTTTTTGGACCCTGTACTTATCTCTGGGGTTCACCTATTATTTTTGTGAAAAGGAATGATATAAATCTCTGGCTATGTGTGGATTAATGGAAATTGAAAAATCTAATGGTTAGCAATTGGAATCCTCCAACATATATAGATGTTCTCTTAGACTTTATATAAGGTTCTTGAGTTTCCTAAAAGATTGGTTTTACATATGGTTATCATCATAATAATGTTATAACATCAAAAAAACCTTACACAACTTTTAATAGAAGGCATGGTCTATATAAGTATTTGGTTTTGTCATTCATTTTCATAAATGCACCAGTATTTTTCATTGCAATGATGAACTAAGTTTACCATCCTTATCAAGATTAACTTTTTGTGGTTTTTTTGATAATAACATGGTGTATTCTCACACTCAACAAAACCATTCCAAACATCTTAGTATTTTAATGAATTCACTGAGAGAGAAGAATTTATATGTTAATCTCAAGAATTTCCACTTCTAGATGGATCATACACACTCCATGGGTTATATTATCTCAGATAAAGGAGTATATGTTCACCTAGATAAGGTGATAGCTATAGTGTTCTGGGAGAATCCAAAAATGTCTTAGAGGTATGATGTTTATTGGGGATAGTTGGTAACTACAAGGGCATCATACATGAATTATCATGAATAGTAAAGAAAGTTACTAGAATAAATAAGATGGGGGTGATGTTTTTAAGGTCAGATGCATGGGATTAACCCTTTTAGGAGCTGAAATGGATATTGAAGTTTGCACCATCAATGATCATTCCTGTGATATACATGAGTTGCAATGTTTAATATGATGAATATGGTTTTGAACTAGGAGAAGGCCTTATACTGGGGGATAATTTCATGGAGTATGGGTATCAACCATTGAGGCCACATGAGAGGAACTAAATGATGCACAATCTCGAGTAATCTATAGTTACTGATGCTTTGAACTATTATAAACACTATTCCCTGGGAGATCATTTTTGGTGTACACAGACCAAACAATCCTAATGTACATATTTACATAGTGTGATATAAATATGATGTAGTTAAGGTGGTTTACAAACCAAAATTCTTTCGATTTTGACCTTACTGACACACCTGGTAAAAGAAATATAGTGGTTGATGCATTGAGAAAGAGGAATCAGATATAGGTATTTCAATAGGCCAGTAGCGAGGGGAGGATTATGGATTTATTCTTTGGAATGCACTTGGAGGTATTGGATAGTAAGGGTAATTGTTTTATTTCATCCTTAACTTTTTCCTCTACATTTATGGATAGATTGAGTATAAATAAGCTAATAGATTCCAAGGGCCTAGTCCTATGGGAGAGAATGGTAGGAATGACCCTCATTGTGGTTGGACCATAGGAGAGGGTGAAATTATGTGAGTAAATGGTTGTGTATGTGATCAAGTAGACATGTAGGAGGAGTTAATGTGTTAGATTCTTTCTTTATCATGGTAAATTCACCCCAAAATCACATAGATGTATCATGATTTACATCACCAATACTTATGTATGGGTATAAAGAGATATGTTGCTATTTTTTTCAAGATATGTTCCACCTACTAGAAGGTGAAGGTAGAACTGCAGTGACCAACCAGAATTTTAAAATTGTTACCGAATCCTAAGTGGAAGTGGGATGATGTTGTAATGGATTTCATGACCGGGTTACCAAGGTCATCTTAATAAAAAAATTAAACTAGGGTTTTTGTTGATAGGATCAAAAGGTTTTTTCATTTCCTACATATCAATGAGACATTTTCTATTGATTATCTTCGGAGGTTGTATATCGTTGAGTTAGAAAGACTTCATAGGGTCCCCCTACTATCATTCTTATAGGGATTCCCAGATTACTTCACAGCTCTAGCAAGGGTTGAAGAGGGATTTAGGTACACTCTCACTTCTAATCACAAAAAACCACCCTCTGGACGATGCCTATTCAAATAGAATGATAAAGATTCTTGAGGACATGTTGGGAGCATGCATCCTAGATTTTAGGGGCTCTTGGTATAGACATATATACCTAGTATAAATCACCCATAATAATATATTTCCATATACTATTCAGATTTCTTCGTTTGAGGCTTTGTACAATAGGACATTCCAATCACCCGTACGATGGTTAGAGGTAGTACGTATAGCTATTCAGGGACCTTTTATTGTTTAAGAGACCCAAGGGTAGGTTCAGTAGATCCAGAAGAGGATGGATAGTATAAAGTCTCAATAGAAATATCCTCCTGATCATTGTAAATGACCTATAGAGTTCAAGGTTAGGGATAAGGTATTTTAATGTGTCTCTCCACGTCTATGAAATAGGAGGATCCAAATACAAGTTAAACATTAATCATGAAATGTTGGGCCATTTACGATTATTGAGATAGTTAGTTTTTAAACATATCGGTTGTAGTTACCGCTGACGTACTAAGCCATGAACGATGCCATCCATTTAACTCTGGGATTCCATTTTCATTCATACCCATATGATACATTCTATCTTTAGAAGGATGAGTTATAGGTATATTAATCCTTTGAGGAGAATCCAATATGTAATGTGGATTATTGCATGAAGGTACTCAGAGGACATTCAGATCCATTATTATGAGTGCTATTGAAACATGAACATATACATGATGCGACATGGGAGTGGGAGACCAATGTACGAGAACATTGTCCAAAGATTTTTATGGATCATTCTTCACCACCATTTGAAGGGAAATTTAGGAATAAATTACATAAAGGGGGAGTTTGTAAAAATATGGTTCTTTATAGAGATATATATCTTTTACATTCCATCAATTTTTAGTTTTAATTGTTTAAATGTGGACTAATATGAATACCCATTATGGCCATGGAAGTATCAAGGGTGGTATGGGCAGGTATGAAGTCCCGAACCTAGTTTTTGGGTTGAAAAAGGAATGAAAGATTGTTAGTAGAAATCGTATGGGGTAGGACACAAGGTTTCTTATAACCATGAGAGGCTATATATTAGAAAGCTTCATGGTACGCGTTTTGTTAAACCGTGTGATTTGAGGTGCACGACCATGTAGGAATGTATTAATTTTTTAAAGTGGATTGAGACAAGGTGTTTTAATGGTTAGTCAAACCATTTCTACAAATCGTGTGATGTTACCCCTTCCTATAAAATGGGGTAGATGGTTGGCACATGGTTTTGAAAATCGTGTAGACAAACCATGTGACCCTCTATTTTGGGTGAATTTATGTTTTCTCCCTTAATTAAATTTTATATTTACTCCCTAATTTTCAACCCTCCTATGGAAGAAAATCTCACGTCTTAGGATCTTCCATTGATGAATATTCTATGAATTGGTAGATCTTCTCCTTCTAAGCTCAGAATCGAGACCCTTTCATCCTGTTGGATCCTCTTCAACAAGATTATAATTTCTTTTTACCTTCATGATTTTTTGGTGTCGATTTTTCTATTTTGGTGGATGATAATTTTATCTATTATTAGGTTTTTCGCTTGTTCTTCGATTTTATCCCGATCTTAGTTGAAATAGGAGCTTATACTGGACAAGCTCTGCAATATGAACCTAAAGTAGGTGTTCTTGTGATTTTACATAAAATTATGTGTGTGTGTGTGTGTATATATATATATGTGTATATATATTCCTTTGGTTAATGCACCAAATTATTTGAGAATTCCCCTTTAAATGGATTTGAATCCATGAATTGATTCAATAGGTGAGACCTCTCTAAAAAATGAGACCATTGATAATTTTTTAAAGGCCATGAACCTCGAAGTGGAACCACACCTTGGGTGTGTTCATAATTAATTAGACCATCGCAGGTGGCATGAACATGAATTACCTTCATGATGTGCCTTTACCCCTTTCTATGGGATTTTAATTTTTGATTTCAATTATAAATTAAATTTTGAATTGCAATTGAATTGAATGGTAAAGTGAACTGGATATTCAGTTGATTAAGGTAAGAGAATGAATGGAAATTCCCCTATGAATGAAACACATTATGGCTTGTCTAAGCCGGATTTAGCCATTTTATATTGAAATTCCCATGTGATTTAAATCAAAGACTAAAAATTGTAAGAATATTCTATACCTTTAGACACCATTTGAAATGTGATTGAAATGATATATTATTGGCGTTGGCATTGATATAGTTAAATGATATTTATTAAATGTAGGAAAATGGTTGAATTCATATATGAATTGGGTGAAACATGGTTTCTTATATGAATTACATGGACATACTAATTTATATTCTTCCTTGATTATGCCTGATTGACACATAGACTCCTTATACGGATTTCCAAGGAAAAACTCTTGGGGATGACTGGTATATGACAGAGTGATACTTGGACTTGTTATTAGGACTTCCAAGGATAGAATGAAGTCCATTTGATCATATATTCCATGGGTGACACTTGGGATCCCTAAGTGGGCCACCAAGGACAGACACGAATGGCAGTGATATTATACAACACCTAAAGAGATATCCGGATTCCAACAAGGAATGCCTAGGAAATTCTTACTAGGTTATTGGATTATGATACACCTCAAGGGATACCTAGATTCCAAATTTGGAAATCCATTTATGTTCTCAGTTTTTCAATTGATTAAATAATGAATTGATTTATATTTTATATCTTCAAAGATAATTAACAATCTTATATTAATTATTTATCTTATATCTTATTGATGACTAGGTTAAAGATATCTGATTATATATCATCAAAGGATAAAATAGGATATGTTCTATGTCACACGACTTATTATTAATAGTGATATATTTATTACAAGAACTAGAGTATAAATGATACAAGTATGAATGAAAATTTTGAGATATTCTATCTTTTCCCAAGAGGGTAGTAGAGAACGAGTGCCCATGGTAACCTGGTCCTTATGGGTTGATTACTTTTAATATTTCCATTATGTATTCATTTACTTCATTCAAACTGTTATTATTATATATTAACAGACTAGATTGAACTACGCCTTGGGTGGTTTCCTATAGGGATTATATCTCACATGTTATTTGGGTCATTGATGGTACCTGAGAATAATATATGATTATAAGTATTGATAAGGTAAAATACCCTACCACATGCTCTTGATTGTTGCTTAGGAGTAGGGGAGCATTTGAGCAAGTTGAGGCTCATGATGCTAGCTGGATACTTTTTGGTCTTTTTTATACTTTTGTTCCATGTATTGTACATCAATCATGTATACCTATTTTTCTTATTTTGTAGAGACATGACATGTCATAATTATGTATATATTATTGAGATTATTCTAGAGTTATATATATATATTCCAATGAAATTTATTTATCATTAATATAGTTATTATACTTCTTATACTATTGAATTTTATTCATATTTTGATGTTATATACTATGTTAAGAGGGAATACTCTCCCCACAGACACACCTTAGTCCCACACTACTAGTTGGAAACCTCAAGCATTTGGGGAGATACGTTTGAGGCCAAGAGGAAAAATCGACTCAGGGAACCTTATGTGGCATTCAGGTCTAGGACGTTACATGTTTTCTGGAGAAGTCCTTGATAATATTATAATCCACCAGGAATAAAAAATTATAATAGTGTTCCCATGGTAAAAATGTGATATTAAAAATTAGAAAGTATGAGGAAAACACCTCAATGTATATATATTTTGGTTTAATTTTTATTTGATGATGATCCCAACTAAAAAAAATTAGATTGTCAAGTAGTCGTGGTTTGAAAATGTTATTGATGAAATGAGAATTATGATTATTTTTTTATCATGTTGTTTTTCATGGTTCTAACTAAAGAATGTTCCATTCACTAGGTAAAACATATCATGGTTGGTATTGAAGAACCCATAAAAATTAAATTTATTTTTAGGATTTTTTTCAACATGTTTGCAGAAAGGAAAGTGGTTGTGATAGTTTTTGAATATTGATGTTACAATGATTATATTATTATTTAGAATTATTCATATGTAGGAAATTTTTTTTAATTTAAGAGTATTTTCTTTAAATAATGATTTTTTTGACTATTTAATAGGTTTTAATGTCTATGATATGTGGTGATGAATGTTTTAAGATATCACTTTTTTCTTGAACATAGAGAATGTGAAGTTTTATTGAGTTAATTTGAAATATATTTTGACAATTCTATGAAGAGTTTATGTTGATGAACTTATGTTGAGAATTTTAGAAGATTGATTTTATTAAAGGCCATTAATTTTTTTTTCTTGATAAAACGAAGAAAAAATTTAGAAGGAAATGGGAAAAATATTATGAAAAATTTATATTTATATTTGTGGAGGTGTGGTGGAATTTAATACATATTTTTTTTACTAAGTGTAGATTTGTTCCATAAAATAAATTATCCAAACACCCAAAATCCAATTGAATTTCAAAACCTCACACATGTCCAAGGATTCCTCAACTATGTGGTGTAGAGAGCTCATAGAGCTTGATCACTACAGCAGATAAAGGATATGGAAGGGTCATGCTAGGGAAAGCATGGTGGGTGTGCACAATATCTCTAATGTGTTCATGGTAAAATAAAAGGGGAGAAATGGGTGAGACCCACCCCATACATGGTGTGTATAGTCTATCTGGGTGCCAATAACAGTGCTAGATTAAATGTAAGAATTATAAATGTGTTTTATTAAGCACTACTAGAGTGAGCACATTTTTGATCTGGGATCTAGCGATGCAGGTTACTATTCTTTTACTTAAAAAGTTAAATAAATATTTTCAACTTCTTGATCTATTTAATCTATACCATATGATCACATGAAACATTTTATTCTTTATCAATCCTCACCAAAGTGTTTTTTATCATGTTATTTATGGGAAAAATAGCCAGTGATAAGGTAGAGCATTTGTTAGTGATATGAAAGCTTACATGAGATTGTAAGAATATTAAAAAATAATATAAAATGATCTATGATATATTACATGATGGTTTACAATAAAATTTATGTTTTGTGATGAAAGTTATTTTCTATGCCACAAAGTGTGAGCTAAGCTAGTGTATGCATGAAAAATATGAGGTGGTGTGCAAAGAAGAAAATAAATGCATGTATAGTTTGAATTGATAGTGTTATGTTGGTTCATATTCCCTATAAATATCCGTTGATCCAAAATTTCATTAAAGAAACTAAGTGGTCATCGATAGATATATCTAAGAGAAAAAATAGATTAGAGAAAGTATTTGTATTCATGAAGCGATATCTATGTCATTGTGTTATGATTTATAAATCCTTTAAAACTATATGATGAAAAACTTAGATCCCCAAACATTCATTTATACTATTCATATTCAATGTTGTATCTCAAATTTATTGTGAACTTGTTCAGCATTTTTAACCTTAAGAAAGTAATTATGTTTTTTATACAATACGCGAACTTCTAAAAAAAGAAAAAGGAAAATTGATTTCCACATTTGTTGACATGAGATGAACAGTGAGATATTAACATGAAAATTGTGAGTTCTGAGATGATATAATAAGATTACATCATAGATTTGTGTGAAAAATGAAACATTTACTTGAATGAAGTTCATGAAATGTTCATGTATGGATTTAATAAAATTAGAAGAGTATTATATTCATGTGATGATATACATGCATTCTGAAAGTGATAAAGTATCAGAATCTAGAGTATTTACAGCAATGGTGAGAAAGGTGGACTATACAGATATTATAGAAGATTAGAGAGTTTATACATGAATAAGAAAATGGACAATAGATCACTACAAATAATGTTATTAGATGATAAAGAAATATTCAAAAGAGTATATAAAGACCATTGAAGAACTGGTTGGATACAATTATGAATAACCTTTTCATTTTGGGAGACATATCAACTGGCGGGAGCCAATAAAAATATTACAGGTGGGATTATATTCTGAATATACTATCAGTATATGGAACACTATAATCATTAGTGATGAAGTGTTACATGAGTTTATCTTTTAGTAATGTTCGGATATTGTATGTAATTATTTTTCATTATTAGGGGAGAATGTTTTTCTTAGATTGACCCAAAAAAAGAAAGTACTTCATCACCCACATTGAGTGAGAACATTGAAAAAATAAAAATTTTAATTCTAGTTATTTATATTATTTTAATATGAGGGATTTGAGACATTAAATAATGAAGGAACCATATTTTAACCGACCAAAGAGATTAATTTCAAAATAAGAAATCGTAAAAAATAACAACACTATTTCACCCCTTCCCTCTCAGTGACAAATTTGAACCTGGGTACTTCATTTAGAATCATAAAATGAGGTCCCCTATAAAAATATCAAACCTTTACTAAATAATAATTATGTAATGGTACAAATCATTCAATAGCAGAAGAGTTTCTTTCTTTAATGGAAAAAAATTTATGGTGGAAGAACCAAATTCTTATGTATCTTCTTTTATGAGGCCTTGAAGTTAGTGATGTTTTAATTGTTGGTTTCATCCTACCTAGAATATATTCTCCCATGAAGCATGATGATCAGAGAAACATGGAAGTATATGGGAAAGATAAAAATTCAATTTTCTCATCTTTATATGAAAATGTGTTAACTAAAGAGATGTGACTTTAAATTTACAAGGATATATGGGTTAAAATCGAAAAAATATAGGAATGGAATGTGAAAATTAAAGAATAAAAAATAAAAAATTGGGGATATAATGGTGAATATATATAGATATATAGTGATAAAAATTTAGTGGACTAATACTCAGGGTATTGGTGATACTTTAGAAGATTCAACTATAGAAAACAAATTGTTGTGAAATTTTCCTATCATTTTTATCCTAAAATATCTACCAAGGTTGAAATTAGAGACTTATCTCTTGATGAGTTTTATAATACACTCCTCAATTATGTGAAGAAAAAAACACACATGTTAAAAAATATAAAGAGTAAATTAATTTCAAAGAAATGGAAATATTATAGTGGAAGGAAAAGAAAGATGAAACTATAACAATAGACACAGTTGGGCCCACCTGGCTGGCAAAAAGCCGAGCTGTCATAATACCAAGTCTGCATATAATAGGATATGGGATAGACACAAGAACTAAAAAGTAATAACATAAAATTGATGGAATTATCCTAATGTACCTACACACACATACCCAACAATATTTCTGCAACAATGAAGTTGATTGATAAATGATAGTAAAGAATAGTGTAAACCTTGAATTTAATAACCTATAGTGAATAAAAAATTGTACGATAAAGTAGCCAGAGTGAATAAAATAATACATACCCAAATATAAATTAATTACCAACCTAAACAAAACTGGGAGACTCTAGGTTTTGATCCTAATGTTCGACCACCATACATAGTCAATGCACCAAGTATCACTATGCTCTATCAATTTCACCACAGAATTATTGATCATATGTATAAGACATGAAAAATTATAGAAAGTCCCATGTTGGTGTGAGTATATAAAAACCTATTAAGATTCCATGAAAACCACACCGGGGGAAATAGAAAGATATAGAAAATGTCAACTCAACCCATAATAAGAGTGAAATGAAATCCTTCACAAATATATGCTCAAAAAACCATATGAGAAAGAAAGGGGATCTCCATTTCTATATCCCTACAAAGGATGATGAGTCTACCAACAACTCCAAATTCCCATCATCATTTCTAAAAATAAAATGTGTCTTTATGAGAAAGTTGTTCTAAGGACCCACACCTTTCCACATCACCATCGCCTAAGGGGGAACAATCTATAATAAAGGACCCACACCATAGTATGATAAGGGGGTTACATTCAATAGATAGAGAACCCAGACCCTAGAATGATAGTGGGTTTCACTCAATGAATGAAGGACCCACACCATATCACAAAAGGATAGGGGTTACCATTCAAAAGATAGATAAATAGAGGACCCATAACACAATCAATTAAGGTGTTTCCACTCAGTTAATGGAGGAATCACACCCTAATATGACAGGGGTGATACACATTAGATAGAGGAACCCAACTATACTCTGTTATGGGGGTAATCATTATATATAGAGGAATACAGAGGAATTTTTGCCTGGTGTGATAGGGGGTTGCTAACCCCAACATCTCTCAGATTATCATTCCCAATTAACACTATTAGTCAAGCATCACACGAATAAGGGTCACACTTAACCCCTCACATAATATGTCAAAATCCATCGCATAGGATACTATCATGTTCTAATTGGAAAACTACCCAGTATAGTCTACTCGAAGGCTAATATTAATGTCTAGAAAGAGGAGATATGTATGATGGAATTTCATAAGAATTGAACATGGTGTGTACCATGGTTCACATGGCGAGTAACCTCACCTATAATCCTATTCATTTACTCACTTAGAAATAACTTGGTTATCCATATAGTAAAACAAAACACATAAGGGTACTAAAAAATGTGTCTCAGCCACCTATGTTCTAACTGAGTTCTCCTAATTGTGGAGGTATACAACTGGTCATGCCAATATACTCTAGGTCATTCCCGTGTACCCAGCTGTGTCATAAACCAACATTTATACCCTAGTACCCAAAAACCCAATCCAGAACCAATATAGCCAAAATGGAATTCCCAATCCCCCTAAGTTTCCAATTAGCATGTAGCATCATACAAGATAAAATAGTGAACAAATTTTCTGTAAAACAATTGAAGATAAAGATACAATTCAATATACTCAACACTCCAAAAGGAGAAAGTACCCAAAAAAATGGTAAATCAAAAACACAAAATAGTACATCATCAATGTACATAGATATTGGTAAGATAAAATAAAATATACGAAATGAATCATCACTCCATACCTAAAGGATCAAGAACATCCACCTCCTCTAAGAGGCTCTTTTCCTTTTCTCAGGAATGATAGAAGGAAATATAAAAATTCACGAAGGAAGAGTTAGTTAGTCATCTATAATTCAGGGTAGGGTATCTGTAACAACCCAGGTAAATAAAGAATATGATATTTTATTATTTATCCATATTTTTGAATAAAATATTAATATGACTTTAAAGGGGACGCTATGCTCGATGGCATACCCAACACGCAACAACGATTTTCTTGGGAATCTTACGTTGCACTCTAATAATAAAATAATATTATTTTAAATGGTAGTTAACATGTAGCCGTTGTATTGGCGGGAATGGATAGAAATAACTAAAATATGGTTATATATGTTTTTAAATATTTTTACATTTATCTAATAAAAGATAAAGGCTTAAAATACGGAAAGAATTCAATTTTAGGCGTATATGCCCTAGTTTTCACTAAAGGTTCACTTATTGCCTTTTGATGGAGAACCGTCATTAAATATAGTTTTGTTCACTATTATACATCCTTTTGGACCAAATAAAACTATTCTTAAGAATTAGGACATCAAAATTTACTTTGTGTAAATTTTTGGTATCTTTCTGATAAAGTTCATTTTTCTTATGAATAGTGTAAAATGTTGTATTTTAATTCAAAACCACTTTTTAATCAAAATTTATTTATATTATTAGATTATATTTTGAATTGGTTTTAAAGTGAAATTAGAATATATTTTTACCATTAAATCCAATAGTGGTCGTTGGAATTAATTTCACTTTGAAATCAGACTTAAACTAGTGTCAATCTTTTGATACTTATTGTTTCATAAAAACACGCTATTTGCTCTGACAGCGGGAATTAATTATTAAATTAATTAATGTGACTTATATGTTTTGAATTTTTTAAAATAGACTTCATTTTTGTATTTGGAATATCAAATAGCTTAGGGTGAATTTTTGGGATTTTTCTAAAAAACTTCAATTTTTGATGAATAGTGAAACAACTAAGTGGTACTTATAAAAACTGATTTTTTCCGTTTAAATGAAATTTTTCCGTATTTGTGTTTTGAATTTAAAAAATCCGACATACATGGTTGTCATTAAGAAGTAAAATGTGGTTCAATGGGATAAAAATAATTTTTTGTTGAATAGTAACTTATTAAGTTTTTAATCGCGATTAGAGGTAATTAGTGTAGTTTAAGGTAAAAATAATGTTTTCATAATATGAAATGAACTTGACACATGTCCTACCCTCATTGGTTGTGTCATGGCCGACCAAGAAAAGCCATGGGTCAACTTGGGGACCCCATGGAGCCACTTTGGTTGGGAAATGACATAAATAACTTTTTATTTAATGTTAAAGTAAAAATGATAGAAACATGAGTTATGTTACTCAAACAATTTTTATATGGGCTTATTCAAGTCATATTTTTTAGTATAAATATTCATTATAAATGTAAAACTAGTTTCTACATCATAGTTTTTTTATAATATTTAGACATTATATAAATTAAATTATTTATGACATCATGATGATGCAGTGATGACCTCATTATTTAATGATTTAAATAAAATGGGAAGATAATGTAAAATCTAAAACCTACACATGGCCAAAACCAATTGGATGAGTGTATTTCGAACCCTTATCACCTTATTCTCAAAATAAATCAATTTTGGACCTTTAAAATCCGAAACTCTTTCGAAAATAATGTAATATTTTGTAACTTTACAAGAGTGCCCCTCCTCTCCTCTTATAAAAGGCCCCCACCTCTACCTCATTTCACACACTCCTCAAGCCTTTGGTTCGGCCATCCCCTGCCCATTTACTCTCTCCACATCTCTCTCCTCATTCTAGAGGATTCCCTTTGGGCAGAATCCTCTCAAAGGAAGCCTTTATGCTCAAATCAAAAGGAGTTACACTTTTAAAGGTAATTCATTCTCTCATGTTCATTTGTTTTATTTTGCTTCTCCAACCCCCTAAACTCTTTTAATTTACTTCTTTTGTAACAACACCAGTATCTTCAATATACTAGGATGTTGTTATAAGATTTATTCGAGCTACACTCTCACACAACTACATCAAATGTTTAAAGAACATATGGTTTCTGTGGATGGCGAAATTCTGCCTCCCGAAACGATGATTGTTCAATACTCATTTAACACCTTCAAAGGTGGAAATTATGATGTCACTATTTTTATATATGATATATAATATGTTTACTCTTTCCTTAAGCTTCTGTATTTTTCATTTATGGTATACCATTATTGTTTCCATTATGGGTAAACACGATATCTTCATTTTAGGAAGTGCGGACTACCGCCCCCTGAAAGTGATTTGATTCGTTAATACCATATGTGGGATGTGTAAAGGATAAAGTTAATGATATTATATATGTTATTATAATGTAATTATAATATACTCTTATATCATTATGATTCCATTCCAGAAAATACGAAATAGAAATGGAAGTAGCGTTCATGCGTACGTACGGCTTACCGTCTCCATGAACGGTACATTTCATTTCTTATCTCAAAATATTATGTACTATTATAAGTACATATATATAATGAATATATATGATTTATTATACATATAAATGATTAATATAATTCTGGAAGTAAAATATACATACCTCTCATATAGTTTTAATTCCATTAATACAACATAGAAATGAAAGTAGCGTTCATGCGTACGTACGGCTTATCGTCTCCATGAACAATGCATTTCATTTCATTCCTCTAAATGATTAGGTGATATTATAAATACATGTATATTCTGGATATATATGATATATATGATATCCAAATCAGGAATGTCATTCTGGATATAAATAACTTTTGACCACACGAACAACATGTAATTGTAAGAAGTCCACTTTCGACTTAAGAACCAAATATCGACAAAACAATCATTATTAACTTAATGATTACATAAAGTTTATAACATGGAAATAAGTGATATAAAAGGAATAATAAGCTTGAAAAAGGTTCTTAATCAAGTATAAATTAACTCAAGTTTATTATACATGAGATTAAAGAATGATCGAGTCAAGTCGGACCCGAGGTAAGGGATCCTACTCCACTCTTTCTTTTTAAGTACACTATTTTATGTCATTCCTTTTAAAGCTCATATTTATTTTTATTGGGATGTTAATTTATATTAATCTTACTGAAATTTTTATGTTCATGTGATGAGAGACCCTATTCTCTCTCATCAATCCATTTTGGAAGTTTTGAGTGGCACTGTTAGGCTGCCAAATTTTCGTAAGAGATCCAACCTCTCTCTTTCTTTTTAAGTACTCTCTTTTATGTCACTTCTTTTAAGCTCCTCTTTCCTGTGTTGGGGGATGTTATTTTATATTTCTCTTTCTATAATGTTTAAGTTAATATTATTAGATACCCTATTTGATCTCATCAATCCATTTTTGTAAGTTTTATGTGGCGCCGTTAGGCTGCCGAGTTTTCGTAAGGGATTTTTCATCTCACTTTTATTCCCGTGAGATTTATGCTACATTTGCCACAATTTCCTTTGAGTGGTGTATGTACTGCCCATTATTTTACTCATTGTGTAATATAATTTCTTTTATGATTATTTACATCAATTTTGTATTGTCCTTATTTCACGAGGTGTATGTTTCGAAAGATACCCATGTCGGTAAGGGAACCTTTCACCCTCCTCTTTTTTTAAAAGGCTTCTTTTGTGGGTCTTTTAATTTACATATTGTTGTGTTGGGATATGTTCTCATTGATGTAAATTTTATGTCCAAGTGATGAGATAACCTTTTTTTTTATCTCTCATCAACTTGTTTTTATGTGACGCCGTTAGGCTGTCAAGGGAACTTCTTAACCCAATTTCGATTTCTTTGGGTTCAACATGTAGTTATTGAATATGTCATCCTTTGAATATGTTTGAATGACCTATTATTGTTTTGAACTTAATATACCATTATATTGGTTGTATTTATATTTTTCACACATAATTTTGAGATTGATTTATCCTTAATTTAAGGATACCTTCTTTATAAGGGATTTCATCACATTTTACATCTCTATTGAGACTTCATTGTTGTTATGCACCAATTCACTCATACATGGTGTATATACTGTCCTTTGGAATATTATATCATGAATCCATTTATTCTCATGACATTATAAAGTTCTGATTAAATGTTATTCCTCAATTATTGTATTCAAGTGTCTCTAATTTTGGTAAAAACCCTTTAACCAAAATATCGCTTTAAATGTTTTAATGACTTGTTCTTATTAATATCCATGTTTTAAAAATGGTTTTAAGGATTTATTTATATGGATATTAATGGTTTAAAATTTTAAAATCATCAAGGTGGTATGGGACACATTGATTCAAAAATCTCTTTACTAAATTTTTTAAATGGTTTTGGAAATGGTTTCTTTTTGAATGGATTCATTATTTCAATATCATAAAATGTTATATTGTGATTGAAATGTGGAAATGTTATGTTTACTTTATGCATGTTTTATGTGATATGTTTATGTTATGGTTCTTGGGAATTGTTATGAAAACGGGTGGTTTCATGATAAACTAAGGGCGGGTGAGCCTGATATAGCTCTCCAATGCATTGGGTAACGCGAAAGAGTGAAACGTTAAGGTTTATCCGAAGAGATTTAGGGAATATACTATGATGGGTATTGAAAATGTAACCAAGAGGGTTACTCCCTACGTAAGGATGTTATGAATGCCTCAAGTTACCTTTATGTCATATGATTTCTATGATTTTATGAGGTATGTTAAAGTGCTTTTGTTTTATGGGTAAAGTATGATTTCATTCTTATGTATACATGTACTCATGATTCCTTTCCATATTTATATATCCCTTACTGAGATTTTTATGCTCATCCCAAGTTTTTGAAATGTTTTTCACAGGTCAAGGGATGAGTACATGATGTGATGACAGTGTCAAGGATGTGTCAAGAAAGAATCCATGTTTTATTTTAAATATGTTTCCATTGATGGGAAGAATGAATACTATCTTTTATGTAACCACTTTGTCTAAATGTGAAATGTAATGCAAGTTTCATGATTTAATTCTCTAAAACTCTAAACCTGAAAAGATCCTCAATGTGTAATCTTGTAATAACTCAAGATTAAGTAAGGTTTAAGGCTGGGGCCTTATAGTTGGTATCAGAGGTCGGTTTAGATATCTTTAGAGGTTAGGGTATTCTCTAAGCACAAGTGACATTACCATAATGGTTAGGATTTCAGAAAGAGTCCTAGTTTTAGATAAAGTGAATGAGTAAGTATATCTTAGTGTTTATCTTCCTCATTAGTACATGATGGTTTTGTTGATATACTCACACTGACATTTTTGTTTTTAGTGAATGGATGGATCTAGCAAGCACCAAAGAGACAACAGGTTTGAAGGAAACTGTGGTGGTTCTCTGATTAAGATACTAGATAAAATGGGGGATTCAATGAGGAATCTCATGGTTGTTCTAAGCCAACTATCAAGGATTCATGATCAACCACTTCAACCTTGGTGAGTTCTCTAATGCATCATGTACGATATGGCCAACTCGATGTGGAAATTCAGGTAATAATTATTAAGGTAACTATTAGGGTTTATATGATCCTTACTTTTTAGGTAATTATGGGTTACTCTATGATATGATGGAAAATGAAAGGAATGAGATAAACTTGAGGTTAAAATATGTTATGATCATTTTTGAAGATTTTATCTCATTTTGGGGGATGTTTTAAGAATCATATAGTTTTGGAAAAAGGACAACACGCAGACCGTGTGACAACCCGTCGCGTCGGACAATGCTGCGGGAATCGAACCCACAACCAAAGTGCGACTGGTATTTATCGCCTACCACTGGACTACTTGATGTACCTGGTTAGTTTGACTGATTCATTCTAGTTATATGATTTTATGAATTAATAGTAAGTTGATTTTGGGTTATTTATGAAAATGATTAACCTATCATGGAGGATATGTGATTAGGTTAATTACTTTTCAATACGAGACTTTAGGAGCTACTGATGTTGTTTGGAGAAAAATGTTACGATTTAACTTGGAAGACTATGTGAATAAATCCTTCAAATATTTGGGTTTCAACCTTAGTTTAGTTTATGTTGAAGAATTTTATGGACAAATTGTTTATCGGATGGTCCTCGTTGAACTTTGGGTTTTGTTGGACAAATTTTGGAGATTAAGCATAGATTTTCTTTTTAATGTGTTATCCTTTTCTGGATTATCTGACCTTGTACTAACCTTTTTGGTTTTGTTTTTGGTTAAAGCCTAAAGGCATGGGAAGTATATATTTCTCTTTTTTGGATTAGGTGATTCTCTAGAAATTGATTATAGTACTCTTAATGTGAACAGGTCTTCCTAAATACTTGTCTTTTGGAGAAAATATGAGTTTGTGTAAGGAATCTAATAAAAGTTGAAATTCAACATGATAAGTGATTATATTTCCTTATGAATAAATTCCTCAATAAAAAGTAACTTAAAACAAAAATGTTTTCTATTAAATTTTCCTACTGGGGAATCGAATACCGTTTAACCCATCACAAGTTTGTGATTTTCTCACGGTTAACTCTCTCCTAAACATGTTTTCTATCACTCTCCATCAGAACATGACCCTTTGTTTTTTCCTCCATGTCCATATTTTCATACTTGGAATCCTAGTATGGGTTAACTCGGGTGACCTTTGTGCTTATCTTTCTTTATTTTAAAGTGATTGTTTTACCGACTCTTGTTCCAATGTGGGACTTTCAAGGATGTTTCCAAGCACAATTTTAAAATTGCAAGAACGAAATTCCCAAAAGGGGGAAGGATGTAACACCCTAGGTAAATAAATAATATGACATTTTCTTATTTATCCATATTTTTGAATAAAATATTAATATGACTTTAAAGGGGACACTATGCTCGATGGCGTACCCAACACGCAACAACGAGTTTCTTGGGAATCTTACGTTGCACTCTAAAAATAAAATAATATTATTTTAAATGGTAGTTAACATGTAGCCATTGTATTAGCAGAAATAGATATAAATAACTAAAATATTATTATATATGTTTTTAAATGTTTTTACATTTAACCAATAAAAGATAAAGGCTTAAAATACAGAATGAATTCAATTTTAGGCTATATACCCTAGTTTTCACTAAAGGTTCACTTATTTCCTTTTGATGGAGAACCATCATTAAATATAGTTTTGTTCACTCTTATACATCCTTTTGGACCAAATAAAACTCTTCTTAAGAATTGGGACATCAAAATTTACTTTGTGTAAATTTTTGGTATCTTTCTGATAAAGTTCATTTTTTTATGAATAGTGTAAAATGTTGTATTTTAATTCAAAACCTCGTTTTAATATAATTTATTTATATGATTAGATTATATTTTTATTTTGTTTTAAAGTGAAATTAGAATATATTTTCACAATTAAATCCAATAGTGGTCGTTGGAATTAATTTCACTTTGAAATCAGACTTAAACTAGTGTCAATATTTTGATACTTATTGTTTCATAAAAACACGCTATTTGCTCTGACAGTGTGAATTAATTATTAAATTAATTAATGTGACTTATATGTTTTGAATTTTTTAAAATAGACTTCATTTTTGAATTCGGAATATCAAATATATCTTAGGGTGAATTTTTGGGATTTTTCTGAAAAACTTCAATTTTTGATGAATACTGAAAACACTAAGTGGTACTTATAAAAACTGATTTTTTCGTTTAAATGAAATTTTGCCATATTTGTGTTTTGAATTTAAAAAATCCGACATAAATGGTTGTCATTAAGAAGTAAAATGTGGTTCAATGGGATAAAAATAATTTTTTGGTGAATAGTAACTTATTAAGTTTTTAATCGCGGTTAGAGGTAATTATTGTAGTTTAAGGTAAAAATAATGTTTTAATAATATGAAATGAACTTGACACATGTCCTACCATCATTGGTTGTTTCATGGACTACCAAGAAAATCCATGGGTCAACTTGGGGACCCCATGGAGCCACTTTGGTTGAGAAATGACATAAATAACTTTTTATTTAATGTTAAAGTAAAAATGACAGAAACATGAGTTATGTTACTAAAACTATTTTTATATGGGGTTATAAAAGTCATATTTTTTACTATAAATATTAATTAGAAATATAAAAGAATTTTCTTCATCATAGTATTTTTTTATAATTTTTAGACATTAAATAAATTAAATTATTTATGACATCATGATGATGTAGTGATGACCTCATTATTTAACGATTTAAATAAAATGGGAAGACAATGTAAAATATAATACCTACACATGTCCAAAACCCATTTGATGAGTTTATTTCGAACCCTTATCAACTTATCCTCGCAATACATCAATTTGGGACCTTTAAAATCCGAAACCCTTTTGAAAATAATGTAATATTTTGTAACTTTACAAGAGTGCCCCTCCTGTCCTCTTATAAAAGGCCCCCACCTCTACCTAATTTCACACACTCCTCAAGCCTTTTTCTCGGCCATCCCCTGCCCATTTACTCTCTCCACATCCCTCTCCTCATCCTATAGGATTCCCTTTGGGCAGAATACTTTCAAAGGAAGCCTTTAGGCTCAAATTAAAAGGAGTTACACTTTTAAAGGTAATTCATTCTCTCATGTTCATTTGTTTTATTTTGCTTCTCCAAACCCATGAACTCATTCCATTTACTTCTTTTGTAACAACACCAGTATCTTCAATATACTAGGATGTTGTTATAAGATTTATTCGAGCTACACTCTCACACAACTACATCAAATGGTTAAATAACATACGGTTTCTGTGGATGGCGAAATTCTGCCTCCCGAAACGATGATTGTTCAATACTCATTTAACACCTTCAAAGGTGGCCATTATGATGTCACTATTTCTATATATGATATATAATATTTTTACTCTTTCATTAAGCTTATGTATTTTTCATTTATGGTAAACCATTGTTGTTACCATTATGGGTAAACACGATATCTTCATTTTAGGAAGTGCGGACTACCGCCCCCTGAAAGTGATTTGATTCGTTAATACCATATGTAGGATGTGTAAAGGATAAAGTTAATGATATTATATATGTTATTATACTGGAATTATAATATACTCTTATATCATTATGATTCCATTCCATAAAATACAAAATAGAAATGGAAGTAGCGTTCATGCGTACGTACGGCTTACCGTCTCCATGAACGGTACATTTCATTTCTTATCTCAAAATATTGTGTACTATTATAAGTACATATATATAATGAATATATATGATTTATTATACATCTAAATGATTAATATAATTTTGGAATTAAAATATACATACCTCTCATATAGTTTTAATTCCATTAATATGACATAGAAATGAAAGTAGCGTTCATGCGTACGTACGGCTTACCGTCTCCATGAACGGTGCATTTCATTTCATTCCTATAAATGATAATGTGATATTATAAATACATGTATATGCTGGATATATATTATATATATGATATCCAAATCAGTAATGTCATTCTGGATATAAAGAACCTTTGACCACACGAACAACATGTAATTGTAAGAAGTCCACTTTCGACTTAAGAACCAAATATCGACAAAACAATCATTATAAACTTAATGATTACATAATGTTTATGACATGGAAATAAGTGATATAAAAGGAATAATAAGCTTTAAAAAGGTTCTTACTCGAGTATAAATTAACTCAAGTTTATTATTCAGGAGATTAAAGAACGATCGAGTCAAGTCGGACCCGATGTAAGGGATCCTACTCTACTCTTTCTTTTTAAGTACACTCTTTTATGTCATTTCTTTTAAAGCTCATCTTTATTGTTATTGGGATGTTCTATTATATTAATATTACTGTAATTTTTTTGTTCATGTGATGAGAGACCCTATTCTCTCTCATCAATCCATTTTGTAAGTTTTGAGTGGCACCGTTAGGCTGCCGAATTTTCGTAAGAGATCCAACCTCTCTATTTCTTTTTAAGTACTCACTTTTATGTCACTTCTTTTAAGCTCCTATTTGTTATGTAGGGGGATGTAATTTTATATTCATATTTCTATAATGTTTAAGTTAATATGATGAGATACCCTATTTGATCTCATCAATTCATTTTTTTAAGTTTTATGTGGCGCCGTTAGGCTGCCGAGTTTCCGTAAGGGATTTTTCATCTCAATTTTATTCCCGTGAGATTTATGATACATTTGCCAAAATTTCCTTTGAGTGGTGTATGTACTGCCCATTACTTTACTCATTGTGTAATATACTTTATTTTATGAGTATTTAAATCAATGTTGTATTGTCCTTCTTTCACGAGGTGTATGTTTTGAAAGATACCCATGTCGGTAAGGGAACCTTTCACCCTCCTCTTTTTAAAAAAGGATTCTTTTATTGGGTCTTTTAATTTAACATATTGTTATGTTGGGATATGTTATCATTGATGTAAATTTTATGTCCAAGTGATGAGATACCCTTTTTTTATCTCTCATCAACTCATTTTGATGTGACGCCGTTATGCTGTCAAGGGAACTTCTTAACCCATTTTCGATTTGTTTGGGTTCAACATGTAGTTATTGAATATGTCATCATTTGAATATGTGTGAATGACCTATTATTGTTTTAAACTTAATATCCAATTATATTGGGTGTATTTATATTTGTCACACATAATTTTGAGATTGATCTATCCTTAATTTAAGGATACCTTCTTTATAAGGGATTTCATCACATTTTATATCTTTATTGAGACTTCAGTATTGTTATGCACCAATTCACTCATACATGGTGTATATACTGTCCTTTGGAATATTATATCATGAATCCATTTATTCTCATGATATTATAAAGTTCTGATTAAATGTTATTCCTCAATTATTGTATTCAAGTGTCTCAAATTTTGGTAAAAACCCTTTAACCAAAATATCGCTTTAAATGTTTTAATGATTTTTTCTTATTAATATCCATGTTTTAAAAATGGTTTTAAGGATTTATTTATATGGATATTAATGGTTTAAAATTTTGAAAGCTTCAAGGTGGTATGGGACACTTTGATTCAAAAATCTCTTTATTAAATGTTTTAAATGGTTTTGGAAATGGTTTCTTTTTGAATGGATTCATTATTTCAATATCATAAAATGTTATATTGTGATTGAAATGTGGAAATGTTATGTTTAATTTATTCCTGTTTTATGTGATACGTTTATGTTATGGTTCTTGGTCATTGTTATGAAAACGGGTGGTTCCGTGATAAACTAAGGGCGGGTGAGCCCGATATATCTCTCCAAGGCATTGGGTAACGCGAAGGAGTGAAACGTTAAGGTTTCTATGAAGAGATTTAGGGAATATACTATGATGGTTATTCCAAACGTAACCAAGAGGGTTACTCCCTATGTAAGGATGTTATTAATGCCTCAAGTTACCTTTATGTCATATGATTTCTATGATTTTATGAGGTATGTTAAAGTGATTATGTTTTATGGGTAAAGTATGATTTCATTCTTATGTATAATTGTACTCATGATTCCTTTCCATATTTTTATATCCCTTACTGAGCTTTTTATGCTCATCCCAAGTTTTTGAAATGTTTTTCACAGGTCAAGGGAAGGGTACATGACGTGATGACAGTGTCAAGGATGTGTTAAGAAAGAATCCATGTTTAATTTTAAATATGTTTCCGTTGATGGGAAGAATGAATACTGTCTTTTATGTAACCACTTTGTCTAAATGTGGAATGTAATGCAAGTTTCATGATCTAATTCTCTAAAACTCTAAACCTGAAAAGATCCTCAATGTGTAATCTTGTAATAACTCAAGATTAAGTATGGTTTAAGGCTGGGGCCTTATAGTCTCACCAAGTGTTCCATAATTGATTCGATAGTAATAAAAAAATATTGCTTTTGGTTTAATTAAATATGTAATGGTTTTATATTTTTATATTTAAAAATAAAACTGATTTCATTAAAAAATGAAGGAAAACATTTCAAACTTGGATTAAATGAAAATTTCATATAAAAAAGTTTATATAAATGGTATGAATAAGAAAATTTCATTATCAATTCCCTATATATCCAAATAATCGCAACAAGTACCATGGTCATCTACCCGTCAATATGATAGTCTCTAGTTATGGGATATTTACACTTATCATATCAATGATCATAGAAATATATGAACACACATCCTATAGGATCTGGATGAATATGACTCACCAGCATCACATTGAGGACAATATTTTCAAAACTACGTTTCTGTAAATTTTTTCGTTATCAATATGTTTTTAAGTAATTATCATCTTATTGTTATTATCAAAAATAATTCCCTCTATAGCTTGGATTTCATGTGGTTAATCAATTAATTGAATGAGGGAAAGTCATTTCATTTCAAATAAATAATCATTCTCAATTCAATTTCACACTTTTCCATTACGCAATTCCAATTCACTTTCAAAACTGAATATATTTTTTCATTAATTCATGAATTTTCAGAACAAAACCAATCATAGGTTTTTACCAATTCAATTTAATCCATTTTCTAAAATCAATTCCCAAATAATTTCATAAATTTAATCAATTTGAAAATATTCCCCTAATACTAATTCCATTGGAATTGGGGGGGGGGGGTTTCCAAAATATACCTACTATATCAACTATATTTTCAATTCACATTAAATTTGATTTTCATTAATTAGTTTTAATATAATTCAAAAAAATCTTGTAAATCAAGTTATAATCATAAGGAAAAACCCAACATGACAACCTAAAATTAATCACGGAATCAAAACCCACAACCTGATAAGGAAATGAAGAATGAAGGAATGAAATATCCTAGAACAAAACCTAGAAATAAGATTTTCCAATATGGAGTATAGATCCGCAAATTTGAAGTAGATCTATCAATATCTAAGTATTAAGGAATGGGAGAAATAAAAATATAGGATGACCAATAAACCAGAGAGATACACCATAACCCACACTACTATCAACCATCAAACAGATGATCCAGAGGGAATGGTGATCTACAAAATATAAAAGGTATGGATTTTATTGATAGAGGTAAAGCCACAAGTGTAAATCAGCTGACTGAAACCTAAAACAAATAGGTTGTTAGATTTACATTACATGTATTACCATTATGTGAAATGAAGCACTCAAAGGTATTTTACATTGAAAAGTACATCAAATTATTATTAAAATAAAATTTTATCAAATTAAAATCTTTTAAACAATAAAAAACATGTAATAATTTCTTAATACACACTAGCTTCATGGATTCGGATCATTGACAATTATATGGTGTGTAATGCCTTTATATGACGTGTAATCACCTAGTAGACAACAAAAATACTAGTTTTTATACGAAATCCTAAAAAATAAATGGACGAGTCATACCATAAAAAAATGATGTTACAACCTACCCACCATAAAAACATTATTCCACAATAAATCCATTCAAGAAATTTACATATCAAACTGATGAGGCCACTACACTGTCTTTAGTGCATCAGGCTCCCACATATCATGCGAATCAGAACTGTGATTCCATAGTACAAAAAAAAGGTATCATGATATTGTAAAGTACCATATCCCATAATAAACTATCTAGACTATATTATTAGTAGTGGATAAATTAGGCTCAACATCATGATCACTCCATCTCAAAACATTTGTTGGACAAGAAAGATGCTTTTGGATTTGTGATACATGAAACATGTCATGCATTGACATCAACTACAGCGAAACTAAAAAATGTTAAGACCCATTCCCCACCTAATCAAAAACCTAAAAATGTTTAACAAATCTATAAGAAATATTTCATTTCTTACCAAACTATTGATGACCCCGAAAAAAAAACAATCAAGATCACCTAATCATCAACTAAAAACTACGACGATCTATGTTGACGATTAATATAGTATTTATACCAAAACCGTGTAATCAAAATTCTCAGATGGATCAATTGAATCATTTTTGAAATATCCAAAACCAAAATCATCCCAACTAATAAACATTCACCAATCTATGGAAAACCCAACTAATATTTACATGGAAGACCATACCAGAAAAGAACCATTCTTATCACGGAATAGTAACTATTGTTATAAGAAATCTCAACTAGTTTTAAATGGTCATCCCAAGCTCTAAAAAAATTGAGGACTCATGCATGATGAATATAACCAAGTGTTGGTATAACTCTCTCTATATATCCTTTTGAATGTGGTTGGAATTTTTCACTCAAATGAACTTAGGATCCCATCGCCTCCGAATGGAATCACCAAAAATTAGAAGTAAAACATGGATCTCTATCAGAGACTATAACAGATTGAACTCCATGAAAACAAACAATCTCTTTAGTGTAGATATTCATAAACTCCTAAATAGTGTTTTTATAATGAATGGTTATAATGTGATATGATTTGTTTAATTGATCAGTCACAAACCATATAAAATTCTTCTACCTTTGGGTAGATGTAAAACCAACCACAACATACATCAAAATCTAATCCCACATCGTAGTTGGAACTAGAAGTGGATGAAGAAGACATTTAGTTTTTTGGTTATCAGCCTTGAAGTATTGTCTTGTATTACAATGCGAAAAAATTTACATTGTCTCCTATCATACCAAGACCTGATAACCAAAACCACATATCATAAAAAACATTTATGGTTCCTGGGTGCATATCCCATTGAAAATTATGAAAATCCCACATCACATATTTACTCATGGATAAGAGCACAAAAAACCTGTTCTAAAAACATAGGATACAATTTCTAGAGAATGAACACTCACCAATAGTCTCCTGACCAAAAGAGTGTTCCCAATTCTACAAAATTAATCATATAGTCAATGATTCTAATGAATCATATCAAAAATATAATAGGTCAACTGAACATCATCCAGGAGAACCTAATCCTCTATTTCATGAACTTCTATATGTAAATGTGAAAAAGGAACCATCATGTTCAATTATTTTAATGACTCTTTAATGGCCTCAGTTTGATGTTTCCTTCTCAATACATAAGAAATAATATTCCATTTCCATGAGGTATAAGCGATGATTAAATCCGAAGACTGGAGGTACTCCACCCAACCCCTATAGTAGAGATTCAATTCATTTTTATAGAAGATATAACTCAACATATGATGGTTGTAATACATATTCAAACTTTCTATAAAAGGGTCATACCACTGACTGTTAAGTTCATGAATCACAACTTCTTGTTCAATATCAGGGGTTGGGAAATTATTCTCATGTGGTCTAAGTTGTCGAGAGCCATAGGAAATGACATGTTCACCTTGCATATGAATATATCCCAATCCTGAACCTGATGTTTCATAGAAGACCTCATATCCCTTCCCAACATTTTTAAGAGTAAACACCGATAAAGAAGTCCAAATATGTTTAATAACAAAAAAAATAACTCAATCATTTATCATACCAAGTAAATGAACATCACTTTTCTGCAGGATAGGTTATTAGGGAATCCAAATTTGAGAATTCCTTCCAAAACTGGTGATAATAACTAGCTAAACCCAAGAAGCTTCAAATCTTGAAAATAGTTTGTGGTTGATCCAATGTAATAACAACATTATCCTTCTCGGGATAAGCTAAGATTCCAAGTTTCGAGACCACGTGACATAAGAACATCACATACCGAATCTGTAAATCTTAACTTGATAGATTGGAATAAAGTCAGCGATATCTTAACAATTCCAAAACATCACTCAGATGATGCACATGATCCTCCTTAGAATTAGAGTAAATTAGGATGTCATCTACAAAGGAAACCGTGAATGTATCAGATAACCATTTAAAATCATACTCATTAAAGACATAATGAATTCATGAGTATTGATAAGACCTAATTCATTGACAAGGTACAAATAATGTCTATACCTACTCTATAAGGAAACTTTTTGAATGTCAGATTATTTTATCTCCAACTGAAGGTAACCATATCAAATATTAAACTCTAAAAAACACTTATCTCCTTTAAACTAGTCAAACATATATTCAATCCATGAAAACATATACATTTTCTTTACCGTAACTCGGTTGAGTTTTTGGTAATAAGAACAAAGGGGAAGTATTTAATTAGTTTTATTAGCAAAAAGAATCATCACCTACCAAGGTGACAATCTCAGAAGTATAAAGACTTCTTCTAATATTTTATACAACTAACTCTTCAAACCTTTCATTTTAGATGGTTCTATATGGTAATAAGTTATAGATACCAGTTGAGTACTAATAACCCAATCAATAGAAAAATCCACCTCTATTAAATGTGGAGAACTTGAGAATTAGGATGGAAAATCATAGAGAAACTTGAATAAAATTAAGATGATATGATAACTATAATATGACAACTCTATATCAAAATCCAACACTGATATTACTTTCCATTACTCTGGATTATAATTTCCCACTCTACCTAATCTCATGTCCTATTTCCCATGAATGATATAGCACAACCCATAGGTTGTAGTAAATGAGGCCTATTATAAATAATAATAAATTTGGTATTTAACTGTAATGATCCGACCCAAAGATAGAATTACATTAAGATATTTAATGTCGAGATCCATGAAATCCCAAGTAAGCTCGATCACTATTAAAGAGAAAAAACATGTAGAAAAATGGATACCCTTCTCTCTCTTTATTTTGAGGTGTGTAGTAATATCCATCACATAAGATAAAATCTCCATTGGATGATTTATATGGTAATAAAAGATGATATATATGAATGAGATGTACCGACCTCAAATAAAGTAGTCACTAAAGATGAATCTGTGGTGATTTTACATCTCATAGTCGATACAACTATATCACCTTCCTCTAGAGAATCTTCTAATGGGTAAAGAAGCTTTGTTCCTGATACATATAGATAAAACCCCATTGTATATCACAATTATGATTTTAACACAATACATTTAGGTTTTGATCACCTTATGACACTATGTTGAGAAGAGAAGATATAAAAAAACTTCTAGAATTGACATGTGTGTCTGTAGGAGATGAAAATATTGGGTTCTTTAGTGAAAACCAATTTTGAATGCCTAGGCTTGACATAGTGGAAGAAATTCAAAGGGCATATTCCAAGAACTATAGAGGGATTAAAAGAACCCTCAAATTGAGATCCCCTATAAGGCTCATCATGAATTATCTTTCCTTTAATGGAACTAATAGAACTTCCACTAGGAGAAAATGAAACTCCCATAAAACTTGACTTACTAGTTAGGACATGATAAATCATGAAAGCATAGTCATTAACATCAGTATAATAAGGTATATTTAGAAATAAATCCTAAGAATTATTATCAAATTAAAGTGCCACCTCTATCAATTGAGTCTTCAAATTATCATTTGTTACAATCACTTGCGAAGACTAAACAAAATTGGAAAACCAGTTTTCATACTCCGTCATTCTCCCTTTATCCTCCTAAAATTTGAAAAAATCTATTTCCTTATCTAGTATCATAGATTTTGGATAGAACTGATTAGATAAAATAACCTTGAAGTCCTTCCCCTCTAATCCCTTGAGCTTATTCACCTTAACCATCAATTCCCACCATGTACTGATAGGTCCCTCTGTCTTAAAGGTTTCACATTTTACCTATATCGAATCATTAATTTCGATGAATTCTAACAAAATATTCATCTCTATCAGCCAATACATAGCCACTTGAAGATAATTTGAGCATTAGAAGGTAGGTGGATTGTGGTGAAGGAAATGTTGAGCACGATTCTGAGAATCATCTCTCCCAAGTTCCATAATTGGACCTTGAATGGGATACAGTGTAGGTGCATATCCTAGTGTATGTACAACACACATAATAATCTCAACCAAATTCTAATCCATCAGAGGATTTTCTTATTGTATTTCATCTGCTTCCACCTAGGCCTATTCATAAATTTTCTCGGAGGCATGATGTTAACAAATATCAAAAAATAAAATTGAATGCATCATAAGACTACATAGATCAACCACTAAAATAGGAGAAATAGGGAAATTAATCCCATCATATAAGATAAAAATATTTCTATTTCGACTATCTCAATCAAAAGTAGGTTTTATACTAGAATTATTCTTTATGATTCCATTATCAAACCACTAATGGTGACTTAAGGCTCATTACAATAATAAATGGCTATGAATGATATCTTAAATACGTCCTAATTCTCAACAAGATACTCCAAAAACATACTGACATCAAAGAAATATTCTAGACATTCACCTTTGATACCTATTTGTCATGAACCATTCTAGATACCCTAGTTCCATGATACCCAAGTAAAAAAAATACATAACCCAAAGATCATTCTTGATTCCCATAGGTTGGAAACTAGAAACTAGAATCATTCAATATATAAGAGGGAATAAATTTTCCTTAAAACAATGGAATATAGAGATAAAATATTTTATGCTCAATACTCTAAAAGAATAATGTATGAGAAACCCAACAGGTACATCAAAAACCCAAAATAGTGCTTCTTCAAAGTACTCAACATGAAGCAGGATAAAATCCAATGTCCCAAAGGACACATCACTCAAATCCTAAAGGATCAAGAACATGAACATCCTCCAAGATGATATTTCACCTGGGTTGGAACTCGTAGAAGGGAATCAACAAAAACCCCAAGGAGAAGGTAGAGTGTGGTCTAAAAAGATCACAAGGGCCCACCATTTGGTCCATTACAAATACTATAGTAATAAAATAATTCATGATTTCAATATAAATAAAATTAGGAATGGAATTATATTTTTATATTTAATAAAAAACATGATTTCCTTTAAAAATGATGGAAAACATTTCAAACATGGATTAAATAAAAATTTTATATAATTTTTATTATATAACTCAACTATAACAAATAAGGAAGTTCTATAATAAATTTAATATATATCAAAACAGTCACATCAAGCCCTGTTGTCATATTCCCAGTAGTATTATTTTTTCTTGTTATAGGATCCTCACACATATCATATATGTGATCATGCCAATATGTGTACACACAACTTTTACGAAAAATCAAAATAGGATTCATCAACATCCCATTAGGGATAATATTTTACTCACTTGGGATCTGTTAGAGTTTTAATCACAAATAATTTTCTATGTAATAAAAATAATTGCATTATTTTACAGGGTAACCCTATAACTACCAAGTATTGCATGTGCTTAATATATCTATTGAGAAAGGGAAAATAATTTAATTCAAATCAATCATCAATCTTAATTATTTATTCCATGTTTTCTTTTCAAAATTACATTTAACTTTAAAAACCAAAACATGATTTTTTTATTTAATTGATTTTAAAAATAAAACCAATCAGATTTTTTTATCAATTTAACATAATAAATTTTCTAAAAAATATTCTCAAATCATTTCATAAATTCCATCAATTTCAAAATATGCCCAAAATTCCAATTATATTGGAATTAGGGTTGTTTTTCCAAAAATGTATACTATATAAACCATTATTCAAATTTGTATAAGATTGTGTTTTCTTAAATAAATTGAAACATAATTCAAACAAATCATTAAAATAATGTTTCAATCATATAGATAATCTTAATGTAACCACAACCATTTTATCATGGAAAAAACACCCAAAACAGTGTGTGAAAATAAAAAAATGGAATATGAGATCTAGGAAAAAAAATTGATACAAGAGTAAATAACATGGATATTAGATCCATCAATATGAAGATAATCTATCAAACTCAAAGGAGGAAGGAATGAGAGAAAAAAACAATAGGAAGGCTGCTAACCCAGAGGGATGCACAAAAACCAACATGATGATCAATCCCTAAATGAATGATGTAGAGGGATTAGAGATATACAAAATTACCTGCGTATAGATATCTGTAGAGAAAAGTAAGGATTAAGGTGTAATGAAAAAAATATCATCCAAACCATGCATAAAACATACAGGATAATATATTTATAACTTTCTTCTTCTCATTACATGACATTTAATCTTTGATGGTCTTTTACACCAAAAAATACATCTCTATATTATAAAAATATAATTTTAGCCATTTAAAGTCACATAAACATTACAAGGTCTGTAATTATTTCCCACTATGCACTATTATGAAAAATTATCCTTAAATAACATTACAGGATGTGTAATTCCTTTACATGGTGTGTAATCTCACAACAGACAGCAAACATGCTAGTTTATGGACAGAAGTCTAAAAAAAAATTATGGGATGAGGCATACCGGAAATAATAACAAGGTATTATAGGATGTATTCCTATCCATTACTAGGCACTGGGCCATGCTTGTTCACCTCTATGCATGATCATATACTCCTAGAGGACATGGTGTGTCATACCACACAGGTCTCAGACATGTGCCACCGTAACATGACTTGGCTTCCTTGGGTGGGGTCACACGTCATATGAGCCAGACCACATAGTGCAGCAACATTATCTTCCTGAAAATCTTAAATACTATAGATAAGGTACTTCATAGTGTGTTCTCCTAGAATATATGAACTTTAGTATAGATTTTCATTGAATCCTAGGGAAGTATTCACGTGTCATCATCACACCACCACTGCCGATGTTTCCATATAAAAATGAATAGGGGAGTGGTGATATAAAGCTATCCATGCCTTATCTTCCACCGGTGGGTAGATTCCAGCCACCTAAACTCTCAAACATAACCTCACAATAGCACCATACAATTACCATTTCCATTACTGATCCCAAATCCACAGAGGCCTCACCCACAATATGTAACTTTCCTCAATCCTTCCATGAATCACCGATATGTTATTCATTCATGAAACACTATGAATCCATGGGTTCAATCACCCTCAAACTATTGACACAAAAATCAATCAATAACCTGTGGGTGAATAATTATGAACACGATGAAAATAATGGGAAAACCACATAAACTGGATGAATCCATCATTGCATAAGAATTCATGGTCAACGATAAAAAAGATCTCGTATATAGGGTGATAACATATGCATCAATGTAATAAAATTGGTTCAATATAATAACATCTTGGTAGCATTGAGTGATAACATATCACAGATCCATATGTAGATAATTATAAATACATTATTATGATATCGGTCATGTGAAAATCCAAAAATAAATTTCCCTACCTAGATTTAGGATCATTAAATGGTAGAGAAAACACTCTCTAACAATGAATAAGACTCTCTACAATCAATACCCCTCATTCCACCCCAATTCGACCATCCATCATTCAACGATATGATCAACCAATGAAGAACCACATAAAATACATTCAAATCCCCCAAGGGATATATAGATAAACTTATAGATTTATCATAATTGAGTATTTATAGATATTTTTATTTTGTCCATTTAAAATAAAATAAATATTTTAATTACTTAATTTAATTAAATGCACCCACTAATAAATGATTTCCTCATAACTTCTAAAACTGATGAACCGTAGGTCACATCTAGGTTAAACACTATGTATCAAATTAAATTGTGGCCTTAGAATTTCCATCTAAGGTCCTGAAAAATACAAAATCCAAAAACACTTAAAGGATGTTCACATGTGTATTAACATATATTATTTTGTTTAATATTTTAATTCTTGGGTTAAAAAACACACAAAAAAATGACGAATCGAATGATAAATTGAAGTACATTCAAATAAATTATCAAAGGACATATCAAATAAAAGAAGAGATGTTAGATTCTCCCCTCCTCCAAGGAATTTTCCCCTAAACTGAATAAGATAAATGAAAAGGTGAGGGGGTACTAAAAACACATATGGCTCTCACACTCCCAAGAGATCTCTTGAACTCTCCAAATATAACACCCCATTATTTTTATTAAAATTTTCTCTTTATATACTATTTTCCTTAGATATCTTTCATTATATGCAAGAGGGAGTTCAAAAAAATGTGTAACACTATTAAAATAAATTTTGTTTTTTATCATCTAACTTTTGGACTAGATGTTATGAATAGTAATAAAAAATTATGAAAAATATATGGTCTATATTTTTTAAAGATTTAATATATAGTTATCAAATGATTATAATTAGAAAATTATATGAAAATAAAAGTGATTTTTCTAAAGAAAAGTTATATTAATACATAGAATATAATTATATATTAATAAATTAAATTAGTCATTATTGGAGATTGATTTTAAGGAAAATTTAATACTATTTGCTGGATAATGTTTTTATGCATTCAACAAATATTTTTCATGGATAGGATAATATTAGATCGTGTTTTATACTTAAATATGTATTTTTTATTAAAGAAGAAATTTCTTTCACATTTTCACACTTATTTTAAAATTAATTCCTTCTATTTATAGGTATTTTATAATATAAAATGAATAAAACATATAGAATCCGGATATTCAAATTTTGTAAGTTTTCCCATTTTATATTTTGTCAATAAGAATAATAACCATAGTAAAATTTATCAACTCAGTAAAGGGTGGATCAGTTTAATCTTGATTAAAAATAAGTGATAAGGCCATAATTATTAACCATAATGCATATTTGATGAAAATATTTTTACTCTTAACTTCTTAGTATTGAAATTGAGCTGTTTAATGGACACTTGCACGTGAATATTACTTATATTTTACCTAAATCACAGAATGTTTCAAAAAAAGGTTAATTTCTTTGTTTTAAATATCTCTTATGTGTCCATATATGGAAAATATTAAGTTAAGTGAAAATATAAGAATCAATATTGAGATTAATAAAATTATTTTCACAATTGAAATATAATTTTAATTTTAGGATATTATATACCAACCTTAATTACTTATGAAACAACGACATAATATTTCATCATTTAATAAAAAGTACAACAAATGATTTTAAAATTAATAAAAGTCATATAATTTGAATTAGTTAATGTGAACATTAAGTTTTCTAGATTTATAGGAAATATTAGGGTAGAATGAAATTATTATATTATTATTTTCACTTTTTATTAATATAATAAATGTTAATGTAAATGAATAGTGTCAAGATTGACAATAATGATATTTAATCAAAATAATATTTTATTTAATTATTTTAAAATTATAAAAATATAAAATAATAAAATTATTATATGATGTGGAATAAAATATCCTAAAATGGAAATTTATTATAAAATTTTCACATAATAAGTAAAAATTACAACTCTTTAATATTGAAATATTTTTTTACCATAATTAAATGTAAAAGTGGTTAATTGAAGGTCAATAAAACTGATATAGTTTAAAATGACAAAAAACATTTCCAAATTATATTTTTAGGGGATAAAATAATATCCATCCCAAAGATAGAATCCCTAACAATTTGGGGGAATTTTGATTATGAATGAATTTATTATAATTTAATCTTTTGAATAATTGAAATACATTCCTCACCTAAATTATGAAAGGGAGTCCCATCCATGATGTATTTATACCAAATTCATTCTTCTATATGGACCAAAATTTGGAAAACTGTCTTTTAAACTTCCCCAATTGTTTACCCCAAAATCCAACCCTTGTTCCCTTTACCGAAGATCTGAAGGAGTTATTCCAAAGAGGAGTTAATCATCTGAACCGATCACTTTATTTTCAACTCTTATTTACCTTTTATAATTATATGGTATTTATTGTTAAATAATAAATTTAGTACCCTAAATATTATTAAATAATATTATTATTATTATTATTAAAACTCCATTATAAACCATATATCCCATTATATGAGAAGTGAAATTATCTCTTGTGCATACGTATAACTTATTGTTGTACATATCAATGAAATTAATTTTTTATCCACATTTATTATGGATGGGTATAACTATGGTTCTAATGTTTATATAAGATATTAATGAAATAATCATAGTTCTTGGATTATAATATCACATCAACCTACTTATCATCCAATCGTTTGGGACATGATAATGTTGTTCATGGATACATGTGGACTACCACATTCATAAAGTGAAGGGAATCATTTTTTCATTTATATTTTACTTGGAAGGTAAGGAAGATGAATTTTTTGAATATAAATGATATATAGGATGTAATAATTTTAATTTTAATGGTATATTATTATTTCCCTTTCTTTCATTCCACCTGCTGAAAACTGAAAACAATATTCATGCATACAAATGACTTACCATCTCCATAAATGGTGTAATTAATTCTTTGTATATATAACTTTTATGGATGATTATAAATATGTATATAATGAATATATGTGATATTAATAGGATTTTTAATATTTTTAGGATGATGGAACAAAGTTAAATTTACATGGACTATAACTACTCAACTAAAATACTGATGACAAACAAAAGAGTTAACACTTAAAAATGGAATTTTTGATTAAGAATTACTAATAAAAGGGGGTGTTGAAATGTTATAAAGTGATAATATATGATATTTTAAGAATTAAAGTGAATCTGTTATTAAATTATAATAATTTTCAATTTATTAGAAATGATTTTTGATAACTTTTAAAACAAGGTGAACCCGAGGTAATAACTTTAGGTTCCAATTTCACTATTAATCCAGATTTATTATGATTAAGTTTATAATGATGAAATATTTTTATTTTTCAATAAAAAATCTTTAATTTTCTTATAATATGGTTATTTCTGGAAAATAAATGTTTTCCTTTCATTTTTCTCACATTAAGTACTCAGGAGACTAAAAATATGATTTTTTTGGAAAATCATATTCATTTTTCTCTACAGTAAAATGACTTTTAATACCATAAAAATGTTTTCTAAAAATCTTTTAAATAATGTTTTTAATATTATATTATGATTGTTTCAAGTCAATTTTACAATTTCAATTTCTAAATAATATAGGAGTAATCTTCTTGTCATTTTTCAAATGAGGTATTATGTGTACTTTCAAAAAAATATTGAAGAAATGTTTTATAAATTAATAGAATGAATGAATTTTCCCACCATAAGGAATTATATTATCATTAAAGATTAATTTACATATTTATAAGTTTAGTTTCAAAGAAAATTTTTCCTTTATAATTGAACAAATATATAAATAAGTGATTTCCAAATAGACTAGTTTTTTTCAACAAGAATCATTCCATGTTACCAATAAAAATACTTTTCCTTGCATGATGACATCCTTTAACGATTATTAATATTTATTGAGGATATGTTCCAAGGAAGATTTCCATTTTATTTCTCTAGATGTTTTATGTTTATGATCAAAATATTTTTTTGAAACACATTTCTTTTCAATGGGTTATTTTTTGGTGAAATGTTTTTGAAAAAAATTTCTTTTCATTGGGTTATGCTATCATTAATTACTTATAAAAACCAATTATTTTCATTGTTTATCAAATGTTGAATTATTTATGATCTTATTGAACACATATTAATTATTTTCATTATATGATAAGAGGAAATTTATCACCCTCAAATTCTTTGTGTACATAATGATAACTCATGAGATAACCATGATTGAAATTTGTAGTGGACCCAATTCAATTTGGGACTTTTCCCACTTTGATAGTCTTCAATGTGAACCTTGACTACTATAATGGTTTGGGGAGTGAACCAATTCTAGTATGATAGTCTTGGAAATGCTCCTTGATTACTATTGAAATTATATTCTATGTTTATGTGTATGCTATAATCCATGTCTTATTCCAATGTTATGATCCGATGGCTCATGTTATTTAATTCCTTTATGATCCATGACATATGAACTTCCATGAATTATTCCATGACTCATGATTAGGATTTATGGTAATTAAGGTATGGTTTTTAAATACAAATCTCATGTTCTTAAACCCATTTTCTCCTGTTATGTTTATATTATCATTGTTATCTCCCTTATTTACCATTACTATGCACCAAATATTTCCTATTCTTATGTCTCCTTTACTCACATTATGAGGAAATTTATTAATAGTGATATGTCTATAAAGGGTTATAGTTATGATGATATAAGTTTTAGAATATTTTGATATTTTATGAACCAGGTTTTATGGGTCCATGTTTCCCAATTCACTATACATATATGATTTTATCATAGAATGTTTTGTTATGTGATGAATATTTATCTATTAATATGTAATATATATGTATAAAAGCAATGGGTGCCTATTTTTGGTATCAAAAAAATTTCAGTTAAAAAATACAAAATAATATGAGAAAACAACATTAATAAACCCATTGATAAATCTACATAAAAGAAAATATCCTAAATATTTGTTAATGATAATAAAAGGCCTCAGTTAAACTGAAGGTATCATAGATGAATGTATCAAACTTTTGACATTCTATAAATTATTTTTCATGATTATGTGGTTTCCCATCATGATTATTATATGTCACACTATGTTTTTTGGTTTCATTAAATGTGTGGAACATGAGGGAAGTATGTTAATACTGAATATGATAGAAAATTAATTGATTGTCCTCCTAAGAAATAGAATGTTATGGGAGGTAGAATATAAAATAACATTGTTATAACAACACAAATGCCTCAACAAATGAATCATGTTGATCATTAAATTGATAAATGGAGGGAAAAACTTTTAGTTGAGTCCTTCCGTTTGAAACAACCGCCATTTATTAATGGGTATATTGATCAACTAGTTTCTGATCAATGGAACCAAACTGCTGAAAATATATTTTTTATTCTCTAGTGTTGGGAACATAAAAAATTTACTTTTCCTATTTAACATTTGAAAGGAGAAGTAAATAAATGGTGTATTAATATTATGAAAATGTGTGAAATCGATTAAAATGAATCCATGGAGTGGGATGAAATTTAAAGATTATTTTTCAATAAGTACTTTACTTTTATTATCTATACTAAAATGAAAAAATAACTCCTTCAGATGAAGTGGAAGGATGATTAATTTTTTGGTACTTATGGGGAATATTTCACAATACATGTGAGGCACACTTTTGGTTTTAACATCAAAACTAAAAGTAAGGTTGATCAATTATTTTGTGGATAGAAAGCAGCTCTGTAAATGGAATTATACTTATGATTGTTTAATAGATATGAATAAATTATTCAATGTTTTATCCTACTAGGGATGGAAATTGGAGTTAAACATCTATATCATGTTTTTTATAAGAAAAGAAAAATGGAATTAAAATAAAAATATAAAACCCAAATAGAGAAGAAGATAATAAATCCTTTATGCTCGAATTGTTGAATAAAAAAGGGGACAAATTGTCTTTAGGGAACTGGTAAATGTTTCATGTATTTAAAATAAGTTCAATGTGAAAAAACTCTGATGTGATGGGTATAAGTTAGGTAGTTAAGATAATATATATAAATCACTATATAATGTACCACCTACACTTGAGTGTTTTAAATGTACAAAGTATAAAAATTAAGATAAATAATTACCAAATCCAATGTTTAATGATAATGATCGATGCAGATAATATATTAAAACCTTATATAAAGGGAAATCACTGGAAATATCTATTATAGATGAGGGGTTTTATAATTTCATGGCTTTGGGTATACTTATCATCAACTATTGAGCTTCTATTGTATTATTTGATTTTTGATCTACCCACTATTTTATTTCCAAAAAAATTATATGGCTATCACAATACCACCTCAAAAATTAGATGTTGAGTTTGAAGTAAAAACCCTAAATGGTATGATGATCATATTCTATGCCTATGATTATTCTCTGGTCGATGTTTGTGGACATGTGTTTTATAAAAATCTTGAAATTATTCCACAATTGAATTATGTTGTATTTTGGGAGTGGATAGTATTTATTAACATAAATCCCATATAAATTTCCAAGGAAGGGAAGTTATGTTTGATATTCTGAATCATCATTATATAGCATATTTTTTTTACGAAAATGTTCTTTTGATGGAAATTACATCCATCATATGGGTCATTATTTAAATTAAAAAATACAATTTATCTCATATGGGTGTGGATGAACTAAGCATAAAAGATATTTCAATTGTGTTGGAGTTTATTGTTTTCTTTTCTAAGTAGTTTCTTATTATTTCATGAAATCATGAAGTTTAGTTTTCAATAGAACAGATACATGGTGTTACACATATTTATGAGAATCTATATAGAATGGAATTGATTGAGTTTTAAGAATTTAACCAGAAACTCTAGGAGAATCTTGATAAGGGATTCATTCAGCCAAGTCCATTAGCATATATTACAAATATTCAATTTATTAAAGCTAATGATGGATCAATGTGAATATATATTTATTACTGAGAACATAAAAATATCAAAATCTATAACAGTTATCTTATACACCATATGGATTAATTGTTTGATCAATTACAAAGATCTCAATACTTTTCCATGATTGATCATTGTTCATGATAACATCAATTGAGGGATAAGATGTAAGATATAACAAAAATATATTTCCATACAAGTTATAGAAACTATAAATTTATAGTGTTTCCTTTTGGCCTTTTAAATTCCTACAATATCATTATGGATTCAATGAATAGTGTCTTTAGATTTTACCTTGATTAGTTTATGGGAGTATTCATATAAGATATTCTTTTATAATAAATGAAAAAGGAAGCCCAAGAAAATCCGTTGAGGATTCAAATGAATACCCTGAGGAAGGATATGATTTATGAAAAATTTACCATGTGTGAATTTTAGCTTTGGGAAGTTTCATTTAGGGTTCATATAATATTATGTGAGAATATATCAATAGACCATTCAGAGAAAAACGTTATTGAATGTTGGCCTAGACCAACCACAATGACGAATATCAATAGTTTTCTTAGTTTTAATGGATATTATCAACACATTGTGGAGAATGTTTGACGTTTATCAAATCCACTCAACATGTTTAATTTAATGGGATAAAGGTTCCTCTAGAAAGATAAAAGTGATGAAAAAATTTAAAAATATAAATGGAAAGATAATATAAACACTTGTTCTTATAGATGCCTAAAATGAAAAAGGGTTTATAATCTATAGTGATTCATTTAAGAAGTAATGTAGATGTGTCCTCATGTAGAAAGATATGGTTATAGCTTATGGATCCTGAAAACTGATGGTCTATGAGAAAATTAACCAGACTCATCTTTTGGAGTTAAATATGGTAATTGGTTCATTAAAAACACATAGGCATTATATATACGGAAAAAGGTGTGACATATATACTGATCACAAAATATTTATGTATTTATTCACATAATAAGAGTTGAATACGAACTAGAGTAGATGTATGGAGATGATTAATGATTATGAAAACTCAACACATCAATGCCATTTGGAAAAAACATGGTGGTAGTTGCAATAAATAAAAAAATCAATATTGAATATCTCTTTTGAGGATAAAAAAGATCTAATATTTCTAGAATATAAATTTATCGATCTTGAAATCATGATTAATGGGGATAAATCTTATCTTTATCAATTGGGTGTCAAAAAATCTAGCCATGTGAAGATTAATTAGGAGAAAAAGGAAAATGTTGAGATGTAAAAAACATGAGATGTATTCATAAGTTCACCATTTATTGTGATAGAATAATAAGGTTTAGAGACCATGTATGTGTCCCTTCGATACCAAATTTGAGTAAGGAGTTGATGGATATTGCTTATAGTTATTCATTTTCCATTAATCCTAGACGTATGAAGATGTATATAGATTTGAAAGAGAATTATTTTCCGAGATAGATTGAAGAGAGTTATTTTAGAGCATGTTTCATTATTCTTGTTATTTGAGTAGGTTAAGGATAATAGAAATAATTATAACGGGCTAGTATAACCATTACCTATATATGGTTGTAGATGGGAAAACATCCCATTGATTTTATCATCAGACTCCGAAAAACATCTGAAGTGTATATTACTATATGGGTTGTAGATGATCTTTATATGAAGAAAAAAACATAATTATAATTAGAGAAATTTTTTCGCTTGATAAATTTACTTACTTATATATTAATTAATTGGAAATATTTCAAGGTATACCACTATAAGTTGCATCTGATTAGGATATGAGGATTACCTCAATGTTTTGGAGAATTCTTCAGTAGGATGAAGAAATAGAGTTAAGAATCTTCACTTCTTATCATCCATATATATATATATATATATATATATATATTTAGGACCATTAAAAATATAAAAGACATATTGATATCATTCTCTATATCTCTCAAAGGTGGTTGGGATCAACACCATCCTTTGGTGGAATTTTATTACCACAATAACTTTCAATGAAATATTCATATGGCTCCTAATGAATCCCTATATGGTAGGGTTTTGAAAACTCCAATGTGAAAGAATGGATTTAGAAAAATATATCTATTGAGACTAGATATATTTATGAAATTGAATAGATGGTTATATACCTTAAAAACACATAAAATCATATCATTGTCGGCAAAAGAGTTTTGTTGAAAATCATCAGAAAGATATAGAATTTGAAGTTGTTGACACGGTATTCCTATGAATATCTCTAAGGAAGAGGATGATGATATTTGTAAAGAGGGTAAAGTTATTCCCATGTTATATCAATCCTTTTGGAATTATTTATATTATTGGGAAGATAACCTATCTATTAGCACTTCCTCCAAATATATGTCATGTTTATGATGTTTTCCATGTATCTCCCCTATGGAAATAGAAAACTAATTGTTCATATATACTAATCTCAAATGTTTTACCCCTGGAGAAATATATTTATTTTGAATATCAAATAGTGGATATTTGGTATCAGTGATATAATGTTATATAAAAAAAGATACTGAAATGGAAACTTTTTTTCTGCAAACCTGTAATTTCGGAAATCTATATGGGAACACGAGGATGTGAATAGGTAGAAGTATCCTCATATATTTTTATCAAAGTGATGAAATCCAAGGGATAAATTAATTTTAAGTTGAATATATTGTAACTCCATAAGATTTTTATAGAATATTTATCTTTAAAATTTTTTATTTCTTTGATAGATTACGTTACATGAAACAACGAGTTTGAAGAACCACGTAACATTATTAAAATATTACGAGTATATTTTCATATAACTATTGGAATTGTGGGTATTCATAATAATAATTAAAGTATGAAGAATATCTACTCCACACATTTATAAACTAAATTTTTTATTTATCAAATGAACAGAATTAATTAGAAAAATTATTTTGGAAATAATTGGTATGTTTCTTCTAATATTTTTATTCAAAAAATGTATTTTTATATTACTAAATTAAATTAATTACTATTTGTGACGAATTTTTTGAAATGTATTTATTATTTACTTGGTAATTTTTTTAAAAAAAAATTCAAAACATATTTTTCTTGGCATAATATAATAACAAATCCAATTTTAGGAATAATTATTTTCCTATAAAGAATATTTTTATTGAAATTTTCTCCCTAAATTTAATCTCAATTTCTTCTATATATAGGTATTTACTTAGATAAAATCAATTACATATTTATAATCAACAGATTCAAATTTGTAACTAGTCCCCTTTTTTCTACTATGAATTGAAACGATTGTGTAATTTATCACCACGTTAATGGGTAAATCAGGTTAGTCTAGATTACTAAAATTTAAAGGCCATATTAATTCATCCTAATTCTAATTGGATGAAATTAATTCAACCCTTAACTCATTAGACAATAAATTTGTGTTTTTAGTGGACACTTGTCCATTAAAATGACTTATAAAATTCTTAAATCATTAAAAGTTAGAAAATATTACCCTCTTTCCAATTAATATCTCTTATGTTTCCACAGAGTGAAACATTTATATTACGAATAAATATATGATTCATTTTTATCTTAATAATTTTATTTTCCAGATAGAAATTGATTCTTAATTTTTAGTAACTATATAATAACCATAGTTGGTTATGCAACAATGATTAAGTATTTCTCATTTTAACATAAAAATCATAATAAATGATTTTAAAAATATGAAAAGTGATATAATATTTAAGAACTAAAATTTTTATGAAATAACCATCTTTAAATAACTTTTATTCTTTAATGGATTCGGTTACATGTAATAACGAGTTGATATTAACCACATTACATTATTAAAAATATAATTTTTTCTATTATCTCCTAACCGTTGGATTATTGGGAATGAATAGTAGTAAATAAATTATGAATAATATATTTCCAAAACAATTATAAAATTAATTAAATATTTATTCAATAATTATAATAAAAAAATTATTTAAAAATAAAAGCAATGTTTTTAAAAAATATTATTCTAATGTAAAGAATGTATTTTTATATTAATAAATTTAATCAATCACTACCTTTGATTGATTTTTATTAAATGAAAATATTATTTACTTTATCAGAATTTTTAATCATTCAATAAATATTTTTCTAGGAATATGGTATGAATAAACCCATTTTATGCTTAAATGTATTTTTATAAAAATCATTTTTGTTAAATTTTTATTAAAATTTATATATTCTATTTATATTTGTTCTATGAGATATAATTTTTTTCATATGTATAATTATGAGGTTTATATTTCGTAAATATCCCCCTTGTTTTTAGTCAGTGTAAATAGTTACTATGGTAAAATTTATCACATCGGTAATGCATAAATAGGGATAATCAAGATTAAAATAAGTGATATGTATATAATTTTGCTTAATAATTATAAATTTATGATGTAAATATGACCCTAATGAAATTCTGATCAAAATTAATTTGTCTAATGATACTTTTCTATGAAAATGACTTGAATATTATTCGAATCCATGAATGTTAAAAATGACACTCAATTTTTAATATCTATTATGTGTCCACCTAGGGAAAAAATGTAGTAATGAATGAATATAAGAATTTATATTGATATTAATAAAAACGTTTATGATATAAATGTATTTGTAATTTTTAGTAATTATATAACGACATTAATTTCATATGAAACACTGATAAAATATTTCTCCATTTAATAAGAAAAATAATAAATGAATTTAAGAATATTAAAAGTGATATAACATGAATGTGTTAATATGTACCACATGTTTTATAGATCAATATGACATGTTATAGAGGTATTAAATAATTATATTTTTATTTTAATTTTATACTGATGTATTTAATGTTAAATTAAATGAATAGTTTCAAAATTGAAAATATTGATATTTTGTTAAAATAATTTATAATGTAATTATTTAAAAATCATAAAAATATTGGAATAATACATGGTTGATATTATAAGGACAAAAAATTCCTAAATTTACCATCTATTTTTCTATTTGCATCTTATATGTATAAATTAAAACCCTTTAATACTGAATAAATTTTTAATGTATTTCACATTTTAAGAGATTAACTAAGGGATAATTAAAATGACAAGGTTTAAAATTACACAAAAAATTTTCTAAATACCATTGGTTGATGGTATTACAACCCTTTATTACCTTTTCCTAAATTCATTTCCATTTGGAGGAATATCTCTGGAGAATGAATTTATTATAATTATATCTTTATTGAAATACCAAACATACCCCTCATATAAATTTTTAAAAGGAACCTCCTCCCTCACAACATCACACCACTTGGAGCCTTACAACTCAACTGACCTCAAGAAACTTATCTTATAATATTATGCTCTACAGGTGACTGTCTTCTAAAAATACTATTCCATGAACCATTTAGAGGAGATCTAGTTGATTTGTATCAAAGAAGAGGTAATTTCCCTACCAGATCGAATTATTTTCTACCCTTCTTTACATCCTCTAAAAAAATGGTATTGAAAAAAAATAACACAATAATTATACTAAATATTATGAAATGTTTTTATTATTATGAAAAAAAATTATAAAACCTCTTTCCCATCAAATGATAAGTGAATGTATCACTCCCATGTACGTACAACTTATCGTTTGTACAAAGCGATACAATTCATTTTTCATCACCATATTTTCTAGTTGGGTTTCATAACTAATTAATTTTTCTGTATTATTTAAATGAGAAAATTATAATTTTTAAATTATTATATAATTTCAACCTTCTTACCATTTAATCCATTAGGAAATGATAACATACCTCATACGTATATGTGGTATACCACCACCAGGAATGGTGTGATTTTTTTAGTAATATTTTACATGGATTATAGTAAGGATATGTTTTATGAATATATATGATATATATTATATTATAATTATTCATTAAAGATGAATTAATATATACCATTCTTTAATTACATCTGTCAAAAAATTAAAAAAACATTCATTTTTACATATATCCTACCATCTCCATGAAAATTTTAATTATTTTAACTATCAATAAATTTTATGGATATATCTAATATTTATATAATTAATATATAAGATACTAATATCATTATTAATATTCTAAATATCATGTAACTAATATATATTTAAAGGTACTAGAAGTACTAAACTGAAAATCTCAAGATAAACAAAATAGTTAACACCTAAAAATTACTATTTTAATAAGGAATTATAAACTAAATGGGGTGTCTAAATATTATAAATGGATAATATATGATATTATTAGTATCTATGTGAATATATTATGGAATTAAAATAAAATTAAATATATTATACTAGATTATAGTGTTCTTTTGAAGAAATTAAAACTCATGTAAATGGTTGTATGCTATAGTCTCATTTTTTATCAAAATTGTCTTATGATAATGATTTCTATGAAGAATCTATAGGATCTATCTATCAGTAAATTTGTGTTTATTTTATCTCGATGGATATATATTGAAAATTAAAATTTTCACATTTTTTTCGTAACTTTGGGAATCATGATTCTGAAAATATGTTTTTATGGAAAATTGACCTCATTTCTCTCTTCTGTTGGAAAAAATACTATTTCATATGCATGTTTTAAAAAAAATATTATATGTATGGATTTTAATATTATCCTATAATTATTTAAAGTCATTTTTACCACTGTTTTATATTTAATAAAATTGTATTTAAAGAGACATCATTCAAATTTCTAAATGAGTTTTTTTGTGACTTTTCCAACCAAAGTATGGAAGAAATATTTTTCAGTTAAATTTTATGGAATGAAAAGTCTTTCATACCATTATGACTAATTTTTTTATTTAAGCATCCATTAAAAATTTACATGGTTATTTTTAATGAATTTGTTTCCTTTATATTTGTATATTATATTAATATTTGAATTAAAAATGGAAATTTTGTTTTCAGAAATAATATTTTAATAAACTTTTATTGATATTTATCTTCATCAATGACAACAACCACTGATTTCAATTATAATTTATTTGTTTTATTATCAAAGGATACCATCATTATGATTTATATGGATGATTAATTTTTATGATGGAATTATGTTTCTGAAACCTATTCCTTTTCAATGAGTTATGATATGATGAAACGATGAAATGTTTATGGAATTCATTTCTTCTCCATGGATTATTCTATTATGAAATGTTTTCGAAACCCATTTATTATCACAAGTTTTGATATAATGAATTATTTAAGATCATTTGGCCCAAAAATATAAAATTTTCAGTATGTGAATGTTAGTAACTATATCTCCTTCTAATGCATTAGGTATAGATTGATATCTGTTGAGATAAACATGACTAGAATACATAGTAAACCCAATTCTAGAAGGGATTATTTACACTATGATAGTCTAGGGAGTGAACATTGAATAATATGATGGTTTGGGGAGTGAACTAATTTCACTATAATATTCTTTAAAAATATCGTTGACTACTAATAAAAATATTCTCTATGCTTTTGTGTATTCCACAATTCCTTGTCTTATACCAATTTTATGCTCCCATGGTTAATGCTATTTAGTTACTTTATGATTAATGGATTATGAACATCCAAGATTTTTACTGTGAATCCAGATTATAATATAGGAAATACAATTTATTGATTTAAAATGTTATGGTCATTCTCTTATACCATTATTCTCCTTTTGTGTTTATGTAATCAGGGATATATCCATTATTTACCCTTATTGGGAATATGATCTCCCAATTTTCTTATTTATATTTTCTCCAAGTCATAAATAAAGTAATTAAGTATGATATGTCTAATAAGGGTGCTTGTTATAAGGAAATTAGTGGGATATGATCTTGATTTTTTATGAATAAGGTGTTTAAATTTCTAATATTCCAATGATTATGGAGATATATGATTCAAGAAAGGATTAAAATTTTATATCGTTAATATTCAAATATTATGATTTAATATCTTTATATGAAATGTATGGGCTGATATAATGGGTATTAGGATAAGGTTTAATTAACCATTAGAAACATGGATGATAAAACTTTAGTTGGAACACTATGGATAAGTACAAATATAGGATAAAATCTTAATGTTTTTGTAATGATTATAAATGACATATTGTATACATAATGTGTCATATATGAATGTTTTGTGATTTATACATCATATAATTTTTTTAATGATTACATGGTTTCTCACCAAGAATATTGTTGCTCATACTATGAATTTTTGTATTAGTTAATGGATGGATACTAAAGTTATCATGTGAATTATGAATTTGATAGAAAATGATATAATTTTAATCCCAAGAAACCAAATGTTATGAGAGAAGGAATTAAAAATTATGTTTTTATTCTCACCTAAATTTCTCAATCCATTAATCAAATTGAGAATTCAAATAAGAAATAAGGGAACAATGTTCTATTGATTTCTTCATGATGAAACATCCAAATTCATTTAGTGGGTCTCAAAGTTGCTGAGCAATGGATCAATTCCATTTAAAAGATATTTTTAGTTATTTAGTGTTTAGAACATGATAAAGTTTTTATTCTTGTTTATTAATTGGACTTTGAAGAAGACAAGTGGTGAAATATAATCAATAATGAGAGTATGATAAGATAAAATGAATCTATGGTGTGGGATGAATTAAATATATTATTTTTCAATGTTTCCTTACCAATCATTCTTAGTAAAAAATTTGAAAAATAATTCCTTGATTTAATGTAGAAGTATAAAGTATTTTTTTGTACAATTGAGACCAATTTCCCAAGACATTTGGCACAAGAAATGTGAGGTATTATTATGGTATTATCATCCATCCCAAATTTAGTGGTGATAAAGTCTTTAGTGGAAAAATAAAATTCTATTAATGGTGTTATTTATAAGGGACTTCATTATAAATGAAGAAATTGTGTGATGTGATATAAAAGTGGATATAAAAATTAAGTTAACTCATGAATTTCATTAGAAATGAAAAATGGATTTCATAGGAAATCCTAAAAACCATATAGAGAAGTAGATAATAATACCTATATGATCAACGTGTGGAAGGAAATATTGGGGACACTATTTTAATGGGATTATTAAATGTTTAATTTGATGAAAGGAATGTTATTAGGAAATTTAAATCCAATGTGATGTGAAGAATTTTTCTAATGACTCGAATAAGAAGAAAAATCCATAGAATAGACCACCCACACTACAATGTTTTAAATGAAATGAATTTGAGTATTATTCTATCAAGTGCCTTAATATTAAGGTCAATGAAAATTATCTATGTTAAAAACTTCTTAATCATAGAGATGAAGGGAAATAACATGTGATCCAAATTAATAGTGGGAGGTACGATAATGATGTGGTGTGAGGTACACATTACATCCACTCTAGAACTGGTATCCAGTGCCGAAATATGAAGGATACTGATTACTATATATATTAAATACATATTAATCCTAGAGATAATTGGAAATATCATGTGATACTAATTTATAATGAGAGGTACAATAATGATGTGGTGTGGGGTACACTTTCTATCCACTCTAGAACTACTATTGTCTAATTTGATTTAGGACATAGTTATTATTTTATACCTCAATACTTTTCTAATGATATCGCAGTATCTAATGAAAAAATTATATTTTGAGTTTTGGTAAAAACCCATAATTTACTAATTATCATCTCCTAATTATATTATTCTTATCTGGTTCCAAATTGTGGGAATGTGTTTCATAAAAATCGTCTTTTTCTTCATATTGTTGAATTTTATTTGATTTTTAGAATATATTGGATTTAGAAACATAAATTACACATCAATAATTATGGATTTGATGTTAAATGTGATATTCCAAACCACAATTTCATCTCCTTTTAATGTGATGATATAAATGAACTTATGATAGAAATTACAGAAATTGTATGGATGATGATTCCTATTTAAATAATGAAATTATTTTAGATGGTTGGGGAGAAATTTAACATTAAATATGGTCTTATTGTACATAAATTAATTTATTTATTTTGGGAAGTCTTTTTTGGTCTTACACCAAACCATGATGTTGTTTTTTTAAAAAGATTTCATACCTAGTGATATATCAATTTCCAAGACTCTATATAGAACTGCCCTAATTGAGTTGTATGAATTAAAGAAGAATTTCTATGAGAATCATGAAAGGGATTAATTTTTCCATGTGTATCACCTTGGGGTCAACATGTTCTATTTTTTAAGAATAAATATGGATCAATGTGGCTCTATACTGATTATAGATAACATAAGATGATCACTATTAAGAACACGTATCCTCTACCCTATGCTTATGACCTCTTCAATCAACTACCCAAAGCTCAATAATTTTCTATGATTTTTCTTCATTATTGATATCATCAATTGAGTGTCAAGAAGGTGGATAAACTTCACACAACATTTCTTACAAGGCATAGACAATATTATTATATATTGATTCCATTTAGTCATACTAATTCCCCTCCTATCTTCGTAGATTTAAGGAATAATGTCTTTATAGATAACATGGATGAGATTGTATTAGTCTTTATAGATAATATTCTTTTATATTCAATGTTTATGGAAGAAAATGAATGTTAGTTAAGGATTATACAAATGGACTTAAGGAAGGAGATGCTTTATTAAAAATTTACCTTGTGTAAATTTGGATTTGGAAAGCTTCATTCTGGGGACATATAATATCATGTGATGGTTTATCAATAGACCCTTAAATGAAAAAAGTTATTTAACATTGTGATAGGCCAACCACAATGATTGAGATCCATATTTTTTATTATTTGGCAAGATATTTTCCGTGCGGATAATTTTTATTATCTATTATATCCACTCACTATTTTAACTCAGAAGTGATCCAAGTGCCTCTAAATGAATGAATGATAGGAATATTTCATGTAATTGATTAGAAGGATAGATAACACACCAATTCATAAAATATCCTATAGAGGATATGGGTTTTTATTATATTGTGATGCATAACAGAAGGGACCAGGATGCATAATCACGTAGAATGATATGGTTAAATCTTATATCACATGATAATTGATGATCCATGATCAAAATTACCCAACTCATGATTTTGAGTTATCTGTGGTATTTTTTTATTAAAGATATAGAGGTATTATATATAAGGATATTTTTTTTGACATATATACTGATAAAAAATGTATAAAGTATATTTTCATTCAAAAAGAACTTAACATGCACTAAAAAGATGATTAGAACTGTTTAAAGATTATGACTACTTAATATCTTACCACCCATGTAAACCAAACAATATGGATGATGATCTGAGTGGGAATGATCATGATAGATTATATATGATGAGGATATAAAAATATCCAATATTTCTGTATTTTCAAAGGATTGATCTAGAAACCTTTTATAAAGGGGAAAAATTTTATCTAGATTTATGGAGTGTTTAACCATATATTCATGAGAATATTAAATAGGAACAAAAGGAAGATATAGAGTTGTAAAATAAGGTGGTAAACATTCCTAAGTTAATCCATAATTAAAATGGAACAATAAGGTTCAGTAACCATGTATGCATCCCTTAGGTACTATTTTTGAAGGAGTTGATGGTTAAATATCATAGTTCTTCATTTTATATTCATCATGGAAGTATGATGATATATATATATTTGAAAGAGTATTTATATTGTAATGGAATAAATAAATATATTTCATAGTATTTTTTTAGTGCGTTGTATGTATACACGTTATGTATGAGAGACATATGTATAAGGGGATGTTACAAGCATTACCCATACAAGAATTAAAATGGGAAAACATCACTATGGATTTGGTTGTGAAACACCCCGAAACACCTAAAAGGAATAATAACATATATATTTCATTAAATCTACTTGAAAAGTTAGAAAATATTATTTCTATTAGTGATGAAATCTATCTTGATCAACACACTCGGTTAAAAATTAGGGATGTATTATGATTTCATGATGTACCACTATCAATTGTATCTGATCGAGATTCATGGTTTACCTTGATGTTTTGGAGAAGTCTTCACTTGGATATGGATACAATTTTATATTTCAACAATTATTATCATCCTTTGAAATATTGTTTGTCTGATAGGACTATTAAATAATTTGGAGACATGTTGAGATGTTACTCTAGGTATTGAAAAGGTGGTTGGGATCAGAACCTTCCTTTTGTGTAATTTCCATACAAATAATATCTTTCAATTCAGTATTATGATGTGTCCTTATAAAGTTAACTATAGTAAGAATTGTAGAACTCAATAATTCAAGAATTTGGTTAGATAAATAATGCTAATGTGGCATGATCTAGCTAAGAAAATAAAATAGAAGGTCTAAATAATTAAAAGATACATAATAGTATATCTGATTCGATCATAAGGTTATGATGAGAACAGTAAAGAATATATAGAGATTGATGTTTATGATAGTTTATTCCTATGATTATATCCAAAAAAGAGAGTGATGATATTTGTAAATAAGGTAATGTTATGCCCTAGGTATATTATTCCAATTTAAATTCTTGATTTCATTGGGTTGGTATCTTATCAATTAACACTACCACTAAATCCATCTCATGTTCATGCGTTATTCCACCTTTCTCTCTCTCAAAGTAAATATACAATCCTTCACATGTATTAACCTCCTAGTTCAAAATACTAGAGTAAGATCATTATTATGAATAAAAATTGATATAAATTGTTAATTGTGGAAAGAAATTGACATGAAACAAGACCACTCAACTGATGAATGTTTTATAGAAAAATCACAGATTTGATGATGTTATGTGAGGACATGAGGATGTGATTAGGAAGATGCATCCTAATATATTTGAATTATAGTGATTAATTTTGTAGAAAAATTAATTTTAATTTTGTTTATAATTTAGCACCCTGATTTGTATTTGAAATATTCCTCTTATATAATTTTATTTCTTTGATGGCTTGCATTGCACATAGCAAAAAGGTTAGACGAACTACATAAAAAATAACAAATATTTGTTATCTCTTAGTTATTGTATTAGTGGGTATGATTTTTAACTAAAAAATTATGAATAATATATTTTCTAAACATTAAAAAAATCAATTCATTAGTTATTAAATTATTTTTATTAAAAATAAAAAAAATATTTTAAATTAAAAGTGATTTTTTTCAAATTTTTTATGCGCACAATGTATTTTTATATTAAATATTCATAATAATTATTGGTAAATTATTTTAATGTAAAATATATAACAATTAATTTATAAAATGATTTAAATAGTCAAAAAATATTTTTCTACAAATAGGCTAGGAATAAATCAATTTTTATGCCTAAAATTTTATTTTTCAAAAAAACATTTTTGTCTTATTTTGTGGGTTTACTTTGAAATTATTTTATTCCATTTATAGAAATTTAATTTCTTGAGATGAGTTAAATATTTATAATCATTAGGTTATAATTTATTAAATATACTCCTTTTATTTTTGGTCAATAGGAAAAGTAACAATGGTAAATTTTATGACCTCGGTAAAGAACAAATCAAGTTAATATAGAATAAAAAATAAGTGATAAAGACATAATTTGTCATAATAATTATAATTTTATGAATATAATTCTACCCTTTTCAACTTATTCTCAAAATTATTTTTTTCAATGGACACATTTCTCTAAAAATGACTTATATATTGTTAAAATCAAAGAATGTTTCAAAATGACACACTCTTTGTTTTTAATATATCTTATATTCCAATATAGGGAAAATGATAGTCATTAATGAATATAATTGGGTATTTTAGATGAAATAAATAATTTTAATTATGTAAATTTATTTATAATTTTAGTAATTATATAATGACCTTAATTACTTAGGCCACACTGATGTTGTATTTCTCCATTAAATAAAAAATATAAAAAAGGATTTTAAAGATAATAAATGTCATATAATTTGAATGAGTTAATGTTTTCCACAAATTATATATATATAAAGGATATATTCAGAGGTGTTAAATAATAATATCCAAATTCCCCCTTTGTCTTTATGTATTAATGTCAAATTAAATGACTTGTGTCAAAATTGAAAATGATGATATTTTCTCAAAATAATATTTAATTAAATTATTTAAAAATCACAAAATACTTAAAAAAGGCTAGGTGGGTATTTTATGGTTGAAAATATCATAAATAATCTATTTATAGGAAATTTTTTACCTTATATGTAAAAATTTCAACCACTTAATATTGAAAATGTTGTTACCATAGTTAAAATTAAAATTGATCAACTACGGGTTAATCAAAATGGTAAGATTGAAAATGAATAAAAAATGAGAATAAATATTATTGGAAATTATATTATATCCATTTATTTCCATTTATTATAATTTTATTTTATTTATCGGCATATGCCTTGAGAATGAGTATATTATTATTTAACCTTTTACAAAATTCCAATAGTACCCCTCTCCTCAGTTGTAAGAAGGCACTTACACCATCACTTATTCAAACCATGTTGAAAATTATATATTCAAAAAACCATACTAATTTATCTTATAAACTTCCCCAACCATGTTCTAGAGGTGTTGTTAATCCCAAAAGTCCAACCTTAGATCTTTTTAGAGGAGATCTGGTGGAGTTGTTTCAAAGAGTAGGTAATCAACTTAACCAATCACTGTATTTTATATTATTAATTAAATATTATAAATCCATGGTATTTATAATAAAATAATAAATTAAATATCCTAATTATACTAAAATTTTATTATGATTATTAAAAAACTATTATAAACCCTCTCAAAAACCAAAAGATAAAAGAAAGTGTCACTCATGCATACATTCGACTTAATGTCTCCACATAGCGATATAATTTATTTTTCATCACCTTATTTTATGGATATGTATTATAGGGATATTAATGTTTATATATGATAATAATTAAATAATTAAAATTCAGGAATAATAATAATATTTCATCTTTTTTATCAATAAATCATATGGGACGTAATAACATCGCTCATGCGTACATGTGGACCACACCATCTAAGAATAATTGTGTGTAATTTATCATTTATATTTTATTTGTATGGTAATAAGGATAAATTTTATGAATATATAAGATATATATTATATAGTAATTATCAATTAAATTTGAATTATTATTTATCTTTATTTCATTAAATCTGTCCAAAAATGAAAACATCGTTCATGCGTATCTAGGACATATCATCTCTATAAATGGTGTAGTTCATTTTTCTATATCTAAATTTTATGGATGATTATTAATATATATATAATGAATAAATATGATATTTATATAATGGTTAATATTATGGTGATGATGGATATAAGATAAATGTACAAGGACCATAACAAATCAACTAAAATACTCTTGATAAACGAAATAGTTAACACACAAAAATAACAATTTTAATAAGGAATTATTAATAAAATGGGGTATTAAAATTTTATAATGGGATAATATATTATATTATATGTATTAAAATGAATTTGGTCTAGAATTATAATATATTTTAGTTTATTATTCTTGATGACAGAGTTCTTCAAAATCAAGGCTAATGTGAGGTTTGTATTTTATGTTACAATATCATTGTTCAATAAGATTGATTATGATTATTTTTTTCAGTGAGGAAATAATATGATATATCTCTAGAAAAAGTAATATTTTTTATCCTTTGTATATTTCTTGAAAATACATTTTTCCATTCATTTTCTTTAATTTTTTTACTCAAGATATTGAAAATGTTATTTTAATGAAAATTAATTTCATTTAGTTCTTTGGTCAATTTTTTTATTCCATATACTTGTTTTTCTAGAAGTATTATAAATAGTGTTTTAAATAATATCATCTAATATTATAAATAAATTTTTACCAATGTTTTTATTTTTGTAAAACGGTTTGAAAAGATTATTCTTTTCTTTTTCCAAAAATGGTACTTTGGGTATTTTTCATTAAAATTTTGGAAGGAATGCTTTAATTTTATCTTACATTGCATGAAAATATTTTCCTATAATAATGAATAATTTTTTATTTGAAGCATACTTTAAAATATTACATGTCTATTTCCAAATAAATTTATTTCCATTATATTTGCATTGTTTTTTAATAAGATGCATAACAATTTACAGATTATCTTCCTAAAGAATGTTTTAATGTTATTTAAATGAAATTTATATTCATCAAAGACAAAAAAACATGCTTTAACTTATGATTTAATATGAATTTGATCCAAGGATACCTTTATTACTCTTTTTTTGGATGGTTTATGTTTATGAAGGAATAATTTTTATGAATCCAATTCCTTTTACTTGAGTTATACTTTGATGAAATGATGAAATTTTAGAAAACCCATTTATTTACAATGGTTTATACAATAATTAAATGTTTATGAAAAACATTCAATTTCATTTGTTCTGATATGAGGAATGTTGTATGATATTATATCAAACATATGTCTGATTTTCATTTTATGTTAGGTGGGACCTATATCTCCCTCCAATGTGTTGGGTAATGATTGACATGTCTTGATATAAACAGGACTAGAATAGTGAGTAAACCTAGTTCCGTAAGGAATTCTATCCTTTATGAGAGTTTTGGGTGTGAACCTCAACAAATAAAATTATTTAAGGAGTTAATTGATTCCACTATGATAGTATTGTAAAATATCCTTAATAAACAATGTAATGATTTTCCAAAATTAAGTTTATTGTATTTCCCTAACCCCAGATACCCAGATTTGATGCCTTATTTTATTAAATTATCATGATTACAAGGACTAAAATCCCAAAGGACTGACCAGTTTAGCTATTTTGGAAAACCAGATTATATACATGATACCCATATTAAATTGATAAATATAAAATAAAATATAATACAAAATAAAATTGAATAAAAATAATCCTTTAAAGATTATTCAGTGATGTCTTCCTTAAAGCCTAATGAAAGTAAAAAAATAATACTGAGGTAAAATGTTCAGTAATGGTTATGTATATTAGATGATATCATGAATTAATAATTAATAATCAATATGGAAGGGTAAATAATTGAACACACATTCTATTTAATTAATAAAACATGAAGGGAGTACATAAATATATAATACTAAAGAAAAAAATACTAGGGATAATAATAATAATTGAATTATAAATAAATAAAATTATCAATTATTAAACATCATTTTTCCAAGGAACATGATACCTTTAACATTAGGTTCTATCCAAATGAATGTTCAAAATAATCAAGGTAATAACCCATCTGATTGGGAAAAATAATTTTTTCTCATTAGACTATCGATGCATTGAGGGGATTTCATTAATATGTCCCATAACTATGAAGTGGAATTAAAAATAATTCCACATATATCTAGTAATAAATTTAATTAATCAACAACATGCATTATCATCATATATCTATATTGAGTATTATATTAAGATTTATGAATATTTCCCCAATTAATCAAATAACTATCAATGTGGACACCATATAAAAAATTGGTATAAATTTTTGGAAATAATAATATCCATTTTTTTGAGAATATAAATATATAAAGTAAATTTAACGTAAAATAAATATGATATTAAGGATGTGATTATTTTAATAGGAAGTTAAGTTCCACAAAATATAGTGATATTCCAAAGAAAGTTTTTACCACTTAGTAATTTTCTAGTTAAATCCCCTTGGATTAGAAAGTTAAAATAAAATCTTAATATAAAAATGAAGCATTAGTGAATCAAGATATTAAATGAAAAATGGATGTATATACACTATATTATAGTGAATTGATTCATAATAACAAATAAGACTCAATGGAATGTAAATTGGGATGAAATCCCTTACCTTATGGTTCCATTTAGTTATGTGGTCATTAAAATCATATATTGGATCCAAACTAGTTAATAACTTATACCTAAAAATAATAATATTTTTAATATCATATATGATCTTATTATTATATATTTTCACCCTTTTGATAATAATCATTCCCATGTTTAATCAATTCGGGGGTTAATTGTTATATTCTTCGAGAATTTTTTGACTTGTTATCTTTTTCATTATTACATTGATAATAATTTAATCATTTATAGCATGTAAAATATTATTTATATATCAAATAAATTAATTGAATATTATTTTATAAAAATCCCTAAAATTGGGAGATATGAAGTGAAACACACCATTCATGAAGACAATATGTCGTACGCATTCATGAATGTTGTATCCATTTTTTTCATATTAAAAGAATAAAAAGAAAATTATATATATTTATATTATAATTATAGTATAATATTTATGTAATAGATGTTACAATAGTTTATTAAAACCATCCTTAACACATTCCATGTATATCCTGGATGAAACACACCGCTTTGAATAGGCGATAGTCTATATGTCCATAAACGATGTAATCATATTTGCAGAAAACAGAAACCATGAAGGTGTGTATTATATAAAAATTATAAAACAATAGATATTTTATATATAAATTATATATATATCATACATATACTATGAATCCAATTTTACTCCCATACTTTAATGGTGGTAATGGAAGAATGCACGACATCGTTTCGTGAGGCTGTAGTCTGTTGGGAACATGAAAAATGATTTGTATACTATTTGATGAATGTTTATAAAAGTATAGTTATTTATATTATAAAAAAAAATTAAGTATATTTATGATAGTTATGTTATTATATAATCATAATATAATAATAATTTAATGTGTTGGTAATGAAATAAAACAAATGTTCTAATTGAAGAGTGTTACCTCATTTTAGGGTAACTCCTATTGGTTTAAACCAAAAGACTTGGTTAGTTTTATTTATGACCAATTTGAGGCATATAGGATGAGACAAGATATTTTGGAAGAATATATTATCAGGGTTTTGAGGATCCAAATATCATGAAAGGAGTGAATAAGTGTAAGCGGGAGTTCCTTTTAATAGTGGAGGAAGAGCGGCATTCTTGTAAATTTTCAAAAGAGTGATTTATGCCCACATTTTTCCCATTACATGTGCATCCAATAATGAGAAAAATTATATAAAAGATAGAATATGGTATATTTGGTCAATAAAAAGGATTTTTGGGATGTTCTAGGACTTTTTTTACTTCTTTTTAACGACTATTCTCTTATTAGGCTAGTTTTTTTCATATTCGCTCAAATTAATTTAAATTATATTCACTAATATTTACGATAAGAAAATAAGTTAATATTAATTTATAGAATAAATTTTTATGATTCAAATATTTAACAAATTTTTACAAATTCAAATCAAATTATTGGAAGAAATTAATTTAAAATTAATCATGGAGATTGGACAATGAAGTGAGGCTTTAAAGTAAAAATGTTCATAAGAGTGAATTTTTTATCCAATATCAATTTGAAATTAATTTAAATGAACTAAATTTTATTAATATATGTAAAATTATTCTTACTAAAATTTAAAACTAATCACAAATATAATTTAACCTTAGAAATAAATTAGATGAAAATGCAGTTTTAAATTAAAAGACATCATTTTCACCATTCTTCTAAAAATGAAATATTTTTGAAAAAAATAACATATGATAATTATGAGATTAGGATTTCAAAAATGAAGTTTGTTTTAATAAATAATTCATATTACAGTGTGTAAATTTTTATTTAAAATAGGATAACCATTAAATGGTGGAAAACTACCTCTAAAAAAATATAGCTTTAATGTATAAAATTGGACATGTTTTTGTCATTTGATTATATAATCTAATAAAAAATTCTAAAAAGTTTTATATTGAATTATAATATATATATTAAATTAATATCATCCACTAATAGTAATTAATTTAACATGTTAAGGCAAAACACCTTTGGAAGATAAAAATAGATTTTCTATAACAACATTTACTTTATATTCATTTGGTTTCTCTATTAAATTCTAATTAATTGCTAACAAATGAATTAAAATATATATTTTCATTTCTAATATGATCATATTCATAATGACCAATTTGTTATCTAGGAGATAATTTCCATTTTATGTAATAATATTAATAGTATTTAGTATGATTTGGTATTGTGTATAATGCAATCCATCAAAAAAACTCATTGCATAAAACACAATATAAAATCAATGTTTTGTTCATAAGAATATATAGAATAGACATAATATATTTAAAATAGTAAATATACTATATAGTTTTCATATATTATATTCCTTTTTAGGCATGGTGTTGTGTTTCCTACATGATATCAAATATCATGAACGTTTTTATAATTTCGGGGTGTTACTTTCTCCCCATGATAAATAAATTCAGTCCTTACTATTTAAACTTAATTTCAGTAATTGAAGGTTTGATATTTTATAATTTTTAGATTAAGTTGGTGGGAGAATTTTTTTTGTGATAGAAGAAGTTTTTTTTTCATGTTTTTTGTATTTTTTTGTGAATGAAGATAAATCAATTCAATTTGTAAAATATGACAATCAAACTGATCATTTTATTTAAGAAATAAAACTCACAATGATTTAGAAAGCCCATCAGAATGGGAATTTTTTTTGAAGATAAGGTTCAACAGACTCACCTTGGGTCTAGAAGTAAAGGAAGATTATAATGAGGTGGTTCTTCAAAGGTTTAATAGATCCATTTAAAATATGTGAATGATGCAATATTTTTTAATTCATAAAACTAGTTAGTGTTTGGGAAACATGAGATGTAATATTGATGTGGGAATGAGGGAATTATGATAATATTTTTTCGGTGGATGTAAATCAATATATTTATAGAATAATGGTATATTACCACACATTAAATTATAAGTAAGATGATTCTATGGAATTCCAAAACATATTCAATGTCATGAAAGAAGTCATGATTCATGATAATATTTGTTCAATAATGTAGTTTATAAATTTAAAGATTTCCGGTATTAGTCCATCGATATGATATCATTAGGATAAAATTATTTTGATGGTTTAAAAGGTTGATTGGCATGATAGAAGAAGAATATGTAGATTTTTAGTCTGAAAAAAATCCAAAAGATTTAAATACACAGAAAAATAAGTTCCTTTGTATCATATTAAAAAAATAATGAATTTTTTGAAGTCAAAGATTCATATATCAATCCATCAGATTTAGTGTTCCATTAGAATAATCAGAGGTATAATTTTTTCATTGGTATTTTTTATAAACAATTACAAAGAAAATAAGTAATGTTTTTGTGGGGCGATACAAAAAAATGTTAGAGACTGATAAAAAAAGTCAACTATTCATTAGGCAGAATTTTTTTGTCCCTCTTTTTAGTAAAAAGTATGTTATGATAAAATGAATAATTTACATAACAAGTTGGATAAGGGGAAGATGAATCTAATTTTTTGGGTAAAGAGACATAAAAAAATAGTTGAAACTGATATCATGATCAAACCATGGTTCATTAATCTGAAGAAATAAAGAATAAGAATCTTGTTTAAAGAGTTAAAAGAATAGTTATAAGAATTTTCAAGTGGAACTTGAAGGTTAAAGAATATGTTTTCTATTGTTTTTAGCAGTTGATATAGAGAATCGTAATGAGGTCAAATACGTTTTACATTAATCACATTTTTTATAGAGAAATATGTTGAATATTATTCTATCTTTATAGTAATGGGGAAATAAAAATAGTTAGATATATATGTCAATTAGTGGGGGGAAACGTAATGGGATATCCTTATTTCTATTTTTTTTGAAAGGGGGTCTGAAAATCCTATCATGAATTTGCCTATTTATTCTTATATCCAACTAGAACAAATCACCATAATGAATAAATTAGAATGAATAATCTGAATTGGACTGAAAAATTATATGAAATTTAAAGCGAGATGATGTTTTAAGAAAATTATAGAAGGCTCAAGAATAGTTATGAAGCATTAAATAAGTCATACATAAATTAGGAATTCAATTGAAAATTATATATCAGAAAATTTTATTGAGGGAGAAATTTTTTTAGTGTCCTACACAAACCATTTCCAGATGCCTATAAATAGAGAATTTAGTTGGTAGTTACAAACACAGACGTACTATTGAGAAGAAGAGAGAGAAGCTTTGAATATATTGGGAGAAGAAGTTTCTAGATTAAGAATACCTGATGAAGTTTACTATACATAGGAAGAAAGGATAAGAGAAAATATTGTATTCATCTAATTATGGTATTGGGATGGATCATTAGATATAAAAAATTGTATTGAGATTTTTGGGCCGGGGAAGAAGAAGTTTAGAATTGTTTCCGTGGTATTATTAGAGTGATGTTTCTGTATTGAGAAATTAGTTTTGAAAATTGGACAGGGAAATCCTATTGAGTGTCATTACTAATTAAAAAACGTTCTTTCTTACTATTGGGTATGAAAGTTAAGAATTGTTTAAAAAAAATATTTTTGAACATTTATCAAACATCATCATAACATGTTAGTTACAAAATAATATATTACATCTTTTTTGTACCTTAATCATGTAAAGACCTGTAAAATTCAAGGGTAATTTTTTCTTAATTTTCTTTGGGATTTTACAAGAACGCAGTTTCTGACAGCACTTGATTTCGAGGCCCGGTGTGCCCGGAATTTCTATCCGAAGTTTAACTTGGGTACATTCAGTGAATGAATGAGCGGGACTTCCTATCTTTTGAACCGTTTCTCGGAATCGAATTCCAAGGGCACCGATGGAACCGCAATGCCGGTAATTGCTTAGGAACACCTGTTTCGGAGTTTCGTTTTCACGAGAGAAGATGATAAAAATTGTGGAAGTTTAATTTATAATTTAACTATAGTTTTTATTTTTCTTTAAGTGGTTTAAGGCTTTGGGTGGAAGTTGGGTAACTACCCAACTTCCCAAGAGAGGTTATGAGGGTGGAGGGGCCCACAAGAACCCCACCCCTTCATATTCTTAAACCCCCTCAACTCACCATTAATTTTTGACAACTTATGTTTTAATTAAGTGAGTTAAGTGTGGATGTTTGAATTTCAAACTCTTGAAATTCAAAAGTTATGTTATGTTAATAAAATAAGAGGTGAGATTATTTTATTTGGGGTTGGAACCTTGTGGTGGAGTTTTTGGGAGAAATGACTAAGGACTTAAGGAACTTCTTCATCTTCGATGAAGAACGCGAAGAACACATCAGTCTCCAACGAAGAACGCCGAGTTCTCGGAAAATGATTATGTGATGCCATGTACCATGTCTCCAACACGACTTCCTCCTTCTGTGACGTCTCTTTCCACAATGATTTTCCACAATGAATCCTCGTTCGACGAACCTCCGTTGAAGCTCGCACGAGGTAGGGGTTTGTTTATTTTATTTTTGATTTGTGAATACTACTTTGACGTTATTCGTGTAATAAGACCAAATGATATCGATTAACGAGAGGGGGGCCGGACCGCACAAACACGGCCGACGCACCTCCTTTATCCTTGTTGGTTCTATTGTGGATTGGAACGGAATGGTGTGGTGCCGATGCACCACGCGGAATCGTGCGGTAAAGAATGCGCGGCCCCGTCGCGCCGCACCGTGAAATCGAACAAGGACGTGACGCCGTCGAGCCGCGTCGAAGAGAACCAAAGACACCACGGCCGGAGCGGGGCCGCGGTGGAGGGGCGTGGTGCCGTCTCACCGCGCCGGACGAACCAAGCCGAGGTAGGTTCCGGGCCGCGGCTGAGCAGGGTGACCGGAGGCTGGTTCCGGGCCGCCGGTGTTAGAGCAGGGAGGGGACCGGCTGTCGCCAGTCCCGTGGTGGCAGAAACCGGCCGGCCGGGGCGGGCAGGCCGGACAAGAGGAAGCTGGGGCTTCAAACCCCCGACCGGCCAGCAAAATGGCCCCCATTAAGGGGGGGGGGGGGTTACAACTAGGGGGGAAGCCCCCCCCCCCCCCCCCCCCCCGCACGACAAACGGCACGGCCGTTTGGCCGAGCACCTGGCCAGCGCGCTGGGTGCACTGTGCCCAGGCCGGGATGCACCGGCCGGGCCGGGCCGCGCCCAAGCGGGCCGGACCCGGACCCGGTTCGGGTCGACCTCGGGGGTATCGGGTCGGGTCGGACTGGGCCCGAACCCCGTAATACCGAATCTTTTCCGGTCGGACGCTCATAACATGTGCTACAGGACTTCGATCAATGAACCGTCAGTTTTGATGAGATCCTTGGACCGTGACGGACATTTCACTATATCGCACTCAAGGTTTCGGAATACTTTGGGTTCGACCGGGTTGGTTTGTACACGAAACCAACTGGGCCATCAGAGCGGAAACACTCATATCTTAAGCTCCGGACATCCGATTGACGTGTCGTCGACTTTGTTGGATTCCTCTAAGTGAGACGGATCTTTTAGCTTACTCTGCCCGAGGTTTGGACATAGGTGGAGTACGGTTGGGTTGGTTTTGCCTTAAAAACCAACAGGGCCTCTCGGACGAAAAAGCCAATAACTCTCAGACCGGGCGTCTGATTGACGTGCCGTCTACGACGTTGCGTTCTTGTTGACGATACGGAACTTTTGGATACATCAACTATGGACTATGTGTTAGTTGATGTATCAGCCTCATGGCTTGTAGAGCAGACCCTCCCGAACGAGCTTGCTGTGTGTGGGAACCCTAGTGCTGGCTGCGTTTGTGACTGTGATGATGACGACGACTGTACATAGATCCTCAGTGGATTCGATGATGATGACTACAACACTCAGCGATCCTACATGGATCAGTGCTACCGATCCTGTGTGGGTCTGATCCTGTGTGGGTCAGCGCTCAGCGGTTCTGTGTGAGCCAGCGCCTACAGATCTTGTGTGGGTCCGATCTTGTGTGGGTCTTTGCGGGGGTGAGTTACCTATCGATCCTGTGTGGATCTTTGCTGGGGTTAGTTACCTATCGATCCTGTGTGGGTAAGACCCTTCCTGGGTCATTGTGGGGGTTAGTTACCTATCGATCTTTTGGGGGTCAGACCCTTCCTGGGTCATTGCGGGGGTTAGTACCTATCGATCCTTTGTGGGTCCGATGAATTATATGAATCGGTGGATATATCTGATCATCTCTATCGTCATACGAAGAAGTATACCTGTGTGAGATGAATCCTATTTGATTTCCTTTGTGGATTGTGTTGTGCTATCTTGTGTGGATTTACGTTTTGCTTTCCTGTGTGGACTGGGTTGTACTCGGGTTCGGATGTTGGAGCCGAACGAGAATTGATAACTTAGGTATATGTATGGGAATATACCTAAGCAGTGTCGAATGTTACTTTGTGATTGTATCCTTTCTTTGTGGATTATCCTTTGTGGATTCTGGGAGACCTACGGGGGTCTCGGGGTCCCTACTGAGTAGCTTATACTCACCCCTGCACGGGCTATGCCCGCACTACGTTGTGTTGGTTGTAGACGAGGGACAATGCTGATCGTGGTTAAGGCTTGCAGAGCAGGACGGTACCTGGAGGTGGACCACTGGCGGGACGTACTCGGAGTGGACGGTTGGACCCGAGGATCTGTGGAGGCTATCTGTACTCACCCTTCAGGTGGGAGTCCCTTTGGACGGCTCGACGCTGCGGATTACTTTTCGGTTGTTGTTTTCCCTTTCGAGTTGTACTTTACTTCTAGTTTGGGTTTGTATTCTGGCCCACTTACTTTTCTGCACATACTATTGTACCGACTTTTACTTGGAGTTTACTTCTTTTGCTTGCTTACTCTGTGGTGTTTGTTTACTTTACAAAGGCAATGCCTTCCCTTTTTACCGAGATTTACGCCTTGGTGCTAGTCGCCAGCCCCTGGCCTATGGAAGGCGGGCTTGGGGTAGTCACGGCATGGGCCCCGAGGATTGGTCGTGAAAAATTGGTATCAGAGGAGCTCGGTTCTACCACAGAACATGGGACTCTGATCTTTTCTATGTGAAGCAATAGTGTTAAGCGTATTGGGTGTGGTTATCAGTCTAGGGAGTGTTGGTGTGGCGACCGACGTATCCGTACAAAAGGACCCTGACTTATGATTTCCGACTAAATACACGAAAACATTGATTGCATGTGTGTTTCATGTTTTCTTTGTGATTACATTGTGACAGTTCACCAGGTATACTGTTCTGACCGTGGTGCACCTGTTTCCTTTTCAGGATGGCCCCACAACGGCCTCCCGCAAGGGTTCCGAGAGTTGTGCGTGATGAAAACCCACCGAGCGACGAGGCCTCGGTGCAGGGCCCTTTGTCAGCCAAGGCACCAGCGGTAGCTCTACCCGTCAAGCCACCGATGCTTCCAGCCCCAGCCGCTGACGATGCACGTCGCCTTAGTGCACTGAATGAGTTCCAGTGCCAGCGACCACCCAGGTTCTGCGGGCGGACGGACCCCCAGGCAGCTGAGGACTTGTTGGCGGCAGTGGTGAGAGTTTTCAAGTTAGTGAGGACACCAGCAGACCTCATGGTGATCCTCGCAGCGATCCTATTGCACGCAGTAACAGGCAGATGGTGGAGCTTGATGCTCCAGGTGCACGATGAGGCATCTCTCCTCTGGACGGACTTTGATAGCCTCTTCCACTCAGAGTTCGTCCTAGCCAACCTCCATGCGGTGCACATCCAAGAGCTTCTTCAGCTGCGGCATGGCAGCTTGACAGTGTCCCAGTACTCGGCAAGATTTACCGTTCTCTCGCGCTACTCGACCGACATGGTACAAGACCAATTTTTCCGGGCCCGGACCTTTGAGCAGGGATTGAGGCATGAGATCAGGGCATCAGTGATCTCACTCACCATTCCGACTCAGACATGAGTACTGGAGCAAGATCTTCTCATCGAGAGCTTTCTTGCTGAGTATACACCAGCGGCGAGACCTACCGTAGGGCGACACATGGTGGAGTCTTCTGCAGGCGGCAGTAGACAGATGTCATAGTGGTCCAAGCGGGCCAGGACAATGGGCGGATGACCACAGGATACTGGCTCGGAGGCTTGGGGCACACGCAGTAGAACCAGTCTTACGAGTGGAAGACAGTTCTATGCATGTGGTGGGTAGGGCCACATGGATCGTGACTGCCCGACCTGCCATGTAGAGGAGCAGCAGAAAGTTGAAGAACCACCTAGGCAGAGGCAGAGGTTCGACCGTGGCGGTCCGCAGGGAGCAGGCGGACAAGGCAGAGGAGCTGGCTGAGCAGCAGGTGGTGGGTGACGCTTTGAGGATCTACCACCACCACTACCAGGAGTTCCACCCCGACCTCAGGGGAGAGCACAGCTTCAGGCAGCTGAAGCCTACGATCATGGAGATCCGAAAGTGGGTGGACATGTGTGGGACTAGCTCCAGGCATAGAGGCCCTTGACAATAATGCCTCTGGCTTCTTTGTTTGTGTTGCCTTGTGTCCTTATACTTTGAGTTGAAGTAATAAAAGACGCTTGCAATAGTGACATTTTCTTTCTTGTCTTTTGTTTGTTATTACTAAAGTGTGCCGGTTCAAAAACTGTTGAATTGACCCTCACTTGTGAGATTCTTACTAGAGGAGACCCAGTGACCACACACTGATGCCGACAGTGTGAATCAACCCTTGGAGGAGAGAGTAACGGTTGGATCTCTTGGTAGCAGCGTCGAGGCCTTACAACGTCATCCATGCCATGAATTTACTAATCATGACAGGATTGACTGTATTAGGCAAGGAACGTGGTTTATCCAGGGGATGAGACCAGATTTCCGTTTCTGGCAGAGGAGAAATCATTGCAGCTTTGCAGAACATTAAGGAGGAAGGGGAAACCCTTTGTGTGGTCAGACGGATGTCAGGAGAGCTTCCAGGAGCTGAGACAGAGTTCGACCAGCACCCCTAGAGGCGTGGATAGAGATGGAGCAGCCTTCCTCCAGTCTCTCATAGTCACCCCTCCACTACTGCAGTGGGTCAGAGAGGCACAACGTGGGGACGCTGACTGTGAGACGCGACATGCACATATATCCTCAGGACAGGCACCTGATGGTTTCTCCTTAGGAGGAGAGCACGATGTCCTTTTCAGAGGACGTACCTTGGTAACAGTTTCTTTATGGGAGGAGGTGTTGAGAGAGTTTCACACTTCTCCTTTGGCAGTACATCATGGAGTGGAGAAGATGTACCAGGATATCAAATGACAGCACTGGTGGCCGGGCATAGAGAAGGCTGTGGTGGAGTTCGTTTCTTGATGTCTCACCTGCCAGTAGGTGAAGGCAGAGCACCAGGTACCAGCAGGCTTGGTACAGCCTTTGGAGGTCCCGGAGTGGAAGTGGGATGGCATATCTATGGACTTTGTGACTGGAATTCCACGCACTTCCAGAGGTCATGAATCCATTTGGGTGATTGTCGACCGACTCACCAAGTCGGCACACTTCTTACCCATCAGAGAGCAGGGCTCAGTGGAGAGCTTGGGACGACTTTACGTTCAGGAGATTGTGCGGCTTCATGGTGTGCCATCATCTATCGTCTCCGATCGAGATTCTCGCTTTACTTCCCGGCTCTGGAAGTGGTTTCAGGAGGCGTTTGGGACACAGCTACGTCTGAGGACAGACTTTCACCCTCAGACGGATGGTCAGACGGAGAGGACCATTCAGACTCTCGAGGACATGCTCCGCGCATGTGTCCTCTACTTTGGTCACAGCTGGGAGGACCACCTACCTTGGTGGAGTTTGCGTACAACCACAGTTACCACTCCACCATCGGGATGGCAACATACGAGGCGTTGTACGGCCGACCTTGCAGATCTCCTTTGTGCTGGAAAGACCCTGGAGAGTTAGCACTTGTGGGACCAGAGAAGGTCCAGGTCATCCAAGAACGGATGAGGACAGCTTAGAGCCGATAGAAGTCTTATGCTGACAGGAGGCGGAGGACACTAGAGTTCGAGGATGGCAACCACGTCTTCTTGAGTGTCTCACCTCGACGTGGATTACAGAGATTTGGCTGAGGCGGAAAGTTGTCTCCATGCTTCATCGGACCCCTCCAGGTTCTCAGCAGGATCAGTGAGGTGGCTTATCGCCTGACTCTACCACCTCTGTTGCACCGGGTGCACGACGTCTTCCACGTATCTCAGCTGAGGAGATACGTGCACGTCCCGACGCATATCATTGACCATGGGGAGATGGAAATTAATGATGGGGTAAATTTTACAGAGGTCCCAGTGGAGATCGAGAATCGATAGGAGTGGGTCCAACGTGGACGGTTGATTCCTCCTGTGCGCATCAGATGGCAGCACGAGAATCTCTAGGAGAGAACTTGGGAGCAGGAGGCTCAGATGCGTGCTTAGTAGCCACATTTGTTTCCCTAATTTATGATGTAACTTTATGGGGACATAAATCCCTGAGGTGGGAGTAATATAAATACCCGTAAAATTCAAGGGAAATTTTTTCTAAATTTTCTTTGGGATTTTACAAGAACGCAGTTTCTGACGGCAGTTGATTCCGAGGCCCGGTGTGCCCGGAATTTCTATCCGCAGTTTAGCTCAGGTACGTTCAGTGAATGAACGAGTGAGATTTCTTATCTTTTGAACCGGTGCTCAGAATCGAATTCCGAGGGAACCGATGGAACCGCAACGCCGGTAATTTCTTAAGAACACCCGTTCCGGAGTTGCGTTTTCACGAGAGAAGATGATAAAAATTGTGGAAGTTTAATTTATAATTTAACAACAATTTTTATTTATCTTCTAGTGGTTTAAGGCTTTGGGTGGACGTTGGGTAACTACCCAACATCCCAAGAGAGGTTATGAGGGTGGCAGGGCCCACACGAACCCCACCCCTTCATATTCTTAAACCCCCTCAACTCACCATTAATTTTTGACAACTTATGTTTTAATTAAGTGAGTTAAGTGTGGATGTCTGAATTTCAAACTGTTGAAATTCAAAAGTTATGTTATGTTAATAAAATAAGAGGTTAGCTTATTTTATTTGGGGTTGGAACCTTGTGGTGGAGTTTTTGGGAGAAAAGACTAAGGAATTGAGGTACTTCTTCGTCTTCGACGAAGAACGCGAAGAACACATCGGTCTCCGACGAAGAACGCTGAGTTCTCGGAAACTGATTACGCGAAGCCGTGTATCGCGACGCCGACGTGACTTCCTCCTTCCACGACGTCTCTTTCCGCGGCGGGTTTTCCACTACTAATCCTCATTCGACGAACCTCCGTTCAAGCTCGCATGAGGTAGGGGTTTGTTTATTTTATTTTTGATTCGTGAATACTACTACGTCGTTCTTCATGTAATAATACCAAATGCTATAGATTAACGAGAGGGGGGCCGGACCGCACATACACGACCGACCCACCTCCTTTATCCTTGTTGGTTCTTTTGTGGACTAGAATGGAATGGTGTGGTGCCGACACACCACGCGGAATCCTGCGGTAAAGAATGCACGACGCCGTCCCGCCGCACCGTGAAATCGAATAAGGAAGCGACGCCGTCGCGCCGCGTCGAAGAGAACCGAAGACACCGCGGCCGGAGCGGGGCCACGGCGGAGGGGCGCAGCGCCGTCACACCGCGCCGAACGAACCAAGCTGAGGTCGGTTTCGGTCCGCGACTGAGCAGGGTGACCGGCGGCCGGTTCCGGGCCGCCGGTGTCGGAGCAGGGTGGGGACCGGCCGTCGCTGGTCCTGTGGTGACAGAAACCGACCGGCCGTGGCGGGCCGGGCGGACATGAGGAAGCCAGGGGTTCAAAACCCCGGCTGGCCAGCAAAACAGCCCCCATTAAATTGGGGGCCGCGGTTACAACCAGGGGGGCAGGCGCCCCGCCCCCCATGCCAAAATGCTCGGCTATTTGGCCGAGTGCCTGGCCAGCGCGCTGGGCGCACTGTGCCCAGGCCGGGCCACGCCAGCCGGTCCGCGCCGCACCCAAGAGGGCCGGACCCGGACCTGGTTCGGGTCGACCCCAGGGGTATTGGGCCAGGTCGGACCGGGCCCGAACCCCTTAATACCGAATATTTTCCGGTCGGACGCCCATAACTTGTGATACGGGCCTCCGATCTATGCACCATCAGTCGTGATGCGATCCTTGGATCGATACGGTCGTTTCGGTATATCGCACTCAAGGTTTCAGAATACTTTGGGTTCATCCGGGTTGGTTCGTACAAGAAACCAGCCTGGCCCTCGGAGCGGAAACGCTCATATCTTAAGCTCCGGACGTCCGATTGACGTGACATCGACTTTGTTGGATTCCTCTAAGTGAGACGGATCTTTTGTCTTACTCCGCTCGAGGTTTGGATGCAGGTGGAGTACGGCCGGGTTGGTTTTTCCTTAAAAACCAACTAGGCCTCTGGGACGAAAATGCCAATAACTCTCAGACCGGGCGTCCGATTGACGTGCTGTTTGCGACGTTGAGTTCCTTTTGACGATGCTGAACTTTTGGATACATCAAATATGGACTATGTGTTAGTTGATGTATCATCCTCACAGCTCATGGAGCGGACCCTCCCGAACGAGCTTGCTGTGTGCAGGAACCCTAGTGCTGGCTGTGTTTGCGACTATGACGACGACGAAGACTGTACAGAGATCCTCAGTGGATTCGACGGTGACGACTATAGCACTTAGCGATCCTACATGGATTAGTGCTACCGATCCTGTGTGGGTATGATCTTGTGTGGGTCAGCGCTCAGTGGTTCTATGTGAGCCAGCGCCTATAGATCATGTGTGGGTCCGATCCTGTGTGGGTCTTTGCGGGGGTTAGTTACCAATCGATCCTCTGTGGGTCCGATCCTATGTTGGTCTTTGCGGGGGTAAATTACCTATCGATCATGTGAGGGTCAGACCCTTCCTGGGCCATTGCGGGGGTTAGTTACCTATCGATCCAGTGTGGGTCAGACCCTTCCTGGGTCATTGCGGGGGTTAGTACCTATCGATCCTTTGTGGGTCCGACGACTTAGATGAATCAGTGGATATATCTGATCATCTCTATCGTCATACGAAGAAGTATACCTATGTGAGCTGAATAATTTTTTCTTTCCTTTGTAGATTGTGTTGTGCTATCATGTGTGGATTTACATTTTGCTTTCCTGTGTGGACTGAGTTGTACTTGGGTTCGGATGTTGGAGCCAAACGAGAATTGATGACTTAGGAATATGTATCGGCATATACCTAAGAAGTGTCGGATGTTACTTCGTGATTGTATCCTTTCTTTGTGGATTATCCTTTGTGGATTCTGGGAGACCTACGGGGGGCTCGGGGTCCCTACTGAGTATCTTATACTCACCCCTACATGGGCTATGCCCGCCATACGTTGTGTTGGTTGCAGACGACGGACAATGCTGATCGTGGTTGAGGCTTGCGGAGCAGGATGATACCTGGAGGTGGACCACTGGTGGGACGTACTCAGAGTGGACGGTTGGAACCAAGGAGCTGTGGAGGATATCTGTACTCACCCTTCAGGTTGGAGTCCTAGTGGATGGCTCGACGCTGCGGCTTACTTTTCAGTTGTTGTTTTCCCTTTCGAGTTGTACTTTAATTTCAGTTTGGGTTTGTATTCTGGCCCACTTACTTTTCCACACTTACTGTTGTACCAGCTTTTACTTAGAGTTTACTTCTTCTGCTTTCTTACTCTCTGGTGTTTGTTTACTTTACAAAGGCAATGCCTTCCCTTTTTACCGGGATTTACGCCTTGGTGCTAGTCGCCAGCCCCTGGCCTATGGAAGCCGGGCTTGGGGTAGTCACGGCACAGGCCCCGAGGACGGGTCGTGAAAAAGCACATCCACAATTCTGCTGAACTTAGTGCTACCTGGATATAATGGAATATCCTACTCTTTTTATTCCAAACAATAGAATTGGTTGATAGTTTAATGTGTGGTATTATATTATTTACAAACCATATTGGGGATGTATCTACTCTTGTTGAGTATTGATCCTCTTAAATTATTTTGTCTATGTGGATGTGGGTTTGTATTTCTTTTAGCAGAGAATTTTTTTAACTAGTGGAAAAGGTTATATCACGAATGTTCCCTTCATTTGATCATTGGTGAAGATTTAAAGCGATGTTGATGGAGAATCTTAATTTTTTTAATAGTAATGGTATTCCTATTTTCAATGATAAGAATTATCATATCTATAAAGAAAAAATCTTTCATAATATTATGTATTGTGGATGATGTTCTTGATGCTTCAATAGATGGATTTCCTCCAATTTATTAAAAAGTTTCTATTAAATCTATTAAAAGGAATAATCTTGAGAATTATGGAAGGTGTAAGAATTCATTAGTATCATCACTTTTTGAAAGTGTATTTTTAATAGTAAACGGTTTTTCCACATCCAAATGCTTCTAGGACAACCTGAACAATATATATGTAGGAAATAAAAATTTAAGAAGGAAAAATAACAAATATAGAGGTTTATGTATGAAGATATCAAGATGGGTGAATAATAATCTATTTATGAATTCCATACTAGGTTAATTGACATTATAAGAATAATAATATGTCTTGGTGAAAATGTGATGAATATATTATTTTTAAAAAAATGAAGATAGTTATTCTGGAAAAGATGGATATAGAAGTTTCCTATTTGAAAGGTATACACCCAGAACTATATATCCAGATGATCTTTATAGTACTCTCATTAAATTTTAATTAGAAGGATAAATTTATAGAGGGTATGATGAAAGATTATAGATAAATCACATTCAAATATGGTATGAAATGAATGTTTATGAATGTTCCTCTAAAAGATGATGTCACTGACTCTTACTCTGAAGATGAATTATATAATAACCATGAGGAATTTTGATCCTTTTTTCTAAAAATTAGTCTAGTGGTATAGGTATATACAATGGTAAAATTCCCTTGAAGTGTTTTAAATGTGGATCCATTAGGATATTTATGTAAAATTATACACAAAAGAAGGAAATAAAAAGATAGTGGTGAATAAGAAATGAAGTAAACACATTAATAGACGAAATTGGGTGATAAATGTTAATATTTTCCAAGTGGTAATGCTATAAAATTGTACAAATATAAAAGGATATGTTTCTTATCTAAAGATGAGGAAAAAGTAGGAATTGAAGTTGATTTCAAAAAATCAAAAGAGTAAGTTGGTGAGAATAATTTTATTATGATAATGAATAATGAAAAATTTGAAATAAGTAATTTTAAAGAAGAAGAATCTTAATTAGAACTTAATTATAAATAAGATTTGCAATAATGTCCAAGGAAGATTTGGAGGCTTGAAAAATAAATCTGTAATCTAAAAGGAAAAAACCCATCAACAAAAAATCATGAACATTTCTTGATGATAAAATCAAGTTGATAATATAAATTGATGATTTGAAGAAATATCTTAAGAATGAAAATAATCCATATATACATTTATAGGTTAAGATGATGGAAAAAATAAGAGGAGTTAGAACGTCTCCAACAAAAAATTTCATAAGTTGAATAGAGGGGAAAAGGTTTTAAAAACTATATCTCTAAAGTGGGTAAAATTTTCTATATGGAGTAATGAGAGAAGGGAAAAAAGTAACCATCAATGGTTGATAAAAATTTTGGATTTGTGGATGAAATGATGAAATATGGGAAAAAAATTATGTGTTCAAGATAAAAAAATGTGAGAATTCAAATATTTCTAAAAATTATATGTCTAAAAAAGTTTCTCTTACTTCGCGTCCTGGTAAGACTGAAAAGAAAAACGAGATAAAAATGATATTTTATTTGAAAATAGAAAGGCTGATGGTCAACAACGTTCTTACAAGAAGGACATGAGGGTTTCAGAGAAATATTTTCACAACTCGACATTGTATGGAAATTTCATTGGAATATATTCATTATTTGAATACTTCTATTATTGTGGTAGATGCATACATACCAAAAATTTGTGTTGGTTGAATTATAAACCTTATTACAGTTCCAAAAATTTCAGAAGAATTTTTTTGGGGGGATTCAATCACCTCCAAGGAAGAAGATTGAAAAGGATGTTCAGAATAAATATGAGAAGGACAGTGTGGAAATTAAAAATGCTTTATATCCTTTGGGAAACTATGCTGGAAAGATATGTAAAACCTTGATATCTTTCAATCAGACATATTTTTTTGAATCAACGAAGAAAAATTACTTTTAAAAGTTCTCCAAATATTTAGTTGAAGAATTTAATTGGGGAAAAAGATATTATTATTGAAACTACTTTGATGGCTAAAGAATGAGTGAAAGATTAGATTTTTGAAATTGGAAATTTTTCTCAAATGAAATGAGACATATTTTTTTGAAAAAAATTATATAATTTAAATAAGGAACAGTGAAATTTTGAAATGATGAATCCCTCCTAATTAATGGTGCTAGATAGACCCTAATTTAGAAATAAATGTTTATTTCCAAGAACAATTTTTATATTGATGGACTTAATAACAACTTGATAAGTGTTTCAAAACATTTTAATGATAAACAATGTTATTTTTTTAGAAAATATGGTGTTTTTTTGTGAAAATTGTGTAAGTTGGTAAGATTGTTATAAGAGGCGAATGTAGAAAAAGAAACTTGTTCCAGGTTGTTGTATTAAAAAACTATTCTTACCTAGGATTTTTGGAAGAGAATCAACTGGGGAAAAAAATGTTGAGGAACATGTCCTTGAGAAACATGATCAAGTTATCAAAGAAAGTTAGTGTCTGTGGTATTCCTAATATGAGAAGAAGATGGTATTGGTGTCACATGATTTTCCAAAATGGAAAGATTACTAACTCAGTGCATAAGAAAGTTGAAATTTGTTAAAAAACCCCTAGATCATATTCATTCTGATATTTGTGGGCCAATGAGAAAAAAATAAATAGATGGAGACAAGCACTTCATCACTTTCATTTATTACTTCACTGATATTACTTGTGTTATATATATTAAACGTAAGACATTTTACAAGAAATTTTTTCCAATGTTTAAAGAGGAATGATGAAAAGGAATGTGAGAATTCATTCAAGAGTTCATAACTGACAAGAGTGGTGAATAAAAAATGAATAATTTGAAAATTAGCTTCAAAATAATGGAATTCTTCATGCATTAAATTGTAACACCCCATGATTCCATATTACGTTTCCCTTTGAATAATGCAATAGCTTTCATTGTAGGCAACCTCGAGATTCTAACACACCGCGAAAAATCAAACTAGCTGTTATGAATAGTAATACACACTTTCTGAAATTTTATAAATTTTATTTTTCAAAATGGACTTCATTTTTGAATTCAGAATATCGAAATTAGATTACGGTGACTTTTTGGTATTTTTCTGAAAAAATTTAATTTTTGATGAATAGTGAAAAACACTACGTTATTGGTTAAAACGATATTTTTTATTTAAATAATTATTTATTCTATTTTAATTTATTCTAGGTAGAAATAGATACATAATAACTATATAAGTTTGATGTAATTCATTGGAGTCATTTTTTAATAAGTTTAGATATATACAAATTTTATGGAACTTTTTACCGTCTTTTACCCACCTCTTAGAAGCATTTAAAAATTTATATAAAACATTATTTTACCACTTCTGTGAGTTGAGTATCAAAAATCCGAGAGAAATAGTTAATATTATGAAGAAAAATGTTGTTCTATATGTTGAAAATATTTTTTTTGGTGAATAGTAACTTTTGACTTTTATTTACCACGGTTAAAAGTAAATAGAGTAATTAAGGGTCAAAATGATATCATAATTACCCAAACACATGTACTAATTCTATTGGATAAGTATAATTAGACCAAAAACAACCCTAGGAATAAAATATAACCCCATTTGGTTCACATGGATTAGATTATGACATTTATTATTATTTTATTTAAAGAAGAGTTAAAAGGGTTAAATTCAAAGATAAATAAATAAACCATTTTTAATATAGGGTTATAGACAATATAAATTCGACTATAAATATTAATTATAAATATAAGAAAATTAAATACATAATGGTATTTTATTCATAATTTTTAGACAACAAATAATCTAATTTATTTGTGACATAATGAGGACGCAATAATTACCTTATTAATGAAATATTAAAATAATTGATATTATAAATATCCAAATAAATGTAAATTGAGAATTTTGATGAATTAGACTAATTTTCATGTTTAATATGACATGTTAGGGTTGGTAAAATAAATTTTATTCAAAGTGATAATGTTTTAATGGATTTCAAAAAATTGAAATACTAAATAATGTCAAAATTGACATAATTGAGTTTTTAAAACAAATACAATATTATTAATTGATATAATATTTATAAAGATCTAATGTTCGGAAAAAGGCTTAGATAAAACTATATATATTAATTATGAAACCCTTGGGGTTCTCTTGGCCATTTATAGTAAGCTTATTAACCATATAATATAAAAATACAAAGAGACATGGTAAATGTCAAACTATTAAACAAAGAGTTAAATAAAAAATATAATGTTAATATGGTGAAGTAAACCTATATAAAATCTATTTGTTGAGAGGTTACCGACCCATACCCACCTTATCCACTAAATAAATCATTTTCTATAAATTAGAAATAGATAATTATTTTATTATAAAACCATATTTCAAGCTTTTCCTAAAGTGACCCTCACCCCTCTTATAAAAGGGCACTTCCATTTCTCTCAAAATCACACCTCCAAAGAAATTTTTGTCGGAAAAACTCTACCAAAATACAATCCCAACATTCCCACATCCATCCTAGAGGAATTTCTTTTGTCATAAAGCCAAACTAAGGATTCCTTTTGATCATATCAAAAGGATGAACCCGAAGAATATGTAAATATTTCATCACCTCTTTCAAGTTCTTTTCTTCTTCCACTTCATCTTTCTTTGTTTTTTCCATAAAAAAATCATAAATCCAGTACCTTCTAAATATTTTGATGTTATTATAAATATGGTACAATAATATTTGTTATTTTATCCATCCATTAAATGATAAAGTCACCATACATGCATACGTACAGCTTACCGTCTCCACGTCGTGGTGTTGTTTGTTATTCAAACACTTTACTATTTGGATGAGTATAATAATGAGTATAAATAATGTAAATAATAAATATAACATGTTAACGATTATGTATATATGATATACCATCCAATTACATAATATTTCTCCATCAATATAATGATATTGTCTCTCACACATACGTACAGATTACCGTCTCCACGAACGTAATGGGAATCATTTCCACATTGTAACCATTGAAGAATAATTTTCATTTGATGACTAAAAATAATGTTTATAAACAACATATCATTCTGTATATGAATAAAATTTATTTTATCTTTCACAAACATGGATTACTTAACCAAACATATAAAGGAAAACAAATCAGTTAACATCCGAAATGATGATACTATTGAAATATTATTAACAAAGAAATATTAGATGATCATGTATGATATCATATTTATGTATATATTTCTTTTATAATTTAATAGATACCATTTAACTATTATACTGAAGGTTAAAATACACTCACACCTGGAATAGTACAATGTAAGGGTTAATTTCACAATCTCTTTATTATCCGAGGTTGTTTTTACTTTAGTATCTACTGGGAACTCTTTATCATCCGCATCCATGATTTCTTCAAAATGTATTTCAAAACATTTTTAATATTTACTAGACTATGGGTTAAAGTCATTTATACCCTTATTTGACCTTATATGTTTTGAATCAAATCTTTCCGTCATTTTTCAATCAAGTTGCTTTAAGACCTTTTCGACAAAATTAAGGTAAGAATGTTTTTTAACTTATACAAAGTGTGAAACTATTTTCAGCTATTATAACATCATAAAATATCACTTACAAGATTATAAGAATATTTTCAAAATAAATTTTTTCTTTTATAATTATGTTACTCTTAAATGGTCTCAAAATAGAATGAGGATTTTCTTTCAAAAAGTTTTCATTTCATATATGTCAATATCTATTAATGTATTTTAAACTTATTGGAAGTTGATTTATTTTGATACAAATCTTCCATATTGTATTGAAAGTTTTCTGATATTTTTGACTATAGATGTGTTATTTTTATACCATTCATGGTTTATAGTTAAATTATTAACATTTTGTATGAGGGTTTTAATATAAATGTTTATTTTATATTTCAACCTTTTCATATGAGGTTTTTATTGGACATAGTATGTGACAGGTGGAACCCGCTATTGCTGCTCAGTGCATTAGTAGGTCTAATGAGACAAATAGACATGGAATTGGCTGAGGCATTTCCCAATTTGATATATGGTTTTTTCCGAGGCCTAAATCATTTTTAGACATCTTGGTCGAGGCCTCGATAAGACGTTTCAGAATGTCCAACATTATACATTCCTTGATTATGAAAATACTAATGACGGATCATGTGGTTATTCGACTAGAATAATACCAATGACTATGTTTTATTATGGCATAAATTATATAGCTCATATTCTTGGCATAAAGTGTCCATGTTTATTATTTTTAAAGGAATGTGTTTTTAATTATTCACCGTGACTAATGTTTATGTTATCTTCCCCGGTATAGCTTACCCTTACCGAGCATTTGAGCTCACCCCTTTATTATGTATCATTTTACTAGGACATGAATAAGTTAGTTATGAGTGACTAGTAGGCATAATCTAGGAGGCTTGGATGTTTCTAATGGAATAAATTAGTGTTGTATTTCTTTTCAAGTTGTAATGTTGAACTTATGTATGTATCTTGTTTCCAATAATACTAAACTGATCAGCCTTTTGGGACATGATTCCATTTATCATGCCAATGTTATGTAATAAATCACCGACTCTGGGTAAATGAGGTTGGGGAATTAGAGTTGGTATCATAGGAAGTTCAGTACAAACCTTGGAAACTAGATTTACGAAAACTCTGATTAGAGATCATTACCTGAAGATAGACATTGAGAATTAGTATAGAAGAAATTCATGAATTTTTGTACTATAGAGATTTTGAGATTTTTCTAAGAAATACATCTCTATCTGGATATGAGCAGGTAGAGGCGACTCTGGTATAGATGTACCTGGGGGTATAACCCAAAAACACCACTTTGACCTAGACCCAAATAGGAACTGGTGCACCAAAATGGGACTTGCTTCACTCTTGGTTATGACACTCTCAGGGGATATGCATAGGATAATTATCATTTTCTTTACAAAACATTATGAAGGATCTATGAGTATATACCTCCTCAAAGATTTTTTTTATGATTATAGATTATATCTATAAACTGTTCAATTTATGTTAAGTGTTTTACAAGTTTGGAATTATGTATTGTGATTCATAAACTAATATACTATATGACATTGGATAGAAATGGCACCCAATGGAAACAATGGAAACCATATCAACTCACGTAATCCATATAGGTATTTCCCTCCTACTCAGGATAATTATAATGTTGCTGGTGATGCAACTAGTGTTGATCAGTTTATCAACATACTAGGATAACTCACTCAGGTTATGAATAATAACCTTACCCATATGGAGCACTCTGTTCCACTACATAGAGGATCAATGTTTGACCACATCACGGGGCAACTACCAACTACATTAAATGGGAGTAAAAATCCGTTAGTAGATGAACAATGGATAAGTTCCATAGAGAAAATGTTTTATACTTTGAGGAGTAATGAATGGGAAAAAGTATTCATGGTAGTTTATCACCTCACAAGAGATGCAGATCAATGGTGGTCATTGATTTAGAAGACAAAGGAATGTGAATAATTATAAAACATATAATGGAAGGATTTTAATGAGATTTTATTAGATAAATACTTTCCTCATGACCATCGAGCAGACATGGAAAGAAAATTTCTAAGTCTGAGGCAAAAAGAGGATGAGAATGTTTCAAAGTATGAGGATAACATTACAAGTTTAGCAAGGCATGCTGCATATTCTATATGTAACCCAAGAAGTAAGATTGATCGTTACTTTGATGGATTAAAACCATTTCTCCATCGAGCATTAGTCTTGAAATTTTTCTTATTGTGTGAAGACCTTGTCTTAAGTTCTATCAAGACAGAAAAGAAATTCTCTAAGTCTTATGACTTTGAAGAAAAACAAAAGAAGAAGAGAACTTCTGAACACTCTGGGAATAAAAATAAGGAAACATAGAAGAAGGAAAGATTTGAATTTCCACCCAGTGATAATTGTAGAAGGAATCACCCTAGTGCCTATCTAAAAGGATAACGAGTATGCTACAAATGTCGATAGAAAGGCCATATTTCTAGTGATTTTAAGGGGAATAAATAAGCTACCAATATCCAATTATACAATTACAGGGAGATGGGACATTATGAAAATGAATGTCCTAATTGTCCGGAAAACTTACCTTAGAAAAGGAAAATGGATCAAGGCCAAGTTTATGCGATCACTACTGCTGAGGTTGAAGCTCTGAAAGACTTGGTGGTAGGTAAATTAATGGTTTCTTAATGTTTATCCAATGATTTATTTGATTTTGGATCATCACATTGTTTCATGTCTTCCTAGTTTTCTTTGAAAATTTGATATTTTCAATTTGATTTAACAAGGGGGTTGTCAGTCAAAACTCTTAAGGGAAGTATCATTGCAACAATGTTTTGTGAATCTATCCCGATTATGGCATATAAAAGATATTTGTCTACTAATCTAATCATCATACCCATGATTGAATTTCATATAATCCTTAGTATTGATTGGAATTCAGACTATGATGTGAACATTTATTTTAAGAAGAAGGAGGTTATAGTTCTCAATGATGATAATGTGTACCTTATATTTAGAGCAGAAACATCACCATCTGATTCTAATCTAGGTCCACCCCTAAAGAGCCCTACTTAATTCAATTATTGGGGAGGATTCTAAAGAAATAGTTATGAGTGAGTAATCAAATGTTCGAATAGAGGATGTACCTATTGTGTAAGAATATGTTGACATGTTTCCAGAAGATTTACCAGGACATCCTCTAGAATGAGAAATTGAGTTTTCCATTGATTTAATTAATAGTTCAAGGCCCATATTGAAGACCCCTTATAGAATAGACATTTTGGAATTAGTTTAACTAAAGAAACAACTAGAGGAATTGATTAATAATGGATTTATACACCCTAGTGTTTCTCTATGGGGAGCCCCTATCGTTTTTTGTTAAGAAGAAATGTGGATCAATGAGGCTGTGAATTGACTACAGGGAGATAAATTCTATAACAATAAATAACAGATATCCACTACCTCACATTGATGATTTATTCGAAGAATTTCATAGAGCTCAATATTTTTCAAATATTGACATTTGATTGGGATATCATCAGCTGTACGTGAAGAAGGGAGACATTCCAAAAAGAGCATTTTGAACCAGGTATGTGCATTATGAGTTTACAATAATGCCTTTTGGATCGACTAATGCACCCTCTATCTTTATAATTCTAATGAATAGAGTTTTAAAGGAATATCTTGGGGACTTTGTAGTGGTATTTATTGATGATATCTTGGTATAATCCAAAAGCTATGAAGATCAGGAAAATCAATTTCACATTATTCTAAAGACTCTTAGAAGAAATGAATTATATGGGATGTTTAGAAAGTGTGAATTCTAGATTCAAGAGAATTATTTTCTTGGATATATTGTCTCTATGGATCAAATCTCTGTTGATCCTTCAAAGTCCAAGGTAATCCTAGAATGGCCAGTACTAACGAGTATAACTAAGGTGCGCAGTTTTATTGGTTTAGCAGGTTGATATAGATGTTTGTTGCAGAATTTTTCTAGGCTAGCTAACATATTAACCAAGCTCACATGTAAAGGGGTTAAATTTTTTAGGACAAAAGAGTTTAAATAATTATTTGAAGAACTTAAGAGAAGATTAGTTAATGATCCTATCTTGAATCTACCATTGGGGAATGATGAGTTTTTCATTTTTAGTGATGCTTCAATGAAAGGACATAGTTGTGTCCTTATGCAGAATGATAGAGTTATTTCCAATGCATAACGACATCTAAAAATTCATGGGAAAAACTATATAACTCATGATCTTGAGTTAGTAGCTATAAAATTTTCCCTTAAAATATGGGGACACTATCTCATGGTGAAAAATGTGAGATTTATGTAAATCACAAGAGTTTGAAGTATATTTTCTAACAAAAAGAACTCAACATCATGAAAAGACGATGGATTGAACTACTCAAGGATTATGATTTCAATATACACTACCATTGGGGGAAGTCAAATAAGGTGGAGGATACTTTGAGTAGATAATAACTTGTATTTTTGAACAAGATGAGTGTTTAAAGGGATCCTATTTTCATTGATCTAGTAAATATGGATATGGGGATAACCATGGAAGGTGAAACATCAATACGTTTTGAAATGGTTTTCAAACCATATTTACTAGAAAGGATAAAGAGTTATCGGACAGATGGTGAGGAGTTTCAATAGAATATTAAAGCTGTAAATAATGGGAGATTGAGTGAATTCATATATGAAGATGAAATTTTGAAATTTTGGAAGAGACATTGTGTCCCTGATATACCAGATCTAAAAAGGGAATTTTTTGATGATTCACATAGCTCCAATTTATCTATACACCTAGGGAGCATCATGATGTATAGAGATTTTAAGGGATATTTTTTGTGTGAAAACATGAAGAGGGAGATTACTGATTTTATGTCAAGATGTATGGTTTTTCAACAAGTGAATGATGGGAGGAAACAGTCTGGCAGAGTCATGAAACCTCTTCCCATACCCAAGTGGAAATGGGATGATAATATGATGCACTTTGTCATGGAGCTACCAAAGACTCCTAGAAGAAATGATGCAATATGGGTCACTGTTGATCGTCTTACCAAGTCCACACATTTTCATTCTATAATAGAATATTTAACACTTGAACGTTTAGAAAATCTATATATTAATGATGTTGTAAGACTTCATAGAGTACTCCTATCTATTGTTTCTGATCGTGATCCCCATTTTACATCACGATTCTGGAAAAGTCTTCAGGAAGCCCTGGATACTGAACTTCATTTGAGAACTGCCTACCACCCTAAAACTGATAGAAAATTAGAATAGACTATTCAAACCTTAGAAGGCATGTTGGGATCTTTCTCACTTGACTTTCAAGGTATGTGGGATCAATATTTACCTCTAGTATAATTTTCCTATAACAATAGCTTCCATTCCAGTATTCAGATGGATCCATATGAATTGTTATATGGAATGAGATTTCGCACACCAACTTGTTGAGATGATGTTGGTGAATGAAAAATTGTAGGCCCAGGACTTGTTGAGGTAACAATGTAAAAAGTTATGATTATCCAAACCCACATCAAAGTAGCCCAAAGTAGGAAAAATAAATATGATGACAACTGAAGGTAGGATTTGGAATTTGAAGAAGGGGACCATGTTTTCTTGAAGGTATCTCTATGGAAGGGTGTTATATATTTTGGTAAGAAGGGTAAATTGAGTCCCAGTTACATTGGACCTTTCAAAATTCTAGAACTAATTAGAGTTGTAGCTTATCATTTTGCAATTCATCAAAGTCTCTCCAATTTTCATGATGTGTTCCACGTATCACTGTTGAGAAAATAAATGCATGAACCAATGCATATACTCACTTATAAAGAAATTGAACTTGAACATGATATGTCTTACTGTGGAGAGCCTATCAAAATTCTTCATACCAGGGGACAAGTGCTGAGAAACTGGATGAATCGTTTGGTAAATGTTCTAGGGAGAAACTATAAGATGGAAGAGGCAATATGGGAACTAGGGAAACTTATGATGAAGAACCACCTGAATCTTTTTTGTGCAGTAGTATTCTAGAAATTTTGAAGATGAAATTGTTTTAAGGAGGGAATAATGTAACACCCCAAGCTTCCATGCTAGGTTTCCCTTTGAATAATGCAATAGCTTGTATTGTATGCAACTTTGAGATTCTAACACACTGTGACAAAACAAACTAGCCATTATTAATATTAAAACCCACTTTTTGAAATTTTATAAATTAGTTTTTTCAAAATGGACTTCATTTTTGAATTAGGAATAATGAAATTAGCTTATGGGGAATTTTTTGTATTTTTCATAAAACATTCAATTTTTGATAAATAGTGAAAACACCTTGTTATTGGTTAAAACTAACATTTTTATTTAAATAAATATTCATTTTGTTTAAATTTTTTTTTTGTAAAAATAGATACATAATACCTATATAATTTCAATGTAATTAATTGGAGTCATTTTATCATAAATTTAGATATATAAAAGATTTACAGAACTTTTTACCTTCTTTTACCCACCTCCTAGGTTCATTTGAAAATTTGCATAAAACATAATTTTACCACTTTTGTGAGATGAATTTAAAAAATCCAAGAGACACGGTGAATATTAGTTTGTAAAATGTGGTTCAATGAGATGAAAATAATTTATAGTGAATAGTATCTTTTGATTTTTATTTACCACAGTTAAAAGTATATTGGGTAATTAAGGGTAAAAATGATATCATAATTACACTAACACAGGTCTTAATTATATTGGATAAGTAAAATTTGACCAAAAACAACCTTAGGAATAAAATATGACCCCTTTGGTCCACTTGGATTAGATGAGGACATTTATTATTATTTTCTTTAAAGAAGAGTTAAAAGAGTTTAATTCAAAGACTAATAACTAAACCATTTTTAATATAGGGTTACAAAAAATATAAATTAGACTATAAATATTCATTATAAAAATAAAAATATTTCCTACATAATCGTTTTTTATTTTTGAATTTTAGACATTAAATAATTTAATTTATTTGTGACACAATGATGATGGAGTAATTACCTTATTAATGAAATATTAAAATAATTGATATTATAAATATCCAAATAAATGTAAATTGTGGCTTCTGATTAATTAAACTAATTTTATAGGTCAATATGACATTTTAGGGAAGTATAAATAAATTTTATTCGAAGTTATAATGTTTTAATGGCTTTCAAAAAAAATCTAATACTAAATAGTTTCAAATTTGACATAATTGAGTTTTTAAAACAAATACTATATTACGAATTGAAATAATTTTCATAATAATCTAAAGTTCTGCTAAACCACATAGATAAGGTTATATATATTAATAATGAACCACTTGGGGTTTTCTTTGCAGTTCATAGTAATTTTATTAAACATATAATATAAAAATAAAAAGAGACATCATAAATGTCAAATTATTTAACGAAGAGTTAAATCTAAAAGATAATGTTAGTAGGGTAACCTAAACAAGTCTAAAATAAATTTTTTGAGTGGTTTTAGACACATCATCAGTATAGCCTCTAAATAAATCATTTTGGAGCCATTAGAAATAGAAAATTATTTTATTATAAAATAATATTTCAAGCTTTTCCTAAAGTGACCCTCATCTCTCTTATAAAAGGGAACATCCCCTTCTCTTAAAATCACACATACAAAGCCATTTTTCTCAGACAAACTCTGCCCAAATTTCCTCCCAACTTCCCTCCATTCATCCTAGAGGCCTTCCTTTTGTTATAAATCCATCCTAATGATCATTTTTGGTCAAATTAAAAAGATGATCCAGAAGAAGAGGTTAATATTTCATCACATGTTTCAAGTTCTGTTCTCCTTCCACTTCCACTTTCTTAGTTGTTTCCAATCCAAAATAATAAATAAAGTACCTTATACATACTATGATATTATTATAAATATGGTACCACCATATTTTTTATTCTATCCATACGTTAAATGACAAAGTCACCAAACATGCGTACGTACGGCTTACCATCTCCATGTCGTGGTGTAGTTTGTTATTCAAACACATCATTATTTGGATGGTTATAAAAATGAGTATAACTAATGTAAATAATAAATATTACATGTTAATGATTATGTATATATGATATAACATCCAATTATATATGATTTTTCCATCAATATAATGATATTTTCACTCATGTGTACTTAAGGATTACCGTGTGCACGAACGTGATAAGATTCATTTCCCCATGGTAACCATTCAAGAATAATTTTCATTTGATGATTAAAAATAATTTTTATGAACATAATATCATTCTGTATATGAATCAAATACATCCCATCCATAATAAACACGGCTTACATAACGAAGCATATAAAGGAAAATGAATTAGTTAACACCCAAAACGATGATACTACTGAAATATTATTAACAAAACAGTATTAGAGGATCATATTTGATATCATATTTATGTATATAGTGCCTGTATAATTTAATAACAATTATATAACTATTATAAATGAGCTTAGCATACCCTCGACCAAGTAAAATTACAAGTTAAGGATTAATTTCACAATCTCTTTATTATCCAAGGTTGTTTTTATATAAGTATCTACTGGGACCTCTTTATCATCCACATCCTTGTTTCCTCAAAAATGAATTTCAAAACATTTTTACTATTTACTAGACTATTGGTTAAATTCATTTATACCCTTATTTGACTATATATGTTTTTAAAGGAATCTTTCCATCGTTTTCCAAGCAAGGTACTTTATGACCTTTTCGACAAAATTAAGGTAAGAATGTTTTTTTAACTTATACAGCGAGTGAGGGTATTATCTACTGTTATAACATCATTGAAGCTTTCCTTACAAGATTATAAGAATATTTTTAAAATAAATTCTTTATTTTGTAATTATGTGACTCTTAAATGGTTTCAAAAAAGTAATATTTATTTATTTTAAATAGTTTTCATTTCATCTATGTCAACATCCTTTGATGAATTTTAAACTTGTTTGAAGTGGATTTATTATGATACAAATCTTTTATGTTGTATTGAAGGTTTTGTTATAATTTTTACTATGGATGTTTTATTTTAAACCATTCATGGTTTATGGTTAAATTATTTACATTTCGTATGCTAGTTTAAATATGAATTTGTATGTCATGTTTCAACCTTTTCATATGAGGAATGTATTGGAATTTGTATGTGACTGGAGGAGCCCGTTATATCTCCCCGGTGCATTGGTATTTCCAATGAGAAAATTATATGTGGAATTGGCCAAGGCCGATCCCAATTTGTTATATGGTTTTGGCTGAGGACTTAATCATTTTAAAACGTCTTGGACGAGGCATTTATATGATGTTTCGGAATGCCTAGAATTATACATTCCCTCATTATGATAATAATAATGATTGTTCATATGGATATTCGACTAGTAGAATACCACTGGCTGTTTTATTATGGAATTATTGTCTCAAATCATATTCCTGACATAAAGTGTTCATGATTATTATTTGTAAAGGAATGTGTTTTTAATTATTCAGTATGCCTAATGTTTATGTTATATTCCTCTATATTGCTTACCCTTACTGAGCATTTGAGCTCACCTCTTTCTTATGTTTCATTTTCCCCGGAAATGAAGAAGTTTGTTATGAGTGACTTGTAGGAATAATCTTTGAGGCTTGGATTTTTCTAATGGAATAAATTAGTGTTTTATTTCTTTTCAAGTTTTAATATTGAACTTATGTATGTATCTTGATTCCAATAATACTATTCTGATTGGTCTTTCGGTACATGATTCCTTGAATCATGCCAATGATTTGTAATAAAGCACTGAATATGGGTAACATGGGTTGGGGAATTACATAAATTCACCATACACTCCTCAGCAAAGTGGGACTTCTAAAAGGAAGAATAAAATTCTTATAGAAATTGGGATAACTTTGTTACCTGAACAAGGTATTTCTAATTATGTTTGGATGCAATCCATGAGAACAAATCTATGTAAGTATATATATATCTGAAATAATTTTTTCTACAAAAAAATTAAATATTACCCCATATAAAATGTTTTATTGAAAAATCAATGTTTGAAAAACTTTATTATTTTTTTAGAGTCCAAGAGTCATAATGAAGAATGCTGGAATCCTTCGAATGTTTGAAAAGAGATGTTTAGATAAAATTTTTCTTGGATATGCATTAGAAGGAAGAGGATATATGTGTTTAAATAATGAAACATATAGAATATTTTATTTTATCTATATTAAGGTTATTAAAAAGGATATTAAAGAAAAAAAACTCAGGCTGATATGAAAGATTAGTATGATAACCAAATCTTTGTTAACAACTCTAATAAGGATACATACAATAATAATCCTAACCATGAAGAAGAATCTAACTTAGTTATTTCATGTGAAAAGGAAAAAATTTATGAAATCTCATCCCCATATGAGGAAGAAATATGAATCTCAAAACATTATTGGTGATCATCATCAGAAGCATCATACAAGAAGAATATACAAAATTATAAACACATTTATTTGTATTCAAAAGGTATGATAATTGATGTGAATGAATCTTTTGAGAATCTAGAAAGGGGTTAGTCCATGAATTAAGAGATTAATTAGATAAGAAATAGTGGTTAAGAGGAACTTGTAAATAATCCAGTTAACAAAAATGTTATTGGAACAAAATGGGTGTTCCAGAACAAGTTGCATGAAAATAGTGAAGTGATAAGGGAAAAACGAGATTAGTATGAAAAGTTTACTAAAAATTGTATATTTTTACTTTTATGAGGCCTTTTCTTCAGTGGAAATGATAGAAATAGTCATAATATTTCATTATATTGTTTCACAATAATGTTACAATTTATTTCAAATGGATGTGATATCCTCATCTCTAAATATGGATATTGATGAGGATTTTTACATTGAAAAACTTGTCGCTTTTCTATTGGGAAAGATAAAATTTATGTGTGTATGACGAATAAATCCTTGTGTGGTATAAAACAAGCTCCAAGATAATGGTATTCCAAATTATATACTTTCATGAGGAAGATGAATTTTAAGAATGTTAGAGTTGATAAAAATATTTATACCAATGAATGTTTGGAGTTTTCCCTATTTATAAATATTTTTGTTGTTGAGATTATATTTTAATGGAATAATGAAAGAAGTTATGAATGATTTGTTAAAGACATGAAGAAGTTGTTTGAGATGTCAATCTTGGGGAAAATTAAATATTTTAATGGGTTAAAAATTTACAAAATAAGAAACACAATATTAGTTCTCAAGAAAAAAATGATAAGGGACATATTAAGAGGTTCAAAATAGAAAATTCAAAACATGATTCCACACAGATTTTAGTGGGAAACAAGTTTTCTAAATATGGTGATAGGAAAAAATTTGATCATAAATGGTTTCAGAAGATGATTGGTAGTTTTTTATTTTTGATAACCTCAAGTCCCAATAATCATTAGTTTATTACCTTATATGCCTAATATTAGGGTTATCCTAGAGAATAACATTTTATTGATGGAAAAATATTATAAAATATATAAAAGGAACAAAAAAAGATAGAATCTTGTATGAATGATGTGAATGTATTGACTTTTTTTGGTATTTAGATGTTGATTGGAAAGAAAATGTTGACGATTGAAGATCTATATCTGGTGGAGTTTTATTTTTTAGTAAAAGTTTCTTTAGTTGGAATAAAATGAAAAAAATTCAATAAATCATAGCTAGGATAATGTTGAGTATGTTTCTCCATCTCAAGACATTACCCAACTTATGTGGTTGAAAAATCTACTAGATGATGTACTTGTTGAAGTAATGTTACCGTTTCTCTACGAATGTGATAATAGACGTACAATAAAACTTAAAAGGAATACAATACAAAATTATCATTTAAAAATTGAAATATTGATCCAATTCATTAAAGGGAATGTGAAGAATAATGAATTAAAACTAGAGTATGTTAGTACATCATAAAAAGTTGATAACATTTTCATAAAATCATTACTAAAAGAATATTTGTCTAAATTGAAGTTGAACAAGGGTGTCTAACCACATTTTATTCATTTTCAAGTTATGTGTTATTATCCCCTCTCTCATATTTTCCTTAGACATTGTTTTCAAGTGGGGTGGGATGTTTTCATTAATATATTCATTGTTATGTACAAAACCATTTAAGGAAACTTATAAAAAGGGGGAGTTGTGGGTATGTTATGATCTTGGCATATACGTGTGTGAACTATTATAACATTGTATCAAAATGGTCATAGGTAAATTTTATTTTCAATAATGTTGAAGAAAATAAGTGTATGAATAAGACAGTTGTGAAGAAAATATAAGGATTTTTCATAATCACTACATTTTGATAGAACAGATTTTATTTCATTTATTATTATATCCTATAATGATTTTCTCATTTAGGCTTATAATTATTGATAATTAATCCATATGTTGAGTTTCAAATGTTTTGGGGTTTATGAATCAATCTTGATAGAAAAATCCAAATGGGGAGATTGTGGGGACCATGTTTTCTTGAGATGTTTTTTGGAAGTTAAAAGAATTTTTTTTCACGCGTGTTGTCTTTTGAAGACAAATAAGAAAAATAAATTCACTTTATAAAATTTTACAATCATAGAGACCATCATATTTTGGAAATCGTACTCAAAAATCGTAAGAAAGTCCATCTAAAATAGAAAATTGATTTTTTAATAAAACATTCATTGAAGCCACCTTTGACCTCGAAAAAAAGGAATATTGAAATGAGTGGATACTTCGATTACTGAATGGATCTGAATAAAATCTAACAATGATTTTCTTATTTGTAATTCACAAAGGACATCAGTATTTGAGAAAATTGTGATAAGAGACTTTTGAACGGAATGGGGAGTGCTTCCAATCCTATTCTAGTGGTTGGAAAGAAAGATGTTGTTGTAAGAATGGTAAGTTACAATACATACCATTATAAGTTAGATGATGCTATATATATCCTCAATGTATTAAATTTCATAAACGAATTCAGGATAAAAGATGAACTTTGTTTAACAAAAATAGTTTGTGAATCCAAATATTTCCTATCTCAGTCCATCAGTATGCAATCATCAATCCCAAATTTCTTTCATTGCTGGGAAGGTGTATAAGATTGAGGGAAGATTAAGATGATAGTTTTTAGATAGAAAAAAATTCAAAATATTTTAATCACATTTGAAATAAGTTTATTTGTATCATTTTTAGAAAATAAATAATTTGATGAAGTTAAAGCTACTCATACCAATCCATTAGTTTTGGCATGTCATCATAATAAATAGAGGCATAATTATTTTCATTGAGAGTTGTTAGGACTAATGAAAATTAAAGGAATTAATGTTATTAGGGTCTAATACAGAAAAAATTCAAAGACTGAACATCAATGTAATCAAAATTTTATTAGGATGAATTGTTTTTCTCTATTTTTTGTAACATGTATGTCAAGAGAGATTGGGTAATTTCATTGAAAAGTGGGTCAAGAGATTGAAACAATGTGATGTGTTGGGTAACTACCCATTAAAATAGAAATGAAATCGATAACATGATCGTATATATGATCATGATCTGAATGAAATAATAAGAATTTTTCATAAATAGTTTCAATAAGATTAAAAATAACCTTCAAGGGATGTTTAAATTTTGAAGAATGTTTTTTTATCTTTTGGTATAGAGTATCATAGTTATAAGTCCTATATTTTAGATTTTTCACATTCATTACATGGAAACCTATTGGAGAATTTTCTATATTCATCATAATGGGGAAAAAATGAATAGGTAGATTAATCTATCAATTTCTAAGAAGAAATATAATGGGATATCTTTATTTCTAAGTTGTATACAGGATGGTTTTAACATCGTATTGAGAAGATGAATATTTCATGATATATTAATTTTTCATAGAGAATCTTAATGAATAAATCATAGTAAATAAAGAGAATAGTAATGGAAATTAACATGAATTTGTAAGAGATATAAAGTATAAAGAATAATTGAGAAGGTCTAAGAAGAGTTAAAAATTGTTGTAGAAGTTATAAATGCATCACTAGTTTAGGTGAAATCTAGATTTCATGAAATTTGGTTGAGTGGGACAAATTATTTAGAATCCTGCCCAAACCATTTTGGGATGTATTTAAAAGGAGAATATACTTTTTATAATTTGATATGGATTTACCATTGAGAATAATATAGAGAAGCCTTAAATTTATAGGGAGAATATGTTTCTGGAGTGAGTATACTTGAGGAAGTTTTCCAAACCAAAGGATAAAGGAGAAGAGACAAGATCATTTTCAACTGATTATTGTATTGGGCTAGGTCATTAGACTGGAAAAATAATATTGATATTTATTAGTCTAAGTAAGAAGAAGTTTATAATTGTATTATAGGTATTATTAGAGTAATATATTCACAATGAGTAATTAGATTGGGAAATTTGAATGAGTATCTTTACAATGTCTTGAAGAAGTTTTTTTCTACTACTAGATAAGAAATTGAAGAATTGTTATGAATTTTTTTTCCAAGATGATCATAAAGTAACTTAACATGTTGGTTAAAAAAACATTGTATTACATCTTTATGATACTTGAATAATATGAATTACTGTATTAAAAAAAGTGAAATATGAGTATACGGGAATATACTAATAATTTTATTCCCCGCAAAAGTATTTTTTTCTAGTTGATTGTGTTGAATTGGATTGTTTCCAAACCATATAAAGGCTGTAGACACTCTTTTTGAGTCTTGAACCTTGTAAATTACTTTGTTCCTATAGATTTGTGTTTTTTTTCAATAGATAAAGGAATATTTAATAAGAGGAAAGCTTGTTTCATGAAAAATGAAACATAAAAGAAATACCCATCACTAATTCACACTCTCCCCCTCTCAGTGATACAAAAATCATGGCTGGGAAATTAAAAAATAACATTATTGAGAAACCAACAACATAAATAGGGTAAATAATAAATCTAATTAATAAGTGGGAAAGGAAAATGTTAAGGTCAAAAAAATACTAGGCATTCAAATAGAAGAACATTACTGAGAACATGGACATGGAAGAGAAATATAACTATCATGTTCTGATGGAGACTGATATATAACATGTTCATCTAAATGATGATGACCATAAAGCCATAATGTATATGTTTAAAAAAGGTCATTAATATAATTAGAAATTATGATAATAGGAAAAAAATTTGTTTCATGAGACATTTCCTAGTGTTTTCAAATTATTTCAATATGTAGTGAAATATAATTACTTGATATGGATCTATTTCATAAGAATAATATTTTCATTTTTTGTCCCTTTAACTATTTCTACTCCATCTCATAGTACAAGTTGCATCATATGGTGATTTAATACATTGATCTCTAAAAAAATACAAAGATCGTCTTAAACCATTTCACAAATTGTTTAATTTTCCAAAATATTAGGATCCAACACTTTAGAACCATTTCCATGGTAGTTAGTGGTATCCAATTTACTATATCAATTAAATAATCTCTTTATACAAAATAATTTCTCAATATCAGGAACATATTAAGGCTTATCTTTCACCAACCATGTGTTTTAAAATAATTTCAACTTGTCACTAAATCATTTTATTAATGTATCCATATATAAGATAAAATTACACATTCAACTTCAAATATATCAAAATAAACATTTAGACTTTAATACCATGGATTATTTTTCAGAATATTCCATTGATGCTTAGGGAATTTATTTTAATAGTATTCCATGTCCTTACATTATTAAAACTGAAAATAATAATTATCCTTATTCTCTTTTAATTATATTTTCGAGTTACCTTTTTCTCCTCAATTATAAAAAACTCTCATTACCATCGAGAAAGTACTATGGTTTTTTTCCATAATTATTACAAGTGGGAAAATCCTTATTTCGCTTCATCCATTTATACATTATTTTCTCTTTCGTCCTGTTCTTGTCTTGATTCCACATGAATCCATAAGACATGGATAATTCCATCTCTATATTGATACAACATAAAACAATTTCATAGTTTTAAGAAAAATATTGCAACACCCACCCTCTCTGCAGACATGGACTAATACCTTCAAAGAAGTGATTAAAAGTTACACTCTAGGATGCGTATGAAATACATAACATACCAAGATAACATTATACATGAATATTTATACTCCATAATAATTTCTTCCTCATTTTTCCTTAAACTAACTAAATTTATTTTCATCTCATTTCCTTGTCATGAGGGAAATATTCCTAAAAAAATGACCTAAAAATCATTACAATCCATGAGTTATATATCAACTTCCTTTGAAGTATTCAAGATCAATGATAAACATTTATCAGTATCACCATACACACTACACCAAATTCATAGTTTAATTTATTTTAGTCAATTTATTTTAAAAACTCATGATAAAAAACTCTGATATAATCTAAAAATTTATTAGAAAACCCACACTTTCTCCCCTGATCCCCCTTCTCCCAAATCCCCTATCTCCCTCAAGAGTCGTCAATATCTATACACCATGATTCCCCTCTCTCTGGGCACTTCGTTAACATCCCCCTCACCAAGGCTATCCATCGTCGGTTCTCCCTTCACCCAAGCCCCCACCATGAGTATAAATGGCTATGTGTGGTTTGACCTCTAGCAACCCTATCCATTCCTCTGTTCATTAGCCCTCAATTTTAAGCATTGTTTTTGTGTTCCTTTGGTTATTTGTGGTTAATATCACCCTCTGAACACCTCCCTTGATATGTATATTGGTTATTTTTAATTTGTTTCTCCGATTGGGGTTTTCTTTGGATATTATCATGGTGTAATTTCCCAATTCTTTTAGGGAATCTATTCATCCATTATAGAAGACATCTTAGGGTAGGGTTTGTTGGTTATGTATTCTAATTTCATTATTTCATGATATCCATGTGAGTTTCTTGTGATTTTTCTTTATTTTGGTTTTAATTTATCTGTGTGGGTCGTGTGGTTTTAGTGGCATATTTACCACTATTTTTGTTCATCCACATTTGTAGATATTTATAATTCAAACATTCATTGTACCTGAAAAGAAAATTAGTACAATTTAAATTTTCAGATGTTGTTAATTTTTTTTCCATTGGGGATACTAAATATTGATCATTGGATGATCTCAAGAAAATTATTCCACTAGATAATGAACTTTTTCATATAAAAACTTCTTGTAAATATGTGATGTATAAAATCTCATTTAAGTATTTTTTTTTGAATATTTAACATGTCTAGCTTTTATATATAAAACATTGATTTTATCAAATTGAGATTTTTTTAAGGATGTTTATCTTTATTATATATTCATATTAAATTATGATCATTTTAATATTCTACTTAGAAACATCATGAATCTTGGATTTCTATTGTAATTATTTTTCATCATTAATTATCATAATTAATTTTATTTCAAGTTGATTATATTTAACATCAATGGAATTATTCTATTTTTTATCAGGTGTATAGAACTTCCAATTAGTGATTTAAGTGGACTCAATGTTCATAAAAACAATCCTTTCAAACAATGGAGAATATTTATTCATGCTCTATATTTTTTGTATTATTTCAATTTCATTGTTCTATTACCCCAATTCATGTCATTACATTTTCTGGTTGTACATTTTTCATCCTCAGAAATTATTCATCATAGTGGGCCATCTTCTTATTCAGGCATCAAAAATATAAACAAATGAAAGGTACTATATTTTTTATAGTTTTAAATAGTATCATTTTAATCAATTATTGGGGAATCATGTTAGTCCTTAAACTTGTGATCTCCCCCATTGGTTATTTTTGATTATGTAGTAAAATTTTGGAAAGAAATATCAGTTACTCATTTTCTTCAAAAATATTCTTTGATCTTATCAAATTCAGAATAATTTCCTTATCTTTATTGGCTAATGTAACTACAATATATTCATCTTATTCCATTCTAAACCAGTATCCATTAGAATAACACCATGAGAAACCTGAATATTCAATTTCATTCCTAAATAGATATGTATTTATCATAATTTTTTTATTTATATTTTGGTCATTAGTGTCTGTGGGGATTTTGAATTCTAATAAGAAATAGATACATCCTATATTAAACTACAATTCATTATGAATTTATATATGGAACATACAAACAAAAAATATTAAACAATGTGACTATTGATATTCCAATTAGAGATTTAACTTGATAATATAATAAAAACTTTTAGGATCAATGTGGTATTTTTTATAAACTAAGTGAGGGTGAATAATTATAGGATGTATTATTAAAAAATAAAACATTATCCATTATTTATGAACCATAAATGATTAGATGAATTATTTTTTATTTTAAGATAAATATCTCATGTTTTTAAATTCTATTTTTTTATTTATCCATGTTTAGCTTGACATAATGGTGATACTATTTGATTTCTCCCTATATATGTTCGATTTTTTAACAAATATATATATTATGAATCACATGATTCTAGATGATGACATATTAATATGCTACGTTTTGTTTCTCTACGTGGATGTACATGTGTGACATGATAGTGTTATAAATACATTGTTTTATATTTTGATGTTTGGAACTATAAAAAATTATGGGAATCCTTGTGTATCTATGTGGGAGTTCTAGGTAAAAGTGTTATAATAGTTTAATTTAGTTCTAATTATACCCATAGTTATGAATTCACTCTATCTATTAGCTTTAATTTATCAACCACAAATGTTATATGTGTAGTCATTATTTATCATAGCTATTTATATGTTTCTTTATTATTGTGCATTTTTTTTATCAATTCTATTTTTTATGAATTAACATTTTTAAATATATTTTGGAGTTAATTTTCTTTATTAATTCAGAGGAATTCCAAGGAGTAAATGTTTTTCTGAACCCAATCAACTCTCAGTAAAGGATCCCTCAACCACCCCAATAGATGATAATACATCACCTTACACCCCTAAAACATTAGAGACAACCTCCATCTTCCTCCTACATCGTCTCTCACACTATCAATTTCATCATCATCTAACACACACTTTGTTAGTGTCACAACAACATTTGATGCATCACCACCCCATTTATAAATTTCAGTAGTGATGTAGTAATTTTTCACCCATGTTTCTTCAGAAGGATATTAAAGGGTGACTTTTAAAGTTTCCAATTTTATTATTATTAATGTTATTTCAATTTTTTCATAATACTAACTATTTTTCACAAAATATGAAAGAAATGATAATAAAGAGAGAAATATAAACATTTAAGATATCTGCAATCTGAATATATTGAATCAAGTTGACCCATTTGACTATTATGGGTTCCCTCTGCATGATAACTCCTAATTATTTGGTAATATTATAGTCTCTCTAGTGGTAGATCTATTTACCCTTCCGATTACCAATGATTATTTGAGTCATGTGCCTCAATATTAGAATAGCAGAGTCCTTGATTCATAGATAATGGTAATTTTAATACATTATTATGTAATATAATGAAATTATGTTATTAAATTCAAATATTTTAAAAATAAATCTCTTTATAGAGATGTCATTCCACTTTCCCATTTTTGATCTTATAGTATGAATGTCAGCATTGAATTTTTTTCCATGAAATAGAAAGATTTTAAATGGAGATTGTAGAATGAATTCAACAATAATTTGTTGCGAACTCAGTAGATGTATAATAATGTACTGATAAGGGTACCTAGAGTGTAATGTAATGTGTTTTTTGATAACCATCATTATGAGAAGCACATGGTATTGAAATATATATTATTATATAAAAATAATTTTCATATATATATACATGCATTTGAAAATGAGATGAAATTGGATTCATTACTATTAAATTACATGTTATTTACATATGGAAATTTAGTGGAAAAACCATCATGTCAAGGTAAAAAAATCATACATCACACTCAAGGGTCAAAGTATTTTTCCAGAAACAGATTGACTCAATTAATATTTTCATTAGTTTAAATATTTATAAGATAAGATTATATGTGTCATATATTAAATTGTTGATATACCTTTTTTCATACATTAAAAGAATTTAGGGAACTAATTCTCCCCAACAACACTATTGTCTTATTTAAAAAAAATATTATAGATGTAATGTTAATAATCCAAATAATGATGTTAGGGTATGAATTACATTTTCATTATATAACTTATTTTTTGGTATATAATGTTAATATTTATTTCCTGAAATATAACTAATATTTTATTTAATTAAAAATAAAAGAAATATGGAATTCCAACCCCACACATTCCTTCTCAGATTCCCAAGACGATCCAGTTGGTCATGTCCTTGGGAATAAGCATCTTTATCAAGTGAGAAAGATGGATTTGGGCCATTACCAATTGAGATATTCGGTAGGAAATTGGAGATTTAAGTAGAATCTATGTTTAGTTATAGTTACACCATACTTGGATATGCTTAGAGGGATATTATTTCAATGAAAATCACAATTTAGAAACAAGGGTTTTATATAAAGTTGTTAGATGTAATGGTGATTGATGTGCAGAAAGAATCGATTAAAATAAATCCTAATAAATTTGTAATTTTCAATTGTCATTGATATATGGTAGTGAGATGGTAAATCACACAACTTCAATAAATTTTAGTATACAGAATTTTACTGTTTTCTTGTTTAAATTTAAATGTTCAATGATAATTAATTTTGAACATAATTTTCATAAAAGTGCTGATAGAAAGATGTGCATAAGGAGATAGAGAGGGTGTCAGTTAGAGTTTATCAGGAAGTGATTAGAGTTAAATTTAGATTCATTTATAATGTGTCAAAAGTAACCCTTCATAAACATGTTCCTATGGAAAAATTTCATGACCACATGGTTTTAAGAATTACTACTAGGATAACATATTTTAATACTATGTTTGGGTTGTGTACACATTATTGTGATTTTTAAATGAGTTCACTACTACCATTGTTGATGTATTCCTAGGACTCCATAGGAAATGAATAGCCACTTGAATGTTTTCCTTTCATATATATTGTAATTTATTTTTGGAATAGTCTATTAATCTTTACATGATAGCAAACAATGTTGGTTACCTTCATGCTTATACGATCTCATTAGGTGTGTTGAAACTGGATATTTTTTTTATATTTTTTCTTTACTACATTATGAATCTATTTACATTATTATAATAATCAAGTTGGTAGATATAGTTCTCAAAATTATTTAAGAAAGTATATAGTTTGTTTTATAGAATGTGTGTTGCTTTGATAGTCATTATATGTATTGTACATGTAATATATATTTTTTATTATAGACAACATGAATTGGCAGACTTGGCAATATCATATATATTGGTGGTTCGGGATGGGGTAGAAGCACCTTGAATATAAATACTTCATATGGGAAATAAGATTTCCCTAACACATTATACATATTCCCATATTCATGAAGATGGCTTGTATGAATTTACTTATTTTCTTGGACTAATTCTCCTACCTAAAATGGGTCACCAAAAGGCTTAATTCTCTATACCCATATATCAAAATGACTAGTTTAACATGTTAACCTCGGTGGGTTATTTAAAGGTAATAATATATCCTATTATAGGGTTTTTATTAGGATTATTATCTATGATTTTGATTTGAGGATCAATACATGTAATAAATGTTTGGATTATCCAGAAATATAGAATTATCAACTTTACCTAGCGTTTTTTTGATTTTCCTTATTATTGACCCATTTCATTCGTGGTAATTCCAAACTGATCAATTGTATATGTATTTATTTTTATTTTGTAGTTATGGGTCTATAGATTATGTAACTTGTTTTTTAAAAAAAAAATTATATAATAGAAGTTTAAACTACTGATTTATGTTCCAAATTATTGTTTCAAAATAGTTTTTGTGGATTTAACGGTGGTTTCACCTGATAAAAAATGTGGAGGATAAAGATGATGTTTCACTAGTTGCTATTTTGTTATATACACTATGTAAAATACCCTAAGTGTGTGTGGGGGGGGGGGTGTGAATCAGTGCTTGACAGATAAAAACAAATATCCAATTTCATCTTGTTTCTTTGTTAAAAAAACTTCATTCTCTCTATTTTCCATTGAAAGGTATTAACATAAATTAAAGCATGAACGAGGCACAAAATTTTTTATGTGGTTCCCCCTCACTAGGCTATGTCAATGAAGCATACAATGGAAATGTGCCGATGTAAAAAACACACTAAAAGTGCACTGCTATTTTCAATGTTTGGAGTGGAATCACTGTCCCTCCTGGTTTAAAACAAATCACAATTTGAAAGATCATTACTCTATCAACTAAGTTTTGTTCACTACTTCTTCAAAAGATCTAATAATATTTTATAGAATTTTAGGTCCCTTCATTATATCTAATGAATACATCATCCCATGTATATACATTTTCTACTGATGTCCCACCTCCATCCTCTGATGAATACCTCTTTACCTTAGATGTACTGGACAACTCCAAATCTTTCATGAATCCCTTTCTACATCTTGATCCCAACATTAATGACTTGTGCACAATATTCCACTTTTGTAGTGAAACACCCCTTTCATGTAACTTGAATATTATGCTCAACTCAAATCTTATGCACAACTTCCTTAGCTTTCACACAACACAAAATATTTAATGAAACTCTATGTTCATAAAATTCTTATGCGGTCCAGAGCTTAGATTCTCTGTAATTATTGAGCTCTATCAAAGGAGGGGGGGTCACCTATTAATTATAGGTTCCACCAACTCCTACACAAAATATTCACCATGGCATGCAAGATCTAATATGTACGTGCCAAACCCAATTTGATGTTGCATTGGGTGTGTATTTTCTTTATTGTAATCCACATCTTTCACATACTTAATGCATTTTCCATTTTTTGACATTCTGATCCTATAACATGCCTTTCATTCATGTTTCCAAATCACCTTCAATCCTACGTACAAAGAACAATCATTCTCACACATTCTAGCTCTTTTGTGAACCTTTTATTTAAAATAAACCCATTTATAAATTTATCAATTTTGAGGGCCAAAAAATTTATAAACACTCGAAAACAGTGTCACTTTATATCTGTTATTTTTGTTCTACCTCTAGATCAACCCTTCATTTGGCATGTTTTTTGGACAACAAACACAATCAACCCAAAAATGCTTCAATGTTTCATTGAGGGATTTCCCCCAACAATCCCCCCCTTTGGTTTTGTTGAAAAATATTTCATATCATGATACCACTTTAGATTCTACCATATTTTGCAACCACTCATCTATTGCGATTCATATAGAAATGAAGGATTTACTTAACATATAATCTATGCCCACAGGAGTAAAGATCAGTGTGGGAAACATGAGTATAATGAAAAGTTCATCAACTTATCACTTCATTCCTGACACAAATTCTTGAAACCAATAAAATAAATTCATCACGAACCTTAGTTGTCCTGATATATCTTCTTTTATTGATCACTACAAGAATTTTCAGATTTAAAAAACATCTTTATTTACATCTGGAGTTCATGTGCTTCCCAACCGAAAATCAATCTTTTCACTTCGAAAACTGAAGAAACACAAACTCTCACAATATTTCTCCACATATCTTTCTACTCCACCTTACATATTCTCCCCATGTCTCAACAAAGGAATATTCTTCCCTTGGAATAGTCACACATTCTCCAACTTTTTCAATGAACCAAATGGTCACACTGTTGTGGGAGGAAATAGAGTAAGGAACACATATCGTTACATTATAGAAACACAGACCATACCATAGGGAGAGGGGGATCTTGAATCCATACTTTTTCATGTGCGAGGAGTCAATTGGACTCCCAAGATTAGTTTATGCCTCTCTAATGCTTCTTTAGTTAAGGCCTTTGTCAAAATGTCTTTAAATAATAGTTTTGTAGGCACATACTCCAAATTCTCAATCCCGCGCTCCAGCTTCTCCATAATAAAATGATATTTTATTTCAATTTTCTTTGTCCTTGGATGATGGACTGAATTTTTTCTATGATTAATTGCACTTGAATTATCAAAATAGATTTCAAATGGTGGATTCACTTCAACTCCCATATCCTAAAGCTTCTACTTCATCCACTGTAATAGTGTGGAAGTCTGACTGGTCATTATATACTTATCTTCTATGGTACTCAATCAAATTTAATGTTGTTTCTTTATTATTCAAGAAATACATACTACAATAAGATATGAAGAACCACCTAACTTTGTTTTCTTGTCATCTGCTGATCCAACCCAATTTGCATCGGTATATCCCAGAATCTCTGGTTGATATTTTTCATGATTTATTTGATAGAAATCCATAGTCACCTTAATATAGAAATTCATACATTTCACTACAAGAATGTTGAATTAATTGGGATTGATTTGGTATCTCACTAATTTGAATGTGGAAAAAGAAATATCATGTCTTGTTGCTGTTAAGTATAGTGAACTTATAATAATCAAACTGTATTTTGTGATATTAACAGAATTTACATAATCATATTTTCATAATTTCATCTGGGATGAAAATAGAGTCTTAATATCCTTATAATTTTCCATTCCAAATATTTTCATAACCTCCTTGAAATATTTGGATTTTGAAAAAAATATACATTCCTTCCTTGTGTAACTTATTAACCAAGGAAAAATTTCATCTCACCATTCATCGAATTTTAAAATTAACTTTTCATGAATTTGGAAAATAGTCTTCACTAAGATTCATCTGACCCACCAAATATTGTTTCATCGACATAAACTACCCCCATAATTCTTTGATTACTATCATTTTTGAAATAGAGATTGTAATAAAATCCTCCACATTGAAATCTAGGATTCATAAAATAATGATTATCCCTTGAGTACCATGCTCTTGGTGCTTCATTCAGCCCATATATCACCTTCTTTAACAGAAAAACATTGTTATTATCTTCATGAATAAGAAAACCATTTTTTTACAAAATGTAAAATTATTATTCCATAACCCCATTCAAAAATGAAGATTTAACATCCATCTGGAAAACTATGAACTTCTATTCCACTGTAATGACCAAGAATAATCTGATTATTTCTAGCTATGCAATAGGGGAAAATGTCTCGTCAACATAAATACCGTCTATATGGGAGTATCCTTTTCACACTAGTCCTACTTTATTTCATATTATTATTCCATCTTCATTCATCTTGTTGTGAAAGACCCATTTAGTTCTAATGACATTATTATCTATTGGTATTGAAATAATCCCCCATGTATGATTATTCTCAATCCGATATTGTTCTTAATTCATGGCATGAACCCTGTTCTCATCTCTAGTGACATCAGTAAAAAATGTTGGATCTACCTGAGATAAGAAATATGTATGCTGTAGTGACATCATTATTATAGATTTAACATGTGTTTTCTAATCCTTGATGATGTTTTTTCTATTAATTTCATCTCGGCTCTATGGGTTATTTCCAGATAAATACTTGAATTCTTCTTGATCATCATAAGTATCCTCCTTTGAATCAGAATCTACCACTTCTTCTCCCCCATGGTTTCTTGTGTCCACATTGATTTCAATATCAATCTGTTCTCTATGTTGTAGAATATTCTCTTCATTTTTGACTACAGTCATATCGTTGGTCTCAACTACTATTCACATCCCCTTATTAAATCATATAAATGATTTTGTTTTTCATGATTAGAAATGTAATATCCTCTCATACCCACATGATTCCAATATCCTCTATTTTTTATTTATAGAGATAAAGAACTTACTTCTAATGATTAGAAAGTACATCATTTTTGGATTCTTCCCATACCACATCCCATATAGATTCTTTCCTTCATTCAGAAACAACATAGACTGTTTGATATGTTGACTGATGTCAAAACCACTTCCTTCCAGAATTTATATTTTAGCTATTATTCAATAAGCATCATTATTTCTATTTTGTTGATGATCTTATTTCTCCTCTCAACCACTCCATTCTGTTGGGGAGTTCTCACTGAAGAAACTTGATTCCTTATACCATGTTTCTCGAGAGAGTCTTCTACCTGACTGTTTTTGAATTCCATACCATTATTTGTATGAGCTTCATAATTTTCATCCTAATCGCCCTTTTTAATTCCTTCCAATAATATTTTAATAATCTGAACACATCAGACTTATGTGAAATTAAATATACTCTCGAAATTCTATTATAGTCATCAATGAAAAGAATGTAATATCTCTTCCCTTCAATGGGTCTTGGAGAGATAGGCCCACAAAAATCAGCAAACACTAACTCAAGAACTCTTATTGACTTCTTTTCCTTGGACTGGTACTTTTTTATAATAATTTTCCATTATTGAAATACATCACATGTATGAGTATGATCACATGATATATTAGGGACGTCTCTAGATACATGAAACTTCACCAGATCATCTAGGGATGGTTGGCATAGAGGACAGAGTCATTTATTCCACAACTTGTCCTCATCCTCTCTAGACAAAAAGAAAATATATTCTTATCCACTTACATGGTAGACATTCCCCTTTTTCATTTTTAATAGTAGGACAACATCACCGTCTCTTCATTTGAGAAAACATGTCTTCTTTGTAAATCTTATAAAATTACTAGAGTCAAATAGTTGACTAACACTAAGAAGATTGTAACTAATACCTTCTACTAGTATGACATCAATATGTCTTATCTCTTTTCTCCGAAACCTGTAATTTCCCAAGATAATTATATTTAGGCCTTCATCATTTCAAAATTTGAAAACTTGTTCTTTTCCATACTTTATGCCTTTAATAAGACACTTATTCCCTATCATATGGGATGTGCAACCACTATTAAGGATCCATACAACTTAATGGTCTGATGATTTTAGGGAAATTTCTGAAACCACTACCTTCTCAACTATTTAATTTTTTATCCATGTTTTTTATTCATACTCAATATAGATTTATTACCATGGTCTTATTCAGAATATGATGGACCATCTACATCCCGTAGAGCTGGAAATCAGTTATGCGTTTTCATCTCACTTGTTGATTTCCTGATTCGATTCTTTCAACCACATTGGTTCTATATTCTCACATTCCTATACATAGTTAATGTACAATATCTAGCCATGTTCCCAAATCCTCTACACCAAAAACAATATATCTAAAAATATGTTCTTTAATATTGAGCTCTATTTGGATTCCATTGTTGTTCTTGTGATCTTCATTATATCTTGGCTATAGAACACACATTTTGTGAATGTACCATATTTACAAGATAATAACACTAGATATAGGGTGCATTCCTACATGTCACTTATGCACTTCTGGTTGCCCCTCGGGATCTCTGATCGTTTTGATTCTACTTCTTTTGATTCTTCTTTCTGCCAAAATCAAACTATAATCTCAGAGTGGGTGCTTGCGATTTGACCTCAACTGTGGCTGTTTTCTTTTTTTTTGATCAAGCCCCACACCAATCTTATCACATAGATTTTATTTTTTCTTTCATTATGTTGTACCTCTATGCTCAACTTCTATCTTTTATGACTTTTGAATGATATTATTTCATAATGTAATGTTGGGGGTTAATAGTTTTTATTAATACTTAACTTTTCATAACAGACTGCTGACATCTTCTTCAATTTCATTAATGCATTTGATTTGATATTTCACTATGTTATTCAATCCATCAATCATACTCTATGTTCTTTAACCTTGATTTTGTGCTCAACAACTATTTCTGATTACATAGGAAATGAACACTTGAGATTCTCAATTTCTTCCATTAATTCAGACTTCTCTCCATCCTGCTAAAACATGTAGAGTTTGGCGTCACATACCACTTTGTTGGATTTCTTCATTTTTTCTCTCAAAAAATCTATCTCCTCAAGAGATTCTTTTAATTCGGCCTCCATATCAATTTTTCATTTTTATTATTCTTCATCATTGTTAGTTTCTTCATTTTCCTATGTGCTATCTACAACTACCACCATATAATTGTTTCCACCATCATTATTGTTCTCTATCTCTTAATCCTTTTCAACCCCTGATTCATTTGAACTGTCTCATTCTTCTGAATGAAGATTAATTTTCTTGATGAAATTTTTCATAAAATTTTTCTTTCCATTCACATAGGTTAATGAATTATTCACATGGATTTCAACTTCATTCTCATCATCTTCTTGTAACTACATGGGTCACCTTGATACAAAACGGAAAACCTTTTCACATTTAAAGAAAGAATGTGGATGTTTCCCCTTACAATTTCTTTTTCCTCTTTGTAGATTTGAATAAACAAATGACATTACCTCATCTGTCTTTTCTTCTAATTGATAATATTGAATATTGATCTTCTTCATGGACTTGAATGACACCTCTTTAGATTCCCCCTTTTCCATAACATCTTTATCATCTCCTATCATTTTATATGCTACAATGGTACTATTCAAGTTATCTAGTTTCATCCATTTTAGATCTTTATCTTCCAATACTAAAACATTCAGATCGAACTAAGGAGGTTGTTTCCTCAATATACACTTCACAATATTTATATCTTTAATCACGTCTCCAAGACCTTTCATGTCCTCCACTACAACATTATCCATGTCAATGAATTCATCAATAGACTCATGTTGGGTTCATTATCATACATTCATACTTGTTCCACATAACATAAAGCTTTTCCAATCTGACATTTGAATCACCTTCATAAATATTCAATATATTTTCCCAAAAATAATGTTACGTTCTTTATGACATCATATTTATATAGATTGCATTGGATATTGATCCCCCAAAAGAATTGATTCCCTTGGTGTATACTTCCAATTCTACTCTTTCCACTTCTGATAAAGCCCCACTCTTGATATCAGCTGAAATAAAATGTATCACTACTGTAAACACATCCATTCCCATAGTTCATAACCAGTATTGCATCTAGTTCATCTATATCTGAAAATCATTCCCATCGAATATTTGAATCCTATTGTGATTGGTGACCTCCATTGAGAGAGAAACACTTATATTAACATTTCCCGCTAATACAAATTTTTATGTCCACTAGGTAAAATACTCTAAGGGGGGGGGGGTGAATTAGGGTATGACAGAAATAAACAACTTCCCCTTTTGATCATTTTTCATTTTTAAACAAAACTCTCTTATCTCATTATCTTATAGTAAAGTATGAACATAAATTAAATAATTCAAGAGACACACCAATGTTTACTTGAATAACATCCACAAGGATACATCCAAATTGAATACAATGGCAATGTACTGATGTACCAAATCCACTAAAAGCGCATTGCTATTTACAAAGTTTGGAGTGGACTCAGTGTCTTTCCTGGTTTACAACCAATCACAATTTGAATGCTTGCTGCTATCTCAACTAAAGTGTGGTCAGTGCTTTATCAGATGATCCACTCATAGTTTATAGACGTTTAAGTCCCTTCATTATCACTAATTAATTTATACTCTATTGTATGTAGATGCTCTATTGATGTACCGCTTTCATCCACTATTAAATACCACTTTGCCTCTTATGTACTGGGAAGCTCAAAATCTTTCAGACAACCCTTTCTATGCCTTGTACGCAACTTTAATTCCTTGCGTGCAAGATTCTAATTTTTTATGAAACACCCATTGCATGCAAGATTACAATTCTTCCCCAAAACACCCCTAGACGCAAATTCAATCTTATACACAACTAAAATCATATGTGAAACTTCCTTTGCTTTCACGAAACTCAACATCTTTTGTGAAAATCATTTTTCTTATAATTTTTACACGATTCGGAGCTCAAATTATCTCTAAGTGTTGAGCTCTATCAAATGAGGGGGGTCACCACTTATTTATAAGAGTCTTTGACACCTGTACAGAATATTACCCACATCATGAAAGATCCCCTATGTGCATGCAAACCCCAGTTTGACATCGCATTGGGCGCAAAAGTTTCTTCCGTGCAATCCTCTTCTTTCACGCACTTCATACATTTTCCATTTTTCAATGTTTTGATCCTGACAAATGATTTTTGTGAATTATTCCAAATAACCTTCAATCTTGCGCACAAAAAACAATCTTTCACACACATTACAGATCTTTCACTCACCTTACATTACCAATAAACACCATTATCCATTTTCCAATTTTGAGTCCCAAACAATTGGCCAACACTAGAAGATGATTCTGCATTATACATGTTCATTTTGTACTACCTTCATATCGACCATTCCATTTTCATGGTTCTTTGTCAACAAACAAAATCAACCCAAAAATTCTTTAATGACTCCTTGAATAATTTTTTCCAAACATATATCAACAATATTTTTTAGTTGAGTAAATGTCAAATAAGTCCATAAAAACCACCGCTAAATAATTATTCAACGATAGACCCCATAAACCACTGTAAAATGGAAAGAACCGACGTGAGTTGGATGCCAAGACTATCTCCAATGTTGGTTTCTAAAAACCATTGCTGAACTATAGGGAGTCATTCTAATCCACCAATAAATTAAAAAAACCACTGCTACCTAGTTATAATATTTTTGTGGAATGTGTAACCTTTTCCTTTTCACCACATACACTTTATATGAAAATCTTTCCTAAATACTTAATCTATCTCTCAACCTATATTGGGTCATTTTTTCCACTAAATTATGGGGGCCTCTATCACATAAATTGATCCAAAAATGGAGAATAACATTGTGGAATATGTTTCTCCATCCGGAAAAGGGTATGTGTCACAACATGATTAAGATACCCTAATATATCCCTAACTTTCCCAGTTCCAATACATTATATACTGGCTTTCTTAGTAGGGAAACCTCTACACTATCCAAGATAATTGATAGTATTCTTCCTTCTAGATTCTATTTCTAAACAATAACATATTCTAAATTTCATCATAAAATTATGTATAATAATGTATTATCCAAAAACTTGTGAAATAAAACTCAGAAATTGAAAACATTTCCATAACTAATATCTTAATAATAAATATGGTTTCGTTGGGGGTAATTTCATGGTCAAATCCATTATAATGGATTTGAAATAAATTGTGAATTATGCTAAGATTATCCCCCAGGTCTGTCAAACAATGTTAATTGTGAGGCCCATTGTCATATCCCGATTTATTCTTGAGTCAACCCCAAGACACCTTTTTAGAGTTGTTACCCCTAAGAACATTTGTTCCAAAATAATTTCCACTTTTATTATCCAAGTACGGGTGAATTTCATAGAGGATACACATAATATATACCTTATCAAAATTAGAAGATGTTCATATATACTCATCATCAATGTTTATCTTAGGATTTTATTCCCTAATCTATTTCTTCTAAAATCTAGTTTCCTTAGTTTCTACTAAACTTACTTTGATATTAACTATAACTCTCTGAATCAAGAATCTCAAAGTTGGTTCCTTAATTTATTTTATTGGGATGATTAGAAGGAATAAAATGCTGAAGGACTGATCAATTTAGTAGTTTTGGAAGACCATATTACATATATTATACACATATTACATTGTGAAATATAATATAATATATGATACATAACCAAGTAAATAGAACATCATCCTTCAAAGCTTATTCAATGATTTATTTTTCATAACATGGGGAAAGGAAACAAAATTGGGGTGATCTAAATTGATCAATAAGGGTTAATTATATTGTAATATATCATTAATTAATCATGAAAAATCAATATGGTAAGGTAAATAAGTGATCAAACATTCCACTTAATCTATAAATTGAGAAAGAAGTGCATCAATTGAATATTTCGTAGAAATAATATCATGGATAGTAATAATAACTGAATTCTAAATAAAGTAAATTATTAATTATTAGACACCATGTTTTCAAGTCACATGATAACTTTACTATTTTGATCTGTCCTCAAAACAGTTTAAAACATACTGGGTAAAAATCCATCGAATTTGGCCAACATATTTCATCTCACGAGACCATCGATTTATTGAGGGGTTTTCATTAACTAGTTCCCAATCCATATAGTGAATCTAAAAATAATTTCGAATATATAAAATCAATTATTTTATTAATGAAAAACATGACTTATCATAAAATATCTATATTGAGTAAAAGATATGGATTTACAAATATTTCCCCAATTATTCAGGTGACTATCAAAGTGAATACCATAAGTAAAAATGTTAGATGGTCTAATAAATAATAATATCTATTGTGTGATTATATGTATATTTATGATAAATTTAATATATAATAAAAATTATAATAAGGAAGTGATTGTTTCAAGAAAAAGTTATCAATCACAAAATAATGTGATTTGGTAACGATAACATTTACCATTTGGTAATGTTCATGTTAAATATCATTTGATGATATAGTTAAAATAGAAACATAAATTACCATTAAATACAATTAAATAATGATATAAAATGAAAAAGGGTATGTACATACACCATATTAAGGATAATTGGTTCATAATAATAAATAAGTCTCAATGGAATGTAAATTGACATGAAATTCACTACCTTATATTTGCTTTTTGTTTTGTAATATTTAACCTATTTTATAGTGGTTTAAAACATTTTATTAACATATAAAAACCATAAGAATATTTATAGCAACATTTATGATATTTTTATAATATCTTATTACCCATTTACTTACAATCTTCATTTATTTTCATAATTTTAGGTGTTAATTTTAATATTTTTAAGTATAATTTGACTTGTTATATTTGTTATTATTATATATATAAACATTTTAACATCTAAAGGATGTAAAAAATGGTTTTAATATAAAATATTTTCATTATATATTTATTTATAATAATCCATAAAATTTTTTATATGAAATGAAATACACTGTTCATGGAGACGGTAGGTCGTGCATACACTTGAATATTTTTTACATTTTATATTCCATATTAAAAGAATAAAAAAGTAATATATATATATATATATTTATATTGTAATTAAATTATAAAATTTATTTTATGTATTCCATATATGTTAATTAAAACCATTTTTAATACATTCCATGTATACCATGAATGAATCACATCACTTTGGGGAGCCAGCAGTCCACACATCCCCAAAAGATGTTATTGTATTTAGAAAAATTAAAAATCCTGAAGGTATGTGTTATATAAAAATTAATGATGCATTAATAAATTTTAAATATCATATATATTATATATAAACTCTAAATCCATCATTATTCAAAACCATTAATGGTGATAATGGATGAACGAACGACATTGGTTCATGAGGAGGCAGTCTACAGTACACCAAAATAATGACTGTGTATCCCGTTTGATAGATGTGTGTGAAAGTGTAGGTCAAAATATTATCATAAAAAAATATCAGTATATTTTATATACTTATTATTTTATTTTATAATTATATAAGAATAATAAAAGGGGTTTATAAATAAATTGCAAAATGTACTCGTTAAATAGAATTACCTCTTTTCTAGGTAACTCATTTTCGTCTATCACAAAATAATTACTTGGTATGATTTATTCCAAAGGTGAGGTTTCTATGATCAGTAAATGGATGGAGGGAGATTATTTTGAAAGGTTTTGGACTATCCAAATGGCTTTCTGGATGTGAATAATTTGGAGGGATGAGTTCCTTTTAATTTTAGAGGAGGAGTGACATTCGTGAAATTATTTGAAAGAGGGAATTATACACAAGTGTAATCCATGAAAAGTGGAAATAAATTATATAGAAGATATTATATGTTAAATATATGTCAAAAAATGGATTTTGGATGATTTTATAGGTCATTTTGGTCCTTAAGGTTAAGGACTATTCACTTGTTATGTTAGTTTTTCTCTTAATCATTGTAACTAATTTTTATTATTTTCATAAATATCATTGGTAAAAAAATAATTTAACATTATTAAATATTTTAAATTATTATGATTCCAAATATTAAATATATTTTTACAAATTCATATCCCAATAGTTGTTGAAATTAATTTAAAATTAATCCCATATACAAGACGACAAAGTAGTTTTTTGAAGTAAAATAGTTCAAAAGTTTGGAATTTTTTATATCAAATATAAATGTGAAATTGATTCGAATGAACTTATTGGGATTAAAATATGTAAAATTGATCAAAATTTAAATTTAAATCTAATAAAAAATATAATTCATTTTATAAAAAAATTAGATGAAAAATGAGTTCTCATTTCAAATTTAGTATTTTCATCTATTCATCAAAAAATGTAATATTTCCAAAAAATACTGAAATGTTACATAATATAATTTTGATGATAATTTATCAGAAATTAATTTTATTTTTAAAAATATTATTTATTAAATTTTCAAAATTTTTATTTTAAATAGGTTCTCTGTTATAAGGCGATAAAACTCCCTTTAGAAAAATATAGCTTCTTATGCGTAAAACAGGACTTGTTCATATAATATTTATATAAAATATACTAGAAAAATGTAATTTTTTATTTAATATAATATATATATATATATATTTTTAAATAATATCATCTAGTAATATTAATTTATTTATTTTATTAATATGAACCATCTATGGAGCCTAATGAATTTGTTTAAGAACATTTCCTTTTTATTCTTCATTCTTATATATTCATTTATAATTAATTGGAAACTAATGAATTCAATAATATATTTTAATAATGTAGTTAATATTATTCATAACCTCCAATTTAACATCTAAAATATTATTTTCATTTTAGATAATAATATTACAAAAAAAGACCAGGACCAAGAAAACCTTTCCCCCCACTATAATAATATTAATTGTATTTGGTATGATTCGGTCCTGCATATAATTCAAGCCTTCGAAGAAACTCATTACATGTTTTGCAACAAAAAAATAAATGCTCTATAAATTACATTATATATAATAGGTTAAATCTATTAAAAATAGTAAATATACAACATAATCTCAGGATATTTTATTCCCTTATTTTCTTGGAGTTGTGTGTCATTAACATTATCAAATACAATGTGCTATTTCTATAATTTCAAGGCGTTACATATATTCCAGAATTCCATGATTATGCCAGAGTAAGGATTTCATAGATCATTTTCTTTGACTCCTTTATGATTCCTATCTTATGGACTACCCTGAATTTTTACATGACTCATGATTATGATCTATAATATAAATGGTACAAGTTTCAAATTTTAAGACCATTTTCTTATACACTTATGATAATGTTGTGATCATGTTATAATTTATATCTCTTCTTTTTACCCTTATCGAGCATTTAAGTTCACCCTTCTTATATGTTTCTTTTCTCTAGGTTATGAATAAAGGTATTAAGTATGATATTCCAAATAAGTATTCTAGCTATGAATAAATAAGTTTGACAGAATTTCGATATTTTATGATCTTGTTTTTATATTTTCATATGTCTAAAGATACTATACTTATAAGATTCCTATGGGGATGGAAATGTTATATAATGAATATTCATCTATTAAGAAGCAATAACAATTTATGAAATGAATGGGTCACTATATAATCGGAATGATTTAATGTGACCAACAGATTATATAGATTTATAGGACCTATTATGGAGATGTAAAATCTTTATATTCAAATTTACTGTCACGACCCGTCCTCGGGGCCCGTGCCGTGACTACCCTAAGCCCGCCTTCCATAGGCCAGGGGCTTCCGACTAGCACCAAGGTGTAATTCCTGATAAAAAAAGGGAAGGCATTGCCTCTGTAAAGTAAAAAAACATCACAGAGAAAGCAAGCAGAAGTAAACACTAAGTAAAACTGGGTACAATAGTAAGTGCGGAAAAGTATGTGGGCCAGAATACAAACTCAAACTAAAAGTAAAGTACAGCTGGAAAGAAATTACGACAACTGAAAATAAGCCACAACGTCGAGCCGTCCACTGGAAATCCCACCTGAAGGGTGGGTACAGATAGTCTCCATAGCTCCACGGGTCCAGCCGTCCGCTCCGTGTACGTCCCGCCCAGTGGTCCACCTCCAGTTACCGTCTTGCTCCACAAGCCTCAATCACAATCAACGTTGTCCGTCGTCTGCATCCAACACAACGTAGTGCGGGCATAGCCCGTGCAGGGGTGAGTATAATCTATTCATTAGGGAACCCTAGACCATAGAAGGTCTCCGAGAATCCACAAAGCATAATCCACAAAGGAAAGATAAGATCACGAAGTAACATCCGACACTACTTAGGTATAGCCCATACATATACCTAAGTCGTCAATTTTAGTTTGTCTCCAACATTCGAGCCCAAGTACAACCCAGTCCACACAGGAAAACACAACCCAATCCACACAAGAAAGCAAAACGTAATCCACACAGGATATCAAGTCAATCTTATCGAAGATAAGGATTGAAAGTCACAACTCAACTCACACATGTATTGTAGAGACCCAAAGCTTGACGTACATGGACATTACATTACTTTAGCGGAATACTTAATACATAACAAAAACATACACACAAGGACCGTAATAGTTTAGTGTCTTTGGAAACTTGGAACGTAATCTTCTAATCGTGGTGAAAGATCTTCAACATCTCCCATAAAGATCTTCCCATTTTTGTTTCCTTACCTAAAATATTTCTTTTAATCCTGGGGGAAAAGAAAACATAAAAAGGGTGAGCTCAAATGATCATTAAGGGTAATCATGGATAAAATAAAACATACCTTATACATTTGATCTTAAAAACATGAACATAATGTTTAAACATCAAAATCTTGAGCAATGACTTAAAACATGGAAGCACATAAGGAATAGATCATAATGAAACATAAATCATGATAACATATCATGGGAATAAAACATGTAATTGTGTCATCCATTAAGCACATGTAATGATTTCCATAGTAGCCAAGGCATTGCTGCCAAGACCATCTTAATGGACAAAGTCCCATTCTGAATCGAGTTCACTCCTCGTTTCAGTCCTATAACACTGAACCAGAAAAACTTACCATTCCAGCCATGTCTATCTCATGAGATATAAAATCTTTACCCAATGCATTGGAGGGATATATAGGTCCCTCCCATCTCATAATGAAATCATTCTTTCGTGTGCCACAAAATCATAAATCATACATCATAGCATAACCCATGTAATAAAATGAGATTCTTAAACATCATGCCATCATAACATAATCCATAAAAGTTTGATATCATTCCATCATAAGAAAATTGAAACCATTTAAATCATAGAGACCTATTACTTGAAACATACACATATGAAATAATGTCATCTTAGATGGAAAGTAGTTTTGGCAGAACACTTGAAATGAATTCTTGAGGATAATATCCTTTCTTCTTTAAAATAATTTTCTTTTCACAAAATTCCATGCAATTTTAAAAGAAAAGGGTTTTGTTGAAAATAATCATGCAATCTTGTAGAGGAAGCTTCTTGAAAATGAGGCGTTATGAAACCGTAAAAATCTGTTCACGCCGTATAAGTTAAAAATAACATTCTCCTCGTACTTTTGTTGGAAAAGTCAAAAATTACATCGTAATGTAAACAAAAAAAAGATTCCTTACATACCATGTAGTAAAAGTAAAAAATGGGTAAAAAGGACTTTAAACATACGTTAAAACACTTTTATAAAACATGGACATGGATGATAGAAATAACCCCAGTAAATACTTACGAATAAGCAATCTCTGATAAAAATGAGATTTGAAAAATTATCCCTTACCTTAGGTCCGATATGCTTCGTATGTATCCGAACCTCCTATATAAGGATTTAAATAATGTTATTGACTTATTACAGAACCATATTAATTTTTATGATATCATATAATGTTCACTTATGACTTTATATTACCCGTTCTTTTGTAAATTCCATGTTAAAGAACGTTTTGGGTAAAATCGTTTCATTTGTCGTCCGTGTTTTGACTTGTAATTATTCATATGACTACTTAGATCACGATTAAATAATTCCAGAATATAAAACATTATTTATATATAATATATATTCAGAATATACATATATATAATAGATCGATAAATGGAAAGAAATACACCGTTCATGGAGACGGTAGGCCGTACGTACGCATGCACACTGTTTTCGTATCCATATTGAGTTGAATGGAATTAAGTAGATGAAATACATATATACATAAATACAGTAGATTTATAATGTCAAATATTTAATTATTATTTCTTATATATACTTTATAATCATTCTTAAATGGTTAACATGGAGAATGAATCTCGTCGCGTCGTGGAGACGGTAGTCCGTACGTACGCACGAGCGATGATATCGTTTCCATAATTATTGAATTGAATTGGAGTGGATGATAAAATATATCAGAATCAGTATGATGTTATAATAACAATGTATAGTTAATCTTTACACCATTATACCCATCCATGTAAGGTGTTGGTGGAAAAACATATTACACCACGACGTGGAAACTGTATTCTGTACGTACGCACGTGCGATGATTTTGTTTTCCATAGGATGGATAGAAGGTGAAATGGGGTTGTTTCATATTTATAATAACAAATCAGTATATTAGTGATACTGATGTTATTACTTTATAATGAAACAACTAAATAAGAAGTTGAAGAAGAAAGAAGCTTGAAGTAATCGAGAGAAGAAATTACCTCTTCTTCGATACACCTCTTTGAAACCTCCTATTAGGGCACTAAGATTGGTCTTTAAAGTAGAACATAACCTCTATGATTTTTCTAGGGAAGTGGAGAAGATAATTAGGTAGGTTTTTGCCGAGCTTGAAGGCTCAAATTTGTGTGAGGAGGAGAGGGAGGAGGTGCCCTTTTATAAGGGAGGAGAGGGGCACCTTTGGAATTCTTAAAAATATTAGTTTATAATAAATCTAACCCCACATAAAAACCTCCAAAAATGACTCATATTCTAAGATTAGATGATTTAGGGTTGTAATCTCATCAAAAAATCAAATTTAGACATGTTTGGATCTTATTTTAAACCTTATCATTTTGATTTATCCTTATTTAATCTATTTAGGTTTATTTGTGGTAATAAAATTCTAAATTTTAAATTATAACAAATAATTACTTATTTGTTGTGAATTTTCCATATTTGTTTACTTTATAACATTATAGACCATATAAATTTAAATTTTTAAATTTTAAATATTTAAGTGATTTTTAAACAATTTTATAATATGTTATTTTTATAAAATAACAATAGTGTCAATTTTGACACTATTCATTTATTTGAATTTAAATAAAATATATACAGAAGATATGTTCGAAATAAAAGCTTTAATAGATTTATAAAAGGTCATATGTATCTATAAAATTAGTTTATCACATTAAATAGGTCATATAATATTTATTTTATTATTTTTAAAACCATTTATTTGGTTTTTCTCTTAATAAAATAATTATTAAAACATTTTTGTATAATTATTTAATATACTGATGTGTTTCATAAAAATAAAAAATAAAATCATATGATGAAGATAAATCTATTACGTTTCACAATAATACTTTTACTCGAATTTATCATCTTAAAATCACAATATTTAAATTTATTTATTTATTAAATTATGAAGGTGACAACTTTGGCATCATTTAAAATAAAATAAAATAAGTGTCATAATCACTTTTATAAGGCTCAAAACAGTTATATATTAGGCCATTTAATGCTTAAGGGGTAGATATACACTACCAATAAGATTTGGTCAGGTTTGTGGGCCTTTTAATGGGTATTATTATTTCAATAAAAACTATATTACTTATTTTTCACTTAATAAATAATTTCTGTATCATTAATGTATCACCATTAATGACAATTATTTAATCCCTAAAAATTCTAAATAAATTATCATGATGTAGATAAATTTATTAGATTTCTGGAGAATATTCATGTTCGATGTTTTATGATGTTTATCACTAAATTAAAATTATTATAATTATAAGATTTAAGAGAGTGACATGTTGTCACTTTCTTTGGTTTTAATAATAATTAAATTATTTTCATGGTCAAAAGTCCATAAAATGAATCTAATCCGACCCTTAGGTTATATGGGTCTGCTTGTAGCCATCCAATAGGATTTTTCAAAGTGTTAGGGTAATTTTATAATCTTATATTTACCCTTAATAACCCGATTTACCTTTAACTATAGTAAATAAAATTTACCGTAGTTACTATTCACAACGCCCAAAAATAAAAAGTATCTTATTAACATAATTTGGGCCCACTGATTCCAAATATGGAATCCATTTTTCCAAATTCAATACAAAAAAGTTGCAGAAATTAAATTAAAATTAATCCCGTTATCGAAAGAAAACGGTTTTTCTTTAAAACATTGCAAAAGATTGAATTGATTTAACCTACGAATTTAATGTAAAATCAATGCTAATGACATAAATTATATTAAATGGTAAAAATATATTCTATTTATACTTTAAAACAATTCAATATTATAATTTAATCATATCAATTATTGCGATGAAAAAAGTTGTTTTTAATTAAAATATAGTGTGTTTTTACTATTCATCAAAATATGAAAGTTACCAGAATAATATGAAAAATTTATCCAAAGTAAATTTTTATTTCATGATTCCAAAGAAGAACTTTATTTTGTCAAATTGAACTTATAAACATGTCAAAAACTAGATTTAATGTGGGTGTGCCATCAAAAGGCAGCAAAACTGCATTTGTTTGGAAAAATATTTAATTTACCTGAAAAATTTATTTTGTTCTTATACAATGTTCTAGAAAATGTGTAAGATGAATAATAATGTTATAAAATTCAAAATTTAGTTAATACTATTCATAACGGCTAGTTCATAATAAGATTATAATAATATATCGTTGTTTAGTAAAACCCGGTATTGCGTACAACACACGCTATCGAGGAAGGTCGCGATTGCGTGTAATGCAAGCCAAGTCAGGGTTGTGTGTTGTGAAAGAATCCTTCGTTGTTTCATATAAAATAATCCAACCATATTTCATTTAAACATTGAATATATATATATATACACTCAATGTTGTGTAGAATAACTATTATCAAAATTGTGTGTAACACGATTCAAGAATAGTGTTGCGTATACTGCAAGTTAATACGGTGTTGCATATAGTGCAAGGTAATCTTGGTGTAGCATAAAACACAAGACCTTAATGAAATTAAATGAATATTTTTCATAAAATCTCGGGGTGTTACATTCTACCCCCCTTAAAATGAATTTCTCCCTCGAAATTCATCGGGGTTATAAATAGTTTACTACTCGAAAGTTTGTTTAATAGAAACCCACATTGTAAAAAGGAATACCAAAACCTGGCTTTAAAAACTAAAGTATGAAATGTAATGGTTACCCAAATTAACTCATCACTGGGTTTCCACGTAGGAGAACATAGGTGAAAATATGGATATGGAAGAAAGATCTAACCATCAAGTTCTGATGGAGAGTGGTAGAGAACATGGCTTTGAAAAAGCCAAAAATCACAAAGCTATAGATTTGTGATGATCTAAGGTACCTTTTGATTCAGAGGATATAATGGCACTATGACAACATTTTTGGTTTTCAAGATCATTTCCCTAAAGTTGATGAATTAAAAGAAATACTTGCATGATTTTGGTACAATCTCACTGTTCACGAATTGAACAATTTCAACTTCATCCCTTAAAGAAATGAAGTTGAATTTGTTATTTGTGATGTGTTAGCAGATCATGTTATAGAATGATGGGTCATTCCATCTCTTTCAAAAAAAAGGTTTGCAAAAGTTATAAGTCCATATTATGGTTAGATTAATCGTATATGGTTCAAACAATGAACTTATACTTCATATATCATACCACTTAATAAAATAAAACTAGTTTCTACTAACCATGGACTTCCTGTAGGCCAGTGGTAGGCGATATAGGCCAGTCGCACTTCGGTTGTGGGTTCGATTCCCACAGCCTTGTCCGACACGATGGGCTGTCGCCCGTCCTGCAGGTTGTCCTTTTTCTAAAACTACATTACTATATCATCCCATCAATAATATCGAAGAAAGGTTCTATCCTTAAACAATACTAACTTATGTCCAACATAATCCATTTCAATCTTTAGGTTTATCCATAGTATTGCAGTCTAGAGATTTCATATAAGAAGCATGTTAATACCATCGTTGATCCTCATATATCATAAGATATGTCTTGTTGGTCACATTACAAACGTTCGAAGGCCTTAATCATGTATTCTCTTGAAAAATGAATACCCATTGAACCTTAGTGAAAACATGAATGCAGTTAAAAGTTAACACTTTCCACATACCAAAATCCTCAAAATTCTATATACTCAAACCATGATATCACTTAGTCCTTATATCAATCATGAGCTCATGAATACAATCTCATTATCTTATTATTCCTTCATTATGCGCATATCATCTACTTTACAAAAATATCTGAATATGATTCCATGGTTACTGGTACCATTCAACATATACGTTCAAATAATTTTAGGAAAAACAATAGTGTAATAATCCTTTTATGATTCTTTATTCCATAGTACCATTAACTATACAACATAACTCTCGATAAACATACAATCATTTCACTACCTTCTAAAACAACCGACTGAGCTTCAACACTTCTTTCAGCTCATATATCATTTGTAGTATCCTCATCATCATCCACATAAATACTACCCATATGACCATGCTGATTCTCTTCATGAGATTTTCCATTAGAGAATTGGTTTGCATAATGCCCGTATATTCCACATTTAAAACATCTAATCATTGTTGATGTCGTAGAAATACCATTATCCTTGTCCATGGTGTTAACTGAACCTTTTCCTTCACACTTACTGGCATTGTGTCCTTATTTTCCACACCCAAAGCATCTTCCAGTTCCTTTGAAACAAACTCCCTGATGCCTCTTCCCACATGATTTACATGATGGAAATTGAACTTTCTTTCCTCTATGATCATCAGGAAACTCCATCTTTCTCTTATTATCTGAGTCGGGAAACTTACCAAAGTTGAGATTATTGATCATATTATGAGATTTTTGATTAGGAATAATAACTATGTTTGGACTTCCAGATCCCGTTTCATTTGGTTTCTTATGAAGAAAAACATTCCATTGTCTGTCATATCCTCCATTATCATGAATCTTCCTGTTTCCAGCCATTTTCTAAAACCCAAAAAGAATAGTGTGAGAGGGAAAAATCATGCTAGGGAAAACAACATAGTAAAGGGGGATCACCCTCAATATCTAACATATTAGGTTAAATTCTAAGATCAGTACCATAGTTCTAGGACTATATCCTATATGTATTCTTATCCTCAGGTACATCCCTAGACATACCTTAGAAATATCTCTAGGGATCTCACTAACGTTTTCGCATCCTAGTTTCCAAAGGTTGACTAAACCTTTCCTCTGATACCAACTGTAGAGACCCAAATCTTTATATACATGGACATTACATTACTTTAGAGGAATACTTAATACATAACAAAAACAGACACACAAGGACCATAATAGTTTAGTGTCTTTGGAAACATTGAATGTAATCTTCTAATCGTGGTGAAAGATCTTCAACATCTCCCATAAAGATCTTCCCATTTTTGTTTCCTTACCTAAAATCTTTCTTTTAATCTTGGGGGAAAAGAAAACATAAAAAGGGTGAGCTCAAATTCTCAGTAAGGGTAAGCATGGATAAAATAAAACATACCATATACATTTGATCTTAAAAACATGAACGTAATGTTTAAACATCAAAATCTTGAGCAACGACTTAAAACATGGAAGTACATAAGGAATAGATCATAATGAAATATAAATCATGATAACATAGAATGGGAATAAAACATGTAATTGTGGCATCCATTAAGCACATGTAATTATTTCCATAGTAGCCAAAGCATTACTGCCAAGACTATCTTAGTGGACAAAGTCCCATTCTGAATCGAGTTCACTCCTCGTTTCAGTCATGTAAAACTGAACCGGATTAACTTACCGTTCCAGCCAAGTCTATCTCATGAGATATAAAATCTTTACCCAATGCATTGGAGGGAGATATAGGTCACACCCATCTCATAATGAAATCATTCTTTCGTGTGCCACAAAATCATAAATCATACATCATAGCATAACCCATGTAATAAAATGGGATTCTTAAACATCATGCCATCATAACATAATCCATAAAAGTTTGATATCATTTCATCATAAGAAAATTTAAACCATTTAAATCATAGAGACATATTACTTGAAACATACACATATGAAATAATGTCATCTTAGATGGAAAGTAGTTTTGGCAGAACACTTGAAATGAATTCTTCAGGATAACATCCTTTCTTTGTTAAAATAATTTTCTTTTCACAAAATTCCATGAAATTTTAAAATAAAAGTATTTTGTTGAAAATAATCATGAAATATTGTAGAGGAAGCTTCTTGAAAATGAGGCGTTATGAAACCGTAAAAATCTGTTCACGCCGTATAAGTTAAAAATAACATTCTCCTCGTACTTTTGTCGGAAAAGTCAAAAAGTACATCGTAATGTAAACAAAAAAAAGATTCCTTACATACCATGTAATAAAAGTAAAAAATGGGTAAAAAGGACTTTAAACATACATGAAAACACTTTTATAAAACATGGACATGGATGATAGAAGTAACCCCAGTAAATACTTACGAATAAGCAATCTCTGATAAAAATGAGATTTGCAAAATTATCCCTTACCAAAGGTCTGATATGATTCGTACGTATCCGAACCTCCTGTATAATGATTTAAATAATGTTATTGACTTATTACAGAACCATATTAATTGGTATGATATCATATAGAGTTCACATATGACTTTATATTACCCGTTCTTTTGTAAATTCCATGTTAAAGAGCGTTTTGGGTAAAATCGTTTCATTTGTCGTCCGTGTTTTGACTTGTAATTATTCATATGATTACTTAGATCACGATTACATAATTCCAGAATATAAAACATGATTTATATATAATATATATTTAGAATATACATATATATAATAGATCGATAAATGGAAATAAATACACCGTTCATGGAGACGGTAGGCCGTACGTACGCATGAACGCTGTTTTCATTTCCTTATTGAGTTGAATGGAATTAAGTAGATGGAATACATATATACATAAATCCAGTAGATTTATAATGTCATATATTTCATTATTATTGCTTATATATACTTTATAATCATTCTTAAATGGTTAACATGGAGAATGAATCTTATCACGTCGTGGAGACGGTAGTCCGTACGTACGCACGAGCGATGATATCGTTTACATAATTATTTAATTGAATTGGAGTGGATGATACAATATATTAGAATCAATATGATGTTATAATAACTATTTATAGTTATTCTTTACAACATTATACCCATCCATGTAAGGTGTTGGTGGAAAAACATATTACACCACAGCGTGGAGACTGTATTCCGTACGTACGCACGCGCGGTGATTTTGTTTTCCGTAGGATGGATAGAAGGTGAAATGAGGTTGTTTCATATTTATAATAACAAATCAGTATATTAGTGATACTGATTTTATTACTTTATAATGAAACAACTAATGAAGAAGAAGTTGAAGAAGAAAGAAGCTTGAAAGAATCGAGAGGAGAAATTACCTCTTCTTCAATACGCCTCTTTAAAACCTCCTCTTAGGGCACTAAGATTGGTCTTTAAAGTAGACCAGAACCTCTAGGATGTTTATAGGTAAGTGGAGAAGATACTTCAGTAGGGTTTGGACGAGCATGAAGGCTCAAATTGGTGTGAGGAGGAGAGGGAGGTGGTGCCCTTTTATAAGGGAGGAGAGGGGCACCTTTGGAATTCTTAAAAATATTAGTTTATAATAAATCTAACCCCACATAAAAACCTCAAAAAATGACTCATATTCGAAGCTTAGATGATTTAGGGTTTTAATCTCATCAAACAATCAAATTTAGACATGTTTGGATCTTATTTTAAACCTTATCATTTTGATTTATCCTTATTTAATTTATTTATGTTTATTTGTGGTCATAAAATTCTAAATTTTAAATTATAAAAAATAATTACTTATTTGTTGTTAATTTTACATATTTGTTTACTTTATAACATTATAGACCATATAAATTTAAATTTATAATTTTTAAATATTTTTGTGATTTTTAATCAATTTTATAATATGTTATTATTATAAAATAACAATAGGGTCAATTTTGACACTATTCATTTATTTCAATTTAAATAAAATATATACAGAAGATATGTTACAAATAAAAGCTTTAATAGATTAATAAAAGGTCATATGTATCTATAAAATTAGTGGATCACATTAAATAGTTCATATAATATTTATTTTATGATTTTTAAAACCATTTATTTGGTTTATCTCTTAATAAAATAATTACTACAACATTTTTGTATAATTATTTAATATACTTATTTGTTGCATAAAAATAAAAAATATAATCTTATGATGAAGATAAATCTATTACCTTTCCAAATAATACTTTTACTCGAATTTATCATCTTAAAATCACAATATTTAAATTTTTATATTTATTAAATTATGAAGGTGACAACTTTGGCATCATTTAAAATAAAATAAAATAAGTGTCATAATCACTTTTATAAGGCTAAAAACGGTTATATATTAGGTAATTTAATGATTAAGGTGTAGATATACACTACCAATAATATTTGGTCAGGTTTTTGGGCCTTTTAATGGCTATTATTTTTTCAATAAAAACTATATTACTTATTTTTCACTTAATAAATAATTTATGTATCATTAATGTATCACCATTAATGACAATTATTTAATCCATAAAAATTCAAAATAAATTATCATGATGTACATAAATTTATTAGATTTCTGGAGACAATTCATGTTTGATGTTTTATGATGTTTATCACTAAATTAAAATTATTATACTTATAAGATTTAAGAGAGTGACATGTTGTCACTTTCTTTGGTTTTAATAATAATTAAATTATTTTCTTGGATAAAAGTCCATAAAATGAATCTAATCCGACCCTTAGGTTATATGGGTCTACTTTTAGCCATCTAATAGGATTTTTTCAAGTGTTAGGGTAATTTTATAATCTTATATTTACCCTTAATAACCCGATTTACCTTTAACTATAGTAAATAAAATTTACCGTAGTTACTATTCACAATGCCTAAAAATAAAAATTAGCTTATTAACATATTTTGGACCCACTGATTCCAAATATGGAATCCATTTTTCCAAATTCAATACACAGAAGTTGCATAAATTAAATTAAACTTAATCCTGTTGTCGAAAGAAAACAGGTTTTTCTTTAAAATATTGCAAAAGATTGAATTGATTTAACCTATGAATTTAATGTAAAATCAATGCTAATGACATAAATTATATTAAATGGTAAAAATATATTCTATTTATACTTTAAAACAATTCAATACTATAATTTAACTATATAAATTATTGCGATGAAAAAAGTTGTTTTTAAATAAAATATAGCTTGTTTTTACTATTCATCAAAATATGAAAGTTACCAGAATAATATGAAAAATTTATCCAAAGTAAATTTTTATTTCCTGATTCCAAAGAAGAACTTTATTTTGTCAAATTGAACTTATTAACATGTCAAAAACTATATTTAATGTGGGTGCGCCATCAAAAGGCAGCAAAACTGTATTTTTTTGAAAAATACTTATTTTACCCGAAAAACTTATTTTGTTCTTATACCATGTTCTAGAAAATGTGTAAGATGGATAATAATATTATAAAATTCAAAATTTAGTTAATAATATTCATAACGTCTAGTTCATAATAATATTATAATAATATATCTTTGTTTAGTAAAACCCGGTATTGCGTACAACACACGCTATCAAGGAAGGTCGCGATTTCGTGTAATGCAAGCCAAGTCAGGGTTGTGTGTTGTGCAAGAATCCTTCGTTGTTTCGTATAATAGAATCCAACTATATTTCATTTATAAATTTAATATATATATATACTCAATGTTGCCTAGAATAACTATTATCAAAATTGTGTGTAACACGATCCAAGAATAGTGTTGCGTATACTGCAAGCTAATACGGTGTTGTGTATAGCGCAAGGTAATATTGGTGTAGCATACAACACAAGACATTAATGAAATTAAAAGAATATTTTTCATAAAATCTCGGGGTGTTACAGGTATACTTCTTCGTAAGATGATAGGGATGATCATATGTAGCCACTGATTCATCTAAGCCGTCGGACCCACATAGGATCGATAGGTACTAACCCCCGCAATGACCCACAAAGGATCGATAGGTACTGACCCCCGTAATGACCCACACAGGATTTGACCTACACAGGATCAGTATGAACTGGCCCACACAAGACTGCTGAGCGCTGACCCACACAGGATCTGACCCATATAGGATCGGTAGCACTAATCCACACAGGATCGCTGAGTGCTGTAGTCATCGTCGTCGAATCCACAGAGGATTTCTGTATAGTCGTCATCATCTTCGCAGTCGCATCCAGCTCTAGGGTTCCCGCACATAGCAAACTCATTCGGGAGGGTCCGCTCCACGAGCCAAGGGGCTGATACATCAACTGACACGAAGTCCAGAGTTGATGTATCCAAAAGTTCTGTACCGTCAACAGGAACTCAACGTCATAGACGACGCGTCAATCGGACTCCCGGACTGAGAGTTATTGGATTTTTCGTCCCAGGGGCTCAGTTGGTTTTTAAGTCAAAACCAACCCGACCATACTCCAACTACGTCCAAACCTCGAGTGGAGTAAGCCAAAAAGTCCGTCTCACTAAGAGGAATCCAGAAAAGTCGACGGCACATCAATCGGACGTCCGAAGCTCAAGTTATAAGCGTTTCCGCTCTGAGGGCCCAGTTGGTTTCGTGTTCGAACCAACCCGGCCGAACCGAAACTTCTTCGAAACCTTGAGTATTATATTCTGAAATGACCGTCTCGATCCTGGGATAGCATCGCAGCTGACGGTGTGTCGTTCGGAGGCCCGTAGCCCATGTTATTGGCAAAAGACCAAAAGAAGCCCATGAATAGGGGGTTCAGGCCCGGTCCGACCCGGCCTGATACCCCTCCTGGGCCAGCTCGAACCGGGTCGACCCTCCCCGGGTCCGACTCCGACCAATTATGGCACGGCGCGGCCCGGTGGGCGTGGCCCGGCCCAACCGGCGTGGCCCATGCCAGCCTGGCCAGCGTGGCCAGGCCGCTCGGCCGTAATGGCCGAGCGGATGGGGGGTTTAGGAAGTGAATAGGTGGGAATCTTATGGGCCCCACCCCACAAATATCCTACATAGTGGAGTAGGATATAGTGGGTCCCACTCCAACCATTAACTTAGCTTAAACTACTTTAAAAAAAAATTGGTTGCACCATTTTATTTTATTCTTTTACTTAACCCAAAAAAATTAAGTACCACATCCATGCAAACACAACTCCAGAAAAGGTGTTCCTAAGCAATTACCAGCACTGCGATTCCATCGGTGCCCTCAGAATTCAATTCCAAGCACAGGTTCAAATGTTAGGAAAACCCACTCGTTCGTCCACTGAACGTACCCGAGGTAAACTTCAGAAAATGATTCCGGGCACACCGGGCCTCAGAATCAGGTGCTGTCAAAAACTGCATTCCTGTAAAATCAAAAAGAAAATTAAAAAAAAATCCCTTTAATTTTACGGGTCTTTAAATTACTCCCACCTTAGGGATTTACTTCCTCGTAAAGATACATCATAAATTAGGGGAACAAATGTGGGTATTGTGCACGCATCTGAGCCTCCCGCTCCCAAATGCTCTCCTGGAGGTTCCTGTGCTACCACCTGATGCACACTAGAGGAATCAACCATCCACATAGGAGACTCTCCTGTCAATCCTCGATCTCTACTAGGACCTCTGCAATAGTCTCCCCATCATCAATTTCCAGCTCTCCATGGTCAATGATATGCGTCGGGTCGTGCACGTATCTCCTTAGCTGAGATATGTGGAAGACGTCGTGCACCCGGTGCAACTGAGGGGGTAGAGCCAGGCGATAATCCTCCTCACCTATCCTGCTGAGGACCTGGAATGGTCCGATGAAGCGTGGAGACAACTTGTCGCCTCGGCCAAATCTCTGTAATCCACGTCGAGTTGAGACTCGTAAGAAGACGTGGTCGCCATCCTCGAACTCTAGTGGTCTCCGCCTCCTGTCAGCATAAGACTTCTGCCAGCTCTGAGTTGTCCTCATCTGCTCCTGGATGACCTGGACCTTCTCTGTCGTGGCCTGGACCATCTGCAGTCCCACAAGTGCTGACTCCCCAGGGTCTGTCCAGCACAACGGTGATCTGCATGGTCGGCCGTACAACGCCTCGTATGGTTCCATCCTGATGGTGGAGTGGTAGTTTTTGTTGTACACGAACTCCACCAAGGGTATGTGATCCTCCCAACTGCGACCAAAGTCGAGGACACATGCACGGAGAATGTCCTCAAGAGTCTGAATGGTCCTCTCCGCCTAATCGTCTGTTTGAGGGTGAACGATGGTGCTCAGATGTAGTTGCGTCCCGAATTCCTCCTACAACCCCTTCCAAAGCTGGGAAGCAAAGAGAGCATCTCGATCGGAGACGATAGATGATGGAACACCATGAATCCATACGATCTCCTGAACGTAGTGGTGTCCCAATATCTCCACTAAGCCCTGCTCTCTGATGGGTATGAAGTGGGTCGACTTGGTGAGACGGTCAAGAACCACCCAAATGGAGTCATGGCCTCTGGAAGTGTGTGGAAGTCCAATCAAAAAGTCCATAGATATCCTGTCCCACTTCCACTCCGGGACCTCCAAGGGCTGTACCAAGCCTGCTGGTACCTAGTGCTCTGCCTTCACCTGCTGGCAGGTGAGGCATCGAGAAACGAACTCTGCTACATTCTTCTTCATACCTGGCCACCAGTGCAGTCGTCTGAGGTCCTGGTACATCTTCGCCACTCCTGGATGTAACGCTAGAGGGGAAGTGTGGAACTCCCTCAGCACCTCCTCCTGTAAAGTGGCGGGTACCATGGTACGTCCTCTGAAAAGGATGAAGTGCTCTCCTTCCACAGTGAATCCATCAGGTGCCTGTCCTGAGGATATCTGTGTACGCCGCGTCTCACAGTCAACGTGCCCACACTGTGCCTCTCTGACCCGCTAAAGAAGAGGAGGAGTGACCATGAGTGACTATAGGAAGGCTGCTCCATCACTATCCATGAAGGATATCTGCAAAGCGTCTAGCTGCTCTGTCGCCTCCCCAAGTAGCCGAATGCCCGTCCTCCTGTAGAGAGCATCGACTACTACGTTCCCCTTTCCAGGAGTATAGACTATCTCAAAGTCATAGTCCTGGAGGAACATGAGCCATCATCACTGTATTTGGTTCAGGTCCTTCTGCGAGAAGATGTACCTGAGACTATGGTGGTTAGAGTAGACTGTAAAGCGCTCGTCCATCAGATAGTGTCACCACATCTTCAGAGCGAAGACCACTGCTACTAACTCCAGGTCATGGGTTGCATAGTTCTGCTCATGATTCCTCAACTGATGTGATCCACAGGAGATAACTGCCCGCTCTTACATCAGAACACATCCAAGCTCGGTCCCTGATGCATCGCAGTAGACTACGTACCCTACTCCCTCCTTCGGTAGCCTCAAAATAGGCGTGCTGGTCAATCTCTGTCTCAGCTTCTGGAAGCTCTGCTAACATCTGTCTGACCACACGAAGGGTTTCTCCTTCTTCATCAAAGGTGAAAGTTGTGCCACAACTCTGGAGAAGTCTGGCACGAATCTCTTGTAGTAACCAGCTAGACCCAAGAAACTCCGCACCTCCGTCACGGTCATGGGTGGCTCCCAAGCTAGCACTACCTCGATATTCACAGGATCCACGGCAAATCCCGACTCAGAGATGACGTGTCCCAAGAAGTGGACCTCACGTATCCAGAACAGACACTTCGAGAGCTTACCATAAAGCTGGTGCTCTCTGAGTGTGTCCAGTACAACCCGCAAGTGGTAGGCGTGCTCCTCCTCAGTGGTCGAGTTTACCAAAATGTCGTCGATGAAGACCACGAAAAATTGATCGAGGTATGGCTGAAAGATCCTGTTCATGAGACCCATGAACACTACTGGAGTGTTGGTTATGCCGAACGGCATAAACAAGAACTCATAGTGGCCATACCGACATCTGAAGGCCATCTTCTGCACATCCTCGTCTCGAACTCTGAGCTGATGATAGCCTGATCTGAGGTCTCTCTCGAGAACCACCATGATCCCTTGAGCTGATCGAAGAGGTTTTCAATACTCGGTAGTGGATACTTGTTCCTCAAGGTCACCTAGTTCAGGCAACGTAAATCGACACACAGTCACAAGTTTCCGTCCGCCTTCTTGGCGAACAAAATCAAGGAAGCCCATGGTGAAACACTAGGTCAGATGAATCCCTTTCCCTGAAAGTCCTCCAGCTGTACCTGTAGCTCTCGAAGCTCGGCGGAAGCCATCCGATATGCTAGGGTGGATATCAGGGCTGTCCCGAGGTATAGGTCAATATAAAAGTCTACCTATCTATGAGGAGGTAGTCCTGGAACGTCGTCAGGGAAAACATCCACATACTGATCCACCACTGCAGGTAAGCTTGGACTCCACACGTCAACTGCTCCTAGGATGAGGCTAGACAACTGATTAGTGATGGGCTGTCCTCTCCTCTGCATGAGTCCATCCTATGCTACAAAGGCTCCCTTCTCGCCGGTGAAGGTAAACCTACTCCCATCAGAGCAAACACATCACACCTTGTGCCTAATGCAATCAATCTGAGCATGGACTGTAGATAACGAATCCATGCCCAAGATGACGTCATAAGGCCTCGATGCCGCTACAAGAAGATCCCAACCGAAGCTCTCACTTCATAGAGTAAGCTCACACTGCCGGTACCAGTGCATACTTGTCGAGTCTGCTCCCGTAGGAGTCTCTAGCCGTATGTATCGATCCAACGGCTCTGTCAGAATCTCCGAGCTCCAAACAAGGGCAGTGGCAATGAAAGAATGACTCGCCCCTGTGTCTATAAGAACTGCAGAAAGGGTGGAGTAGACACAGATAGTACCTCAAATCATCTCAGGAACGCTGTGGTCATCGACCTCCGCTGCTTGAAGCTGTGCCTGTCTCTGCCCGTGAGCTCCCTATGGTCGGGGTGGACCTCCTGGTGGTGGTGGTGGTAGAGCCTCAATGCGTCGCCCACCACCTATTGCTCGGACACCTCCTATGCCTCGTCCTCCTGCTCCCTACGGACCACCACATTCGACCCTCTTCCTCTTCCTAGGTGGTCCCTCAACCGTCTACTGCTCCTCTACACGGCGGGTCGGGCAGTCACGAGCCATGTGGACCTGCCTTCCGCATGCGTAGCACTGTCTAACTCTTGTAAGAATGGCTCTACGCTATGTGCCCCGCACCTCTGAGCCAGTGTCCTGAGGTCATCCGCTTGAGGGTCTTGTCCGCCTGGACCCATGTGTCATTCTTCGACTATCAGCTTAAAAAGACTCAGCTACGTGCCGCCTTGTGGTAGGTCTCGCTGCTGATGTAGGCTCAACAAGAAATCTCTCAATGAGAAGGGCTCGCTCCAGTACTCCTGCCTGTGTTTGAATGCTGAGGGAGATCAGCAATGCCCTAATATCATGCCTCAAACCCTTCTTGATGGTCCAGGCTCGGAATAATGGGTCCCGTACCATGTCCATCAAATAGTGCGAGAGATTGGTAAATCCCGCCGAGTACTGGGCGACCGACAAGCTGCCCTGCCACATCTGTAGTAGCTCCTGGATGTGCACCGCACGGAGGGTTGCTAGGACGAACTCCGAGCAGAAGAGGCTCTCAAATTCCATCCAGAGGAGAGATTCCTCGTCATGCACCTGGAGAATCAAGATCCACCATCCGCCTGCTTCCGCGTGCAGGAGGCTCACTGCAAGGATCACCATGAGGTCTACTGGTGTCCCTACCAATCGGAAAACTCATACAACTGCCTCCATCCAATCCTCGGCTGCCTGAGGGTCCGTCTCCCCGAGGAACCTGGGAGGTCTCTGATGCAGAAACTCATGCAGTGCACCAAGGCTATGTGCACTCTCAGTGGCGGGGGCTGGTAGCATCGGTGGCTCAGTGGGTAGTGGTACCGCCGGTGCCTCTACAGAAATAGGGCCCTGCCCTGAGGCCTCGTCGCTCGGTGGGCTGTCGTCACGTACAAAACACGGAACCCCAGCTGGCTACCATCGTGGGGCCATCTTGAAAAGAGACAGATGCGCCATGGTCAATACGGTATACCTGGTGAGCTGGCACAAAGTAATCAAAAGGAAATCTTGAAACACACATGCAAAAAATGTTTTCGTGCATTAAGTGGGAAATCCGAAGGCAGGGTCCTGGTGTACGGATACATTGGCCGCCGCACCAACACTGGATTCCTTGGACTGATAACCACACTCAATACTCATAACACTATTTCTTCACATAGAAAAATACCAGAGTCCTGAGTTCTACAGTAGAACCGAACTTTTCTGATACCAATTTGTCACGACCCGTCCTCGGGGCCCGTGTCGTGACTACCCCAAGCCCGCCTTCCATAGGCCAGGGGCTGGCGACTAGAACCAAGGTGTAATTACTGATTAAAAAAGGGAAGGCAATGCCTTTGTAAGGTAAAAAAACACCATAGAGAAAACAAGCAGAAGTAAACACTAAGTAAATCTGGGTACAATAGTAAGTGCGGAAAAGTAAGTGGTCCAGAATACAAACCCAAACTGAAAGTAAAGTACAACTGGAATGAAAGTACAACAACTGAAAATAAGCCGTAATGTCGAGCCATCCACTGGATGTCCCACCTGAAGGGTGGGTACAAATAGTCTCCACAGCTCGACGGGTCCAGCTGTCCGCTCCGTGTACGTCCCGCCCAATGGTCCTCCTCCAGGCACCATCTCGCTCCAGAAGACTCAATCACGATCAGCACTGTCAATCGTCTGCATCCAACACAACGTAGTGCGGGCATAGCCCGTGCAGGGGTGAGTATAAGATACTACGTAGGGACCCCGAGACCCCTGAAGGTCTCCCAGAATCCACAAAGGATAATCCACAAAGGAAAGATAAGATCATGAAGTAACATTCGACACTACTTAGGTATATTCCCATACATATACCTAAGTCATCAATTTTAGTTCGGCTCTAACATTCGAACCCAATTACAACCCATTCCACACAGGAATACACAACCCAATCCACATAGGAAAGCATAATGTAATCCAAACAGGATATCAAGTCAATCTTATCGAAGATAAGGATTGAAAGTCAAGACTCATCTCACACAGGTATACTTCTTCGTAAGATGATAGATATGATCAGATGTAGCCACTAATTCATCTAAGCCATCAGACCCACACAGGATCGATAGGTACTAACCCCCGCAATGACCCACAAAGGATCGATAGGTACAAACCCCCGCAATAACCCACGCAGGATCTGACCCACATAGGATCGGTATGTGCTGGCCCACATAGGACCGCTGAGCGCTGACCCACAAAGGATCTGACCCACACAGGATCAGTAGCACTGATCCACACTAGATCACTGAGTGTTGTAGTCGTCGCCGTCGAATCCACAGAGGATTTCTGTACAGTCGTCATCATTGTCGCAGTCGCAGCAAGCTCTAGGGTTCCCGCACACAACAAGCTCGTTCGGGAGGGTCCACTCAACGAGCCGAGGGGATGATATATCAACTGAAATAAAGTCCGGAGTTGATGTATCCAAAAGTTCCATATCGTCAACAGGAACTCAACGTCACAGACGGCGCGTCAATCAGACGCCCGGTTTGAGAGTTATTGGCCTTTTCGTCCTACGGGCCCAGTTGGTTTTTAAGTCAAAACCAACCCGATCGTACTCCAAATGTGTCCAAACCTCAAGAGGAGTAATCAAAAAGGTCCATATCACTAAGAGGAATCCAACAAAGTCGACAGCACGTCAATCAAACGTTCGGAGCTCAAGTTATAATCGTTTCCGCTCCGAGGGCCCGGTTAGTTTCGTGTTCGAACCAACCTGGCCGAACCCAAAATTCTACGAAACCTTGAGTATTATATACCAGAATGACCTTCTTGATCCAAGGATCACATCACAGCTGACGTTGCATCGTTCATAGCTCCGTAGCCCAAGTTATGGGCAAATGACCGAAAGAAGTCCGTGAATAGGGGGTTCGGGCCCGGTCCGACCCGGCCCGATACCCCCCCGGGTCGGCCTGAACCGGGGAGACCCTACCCATGTCCGGGTCCAGCCGATTAGGGCACTGCCCGGCCCTGCCGGGGCAGGGCCCGACCCGGCCTGGGCAGGGCCCGGCCTGGCCTGGGCGGCCCGGCCTGGCTGCTCGGCCTGGCCGGCGTGGCCAGGCTGGTCTGCCGTAACGACCGAGCGGAAGGGGGGGTTGAGGAAGTGAATAGGTGGGGCTCGTGTGGGCCCCACCCCAAAAATATCCTACCTAGTGGAGTATGATATATTGGGTCCCACTCCAACCACATATCTCACGTTAAACTACTTTAAATAAAATAAATTTGGTTGCACCATTTTATTTTATTCTTTTACTTAACCCAAAAAATTTAAGTACCACACCCTAGAAAACGCAACTCCGGAAAAGGTGTTCCTAAGCAATTACTGGCGCTGCGATTCCATCGGTGCCCTTGGAATTCGATTCCAAGTACTGTTTCAAAATTTAGGAAAACCCGCTCGTTCGTTCACTGAACGTACCCGAGCTAAACTTTGGAAAATGATTCCGGGCACAGCGGGCCTCGGAATCAGGTGCCATCAGAAACTGTGTTCTTGTAAAATCAAAAAGAAAATTAAAAAAAAAATTTCCATTGAATTTTACCTGTCTTTACATTTAGCCTTAATCATGATGTATTTAAAGTTAAATTAAATGAATAGTGTAAAAATTGACAATAATGATATTTTATAAAAAAAATATTTTATTAAATTATGTAAAAATGATAAAAATCTCAATATAGGACTTGGTGTATATGATATGGTATAAAATTTTATAACTGATCAATTTCATGTCAAATTTTCACCATATAAGTTAAAATTACAGCCATTTGATATTGAAAACATTTCTACCACAGTTAAATTTAAAATGGTTAACTATGGTTGAATCAAAATGTCAATGTCTAAAATGGCACAAAAAAATTTATAAATTCTATTTAATTATGATATTATAACCCTATCTTACCTAATATTTTAATCCACATCCATTTGGAGGAATTATTTATTGAGCAAGACATTATTATTATTTAATGTTATGGGAAATGTCAAAAGAGCCCCTCACCATAATTATAAAAGGCCACCTCCTAACTCACTTCTCTAAACCATGTTGAGCATTCCGGCTATAAAAAATTCTAAAAAATAATTTTCAAAACATCTATATACATATTATAGAAGTTCTGGTCTTCACAAAAGACCCACACAAGTTCTCTTTAATGGTGGTCTAATAGAGTAATTCCTAGGAATGGATAACCCCACCCACATATCACTTTCATCTAAATTATTATTTTCCTCCATTAAATATATGGTATTTTTATTATAATAATAAATTTACTGTCATAAATAATATTAAATTTTACTATTAAATCACTATTATACACCCTCTTTTCAGTCAAACTAAAAGTTAAAGTATCACCCATGCATAGGTATGTCTTACTATCTTCACAGATGGATAACCTTCCTTTTTAAAAACCATATATTATGGATGGTTATTAAAAGAGTTTTAATTTTTATTATGAAATAATTATAATTTTGTCATTATAATATAACATATAACTACTTACAATTCAATTCTTTTGGAAACTATAACATCGTTCATGAATACATGTGGACCACCTCCACAAAGTGAGCTGAATAATGGTTCCTTTATATTTTACATGGCTGGTTTTGAGGATGAATTTTAATAATATATATTATATATATGGCATAAAAATAATATTATATAGGTAAATTAATTTTTTACTTTTCTTTTAATTCATCATTTGAAAAATAAAAACATTATTATTCCATTTGTACGGTTTACAATCTCCTTGAATGATGTAATTAATTTTTCTATATATATCATTTATTTTGGACTCTATGTATGTATATAATAAATATATATGATATTTATATCCTGATTAAATTTTTAATATGATTTATCCAAGATAAATGTCTGTGGATTGAATATGATAAATTAAAATACTCATGATTAACGAAACCATTAAAACCCCGAAATGAGATTTTATTAAGGATTGATTGATAAAGGGAGTGTTAGAATATTATAAAGTGATCACATATGATAATAAATGTTTTAAAATGAATATGTTATATAATTTAAATAAAATTAAACTCATTATACCAGAGCCCAAAGTTACTTGAAAACAACATGAATTCAAGTTAAAAAATTTATGTTATAATATCATTGTTTATCAATACTATTTATGTTTAAGTGTCCAATGATGGAATTTTATTATTTATATCTCATGAATCTCATGAATATTATTCTCATGAAGTTATTTAATAAAAATAAATTTTTTCATTTCATTTTCATCCCCTTAATCACTCAAGAGACTGGAAATACGTGTTCTAGGAAAATGAATATAATTACTCTTCATAGTCGAAATCCGTTTTCATCCATATCCTTAATTTAAAAAAATGTTTCAAATAACGTTTTTACTATTATATTAAAAACATTAATGTCATTTTTACACATATTTAATATTTTGAAATATTGTATGAAAAGAATCTTCTTTAGGTTTTTAGAATGTGACATTTTTGGATTTTAAAAAATAATATGGAAGGATTCTTATAAAAATTATATTAATTGATTGGATTTTCCTAACATCATGAAAAATACTTTCTTGTAATATTACTTTATAATTTTATAATTATATTTTCAAGGATACTTCATTCCTTTATTATTGCATATTTTTTTAAAAAAGTGACTTCAAAATCGAATGCTTATTTTCATCAAGAATTATGCCAAGTGATATTTTAAAATAATTTTCCATATAATATTAAATCTATTGATGTTACATAAGATTTTTTAGGGATATGATATAACGATACCATCCTTATTTTTTCTCTGGATGGTTTTTTTATAAAAATATGTTTACGAAACCCATTTCTTTTCAGTAGTTATATAATGATGAAGTGATTATAAAACCCATCTCTTTTCTACTAGTTATGAAATGATTCCATGTTAATGAAACCTTTTTTATCATGGATTCTAATATAATTATTTATTTATTATCTAAATGTATAGATATGTATGATTTTAATTTTTTTATGGTAGGTCCTATGTCTCCCTCAAGTGCATTGGATAGTTATTGATATCTCACGATATAGAAATTACTATAATAGGATGTAAATCCACTTCATTCGGGGAATTTATGTACTATGATAGTCATTAGAGAGATCCATTAATAATATGATGGTTTTGATAAAAAACACATTATACTATGATATTCAAGGAAAAGTTCCATTACTACTAAGGAAATGGTTTTCTAAGGTTAATTTTATGGAAACATTCCATGACCTATTCCAATGTTTTGATATCATAGATTATGTTATTTGATTTTGTTATGATTAATTTCTTAATAAAATTCAAGACTTATTCTATAAATCAAGATTATGATTATGATATGCATCATATGGTTTCGAAATATTAATCTCATGATCTCATATCCTTTTTTATCATGTTATTCTAATATGATCAATGATATTTACCTTTTTTACACTTACTGAGAATTAATGATCACCCATTATGTTTTTTGCTTTCCCAATGTTACGAATAAATCTAGTACGCATGATGTGTTTATAAAGGGTTCTAGTTATGAAGGAATAAGTGAGAGGCAATGTAGATATTTTATGAACAATTTGTTTATGTTCATGTATCCAAATGCACTAGAACTACAAAATTATGTCAAAGATAGTTATGATATGTAATGAATATTAATCTATAAATATGTAATATCTATGTATTAAAATCTTAAGTTTTATTCCCATACTACCAATGGAAATTATATATTGGAATGGTATATCGTAGCAAGTTATTCTTGTACTAATCCTTGATCACCATCGTGTACTCTATGAAGGCAGATCTATCCCAGATGTCTTCCTCACTTCATTAAAAAATTTACATGGCATCATTAAAATATCTCCTCAGTAGTGACATAAGGATGTCTTCATGCCCGTGGTCAAACTTTGGTGTCATCCCTAGGTGATAAACCATATATCAAATCCGTTGTAGGATCTCAAATGGCCTGATTAACCTCATGGATATATTGCCTCCTAGGAAAAACCTTTTCAATACTCACCATGATGAGACTCTTAGGAAAACATGGTCTCCCTGATAAAACTCCAAGTGAAAAAAATCATTCTACGTTAGATTTTTTCTTATATAGGCCATCTTCATCCACTCGTGGATCACCTAAACCTACTTTATCATGTCTTGTACCATCTTTGGAGAAACTAGATATGTCATGATAATATCAGTCCATCATCAAGGTAACGTAAGAGGTCACCCAAACCATAATTCAAAAGGTTCTAGGAATATTTTAAAGTAATACCAGTTTTTATAAGGATACTCTACGAATTGAATTTTATCATCACAATTTGACAACAATCTAACATGAATGCCCTCTAAATATCCTTTAACACTTTAATAGACATCCCACACTTGCAAAACATTACTGGTGAAACTCTATAGTCATCCTTAACATAGTCCTCAATGCCTCCTATAAGACCCTCCACAATCATGATTTAAACCAAGAATCATAGTCAAAGACAATAGTTGAAATTATATAACAAGATGAAATATTATAAATAAAATCACACTTTTATAAATAAATATGTAATTAAGTATTATGGTTATATAAAACTCATGAGTTTTTTTTAATCTAATTTGATTTAAAACACCATTAAGTATCATTACTATTGATAATATAGCTATTGAACAATGATCACATGTTTAGTATAGATATAGGGTTTTAACAAATTCAATTGACATGGATTAGGAAGTGATGGCCACAAAAAGTAGGATCAAACCCTATGATGCCCATTTATCATATATTATATAGGAGATATAATATATGGGATTTTCCCTTGACCAGGCCCAAGGAGATATCCAATAACATAACCAAGAGTGAAACTTTTTGAGGTAGAAATTCAAGTTCATTGAGATCATGACCAAAACCAAGTTCACCGAACCACCCCATGAAATTATCACCATCACAAACATTACTCTTAGGAACCTTTATAGTGTATTAAAGGGATATATTTCAATACCCTATCAATATGAGTAGGTACATTATTTTTTATAGAATAATGAATATATTTTTATCATATTATTGTTAAAATTTAAATTAGTTTTTTCTTGACACAACAATACACAAATATAATTTTTGGTAAATATTCAAATTCAATTAATGAATTTAGGAATTAATGGATTTTTGAAATAAAAAAATTCATTATTATATTTTTTAAATAATTTTTATCAAATTTACGCAACCATATAAATTTTATGAAGTCAAATGTAAATTTTCAATAGTTCAAAAAATATTATAATAAAAAAGAATTAATTTTTAAATTTAGATTTTATTTTAAATGTTAAAATACACATGTTTATAAAATTTTGTTGATAAAATGAATATTTCGTTAATTATAATGTTGATATTATCCAATTGTGAATTTTTCATAATTTTTCGAGATAGTCGAAATTTTTGGTAAAAATTAAATATGGTATAAATATAAATTGGGATTTATGATATCATATTATCTAAAAGGTTTTGTAATAATTACTATAAATAGGATACAATACCAAATACATGTTAAAAATTTAAAAGAAATATATTTTAAATTTGTTTTATTTATTTTGTTAATCCATTATGAATCCTCAAAAACCAATAATATATTTTAAGGTTTCAAAATCACCTCTTTAAGAGAGTAGATCACCTCCACATAAGAAAGGGAATTATTTTAATAAAATAGTCCCTTGTAATTATAAAATAATAAAACCAATAAATTATTTTATAAAAAATTTAAAAACCCCATGGGGTGGTTTTTGGTTTTAAATATCTTATTATGTGGATTCTGAAACATAAATAATAATGAAATCCCCCCATTTCCTATATAAAACAACCCAAGATTCCAATTAGCTTCCCTAAAACTACATGTATCACATCAATACTCTACCCACACACTATATAGATCTTAAGAGTCACCCCAAGCTCTCAATAATAACCAACCATACTTTTGGAGTCACACACACAAATATGGGACCCCCACATTCCTCTCCTCCAATCAATTCAAGAACCGCCTTTAGAATTTTTCTTATTCATTGCAATTTTTTAGGGTTTAATTTATTTATTAAAATACCCTATTGTCCAATGGATTTTATTTTAGTGGGAGATTATTTATTCTCTCTCATTTTTATCTTTACCTAATCTATTACTATATTGAAATTTCGTTAGTGATTTATCTCTTCTCAAAACCATTGAAGCACTGATTTTGTATGATTCCTCTTAACTAAAATTTTCATGTTTTGGGATATGTTCTTCCATACTCATATTTCTAACCATTTAATTTATAAATGATTATAAACCCCTTTCACTCTGATTAAACCTCTCATGATCCTTTATGTTTACCTATTACTATTACGAAATATAATTAGGAATCTTTTTTTTATTCAAGTTTATTTATTATCTCTTGCCTTTTATTTCCAATTTATAATACTGGGATATTTTATTAAATATATCTGTTACATAACATGTTATTTATATGTGATTTTATACCCTTGTATCTCTTATAAACACCTTTTTTTAAATCCTTACGTGACACTGTCATGCTGCCAAAATCTCACCAAGTGGTTTCATGAAAAAACAATTCTGTAGTGAAAACCATACCCATTTTCAATCATGGGAGTTCACATTTACAAACATATAATTTTTTATTGGGTACATAAATATTTTTATTCCACACTCCATGATTTTTTAATAAATTATTATGACGAATGAATCAATGTTTTATGATCTATGTGACACATTTAAGCATGAGAATGAAAAAAAGTGATGGGTGCACTCAGAATTATATAGTGCCTCAATGCATTAGGTAATTTTTAGTATCATGATACATAATTTTGGGACATGGAGTAAAAATAATTCAATTTAGGGTACCTTTTCAACCATTATTTCATATAATTTTTTCATTAACCTATGTTTAGGATGCAGTGTCTTAAAATGTTTTCACATTTCATATGCTTACTTTATGATTATCATGTTATGTCATTTCTTATTGTTATTATTCCTTTTATACCCTAATAATATGAATATTTTATAACATGTATTGTCTTATTCAATTTATGAATTATTTATTCCCTTACTATGATTTATATCTAACCTCTTTCTTTTGTTTTCCCCTGGTTATATGGTGAAGTTTTAAAATCGATGGAATTTTTGATGAATGTTAAGGAAGATTTCAATAATTGTTTTGTATCCCACGTTCTAGATGTTTTTATATGTTCATAATTCGAAAGGAAATTAGACTAATTGATCTTCTATGATGTATTAAGTGTAATTTTATGTAATGAATCATGTATTAATGTGGAATAAATAGTAGGGTTGTTGTAGTTTGTATTAGAGGAAATGTTTAGTTGTTTTTCGGATTATGATTAGGAAATATATATGGAAATCCTTAGGGATAAGACTATGTATAATAAAAAATCCCTAAAATTTGGTAATTTTATAATGAGACGTTTATGAAGGAAATAAATCCCTCTTTGCATAATAAAAGTAGACGTGGTTCGAGAATAGATATACCTAGATGTAACAACTTTGAAAAGGTGTGCCAGACCTGACTCAGTGTAACCTAGTATACAAAAATGGGCCTTACTATGAACCATGTTTGAAAATACTTTTGGATATTATTTGGTAAACTTGTAATATCATTATGAACCAATATTAAGGAAAAAATATCATAAAAAAATATGTTAGGAAATAAATCCTGGATAACATATATTAAAGCCTATAAATTCTTATGTCAAAGAAATAAATGCAATTTAAAATTCATACCATTAATTTAATTGGATTACCCTTTATGATTTTAATATATTTAAATAATCATCCATGATTTTCCTTTTATTCTTCCCATGAGTATAAATATGAAGAATTAGTTGAACAATCAATGCAATGTGCAATGTGATGACTTCCCCAATAAGAAGCCTAACCAGATGGGGACAAGAATCATGAACATTATGAAGACAATATCTCAGCTAAATTAGGATGTAAATAGAAACATAGGTCAATAGGAGCACCCAAATCTCCATAAGGGAGAAAAATCTTCAATTCAGAGCCTCATGTGACAAAGGACTCCAACTTTCAATTGATCATTTGATCCCGTAATCACAGAACAATGGATCAAATCTATTGAGAAGATAACATATATCATTCAATGGTCTGAACAGGAGAAGGTTATATAGGTTGTTTATCATTTGGATGGATAAGATTAACAATGGTGGAAATCAATCTAGAATACTAATCTTGAGGAAGAGATTGAAGAAATTGAGTGAAATGAATTATATATATTTTTGAAAAATATTTTCCCCACACTCTCTGACATAAAATGGAAAGTGATTTTCCTACCCTATGAGGAAAAGTTGAACAATCTATTGAGGTGTATAATGAATAATTCACTATAGATTCATGATACGACTTTGAAATTGTCATTACACATGAATTTAATGTTTATCACTTCATTTTTTGGCTAAAAACTAGTCTATGAAAAGACCTGGCGATTCATGAATTTGATAGATATAAGTAAAATTTTCAACGCTATATGAATGTCAAAATGGATATCAGATAATTTGAAGGGTTTCATAGGTATAATAAGAGAAAAAAATGATTCTAATTATGGAAATATTTTTCAGAAATAAAATAGTTCCATGATATTTCAACATCCAACTTGTCAATGGTGTCAAAAGAAGAACCCCAAAAATTGATTAATGGGAACGAAGAAATGATTTATGTGTGGGAAGGATGGAAACCTAGATTAAAATTTCCCAAATTAATAACACACTAATTCAATAAAGGAATGAAATCCTCTGGTCAACCATCATCACAAATTTCATTGCATCAACTACAAGGAACTAGGTTACTTTTCAAACCAATGTACAATGTCTGGGGTTTCTTGAGACAACCAACCACCTCCAAAGCAGTAGGGGAGAGAATTTTCCATCACAACCACTTAAGAGGATCCTAAAAACAATGTGATAAAATTTACACTAGTTATTCATTCAAGATATTAAAATGAAATTTTTGATTTTGGTTCTACACATTACTTCATATCAATAATTTCTTGTATAACTATTTAAACACCACCACAGTCTATGTAAGTACAATTTTCAGTGAATATGGAAAATTGAAAAATTATTGAATCATAAGTATATAACTCCTCCCCTCTCAATTTTTGTAGGATAAAATCCCCATAGAACCTTTTCATACTTTTTTTGGGGGATCTGATTCAATACTTTGAAAGGATTGTATTTCCATATATAAATCCAATATAAATTTCTATGAGAAGGATGTCACTCTTTGAATCGTGAATCTTCCTTTGATTCTATATAAATGCCCGGAGGGGGATGAATCTTCGGTAGAATAAAAATCCCAATAATGGATACTATTTCCCTATGAGTAAGAATATATATCTCAAATGATTGATTCTATGGAATGTATATTCCTACAAGATATGCCTATTGTGAGGGAATAAGATTATGTGTTTCTCGATGAATTTCCTGGTCTTCCTCTTAGTTGAGAGGATGAATTTATAATCAATATTATACCTGGGTGGTTACAAATATAGAAGAATCATTATATAATGTTTTTTGTGGAACATTTCAATATGAAGAATCAAATATAAGAGAATATGGGTAAAGAGTTCACAGGCCCAACTGCATATCCATGGGGTGCACCATTCCACTTCATCAAAAACAAGTATGGACCAATGCACCTTTTCATTGACTATCGTGAGCTTAGAAAGCTCATGAAAAAAGCAAGTATCCTCTTCTATAGATTGAAGAATTTTTCGATAAGATATTTGGACAAAAATACTTCTCCAAGGTGGATCTATGGTTAGGATATTAACACGTTAGGGTGAAGAAAAAGGATATTCCCAAGAGTGGTTTTCATACAAGGTATGCGCACTATGTGTTTATATTGATTCCTTCCAAGATCAAAAATGCTCCAGTAATCCTCATAGAATTGATGAATATAGTATTTCTAAATTATTTCAAAAAAAAATGGTTTTCATTATAGAAGATATTCTATAATATTCCTTAATAAATGAGGTGCATGTTGATCATATGAGCACTATGCTAATGACATTATGAAAGTAGAATCACTATGCCATGTAGTACAAATGTGTGTTCTGGTTCAAGGTAGTCACAATATTAGGGAATATCATTACATGTAATGGGATATCTATATACCCTTCAAAAACTAAAGAAACTAATGTATGGAATATACCAACATATGTTATAGATATATGTAGTTTTAGTTTGTTATCCGGGTATTATCACTGATTTGTGAGACATGTCTCACAATTGTCAAAACCTCTTTCCAAGATAACTCTAAAGGGAGTAATGTTTTCTTATAATTATGAATATGAAGATATATTCAAGGAACTAAAAAAATTCCTATACATACCCCTATTATCATAGTACCAATAAGTGGAGAACTTTTTTTTAGTATTCAACAATTCATTGAATATGTGATTGTGTTTTGTGTTAATGTATAATGAAAAAAGTGATAGTCTATGATTCAATGTAGTTTAGAGTTCACAAAAATAACATCCCAATATATGATCTAGATTTGGATATAGTAATATTGACTTGAAAAATATGGTTCCATAATCTCATTGGCAATAAGTGTGGAATATATACGGATCACAAAAACCTTATGTATATATTCACATGTAAATAGTTAAATATATTCCTATGAAGATGTTTAGAGAGGATCAAGGAATGTGAATGATCAATCCACCACCATCCATGTATTGGGAATAAAGTGGTTGATGATTTAAGTATAAATAATCCATCAATTATATCATTAATGAGAATTTAGAGGAATCTGATCTACTTTTATTTGAAAATAATGGACATGGGAATCATAATGAAATGAACATCATCAATAATATCAGAAATGATGGATCAACCATCTCTTATGTAGGGGTTAAAAGATGTTCAAAAAGATGATAAAAGAATTTAGCATAAAGTTGAAATGATAAATAAATGGAAATCCTTGCAGTTAAATGTTAATGATGAAGAAATTTTAATATTAGTTTTAAGAATTTGTGTTACATAAAATCATTAGTTCAAAAGTAACTATTGGATGATACATATAGTTTGACTTTCTCCCATAACCATAGAAGAAAAAATATGTATCAATATCACAAGATGAATTATTTTTGGGACAATATGAAGAAGGATATCATAGACTATATAATAAAATGTCTTGTATGTCAACAAGTTAATTTGTAGAGGAAAAATCAAAGGGGATGACAAAACTATTACCCATAACTATTTAGAAATGGGAAAACATCACTATTTTATTCACTGGTCTTCCAATGACATCAATATGGAATAATACTATATGGGTTGTGGTGGGTCATCTTGAAAAACCAAACACTTCATTGTGGTTTGAGAGTATTTCCCTCTCGATCAACTATCAAGGATATACACCATATAAGTGGTGAGTATTCAGGGAGTACCCCTATCAATTGTATTTGATCGAGATCTAATATTTACCTAGATGTTCTAAAAAAGTATCCTAAATTTTATAAAAACAAATATTTACCTCATTACAGCCTATCATCCACAAACTGATGGAAAATCTAAGTAGACTATTTGGAAACTAGAAGACATTTTGTGAGTATGTTTCATGAACTTCAATGTTGGATGAGACCAATTTATTCCTTTTGTAGAGTTCTATTACAGTAAAATTTTCCACTCGAGCATCCAAATGTCATCCTATTAAGACCTTTATTGGAATTGGTGTATAACACTAGCATGTTGGGATGGATTTGGGGAATAAAATCTAGTATGTCTTAAAATAGTTGAGGAAATGGGGGAAAAGGTTAAGACCATTCAAAGTAAATGTTAAATTCATAGAGTTTATAGAAGATAAATTATGAAAATCATATAAAAGACCTAGAGATTGATGTTTGAGACATGTTACTCCTCTGTATATCTCAATGGATGAATGTAATTAGATTTGTATAGAATGGAAGGCTTAGTCCAAGACTCGTCGACCCCTTTTATATCCTTGATCGCATCAGAGTGCTGGCCTACCAAATAGAACTCCCACTACAAATATCTCAAGTACATGATGTATTTCATTTATCCCTCTTGATAAAGTACATTTTAGAACCCTATCATGTACTCAATCCAGAGGTAGTACCATTAGATAATGACCTTTCCTCTAAGGACCAGCCATGGAGATAATAGATTGTAGAGAGAAAGTTCTATGAAGTAAAATAATTCAACTTGTCAGAGTGTTGTGGATAGACCATAAGTTTGAAGAAGAAATATGGGATCTAGATATGGTAATGAAGTAAAGTTACCTTCATCTATTTTAGTTTATGAAATGAATATTTGAAGGGATAAATTTCATAATCAAGATGACTATAACAACCTAAACTATTATAAATAAAATTCCCTCATTTTAGATAAAATGGTCCATTATGTAACATTGTTATCGAAAACACATGAAATTATTATTTTTGATTTCATCTAATTGGATTCAAATTAATTTTATGTATCATTACCATTGATAATATAGTTTTTGAATAGTGATCACATGATTATTATAAATATAGGGTTTTAACAAATCCAATTGACATAGAAAAATGAAGATATTGGCTCAACCAGAATGATTATACACTATGTGTAACACCCCAAGCTTCCACGGAGGTTAACATACCATCGAATAAGGAAAAGTACAAGGTAAGGGTCAACTCCACAATATCTTTATTATTATAGGTTGTTTTTATGCAATTATCTATTAGGACCTCTTTACCATCCACATCCATGTTTTCTTAAAAATTTATTTCAAATTTTTTTAATATTTAAAATACAATGGGTTAATGTCATTTATACCCTTATTTGACCATATACGTTTTGAAATGAATCTTTCTGTCATTTTCCAACGAAGTTACTTTATGACCTTTTCGACAAAATTAATGTAAGAACGTATTTTTTAACTTATACAGTGGGTGTGGCTATTTTCCGCCATTATATCATCGTCGAAGCTTCCCATTCAAGATTATAAGAATATATTCAAAATAAATGTATTATTTTATAAATATATGGATTTTAAATGATTTCAAAATATAAAGAGATATTTATCTAAAAAAGATTTGATTTCATCTATGTCAACATCCTTTGATGGATTTTAAGCTTGTTTGATATTGATTTATTATGATACTAAACTTCCTTATTTTATTGAAGGTTTTGTGATATGTTTGAATATGGATGTGTTATTTTACACCATTCATGGTTTATGGATACAATATTAAAATTTTGTATGCTAGTTTTAATAAGGATGATTATGTTACTTTTACATATTTTCATATGAGGAATGCATTGGACTTAGTAAGTGACGGGTGGAGCCTACTATAGCTCCTCGATGTATCAATAGGTCTCATGATACAATCTAATGTATTGGAACAAGGCCTTGAAAAAATATTATTTGTAGTCTTGGCACAAGGCCTTGAGAATGTGGTTATGATGTCTGGAATTATGCATTCCATCATTATGCAAGTAGATATTGACATTTGATGTGATTATTTGACTAGTAGAATATCTATGTAAATAAGTAAACAGAATTATATTATTTTATCTATTCCATATAATACTAAAGTTTATGTTTAAAAGGCTTTTGATTTAGTCTTATACATTGCCTTAAATGTTTATGCTTATTTATGAAAGTTTCTGCTATATTTTTATCCTTACTGAGCATCTGAGATAACCTATTTCTATGTTTTATTTCTCCTAGGATGTAAAGAAGTATTTTATGGTTGACCTGCAGGGATAGGCTAAGGATATAAGTGTGTTCAAATGGGAAAAAATGATGTTTATGTTTTTATTTCATGATGTAATGTAAAACTTATGAATGTATATAGTACTTCCAAGGCTACTAAACCGATCGGTCTTTCGAGATTTGTTCCCATGGGATCATGCCAATGTTATGTAATAGTTCCCCGAATCTAGGTAACTTGGGTCAAGGCGTCACAGTTAGTATTAGATGAATTCCATTTTAAACCATGAAATCTTGTTTTATAGAAACCCGTATAAGAGAACATTACCGAGAGATAAAATTTGATGATTAGTATAGAAGAACATCCTAGAATTTTTGTAATGTAGAGATTTTGTGAGTTTTCCAAGAATTACATCCCTATCTGGATAATAGTAGGTAGAGGCATCTCTGGCACAAATATACCTTGGGGTAAAACCCGAAAACACCACTTTGAGTTACACTTGAATGGGAACTGGTGCACGATAAGGGGCCTTGCTTCACTGTTCGTTACGACACTCCCGAGGGATGTTATTAGGATAATTTTCATTTTCATTACTAACCATAATGAAGGGTTTATGAGTATATAATTCCTCAAAGATTGTTTTTTGATTGTGGATTATATCCATACAATGTTCAATTTATCTTAACTGATTTACATGTTTGGAATTATATATTTCGATTAATAAACTAATCTAGTGTATTCCATTGTTTAGAAATGGCACCTAGCAGAAGGAATGAAAACCATACCAACACACGTAATCCATATAGATATTTCCCTCCTAATCAATATAATTTTAGTGGAATTGGTGAAGCAACTGGTGCTGATCGGCTTATCACTATATTGGGACAACTCACTCATGTTATGAATAATAGTCTTACCCGTATGGAACACTCTAATCCGCAATGCAGAAGATCAATGAGAGAACATTTAATGAGAAAAAAACCAGCATATTTCAATGGGTCTACAAATCCATTTGTATCTGAACGATGGATAAGTTCCTTAGAGAAAATATTTCACATTTTGGTGAGTAGTGAAAGGGAAAAAGTTTTCTTGGCAGTTTATCACCTCACGGGAGATGTAGAACAATGGTGCCCATTAATTAAAAACACAAAGGAAGATGAATAAGTATCAAGTATATAATGAGGGAGTTTAAAGAGATTTTCATAGAAAAATACTTTCCTCGTGACCATTGAGTGGATATAGAAAGACAATTTCTGAGTCTGAGGTAAAATGAGGACGAGAATGTCGCAAAGTATGAGGCTAACTTTACAAGGATAGTAAGGCATGCAACCGATTATATACATAACCCAAGAAGTAAGATTGATCAATTATTTAATGGTTTAAATGAATTTCTCCATTGAGCATCAGTCTTACAATCCTTCTCAACATAAAAATATATTGTCTCATGCGCTATCAAGATAGAAAAGTAATTCTCTAAGTCTTATGACTTCAAAGAAAAGCAAGAGAAGAAGAGATATACCGAACACTCTGGAAATAGAAATAAGGGGAATAATGGAAAAGTTTAATATCCATCATGTGGTAAATGTGGGAAGAAACACCACGGTACATTCCTGAAGGGAATGTGAGCCTGTTACAAGTGTGGTGAAAAAGGCCACCAAGCTCGTGACTGCAAGGGAAAGAAAGAGGCTTTCAATGATGAATTATACAATTATAGAGAAAAGGTTAATTATGAAAATGAATTTCCTAAGTGCTAAGGGAACTTACCTTAGAAAAGTCTAAGGGATCATCGCCAAGATTATCTGACAACTACTACTGAGGTTGAATCTATGAAAGACATGGTTGTAGGTAATTTAATGGTTTCATCAAGTTTAGCCAATGTTTTATTTGCTTCTGGATCATCTCATTCTTTCATATCTTCCCATTTTTCTATGAAAATTATATATTTCCAATTTGATTTAACAAGGGAGTTTTTAGTCAAAACTACTAAGGGAAGAACCATTGCAACAATTGTTTGCGAATCAGTTCCCATTAGGGAATATAAATGTTATTTATCTAATGATCTCATCATCATACCAATGATTTAATTTGATATAATCCTTAGTATGGATTGGATTTCCGACCATGATGTGAAAATTTATTGTAATAATAAATAGGTTACAATCTTTGATGATGATAAAGAGTAACTTATCGTTAGAGTAAAAATGTCACTACCTGATTCTTATCTTGATCCACCCCAGTAGCTCTAGTTTAATTTATGTGGAGGAAAATAATGAAATAAAAATGGTTGAGGAAAAGAAACTTTTAATAGAGGACATACATATTTTTCAAGAATATGTTGACGTGTTTTTAGAGGATTTACCTGGACATCATCTGGAATGAGAAATTGAGTTTTCCATTGATTTAACTCCTGGTTCAAGGACCATATTGAAGACCCATTATAGAATGGCCACTGTGGAATTAGTGGAACTAAAGAAACTACAAGAGGAATTGAGCCTTGTCCTTTTTGTTAGGAAGAGAGACAAATCTATGAGGTTGTGCATTGACTACAAGGATATCAATGCTCTAACAATAAAGAACTAGTATCCCCTACCTCGCATTGATGATTTATTCGATCAAATTCATGGAGCTCAATATTTTTCAAAGATTGACATTCTATCTAGATATCATCAGTTGTGTGTGAATAAGGAACACATTCTGAAAACAACATTTCAAACCAGGTACAGGCATTACAAGTTTACAGTAATGCCTTTTGGATTGACTAATACACCCTCTGTCTTCATGGATCTAATTTATAGAGTTTTCAAGGAATAACATGATGAATTTATAATGATATTTATTGATGATATCTTGTTATACTCAAAAATCTACGAAGATAATGGAAGTAATTTTATCACTATGCTAAGGTCTCTTAGATGAAATGAATTATATGGGAAATTTAAGAAGTGTGAATTCTGGCATCGGGAGAATCCTTTTATTGGCCCTATTGTATCTAAGGATGGAATCATTGTTGATCCTTTAATGACCTAGGCATTCCATGAATGGACAACATAGACAAGTATAACTGAGGTACACAATTTTATTGGTTTAGCAGGTTATTATAGGTGTTTTGTCTAGAATTTTTCCTGATTGGTGAACCCATTAACCAAGATCACACGTAAAGGGGTTAAATTTTTTTAGATAAAAGATTGTGAAGAATTTTTTGAAGAACTGAAGAGAAGATTAGTCAATGCTCCTATCTTGACTCTACCATCATGGAATGCTTGTTTTGTTATTTATTGTGATGGTTCAAAGAACGGACTCAGTTGTGTCCTTATGAAGATTGATAGAGTTATTGCCTTTGCATCACGAAATCTAAAAATTAATGAGAAAAACTATCCTACTCATGATCATGAGTTAGCAGCTGTAATATTTGCTCTGCAGATATGGAAACTATATATATATGGTGAAAAAAATGTGAGATTTATATTTATCACAAGATTTTTAAATATACTTTCTCACAAAAAGAAATCCACTTGAGGAAAAGACGATGGATTGAACTACTCAATGATTATGATTTCACAGTACACTACCACCTGGGGAAGGAAAATAAGGTGGAATATGCTTTGTGTATAAAGGATCATGGAGTTTTTAATAAGATGAGAGTTGAAAGGGATCCGATTTTCATGGATCTAGTAAAGATGGATATGGGAATTACCATGGAAGGTGAAACCTCGCTACTTTTTCAAATGGTTGCGAAACCATCTTTACTAGAAAGGATAAAGTGTTATCAGACTGATGATGAAGAGTTTCAAAAGAAGATTAAATAAGTGAATGATGAGAGATTGAGTGACTTCATATATGAAGATGGAATTTTGAAATTTTGGAAGAGACTCTGTGTTCCTAACATACTTGATCTAAAAATAGAATTTTTTGATGATGCTCATAGCTCTAATTTCACTATACAGAATGGGAGCAACAAGATGTATAGAGATTTGAAAGAACATTTTTGGTGGGACAACATGAAGAGGGAGATTGCTGATTTTGTGTCATGATGTATGGTTTATTAACAAGTGAATGATGTAAGTTGATTTATTATGATACAAATCATCCATATTGTGTCCCATGTACATCGGGACATTCAAAATTATAGATCTAATTGGTGTTATAACATATTGTTTAGAAATGAATCCAAGTCTCTCTAAAGTTTATGATGTGTTCCATGTATCACTATTGAGAAAATACATGCCTGACCTAACATAGTCAATCACCTATGAGGAAATTGAACTGGAACCTGATCTATCTTATTGTAAAGTGCCTGTCAAAATTCTTGATACTAGAGAACATGTGCTTAGAAATCGGACGACTCATCTGGTAAAAGTTCTATGGATAAATCCTAAGATGGATGAGGAAACATGGGATCCTGAGGAACCTAGGATGAGAAACCACCAAAATCTTTTTGAGCCATAATATTCTATAAAATTTGAGGACAAAATTATTTGAAGTAGGGAAGAATGAAACACCCCAAGCTCCCACAGAGGTTAACATACCATCAACTAAGGAAAATTACAAGGTAAGGGTTAATTTCACAATCTCTTTTTTATCCGAGGTTGTTTTTACGTATGTATCTAATGTGACCTGTTTATCATCCACATCCACATTTTCTTTAAAAAGTAATTGATTTTTTTTTCTATTTACTAAACTATGGGTTAAATTCATTTATACCCTTATTTGACCATATATGTTTTCATAGGAATTTTTATGTCATTTTACAAACAAGGTACTTTATGACCTTTTCGACAAAATTAAGGTATGAATGTGTTTTTTAACTTATACAGTGGGTGTGGATATTTTCCACCACTATATCATCGTCAAAGCATCCTATACAAGCTTATAAGAATATTTTGAAAATAAATGTTTTCTTTTATCAATATATGACTTTCAAATGATTTCAAAATAGAAAGAGATATTTCTCTTAAATTTTTTTGATTTCATATTTGTCAGCATTATTTGAAGGATTTTAAGCTTGTTTGAAGTTGATTTATTATGATACAAAACATCCATATTGTATTGAAGGTTTTGTGATATGTTTGACTGTGGATGTGTTATTTTTACACCATTCATGGTTTCTGGATAAATTATTAACATTTTGTAGTCTATATTTAATATGAATGTTTATGTTATGTTTAAAATTTTTCATATGAGGAATTTGTTTGACTTAGAAACTGACTGGTGGAACCCGCTATAGCTCCTCGATTCATCAGTAGGTCTCATTAGGCAAACTTGTGTCTTGGAAGATGGCCTTGACAAAATCTTATTTGTAGTCTTGGCACAAGGCCTTGACTATGTGGTTATGAATTCTGGAATTATATATTCCATCATAATAAAAGAGGCTATTGATATTGCATGTGATTATTCAACTAGTAGAATAACCCAGTTAATAAGTAAATGACATTATTTGATTTTATCTTTTCCATATTATGCTGAAATTTGTGTTTAAAAGGCTTTTGTTTTAGTCTTATACATTTCCTTATATTTTTATTCTTATTTATGAAATTACCCACAATATTTTTATCTTTACTGATAATCTATGCTCACACCTTTCAATGTTTTATTTTTTCCTAGATGTGAAAAATTATTTTATGGTTGACCTGCAGAGATAGTATAAGGATACAAGTGTGTTCAAAAGTGGACAAAATGTTGTTGACGTTTTTATTTCATGATGTAATGTAAAACTGATGAATGTTTCTAGTACTTCCAAGGCAACTAAAATGACCAGTCTTTCAGGATTTGATACCTTGTGATCATGCAAATGTTATGTAAAAATGCACTAAATCAGGGTTACTGGGGTGAGGGTGTTACACTATGAAGCCCATTTATCAGATATTATGAGTGAGATTTAACTTTTGTTCTTTGAATTTACCAAGACCAAAGTGATATCCAACAACATTAGATTGAGGAAAAGCTTTTTCTGGAGAAGTTCAAGATCAACGAGTTCACAGCCGAAACCATGTTCGTCGAACCACCCCATGAATGTCCCACCATCACACACATTACTCGTAGGATGTTTTATGGTTTATTAAAAATATATGTATCAAGACCCTATAAATATTAATATGTATATTATTTTTCATAGAATAATGAATAAATTTTCACCCTAATAACATTACTTTATAAATGACTATTATTTTTATATAATAAAGAACCAATTGTGTTTTTGGATATTATAAAAATTTAATTAATAAATTCATTAATTAATAAATTATTGAAATACAAAATATGTAAATATTATTATTAAATATTTTTAATCAAATTTAAATTGTCATATAATTTTTATGAAGTCAAATGTAATTTTTATGATGGTTCGAAAGCTATTATTATAAAAAAACCATTATTCCATAAAAAATGATTTTTTTTTTAAATTTAAAATTCAAATATATAGAAAATTATTTACATAAATTGAAGATTATTTTTTGAATCATAATATCTAAATTATCCTATGGTTAATTTTTCTTAATTTTATAAGACAATCGAATTTTTGGGTAAAAATTATATATCATATAAATATTCCTTACCTTTTATGACATCATAATGTCCCATACTGATGTAATAATTACAAAAAAATGTGATATATGACCAAATAAGTATTTTTTATTTATAAGTATTTTATTTTTGTTTATTTTATTTAGTTTTTAAAGCCATTATGCATCTTCCAAAATCAATAATATATTTTCTGGTTTTAAAATAATTTCTTTAATAGTTTAAATCACCTCCACATAACCAAGGGAACTATTTTAATAATTTCACCCCATAGCCTTATAAAATAATAAATATAATACCACTTGTCAAAAACCATGGGATATTTTGTGGTTTTGGATATTTTATTATGTAGAGTCTAAAACCTAAATAATAACGAAAACCCCCTCATTTCCTATATAAACCCACCTAAGCTCCCAATTTTCTTCACTCAAACTCATTGGTGTAGGTCCATACTATGAACTATTATCTATAGAGTCCTCGAAAGGCTCCCCAATTATCTCTATATCCCCTCCCAATCTTTTAGTGTCACACACTCAGGTAATAGATCCTCACCTTCCTCTTCTCCTTTCAATTCAAACACCACCGTTGGAATTTTTCTTTTTAGTTACAATTTTTTGCAATTCCATTTATTAATAAACATAACCTACTATACAATGGATGTTATTTTAATGGTAAATAATTTATTTTATCTCACTTTTATCTATACCTATGCCGTTATTATTCCGAAATTACATAAGGTATTTCTCTATTCCCATTATTATTCAAGCACTTGTTTATGTTATATCTCTTACATTCCATTGGATAATGTTGGGATATGTTCCTATGTATTCCCCTTTATATCCGTTTAATGTATAATTTATGAGAGTCCAATTTCACTCACATTAATCCACCCATGGTCTTTTATTTACGCATGTTACCATGCCAAAATGTTGTTAGGATTATTTTCTTTAATAATATTTCTTCATTAACTTATAACTTTATTTCCAATTTATAACAATGGGATGTGTTTTTCTATATATCTATTACTACCCTGTGATTTGTAGGTGATTAGAGACCCCATTATCTCTCATTAACCCTTTTTTTGAATCTTTTATTTACACTGTTATGCTGCCAAAATGTCATCATGATTTTACATGCTGAACAAATTGTGTAGTGAATACCATACCCATGTCATATTATTGGTGTTAAATTTTTTGAGAATATTATATATTATTGGTTAATTAAATATATTTATTCCACATTCAATTATTATGTAATAAATTATGATAATTAATGAATCCATGTTTTAAAATCTATGTGGAACACTTAAGCATGAAAATGAAATGAATGTGAAGGGCGCGCCTAGAATTTTATAGTGCTCCAATTCATTGGGTAATCTTTAGTGACATGATATGTCATTTTTGGAAAGATATGGTAACGGATTCCTTTTATGGTACTTTTTCCACAATGAAGTCATAATGGTTTATCCCGGACAAATGTTTATGATTTAGAGTATTATGATGTTTCCACATTTCCCATGTTTCATTTATTTACCATGCTACGCCATGTCTTATTATTCATGTTACTTTTATTCACCATTGATATCACTATTTTATGAAATTTTTTTACTATTCATTTTATTCTATGTTTATTCCCTTGCTGGGTTTTATAGCTCATCCCTTTCTTATGTCTGTTCCCAGGTTATCCCATGCAGTTTTAAATTCCATGCAATTTAAAATCATGTTAAGGAAGCTTTCAATAATGTTGATATATCACATGTTCAAGATGTTATTATGTATAACTAATTCCCATAAGACACTATAAGTATCTATATTTCTTGTGTTAATATGTGTAATTTTATGTAATAAGTCAAGTATTATTGTTAAATATAGATAGGGTTGTTATAGGGTACCCCATAGAGTCAGATGATCTCCCACACATATAACTGCTCCAAACTCCCCCTTAAAATCTACTCCCTAATAGAAAGGAAGTATGCTAACATCAAGTGTCAGTAAAAAACAACCCATACATTATTGTGACCACTGGTTCTTCCTGGAATCCCCATCATAAATTCCATTGATATGATGTCCCATTTGCAATCTGAAGTCTCAAGAGGGTATGTCAAACCTTCTAGAACCTATTGCTCATCCTTCTCTAGGTGACTTGTGATACATTGAGAGATGAACTTGACTATGCTCCACCTCATGGAAGCTAAAAAAAACTACCTCTAAATATCCTTTTACATCATTTAAACATTGGGATGTGCAACCTAGGGGGAATGTTTGAAACTCATTCATTATATCCTTACCCAATGTGACTAGAACCGTCATCAACCCCTAAAAATGGATAACATGATCCCCTTACTTATAAATTCCATCTAGTGAATCTATTCCAGCTATCTAGTCATAAACATCCTTATAGTGGATATTTCCCAACTGAGCTTCTATCACACACTAAATAAGTGAAGTATTCACCACCATTAATTAAAGAAAATATATAACCCTCTCCCCACTAGGGTTAACTTCAATGAATCCAACTACTCAAACGCCTCATCCACCAAATGTGAAAAGGACTTCCTACTAAGAGAATTTTTCACCCCATTTTACATCGCAAGAGTTTAGAGTATACTTAATTTGTATTCTTATATAAACTCCAAAAAATAATAATTTCTTAAGTAATGATTTTCCAAAGTGATAGTGTACCTGATAATATGGTTTTCTATGTACTCACAAATTAACTCTACCAAAAGATAGTGCCTCTGCATCTTTAGAGTTAAGAGATCCACTTCTAACTATTTGTTATTATTAGCATTTTTTTATCATGGGGACAAAACTACCTAAAACCTTATTGAAATGTATTGAGAATCTGTATGAACACAAACTTGATCCCATCTCCAGAGGCATAAAATTAGTACGTACTCCATGAACACTGTAGGTTGTCTCAACACAAGAACACTGACCAGCCTTAACATCAACTCCTAGAATGCTCCCTGACACTACTTGGACTAACTAGATGAATTTCCTTTCCATATCACTATATTCTAAAGTGCTGAAATCCTATGTAAATCAACAATGAAACTCATGTAGTTCCCCACAATGGTTATAAAAATTCTCACCTATGACATGTTCTTGGGTATTTTCTAATAAATGACCAAATAAATATTCATCAGGTCAATAATAATACTATGATTAGAAAATTATTCACTAAAAATGGAACCTCATGGATTTATAACTAAGAATTCATGATCTTACCATAAAGACAGTTATCATGGAATATGTATACGAGAATTCTAAAATGATCTGCGTACTCCTCTACTGAAAAAAAAAGAAAATGAGTAAGTCATCAATGAACAAACCAGAAAATTGGTCAATATATGGATAAAAGACCCAATTCATCAAAAAAATAAACAGTATTAGGGAATTCATCACACTTAAAGAAATCACTATGAACTTATAGTTCCTATAGATACATCAAAATTCCAACTCTTGAATTTCAACCTCATGAATCCTCAAATGGGGGTATCTGATCCTAAGATTGATATTCCTAAACCAACTCACACCTCACAAATTATAAGAGAGGCCATCAATACTCATCAAGAGGTTTATGTTCTTTATCATTACCTATTCAGATGATGATAATAAACATAAATCCTCAATATACCATATTTCATATGCACAAACCAAAATGGGTCTACATAGGGGGAAGCACTTGGTCTGATAATTTCCTTCTCTCAAAGATCCCCCAAATACACCCTCTAATCCTAGATATATGTAGTGGACCATCAATATTCCTATAATGACATTAGAGTGTATTTGGGTGAATGATGACACAGATTTACATCTCCCTCCTCAAATGTATCCCCACAACATCCTTGGGGAATATATCCATAAATTCCTACACTACTAAAGAAATCCAAATATCTATAGAGCCCACTGCACCAAGAGATAGACTCACCAACTTATGGGTGATGGGTTATAGATTCCTAATGAAAGGAACCACAATCCATCCAAGAGATATCTATCACCCACAAAGGTTAATCTCATCCAATCATTTAGAAGGAATCTATATCATCTTCAGTGATAGTCAATTTAGTATTGAACCATAAAAAAAATCCTTACCCAAGAAGATGTAACAAGGTTTCACCGTGGTGAACAATATGTTTCTTTTTAAACACTCTCTACCAATCCCCCACTCATAGTATTGGAAGATATTCCATTTCGAATAATCTTTCCCTGTTGGAACCTCTAACTGTAGCTTCTAGTCTAAAATATCAAATGGAAACTCCAACTCCATCAACAGGTATATGGAGATGATGGAATGACTCTCACCTATGTATCTAAGTACTGTATAAATATTATAATATATATAAAATGTATATTAGAACATATCATTTACATCTTGGTTATATCCTTCTATAACTAGAAACTATTTTCTACCCCGGCCTCCCACTTCGTGAGCCTATCATGGGCTACTTTATAGTGTTTGGGGGAGTAGCTCGTAGCATCATCACCAAACAAAAGTTTCTCTATATGGAGCTACACCTATTACTAAAATAGAACCAACTCCCTTGGTAATCCATGGTTGTTCTAGGGATATCCCTGATCATGATAGCCCCTCTGTAATGGTGGCCCATATCCTACCTTTCTACAACAATCAGCATTATGTGGTAAGAAATCATGACCCATGTGACCTCTTCCACAAAAATCATAGTATTTTAAATCTATAGATCAACTATAAAATCTATGTGAACCGTAAAATACGTGTCCATGAGATTGTGTCCAACCATGTGGAGTTATCCAATGCTAATACCCTACTTAATGGTTCCTTCTAGTTGTTGCAGAAGTCTCATCCCCATGGATCTCACTACTAGATATTTTTTTATGGAATCCCTCTCTTAGGAATATATCCAAAATCCTATTTCATTATTTCACTCCAACATAGGTGGGAATTAATAAGGGCACCACTCCAGCACATATGTATCTTCGTAGACTATACTCAAACATTCACTACTTGAAGTATCCACCCCACAACGTTTTTGGGGGTAACACATAAGGTAAGTGAACATCAAGAAAAAGTTATATATATTCATAATGTATTTCTGAAGGCCGTGAAGCTCTTTTATCTGAATTGAACACATAAAATTGGGGTAATATTCATGAAACAATAGTAGATGAAAGTCATACAATGAGGGCAACAACTCATCATGGTTATGCATCACTAGTATCCACCAACACTGTGTTTCTCCATTTAAATGACTAGATTCTATTAAATAAATTTGATTAGTTGGGGTCAAAATCATCCATATGGACCAGTCCACCATATCAAGACAATCGACCACTACCTATAGTTCAGTCTCACAATGGAACCTAATTTTTTTTGATACTGGATGTAATAGAGTGCACTAATCCAATATGCACCATTATCCATAACTGTGGGTACTATATTAAACTCTATAGGTGGGGATACAACTTCGTGATCCCCTAGAGGGAACACCTTGTGAGATGGCCCCTGAACTAAGGACTCATCACACATTACGTTGTCATCACAATCCTTAATATGTAACCTAGATGGGTGCCTTTACAAAGTCATCCTAAATGTGATCATGGAATACCATAATTAGATAATCATAAATATGTGTGGTATGATTAATGAAGAGGGAAAATAAAATGAATCAATATTATATAATTCATGAACTATTATTCCTTATAACTTATGTCTTATAATGATTAGTTGATAAGAATGCAGTCAAACTCCGGGTGAATGGATACATCGGCTGCCACACCAACACCTGGTTCTATGTACTGAAATATAGACTTGAGACAATTTGACAACATTTCCCAAAGACCCAACCAATCCCTCATAAATTGAAAAATCAAAACACTCTCCCATGGAATGTAATAATATGATACCACATTATAATGATTCGACCCACTGGGTCTCACCTTTCTAGTGGTAGGTCGAGCCATCAAAACCCCATTCTTGCCTCCAATAGGCTATGGGATGGAGAGAAGCACTAAAAAGACAAAATATAAAATGGATATCCTTAGCCGAGTATACCCATTCAGACATATTAAACCATCTCCTTGAAATAGTACAGTGGAATAATAAATTATAGTAACATCTGGAGTAAAACATAAATGAAATAGCCTATAAGAAACTCAATAGAGTGTGATAATGTTTCTAAATTGTAAAGTGGAAAATACATGCCCAACCATCAATGGATTCCAAACCCAAAAACAACTAGATTAAATTTAAAATGAGGGATCCCATATCCTAACCTAATTTTCCAGCCACCATAAATAGTTAATGCACTAGGTATGAATATAATACACTAATTTCTCTATCGAACTATATTTCATCTACATAAGACTTGTTGCATGTATAAAAATCCCATGCATGGTTGAGTATATACACACCTAGTAGGATTCCATGAAAACCAAAAATGGGGAAATATAATGAATCATAAATGTTCATCTCAACCCATTAAAAGAGTGAAATGAAACATGTCATAGATATATTCTCAAAAATAAAACCATATGAGAGATAAAGTGAATATCCATCTCCAAAGACCAAAAAAATATAACGATAATGCCTAAAGCTCCAAAGGACCTTCACGAAGGCCCAAAATCTCATGTGTCTGTCTAATAAATTAAAATGTAAGACCAAAGCATAAAAAATACACTAAAATCTATGGGGACACTATCTCCAATAGAGGGTCCACACCATAGAATGATAAGGGGGTTCCACTAAATAAATAGAAGAACCAAACACCAGTTAGATAGGGTATCCAACTAGTGAATGGGGGACCCCCTTCCCTTGAATGAATGGGAGGTACCATTCATTCCATATATTAATAATAGTCCTAAACCCTGATCATTCAGTGGGTTCCACTGTGTGGAAGGAGGACCCATGCCCAAGTATGATAGTGGTGATACTCGGTAGATAGAGGACACACACAATGGTCCTTTAAGAGGAAACCAGTTAATAGATTGTGAGGAATATGGTAGACCCTTGCCCAAGAATGACAGGGGTTTCCAACCACAATATCTCCCAGATGATCCCACATGATCATCACGATTAGTCAATCATCACTTGAAGATAATTCATTCTAGTTAAAACCCATGTCATATATTAAAATCTGTTATATCGGATACCATATCCTTCCATGTAGAAAATTTATTAGGAATGGAATTTTTTTTGAAAATATCCAATCCAAGATGGGGGAGATACATAAGGTGGAATTTCCAGAGAAAAGTACAAAATTTGAACCATGGGTCACTTAGAGTGTGACCTCCCCTAGAAACCTTACCACATACTCAACTACAAATAACATTTATGGAATTTTAGTGCTACACAATAGGTAAGGATATTATATGGTATGTCTTGGTCACCTGGGGCTTGGATGTGTGCTCTTAGACATGCCCTTATAGACATAGATATGTCTGTGTACATTGTGATGTTCTCATGCTCTTAGCTATGCCAGAGAATCGAGGTGTTCTCATGTACTCCCACAATACATGACATGTCAAGCCTTATAGGAACCTTGGAATGTGTATATTTCCCATGAAAGGCCACCATGGGTTGGATCACAAGGTGTGTGGGCCTAGACATATGGTGTGTGATCCTATTTTCCTTGAAACCCTAACTACTATAGAAATGGGACTACAATATGTCTATCCCTAGACTAGATGTTGTGTAGTGTGGTTTTTTATAGAATCCTATGGAATTATTCACCAATCATTTTTTTCACTGGTTCTTCCTCAAAACTCATCAGGGAGTTATGATATCGGGATGTCTGTGCCCAATCCACCATCGATGGAAAGATTATATCCACCATAACCCTGAAATATCTCCTTGAAATTCCTTCATTCTATTCCAATTGAAATATCAGATCCTAAATACATAGATACTTTACATGAATCCAACTACTAACCTTGATCCGTCCATAAATCAAAAAAAAATTCTTCATTCAAGAAACATTTTAGAATCTGGTTGTTCGACCTCCCTCAAACCCAACACAAGAATATTGAAACACAACCTCATAGGAAAATAGTGATGAAAATGGGGAACAAAAGGGGGAAAACATAACCAAGATCAATCCATCATTTTCCAAGTGATTTTGGAAAAAATAAATACACATGTAGGTTATCTAGGGTGATAACATGTGAACGAATTTAATCTAATTGGATTAGTATAACCAATAAATTAATTGGATAATGTGAAGAATAAATATCTCAAACCCGTATGTAGATAATTAGAAATCCATTATTATGAAATTTTATGTCATGAAAATTGTAAAATAACATGATCTACCTGGATATAACATCGATTGTTAGTTAATAATGCATTCAACAGTGATGAGGAAACCCCATTGCATTCACTTCCTCTCATTCGACCTCGATCAAATTATCAGTAATTATCCAATATAATCTTCTAATGAAAAAGGTAAAGTCCTCTTATCAAATCCTACATGTGTTTTTGACCAAGCGATATTTCATAGTGTGGTATTTATTGAGACTTTGATTTACATAATTTACAATATAACAAATAATTTAATCATTTCATTTAATTAGATTCACTAGACAATGGCTACTTTGTTAGGAACATTCCATGCCGATCAACCTTAGGTCATGCCTACGGTAAATCCCATGTTCTAAAACCAACCATATTCTCTAAATTTCCATCATAGGTCATGAAAAGTATGATAAAAAACTACTGAAATTATGAATATAATTTTATTAAAATATATTAATTTTTTATTATATTAATTATAAGGTCTCCAGAAACCCAAATTTCACGTAGAATCTAATTATAAATCTATTTATATACATATAAATATTCAATTTTTATGTCCAATAGTACATAAGTCATAAAAAATTTATTTTCAGATTATGATGAGGATGAATTTAGTGAAAAATATTATAAAAAAGTCATGTCCTTTATTTCCAAAAATTTCATAAGAGGAAACAAAACATTTATTCATTTTCTCTCTTTTATGTACATTAATTATGGTCAAATTATGCATTTTACAATTTATTGTACAAAAAAATAATTTGGGGATTAATAGAGTGATGAAGAAGAATAATTCTACAGAAAAATAAGGACATGGAAAAAAATTTAAAAGGGTATAATAGAAAAAATATAATTTTTTAAATAAATATATGAAAAATCTGAAGAGTAAGAAATATGATAAAGAAACATCATCATGGAGTGAATTAAAAGATAAAGGATCAACTAAAAATCTTAAAAACTTTATAAAACAAGTTAAGATACTTGCTGACTCTTCCTGAGGTAATGAAAAAGACTAATTGATGTAACATGAGTAACTGATAAGTCCTAAACTTGTATCAAGTCTTGATAAAAAAATCTCAACTCAAGAAAAGAATCAAATTAATGGAGAAAGATAAAATAAATGATAATAATATAGAGATTTATCAGGTTGTAGGGATAAAAACTTTCAATGTTAGAATAATAAAATAGGATATCATATTGAAATAAATTAATGTAAAACTAGATACAAAATAAGAAGTAATGGATGATCAACAATCAAGGATTATTAAATTAGTAAAAAGTGAAAATGTCGAGAGATTATTTTAATAGATTTATAGATATTTAACTATAATTAACAAAAACTACCATGAAAACTAGTCCAAATAAGAAGGTATATATTATTTATAATTATTTCAATAAAGAAAATTCTATTTCATATAGAGGTGAAGATAATGAAATGGAAATTGGATGTATATGGATTGATGGTGATAGTGGGAACATAAAAGAGTTGGGAATAGAATATATCCATTGACCTAGGAAAGATAATGGTAGGTTTGTATCCCTACAGTAAGTATTTTATCACCAATTGAGTCGTTTGAATTATAGAATATATATTATCATCAGTTACTACTAGTGTTTTGTTAAATTTTGGCAGAAATCCCACAAATTCTATTACAAAATGTCACTTCTTACAAATTCGTACACTTCAAGAAGGAGTAATTTTAGAGAGAAAATAAACAGATAGGTGAGAGTGGTGAATATTCTTAGAATGAAAAGGTTTTTTGTTGAGAAATCAACATGGATTTATGTACAAAATAATTTTTATTTTATAATGGATATATATGAAATATTTGACCAACACGATTATTATGATAAAGCTTTCATGAAAACACTTCTTGGATAGTTTCTATAGGCTTCTAAATCAAATAAAGTTAAAAGTAGAAAAAATTTATCTCACTGTTTTTTTGAAAAGATTTGTTGATATCAGATAATGTTGTAGAGAACATAATAAAATTATTATGATTAAGGTAGACTAGAGAATTCATCCGATAGGACTAAAACCCATGTGATGCTTTTATAATATCATAACTAGAAAATTCATGAGATATATTTTTGAAGATTACAAAAAACATATTATATTGTAAAAAACTATATGATTTATCCCCCCACACAATGAGGAAATAAATAAATTGAAAAAATAGGCACCTGATGGTGCATGTAATTTCATGGATCATATTGGGAAGAAGAGGACAACCTTGTTTCCCTTGAATGCTATAAACTAGAATGTAACATAAGGTGCTAGCTTGAAGAGATTTGGAGATGTATTGAAGAGAGTTTATAGGTGGAGAAAACCATAACCATGTTTCTCTTACTAAAAATCATTGAATAACCACCTTATTACCATTTATATATTGTGTCTTTTTTCCAAGGAATTAATGGTGTTGCAACTATTTATTGGGACACCTGAGCATGATAGAATCTGTGATCTTTTCATTGAATCAATAAATCTGTGAACATAAGATTAACCAGCATACTTCTATATCATAGTTTATATCAGTAAAATATTTAAAGAACTGGTGAGTTGTGTATGTGAAAATTCTAGAAGATAAAAAGAAAGAGATTTAATCTTGTCATCATTATGGAATATTGATTATTATTTTTAACTCTCTATTATGAAATCCCCTAAAAATAGAGGTATTGATTAATTGATTAAAAAAAATTAATTTGAAAAAATGGGAAGGACATTCATTCACTTCAGCATTTTAATAACTTTTTTGAGATAAATAAAGGAGATTAGTTGAATTTTTTTGGAACAACCAATGAATGAATGTTTCTATATTGTTATCAATGTATACAAAATTTATTGAAATCTATATTTCCCATATTGATCACTATTGTTTTCTACACCAAGATAGCCCATATATTCTTAGATATGATTAATTAAGGAATCACTAATTTAATAGAATTGTTATTATTTTTCTATCAATTGATCAATTTGAATTTCTGTTAAGTGGAATCTATTATGAAATGTGGATATTTAAGGAGAGAAGATGACAAGTTTAGTTGTTACAAAATGTGACTAGTTGAATTATTTATTCATATACCATTAGATTTATTAAAAATAAAGTACCAAATAAAAAATTAAATTTTGTATTGACTTGGTTATTGAAAATAAATCCAATGGAGGAGATTAAAGTACACAAATAGAATTAACATATTATTTTGAATTTATTTTCTTGGTGTTATTATTAAGGAATTTTAATGTGATAATGATTTAAGATTGATGTTTCTTTAATTTAATTATTATGGAACATTATCCAAAATCTAGAAATGATGTTTTGAGTTGAAGGGGTGTTTCCTTAAAAAAAGGAACATAAAATGCAATGATTGTTGAATAGGATCAAATTCTTAAGATGTCTTTTGATAGAAAATTTAAGATAAAATTTTTTTCATCATCATGGAGAAAGTCTGTTGGATAGGATTAAATTATAATAAAATTTTAATAATATTATAAATAAATTGAGTTGATGAGTTTAATTTGATAATTTGAGAAGTTTTATTTTATTGATAGCCCTGAAAAAAATAATTTTCATGAGAAAAAGAAGAATGAATTTTGATACACATTTGAAAAATATTTTAAGAAATAGAGATTTATATTTGATGAGGATTGGTATAATTTTTTAATTCATATTTTTAATATGTGTTGATTTGTTGTATACAAAAATTATCCAACCAACCATAATAAAATTGTCATTCTTAACCTCATATGTGTTGGAGGAGGTCTCAACCACACGAGGGAGTGAAATAAAATAATTTTATGGAAGAGGCCAAGCATATAAATGGTAGTGTCCAGCTTGAGATGGTGCGTTGTACCTTTATTGAAATCATGGAGTGTGTATAGTGTCATGAAAGGGTTAATGTAGGTTTTTCCAACCACATATGTGTTGTGTGCACTGTATTCATGTTCCAAATCACATGGTAGAATAATTGAATAATATTATAAATTTCTATTATAGGAAGTTCTTTTTTTGATGTGAGATATGGATGTGTGGGATATAGTTCATCCACTAAAAATGTTATATATAGAAATTTTGGGAGTGTGTGGCCTAGAACCAACTACTTTTTACTTTATTCATTAATAAATACCTTATCACATCTTGATATTTCTTCAAATTTACAAGCTTGTGATAATTTTCTAATGATAGTTCTTGCATTAAATGGTCATAGGAGATCCCTGCTATGATGAGAATCTATATGTTATATAACACTGTTCATGATTATATATTAGATGGCCAGATGATGTTATTTGAGGGACACAAATAATATAGGACATTAGGGTGAGGACTCATAAAACATTGAGGCACCTTCTCAAGGTGTTCTCCCTAGGTAATATCATTGAGATATTATGAGAACGAGACCCTCCCGTAGGAAATCCACATTTCAAAGTATCAGTGGATACGCCTATCTGCGGACATATGTATTGGTCCTTAAAAATTAAGATTATTACTAATGGGTAGTAAAAATCACGCACATAGATGTATTGATGAAAACCCTAAAGAAACACTGTCTATAGGGACGTATTATATGTTGGGTTCTTCACGAGTAATACTTCATTAATAGATAATTCGAGAAATGATTTGTCCCTTATGCTCCATAAAAGAAGTAGATATCTCAGTTCCTTTGATGGAATTGATATAGCCTAAATAAATCCATGTCCTTGTTGAGGAATGGGAAAGTTCAATTCCATGATGTCAAAGAAATAATAATTGAGCACAAGGGTTGATAACACCAGAATGCAACCCCCTTGATTCGAGATATCAAGACAAAGAGATTACATTACACTGTAAGCATTTGTTGGAGGTGACATGTCATTATGGTCTGAAATTATTTCTCTATGGGTTTTTTGGTGTGTTTCTAGACACTAACCTTGGAGTTTATGAAATCTATGCCTAATTCCACTAAGAACGAGGCCTAGAGGGTCACACACTATGTTTGTTGAAGTATATAAATTATATATTAATTTAACTAGTTGAATAAATATTATTCCCAATCATGGTTGAATTATTATTCAAGGATTCCTGATCGAATTTATTTCGACAGTAGTTATTCAAGAGAGTATATTGTGGGAGATGTAATATAATTATTAGATAATAATTTAGTGATATTTATTTAAGAAATAAATATTCATTATTTGAGTTATAATAAATGTGGTGGAGGAAATAATGAAAATGAAAAAAGTACACGTCCTGTATATTGATATCGACACCATGTAGTTTTTTTGAGGATTGGTGAGAAATAATATTAGGTGTAATTTTCCAGGTGCATGTTAAGTAATAATAATTGTCATCTATTATTATTAGACATGGTGTCTTACTATGAATTAAATGAAATGAATAAATTCTTTTGTGTAATTAATTCATTTTATTATTATAAGAAATTAAAATCCCAATTATATTATTCTCATGAGCCTAGACATTCTCTATGGTTGTTCACAATAGATATAGAGAATGATCTCATGCCAAGAGAGAATTTTATTCCCTCGTGAACACTCTAAATTTATGAGAGAGATCCTCCTCCACCAAATCAAGGAGATTTATTTGGAAGTGGCTCTCAAGGCGATCGAAGATGGACATCCCAAGTGAAGGATCTTCGATGCTATCACCTGGAGATCCCTTTGACGATGTCCAGATATATGTGGAGCATGTGTGGATCAAAGCTAGAGGAAGTCCACACTTGGATTCTATGGCTTAGTAATGGATCACATTGGATCATGAAAGAAAACATCAATGAAGAGTGAATTCCATCAAGGTAATTCTTGTCTTTTAATTAAAATAATTATAACCAACATATCATTATCTCCACTATGGTTCTATAATTCATTTTTTTTCTTTTATACTTCATTTTATTCTTATGATCTGGAGTTTAATTATCTTGATAGATCTTGGATTTATCATTGTTAATGGAAATGTTCTAGTTGGGTACACCCACCAACACACATCCGTTGTGCCCGGAACCAACATGTTGCTTCAGAGCGGTCATATCATTGATGATAATTATTTTTTTATTTATCTGACTATTTAAAAATTTTATAATATAATGTTTCAACTAAAGTTAATTGTTCTGAAAATATGAATCTCGAGATATGTTCCTCCTCTTTCTTTTCAGGTTCACCATACTAAAACAATATTTACTTTTAATTTTGATTAAAATAAAATAGAGGATCTAAATTGGAGGTGCCAAAGATTTCAATCCATACAACATCAAAACAGACAACATGTATTCGGTAGTACATGCCATGTAGTCTAGGTTCTATGCACTGGGATTGGTTCTCCAAACCAAGCGGTGTGTTGGATTCTATCAAAGTCTTAAATGAATCTCTTTGTTGAACAAGAACAGGTGGAACATGGTTTTTGGATTACACTCCATGTGGTCCACTGAACATGGTGTGTATTCCCTTTGGGTTAGGGTTTGACCATGTACCGCGTACATGGATTGACCAGTTGGAGAACGTGTATTGTGGAACTACCCAGTGTGTGGCTCACTGGACCTGCCTGGTACCTCGAAGATTTTCGAAGAACATCTACATGCCATGTCCCCATGCCTGTACTTCATATGGATGGCGAATGATAGTACAATCCATTTAGTCAGAACTACATGTCGTGTACTCATCAAAATTACAATTATTTATCAAAATTTATTATTATACTATACAAACCCTTGAGTCATATACCATAATGCATGCATAAAGCTGGAACACAACATGTGATATGTGTTTAATATATATGTGTTTAATTTAACATCTATGTAATTTTTATTTCTACTCAATGGGTAGTTATTAATGGGAATTAAACTAGTTTCCTCAATGGTACGAGTTACGTACACAGATAATTTTGAAGGAATTTTTTTTGTTTAAAATTATATTGGATGAAAATCTTGAGGAAATTCAGAAAAGGGTTTAATATTAAAGGATTTATTAATTAATGAAATTTAATTGATTCGAGCGTGATATATCATAAACAAGAATTATTAAAGAATTGAATTCTAGTTTTATTTATGTGTAAATATCGTTGCTTGTATGGATCATATTGATCATGAACAAGGCCTTTGTATGTGAATAGTTTATTTTTAATTAAATAATTTAAATTAAATTTTTTCGCATACGAGCCTTCTCCTCACTAATATGAATGTCCTATGTACTCAATGATTATTTTTTCTAAAACCCCATTTTACCCCTCACCTGTGAGTGAGATAAAATCATATGTAATGGATGTAGCTCCCATGCTAGTGGATGAGGCTCACGTTACGAGCCAAGGTGAAACCAATCCAGGAAGATTCAAAGGTGGACATGTGGAAAGATGTAAACTTGATCCCAAAAGGGTCAAGTTGTTTCTCCCATAGGTCTTGGGTTAGTTTATCAATCACTAGATAAAATAACCAATAGAACAAGCTCATTATCATAACTTTTATTTTATTTCTATCAGTTTGATGGTTTATTTATTGTGGGTGTGTTTTCATAATCACGCAATTAATGAATTAAAAAAGAATGCAAGATGGAACCAAAATAAGACATGATTATGTAGAAATATTTTGATATACATAGTTAATCACTTTATTATATTCTAATTAATATTAAAAATCATGTAATAATGTTTATAAAATTGGAATTTATGTATAAGGATAAAATCCCTCAATGAAATATTAAGTCATTATAGACTTCTATTGTCCTGGTTTGAATCGATCCATTGTTCAAAGTGCTTCACCAACCCTAGTAGAGGTGCTTTCAATTATCAGAGAATTATAATTCAAGGCTTTTGGTTGACATGAATTCGCTAACATAAAGTGTTGAATTCCATAGTAGGACTTGGTGTGACAAAGAGGAAAAGGTTAAGAAAATCCAGAATAAAAGGATTTCAAGATTGGGGAGTCCACTCAGTGGATCAAGGAACTGCGAGTTAATACAGTTGACATTTAGAATGCATAAAAAAACACTTCATGTTGCTTGAAAAAACCTAGTTGTGGTAATTCAAAAAGTAATATCGATCTTTCCCACTAGAATATCCAGGAAATTGTGTATTCTGAAGACAATGGTGTGGGAAATTTGATTTTGATAAAATAGTGGGACACTAACAAGTATTGATTAATTTATTTTCCTCAGTTTTATCATGATAAAGTACTAAATATTTCATCATCTTAATTTTTAGAAATGATAATAAAAATGACTTCAAATATATCAGTGTTAACCATAATAGATAAAGAAAAACGTTCTCACCAACACCAATTTCTGGGAGTGGAAGAGGTGTTTACGCATCATCCATTTCCACGAGAGGAAATTGTATGTGTTAGAGGAGTTTATTACAAACTCACCTATAAAAGAGGCCAATGATGAGGAACTATATCTCTATATGAAAAATATGTATGATTCCATAGATTTCAAATGTTTCATGCTATTGACCTTGTCTAATGATCTCTTGAAGCAACAAGAAAACAAGGACATGTATATCACGTTGTCTCGCCATAAGGATCTCTATCAAGAGAAGGAAAGACATGAGATATATGAGATCTCCAACACATAGTTTACAACTATTCTGGGAGACTCTATGCTAGTTGGGCCTCAGGTATTCAGGATCAATGGCTATGTTGAATGCCTGGAAAGGATAAAGATTATGTTCCTGGATGAGTTGTTTATAGATATCATCCTATAATCACTACCCAAGTCCTTATAGATCTATTTTGTAAACTACAGCATGAGAAATAATGAGAAGAGTCAATTGGAACTTCTGACTATAATTCTAAATGTAGATAAGGATATGGGGTGTTACAAACATGCAGTCCTTATAGTGAATATAAAAAGGAAGGATAAGGAAAAGGTTCCAATAATTTATAAATGGTCTAAATCCCCTGAGCATTGTCCCTCCATAAAGGGGAATATCTAGAGGTTGGGAATAAAACATGAGGTGGTGTGTTTTTCATGTGGCAAGCTAGGCCACTGGAAGTGGAATTTCACCCAAAAGAATGGGGACACTAATGGTTTGTTTGATATTGAGTGTAATATTTCCATTTATACATATTGGGTATTGAACACATCTAGTGGGTATCACGTAGTATTTAAATATTGGAACCATGTAGATTAAGAATGATTTCCCTAAGAGAGGAATATCTTCGTGCTGCCAATGGTGGGAGGCTGGTGGCATTAGCTATTGTCGATTACCACCTCTCATTTCCAACTGGGATGATTTTTGTTTTACATAACTGTAACTATATACCTAGTGTTACCAAAACATAATATCTACATCATGTTTGGATATGGATGGATTTATTTTCATGTTTGGAATCAAGGGTTGTTTATTTTATTATAACAGTGTATGTTTTTTATGGAACATTTAAATAATAGTTTTTATAGATTAAATTACGAAAATAAATTCTTTACAGTAGATAACGAAAAAAACTCACATGACCCATACAACACCTAGTTGTGTAATCCCCATCTAGTTCATGTAAACGAGAATCTATTGACAAAGCTCTACCAAGATGGATATATATACTCTAGTAAGATAAAACCACTTGATAGATGTCTTGCTTATTTAAAAGGTAAAATGACTAAGCCGCCTTTTAGTAGATAGGGTGAAAGTGACAAAGAGCTTCTAGGATTGGTACACAAAGATGTGTGTGGACCATTTCTAGTAAAATCTAGAGGAGGATATTCTTAATTCATTACTTTTACTGATTACATGAGTAGATATGGATATATCTACTTAATGAGGTACAAGTCATAGCCCATTGATAAATTTAAGGAATTCAAGAATGATGTAGAGAATAACCTTTTTAAGAAGATAAAGAAGCTTCAATCTGATCGAGGTGGAGAATATCTGATCCAAGAGTTAACTGACATTTTACGGGAGTCTGTGATTCTTTGTCCACACACTCCTCCTTATACAATATATCATAATGAAGAGTGAAAGGAGGAACCACAACTTGTTGAACATGGTGTGGTCGATGAAGAGTCATGCAGATCTTCCATTATCCTTTTGGGAAAATGCATTACAAACTGCAACATACACAATTAACTGAGTACCAACTATGGAGGAAAATGGAATTCCCTCCGAGTTATAGAATGGAATGAAACCCATTTTTTTCACACACGTGTATATGGATGTGACACATTTGTTAAAGGATTACCAAGAAACAAACTAGAACCCTAGGTCATGAGGTGTATATTTGTAGGATATCCCAAGGAAATGAAAGGATATTTACTATATAACCCTTCAGGAAAAAAATTAATTGTTTCCAAACAATCCTTATTTCATTTGAGGGAGCACAACATCAAAAAGTATTGTTTGAGCAAGATTGAATTCGAAGAAGTTGATGCTAAAAATGTACAGGAGCTGGTACATGAAATAGTTTCATAGGTCCCCATCGAAGAGGTTCCAGAAACACAAGCATTGTATAAGAGCTCAAGATAGGTAAGGGAGATAGAGATATTTTGTTTTTTAGCCACTGAGGATGGTGAATCATTATTGTTGGAAAATTATGAACCTATCTCCAACAAGGAAGCAGTTAAAATATCATAAGCTACAAGATGGCTAGAAGCTATGAATTCTGAGATGGATTCCATGTAACACAACCAAGTCTAGGTTCTGGTCAATGTTCTAGTTGATTTAAAGCCTATTGGATGCAAATGGGTATTCAAGAGAAAGCTGACCAGGGATGATCAAGTTAGCACCTATAAAGCTAAGCTAATGGCTATAGGATTCATACAACGTCAATGAATTGAAAATGATGAAACCTTCTTGCCCATATCAATGTTTAAATCCATAAAAATCATACTTTACATATAATCATTCCATGACTACGATATTTGGAAAATGGATGTCAAAATATAATACATTAATAGGAACCTTAAAGAATAGGTCTATATGACACAATCAGAAGGTTTTGTGACACCAGGTGAAGACAAATGGGCTTCCATGTTTCATAAATGCATTTCCAGATTAAATAATGCATGAAGGTTTTGGAAAATTTGATTTGATGAAGCCATAAAGGAATTTGGATTCCATAAAAATGAATGTGAGCCATGTGTTTATAATCTGTTAAATGGGAATGTTGTATTTATTCTAGTAGTATATGTTGATGACATATTACTATTGGAAATTATATACCAGTCTTACTGTTAGTTAAGGACTAATTGAACAAGTGTTTCTCCATGATGGACTTAGGATAAGAAACCTAAATTTTTTGGATCAATATCATTAGTAACAGATCCAAGAGGATACTTGAACTCGGTTAGGGTACATATATTGACCAAATACAAATTATATTCAGTATGGAAAAATCCAAGAGGGGATTGGTTCCTGATTCACATGGCCAACATATTTTTATGAAAATGTATCCTCAAACAAAACAGTAGAAGGATATGATGAGTAAGATCCTATACTATTTAGCCATAGGATCCATCATGTATGCCATGTTATGAACCGGGATTGATGTGGGCTATGCACTAAGCGCGGTAGGAAGATATCAAGAAGATCCAGGAGAACAACATTGGACTGGTATTAAGAATATCCTTATGTATCTAAGAAGATCTAAGGATATGTTCCCCGTTTATGGAGGAGATGCAGAGATTGTAATAAGAGGGTATGCTGATGATGGTTTTTATATACTTCTGAACAATCTGAAGTCACAATCTAGTTATGTTTTCTGTCTCAACGGAGGAGCTGCGAGCTAGAAGAGTTCAAAGAAATTTGTTTTAAATGATTCTACAGTGGAGTCCAAATATATAGAGGCTTATGATATAGGCAAGGAAGCCATCTAGATTAAGAACATTGCCTTGGATATTGATGTGGTTCCCAATAGTATAGACCCTATCACATTGTATTGTGATAATACTATGGTGTTGGATCTTGTAAAAGAACAAAGGTCCCATTGAAAGAAAAATCAAACACTCTAGAAGTATCACCGCTTAAGTGATTTCTATCAAATGGGTGAGGTTGTAGTGAGAAGAGTGCCCTTGGAAGAGAACATGGTAGACCCCATGACTAAATGCCTATATCATTAGAATCCTGAATATCATGTGGGAGAAAGTGGGTAAAATGTTGTTAGTAGTTGCCTCTTCTCTAAGTGGTAGTTTGTTGGAGTTGGTGGCTTGGAACCAATTTTTTTTTTTAATTTATTCATTAATAAATACCTTATGGAATATTTACTATTCTTCTACGTGAAAATGCATGTACTAATGTCCTATGGATAACTATTTCAAAAAAAAAGGTCTTAGAGGATCCCTGCTATGATGAGAACTCAAAAGTTCTATAACATTGTTCTTGAAAATATGTTCTATGGATAGATACAGTTATTTTAATGACACAAATAATACAGGTCATTAAGGGTGATGACACATAAAACATTGAGGCACCTTCTCATGGTGTGATCCCTCGGTAATATCTAGGAGGATATTATGAGAACTAGATGCACCAGTAGGAAATCCACATTTCATAGTGTCATTTGAAGTTCATATCTGTGGACATGTTTATTGGCACTTAGACTTTAATAAATTTATTAATGGGTATTACAACTCTCTAACTTAGATGTATTGATGAAAACTGTGACGAAACACTGTTCACAATGAGGTAGGTTATGTTGGGTGCGTCAGGAGTAATATTGCATTAATAGATAATGCGAGAAAGTATTTGTTCCTTCTATATCATAATAGATGTAGATATCTCAGGCTCTAAATGGAATTTATATTGCCTAAATAAATCAATGGACCTAGTGAGGAATGGGAAAGTTCAATTCTAGGAATTCAATGAAAGAATAATAGAGAACATGTGTTGATGGAACCCGCTTGCAACCCGCTTGATTCGAGATATCAAGACAAATGGATTACATTACATGGTAGGAGGTGACATGTCATTGTGGCATTAATGTATTTCACTATGGATTATTTGGCATGTTTCTAGATGCTAACCTTGGAATTTAGGCAGGCTTCACCTAATACCACTATGAAGGAGGCCTAGAGGCTCACACACTAAGTATGGAAATGTATCCCAGTTAAATATTAATTTAACAAGTTAAATTAAGATTATTCTCAATTACGGTTTAATAATTATTAAAGTATGAATAATTTTATTTATTTATATGCTAGTTATTCAAGAGAATATATTGCGGTCGAAGTAATATATTTATTAGAAAATAATGTAGTTATATTAATTTAAGAAATAAATAGTCATTATTAAAGTTATAAGAAATGTGTTGGAGGAAATAAAGAAAAATAAAAAAGAAAAGTAAACGCCATGTATATTAATATACACAATGCGTAGTTTTTATTGGGATTTGTGAGAAATAATATTATTTATTTAATTAAATAATATTAGGTGTAATTCACTGGGTGCATGTAAAGTAATAATAATAGTCAACTGTTATTATTAGAAATGGGATCTTACTAAGAATAAAAGGAAATGAATAAATGATTTCATGTAATTAATTAATTTTATTATTCTAATTAATTAAAATCTCAATTACATTATTCTCATGAGCCGGGAAATTCTTTGTTGTAGTGAACAATGGATCAAGAGAAAGATCTCAAGCCAAGAGACAATTATTTTCCTCCAAGAACGCTATCATGTTATGAGAGACATCCTCTTTTCCACCAGATCAAGGAGAGAAGTTTATAAGCGGCTTTCAAGGTGATCGAAGGAGGACATCACAAGAAGAGGATCTTCCATGCTAGAACCCAAAGATCCCTTCGGCATCATCCAGAGATACATACAGTACATGTGGATCACCGCTAGAGGAATCCTACACATGGATTCTATGACATAATGTCGGATCACATTTTATCATGACTAGTAACATTAATGAAGATAGAATTCCATCAAAGTAATTTTTGTCTTTTAATTAGATTAATTATAACAAACATATGATGATCCAATCTATGGTTCCAAGACTCCCCTTTCTTTCTTTAATTATTCATTATATTATGAAGATATGGAATTTTATTATCATGATGGATCTCGGATTCATCATTGTTAATGGAAAAAATCAAGTTGGGTACACCACCTACGTGCTTCCACTATGCTCAAAACCTACTAAAATTCCACTACACTAACAATTTAATCTCTATTTTATTGTCACATGTATCATTGAATTCTGCATTCATCCTCTCTATAGGTTTTTTATTTGTTAAGTACTTCAAGGAGAAAACATCGATGATCAAAATGAGATAGTGTTGGTGAAATGGGCGATCACATGACAACAAAATACAACGAAAAACGATTGATAGATATTTGTGTTCTGTTTCAAGATATTTTGGGATGAATTTTAGCATTTTTAAATATGATAATTTCATAAACCATAGAGTGCAAGATGTGGTTGTTCATATATAAGAAAATGAGGTGGTACATATAGAAGAAAGGTGGAAAACATATATTTTAAAGTTTAAGATCTATGTTGGATCCATTTCACTATTGATATCAACTATGCTGATATTTCCATTGAAAAAAATATATCCCCATCAAGAAAGAAATCCATGTACTGAAATAGAGAAATGAGAATATATGTATTTGGTAAGATATTTCTGTGTCGCTGTGTAATGAATTCAAAAGATTCTGTAATTGGAGGATGATAAATTGACATATCTGATCCTTTATTTATGATATCCATATTTTATTTTTTAAATGAAGTTAATTTGAAAATTTTATACATATAAATTATTATATAAATAACAATGAAGTTCTATATATAGTACTTCATCACAAGTTAACAAGAAAAATAATCCAAATTTCCATGTTTATTGATAAGTGAAAAACATTAATGTAGTTCATCGAACTATGCGTGTTTCACGAGGATGTCAAATGATCTTGTAATATATTTGTGTGAAAATTGAGACACATTCATGAAGAACATGAATAAAATATACATGAATGAATTTCTTATAGTGATGAGGATATTATATGAATTTGATGATATATAAATGAATAATGAAATTTATAAATTCACACAAGCCTTGGATATTGATAATAAGGTGATAAAGTATTGTAGAAATTATATTACACAATATAATTGAGTTCATACTTGAAAAAAAACATAGCCAAAAATTCACTACATCAGAAGTTAGTATAATTTTAATAATTATTCATTAGAGGTTGTAAACTACATTGAATGGACTATTATATTGCATTATAAATAACCTGATCATTTTTAGAGATAACAAAACTTTTGGTATTTAGTATAAAAACATGGTGTAATTATAGACTAATGTTATATCTAAGATATACACCACTTCATTCATTAATGATCACTTAGTATGGGAGTTTTTACATTTAGAATTTAAGGATATTTTCTATAGTCACGTTTATTTATTAATTTAGAATATGGGTATAAAATCTTTCATAATATAAAAATGATGTATTCAGCCATATTGAGGTCAAACATAAATAATCATCATTCAGTTTTTAGTTCATTAATTTTTTTCTCATATGGGAGAGGGGATACAATAAAGAGTGAAAGACTAATATATTAACTGACCACAAAGATTGATTTCAAAATAATTAATTATAAATCATTGAATCACCTTTCACCTTATGAGTGACATATCTATATCTAGGTAGTTAAGGTATCATGGTTTTGAAAATATATAGGACAATATCATGGTTCCTAATAAGGATTTGGGTATTTTTTTTAACAAAAAAGATAATAATGTGATGGAAACCAAATCATTGTCTAGAGTAGATATGGAAATCAAAATATAGAAAAAAAATTACTAAAAAAGATTTAGAGATATGTAAGTCATATTTTTTAGAGTGAAATTACTATCTAAATAAATTATTCCATAGTTAGGTGTGCCACATCATGATTTATTATTTTTCTATATGTTTTTATAATTGAATATCTATTCAAATAGGGGAGGATATGGATTATTTATGGAAGATAATTAATATTTTTTAACGTATTTAGGGATATTATTTACCATAACTGATTCAGGGAGTGAAGACTTAAAATTTTTATAAGATATTAAATGTATATGTAATTAAAGCCAGATGATTAAAAATTAAGAGGGGGTTCAAGAGACATATATTCTATTATAGTGATGATATTGGGCTTTCATTGATAGATATCAACTAATATAAAGAAATAGAAGGATGAGGATGAGATTACTTATATGATTAAGATGTATCATACTAATACTCGAATGAACTTATGTTATTTTCTTGTTTAATAATATATATATATATATATTATTCATAAATTTAACTATGATTCATTTTAAAAAACTGTGTAGTGAGTTGTCAAGTTGTGAGTAGTAGAGAAAAAAGAGGGATATTGTTTTTACATGAAATATTTCACTTGAAATATGGTTTATTATACTTTATTACATTGACACATCCCCTATTTATTCTCTATATATGTATCTTAGTGTGGTTGAACCAATTAAAATTAATTTTTTTGTGTGATTTTTTACTCATTTCTTAGTGCGGAAGAGATATTTTTTCTACTTATAATGGAATAATTTCATTGAAAAGTTAAATTTGAAATTTGAACACACTGATTTACCCCCATAGTCATGTTATTATACCTCGTTGAGACCAAGAGAAACTCTTCAAAATATAATAAATCAATTTATGAAAATTCCTCAATATAGTTGGTAGAAAAATTTTCTTTCATCCAACAAAAATTTTATGTTTATGGGTTGAATACATGCTCTATATGTTATGTTTTGAATGAAAATGATATCCAATAGATAATATTCTTTAAATATGTTTCATCAATTAAAATATTTATTAACATTGTTAAAAAGATCATGTATTTCTGAAAATATTAACATAAAAAATTCCAATGTTTTTAAGTGTTTTTTAATTTTAAAGGGCCTCTTAATAATTACCCTCCAGGAGAGAAAATGAAAATTCCAACCAATTAAATAATATAAAAAAATTATAAATGTTACATTAAATAAAAAAGTGGTATTTATCTTTTTATAGATGTTTAGTCTGAATCAAGATTTCTAATTTTCTATATATTGATTTATTTTTGGTCTTGTGTTCCATTTGATAGAGAAAAACAAAGATATATTAAAACCTACAACTAGTGTTGATGTACTATTAATGTAGTATATCTTAATTTATGATGTTTTAGTCAATTTAGATATTACTAGATGTCATTATCTGAAGCAAACATGGAACCCCTATTATTGTTGGTATATAAATAAATAGTTTGAGACTCATTTCCTCAGATTAAAATTTTTATAGGTTTTTTATTTTTCAATTTAATGGGTTAGGTTTTTCTTTGTAAAAGGGAATATATATGAATTATGTGAATTGATACTCAAAATCCCCGACTAAGAGAATCAAATAATTTGATATTATCAGCCTATTTTATTTAAATATATTTTATAGTATTTAAATTAATTTATTTTCTATAAAATTAATTTTTTTTGTTTATAAATAGAAATATATAAAAAATAAATAGTAGTTAAAATAAATGTTTAACTCTAAATTTCCAATACTTATATAATTCTAAAATATAGCTAAAAAGCCACACCTGACACCATTCTATAGGAGAAGGGGCCATGACATCCCTTATGGATTTTCCCTGCGAGATTCAATTTTACATTTAAAACATAATGATAATAATAATTTAATAAAAAAATTCAGAAAAAGATAATATATATCTAAAAATACAACAAATTAAAATAAAATATTATTATTATAAAGAATAACTAATATTATAAAAAATAAAGAGTATTAATATAATTGAAATAATTTATAACGTTGATGATGGATGAGGGGGTTTTTTCTTAATAGTGTGTTCTAGAAATGGAGATTCACCATAGAAACACAAGATCATATTGGTTGGTATGTTTCTAGTGACCATATCATTCTTCTAAATGGGATTTGTGGAGTGTTTTGGGAATCATATATTGAATTATGTATGTGTTCACTTATCTCTTTTAGAGAAACATATATGTGTTAGATTCATAAAAAGGGATGTCTGGAACTCATTAAGGATAACCTGAAGGTGATATCAGAAATACCAGATAAGGGTAAGAACCTAGTAAATTTGAGACATACTCAAATCAAAGGATAGAAACTTTTGAGGCTCAATGATTTAGTCTATTAGGTTTCTAAAATGTGGGTATCTTCATATTGGATGTTATTTTTAATTGGTCATGGGTTCTTCTATAGTTTATTTTTCATGGATGATCTAAAGAAACACACATGAATCTTTGGGTCCCTTTTTCTAAATCATGCTACTCTCCAATTTCTTAAATGGAGTATGAATTTTAATATTTAAAATTTAAGGAATTATTTTTCATAGGTATAGAATAGGATCGAAATTCTTAAATCGATCATGTGGAACCTACATGAACACACCCTTAAAATTGGAGTTCCAATTATAAGAGACAGAGAGACTGAGAATGTTACATTCCATCATTAATCAATAATGCTCGTGGAGGAGGATATATGTGCCACCCTTTTTAAGAAGTTAATTTTTCCAACCCTAGTGATAATATTCACTTGAATTTGGATTATGAGAAACACCCTCATTATTGTGTGGTATGTATTGTGGTGGTAAATTATATTGATTTTTTAGAAGAATTTAATTTTTAGTTACTAAAATTTAAGAGGAAATTTCATAATAGATTTTAAGAGAAATGATAATGAAAAGAGATTGATGTCGTGTGACTCAATGAATGTTTCAATTCAAGGAATCACTGGGAAGGTTAAAGGGATAACTAGTTATCCTCTACCCCCAACTGTGCGTATATCCTTCTAATAAGAGGGTTATGATATTTTACTAGAACGGTTGAGTCAAATTTCATTCTTACTATTGGGTTTCATTTTAACATCCAAACATAGAACAATTTCATTATTCCAAGGAATTAAAAATTAATTTGGAGGATTTAAGGATAGAGAATTTTCCCTCGAATACATTTTTGAGGATATGGTATTATATTGTGGATAAAAATGATACTTCTAATGATAAGGGAATTGGGAGTGAACCCTATGAGGGTGAAAATGGATACACTCACTCTGATATTGAACTATGATTGGACATATATGTCTAACTATGGCATGATTAGAAAACATTTATTCAAGTAACCAATAATATAAAATGCTTTTAGGCTATGTTATGCCAACCAATATGTCTGAGGAAAGGTTTTACATAATTTCATAGCATCCATATCCTCATAATCAACATTCCATGAAGTTTGATTTGGATGATAGAAGGAATCATCGCTCAGTAGAACACGATGTCAGGGGTTCAATAAATCCTTGTGCCTAGCTGGTGGTTGTGTCACCTGGTGTCATAAAACACCCAAGGTTGACTTCCATGAATTAATTTGCTTCATCTAATTTCCTTCACATATTTAATACTATTAGAAGTCCAAATTTTAGATCTAAATCATTAAATTAAAGTAACAACAATGGTATAAGGAATATTATAGGTCTTATGGTGGACTCTACTTATCATGTTGTTGTGTCTCCCAATAAATTATTGTTTTTTTTTCATGGAATGGTCATGTTATAATGGTGTCATACAACAATAGATTGAACTACTATAACCAGTGATGTATTGGATACCATTTCTATGCATGGAACATAGCTGGTCACACAACATGGGACACTTGTAGCTACTACTACTACTACTACTACTATGATGGTTAGTACTTTATATTGGATACTAATTAGGTCTTTTTAGGACCTAATAGTGGTTCCTGATGATCATATATATACGTTTTCTAAAAGGCCTTCAAAGGAAGTGCATAATTTGGTTGCAGGAAAATTTTATAAAAACAATTCCTTTAAGCTTATTTCATTCAACATTAGTGAGGATGAACAAAAAATATTTGTTTATTCATTTAAAATAGAAGATAAGAAGGATGATTCTATAGATGAGTCTATTGATAAGGGAGTGGTCCACATGAGTGGGCTATGTCATGGAGGAGGGGATGAAATCCTCATGGTCATGGTGGAATATTTTCTCATCATAACATGATCACTCAATCTAGTGTTATATGAATGGTTATTCTATATATAGAACAAACATATTTCCCAAGGTTCAATGAATTTCCATTGCTTTAAAAGTATATAATTTATTCTTTACATTTCTACATTGACGTATTTTGTTTCTTTTTTTAATGAGAAAAGGTTGATTGTTTTTCCACATCCTCTCATTTTCTACTTTTTTACTTTCTTTAATAATTGTGCATTGACTATATCCTGTTCAAAAAGTACAATTAAAAACTATATTGAAAAATAATAATTAATAATATAAATAATAACTAATAATCAAAAAAAATATTTAATAATATTAATAATAACAATAATTAATAAAATTAAAATAATTAATAACAAAATTTATCAATTACTATTATATAATTATATAATTTATATTATTAATTATTTGTAATATAAATAATAATAACTAATAATATAATTAATAATTAACCATTTGATAAATAATTACTAATATAATAATTCCACCCACTATGGATGAGTAAGATACATCATCTAATAATAAAATTGATGGTGATGATGATTATGTTGATCCCAAATTATGTAATTCATGTATAATTATGGAATATTTGGGAGAGGAATAAGATTGTTGGGTCAATGAGAAAGATACAATTGTGTTAATTATGTATAGTAAATATGTTATTACTACATAGGATTATGTTCAGATTCTGGATGAAATATTTTGTATGTGGGACTCTGAGTTTGATCCAGACCTACTTCTATATTTCGGAATATTCCATTGAAATTACTTTTCTACCGGGTATCCAGTGTTAGTTTTTGATTTGGAATTGTTTAATTTTATTGCTAACCTAGTTATGTTATTTTTTCTACATTGTGGTGGAGTATTTTGTTTATATTATAGGAAGAAAGGTTTGGGATGATGATCAATGATTCAGATAATGATGAGATAATATGAAACTATAAGAGATTTGAGGGTTGCAAAAAGTGATAAATAACAAATGTTATACAAAGAAAATATTGAATGGTTTCTGAGTGGGTTTTTGGATGAACTTCTATAGATTTTATGTATTGTATTATAGTATCACGTAGATTAATGAAATCATAAAAAAATCTATTGTTTAATGTGTGGCTGGTGCATTTTGGGGGTTACATTTTTGATATACCTCAAATGTTGCTTCTCTGATGGACTAAATATTGAGTTTTGGATTATAGTTGGTGGTGTAGTGTAATTGTTGTGATATATGACTTCCATTTCGGCTAAAAATAAATGCTTTTATCATCTTCGATTGAAATTTGATGTAATTCTCAACAATATCCTGATGTATATTCTCTGATTTTTCTTATTATTAGATTTCGAGATTCCCAATTGATGAATGATGTTGATGATTGATATTTTAAGGATTGATGGTATGAGGAAAAAAATTCATTTTTTTAATGAAATACCAAAGGGTTCCAGGATTCACTAGATAAAGGTCTTCTATTTTACTGCATACATAGATGGGAATGCGTTTCCTTGATAGTTACTTCATGACATATAAAGGAGTACTTCAAAATAGAATACTCATTAACAGAGTGCTCAAGTTAGATGTTTTTTTTCATTTTTATTATTGTATTGTATTCTTACACTTTTATAGTGGCGTACAATTTTTTACACCTCATCTTCTCATGGTATAATCTTTATATATATTTAATAAATTAAAGCATGATTTGGTCCATCAATTGTTACTTTATGTCATTTTAATTAATAATATAATTAAATATAAATAATAAATATCTAATAGTAAAAAAACATTTACTTAATATAATTAATTATTATTAATAAATAAATATAAATAGATTTACATTTATATAATTAATAATTTATTTTGAAAATATTTATTCATTTATATATATATAGTATTTTTAATTTTAGATTAATTATTTCTCAATGATATTAAAAAGTATTTATATTTTTTATATGAATTTAATAAAATATATATATTTTTATAGTCAGTAATAATAATATATCTATATTTTAAAAATAATAAATATATATAATTAAAAAAGTTACTTTTAATTTCATATTTTTATGATTAATAATACATTGTTTAATTTTTTTGAAAAGTATGTAGTTTATAAAAAAAATTATAATATTATATTTGTAAATAATTTATATATTACTAAACTAATAATAAATAATTATTATTTTAAGTATAGATGATAATAAAATAACTATTAATTAGTAATATACTAAGAATAATCATATTTAAATTTAAATTCATTAAAAATATTTTGAAATATATATATAAATTTTCTTAATATTAAATATTTATTCATTTATATAAGTTATAAATGTTTTCCAATATCATTAAAAATATTTTAATACAATTAATATAAATAAATTTAATATTTATTTAATATTCTATATATTTATGTAATTTATTTTTATTCATAGTTTTTTTTATTTTAATGTAATTTTCTTAAAATAACATCTTATCTTGTGAAATTTTTGTTGCTTTTATTTCATGGTGAGGGTACTGTTCCATGTATGTCACTATCCTCTTTTCATTTTCATGAATTTTAATATTGCTTTAATTGATTGGTTAAGGCCCTTGGGATTTATCCTTGGATTGTTCTCAATAATTAGTTTTGAATATAATGAAACACTTATACCAATAATGACATATTTTAAGAAATATTTATTCATTCATATAAAACAATATTTTTAATTATAAATAATATAATTTAATTGTAATTAGTAATTAATTATATTTTCTAAATATCAATAAATATAATATTTACATATATATATTTAGTTACAATAATACATATACAAACATATATATATATATATATGTATATATTTATATATATAACAGAAATTGAAAAAAATTTAAATATAAATATTAAAAATCATTTATAATTTTAGTGTTTAAACCTAATTATATATTTTTGAAAACATTTATTAATATATTGTTCAAATTGTAGGAAATCTGTTAAATTATTATTTATGTAAGTTAAATATATTCAATTAAAATAATAAGAATTTTGTACAATTTTAAATAAACATGGAAATACATTTAATATTAATTAGTAACACATTGAAAATAGTTCTTCATATCTTTAAATATAGATATTAATATTTGTACATATAACTATAATTTTTTTAACATTAAATATTTATTCATTTAAATATCAAATATTTTTTAAATATTACTAAAAAAATATTCGAATGCAATTAATATTTATTAATATATTATATATTTAATTTTTTTTTAAAAAAGGTTGGGGCGAAAGCCTCATATTATTATAAATGAAAGGAAAAGACATCTTTTTATAATTTTTGGATACTTATATAAATAAAAATAATTTGTAAATATAATTAATCATATTAATATACAATTATGAACTACTAATGTTTTTTATATAACTAATAATATATATATATAGGTTATACGCGTAATTTTTTATGAAGTTTTTAACTACAATAATGTTAGTGATAATAAAGGGAACATTATTAGTGATAAATTTTACACTGATATATCTCTAGGCTATTGAGTGTAACTATAGTTCTTTGATGGGCGTGTAGGTGTAAATCCCTAATTCGGAACCTTGCATGAGATTAAATAAATTTTATTGAGAATTAGCTTTGATTTTTTATCATTAGTAATGTAATGAACCAAGCTTTGATACCCTCACAAACTAGCACCCAACCAGATCCGCAACATAACATATGGGAATTTACGATCCCCATCAGTTGATGATTAGCACCCAGAAATCAAAAAAACAAGAGGGAAATTTTTTCCCATGTTGAAATTGATGGCATGGAATATATATATATATATATATATATATATAACTGAAATAATAACGGAATGAAACCAAAAGAAATATATGACATAATTAAAATAAATCATTAGAAATGTTACAAATCAAATATATACCATAATTAAAAGAAATTAGTAGAAATGATACAACTCAAAAGTAGCTAAAAAATTCAATTTAAGAGTCCAAATGAAAAGGATAAAACTTAAAATCAGAAATTAATAATTTGTGTGATAAGTGGATGATGACCCACAGTCTCACCACCAACAACCCATGAACAGCAGACTAAATCATCACCACCCACTATGAAACCTTGTGTTTCCAAGCATCAAAATACATAATCAAGTCACCCACCATCGAAGGGGTGTAAAGGCAATGAGCTAAATATGCTCAATAGGATCCCACCCAAGTGTTCCATTACAATTATTTGTATAAAAATAAAAAATGTTCAACTTAAAAGAAAATATAACTTGATAATTAGATAAATAGTTTTTATATAAAAACATGTTAAAATAGTCCCCTTTTTCTATAGTGAAATAGTTTCAAATCATATCACATATATCAAAATCAGTAATAATATCCAAATGGTATAGACTAATGTTTAAGTATAATAAACCTTAGGTTACTATCACGACCCGTCTGATGGAGCCCGTGTCGTGACTACCCGAAGCCCGCCTTCCTTAGGCCAGGGGATGGCGACTAGCACCAAAGGCATATTTCCCTAAAACTGGGAATATATTACCTTTGAATCCTGTAAATGAACTCAATAGAGCACACAAAGGAATAAAAAACACTAAGTAAACTATATAACAAAAGTGTGATAAAAAGTTAAAGGGGATGGAAATACAAGCCCAACTATAAAGTACAAGGAAAATGGAAGTATAAGTACAACTGAATAAAGGAAAAATAGTTGTTGGGTCATCCTTCGAAATTACTACCTGATGGGTAGGTATAGATTTCCTCCTCGGCACTCCACATCCATTAGTCTCCTCTGTGTACCGACTCATCATAAGGTCCAACTCTGGGTACCGTCCAATCCGGTTACTCTCAGCCTCAGTCAGCGCTGCCCGTCGTCTGCAACCAACACAACAAGGTGCGGGCATAGCCCGTGTAAGGGTGAGTATAACGATACTGAGTAGGGACCCCAAGACCCTCAAGGTCTCACAAAATTTTACAAGGATAAACCAAAAAGTATGAAATCAAAAGTTTACCCCACTTAGGTATATGCCCATACATATTCCTAAGTTATCAAGTAATCCATCTCAATCATGAGGTAATCACAAAAGCTGCTGACTCATCTCACACAAGTATACAAATTTTGTTGAGAGTTAAAGATGAATAGATCTAGCCACTAAATCAACTATTCTGTATCAATAAAAGTTGTATACCTATGTGAGGTGAGTCAGTAACTTTTGTGTTTACCTTATGATTGAGATGGATTACTTGATAACATAGATTTATGTATGGGCATATACCTAAGTGGGGTTAACTGTTGATTTCATACTTTGTGGTTTAGCCTTGTTGGATTTTGTGAGACCTTGAGGGTCTCGGGGTCCCTACTAATTATCTTTATACTCACCCCTGCACGGGCTATGCCCACACCTCGTTGTGTTGGTTGTAGACGACAGACAGCGCTGACTAAGGCTGAGAGTAATAGGACTGGACGGTACCTGAAGGTGGACCATATGACGATTCAGTACACGGAGGAGACTGATGGACGTGGAGTGCTGAGAAGGAAATCTGTACCTATCCTTCAGGTAGAAATTCCAGAGGACGACCCAAAAGATATTTTTCATTTCTTTAGTTGTACTTGTACTTCCAGTTTCCTTGTACTTTATAGTTGGGCTTGTATTTCTGACCCCTTTTACCTTTCATTACCCTTTTGTTATACAATTTAGTTAGTGTTTTTCATTCCTTTGTGTTCTCTATTTATTGTGTTCAGACGTTACAAAGGTAATTCCTTCCCAATTTTAGGGAATTACACCTTTGGTGATATTTTCCAACACCTGGCCTATGGAAGGCGGGCTTGGGGTAGTCACGACATGGGCCCCGTGGGACGGGTCATGACAAGTTGGTTTCCGAGCAGTCAATTCTACCTCAGAACATAGGACTTTGATCTTTCTTTTCTATAATGAAATAGTGTTTCGGGTAGTGAGTGTGGTTCTCAGTTCAGGGAGTCCAGTGTTAGTGCGGCAGCCGACGTATCCATACACCAGGTCCCTAACTTCTGATTTCCGACTCAGTGCATGAAAACACTGATTGCGTGTGTGTTTTATTTGTGATTTCATAAGTTAGCTCACCATGTCAGATCACCAGGTATAATATTTTGACCGTGTCACATATTTTTCGTTCAAGATGCCTCCACACATACATATAGTTATATTTCAGAGAGTTTAATGCACTGACAGCCCACCGAGCGACGAGGCTCCAGTGCATGGTCCCATTACTACGTGGGCACATTCAGGTGGTGTACCAGCAGCACCACCACCCATTGGGCAGCAGATACCACCAGCCACACTGGTGGACGGTGCACGCCGACTGAGAGCGTTGCATGATTTCTAGCAGGATAGGCCTCTGAGTTTTCGAGGAGAGAAAGATTCCCACGTTGTTGAGGGCTGGTATGAGGGTTTTGCTAGATTTTTCTGTCTAGTAGAGAAACTAGTAGATCAGACAATGATCTTATCTTCTAGTCTTTTTCAGTGAGTGACCCTGAGGATGGCCCGTTTAGTGATGAGGCTTCAGTATGTGGTCCGTTTCCTAAGATAGTGCCTTCGGATAGTGTTCCAGCTATTTCACAACCTGTTGGTCAGAAGTTACAACTGGAGGTACCGGTAGAGGAAACATGTAGGCTTAATTCCTTACACGTGCTTCAGCATCAGATACCCCTCAGGTTGTAAGGCGAGCCTGACTCACATTCAGCTGAGGACTGCCTCAAGGAGGTGGCTGAGAGTTCTATAGAACATCTACATCGTTGGCAAGACGACATGTCGGTAGCTGATTATTCATCGAGGCCTACCGTTCTTTCCTGGTACTCGAAAAATATGATATGATTAGTGATTCAAGGATCGAACTTCCAAGAGAGATGTTTTTAAAGGACATTAGATCCATCAATATTCCTCTATGCATTCAAACTTATGTTAGGGTTCTAGAGAGAACCTTTTTGGTTGAATGTTCTTTGGCTAACCAGATACAGCCAGTGAATGTTAGCAGTGGGAAAGCAGGAAAATGGCGCCAGTCTCAGAGTCTTGGGGTAGATGAGTCTATAGGGTAGCAGACATGGAAGTAGAGCTAGGAGAGAAACATGAGGTTGTTTACATTTCGACATGTTAAAACCAACCCCTTTGTGGTCCCCGCCAGGCTCAGGGAGCTGGAGGACGGGGGGGGGGGGGTAGCTGCATGCGGTCAAGGAGTGCGACCATAGAGCTCTATGAATGATTCTAGGTATGGTCTGTGTCTACTAATAGCTTCCGTTTCAATAAACATAGGTACCAAAGATTCCTTCCTTCCAATAATCTTGTCCAATACCTAGAGTTTCTGGTTAAACCATTGACTTGACCCTTACGTCTGAATAATCCTTTGGGAGGAGTCTCTATAATCACACATACACCGATAGTGTGATATGACCCTTGATCCAAGAGTTTCGGTTGGAACCTTTTGGTGGAAGCGTCATGGCCTTATGACATTATTTTGGGTTTAGACTTGACATCCATTTTTCACACTTAGATTGACTATATTAGGCAAAGAGGTTGTGGTTTATCTACAACGTTGGGATGAGGTTTTCCTTGGTCCGCAAAAAAGGAAACCCATGAACCATAGGATAAAGACATGCATTGGAGGGTGCATCCAATCACTTTTGAGTCATCCAACCTCACCCTCATGGTATATGGAGTTTACTTTGAGATAGTATATACTCTTTGGAAGGGGAACATGGTAGCAGACACACTCAGTAGGAGGTCTGGCCTCTATTTGCTGAGTGAGGCAACAAAGTAGCTACCTACTTTACAGGTACCCTCTGTGGATCGAAATGGAGCATCTTTTCTTCAGTATCTTACAGCCAGTCCCCCACTCCGTTAGCGAGTTAGGGAGGTTCAACATTGGGATGCTGACTGTGAGAATGACGTGCTCATATTTCCACAGGACATGCACCTAATGGATTTTCTGAATATGGGGAGCACGTCATCATCTTTAGAGGATGTACTGTGGTACCAGTGTCACTTCAGGAGGATGTTTTGGGGGAGTTCAACACATCCCCTCTAGCGGTACATCCAAGAGTGGAGAAGATGTACCAGGAATTCTGACGACAACACTGGTGGCCGGGAATGAAGAAAGAAGTTGCAGAGTTTGTCTCTCAATGCCTTACATGTCAGTAAGTGAAGGTTGAGCCTCAGGTACCGGTAGGCTTGGTTCAACCTTTAGATATCCTAGAGTGGAAGTTTGATGGGATATCAATGGAATTCATGAAATGACTTACACATACATCCAAGGGTCATGACTAGATTTGGGTGATCATCGAATGACTCACCAAGTCGGCCCAAATCATACCTATCAAAGAACAGGGTTCAGAAGAGTGCTTGGTATGCCTCTTAGTGTAAGAGATTGTGTAGTTACATGGAGTACCCTTGCCGATCGTTTTCAATCGTGATGCACGTTTTAATTCCTGAATATGGAAGAGGGTGTAGGAGGCTTTTAGAATGAAGCTTTGTCTGAGCACCGCCTTCCATCCTCATATGGATGGTCAGACTGAGTGGACCATTCAGACCCTTGAGGACATGTTGTGTGCTTTTGTCCTCAACATGGGTCGATGATAGGAGGATCACTTAACATTGGTGGAGTTTTCAAACAACAAAAACTATCAATCCACCAAAGGGATGACATATTTTGAGGCATTGTACGAGCGACCTTGCAGATCGCCTTTGTGCTGGACTGACCAAGGGGAGTAAGTACTCGTGGGACCAGAGATGGTACAGGCTACCACAGAGAAAGTACAGATCTCCCAGGAGTGGATGAAGACTGCACAGATACGGAAGAAGTCGTATGCTGATAGGAAAAAGAGACATCTGGAGTTCGAGGATGGTGACCACATATTTCTACGGCTCTCACCACTACAAGGTTTACGAAGATTTGACCGAGGTAGAAAATTATCTTCAAGGATTATTGGACCTTTTCAAGTCCTCAGTATATTTGGAGAGGTGGAATACCACTTATCTCTTCCACCTTAGTTACACCGGGTGCACAACATCCTCTGCGTATCCTAGCTGAGGAGATATGTGCATGAGCCTTCTCACATCATCGACTATGGAGAGTTGGATGTCGACGATGGGGCAAATTTTATGGAGGTTCCAGTAGAGATTGAGGATCGACAGGAGTGGGTCCTTCATGCATAGTCGATACCTATGGTGCATGTTCACTGGCAGCAGGGGAACCGCCTGGAGAGAAAATGGGAGTGGGATGCTCAGATGCATGCACAATACCTCCATTTGTTTCCCTAGTTTGAGTTGTGGCTTACAGGGATGTAGAACCCTGAGGTGGGGAGAATGTAAAGAACCAAAATTTCCATGTAATTATTTTTAAATATATTGGAATTTTAGGAGCCCACAAAATCTGATGTCGTGCGATTCCAAGGCCCGATGTTTTCGGAATGATCAGTCAAAGTTTTGTTAAGCTTATTTTAACACGCGTAAGAACTTTTCCTAAAAGAGTGGAAAAACTCTTAAGAAGTTACCCAGATCAGAAATCCGAGGGCACCATTGTGCTCAGGATGGCAGGTTTACCCTAGGTGCAACTTAATATTATTCGGCGCAGGGCTCCTATGAGGAAACCAAAAAATGGTGTAATCATAAATAAAATAAATAAATAAATTATTTTACTTTTCAAATGCTTATAACTCATAAACGGTAACTCGGATTAAAAATCTGAGACCACCGCTGAACCCATGAGGGCATTATTTTGTAAAAAAGATACTAACATTGGCCAGTGCAGGCCACCAGAGAAAGTTTGTTTTCGGTCGCAAATAAAATAATTAAGAGACTATTTTATTTTAAAATTTATAACGTCTAAACGGTAATGTGGATTGGAAATATGAGAGTACCGTTGGGTTCGTTGAGGATTTTTTTACCTAGGAAGAGCCTAACCTTGAGTGGCGTGGGTTGAGGGTGACTGATAATAATTTTCTGAACTTTTTTTTGGGTACGTTCAGTAAACGTGTGAGAGGCGTTATATAACTTTTGAATCGTTGCTCGGAATTGAAATTTGATGGCACCGTTGAACTCACAGTGTCGATATTCTCTTAAGGAGACTTTCACCTCGATGATAGTGCATCGATAATGAATATTAGTTTTTGGGTTTTTCATGGAAAATAATAACATAAAATGATATTCAATTTTTTTTGAGCTTCCATGTGTATATTTCAGGTGGGGTCCACCGAAACTAAGCCTCCACATGGAAGTCGGAAGTGGGGTCCACCAAACCTTAACCTACCATTACAGGATATGGAAGTGGGGACCACCCAGGTATTTAAACCCCCTTGAAACCTCCCATTAATTGGGAGAAACCTCTCAAGTACCTATTATATGTGGGGGGGGGGGGTCTTGGTATCCTCCCAATAATTATAGCCAACACACCGCTTAAATTGTGCTACCATAATTTAATTAGCTCGCTCTTTTTAAATTTAAATTACCACGTCATTTGAATTTATGATGGTTCCAAATAAAAAAACCTTCATAAATTTCAATGATCATTACCTACCTCCCTCCATTTTCTATATATAGGAATCCTGGGAGGAGGTTTTGGGACGGCTTCACCAAGCAACGAAGCACTGGTAAAGTGAAACGACACCCAACACATGGAGGATTTTTCTTCCTCCATGAAGAATACATTCATCCAATGAAGAATGCTGGAGAGTAGTGACTTCGACTTCCTTCCTCGGAACCTACTTCGATATAGGACCTCTTCAACTATGATGAGATGGTGCACAAATCGACGATCGATGAAAACGCCGACGACACCGACATCCATCATTTCCCAATGACCCATCTTCTATCTCACGCCATCATCGATGAACAACAAACAAAGTTAGACGGTTTATTTTCATGTAAATGCTTTCCTTGATTTTCTTTTGCGGATTGGAAAAGAATCATTGTGGAGGCTATAGAATTTTTTGTTCATCGTTCTCTTTTCTTGATGGACTGATTGTTATCATCCTAAACATGGAGGGTGCAGGCCAAAGAAACATGGCCCGAGTCCCTCCACCAATCTCTTTGTGATGTTATTCGGCATTGTGATGAAACGATGATGCGACAGAGGTGACAGGCAAGGACCGTTCTACCCGTGGACTCCGCAACTCGGGATACCATTGTGGCGCTTCAGTCAAACCAGCTCTTGATCGCCGTTGGCCTCCTGGATTCCGGATGACCCCAGACTCCCATGCGCCCATCGGCCACCCGGCCGCCTGCCAGCCTCCCGGCTCCCAGCCGCTGCTAGCTTCCCCTGTTCCTGCCGGCCTCCCAGCCTCCCGCTGCCCCCCCTGGCCGCCCGCCGCCCTTCCCCACCGAGTTGCGCCCCTCACGGCATTGGCCAAACTGACCTCGGCCATCCGGGCTGATCCGCCGAGCTGCACCCCATGCGTGCCTGGCCGAGCCAGCCTTCCGCACCCATTGCGGCGCCTACGGGCGGAATCACCCATTCACCGACGCGCGGCTGGTCCGCACCCTCGTGACCGGTCCGACCCCTCATGTCCGGTCCGCACCCTTGAGACCTTCACGGCCTCTTGGGCCGGGCCCAGCAAGCGGGGACATACCCAACAAATCAGGCCCGGTCAGCCCAGACTAAGTCGGGTTTGGTCGGTCTGACCGGGTCGGACAGGACCCGGGCCAACTACCGACGCTTTAGTTTCTTTTGGCCATATCTTTGGAACCAAACATCCGTTTGATGAACCGTCAGTGGCACTGGTAATCTTGGAGCTTGACGGTCCCTTTGATTATACCCCACTAGAGTTTTGGGTATAGTCGAGATATGGTCAGGTTGGATCGGGCACGAATCCAACCAGGCCCCTGAGAATAAAAGGCTAATAACTATCAGATAGGGCGTCTGATTGACGCGCCGTCTACCATTTTGGTTTTCTTATGACATGGTGGATCTTCTAGAAATATCAAATTTTAACTTTGTGACAGTTGATGTATCGAGAGCTCTAACAACTGTTCCTAGATCCTAAGTGGGTTCGACAGCTCTGACTACTATTCCTGGATCCTACATGGGTTAGACAACTCTGACTATTGTTCCTGGATCCTATGTGGGTTCGAAAAATCTGACTATTATTCCTGGATCCTACGCGGGTTCGACAGCTCTAACTACTATTTCTAGATCCTATGTGGGTCCGAAAGCCCTGATTTTCTGTACAATTATCCTACGTGGGTTCCATAGAGTAAATGATTTTGTGGCTACATCTAATCACCTCTATATATCTACATATGTTGTATAACTGTGTGAGATGTGTTAGTAACTTTTGTGTTTACCTCATGATTAATATGGATTACTTGATAACTTAGGAATATGTATGGGAATATACCTAAGTGGGGTTATTTGTTGATTTCATACTTTGCGGTTTATCATTAATGGATTTTGTGAGACCTTAAGGGTCTCGAGTTCCCTATAGAGTATCGTTATACTCACCCCTGCATGGACTATGCCCGCACCTCATTGTGTTTGATGCAGATGACGGACAATGCAAATCGAGGCTGAGAGTACCAGGACTGGACGTTACCTAGAGGTGGACCTTATGACGAATCAGTACATGGAGGTGACTGATAGATGTGGAGTGATGAGGAGGATATCTGTACCTACCCTTTAGGTAGTTATCCCGGAGGATTATCCAACAACAATTTTTCATTTCATTCAGTTGTACATGTATTTACAGTTTCATTTTACTTTATAGTTTGGCTTGTATTTCCGGCCCCATTACTTTTCAGTACTCTTTTGTTCTATAGTTTTACTTGGTTTTTTGTATCTAGATGGGTACTCTGTTGGGTTTTTTTACAGTTTATAAAGGCAATGCCTTCCTAGTTTTAGGGAATTACGCCTTTGGTGCAAGTCACCAGCCCCTGGCCTATAGAAGGAGGGCTTTGGGTAGTCACGACACTGGCCCCGGGGGACATGTCGTGACAGTTACTATATGCCATGCAATCTCGAAACCTCATGAAAAAACCTAGATAATCGAATGCATCATGCCCTAAGTCATATGTAGCGACTGTAGGGAGTAGAGGAACACCCAATAAAATCGACCTCCCCAGAATGTCTAAAAAGACCTTATTAAACTAGGACTAGGAAATAGAGTAACACCCCATGAGTGAACCCCCTGAAATTAATAAAAAAAATATAATTATGGATACACCTTCAACCAATGTTTCCATGGCCTCTTATGTGCTACATTTTCCAAATCATTTCATCAATACTATGATTTGAAAACGACTTCAAAAATTCATCTCAAAATCCCATGAAAATTCATTTTCTTTTGCCAAATTTACTGAAAAACAACTTTTCTCAAAAACCCAATAATACTCAAGAAAATAAATAAATCATTCCAATCCATTAATATAACAATTTATATAACTAGAAAATTGGAGGTTCACCCTAGATAAGATATATATGGAACCACCTACCTCAATACCTGGTCTCATATGCCCAAAAATGGATCCAACAATAGTAGAAGGAACAAAAAGATAAAAATGGAGGCCCTATAACTAATTTCTATATTTTATATTCATATCCCGAAAAATACTGATTATAGATAGGATATATCACAACATACCTCAAAGAACATTCACCTACCACACCGAAACCAATATAGTACTATCCCTGTGAAGATGATCTCACAATGGATCTAGAATAGTCCCCATAGAATAAATATGTGATCAACATATTCAATAAACGTGGTTTGATAAAACTTCCATGACCAATAGAAAGGAAGAATTAGAAAGGTCACTTACAAGGAGAGACATAGTGCAACCATAATAGAGGTCAAGTTAAGAATGATGTGATAAAGAAGGATAAGTGTAACCCAACATTTCATAGAATAGACCTAGGGTTTGAAGAGTGTTCCTACAAATCAAAATAATAAAAACAAAATTTTCATGCAGCACATTAAAATTAAAAAATGTTCATGATTCAAAACACGAATTAAGGTTTCACATCCTAAACCCTTTGAATCATATGAACACCAAATATTGCAAAAACTTATATTAAATTAATCCCAATAAACCCATTCAAGATGTGAACCTATTTTAATACTTGTAAATTTTTAATGCTTTGAATTGGAATCATGATATCTTCCTGAAAATTAATTCACATCGTGTAATCAATTAAATATGAGATTGTGTCTAGTAGGTAGTGAACAATCTAGGTTCAAAAAACATACTCAAACAAGATCTAATTCCCCCAGAACAAAAAAACACTCTTAAAAATTAATATGGATAAATTTTTAGTAAGGCGTCACAACCACAACACCATGATACTTTTTATCCCCAGGAAGTAATGTGGATGAAGGTTTTTCTAGACTGAGGTGAGACCACTGGTCCCTAACTAATGCTTTATGCTCCAAATATTCGTGTGAATCTGATCCATGTCAGCATAACAATCTCACCAATGGGATAAAATTACCATTAAATAGTTTTACCTGATAATCAACAATCTCCAATGGATATTCTACATCTAAAATGTCTGGATCTAACTCAATATCTTCCCAACTGAGAACATGAGAGGTATCAGAATTGTACTTACTGAGTTTAGATATATGGAAAAAACAAGAATACCTATAAAAATAGGCACTAATTGAAACTGATATTCATCCTTTACAAGTTTCATTGTTATGTCAAACATACCAACATATCTAAGCGCTATATTTACATATTTCCTAATATAATAGTTACCCAACAAAGGAGTAATCCTTCAAAAAATATCCATCCACAATAAAAAAAATAAAGGAATACATTTAAAATCTACATATGGTTTCTAATAACTATGATCCATAACCAAACACTAAAATATTTCCTTAATTCTCACTATTATTTCATAAATTGGGCTCAATTTAATGAGATGGGCCTCCCCCGCATATTCCAAACAAAGAGGTAACCTGCATGATAAACTATAACAATACTCTATGGGATCCATTCTGATAAATGATTGACAAAAGTTATTATAATAAAATTAGACCTGTCTTAGAAGGATATCACATGATCCACTAAAATCCAATAAATAAGCATAGAGAAAATCCTCAAAGAACAGAATTTCAGGCTATGTTAGACCATATTTATATGGATAACAAGCTATGCACAACTGAACCAGAGTCCCCATTTTACCTTAGAGACTATTCTTGAACAAGTAGGTAATCCTTAGATCCCTATCCAAGAATATATAAGGGTTAACCCTATGTAACCTCATGTTCACCTATACATATAACTAAACTAAATCTTTAACATTAGTGGTGTCCCTGATCAGAATAAAATGGGATGATTTCATCAACAGATCAATCATCATGTAGATAGTGTTTTTCCATCATGGATTCGATGGTAATATAATAAAAAATTCCATGGAAACATCATCCCATTTCAAAAAAATAATCATAAAATGGTGGAGAAAACCATAATTTTTAAGATGATATACCATTATTTTCTATAAGGTGTAACAATGGGACACAAAATTAACAATGTTGTGCTTCATGCATAACCACTAGAAAAGAGATGATAATAATAGAAAAATAATCCAAACCATACCTAAAAAACCTCTTGAGATTCTTAAATAAACTAAGTGAAGATCCCCATAAGTTTACACTCTTCCTTCAATTCAAAAAAGAATGTGATGAATCCTTCCAAATGATAGTGTCTGGAAAAACATTCCCCTTCCACATGGTGTAGAAGAAGATGAATTCAAATTTCTAATGGAATTTCACTAATTTCCTCTCATTGAGATTCAAGTATTTCAGAGAAAAGATATTCCTCATACTCTTATGGTCAGAAAAGTTTGTGAAAATCTCCCTAAAGAGGTTGTACATCCAATATTTATGTTCATACATATCTTTGGAGAGCTCAAAATCATGAGTGTCTTAATTCATATGATGTGTCAAAATTTAAAAAGATATATAGGGTACAATATGATAATCCTACATAAGCATGAAAACCATACCAGTAGTTGAATCATCATGGGATACCAAATACCACTTACTGTGCCTAAGATATATTAGAATAGGATCCTATGTCAAAAGATATTTAGAATCATCAAATGATGTATGGAATATTTCTTTGTCTCAAATTAAATTCACCCCCTTCATGGTAAGAGAAGTCAGCAGTGATTATTTCTTTAATAAATCCTTAATGAACTACCAATAGTATCCAAAAGACCATAGATAGTCTAAATATCGATGGAATACCATGGCACCTCCCATTACAAGAAACAATTCACCTTCCTAGGACAAAATGATAAGCCACATTTAGAAATCATGTTCCCTGTGAAATTTATTTCTTGTATCCAGAAATTTATTTTCAAAATATTTCCTTAAAGACAATAGTTCATCATGATTCCCAAAAGAATATTTAAATAGTGCACAAGCTCACGCTTAGATCGTGATAACACCACACTATCATACATGAATATAATGAAAAATTATTTGAGATACTGATGGAATACCTAGTTCATCAAATCCATAAAACTAACAGAGAATTAGTTATAAAAGAAGTATCAAAATATATTCCTAATGGCCATACATGCTCCTAAATCCATTATTAGATTATGAAAATCTCTATCCATGAGTTCATGATAACACAAAAAAGTAACGATCTATTAAAACTACATCACCCCATTCAATTAATCATAAAAATTGTAAACATGGGGAATTTATACTTGTTATTAATCATCATAGGGTTTAAGATCTGATAGTTGACACACAATCAAAGTGAACCATAAATATTGTTGGAAATTAACAGCATGGTTTTCAAAGGATAAATAGCTGAGTAAACAAAACCATTCACAATTAAATAATATTACTTAATCTTTAGATCTTTTATATCCACTAGTTCCATATGATGAGAGGGCATCAAGATCAGATATGTACCCAAAAAAATATAAGTTATATACTCCACCTTCCACTTTGGAGGAAGAATAGATAATTCATCTCATAAGATTCTAGGGAAATCTAGAACAACCAAGGGAAGACTACAAATAAAAGAAATTTCATTTCGTTGAACCTCAACAATAAATAAAAAATTCTTCTGATCCATATGGAAAGGTCCTGGATTACCAAGCCATGGATCCCAATCTCATGGAAACACCATAAAAATACCATTGTAAACAAGGAATGATACACACTAACAATAAAAATAAACTCCAATATGATCTCTGAAAAACAATCGATCATGGTTTTGATATCAAATAGATCTATATTGAGATTGTGTAAATACATAATAAATTTAGGTTAGCTATCAATAGTGAATAATAAGGACATTAGAACCCTTACACATTCTGTTTTCTAATAGGTTTTGTTAACTCCTGAACAAAGGAAATGAGATATGTTGGATGTTTAAGAATATTAACAAAACAAACATATATTATTGGAAGGTAGAACAAAAAAAGAAGCTTCTATATGGGATGAATCCAAGATGGTACATCTTACTATTCCTAGAAATTTGTCAAACTCCACTAGAATCTTATCCAGTGCATGATGGTACTTTAATCCTAAGGCACGTGGTTAGAACCCTCTAGACCATGAATCCCTTAACATAACCAAAGGTGTCCTTTGGGTCCCTCAAAAGTAGCACTTTTGGAAAATAGGTCTATACCCACGGTTTTGAAACAAACCGTGGGTATAGTTAACCCCTATACCCACAGGTTTCCAAAACAGTGGGTATAGGGATAGTATGTGAACCTATACCCACGGTTGTGCCAAAAACCATGGGTATTGTTTTATTTTAAGACCTATACCCACTGTTTTCTCGAAGACCATGGGTATAGGGTATTTTCCGAAGACCTATACTGGCGGTTCTTCAAAACCGTAGGTATTACAGTTTTTTTGAAGACCTATACCAACGGTTCTGCAGAATCGTGGGTATAGCTTTCCCGCATTATGGTGGGGAAAACATTTGGTGGGAAGATATTTTTTCACGGAACATATTAATATATATATACATAGATGAATATATATATATGAAATAACAATGTTAGCTTGGTTGGTACCTTAGTGAAAAGCAGCGTTGAGGCACATTGTGAGACCACAGTTCGAATTTTTGTGGCTGCACTTTTTTAATTTAAATACCCCCATTATATTAATATATATAAGCTGATATATGTATTTATAACAAATCATGTTAACAAATCGGTTGGTCCGTCGGGGTGCGTAGGCGCGAGGCGCAGCCGGAGGTTTGGGTTCAAAACCCCGTAGCCGCGCTTTTGGAATTTAAAAACCCGACGTCAATTATATTAATATATATAAGAAGATTAATGAATAAATAGCAAATAAAAATTATTGATTGGTTGGTCCGATGGTGGTGCGTGGCAGTGAGGAACAATGAGAGGCTCAGTTTCAAACCCCTCTTAGCACATGTTTTTTGAATTAAATACCCCACTCTTTGAAAATCGTGGTGTCTGTTGTGTGCCACACTGGCACAACGGTGTGACACATTTGACACCCCATATACCCACGGTTCTTCAAAACCATGTGTATAGGATGATACCCCAATACCTATGCCTTTCCAACCCACAGTTCCCAAAACCGTGGGTATAGGCTATACCCACGGTTTTGGGGGCTATACCCATGGTTTTGAACTGTGGGTATAGGTCGTTTTTTCTGTAGTGTAGGCCATATCGAGATGTTGGTATAGACTGAAAGAATCACTATAAATGTTCATAGTTGTAGTAACCATTGAAAATATCGGTAGGTATGGAAAAATAACACATGTTGTGCCCAAACATACCACACTAATTAAAATTCATGGGAACAATACTGGATATAATATAAGTTGAAGTAGAGGCCCAATGCTAAGAAATACATCCACTACTCTTATGATGCTCATTCCAGTTCCCCTTGTTTTCATGCATTCCACAGATGCTTCCACTACGTATAAGAGACAGGGAAGAAAGGAAAATCATTTACATAATGTCCATTTCATCCATTATAGCCATATATATCATCTCTGCATATCTAAAATGTTTTAAAATGAAAACTTTTGATCTAATATCTAGTCACAAAACATAAATATACTTTTAATATTTCAACTACTTATTTTTCACTACCTCTAGAGAAAAAACCATATTTTCAAATCAATTGGTGTATACAGAGACCAAATCCTCTCCCTAATATAAAGAGAGAAACTCCAAAGGCTTCCCCACCATCAGAGACACTGGATAAATCTATTGGAAGAAGGGGTTATTGAAACCCTTCCAATGAAATCCCACATACCTATTTTGTTATAGCATATAATCCCACAATTTCTTGTGGGGAGACTCATTCATAAATAATGAAATGTTTACCTTAACATTCTCATATGTGTCCGGGATGATGAAAACATGATCAATTTCTCTTCCTAGCACTCCTTTTCTTTAGGATCATTCATAAACATAAAGGATGGATAATTGTCACACACAAACTCCCAATATTGGTCCCTTTATTCTCCTTCTCCTGGATATACCACAACCATTATATTTGGGAATTATAATAAATTTTTTTTCTTGATATAATGTTATCAGAAAAGATATTGAATAATAGTCTATTCCCAAGACAAACTTCCTTGACGACCATTCGATGCATCTTCTTGTGGATCCCATGGGATATGTATCAGAGGCATACTATTGTACCCTAAAAACAAAATAACAATCATAAAAATGAATAATCATAGTTCAAAATAGGAAAACATAAGAGGAAATTGAGGTTATGTTCAAAACTAAACACCTGAGACACACAACCGAACATTCTATGGTAACTTGATTCCAATCATAGAAAGATCTGGTCAGTAAGTAACTGAAACAATGCTCTAATGTTATGAAAATATTATCTCTAATATACCAACTTTCCCATGAGTGAGAAAACCCATTCTTTATTACTAAATTATAATCAACAGACCATGGATACCCTAAAACCTAGACCCTAAAATGATCAACCACTTACCTAAAGGACGTTCTCGATCCCCACGAGATGGAGAGTTGCACCCCGACATAAAAAAACCATTGAGATTGATTTATCCAAACCGAAATTAGATGAAATGAAATTCATATATATGAAGAATGAAAATAGATAGGAGACAAGATTAAATATATTCCACAACTAAAAGTAAAAAGAAAAAATAATACAACTAAAAAGAATCCAAACAAACTCCAAGGTATGAGTCCAACAACAAATGACAAAAACCATATTGAAAAATAACTACTCTAGGTGATAAGAATATGATGTCCCACATTCTCAACACATGATACCAAAGACTAGTTCACTAAAATTTCCCCACCCCATTACAATACCAAGCCATTCCTTTTATCAAAAGACATAACTAGTTCTACACACCATCTAAGGGGGGTGTAGTGTTTGAGCTGAATATGTTTACTAGGATCCCACTCATGTTTTATTTAACATGTCTCTATAGAAAAATATGAACATGCCCAACATTAAATAAAATAAGGTGAGATAATACTTTAAACTATTTTTTTATCAAAATCATTGGAAAAAATATCCCATTTTTTATAGTAAAAGAGTTTCAAAGTAAATCACAAGTATGAAAAATGATAGTCAAATTCAAATAGTAAAAACCTAAGAATATTTAAAGTACACCAAAGATTAGTATATGTCAATAATTCTAGAACACTCATACCAAACATATAACATCATTCACATCAAACCCATTGTTATATGTATCAAATCTTCAGTGCAGAGTAACACCCACGAAAATGAACCTCCCAATAGTGTATAATATGTCCCTAGGACACATAGCCTATATAAAAGAGGAAAACCTCATGAGTAAACCCCCCGATAGTAGAAAAGGATGTGGACTATTGCTAAACCTTCCACCTAAGTACCCAAGTATCCCCATGGGCTATACATTCCAAATAATTTCATGAAAACCATAATTTGTAAACCATTTCATTAATACATTTCCAAATTATTTTAAAATACATTACATTTTACTAAAATTGGGGAAACCTGAATTTTCCCAACATCCTATTTAAAGACACAAAAATCAATAAATCATTAAAATTAATTTAGAAAACTGTTTATAATTAAATAATATTCAATTTTCATCTATAAAAGGAGAGAGATAGAACCACCTACATCAAAATCAGGTCGCCCACACCAATAATGGTATCCACCAACACCGAAATGAATGAAAAGACAACAATAGAGTCCATAGAACCAATTACCCTGTAATTGAGTAAAATCTAAAAAAATTAAAATTGATAGAATATGTCACAATATTCCTTATTGGACACAAAATCACCTCACTAAAACCTACAGGGGTCTAACCCTTAGAATTTGATCACACAATAGATTTAAAATAATCACATGAGAATCAATACACCATTAATATATTCTAAAAACATATTTTGATTCCACAGTCATGACCAATATAAATGAAGAAGTAGAAAGGTCAATTACTCAGAGAGACACAACACAACCTCAATGGAGATCAAGTGACAAATGATGCGATCCAGAAGGATAATAGAAACCCAAAATCACTTGACATTGCTATAGGGTAAGAGGAGGAGGGCTATGAACAAAAATAATATAAATTTGTTACATGTACAAAACATAAAACCTATAGACCACACACAATTCATGATTTGAAATGAGGTTTCACATCATGAATCCTTCGACTCGCATGTACACCAATAAAGACATCTACTTAGGATAAATAAATCCAAATTGACCTAGTAATGATGTGAACATGTTTCATATCGTTTTAATTGTTCACTCTATGAACCCAACTCTTTGAATCTAATCTGTAATGGATAAACATCATGTAACTAGATCACAATATGAATATATAAAACACGAAGTTAATAATTGTTGTTTTGTAATAAAAATACCTAAACTAATTCCAACACCCTCAAAATCCAAAAACACACTCTTAAACATTAAAATAAATGAACCTTTTTACGGGGAAGTTATATCAAATATTAGAACTAATAAAATATACATTTATTAGTCATTAAATTTTTATTTACAATAAACAATAATTATTTTGAATTCTTTCTAATATAACCTCAGGCACACAACTGCTTGACCTAATTCTAAATCCTTCATGGAAGATGACCCTTACATATCAAGGAATGAAATATTTTGGAATAATAGAGTGAAAAATAACCAATATTATTTAAATTTTAACTTTTTTTAATGATTTATAAACACATAATGTTCTAATTGATTAATTTTTAATGTCTATTTAAAATCCTCCCACATCGATTGTAGTTTTAGTTTTTTTTAATTTCCATTACATTTGTTTTTGCTTATCGATTATCAGAATACTGATTGTAGACACAGACACACATATATTGATTACATATTCTCCTATAAATTTAGTATTTATCACTAAATAAACAATTTGGATTTTTTAGAACCTTAGATGAATATTAATGGTCGGCTAACATTCAATTTCAAAATTCAAAATTACATTTTCTGAATGAGGGTATGAGCTATTAGGAACCACATTATAGAACATGGAAGATGTGCCTTTTCCAGATCCCTACACCACCATATTCTTTCTCTAAAAAACCTTGTAATCACTAGTTAACCACTCGATCCCATCACCACCTATCCCAATGAACATAGAACCACCACACTCTTGTCGACCACACTAGAAAAATAATTGGAGGATATGATTTTATATATATATATATCTAATTGTATATTTATACAATCATATGATATAAGTTTTTTTATGAATCTATTTAATATAAGTGTATATTCAATATACATTTCATAAAAAATATCTATATATATATATATCCCATGAATGGTGTTATTATCAGTTAAAATCACTTATAATAATTTTAATGGATTTTGTTGAAAATGGTCAATGAATTAACCCCACATTATGAAACACATATGATGTGTGGAGCCTCAATATTTTCCTATATAAGAAGAGAATGTCCAATTTCATTTGATGTGGAGAATTTTTTCTTCCTCCGAAACTTCTGGTCATCTTTTAATGAGAATGTGATGAACCCCTTCATCATTCAGGTATCATCATGATAGGATCATGGATCCATTGGTCAGTGTTCCCCCCTAATAGGTAGTGTTATATTATTCTATGTGTCATGATCATTATCAATAGTTATCCTTTAAACTAGAAGAAAAATTCTTTTACTATCATCATTTTCTAGGTACTATAATTTAATGTTTTATTTTTGTTTTTATTCTTGAAGATAGATCTTTCTTGCGTTTTGTGTTTAATTTCATATCATATGCTCATATGATGATCATATGAATCAGAGAAGTCATATTAGAGGGTAGTATTCTTTGAATAATCAACAAGTTTATTATTTTATGAAAAAAAATTTAATTATAAAATTATATATTTAATCAATTAAATAAATATGAAAATTTATAATTATTAATCATGTAAAAAAATTATTAAATTATTTATGCTATTCTTATTAATAATTTTTTTTAAAAATCATAATAACATTAATAATATAAGCTTAATAAAATTTATGGTATTAATCTTTTTCAAATATGAAAAGTCCATGTTTATTACTCTTATTTATGAATAAAAATAAATTTATTATTTTAATCTAGAGAATTAAATAATGAATTGAATTATATTATTAATAAATTGTTCATAAATAATAAAAAAGGTGTTTTGGAATATCTATAAAACATTATAGAAGTGTTTTCTAAAATATTTAACTAAAAAATGTTTATGGTTAATTGATAAATATTTTTTGAAATTCCCATTTGAAAAATAAAATATAAAGATTTATGATATAAAAATAAATAGTTTAGTTGGAATCATAAAAGTTGATTTATAGTGTTTTTAGAAATTATAATATATATGATATTTTGATTATATAAATTTTATTATATAATGTACATTGAATTATAAAATTGTTATAATTGATGAAATATAATATAAAATTTATTTAATATAAAATATTAAGAGATTCACATTGAAATGATTATAAAATATTTTTATTCATTTTTTTATAAAATTTTTATAATTAAAATTTATTTACAAATAGTTCATAACCTTCATATGACGTGTAAAATAAATAAATTTTTAATCTATTTATTATATTTACTTGATAATTATGTTTTGTTATTAGTTAATGAAAATGAATATTATTTATGCCTATTTATATGATAAATTATTTATAGAAAAGAGTGTTGAATATCATTCTAGGTTAGATATCATAATGTTTTGTTTTCATCTCAGTTGACCTTAGTTTTAATTAGGTTTATGATCTAATGAATAGTTTTTGGGCGTAGTTTGTGCATTTCAGTTGTTAGAGTGTTCATGAAATAAATTCCCTATTGATATTAGCATCTCAGTTTAGGACATAGGTCTTGACCACCTACTCTCTCATAGGGTTTCCCTGTATAGAAATGTCAATGGAGTTGGTTATCTATCACTCCTAACATACTCATATGGAGTTTCTCAATATTATATAAATCTAGGATTTTAAATGAATTGTTTATTTACCTTATTCATATGTTTCATTTGGATATTATTGAGTATAATTGGCATCATTTTTTGGGAAATTAACATAGACTAGTGGGTTGTGTAAATATTCCAACATTTTTGTGTTGTAACAGATTAATTTGGTGGTTGGAATATGGATTACAAAACTAATATATTAGAAGCACGAATACAAAAAAATGAAAGAAATGATGAAAATTAAAATTATCATATATGATATAATAGTTCAATATTCAGTATACTAAATTGAGAGGACTAAAAACCCCTCAAATAAAAAGTTTGAGATTCCTTCCAAAGAAACAGTTATTAGTACCTAAGTCATCTAAATGGGTACATTAATGTTTATGTTGGGTGACCATGTATTATCGTGTGTCCTAAATGAAAAAAATGAGGGACTGTATATTTTATTTTTGGAAAGTAATGTTCCAACATTAGGTAAACAAATATTTTTTAGTTATCATGTTTTTCAAATTTATATCTTGTTACAGTAACAGGGAAGCCAAAACAGTAAGGATACCATAAGAATAGAGTTTATTACATCCAAATGATGCATTTTTATAATTGGTTATATTATCAAATATATAAGAATCACAAATGTTGTGATTGGTATGATTACCCACCTAATCAAATAATTTGTTAGATAAACTACCAAATGGACTCATTGCACAGTGAAATAAGGATCTTGGCTTACTAAATAGATTTGATGTATAAGGTCATCATTTTATGTGGGAAAATGTTTATTTTAAGTCCTTATTGAAATGTTATATTACATAAAAATAAAATACTAATATATCATCATTATAGAATATTTTATACTCCACACTAATAATATTGAGATAATTAATAGGTATGACCTATAATATAGCCAATGAATGGTATATAGTATTGGGAAGTCTTGTCGAGGAGAAATATCTAGATTACACAAATGTGAATATTATCAAAATAAATTTATCCATCATTGGATTATGAGTATTAGATATCAAGTATTCATAAAATATATTTGTTCAACAAACATATGAGGTAATTGATGTGGAGTGATATAGATCTTCATGTCAATAATGGAGAAAAACATGATGCGTTAAAGTTTTTATCTTATGCTAGGATTTTACCTAGTTCATTGAACTATGAATTCAAGAACTATTATTATGTCCTATTACATAAAAAATAATTTTATTTCTTTTTCTTGTTTAAACAATATGGGTTATTCATTCATTTTTAAGAACAAGAGTTATTAAATATATTATAATGAAATGTTGTATTGAATTGTTAGTACAATTAATAGTTTAAATATTGTTTTTATGGAAAATCCTATTTATAACTTTCAAAAAAAAAAAGAAAATTCATGTTTAGAATAATCCCACATACCCTTGGGATTATTTCCTAGGACCCATAAACCCGAAGAACAATCAAAGACTCTATAGAGATGTATTTTTGGAATTATTTGATTATCAATCATTTTATACCAGGAAGCATTTTTTATTGGGTAAAATAAAAAATTCAAGTTTTTAGGACAAAATGTGAGAGGGATAATGGAATATTAGATCTTATACATATTGACGTAGGTTGTCTAGTGATTATACAAGAAAATGGTGGTTACTAGTAATTCCTGATTTTTTCCACTGAATTTAGAAAGTATGGGTATGCATTAATAATGAAATAGAAGTATGAATCATTTGAAATTTTTAAATAGTTTCACAATGAAGTAATGATTTAATTGGTAAATGTTTTAATGTACTCTGATCAGATCAAGTTTGTGAACCTTAGATCCTAGAATTTATATCACATCTGAGTGGTTTCCAAATTATTTTGAAACTCACTCTTCCCTAAACACCAAAATGTATTGGTGTTTCTAAAAGTTGGAATCATACCTTGTTAGACACGATGGTGTCGATAATTTGTTGATGTGACCATCCTATCTTGTTTTGGGGTTATTCTCTAGAAACATCTACATAGTTACTTAAAAATGTTCTATTTAAAGTAGTTATAATGACACCATATATAATATTTAATTGGAAATTACCCATAATGTCTTTTACAAGGATTTATGGTTTTGAATCATTTGTATGATGACTAGAGTCCGAATTACTTGACCCAAAGTTTGATAAAATTTTCTTTGTTGTTTAGACCGAAGCGACTAGTAGATATTACATTTATAACACTAATAAAAACATATTTGTGACCTAACATGCTATTTTATTTTAGGAACAATATATACGTTTAGGAGTTAGGAGGAGTGGATGTTATTAATGTTCAAGACCAAAAAATGGATGTTTTCATGAGGTGCAAGTTGAGCCGATTCCATAATGTTTTGCGGAAGAAGAACCAATTTGTGTTATAGGAGAACCTAAAAGATAGAAAAGAACTCATAGGATAGCTAGGATATATTAACTTATTTAGGAAAATGATGATGAAATATTTCTCTTAATATATGAACCTACTTCATTCCCATATGCTATTTGAAGATTGGATTATGAGAAATGGTTAAAATCCCGGGATTCTAAGATGGAATCCATATATTAAAACCGGGTTTTTATCTTGGTATATGCACCAAGAGGGTATATATCTATAGGAAAAAAGTGGGTTTTAGTCAATAAATCTGAAATTTAGTGTATAATGTCAACATATAAAGAACAAATGGTGGATCTTGTTACAAAAAAATCATTATTCTGAATTTGAAGTGACATTTTCACATATTGTGATGTAAATAGTAATTAAAATTATTCTAAGAATAATAGTTCATTATGATTATGAGATCTTATAAATAGATTTCAAAAATACCTTCCCAAATAGGAATTTATATGAGGAAACATATATGATACAACTAAATGGTTCTAAAGTTCCAATTTAGAATGTTAATGATTGAAAGTTTAAATAGTATATTTATAGACATAAGCAAGAATCTCGTATTAGGAATATACAGTTTAATGGGGCAATAAAATATTTTGGTATCATTAAAAAATGGATTATTACTATGTATACTATATATTTAGTGGGATAAGAGTAGTGTTTTTAATTGTATATGTTGATGAAATACTACACATTAGATGTGACGTACCAACACATCACTCTATGAATATATGGCTTGATAAATTTTTCCCAATGAAATATATGTGTGAATAAACTTATATAATTGTTATGAATATCAATTGTAAATATATAAGATGTTAATTGGATTGATTATGAAAATATATATTGGTAATGAGCTAAATTGGCTTAGCATAGTGAACTCAAAAATGGTCTTTAACAGCATTTCAAGATATAAATTATATGAATATTTAGGATCCTTCTAAAGAGTTAATTATTATGAATAGGATTCTATATATAGGTTTCATTGGATATATCATGCATTCCATGTTATGTAATTGACAAGATATCTCATGTGGAATCATTATAATGGGTAGATACAAATCCAATCCTCTCTATAGTAAAAATATTTCTGAGAAGAAAAAAATTAAGAACATGAAAATGTTTAAGAATATTTTCTTACTATTTGTAGGAGAGGATGAGCTCTATATAAATGTTTACATAGGAAATAGTTTCTAATATCTTAAATTTGATAAGAAATCACATTCAGTATTTTCTTTCTTTCAAATAGTGGATCAGTTGGTTGGAATAGTTGCAAACAATCCCACAAAATGGACATGAAAATATAAGAACAATAAATGAATTATGAAATGATAAATATCCAATCAATGTAATAAATTTGAGTTATCTTGTACTAATGATCACCATGAAATATAATGGGTTTTGATGATATTTGAAGGTTAACAGTCATAGATTTTTGTATCCATTTAAAATGGAAGTATATTATTTATTTAAGTGTATATTCTTGAGTTAATTAGTAGAAACTCATGATATGGACTGATCTACTAAATTATATCTCATGGAATGTCATATGGTCATGGATATAGTTAAGGGTGTATGCTTGTAATAATTCTTCTTAGATAAGGTTTGTGAGATTCCTATCAAGGAAACCTTCATTCCTTGACACCCTACTTACGCACGCCACTATATGAACTTAAATAACTTGAGGTGCGTGGGTATTTTTCCAATCATGTTGTCAGTTTGAGTGAAACTAACATGGGATTTTTCAACTTGTAAGACAAGAAAATACATAAGGTCCTTGATTTAATTAGACTTAAGAAATATTAGTCTAATCTTATTTTTTCACATAGTATGCGTTTAAATACATGGATAAATGACTTGTGTTGTCCTTATTAGATAGATGAATGGCATGTGATGTATTCTTCAACACAGAATGTCTTTTTCAAAGAATCAAGAAAATTATGAGATCTTATACTGGATACAAATGTTTCATATTTATTGGTTGATCTATGTCTTGGAAAAATGGAGTGTAAAATATACAAATGATATATATGATACATATTGTGGTGGAAAATTCTGTACATAGATATGATTATGTTTGATGGTGATCACACCAGAACCCTTAGTAGCTTCAACAACACTGTTGTTTTTTGGGAATACTCTCTTTGATAACATCTATAAAATAGAGATATGAAATTATATTTCAATGATTCATAAGGTCATAGGGTCACACGATTAGGCCCTTGGATGAGGGTAAATTTTTTGACATAGTTTTTTTTCAAAATAAAGGGATTTTTATGAAAAATAGCATCAAAACGTTTTTTGATGGATACACAAAGAGTTGTGAAGTTGTGCATAATGTACAAATGAGATTTTAGTTAAATTGTGTGATTATAGGATGCGAACTGAGATATAAATTTATTTAATATAATATGTATATATATGTTTATTTATAAACAAGAATATGATTCATGTGATTTTATGCTGATACAAAATATAAATTTGATAATATATATATATATGATATGTATTTATTTCCCTGGAACAATTTTATTTAATGTTACAAATCATTATTTATGTTTATATATATATATATATATATATTAATTCATTAAAAATGTTCAATGAATTTACCAAGCACTATCAAAAGAATATGATGCATAGAGACTCAGGGACTACTTATATTAGTGGATTGCTTCCTCTTCTATTGGGTTTGGTGAATTATCTCTTCCTACCATATTTTTATTCTTCTTCATTGAAAAAGGAACTAAAACACCATCAATATTCAGGTATTCTCATTATACGATCATGTATCCATTAGATATTTCCCCCATGTAGGAAGGGGGAATTTTTTAACTATTTTGTGATATTTATCATGAATTAACCTTCCCGAAAAAAGATTAGTACTACTATTGTTTCTATTTTCTAGGTAACCTATTTTATAGTTTTATTTCTGCGTTGATTCTTGAATGTATATTTTCCTGTTTTTTGGTTTTCATTGTACTTGATATGGACATATAAAGCTCATTTGAAACCCATAATAAACATGAATAATGGATAACCACTAAAACCACTTATCAGAGAACCACCATTAGGTAAAAACCAACAACTAATACAACACCGAAGAAAAATAAAGGAAACTCCTCCAAGAACCTTCACCAAGAAAACCTAACCAACACTATCCCAAGACAACCATTTTTACATGAAAAACTAGAATATGGAAATTCACACATATATAACAATAATAAAAATAAAAACTAAACAAACCTTATGAAAAATACCTAAACTAGTAATTACTAATCAAATAAAAAAGAGGGTAAACTTCAATTCATAGTGACACACCAGAAGCTACACTAAAATTATTCCAATTACAAAAATCCAAGTAACCTCAAACACCATTACATTATACAAAAAATTTCGTCTACTTTACTAGGTCAAGAGGATAGAGGATTGGTTAGGGAGAGTGGCCACTCTAGTGAGAAAAGAATAAAATATAACAACCAAATATATAAAATATATACATACATAATAAAAAAATACAAATTAAATGGAGAAAAATAAAAAACAAAAACCCCCACCAGTAAAATCCAAAACCACAATGACACCATAAAACCAGTCTGGGATGTGGTCTCAATTGATTTATCAGGTGATAAGAGTAGACTTAGGTAGAAAGTGAGTCAAAAAATGTGAGTATTAATAAAACAAAATGAAAATAAATGGGTATTGAAAAAAAATAAAAAAATATTGAAAACTATGTAAAACAAGATGAAGAGGTGTGGGCATGCATGAAGAAAGATAAACTAAGCATTGAAGTAAATGATTCATTGTGGAAGAGGGTGATACTCCACTATAAAGAAAACCCTATCCCATAATGAGAGCTAATCACTAATGTAGAAGGTATCTATTGAGTTCCACTAATGAATGATTATATAAATATAAATTATTTATATAAATATATGTATATTTTAAAATATAATGGGAAGTCCTATCATTGATATTTTTGATAACTTAAATGATTTTTATTATTTTTTGATATAATAAAATAGTCACAAAATTAGGATTCATATTGAAGCTATCAACAATAAATGATGAATTCTTTTATTGAAATTCATCTTACGAGTACATAAAATACTTTTTTTAAGGAATATTTTTTTCATGTATAATCCTAAGGAGTATAAAATATTCCTCTAATTTTATATTCATATTTTATATTTGAAAATATTCATATTTATTTTCGATATAATATAAGAGATAAAACATTCACTTAATACTATATCCAGGGATATTTACTATCAATGGGTTTATAATTGTTTTGACGTGATGTGTTTTTTTTTTAAAAATTAATTGGGAATAAAATAATAAATTGGATTATTTTTCTAAAATAAACTTGTATATATTAAAAATATAATTTATTTTAGGAATCATGTAGATACATTTTGTTCAATTATTTTGAGGTGAAATATCTTATTTTGTATTCATGTTTTGATTACCTACAATTGATAATAATGAACCATAGAAAAATAAAAAATTAATATTTACCTAATTTTATAACCAAGATATCATTAAAAAGGAACATAAACTAATGAAAAAATTTAATAAAATCAATTGAAAATATAAAAACAGATTTCGAGAAATATAAATTTTCATCAAAAATGAAACCTTTTATGGCACATTTTATAGGATTTAATAAACTAATCAATGAATCATTTAAAATATTCAATAATTATGAATGGAAATTTTAAAAAAGATATATAAGAGATATATTCAATGTTATTTACATAAATCGTTTTTAAAAAAAATATTTAATAAATATTAGTTGAATTTTCATCAAATAATTAGTGAAAAATAAAACTGAACAACCAAAAAAATTACAAAATAAAAATAATGAAATATTTGAATAATTATATTTAAATAATATATTAATTATGAAAAAATAAATTTTATGGAGAATCCAAATTTTAAAAATTGATTGATTACCTAAATTTAGAATATTTGTTATTGGGGAGAGGGAATATGATTACCATTGAACTGAATTGGGTTAATAATAATCAAATATTATTGATAGATTTATTACTTTATGTGTAGTTTTTTTAAATACGAATATAGTTGAACCAAATATCATGAATGTGAATCAAAAAATGGATTAATGAAATAATATTTCAAAATGTATGTGGATAATTTTAAAGAGTTTCTAAATTTTCAAAAGTACATGAAAATGACCATTCTCAAATCAGTTGTTTGTGTTTATGTTGTTGATATTCTAGATGAGTTTTTAAATATGAGTTAGAAGTATACATGATTTGTTATGAAATATATAGAACATAAAAATCCTAGTCTAAATTAGGGGAATATGTGTATACAAGTAGTGAATTGGATAACACTATGATTTATTGACATTATAGTATGAGTAAAACTTTAAAGATGATGTAGATCATATTTAGGAAATAAAAATAGTGGTTTAATATGAACTTCATAAACGTTTTAATCTATTTAAAAAGATAAAGAGTTGTCAAAATATGCTATTTTAAGCTAATTGTTCTTAATATACATCATTTTATACTTTACTGATGCTATGTAATTTTTTATGTTAGGAATATATGGATATAAAAACCTTAATGTATTAATTTTTTCTTAAAAGATATGTTACTTGAAGATAATGATCTTCCTTATCAAACATTTGATGATAAATAGATGTTTTGTTCAATGGGTATATCCATTGAAAGAATTCATGCCTATGAAAAAGACTATATATTGTTTCAAAAGTACCATGAAACATTTATAAATTCCCTATTTGTGTTGAGGATTTATATAAGGAAGATGGGTTATGTCCTTCATAATTCATATGGTACATTGCAACCATAAAAATATTTAAATGACTATATAGAAGTGAAGATACCTTAATAAAATTAACATTGGACACATATACAATAATATATGATTATAAACATTAACACCCAATAAACTCTCCTAAAAGGAAGAAAATGGATCCTGAGAATCCTAAATTCAGAAATGTGTCATGAATGAAACATTTTGTTCTTTCTAAATATGTCATAAACCCTTTTGGTTTAAAATATAACTCAAAATATATGTCTGGTAATATTGTAAACACATATCTTTTAATAATAGTTTTGTATGAAGACCATGTTTATCATATTTTCTATAGTTATGTCTGGACAAAAATAACCTAGCAATTTTATTGAAGGTTATTTGGAACCAATGATTGATATTAAAAACATTATATAGTATTTATGTGTTACATTATATAGTGCACATTGAAATGAAGTATTCACATTGATAGTAATGTTTTTTGGATAATAAAAAAATTAATTTATTACAGTATTTTTTTGGTAATAAAAGTAATGGATTGTTAGGGTAACCCATTTTTGAATATGTTACACACTCAATTCGGTTGTTAAATTTCATAGTTTAATTGTTTCTATGAAATCATAAATATTTACATAAATGGTATAAGTACTTATCTTGGATAACATCATTTTATAGGAATTATGAAGAAGGTATAACACTATCTCCATTAAGAGGCCAGGAAAATTTTTAGAAGGTAAAATATATTATCACCATTTTTGGTAAAACCTTTACAAAAGTCCTTATAAAACTATTTGAGAAAAAATATTTTTATTTTTGAATTTTCATATTGGAATTGTTTATACGTTTGACATTTTATTATTTTCATGATAGTATAAAAATATATTTCAGATAGATTAATTGTAACATTACTAGATGAACCTAAATAAATATGGAAGTAATACTATAATGTAAATGATTTATATGTGGACAAGGGGATATTTGGTGAATGTAAAAGGAAAAAGATGAAGTTTTCTTCATTAAATTACATACCCTCTTTCAATGTAAGGGGGATTTTAGTTTTTTAAAATCATTAATAGTGTATATTTTCTAATGGTGTGTTCATCAAAAATCAAAAATATTGTTTTGATTTATTGTTTTATGTTAATGGTCTTAAAATCACCCAAAAATTATGATTTGAAGAATTCTTTAATGTTTTTTAATTTAATTTTATTATGAAAAAAATTTCTGAAATAATTTAACCCAGACTTGATTCCTTTTCAATGAAATATATACTATAAAGTTATAAAATATTTATATTTTAAAATAATGGAAAAGTTAATTAATATCATATTATGTAAATTTGAGATATTCTTTTCACCATCATTCGTTTATATATTGATTCACCTAATTAGAGAGATCCAAAAATGTAGTCAAGTACATTATAGATGGATATACACCATTGAATGATATATTAATATTTTGATAGGGTATGTTAAAAATAAATTATGGACTTAATGTTTTTTTGTAGAGTGATATATTTTTGAAGAATACACTAAATTCTGTACCAACTACCTGTATAGTGTAGATGGTGATAACTTCAAAAAAACTCAACAGAGTAATAATATTTAGGGTGAATGAATTTTTGTAGGAGATGTTATCTCAATTACTATAATAGAGAATGAGTATGATAACCATAATGTTTTATATAACTGTATTGAGATTTCACCTTATGCTGAAACCCAACAAGTAATTACTAGGCATTTAAATCCATCAATATCTAAAATATGGATATCATATATACATAATCAATAATTTATAATATGGTTTCATGACAATATCTTTGAGGAGTTACCAAAAAATTTTAATTCAATTTATGAATAACATCAATGGATATCCCTAGGTCCATTTATACATGTATTATCTAATAATGGTTAATTAATTAACAGTTTTAAATTCAATATGTTAGAATAGGATAAAATAAGTATAATGAAAAATAATGGATATAATATTAGGTAGAAGGGATGAATCTATCAAATATTAATGATTTAAATTCAATTTATGAAAAAAATCATACTTTGGATTCATAAAAAGGGATATGGATTATAAAACATTCCATTTAATGAAATTAATATTCAAATGGTTAGATAACAATAGTGCAGTTGGAATCAATGAATTGGGCTATATTAAAGTTAAATTTTTTAGGGAAGGGTACAAGGATGTACTTTTCATAATAGAATCAATGAAAATACAATTAATTAGTTCCCTATATCCTGTAAACAGATTTTTTTTCTGCGAGGCTATTATAACTCCATGGTCAACTAAATATTCCATTAAGGGATACCCAGTCATTGTGAAGCCCAAATCATTTCAAAGTGGCCCCAATATAGAAGGTTCCTTGTATACAAAAGGGGATTATTAAGAAGGTATTTGGATAATTTATAGAGGGTAAAAATACCTTTATCCTATAAATAAATTATTAACTCAATGAAAATGTCAAATATCTTGGAATATTACTTTATATATAGTGTTATTTTATAGAATCCTTCCCTGTAAGCCATTTATAAATTCCCTAATACAGCCATCAACATGACCTCGGACATGCGCCACCAAAATATAGAGGTTGTAGTCTATCAGTGAGGGCTATGTTTTGTTTGTGGGAAGTCTATTCCCTCATTTTTTGATTGTAACATAGTGGATAATAAATAACATATGAAAAATAAATATAATAAACATGTCGTAAAAGAAAATTAATAATGAATCATCCAAGATTAATAAAAAATGGATCGAGAATAATAAATAGATAAAAATGTTGATGATGATAATTTATATATATAAATTGATTGCAAGGGGAAACAAGGAATTAAATAATATACCACTTTATATAAAAATAAATACAAATGACTGAAATAATATACCATTAGATTATTGAACATAGGATTGGTCCCTTTATCCTTCACTCCATCATTGGAATCAAGATCAATCACCAAAAGAGACACACTTCCATTTATCAATACCACCCACCATAATGAATTCTTAGGTACTAAGGGAGGCCCAATAAGGGTGTGAGATATACTCAGTAGGCCACCACTAAATGTTTCTAGATCAATCCTGTATCTATATATAAAATTAGAAGTGTTCCAATAAATAATAAATACTAGGCTGGAAATAAATAAAAACATCATCCACAGATTTAAAATGGATACCCAAATGATACTAGGTTATTCAACCTTAGACAAATGTCTCTAAACTGAAGTTAATTACACATGCATAAAAACGGGCACAATGGGATTCTATAAATAATATATCAAGATATGGATCATGTCAAACCTTGTGTTTTGGGGTTGGAAGACTCATCCTTTCATTATGAAATATAATATTCATGGACTTATAAAAAGGAATATATTTATTTTAATTAAGGAAAAACCCAACCCAACTAAGGTGAACCATATTATAGAACCCAATTATTCCACTATAAGTGAAATAAATATTCAGGGTCGTAGGATTCCTTCCTAGGGTATCCATATTGGGAATACCATGTTTATGCACCGAATGGATTAAATCATCCTTCCAAGATCGTCCTTGGTATCTCATGTAGGGGACTAAGTATCACTCATGACTTGGTATAACCATATATCCACCAAGGCCACCCATAGTGGTCTCTCCTAGGGAACTGGTGTAACTCACATGGAGGAAAGAAAAATGCCTGGTGAGCCCATTCCCGGTCTAACTAGTATCAATCATGGATTATACACAGTCCATATACCAAATCTAATTTCAAATAACGATCATCCCATCCAAGGGATCCAATAAGGGTCAAAGTATCACCCTTAGTTTTGGTAAGAGGTGAAGTATTTTGTATAAAAATTCAATTCATTCAATGAGGCAATGATCCTATCTCATTTTAATCAAGTTTTTCAAGACAATTTATTAAGAAATTGAAGTATCGAAATAATTATCGGGACTAACTTAGGGCCTACCATTCCTATTACCTCAATTTTTAATTCAAAAACATTTATTACATGAAAAAAAACCTCTCAGGGATGTTTAAAATTTTTATAGTAGTTGGTGGATAGACAATCAATGATGGGATCTCCCAAAGGGGTCCCTTATCTTAAGGATATCGAGCTAGTAACTGATTTACTACTAGATATGATCATATTAATCTTGAAAATAACCTTTAATTTATATTTTTTTTAAATATTTGTCATGTGTTGCTAGATAATTAGGGTGTATTGTACATGACACATGATATAAAATTGATGTAACTTGAATAAAAATAAAGGCCACCGAACATAGGTTCGTAGCACACTCTTTATATAGTTTAGACCTTTGAATTAAGCTAGAACTAGAAATATCAGAAGAATCATTAAATTCAATAAGAATAATTGAAATTATATCACCCCAAAATTATGAAAAATGGGTGAAGATATACTAGAAATAAATTAAAGAGAAGTTTAATGATTACTGAGAGGAGTCAAATACATTGAACAATACAGGAAATAGAGATATGGTCACACCTAGAGAAAAAACCATTGGAGGAGGAGAATAGAGCTCTCTAGGTGTGCAGTCTTGTTGAAAAAAGTGGAAGAAGAAGGAATGTGGTATTAAAACCTTTAAGGGGAAAAATAGTCATTTCCCCATTATTTTTGGGCTATACAGATTAGATTCACTGTTGGACAAACAATGCCCCAACCATTGACCCCACATTATTTATGGGGACTCCTCACACCATATAGGCACAAAATTTAACTAACCATGACAAATCCATGGAAAAAAGATTTGTCATGGATGTATTAAACTTCAAACGGTCACGATAACCTCATAGTATTATTTTAAAAAAACCACATGGATCAATTTTCCTGCCAATTTTCGGAAACTCCAGGCTCTGAAAGTGCCCTAGATTCTCCCAAACCATATCTTAGCCTCTAGATCCAACTTTTGTAATAAATGGGAGGTTTTAAATAGTAACATAAGGATCCATACCTTTCTAAAAATCCAAGCCATTATAACCTTGCCTCCTTAAATTAACTCATCCCAGGGTTTCCCTTCTGAGGGTGCTAAGATATTGTTTGAGAATTTCTTTGGCCAATGGGCATGTACATTTTTCTACCCATCATTGGTCTGATCCAAAACATAGTCGTGCATCCATTGAATCATGACCAGTGGGACCGAAATTCCCCCATGATATTTCATTCTTCGGTCAATGATACATATAATATTCTCCTAAAAAGATGCATCCATCTCCATATTAATATCCTAAAGTTTAAAAAAAATGATATGAGTAAACAAGGTATTTATGAATCTCTGATATATGGTAGATAGTGGGAATGGAACAATACCTTTAGGGTAACAAAAAATGATTGGGTATCAGACCGACTGTATCTATAATCACAAAAGGCCCAACATAACAGGGTGATAACTTTCCCTATCTCTGATGTTAGCAATGAACCAATCATGTTGAAGAAGGAAGAAAAAAATGATGTCCCGCCTCTAACTCTAGAGGAAAATGATGATGATTGGAATATTACATCTTCCTGGATTGATATTTATCCATATGATTCTGAATTAGATTTACTTTCTTTGAAGTATCCTAAATGAGATGAGGATACAATAGTGGTTCCTTACCGACCCCTAATGAGCATAAAGATGAAAAAATGGCCTACCATAAAGGTCCATATATGGATCCATGTAAATCATTTCATAAAATATGTTATTTTAGAAAACATAATGATAGTTATGTGTTTCTCCGTTAAACCTCAAAAATAATGGAAACAATACCATATCATGACATCTAACACTTTTATTGTGGGAATATACAACCCTTTGGTCTAAGGGAGATAAGCTACACTCAAGAGAACCTATGAAAAAATCCCCTAATGTACCTCCTATAAGAACCTGAATTTAAACTAGGAATCTTAATTTCATATGATAGAATAATTAACTATAAGTATTCTCTCTATCTCCCAGATTTAATGTCTTCTAAGATCGTCAACAAATAATGTTGGCTGGATAGGTAGAAATTCTGTGACCTTGCTTAGCCTATCAATGATCAGCCATACAACATCACTGTATTGAGGGGATCCTAAAAACCCTAGCACAAAATCCATGGTCACATCATTCCATTTCCACAATGGAAGGGATAAATGATATAAAATTCTAGAAGGATCATGGTGCTCTACCTGTACCTACAGACAGGTGGATCACTAATTGATAAAACCTATAATTTTACACTTTATACTTAAGATCCAATATTGGTTATGTACATCTCTGTACATCTTGGTAAGCCTAGGGTGATGTTCCAAAAAAATCAAGGGATTATGATTTTCACTCTTACAATATGTTAGAAGGTACACAAACAAACCCACGAAAGAGTGGTATCTCATTATCAGCAACAAACCATCCTAGATATGGGTTATAACTAGAAACACTTTCCATCTGGATAGTGGCATCTGGATTTGAAAATAGTATCATTTTAACCTGCTCCATTAGAGAGGATGTCACTGCTAGAGATACTAAAATAGGCATCTTCAGTTGTTCCTAAACCAATAGGGGCATCTCATAAAAAGATCCATTAACTTCTACTCATTATTGGCATCCCAGATGACCTTTGTCTAAGTCTTCTAACATAAGGCATCAGCCAATAAAATCCCCTTCCCAAGTGTATAATAAACCTCAAAGTCGGATGACATAAGGTATTCTACCCACATGAACTACCTAAGATTAATGACCCATTGGATTTAGATATATTTTATACTTTTTTGGTCTATAAAAAAATGAACAGCTCACCGAAAATATAATTCCACAAATTTCATAAGTAATGGACAAATACAACTTGTTCTTGGTTGTGTGTAGGGTAATTCGGGTTGGGATGTCTTATATGAAAAGAACCAAACACCACAACTCGATCATCCTACATCAAAACTACATGTAACATGATTCTTAAAGCACTATAATAAAAAATGTAGATTCTTCACATCTATTTCATAATTAGGAGCAACACTAAAGAAATTAACCCTTTCTACTCCTTAAAGGAGGCCTCACAAGTTACATATTAGATAAATTTCAAACCATTCTTAGGGGAGGCCATAAAAGGTTCTTATATGCGTTTTAATTACTAGATGAATCACTAGAAATAGCTATCTAGACATAATAAATATTATATATCAAATACATTATTGTGTTCCTCCCAGGAAAAAATAATTATCACATTCTCTCGGTCAACATATACTCCTTCCTCTAAAATGATATGACATAGTAATTATAATTTATTGATCCAAGAGTGAAATTTGATTACCTTTTCACATATGTGATTCTATCTTAGTATTTTCAACACCATATTAAGATGTATACCATGGCCATTTCTGGTGTTATAATACACTAAGATGTCATCTAAAAATCTACCCCAACTGTATCAAGATAAGGGTGGAAACAAAGATTAATTAAGGCCATAAATACTACTGGTGCACTTTTATTTCCAAATGGAATAACTGAACACTTGAACAACATGTAAATAATTTAGAACTTTATAAATTGTATGTATGATAGTCTTACACACACTTGATGGTATCTTGAACTCAAATCAATATTAGAGAAAACCGTTACTATTGGTAGCTAGTTGAAGTGGTCATATATGTGAGGAAATGGATATTCATTCTACATCATAAGCTTATTCAAATTTTTTAAATAAATGAGAAATAATATTTGTTAACCTTTTTCAATGTGAAAAGGATAGGTGAACCCCAAATAAATTTATTAGGTTGTATAAAACCCTTTTACTCTATATTTTCAAGTTGTTTCTTGAGTTCTAGGAGCTATGTACATTCCATACTATATGGAGGAATGGGAACTGGTGCTATACCTAGAACTAGATCTATGGTGATGTCCACCTCTCTCTAAGGAGGTAAAACATATAATTATCAGGGAATACATTCTTGAAATGAACCACCTTAGGATTGAATTATAAAAAACCCATTCCCTAAATGTTCATGAAGAGACTAGCCATCTGAGCTATCACTCTACCCAACCAATATTACTCAGGGTCAACTAAACCCACCAAGATATCCCATTAATACAGATGAATATAAATACTACAATCAAGGTTTTTAAATGACTTCCATCAATGAAAGAAATAATTATGAGCATGATAATGGACAAGCCGATCCATTTCAATAATTAATTCGAAACTAGTCATCTTGATGATAAATAATTTCAAAAAAACTGGTAGCTACCAATCTGTAGGGGAACTCCTTGAATTGAGGTATACTATCTAATAAAACCCCTAATGGTGTGTAAAGATACATAACGACCCTGAAGTACTCTATCCCCAGGGCCAAAATTTCATTAATTATAGAATATATGAAGGAGTGTGATACACCTGTATCAAAGAGGGGAAAACTAATGTAGAGTATACTAGAATAATACCTCATATAGTGAAAGTATTCAGAATATAATCCATAGGTATAGGATTATCTAAATAGATATGGCTCAATCTATGGCCTTGTGAACCAACTTGACTAACCTAGGTTTGTACACTCTATAGGCACTAATCCTTAGATGTTTGACTACCTCATCCATGCCCACATCCTCATCCAGATAAATTGATATTAGAACAACTCGGATCTTGATTTGGATTATATGATCCTATACTTGAAAGCTGTTTTGATACAGATCCCCTATCAAAAGATTCAAGAGGGAAAGTTCACTTGAATCACTAAAGATAACCCAGCCGGCTATAGGCTTGGAACCTAATTAGGTTCCTCATGCATTAGGTATTTTTACTCCCAACCTTACCACACTAGTGAAATTCTACATACCTATTAGTGCATTCCATATTTCTGGTACTTCCATAGCATTCATCCTTGAATGGTCGCCTCTTGCCATCTAATAAACCACCTCCCATCCTAGAATCTAAACCTCCTAGGATCACATTTTCACCTTCCCTCTATCTCTTCTTAGTAATGTGGTATTGGTTCAAAATCTATGAAATAATATTCAACAAAAATACGTTCACTTATAATCTTATGGCATACTCGAGCCCAACCTCAAATTTTCTCACAGTCGTTTACTCATCACACAACAAAGTCAGTGAAAAACACTCTTACTCAGTAAAGTGAAATGAATAATCCATCACTAACATTGAACCCTTATTAGGATTCATAAAATCTCTATCATGTTCCTATCTCAATGATTTTGGAAATAATTTGTTATAGAAGGACATATGGAAGTCTACCCAGAGCATACAAAGATGATGTCCATCCTTAGTGAAGATATCCCACCAATTCTTGGCTGATGAAAAAATAACATATTTCAAAATATTGATCCTAAAATATATAAGTATATATATACTTGATGACATACAACATGGGATGTATCCATGACTCAGCAGCTTGAGGTCCTCTATCCCACAAAAATGTGGGAGGGTGCTACTACGGTAAATATTCAGTTGGGACTTTTATACTTGGGGAATTTCTAAGAGCACCATATATAGATTGCATGAAATATTAGCAACTATCTCTAAAATATGAAATAGTGAACAGTGTAAGATTGAAAAGAGGTTTTGTATGTGGAACTAAAATCTGTGATTCCAGTGGTCAAGGCCCTCAACCTCTATAACATTGAAGTCTCTACCCTCCCAGCGTATGACATGAGGATGTCTTGTTTCATAACATTTGAATTTCCATGTGCACGCCTCATAAAATATTATTACATATACAAAATATAATTATAGGGAATATATTGGTACAAAACCTTCTTTTAATCATGTCACACCTATCTACCATCTCTAAAATATAGGTCTAGGTGATATGAAGAGTCACAAAAGAATCACAAGATACACAACCTTCTAGAAATTACTACATCAGGTTAGGATCAATGTATCACATGGAAAAAGGGATGTTTCAGTATATGGAGTGTCAAATGAAATTTATAGAAGAAAACACAATTTATTTTCATTTAACATCCACATTTAGTGGAAATAATTATTTTATTTTAAAGATATAATTTATTAAAATTTATTCCTATTTATTTCGATATTGATATCTCAGTCCAGTTAATTTCATCACCATAGAAAATTTAACGAGGTTCCATACTCATTATAAGTTCAATTTGGAAAATACAATAAATGTGAACTGTACTTTACATCTGGAATTAATATGTTACAGGTTATGTATAATGATTTTATTGAATGAATCACTTTTCAAAATGTACAGAAGTACATAATTCATAAATTGTAATTAGCATTCATCAATCAAATCAAAAAATATATGAGACCTGAGATCCCATGGTCCGGGATTCAAATATGGAATAATTGGTTAACTAATGTTCCATCATCGATATGTACATAAAAACAATGTTAATATTAATATATGTACTTTAATTATTCAAATAATGTAATTCCATTAATAGATATTAGCACATTTAAATATATACTAATCATGCAAAACATAACATGACATGAAATACAGGCCATGCAAGCATAAATGTAAATATGTCATAGAATTATGCATGAATTTTATACCCTTTGGTTATAGTATGATGATTGAATTTATGAACCTTTGTATCATCTGGCAGGTGTAGACAAAATCCCATCATAATAATTGGAATAATTGTAACACCATGAACCATGTGCATCACCAAATAGTGAAATCCATAAAACTATAGTAGTTGCAACCAATAATAGCAATTACCCATCCTATGTAATTTGAGTTTACCCTATATGTTGGTTTTCCACTCCCAAGAACATGATCATTACCAAATTCCCTTTATTTTAGTCTCATATCTAAAGCCAAATTGTAATACTAAATGAAAAAGGTATCTCTAATACCACTTTGTTTCCTCCCTCTCCAAAAATATACTTATTTGGGCCGCAAGACTGTCCATCATATGACCTAAAGAATTCCTCCCCATATGTCAAAGGATAGATAATAGCAGTGATGTCATAGTGTGTGTTTTTTGGGATACTATTACTTTGTTGATTTGAGTGTAACGTAATGGTATATCCAAAATATAAGATGTATAAGGAATATATACAAGTAGTTGTGTAATAGTAATACTAAGTCATCCCAGATAAATAAAAAAGTATAAAATGAATAATAAATAGATAGAAAAGGATGATAATGGTCATAATGTATCTATAAAAAACGATTAAATATGGAAAAAAGGGATACATGAATATAACACATGATAAAAAATTTCAAAATTCCAAAAACATTTATGACTACCATCACAAGAATAGGCTCGTTCCATTGGTCATGTAATCCATAAAAGAAATTAGAATCAATTATAATAAGAGAAGTGCTTCCCTTTATAAATTACTGGAACTATGAAGTCTTTTTGAGTACAAAGGATATCCAAAAAGGGTGTGAGATTCCCTCTATAGGACACTACCAATGGTGTCTAGATCAATCCTGTATGTGAATATAAAATGACTATTATGCTAATAAATAGAAAATACAATGATAAAGAAAACTAAATAAAACTATAAATGTTTCTCAAAGGATACCCAACCAATTCATCCTTATTAGACCTAATCTAGATGTCTCTGAAATGAGGTAACCTACACATGTATAAAATAGGTTCTAAGGGGCTGCTAAAAACAATGTATCAATATAAGGATCCATCCGAAGATTGTGATTTCACAATGTAGATGTGTCATTTCATTATGAAATGTGATATTATTGGATTTATAAATATATATATGTAAATATTTTTTATTTAGTCAAAATCCTTTCTCATCTATGGTGAACCATATCATTGAACCCAAGTATCACACCATAACTAAATAAATACCCAAGTCTGTATGAGTCAATGCAAGGAGATCCATAAATTTAATCCATTGTTTCACCCCTAGTTTAATTAAACCATCACTCTAATATCATCCATGGTTTCTCACATAGGGGAATTAGTGTCATTACTAATCTATTATAGACATCTATCCATAGAACCCATCCATTGTGGTCTCCCTTAGGCAACCAATGTCTCTCTCATCAAGGAAATAAAAATGGTCGGTGAGCATATCCCTCGTTTAACTGGTATCAACCCTGAATCCTACACAACCTATATACAAAATAAATTTCCAAATAATGATGATACCATCTATTGAGTCCCATAAGAATACTTGTATCACTCTCAGATTCTGTAGGAGGTAAATTATTTTCTATTAAAATTCAATTAATTGAATGATTCATTAATCATAACACATTTTAATCAAGTTATTCAAGACAATTAATGAAATAATATAAGTATGGATTAATGTTTTGGGACTAACTCATGGACTAGAATTCTTGTTAACTCAATTCGTACATAAAAAACATTTATAATATGGTCACAAACCTCTCATGTTTTTTTAAATGTTTTATGGTAGAGGGTAGACCGACTTTAATGGATTGGCAGCCCAAAGGGGTGTCCCATGTCAAGGTGATCATCTTTAAATGTGATTCACTTCTATCTAGGTTAATATAATTCTTGAAAATAACATTTAATTTAATTTATTCCACATTTAGGTGGTGTTTTTTGAGAATTACTACCTGAGACACATGGAACATGATATAAAATCAACAAAACATGAGGGACAAAAATCTAGAAACCCCACCTTAGGTTTATAGTGCCATCTTCGTCTACTATCGGTTCATGAATTGAGATAGAATATGAGATATTTTATGACTATTCAATTGAACATAAAATGGGGAAAATGAAGCTATACCTAAATAGCACAAAAATGGTGAATAAAAACTAGGAATATAGGGATGTAAAGTGTAGAGCTTACCGAAAGGAGTCCATTGCATCCAATAATGAAGCAAACCAAGATCATATATAGGAAATAAATAAATTAGTAAGGGGATGATAAGAGATATATCTAGGCATGTGGTCCACTGGAACCAATGAAGAGGAAGAAGGAATCTGTTTTTTTTAAATATGGAAAATTTTCATTTCCACATTATTTACTAGGCTGCATGGTTTGGGCACATGTTTGGACCAATCACGAACTGACCATGCTCCCCACACTTTATAAGGTCAGAAAAGATAAGAGAATCATATTATAATTATTCTAGTAAAAATTATTAAGTTGATAATTAGAGGTAAAAATGATGAAGATGAATAGAATGAATGTTGTCAAACTATTGACACCAATAAGGCCATTTTCATTAATTACATGATGCTCCATAAATGAATTCATGCACCAATTTGTATAAACACTTGTGAAAACATTAGGTAACATTATGACATAATTTATCTATTTTACTAAAAATTAAATAATTAATCATTGATATACTCATAATTATACATTTATGAGTACATTTATATTTGAATAATATAAGATGAAATACTAACTTATGGTCACTGGAAAGGCTCATAGAGTATTTCCAACACTTCTTATTGATCATAAAAAAAGGGTTACTGAGGGGGAAGTAAATCCCCAACCAAAATCCATATATGTACATATAATAAATCAAGTAACCTAGGATAATTTTATTGGTTGTTGAGATAAGGATTAACTTAAGGAAAATTTATATTTTATTTTGTAATCGGGAGTATAATTCACTCTAATTCATAATTTTTAATTTATGAAATAACAAAGTATTGAGAGAAAAAAATTTTCATATAAATGATAATAATGATACCAAAAATCATTTATGTGTTAAAAATTAGAAAAAAATAAGTGGAATATTTTATATATCTATAGTATTATTTTTATCTGATATAAAACTCCAATAATTGTATGTTAATTTGTTTCTATACAGACTGATCAGTTGAAATCTCAAGCCTCTTCTATGTAAAAACATTTTCTACATAATTAAGCTAATTTATATAAAAATTGATATATATTAGATTAAAAATGAAGATAGTAGGGGAATCATGCATAAATAGGAAATAATATAAATTTTATTCTTTAAAATAGTTTTACATAATAATGAATACTTATTTTCTATTATATTTAATCTGGTTTAGAAACAGGAATCTTTATCTATATAGTTTAAGAATAGCTACATTTAGTGGATTTTAACCATCTAGAACATCATAAGCATATTTCAGGTTCATGTTTTGGATTGAAACCCTTGGAATACTATGTGAAATAAAATACACTTCTAGATATAAACATGTAAATAGAAAATATGTACGTACAAATATATAATATACTGTAAAAAGTTATTTAGAAGTTCTATGTGATAAAACATATTATTTCATAGGATCAATAAGAAGAATCAAAATACAAAATCACACTATGGAGAGAAAACCCCATTTTTTGAGTATAGTTATTCTCATTAAATACCAACTTTACCTGTGATATCCTTTTATTATAGTAATCTCTAAAAAATACATATTAAACTATTACTGATAACTTACATGTACTCATAATATATAGGTTGTTATTTATTTTTATTTATATCTATAATCACCCACAAGTATCCTTATTATTGTTGGAATATTTTGAAATATCTAAAATTATATTATAAAAAATAAATAACCTCAAAATGATCATGTGAAGGTATAAATTCACTTAACTCATGATCCGAGTACCTATTTTCTTATTCCAATTGATTATCTTGAAATTCACGAGGTTAAACATTCTATTAGAACAATTTTTTCATGGTCATTTAAAATTATAAAGAAATATCATGATAATGATGTATCTCCATTGTGGTTTATCTTATATATAAAAACTTATATTATTAATTAAAAAAGTTCTAAAGTAAGGTATGTTATAAAAAATGGGGAGAAATAAGAAATTAATGTTGAGAAAAGAAACCTAAAGGATTAGCTAATAAATAAAAAATTCCTAATGAGTGTACCTTCATCAAAAAAATTGAATAAATTTATTTATTATCATTAAATGATCATACAAAATCAATGATTCAGAATAATGGTATATCCAATTTTAAATTTGAATAGAAATAGTATAAAAAGGTGATCAAATGCCATTTTTTAAAAAATTATATATATAAATCATTGATTGTATCCCATCGTTTTGTTTGAATCTGGTGAGTTAATATGACCTGCATTTATTTTTTTATTTGGGTGTAGATTTTCAATACATATTTTCCCATAAATTTTATATATAATGCATTCTTGGTCATTTTTGGAAATATAGAATTTAATTTAACCTTTTTTTCAGGAAATTATAATTTTTTTTAAAAGGTTGGGGCCGAATCCTCATTTATTATTAAAGAAAAGGAAAGTCCTCTTTAACTGGGTAGAGGGAGACCCATTACATAACCCAAAGGCCCAATGGACATTTAGCCCATTACATGGTCCGTAGGCCCATTTTTTGGCCCAAGGCCCATTCTGTGAATATTACTGCTACAGTACCCATGCTACATTAGTAACTCACAGTACTTCCCACTACTACAGTACACTGGCACCACTATAGTGACCTGCCACCACTATAGTGTCTGTCGTTGCTATAGTTTCGCCACTGCTATAGTACGCTATAATAATGCTACCGTACCTGTGCCTAATAGGTTTTGAACCCCCATTTCTCATGTAGAATTAATTGGTTCTTTCCACTAATCCAAACCCCAACTACATTAAGGAAATTATAATTGAAATTGGTTAATAGTTTTTAATGAAATCGAATACTCAAGAAGAATTGTAATGGTTAACATGGAAGATGAATTTTTATTTTAACAAATAATTAAATAATAAATTGATGGAATATTTAAATTAATTTTTTGTACTCATATTTAAATTTATTGAAATCCATTTATTGATTTAATATTACTGGAACCTAGTTCATAGGTAAATCCATAGTGGATAAAATAAAACTAATACAGGAATGAATTTTTTTCACATTGAAAGTTAATTGATAAGATATAAAAAGGGGATTGGGTGAGTGTGAAACCAATCTTCCATTTACAAGACAACTTCCATAAAATTTATTTATTTTACTTATGTAATATCATTCATGTCATGTTTAGTGAAACTCTATTCCTCATCCACATTTCTAATTTTTTGTTTATATTAATCAATGTTGGGAATGAAATCTGTCAAATCCATGATATTAGAGTATTAATCCAAGGAAAAGTCTCAAGAAAGGATTCCCATTTCTACCAAGATATTTATATTTTATTTCATTCAATTTTTATCCCATTGTGATGGAGTGGTGGAACTTCATGAGAATATTGGAGATATTTCTCACATTCATAGTGTAATTTACACAAACCCATTCTAAACTCATCTAAATCACTTTCTTTCTATTATCTCAGTCCACATATGATAAGATGGGGATTTTGTGTGTTAGTAAATGATGATTATATGATTTTCACATGTAAAGGGTGATAGATTTTATATTATTATGAAATTTCCTTCACATGACATTATAGATGAGGTGAGATTTAGTGTTCTTATGTGATTTCTATAAGAGAATAATGCCTCATAAATCATGTTGATTATTGTAATTCACAAATAATAGTAAGTAAATTATCAATATGAGTTAATCAATCAAATTGGATATTGAAGGAACGGTGGTAGACTATACATGGATAGAACCTTTCCTCATTAACACTTATGAATGATTTTTTAGTTGCTTTATATTAATTTTAATACATGTATTGAAATAGAAAATCACACTCATCAAGAATTTATTTAATTTAATTTAGACAAAAAGAAAAAAATATTAATAATACATTGATATAGTGATGAAATGACCCATGACTACTTGAGAATGACCCTGGTCAATTCCAAAAGTCTTCACTCTATGATAATAAATTTCATATTTGTGGACAACAATAATATTTGAAATAAATATTAATTTTTTCATTGAGTTATGTTAAGAAAACAATTATCTTATTCCATTTGTAAATAATTAAACAATTTAAAATAAAAAAAAATAGTTGATCTCTTTTCAAAAACGAATGATGAACTCACTAATGTGGCCAACTAAATATGGAATAATAATTCTTCAAATCATCATATGCACCCTATTGAGCATATTGAAAATGAAATCACCCTATATGAAGATATGTACCAATATAATTTTGTAAAAATAGAGTATCAAAGATGAAATGAAGGGGATAAAGAGGTGATTAAAGAAGATGGACCTAAAAAAAATTTATTCTTATCATGAAAACTATGGTGGTGGGATAATTAGAAGATCCTTTAGATGAAGATTAAATACCACTATTTATTCTTGAACTCATCATCCCATTTTCCTTATAATTTGAATAAATTAAATATGTTTTTAATAAGGTATATAACATTTACGGTGACTCGTTTTCCTTGAATTTTATGAAATATCTTTTAAATACTTATTCTCTTAATATTATGAGTTCAGAATAAAAAACAATATTGTAGGCCCCTGATGATGAAGATAAATAAATTGATGGAATCAAATTTAATGAAAACTTTTAATTCCATATGTTTCACCCATCCATATGAGTATACATAAATGAGGATTTGAACTCGGAAGATGAGATGCATTATGAGATAAGAGTGGGAGATATTATCATTCACCAACCCACCGAGCCCCACTTGTCTAGTGGTATGTAAAGTGTGATAAGAAAATGCGTATCTCAAATTATCCTGGGGCTATCAACTAGAAAATAGTAGTAATTACATAAAAATTTATTGCATATGCTAATCTATATACACAAATAAGAACAAAAAAATCTAAGAAAAAGTGAAAAGAAATAATAAAATATTTCAAATTTTTAAAGTATAACAATTCATATAACAACCTATAGTGAATAAATAAATATAATTACCAAATTATAATATAAATAATAAATGTGAAAAAATTCAAACACAAATAGAAATTTAATGGGGGAAACATAAACTAATTTGAAATATAGAGTAGAGTGGGGGAGATCCCAATTCAATCTCCCTGAGTTTGACCATCGTACACGGCCAGTGCCCCCATAAACTATTAAGATCCACTGATACTAGGTCCACCTTTTTCACTTCTAACTATCTGTCATCTACCTAATACCCAAAACATGAAAAAAAATCCAATGTCAAGGTGAGTATAAACATTCATTGTTGGAAACCATACAATAACCATGCAAGAAGCATCAAGAGAGATTAGTTAGCTCATCACCTCAAAGGTGTGTCAATATAAATATGAGACAGAATCCATAATAACTAGAACATCTATGCACCAAATATTCTATACAAGAAATGAAAACAAAAAGATAATTATAATTACATCTCCATATCCCAGCTATGATTAACGAGCCTACATGTAGCTCTACAGGTCCATCTATGATACACAAAATCATGTGATACTGTAAAATAATCCTTGTGTTGGGGCTTACACTTCATTGTTATTATCTATTGTCAAAGGATCCAAAACAATAGTAAATCATCTCTCAAAACGTCCACATAATATATACAATGGGACCCACACCTCACCACTACACTCCACATTCACAGGATATAAAAATATAGTGGTGGAATAGCTGCACACTGATGATAGAAGATGTGGATGTACAACTTTATAAATAAAGGAAACACACCCTATTGTAATATGGGTACTACATACTCTACCAATTTAAAGTGAATGTGGGACATTTTTTCCAGTGTGATAGGAGAGTATCAACCCTGTTATCTCTCTCATAGAACCCAATCACTATCATTAGTAAAGCATCACTGAGAGAATCGTTATGCTCATAACACCTCATGTCATACATCCGATTTAAAAAATCAAGGATATCCTATGATTATACATGTGAAACAACTTAGGATAGGCTACTCATGAGATGAAATCTTAATGTATAAAGATCCTAATGAATGAATGAGATTCATCGTCAGTCTGATAGGCAAAAAATTAAATATATAGATATGTCACTGAAAGTGGCTATGAAAGGAGAAATTGATCATGCCATTGGTAAATTTAATGAAAAAAGTAGGATCAACTATTTATTTTAAACAAATATACATCTATCGAAGAAAACCATTTCATCATAAAACATTAGTATGTCACTTCATGGGCCTAAACCATGAGTCAAAATAAAATGTCCAACATTATTCTTGAATCATCCATCTTGATACAAGAGTTATGATAGAGTTTATGGATCATCGACCCATCTTCACTAGAATTAGTTAAAACAAAAACAAGGTTTAATAATACTAAAAATAATATTATTAATATTCATTATAAAAGAATGGGGACCCTTGTCCCCCTTTTCACCCCTAAAGTCGGAAGCCCTACCCACCCCCACAAGATTTCTCTTTCAATTTTTTGGTCCATTTTTTGATTTTCCTCACTATAGGGTTATTGTCTTCCCTAAGGAAAACATAAATCAATGCACCACATTTCCATTGACACATAGACCCAATCATGGATTATTTGTATGCATCGACACTATGTAGTGGTCCCCATACCTTTGAGCCAAAACAACAACCTCTTTCAATGGGCCTCCCCCAACATGTGGTGTACCATCACATCCCAAACTACCAAACAGATCAACCATTGGGAACAACTCTACATACACATTTTTAGAACCATGTTTTTGTGTCTGGCTAGATTCAAACCACCCATTTCACTCAATCACCATCTATTTCTTCCTCGCACAGATCGAATCGATCTGACTCAAAGGTCCACAATCACCTCACCTATCATTATATTTCATTCATCTTTTCGACAACTCAATGACATCTCCATCACCAAAAAAATCACATAACCACAATCCAATGTGTCAAAGTATGAACAGAAAATAATCAATTTCCCAATTAACAAAGAATCACCAGCCATCCAAAATACTAATAAATAATGCCATGATCCAAGGAAGTAAGATATATATAAAAAAAATAATCATCGATTGATGGTCATGTTCCTTTGTCCATTAATGAAAGAATCTAACAAACGGGATTCTCAAATCAACAATAATCGATCAGGGTAAATATATACTAAATTCCTATATCGAGGAAGAAAAGAAATCATTGGAACAAATGAAGAGTGATTCCTAAATTCTTTTAGGAGAAATTAATTATACTTTGTATCAAATTATAAATGGATATTTACCCACAAAAATGAAAACATACTACATGGAGAATGATTCAAAAATTAGAGAATATCAATCTCTCTAGTGGAATCATTGAATATCCCGATATATTTTCTACATATTTTTATTTTCCTTGATGATCACCATTGATCCAAGTTACCAGTTTTTCACATCCATCAAAGCTCTCCTCCTCCAACCAAATATTCTAGGGTTTTGTAGCTAGAAGAATTGTTTTTCCATTAAATAATTTACATACATATTATATTAGGATCACTTAATTATATAAATAAAATAATTAAATAAATTAATTCACTTAACGCACCTGTTAAAGACTTCCCTCACTCGAGCAACCTTCTCCAAACACCTTTATATCGCACCTAGGATAAACACCATTATACCAAATCAACTATATTATCTTATTTCCTAAGCATTTCTATATTTAAGGGATATTCCAATATTTTTTATAAACTAGTCCTATATGATATAAATAATATAATATTTTACATATATCAACATAAAGGCTTTTTGGGCCCTAGAATTTCATGATGAATTAATTCATTGCTCCAAACATATTCATAGTAAAATATCATTGGGTTTATTATGAAATTTCATGGAAGAGGAAAATCCATCCTCAACTTCTTCTTTAATGACATGTCACTAGTGATGAACCCAATGTATCCAACTTTTCCATGAAATGTTCTTATCATGGATTAAAAAATACATCAAGGTATACAAGTTATAACAAGAATTAATAATAAAATTAATGTATGATTACCATCACTAACACACATAGATTGAAATATATGATGACACAAAAAAAATTTAATTCGTAATAGTTATTTATTCCTATAATCTTCGATCTTCGATATTATCAAGTGCAAACTTCAGTACAAGAATCATCATTTACTTACGAGTACTCACACCAGACATTCTATGTACTATGTGTACCATCATATTACATTATCCAACCATATAATGTTTTGTGGAATATCATCATAGAACATCAAGGTTCTCATAATAGTAGGGAACTATTATGATCTTATGAATGTGATGCATACTGTAAGACATTATTACATTAGAGTTATTCATGATGAAAAACAATATGTAAAAATAATTTTTATTATTATTTGATACAATGAATATACAATTAATCAAAGTATTAATATTTAGTCCGAGGACAATAACTCTAACATGTTATTTTTCATAAAATTAATATAGAATCATATTTTTCTTAAGAAAATACTCCTCTTAAAAACCCACTGTCTTATCGCATCTGAAGGATTAATATTAAGATAAATTTGTTTGCTTAAGTGAAATGTATTTGTAAAATGGATTCTCTGTTTATAATTAGAATAATTTATGATTTCTAATAATTTCAATATTATTTTTACTATAATGATTAGTTGAAAGAGGTAAAATTAATTATAATATCCCTATAAAATAAATAATATGACAATTTCATATTTATTAATATTTTTTAATATAATATTAATTTTATTTTAAATGATTTTCTATATTAAATGGCATATAAAACACGGAACATTGGGTTTCTCTGAAGCCTTATGTTGCACACAATGCTGAGTCATTCTGAAAAATAATAATATAATATTATTTTAAATGATAGTTAACACCTTGCCATTTTATTGACTTGAATGAACAGAGCTAACTACAATATGATTATACAATTTTGTTAAATGTTTTTACATTTATTCTATAATTGATAGCGGCATAAAATGTGAATGAATCTAATTTTAAACGCAAAAATTCTAATATTCTTTAAAAGATCGACTTACCATATTTTCTTGGAGAACCCTTTTTAAATCTAGTTTTTTTACTTTTATATTTTCTATATGACAAAATAAAATTCTTCTTTAGAATTGAGACATCAAAATTTACTTTGGGTAAATTTTTGGTATTTTTCTGATAAAATTCATATTTAATGAATAGTGAAATATACTGTATTTTAATTCCAAACGGCCTTTTAATATTAAATATTTCTATTGTTAGATTATCTATTTAATTTGTTTTAAAGTATTATTATATTATATTTTTACCATTTAATCTAATGTTGGTCATTAGAAGTAATTAAGCTTTGAAATTTGACATAAACAAGTGTCGGTATTTAAATAGTTAATATTTCAAAAAAATACGCTTTTTGTTTTGACAACCAGAATTAATTTTAAAATAATTAATGAAATTTATATGCTTTAAATTGGGTAAAAAAGATATTATTTTCGAATTTGTAATATCTAATATAGATTAGTCTGAATATTTGGTAATTTTCTGAAAATCTTCAATTTTGGATGAATAGTGAAAACACTAAGTAGTCGTTAAAAAGTTGTCTTTTTTCATTTAAATGAAATTTTACTACTTCTATGATTTGAATTTAAAAATTCTGACAAACATGGTTGTTATTATTAAATAAAATTTTGTTCAATAAGATGAAAATTATTTTTGGTGAATTGTCACCATTGACTTTTATTTACCATAGTTATGGTAAATATAGTAATTATACGTAAAAACAATATTATAATAATATAAAATTACCTTAACACTTTTCCTAACATTATTTAATGAGTAATTTATGACCTAGAAATTCCTTGGTTGAGACTTTTTGCCTACTAAATCTACTTGGGTAAGATAATGATATTAATAACATTTAATTTAATTTAAAAATAAAAATATCATAAACATGTATTGTTTTTCTAAAACAATTTTAATGTGGGGTTATATAATTGATATAATCATCTATAAATATTTATATAAATGCTAAAAATAATTCCAAAATCATGATATTTTTATAATTTTTAGACATCATATAAATAAAATTATTTATGACACAATAATGACGCAGTGTTTACCTCATTAATGAAATATTTCATTAAATAAGATCACAAAGATTAAAAAAACATAAAAAACTCTCCAATTATTATTATATGACTTTATTTTTAACATTATCCTATTATATTTTAATTTAATGAGTTTTGGACCTTAAGAAACCGAAAATCATTATATAATAAAATAACATTTTCAAACATTTCTAAAGAGCCCATCCCCCCTTATAAAAATCCCTAAACTCTGACCCATTACTGACACATGTCAAGCCCTTAGGCTCGTCCAACCTATGACCAAATAATATCTCAAGATCCATCTCTTCCACCTATAATCCATAACATAGGCATAAGGTACCTCAGGAAATCATTTTGGTTCAAACCAAAGGGAGTTACATGATATAAAGGTAACATCCTCTTTTATGTTTATTTCATTTATTTTACGTATACAACATACTAAAATATTTTTATTCCATTATATTATTACAAAAACAGGATATCTAATATAATATTTTGTTTTTATGGTAGTAATTATAACTACACTTACACACTCCTCCATCTAATGTTTAATGAATATACTATTTCTCTGGAAGGCGAACTACTGCCTCACGAAATGATGACTGTTCAATGTTCTCCTACCACCTCTTATCGTGGGAATTAAGATGGAAATATATTTATATTTGATATATATTATAAGTATATTATTTCTATTCTTATGTATTTTTCATTTATATAATACTTTATGGTTTCTATAGTGGGTAAATATGATAATTTCATTTGGGGAAGTGCGGACTACCGCCCACTAAAAGTGATATGACTCGTTCAAGACATATGTGGAATGTATAAAGGATAAGGTTAATGTAATTATATATTATATTATAATATAATTAATATATAACTATTTATAATTATGTTTTCATTTAATTAAATACAAAATAGAAATTAATGTAGTGTTCTTGCGTACGTACGACTTATCGTCTCCATGAATGATGCATTTCATTTCTTATCTCCAAATGGTATGTAATATTATAAATAAATACATATACTGGATATATATGATATATAAGATATGTAAATATTTAATATCATTATGGAGATAATGGAACTTTGACCACATGAACAACTTGTAATTAAAAGAAGTTCATTTTTGACTGAAGTACAAAATATCGACAAAACGAACCTTATTCACTTAAATGATTGAATACTGTTAATAACCTTGCAATAAGTGACATAAAAGGAATAATAAACTTGAAAATTGTTCTTAAGAAATTTTAAATTAATTTTAATATATTATTCTAGAGACTAATGAACGAACGGGTCAAGTCGGACACAAGATAAGGGGTTTCTTATCTCACTTTTAATTCCGTGATATTTCAATTGTTCAACACTTATTAAATGCATGTTGTGTATTGTGAACGTCCATTTGATATATATTATCATGATTATATTTATATTCATGAAATTCTTGTGATTCATTTGATGGTTATTAACTTTTGGTTATACGACTCGATTGATTAGAACGTGGTAAGGGGTTTTCGTATCACTTTTTATTCCCATGAGATTCATGCTATATTTTCCACTATTTTCTTTTGTGTGGTATATGTACTGCGCATGATTGTATTCATTGTGTAATATACTTTATTTTATGGGTATTTAAATCTTCATTTTATGATCCTTATTTAATGTGGCATATGTTTCTTATGTTACCAAATCAGTAAGGGAACCTTTCACCCTCATATTTTTAAAAGACATATTTTTTTTATATATTTTAATTTACATTTTCTTATGTTTGGATATGTTATTATATATTCTTAATTTTGTAAATTTTATGTCCAATTGATGAGATACCCTTTTCATTTTCATCAATTCATTTTCTGAATTTTAATGTGATGCTGTTAGGCTGTCGAATTTCTGTAAGGGAACTTCTTCACTAAATTTCAATTCGTTGTGTTAAACTTCTACTTCTTGATTATGTCATGCTATGAATATGTGTGATAAACATTGCTTTTTTTCACTTAATATCCACTTATATTGGATGTATTTACATTTGTCGCAAATAATTATGACTTTGATATATCCATAATCCAAGGATACCATCTTTATAAGGGATTTCGTCGCAATTTACATTCCATTGAGTCTTCATTGTTGTTATAAAATTATTGACTATTATATGGTGTATATACTGTCCTTTGGAATATTATATAATTAGTACCTTTATTCTTTTGATATAATAACTTTATTTTTAAATGTTATTCCTCAATTATTTGTATTCAAACATCTCTCATTTTGTTAGAACATTTTAACTAAAATATCATTTTAAATATTATAAATATTTAGTCTTCTAAATATTTCTCATTAATGTCTATGTTTTCAAAAGGGTTTTTTGGATTTATTTATATGGACATTAATTTTTTCAAATAATAATTCATTTAGAGGTTTAAATGTGGTATGGGACTATTTGATTAAAAAATATCATTATTAAATGATTTAAATGGTTTTTGAAAATGGTTTGATAAAGCACTGATTATTTTAATATCATAAAAAGATTTATTTTGATTGAAAATGAAATTTTATTAGAGAAATATTTATATTTTTTTTGTGTTATGATTTTTTAATGTTACTTGGACATTTTATGGGTGGTTACATTATACACCAAATGACTGGTGGTGCCATGATAAACCAGGGCAGGTGGTTACGTTATAACCTCCAATGCATTGAGTATGGAAGTCGGCCATATGGCTATTAATTTTAGTGATATGTGTTGAAGTTGACTGTATGGGTATTCTATTTAAGTAGCTTTATGTCCCAATTTACCTTTATATGTTATGTGTTCTTTCTATGGGTTTTATTGTATTCTTTTGGTTACAAAAGGGTTACAATGATCTTTTATTCAGTGAAGAGAATTTACTACATCATAATGGTGAAAAGTATTACTTATGATAATGTATTCATGGTTTACTTGTTGTTTTACAATACTAATAGTTTCCCTTCTTTTTGTATCCCTTACTGAGATTTTTTTATCATCCCATGTTTTGGAAATGTTTTTCATAGGATATAAAATGGAATACGGTCAAGGATGGGATCATTGAAAATTCATGCTTTCTAAAACATGGAACAAGACATGTTTTTTTAAGAGTTTTTATTTTATAAAAATAAATTGATAGTGAGTATTAGTGTCTACATGTAATATTAAAGATTATTTGTTATAGTTATGGCCTAATTCCCTAAATATCTAATCCCAAAATATCCTCAATGTGAATTATTCACTTAATTCAATATTATGTAATGTTTAAGGTCGGTCCTTATAGTTGGTATTAGAGGTTGGTTTAGAAAACATTAGAGGTTAGGGAGCTATTTATGTAAAAGTGACATAACCATAATGGTTATCATATTAGAAAGTTTCGTTGTTGTCTTAGAGGTGATAAATGGTTTTTACATTGTTGGGTGCAAAATGAAAGTTACTAGATAACCTTTGAGCATAAAATATGTTATGGTTATTTTTAAGGAATTTGTCTCTATTTTTTTTGGAATGTTATGTAATTGTATAGTTTTTTAAGAAGGAAAACACATAGACTATGTGACAACCCGTCATGTTGGAGAAAGCTGTGGGAATTGAACCCACAACCAAAATGCGATTGGGATTTATCGCCCACCACTAGACTACGTGAATTCCCTGGTTAGTATGACTACTTTTTTTAGTTAAATTATTTTATAGATCTAGAATAAGTTTATTTGGGATCTTTTTTTATTAAATGGACTTCCATAGTATAGGAAATTTATTTGGTGATTAAGTGATAGAGGTTATTTTGGATGACATTCTATCTTATGGGAACACTATATGCTTAAGGAAAATAGAATACTATGAGATTTAATTTGCCAAGTAATGGTTGAAATATTATTTTTGAAGAGTATATATTTTTATTGTTGACATAAGGTGATTTGGGTTATTTATGGAAATGATTAAACTATCACAGAGAATATGTGATTAGGTTAATATTTTTTAAAGAAATTGAATACTCAAGCAGAATTGTAGTGGTTAACATGGAAGATGGATTTTTATTTTATTAAATAATTAAATGATAAAATGATGGAATATTTAAAATAAATTTTTGTACTCATATTTGAATTTATTGAAATCGATATATTGATTTAATATTACTGGAACATAGTGTACAAGGTAAATCCATAGTGGATAAAATAAAACTAATACATGAATGAATTTTTTGCACATTGAAATTCAATTGATAAGATGTAAAAAGGGGATTGGGTGAGTGTGAAAAAAATCTTCCATTTACAAGACAACTTCCATAATATTTTTTTATTTTACTTATGTAATATCATTCATGTCATGTTTAGTGAAACTCTATTCATCATCCATATTTCTAATTTTTTGTTATATTAATCAATATTGTGAATGAAATCTATCAAATACATGATATTAGAGTATTAATACAAGGAAAAGTCCCAATAATGGAATCCCATTTCTCCCAATATCTTTATATTTTATTTCATTCAATTTTGATCCCATTTTGATGGAGTAGTGTAACTTCATGAGAATTTTGGAGATATTTCTCACATTCATATTGTAATTTACACAAACCCATTCCAAACTCATCTAAATCACTTTCCTTATATTATCTCAGTCCACATATGATAAGATGGGAATTGTGTATGTTAGTAAATGATGATTATATGATTTTCACATGTAAAGGGTGATAGATTTTATATGATTATGAAATTTCCTTCACATGACACTATAGAGGAGGTGACATTTAGTGTTCTTATGTTATTTCCATAAGAGAATCATGCCTAATAAATCATGTTGATTATTGTAATTCACAATTAATAGTAAGTAAATTATCAATATGAGTTAATCAATCAAATTGGATATTGAAGGACCAGTGGTAGACTAAACATGGATAGAACCTTTCCTCATTAACACTTATGAATGATTTTTCTGTTGATTTATATTAATTTTAATACATGTATTGGAAAATAAAATAACACTCATCAGGAATTTATTTAATTTAATTTATACAAAAAGAAAAAAGTATTAATAATACATTTATATAGTGAAGAAATGACCCATGACTACTTGAGAATGACCCTGGTCAATTCCACAAGTCTTCACTCTATGATAATAAATTCCATATTTGTGGAAACAATAATATTTGAAAACAATATTAATTTTTTCATTGAGTTATGTTAAGAAAACAAATATCTTATTCAATTTGTAAATAATATAACAATTTAAAATTAAAAAAATAGTTGATATCTTTCCAAAAATGATTGATGAACTTACTAACGTGGCCAACTAAATATGGAATAATAATGCTTCAAATCATCATATGCACCCTATTGATCATATTGAACATGAAATCACCGTATAAGTAGAGATGTACCAATATAATTTTTTAAAAATAGAGTATCAATGATGAAATGATGGGGATCAAGAGGTGATTAAAGAAGTTGGACATGAACTAAAATTTATTCTTATCATAAAAACAATGGTGGTGGGAGAATTAGAAGATCCTTAAGAAGAAGATTAAATACAACTATTTATTCTTGAACTCATCATCCCATTTTCCTTATAATTTAATTAAAGTAAATATGTCTTTAATAAGGTATATAACATTTACTGTGACTCATTGTCTCTGAATTTTAGGTAATCTCATTTAAATACTTATTCTCTAAATATTATGAGTTCATAATCAAAAAAAATATTGTAGGACCCTGATGATGAAGATAAGAAAATTGATGGACTCAAATTTAAGGAAAACTTTTAATACCATATGTTTCACCCGTCCATATGAGTAGAAAAAAATGAGGCCTTGAACTTGCAAGATGAGATGCATTCTGAGATAAGAGTGGGAGATATTATCATTCACCAACCCACCGAGCCCCACTTGTCTAGTGGTATGTTGAGTGTGATAAGCACATTCCTACCTAAAATTATCCAGCGGCTATCAACTAGCACATAGTAGGCATTACATAAAATTTTATTCCATATTCTAATTTGTATACAAAAATAAGAACCACAATATCTATGAAAAAGTGAAAAGAAATAATAAAATATTTCAATTTATATAGTATAACCATTCATATAACAACCTATAAGGACTAAATAAATATAAATACCAAATTATAATACAAATTATAAAAGTGAAAAAAATCACACACAAATAGAAATTTAAGGTGGAAACATAGACTAATTTAAAAAATAGAGAAGAGTGGGGGAGATCCCAGATCCATATCCCGGAGTTTGACCGTCGTACACAGTCAGTTCCCCCATAAACTATTAAGATCCACTGAAACTAGGTCCACCATTTTCACTTCTAACTATCTGTCATCTACCTAATACCCAAAAAATGAAAAAAAATCCAATTTCAAGGTGAGTATAGATATTAATTATTGGAAACCATACAATAACCATGCAAGAAGCATCAAGAGAGATTAGTTAGCTCATCACCTCAATGGTGTGTCAATATAAATATGAGACAGAATCCATAATAACTAGAACATCTATACCCCAAATATTTTATACAAGAAACGAAAACAAATAGATAATTAGAATTCCATCTCCATATCCCAGCTATGATTAATGAGCCTACATGTAGCTCTACAGGTCCATCTCTGATACACAACATAATGTGCTACTACAGAATAATCCTTGTGGTGGGGCTTAAACTTCATTGTTATACTCTATTGTCGAAGGATCCAAAACAATAGTAAATCATCTCACACACCCTTCACATAATATAAACGATGGGACCCACACCACACCACTACACTCCACATTCACAGGATATAAAACCATAGTGGTGGAATAGATGCACACCGATGATCGAAGATGGGGATGTACAACATTATAAATAAAGGAAGCACACCCTATTGTAATTTGGGTACTACATAATCTACCAATTTAATGTGAATGGGGGACATTTTCCCGAGTGTGATAAGAGAGTATCAACCCTGTTATCTCTCTCATAGAACCCAATCACTAACATCAATAAAGCATCATTGAGAGAAGTGTTATGCTCATAACACATCATGTCATACTTCTGATGTAAAAATCAAGGATACCGTCCGATTATACATGTGAAACTACTTAGGATAGACTACTCATGAGGCAAAATCTTAATGTATAATGATCCTCATGAATGATTCAGAATCATCATTAGTCTGATAGAAAAAAATAAAATGTATAGATATGTCACTGAAAGTGGCTATGAAAGGAGAAATAGATCATGCCATTGGGAAATTAAATGAAAAAAGTAGGATCAACTATTTATTTTAAACAAATATACATATATCGAAGACAAACATTTCATCATAAAACATGAGTATGTCACTTCATGGGCCTAAACCACGAGTCAAAATAAAATATCCAACATTGGTCATGAATCATCCATCTTGATACAAGAGTTATGATATAGTTTATAGATCATCGACCCATCATCACTAGAATATGTTAAAAAAAACAAGGTTTAATAATACTAATAATAATATTATTAATATTCATTATAAAATAATAGGGACCCTTGTCCCCAATTTCACCCCCAAAGTCGGAAGCCCTACCCACCCCCACAAGATTTCTCTTTCAGTTTTTTGGTCCACTTTTTAATTTTCCTCACTATAGGGTTATTGTCTTCGCTAAGGAAAACCTAAATCAATGCACCCCATTTCCATTCACACATAGACCCAAAAATGGATTATTTGTATGATTCGACACTAATTAGTGGTCCCCACACCTTTGATCCAAAACAAAAACCTCTTTCATGGGCCTCCCCCAACATGTAGTGTACCATCACATCCCAAACAACCAAACAAATCAACCATTGGGAACAACTCTACATACAACTTGTTAGAACCATGTTTTTGTGTGTGGCTAGATTCAAACCACCCATTGCACTCAATCACCATATATTTCTTCCTCACACAGATCAAATCAATCTGACTTAGAGATCCACAATTACCTGACCTATCATTATATTTCATTCATCTTTTCGAAAACTCAATGACATCTCCATCACCAAAAAAATCACATAACCACAATCCAATGTGTCAAAGTATGAACACAAAATAATCAATTTCCCAATTAACAATGAATCACCAGACATCCAAAATACCAATAAATAATGCCATGATCCACGGAAGAAAGATACATAACAAAAAATAATCATCGATTGATGGTCATGTTCATTTGGCCATTATTGAAAGAATCTAACAAACGGGATTCTCAAATCAAAAATAATCGATCAGGCTAAATATATCCTAAATTCCTATATCCAGGAAGAAAAGAAATAATTGGAACAAATGAAGAGTGATTCATAAATTATTTTAGGATTAATTAATTATACTTTGTATCAAATTATAAATTGTAATTTACCCACAAAAATGAAAACATACTACATAGAGAATGAGTCAAACATTAGAGAATATCAATCTCTCTAGAGGAATCATTGAATATCCCGCTATATTTTCTTCATATTTTAATTTTCCTTGATCATCATCGTTGATCCAAGTTACTAGTTTTTCACATCCAACAAAGCTCTCTTCTTCCAAAAAAATATTCTAGGGTTTGTAGCTAGAAGAATTGTTTTTCCATTAAATAATTTACATACAGATAATATTCGGATTAGTTAATTATATAAATAGAATAATTAAATTAATTAATTCACATAATGCACCTGTTAAATACTTCCCTCACTCGAACACCAATCTCTGAACAACTTTATATCGCACCTAGGATAAAAACCATGATACCGAATCAACTATAGTATCATATTTCCCATGCATTTATATATTTAAGAGTTATTCCAAAATTTTTTATAAACTAGTCCTATATGATATAAATAATATAATATTTTACATATATCAACATAAAGGATTTTTGTGCCCTATAATTTCATGATGACTTAATTCATGGCTCCAAAAATGAAATTCTATGGCCCAAAAATCCTAAATTTAATGACATGTCACTAGTGATGAACCCAAGGATATTTCATGATGACTTAATTCTTGTTATAACTTGCATACCTTGGATACATTGGGTTCATGATGACATTTCATGGAAGAGGCAAATCCATCCTCGACTAATTATTTAATGACATGTCACTAGTGATGAACCCAATGTATCCAACTTTTCCATGAAATGTCCTTATCATGGATTAAAAAATACATCAAGGTATGAAAGTTATGATAAGAATTAATAATAAAATTAATGTATGAGTACCATCACACAGACACACACATAGATTGAAATATATGATGACACAAAAACTTTTTTAATTCCTAATAGTGTTTTATTCCTATAATATTTGATCTTGGATATTAGCAAGTGGAAAATACAGTAGAAGAATCATAATTTACTTACGAGTAATCACACCAGACATTCTATGTACTATGTGTCCCATCATATTACGTTATCCCACCAAAAAATGTTTTGTGGAATATCATCATAGAACATCAAGGTTCTCATCATAGTAGGGAACTATTATGATCTTATGAATGTGATGCATACTGTAGAACATTATTACATTAGATTTATTCATAATGAAAAACAATATCTAAAAATAATTTTTATTATTATTCAATACAATTAATATACATGTAATCAATGGATGAATAGTTAGTCTGAGGACAAAAACACTAACATATTATTTTTCATAAAATTAATATAGAATCATCTTTTTCATAAAAAAATAATCCTCTTAAAAACCCACTGTCTTATCGCATTTGAAGGATTAATATTAAGCTAAATTTTTATACATAAGTGTACAATATTTGGAGAATGGATTCTCCATTTATAATTATAATAATTTAAGATGTCTAAAAATTCCAAGATTATTTTTACCATAATGATTAGTGGAAACAGGTAAAATTAATTGTAATATCCCTAGAAAATAAATAATATGACAATTTCATATTTATTAATATTTTTTAATTAAATATTAATTTTATTTTAAATGGTATTCTATATTAAATGGTGTATCAAACACGAAACATTGGGTTTCTCCAAAGTCTTATGTTGCACACAATACTGAGTCATACTGAAAAATAATAATATAATATTATTTTAAATGGTAGTTAACACCTAGCCATTTTATTGCCTGGAATGAACAGAGCTAACTAAAATATGATTATACAAGTTCGTTTAATGTTTTTACATTTATTCTATAAATGATAGTAGCATAAATTGTGAATGAATCTAATTTTAAACACATAAATTCTGATATTATTTAAAAGATCGACTTACCACCTTTTCATGGAGAACCCCTTTTAAATCTAGTTTTTTTTACTTTCATATGTTCTATTTGAAAAAAATAAAATTATACTTTAGAATCGGGACATCAAAATTTACTTTGGGAAAATTTTTGGTATTTTTATGATAAAATTTATATTTAATGAATAGTTAAAAATACTGTATTTTAATTCCAAACGGCCTTTTAATATAATATATTTCTATTGTTAGATTATCTATTTAATTTGTTTTAAATTATAATTATATTATATTTTTACCATTTAATCTAATTTTGGTCATTGGATGTAATTAAACTTTGAAATTTGACATAAACAAGTGTCGGTATTTAAATAGTTAACATTTCATAAAAATACGCTTTTTGTTTTGACAACCGGAATTAATTTTAAATTAATTAATGAAAATTATATGTTTTGAATTGGGTAAAATAGACATCATTTTCTAATTTGTAATATCAAATATATATTAGTCTGAATATTTGGTATTTTTCTGAAAATCTTCAATTTTTGATGAATAGTTAAAACAATAAGTAGTCATTAAAAAACTATCTTTTTTCATTTAAATGAAATTTTACTACTTTTATGAATTGAATTTAAAAAATCTGACAAACATGGTTGTTATTATTATATAAAATTTTGTTGAATAAGATGAAAATAAATTTTGGTGAATTGTAACCTTTGACTTTTATTTACCACGGTTATGGTAAATATGGTAATTCTAGGTGAAAACAATATTATAATAATATAAAATTACCATAACAGTTTTCCTAACATTATTTAATGAGTAATTTATGACCTATAAATTCCTTGGTTGAGACTTTTTTCCAATTAAATCTACTTGGGTAAGATAATGATATTAATAACATTTGATTTAATTTAAAAATAAAAATATCATAAACTTGTATTGTTTTTCTAAAACAATTTTAATGTGGGGTAATATAATTGATATATTCACCTATAAATATTCATATGAAAGCTAAATATATTTCCAAAAATCATGATATTTTTATAATTTTTAAACATCATATAAATAAAATTATATATGAAATAATAATGATGCATTGGTTACCTCATTAATGAATGATTTCAATAAATAAGATCATAAAGATTAAAAAAACTTCAAAAAACTATCAAATTCTTATTGTATGACTTTATTTTTAACATTATCCTCTTATATTCTACTTTAATGAGTTTTGGACCTTTAGAAACCGAAAATCACTATATAATAAAATAATATTTTCAAACATTTCTAAAGAGCCACTCCCCCACCCCCCCTTATAAAAATCACTTAACTCTGACCGATTACTGACACCTCTCTAGCCCTTAGGATCATCCAAACTATGCCCAAATAATATATCAAGATCCATCTCTTCCACCTATAATACTTAACATAGGCATAAGGTACCTCACGAAATCATTTTGGTTCAAACCAAAGGGAGTTACACGATTTAAAGGTAACATCTTCTTTTAAGTTTATTTCTTTTATTTTACTTATACAACATCCAAAAATATTTTTATTCCTTTATATTATTAAAAAATTAGTATACTTAATATAATATGTTTTTATGAGAGAATTCTAACTACACTAACACACTCATCTGTCTAATGTTTAAAGAACATACTATTTTTCTTGAAGGCGAACTATTGCCTCACGAAATGATGATTGTTCAATGTTCTCCTAACACCTCTTATGGGTGTAATTAAGATGGAACTATATTTATATTTGATATATATTATATTTATATTATTTCTATGCTTATAAATTTTTCATTTATAGAATACCTTTATGGTTTCCATAGTGGGTAAATATGATAATTTCATTTGTGGAAGTGCAGACTACCGCCCACTAAAAGTGATATGACTCGTTCAAGATATATGTGGAATTTATAAAAGATAAGGTTAATGTAATTATATATTATATTATACTAGAATTAATATATAAATATTTATAACTATGTTTTCATTCTAGTAAATACAAAATATAAATTAATGTAACGTTCATGCGTATGTACGACTTATCGTCTCAATGAACGGTGCATTTCATTTCTTATCTCCAAATGTTATGTAATATTATAAATAAATACATTTACTGGATGTATATTATATATACGATATGTAAATATTGTATATCATTATGGAGATAATGGAATTTTTACCACAAGAACAACATGTAATTAAAAGAAGTTCATTTTTTACTGAAGTACCAAATATCGACAAAACGACCCTTATTAACTAAAATGATTGAATAATGTTAATAACCTGGTAATAAGTGACCTAATAGGAATAATAAACTTGAAAAATGTTCTTACGAAAATTAAAATCAAATTTAATTTATTATTCCGGAGACTAATGAACGAACGAGTCATGTCAGACACAAGGTAAGGGGTTTCTTATCTCACTTTTAATTCCACGATATTTCCATTGTTCAACACTTATTTAATGCATGTGGTGTATTGTGCACTTCCATTTGATATATATTATCATGATTATATTTATATTCATGGAATTTTGTGATTCATTTGATGGTTATTAACTTTTGGTCATACGAATCGATTGATTACAACGTGGTAAAGGGTTTTTATCACACTTTTTATTCCTGTGAGACTCATGTATATTTGCCACAATTTTCTTTTGTATGGTATATGTACTGCACATGATTTTATTAATTGTGTAATATACTTTAATTTATGGGTATTTGAATCTTCATTTTATGATCCTTATTTAATGTGGCATATGTTTCTTATGTTACCAAATCAGTAAGGGAACTTTTCACCCTCATCTTTTTAAAAGACATATTTTTGTTATATCTTTTAATTTACATTTTATTATGTTTGGATATGTTATTATATATCCTTAATTCTGTAAATTTTATGTCCATGTGATGAGATACCCTTTTCTTTATCATCAATTAATTTTGTGAATTTTAATGTGATGTCGTTAGGTTGACGAATTTCTATAAGGGAACTTATTCACTCAATTTCAATTCTTTGGGTTAAACTTCTACCTCTTGATTATGTCATTCAATGAATATGTTTGATAGCCACTTATATTTTTCACCTAATATCCACTTATATTGGGTGTATTTATATTTATCACAAATAATTATGTCTTTGATATATCCATATTCCAAGGATACCATCTTTATAAGGGATTTCGTCACAATTTACATTCCCTTGAGACTTCATTGTTGTTATACAATTATTCACTATTATATGGTATATATACTGTCCCATTGAAAATTATATAATTAATCCATTTATTATCATGATATAATAATGTTATGTTAAAATGTTATTTCTCAATTATTTGTATTCAAACATCTCTCATTTTGTTATAACCTTTTAACCAAAATATCATTTTAAATATTATAAATATTTATTATTTTAAATATTTCTCATTAATGTCTATGTTTTCAAAAGTGTTTTTAGGATCTATTTATATGGACATTTATGTTTTCAAATGATAATTCATTTAGATGTTTAAATGTGGTATGTGAAACTTTGATTAAAAAATATCTTTATTAAATGTTTTAAATGGTTTTTGAAAATGGTTTGATTAAGAATTAATTATTTTAATATCATGAAATGATTTATTTTTATTGAAAATTAAATTTTATTAGTGAAATAATAATATACTTTTTGTGTTATGATTTTATAATGGTACATGGACATTTTATGGGTGGTTACGTGATAAACCAAATGACGGGAGGTGCGGTGATAAACTAGGGCAGGTGGTTACGTTATAACCTCCAATGCATTGAGTATGGAAGTCGGCCATATGGCTATTAATTTTAGTGATATGTGTTGAATTTGACTGTATGGTTATTCTAGTTATGTAGGTTTATGTCCCAATTTACCTTTATATGTTATGTGTTCTTTCTATGGGTTTTACTGTATTCATTTGGTTACAAAAGGGTTACAATGATCTTTTATTCAGTAAAGAGTATTTACTACATCATAATGGTGAAAAGTATTTCTTATGATAATGTATTCAGGGGTTACTTGTTGTTTTACAAAACTAATTGTTTCCATTCTATTTGTATCCCTTACTGAGCTTTTTTCTCATCCCATGTTTTTGAAATGTTTTTCACAGGACATAAAGTGGAATAGGGTTAAGGATGAAATCATGGAAAATTCATGCTTTCTAAAACATGGAACTAGACATGTTTCTTTCGAAGAGTTTTTATTTTATGAAAAAAATTGATAGTGAGTATTAGTGTCTACATGTAATATTAAATTTTATATGTTATATTTATGGCCTAATTCCCTAAATCTATAAACCCCAAAGATCCTCAATGTGGATTATTCACTTAATTAAATATTATGTAATGTTTAAGGTCGGGTCCTTATAGTAGGTATCATAGGTTGGTTTAGAAAACATTAGAGGTTATGGAGATATTTAAGTACAAGTGACATAACCATAATGGTTATCATATAAGAAAGTATCGTAGTTATTTTAGAGGTGATAAATGGTTATTACATTTTTGGGTGAAAAATGAAGGTTACTAGATAACCTTTGAGCATAAAATATGTTATGGTTATTTTTAAATAATTTGTCTATATTTTTTTGGAATGTTATGAAATTGTATGGTTTTTAAGAAGGAAAACAGACAGACTATCTGACAACCCTTCACATCGGACAAAGCTGTGGGAATTGAACCCACAACCAAAATGTGATTGGGATTTATCGCCTACCACTGGCCTACGTGAATTCCCTGGGTAGTATGTGTAACACCGCAGGTAAATAAATAATATGACATTTCATATTTATCCATATTTTTGAATAAAATATTTAAATGACTTTAAAGGGGATGCTATGCTCGATGGCGTACCCAACACGCAACAACGAGTTTCTTGGGAATCTTACATTGCACTCTAATAATAAAATAATATTATTTTAAATGGTAGTTAACATGTAGCCGTTGTAATGGAGGGAATGGATAGAAATAACTAAAATATGATTGTATATGTTTTTAAATGTTTTTACATTTATCCAATAAAGGATAGAGGCTTAAAATACGGAAAGAATTCAATTTTCGGCATATATGCCCTAGTTTTCACTAAAGGTTCACTTATCACCTTTTGATAGTGAACCGTCATTAAATATAGTTTTGTTCACTCTTATACATTCTATTGGACCAAATAAATCTATTCTTAAGAATCGGGACATCAAAATTTACTTTGTGAAAATTTTTGGTATCTTTCCGATAAAGTTCTTTTTTTTAATGAATAGTGTAAAATGTTGTATTTTAATTCAAAACCTCTTTTTAATCTAATTTATTTATATGATTAGATTATCTTTTGAATTGGTTTTAAAGTGAAATTATAAAATACTTTTACCATTAAATCCAATAGTGGTCGTTGGAATTAATTTCACTTTGAAATAAGACTTAAACTAGTGTCAATCTTTTGATACTTATTGTTTCATAAAAATACGCTATTTGCTCTGACAGCGGGAATTAATTATTAAATTAATTAATGTGACTTATATGTTTTGAATTTTGTAAAATAGACTTCATTTTTGAATTCGTAATATCAAATATAGCTTAGGCTGAATTTTTGGTAATTTTCTGAAAAACTTCAATTTTTGATGAATAGTGAAACCACTAAGTGGTACTTATAAAGACTGATTTTCCGTTTAAATGAAATTTTGCCATCATTGTGTTTTGAATTTCAAAAATCCGACATACATGGTTGTCATTAAGAAGTAAAATGTGGTTCAATGTGATTATAATAATTTTTTGGTGAATAGTAACTTATTATGTTCTTAATCGCGATTAGAGGTAATTAGTGTAATTTAAGGTAAAAATGATATTATAAGAATGTGAAAACACCATGACACTTGTCCTACACCTATTGGGTGAGTCATGTCCGACATAGACAAGCCATGGGCCAACATGGGGACCCCATGGAGACACTTTGGTTGGGAAATGACATAAATAACTTTTTATTTAATGTAAAAGTAAAAATGACACAAACATGATATGTTTTACTAAAACAATTTTTAAGTGGGGTTATACAAGTCATATTTTTGATTATAAATAGTCATTGGAAATCTAAGAAGATTTCCTACATCATAGTAGTTGTTTTATAATTTTTATACATTAAATAAATTAAATTATTTATGACATAATAACGATGCAGCGATGACATCATTATTTGACGATTTAAATAAAATGGAAAGATAATGTAAAATCTATGAACTACACATGTCCAAAACATATTGGATGGGTGTATTTCGAACCCTTAACACCTTATCGACGAATTATATCAATGTGGGACCTTTTAAAACTGAAACACATTTTCAAATAAAGTAATATTTCATTACTTTCCAAAAGTGCCCCTCCTCTCCTCTTATAAAAGGCCCCCACCTCTACCTCATTTCACACACTCCTCAAGCATTTGGCTCTACCAAACCCTGCCCATGTACTCTCTCCACACCCCTCTCCTCATCCTAGAGTATTACCTTTGGTTAGAATCCTTTGAAAGGAAGCCTTTAGGCTCAAATCAAAAGGAGTTACACTTTTAAAGGTAATTCATTCTCTCATGTTCATTTGTTTTATTTTGCTTCTCCAACCCCCTAAACTATTTTTATTTATTTCTTTTGTAACAACACCAGTATATTCAATATACTAGGATGTTGTTATAAGATTTATTCGAGCTACACTCTCACACAACTACATCAAATGGTTAAAGAACATACGGTTTCCGTGGATGGCGAAATTGTGCCTCTCGAAACGATGATTGTTCAATACTCATTTAACACCTTCAAAGGTGGAAATTATGATGTCACTATTTTTATATATGATATATAATATGTTTATGTTTTACTTATGCTTTTTATTTTTCATTTGTGTCTTACCTTTTTGGCTTCCATTATGGGTATACGTGATATCTTCATTTTAGGAAGTGCGGACTACCGCCCCCTCAAGGGATGTGATTCGTTAATGCCATACGTGGGACATATAAAGGATGGATTTAATGTTATTATATATGATGTTAACTGGAATTATTATTTACCTATATATCATTATTATTTCTTTCCATTAAAGTATGAGATAGAAATAAAAGTAGCGTTCATGCGTATGTACGGCTTACCGTCTCCATGAACGGTGCATTTCATTTCTTATCCCCAAATGTAATATACTATTATAAGTAAATATATATAATGGATATATATGATGTATGATACATCTAAATGATTAATATAATTCTGGAATTAAAATATACATACATCTCATATAGTTTTAATTCCATTAATACGACATAGAAATGAAAGTAGCGTTCATGCGTACGTACGGCTTACCGTCTCCATGAACGGTGCATTTCATTTCCTTCCTCTAAATGATTATGTGATTTTATAAATAAATGTATATTCTGGATATATATGATATATATTATATCCAAATCAGGAATGTCTTTTTTGGATATGAATAACCTTTGACCACACGAACAACATGTAATTGTAAGAAGTCCACTTTCGACTTAAGAACCAAATATCGACAAAACAAACATGATTAACTTAAATGATTAAATAATGTTTATAACATGGTAATAAGTTATATAAAAGAAATAATGAACTTTAAAAAGGTTCTTAAGGAAGTATTAATTAACTCAAGTTTATTATTAATGAGATTAAAGAATGATCGAGTCAAGTCGGACCCGAGGTAAGGGATCCTACACCTCTCTTTCTTTTTAAGTACCCTCTTTTATGTAATTCCTTTTAAAGATCATCTTTATTGTTATTGGGATGTTCTTTTATATTAATCTTACTGTAATTTTTATGTTCATGTGATGAGAGACCCTATTCTCTCTCATCAATCCATTTTGGAAGTTTTGAGTGGCGCCGATAGGCTGTCGAATTTTCGTAAGAGATCTAACCTTTCTCTTTCTTTTAAAGTACTCTCCTTTATGTCACTTCTTTTAAGATACTATTTGTTATGTTGGGGGATGTTATTTTATAAACATTATTTTGATGTAATTAGAGACCCTATTTCCTTTCATCAATCCATTTTGGATGTTTTAAGTGGCGTCGTTAGGCTGCCGAGTTTTCGTAAGAGATTTTTCATCTCACTTTTATTCCCGTGAGATTTATGCTACATTTGCCACAATTTCCATTGAGTGGTTTATGTACTGCCCACTATTACAATCCTATTGTAATATAATTCCATTTATGGGTATTTACATATTCATTGTTTGAAACTTCTTCAATGGGGTGCACTTTTCAAAAGTTACCCAAGTCGGTAAGGGAACCTTTCAGCCTCTTTTTTTAAAAGACTTCTTTTGTTGGGTCTTTTAATTTACATATTTTTATGTTGGGATATGTTCTCATATATCCTTAGTGATGTAACTTTTATGTCCAAGTGATGAGACACACTTTTTATCTCTCATCAACTCATTTTGAGGTGACGCCGTTAGGCTGTCAAGGGAACTTCTTAACCCAATTTCGATTTCTTTGGGTTCAACATGTAGTTATTGAATATGTCATCCTTTTAATATGTGTGAATGACCTTTGATTATTTTACACTTAATATCCAATTATATTTGGTGTATTCATTTGTCATACACAATTATGTAATTGATTTATCCTTAAACCAAGGATACCGTCTTTGTTTGGGACTTCGTCTCAATCTCCTTTCATTGAGGAATATTTCGTTTTATACACAACTTTCTTTTATACGGTGTATAAACCACCTTTGACTTTTAATTTTATACAAAAGGAACCTTTTTATACGAAGCGTTTTACAAAACGACAAAAAGGAATGTTTTTTTTAACGTACGCGGTGACAATGACTTTTTCCGCCGCCGCGAGTATTATTTGGTCTTTGGCTTCCTCAACAAGCCGTAATGTTTTTAAAGTAAAATAAATACCATATAATATTTTATGTATTTTGGTATTGAAAATGGTTTTGATAAAGGATTCTATTATTTCAATATATTTATGATATATTGTGATTGAAATGTGGAAATGTTATCTTTCCTTTATATTGGTTTTATGTTTTATGATTTTATATTGGTACTTGGACATTTTAATGGGTGGTTACGTTATAAACCATATGACGGGTGGTGCCGTGAATACCAGGACGGGTGGTTACGTTATAACCTCCAATGCATTGGGTAAGGAAGTCGGCCGTATGGCTATTTTATTAAGTATGTATGGAAATTGGCCGTATGGCTATTCCATTAAGTGATATGTGTGGAAGTCGACCGTATGGTTATTCCACTTAAGTATGTTTATGTCCCAAGTTACCTTTATATATGTTATGTGTTATTTATATGGGTTTTATGGTAATCCTTTGGTTACAAAAAGGTAAGTAATGATATTTTTTTTCAGTGAAAAGTTTTTAATACTTCATGAAGGTGAAAAGTATTACATTGATAAAGTATTCATGGTTTACTTGTTGTTTTCAAAATCTAACAGTTTTCATTCTTTGTGTATCCCTTACTGAGCTTCTTATGCTCATCCCAAGTTTTTGAAATGTTTTTCACAGGACATAGCGTGGAATAGGGTCAAGGATGGGATCAAGGGAAAGTCATGCTACCTAAAACATGGAACTATACATGTTTCTTTTAAAGAGTTTTTATTTTATGGAAATTTAGTAGAAGCGACTACTTTGTAATCTTTTGAGATGTAATAGTTATGTCCTAATTCCCTAAAACTCTAATCCTGAAAATATCCTCAATGTGAATTACTCATTTAATTCAATATTAAGTAAGGTTTAAGGCTGGGGCCTTATAGTTGGTATCATAGGTCGGTTTAGTTAACTTTAGAGGTTAGGGTATCTTCTAAGCACAAGTGACATTACCATAAGGGTTAGGATTTCAGAAAGAGTCCTAGTTTTAGATAAGGTGAATGAGTAAGTGTATCTTAGTGTTTACCTTCATCATTTGTACATGATGGTTTTGTTGATATACTCACACTGACATTTCTATTTTTAGTGAATGGATTGATCTAGCAGGCACCAAAGAGACAACAGGTTTGAGGGAAATTGTGGTGGTTCTCTGATTAAGATACTAGATAAAATGGAGGATTCAATGAGGAAACTCTTGGTTGTTCTAAACCAAATATCAAGGAGTCATGATCAACCACTTCAACCTTGGTGAGTTCTCTAATGCATCATGTATGAGATGGACAACCCGATGTGGAAATTTAGGTAATAATTATTAAGGTAACCATTAGGGTTTATATGATACTTAATTTTTATGTAATTATGGGTTACTCTATGATATGATGGAAAATGAAAGGATTGAGATAAACTTGAGGTTAAAATATGTTATGATTATTCTTGAAGATTTTATCTCATTTTGGGGAATGTTTTAAGAATTATATAGTTTTGGAAAAAGGACAACCCGTAGACCGTGTGACATCCCGTCGCGTCGGACAAAGCTGTGGGAATCGAACCCACAACCAATGTGCGACTGGTATTTATCGCCTACCACTGGACTACGTGAAGTCCCTGGTTAGTTTGACTGATTCATTCTAGTTATATGATTTTATGAATTAAGAGTAAGTTGATTTTGGGTTATTTATGAAAATTAATAACCTATCATGGGGAATATGTGATTAGGTTAATTACTTTTTAATACGAGACTTTAGGAGCAACTGATGTTGTTTGGAGATAAATGTTACGATTTAACATGGAAGACTATGCAACTAAATCCTTCAAATATTTGGGTTTCAATCATATATTGGTTTACTTTGAAGAATTTTATGGACAAATTGATTATAGAATGGTCCTCGTTGATCTTTGGGTTTTTTTGGACAAATTCTGGAGATTAAGAATAGATTTTCTTTTTATAAAGGGTTATCCTTTTCTGGATTATCTGATCTTGTACTAGCCTTTTTGGTTTTGGTTTTGGTTAAAGTCTAAAGACATGGGAAGTATATAGTTCTATTTTGTGGATTAGGTGATTCTCTAGAAGTTGATTATAGTAATCTTAATTTGAACAAGTCTTCCTAAATACTCGTCTTTTGGAGAAAATATGAGTTTGTGTAAGGAATATAATAAAAGTTGAAAGTCAATATGATAAGTGATTATGTTTCCTTATGAATAAATTCCTCAATAAAAAGTAACTTAAAACAAAAATGTTGTCTATTAACTTTTCCTACTGGGGAATCGAATACCGTTTAACCCATCAGAAGTTTGTGATTTTCTCGTGGTTAACTTTCTCCTAAACATGTTTTCTATCACTCTCCATCAGAACATGAACCTTTGTTTTTTCCTCCATGTATATATTTTCATACTTGGAATCCTATTATGGGTTAACTCGGGTGACCTTTGTACTTATCTCTCTTTATTTTAAAGTGTTTGTTTTACCGACTTTTGTTCCGATGTGGGACTTCCAAGGATGTTTCCAAGCGCAATTTTAAAATTGCGAGGACGCAATTCCCAAAAGGGGGGAAGGATGTAACACCCCGGGTAAATAAAGAATATGACATTTCATATTTATCCATATTTGTGAATAAAATATTTAAATGAATTTAAAGGAGACGCTATGCTCGATGGCGTACCCAACACGCAACAATGAGTTTCTTGGAAATCTTACGTTGCACTCTAATAATAAAATAATATTATTTTAAATGGTAGTTAACATGTAGCCGTCGTAATGGAGGGAATGGATAGAAATAACTAAAATATGATTATATATGTTTTTAAATGTTTTTACATTTATCCAATAAAGGATAGAGGCTTAATATACGGAAAGAATTCAATTTTAGGCATATATGCCCTAGTTTTCACTAAAGGTTCACTTATCGCCTTTTGATGGCGAACCGTCATTAAATATTGTTTTGTCCACTCTTATACATTCTATTGGACCAAATAAATCTCTTCTTAAGAATCGGGACATCAAAATTTACTTTGTGTAAATTTTTGGTATCTTTCCGATAAAGTTCTTTTTTTTAATGAATAGTGTAAAATGTTGTATTTTAATTCAAAACCTCTTTTTAATCTAATTTATTTATATGATTAGATTATATTTTGAATTGGTTTTAAAGTGAAATTAGAAAATATTTTTACCATTAAATCCAATAGTGGTCGTTGGAATTAATTTCACTTTGAAATCGGACTTAAACTAGTGTCAATCTTTTGATACTTATTGTTTCATAAATATAACGACCCACACTTTACATACATTGTTAATACTTCAAAATTGAATCACACTTATTACAACATGTGACAAAACCACAAAGGACCGTATAGGTATAGTGTCTTTAGAAACTGGGAAACATAAACAACTGGTTCATAAATCTTCTACAGTGTCTCCCATTTATTTCATCATATCTAGGGTCCCTTTTTGCATATTCTACTTAATATCCATCTTCCTGGCCTGGGGAAAAGAAAAAAAAAAAGGGTGAGCTCAAATGCTCAGCAAGGGAAAATAAAAATCACATCATATCTTTTTGAAAATTAAAACCTGCAAAAGAGATCATAATATCTTAACATGGAATAAATCATAGAAGTGAAAATGAGATCCCCATAATCATAACATAAAACTTGAAACTTTGTGGCATGCACACATAATCATGGAAAATCATTTCTTGTTAGTCATGACTCATTGCCAAGACTATCTTAGTGGACAAAGTCCCTTTCTGAACCGAGTTCACTCCTCGTTTCAGTCCTGTATCACTGAACCGAAATAACCTTCCGTTCCAGCCATGTCTATCTCATGAGATATAAAATCATTACCCAATGCATTGGAGGGAGATATAGGTCCCACCCATCTTATAATGAATCCTTTCTTATGTGTGCCACATAATCATAAAACATACATCATCGCATAACACATATAACAAAAATGGGATTCTTGAAACATCATGACATCATAAATCAATTCATATATGATAAAGGAATTCATAAACATAATTCCATCACAACATAGTCAAACCAATGTAAAAATATGGATAGAAACAGAACCCTTTATTATCTTAGATGGAAAATAATTTTGATAAAACACTTGAATTGAATTCTTGAGGAAAATATCCTTTCTTCTTCAAAAACATTTTTTCATTTCATAACATGTCATACAACTTTAAAATAAAAGAAGTTGATTAAAAATAAACTTGAAAACTTGTAAAGGAAGCTTCTTTGAAGTAATGTTTTAAAAATCCATTCATGCCGTATAAGTTAAAAAAAACATTCTTCGTACTTTTATCGGAAAAGTCAAAAAGTACCTCGTATGGAAAAACGACAAAAGATTCCTTTCATATTCTTTACTAAATACTCACCTAAGGGTAAAATTGGATTTAAAATATTTCAAGTGGATGGAAACAATATTACATATTGAGGGAACATGGATGTGGATGATAAAATACACCCCAGTAAATACTTACGAATAAACAATCTCGGATAAAAATGAGATTGTGATATTTCCCTTACCTTAGGTCCGATTTGCTTTGTTCGTGTCCGAAGCTCCTGTATAATGGTTTAAATAATGTTATTGACTTATTCCAGAATCATAAATATTGATATGAGATCATATATGGTCATATTATTAGCTTCTTGTTAGTAATATTTCATTGTTACTTGTTACTCGGGTCTTTATAACTTTTTGTTCTTATGCGTGTTTTGTCGAATAAATTCTTATTCTTATCTTTAGGTTATAGATAATTCATTTCCAGAATGGTATTAGTGTAGTATATACCATATTCATTCATTCAATTCATTTATATAATCATTATGAAATGAAGATCATGTAGAACGAATCGCATCACATCGTGGAGACGGTATTCCGTACGTACGCACGAGTGATGATATCGTTCCTATGATCGTGGAATTGTATTGGAGTATATATATATATTATTTCAGTATCAATATTACTTAATAATAATCATATATAGTTACTGATTACACCATTATACCAATCCTTGTAAGGTGATGGTGGAAAATAGATCACACCACGGCGTGGAGACGGTATTCCGTACGTACGCACGCGCGGTGATTTCATTTTTCCGTAGGATGGATAGAAGGTGAATTAGGGTTGTTTCATATTTATAATAACATATCAGTATGTAAGTAATACTGATGTTATTACTTTATCATGAAACAACTAAATAAGAAGAAGTTGAAGAAGAAAGAAATTGAAAAGATCGGTAATGGATATTACCTCTTCTTTGGAACGCCTTTTTGAATCCTCCACTTAAGGAACTAAGATTGGTCTTTGGAGAAGACCAGGACCTCTAGGATTATTCTAGGGAAGTGGAGAAGGGAAAATGGCAGGGGTTGGCCGAGCTTGAGTTCTCAAATTGGTGTGAGGAGGAGGGGGAGGAGGTGCCCTTTTATAAGGGAGGAGAGGGGCACCTTAGGAATATCTCAAAATATTATTTTATATTAAAGTCAAAATCGGGTTATAATGGTTCCAAAGGGTCTTATTTCGAAGCTAAAGTGGGGATGGGTCTAAATCCTATCAACCAATAGGATTTAGACAAGTTTAGGGTATTATTTTAACCTTATCAATTAGATTTAACTATAAGTTAATTAATTTAACTTTTACCGTGTCTTTTTGTTTTCTTTCACTATATGGTTAATACACTTACTATAACATGCCAAACGAACCCCAAATTGTTTATTATTAATATATATATCCTTATCTAAGTCATTTGGCCGAACCTTAGATTTTTAGGAATAAAATAACAATTAATAATATAATATTTGATTTAAAAACTATTTTGTGTCAATTTTGACATTATTTGATATATGATTTTTGTCAAAGTCATAACAGAATTATATGTTCGAACCAAGTTGATTAAATCAATAATAATATATCATAGTAACCTAGAAAATTAGTGGAATTCATAAAAAGTCTCAAATTACATTTATTTTGGTATTTATATTATCAATTTTGTCAATATTTCATTAATAAGATAATTACTGCATCATCTTTGTGTCATAAATAAATTAAATTATTTGATGTCTAAAAATTACAAATAAAATACCATCATGTAGGAAATCTTTTTAGATTTCTAATGAATATTTACAATCGAATTTATCTTATGTATAACCCTATATTAAAAATGATTTACTTATTAAACTTTGATTTTAACTATTTTAACCCTTCTTTAAATAAATTAATAATAAATGTCCTAATCTAATCCAAGTGGGCCTAAATGGTCATATTTTATTCCTAAGTTTGTTTTTGGTCGAATTACACTTGTCCAATAGAATTAGGACATGTGTTAGGGTAATATTAATATCATATTTACCCTTAGTTACCCTATTTACTATTAACCGCGGTAAAAATAGTAAAAAGTTACTATTCACCAAAAAATTATTTTTATCTCATTGAACCACATTTTAGTCCTTGATATTAACCGTGTCTCTCAGATTTTTGAAATTCCATTCACAGAAGCGGTAAAATTAAGTTTTATGCAAAATTCAGTTTTTAACCTACCACTTAGTGGTTTCACTATTCATCAAAAATTGAAAGTTTTCAGAAAAATACCAAAATTTCACCCTAGGCTAATTTCGATATTCTGAGTCCAAAAATGAAGTCCATTTTGAAAAATAAAATTTATAAAATTTCAAAAAGTGGTTATTACTATTCATAACGGCTAGTTTTAATAGCATATTGTTGTTTAGTGAAACTCGGTATTGCGTACGACGCAAGCTATCGAGGAAGGTCGCGATTGCGTGTAAAGCAAGCCAAGCAAGTGTTGTGTAGAAAAAGATTCCTTTGATGATTTATACAACATAAAAGTCTCGGGTGTTACATTCTACCCCCCTTAAAAAGAATTTCGCCCTCGAAATTCGTCACTTTGTAACAAACAAATGAGGATACTTCTCCCTCATCATATCCTCAAGCTCCCATGTAGCTTCTTCAAGTTGGTGGTTCCTCCATAAAACTTTCACCAAGCGAGTGGTCTTGTTTCTTAGGACTTTTTCGCTACGATCCAGAATCTCTATCGGCTGTTCTTCATAAGAAAGATCTTGCTCCAGCGGTACAACTTCTGAGCTGAGTACATGTGAAGGATCTGGTATGTACTTTCTCAGGAGAGATACGTGGAACACATAGTGAACTTGAGAGAGATTCGGTGGAAGCGCCAATCGGTAAGCTACCTTCCCAATACGATCCAGTATTTCAAAAGGACCGATATATCTAGGGCTCAACTTCCCCTTCTTTCCAAATCTCATAACCCTCTTCCAGGGAGATATTCGTAAGAATACTTTATCGCCCACTTCAAACTCTAGGTCTTTTCTTCGGTTGTCGGCATAACTTTTCTGTCGACTCTGAGCTGCTCTTATGTGTTGTTGAATAGATCTGACCTTTTCTGCCATTTCATCAACGAGATCAGGTCCTAATAGCTTTCTTTCCCCAACTTCATCCCAGCAAGTTGGAGTCCTGCATTTCTTTCCATAGAGAGCTTCATAAGGAGCCATCTGAATACTGGAGTGAAAGCTATTATTATAAGAAAATTCCACCAAAGGTAGGTGTTGATCCCAACCTCCTTTGAAATCCATAGAGCAAGCTCTCAACATATCTTCTAGGGTTTGAATTGTTCTCTCAGACTGACCGTTTGTCTGGGGATGATAAGCAGTGCTGAAACTCAACTCTGTATCTAGAGTATGCTGAAGACTTCGCCAAAACTTCGAGGTAAATCTCGGATCTCGATCAGATATAATAGAAAGTGGTACTCCATGCAATCTTACCACTTCCTTTACATATATCCTGGCAAGCTGATCTAGAGAGAAATCCTCTCTAATAGCAATGAAGTGTGCAGACTTTGTAAGACGATCAACTATGACCCAGATAGCATTATTGCCTTTGGATGTTTTAGGAAGTCCTGTGACAAAGTCCATAGTGATGTTTTCCCATTTCCATTCGGGTATGGGTAATGGTTGTAACATCCCCTTAGACTTCTGTCTCTCAGCTTTAACTTGTTGACAAACCAAGCATCGAGAGACATATTCAGCAACATCTCTTTTCATGCCATCCCACCAGAAGTACTCTTTCAGGTCCCTATACATCTTCGTGCTTCCAGGATGAATAGAGAATGAAGAACTATGAGCCTCATCCAGCAGCTCTTTCTTTAATTCGGGGATGGGAGGAACGCAAACCCGATTCCTGAACTTTATTATCCCATCACAATCAAGGTTGAATTCAGGAACATTTCTCACCTTCTTTTGTAACTCGACATCTTCTTTCTGTGCCTCTTTAATCTTCACATGTATAGATGGTTGAACATTTATTTGAGAAAGATAAGATTTTTCCCCTTCCATTATAATTCCAAGATCCATCCTTTGTAAATCCATAAATATTGGATCTTTTGTGATCCTCATCATGGATAAACTAGCATGGTCTTGTCGACTTAATGCATCTGCCACCTTGTTTTCTTTCCCAGGGTGGTAATGGATTGAGCAGTCATAATCCTTAATCAGCTCCAACCATCTTCTTTGGCGCATATTCAGCTCCTTTTGTGTGAAAATATACTTTAAACTTTTATGATCAGTATAAATATCACACCTTTCAGCATAAAGGTAATGCCTCCAAATCTTTAATGCAAAGATTACCGCAGCCAACTCCAAATCATGTGTTGGGTAATTTTGCTCATGGATTTTCAACTGTCGTGAGGCATAAGCTATCACCATATCATTTTGCATAAGAACACACCCCAATCCCTTCTTGGATGCATCACTGTAGATCACAAACCTTTCTCCACTACAAGGCAGTGTGAGCACAGGTGCACTGGATAACCTTCTTTTCAACTCCTTGAAATTCTCTTCACATTCCTCTGTCCAGACAAACTTAACTCCTTTCCGAGTCAACTTGGTGAGTGGATTAGATAATCGTGAAAAATCTTTTACAAAACGTCGATAATAACCAGCCAAACCAAGAAAACTTCGGATCTCAGTTACTGTTGTTGGTCTTGACCATCTTTCGATAACCTCTGTTTTTGCTGGATCCACAGATATCCCCTCTTTTGAGATTATATGACCCAAAAATGCAACTTTTTGAAGCCAAAATTCACACTTGGTAAATTTGGCATAAAGCTTCTCTTTTCTCAGGGTCTTCAATATAATTCTCAAGTGATCTTCATGCTCTTCCTTGCTCTTTGAATAGACAAGAATATCGTCTATAAAGACTACCACAAATTGATCAAGATAGTCTCTAAAGACTCTATTCATTAGATCCATGAAGATAGCAGGGGCATTAGTAAGACCAAATGGCATCACTATAAATTCATAGTGTCCATACCTTGTACGGAAAGCCGTCTTTGGTATATCCTCCCTTTTGACCCTTAATTGATGATACCCTGAACGAAGATCAATCTTGGAAAAGTATTGAGCTCCGCGTAGTTGGTCAAATAAGTCATCAATGCGTGGGAGAGGATATTTGTTCTTGATAGTGATCTTGTTAAGTTCTCTATAATCAATGCAGAGTCTCATTGATCCATCTTTCTTCTTAACAAATAGAACAGGTGCTCCCCAAGGTGACGCACTAGGGCGTATGAATCCCTTATCAAGATTCTCTTGGAGTTGCTTCTTCAATTCCTGCAACTCAATTGGGGCCATTCTATAAGGTGTCTTTGAAATAGGCAAAGCACCCGGTACGAGTTCTATTGAAAACTCAACTTCACGATTTGGTGGAAGACCCGGTAATTCCTCCGGAAAGACATCATCAAACTCCCGTACAATGGGCATATTCTTAATCGTGAGTTTCTCACCAACTATTTGAGATAAATAACCTTCATTTAGTGGAATCAATACCCATAAGATGGAAGAAATTTCCACTGGAAGGTTATGTTCATCCTTGCATTGATAGACGATCGTAGGTTGATCTGGAATATGAAATGTGACTTCCCTTCTTTGGCAATTGATATGAGCTCCATGTAGAGAAAGCCAATCCATGCCAAGAATCACATCAAATTCCACTAAAGGAAGGATCACAAGATTTGCAGGAAGCACTTTCCCACAAACTTCGATCGGAGAAGAATTATAAACTTCTGATGCGATTGATGTGCCATTAGGTGTTGTCACAGCTAACTCAACATCTAATTGTTGAGGTAATACGGTGATACCCTTAGAAAATTTTTCAGAAATAAAAGAGTGGGTGGATCCAGAATCAAATAAAACATTTGCTACTTTAGAGTGGATGGTAAGTGTACCTTTCACCACATCGTTATCGTACTCCACATCGCTGATAGAAATTGCATGTGACTTTCCTTTTTCTTTAGCCTTAAGAGTTTGTTGACGTCGACCATCATCATCAACCCTTGGATTTGGGCATTGATTGGCATAATGCCCCATCTCCTTGCACTTGAAACATTGAAGTGTAGCAGGTTCATTCTGTGTATCCCTTCCTTTGTTTTCATCATTAGACATCTTCTTCCCATTATCACGGCATTCAAATGCCCGATGACCTTCCTTTCCACATTTAAAACATTTACTTGTCCCTTTAAGACAACTCCCTCCATGTTTCTTTCCACACTTTGAGCATAAGGGAAAGTTCATCTTCTTTTCCGTGTGCTCTTTAGATTTTTCTTTGAATTCCATCTTCCTCTTCTTATCAAACCCATGTGACTGATGGGTTACTCCAATCTCCATCTCGACTTTGAGAGCACATCGAACGATTTCCTCGTAGCTATTGAAGTCCCTTATGGCTAACGCCCTTCGAAGACTTGGTTTTAAGCCACTAAAGAATCGATCGATCTTACTCTCAGGTTGGATAATAATACCAGAAGCGTACCTTGCAAGTCTTGTAAAATTTGCTTCATAGGTACTAACAGATTCATCATCCCTTTGCTTCAGTTCAAGGAACTCTTTCTCCATCTTTGTTCGGAGAATACGAGGGAAGTACTTATTGAAAAATAAGTTCTTGAACTCGTCCCATTCCATAGACTCAATTTCATCCCTTTGCCTTGTATTCTTAACAAGATTCCACCATTGATCAGCATCTCCTTCCAAACGATACACTGCTAGGATGACTTTATCATGCTCAGAACATTGAAGAACTGAAAATATCTTTTCAGTAGTACTAATCCATTGTTCAGCAACTAATGGATCAGTAGACCCGCTGAAAGATGGTGAACGCTGCCTCATGAAGGATTCAAAAGAATGTTGCTCCCTCCTTTGTTCGTTTGGAAATCCTGCATGATTCATAGCTTGAGAAAGTTGTGTGAGCATGGCTACAAGATTTTGCATTCCAGCTCCCATATCGTTTGGTTGCTCAGGGGGACAATCATTGCATTGCCCATCGCATTCCGCATTAACACGGTTCCTTCGGGTTCCAGCCATTGACTAAAACCAAGAAGAATAGTGTGAGCAACACTAATTATAATAGGAAACCACATAATTCAAAAAAAAAAACAATTCATGCTTATGGTCTTATCCTAGGTTATTCATGGCCATTTCTAAGATTGTGTTCTATGCTTAGACTTATCCTTAGGGTTCTTACTAAGGCTTTCACATCCTAGTTTCCAAAGGTTGACTATACCTTTCCTCTGATACCAACTATAACGACCCACACTTTACATACATTGTTAATACTTCAAAATTGAATCACACTTATTACAACATGTGACAAAACCACAAAGGACCGTATAGGTATAGTGTCTTTAGAAACTGGGAAACATAAACAACTGGTTCATAAATCTTCTACAGTGTCTCCCATTTATTTCATCATATCTAGGGTCCCTTTTTGCATATTCTACTTAATATCCATCTTCCTGGCCTGGGGAAAAGAAAACAAAAAAGGGTGAGCTCAAATGCTCAGCAAGGGAAAATAAAAATCATATCATATCTTTTTGAAAATTAAAACCTGCAAAAGAGATCATAATATCTTAACATGGAATAAATCATAGAAGTGAAAATGAGATCCCCATAATCATAACATAAAACTTGAAACTTTGTGGCATGCACACATAATCATGGAAAATCATTTCTTGTTAGTCATGACTCATTGCCAAGACTATCTTAGTGGACAAAGTCCCTTTCTGAACCGAGTTCACTCCTCGTTTCAGTCCTGTATCACTGAACCGAAATAACCTTCCGTTCCAGCCATGTCTATCTCATGAGATATAAAATCATTACCCAATGCATTGGAGGGAGATATAGGTCCCACCCATCTTATAATGAATCCTTTCTTATGTGTGCCACATAATCATAAAACATACATCATCGCATAACACATATAACAAAAATGGGATTCTTGAAACATCATGACATCATAAATCAATTCATATATGATAAAGGAATTCATAAACATAATTCCATCACAACATAGTCAAACCAATGTAAAAATATGGATAGAAACAGAACCCTTTATTATCTTAGATGGAAAATAATTTTGATAAAACACTTGAATTGAATTCTTGAGGAAAATATCATTTCTTCTTCAAAAACATTTTTTCCTTTCATAACATGTCATACAACTTTAAAATAAAAGAAGTTGATTAAAAATAAACTTGAAAACTTGTAAAGGAAGCTTCTTTGAAGTAATGTTTTAAAAATCCATTCATGCCGTATAAGTTAAAAAAAACATTCTTCGTACTTTTATCGGAAAAGTCAAAAAGTACCTCGTACGGAAAAACGACAAAAGATTCCTTTCATATTCTTTACTAAATACTCACCTAAGGGTAAAATTGGATTTAAAATATTTCAAGTGGATGGAAACAATATTACATATTGAGGGAACATGGATGTGGATGATAAAATACACCCCAGTAAATACTTACGAATAAACAATCTCGGATAAAAATGAGATTGTGATATTTCCCTTACCTTAGGTCCGATTTGCTTTGTTCGTGTCCGAAGCTCCTGTATAATGGTTTAAATAATGTTATTGACTTATTCTAGAATCATAAATATTGATATGAGATCATATATGGTCATATTATTAGCTTCTTGTTAGTAATATTTCATTGTTACTTGTTACTCGGGTCTTTATAACTTTTTGTTCTTATGCGTGTTTTGTCGAATAAATTCTTATTCTTATCTTTAGGTTATAGATAATTCATTTCCAGAATGGTATTAGTGTAGTATATACCATATTCATTCATTCAATTCATTTATATAATCATTATGAAATGAAGATCATGTAGAACGAATCGCATCACATCGTGGAGACGGTATTCCGTACGTACGCACGAGTGATGATATCGTTCCTATGATCATGGAATTGTATTGGAGTATATATATATATATATTATTTCAGTATCAATATTACTTAATAATAATCATATATAGTTACTGATTACACCATTATACCCATCCTTGTAAGGTGATGGTGGAAAATAGATCACACCACGGCGTGGAGAAGGTATTCCGTACGTACGCACGCGCGGTGATTTCATTTTTCCGTAGGATGGATAGAAGGTGAATTAGGGTTGTTTCATATTTATAATAACATATCAGTATGTAAGTAATACTGATGTTATTACTTTATCATGAAACAACTAAATAAGAAGAAGTTGAAGAAGAAAGAAATTGAAAAGATCGGTAATGGATATTACCTCTTCTTTGGAACGCCTTTTTGAATCCTCCACTTAAGGAACTAAGATTGGTCTTTGGAGAAGACCAGGACCTCTAGGATTATTCTAGGGAAGTGGAGAAGGGAAAATGGCAGGGGTTGGCCGAGCTTGAGTTCTCAAATTGGTGTGAGGAGGAGGGGGAGGAGGTGCCCTTTTATAAGGGAGGAGAGGGGCACCTTAGGAATATCTCAAAATATTATTTTATATTAAAGTCAAAATCGGTTTATAATGGTTCCAAAGGGTCTTATTTCGAAGCTAAAGTGGGGATGGGTCTAAATCCTATCAACCAATAGGATTTAGACAAGTTTAGGGTATTATTTTAACCTTATCAATTAGATTTAACTATAAGTTAATTAATTTAACTTTTACCGTGTCTTTTTGTTTTCTTTCACTATATGGTTAATACACTTACTATAACATGCCAAACGAACCCCAAATTGTTTATTATTAATATATATATCCTTATCTAAGTCATTTGGCCGAACCTTAGATTTTTAGGAATAAAATAACAATTAATAATATAATATTTGATTTAAAAACTATTTTGTGTCAATTTTGACATTATTTGATATATGATTTTTGTCAAAGTCATAACAGAATTATATGTTCGAACCAAGTTGATTAAATCAATACTAATATATCATAGTAACCTAGAAAATTAGTGGAATTCATAAAAAGTCTCAAATTACATTTATTTTGGTATTTATATTATCAATTTTGTCAATATTTCATTAATAAGATAATTACTGCATCATCTTTGTGTCATAAATAAATTAAATTATTTGATGTCTAAAAATTACAAATAAAATACCATCATGTAGGAAATCTTTTTAGATTTCTAATGAATATTTACAATTGAATTTATCTTATGTATAACCCTATATTAAAAATGATTTACTTATTAAACATTGATTTTAACTATTTTAACCCTTCTTTAAATAAATTAATAATAAATGTCCTAATCTAATCCAAGTGGGCCTAAATGGTCATATTTTATTCCTAAGTTTGTTTTTGGTCGAATTACACTTGTCCAATAGAATTAGGACATGTGTTAGGGTAATATTAATATCATATTTACCCTTAGTTACCCTATTTACTATTAACCGCGGTAAAAATAGTAAAAAGTTACTATTCACCAAAAAATTATTTTCATCTCATTGAACCACATTTTAGTCCTTGATATTAACCGTGTCTCTCAGATTTTTGAAATTCCATTCACAGAAGCGGTAAAATTAAGTTTTATGCAAAATTCAGTTTTTAACCTACCACTTAGTGGTTTCACTATTCATCAAAAATTGAAAGTTTTCAGAAAAATACCAAAATTTCACCCTAGGCTAATTTCGATATTCTGAGTCCAAAAATGAAGTCCATTTTGAAAAATAAAATTTATAAAATTTCAAAAAGTGGTTATTACTATTCATAACGGCTAGTTTTAATAGCATATTGTTGTTTAGTGAAACTCGGTATTGCGTACGACGCAAGCTATCGAGGAAGGTCGCGATTGCGTGTAAAGCAAGCCAAGCAAGTGTTGTGTAGAAAAAGATTCCTTTGATGATTTATACAACATAAAAGTCTCGGGTGTTACAATAAAAATACGCTATTTGCTCTGACAACGGGAATTAATTATTAAATTAATTAATGTGACTTATATGTTTTGAATTTTGTAAAATAGACTTCATTTTTGAATTCGTAATATCAAATATAGCTTAGGGTGAATTTTTGGTAATTTTCTGAAAAACTTCAATTTTTGATGAATAGTGAAACCACTATGTGGTACTTATAAAGACTGATTTTCCGTTTAAATGAAATTTTTCAATCATTGTGTTTTGAATTTCAAAAATCTGGCATACATGGTTGTCATTAAGATGTAAAATTTGGTTCAATGAGATTATAATAATTTTTTGGTGAATAGTAACTTATTAAGTTCTTAATCGCGATTAGAGGTAATTAGTGTAATTTAAGGTAAAAATGATATTATAAGAATGTGATAACACCATGAAACTTGTACTACACCTATTGGGTGAGTCATGGCCGACCAAGACAAGCCATGGGCCAACTTGGGGACCCCATGGAGACACTTTGGTTGGGAAATGACATAAATAACTTTTTATTTAATGTAAAAGTAAAAATGACACAAACATGATATGTTTTACTAAAACAATTTTTAAGTGGGGTTATACAAGTCATATTTTTGATTATAAATATTAATTGGAAATCTAAAAAGATTTCCTACATCATAGTATTTGTTTTATAATTTTTAGACATTAAATAAATTAAATTATTTATGACATAATAATGATGCAGCGATGACATCATTATTTGACGATCTAAATAAAATGGAAAGATAATGTAAAATCTATGAACTACACATGTCCAAAACATATTGTATGGGTGTATTTTGAACCCTTAACACGTTATCCACGAATTATATCAATGTGGGACCTTTTAAAACCGAAACACATTTTCAAATAAAGTAATATTTCTTTACTTTCCAAAAGTGCCCCTCCTCTCCTCTTATAAAAGGCCCCCACCTCTACCTCATTTCACACACTCCTCAAGCATTTGGCTCGGCCAAACCCTGCCCATTTGCTCTCTACACATCCCTATACTCATCCTAGAGGATTCCCTTTTGGAAGAATCCTTTGAAAGGAATCCTTTAGGCTCAAATCAAAAGGAGTTACACTTTTAAAGGTAACTCATTCTCTCATGTTCATTTGTTTTATTTTGCTTCTCCAACCCCCTAAACTCTTTTTATTTATTTCTTTTGTAACAAAACCAGTATCTTCAATATACTAGGATGTTGTTATAAGATTTATTCGAGCTACACTCTCACACAACTACATCAAATGGTTAAAGAACATACGGTTTCCGTGGATGGTGAAATTGTGCCTCCCGAAACGATGATTGTTCAATACTCATTTAACATCTTCAAAGGTGGCCATTATGATGTCACTATTTTTATATATGATATATAATATGTTTATGTTTTAGTTATGCTTCTTTATTTTTCATTTGTGTCTTACCTTTATGGCTTCCATTATGGGTATACGCGATATCTTCATTTTAGGAAGTGCGGACTACCGCCCCCTCAAGTGATGTGATTCGTTAATGCCATACGTGGGACGTATAAAGGATGGATTTAATGTTATTATATATGATGTTATACTGGAATTTTTATTTACCTATATATAATTATTATTTATTTCCATTAAAGTATGATATAGAAATGAAAGTAGCGTTCATGCGTACGTACAGCTTACCGTCTCCATGAACGGTGCATTTCATTTCTTATCCCCAAATGTAATGTACTATTATATGTACATATATATAATGGATATATATGACGTATGATACATATAAATGATTAATATAATTCTGGAATTAAAATATACATACCTCTCATATAGTTTTAATTCCATTAAAACGACATAGAAATGAAAGTAGCATTCGTGCGTACGTACGGCTTACCGTCTCCATGAACGGTGCATTTCATTTCTTTCCTCTAAATGATTATGTGATTTTATAAATACATGTATATGCTGGATATATATGATATATATGATTTCCAAATCAGGAATGTCATTTTTGGATATGAAGAACCTTTGACCACACGAACAACATGTAATTGTAAGAAGTCAACTTTCGACTTAAGAACCAAATATCGACAAAACAAACATGATTAAATTAAATGATTAAATAATGTTTATAACATGGTAATAAGTGATATAAAAGGAATAATGAACTTTAAAAAGGTTCTTAAGGAAGTATAAATTAACTCAAGTTTATTATTCAGGATATTAAAGAACGATCGAGTCAAGTCGGACCCGAGGTAAGGGATCCTACACCTCTCTTTCTTTTTAAGTACACTCTTTTATGTCATTCCTTTTAAAGCTCATCTTTATTGTTATTGGGATGTTATTTTATATTAATATTACTGTAATTTTTATGTTCATGTGATGAGAGACCATATTCTCTCTCATCAATCCATTTTGGAAGTTTTGAGTGGCGCCGATAGGCTGTCGAATTTTCGTAAGAGATCTAACCTCTCTATTTCTTTTAAAGTACTCTCCTTTATGTCACTTCTTTTAAGTTCCTATTTGTTATGTTGGGGGATGTTCTTTTATAAACATTATGTTGATGTAATGAGAGACCCTATTTACTCTCATCAATCCATTTTGGAAGTTTTAAGTGGCGCCATTAGGCTGCCGAGTTTTCGTAAGAGATTTTTCATCTCACTTTTATTCCCGTGAGATTTATGCTACATTTTCCACAATTTCCATTGAGTGGTTTATGTACTACCCACTATTACAATCCTATTGTAATATAATTCCATTTATGGGTATTTACATATTCATTGTATGACACTTCTTCAATGGGGTGTACTTTTCAAAAGTTACCCAAGTCGGTAAGGGAACCTTTCACCCTCTTTTTATTAAAAGACTTCTTTTGTTGGGTCTTTTAATTTACATATTGTTATGTTGGGATATGTTCTCATATATCCTTAGTGATGTAAATTTTATGTCCAAGTGATGAGATACACTTTTTATCTCTCATCAACTCATTTTGAGGTGACGTCGTTAGGCTGTCAAGGGAACTTCATAACCCAATTTCGATTTCTTTGGGTTCAACATGTAGTTATTGAATATGTCATCCTTTGAATATCTGTGAATGACCTTTGATTATTTTACACTTAATATCCAATTATATTTGGTGTATTCATTTTTCACACATAATTATGTAATTGATTTATCCTTAAACCAAGGATACCATCTTTGTGAGGGACTTCGTCTCAATCTCCTTTCATTGAGGCATATTTCGTTTTATACACAACTTTCTTTTATACAGTGTATAAACCCCCTTTGACTTTTACTTTTATACAAAAGGAACCTTTTTATACGAAGCGTTTTACAAAACGACAAAAAGGAATGTTTTTTTAATGTACGTGGTGACAATGACTTTTTCCGCCGCCGCGAGTATTATTTGGTCTTTGGCTTCCCCAACAAGCCGTAATGTTTTTAAAATAAAATAAATACCATATACTCTTTTATGTATTTTGGTATTGAAAATGGTTTTGATAAAGGATTCTATTATGTCAATATATTTATGATATATTGTGATTGAAATGTGGAAATGTTATCTTTCATTTATATTGGTTTTATGTTTTATGATTTTATATTGGTACTTGGACATTTTAACGGGTTGTTACGTTATAAACCATATGACGGGTGGTGCCGTGAATACCAGGACGGGTGGTTACGTTATAACCTCCAATGCATTGGGTATGGAAGTCGGCCGTATGGCTATTCCATTAAGTATGTATGGAAATTGGCTGTATGGCTATTCCATTAAGTGATATGTGTGGAAGTCGACCGTATGGTTATTCCACTTAAGTATGTTTATGTCCCAAGTTACCTTTATATATGTTATGTGTTCTTTATATGAGTTTTATGGTAATCCTTTGGTTACAAAAAGGTATGTAATGATATATTTTTTCAGTGAAATGTTTTTACTACTTCATGAAGGTGAAAAGTATTACATTGATAAAGTATTCATGGTTTACTTGTTGTTTTGAAAATCTAACAGTTTTAATTCTTTGTGTATCCCTTACTGAGCTTCTTATGCTCATCCCAAGTTTTTGAAATGTTTTTCACAGGACATAGCGTGGAATAGGGTCAAGGATGGGATCAAGGGAAAGTCATGCTACCTAAAACATGGAACTATACATTTTTCTTTTAAAGAGTTTTTATTTTATGGAAATTTATTAGAAGCGACTACTTTGTAATCTTTTGAGATGTAATAGTTATGTCCTAATTCTATAAAACTCTAAACCTGAAAATATACTCAATGTGAATTACTCATTTAATTCAATATTAAGTAAGGTTTAAGGCTGGGGCCTTATAGTATGACTAATTTTTTAAGTTAAATTATTTTTTGGATCTAGAATAAGTTTTTTGGGATATTTTTTTTATCAAATGGACTTCCATAGTATAGGAAAGTTATTTGGTGATTAAGTGGTAGAGGTTATTTTGGAAGACATTACCTCTTCTGGGAACACAATATACTTAAGGAAAATAGAATACGATGAGATTTAATTTGCAGAGTAATGGTTGAAATATTATTTTGGAAGAATATATGTTTTTATTGTGGACATAAGGTGATTTGGGTTATTTATGGAAATTATTAACCTATCATAGAGAATATGTGATTAGGTTCATTACACTTCAGTATGATACATTAAGAGTAGTCGATGTTTTTGGAGATAAATGATAAGATTTACTGTGGAAGACTATGTGATTAAATCCTTATGAGTTTTGGGTTTCAATCTTAGATTGGATTATTTTAAAGAATTTTATGTAAAATTTAATATTGAATGGTCTTTCTTGAACTTTGGGTACCTTTTTTGAATTTTTGAGATTAAGAGTAGTATTCCTTTTTATAGAGGACAATCTATTTGTGGATTATCTGATGTGATACTAACTAATTTTAGTTTTGGATAATGTATAATGATATAAGAAATATATGGTTCAAATTTTATGGATCATGTTATTTTCTAGAAGTCGATTCTAGCACTTTTTATGGGACCAAGTCATCTTGAATACTCATTGTTTGAAAAAAGATGAGTTTTTGGTTGAATTTTTTTAAATGATGATTTTCTACATGTCAAGTAAAAAAGTTTTCTTATGTTTTTATTCAATATCATAAATAAATTATCCAACTTTATGAAAAGGTACATAAAACAAAATGATTTCCATTTACTTTTCCTACAGGGAAACCAATGACCCTTGAACCCATCACAAATTTGTGTTATTCTTGTTGTTAACTTTCTTCTAATAATGTTTTCTATCACTTTGCATCAGAACGTGACAATTAGTTTCACCTATATATCCATGTTTTCATGTAATCCAATAATGGGTTATCTCAGGAGACCATTGTACTTATCATTCTTTCTTTTAATGTGATTGTTTTATTTACTATTTTTCCAAGGTGGGAGATTTAATGATGTTTTCAAGCCTAATTATAAAATTATGGGGAAACAATTTCCAAAAGGGGGTGTGATGTAACATCCCAGAAAAATAATGAATATGAAATTTTCATTTTTATTAATATTTCTTAATTAAATATTATTTTTATTTTAAATGGGATGCTATATTTAATGGTGTACCGAACCGCAACAATTGGTTTCTATGAAGTCATGCCGAAAAATAATAATAATATATTATTTTAAATGGTAGTTAACGCCTAACTGTTTTATTGGCATGAATGAATATAACTAACTAAAATATTATTATACATATTTGTTTAAATTTTTTTACATTTATTCAATAAAATATAGAGTCTTAAAATATGAATGAATCTAATTTTAAGCACAAATAGTGTATTATTCTTTAGAATATCGATTTACTGCCTTTTAATGGAGAACCCTTTTTAAATTTAGTTTTTTTTCACTTTTATATGTTTTATTTGAAAAAATAAAATTCATCTTTAGAATAGAAGCATCAAAATTTACATTTCAATAATTTTTGGTATTTTTCTGAAAAAATTCATTTTTTAATGAATAGTGAAAAATACTGTATTTTAATTGAAAAATACCTTTTAATATAATTTATTGATATGGTTAGATTATCTTTTTAATTGGTTATCAAGTTTAATTAGATTATATTTTTACCATTTAATTTAATTTTTTTCATCGGAAGTAATTTCACTTAGAAATTGAACATAACCTTGTGTCAATCATTTGATAGTTAATATTTCGTAAAAATAGGCTTCTTGTTTTGATAACGATAATTAATTTTAAATTAATTAATCCACCATCTATGTTTTTAATTTGGTAAAATATGAATAATTTTTTAATTCATAATATCAAATATAGCATACGCTGAATATTTGGTATTCTTCTGAAAACCTTCAATTTTTTATGAATAGTGAAAACATTGAGTGGTAGTTAAAAAATTGGCCTTTTCATTTAAATGAAAATTTACCACTTCTATGAATTTTATTTCAAAAATATGAAATACATGATTGTTATTATAAAATAAAATTAGGTTCATCGAGATGAAACTATTTTTTGATGGACAGTAAATTTTTACTTTTATTTACTAAGGTTACAGGTAAATAGGGTAATTCACAGTAAAAACAGTATTATAATAATATAAAATTTCCTTAAAACTTTTCCTAAAATTATTTGATGAGTAATGACCAACCAAGAAAATCCTTGGGTTTGACTTTTGGCCTTTGAAAGGCACTTGGGTGAGATAATGATATTAATAACTTTTTTTTAAAGTAAAATTAAAAAATCATAAACCTGTATTGTTTTGCTAAAAAAAATTTAATGTGGGGTCATATAATTGATATATTAGTATTTAAATATTCATTTTAAAGATGAAAAAATTAAAACATCATGATATTTTTTTTATAATTTCTATACATCAAATAAAAAACTATTAATGAGACAATAATGATGTAGTGTTTACCTAATTAATGAGTGATATAAATAAATTAGATTATAAAGATTAATAAAATATCCAAAACTAGTCCAATTCTTATTGGATGATTTTATTTATAAAATGAGTCATCTTATATTCTATTTTAATGTGTTTTGGACCTTTAGAAACCGAAAATCATTATATTAAAAAATAATATTTTCAAACATTCCTAAAGAGCCTATCCTCTCCCTTATAAAAAGCCCTCACCTCTGACCAATTACTCACACCTCTCTAGACCTTCAGATCATCTTAACTCTACAAAAATAATATCTAAATATCCCTATCTTCATCATAGAATCCCTACCTTATGCATAAGGCATTTTAATAAATACTGTTGGTTCAATCCAACGGGAGTTAGCCGATTTAAAGGTAATGTATTCATTTATGTTTTTTTATTTTATTTTACTTCTCCCACTGCATAAAATATTTTTATTACTTTATTTTATAAAAAAACTAGTATTGTAAATACACTAGGTTGTTGTTATAAGAATTATTCTAAATACACTTTCACAAACCTCCTTCTAATGTGTAAAGAACACACTGTTTCTGTGTACAGTGAACTACCTCCTCACGAAACGATGATTGTTCAATCTTCCACTACCATATATTATGGTGTAAATTAAAATTAAAATGTATTTATATGTGACATATATTATATTTATATTGTTTCTACACTTTTTTATATTTCATTTATTTAATTCTGTTATGGTTTCTATAGTGGGTAAATACGATAATTTCATTTGAGGAAGTGTGGACTACCGCCCACTAAAAGTGTTTTGACTTGTTCATTCCATACGTGGAATGTATAAAAGATGGAGTTAATGAAATTAAATTTTATATTATACTAGAATAATAATATAACTATTTATCATTATATTTTCATTAGATTAAATACGAAATAGAAATGAAAGTAGCAGTAATGCGTACGCACCGCTTACCATCTCAATGGACGATGCATTTCATTTCATATCTCCAAATATTATGTAATATTATAAATACATACATATATTGTAAATATATGATATAAAAGATATCTAAATAATGAATATAATTTTTTAGATAATTAACTTTTGACCACATGAACAACTTGTAATTATAAGATGTTCATTTTCAACTCAAGTTCCAAATATCGACAAAAGGACCATTATTAACTTAAATGATTGAATAATGTTTATAAGATGGTAATAGGTGATATAAAATAATAATAAACATGAAAAATGTTCTTATTAAAATAGAAATTAACTTTAGTTTATTATTTAGGAGATTAATGAAAGAATGGGTCAAGATGGACACAGGGTAAGGGGTTTCTTATCTCACTTTTAATTCCATGTGATTTCATTTGTTCAGCTGTTATTTATTGCATGTTATGTATTGTGAACTTCAATTTGATATAAATTATCATGATTATTTTTATATTAATGGTATTATGTGATTCATTTGATGTTTATTAACTTTTGGTTATACTACTCGATTGATTACAATGTGGTATGGGTTTTCATCTAACTTTTTATTCCCGTGAGATTCATGCTATATTTGCTACTATATTATTTTGTGTGGTGTATGTACTAAACATTATTGTATTCATCATGTAATATAATAAAATTAATGGGTATTTAAATCTTCATTGTACGAACCTTCTTTAATGTAGCATATGATTCGTATGTTACCAAATCGGTATGGGAACCTTTCACCCTCCACTTTTTAAAAGACATGTATTGGTTATGTATTTTAATTTACATATTATTATGTTGTGATCCGTTCTTATATATCCTTATTGATGTAAATTTTATGTCCATGTGATGAGATACCCTGTGATCACTCATTAACTCATTTTCAGAATTTTAAAGTGACATCGTTAGGTAGTCAAATTTCTGTTAGGGAACTTCTTCACCAAATTTCAATTCTTTGGGTTAAACATCAACTTCTTGATTATGTCATTCTATGAATATATGTGAATAGAATCTTATTGTTTTAAACATAATACCCACTTATATTAGATGTATTTATTTTTTTTACACATAATTATGGAATTGATTTATCCTTACACTAAGGATACATTCTTTATAAGGGATTTCGTCACAATTTTCATTCCATTGAGACAACAATGTTGTTATGCACCAATTCACTCTTAGATGGTGTATATGCTGTACTTTGGCATATTATATCATGAATCCATTTATTCTAAAGATATATTAATGTTATGATTAAATTTTATTGCATAATTATTTTATTCAATCACCTCCCATTTTGTAAAAACTCTTTAAATAAAATGTCATTTTAAATGTTTTAATGATTTATTCTTATAAATATTTCTCATTAATGTCAATGTTTTCCAAATGGGTTTTAGGATTTATTTATATGGAGATTAATTTTTTCAAATTATAATTCATTTAAAAGCTTCAAAATGCAATGTGACACTTTGATTCAAAAATATCATTATTAAATATTTTAAATGGTTTTTGAAAATGGATTGATAAAGCATGGATTATTTCACTATATTGAAATGATTTATTATTATTGAAAATTAAATGTAATTAGTTAAATATTTATATATTTTATATGTTATAATTTTATAATGGTACCTAGACATTTGAAGAGAGTCTATGTGATAAACCAAATGACGGGTGGTGCCATGATAAACCAGGACTGGTGGTTACGTTATATCCCCCAATGGGTATGGAAGTCGGCCATATAGCTATTAAATTTAGTGACAAGTGTTGAAGTTCACTGTATGGTTATTATATTTTTGTATGTTTACTTCCCAAGTTACCTTTATATTTTTTGTTTCCTTTATATGGGATTTATGTTAATATTTTGGTTACAGAAGGGTATGTATTGATATTTTATTCAGTGAAGAGTATTTACTACTTCATAAAGGTGAAAAGTATTACTTATGATAATGTATTCATGTTTTAATTGTTATTTTAAAAGACTTATAGTTTCCCATATTTGTGTATCCCTTATTGATCTTTTTTTCTCAACCCAAGTTTTTGAAATGTTTTTCATAGGACATAATGTGGAATAGGGTTAAGGATGGGATAAATGAAAATTAATGTTGTCTAAAATATAGTACTAGAAATTTTTTCTTAGAGTTTTTATTCTATAAAAAATGGATACTAATTAGTAGTGTCTACATGCAATATTCAAGTTGATATGTAATAGTTATGGATTAATTCCCTAAATCTCTAAACCCAAAAAGATCCTCAATGTGTATTATTCACTTAATTAAAGATTAAGTAATGTTTAAGGCCCAATCTTTATATTAATCACAACAATTAATGTAAAAATGAGTTTAACAAGTGATTTAACATTAAACATAATGGAAACAACGACCAAGATACATGAGAATCACCCATTTTATGGAAATATTTCTATCATTAAGACATTATGATATACATTTATGAGTATTAGGAAACTTTTATTGGATTGTGACCTATATATTACATAAAGTAATGAAAAACATGAAAATATCTTTTTTATTTTTTATTTATATAACAATCTGGGTTAGGAATAATTTTTTTTCTAAATTATAAATATGTGTTTGAATAATAATTGATTTTTTTGTTAGGATATTTTTTAAATTTTTTAAATATGAATTAATTACATTAAATACTTAATAAACACAAAAACAATAATTATTTAGTTAATAATTACCTAAATTTATTAATAATATAAAAATAAAGAAAGTTATTTTAATTTAATTTATTATTATATCCCATTAATTTTTTATATGAATATATCATCTTACAGAGGTTTTAGAAAAATATATTTTAATTACATTATTGTCTTTATACATTTAAATTTATGTTAAATTAATGAATCCAAAAATGAACGTATTGATATTTTATAATAAATGATATGTCAATAAATGATTTGAAATTACTAAAAATACTATAGTATACCATTTTAATTTTAAATATGAATTAATTTTAAAAAAAATATATTCATGAACCAATTATTATTTTATAATGACTATATTGACTGTTAAATTTTAAAAAAACTCAACTTGCCTTATTTTTGTTAAAAGGGTGTTTTTGTACATTACATGCGCGTGTGTTAAAATTAATTTTATACACACATTTGATTTTTTTGATAAGTTGAATTAATGAACTATAATTTGAGGGTAAAAAATATATAATAATACTTACTGTAATTTTCTCATAATGGATAAATTATATAAGTTAGAAAACGAGTTACCATTATGAAAAACCCATATGAAAAATTTTAGGAAATGTTGGAGTTAAGGTACCAAATGCTTAAATTTATTTTAACGTGTGGTGGATGTTTTGATTGACCATAAAATCCAAAAAACCAAATATTTATAAATCATGGATCAACTTGTGGTAATATGGACAACCCAACAGTGAATAAATTTGGGTATTTACATGAATTCTACTTCTTATAAATCATAAAAGGGAACTCACTCCCATCATTTACCCACACCTATCAAAACATTTGGATCATTAAAACTATGAAAAAATCCCATCCAAAATTCCCTCCTCTCATACTAGAATCCATAATTTTGGAATTATTCCATCCAAGGAAGTACTTCGTTGAAAACCAATAAGAGTTTCCCGAAGAGGGGGTAACATTAATTAAGGAGCATTTTTGTTTATTTATTTCTCCACTCCACATAATTCTTATTATATAGTGTTATTTAATATATTTATTATATTAAATATATTAATTTGTTTTTATACTATTGTTATTACATTCTACCATAAACACTTATATCAAATGGGTTAAAAATCATTAGTCATGTATATGATGGACTACTGCCTCAAGGAACAATGTCAATTGTTTTTCCATTACCACCTATTGTAGTTGGGTATGATGATGGATATAAAGTTTATATATGATATTTATAAAATAATTATATCTATATTGTCATGTTATGATATATACAATTTTTCATTCAATTCTGTAAGGGGTATGATAATATCGCTCTTCTGTATATTGGCTATTGCCTCACCAGGTAATGCGATTCATTTTTCACTAATTCAATACATTTAATGTCATAAGGGAAATGAAAGTAAAAATATTTTATATAAATATAATATTTACTATATTAATGAAATATTAATCATTATTAAAATATATTATATCATTTTATTTTTATAATTTCACTTACTGAAAAAATGATAATATCGTTCATGGACATGTCCACTACCACCTCCTTAAAGATAAATGATTCTTTTTTAGTAGAACATCAGAAAAATGATATATATAAGTATATATAAATAAATAATATTTTATTTATGATATTATAATAATTATATGGTGATAATATATTACTTCCAAATATTCATAATGATTGTTGAAAAATTGGAACATTACTCAGGCGTACGTACGACCTACCATTCCTATAATAGTTACAATTGTTCTTTTTTCAAAATCATATTTCATAATGGGATTAACAAGAATAATTTATATATTAATATAATAATAATTTTAAAATTATTATTCTATATATGTTTAAATAATTACGTCTTTAACTACTGTCAACCCACCACAGTCAATTTTGACACACAAGTTGAATATGGTAAAAACATCAGACCTAAACTTAATAAATTATGTAATTGTATATAAATTGTTAATAAATGAAATAAAATTTATAAGAAACGTTAAAAAGTTTCTCAAACAGTTATATAATTGACATAATTTAATTTTTTAGGGAGACAAACCACACAGGATAAGTCGTACTCTAGGTAAGGGTTTTCTTATTTGACCTTTTCTCTGTAGGATATATGCCATATTCACTATTTTTTTGCGGGTATATATAATACAAAATAATTAATTTAATGATTATTGTAATTAAATTTAATGGTATTTTAAAATCCATTTTACAATATATCTTTCATGGTGTTCATATTATTATAGTTACCAAAGAGGTAATTGATTTTTGTCACAATTTCCCTTCATTGAAAATTTTGTTGTGTAATTCAACTATATTATTTTATGAGGTTTATATACAAAACATTTGAAATTTAACAGCATATATTTACTTATTCTAATACTATATTATGTTTTATTTAATTTAATCCTTTCAAGAAGCTTATCAATCAATGATTATAAAGTGGTAAGAGTTTTATATTACAATCTCATCCATTTTTGGGATTGATTTTGATTATGATTCCAATGTTGAATTCTTATAATACATCTATCAAAATACTCATGAAATTTATTATGATATATTTATACATTATTTTTAAAAGTAATAGTAAAGTTTTCCACACATTAGTACCTAAATTTATCTAGAAAATGTTCTTATGAAACTCTTACTTCATTTCCATCTTCATCCCGAAATATAGATTCATCCAAAAATTGTTTTACAAAAATGTTTTGAAAAATGTTTTTAACAATTTAAATATGATTTATTAAATTTATTTTAACGCATTTTTAATTTTTAATTTTTTAATTGGAAAATTCTTATTTTTTTTACAGACAAGGAACTTTTCTAACATTTTTTTCGTCAAAAAGTAATGTTCTTTACAACATGTATGGAATTACACAACAATATTACCAGGATTTTATTTATGTTTTCTTTTAACATTTACATCTTTATTTTATAATAATACTATTTATTAATATTGTGTATCTTATACGTTTTTGGAAATTATTTTCAAAGAATATGTTTTTAAAATGATTTATGTTTTGAAAAGTGATTTTCCCAAATGGAAAGGATATTTTCCACAAGAATGTTTTTAGATATAATTAAACAGAATTTACCATCATCAACATCAACAAACCTTGTTTTTAAATATATTCATTGGGGATATTTTTTTGATACCATCATCATTCTTAATCTCGATGGAATAATATTATTTCAATGATATTTTTATGAAACCAATTTCTCTTCACTAGGATTATCATGTTTCAATGATATTATAATAGAAAATATTTAAATTCAATGGGTTAACCATGTTATTAAACTAATAATGAATTTTTATTATTAATTATATAATTAAATGAAAATTAATTTTACATTAATCATATCGTGGTTCTTAGAAATTTCATATATGAATGTGCAACCAATATAGAACTAGGTGAGACTGTTATGGATTTTATAATGGGATGTCTGGGATTGCGATAGGTGAGCCGATTATATCTTATAATATTGGGTGGATCAGATAACATTGGGTGAGACGCTTATAGATTATATAATTTGTACACCGAGATTGTGCTCTAATCCATTGGGTAATGATTTTTTTTCTCAAGACAATTATATTACAAGTCGGATGTATGACTATTATAATTGTGAGGGGTTTTTAAGGATTATAAAAGGATTTAATGAGATGATATTACATGATTCCAATATGTATTTATATTATTTCTATGGGTTTACGATTTTTATTAGATCATTATTAATATCACATGGCCAAAGATTATTAATTTTTAAGAATGTTTCCTTTGTTAAATCCTTATTCCCCATTTTCATGTTTGATGATCTGGGTATTGGTGGGAATGAATATTCTTATGTCATACCCATTCACATGGATTATGTCATCATACCCTTATTCTCTTCTCATGCTCACTGATGACAATAATTAGTGAAATCCAATGGCTATCATTTCTATGAATTTGAGATCACCCTTTTTTTGTTTCATTTTTCCTTGGATATAAATAACGTGGTAGAATAATTTATTCCTAGAAGAGATTTTATATGGTTATTGATTTCATCTTAACGTGAAAAAGAAAAGCTGGGTTAAGTGGGGGGAATGATCATTTAATGGAATTTGATTTTTATTAGTTTTTATTATAATTTATAACTATAAACCAATGATTTCCATGAGTTTGTAGGTGATTCATGTTTTCCATTTGATATTTTAATGTTTAGATAAAAAAATTGGGTCATAATTATAGGCATCAATGCTAAAAATTTAATGTTTATGATTTTAGTACTGGATCCAAGAGTGTAGGTTTTGGCCTCTTATAGTTGGTATCAAAGAAAGGGTTGAGATAACATTAGAGATTATGATGATTTCATGTGTATATATATTTTGTTTTGTGGATTATTTCATAGGTCTATAAGATTATTGTTGACCATATGATCAAAGTCATGGACACCTTAGGTGAAGGTTTTATGTAGTGAACATTTTGGGGTTATTAATTAAATTTTGGGATAATTTTAATTAGTTTTGGGTATTTTTAACCCCTCGGACAATCATTATGTGTCTTTTGGGGATTAAGTATTTTTGACATGTTTTAATAAATAAAGGGGGAAACCTAAAGCCTTGGTGAAAACCCATCTCATCCCTAACGGACATGGGGATTGAACCCACAGACAATGCTCGATAAGGGTGTAATACCTACCTCTTTCCTACATAATTTTCTTATAGGTATTGAATTATTATAAGTAAATATTATTTTTATTTTAGAAAAAGATGGGATATTTTTAACGGATTAACTGTTTATTTGGTTTTGAAGAATATATGATCAAACCATTCTAATAATTGCGATTCGAACATACTTAGGTATTGTTTTAATAATTTTATGGATAGTTATTTTTATAATTATTTGGTTTGAACTTTATGTATCACTATTAATTCATTTAGATTAATGTGTAATGGTTTGTTCATTTCTGAATTATGTTACCATGTCCAAACTATTTTGGGTTTTTTATGTCTAATGTTAGAAAGAATAGCTTGTTATTCCTTTTATGGTTATGTGGTCTGTATAATTTAATTTTAGTGCTTTAGGAATGAAAAAAATATGTTTAATACTAATAATTTAGGGAAAAATATGTGGTTATGGTGAAAACTGATGAAAGGAGGAAATTATGATCTTCAAGTATATTTCCATATTCTCTTCGTCTAAATGGTATGATATTTCCTACGATCTATGAAAATGATCTTCAAAAAACATTTTCCTAGTAATTTTATATAAGAAGAACCCATGATGCTTTCGATCAACACAATTTTACGGTTTTTAGGTCCTTATCATTCCATTGATCATTCACTTTCTTATGATCAATAACCTTAATAAAAATATAATTATTTATGATTTTCCTCTATTCTAACCTATGTTATCCTATTTGGAAACCAAGTTCTGTATTATTTCATGATGAATTTTTACATCAATTTATGTTTTAGTTATAGGATGTTTAACTAACACTTTTTATGATGTGGTTTAATAAAATTATTTTCAAATGTCCAACCTTTTATTACAATGATAAATTTCATATTATGAAGATACAATTTATTAATGTGGATGGGTAAGATGTAACATACCATGATTTTAAATGATTAAAATTATATTAGATTATATGGAACACACAACAAAATTTCTAAATTTCAATAAATGAAACATTTATTTTTCTTTCATTGCAGGTAACCCCATTATTTTTATGTTTGATATCATATTAAATAAGCAATACTGAACATAAAAGACATATGATATGTGTTATCATTATAAAATAGATGTTAAATTGGAGGGTATGAATATTATTAACTAAATTATGAAATATATATATATATTAATCATTATATGATAGTTATTATTTTTTAGTAAATATTTAATCCATTTTTAGTAATGTGGTTTTATTCATAAAAATAATATTTCCTCGGAAATTAATTTTTATATATTTTGATGAGTAAAATATTATATCAGTTTTTTGTAAATTTTTTAGAAATAATTTGATAAAATAAAATAAATTATTATAATTATAATATGAAAATTTATTTTGGGTTATATATTGTGACTGTTCCAAAAATTATGTTTTTCTAGTGAACATTTTAAAAAAATGATTGTTGAAAAAATTATTATTTTTTCAATTAATTAATTAATTTGAATAAAATAATATGTTTTGAATATTTTTTATGTAACCTAATTATGATTTAGTAATATTTAATCTAAATATTTAATTTTACTCAACAATGCACTTATTTAGTATAAGTATTTTTTAGGACTAAAAACTGGGTTTCCAAAAAAACAATTTAAAATCAATCTTGGTTCAATATTTATAAAATTTAAATAATTAATAATGGTGAATTTTTAAATGAAATATATATATATATTATAAACCATTAAATTTAAATTGAGTTTAATACAATTATTATAAATATTAATTGAGTTAATTTCAAAACATTTTTTGTAATAAAAATATTGTTGTTAAAAATCCATTGTCTCATCCTACTTATGTGGTAAACCTTAAATTAAAAATTCTAACATCTTTTATTTGAATTTGTTAAAATGGATTCCATATTATTAATCATAATATGTTTTAATTACTAATAAATCCAGTTTAAATTTTGACCATAATGATTAGTGAAAATAATTAAAAATATTCACAATGATTGCGGTTAGAACATGTTTATTGGGGAATTAAACATTAAACTTAAGGGGGGAAATGACCTAGAAACACGTCCATAAAATATTTTATGGAAATATTTATATCATTTTGAACATTTTATATATTATTATGAGTTTTTTGGACATAATTCCCTGAATTTTATCTATATAATAAGTTATGCAATAAAAATTGAAAAAAGGAAACATTTATTATTTTTAATATCTCTAAATCCTTGAGATTGGAAAAAAATTATACCGGTTTGGTTACAAATATTATTTTGAAATATAAAAGAGTTTTTTATATAATAATGATTTTTTTAAAATTTTTATATGAAATACTTACTTTAAATACTTAAGAAAGGTCAATATAGTAATTATTTTGTCAATAATTAACTCAAACAAATGATACTCAATATATTTAACGATATATAAATTGAATGAATTATTGACATAAATTAATTTGTATATGAATATATTAGTTTGAAAATGTTTTAGAATAAAATATTATAATTCCATATTTTTCATGATATTTTTAAATTCAAATAAAATTAATAACGTCAAAATAGACTATAATGACATTTTATAATCAATGATATATTATTAAATGAATTAAAATTACTAAAAATTATATATTATTATTTTTTTAACCTTTTTATTAAATATACAATAAAATATACTAATGGAGCAATTACTATTATATAATGACTATATTGACTGATGAATTGTAAAATATATTGTTAGTGTAGTTATGGTTAACAGGGTGTTTTCCCCGTTACATGCAACTTAGTAAAAATTAATTTTAAAAAAAATAGGATTTTTATTTAATAAATTTTATATAATAATTATAATATGTGGGATAATATAATATAATAAGACTCATTTTAATTTATTATTTATGTATAAATTAGTTATGCAAGAAAAATAGTTTCCATAATGAAAAACAAAAATGAAAAAAATAAGGAAGCTTATGAGGTAAGGATTGAAATGTTTAAACAATTTGTTTTATGGTGTGTTATAGTTTTTATGGAGATTATAATCCATCAAACCCATTAATTATCAATCTTGTACCCAATATAGGTAGTATTGATCACCCAATAGTTGATAAATTTGGGTATTTATTAGAATGTGACTCCTTCTGTCCTATAAAATGGAAGTCAATTACTTCACTTCTACACTAATATAAAGAAAATTTAATTGACCAAAACATGAATAAATAAAATAAAATATTTCATAATATCAAAAAATAATCCTTAATTATTGAATAAACGTAAAATAGGAATGCCTTTAATGAAAACCATAAGGAGTTATATGAAGAAGAGGAAACGATCAGCGACGAGAATTTTTATTTTATTTTTTTGACATCCCGTTAAATTTTTATTATAACATTATGATAAAATATCCAAAATATTTTCCATATAATGATATTAATTTTGTTTATTTAATGACCTATAACCTCACACATATCCATAAAATTAGTTATGAAATCATCATTCGTGTGAACGGAGGACTACCGTCTCATGAAATGTTGTTAGTTATTTTTTCATTAACACCTCTGATTGTTAGTTATGGAGATGGATATAAAGTTTATATACGATATTTATAAAATTATTATTAAATTTTATTAATTATATAAAATAAAATCTTTTTCATTTCATTCCATTAGGGGTAATATAACGTCGCTCGTGTGTACGGTGGACTATTGTCTCTCAAAGTGTTGCAATACATTTTTCACTAACTCGTTACATGGAAGATAATAATGTTAATGATAATAAAAATATGTGATATAAATGAAATATTAATGATATTAATGATATAATAATCATTATAAAAATATAATATATCGTCTTAAATTTACCTTTTCCTCTCTGAAGAAAATAATAACGTCGTTCGTGGACGGGTGGACTACCACCCCCTCAAAGCCATGTGATTCCATTTTTCACCCACATGACCCATAAATTATATATATTTGTATATATTATTAAATAATATTATATTTATTGTATTATAATCATTATAAAATGATAAAATATTACTCAACTTTATTAAACAATGATCATTGAAAAATGGAAATTGTACTCATACATACGTTAGACCTAATGTCTACAAGATTGTATCATTTGTTCATTTTTTATAACCATATTTCTTTTGGGGTTTAGAAATTATAATTGATGTATAAATATGAAAATTTAAATATTATTGTTTTTATTTATACATTTATATAATGACCACTTTGGCTATATTCGTCCATCTGAATTCATTTTTGACACACTAGCCGAATATGGACAGAACATCCAATGTCAAATTAAATGATAAAGTAATTGTATATGACACGTTAAAAATTGAAATAAAATTAATAATTAACCTAAAAGGAATATAAAGAAGGAAAATAATTAAAATAATTTTAGTATTCTTGGAGATAAATACACATGTGATAAATCATACTGAAGGGAAGAGTTTTCTCATCTAACTTTTATTTATGTCAGACATATTCCATACTTAACACCAATTTTTGTTGTTTGTTTTATTAAATATACAAGAATATATGTTATTATAATTTTAAATAAATTTATTTCTATTTACATATCAATTTTATGAAGTCTATTTTTAGGGCGTTTTTGGTTTCAGAGTTACCATAATGATAATTGATTTTTTTCACAATTTATGTTCTTGGAGACTTATGTTATGTTATGAAGGATCTAAATAACGATTTATATGCAAAATATAAAAGAGGGGGGGGGGGGTTAATTTTATACTTTAAAAAATCTTTTGGAACATTCAAAGATGTTATAAAAATTTCTATGTTTAACAAAGTTAGAAAAGATAAATTCACAAGACCTCTTAGTTCTACAAACATTATAGATTCCAGAAATATGGTTCCCGAGATGAATCCTATGAAAAGTTTAAAAAGGAAAATATTCTACCTCAATGCGTATATAATCTAACTAATCAGTGTATAAAAGTACTATAAAGTATATGAATCTCATACCTTCCTTATTAATCAAAATTCAATAGAAAAAAACATGAAACAATTCAACTAACAAGTATAGAATATTTTAACCCAAAGAGTAGGGTATCCAACAACTTCGGAAAAAAGTACCTTGATTTATATATTCAAGAAAGTCTATCATACCCACACCAGGGTAAGCCCTCGATAAGAATATTATAATCTATCTTACTATCCCTACAAGCCCTCAAACATCATGGTAGTCTTCACCTCTATCTTCCTTATCAAGGAAGTCCTCAAACTTTAATGTAGTTCTATCCTCTGTCTTCATATCCCTAGAAGACCTCAATTGTACATAGTAACAATCAGAGTCACAAGAAGCAATATAAACAAGATATTCAGTATGAAAAAAAGAATGAGAGTCTGTCACTCTAGAAATCACTTCAACAAGTAATATCTAGAGTTATAGAACAGTGTCATGAAGTTATGAGTTCGTTTAATTGTGCTCTTATTTATAGGCACATCTCCAACGGTTCACTCCCTCCTCTAATGGTCATATTATTCCTTGAATTTCAGAGGGACCTGTTCATGTGTCACTCAAACAATGGTTAGTTAGAAACCAAATGCATGACATCATTTTATATCTATAAAAATGTATATAAAATATGGTTGCTCTATCAAATATATTTTTTAGTGTCTAAGGAAAAATATTCAGAGTCTATATTTCATGGATATTCGGATTCTGTTTTCCAAGGAATTCAGAATTAGTATTCTGTAGACTTCTGAGTCTGAATTATGAGGAAATCAGAAATTGAATTCTATGGAATTCCAAACCCAAATTATAAGGAATTCAGAGTCTGAATTCATAGGAATTAGGATTCTAAATTACAGGGAATTTGGAGTCTGAATTATGAGGAATTCAGAGTCTGAATTATAAGGAATTAGGAACCAGAATTCTAAGCAATTAAGAGTCTGAATTATAAGGAATTAGTAGTCTAAATTATAAGTAATTCATGTTCTGAATTATGAGGAATTCAGAACCTGAATTTTAGTGAATTCAGAGTCTGAATTTCAAAGAATTCAAAGCATTAATTTCATAGAATTTAGTGTATGAATTTTATAGAATTAGGAGTCTGAATTTCATAGAATTCTAAACCTGAATTCTATAGAATTTGGATTCTGAGTTATAGAGAATTCAGAGTCCGAATTTCTGAGAATTCAAAACTAGAATTCTAAGGTGTTCGAATTCTGAATTTTAAAGGATTTCGAATCTAAAATATGATACTGAAAACCAAATACTCTATATCTATGTATTTATAGAATTCCAAGGCTGTATATGTGAAACAAGAATTTTCAGTTAGGAATAAAAAGAGTTAGATTTAGGGAAACTACAATATGAATAATGAAAAAAATAGTTCAGGATAAATTCCCTTGGGGATGGAAAATTTTCCTTATTATGTAAAACATTAGGGAAATAAAATTTTCCTTAAGATAGAGTGTTTGAGATTTTCAAAATATAGAGGAATGGAAAAGTCATAAGGAAACCTTATTGACTAAAAAATATCCACCTATTTGGAAAGCACAAACATCCTTACTAAAAATAAAAAAAGGACATTGAAATTTTTATGATATTAAAAAAATATCTCCCTATACATATGGATCATAGTGAATACGACTAACTCCCCATTAGGATTTGGAAACCCTAAGGATCGTATTATTAATTTTCTAAAAGATATTTTACATTTTTTTGCATAAGAAAATCTTCATGATAAATACTCCCCCTTGGATGAACTCCCCCTTAGTGAAATTTCTTCTTTACTTATTATTATTTTTGACATTCCTTTATCCCACTTTTTGATTTTCAAAAATGAATAAAGGGAATGGAAAATAAAATATGGTACCAAAAATATTATTAATAAACAACCAAAAATATTAAGTGAAACAATAATTTGAAAGAATTTTTACAATAGGAAAATACAAAGAAAAGATCGAATTGTAATGAAATTATCCCTCATTTTCTTTTGGTATCAACTTCATCACAATAGTCTTAAGATTCTTGAGTTCCTTGTGATCATCTTCTATGTGATTGAGTAACTGATATTGATCTTCACATTTCATTTATAAGGATTTAATATTTTCTTCCTGAGCCTTAAGCATGCCACCCTATGCCTTCAAGGCTTCTTTTTTGTTTATCAAGTTTTTTCTCATGCTCGATTCTAAGATCCCTTTCCCTCTTCCAACTCTGAGCAACTAAATACAATTTCCTATTCACATCTTTCACTTCTTTCTTCCAAGTAGTTTCTTCAAGAGATAGCTTTTCATCAAAAGACATAGTGAGATCTTTGAACATAGCATCCTCAGTTTCAAAAGAATCATTGTCATTATCTTGATACTCGTATAGAATTCTCATCGCTTCAATATTTTTCCTTGAAAAAATAATTATATTCATGAAAGATCTTTTATGGGATTCATAATTAATGAAAAAGGTTTTGAAATTGGCCTCAAGTTTAACACACTTATCCATCACAACAGATACTGAATCTCTTTTCTGATTTAAGGAATACTGAATTATTTGACATCTTGAATCTATGGTTGGAAATATTATAATAGTACCAAATAGATTCTTCAAATACTAAATAACAAAGTCATGGACAAGAGAAGATGATTCTGAATTCGAATGATTTGATGATGGGGATTCTTTCTCACGAACGTCAGCTTTCCTCTTTAATGAAGCACCAACATCTTCCTTACTAACCAATGACTTGGTTGGAGTATCAGCCATCACCTGCTTACTCTAATCCTTTTTTGAAATGATCTGATCATCTTTTGGTGATTGATGCTCACTATCGGATTGCTGAACAATTTTATCTTCATCAAAATTTTCCTTTACACCTCCTTCCTCAATATACTCTGGTTGTATGAAATATTGATTGCTACTTTCTTTTTCAGACAATTTATTTATCTCTTCCTCACCCTTCTCATCTTTTCATGGGGTAGAAATTTTGTAAGACTCGGCTTCAGAAGTTCAGATTGATAACATCTCACAAGGACTCTCTTTCTCATGATAATATTTTACTTGCTTTATCATATATTCTGTATCACCACTCCCTTCTTCTTCTTCTTCCACTTCTTCTTCTTGCACTATTTATTCTTCTTAATCTCGTTTCGGAATCACCAACTTCTTTCTCCGAGTCTCTGAGATTGATTCTACTAAAAAGGATTCTTCTATCGGAACATTATCATAGGATTTCTCAATATACTTAAGAATAGATTGAACAATTACAACTTCTGTAAATTTTGTTTTTTGCTTCTTCTCTTTCTCTTGTTTCTCAAGATCTTCAGCAGCTTTCATCTTCAGGTATTTTTCCTCAGTAGGATCCAAGCCATACTTAGGCTCCCTTTCTTTGTATTTTTTCTTGTCTTCTCTCCACTTATCCACTTCTTCATTAGGATATGATTTTTTGTTTCATTAGATTTGGAGGTGCAGACAGGGTTTCCTTAGCCACTGGGGTTTTTCCTTTTCATTATATTTCCTTTTCTGTCCTTTTTCTTCCACCCTTTTTGGGGGTTTCAGCTACAACATGCTTCATTGATAAAGCTTCAACTTCTTCATTTGATAATTCATAAAACTTTATAGATTCACCAGAAAATACAATTTTTATTATACTTAGAGTGTCATCACTTAGCCACATTACCTTGATATTTGTTGACTTCGATTTGTAGGAAATTTTAATTAATTATAAAAAATAAACAATGATCCCTGATAGGATTTCCAGATACATGATAATCTGAGACATCAGATTCCCATTCATGATATTTTCAATCATAACCAAAATATGATTAACCAGATTCAGCTTCTGGAGGTTCACTATGAAATCCAAAACATACATATTTATTTTCTTCAGAGTATATTTATTTCCTTTCCTCTAAATGATAAAACCTTGAATTCAAATCTCTAGAATCTGAAAATTCATCGAAAGATGAAGAATCATCAAAGTATTTACCTCTGAAAGACCAAGACAAGATAGAGCCCTTTCCTTGTAAACTCTTCCAATATCAGCAGGTAACTTATGGGAACAATATTCAGAATCTCCTTCATAAGGTATTCCAATCAAACTTTCTACCTTAGAATAAGAAATAGAATAAGTCTTAACATAACTCTTGAATGAAAATTAGTCTTTGCCTCCTTGATTGAAAAATGATACAGATTTATAATACTCCACTAGAAACTCTAGAATCACCAGATCCTCTACCTTGGGATTTGATAGAGCTATACTCTCCCTGCTATTTAACATGATGTTCTTTGAGATGATTGAATCATACTTACTAATGAAATCCGGTTCTACCAAACATTCATGATAAATAATCCATTCATAGATTTCCTTTACGGTTGATATTTATTTCTTAGGAGAGGCTTCTTTAGACATTCATAACTAAGGAAGACCTAATAAATTCTTAATGGTCGTAATTAAGAAGGTTATAACTTCAACAGGCAAGAGATTGAGGTTCGATGTTGGAAAACCATTGGGGGTTATTTATATAAGCAGCCGAATTGATGGTCCAGCTTCCCTGATTGATCCAACTATTGAAATCTTCTTGAAAAATCTGATGTTTTAGATGATTTCTAAAGAAGGATTTTGATAGATTCCGATCATTTGAGGTTTCTAAGAAAAAAATTTAGATTTTAGGATAAGTGAAACCGAAAAATTTTAAAACAAAAGAAAATATCAATAAGTAAAATAATATTATAAGAATTTAGAAAAGAAATCATAATTTTCAGAATGGTAGGATGATTATTCGTAATGAGGGAAATTATTTTTGTATAAATTTATATTCAGAAATTTCAATTACAAAAATTTTTAGAGTACGAAAATTATGATTACGAAAATTCGTTACTACAAAAATTTTGACTACCAAAATTTTGATCTCAAAAATTTTGTTAACAAAATTTGACTAATAAGCCAATGTACTCCCCCCATGAAAAGGAGTTTCCTACTGTAAGGAGATAGGTTTCAGAAAGATGTTAATATGTAGGGTTGCATTACCGTTATCATTCCAAACTTCTATTTTATGTATTTAAATCTATCAGAGGGTAATGATTTTACGAAAATATCTACAAGTTGATCTTGTGTTCCAAAAAATGGAAGACAGATATCTACTTTTTGTTTGTGATCCCTAAGAAAGTGGTGCCAAATATTTATGTGTTTTTTCGCAAGAATGATGTGTATGGTTTTTACTTAAGGAAATGGAACTAGTATTGCCACACAATATTTTTCTTTTGGTAAAACTCATACCACAGTCTGTGAGTATGTGTTGCATCTCTAAAACATGAGCACACAAACTTCCAGCTGCTACATATTCAGCTTCTGTAGTAGAAAGTGCTACTAAGTGTATCTTTTTTTCTTGATATAGAAACTAATGAATTTCCTATGAAATGAAAAGTTCCAGTTGTACTTATTCTATCCATTCTACAACCACCAAAGTCATCATCTGAAAAACGTTTTTAAATAAAATCATTTCTAGAATTATAAAAGAGTCCTAGATTCATGATTCCCATTAAGTTGAAAAAAATCATTTTCACTTCCTTTAAATTAAATTACTTAGGATTGGATTTATATCTTTCACATAAGAATACCGACAACATTAAGTCTGGATGACTAACTATCAAGTAAAGTAGAATACCTATCATACCTAAAAAAGATGCCAGATCTACTGGTTTCCCAGCATCATCAAGACCAAGTGAATTTGAGGTACCAATGGGAGTACTTATACACATAGTTTTGTTATATCTATACTTTCTAAGAATATATTTAATATACTTATGTATGGATATATATATTCCTTCTGGTTTTTTAGAAATATGAAAACCAAAGAAAAATGTTAACTCACCCATGAAAAACATTTGGAACTTAGATTTCATTAGATCTGCAACGGAATCAGTTAATGATTGCTGAGTTGAACAAAATATAATGGCATCAACATAAATTTGAACAATCAAATAACTTTACATATCATTATTAATAAAATGTTTTGGATTAGAATTTACCTTAACATAAGTTTTTTGAAGAAAAAATCATGCAAGTGTATCATACTAGGCTCTTGGGGATTGTTTTAGTCCATATAAAGCTTTAGTAAGTTTAAAAACATGTTCCAGTTGTTTTGTGTCTTCAAAACCAAGAGGGTTTTGATTAAAAACATCCTCTTGAACATAACCATTAAGGAAGGCACATTTAACATCCATTTTAAAATGTTTGAAATTAAATAATGATTCAAGGAAATTAGAATATGAATGCATTTAAGTCTAGCTATTGGAGAATAGGTTTCTTCACAGTCTATTCCTTCTTATTGATTATGGAATTTAGCAACCAATCTAGAATTATTTCTTAATATGATTCCATTTTCATCCCACTTATGTCTAATGACCCATTTTACTCCTTCAAAAAATGTTTCCATATGTCATTCAACTGAGGTCCAGAAGTTATTCCATTCAAATTCAATTAGCTCATCTTGCATAGCTTTTATCCAATCATGTTCACCTAAAGCTTTATCAGTGATTTTTTATTCTAATAGGGAAAGGAATGATAGATGTTATATTTCATTTCTTAAGGAACTTATAGTCCTTATAGGTCGATTTACATCACCAATGATACTATCACTCTGATGATTATTACAAAACAACTGATTTGTGTTTTATAAAACCGGTTCATCAACGTATGGAATGAAGTATTCTGGGGTAAATGCTTTAGGATAATTTTCTTGAAAATTATCCTTATCTGAAGGTTCTTCTATCAAGGGTTGATAATAAGTTTTCGAAAACACATCTAAAGATGTAGGTTGAGGATGTTTAAAAACAACAGGATTTGTTTCATCTAATTTAATATGAACTCTTTCTTCAATAGTAAAAGTATTATAATTGAAAACTCTATAAGGCTTAGAAGTTGTAGAGTAGCCTAAGAAAATTCATTCATTATATTTTGGTGTGAATTTGTGTAGATTGTCTTTAGTATTCAGAATGAATACATTGCAACCAAAAACCTTGAAGTAGGAAAGTCTAGTTTTCCTCTATTCCATAACTCATACGAAGTTTTATTAGGAAATGATCTAATAAAAACATGATTTATAGTATATAAAGTAGTACATACATCTTTAGCCCAAAAATATCTGGCTACCGAATATTCACTCATCATAGTTCTTGTTATATCTTGATGAATTCTATTTCTTCTTTAAACAACACCATTTTGTTGAGGTGTTTTTCGTTTTATGAAGTTATGAGTAATAACTTTTATACTACAAAAAGATTCATAATTAGTATTTTGAAATTCTCCTCCATGATCACTATGAATTGTTATCAATGGAAGGTTTTTCTCATTTTTAAATTGGGGTCCAAAAATTTTGAAATAAAAAAAAATATTCATATTTCTTTTCTAGAAAATAAACCCATGTAAATCTAGTTTAATCATCAACTAAGACAAATATATAATTTTTCCTCCAATTCATCCAGTTTGTGTTGGACCAAAACTATAAATACGCACCAACTATAATGTATAAGTGGATGAGACTTCACCGACTGATTTAATACTTGATTTATGTTGCTTTCCATATTGGCAAGGATCACAATCTTTTGAAGAATCAACTCTACGCTCTGGTAGATCCTTAACTAGTCATTTGTTAGAGTGTTTTCATAGGTTACTTGGGTTATAGTGTCATAACATTCTATTCCATAACCAAGAATGATCTTCCATTACACTAAGACAAGGTAGATCTTGGCTCTTAAGGTCTTGTAAGATTTGTGTGTAAACATTCTCTTGCCTATGAGAAGAATGAATAAACTCTTTCGTGGAATTTTGTACTAAACACACATCATTCCAAAAATTCACAAGGTAACCTTCATCATATAATTGAAGTATTCTAATAAGGTTGTGAATAAGATCCTTAACAACTAAAACATTTGAAATCAAAGTTTTTCCATGAATTACAATGTTACCTATACTAATAATTTATCTTTAAGCATTATCTCCGAAAGTTACTTTCCTCCCTTTTTCTTGATAATATTTTCAAAGATGTTTTTGTTAAAATTCATATGCCGGGAACATCCATTATCCTTGTACAATGTATTTCTATTGGTCCTTTATTTAATTTCCAAAAAATAAGAGTGTTAGAATTTTGGATCCTAATATTTCCTGTTTCCAGAAACATCAGAAAGAAAAAATTTTGGAATCCACATTTTCATTAAAGAATAAGCTTTATGAAAACCTAAAGGCTGATTTATGTTTATGGAACAATATTTTTCACAATTCCCACCATAATTAAACTTAGTTTAGAATAGAGCACTTTGAGGAATAAAATAATTATTAATAAAAACTTGTTTTGAATGAGTATAACCAAATATAGAATTATTCCTTAGAGGTTGAATTTGGGAATACATCTTATCAAAATTTTCCATACCAAAGTTAAAGTTTGAAAAAAACTTCTTTAAGGAAAATATTTCTAACTTCAGTCTAATAATTAATTTTTTATCCTTAAAAAATGACAATTTTAGCACTAGAGATAGTCTTGAAAACCTTTTTCTCTAAAAATTACTTTTTCAAGATCCATAGAAAGTTTATCCTTCTCAGAATTAACTTTATCATTGGTTTTTGAAATACATTAAAAATAATAAATATTCTTATCCAGATATTTATAATGATCTGATATTTCATTAATTAGAAATGAAATCCTCGAATTTTCCCTATAATTGGTTTTCTTGACTTTAGAATTTTCATTCTCAAGGAGCTTCGAAAACCTAGAGACATCTTCATAAGTAGGTATAGTATTATCTTCCTTAGAAAAAGATTCTTTATCCGAAGATTCATAATATTTATTATAACTATAATTAGAATTCAAGGATACACTGGTTATATATTCAACATTGTGCACCTTAGCCATTAGACAATGATTTTCAATAGGTATCTTGGCAAGTATACAAAGATTCATCTATCCAGAAGATTCGTACTCTGACGATTATTCAGAAGAGTCACCACCACTGGCACTCCAAGTGTCATTAGATTTCTAAACTTTTTTTCATTTATCCTTTTCATACTTCATTCTATTCTTCTCAGAATTCTTTTCCTTTCTATCATTTCTCTTATGAATAGGACAGTCTGGCCTTAAATGCCCTGCTGTTTTGCATTCATAACAAGTGACTTCTGAGTATTTCTTATCCTTTCATTTTCTCTTATGGTATCTATAATAAAATTATTTCTTCCCAACTATCTTGTTTATCCTTCAAGAAATATTATCTAGCTCATTCTTAAAAGGTTCACATTCACTTGATTCAGATAAAACAGTGACCTTCTTAGATTTAGATGTTATAACTCACTTAGGAGTTATGGATTTCATCTAAATTGATGTTTTTTTAAAAGAAACACTTCCATTTCTATTCTTCTTATTATTTAGATCATAATCTATTTTCATTCTTGTCTCATGTTGAAGAAGAGTTACAAAAATCTCATTAAGAGTAATCTGTGCGACTTTCCTATTCTCATGAATTGATGTTCTCTTTGATTCCCACTCATTAGGCATGATGTCTGTAATCTTGTCCACAAGTACCTCATCATCTAAACCATTTTCACCCATAGACTATAAACTATTAACAATAGTCATAAACCTATGTTTTACCTTGCACACTTTCTCTCCATTTGGTAATAGAAATCCATGATATTCTACTCTAAGATTAGATTTTCTAGTTTCGATATCTTTGGAAGTTCCAAAGTGAGTTACCTCAAGAATCTTCCAAATAAAATTTGCAGCTTTTCAAGAAGAAATATTTTTATATATATTCCTAGCCATGGAACACAATAATGTATTGTGTACCTTATAGTTTAGTTGATATTCTAACTTTTCTTGATTAGTAAAAGTTCTTAATTCCTTATCATAAATATTTTAATCTCTAGTAAAAATTACAAAGTTGTCCACTCCAGTGTTAATGAAAAAAGTCTTCATATGATCTCTCCAATATTTATAATCATTCTCATCTAATATAGGTGGTCTAGTAGGATTAATACTGTCAATTGAACCAACATTCATTCCTTCTGTCTCAAAGAAAATATCTTTCCACAGAATCTTGTTAGTAAAAAATGTATGTAAACAAGAATAAAAATCCAAATCATGGAAAAATAGAACACATGAAACTTGAGCAAGAAAACATATATGTGAATATAATTATTTCATAGACCTCCTCTAATACAAATTGTAGGATCGAAATAATTATGTAGATGCTCAATATACAAAAGGAGGGGTGAATTGTATACTTTAAAACATCCTTTAGAACTTTCATAGATGGTATAAAACATTATATGTTTAACAATGTTAAACAAGATAAATTCGCAGGATTAAAATTAAGAATACTTTATGAGGAAAATATTCTACCATAAAGCATATAGAATCTTACTAATCAGAGTATACACGTACAAGAATGTATATGATAGTTATACTTTCCATATTAATAAAAATGCAGCTGAAAACAAACATGAAACAATAAAATTAACATGTATAGAATATTTTAACCCAAAGAGTAGGGTATCCAAAATCCTTGGATAAAGGTCCCTTGATTTATAGTTTCAAGAAAGTCTGTCTTACCCACACCAGGGTAAGCCTACAGTAAGAATATCACAGTCTGTCTTGCTATCCCCTCAACCCCTTGAACTTCAAGGCAGTCATCACCTTTGTCTTACTTGTCTTGGTAGTCCTAGAACTTTAAGGTAATCAACACCTCTGTATTCCTATCCATGTAAGACCTTGATTGTGCACAACAACAATCGAAGTCACATGAAGCAATCTGAACAAGATTTTCAGTACGCACAAAGCATGAGAGTCTCTCTCTAGAAATAACATCAGTATGTATTCTATGAAGTTATAGAATAGTTTCATCAATGTTATGAGCTCGTTCAAATGAACTCCTATTTGTAGGCACATCTCCAACGGTCAGCTAACTCCTCCAATGGTCATATTTTTCATTGAATTTAGGTTGGACCTCTACACGTGTCACTCAAACAACAGTTACTTAGAAATAGAATGCACAACATCGTTTAATAACTATATCCAAGGTAATTAAAATGTGGTTGCTCTATAAAATCTATTTTTCAGAGTCTATGGAAAAATATTCAGAGTCTATATTATAGTGATATTCGGGTTCTGTCTTAAAAGGAATTAAAAATCATAATTCTGTAGAATTTGGATTCTGAATTCTAAGGAATTCAAAACCTAAGTTCTAGGGAATTTAGAACCAGAATTATAAGGAATTATGAGTCTGAATTATAAGGATTTCAGAGTCTATATTCTAAGGAATTTAGAGACTAAATTCTATTGAATTCAGAAACCGAATTCTAAGAAAATTGTAGTCTGAATTCTAAGAAATTTGGAGTCTGAATTCTAAGGAATTTGTAGTCTTAATTCTGAGGAAATTGGAACCTGAATTTTAGATAAATCCGAGTATGAATTTCATAGAATTCGGAGTCTAAATTTCATAGAATTTGGAGTCTGTATTTCATAGAATTTAGTGTGTGAATTTAAAAGAATTCGGAAACTGAATTATGAGGAATTCAGATTCTGAATTTCAAAGAATTCGGAGTCTGAATTTCAGAGAATTAAAAACCTAAATTCCCAGGAATTCAGGTTCTGAATTTTAGAGGATTTGAATTATGAATTCTGAACCTAAAATTAAAATACTCTATATTGAAGTATTTATAGAACTCTGAGGTTTTAGATGTGAATCCAAATTTTTCACATAGGAATAAAAAGAGTTATATTTAGAGAAACAAAAAAATGAAAAATGAATAAATAGGTAAGGATAAATTTCCTTAGGGATGGATAATTATCCTTATTAAGAACAAACCTCAGGGTAATAAAATTTGTCTTAAGATAGAGTGTTTGTGATTTTAATAAAATAGAGGAATGGAAAAATCATAAGAAAAACTTATTGAATGAACATGTTATGTACCTGTATTCGTTTATAAGGTCTATATACATCCTTTTTGACATGTAATGTCATTAACTTATTTATTCTGATATTATTTTATCTGTAATATTTCTGTATTCCTTTAATGGGGATTACAATTCAAGGATAGAAAAGTTGTAAGAGTTTTATGTTATAATATCTTCCATTATCGATATTGTTTATGATTACGCTTCTAATAATAAGATATTTTGATAAATTTATTTAGAAACTAATTATTTTTATAATCCTAAAGATATTCATGATATATCGAATTAATATTCTCTATTTTACACTCTCTGGTACTTAAAATAATCAGCAATATTTTTTGATGAAAATCTGATTTTATTTCCATCTTTGAAAATAAATATGTTTCCTTCCAAAAATATGTTTTCTAAAAATGTATTCTAAAATTTTTTACACTGTAAATTTTTTATTAAATAAATTCTCCCCAAATTGTGTTTTTAATAAAAGTATTCAAGGAATATTCTTGTTTCATTACAAATAAGAAATTTTTATAACATTTTTATTGTGAATAAGGAAAGTTTTTAATCATGTGCAAAATTACCCACTAACATGTCTGTAATTTCATTGTTGTTATTATTAAAGCATTACTAGGATATTTTTTAAGATAATATTTTATTGATAATTCAGATGTTATTTTGAAAAAAAAAATTATTTCAATGAAAATTATTTTTAAAATATTTTTTAAAAAAGTTATTTTCCAAAATAAATATTATATTTTCTTTGAGAATGTTTTTAATGATTTAAATCGAATTTCCAATCATCAAAATAAAAAAATTTATTTGTAAATATCTTATATAGGGGATTTTTGGTTTTATATAATCCTCATTCTTTCTCTATATAAAATAATATTGTTTCAAAGTGATTGTTATAAAATGTATTTATCTTCTATGAGTTAATCATGTTTCAAAGTGATTGTCAATGTACCAATTTCATTTACATGGATTAATCATGTTATGATAGGAATAATTATTATTTTTATGATTAAATTAAATATATTTGTGTATTGTTTATGTTTTGGTTCTTTAAAATTACTTATGTTATTAGATGGTATAGATAGCACTAGTTAGGTCTTGTATAGCTTATACGATGGGGTAGCCTGGATAAAAAGGGGTTTGCCTTTTAAATCTTATATAATAGTGGTCGAGATAGTGTCTGGTAAGTATGCTATAAAATCTAATATGGGTAAACCTAGATAATACTCCAATGAAATAGTTAATAATTACGTTCTCTAAAGAAATATATTTGAAGTTGTCCAAATGGTTTTTCCAATCACGAGGGCTCTATATGAGTTTTATGAGATGATTTTCCAATATACCAGTATGTTTTATCTATGATTTCTATGATTTTATGATGTTTCATTTGATCAAGTTTGATATTACATGGCTCATGATTATTAATTCTTATGAATATTTCATTTGATAAAGCTATATATAATGTTTTCATGCATGATGATCCTTGTATTGATGGGTATGAATATTCATAGGTTATACTCATATTGTTTGGTATTGTCATAAAACATTCATGATCTTAAAATGATAACTAATAAAATTAATTTTTTAATTATCAAATTTTCCAGTACATAGCATATGACCCCACCCCAATTATATTTCCTTTTCCATATTTTATAAGGAATGAGTTTGAATGGGTTATGTATACATGGGAATTTATATGGATGATGATGATGTTTTAATTTGAAAAAGGAAATGTAGATTAATATGGATAAATTCTCATTTAAATACTTGTGAATTGATTATATATGAATTTTTCCTCATTCTCTAAAAAACTAAACATTAATGGTCATTAATGATATAAGAGATCCATATTATCATTTTTAAATTTTAGTGTTTTTATGAAAAAAATCAGGTCACAATTATCATAATTAAATCCAAAAATTAAATGCTTATGGTTTCAGCACTATATATAAGAGTGCTATTTCTGGCTATTATAAAATGGCTTCATTCAAAAAAAACTATAGAATCCTCCAACACTTAGGAAAAAAACTATGCATCCATTGAAATCAATGTCTCCAATAACTTTATATCAACTTAGGTTCACTAATATATAACAACACATCATAATTTATTATACTAAACACTTATAATAGAAGTTAATTAGAATTATATTCTACATATCTCATATATCTCATGTATAATATTTTCTTGTATCTATTAGATTAAATGATATTTTAGACTGATGTATATCATCCATGAGTGAAACCATGGATTCCTGCCCAAATAAATTATGCTATAAATATCACAATACAATATTACAACATCATATCCAATACTAATATTCTCTAACAAACACCTCAAAATATCCATTCCATCCATCTTCCTTGATATCTATACATTCAACTATTATCATGGACAATTATACAACTATATGAAACCCTAACCTCTTGTTAACTATCATTCCTCCAAATCTGAACCCATAGCCTATCCTATTTTTCTCGGAATTAGAATATCTACCAAATTTTACATCTCAAAAATCACATGATAAATCTTTTATTCTAAAATGAAGAGTTAATTTTTTTATCTTGTAAGATGTGAAGTAATCTAATTCATAGTTTCCTAGTTTTTTATTAATATTTAAAATGAAATGGATATCAAATCCCACAGTAAATGAAATATCTAGTCAAATTCATAACATGATGTAAATAAATATAAATGAAATTGGTGCGAAGAAAAAATTCCCTATATAATTTATCACATATTTCATTTTTCACACATTTCTCTTGAATAATTTTAATTTTCCAACCAAATTGAGTGGTGGACATTTTACATATGGATAACCCTAAATTTTCCATTATCCTACAAATGTATTATCTCAAAGGAAAAGATATGAATCAGATTATATAGTCTCTTTAAATTACCATCAAAATGAATTTCTTAGATTCCTTAAGACCCATTATCTAGAATAATCTAGAAAACACAAATTTCATCTCCTAAATAAACTAATGTCCCAAAACATCTTAGAGAGTTTCAGCCACACACATGAATAGAATTATGAAACACCCATCCTCATTACCCTGTTTGAAACAAAAGTGATCTTAGATGCTCTACATGAAACCTTTATCTGTCATAATGTCATTTAATTCCATTTCCATTTCCTCAGATATTCTTCCAATCCATGAAGATTCCAATACAACTTATACAAAGTATAATTATTTCAATTATCCACAGAACCATCATTTGAATTAAATGTATTTCTCTCTCCTAATCCATTAGAAGTAATATTATTTTGAGAAATAATTTTTATAGATAAAATCTATTAGAATAAATGAGATAATAACCTATTAGGATATGAATTTGTTTAACTAATAGTGACAAAATTGATTACAAATCTATTCCTTCCTTCTACAAAACCATTTTGAACGAATCTATCCTTATACATCCTCCTACAATGATATTTTTTATTTTAAATAGAAGACCCACTTATTAAAAAATTCATTCATACCCATTGATAGTTCCATTATCTCTCAAGATTTATTTATATATAAAAAATTTAACTATTATTCCATATCTAACTCCCACATTTGGGAATTTTTGAGACCAGTTATTTCTTGATAGTTCTCAAGATCTCCTCTATCCATTATTTTCTAGTAATTCACATTATTTTTGAACCCATTTACTAGTCATTTTCCTAGAATATATCATGTAAATTTTACCTATGACTATGTTTTTTCCAAACTACATATTTTTAGAACATTAAAATCTAGTATTGTGACTGAATCGTTTATTTTACTACATTATTCATGCCTCTATTACACCTTTATAACACCCTAACATCCCATACTATAAGAAAATTATAGAGAATTAATACCTTTACAACATCTATTCAGATCAACATGGATTTATTTAGTCGATTATATGTTTTTAACATCTATTTCAAATAATTTTTAGTATTTACACAAAAACATTTCCGTTAAAGAACATTTTTATTTCTAGTGACTTGACATTTTATTTCACCCCAAAGTTGAAATTCAATGTTTCCATCACAATATTACACAAAAAAAGAATATGACTTAGCTTTAGGTTTATCCTTATCCTTGGAAAAATATAAACATATGTAGGACTTCTAAGAAAATTGAGGTGGTTACCTTCCACTATTTTCTTAGACAAGGGCTATCCAGGAATCTCCCACCCCATTATTATGAAGGGAAACCAATTCACTAGGTATACTATGAAATTAACATGTTCTTCCTAAGTATTTTTGGATATTCCAAAATGAAAATTTATTCATTATAAATTTTCTACTAACTTCTTATTCATCCATTTATTGACACCATACAAATATCGTGTTTTGGTTTTAGTTCTATTTGTTTTTATTCCCAATAACTTGAAAGAGTTACTAAAAAAAAATATATTTCTTCACCCATATTTTCAAACGTTGTAAATTTTATATTTCATAGAAAATCAATTTAAATCATGGAATATCATAGTATGAACACTCAAAAATACCTTATGTTTTCCTTTAGGAAGAAAAAACATAGTTTATTTATTTATTAATTTGTTGATGAATTTAATAAATAAGAATGATTAACTAAAAAAACTAGTTCTAGACCCATAATGTATATGTTCATGATCAATAACTTCCATGATTCATTTCTTCTTCCATTCATGTTAAAGGTAACCACTATATACTTTCTAATTTTATAACCCTCACAAAATTCAATCTTTGTGCGACTGAGCTTCTGTATAAATTGTATTTTATGAGTAAACAATTCTTCTCACTATGGTTCTGGAGATGAAAATTCCACAAATATGAACTATTAGAAGTTTATAATATAAAAAATGTTACTCCATCGAATCTTCTGGTCAGAATTATCATCTCATATTTTACAACACTATCAACAACCATGGAACCCTAATTCATATTACAAACATTGTTCATAAATTTAGTTCTATATCACATCTCATGAATATGACCAATTAAAATAAGGATATTTCCTATTCCCAATAACTTTTGAACTCCATTCATGCCAATACAACTTACATTTGACATCTAATGTTTAACACCACCCTTTCGTGCGACATAAATTGATTTTCCATCTACAATATAATTCTTTCTAAACATTTTTGTGGCATAATTAACCACTCACGAAATCATAGTTATTTATTGAAATGAATATCTACTGTTAATGATCCATTACTATAATGGAAAATTGATAATTATTCATAAACTATCACAATGTTATGAAATTGAATCAATTGAATTTTAACATTAGAAATTTGATCTTTCAAAATTAACACTATAACATGAGAAATAATTTTTTTAACATAAAAAATCTTCCCAATGTGCTAATATATATGTTAGGATACAATAAGTTTAAAAAATTATTTATATTGACTAATTATATATTTTTTAAACTTCTTTTATGAGGATATCGTCCTCTACCAAATTCATTTATTTTTATTTCTGTAGGTACTTAGACCTCCCTCCATCTAAGCTCTTTATTTAGAATAATATTTCTTACATACTCAAATACAATGTTAGTTTTTCTATGATAATTTATTATAGAATTTACCGATTTATTCCATGATTCCATAAATAATGATAGAAAAAATGGCTATACAACATCCTTGAACATCAGATTGAATGATTAAACCTTACTCTGAATTAGGATAAAGTCATTCACATGATTATACTCAGATATTCCTTATAAAAATATCATACTGAATAAACTGAATATCATGAACACCCTATTACAAGATATTATATCCTCATATTTATCTTCCAGAGTATCTATCATCTCTAATTTTATCTTATTCTCTCATATGTTAAAATTAATATTTTATGCAAATAAAATCCAAATCAACTCAAGATTCGTTATATCTAGCCATTCAAAGTATCAATTCTCTATATTTTCTAGTATTAATCCTAATAATGTTACTTCAGGATCCTTTTGAAATATATATTCTTCTATCCACCTTCTCTAGAGGTCATGGTATGAACAATCAATCTTTTTCATCTTGACATTTCCTTCTTCTAATGGCATACCTTCTAAGATAGTAAAATTTCTCTAAATAAAAAAACATCTAGGAATAAATGAAAATAAGTATTATACTAATACATAATAAATGATTCGCACTAGTTTATGGGGTTTAAACTCCACCACTAATATAATAATACATTTCTCTATAACTTATGACTCCAGAAATAAATGTTTTATATATTTCCTGATTAGAAGGTTCCTAATGACTTAAAGATAAAAAACATAAAAAGAATAAATACACAAAAGATCACTAAACTATATTTAGAATCAAAATAAATAAAAAAATAATTAAATATGACATAAAAATATATAAATTTCATAATGTATTTACTTGGTTCAGATCATAAGTCCAAAATACAAGGGAAAAAACTATTGAATTTTTTATTTCCTTAGAAGATACAATGATTAGAATGACATAATAAAACACCAAATTATATCACTGACTAGTACTAATAACCAACCCACATATTTAATGGACCCAAAAAACTAATAGTGTGTCCCTCCAATTCAATTGGTTAAACCAAGTTAAAATCATTATGGGAGTCCCACCATTCACCTATAAAAATATTTTCTGTGCCTCATGACTTTCAGCAAACAATGAAAGTTACTATTATGTTCCACTTGATAACACTCATGTGTCATTATCAGAACTCCCAATTTATAACATAACTTATTAATAAAATATTATAGTGAATTGATCATCCACACACCATCCAGAGCATTACTTCAAGATACCCGCCTACACTCGAATTCTATTGTCCATTTCATCATCAGGATGATTTATATCTTCTAGAATTTTTTATTATAGTTAATGGAATTGAAACATTAATGAAAATTCATATTCCTAATAAAATTAACCACATATACTTTTGAAAAATATTGTGGTCGATATGTCTGAAAGTATATGTTTTTTGTTTGAAATGTCTATTTTAGTTGAAAACCTGAATCAAATGATCAATTCTGAGAATGAATGATTTTATTATCATGATACTTTAGAAAATGATTATTTATTTATTAATGAAATTTAGTAATTAATCATGAATCAATATTATAGGTAGTATATATTATATGACTCAATGTGTATGTTTTTAATTTAAGATTAACATATGAGTTTAAAATTAATATCTCATATCCAAAACTGATAAATAAATCTTACATTATCATGATAATTTAACAAAGTGACAAATAATAAATTTTTGAGGTTTTTGAATTTATTTTATGTCGTTCAGTATAGTGGTGTGGCTGGTATGACATAAAGAATAGGTTGTTAGTTTAAAACATAAATTTTTGTTCAAAAACATAAATCACATATTAAAAACAAATAAAATGAACTCATATTTTTTTGATAAATTTGAAAGTGATTATTTATTCATTTTTTAAACATAATAGTTAACCTTGTATCAATCCATAATGTGGTGTGGCCAGTATGACTGAATTTAATCACTTTTGGTTTATTAATATGAATTAAGTTATGAATAAATTCTATATAGTAAAAACTAAGAAACTATGCTTATATTTTAATGATGAATTAGGATAATCAAAATTTATTCATTTGTGAATTAAAATAATTAACTAGATGTTAATCAAACTTGTTGTGTGTCTAATATGACTAAAATTGTGTGTTATTAATTTTAATGTGAAATTTTAGTTCAATATAGGCATCACATCATCAAAACTAATAGGAAAATGTATTATATTAATGATACATAAGGGAAATGATAAATAACATATTTTTTACTTTTATAAATTAGTCTCATTTAATATTACAACATAGTCTGGATTAAATGATTGAAATCTCGTGTTATCATTTTAAAACTGACATTTTAGTTCAAAAAACACATCACATTTCCAAAAATTGAGAAAAAAATATAAATTGATCAATTATTAATTTTTATCATTTATGAAATAAAAAACATTAATCCAACATAATGGGTCTATATTATGAGTGAATGGTGTGTTTTCAATTTAAAACAAATAGTTTACTTCAAAACATGCATCATATAGTGAAAATTAATGAAACCATGCTTGTATTACAGTGATAGTTTATGAAAATGATCTTATATTCATTTGTGACATGTTATAATAGACTACACATAAATATGTATTGATTCCCATCTTGTACGATTTATAGTATGTGTTTTCAATTTTTAAATGACACTTTAGTTCAAAACACTCTTCACATACTCAAAACCAAGGAAAAATACTCACATTCTCATGATACATTAGGGAAATTTTCAATAATTCATTATTGACATGATGAAAGTAACCAAATTTAATTATTACATGATGTGTGACTATTATGAATATAAGTACATATTTTTGTTTAAAACTGAAATTTATTTTAAAAATGGGCATCACATTGTCAAAATAATGAAATCATGATTTCGTTTACATAATACTTTTGGGAAATTATTGGTTATGAATTTGTGAAATATTTGAATTGAATGAACATCAATCAAAAATAAAATATGTTTGGTATGACTAAAGTTCATGTTTTCGATTTAAAAGTGAAATTTTAGATCAAAATAATATCCACATAGACCAAAACAATAAAACATTGTTGGAGTATGATATTAATTTTTAACATGTTTTTCATATTCATAATGTTATTATTTTTATTTATCTATTTTGTTTTATTATTTAATTTGTTAATTTTATTTATGTTTAATTTAGGAATTATTTTATCACATTTAGTTTTTCTTTATTTATTTATAGTATTACTAAAATAATCATTTCTAATATAGGTACATGATTCTTTTCTCTATAGTTGGGTTGATCCATGAAGTTTTTCTCCTATGATTTGGATTGTTTTGTAGGGATGATAAATGATTTTTAAATGAATAATATATATCAATGTAATTTTAATTTATTATATTTTTTTAATATATTTTTTTGTAAGAATATTTTCAATAAAAATATTTTGTTTTTTTCAGAAATATATTTTAATTTAAAATTAATGTTTTTTTTTCTAGAGTTATGTTTATTATAGTGTGTTATTCATTTAGAAGTGAATTGTATTAGGGATATATTTTATTAGCTAGTAAGTTACAACTGATAAAAACTGGACTTTAAAATTGTTGTGTAATAAATTATAAAAGAGTATTTTGTAATCTCTAAAAGGAGAATCAATAAAAAATTTATTTTATTTGCACTAAATATAGAAATCATAAAATAAACATTTATTAATAAATTTTACGTACTGATAAATCATAACGAACATTATTTTCTATTTCATTATCATTTCATTTAATGATATAAAGATATCACATTCACATGCTTTTAAATCCCAAATATTCCATAGTGAATGTAAAATTACACTATATTCCATAAAGTGAATTTGATTGGTTATTATAAAAAATGTTTTGATAATCTATGTAATATATTTCAAGACAAACATCTTTTATCAAATAAAAATATGAATTAATACCCATAGAAATTTTTATTTAATGATCATCAGGTACATGCCATGCATCAATGTGATCATCATTGATCTTGAGATGAAACATGAAATTGGAATACTAATATCACCAGTATCTTTATACACCTACAAGGTGTTTTTTTAATTAATATATATATATATAATATCATTACAAGTTTTTTTGTATATATATTTTTATAAATATTTTATTGTTTAATTAAATTCTCTATAAATTTATTTATTATATGTAAAATATATGAATGGCATTAAAAATCCATAAAAAAACCAAAATATTTTTAAATTATAATCATCCTACCATGTAGATGAAAATGTTTTATCTAATATTTCATTCATTTTCTTTAAGATACCATAAAAACCAATGAAATAATTTTATATTGTTTCTTGATGTGATCGAGAATTTCTTTTCAATCAATTTTATTTCATTACTCTTTGTGAATAAATATAGAAATAATTAAAATATAAATCATGTTGAGGGTGAATATGATATTTTTCTTGACCATTATGCCTTATTTTTTATGATGAAAATAAAATAACAATAATTATATGAAAAGCAGAAGTGGTTTAATAACAATATATATTTAAATTATGTATTGAATTTTCTATTTTACCATTAAAGGATGATATAAAAATAATTACTTTAGATATTCTGATAATGAATATATTTTTTTGTAAAATGTTTCCCTGGTATAAGTAATGTTATGAAAAGATAAATTATTTATCATATTATTATGGATTATTAATAAAATATCATGTATTTCATTTTATATCATCCCTTCCAGAAGAGGTTATTCTTTTTATAGTTCACATATGAAATGACAAGACTATATAATTTTTATAATGTAATATTTTTTATGAAAATATTTTTACCATATGAAGTGGTTATGATAATGATCATCATAATAAATAAAATTATGTATTCTTGAACTAGCTAATACTCGTTAAAAAATAATGAATCATCATTTATAGATCATGATGTTTTATGATTTAATTAATTCTGAATTAAGAATGAATTATTAATTTCAATATTCAATTCCCCGAATAGAATTCAATTATTCATGAAGTGCCTTAAAAAATTATTAATGACCAATGTTATTTGAGAAATCAAATAATTTTTTCTTCTGTTTTTTCCTCAGACCACTAATGTGAATAATTAATTTTGTAACTTATATAATCATGTCTAAAAATATGGATGTGTTAAGTCCCTAGAAGAATTGTTTTTATTGCCTCTTTTTTTATTTTGATCTACAATAAATTACATAAGTGATCCCCTTATTAGGAGATATATTTTAAAATGTTTTTTGTAGAATATCCAAATCATATAATTTCTACAGAGTGATGGGAATAACACATTATGATTATAATATGAAATAATTATTGATAATAAACAACTATGAGATGAAATTATAATAATAATGAAATATGTTAGTAATTTCATTTTCATTACATACAGTGGGTACTAAATAATCACATTACAAGTCTTTGAAGATCATATATATGTCATCCTCGATGAATATGTTTGGTGAATATTATTTTAATTAAATACTTCAAAATAATATATATATATTTTTTATTAATAAAATTAATTAAGAGTTAACATAATTTCTTATAAGTTCATTGGATGGTGAAGACAATATACCAAAGGCTATAGAAGAGATAATATATTCATACCCATAAGTTGTTTTTTAATTCATTTTTATAAATAAAACATTAATGAAATATATTTTAACATTAACGATTTTATTGAAAGTGAATATGTTTTAGAGACAATATATAAATAGTCATGTTTGATACCACTATATATAACAACCATTCATAATACACAATAATGGATTCTAAATTGATTGTATGGAAAATATAATCAATTATCGTAAACCATAAGTTTACTGATATTGACACCTTAAACACATGAAATGATCATTTATGTCATAAATGATTAATTATAATGTAATATACTGATACAATTATACATTAACATCAATGTATTGATAAAATAATAGACATCCTTTAATATGATAATAGTGAATATTTGTAAGGGATGTATGTATACTAAATTATATATTATAAGAAAATTATTCATTCATTTTATGTTATTATTCATTCCCCAGGTATGATAATTTTCCATGAGTTACCTATTGTTATGGTAAATGTTTTCTATCATCACCATCTATATTAGAATTTGATTTTCAATAATTATATTAATTTTTAATTATGGAATATATATTGGTGTACCCACCAACCATGTGAAATGATTTAAATATTTTCTTAAAGATTCATATATTAAATGATCACATATATTGTTATTTTCATGTGAGTATGAATCTCATTTTATTAATGATGATTAAAATAAATATTGGGAATCACATCATATATATAAAAAGGTTCAATGGAATAGTTGATAAGATTATCATATCACTTATATGAATAATTCAAGGGTAATGTTTTGAAATTCAATTGGTTAATTATAAAGACAAAAATTTTTAATTTACTAATTATATAAAATCATTATTCATTTTAAATAAAAAAATAAATAGATTTTCCCATGATGATGAAAATTAACATTTCTCTAACTATATGTATTTTTAGATACTTTCCATTAAGTGACCCTAGTACCCATTTAATTATGTCATCTTTTTAAATGTTTTTGATGATATATTTTAATTTTTGAATTACTACAAAAACTCCTAAATCACAATGTATTTAATGATATATTTAAGATTATATTTTATCAAATGTATTAGTGGAATATTTTTTATTCTCAACTTATAAATGTTAGTATTGGTAATCCAAATGACTAAGTATATTGCATATATTTGGAATCATTATAATAAATTTTATTACATATAAATTTGGATATTTATATTTTTATTACGATCAATTGATATTTTCATTTTTAATGTATAGGATTTAATTTATCAAAAAAACTATAGATCGTGGATGGGTTTAAAATTGTTAACGAATATTCAAAATTGTAATGGTTTCATCCAATTAGTGAAATTAATTTATTAGGAAAACTAATTAAGATACATTTAATTTTTCCATATAAAGACATATTCATGTAAGGAAGAATATAAAATTTATTTTATCTCTCTATGGGTTATATAAATCAATTTATTTATTATATCATCCAGATATTTTTAATAACTTCAGAATTCCTAAAGAGTTTCTAAAAAAATATATGATCGTAAAATTAAAAGTAACATTCTTAAAATTTTAAATTAATTATCATGAATATGAAATATTAACTTTTGGAATGAATTTACCCATAATAAAAAATTAAATAAATTACTTCCAAGAGTGATATAAATTATACACAAGGAGATAATGAATAATTTATTTATATTTAAAGTATTAAATATTAATGTATATTTTATTTATCCTTGAAATATATACATGTAAATGTGTATATGAACCTTTAAAATCATATGGGATCATATTTTGTCGAATTTAATTTAAATAAAATCTATTTATAATTCATTGAGATTTGAAGGATATATATGTTTTTTTATTCTAAAATTTATTATAAATAGTGGATTCTTATTATAATTTGGATATATCAAAAATAAATACTTATGATAAAATTGAATATTTATTCAAAAAGAATTACCAAATAACTACATATGGGAGGTTGTTTTAAAAAATTATAATGATAAGGATTGAAAGTCTATCATTATTTAATAAGAGGGGTAGGGAATGATGTAATATTTTTTTCATGTCATAATAAGTTTCCCAATTTTATTTCTTGTTATGGTTTTAAGGAAGATACACAATTTTTTTATATTACTAAATTATTTTATATTCACTTGTTTTCTACTGTAGGTTTTTAAGGGTTAAGGATAAAATATTCGTCCATGAAATTATGAAATCATTGGGGGAGTGTTATGAATCAATTAATAATTTGATACCACAATTCCAAAACTATTATTAATACCTATTCCCAACTCTAACCATTGATATAGACAATAAATCCTTTTTCCAACTATTGGTATTCCAACTATTGGTTGTGACATGAGAGATTTCAATTATTATAGACTATTGATTAAAATTTCTATATACCCTATATATATGTCACTATATAAATGGAAAATAAGTGATTTTTCCCTTTATAATTTCACATTATTTCTTGTATACCTCTATTACAATATTGTGTTTTTTTATCCCCATCATAAAAATTTGACACTAGTATTTTTTGTTGTTTTAATTTAGCGATGATTAATCAGGAATTTTATATTTCAAAATTCCACATGGTTTCAATTGGAATTTCATCAGTTTCTCAACACATAATATAATATTATATAATATATATAATTTATAATCATTTAGAAATTCCTATTATGATGAGACAATAATGTCCCACTTTTCACATGTTTTCAGTAGTGGGAGAAAAAATATTGGTTTTATATTTTTTTCTCCTATATCTTCTCATCAACAGATTATTATATTGATTGAAAATAAAGAAAAGTAGGTATTTTAACCACAATATCCACATTGAAGAAAGAAAAAAACTTGATTTCACTCAATATTCTATGTAGATCACAATTGTTAGAATATCATGGAATATGAATATCATTTAAGGAGTATTTTATTTTAAAATTTTGGATACCAATATTGATGTTAATGGGGAAGTAAAAATTTATTATATCTATTTTACAAATTTTTGTGAGTAATCACAATAGTTCCCTCTATTGAATTATTTAATGATTATATGATGTTGAAATTATTAAAATTTGATTTAGACATGAATCTGATGTTAGGAAGTGGAGTGAATTCTTGGACAATCATAATATATGAGTTTTTTTACATGGGACCCATGATCATTTTTTTAATTTTATTGATTTTTATCGATAAGTGCATAAATATATTATGAGAGTTAAAGATGTTATTCATGATGAGGAGTGGTTCTAAACATGTAGTGAGTATTTTGGTTTGGGAAATGATCATATAGAATTAATATAGTAAGGTGATATGGATATATATATGGTATGATACTTTTATCATATGTTTATTAACAATGTTCACTTCTTATAGATATAATTTAGACAATGAATCAAGATGAATTATAATCTCTCAAGTCAATGATATGCAATTATTATGAAATATTATTTGTTTAAGTATATATTATAATTTGACGTACTATTCTTGGATTTTATATGTTATGATATTCACTAAATCACTTTCTCTACATTACAAGTGGTTAGTGAGCTCAGAGTGTGTTTCCATATTAGGTGGGAGATTATTTTACACTTTCTATATAACCATGGAGGGAAACCTAATTTTAAAATATGATAAATTATAATTCTATCGATCACAATTTTTTTATAGTGGATTAACCAATATAGTTATATTTTATGTGATACATATTGAGATGATGATGATGTGAATACTAGTGAAGCTAAAATGTACTATGTTCTCCCTATAGGGTTTTTATAGCCGGATATACGTTTTGTGATTACAATAATGAGTCCCCTGACCATGTTATAATAATAGTTACGAAATGATGATTACATGGGTAATGTAATGATGTCGACGATGGTGTAGATAAATTTATAAATTAGAGTGATTATATAGATATAATTTCTATGATTTACTAGATAGTTATGTAGACTAGGAAACCTTATTTAATGTTTAGTTAAGGAAACATGTTGAAGTAATTAATTGTATAGTTGTATTGACTACTTAAACTAATATTTTTCTAGATACCCTATTTGATTATGATTGTAACTTGATAATTTTTATGGGAATACATCAGTTGTTTCTTATAAGTTGTTGTTACTTTTGTGAATAAAGTACCATTATATATTATATTGATGACCTATTATTTGGTGAATAATTATTTTATTTTTAATTGTAACATAAATATTTGAAAATTGGTAAATATAAATTACAGAATATAAAATTAAATATAATAGATTAGATTTAAGTGTAATATCCTATGATATTTAAGGATATAATAGTTCACTGGTTGACATTTACCCTTGACTATCATCTATTTTTTTATCAACTATAAGAATATACATTATTATTTTACTACTTTGATTATAAAGAAATATGATATTGAAATTGGTTTTCATCCTTATGGTATTTATTTCTGAGTATATTGGGTTATAGGATTTTCATGTTTAGTTATCATGGTGGCCAAGGTTTAAAGTGTGATATTTTTGTTGGGGATTGATTTATATACCAATAAGTAATAATAGATGCCACATGTTTTCTATATATCCGGAGTCAAATTTTATTCTATGTCATATATTATTTTATTATATTGTATTAATATAAGGAATTTCTATATTAGATACTATTATGATATTAATTTATCATGGATTATTTATTATTTCCATTTAGGTGTTTTATATTTCTTTATTGTTCTTATTTAATCAGAATAAATGACTCTAATTTTTTTAATTTATACCCAAACAAAGACATTAATCCATGAACTATTAGAGTTGGGATCATGGGTAACACATCATTTCATCGTTGATCTTGGAAGGGATCTTCATGGGGTCTTTCCATAAATATTATTATGTTCATATAAATACTTATGTCAAAAAGACTATGTTTTTCAGTTTAATTTTATCTACGGAGTCATATTGTACTATCTAACTATTATTTGATAGAATGTATTCTTCCAAAAAATTATATTTAATAAATCCAATCTAATAATTTTTTTTCTGAATAATCTTTTATCATATATTCTACAACTCATATATTTTTACTTTTCCGGTTTTTCAAAATAAATATTATTAGTTAATCTAGTTTAATAAAGGTCATTTTTTATCTTTCAAAATGCAATAATGATTTATATAATTTCACATATAATATGTATGATCACTCTTTATATTTTAAATAGTTTATTTTACCATTTTTTCTTAATTAATTATTCCCAAACACTTATATTAAATTTTTATCTCTGTCATTCATATGTCTTGCAGACTCCCTTAACAAATGAAGTATATTTTATCAACGAATTACTTTTAGTATAAATTAAAATCATCAATATGATATCATTTAAAAGAATAATATAAATAACAAATAATCCTATATAAGATGTTTAATGTAAAATAATTAGTCATTATCATTAAGATCTTATGAGAATAAAAATGATAATTGATGGTAAAAAATCTGTATATCTCTTGAAAAATAATTTCTTCTTGCATTTTTATTTAATAAATACAATAGGTCAAATAATTGTTCTATTTCTAATCATACTGTAATTATTTTGTAGAGGGAATTAATTAATAAAAACATGAAATAATTTATTTTAACTAACATATCATATAAAAAAGGAATATAAGATTTATTTTTAAATAAATTATTATAAAAATTTTTATAGTACAATCAAATTATATTCTAATACTAAATAAATATTTCATCACACTTCTAAAAAAAATCATTAATTTTAAAATTTTCTTATATTCCCCTGTTGATTATTAAATTACTAGTAGGACTAACAATTTACAAATTATTTAAAAGATATATCTTGATTTATTTCAAAGTGCAAGATAAATTTTTCATCACATAAGATATTTTTAATAATTATTTATTTTTAGATCATAGTTATATTTCATGACAATAGAGAGAATATTTTCATTATATTTTTAATAAAATTTAAAAAATTTGTGATTTTAGAATAAAAGTATAGTATCCAAACATATATGTTTATGGAAAATTTTTTTTGTTAACACTAAGGCAGCTTTTACTTATAATATTAAAATATTGTTTTGAATAATTCGGAATAATTTTCAACACAATTGTTAATCTCAAACATTCCTCAATTAAAAGGTAATCAATCTTGTGTATAACTAATCCTTACCAGTAGAAATTATGAATTAAAGCATCTATATCATTATAATGTACTTAAATTCTGTAAATGTAATTTTTAAATATTAAAAAAATAATTCTATATTATTTCTAATCAATCTATTGGAATTATTACTTGAATATGTGTTAGGCAGTTCTCATATTATATAAAATATCACATAGTAATAAGAAATTAATAATTATTTTATAGTTTTCCATATAAATTGATGTTGTATTTTATATCAATACTGGTGAATAAATTAATGTAAATTTATGGTAGATGTAGATGAGTGAGTTATGAAATTATAAATTGAAAAATCAAAATGGATAAAATTATATGTTGTTTTTAGTTTATTTTATAAGTTTTGAGAAAGACTTTAGTTTAATTGGATAGGTTCTATGTTTTTTTGAAAACAATTGAATATAATTATTGATGATAAAATTTTAAGTTTGGAATTATTTATGGAAGACTAGTGAGGTGCAATGGATTTTTAAAAAAATGGTGAGTGTGTTTGAAATAATTATTTCATATGAAGTGTAAAATCATTGATATAAAACTAGTATCATTCATATGACGTTGGAATAATTTTATTAGAGATTGAAACCCTGTTTTTTATAAATAAAATCCTTTCATAAAAAGTTAAAAATATTACATAAGAATCCATATAACATTCATATGATGTGTAGAACATTTCATAGTATAATGAAACACTTATATATATTGAAATCCTCTTATAAGAAAATATTACTACCTATGAAAATATAAGAGTGATAACATCATATAATACAATGTTTAAATATATATTTCAGAATCAAGAATAATTAAATGGAATAATTAGAAGAAATATAATAAGAAGAAAAGGATAAATATGTTGATAAATTTAGATTTTTTTAGATTTTTTTATTGAAATATCATCAAGTAATTGAATATAACAAAAAAGAGATCATTATTAAAGATGATATTAAAAAATAGCTAGTCGATGAAGAAGATTAAGATTTAAAATATTTTAAAAATGTAAGGGAGAGGACACATTACACAGATACTCTTATTGTATTCCTATAGACATGGAAAAATTTAAAATAATTTAATATGAGATTTTGTGGTGAAAAAGAAGATGCAATGTTGAAATATCTCATGAGAAATGTAACAACTGAATTTTAAGGATCATTAAAATGGGAGACCATGACCATAACTTTATATGTTTGAATGTGAAATGATCATAACAATATTAAAGTATTTTACTTATTATAAAAATATTAATCCAACAATATTCAGGAGTATTTATGCATATGTAATTTTAGGAAAATAAATAATATACTAATAACTAAGAATCCTGATAAAAATTATACTAACATTATTTTATGTGTATCAAAAGTGAATCCAACTATATTCAGGCACCCCATGTGTTACATATTAAATAAAAAGAAAATATTGCTACTTTTGTATTGAAATCTCGAGGAAGCTGGTTAGATGCAAGAACTTATTCTTGCTACATTTGATATCATCATATCACCCGGAGGAGAACATGAGAAAGGCCAAGAGATAATGTATAACATATAGATGCGAGGACATAAAGGGGAACACGTTTAATCCATAATTTACAAGGGGAAAATATTCTTTGAAGATCCATTTAGGTATGAAATTCAGGAGGACACTTTAAATAACCATTTAGAAGTAGTATAAATAATGCATCATAATGTGTATATTGATGGAATTACACTAGAATTCCCGATTTTTTATTATAGATAAGGAAAAATCCTCACGATCACTTATGGGGGCCGAAAGTGGAAAAGACCCAGCTCATCACCACAATCCAAACCCTTACATGAGGGGGGAAGGAAATGAAAAGACTGAAACAGTGTTAGGACGTCATCCTACCTTGCACAGGAGGCCAATGCATCCGTCGCTTGGTTTCCTTCCCTGAAAATATTCCTGACCTCCATGTCTTCTCCTATTCACTCTCTGCAATCCCTGAGGATGTATGCAATGTCCCAAGGTGGGTCCTTGTTGTATATATTAAGTAATCACATAAGATGATTAAAATAAAAGAAGTCATAAAATTAAAAGGGGTCATGAAACCACCCCTTACTATCTTAGGGGTCCCTATGAGACTAGGAACAAAATATTGTATAAATGCTAACCAGGTTTCCTTATAAAAGATCTAACACTATTAAAGAATTTAGGATTTCGTAGTAAATAAAATAAAATTTTGGAAAATAAGTATTGAAAATTTACAATGGACAATAATTTTCAATGGGTTAAGTGTTTATTTAGAAATTATATTAATAGTTACTCATTTAGTGAAACTAATTCAAGATGTAAATAATTCTAAAAATACGAGTGTATTGAGATAATTATTTCTGCCTACTATTAAATCAACGATTATGTAAATTATTTCCCTATTGAATTATTTATTTATAATTTTTTTTCATCAAGGGATAGTTGTTAGAGGAAGTTCAAGAAATATCAAATTCTGACATGAAGTTTGAAATATAAAATCATCTTATATAAGTAGTTTAATCTAAATAAGAGTTCATATATTTTTTCTATGAACATCCTTCCTTGATAGATTAATTATTTAAAAGGTATTTAAATAATAAATTAGTGTCTATAATTATATTTGTGTATGTTATCTAATGATTTTAAAATAAATAAAAAACTATTTTGAATTTAAAAGAAGTAAAATAGGATGGTGAAGGGAAATGAATATGTGTGTTTAAAAACACATTAGAAAAAGTTTGAAATTTTAATAATAATTTGATTCAAAAAATAAATATATATAGAGAAAAAAATAAAATTATAGTTAAGGATAATGATAACTTCATTAATATGAAATTTCTTGAACATTATATAAAATTGAAAATGTTGAAATATATTTGAGTTGGAACATCTGAAATTGTTGAAAATAATAATTCTACCATACTAATTTCTATTTATAGTCATAGATCCAAGAATAATCATATATCTTGAATAAAGTTATAGACATAATCAAGAGAATTTTCCCGGTCATTCTCATATGGTAAGGAAACCCATTATTTTAATAATTAAATTTTCATTAATACATTCTAATATGTATGTGTGGGATTAAAATTAAAAAATGAATAACCTGGGTAAATAAAATTCCATGAATTCCACCAACAAATCGAAGGTGGATTTTTGAATATTCCATATAAATTTACCTCTAATAAGTTCCTAAATGATTAAAAATTCTATTTGACAACAAAAATAAATTTAATATTGATATTTTACATCTATTATAAAAAATATAAGGCTCAATGATAACTATTAGTTATTCTAGAGGTTTGAGTACAATTAATTTAAATTTTGGTATAATATTTAAAAATGTTTAAGAAAATGGAGATATAGAGGAAGTGGAGAAGAGATTATGTGAGTATAGAAAATTATATTTTCAATAAAAATTCATAGAAAATGGGAAACATGTTCACCAAGAACGGATTTTCTTATCTTAGGAATTTTAGGGAATAATTTTATACAGATGGTGTGAAAAGGGAGGAGTTATAATATGTACCCATAAGTGATTATTCATATGTATAAAGGTACTTTATGCCCTAATATAAAATAAAACATTTTAATAATTAGATAAATCATATTATAGGGAAAATAAATTGATGATAGGTGATAAACTAAGGAATTAAACCCATTCAAATACTCCTAAAAGCCCAGAGAAGAGGGTTTCAAAGGATTTCTCAAAAAAGATGATGTTCATATACTATAAAAAGAATAGATATACCATATAACATTGAAAACATGTAAGGGAAATAAATATTAAATGAATCAATTAGAAGTCATGAAGAGAATGAATCTAGGATATAAATAAGTTTATTGGTCTAATCGAAGAAATTATAGTAGAAGGGGAACAAATCTACGAATAAATAATGTGAAAACATTATGTAATACATGTATATCAAGAATATTTTCTTGAAATTTTGGAATTTATAATTAATTATTGTTAGATATATAGAGGAATGAAATTCCAATATATATTATATGGTGAAATAAGTTGTCTACAATAAGGAATAATATGAATTTCATTAGTGGTATTCCAAGGTTATTAACCAAATTGTTATTGAATTTTTTTTGTGAGGGGTGAAATAATGTTGGTCACTATGAAAATAATTATTTGAGTATATTTCCCACATAATAAGATATTTTATAGAATTTCTAAATCATAAGATAATAACCACTAGATAATCATTATTTATTAATAAATTTGAAGCATAATCCACAATAAGTAAAAAATAGAAAATATAAATAAAACCAATCTAACCAAGGAAATAAAGACTTTAAAGAAACCAGATAGGTATTATGAAGTGATTAATTACAAATAGAGATTCAAAGAAGTGGGTATCGGGTTTGAGACCCAATTCTATTACCTAAAAATCTTATTAAAGGAGTGTTAAAACACCAAAACCAATTCTCTTTTATTTTTTATGTACTATATTATGGTATATAGAATTATTCAAACACAATGGGGGAGTCTGATAAGACTCTCACCATTGGACAATATAAGGATCTACCCATCATAGGGTTTCTAACTAACATGAATAAAATTAATTTAGTGTCTCTATTAAGGTAATTCTAATATGAAATTGATGTTAGGAAAATTTTGATTGTTAAGGAGTACATAATTTTTAGACTTCCCCTTGATATTTGATGTTGATGAATTCAAATTCCACTTTTAAACATTGTTAAAATTATATTAAATATGTTTGTAAATATAGAGTGATTGTTGATGAGGAAAATGTGGAGTTTTATAACATTTATTTAATCGAAAAAATGTATTTTGATACTTGTGTTGGATAAAAAGTATTCTTAATATTTTTTTTGGGTTATTCCAAAGTGAGTAATTTGTGAATGACATCACAAGAAAGATAATTTATAGATAGTATTGATCTCATTTTTTACTCAAAATTTCTTATTACACTAGTTTATCCAAATTAGATTTTTAATTTTAAAATAAATATTTCAATTTCCTAAAACCATGTGGTATTATCATTTCATTAAAAATAGATTCAGGATGGAATTTAGAACTGAAAAGTGTGAGAAGATGTTTCCTTAAAAATTGATGAAGGAAATACTTTTTTAATGAAGAATCGCAAGAATATGAGTGATATTCCCCCAAAAAATATACTAGGAATTTGTTTTCAACAAGGGGGATATGAAATAATTTTATTGTATAATTTTGAGTTTTATTGGTAAAAAATCTAAAGGGAGAGATTGAAGTGTCCATATGAATTGCTGTTTTATTTTTTCAATATGGGTGAATTAAGTAATGTCAACGTATTATTGATAATGTTTAGTGAGATATTTATATTATACATGTAAAACAATAAATTTAGAATATTATAAATTTTTTTTTTTGGAATTTTGAGATGCTTTTATAAGTACACTAGCTTATTTGAATAATTTATAAATTTATTTGGAAAATTTTTTCTTTTAGTACTATGGTTGAAAATTGGTAGTATCAAATTCATTATGAATGACTTGTGAGGTGAAGAGTATTTTTAATACATAGGTGAGTCCCTATGAAATTATTATTTAGTATGAGGTATATTGTAACAATGATATTTTTTATGACATGTCTCCTTTCAAATAAATTTATTTTCTTCTATAGCTTATAATACATGCCACATCGATCTTAAACGATCTATAATTGACTAATAAATATTACTATGTCATAACTAAAAATTAATTTGGTGGGAATAAATAAAATTTCCCAAAGTATGAAATAAATATATTATATATAATTAATAAAATGTATTTTATTCATACAAATGATTTTATAGTTAAAAGATATGAATGAATCTAATTTTAAACATAAAAATCGATATTTTTATAAAAGCAGTTTTAACGCCTTTTAAAGGGTAACCATTTTAAAATATATTTTTTGGAACTATTATAATTTATATTTGAAAAATAATTTAATTCATTGAAATTTGAGAATAGAAATCGAATTTGGATAATTGTTTCTTAATTTTTGAGGCGTTTTATTTTTTGATGAATAGTTAATGTTACTACATTTTTGTTCAAAACTAAATTTTTATCTAATTTATTTGTATTGTTAAATTATATTTTAAATTGGTTTTAAAGTATAATTTTTTCAATTATGTTTTATTAAAACCAATTTCTATCATTTGAATTAATTTAAAATTGAAATTAGATATAGAAATATTCCAAATTTTGAGATAATCAATTTTAAAATTGACTTTTTCATTTTATCTACGAGATTGATTTTAAACCATTTTTTTTAAATTATGTGATCTGAATTAGGAAAAATGGATTCCATATTTTGAATTATAATTTCAAAAGTATGTTTTAAGGTCAATTTCTCTTTTAGTTATAAAAAATTTTACATGATAAAAAAATTATTTACCATTGTATAGGTAAAATAGTGACAAGGGTTAATGTTATAAGGTTAATGATATAAAAACCTAAAAATTGAAAAATTTACTGGTAGATTGATTTTTTAATTGACCATAAACATAATTTAAAACATTAATTTTCATAAAAAATCTTTTTATAGAATTTCACTATAATGTGGTTGGCTTTAATTAAGAAATAATTAATATTTAATCACTTAAAGCCCATCCCTCATCAATTATAATTTCCACTACCCACCAACCCATTTTTACAAACAATGACTTTTATCTTCTCAAATATCTTTCTAAACATATCATTGTTACTATACCCATGTAAATATAATTTTGGTCTTACAAAAATATGAAACATAAGGTCCTCAAGTGTCTCTCATGGATCCAATATTCAAATGGTAATTTTCTTAAAGTACCTCTCTAAATTTATATTCTTTTCCTACTTTCTCCTCACTTTATTCATCCATAAAATCATGATATCTATTGAATAATGTATATACTATATTATAATGGTTATAATGGAATATCTCATGTCCATTTCATTTCGCATCTTCTCTAATTCAAATAAATGAAAATATTGTCCAAGTTATGTTGGTTAATTTCCTCCATGAGTAATGTTTTTGTTCTTTTTACATTACCGCCTTCATGGCTAGTCATAAAATTATTTCCCTAGTGAAATAATTTTTTAATATTTATATTATATAAAATTTAAAATAATGGAAATTTTATATTAATCATACATTCGTGTTTTCAATATTGTTGATATACGATAACTTCCCATGTAGACGTATGGACAACTGGCTCCTCAATGTTATGTGATTCTTTCACACAGTACACGGAACTCATAATAGACGTGTTTAGAAAAAATATTTGACATATATGTCTTAAATATAATAATATAATTATAATATACTTCAGGTAATTTTTATTATATTAATATAATAAATAAATAAAAGGAGCTTTAATGAGTACGTATGGCCTATAATCTCCATGAACGATGCATTTCTTTTGTTATATCCAAATTTTATGGATTTTAAAAAATACATATATAGGGAATATATGTAATATTTAAATAAAGTTTTACATTATGGATAATATGGAACAATGTTCTAATTAAAAATAATAATAAATAATATGTCAAAACGTACTCAAGAAACTATGAAATTAACACCCGAAATAGTGAAAATTACAAAATAATGTTAACAATTGCATAATAAGATACTATAAGAGGATAATATATGATATAATAAATATTATATTATTATTTAAAAATTTATTAACACTCTTAAAACCATTATACAAGATTTCAAAGGATTATCGCCAAAGAGGAAACACAAGGTAGGGCAACATCGTCTCACATTTCATTCTTATGAGATACATGCCTTATTCACTAGTAATTTCTTTTTTTATGGTGCAAATAATTAAAATTAATTTATTCTATTAATTTTCTAAATAAATTAATGGGTATTTACATATCAATTTTATGATATCTATTTCATGGGGATTTACGGTACAAATGTTATGAAAATTGTAAGGTAGTTTTTTCTCAATTATCCTACTCTGAGATACATGTTTTATTTCACTCCAATGTTTTTATGAGTTGTATATAAGGTATCTCGAAATGTTATATCGATAATATCATTGTTTCCATGATATTTTATGATTTTTTAATTTTATTTGTTTCATGGGTACTATGATTGAAAAGGATCAAAGTGGTATGCTACCCTTTGAAATGTTTGAAGATTATTATCCTTAAGAAATGTTTTTAAATGATATATTAAGATCATTTTAAGGTAGAATTATTCAAAAAAATAGTTTTAAGTAAATATTCAAATATTCCTTTATAAATTTTTATTTTTATTTCCAAATAATTTTTTAATTTTTTTATATGATAAATGAAATTTTTTCAAGAAAAAGGGATATTTTCCCCCAATAACTATTTTCAAGAGTTAGTTCAAAATTATTTTCCATATAATAAAATTTTATTTATTTTTATTTATGTTTTACTATATATGTGATTCAATTATACCATTCTTATTATTCTAAGAAAGATATAAATATTCTTATACATATAAATGATTTCAATGTAAAAATGTGTATCCCTCTAATGATATTTCAGTGATTTTATTAGATTATTTCATCAATGTAAATATCCATTATTGAGTTTTATGATTAATTATGTTTGATATATTATGATATTAAAAACCATATTTTATTAAATGGTTTTATAATTAGTTTGATTGTGGATTTTTTATTTTTACCTTCCACCATATTACTCATAATGGATTATTAATATGCTTATTGATTGAGGAATATTGTTTATATTTATTATGTATATGTTTTTTATGTTTCACCCCATTCAAATAAGGAATGAATTAGTCTTAGTAAGTGATAGGAGGGGCCCACTATATCCCCTCGATGCATCAGCAATATCATGAGATGAAATAGTTGGCCAAAAGAGATTGGTTTTTACCTGATATGCTAAACCGTCTTATGAATGGTCACAATGGTAAAGGTTCTATGTACCTAATAGACATGGTGTCCAATAATTACTAAATCTCTATAATTTAGACTTAGTTATTAATTATTCATATTATTTTTTATTGACCTATCTAGGGGTGATTTCAATATCAGTTTATTGATAAAATGAAACTTGATTTAGTTATTTACCTTAGAATATTACTTATTCTTTATCTAGTTTTTAAATGAAAAGTGTGATTATTTATTTACCATTACATATTAATTTATTTATTATTTATTCCTCTTAACATAACCTATTGAGAATTTGATCTCACCACTTTATTATGATTTATTTCCTGGAATGTCATAATGTGTATTAACATTGATATATTTGGTTAAGCAAGGAAAATAATGGTTTTATCAAAGGATTATTTATTTTAATTTTAATTTTTATATTATAATGTTAATTTTATGTTAGTAATATTTTTCCAAATAATGATAAACTAATCGGTCCTTAGATATTTGACACATGAATATATTCCAATGTATTAAAATAATATACCAGCTTTACATACCCAGGGTTGGGGTGTTATAGTTGGTATCTAAGGAAGTTTAGCAGCCACATCGAAAACTAGATTTCGAAAATTTATTTGATGTAACATAACCATATCATATAAATTGAGGATAACTATATAATAACATCCCAAATAAACTATTTATTTTTTATGTGACTAGATATAAATTATTTGTTCAATTTTTCTTAAGTATTTTTCTAGTTTTGCGAATATTCATTTCTTAAGTGATCTAACATCGTGTATGTTGTTGCTTAGAAATGGATCCTAGTAGAACTAATATAAAAATCAATGATTTACATGATTTAAAGAGTAAAAAGAATCATATCATTAATTTTAATAATCCAGTATTATGAAGAAAAATAGTCACCCAATAATTACAATCATATGAGGACATACATTCATGTGACAACATGGAATGTAAAGAGTCCTCTAATTATTATTATGTCGAACTGAAGCAAAAATATAAGAGGACATGAAGGGAGAAATATGGAGAATTTGGATAATGGAATGAATTATTTCCAAACATGTAAGAATTGTTGAAATAATCAACTATGATATTTTCGAAAAGGAATGTGAGTTTTTTACAAGTGTTGAGAGAATGGTCACCAGGATCATGATTGTAATGGAAAAAAGAAGTTATAAATGTGAAATGTTTCAGATACAAGGGGATTAGAAACTATTAAAAAAAATTTGAAATGCATTAGAGAAATATCCCCCAAAAGAGGATAATGGAGCATGGTCAATATTAAGATACTACCACAAATAAAGTGGAAGGATTAATGTGTTTATGTTTGTAGTCAAGAATTATGTTATGTTATTTTAGTTAAGTGAACCGTGATGTATACAAGTATTGAACTATAATACATATTCATTAATTATTTGGAAGAATAAAATCTTTCATTAAGGTTTTAATTTTATCAATGTAATCATATTTTTGGTATGTGAGAATAAGAGATACTTTAGGATAGAGGAAAACATAATGTGAAGATTGATTTTGGAAATATATTGACCTTTTTGAATAGAAGTATTTTAAATGAGTCTAATTGTTGGAATGTGTTAAATTGAATCATTGATATTATTATTAAAGGTTCAAAAATTTCTTTAATGTTAAATATATTAATGTTATATCTAGAATATTGAAATAATATATTTTTATAAAAAGGAAAACTCACAGGTCGGACAACAACCTATCACATCCGGAAGAGCCATAGGACATAAACCCACAACCAAATGAAGATAACGATGCATCACCTACCACTGGCCTATGAAATTTCCAGGTTATTATAAAATAGTTTTCTATATTTAAAAGTAATGATAGATTTAGTATAATTTCATTTTCAAAAAATTATTCAGTTAGGATAAATATAATATTTTTTTATTTTATTATATTTTGGAGAGAAATATGAGTTTGTTGTAAAAATTGATAAAATAATGAAACTATACTTTTCTAGTAGGTATATTTCCTTATGTTTTTAGTTTAGGTAATAAATTAATTCCTAAAATATAAATAAATATAAATAAAAACATTATTCAATTTCTTTTCATAATGGGAAACCTTCGACCTTTTATCCCATTATAGAATTATGATTTTTTGATGATATACTTTCAAGTGACCATGTCCTCAAATGCTCTCCATCAGAACATGATATTTTGACTCATATTACATGTCTCAGTTTCATTTTCCACTACTTTTTCAATTTTAAATCCTAATTTTGTGGTGATCTTCTCATTTATATTTGTCTCTTATTGAGAGGATGTTTTAGTAACCATATATCTGTTGTGGGTTTCCTCAAAAAACATTATATTATCAGCCTCTAATTTTTCAAAATAAAATATAAAATTCAGAGGAAAAAATTTATTGAATGAGGTGAGAATGAAATACCCCCAATGTTTTATGACATGTATCTTTACAAATAAATTTAATTTATTTGGCATCATTCATTTCATGATACAACAGGCATAAAAAACCATGATATACTACTAAATATTATTATTTTAACACTAGTTGTTAAGTTCGAATGAATTAATAGTAACAAAAAATATATTAAATTTATATAATATATATACTTAATCAATAGTCTTTACATTCATACAAATGATTTTATAGTTATAAGATAATAATGAATCCATTTATACACATAAAACCCAATATTTCCCAATATTTTTATAAAACTAGGTTTACTACCTTTTAAGGGAGAACCTATAATAAATACAAATTTTAGATCTTTTATAATTTATATTTAAAAAAATAAAATTATTATTTGAAATATTAGTACACAAATTTACATTTATTAATTTTTTTGTATTTTTCTGAAAAGTTTCAAGTTCCCATGATTAGTGAAAATTACTGCATTTCAGTTCAAAATTGTTTTTTCATATAATTTATTTATATTGTTAAACTATATTTTAAATTATTTTTAATGTATAATATGTAAAATCATACATAAATCAATACAATTAATGTCATTTGAATCAATTTAACATTGAAATTAGATATACAAATATTCAATTTTTTTGAAAGTTTCACTTTAAAACCCCACATTTGGATATTGTCCGTGACATTAAATTTAAATACTATTCTACCAATTATGTTAAATGTATTCGGAAAAATGAATTTGATATTTTTAATAAAAAATTACAATTTTTTTTAATTTCAATTTCATTTTTAGGAATAAAAAGTTACCAGGGTAAAAAATATATTTACCATTGTATATGTAAAATAGTGACATGGATAAAATTTAAAAGGTAAAAGCATGACAAACCTAATAATTGAAAAACATTATTGGTTTTTTGAGGTGTGTATAATCACTATAAAACCATTAAAATCTTAATTATCATCCAATGTAGCTGAATTTAATTCCACCTCAATGTGGTTGGAATTGATTATAAAATAATTAATATTTAATCACTTTAAACCCACCAGTCTGAAGTATAAATACCACTTCCTACCATCCCATTTCAACCCAAAAAGTATTGTAGATTCAAAAAACTCTACGCAAAGCTCTCATAATCATTCTCACCATGTAAAATTTCTTCAGTTCTTACCAAATACTAAAACCATATTTCTCAATGGTCCCTCAAGTATGTGATATTTAAGAGGTAATTTTTCAAAAGTACATCTCCTAATTTATTTTATTTTTCTGATTTATTTTTACACATTTTATCCATAAATTCATGATATCTACAATATAATTTATATACTTTATTTTATGGATTTTAATTTTATATCCCACATTCATTTCATTTCTTATCATTTCTTATCCAAAGAAATGAAATTATTGTCCAAGTTATCCTTTTTAATTTCATCCTTGAATAAATTTTTTGTTCTTTAATCATTACCATCTTCATGGATAGTAATAAAACTATTTACATGGATAAATAATATTTTAATATATATATAATAACATTTTTAATTTTTTGAAAATGTCATATTAAATATACCTTCTTCTTTTCTATATTATGAATATACGATAACTTCTTTATTGGACACGAGGACAACCACATCCTCAAAGTGATGCGATTCATTGACATAATACATGGATCATATATAAAGAATTATTTTAATAAAGATAATTTATATATACGACATAGATATTATACTGTAACTATAATATTAATCCTTTACTTTTAATTATTTTAATACGATAATGAAATGAATGTAATGTTTATGTGTACGCACGACCAGTCATCTCAATAAATGGTGCATTTCATTTATTATCTCCAAATATTTTGGATTTATATAAATAAATATATGTCGAATATATATAATATTTAAATCTTGTTTTAAATTATGGATATTATGAAACAACTTTCTAATTAACTGTATCAACAAACAACAAGTCAAAATTTACTCAAGAAATTAGGAAATTAACACCTGAAATAGGGTAAATTAGGAAACAATATTAACCAATGGATAATAATATATTATAAGATGATGATGTATGATATAATAAATATTAATAAAATTATTTAATAATTTTTTAGAACTCTTGAAACTATTATATAAGAGTTTAATGGTTGATCACCCAAGATGAAATTCAAGGTAAGGGAATTTCATCTCAATTTTTATTTCTATGAGATATATGCATTCTTCCCCACTCATTTATTTTATGTGGTTTACATAATTCACTTGAAATTATTATATGAATTTTATAATTTAATTTATGGTTATTTACGTAACCATTTTATGATATATATTTCATGGGGTTTTAGGGTTCAAAAGTTACCTAATGAGAAAGGTTGTATTTGTCTAAATTTTCCTTCTCTGAGTCACATGATTTGTTATGACTGATTGATTATTTACGGGGTTTATATACTAAAATTTCATATGTTATATCTATAATAAAATTATTTCCATGATATTTTATGTTTTTAATGTTATTTTTTCATGTGGATAATGTTTCAAATGTTCCAAAGTTGTATGTGACACTTTTAAATTTTAGAAGATTATTGTCCTCACAAAGTATTTTTTACAAGATCTATTAAGCACATTTTTAAAGAAAATTATTATTGAAAAATTATTATGTTCAAAAATGTTTCTAAAATACTCCTTTATATGTTTTAAAATCTATTTTCAATAAAAAAATGTTTTAAAAATAATTTTTTCTATTCTCAAAAGAGTTGTTTTTATGAAAGAAGGATATTTTCCTCAAGAACTATTTTCAATATTTCTATCAAAATTATTTTCCATCCTAGACCATTTTATTTCATGTTACTTATGTTTTTATGGGGATTTTCTTAAAATCTACCATTTTTATTCTTTCTATGAATGATTTATGTTTTAATTTAAAAAAATGATTTCAAAGTAATCATGTTTATTTCACCCATGATTTTTTATGATTTAAATTGAATTATTTTCATCTATGTAAATATCCTTTCTTGAATTTTTTTTCATTATGGTTTATATATTGTGATATCACATAAAACATTATATAAAATAGTTAATGATCAGTTTTATTATGGATGTAATATTCTGATACCATTCACCAAATTACTCGGAATGGCTTTGGATTATGTTTACTAATTGAGGAATTTTATATATATTTCATATTTATTTGTTGATTTTATTTAAAACCATAAATATGATGAATTAATTGGAGTTAGTATGGTATTATTGGGGCCCACTATATCCCATTGATACTTCTGCAGTCTCAAGAGATGAAATAGTTTTCCAAAATAGATGTGTTTGTACCTGATATTCCAATCCATTTTATAAAATTTCTATACTATAAAGGTTTTATGATCCTAAGAAAAAAGGAATAAAATAATTCTAAATATCCCACATTTAGAAATAGTTATTATTTATCCATGAGTATTTTCATCAAAATATCGTTGGATTTTTTTCAATATTATTTTACTTATAAAATGGTATGTATTTCAATTGTTTTCCTTTCCATATTATATATTCTTTATTTAGTTGTTTTATATGGGATGCGTGATTAGTGATTTAACATTCCCTATTAATTAATTTATTATTTATTTTGACTTACTTACCCTTACTATGAATATGATCTCACCTTTTTGTAATGATTTAATTTCCCAAGATTCCAATATGTGTATTAATATTTTTATGCAAGTTTAATATAGTATAATAATGGTGTTATAAAAGTATTATCCATGTTTTATTTTATGTTTTTGATTGTAATGATTTTATCAAGTATGTAGTCTATTTTACAAGACATTTCAACCAATCGGTGCTTTGGGATTAGACACTTCTATCGATTCTAAATAATTAAAATATTCCACCAACACCAGGTATCCGGGGTTGGGGTGTTACATGGATAACATTCCATGAAAAATTGGAAGCATTCATACGAAATATAAAGGCATTGATTTGAGATTGAAACTCTTTCATAAAAAAAAATCCTTTAATATGAAGCTATAACTATTTCATACAAATATATAAACCTTTCTTACGAAACAATGATATATTTATAAGAAAATGAAACACTTTTATATGTAGTGAAATATCTTCTTTGAAAATGTTCATTATAGCAAAAATAATAGTTATAAAACATCATATAAAACATTTTAAAAGTTTATATTTATTAATATACTAAGTTTATTTTTTGATAAAATATCAAAATTAGAAGAAATAAATTAGATTAGGTATTCTCATAAATTTAGATAATTTCAAATGATTTTACTAGTCTGATATTTATGAAATTAAATTTGACAAAAAGTGTTTTTGATTCAAGTAGATATTGATAAAGAACCAGTTGAGGAAAAAGTTAGAGATTGAAAATAGTTACTCCCCACAAAGGATACATACATATCGACAAGATACTCTTAATTTTTTATATATTTTAAAAAAACTCAAAGAATGTGTGGATTTTGTGAGGATAAAAATAAAATTAATCAAATATTTCATGAGAAAGGAAAAAAATTAAACATAAGAGGATTCAAATGGGATACCCTGACCAGAATTCTATGATTTTGAATATGATAATATATTGATGATATTAAAAGATTATCCCTGGAAAAAATATGGAAATAATATTAAAAATTATATTCCTTATAATTTTTGAATATATATTTATAGGAAAATGGAGAAGACACTATGATTTATGTATATAGGTACTCCTTCTACTATTTGTATATTTTTTTGTATCGAAGATGTTGTTTAATACATTCATAAAGTCGTATTAATCAGAGAGAGAGGGATCCAACATTGGTAATGACTTGTTAAACGGTCAGGATAGGAGACGAGAAGTATAAACTTATTCGTCCAACATATTATATCATTATATCATATAAATAAAATACGGAGAATGGAAATGTGATTATATTAAAGATATTAGCACATAGACATGATTGAGAATAAGTATTATACACACTGCACATGGGGACATTAACAATCATCGACTAGTTCAAGGAAGGTTCATGATTGGATCATTTGAATAATTGTTAGAGAGAAGTATATATAACCCATTTGGATATAACTATAATAATTTTGGGATATAATAACAACTGATGGGAGTCAATATGTAAGATACTATGATTTTGTGAGTTGAAAATTCATTGAGGAATATAAAATTTTTATTAATAGATTTGTCAAAATTTGATGTGATATATGGAATGGAGATGCAAGTGTTGGGATGCATCAAGGGGTTATTTTTAGAGGGGGGGTGATTCTTAAATGTTAGCTCAAGTGTTTTATGATAATTAGGGGATTAGGGTTATGTTCCCTATGTTTTGGAGCTGTTTTTCTATAGTGAATAGTTTTCTATGTTTGGTTTTGGAGAAAATATGTGAAACTATGATGATAAGTGTGATTTTAGTTTGTTTTAGAGAGATCATGGTAAAGATACAGGGTTTGTGAATGATTTAGAGTATGCATCGTGTGCCAAAAGAGTAATTATGCATAATGGGTTAGAGCTTGAGATATAGTTCATGGTCACTACATTATTTTAGAAAAATAGAGAAGCTTATTTCAGAGTGGGTGCAAAGGGGATCCAAAATGGTGATTCATGGGTAAAAACATGTTTCCATACCATCTATGTGTTTTGGTGTTTGATAGTGGGAGGAATATGTTTTGGTGCAATGGTTTTAAAACTGATTAGCCTAACCATGTAATGAATTTTGTAATAGCCATTACAAAGAACAAATTTTATGAATTACTATGATGAACATGCAGTGAAACCATGTGACTGTACATAATTTTATTAAAATTGGTATTTTACTAAAATAAAACCTTGTGCTATTTGGTTTCCCCCGCCCATCTTTCTCTAAATTGCACTTACAGACCAAGAGAGACTCCAACCTTTTTTCCCTCTTCCCCCCTTTGGGTTGGAATGTTTTAGGTGTGATTATTTTGTGCTTGAATGTATGATATGACCCCATGTGGCATATTTTCATATTATTATTCAACCTATATGTTATTATAGTTTTTCAATATAGGTATTTTGATGATTCCACCATATCATGTGGAGTTTTTCATTTCTCATTGGGATTTTAGTCAGGCTATGCAGAGGAGATCTTGAGATGATTTCCATACATCATTGAATAGAGTTATATTGAGTTATGTGTTAATGGTGACTACTATTAGTTCTATCATAGTGGATTAATTTAATTAATTTTTCTAATATAATCACCACTTAGGTATTTTTATGGGAATGAAGTTGGGAGTTTATTATAGACCACCGATAATAGTTACTTATATTTTTATTAATAGGTGAGAACACAATGATTTTTATTTCATTATGACGACTTGGGTTTTGATTACATAATTAATTTTTTTTTTATAATAAATTAATTTTTTTTCATGGAATTAGGTTTGAGCCTTGGTGGTTGATACAAGCCTATTTGGATGTTGAAGAGTTTTTGCAAGGCATGGAAAAGCCACCAGACTTTGGAAAAGTTATGTAATGCTTTATTTGTGACGTTGGTTGTCTAAGATTTTTGACACTATTCTTACTGTACTTTAATTTTTTTTGTGTTGTTTTTCTTAAATACATCCATTTATTTGTTTTCTCAGATGGGTATAGTTTATAGTTTTTGGTCTTATATTGATTCCTTAGACATTCCCTAGAACTCGTTGGATTAATTTATTAATATGAGACCTGACCTATGATCCCCTATGGCGTGTACCAAATTTTTAAAATGAATATTTCTTATGTTTTGAGTTTTTCAAAAAGCATTTGAATCTCATGAGGTGGTTCTAATCATTTTCATTGGATTTAGACATGTTTTTGGGGTTCATATAGTGAAAACTATTCTTTTATGTGGACATGGTTTCAAAAATGAGGTTTTTACCACCAATTGATTTTGAGAATGGGTGTTTAAGTAGATTTCAAAAGATTATCAGAAATTATTGCACGATTTCCCCTTTAGTGAAAATTCCTTTATTACTCTTTAAATGTGATGACTTGATGAAAGGTTTGGTCTGTTTCATGTGTGTTTTAGAGAAAGAACCATGTTTTAATGGTAGATTTAAAATGTATTATAATGTATGTCTAAAATCCATCATTCTCTAAAGAGTGTTGGAATGTGGATTGATTTTTGAAATGATATTTACTATCAAATCCCTTGTTTTGGAGTTAAAGTCTTGTTGGGAAAAAAATAAATTAAAATTACTTAAAAATGGTTTATCATGTTATATTAATGATTTTTATGTTTAAGATGCTGATCATTATACTTTTGAATATAATAGAATGTTTTAGGATATTGGACATAGAGATCCTCATCAAATGTTTTAGATATTAAGCATGGTGATCCTCATACATGGTTTTAGATATTAGACAAGGTTATCTGCATCCTTAGTTCACGATGCTGGACATAGAGATCTACATCCATGGTTTCTAATATTGTACATTATGAACTTTGAACATGGTTAAAGATGTTTTACATGGTGATCATCTTCCTTGATTTAGGATATTGGACATGGATATCCTCATCCATGGTTTAATAAATTGGAAATGTAATTTATGGTTGATGAGTTATTGTTTGACTTTAATTTCTTTATTGGTATTGATGGTTTTTTAAATGGTTTTGGTTGTGGAACAAGGTTCATGGATTGATTAATACTAAAATATGGTTGAAATGGTAGAATAAAATGTTGGTAAAAACCACAATAGTATGATATTGATACATTAGAGTGATGATTTATGCTTCATGAGTTAAATGATAAGTGAAAATACCCTCCCATTATGTACAATATGTATCACCCTAAGATTTATAGATTATATAATATGTTCTGGTTCATGAAGGTTCAGTTGGTCCAATTTGTGATTAGAACCCTAGGGACAATAGGTTAATCAGTAAATGGTTATTTTTAAATGAATCATCTCTTATATATTTTTTATTTATTCCTCTATCAAATTGCACACAATGCTAATCTAAATTCTATTATCATTAGTCACCATTAGTGTTTTCCTATTCAGTTTCACTCATACATTGCTCAGGATGCCACTACAGTTGGTTACTCTAGGAACAATTAGAAGATTATCATATGAATAGGATTGGGATGAGGCTGGAGACGATTTTTTCATGTTCAGGATGGAAGGATCGGTTAATATAAGCATAATGGATGGGTTTTAGATCATAGAAGTTGTAGTGGCATTTTCTTATAGTTTTTATTTCATTCAAGCATGGTATGTAACTAGTAAAGTTGGTGGTTAGTTTTATGATGACATGTCTATTAGGAGCACTACATTATTTCAATAGTTTTCCATTTATTTTTATATTTCTCAACTTCTATTTATATTTTACATTATATGTTAATATTTAGTTAATATTTTTATGTACATTGAACTGTATGATGCAAGATTATATATATTACTATTGATCACCTTGAAATGGGAGTATAATCTGTTGATATTACCCACTTATAACCACACTATTATTTTTCTTCCATTAGCATATGAGAAGGTTTCCTTGAGGTCTTATAGTGAATTATCTTGGGGGAACCGACTCCATGACTCTTGGGACAAGATTTTACAAACCGTTATCAGAGGTGTGTGTTTCTAATTATTTTACTATTTTGGATTTGGTATAATAGAGATAAATGATTCTATAAGACCCTATGATATATGTCTAGATGGTGTTTCCTAGAAACCTATCAGAGTAGGAAGTTCCTATTAACTTTGGTGGCATTGCTATTCTGATTTTTTATGTGATAATTATATTTTATTTTCTATTCAAGGGACTCAGATTAGGATTTGGATTCGATGATTTCAAATGGATTTTGGGATCATTCTTATTAGAAATAGACCAATTAATTGAATTTGGATATTGAATTTTAAAAGAAAGTGGCATCCCATGGATCATAGTAGGAACATAAGACCGACATGTATTGTTTCTATGGATTCAATTCAGAATTCCACACACTCTGGTCCACCCTCTCTAGTAAAAGTAGGAGGGTGTTGCAGTTGAAACTCCCTTATCAACTCAAACATTCTTTTCAGACACCACCTATGGCTCTCTCTCAAAGAATTTAATGAAATGAGAAAATTGCACTTAGAATTGTTCACATTTTTCCTCAGATTGCACCAATGGGGCCTGAACATCCATATCTGGAAGTTAGTTCCAAGACATTCTATAAGGACCCGACCTTAAACATTACATAATCTTTAATTAAATGAATAATTCATATTAAGGATCTTTTTAGGTTTAGCGGTTTAGAGAATTAGGCAATAATTACTACATTACAACTCAAAAATTTCAAGGTAGACACTACTACTTAGTTTCCATTTTTTTTATAAAATAAAAACATTGGAATAAAAGAGTCATGTCTAGTCCCTTGTTTTAGATAGCATTACTTTTCCATGATCCCATACTTTACCCTATTCATCTTTATGTAATACGAAAAACATTTCAAAACATTGGATGAGCATAAAAAGCTCAATAAGGGTTATAAAAGAATGAAACAAAACATTAGTTTTCCATTACACACATAACATAATCTCTTTAACATACCTCATGAAATCATAATATTTATGAATAACACATAGAAATCATAAATCATAAAGGTAATGTGTGGCATCCATATCATACTTACATTTTAGCCATCACAACTATGTAGGGTGTTACATTTGGAATAACGATCACAATATATTCCATAAATCTTTTAGGAGAAACATTAATGTCTACCTCTATCATGTTAACCAGTGCATTAGAGAGCTATCTCAGGCTCACCCACCCTAGGATTATTACGGAACCACCTGTATACATAATAATGCCCAAGAACCATAACATATTAATAACTCATAAAATAAACACAAATTAAAGATAACATTTCCACATTTCAATAAAAATACATCATTTAAATATATTGATAAAAAAAATCCATTATCAAAACCAATTTCTATACCAAAATACGTTAAAGAGTACATGGTGTTTATTTTCATTTTAAAAATATTACGGCTTGTTAAAGAAGCCAAAGTTCAAATAATACTTCTGGCTGCAGAAAAGGTCATTGTCACCGCTTACATTAAAATAATAAATATTTTTTGTCATTTAGTAAAATTCATCATATAAAAAGATTCCCTAAGAATGAAATGAAATTTAAATGGTGTTTATACAATGTTTAAAATAAAGTCATGTATAAAACAAAATATGCCTCAATGAATGGATATTGAGATGAAGTCCCTTACCTCATGTCCGACATGACCCGTTCGTTCTTTAATCTCATGAATAATAAACTAAAGATAATATCTACTATCTTTAGATTCTTTTTAAAGTTTATTATTCATTTTATATCACTTATTACCATGTTATAAACATAATGTAATCCTTAAATATAATAATGATCATTTTGTCGATATTTGGTACTAGAGTAAAAAAATGGACTTCTTATATTCACAAGTTGTCTATGGGGTAAAAATACCATTATATCCAAAATTATATTCATGATTTAGATATCATCTATATAATATATATCCTATTAATACATGTATTTATAATTGTACAGAACATTTAGAGGGTTGAAATGAAATGCACCGTTCATGGAGATGGTAGGTTGTACGTACGCATGAATGCTACTTCCATTTCTATTTCATATTTTAATGTAATTAACACATAATTATGCATACGTAAATTATAATTCCAGTATAATATCATATATAAATTAATTAACTATATCCTTTATACGTTCCATGAAATGCATGAATGAATCATGTCACATTGAAGAGGCAGAAGTTTGCACTTCCTCAAATGAGATTATCTTATTTACACACTATGGAAACCGTAATTGTATTCTATAAATGTAAAACACCAAAGCATAGAAACAATATAAATATAATATATATCACATATAAATATATTTTCATCTTAATGTCCACCATTAGAGGTGATAAGAGATAATTGAACAATCATCTTTTTGTGAGGTGTTTTTTTGTCGTCCATAGAAACAATATGTTCTTTTCCCATTAGATGGATGTGTGTGTGAGTTTAGTTCGAATAACTCTAATAACAACATCCTATAAAATTTAAGACACTTTTTGTGTTATAAAATAAAGGAATAAATAGAGTTACGGGTTTGGAGAAGTAAAATAAAATAAAAGAACTTAAAAAGAAGACTTTATCATTAAACTGGGTAACTCCCTTTGGATTGAACCAAAAGGGTTTTTTGAAATGCCTTATACCTAATTTAACGTTTTTATGAGGAGAAGAGGGATGTATGGATCTTAATAGGTTAGATAATGAACGATCTAAGGGGCATTAGATGTGTTAGGAAAGGATTAGAGGTGATGGCTTCTAATAAGGGGGAGGAGGGGCTCTTTATGAAAGTGTGAAAATATTATTTTATTACATAATGATTTTCGGTTTCTAAATGTTAAAACTTATTAACGTAGAAGTTAAGATTACCCATGGTCGAAATAATATCATAAAATAAAAATTAGATAGGTTTTTCATGTTATTTTAATCATTATATTCGTATTTATTTAAATCAATTATTAATGAGGTAAACACTTCATCATTATTGTGTCCTAGATAATTTAATTTATTTGATGTCTAAAAATTATAAAAAAATACCATTATGTAGGAAATATTTTTATATTTGAAATCAGTATTTATAGTCTAAAATATAATTTATATAACCCTAGCTAAAAACTAATTTACTAACCACTATTTGTTTAGGTCTTTTTTGTCTTTACTTTAAGTTAATTAAAATAATGTGTCATTATCACTCCCAAGTGGCCCCATGGGGTCCCAAAATCGACCCAAGGATTCCCATGGTCTACTATATATCAAAAAATATGATTAGGAAATATTTTAGGATAATTTGAAAATATTATAATATTATTTTGTTATGCTTAATTACCAGATTTACCCTTTAACAACGGTAAATAAAATATTTACTGAAGAAAATATTCATAAAGTCTAAATATAAAAGATACATATTAACACTATTCGGTCCTCAGGATTCCAAATATGGAATCAATTTTTCCAAATTCAAAATACATAATCGGCTGAAATTTATTTAATATTAATTTCTTCTTTTAAAACAAAAAGTGTGTTTTTATGAAATAATTATCAAAAAATTGACACTTGTTTATGTCCAATTTCAATGTGAAATTACTTTCAATGACCAAAATTTGATTAAATTGTAGAAATATATTCTATTTAAACTTAAAAACAAATTAAAAAGATAATCTAATCATATAAAAAATTATATTAAATCATAGTTTTGAATTGAAATACAGTATTTTCCACTATTCATGAAAATTTTAAATTTATTATAAAAATAAAAAAAATTTACACCAATTTAATTTTGATTCCCAATCCTATAGAAGAATTTTTTCTCAAATAGAACATATAAAAGTGACAAAAACGAGATTTAAAAAGGGGTTTCCATCAAAAGGCGGTAAATCGACCTTCAAAAGTATATTATGGGTAAAATTAGATTCATTCACATTTTAAGCCTCTAACTTTTATTTAATATATGTAAAAACGATTAAAAAACATGTAAAATAATATTATAGTTTATTTTCATCATTCACACCAATACAATGTCTAGGTGTTAAAAACCATTCAAAATAATAATTTTATATTATTATAGTGCAACGTATGATTTCAAAGAAACGCGTTGTTGTGTATCTGGTAAGACATCAAACATAGAGACCCTTTTAAGGTAAAATTAATATTTAATTCACAAAATATTAATTAAAAATAATATGTATTATTTATTTATTTACCTGGGATGTTACACATACCCCTCGGTCTCTCCCTTAGCAAGCAGTATAGAGGCATGTCTCTACAAATCCAAACATATCTCTTGGGTCTCATAATGAAACGATTACCATTTATGGAAGAGAAGAAACAAACACAAAAAGTTTCGACAAATCCTTTCCCATTTTTACCACCACAAGGACAACATCAATGACTTATTACTACCCTTTCCTATCCTACTCCTAGGTTGCGGTTAACAAGGGAACATATATTCTCATAAATTAATTCAACCATTAATTAATCAAATTATCTCAAATTAATTAATTCAACAATAAATTAATTAATAATAGTCATTTTATTAATCTAGTGTCTCATTATAAACCCCTTTATTATCATTTTTCATCATTATTTAAATCTCACAATAAGGAAAAATATTTCAAATTCAAAAACATACACATAACCCATTTTCCGGTGAGTGCGTAGAATGATGCATGTCACAAAAACCATGAGTGCTTATAAGGATGCATGTAGACTCAAGTATCATCCCTCTCAAGGCCCAAAAAAATTCATCAACTATCAAAATAAATACCAAATCGCTCCACAATTTCATCTCCCAAGGTGAAATAATATCCAACTGAAAAAACATACAACAATCATAACAATCCCACCCTGAGTACTCATATTTTCCCTTGTATATGGGTTTGAAACTCCCATGCATGAACTCATTTCCAAGACTTGACTCTTCCTATTCTCTAGTCTACCTTTCCTAAAATAGTAAGAAAAAAGAATAAGAAAGAAAATAAAATACCTCATATACCACATTGTGATGTCCCAACTGGGGTACCACTAAATGGTGCCCAGATACGGTTGGTCGCATGCCCTCTTTCATGCCTCCCCATATGCCAGAGGGTTCCAACTAGTAGTGATGGTCTAGTAAATTAGTCTTGAGGAGACTGTACCATCTTTTATTATAATAAATTACCAATGTAAGTAGACAAAAATAACCTAGTTCAGAAGCATATAAATAATCAGAACAATACCACTTCATATGATATTCAAAACACTAAAATACAATACTCAACTGAAAGGTAAAACATTCTAGGACAATGAAAATGTCAAGGGTTTACAATGCAACAAAAAGTAAAGACACAACAACTCCCAAGAGGGTCCCGAACCATGTCATGTTCCCTCTTCCATGCCCTATTTCCAATCAAAATCCTATCCTAGGGCCTTGACCTTATCATGTCCTGTAACAACAAAGAATACTCCGGTGTCGATCAGGTGGTCAGAATATGGTGTGAGTACAACTCAGTTGGCCACCACCAACATTGTCTAAAACAAGTCCAGTAATAATATAGTTTTTGTAGTTTTATGAATAAATAAATAAAATTAATAATCAAATATTTGTCACATTGTCATTTAATCTTTAATCATCATATTAGGCCCAGTTTCAATTCATGTTTTCCCATTTGAATCGTCATTCATTATGGTCAATCATTTGGTGTTGAAAGTCATTTCAAGAACCCCAAATCTCATAGAGTGTAGGTCAACATTCCTAACACTCCATATCTCATTTGGTCAAGGTCATCATGCCCTGCACCCCAAAATCTCAAGCTAGGATAATTATTAGGGTGGAACACCATGTCCAAGTACAAAATTCTAATTAGTCTAGAATACCATGTATAACACCACAAAAATCTCATCCGTGAAATCATTCTTTAATTCACTAGAATTAGCCAAATCATTCAATTTCTAATCAAATTATTAGTTAAACATTTCAAAGGCCACTATTTAACTCAAAAATTTTCTAAGAGCATAACCCATTAAATAATTCATCAATTAGTTAATCAATAAATGAAATTCTCATTCCATAATTCCTTCTTCACAGCTAATTATCCATATAAAATCTCAACTTATCATAATTAATTCCCACATTTAATTATCTTTTATCAACATCATAGAAAATAATTAATTCTCACAATTAATTATCATATGTAGAAAAACACCATTTCATAATTAATTTCCTCTATTTAATTTTATTAACACAATAGATTCAATATCGAAATTACAATATCTCAACCAATAAAAAATCTCCAAAACAAATATCTATTTGTGAACCCCCCCCCCCTTCATTTGATCTCTGATTCAATTCTCAATTTATCACCAATGAAATAACAAGTCTATTACACATTCCTAATTACTTCAATTTAGGAAATCAATTATCAAGGGAAGCTAGAAAATCGATAAACTCATATTCACGTATCAAATCCATGACTAAGGGACTTCGATATAGAAAACCGACCTCATTTTATTTATATATGTTAGCGCAACAAAAAAACCCAAAATTTGAGTGGAATGACGTTGTGGATCATGCTCCAAGTATAAATCCACTTTACCGGAATGAAGATCAAATGCATTAAGATCATTCTAATATAGATCTAGATCTAAAATCATAGATCAAGATCTTAACTCATAGATTTAGATCCATGGAAATGGTGGAGATCTTATATGAAAATAATAATGAATGATATAGGAATGGAAATGGGAAAAATCAGATGAAATCCACTTAACTAGAAGAGAGAGGATCTTCATTCAACACTTTAGATCTCAAAGAATGACATTGAATCACCTTAGAATCCCTCTAGATGGCTATGATATCACCTATAATTTATCAAGCGTGAGCCAAGGTCATAAAATTGGATTATTGGGGGTTTGAGTGGGTTTAAAATAAATTTTCAGATAATTAATTATGCATGCATGGTTTCATAGGTAGGGGTACGCGGTTTGGGAAAATAGTGTGCCAACTGTGCGAACATCTCTATCTAAGTTTGCATGGCTTGCATGGTTTAGTTGCACGGTTTTTCAAACATTGCACAAACCATGCATACCTCTCTATCTATGTTTGCACGCTTGGCACAGTTTGGTCGCACAGTTTTTCAAACCGTCTGTAAATAGAGCCCAACCCTCATTCCCTTAGTTTTTCATAAAATATCAACAAAACTCACCCCAAGCCACTACTGTAAAACAATGGTACGTAAAAATTTAAAAAATTACCTGAAAACACGCTTGAGATGACTCCAATAATGGTCGGGATCTTACACTCTTTTTTTATATTAGCCCCAAATTTTATCAATTCATTAAAAATTATTTCTATAAAACATAAAGGCATTAATCCTAAAATAACTATTCTACAAAAATGTTTCCTACATTAATGTCTTATATTGCAATATTTTTCTCCCAAAATATCCTTATTCTTAGTTTAATCCAATTACATTAAAGATAAAAAGATATTTTTATGAAATAAAACTTATGATCAATATTAATCTCATAATCTTATGATAATATCCATAAATAATAATATAATTAATACATATGTGCCTCTATGATAATCCTTAAAGTTTATCTTAAGGTTATGTTACCGATTATATGTTTTACTAAATCAAGTTTATAAAGATTCAACGAAACATCAATTAATACCCAATGTAATTCCCTGACCCCAAAAGATTAGAGTCAGTGCCTTATTTAATTACATTGGCATGATTACAAGGTATCAAATCCTAATGGACAGATTAGTTTAACAGTTTTGGAAAACTAGAAAACATACATAATACCCATTTACATGTTGAAATATAAAATAAAACTTTATATATAATAAAATTAGGTGAACAAAATCATCAGAACCTTATTCAATTATTTATTATTCAAACCCTGGGAATGTAAAGAAAATAAGGGTGAGATCGAATGGTTAAAATGTGTTTAGTATAGGAGAACATGTCACGAATTAATAATGAAAAATCAATATATAATGGTAATTACAAACTACCTGTTCCTTTTCAATAACTAGATAAGGCATAATCAATATGGAAATGTAAATAACTGAAACACGTTTCATTTAATCAAAAAAATAGAATAATCTCCATCTATACATAATTTTAAATAGAATTTACTAAGGAAATGTAATAAATGAATCTGAATGATGGAAATGCATAATTCTTGGATTCCCTGTTTCCTAGGTACGTTGTACCTTTACTGTCAACACATTTCACAAGATGGTTTCTAACAAACCATGAAAAAACCAATCTGATTGGCCAATAGATTAGCCCCATAAGACTACGGATGAAACTAGGGGATATCTATAATGGCGACCCACCCATGTCCTAACTTTCCAAATGATTCTACATATATATAATATTCAATTTAATTCATGAACAATGTTCCTTATCAAATATCCACATTCTATAAAAGACACATATTTACAAATATTTCCACAATTAATCAGATAACTTTTAAGAACACACCATCTGTAGAAATGGTATTTAGATTATGAAATAATTATACACATCTCATAAGAGTGTGAATATATAAAATAAATGTAATTTTTAATGTAAAATGGTAATAATTATGTGATTGATTCAAGATAATGTTAAAAATGATAAATTAATATTATACTAAAATAATTAATTTTACCACTATGTCATTTTCATTTTAAACAACCTTGGTTGATATAATTCAAATTGAAATATATTATACCTTGAAAAATGTTTAAATCATGATATTAAATGAAAAATTGTTTGTATATACACAAGATTAAATTGAATTGGTTCATAATAATAAATAAGTCGCAATGGAATGTAAATTGAGATGAATTCTCTTACATTGTGTTTTCTTTTGGGTGAATATACATTAACCTCATACATAGGGGTTTAAAAATGTTAAAAAATTATAAGGGAAACAAAATTATATTTTAAATATAATTTATAATATTATTATTATATCTTATTACCCATTTTGTTAATAACTATTCATTATTTTCCCAATTTTGAGTGTTATTTGCCTAGTTTTTTGAGTATTTTTTGACTTTTTATTTTGTACCGATTACATATATCCCGATTTTAACATCAATAGATTGTAAACCCAGATTTTAATAATATATATTTATTTAGTATATATTTATTTATATAATCCCACAATGGTTGGAGATAGGAAATGAAATATACTATTCAAGGAGACAGTAGATCGTATGTACACATGAATGTTGTTTTATTTTCTTTTTATATTAAAAGACAAAAATGTAAATGATAAATAATTTTATTATTATTATAGAGACAAATTTATTTCATATATGTAAAATATAATTATTAAATCCATATTTAATATATTACATGTATTGAGTGAACAAATCACATCGCTTTAAGGATGTGGTTGTCCATATGTCCACAAAAGATGTTATCATATTCCTACAAAATGGAAAGAATAAAGGATTTCATTATATAATAATTATATAAGAATAAATATATTTAAATAGAATATAAAAACTATAAATCCATATTTATTCCAAACCATTAAATGTGGTAATTGAATAATGAATGACATTGTTTCGGGAGGCGATAGTCTGTCGTTCATAGGAGCGATGATTGAATATAAATTTTGATGGAAGTGGGTGAAATTGTAGGTAGAAATATTTTAATAAAAACATATATATATATATATATATATATATTAAATATACTTATATTTTCAAATAATCATTATATAAGTATAACTTAAGTGGGTTATAAGTAAATAATACAAAAGATCTCATTGAAGAATGTTACATCGTTTTTGGGTACCTGCTTTTGGTTTGTATGAAAAGACTTTCCTGGTTGGATTTATGAATAAATATAAGATTATTGGATGAGGGGATGTATTTTTTGAGGTTAATTTATCACGTTTTGGATGATAAAAAATTCATTAGTGGTGTGAATTAATGGGTTGGGTGAGTGTCTTTTTATAGTGTAAGTGGAGTGACATTCCTATAAATATAAAAAGGCAATCACTAATAGGATGTATACCTTATTACATGTTCCACCAATAATTCATTTTTTTTATAAATGGGATACTATTGTCAATATATATCCATAATATTGGCGTTTTAATTTTATATAGGTCATTATGGACTTTATGTTAATGGTTTAGTCCTTTATTAATGTAGATTTCACTTAATCGCTGTAATAAATTTTAATTTCATCCAATACTTTTTTTAAAAGAAAACATATTTTGAAATTATTTTAAATTATTATTTTTTATTAATCCAAATCTGGAATCCATTTTTCAAATTAAAATCAAATATGTGGTATAAAAATCTTTAAAATTAACCCCTCAAACACGACAACAAAGTAGGTTTTTAATGTAAAGATGTTCAAAAGTTTTAAATGTTTTTATATTCAATTTAAGAGGGATTTTTTTTCCAATGAACTAAAATGGATTAAATTATATATAATGTATGTAAATATAATTAAAAATATATTAAAATATAATTTTACTATATAAATTAATTATTTGATAAAGTAGTTTTCAATTAAAATTAAAAAAATTCACTATTCATCAAAAAATGTAACTTCTCATAAAAATAAAAAAATAACCATAGGATAATTTTGAATTTGTGAATTAAAAATATAATTTTAATTTTTCATATATAATTTATTAATTTGTCAAAAATTTAGTTTTAAAATCTGTACACCATTATAAGGCTTTAATACATCATTTGTGAAAAATATAGAGTTTGATGCATAAAATTGGATCTGTTCTTACCTAATGCCTATCAAATATATTTGATGAAAAAGTATTTTATTGATAAAATGGATTAAATATTTCATTAATATCATTAAATAGTTGTAATTAATTTAATATATTAAAACCAACACCTTTTAGAGCATTCAAATAGTTTTTTCAAAAAACTATTCATATTCAATTGGAGCCTGAATTCATTAGAAATGTTTCGGCGATTTTTGGGTACGGCCGGGTTGGTTCAAACTCAAAACCAACCAGGCCCTCGAAGCAGAAACGCTTATAACTTGAACTCCGGACGTCCGATTGACGTACCGTCAACTTTTTCGGATTCCTCTTGATGAGAAGGTTCTTTTGGAATCCTTCACCTGAGGTTTCGATGCAGTTGGTGTAAGGACAGGTTGGATTGTACTCAAAATCCATCCGTACCCCTCGAACAGAAAAGTTAATAACTTTCATACCGGACGTCCGTTTGATGAACCATCAGTAGCGTTGGTAATCTCGTTGAGAAAAGTTTCCTTTGAGTATACCCATGGGAGTTCGGTGTACAATTGAGATATGTACGGGTTGGTTCGTACACGAAACCAACCGGGCCCCCGGGACAAAAATGATAACAACTCACAAACCGGGCGTCCGATAGATGCGTCGTCTGTTGCATTGATCCCCCTTTGACGAGGCGGTCCTTTGAGATAATTCTTCCTGGGAATTTTTGATTCATGGAGTATCGACCAGTAGCTCATGGAGTGGATCCTCCTAGAGACGATCCTAGTGAGTATAGAGACCTTGTATCTGGCTGAGACCTGATGAATTCTTGTCTGATTCGAGTCGAAGTGTCTTGACTAGCCTACTGGGGAGCATTACGATGTTTGGGTGGCCGACCCATGGTGGAGAGAACTATTATTTTTGGTTGGAAGACCCGCGGTACTCGACAGAAGGAGTACCTTTGTAGACTATTAGAGGGAGCACTACTGTGTTTGGGTGGCAGACCCACAGCGGGGAGCACTACTGTGTTTGGGTGGCAGACCCGCAGTACTCGACAGGAAGAGTACCTCAGCAGCCTAAGGTTAGTGAGAAGCGCCTCAGAGTCGTGACAGGATCATATTACTCAACAGAGGAGGATCTCTTTAGCAGTTGTGGTTTTGATATCATTAATGAAAATCTTGGTTTGAGCTGAGTCAATGACCTTTGTGTTTTCCTCAGGATTGAGATGGGTTACTTGATAACTTTGGTGTACGTGTGGGCATATACCTAAATAAAGGTTATCCGTTGAGATCGTTCTTTGGGGTTTATCCTTGTTGGATTTAGTGATACCTTCAGGGTCTCGGGGTCCCTACTGGGTATCGTTATACTCAACCCTGCATGGGCTATGCCCGCACCTCATTGTGTTGGATGCAGATGACGGATAGCACTGATCGTGGTTGAGGCTCGTAGAGACAGACGGTACCCGGAGGTGGAATTCATGACGAGATGGTACCCGGAGGTGACAGACGGACTTGGAGAGCTGAGGTGGCCATATGTTCCTACCCATCAGTCAGGAACTCCGGAGTACGATCCTAGAGTAGCTTGACACCTTCCTGTTGTTTTGCCTTTTCCTTGTACATTACTGTTAGGCCTGTATTCTGTCCCTTTTGTACATTCAGCACACTTTTTATACTGCTTACTTAGTGTTTGATTCTTCTTATACTATGGTTGTGTGTGTTTACATTTCATAAAGTCAACGCCTTCCCTTTTTATTGGGATTTACGCCTTTGGTGCTAGTCGCCAGCCCCTGGCCTATGGAATGCGGGCTAGGGGTAGTCACGGCACGAGCCCTGAGGATGGGTCGTAACATTATCAATGGTTAAATAAAACATTATCTGAACAAAATTACAATGGACCAATGTTTTCATTCATATATATTACATCCAAATAGACGAATATTCATTAAATTACATAACAAAACCCCACAAAAATAACATGGTTTTATTATCGATGGTAACTTGGAAAAATAAAAAATTGTTTAGCACCAACTTATTAATTCATAACATGAACCCTTGTTGACATTCTATATTTAATATATTCCTTTATATCATGGAATCAATAGTCATAAGAAATAGGTGTGTTCAGATTCCCAATAAGGGTAAAAAAGGGAGATATAAGTTGTAACATTAACATAAGGGTATTGAAATATGAACATAACATTTTAAAATTTTACCATGTATATTAAAGATTAATTTCTTGTGTCACATAATAAATAATAAAAAAGAATGATTCATGAATTATAATAGAATATGATTGGAAAAAAACAAGGAATTGTAGAGGAAACATATTCATAGAAAATAATATCATTATTAGTAAAGGATAATTTTCAAGTCTATAATATGGGAATTAGATCAAACAGAAAACCATCATAGTTTTATAGTTTCACTCCCAGGACTATCATGGTAGAAAAAATTCCTTTACTAAATCAATTTTTCTTCTCATACTAGTCATGTTGGAACTAATCTCAATCCCCATTACTGTCCAATCTATATCTGGAGATATAATTTCATCATCCAATTATTTGTAGGTTGATATTGTTTCCACCATGAACATAATTAAGACCATAAATATTTGTTCCACAAGATCATAAATCATTCATCATATCAAAACCCCAGAAATATAATAGGTTTCATAAACATTTTTTCATAGCATAACCCATGGTAGAGAAATGGATTTCATAAATATTAATCGATCAAAATCATAGACCAACCATAAATGGAATAATGATAATTTCCATTAATTTTATGCCTATAAAATCCTATGTAACATCAATAAATGTTATCTAAGATGGAAAATAATTTTGAGAGGTCACATGAAGTAATTCTGGATGAAAATATGCTTTTTTTTTTGAAACACTTATTATTAAATGCCACAAAACTATAAAAGATTTTTTTTATTCAAAATAACCTTTATATCATTTAAAGTATTATTAAATGAATTAAAACATTATAACAGAGGTAAAATTTACACATGGTGTATAAGTTAATATAATAATCCATCTATATACTATTCAGAAATGTCACAATTAACCTCATTTAGAAAATGATGAAAAATCATTTGAATTCGTCTTGTTGAAGTCATCCATGAGTGAGAATGAACGTAAACAATCAAAAGAGAATATTTAATATTTTTTAGAAATAATTTATGGAAACATGGACAAGTAAAAGAATGTTTGTTTTAAATGGTATTATAAAAATATAAAATATTAAAAGACAATCCATTATAATCATTACAACACTGATGTGAGAATTAATAAAATTAATAGATTATGTGTATTAAATATAAATCCACATAAATAAATTTAAAGTGAAACATAATATAATAAAAATTCATCACAAACATAGTCATATCATGACAAAATCAATGAAGTAGAAGGTCAACCAAGGAAATAGAAATTTGGATATGAATTCACACACCACTATGTAATTAGTATAATCACAAGACACATAAAAGTAATAATGTCACAACCCATACCAATGGGGCCCATTCCGTGACTACCCTAATCCCACCTCAAATAGGCCAGGGGCTATTGACTAGAAGTGAGTTAGAATATCTAACAAATATGAGGCATTTTTCTAAATACCTACCCACACACATCTCCAAGCGAAAAATGATTAAATGTAAAATAAAAAAGTGAAAAATTAATACCAAACACTATATACCTCATGTAGAGTAGAACAGTGAATGTTATGGAAAGTAAATATGGCCAAAACAGTCCCACTAATAATAAAGAGTTCGAAACCACTATTCTAACCATTAAAGTAAGAGGTATTGGAACTATTGTTAGAAAATATGTCAGAACACACAGTGGCATATCCATTCTCATAAGGAACCACCTAGTTCGGGTCATCCTGGAACTCAATTGAAGATTCGATCATAGGCATAAGATACAACACGTGCAGATGATGCATGTGTATGGGTGAGTATAACAATACTCGGTAGTACTCCCCAGAGACACAATGGAATACCATAAAAGAAATATGAAAGTGGAACTACCATGATGGAATTCACAAAGGGATGCCCCAAAGGAAAATCCATGAAGGAATACCACAAAGTAAATACCCTGAAGGAATACCACTAGGGAATAACACTAAGGAATACAAAAAATTAGTGCATAGTCAACTCAACACCAATATATTTATAGAAAAAAAAATATATCAAAAACATATAGATATATCAATCCAATAAGACACATAGTCTCAACAAGGCTCATAGACTCTATAAGACACACATTCTCTATAAAACACAGTCTCTATAAGACACACAATCTCTATAATACCACAGTATTGATAAGACACATAGTATCTATAAGACACATATTCTCTAGGTAACAACCATCCACATAATTGTTTTCTTCTTGTGCTCTCATTCTGGGATAACTCACCTGTCATGACATTATGTTATTTTAAAATTCTTGAAAAAACCCATTTAGAAAATTTCAAAAAGACTATCACTTTTTAATGCCCTTAATTCCTTAGACGGACTATTAGACATACATCTCATGTTAAAGTCATGGTCATTTTAGAATTATAGAAGGTGGTTCACTATGTCATGGGCTGACCATGTCGGTCGACCACCCCCACTATATCTCGGTCAGTCATGGCTCGTAATCGACCACCATGGTCGATTAGGGAAGAGTTTGGATACCTGAGTCCAACCTGGGTTTGCCCCGAACTACAGGGTCCGACCCGGTCTCTTGGGTCAACCTAAACTTCTTTTGTATGGCCTAGCCCACCTCGCCATCCTATCCCATCACACATGTTCATCTCACTCACCCCACCCAATCCTCTTGTTTAGTCGGCCCGACTCACACGGTCGACAACCGTAACCTTCATCAATCTACATCACCACCCTACTACATCACACTACCAGCAGCCATGTTCTTTTCCTTTCCGCATCCCACGGTGCCCCGTCGCATCCCACATGGTGTCGGATGCATTGTGCCACCTTGCACTACCTGCGCTAGCCACTGACACCCTTCCATATATGGTCTTACATTCTACCTTTGGTTATCCAATATATAAAATAAAAACCCAAATATGATCCTTGGGTCTTGAGCTACACTTATCTGGAATCAATTTTTTCTTGCCTCCAATTCAAGGATCTGGTCATGTTCGGAACCTCGCTGTAAGTCGAGCATTTATCATGAGGATCCAATGATGAATAATACTTTGTACAGGGGAGAAGGGGCACAAGAACTCACAAATAATAAATCTTGGACTATGTTCATTTATACTTTGATTTATTTTTGTTAGAAGGATAAATGAATAGGATAAAATAATCTACTTATAATCCTGCATCAATAACCTATCCCACCACAATGACTGAACCATGGATCAATATGTTTTTGGATTGAATTGTGTCCTTCATTGAATTTGAAAATGGTGAAAACAAACAATTAAACAACTACCCTACCACATTTGGTTCAATTGATGATGAAGAACAAAGATAGGTCATGATTGTTGGGGAGATTCTTTATTTTCATCGCACGTCTATCATCTATCCCTGATTCGGTTATCATTCACCAAGGAAAAATCCTCCAAGCTCCCCCTAATGATTATATGTCTTCTCCAGGATTATGCGACTATCATTGGAATTTTTTCATAAGGATAATTTTAACGGAAATCAACACTGTGTCAACATAACATTAAAATAAAATAAATTCATCGTTTATTTTATTCATTAAAACTCCCAAAAAAGATTTTTCCAAGCTGACCAGTGGTGGATTATGATAGGATTCCCCTAGGTTAAACAACATATAATGAAATAAATGGTGGTATTTTATTTAAAATACATTTCATCATTCATGATTTATTAGGATTTTCAAATAAAAAATATTTAATTATTTCATTTATGGTAATGTCATTGGTGACATTTTTATTCAGACGACCAGCGTTATCCAAAGTAAGTTTTCTCCTAGGGTAAAGCAGTCATTTTGAAGTCAACAGACCCCTTAGTGTTCTGATTCTTGCACCCATTTGAAATATTTTATAATTTTTCAGAATCATTATGTGTGTGTAATTTTGAAAACCAAATTTTTTTAAACTAATGGTACCAGGAACATGGGGCCTCGAAATCACATGTCGTCTTAGCAACTGGTCTCATAATTTACCAAAATATTTTCTAAAAAATAAAATCAGGAAAATACGATTCATTACATTCTACCCACCTTAGTGCTTTAAGACCATGAAAATCTAAAACAAGGGATACTTCAACAAATGATGGTACTGAGCACGAATCTAAGCTTCCCTCTCCCATTTGCTTTCTTGGATATTCTTGTGCTTCCACATAACTCACACTAAAGGAATTGACCACCCATGACGTTTCTTCTCTTGTTTATCTTCAATATTTACTACAGACTCTGTCAAATTCAACCATTCCTCGATGTCTTGGTTCCCCCAATCAATGACGTCTGATAGGTAATTTACGTACCTCCTTAGATGGGACACATGGATGATTCCATGTACCTGATCTAACTGAAGTGGTAGAGAAAGGTGGTACACCACTTCTCTAACTATATGCAGTATCAAAAAAGGTACGATGAACCTCATAGATTTATTGTCTCCCAATCCGAATCACCATAATCATCTTCAAGGTGAGACCCAAAGGAACACATGGTCTCCTTCCTCAAACTCCAAAGGCTTCTGCCACATATCAGAATAAGACAATTTTTGGCTCTATGAAGTGTTCATCCAATCCTAGATTATCTTAACATTCATTGTAGTTTCATGCAAAAACTCCAGGACCATGATTTCTAACTCTTCATGGACCATCTTGCAAAGTGGCGACCTGCAGGGTTACCCATACAAGGCCTCGAATGGTTCCATACCGATAGTGGAATAGTAGTTGTTGATGTATATAATCTTCCCTAGAGGTACGTGATACTCTAAAACATTGAAAAATCCTATCATGTGAGCCCAAATCATGTCCTCCAGAACCAAAATTTTCTACTCTATTTAGACGTCCATCTGTGGGTGAAATGCTATGCTCAGGCATAGCTAATTTCCAAATGACTCCAGCAATTCCTTCTAAAATAAGGACGAAAAGAGATAATCAAATATTATACTATTATCGATAGAACACTATGGAGTCTAACTATCTCTTGCATGTAGAGGTGTTTTATAATCTATACTAAACATTTCTCCCAAATAGTTCAGATGTCTGTCGACTTGGTGAGTTGGTCAAAAATCACCTAGACAATATCATTTCCCCAAGACATATGTGGTAAACCTATTAAAATGTCTAAAGATATCCCATCACAATTTCATTCTGGAACCTCGAGGGGTTGATTTAAACCTGATGGATGTTGGTTCATTGTCTTCTCCTACTAAAGAGTGAGTTATTGAAAAACAAACTCTACATCTCCCTTCGTAATTCCCAACCAACAGAGCTGAGGTGTGAGGTTTAATTACATTTTCAGCACACATGGATGTACCCCCAATGTTGATGTATAGAACTTCATCAAATCTACCTCTTGTAATGCTAATGGTACTATGTTTTTCCCTTAGAAAATAACGGTGTGTTCCCCTCCTTTCAATTGTATGTCAAGGGAATGCTCTGTGGACTTCTGAGAACGTAAAGCCTTATAGTTGGGATCCCCTAGTTTTTCCTCCCTAACACATTGTAATAATGAAGGTTTTGAAACCATAAACTGGAGGTTTGTTTCTCCATCTCCATCCATTAAAAATAATTTTAATGAGTCCATCTTCTCTGATGCCACTTTTAGAAACTGTGAATTGGATCTCCTACTTAGAGCATTATCCAGAACGTTCCCCTAACCATGAGTTCAAACAATCTCAAAGTCATATTCTAGGTGTAACTCTATACTTTTCCTAAATCACATGTCTATGTATTGAAGAGAGAAACTATACTTGAGATACTTTTGGTCAGAGTAGAAAATAAACTACTTTCACATTAGGTAGTATTGCCAGATCTTCAAAGAGAATAATACAACTACTAACTAAATATCATGGGTCATGTAGTTTTTCTCTTGTGCTATTAAGTGGCATGAATCATAGGAAATAAAAACAGTCCCCTACATCAGGACACGACCAATCCGTGTTCCCAATAAATCATAGAACACTACTTACTTGACACCCACCTATAGTAATATCTTGATGGGAGTGCTCATTAATCTCTTCTCCATCTGCTGAAATTCCAACTAACACTCCTTTATCCAAATGAAAGGTTTCCTATTCTAGTTCAATGTTGTCAAAGATAAAACTAATTTAAAAAATTTTGGGTACAAACCACTTATTTTACCCAAAAACCCAAGGAAACTCTGCACCTTGGTAAAAAACTAGAGTGTCTTATAAGCAAGAAGTGCCTCAATATTCACAGGATCAACTAAAACTATAGCCTCTGAAATGATTTGTCCCAAAAAAAGAATGTCTAGAATCTATAATTGACACATAAAGAGATTCTCATAAATCTAGTGCTCTCGTAATATGTCTATGACCATCCTCAAGTGTCGTTTGTGCTCCTCCTCAGACTATGAGCACACTAGAATAGCATTACGAACCAATCAAAGTAAGTCAAAAAGATCATATCCATCATTTCCATGAAAAATACTTGGGCATTCATCAGACCAAATATAATCAACATTTACACAAAGTGGTTGTAAATACATATAATGGTTGTATTATATATATTTTTATCCCATTCTAAATGATGGTGATAACATGATTTGAGGACAATCTTCAAGAACCATCATTCCACATTCAATTGATCAAGGAGTTATTGATCATTTATAGAGGATATTTATTCATCATGGTCACCATGTTCAGGAAATGAAACTCTAGACATAACTTCATGCTATTACATTCCTTCTTCTAAAAACACTAGGGTAGCCTAGGGTGAAACATTAGGTCTCCCAAAGCCCATTCTCTAGAAGTCCTCCAACTATACCCTCATCTCTCGAGACTCTTTGGGAGACATCAGATATATAGGTTTAAATATCAGTGTCAACCTAGGGAATATATCAACAATGAAGCCTTCATCTTTATTGAGAGGTAATACTAGAACATCCTTATAAAATATATCATCATACTCCTCCACCAGAATAGGAAACTGAGGACTCATATCATCCATTGCACTGAGGTTGAGAATATCCAACAAATGAGTAATCTACACCACCCTCTTATGTTTGAGTCTATCCAATATTGTATGCATTTACATTCCACCAACAATGTAAAATCAAGTCCCATAAATGTGGACACACCACACTTTATTCCAAAAAATTTCAATCTAAGCATGAACTATTGACAACTAGTCCATATAGAGAATGACGTTGTATTTCCTTGACAACACTACCAAGGTATCCTTACCGAAACTCTAACCACAATAAGTATGTTCACAATGTTGGAACCAGTGTGTGATCATTTAATCTCCTCCCTTACAAGTCTCTAAGCATAATGTTAGAGTCAACGGTTCAACCTGAATATTTGAGTCTTGATCAAGGTTTATGGAAAGAAAATAATGACTGGAACATGTATCTATCAAAACTACATCTTATGTGTAAGATATGTAGATAATATCTATAATCAACCTCCTAAATTTAGGTTCATAAGACTCCATCTCTTGTAGTTGGCCTTGTCCCTATCCATTGGCTACATGGGAATTTCGGGGACCACCTTGGGGATGTGATGGTAATATCTTGACCCTCTGACCACCTTCTTTTACCCTACCTGCTTCCCTTTCACATCTTACACCATATATACCACCCTGATACTTCCTCCTCCTCTGCCTCAGTGGACCCTCGATCATTACCTGATAAACTATATGATGGGTTGAGAAATCATATCATATATGTCCCTGACCACCACATGAGTGGAAAAACATTTACCTCAGCAAAATTGAGCTACCATGGGATCCCCACCACGCTAATACTGTGTCCTATAATTTCCTCTTTATGCTCCTAACCCGATTGGGTCCCTACGACTACCATCAATTATCCTCTGCTGAGGTCTCAATGAAATGCTGTCTACTAGTAGCTCTCACTACTAGTGCTTAATCTACTAGAAATCTCTCCCCTAGACGATCTCTCTCAAGTACCCTAACATACGTACAAATGCTATGGGATATCATGGATTCCCTTATGTCCCACTATATGCCTTATATGATATTTCAAGACCATTATAACAGTTCAAGTATCATATCTGTGGAGTAGTGATAAATATTTGTACATCATGTCATATAATAAGCCACGGTCTAACTTCCCTACTATAGATGCAAAATCATATTCATGCGAACAAACATCAACATTGTTGTAAATAACACTTCTCTAAAGATACACTACATTTCTTCTAAAGGTATTGTCAAATCTTCATGTATATAGGTCACTAAGATCCAAAAAAAATCTTTAGATCCCTGAAAAAGACTCCCAGTATGGACTTCCGTATGGTCAAAAAGCGTCCTCAAAAGGAGGAAGGTACATGTAACTTCATATATCCCATCCTTAGCTACCTGGTGGTATGGATCACCCTGAACCTTGGGTGGTTTCTACCACTGAATCAATTATAATATGATCAGTATATATACATTCTCAGGTGGTAGAGTTAGTAGAATCTGATGCTCGATGGGTGGCGGTATAACAAGTAAACTACCAAGATGTGATATCTCTGGTAAATTCCAATATAATTATGCGTCATTTCTAGGGGGATCGTACTTATTATCATGAAATGGAATCCTTGCTGGTTGATTGAATGGAGTCATCTTGTAATAAAACAAGATATACTAGTGTCAATAGACTATATCTAGAGAGCTGGATCAAGAAGGATATTTTAAGACTAAACCCATTCATATATGATTAATGTACTGTTATTTTCCCTACAACTAGTGTTTTCATGTACCGAGTCAAAAATCAGGTTACTGGTGTCCAGGTGTATGGATACATTGGCTGCTGCACCAACACTAGATTCTCTATCCTAAAATACATACTTGAAACACATAACATTGTTTCCCGAATCCAACATCAAAGACTCTTAGTCATAAAGTAGAACTAACATACTCATATACTACTCTGTTAGGACCCATCCTAGAGGGGCATGTTCGCTGACTACCCCAGTCCCCCTCTAATATGTCAGGGTTTGGGGAATAACACTGAATGTATATCCCACAAATAATAGGAATTTTCTCATGTACCAATACACTCGCACATATCTCTGAGCCACAAACTCTTAAATGTAAAATAACTAAGTAAAAAAAATGCATGAAAACCACTATATCACCAAACAGAGTCCTAAAGTGAAAGTATTGGAATGGAAACTGGGCCAAAATTGGCCCACCAAAAAGAGGTTCACTGGACAAAAGTCTAACCAATAAAGTTATATTCACTAGAACTATAGTTAGGAAAGGTGTCGTAACACAATTCGGTCTGTCTGGTCTCCCATGGAACTACTTGGTCTTGGTCATCTTAGAACACGATCAAAGAGTCAATCATCAATACAAGACATGACACATGAGGAAAAAGTCTATGGAATGGTGAGTAAAACAATACTAAGTAGGACACCCTAAAACAATATTAAATACTATAATGGTAATATCACAATGAAAATACCATATAGGGATACCAAAATGGGATACCAAAAAGGAAATAACATGATGGAATACCTCAAAGGAAATACTACGAAGGAATACAACTATTGAATACCAAAAAGGAATACCCAAAATGAATGCATCGTCAGCTCTACACTTGTATATGTATCCAAAAAAATATATCTAGAAGATCTAGATATACTTTATCCAATAATACACACAGTCTCAATAAGTCACGTATTATCCATAAGACACAGAATCTCAATAACACACATAGTTTCTAGAATAAGAACTATCTCAATTAGACACAAAATCTCTATAAGACATTGAGTCTCTAGGTCAAAACCTTCCAATATTTTTTTTCTTGAAGTTATATCATTCTGGGAGAATACACTCCTCAAATAATTATGTCATATGAACACCCTCAAAAATAACATAGGATATCTCAAAAAAGAAGGTCTTGTCATAAGGCCCTCAGCTCTATAGACGGCTCATTAAACGGACGTCTGGTTTGAATGATACAACCATTTTAAAATTTTAGAAGGGGGCTCACTAGGTAGTGGCCTAACTATGGTGGTCGACCACCCCCCAACAGGTCTGGATGGCACCGTAGTTGACTGTGCCCCAGTGACCGTGGATACATATAAGGTCAAGAAATAATGGCTCACAGTCGACCACCATGATTGAACATGGCCCGATCCGACCGTTGAGGTCTGACCTAGGTTTTTCACAACCCACAAGGTCAGACCTGACCCACAGGGTATGGCCCAATCCGTTGGTCCGACCCTTCACATTGGTCTTGGCCTACTCCAGCTAGGCCAGACCCACCTCACTAGGGTGGGTTTCAGATTTCATGACTTTCTCGCCCAACTAGTTTTGCAAGTTATGTCGGTCCGGCTCATGTGGTCTCCCATGGTGACCTCCTTCAGTCACATGACTGTTTTCCATGTCCATAGCCTTTTCGCATTCCACAACCATCACATCTCACACAACGTAAAGCGCACCACACTATCGTGCATTTCTAGCCACCACCACCCATGCTGGAAATTGCCACCACCACCTGCACCACCACCACCACCACAACTTATGTTGGTCTCCACCACCTACACTATGCACCAGTGTCGTTCTTTCGGCGGTCTTCTCTTCTTCCTATGGTGCTCTTGCATCTAAAAAAAAAACAAAATTATGATCATCAGGACCCAAGCTACATTAATCCTTCATTTGTTTAAACTTTTCTACAATATGGTGGTCTAATAGCATTCAGAGCCACTAGGAATGTTGAGCCGCGATCATGAGGGTCCCATTATGAAGAACACCGAGAATAGGGGACAAAAAGTACAAGAACTCCCAAATAAAGAAAATTATACTTTGTTCACTTCGACCTCAATTATTTCTTGTTAGAATTATATATGAATAGGATAAACTAATCACCTAATAATCCCGCATCAATAAACCATCCATCAATAAGGACTGAATTGTGGATCAATATGTTTTTTTATTGTCCCATGTTCATCATGGAAATTATGAACATGGAAACAAAACAATGAAACAATTACCCTACCTCATTGGGTTCAATTGCTGACGAATAATGAATTTATGTTGTGATTGTTGGGGAGATCCTTTGATTTCATCATGCATCGATCATCAATCCACGATATGGTCATCGTTCACAGAGGGAAAATCCTCCAAGATCTCCATAGCAATTCTCTTACATCACCAGCATTATTTGGATAACTATTGTACTTCTACATAAGAATAAATTTAAATGTAATTGTTTCTGAGACAACATATCTTTAAAATAAAAAAAAATTAATTTTTTATTTTATTCAATAAAACATCTAGAAACTACTATTCACAACTAACACGCGTCACCCAATTTTTGGTCACAGCTAGGTAAAACACCACATTACCAACCTAATGGTGGTCTTAGATTTCCAAAATGAGTCACAGTTCCTGATTTTTTAGTATTTTAAAACAAAATAATTCTATTTAATTATTTTATTTACAGTTACTTCCTTGGTGACATTTTCATCAGATGAACTGCGTTGACCAAAGTTAGGTCACATCTATGGTAAAGATGAAATTTTAATATCAATAGAACCCTCATATTTCTGATATGGGAACCCATTTTAAAGATATGAAACATTTTCCTTAAATTCACACACACATACAATTAATAACATAACAATTTTCAATGAATTATTATCAGCACACCAGACCTTAAAATTGCACAATGTCTCTTCACCTAGTCTCAGAATGTTTCTAAATAATTTATAAAAAATCAATAAAATATGAGTCATTACAAATAATTTTATAATAAAAAAATTGAATTAAAATTTTAATATGATATTAAATATATTATTTTCAAAATGGAATTATATACACCACATAGAATAAATAAATGATTATTTAGATATATATCTCACTGAAGAAAAATTGTGCTGAGAAACCCATACCTCAGACTTCTATTTAGTTTTACACACATAAAAATCATGTATAATGGTTCAAAGAATCTTATTAATATATTCAAAAATAAAAATATTATTTATAATTTCTTATATGAATCTTTCATAACATCTTACCACCAATTATTTAATAATATTACATGATTTTAATTATTTTTGGTGCATTAATTTTATGGTTTCATGATCGATTCATATGTGTAAAATAATGTATTTACTATAAAATTGAATTAAAAATATGTAATTGACGTGAAATTGTAATAATGAACTTACATACGTTTAAATAGTTCCATATATCATTTTTATTTCTTATATTAGAATTATTCCATTGATAAAATGTTAATGAAAAATATTTATTTAAATTTGGTGGATTTTCAGACAATCAAAAACTAGTTTTCTTTTATTATATATTATATATATATATATTAGTTCATGAACATGAAATAGGTTATAATATACTTATTAAAATATTATGTTAATTGAATAATATTATTACGAACAATAATATATGAGAAAATGGAAAATAAACAAAATCATTATTCATGGAGGTGATTAAAAGGAAAAAATTGAACTATTGTTTTGATTCTTTGAATAAGAGGAGAAGAGAGATGAAATGGTTATGATATATAAAAGTAGAGACATAAACTTATATTATATAAATTATTATAGTGTTATCATGACTTTATTTATGAATTTGGTTATAATAATTTAAAATAAGAAAAGAAACTAAGAAATGTGTTTTGAGAAATTTACCTCCTAAATATCACATCCTTGAAAGCCCCCTTGAGGACCTTAGATTTGGTCTTTTGGTTAGAAACGTAGCACACTGACATGATAATATGTATAAGGATTGTATTTTAAATATATATTAAGATACTAAAAGATTCTAAGTAGAAATGGGTTGGTGAGGGGGTGATATTTATACTTGAGGATGGTGGTTCAATATGATTAAACAATGATTCATTTATAATTAATGACAACCACAATGAGGTGGCATTAATTTACATGATTTTTTATGACAATTAATGTTTTAATCGATTTTTAGGGTCAATAAATACCTCAAAAACGAATTAATGTTTTTTACTTTTTAGGTATTTCAATACATTACTTTTTACTTAAACCAGTTTCATTATTTTACCTATATTGTGATAATTATTTATTTTTACCAAAATACATTTTTTATTAAAAAAATAGAAGTGAACTTTCAACCTAATTTTTAAATTATTATTCTAAATATTTATTCCATTTTATAAAATTATTTTTAACAAAATGGAAAAAATAAATTTAAAATTAAACCTTGAGACATAATGGCAATGTGGTTTTGAAAGTGTAAAAGGTCAACTATTTTAAATAGTTTTATATCCAATTTCAATGTGATTTTTATTCCAATTTCCTAATAGGATTTATCAATGTATCATTTAACTAATAATACTTTAAACCCAATTTATAATACTACTTAACTATAGAAATAATCTTGAAAAAAACTATTTTCAATTAAAATGTAGTATGTTTCACTATTCATCATAAAATGAAACTTCTCCAAAAAACACAAAATTTCATTGTATGATAATTGTAAAACTTTTATTAAAATAATGAACATTATTTTTTAAAATAAAATTTATAATATTGTCAAAATTATTTAAAAAATTGGTGTTCCATTGAAAGGAGGTGAAATTATTATTTAGAAAATTCAATATTTTTATGCTTAAAATATGATTTATTCAATTCTTATGCCTATACAATATAATTGTTGATTTTAGCAAAAATTATTGAATATATAAAACATATATATCATTATTATATTTCACTAATAGTGATTAATTTAATATATTAATAATAAATATAATATGAGCATAATGAATTTTTTTTAATAAAAACACATCCTTTATATTTAAATGGTTTTTATTTGTAGTTCTAATTAATTGGAAACAATTGAGACAATTTTACAAAAAAAAATTAAACTATATATTCATAATTTTGTTAATAAAATTAATTTATACTATTCTAATATCTATGTGATGACTATGAAAATTAAATAATAATATTTTGGAGTTCTTTTAAAACCATTGTATTGTGAAAAAATATTTTATCAAAGAGATTAAACTACTTTTTTACAAAAGGTATAACGTAAAAAATTTGGGTAATAAAAATTTTAAGTAAAAAAAATCATCATATAAATGAATTATTCATGTTGATAATATATTTTTTCCATCTATAACATGTTCTTATTTCGATGTGAATATATGGGATAAATTAAAATAAAGAGAGTTCCATTTTGGAATTTCATTTACATAAAAAAATTTAAATGTCATTATTAATGTAAAATGGCATAAAATTTCCATATATTCGAAATTAGGCCTGATATGGTCAAATTAATTACAAAAAAAATTATTTTAGGAATGTTTTAGGATGATTTTGAGTCTTTATCTCAATGTTTTGACCTTGTTTTTCTTATTTTACACTTACCAATGCAATAGATATTTACCATAGTTAATATTCAAAATAACAAAAAATAAAAGAAAAATATACATCATATTTGAACTATTTGTTTGAAAATATGGTATAAATTTATAAAAATTAAATCAAAATATTTTTTAACTCTATTTTAAAATACACACATAATACCCAATGTAAAATATTTTTTTAGAAATTTTCAGTTTTAAGTCTAAATATTTACTTATAATAAAATTTTGAATATTCCTAATTTAAATGTAATTAATTAATTTCTTATAAGTAATAAAAATTGTACATATTTTTCAGATATTATTAAAAATTTAATAGGACTTTTGAAGAAATTTATTTAATGAAAAGAGATGATAATATTGGAAAAATATATATTTTTCACTATTCACTGAAAAAGAAACCATTTTTGAACAATATATAAACATAACCCAAAGTTAAATTTTATATGATAATTTTAATTATAATTTTCATTTTAAAAAATAAAATATCTATATTTTTTTAAAATTTATTTATAATTTCCTATAAGAAACAAGTTTAAAAATTATATTAAATAAAATGAATTTTATATCATAAAATGACTCAATAAAAATGAGGTTTATTTCCAAAGAATTAATCAACACATTATTATAGATTTTTATCATTATAGATAAAATTGATATTTTTTTACTTATATTAATGATTTTAATTCAATAATTTGGTTGTAACGGTCACATTTAAAAAATAATATTTTTATAGTATCTCTCAATTCGCATAAAGTTCAGTGTTGTGAGTCAAGAAAGATATAGAGGTTATCGTTATTTTAAACTAAAATTTTATGGTGTTAAACCCCCCTGCCCTTAAATAAATTTCTTCCTCACAAATTTATCATGGTATTCAATATTATAGTATTTTAAAATTCCATTTTTTAAAACTGACATCATATAGTGGGATAATAAAACATCCCTTTAAAAGAAAATAGGGAAACATAATGTTTACAAAAAATAATACATAACTTTGTTACTAGATTTGGAGACACATTTTGGGTAGTTAAAATGTAGACATGGAGGAGAAAACTAACAGACAAGGACTAATAGGGAGATAATAGGACATATTCAAGACAAGGTTAATGAACATAAAACCATAAATGAATTTGGGGGTGAAAAGACCATAAATTCATCATAAAATTAAGGTAAAGGTATAAAATTTTCATTTCAACATCCTGGTTGTAAATTTAATGCATTGTTTGATGATTAACATATATGGCCTGCAAAAATTTGAATAATTGATTTATTTCCATTTCATAAGAGATATTTTATCCGTTATATGTTCTTCGATCAATTTTCACATCAGCCTTTTCACCCTAAAGTTAATATTAAAAATAAATTTTTCATGATTAAAGCCCTAAAATTGAATTTTAAAATATCATAAGAATAATAAAAGAATTAAAAATCATTCCCCCTATATTTATATATCTTACAAAACCAAATCTTTTATCAAATCTATCCCAATATGTATAAATCCCCACATTATTAAAAAATACACTATTCTCTCAAACCATAATAATAACACCCAATGTTCTACTAAAACAATTCCACATGTTGTTAAACTTATTATTCTTGAAATATATGTTTAAACAATTTCAAAACCTAATAATTTATAAATAAGGTCACTAAATTTCCCAAATATAGTTTTCTTTAATCCTGAAATAATATAAACTATCTCATACAGTAACTAATAAAACATGTAAATACCATGAACACATATTCTCTTAGAACATTATTATGCATTCCAAAAAACATAAAACCCAAAAAAAACTTTTATAAAATAAATCATCCAAAAATTAACTCTATCATTATTCTATAAAAAAATCACAGGATACCAAATATATTTTACAAATCCAAAAAGAATTTCAAATATCATAAAATATTTCAAAACCCAATTTTTTCTCTAATTAGTAATCAATTACAGGGTCCTCAAAACAGTCCAAATTATATTATCGATGTAAATACTATCTTAATCCAAGATAAACATTATTATCTCAACATCACAATCATATTCCTTTTTATCTATTGTATAATCATGTGATATATGTTAAATATCTATTATACCTATATTATTTTTCAATGTTATCAGTATCATTAAATATATGGTTGACAATCCTTAATGTGAAACCACTGTAGACCAATCCTAAGACGTTTCATGATTTTTATAATGATAATTTCTATGATAAAAATGTTCTAAAACATAATTATTTAATCCTGATATATAAACACTTCAATCATTATATCTCAATGATTGGAATGACATAGGCCCTTCCATGGTTTAGTAATATTTCTTGGGATGAGAGAATTATATTAGATAATTCCCAAGTTCCCCATTTATTGCACCTCAAAATAAATAAAAATACATTTATTTCTATACTTCATCTATACATAAATACATCCTACCTTTCCTTTGAGACATTATCCAATGTTATCATTCCTACATTCATGACATGATGTATATTAAACATTTTTTATCCATTATCATTGATATATAAACTTCCATACCAGTCTATTTTTTTCTTACCATATGTGTTATGAAACTCAATAATGTTTATTTTTTAGTCATATATTGTGATAACGGATTAAGAAAAAGAATAAGGTTTTTACTTCCTTCTACCATCTCATGATGTCACTCAGGTGGAAAATCATTTCATTGTCCATCACATTCAGCATTAAAAAGATTCCTCATGGCTATGACCATTGAAAAAAAAATTATAATAATTGTGTGTGAAACAATGATAATAATGTGTAATAATGAAATAATGAAAATCACACTGAATAATGATATTCTTCTTTCAATATATAACACCATATTTATATTGAAGGTAATTCAAGGTCATCATCTCTTCAAATCCATCATAATAGTTCATAAATTAAATATGAATTAACCAAGTAATATCACCCAAGAGTGTCAAAACAGGTGTTTAGTAAGGGAGCATTAAACCTATAACTGAATGATGGAAAATATATACTTGACCTACCCATTTAAAGTTTGTTACCCATAAATTCATTTTTGAGAAAACCATTTCCCCTTTTAGTCTCTATTTAAGGATACATTCTTATGAAAACCACATAATCTCTACCATACCAAAACCTTAGGATTTTATAATTGACATAGAATTAACCCATGGGTTTTCAAAATACATTTCTACCCCAAATATATAATTATTAACTAAAAATAGACTTATAGAAACTATAGGGAACCATATTATTCATACATAATTATTATTTTTTATTAGGTGAATATTCATTACATCTCAGAATAAACCCCCCCCCCCAAATCATATAGGGTTATTGTCTTTGGAAACATGTATACACAAAGAAAATGTTCATAAAAGTATACATCCACGACCATTAATATTTTCACATGTAGTACCTTTATTAATCATATCCTACATAAAAACCATTATTTATAACATGGGGAAAATGAAATATAATAATGGGTGATCTAAGATTCTTAGTTAGGGAAAAATAGAGAGTTATCTACCATAAATAATATCCGTACACAAGATAATAATAATGGTATGATAACATAATCATGTTAATTTTATTAATATAAAAAACTCATACCAGGAAAGTGTAGATCATAAACTCCAAAATTAATTCATATCCAAACACATAATATGTTAGGGTATAAAATTAGAAATCATAATTTAAAAGTCATAACATAGAAATTTGGAACCACTATCATAGAAAATCATAATCTTTTCAAATAATATAGTCACATTCATGTCTATTAATAATATTGGGATAAAATATGTTGAGAAATCATATTCACATGTCAAAATTAAAAAACATCTATTAAAAATCATGTCCATGCATAATATTTTGATAAAAAACTATAAAGAAATCATACTCGCACATAAAAATGAGAAAAAATATATTTTATATCATGTCTATTATTATTATCATCATATAATGTCAAAAAAATGTCACATTAACCAATTCATTATAGAGTTATGACACATGAAACTATCACAGAATCATAATCCATTCAATTTTATGTTACAAGGTTATGAAGACATTTATAATCGCATCATAGCTTATCCTGTGAAAATAGAAGATGGGTTTTGTAATGATTTCATCATCATATTGAATAATAGTCTATATTAATAATAGGTATGTTTTAAATAACAATCTATGTGATATATAAGTGTAATTAATCAATGATATCATATAAGAAAAATGCCATTAAAATATCATGGGAAATTTTCTTGAGGGAAAACACATTTCATTTTGATATCACATATTTAAAATATAAAATATTTCCAAAATATTAGGAAGAAATATTTATTCGATAAAACCATGTAAAATTATTTTTATAATTCAAAAAATTTTGCATTAGGGATGGAAAAAAATTCCTTCAATGTTGAAATCTTTAATAAAAATATTCTCTTCACACCCTTGGTAAAAATTATGTTTTTTGAAATGGAAAATGAAATTACAATTAATAATTTTATAGAAATTAAAAAATGTTATTAAATTATTTTAAATAATAAAAAGATAACGAAATTAAATAATTTTTAAGTGGAATATTGACATTGAAGAAAATGATTCCCGACCTAAGGGGAACTAATGTCGGTTTTTATTAAACACATTTTCTTGATGTTTCTAAATACTAATGTTAACACACAATATTATAAAACAATAAAATTTTATTCGATATATTAAAGGATATGAACAACCGTATTCTACTTTTGCTATAAACAAAACTCAGTTTAGCTTATGTTACACATGACCTCAATATTTTTGGGTTTGATAGTGTATTCAACAAGACACCCCAAACATAAATGTCACATGATATATATTACCATTGTAAACGTTAAATGGTAATGAAGTGTATGAAAAGGATTGTCTGAATCATGAGAATACTATTCCTATATTTTATTTGGTGACCAATTAATTACACATGAAAATAAATCCCTTTTGAATATAAAAGGTAATATTTTTCAGAAAAAACTATTTCAATGTGCACAAATGTGTTTTATAACAAATAAACCAAATAAAAAACTATTTTAATATTATATTAATTAAAGTTATATATAATATATTTAATCTAATTTTTATTATTCATTCTATTGGTTTTCTATACATGATATAAAATGAAGTACAATTTTTCACTTAATGTTTTATATAAAAAAAAATATTTTTATCCCTTTTTTTATGGTGCACTTCTTTTACCAATAATTTTAAAAAAATTAAAAAAATAAGGTAAAAAATTTAACAAATTTTTTGATTGAGTAATATCAAAATTTTCATTGGGGGTAATTAGGATAATTTTTAGAAATTAATTATTTTTTAGTGAATAGTAAAAAAGTCAAATTTTGATTACAATTATTTTCTTTACAATATATTAATTAATTGAAAATAAAAAAATATTTTTAAATAATTTTTATATTAAAATTATTCATATTTACCCAAATTAATTTTTTTTGTAAAATTTACACTATTTTTTTATAATTTTTTGTGTGTCTTAAAACGAGTTTTTCTATAAATTATTTTTAACTACATAATGTTTATCAGTTTTAATTAATTAAAATAATTCATTATTGGGAATATTTTAAATGAAATTCATGGAAAATATTTCGTTAAATATTAATTATGTTTCATAAATTTATTATTATCTGTTATAAATATAATTGATAATCAAATATTAAAAATAAAATTGTCTTCTTAAAACCCCACTGTCTCACCGCATCTTGGTGCTTAATATTATATTATATTCCTCGACTACTAAGAAATGAATTTAGAAAAATGTATTCCATATTTGGAATCAGAAAATTTTGTAATTTAATATGATCTGAAATTAATTTTTTACAAATATTATTAGTGAAAGTAGTCAAAATTAATAATGGAGATTACTATAAACATATGTTTACTTTATTGTAAAATAGTAAACTTAAGGGGTCGAATTGTCTTGAAACTTGTCTTACACCCACTGGATGGAAATATTTCGACCACATAAAATATATTATAGATTTTGGTGCATTATTTGGTTATAGTTAAATAAAAAAATTGGATAGAATTCAATATTTCAAAAATATATATATGTGTTTCACTCACCTAATTTCTAAAATGTCAGCACCTCTCTTCCACTCTTCACACCCCTCATGCCATAAGGATCATCCCAAAACATCCCAAATAAATTCCCAAATATCCTCCCATAATACTATAATTATTTTATTTGGTAAGAAATCCATCCTTGAAATTCCATTAGTGTAATACAAATATAGATACCCGAAGAAGAGGAATTTAAAGACACACATGACAATTCAATCTCAAGGTAATGGTTTTTCTCCTATCAATATTATTTCTGTGACATACATGCCATATTTATAATTTTTTTATTTTGTTATATATATACTTAAAATTAATGTATTTTATATTTATTATAATTTAATTTATTTAGATTTTAATATCAATTTTAGAATCTCTCTTCCTTAAAGATTACAGTTTCAATGTTACCAAAGCAGTAATGGAATTTTGGTATAATTTTCCTTCTTTGGTATGTTTGTTATGTTATAAACATATATTATTTTATGTGGTGTAAAAAATATCAATTTTAAATTGTATATAATTAATATCATTATATTTATCATATTATATGTTTAATTTAATGTAATTCTTTTATGGGGCTTATGATTCAATGTTATCAAAGTGGTACAAGTTTTATGTAAAAATCTAATCATTTATCAGAATTTTTTGTGATTAAGTATCAATTATTGATATCTTATGACATATATCTGAATAATTCTAATGAATTTTATTATTAATTATTTATGTTATGATAATATACATTTCCTTTCATTATCATCTATTAAATTATTTTTGAGGTCAAAATAATGTTTTTATGAAAAATCATCTTTTTGATAAAAAAAATTTTCTTCCAAACCCATATTTTCAAAAAAAAATTAAAATGTTTTAATATTTTTTCAAATATGAAAGGATATATTCATCTTTAAATGTTTTAAATTATTATTAAAATCTTCCTTTATAAACATTCATAGTAATTTAAAAAAAATGGATTTGCAAAATGTTTAATGTTTTAAAAAGATATTGTCATTATGAAAAGGGTATTTCACTGATAATTAATTTAATGATCTATCACAAAACACCTTATCCAAGATGAGGGAAGGGAGAGAACAATGGCCTTCCCATCCTAAAGGTGATGGAGAGATATTGACCCACAAGTTCTACCATTAGTAGGCCCCAGAGTGGCGATTAGATCCAAGGGTATAGAATCTGGCATAAATTGAAGGCATTAATGTTTTTATAGAACAATATTAAGAGATATGATAGTAAATACCATCAAAACCAAGAATAAAGGTAAAAGTTAAACCAAGAATATATTCCCCCAATCTTGTTCAAAATTGAAACTGATAAAAAGCATACCAAAAGTCCATAATAATGTACCAAAGGAAAGAAAACTAAATAGAAACAACAACTATAAGGACCCAACCTTAAACCTTACTTAATCTTGAGTTATTACAATATTACACATTGAGGATATTTTCAGGTTTATAGTTTTAGAGAATTATATCATAAAACATGAATTACATTCCACATTTAAACAAAGTGGTTACATAAAAGATAGTATTCATTTTTCCCATCAACGGAAACATAGTTAAAATAAAACATGGATTCTTTATTGAAACATCCTTGACACTATCATCATATCATGTACCCTTCCCTTGACCTATGAAAAACATTTCAAAAACATGGGTTGAGCATAAAATGCTCAGTAAGGGATATAAAAATATGGAATGGAAACATAATAATGAAATCATACATTACCCATAAAACATAAGCACATTATCATACCTCATAAAATCATGAATAAATCATAGAAATCATAAGACATATAGGTACATTAAGGCATTCATAACATTCTTACATAGCGAGTAAACCTCTTGGTTACGTTTGGAATACCCATCACAGTATATTCTCTAAATCTCTTCGGAGAAACCTTAACGTTTAACCCCTTCGCATTACCCAAAGCATTGGAGAGCTATATTGGGCTCACCCTCCCTTAGTTTATCAGGGAACCACCCATCTTCATAATAATTCCCAAGAACCATAACATAATCGTATCACATAAAACATGCATAAAGGAAACATAACATTTCCACTTTTCAATCACAAGATATTAATACAACACATTGATATAAAAACATTATGAAAACCATTTTCAATACCAAAATAAATGAAATGTAAAACATGGTATTTATTTTTCTTTTAAAAAAAGGTATGGCTTGTAGAGGAAACCTAAACTCAAATAATGGTCACAGCGGTGGAGAAGTCGTTGTCGCCACATACGTACGACAAAAACATTCCCTTTGGTCATTTAGTAAAAAGATTTTTCTAAAAAATATTCTTTTCAGATAAACGTAAAATTAAAAGGGGTTTATACACCGTATAAAAGAAGGTTGTGTATAAAACAAAATATTCCTCAATGAAAGGAGACTGAGACGAAGTCCCATACAAAGATGGTATCCTTGGATTAAGGAGAAATCAATTACATAATTATGTGTAAAAAACTAATACACCAAATATATGTGGATATTAATTGTAAAAAAATCAGAGTTTATTCACACATATTCATAGAACGACATATTCAAGGAGTACAAGCTTATCCCAAAGAATCAAAATTGGGTTAAGATGTTCCCTAGAAAAAATTTGATAGCCTAACGACATCAATACAAAATTCAGAAAATGAGTTGATGAGAGATAAAAAGGGTATCTCATCACTTGGAAATAATATTTAAATCACTAAGGATATATAAGAACATATACCAACATAATGTTATGTGAATTAAAATACATAACAAAAGAAGTATTTTAAAAAGAGGAGGGTGAAAGGTTCCCTTACCGTCATGGGTATCTTTCGAAACATACACCCCGTGAAAGAAGGACAATACAACATTGATTTAAATACTCATAAATGAAAGTATATTACACAATGAGTAAAATAATGGGTAGTACATACACCACTCAAAGAAAATTGTGGAAAATGTATCATAAATCTCACGGGAATAAAAGTGAGATGAAAATTCCCGATAGAAAACTCGGCAGCCAAACGGTGCCACTTAAAACTTCCAAAAATGGATTGATGAGATAAAATAGGGTCTCTCATCATATTAAAATAAAATGTAAAGAAATAGGAATATAAAATAACATCCCCCATCATAACAAAGAGGATATTAAAAGAAGTTTCATAAAGGAGAGTACTTAAAAAGAAAGAGAGAGGTTAGATCTCTTACGAAGATTCGGCAGCCTAACGACGCCACTCAAAACATCCAAAATGGATTGATGAGAGAGAATAGGGTCTCTCATAATATGAACATAAAAATAACAGTAATAGTAATATAAAAGAACATCCAAATCACAAGAAATATTATCTTAAAAGGAATGACATAAAAGAGTGTACTTAAAAAGATAGAGAGGAGTAGGATCCCTTACCTCGGGTCCGACTTGACTCGATCATTCTTTAACGTCCTGAATAATAAACTTGAGTTAATTTATAATTGCTTAAGAACCTTTTTCATGTTCATTATTCCTTTTATATCACTTATTTCCCTGTTATAAACATTATGTAATCATTTAAGTTAATAATGTTTGTTTTGTCGATATTTGGTTCTTAAGTCGAAAGTGCACTTATTACAATTACATGTTGTTCATGTGGTCAAAGGTTCATTATATCCAGAATGATATTCATGATTTGGATATCATATATATCATATATATCCAGAATATACATGTATTTATAATTTTACATAATCATTTAGAGTTAATAAATGAAATGCACCGTTCATGGAGATGGTAAGCCGTATGTACGCATGAACGCTACTTTCATTTATATGTCATATTAATAGAATTAAAACTAAATGAGAGTTATGTATATTTTAATTCCAGAATTATATTCATAATTTATATGTAACATAAATCATATATAATAACTTTAAGTACATCCTTTATACATCCCACATATGGCATTAACGAATCAAATCAGTTTGAGGGGGCGGTAGTCCGCACTTCCTAAAATGAAATTATCGTGTTTACCAACAACGGAAACCATAAAGGTATGCCAAAAAAGAAAAATACAGAAGCTTAAGTAAAACATAAACATATTATATATCATATATATGTATAGTGAAATCTTAATGGCCACCTTTTAAGGTGTTATATGAGTGTTGAACAATCATCGTTTCGTGAGGCAGAAATTTATCATCCACAGAAACAGTATGTTCTTTAACCATTTGATGTAGGTGTGTGTAAGTGTAGCTCCAATGCTTCTTATAAAAACATCCTAGTATATTGAAGATACTGGAGTTGTTACAAAAGAAATGAATAAAAATATTTTAGGGGGTTGGAGAATCAAAATAAAACAAAAGAACACAAGTAAAGACATCACCTTAAAATCGGGTAAATCTTTTTGATTTGAGATCAAAGGCTTAATTGGGAATACATCTGACCAAAGTGAGGCTTCTAGGAGTAAGAGAGGGATGTTTAGAGGCAAAATTATCAGGGGTTGGCCGAGCCAAAGGCTTGAGATGTGTGGGTAAGGTGGTAGAGGTGGGGGCCATTTATAAGAGGAGAGTAGGGGCACTCTTGTAAAGTTAAAAATTGTTACTTTATTTTCAAATGAGTTTCGGTTTTAAAGGTCCCATATTGATGTATTTCGAGGATAAGGTGGTAAGGGTTAGAAATATACTCATCAAATATGTTTTTGACAAGTGTAATTTATATTTTTAACATTATCTTTTCAATTTATTTAAATCCTTTATTAATGAGGTAATCGCTGCATCATCATGATGTCATAATTAATTTAATTTATTTAATGTCTAAAAATTATAAAAAAATATCATGATGTAGGAAATCGTTTTTTCTTTCTAATTAATATTTATAGTCAAAAATATGACTTGTATAACCCCATTTAAAAATTGTTTTAGTGAAATATCTCATGCTTGTGACATTTTTATTTTTTACTTTAAATAAAAATTTATTTATGTCATTTTCCAACCAAAGTTGCTCCATGGGGTCCCCAAGTTGACACATGGATTTTCTTGGTCGTCCATGACACATCCAATGAGGGTAGGACATGTTTCTAGGTAATTTAATATTATTAAAACATTATTTTTCCATTAAATTACACTAATTACCTCTAATCGCGATTAAGAACATAAAAGTTACTATTCACCAAAAAAATTATTTTAATCCCATTGAACCACATTTTACTTCCTAATTACAATCATGTATGTCAGATTTCTGAAATTCAAAACACAGAGGTGGGAATGTTTCATTTAAACAAAAACGCAGTTTCTTTAACTTCCACTTAGTGGTTTCACTATTCATCAAAAATTGATGTTTTTCAGAAAAGTACCAAAAATTCACCCTAAGCTATATTTGATATTCCGAACTCAAAAATGATGTATATTTTATAAAATTCAAAACATATAAGTTTCATTAATTAATTTAATAATTAATTCTCGCTGTCAAAACAAATAGCGTGTTTTTATGAAACAATATCTATTAAAAGTTTGACAATAGTTTAAGTCCAATTTCAAAGTGAAATTAATTCCAATGACCACTATTGGATTAAATGGTAAAAATATATTCTAATTTTACTTTAGAAATAATTAAAAAGATAATATAATCATATAAATAAATTAGATTAAAAAGAGGTTTTGAATTAAAATACAACATTTTTCACTATTCATTAAAAAATGATCTTTATCGAAAAGATACCAAAAATTTACACAAAGTAAATTTTGATGTCTATATTCTAAAGAAGAATTTTATTTTTTCAAATATAACACATAAAATTGTCAAAAGGTGGATTTAAAATAGGTTCGCCATCAATAGGCGGTTAATCGACCCTCTAAAGAAAATTAGAATGTTTACGCTTAAAAATTGAATTCATTCACATTTTTAATCCTCTAAAATTTATTGTAAGAAGTAAAAATATTTGACAAACATATATAATCATTTTTTAGTTAGTTCTGTTCATTCCCGCCATTACAACGGTTAGGCGTTAACTACCATTTAAAATAATATTATTTTATTATTGGAGTGCAACGTAAGATTCCCAAGAAACTCGTTGTTGCGTATTGGGTACGCCATCGAGCATAGAGTGACATTTAAAGTAATATTAATATTTTATTCCCAAATATTGATAAATATAAAAATGTCATATTCTTTATTTACCTGGGGTGTTACATCCTCCCCCCCCCCTTTTGGGAATTGTGTTCTCTCAATTTTAAAATTGGTCCCAGAAACATCATTGAAAGTCCCAAATCGGAACAAGAGTCGGTAAAACAATCACATTAAAAGAAAGAAAGAGAAGTACAGAGGTCACCCGAGTTAACCCATACTAGGATTCCATGTAAGAAAACATTCACATGGAGGAGAAAACATAGGGTCATGTTCCGAGGGAGAGTTATAGTAAACATGTCGAGGAGAAAGTTACCCATAATAAAATGACAAACTTGTGATGTGTTAAACGGTATTTGATTCCCCAGTAGGAAAAGTTAACAGACAAAATTTTTGTTTTATGTTACTCTTCATTTAGGAATTTATTCATAAGGAAACATAATTACTTATCATGTAGACTTTCAACTTTTATTATATTTCTTACACAAACTCATATTTTCTCCAAAAGACGAGTATTTAGGAAGACTTGTTCACTATAATAAACTTCTAGAGAATCACCTAATCCACAAAAGATAACTATATACTTCCCATGTCTCTAGACATTAACCAAAACCAAATCCAAAATGGTTAGTACTAGATCAGACAATCCAAGAAAAGGATAACCCTTTATAAAAAAAAAATCTATTCTTAATCTCCAAAATTTGTCAAAAAACCCCAACGTTCAACGAGGACCATTTGATAAACAATTTGTCCATAAAATTTTTCAATGTAAACCAAACTAAGATTGAAACTAAAATATTTGACGGATTTAGTCACATAGTCTTCCAAGTTAAATCGTAACATTTATCTCCAAACAACATGAATTGCTCTTAAAGTCTCGTACAGAAAAGTAATTAACCTAACCACATATCCTCTATGATAGGTTAATAAATTTACATAGATAACCCAAAATAAACTTACTCTAAATTCATAAAATCATCTAACTAAAAATAATTAGTCAAACTAACCAGGTACTTCACGTAGTCCAGTGGTAGGCGATAAATACCAGTTGCACTTTGGTTGTGGGTTCGATTCCCGCAGCTTTGTCTGGCATGACGGGTTGTCACACGGTCTGCGTGTTGTCCTTTTTCCAAAACTATATAATTCTTAAAACATTCCCCGAAATGAGATAAAATATTCAAAAATAATCATAACATATTTTAAACTCATGTTTATCTCATGCCTTTCATTTTCCATCATAACATATAATAACCCATAATTACCTCAAAAGTAAGGATCATATAAACCCTAATGGTTACCTTAATAATTATTACATAAACTTCCACAGCGATTGGTCATCTTGTACATGAGGCATTACAGAACTTACTATTGTTAAAATGGTTGATCATGACTCCTTGATAGTTGGTTTAGAACAACCACGAGTTTGCTTATTGAATCCCCCATTTCATCCAGTCTCTTAATCAGAGAACCACCACAGTTTCCTTCAAACCTATTGTCACTTTGGTGCCTGCTAGATCCATCCATTCACTAAAAACTGAAATGTCAGTGTGAGTATATCAACAAAACCATCATGTACTAATGTGTAAGATAAACACTATGATATACTTACTCATTCACTTTATCTAAAAATAGGACTCTTTCTGAAATCCTAACCATTATAGTAATGTCACTTCTGCATATAGAATACCCTTACCTATAAAGTTATCTAAACCGACCTTTGATACCAACTATAAGGAACCAGCCTTAAACGTTACTTAATCTTGAGTTATTACAAGATTACACATTGAAGATATTTTTAGGTTTAGAGTTTTAGAGAATTAGATCATAAAACTTGCATTACATTCCACATTTAAACAAAGTGGTTACATAAAAGTTAGTATTCATTTTTCCCATCAATGGAATCATATTTAAAATAAAACATGGATACTTTCTTGACACTTCCTTGACACTATCATCATATCACGTACCCTTCCCTTGACCTATTAACTAAAAGGCCCCAGCCTTAAAACTTACTTAATCTTAAGTTATTACATGATTACACATTGAGGATCTTTTCAGGTTTTGATTTTTAGAGAATTAGATCATAAAACTTGCATTATATTCAACATTTTAACAAAGTGGTTACATAAAATATAGTATTCATTTTTCCCACTAACAGAAAAATATTTAAAATAAAACATGGATTCTTTCATCACACTTCCTTGACACTATCATCATATCATGTACCCTTCCCTTGACCTGTGAAAAACATTTCAAAAACTTGGAATGAGTATAAAAAGTTCAGTAAGGTATATAAAAATATGGAAAGGAAAAATAAGAATGAAATCTTACTTTACCCATAAAACATAAACACTTTAACATACCTCATAAAATAATGAATAATTCATAGAAATCATAAGACATAAAGGTAACATGAGGCATTCATAACATTCTTACGTAGGGAGTAACCCTCTTGGTTACGTTTGGAATACCCATCACAGTATATTCCCTAAATCTCTTCAGAGAAACCTTAACGTTTAACCCCTTCGCGTTACCCAATTCATTGGAGAGCTATATCAGGCTCACACACCTTTAGTTTATCATGGAACCACCCGACTTCATAATAATGCCCAAGAACCATATCATAATCGTATCACATAAATCATGCATAAAGGAAACATAACATTTCCACTATTCAATCACATGATATCAATAAAACACATTGATATAAAAACATTATGAAAACCATTTTCTATACCACAATAAAAGAAAAGTAAAACATGGTATTTATTTTTCTTTTAAAAGAGGTGTGGCTTGTAGAGGAAGCCAAAACTCAAATAATGGTCACGACGGCGGAGAAGTCGTTGTCGCCACATACGTACGAAAAAAACATTCCCTTTTGTTGTTTAGTAAAATGCATTGTATAAAAAAGATTCCTTTAAGATAAAAGTAAAAGTCAAAGGTGTTTATACACCGTATAAAATAAGGTTTTTTATAAAACAAAATATGCCTCAATGAAAGGAGATTGAGACGAAGTCCCATACAAAGACAGTATCCTCGGATTAAGGATAAATCAATTACATAATTATGTGTGACAAACTAATACACCAAATATAAGTGGATATTAAGTGTAAAACAATCAGAGTTTATTCACACATATTCATAGAATGACATATTCAAGGAGTACAATCTTATCCCAATGAATCAAAATAGGGTTATGATGTTCCCATGCAAAAATTTGACAGCCTAACGACATCACTACAAAATTCAGAAAATGAGTTGATGAGAGATAAAAAGGGTATCTCATCACTTGGACATAAAATTTAAATCACTAAGGATATAGAAGAACATATCCCAACATAATGTTATGTGAATTTAAAGACATAACAAAAGAAGTCTTTTAAAAAGAGGAGGGTGAAAGGATCCCTTACCAACATGGGTATCTTTCGAAACATACATCCCGTGAAAGAAGGACAACATAACATTGATGTAAATACTCATAAATGAAAGTATATTACAAAATGAGTAAAATAATTGGAAGTACATACACCACTCAATGTAAATTGTGTAAAATGTATCATAAATCTCACGGGAATAAAAGTGAGATGAAAAATCTCTTACGAAAACTCGGCAGCCTAACAGTGCCACTTAAAAATTCCAAAAATGGATTGATGATATCAAATAGGGTCTCTCATCATATTACAATAAAATGTACAGAAATAGGAATATAAAAGAACATCCCCCATCATAACAAATAGGATCTTAAAAGAAGTGACATAATGGAGAGTACATAAAAAGAAAGAGAGAGGTTAGATCTCTTACGAAAATTCGGCAGCCTAACGACGCCACTCAAAACATCCAAAATGGATTGATGAGAGAGAATATGGTCTCTCATAATATGAACATAAAAATTACAGAATTATTAATATAAAAGAACATCCCAATCACAAGAAATATGAGATTAAAAGGAATGACATAAAAGCGTGTACTTAAAAAGAAGGAGAGGAGTAGGATCCCATACCTTGGGTCTAACTTGACTCGATCGTTCTTTAACGTCCTGAATAATAAACTTGAGTTCATTTATACTTTCATAAGAACATTTTTCAAGTTCATTATTCCTTTTATATCACTTATTTCCATGTTATAAACATCATATAATCATTTAAGTTAACAATGTTTGTTTTGTCGATATTTGGTTCTTAAGTCGAAAGTGGACTTCTTACAATTACATGTTGTTCGTGTGGTCAAAGGTTCATTATATCCAAAATGATATTCATGATTTGGATATCATATATGTCATATATATCCAGAATATAAATTTATTTATAATATTACATAATCATTTAGAGGTAAGAAATGAAATGCACCGTTCATGGAGACGGTAAGTCATAGGTACGCATGAACGCTACTTTCATTTCTATGTCATATTAATGGAATTAAAAATAAATGAGAGGTATGTATATTTAAATTCAATAATTATAATCCTCATTTATATGTAACATACATCATATATAATAACTTTAAATACATCCTTTATACATCCCACATATGGCATTAACGAATCAAATCACTTTGAGGGGGAAGTAGTCTGCACTTCCTAAAATGAAATTATCGTGCTTAACCACAATGGAAAACATAAAGGTATGCCACAAAAGAAAAATACAGAAGCTTATGTAAAACATAAAAATATCATATATCATATATAAGTATACTGACAACTTAATGACCACCTTTTAAAGTGTTATATGAGTGTTGAACAATCATCGTTTCGTAAGGCATAAATTCGCCATCCACAGAAACAGTATGTTCTTTAACCATTTTATGTAGGTGTGTGTAAGTGTAGCTCGAATTATTATTATAAAAAAATCATAGTATATTTAATATACTAGAGTTGTTACAAAAGAAATGAATAAAAAGAGTTTATGGGGTTAGAGAAGCAAAATAAAACAAAAGAACACAAGTGAAAACATTACCTTAAAATCGGGTAACTCTTTTTGATTTGAGCTCAAAGGATTCCTTGGGAAGAATTCTGCCCAAAGTGAGGCTTCTAGGAGTAAGAGAGGGATGTGGAGAGGCAAAAGGAGCAGGGTTTGGCCGACCCAAAGGCTTGAGAGGTGTGGGTAAGTTGGTATAGGTGGGGGCCTTTTATAAGAGGAGAGGAGGGGCACTCTTGTAAAGTTACAAAATGTTACATTATTTTCAAATGAGTTTCGGATTTTAAAGGTCCCACATTGATGTATTTCGAGGCTAAGGTGGTAAGGGTTCGAAATATACTCATCCAATAGGTTTTTTTACATGTTTAAGTTATAGTTTTAACATAATATTTTCATTTTATTTAAATCCTTTATTAATGAGGTAATCGCTGCATCATCATGTTGTCATAAATAATTTAATTTATGTAATGTCAAAAAATTATAAAAAAATTTCACGATGTAAAAAATCTTTTTATCTTTATAATGAATATTTATAGTAAAAAATATGACTTGTATAACCCCATTTAAAAATTGTTTTAGTGAAACATCTCATGCTTGTGACATTTTTATTTTAACTTTAAATAAAAATTTATTTATGTCATTTTCCGACCAATGTGGCTCCATGGGGTCCCCAAGTTGACCCATGGATTGTCTTGGTTGGCCATGACACATCCAATGAGGGTAGGACATGTGTCTAGGTAATTTAACATTATTAAAACATTATTTTTAACTTAAATTACACTAATTACCTCTAATCACGATTAAGAACATAAAAGTTACTATTCACCAAAAAAACTATTTTAATCCCATTGAACCACATTTTACTTCCTAATGACAACCATGTATGTCGGGTTTTTGAAATTCAAAACACATTGGTGGAATTAATTAATTTAATAATTAAAAACATATAAGTTGCATTAATTAATTTAATAATTAAGTCCCGCTGTCAAAACAAATAGCGTGTTTTTATGAAACAATATCTATTAAAAGATTGACACTAGTTTAAGTCCAATTTCAAAGTGAAATTAATTCCAATGAACACTATTGTATTAAATGGTAAAAATATATTCTAATTTTAGTTTTTAAACAATTAAAAAGATAATCTAATCATATAAATAAATTAGATTAAAAAGAGGTTTTGAATTAAAATAAAACATTTTTCACTATTCATTAAAAAATGAACTTTATCAGAAAGATACCTAAAATTTACACAAAGTAAATTTTGATGTCTATATTCTAAAGAATAATTTTATTTTCTCAAATATAACACATAAAATTGTCAAAAAGTGGATTTAAAATAGGTTCGCCATCAAAAGGCGGTTAATTGACCCTCTAAAGAACATTAGAATGTTTACGCTTAAAAATTGAATTCATTCACATTTTTAATCCTCTAACATTTATTGTAAAAAGTAAAAATATTTGACAAACATATATAATCATTTTTTAGTTAGTTATGTTCATTCCCGCCATTACAATGGCTAGGCGTTAACTACCATTTGAAATAATATTATTTTATTATTAGAGTGCAACGTAAGATTTCCAAGAAACTCGTTGTTGCGTATTGGGTACGCCATCGAGCATAACATCCCCTTTAAAGTAATATTAATATTTTATTCACAAATATGGATAAATATAAAAATGTCATATTCTTTATTTACCTGTGGTGTTACAACAACTATCCCATCTCTTGAGCTAGTAAAGTCCATCAATGTCCTCAAATTCTTCTTGGAAGCCTAAAAAATGTTTTAAATTCCAAGGGTGAGCATATATGTATACTTAGAATGAAAACAAAAGTAGCTCGTGCACATGTGTTGGGAAATACTAATGCCCCTATGTGAAAACAGTATAACCTCAAGCACTTATGAAGGAATACTAACCAGTCCAACCTCAATAAGGCACACTCACCCAAGTAACGCAAGTCATGTAAAGTAATAGTATAAACACATTCACATTTGGGTAGTATGCACACAACATTACAACTTGTTATCATCTCAATCCTATCAATTTGATGTCTTGATGCTGCCACTCCTCCCAAATGTAGTCCCACTATCGCAACCTACCCACACACACCTGTGACTCAAACCGCACACAACCATTCTTGCATACACATGGGCTTGAACAACAACCTCCTAGCCCAAAGACACTTGGTCCAGAACTACCCCTTCCACCCCTAAAGAATCCTGAGCTAGAACAACCATTGCCACACTTGAAGACACCTGGCCCTCATCCTAAAGATAGTTGGGAAAACATAACAGGCTCGGAAACACCTGATCCCCTAGTCCTAAAAAACCCTTTACGATAGAATATTGGACTATGTTAAGCCTCTATATATTATATCCCAGCCATATATGTTGGAGAAGAAATATCAAGAAAAGGGTATGAGGAATAAAGTTTGTAACTACCCATTCATCCTCCCACCAGGATGTTGGGAAACACACTCTCCCCCATGAAATGGAGGTGTTCGGCACCTAGTGCTCAATAAGGGTCATGCCAATAGAAATTACAAGGAAACAATAAAATATATATATATATATATATATATATATATATTCAAACACTGAACCCAAACATATGAGTTTCACAAGAATAGACAACAAGAACACACCATCACTCTTTTTATTCTACCCCTATACGCATAACCTTATAACAACCAATTACAAGAATAAACCCATCCCCCATTTTTGTTCAATTTCAATTTATTATTACAGTGATTCACTTTATTTTATTACAAAAATCAGAGCAACTAAAAACCATAACCATACCAAACAGCAAACAAAACCAAACTGGAGTCCCACTGCACAACACCACAAAACTAGACCTACAGTCCCACTTTACATCCCCATTCAACTACTACAAATTATCATTTTTTAATGTAATAAAACCCATTCCATCTCTCACAACCCATCCCGGTAGCCCCACTTTCCAAAAAACTACACATTTTAGTCCCAATTCACGATGTTGCTTTGCGAACACAACAAAACCAAAAGGTGGATCGACTACCAATTAGTTCATCCAATACTCAATCAAACAATCTCTCAGACTAAGACACCAATACACAAAGGATAGTGCCACGACCTAAAATATTATCCACTATGAAATCAATCGTTCTCTCGGACTAAGACACCAACACACCCCCTATGTACCACCACACATACCCAGCCCGCTGAACCCAAACCAAAACACATAGAACATACCCACAACAATCAAACCATGTTTGTACAACTTTAACAGATAATGGTTTTTTAATTTCCAATTTAATATAGTCGGGTGATCACAAAAAAAGTTTGATCCTAGGGAATCCTTTTATTTAAACAAGTGTATTTTATTAATCAGATTTCATGTTACATTTGTGCATCAAAACGTCATAATGAAACAAAACACCAATGTCTATGAAAATACCACCAACTATTATGATTTTTATAAGTCATACAACCACAACATCCATAAGAAAAATCAATGATAACAGAAAAATAAAACAGGAGACATAAATCAAACCACAACCAACTCATTATTTTTTATTTGAGTTATCTTTGGATCATATTCAATTCTTGTGTAATTATTGTTTCAAGAATTGTATACAATCATTCCTTACAAGGAACAATTAATATACCTACCCTGCAAGATGGAGAATAATGGGAAGAAAATGAAAATCCCTACTAGAATTATCAGAGATCAAATTTCATTCTCATGCTATGAAAAAGGGTGTAACATCACATGATTTCATTGTATCTTATCTCTATAAACTAATTCAACACTTTGCGCTACAAGAAACACCGAGTTTGAGAGCACCACGACATACTAAACAAGCTATTCAAAAAGTGGTTATGAATAGTATTAATTGCCTTTTGAATTTTATATACTCCATATAATTTTAACATCCATATTATGTGTTTCTTAGACATAATATAAGAACAAATCAATTTTTTCTGATAAAAGAATTATTTTTCAAAAAAATGGAATTGTACCTCATTTTAATTGTAACCCCTTTTTAAATCCAATATTTTACACTTTTATATATTAAATTTAATTAAATTAAATTATTATTTTAAATTTTTAAATATAAATTTAGTATGGATAAATTTTTGGGTCTTTTATGATAACTTTCATATTTTGATGAATAAAAAAATTCTATATTTCAACTGAAAACAACTTTTTTATCGAAATAATTTAAAGTGTTAAATTATAAATTTTAATGGTTTTATAGTATAAAATGATTATATTTTTTATCCTTCTATGTAATTTAACATTTAAATTGGATATAAACACAGGTTAATCTTTTGACAGTTTTCACTTCTTAAAAACCCGCTTTCTCGTTTTGACAACGTGAATTAATTTTTTATTAATTAATGAAACATCTATCTTTTGAATTTGGTAAAATAGACATCAATTTTTAATTTTAAATTTTAAATTTTTCTTTGGGTGATTTTTTGTTATTTTTCTAAAAACAATCATTTTTTGATGAATAGTAAAAAACTATGTTATAGATAAAAACCGACATTTTCATTTAAATAATTATTTTAAATTATAAATTTATCATAATGTCAAAATAGATAAATAATAAATATATTATTCTAATCTAATTCATTAGAGTAATTTTATAATAACATTAGACATATAAAATTTTATTGAACATTTTTAACAACTTTTACCCACCTTCTAGGAATATTTTGAAATTTTCATAAAACATAATTTTATCGCTTCTATGAAACGAATATAAAAAATTTGATAGACACAGTTGGCATCAGTAAGTAAAATGTGGTTCAATATGATGAAAATAATTATTGGTTAACAGTTGCATTGGAATTTTATTTACCATAGTTAAAACTACATAAGGTAATTAAAGGTAAAAATAATTTTATAATTACCCAAACACATGTGCTAATTCTCTCGGATTAGTGCTTTTCAACCCAAATCAATCTTAGGAAAAAAATAAGATCCTTTTGATTATTTTGGGTTTGATTAAGAAATTTTTTATATTTTATTTAAAGAGGAGTTAAAAGCGTTAAAATTAAATTTTTAATAACTAAACTATTTTTAATATATGGGTATAAATAAATAAATTAATCTATAAATATTCCATATAAATCGAAAAAGATTCCCTACATTTTTTTTATTTTTTTTATAATATTTCGACGTCAAATAATTAAATTTATTTATGACACAATGATGATACAATAATTACCTTCTTAATGAAAAATTAAAATAATTGATATTATAAATATTAATATAAATGTAAATTGAATCTTTTGAATCTATACACTAATTTTATAGATGAATATGACATTTTATGGATTATTCAATGTATTTTTTTGAATTCATCGTGTAGTTATGAATTTAAAAAAATCAATTACTAAATTGGGTCAAAATTGACATAAATGAGTTTTTAAAACAAATACTATATTATTTAATGATATTATATTTCAAATAAAATATAAGGTTCTTCCAAATGACTTATATAATGATGTATATGTTATTAATGAACCACTCTAGGCTATCTTGGGATTTTAAAGTATGTTTATTAACCGTGTATTATAATAATACAAGAGGATATGGAAAAAGTTAAACTATTTAACTAATTGTTAAATCTAAAAGATAAGGTTAATATGGTGACCAAAACCTATGTAAAACCTATTGGATGTGATGATTTCAACCCAAAACCACCTTATCAAAGAAATAAATACATTTGGATCCATTATAAATCGAAAATGATATTAAAATAAAATAATATTTCAATCATTTTATAATTTGGCCCTCACCTCTCTTATAAAAGGGTACTTCTCCTTATCTTAACTTCACAACTACAGAGCCATTTGGATCATCCAACCTCAGCTAAAACAAATATCCCAAATATCCTCACTTCAACCTAGAGGCCTCACCTTGAACATAAATCCAACAAAAAGATCCCTTTTTTCAAATAAAAAAACACATCAAGAAGATGTAATTGTTTCATCACCTCTTTCAAGGTTGTTTTATTCTTCCACTTCCCCTTTCTTTGTTTTTTACATACCAAAATAATAACTCCAGTACCATATATATAATGTGATGTTATTTTAAATATGGTACAACCATATTAAATATTCTATCTATCCTATGAATGAGAAAGTCCACATACATGCGTACGTATGGATTACCGTCTACACGTCACGGTGTAGTTTGTTATTCAACACTACATTATTTGGATGGGTCTAAAAACAAGTATAATTATTATATATAGTAAATATAATATGGAAATTATTCTTTATATTTAATATAATATCCAATCAAACACCATTTCACCATAAATAGAATTATATTATCTCTTTCTATATGTACGGCTTGCCGTTTCCACGACGTGGTGAGATTTATTTTCAACGATCACCCTTCAAGAATATTATAAAAATAATTAAATTGATTGATTATGAGATATTTGAAATAATATCACTACTAGAATAATTTTTATTAATGTAGATAAATATATGTTGCTTACTTACTTCAATACTATATGATAAAAAATAGAAACCACGTTCATGCGTATGTACAGACTACTGTCTCCATTAACGGTATTTCCATTCAATATATCTATCTATTATTAATATTTATATACATAATATATGTGATATATAAATCAAGTTTTATATTCTTGATGTTTGTAAATCATGATATAATCGATATGATCATGAATAACATGCTAAAACACGTACAATAAAGAAATCGATTATTAGCCGAAATGTTACTTTAACATGGAAATTATTATTAAATGGGTAGTATAGAGTAATAAATGAATCATAAATGATATCATGAATATTCATATGTTTCTGGTGTAATTTAATACATACTATTGTCATTATACATGAGGTTAAACAAACCCTCAACAATAAAAAGTACATGGTAATGGCTAATTCCTCAATCAAATTATTATTCGAGATTTTTTATATGCAAGTATTTACTGAGAAATTTTTATAATACATGTCCTTGTATCATAAAAATGTTTTCATTATGAATATTTTATATTTTTTTCTATGAGATTATTTAGAAGGATTAGTGTTTGAAATTTATTAATGATTTATTTTACTAAATCATTTTAATTAATGTCGTTGTTTTATACATGATTAGAAGTATTTATTTATATTGACAAGATTGATTAAAAATTTTAATTCCTTTAAAAAAATTCAATGTGGTATGTGACAATTTCATTAAAAAATATCTATTAATTGACTTCCATTTTAAATTTATGACTTTTAAATGATTTCACAAAAAGTGATATTTTCTCAAAGAGTTTTACTGATAAATTTCCATTATGTCAAAAACCTTTAATTGATATTATTCTTGATTGAGGTTGATTTATTTTAATATAATCTTCCATATATTATTGAATGAGTTATGATATTTTTGAATGTGGATATGATATTTTTATACAATTCAAAATTTATAGTTGAAGTATGAATATTTCTTATGCTAGTCTTAATATGAATGTTTATGTTATGTTTCAACATTTTCATATGAGGAATTAAATTGACTTAGTAAGTGACGGGTGGTGCTTGCTATAGCTCCTCGATGCATCAGTAGGTCCCATGAGACATATTTCTGTCTTGGAACAAGGCCTTGACTAGATTTTTATTTCTTGTTTTGGCACGACACCTTGATTATATTGTTATAATGTCTCACATTATACATTCTATCATTACGAAATTAGCTATTGATATTATATGTGATTATTCGACTAGAAGAATATCCATGTGAATATGTAAATGGAATTATATGATTTATCATTTCCATATTATTATGATGTTTAAGTTTAAAAGGCTTGTTTTTTGGTCTTATACATTATCTTAAATGTTTATGCATATTTATGATAGTTGCCGCTATATTATTATCCTTACCGAGCTTCTGAGCTCACCTTTTTCATGTGTTTTTCTTCAAGGATTAGAATAAGTGTATTATGATTGACATGTAGGGTTAATATTGTGGAATAATTGTGTTCTCAAAGGATTATTTTTTTTGTTTTATTTTTGAAATAGTAATGTAACATTCATTTATGAAATATATTTTCCAAGATTTCTAAACTGATCGGTCCTTCGGGACGTGATTCCATGTAATCATGCCAAATGTATTAAAATAATTCACCAACTCTAGGTAATGGGGGTCAGGGTGTTACAGTTGGTATCAAAGGATATTTAGTAATAACGTTGGAAATAGATTTAGGTAAAATCTGATTAGAGAACATTACCCTAAGATAAACATTGAGGATTAGTATAGAATAATTTACTAGAATTTTGGTAATGTGGAGATTTTGTGAATTTTTCAAGAAATACATCCCTGTCTGGATATGAGTAGGTAGAGGTGCCTCTGGCACAAAAGTATTTAGGTGTAAAACCTGAAAACACCACTTGGAACAAGACTTGAATAGTAACTGGTGCACGACAATGGGCCTTTCTACACTCTTGGTTATGAAACTCTAGGAAATATGCTTTGGATAATTCACAATTTCTTTACAACCCATTATAAAATATTTATGAGTAAATATGTCAGAAAAGAAACCATTTTTATTATTATGAGACTAGATGTGTGAAAATCATTATTTAATGTGTAGGATTTTTCTAGTTTTTAGACTATACATTATGATATGGAATGACCTAGTGTATCTCATCATATAGAAATGGAACCCAAAAGAAGGAATGAGAAATACAGTAACACACATGATCCAAAGAGTAAGAATGATTATATCATTCATGGTCTTAACCCAAAATTTAGAATAGAAATAATCTCCCACGTTTTATCATCATGTGAAAAAATAATATCATTTGTTAATAAGATAAGTAAATAATTCTTTGAGTTGTGTGGAATTGAAGGGAATCCAGAGAAGAATATGATGGTTGAGAGAAATATAGATAAATAAAAGAATGGAAAGAAGGATTTTCCCATATGTGATAACTATGGAAAGAATCACCCTGGGATGTGCTTGGAAGGAATGTGAGTTTGTTATAAGTGTGAAGATAAAGGAAACTAAGATCGTGATTCCACCGGTAAGAACAAGGTTTTAAATGTAAAATGCATCATCTGCAAGGAGTTGCGAAACTATGTGAATCAATGTCCAAATCATCAGAGAATACCCTAAATGATGTTATTGGATAATAATTAAGTTATGATACTACCACAGATGATGAGGAATGACTAGTGTTATTAAGTTGTTGTTAAAGAATTGTTTCATTTGAGAATTGTATTAATTATTTGATAGTTATAAGAATTATAAAGTATATAAGGATTGTTCTACATTATGTTTTCATCAACGATTTTAGAATTAATGTTACCATGTAAAGCGACAAAGTTTAAAGTTAATATTTATGGAAAATATATGGTTGAGAGAAAGATAATCTTTAATATGGTCTTGATACTGAGGTTGTGATTTTAGAATAATAGATAATTGAGTTGGATAAAGTATATTGGGTATTATTGACATACTTAGAACTAATTAATGGTTTGTTTATTCCATAATTGTTGGAGTATTCAAAATATTTGGATTTTAGGAGTATATCTTGTAATCTATAAGGAACAAGGGAGAATGAATGTATTAAATAATGTTTTATGGTAATTTTGGGTGTTACCATGTTTTAAGAGAATATATGATGAAGGTATTCGCTTGTTATTATGTGGAAAAAATAGATCTTCATTATGTTTCACATCTTTATAAATTTTGGACAATGAGTTTGGATAAAAGTATTTTGGATAAGTATAAAGGATGGAATGAATTAAGTTGGACTTGAGATACTATTATTTAAGGATAAACCATTTCTTATGATTATTTGTTGATTGTTATAAAAGGACTACCCAGAGGTCAGGTGACAATGTGGCGCATCCGGCAAGGCCGTGAGAATTAAACACACAAACGAAGGGCAACAAGGGTGTATCACCGATAAATAGATTATGTGATATCCTTATTTGTATAATGTATTAAGTTTTTTTAAAAAAATAGTTCGATAGATGAATTATAAATTCATTTTTTGGAACCCTATATGACTAGGATAAAAAAAATATTTTTGAGTTATAAGATGAGTTTTTGGTAGAAAATAGTTTAAGGATTGGAAATTATTTGTAAAGTATTCTGTTTTTATTCTGTGATGAAATTAATTATTAAACATTAGGGAAAGGATCATAAAACCAAAAATGTGTTATCCTAATACATAGTGTTTTATTGAAATGATGATATTTTAAATCATCATAGATTTGTGGCTTTACACCCCTCAATTTTAACTTCAATTGTTTGTGATTGAGGACCTTAATCACTCCCTATACATAGTTATGGTTTCCCTCCAATTATAATTACTACCAATTTTCTCTAATTCGAAATCCTAATTGCGTGGTGACTTTCTCATTTCCCTTTCCCTCTTATTATGACTAAATTTTATAAAACCATTTTTGATTTGTGTTTTCTACAAAGGTATTTTCTATTTTTAACTTTTATTTTCGAAGAACAATATCAAATTGTGAAGGTATAATTTATTTAAGGATGGTAGAATGTAACTCCCGAGGATTTCCTAGTATATTGTCTCTTTATAGTAATTCAATAGCTTGTGAAACACAGAACACTGAGTTTGAGCGCACAACGAATAGCAAACTGGCCATTCAAAAAACTTTTATGAATAGTATTAACTATATTTTGAATTTTTTATATACTTTATGTAATTGTAACTACCATATTATGTGTTTCTTAGACATAATATAAGAACAAATTCAATTTCTCCGATAAAAGAAGTATTTTTCAAAAAATTTAATTTTATCGCCTTTTAATGGATAACACATTATAAATCCAATATTTGACACATTTATATATTCAATAATGAAATTAAAATTTTCCTACAAATCGGGACATAAAATTTTATTTTGTATAAAGTTTTGTTACTTTTCTGATAACTTTAATATTTTGATGAATAATAAAAATACTAAAATTTAATTGAAAACAAATTTTTTAATTAAAATAATTTAAATTGTTAAATTATTAATTGGAGTGGTTTTAAATTATAATTACTTTATATTTTCTGTCATTTTATGAAATTTCACATTTGAAGTGGACATAAACACATGTCAATATTTTGATAGTTTTTACTTCATAAAAAACTGTTTTCTGGTTTTGACAATGGGAAATAATTTGAAAATAATTATTGAATATTATATGTTTTGAATTTGGTAAAATATAAATTATTTTTCAATTTGTAATATCAAAATTTTAATTGGTTTAATTCTTTTTATTTTTCTAAAAACATTCAATTTTTGATGAATAGTGAAAAACACTACGTTATAGATAAAAACCAGCATTTTCATTTAAATAAATATTGTTAATTAAAAATATATCATAAAGCCCAAATATATACATAATAAAATATTAGTCCAATTAAATTCATTGGAGTCATTTTATAATAATATTATACATATAAAATTTTATTGAACTTTTTAAATGCCTTTTACCCACCTTTTAGGCACATTTGAAAATTTGCATAAAACGTAATTTTACCGCATATGAGAATTGTAATTAATAAATAAAAGATACATGTTTGACATCAGTAAGTAAAATTTGGTTTAAAAGGATGAAAATAATATTTGGTGAATAGTAACTTTTGAATTTTATTTACCAGAGTTAAAAATAAAAAAGGTAATCAAAGTAAAATATAATATTAAAATTACCCCAAAACATGATATAATTCTATTGGATAAGTGTATTTCAACCATCATAATCCTTATGAAATAAATAAGATTTTTTTATCCCTTTGGGTTTGATTAAGAAATTTATTATATTTTATTTAAATAATAGTAAAAAGTGTTAAATTCAAAGTTTAATTACTGGACCATTTTTATTATTTGGTTACACATAAAATAAATTAGACTATAAATATTCATTAGAAATGTAAAAATATTTCCTAAATCATGGTTTTTTATTTATAATATTTAGACATCAAAAAATTAAATTTATTTATGACACAATGATGTTGCAATAGTTACCTTATTAAGGAAATATTAAAATAATTTATATTATAAATATTAATATAAATGTAAATTGAAACTTTTGAAGCCATACACTGATTTCCTTGGTGAATATGACATTTTAGGTATGATTCAATGTATTTTTTTTGAAATCATAATGTTGGTATGAATTTATCAAAAATCAATTACTAAATAGTGTTAAAATTGACATAAATGAATTTTTAAAACAAATACTATATTATTACATGATATATTATTACTAAAAATATAAGGTTTTTCCACTGGACTTATATAATGAAATATATGTTATTAATGAACCAATTTATGTTCTATTTTCATTTTATAGTATTTTTGTTAACCAAGTATTATAATAATACAAGAAGACATGGAATAAATTAAACTATTTAACTAATGGTCAAATATAAATGATAAGGACAATATGGTGACCTAAACCAATCTAAAACCTATTTGATGAGATGATTTAGACCAATCACCACCTTTTCATATAAATAATTACATTTGGTGCCGTTATAAACAGAAAATTATTTTATAATAAATTAATATTTCAATAATTTTCTAAATTGACCCTCACATATCTTAATAAAGGGAACATCCCCTTCTCTTAATTTCACATCTCCAGACCGATCTGGATCAGCCAAGCCCTGCTCAAAAAATTATCCAAAATATCCTAAAATCAACCTATAGCCCTTACTTTGATTATAAAGGCAACATAAGGAGCCTTTTTTTCAAATCAAAAATTAAACACTCAAAGAAGATGTAATTATTTCACTACCTCTTTCATGGTTCTTTTATTCTTCCACTTCCTCTTTCATTGTTGTTTCCATTCCAAAATAAAAACTCCAGTACCCTATACATACTATGATGTTATTATAAATATTGTACAACCATATTCATTATATTATCCATCTTATGAAGGATAAAGTCACCATACGTGCATATGCACCACTTACCGTCTCCATGTCGTGGTGTTGTTTGTTATTCAACACTACATTATTTGGATGGGAATAATAATGAGTATAATTTATTTAAATATTGAATAAACCATGGTAATGATTATTGTTATGTAATATTAAATCCAATTAAATACCATTTCACCATCAATATAATGATATTATTGTGTGTGCGTACGTATGACTTACTGTCTCCACGACACGATGAGCATCATCTTCATAGATAACCCTTAAATTTTTTTTATAAAAATGTATACATTGATTAATTATGAGTTATTTGAAATAATATCACTACTAGAATAATATATATTTATATAGATAAATTTTTGTTTCTTACTTAGTTCTATACTATACGATAAGAAAATGAAAACAACGTTTATGCGTACATACAGACTAACGTCTCCATGAACGGTGTTTCCATTTCATATATCTATCAATTATACATATTTTTATTCTAAATATATATGATATATAAGTCATTTTATATATTTTTAAAGTATATAAATGATGATCTATGTGATACTATCACGAATAACAAGCTAAAACACGTACAATAATGAAAGCGATTATTACCCAAAATGTGACTTTAACATGGAAATTATTATTAAATGGTTAGTATAAAGTAATAAATGTATCATATATGATATCATAAATATTAATATGGTTCTAGTTTAATTTAATAACATACTGTGGTCATTATATAAGAGGTTAACCATACCCTCGATGAAAGGAAATTAAAAGGTAAGGGTTAAGTCCTCAATCTCATTATTATACGAGATTGTTTATGTGTATGTTTTTACTGGGAAATTTTTATTATATGTATCCATGTTCAATAAATATGTTTTCAAAATTAATATTTTAAGGTTTTTTGGTAGTGATGCATTAACAAGATCAATATTTTAATTTTTTTAATGATATATTTTTCTAAATATATTTAATTAATTTCTATGTTTTATACAACATTTTGAAGATTTTTTTATATAGACATGATTGTCTTAAATTTTTAATTCCTTTAAAAAATTTAAGTGTTACGAGACACTTTTATTCAAAAATATCATTTAAATGAATACCTTTATAAATGTGTGACTTTAAATGATTTCACAAAGGGGATATTTCTCTCAAAGAGTATTACTGATCATCTTCAACTTTTTCAACATCCATTACTGACTATTATTCTTGATTGAGGATGATATATTATAATAAAATCATCCATATTTTATTTAATGAGTTATGACATGTTTGACTATAGATGTGAAAATTTAATATAATTCATGTTTTATGGTTAATGTATTAACATTTTTTATGCTAGTTTTAATAGGAATGTTTATGTTATGTTTCAAAATTTTCATATGAAGAATGAAATGAACATCGTAAGTGATGGGTGGATCCCACCATAGCTTCACGATGGATCAATAGTTCTCATGAGACAAATAACTATCATGAAAAAAGGCCTTGACAAAAATTTTGTTTGTAGTCTTGGCACGAGGCCTTGACTAGGAGTGTAATATATCCAGCATTATGCATTTCGTCATTATGAAATTAGCTATTGATATTATATGTGATTACTCTACTATTATAATATTCATATGAATATTTAAATGGAATTATTTTATTTATTGATGCTATCTAATGTTGATGTTTAAATTTTAAAGGCTTGTGTTTTGGTCTTACACACTTCCATAAATGTTTATGATTATTTATTATAGTTTCTGCTATACTGTTATCCTTACATAGCATCTGATCTCACACCTTTCTTATGTTTTTCTTCTAGGAAGTGAAGAAGTGTATTATGATTGCTCTGAATGGTTAAGCTAGAGGAATAGTGGAATTATTAAAGGATTATTTTTGTTGTGTTTCATTTTCTAAATTGATATGTAACGTTCATTTGTATAATCTATTTTTCAAGACTGCTAAACTAATTCATCCATCGGGACATGATTATTTGTAATCATGCCAATGTATTAAAATAATTCACAGACTCTAGGTAACTGCAGTCAATGTGTTACAAGGGTATGACGTGACATGTAAGAAGAACACGATGAAGACTAAGTGGGAAGGGCTCCCACATGGGCACATGACTCGTTTCGAGAGGAAGTCTCTAGGTTCACCAATAGAAATGAAAATGAAGAATGAAGAGAGTATATCAGCACAAGAAGAGGCCATATCCTAAAATCATGGAGACTATTTCGAAGTAATTGAATGTCAGATAGTGGCTTGACCACCCATCTCGGTTGTTTCACATAATGGAATTAATTGAGATTTAATAATTCCCCTTAGAAACATTGGAGATACACTATGGAATTGTTGTGATCAGATAGATCAACATTAAATAGAGAAAAACATGTAACATGGTTGAAACTGGGAAAACTCAAAAAACTACTCAATTGGGTGAGACACTGTTTTGTGAGACACCATAATTGTGCCTCCCTAAACAGTGCAGCCATAACGGTGTGACCGTGTTGGTGTGACCATGTCAGTAAGACCATAACCAGTGTCACTATAATGGTTCAACCATAACCAGTTCCACTAAAACTAGTTCTAACATAACTGGTACCACCATAACCGTTCCATTGTTTATGTGAAACCATTTGGTGGAACCAATATTTATGGAAAAATCCGGGAGAAAAAAACAGTGATCCCAACGAACACTACAACCACTGGATTTTCCCAAGGAAGTTCCTAAGGAAATCCACGACATTACATCATATAACACTCAACCTAATCTCATTAATGAGAATCCAAAACCAAACCAGAAGAGAGAGAGTCTGACCAACCACCTCTTTGGATACCTCTCTGGGATAAAATACACTGCATTGAAAACTGGTAGGGAAACCTGAACATCTAGTAACAACTCCTTGATGTATATCTTCTAAACAATGGGGAGAACCTAAGGCTCCACTCCCCCTGGAATACACCCAAACACCACAGGTCACACTTTCAAGACACATGGATCAGGGAGCCCCTACCTCGTGTCAATATACTATCTTCATTTGTTGGAACTGACTCATCTTCCCTGGTTTAATCGCATCTGAATTAATGCATCTTGATTTGGGATTAGGTTCTCCCTTTCCACATGTCAAGAATTTTAACACACATTAATAGAACAAGGGAAAAATATCATCTCATAGAAAACAATGTCAATAATCCACCACAAATAAGGAAAAATTTAAAAAATAAATGAAACACTCATAAAAACTTAGGGTATTGTGCATTCATTTTCACCTCTCACTCCAATGTACACTCCTCGAGGCCACTATTCCTCTAAATCATATGAACCAAGGGAATTTTCAATCCATGAATCACCTTCTTCTCATGGTCTTCGATTTTTACCAGTCGCTCAACATATGTCGCATAGTCCTCGATATCCAACTCTACCCTGTACAGGATGTGGGAGTCATCATGTAGATACTGATGGAGCTGAGAGACTTGAATGATTTTGTGGATCCACTCCAACTGTGGTGGAAAAGCCATGTAACATCCTGAGATTTTATGAAAAATATTATTTTAATTTCATTAATGTCTTGTGTTGTATGCTACACCAAGATTACCTTGAGCTATACGCAACACCGTATTAGCTTGCAGTATACGCAACTCTATTCTTGGATCGTGTTACACACAATTTTGATAATAGTTATTCTACGCAACATTTAGTATATATATATGTATATACATATTCAATGTATAAATGAAATATGGTTGGATTTTATTTTACTAAACACCGAAGGATTCTTGCACAACACGCAACCCTGACTTGGCTTGCATTACACGCAATCGCGACCTTCCTCGATAGTGTGTGTTGTATGCAATACCAGACTTTACTAAACACCGATATATTATTATAATATTATTATGAACTAGCCGTTATGAATAATATTAACTAAATTTTGAATTTTATAACATTATTATTCATCTTACACATTTTCTAGAACATGGTATAAGAACAAAATAAATATTTCGGGTAAAATATGAATTTTTCAAAAAAATGCAGTTTTGTCGCCTTTTGATGGAGCACCCACATTAAATCTAGTTGTTAACATGTTTATAAGTTCAATTTGACAAAATAAAATTCTTCTTTTGAATCAGGGTATAAAAATTTACTTTGGATAAATTTTTGATATTTTTCTGATAACTTTCATATTTTGATGAATAGTAAAAATACGCTAAATTTTAATTAAAAACAACTTTTTTCATTGAGATAATTTATATGGATAAATTATAATATTGAATGGTTTGAAAGTATAAATAGAATATATTTTTACCATTTAATATAATTTATGTCATTAGAATTAATTTCACATTGAATTCATAGGTAAAAACATTTCAATCTTTGGCAATGTTTTAACTTCTAAAACCCGGTTTCTTAACAACAGGATTTATTTTAAATTAATTACTACAACTTATATGTTTTTAATTTTGAAAAATGGATTCCATATTCTGAATTAGTGGTTCCAAATTATGTTAATAGGCTACAGTTTATTTTTGGGCATTATGAATAGTAACTAGGGTAAATATTATTTACTATAGTTAAAGATAAATCGGGTAATTAAGGGTAAATATAAGATTATAAAATTACCCTAACACCTGCCAAAATACTATTGGATGACTAAAAGTCGACCCATATCACCTAAGGGTCGGATTTGATTAATTTAATGTACTTTTGTCCATGAAAATAATTTAATTATTATTAAAACCAAGGAATTTGACAACATGTAACTTTCTTAAATATTATAAGTATAATAATTTTAATTTAGTGATAAATTTCATGAAACATTGAACATGAATAGTATCCAGAAATATAATACAATTATCTACATCATAGGAATTTATTTAGAATTTTTAGGGATTAAATAATTATCATTTATTATGACACAATAGTGATGTTGAAATTATTTTATTTATTAAAATATCAAATAAATGGTTTTAAAAATAATAAAATAAATATTATATGAACTATTTAATGTGCTCCACTAATTTTCTATAAACATATGACATTTTATAGATCTATTAATGTTTTTATTTCGAACATATCTTTTGTATATATTTTATTTCAATTCAAATAAATGAATAGTGTCAAAATTGACACTATTGTTATTTTATAAAAATAACATATTATAAAATTGTTTAAAAATAACTAAAATATTTAAAATTTATAAATTAAAATTTATATGGTCTAAAATGTCATACAATGTCAAATTATGGAAAATTAACAACACAAATGTAATTATTTATAATAATTTAAAATTTATAATTTTATTACCTCAAATAAAATTAAATTGATAAATAAGGATAAATCAAGTTGATAATGTTTAAAATAAATTAATAACATGTCTAAATTTTATTGGTTGATGATATTACAACCCTATCTCATTTAATATTCGTATTTGAGTCATTTTGGATGTTTTTAAGTGGGGTTGGGATTTAATATAAAATAATATTTCTTATATTTCCAAAGGTGCCCCTCTCCTCCCTTATAAAAGGGAACCTCCTCCCTCTCTTCCTCACACCAATTTGAGCCTTCAAGATCGGCCAAACCCTGCCAAATTCTCTTCTCCACTTCCCTAGAAACATCCTATAGGTCCTGGTGTTCTTCAAAGACCAATTTTAGTGCCCTAATAGGAGGTCTCAAAGAGGCGCTTCAAAGAAGAGGTAATGTTCGATACCGATTCTTTCAACTTTATTTCTTCTTCCACTTCTTCTTCTTTAGTTGTTTCATTATGAAGTAATAACCTCAGTATCACTCATATACTGACATTTTATTATAATTATGAAACAACCCTATTTCACCATTTATCTATCCTACGGAAAACGAAATCACCGCGCGTGTGTAAGTACGGACTACCGTCTCCACGACGCGATGAGATTCATTCTCAATGATTAACCATTCATGAATGATTATAAAGTATATATAATAAGTAATCATGAAATATATGACATAATAATGATAATGGATTTATTTATATATGTATTTCATATACTTAATTCCATTTAATTCAATAAGGAAACGCAAACAGCGTTCATCCGTACGTACGGTCTACCGTCTCCATGAACGGTGTATTTATTTCCATTTATCGATCTATTATATATATGTATATTCGGAATATATATTATATATAAATCATGTTTTACATTCTGGATTTAAGTAACCATGATCTAGGTAATCATATGAATAATTACAAGTTAAAAAACGAATGACACACGAAATGATTTTACCCAAAACCTTACTTTAACATTAATTTACAAAAGAATGGGTAATATAAAGTATTAAGTGAACCATATATGATATCATAACAATGAATATGATTCTGTAATAAGTCAATGACATTATTTAAATTATTATACAGGAGGTTCGGATACATACGAAGCATATCAGACGTAAGGTAAGGGATAATTTTGCAAATCTCATTTTTATCCGAGATTGCTTATTCGTAAGTATTTACTGGGGCTATTTCTATCATGTCCATGTTTTATAAAAGTGTTTCTATGTATGTATAACGTCATTTTTACCCATTTTTGACTTTTACTACATGGTATGTATGGAATATTTCTCTTATTTACGTTACGAGGTACTTTTTTGACTTTTCCGACAAAAGTACGAGGAGAATGTTATTTTTAACTTATACGACGTGAACGGATTTTTACGGTTTTATAAAGCCTTGTTTTCATGAAGCTTCCTCCAAAATATTTCATGACTATTTTCAACAAAATCCTTTTCTTTTAAAATTTCATGACATTTTGTGAAAAGAAAATGATTTTGAAGAAAAAAGGATATTTTCCTCAAGAATTCATTTCATGTGTTTTATCAAAACCATTTTACATATAAAATGACATTATTTCATATGTGTATGTTTCATGTATAATGTCTCTATTATTTACATGGTTTCAATTTTCTTATTATGAAATTTTATCCATTTCTTTTATATGGATTATGTGATGATGGGATTATGTTTATGAAACCCATTTTATTCGTTGGGTTATTATGAATGATGTATGTTTATTTTGTGGCACAAGTAAGAATGATTTCATTATGATATGGGTGGGACCTATATCTCCCTCTAATTCATTGGGTAGAGTTTTTATATCTCAGGAGATAGACATGGCTGGAACGGTAAGTTAATCTGGTTCTCTGTTGCAGGACTGAAACGAGGAGTGAACTCGATTCAGAATGGGACTTTGTCCACTATGATGGTCTTGGCAGTAATGCCTTGGCTACTATGGAAATAATTACATGTGCTTAATGGATTCCTTAATTACATGTTTTAATCCCATGATATGTTATCATTATTTGTGTTCCATTATGATCTATGCCTTATGTACTTCTATGTTTTAAGTCGTTGCTCAAGATTTTGATGTTTACACATTATGTTCATGTTTTTAGGTTCAAATGTGTACAATATGTATTATTTTATCCATGTTTACCCTTACTGAGAATTTTAGATCACCGTTTTTATGTTTTGTTTTTCCCCGGGATTAAAGGAAAGGTTTTAGGTAAGGAAACAAAAATTGGATGATCTTTATGGGATATGTTGAAGATATTTCAACATGATTAGAAGTTTATTTTCCGAGATTCCAAAGACACTAAACTATTATGGTCCTTGTGTGTCAGTTTTTTATATGTATTAAGTATTCCGCAAAAGTAATGTAATGTCCATGTACGTCATGCTTCAGGTCTCTACAGTTGGTATCAGAGGAAAGGTTTAATCAACCTTTGGAAACTAGGATGCGAGAACATTATTGAGATCCCTAGAGATATTTCTAAGGTATGTCTAAGGATGTCCCTAAATATAAGTATACAAATAGGATATAGTCCTAGAACTACACTAACGACCTTAGAATTAAACCTAAGAAGTTAGATGTCGAAGGTACCCCACCTTGATTATGTAATTTTTCATTGTATGATTTTTTCCTCTCATAGAATTCTTTTTGTGTTTTAGTTAATGGGGGGAACCAGAAGGAATTTGGTTAACATCGAATCCAATGGACAAATTGGTGACTATGAGCAACAAAATTGTGTAATGCTTAGAGAGAAAGATATTGTGATAATGCCAAATCAGTCATCGCGATATATTCTTAACAAGGTGAAACTTAGTGGTATGCCTAATTAATCAAAGAGGAAGATAGATTTTTATACATGTTTGTTTCATGACCCGTCCTTGAGGCCTGTGACGTGACTACCCCAAGCCCGCCTTCCATAGGCCAGGGGCTGGCGACTAGCACCAAAGGTGTAAAATCCCGATAACTGGGAAGGCATTTCCTTTATAAAAGAAAACAAGCACCATAGAGTACAAGCGGAAGCAAAACACTAAGTACAAAAAAAAATTTGAAAAGTAAATGGGCCAGAATACAAACCCAAAATAAAGTACGACTACAACTGAACAAGGTACAACAACAAAAATGAAAAACAGCTGGAAGTAGGTAGCAGCTCATGGGTCGTCCTCCTTGGATCCTACCTGAAGGGTAGGTACAGATGGCGCAGCTCCTGGTCGTCCACCACGGATCCTACCTGAAGGGTAGGTACAGATAGCCTCATCCACGCCCTCGTCTGTCAACCTTCTCTGTGAGTCGTCACGTCGTGTTGTCCACCTCCGGGTACTAACTCATCGTGTGGTCCACATCTGGGTACCGTCCAGTCCTCGAACACTCGGCCTCCGTCAGCACTGCCCGTCGTCTGCAACCAACACAATGAGGTGCGGGCATAGCCCGTGCATGGGTGAGTATAACGATACTCATTAGGGACCCTAAGACCCTCAAGGTCTCACTAAACCAAAAAGGATAACCACAAAGAAGATCTCAACAGATAACCTCTACTTAGGTATATGCCTATACATATACCTAAGTTATCAAGTAACCCATCTCAATCATGAGGAAACACAAGGATTGTGAAATCAACGGATAACCACTACCCAGGTATATGCCCATACATATACCTAAGTTAGGAAGTGACCCATCTCAATCATGTGGTAAACACAAGGTCAAAAGTCTCTGCTCAAACAAGGAATTTCATTATCGAAACCGTAACTGCTGAAGAGCTCCGTCTCTGGAGTGTACAGTGGTCATGTCACGACTCTGAGGTACTGCTCACTAACCTAAGAAAATTAAGAAAAAATTTTCCTTGAAATTTCTAGATCTTTACATTACTCCCACCTCAGGGCTATACGTCCCCGTAAAGCTTCAACACAAACTAGGGTCACAAAAGTAGTACAGAGCACGCATTTGAGCCTTCCTCTCCCATGAGCTTACCTAGAGGTTTCGTATTTCCAAAGAAAGTGCACCCGAGGAATCGATCATCCTCATTGGATCTGCTCCTGTCAATCCTCGATCCTCAATGGAACCTCCGTGAAAGACACCCCATCGTCATCGTCTAGCTCCTCAAGTTCGATGATATTTGAAGGGTCGAGCACGTATCTCCTCAGTTGATATACGTGGAAGTCATCGTGCACATGGTGCAACTGCGGTGAATGGGTCAAGAGGTAAACCACCACGCCTACCCAGCTGAGGACCTAATAAGGTCCGCTGAACCTCAGAGATAACTTTCCGCCTTGGCCACATCTCTGTAAACCTCGTCGAGGTGAGACCCGTATAAGGACGTGATCATCATCCTCGAACTCCAGAGGTCTCCATTTTCTGTTAGAACTGGAACTCGAAAGGCTGCTGCCACGAGGGTATGGTTGACTGACTCAAGAGTGGTCGTTCGCACCCTCCTGTGAAAGAGATAATCCAGTGCTGCCCGGGGTTTCCTTTTCGCCGACCATGGAAAACCCATCCTGAAGTTTGCCTAAAACCGTCAATTTGAGTATGAATAGTTATTGCCCATTCCATACTCGAACTAACGTCGTAAGGCCTCGACGCTGCCACCAAGAGATTCCAACCGGAACTCTCGCCTCGAGGGTCTGACAACACCGTCGGCGTAAGTGTGATTATTGAGTCTCCTCCCAAGGTATATCCAGACGTGAGGGTCAAGTCCACGGATTACCGGAAACTCTAGGTCTAGAACAAAACTTGTGAAAGCAAGGAATGATTCATATCGACGTCCGTTACTACAACAACTAGTAGTGGACACAGACTGTCCCTTGAATCATTTCTAGAGCCATTGGGTCACAATCCTTGACCGCAAGTAGCCGCGTTCTTCCTCCGCCCTCCAGCTCCCTGAGCCTGGCAGGTATAACTAAGGCGGAAGGTTGTACCATTTTAGGATGTACACCACCTCATGCTGCTCTCCTAGCTCTGCCTCCACGTCTACTGCTTCGTAGACTCATCTCTCATTTAAGCTTCCTCTTCTTTAACACGCTCGGGTCTCTAAGACTGGCACCGATTTCCTATTTCTTACTGCACTGTACAGTCTTCATCCGCTTTTGTATGACCTTGACCTTCACTAGTCTCAAAATAGGTTCTATGATTTCTTCTTTGCCGATAAGAGAAACACGGTCTCATCCCCTGGATGAACCACATTCGTTGCCTAATACAGTCAATCCCAACATGAATGATGAATTCATGCCATGTATGACGTCGTAAGGCCTCGACGTAACTACTAAGAGATCCAACTGTCACTCTCGCCTCCAAGGTCCGAGTCACACTGTCGGCATCAGTGTGAGGTCACTGGGTCTCCTCCAGTAGAAATCTCGAAAGTGAGGGTGAAGTCAACAGTTTTAACCGGGACCACTCAGCATCAACCAAACAAAAGGACATGAAAGAAAACAAAGATATGTATCTTTTTATTATTGCAGCATCAACCACTCGGCTATTTCTCAAACACTCGCCGCAGCTTTTGCCTCGGTGGCTCCTCCAAAGCCTGCGGATCAACTGTACGAGGAGTTGGACAGTCACGTGCCAGGTGTCCCTTTCCGCCGCATGAGTAAGACAACCTGCTTCATGCACGCCTAGCTCTGTTTCCACCCCGGTTGCCCCGCACCACCGGTCCTAAAAACCGAGATCGTCCAACTGCTAGTCTGGTCCTCCTGGACCTCTGTATCATCTATCTACTGCCCACAGATGACTCGGCTGCTGATCGAAAAACACGCGGCAAAGGAAGAATCTCCTGTACACGCTCGGGGTGTAGAGCTACTGGCACAAACTCCACCCTGAAGAAGGTATCGAAGTCTTCCCAGGCGAAGGTCATCCCGTCGCAAAACTGGAACAAGTGGCTCCACCACCTGCCTGTTGCTGCCTGAAGGAGGCTGGTAGCAAAGATAACCATGATGTCTGTTGGCGTCCCCACCAGCCTGAAGACTCTCACCACAGCCTCCAGCCAAACCTCAGCCGCCTGCAGGTCCGTCTCTCCCCGGAACCTCGGTGGCCTCTGGCGCTGGAACTCGTGCAGTGCGCTCAAGCGTCGTGCATCGCCTACTGCTGGGGCTGGTGGCATCGGTGGCCCAACGGGTAGTAGTACCGCTGGTGCCTCAACTGCAATAAGGCCCTGTACCGAAGCCTCATCGCTCGACAGGCTGTCAGCACGCACATCCCTGTGGGCTCTAGCTGGTCATCCGAGAAAAGGCATTCTAAAAGAAACAATGTAACACGGTCAAACGATTATACCTGGTGAGCTGACCTGGTTTCAGCTGTTTTTAGGGGAAACCTTTGAAAACACACACGCAATCAGTGTTTTCATGCACAAAGTCGGAAATCAGTTGTCAGGGTCCTGGTGTATGGATACGTCGGCCGCCCGCACCAACACTGGACTCCATGAACTGAAAACCACACTCGGTACTATTAAAACTATTGCTTCACAGAAGAAACGTCAGGTTTATAAGTTCTGTGGTAGAACCTAACTCCTTTGATACCAATTTTTCACGACCCGTCCTCGGGGCCCGTGCCGTGACTACCCCAAGCCCGCCTTCCATAGGCCAGGGGCTGGCGACTAGCACCAAAGGCGTAAAATCCCCATAACTGGGAAGGCATTGCCTTTATAAAAGAAAACAAGCACCACAGAGTACAATAGGAAGCAAAACACTAAGTACAAAAGAAATGTTGAAAAGTAAATGGGCCAGAATAAAAACCCAAAAGAAAGTACGACTACAACTGAACAAGGTACCACAGCAAAAAGGAAAAACAGCTGGAAGTAGGTAGCAGCTCCTGGGTCGTCCTCCTCGGATCCAACCTGAAGGGTAGGTACAGATGGCGCAACTCCTGGTCGTCCACCACGGATCATACCTGAAGGGTAGGTACAGATAGCCTCCTCCACGCTCTCGTCCGTAAACCTTCTCTGTGAGTCGTCACGTTGTGTAGTCCACCTCTGGGTACTGACTCGTTGTGTGGTCCACCTCCGGGTACCGTCCAGTCCACGAACACTCGGCCTCCGTCAGCACTGCCCTTCGTCTGCAACCGACACAACGAGGTGCGGGCATAGCCCGTGCAGGGGTGAGTATAACGATACTCAGTAGGGACCCCGAGACCCTCAATGTCTCACTAAACCAACAAGGATAACCACAAAGAAGATCTCAACAGATAACCTCTACTTAGGTATATGCCCATACATATACCTAAGTTATCATGTAACCCATCTCAATCATGAGGAAACACAAGGATTGTGAAATCAACGGATAACCACTACCCAGGTATATGCCCATACATATACCTAAGTTAGGAAGTGACCCATCTCAATCATGAGGTAAACACAAGGTCAAAAGTCTCAGCTCAAACCGGGATTTTCATTATCGAAATCGTAACTGCTAAAGAGCTCCGTCTCTGGAGTGTACAGTGGTCCTGTCACGACTCCGAGGTATGCCTCACTAATCTAAGACTGCTGAAGTACTCCTCATGTCGAGTACCGCGGGTCAGCCACCCAGACACAGTAGTGCTTCCCGCCGAGGTATGTCACCCAAACATAGTAGTGCACACCCCCTAGTAGCCTGCTGAGGTACTCTCCGGACGAGTACCGCGAGTCTGCACTGTCACACAGGTAGTGCTCCGTCCGCCATGGGTCTGCACCTCTGAATGTAGTGTTCCGTCCACTGGGCTAGTCGACTCACTCCAAGTCGAGTCGGTGAAGCAGTCGTCAGGTCTCAGCCAGCTACACGGTCTTCGTACTCCACACGCTCGTCACTGGGAGGGTCCGCTCCATGAGCTACAGGTCGATACTCCAAGTATCTCAAAGTCCCACAAAGAAATATCTCAAAATACCGCCTCGTCATAGGGGTCTTAACGCAACAGACGGCGCGTCAATCGGACGCCTGGTCTGTGAGTTACTAGCCTTTTCGTTCTAGGGGCCCTGTTGGTTTCATGTGCGAACCAAATCTGGTCGTATCTCAACTTTACCCCGAACAATCATTTGGTATACTCATAGGGACCGTTTCTCAATGTGATCAACAACGCTGCTGACGGTTCATCAAACGGACGTCCTATCTGAAAGATATCAGATTTTCTGTTCCAAGGTCCCGGTTGGATTTCGGGTGCGATCCAACCCAGCCACTGTCCAACATCAATCAAAACTCAGGCGAAGTATGCCAAAAGTTCCGTCTCATCAAGAGGAATTCAACGAAGCAGACGGCGTGTCAATCGGACGCCCGGTCTGTGAGTTATTGGCTTTTTCGTTCCAGGGGCCCGGTAGGTTTTGTGAGCAAACCAACCCGACCGCACTCCGACGGCATCCAAACCTCGAGCAGAGTAAGCGAAAAGATCCGTCTCACTTAGAGGAATTCAACAAAGTCGACGGAACGTCAATCGGACGTCCGGAGCTCAAGATATGAGCGTTTCCGCTCCGAGGGCCCGGTTGGTTTCGTGTACGAACCAACCCGGCCGAACTCAAAGTAATCCAAAACCTTGACTGCGATATACCGAAACGACCATCTCGATCCAAGGATCGTGTTTCCGCTGACGGGGAGTCGTTTGGAGGCCCGTAGCCCAAGATACGAGCATTTGACCGAAAGTGGTCCGAAAATGGGGGGTCTGGGCGCGATGCGACCCGGCCCGACCCCCCCCCCCCCCCCCCCCGGGTCGGCCGAATCGGGTCGACCCGACCCGGGTCCGACCCGGCTGGGCCCGGCCCGGCCCGGCTCGGTCCGATCCGGCCCGACTGGCGGGCCGGCCGCGGCCAGGCGGTCGTCGCGGAGCGGCGGGGGTGCGCGCGGCCGGCACCTTTCGCCGCTAATTGAGGATGGCATTTCGCCGGCGGCCCCTCTTCCGGCGACGCACCGCCGCCGCCTTCCGCAGACCACCGGACGCGCTCCGGTGGTCCGTTCTTCCTGCTGTCTTCGCCTATGGTCCCCACGGGACCCCATCTTCACTGCGAAGGAATTCAAATACCGAAACGTCCTGCTTCGTCGTCGGCTGTCAATCCGCATGTCAAAACGAAATGCGCCGTCTTCGTGGTTCTCCGGCGTGGCGTGCTGGCGCCGCGCCCCTTCGCCACGGCTCCGCTCCAGCCATAGCGCCTTGGACTTCCTTCGACGCGGCGCGACGGCATCACGTTCTTGTTCGGCTTCTCTGCGTGGCGCGACGGCGTCGCGTAATACTACCGAGCGATTCTCACGTGGTGCGACGACACCACGCCATCCCGTTCCATCCATATTAGAAACAATATCAATAATGGAGGAGGTTCAACCGTGTTTGTGCGGTCCGAATCCCTCTCATTAATCGATAACAACTGGTTGTAAAATCACGAAGGATGACAAGATAGAATTCTCGAATGAAATAATTAAATAATAAACTTCAACATCAATCCGCATGAACGAACGATCCGCGGATCAACCTGGAATTGGTTGGCCCGCGCTTGTCGTTCTTTTCTCAGAAGATAAGAGAATACCAAAAAATAAATTCATTCCCCTACCTTGGCTTCAAGAGCGGTGTTCGTCAAAAACCCACGGAAGATGAGCGTCGCGGAGGTCGGGCGTCGCGGAGAAAGAACGTCGTCTCCGTTTTCGTCGAGGTGTGTTCGAAGGGGAAACATCGCTAGAAGAAGACGCCGTGTTCTTCGGCGGAGATGTTCTTCGTTGGAGGTGTTCTCCGCGTTCTTCGTCGAAGGTGTTCTTCACGTTCTTCGTCGATGTTGAAGAAGAAGAAGACTTACCCTTTTCTCTCCCAAGTCTCCACCACAAGAACAACTAACCCCAAAATAAAATAATCCTCCCACTTATTTTATTAACCCAATATAGGTTTTGAATTTCAAAAGTTTGAAAATTCAAAACCCACATTTAACTCACCTAACTTATTAACATAAAATGTTATAAAATTAAGGAGGTGTTAAGTTATCAAAACGTAAATGGGGGGGTTTAGAGGGGTTAGGAAAGTTAAGGAATTTGAAGAGGTGGGGAGGGGTTCGTGTGGGCCCCACCCTTTCAAATATCCACACATTGGAAGTTGGTGGTGGGCCCACATCCATCCAACTTCCCATGTGTGGATATTTGAAATGGTGGGGCCCACACGAACCCCTCCCCACCTCTTTAAATTCTTTAACTTTCCTAACCCCTCTAAACCCCCCCATTTAAGTTTTGATAACTTAACACCTCCTTAATTTTATAACATTTTATGTTAATAAGTTAAGTGAGTTAAATGTGGGTTTTGAATTTTCAAACTTTTGAAATTCAAAACCTATATTGGGTTAATAAAATAAGTGGGAGGATTATTTTATTTTTGGGTTAGTTATTCTTGTGGTGGAGACTTTGGAGAGAAAAGGCTAAGTCTTCTTCTTCTTCAACATCGATGAAGAACGCAAAGAACACCTTTGACGAAGAATGCGAAGAACACCTCCAATGAAGAACATCTCCGCCGAAGAACGCGATGTCTTCTTCCAACGACGTTTCCCCTTCGAACGCACCTCGAAGACAACGGAGTCGACGTTCTTTCTCTGCGACGCCTGACCTCCACGACGCTCGTCTTCCGCGGGTTGTTGACGAACACTGCCCTTGAAGCCGTGGTAGGGGAATGAATTTATTTTTTGGCATTCTCTTATCTTCTGAGAAAAGAACGACAAGCGCGGACCAACCAATTCCAGGTTGATCCGCGGATCGTTCGTTCATGCGGATTGATGTTGAAGTTTATTATTTAATTATTTCGTTCGTGAATTCTATCTTGTCATCCTTCATGATTTTACAACCAGTTGTTATCGATTAACGAGAGGGAGCTGAACCGCACAAACACGGCCAACCCTCCTCCATTATTGATATTGTTTCTAATATGGAAGGAACGGGATGGCGTGGTGTCGTCGCACCACGCAAGAATCGCTCGGTAGTATTATGCGATGCTGTCGCACCACGCCGAGAAGCCGAACAAGAACGCGACGTCGTCGCGCCACGTTGAAGGAAGTCCAAGGCGTCGTGGCCAGAGCGGAGTCGTGGCGAAGGGGCGCGGCGCCAGCACACCGTGCCAGAGAATCACGAAGATGGCGCATTTCGTTTTGACATACAGATTGATAGGCGACGAAGAAGCAGGCCGTTTGGGCGTTTGAATTCCATCGCAGTGAAGATGGGGTCCCGGGGGACCATAGGCGAAGACGGCAGGAAGAACGGACCACCGGAGCGCGTCCGGTGGTCCGCGGAAGGCGGCGGCGGGCCGCCGGAAGAGGGGCGGCCGGCGAAACGCCGACCTCAATTAGCGGTGAAGGGTGGCGGCCGCGCGCACCCCCGCCGCTCCGCAGCGACCGCCGGGCCGCGGCCGGCCGGCCGGTTGGGCCGGACCGGACCGAGCCGGGCCGGGCCGGGCCCAGCCGGGTCAGACCCGGTTCGGGTCGCCCCGGGCCCAGACCCCCGTTTTCGGACCACTATCGGTCAAATGCCCGTATCTTGGGATACGGGCCTCCAAACGACTCTCCGTCAGTGGAAACACGATCCTTGGATCTAGACGGTCGTTTCGGTATATCGCACTCAAGGTTTCAGATTACTTTGAGTTCTGCCGGGTTGGTTCGTACATGAAACCAACCGGGCCCTCGGAGCGGAAACGCTCATATCTTGAGCTCCGGACGTCCGATTGATGTGCCGTCGACTTTTTTGAATTCCTCTAAGTGAGAATAATCTTTCGTCATACTCCGCTCGAGGATTGGATACCGTCGGAGTGCGGTCGGGTTGGTTCGCTCACGAAACCAACCGGGCCCCTGGAACGAAAAAGCCAATAACTCACAGAGCGTGTGTCCGATTGACGCGCCGTCTGTTGCGTTGAATTCCTTTTGATGAGATGGAACTTTTGGCATACTTCGCCCGAGTTTTGGATGCAGTTGGATAGTGACCGGGTTGGATCGCACCCGAAATCAAACCAGGATCTTGGAACGGAAAATCTGATATCTTTCAGACATGACGTCCATTTGACGAACCGTCAGCAGCGTTGTTGATCACGTTGAGAAACGGTCCCTATGAGTATACCCTATGTGACTTCGGGGTACAGTTGAGATACGGCCGGATTTGGTTCGCACTCGAAACCAACCGGGCCCCTAGAACGAAAAGTCTAGTAACTCATAGATCGGGCATCCGATTGACACGCCGTCTTTTGCATTGAGACCCCTATGACGAGGCAGTCCTTTGAGATACTTTTTCGTGGGACTTTGAGATACTTAGAGTATCGACCTATAACTCGTGGAGCGGACCCTTCCAGTGACAAGCGTGCGGAGTACGGAGACCGTGTAGCTGGCTGAGACCTGACGACTGCTTGACCGACTCGACTTGGAGTGAGTCGACTAGCCCAGTTGACGGAGCACTACTTTCAGAGGTGCAGACCCATGGAGGATGGAGCACTACCAATGTGAAGTGCAGACCCATGATACTCATCTGGAGAGTACCTCAGCAGGCTACTAGGGGGTGTGCACTACTATGTTTGGGTGACATACCTCGGCGGGAAGCACTACTGTGTCTGGGTGGATGACCCGCAGTACTCGACAGGAGGAGTACTTCAGCAGTCTTAGGTTAGTTAGCAGTACCTCGGAGTCGTGACATGACCACTGTACACTCCAGAGACGGAGCTCTTCAGCAGTTGCGGTTTCGATAATGAAAATCCTGGTTTGAGTTGAGACTTTTGACCTTATGTTTACCTCATGATTGAGATGGGTCACTTCCTAACATAGGTATATGTATGGGCATATCACTGGGTAGTGGTTATCCGTTGATTTCACAATCCTTGCATTTCCTCATGATTGAGATGGGTTACTTGATAACATAGGTATATGTATGGGCATATACCTATGTAGAGGTTATCTGTTGAGATCTTCTTTGTGGTTATACTTGTTGGTTTAGTGAGACCTTGAGGGTCTCGGGGTCCCTACTGAGTATCGTTATACTCACCCCTGCACGGGCTATGCCCGCACCTCGTTGTGTTGGTTGCAGACGACGGGCAGTGCTGACGGAGGCCGAGTGTTCGAGGACTGGACGGTACCCAGAGGTCGACCACACGACGAGTCAGTACCCGGAGGTGGACTACACGACGTGACGACTCACAGAGAAGGTTGACGGACGAGAGCGTTGAGGAGGCTGTCTATACCTACCCTTCAGGTAGGATCCGTGGTGGACGATGAGGAGCTGCGCCATCTATACCTACCCTTCAGGTAGGATCTGAGGAGGACGACCCAGGTGCTGCTACCTACTTCCAGCTGTTTTGCCTTTTTGTTGTTGTACCTTGTTCAGTTGTAGTCGTACTTTCTTTTGGGTTTGTATTCTGGCCCATTTACTTTTCAACATTTCTTTTGTACTTAGTGTTTTTCTTCCGCTTGTACTCTGTGGTGCTTGTTTTCTTTTATAAAGGTAATGCCTTCCCAATTATCGGGATTCTACGCCTTTGGTTCTAGTCGCCAGCCCCTGGCCTATGGAAGGCGGGCTTGGGGTAGTCACGGCACGGGCCCCGAGGACGGGTCGTGACAGTTCGCATGTTGAGGAGCATAAAGAAAGAAAGATTTAGATTTCTAAAGAAGGGAAGAAAAACCTTGAGGAATACCTCAAATGGAGGGGCAAATGTTATCTAGGTGGAGAAAACGGTCATAGAGTGACAGACTGTTATGGAGTTCAAGGTCTTATTTGTGGAGAACATGGGAATTACCCAACTCAATGCCCTGACCTAAAAAGTTACTTCTAAATCAAGGAAGGACTTATTCCAGGACAATCATTGAAGAGGATAGATTAAACTGTTTATGTATTGGTATTCAAGAATAAAGTTGTTGAGTTACTTTTATGGTGTATTAGAATATTTTTGTATTAGTCTATTGTGGTTTTCAATAATTTTATGGAACTGGTAACCATGAAAAATGATTCAAATATTTTTGAAGGCATATGATATGCGCATAATGAAGGGATAAGGAGAAAATAAAATTTCTGACAGTATTCATGAGCTCATGATTGATATAAGGACTAAGTGATATCATGGTTTGAGTATATAGAATTTTGAGAATTTTGGTATGTGGAAAGTGTTAACTTTTAACTGCATTCATGTTTTCACTAAGGTTCAATGGGTATTAATTTTTCAAGAGAATACATGATTAAGGCCTTCGAATGTTGGGAATGTGACCAACAAGACATATCTTATGATATATGGGGATCCACGATGGTATTAAATATCTGGAAATTGTTTTCACTATATTATGAGAGTGGACTACAGTATTATGGATAAGCCTAAAGATTGGAATGGATTATGTTGGACATAAGTTAGTATTGTTTAAGGATAGAAGTTTTTTCGATATTATTGAAGGGATGTTATAGTAATATAGTTTTAGAAAAAGGACAACCTGCAGGATGGGCGATAGCCCATCGCGTCGGACAAGGTTGTGGGAATCGAACCCACAACCGAAGTGTGACTGGCCTTTATCGCCTACCACTGGCCTACAGGAAGTCCCTGGTTAGTAGAAACTAGTTTTATTTTATTAAGCGGTATGATATATGATGTATAAGTTCATTTTTCGAACCATATACGATTAATCTAACTATAAGATAGACTTATAACTTTTGCTAACCTTTTGTTTGAAAGAGAAGGAATGACCCATCATTCTATCACATGATCTGCTAACACATCACGAATAAAAAATTCAACTTCATTTATTTAAGGGATGAAGTGGAAATTGTTCAATTCACGAACAAAAGTGAGATTGTACCAAAATCTTGCAAGTATTTATTTTAATTAATCAACTTTAGTGAAATGATCTTTAAAACCAAAAATGTTGTCCTAGTTCCCTTATATCCGATGAATCACATGGTACCTTATATCATCACAAATCAATATCTTTGTGATTGTTGGCTTTTTCATAGCCATGTTTTCTACCACTCTCCATCAGAACCTGATGGTTAGATTTTAAATCCATATCCATATTTTCACCTATGTTCTCCTACGTGGAAACCCAGTGATGAGTTAATTTGGGTAACTGTTATATTTCATACTTTAGTTTTTGAAGCCATGTTTTGGTATTCCTTTTTACGATGTGGGTTTCTATTAAACAAACTTTCGAGTAGTAAACCATTTATAACCCTGACAAATTTCGAGGGAGAAATTCATTTTAAGGGGGGTAGAATGTAACTACCCGAGATTTTATGAAAAATATTCTTTTAATTTCATTAATGTCTAGTGTTTTATGCTACACCAGGATTACCTTGCGCTATACGCAACACTGTATTATCTTGCAGTATATGCAAAACTATTTTTGGATCGTGTTACACACAATTTTGATAATAGTTATTCTACGAAAAATTGAGTATATATATATATATATTCAATGTATAAATGAAATTTGGTTGGATTATATTATATGAAACTCCGAAGGATTCTTTCACAACACGCAACCCTGACTTGGCTTGCATTACACGCAATCACGACCTTCCTCGATAGTCTGTGTTGTTCTCAATACCGGGTTTTACTAAACACCGATATATTATTATAATATTATTATGAACTAGCCTTGATGAATAGTATTAACTAAATTTTTAATTTTATAACATTATTATTCATCTTACACATTTTCTATAACATGGTATAAGAACAAAATAAATTTTTCCGGTAAAATATGTATTTTTAAAAAAAATGCAGTTTTTCCCCCTTTTGATGGCGCACCCACATTAAATCTAGTTTTTGACATTTTTATAAGTTCAATTTGAAAAAATAAAAATCTTTTTTTGAATCAGGGTATAAAAATTTACTTTGGATAAATTTTTGATATTTTTCTGATATCTTCATATTTTGATGAATAGTAAAAATACGCTAATTTTTAATTAAAAACAACATTTTTCATTGAGATAATTTATATAAATAAATTATAATATTGAATGGTTTTAAAGTATAAATATAATATATTTTTACCATTTAATATAATTTATGTCATTAGAATTAATTTCACATTGAATTCATAGGTAAAAACATTTCAATCTTTGGCAATGTTTTAACTTCTAAAACCCATTTTCTTAACAATGGGATTTATTTTAAATTAATTACTGCAACTTATATGTTTTGAATTTTGAAAAATGGATTCCATATTCAGAATCAGTGGTTCCAAATTATGTTAATAGGCTACTTTTTATTTTTGGGCATTATGAATAGTAATTATGGTAAATTTTATTTACTATAGGTAAAGGTAAATCGGGTAATTAAGGGTAAATATAAGATTATAAGATTACCCTAACACCTGAAAAAATCTTATTGGATGACTAAAAGTCGACCCATATCACCTAAGGGTCGGATTAGACTCATTTAGTGGACTTTTGTCTATGAAAATAATTTATTTATTATTAAAACCCAGGAATGTGATAACATGTCACTTTCTTAAATATTATAAGTATAATAATTTTAATTTAGTGATAAACTTCATGAAGCATGGAACATGAATAGTCTCCTGAAATCTAATACAATTATCTACATCATAGGAATTTATTTAGAATTTTTAGGGATTAAATAATTATCATTTATTATGACACAATAGTGATGTTGAAATTATTTTATTAATTAAAATATCAAATAAATGGTTTTAAAAATAATAAAATAAATATTATATGAACTATTTAATGTGATCCACTAATTTTCTAGAAACATATGACATTTTATGGATATATTAAAGCTTTTAGTTCGAACATATCTTCTGTATATATTTTTTTTAAATTCAAATAAATAAAGAGTGTCAAAATTGACACTATTGTTATTTTATAAAAATAACATATTATAAAATTGTTTAAAAATAACAAAAATATTTAAAATTTATAAATTAAAATTTATATGTTCGAAAATGTCATAAAGTGTCAAATTAAGGAAAATTCACAACACATATGTAATTATTTATAATAATTTAGAATTGAGAATATTATTACCACAAATAAAATTAAATTGATAAATAAGGATAAATCAAGTTGATAATGTTTAAAATAAATTACTAACATGTCTAAATTTTATTGGTTCATGAGATTACAACCATATCTCATCTAATATTTGGATATGAGTCATTTTGGATGTTTTTATGTGGGGTTGGGATTTAATATATACTAATATTTCTTATATTTCAAAAGGTGCCCCTCTCCTCCTTTATAAAAGGGCACCTCCTCTCTCTCTTTCTCACACCAATTTGAGCCTTCAAGCTCGGCCAACCCCTGCCAAATTATCTTCTCCACTTCCCTAGAAACATCCTAGAGGTCCTGGTCTTCTTCAAAGACCAATTTTAGTGCCCTAATAGGAGGTCTCAATGAGGCGCTTCAAAGAAGAGGTAATGTTCGTTACCGATTCTTTCAACTTTATTTCTTTTTCCACTTCTTCTTCTTTAGTTGTTTCATTATGACGTAATAACCTCATAATTAATCAAATACTGATATGTTATTATGAGTATGAAACAACCCTATTTCACCATTTAACCATCCTACGGAAAACGAAATCACCGCGCGTGCGTACGTATGGACTACCGTCTCCACGATGCGATGAGATTCATTCTCAATGATTAACCATTCATGAATGATTATAAAGTATATATAATAATTAATCATGAAATATATGACATAATAATGATACTAGATTTATGTATATATGTATGTCATCTACTTAATTCCATTCAATTCAATAAGGAAACGAAAACTGCGTTCATGCGTACGTACGACCTACCGTCTCCATGAACGGTGTATTTTTTTCCATTTATCAATCTATTATATATATGTATATTATAAATATATATTATATATAAATCATGATTTAAATTCTGGATTAAAGTAACCATGATCTAGGTAATCATATGAATAATTACAAGTTAAAAAACGAACGACAAATCAAACGATTTTACCCAAAACGTTACTTTAACATTAATTTACAAAAGAATGGGTAATATAAAGTCATAAGTGAACCATATATGATATCATAACAATGAATATGATTCTGTAATAAGTCAATGACATTATTTAAATCATTATACAGGAGGTTCAGATACATACGAAGCATATCAGATGTAAGGTAAGGGATAATTTTGCAAATCTCATTTTTATCTGAGATTGCTTATTCGTAAGTATTTACTGGGGCTATTTATATCATGTTCATGTTTTATAAAAGTGTTTTAATGTATGTATAAAGTCCTTTTTACCCATTTTTGACTTTTACTACATGGTATGTATGGAATCTTTCTCTTATTTACGTTACGAGGTACTTTTTTGACTTTTCCGACAAAAGTACGAGGAGAATGTTATTTTTAACTTATATGGCGTGAACGGATATTTACGGTTTTATAAAGCCTTGTTTTCATGAAGCTTCCTCCAAAATATTTCATGAATATTTTCAACAAAATCCTTTCCTTTTAAAATCGCATGACATTTTTTGAAAAGAAAATGATTTGGAAGAAAAAAGGATATTTTCCTCAAGAATTCATTTCAAGTGTTTTATCAAAACCATTTTCCATATAAAATGACATTTTTTCATATGTGTATGTTTCAAGTATAATGTCTCTATGATTTACATGGTTTAAATTTTCTTATTATGAAATGTTATCCATTTATTTTATATGGATTATGTGATGATGATATTATGTTTATGAAACCTATTTTATTCGTTGGGTTATTATGAAAGATGTATGTTTATTTTGTGGAAAAAGTAAGAATGATTTCATTATGATATGGGTGAGACCTATATCTCCCTCCAATGCATTGGATAAAGATTTTATTTCTCATGAGATAGACATGGATGGGACGTTAAGTTAATCTGGTTCAGTGTTACAGTACTGAAACGAGGAGTGAACTCAATTCAGAATGGGACTTTGTCCACTAAGATGGTCTTGGAAGCAATGCCTTGGCTACTATGGAAATCATTACATGTGATTAGTGGATTCCACAGTTACATGTTTTATTCCCATGATATGTTATCATTATTTGTGTTCCATTATGATCTATGCCTTATGTACTTCCATGTTTTAAGTCGTTGCTCAAGATTTTGATGTTTAAACATTATGTTCATGTTTTTAGGGTCAAATGTGTATGGTATGTTTTATTTTATCCATTCTTACCCTTACTGAGCATTTGAGATCACCCTTTTTAAGTTTTATTTTTCCCCAGGATTAAAAGAAACGTTTTAGGTAAGAAAACAGAAAGTGGAAAATCTTTATGGGAGATGTTGAAGATATTTCAACATGATTAGAAGTTTATTTTCTGAGTTTCCAAAGACACTAAACTATTACAGTCCTTGTGTGTCTGTTTTTGTTATGTATTAAGTATTCCGCAAAAGTAATGTAATGTCCATGTAAGTCATGCTTCGGGTCTCTACAAGCCAGCTGGTATTCCACCTCACAAACTCATCCCAACAACATGAAGATTCCTATGAACCTAGGATAATGATTTCTTCCCCAACAAAACCTCTCATTTCCACACTGAGGGGAGAAATTTAAGAACATTTAGTCCCTAACCTTTAACTCCAAGGGGCTCCTCCTATGATCATCATAAAAATTCTTCAAGTCTTATGCTACCTCCATCCATTCGCGCACAAGCTGAATCTTATCTCCCATTATCTACACCACCTCTAGGATAAGAACCCCTACCTCCCCAACCACATTCCAGCACACATGAGAATGAAATGGTCATCCATACAAGGATTTTAATGGTGACATGAAAATGGTGTGGTGATAGATATCTTTGTAGGAAAACTCTTCCAGGGGAATGTGTCATTCACACGATCCTCCAAAGTCCAAACCACATGCTCACTGCATATACTCCCATGTTTGGATGTTCCTCTCTGTTTGTACATTTATTTGAGGGTGGAAAGTAGTGATAAGGCATAGTTGTATGAAAATAATGTTGTGATACCCTCCTGAAATGTGATATATTGTGTGTATACTCATTCAAAACAATGGATATGGTAACTCCATGTTGCAGTTCCACTTCACCCACGTACCTCTGTGCTGAGGCATCCACTACGTTGAAACACATTACCGCTAATAAGTGAGACGACATCGTCAATCAATCCACCATTAAACAGATGGGATCATAGCCTCCCTCATCCCTAGTTAGTCCTATGAAGAAATCAATTGAGACATCATCCCACTTCCAATTGGGAACATTTAAGGGATACAATAGTCCTCCAGAAACACAATGTTTAAACTTCACCTGTTGAGACACTAAGAACCTTTCCATAAACAATGCCACTGCCTGCTTCACTCTAGGACACCAAAACTGACCTCTCAATCCTAGGTATCTCTTTAAGACTCTAGGATGTACCTCCAAGGGTGGGTTATGGAACTCTCTAAGAAAGACCTCATGCATCGCCATTCGGAAAAATAACTTCCCCTGGAACGACATATGATTCTAAGTATCATATGTCCATCCCTTTGATGCATCAACCTGTATAACATGTTCACACATCACATCAGCCTCCAATTCTCCCCATTGAGTCTCCTCCACCTATTTTACCCAGGAATTCTAAACTATCATCTGAAACAGATTGCATCTACCATCTTTTACTCTCAATCCTATATGTAAAGCAGCCAACTCCTCCATTTCCTTCCAAGCATCTACAGACTCAGGAACTACATCCTTTTGTGTATTCATACTCAATTAATTTTCTACATTGATCCCATTTCATGTGGTTTTGGATATAAAAATTTCTTAGTCCTGAAGGAAACCCATCCCCCTCTACTACCACAAGTTTTGGTCTCCATGTGAGAAGATATACCTCAAAATCAAATGATTTGTGAAGACCAAAAACCATTACCTGATGTGGTAATGCTGCCACAATGTCAGTGCGAATGTGACCACTATAAGTTCCAGGTCATGGGTGGAATAGTTACATTTTTGAGAATGTAATTTCCTAGACCCATAAGAGATCACTCCCTGCTACTATATAACCACAAACCCCAATCATAGACTAGAATTGTCACAAAACACTTCGAACATTACCCCTTCCTTTGGAAACCTCACCGCTAGGGCACTGATAAGATTCCATTTCAGATAACTGAATGCATTCTGGAACTGATCACTCCATAAGAAATCCTGGTCCTTTCTGGTAAAGGCTATTAATGGACCCACAACTTGAGAGAAGTCAGGTACGAACCTCCAGTAGCAACCTGCTAAACCCAAGAAACTACAATCCTCTAACGCATTCTTGGTTGATTCCCATAAAAGAACCACATCAAAAATAGATAGGTCCATTGATAATCCCTGTTGGGACACCATGTGACCAAGTAAGTGCACCTCTGGTGTCTAGAACATGATCTTGGACAACTTCCTGTAAAGCTGGTTGTGTTAGAGGACCTCCCAAACAATCCTTAGATGATTGACATGATCCTCCTCTGATCTAGAGTAGATCAGGATGTCTTCAATGAACATGAACCTGAATAGGTCTAGATACTTGTTGAAAATAGATGTAATGGGTACCATGTACATAGTTGGTGCATTCATAACGTCTAATGACATGACCATGAACTCAATGTTCACATTACTACACTTCAATGATGTATTTGGAATTTCACTCTCCTTCACACTCAACTGGGGATATCCATACCACAATTCTATAATAGAGAACTAAAATTCCCCCTTAAAATATTCAAAAAGGACGTTGATCCCCAGAATGGGGTATTGGTTCTTGATCTACACCTAATTCAGTCTTCTATAGTCTATGTAGAGCATGCGACCATCATCAGTTTTCTTTGCAAACAAGACCAGAACACCCCATGAAAACCCACTTGGTCAGATAAAACCCTTCTTCATCTGTTCATCAACATGAATCCAGAAATCTCACTACTCTGAAGGCTCCATACTATAGGGATCCATCAAATTCGAATAAGCACCCAGTTGTAATTATATCTCATGCCCAACATCACATCAAGTGAGTAGAGTCACAACTACTTCAGGGATGATTTCTGGGAACTCACTTACAATCCCATGAACTTACACCATCAATGAGTTTTCTGATTCCACTGTCAACATGGATTACTTGGAAAGAAGGGTCTTCACATGCTGTATTCCCTCTTGGAAGCTTCGCTTTCCAACGAATGCTACACGTTGACCGCCCATATCTGAAAAAATTCCTCTTCTCTAGAAGAAGTCGATAAAAGCATGCCTGGAAAACATCTAGTTGATGCTTATGATGAAATCGTAGGGATAAATTTATAGCAGAAGAAGATCCCCACTAGACTTATGTGGCCCCAACATCTGTCTACATCTCTAAAAAACCTCAAATAGGTTGGTATGACCTCCAACTGGTAAACTCAACACCAGGGCTATGGAATGTCTCTCTACATCTATACTAAAGGAATGGGATAGATGGGTGAAATAATGGAGTGTGAAGCTCAGGAATAATACAAAGTATAAGAAAGTGTACTAAACAGGTTGATCATACCATAAAAAACTTATGGACCCACTAGAACTGCTACCTTTACGGTGTGAAACTACCCTCTCCCAACCCCTATACCACTCAGATATCGATGGCCTCCCCGTACTTTCCCTGGTCGAGCTCCTTGAGGAGTGCCCTGAGGTCGGCCTCCAACAGCACTGTCTACCCACGATGGATCATGAGTTCACTTCCCCTACTGCTGTAAGGGCTTGTTTGAAAACTACTGTGGCTGAGGTGGGCACTGAACCACCCCACCCCCACATTGTTGCACTCAGACTAGGCATTGACTCCAACGATTCCTATAGCTTCCATAGATAAAGCATATCGGTCTTAGGCCCATGGAGAAAGGGAAAGGACCGAGATATCGGAACTCAGACTACTGAGGCCTACTCTCTACTGGTTGAAACTAACACTAGTACAAAAACCATTTTTTACGTCGGTTTTTTTTGCTTTTTAACGTCGGTTTTTAGGCGACGTTATTGCGAGCGACGTTAAAAATATGATTTTTTACGTCGGTTATTTAATAACCGACGTAACAAATGGGCTAATATAGTTTTTAACGTCGGTTTTTAAAAAAACCGACGTGAAATACATTCTGGAAATGGCGATAAGAAGCCATTTTTTACGTCGGTTTTTGAAAAAACCGACGTTATAAGTCATTTTTTACGTCGGTTATTTAATAACCGACGTAAACAATGTTTACAGTATTGTAGAAAATTTTCTAAGCTTTCATTTGACAGGTCATAGAGCTCAAACGGATTTACGGATCAAAAGTTATGACCATCAGAAGTTTGATATTTTTTTCGAGGAAAGATTGAATGAGCCAACCGTAGCTTCATATTAGAAAGAATTTTTGAATCCGTAGGCGGATTTGTAGTTTTATCATGATATAAAGAATCATCCATCATTATAATAAATTAACAATCGTTAAATGGTATATCAATTAAGAAAACTACTCATAGAAAATATAAATCATGGTAAAATAATTACAAATACCTTGATGAGGTCGCGAAAATAAGAAATTGTTGATTCACGTTGAAGATAAAACAAGTTGATTCGGTGGAACGATGATGGTTGAATGAAATAATCGTAAAATGGTATGTCATTTAAGAAAACAAATCATAAAAACCATAAACCATGGATGTATGATTAAATATACCTTGACGAGATCGCGGAAAGAAGAAAGAATTGATTCGCGTTTGAGAGAAAAAGAGTCGATTTGGGGAACGATAATGGTTGAAATAAATGATCGTAAAATTAAGATGGGTGTATAATGGAAACATATAATTGATATTCTATGAGAAAACGCGGTATTAAAAATTTTAGGCGGCAATTCAAAATTTCGATGCCGCGCTGTAAAAAAATTGAAATTTCGCGTTCGCGGGATATTAAAATTTTCATTCACGTCGGTTTTATGATAACCGACGTGAAAAGATATTAAAATTTTCACTTATTTTTCACGTCGGTTATGATAAAACCGACGTAAAAAATCAATCTTCATCACTCTTTCACGTCGGTTATTAAATAACCGACGTGAAAAATCAATTTTCATGACTTTTTCACGTCGGTTATTTAAGAACCGACGTTAAAAGGTATTTTTCACGTCGGTTATTTCATAACCGACGTGAAAAATGTTTTCACAAATGTAGTTCATTTCTCAAGCTTTAATTTGACAGGTCACAGAGCTCAAACGGAGTTACGGGTTAAAAGTTATGGCCTTCCGAAGTTTGACATCCTTAAGACATCGTTTAGAGATGATCAACTTCTGAAGGCCATAACTTTTAATCCGTAACTCCGTTTGAGCTCCGTGACCTGTCAAATTAAAGCCTGAGAAATGAACTACATTTTTTTAAACATTTTTCACGTCGGTTATGAAATAACCGACGTGAAAAAGTCACGAAAATTGATTTTTCACGTCGGTTATTTAATAACCGACGTGAAAAATAAGTGAAAATTTGAATATATTATCCTGGAAAAGGATTTTTCACGTCGGTTATTTAATAACCGACGTGGAAAAGTGATGTACAATTATTTTTAACGTTGGTTATATAATAACCGACGTGAAAAAACAAATAAAATGGATTTTTGACGTCGGTTCTTATATAACCGACGTGAAAAATCGGAGAAAATGTATTCTTACGTCGGTTATATAATAACCGACGTGAAAAATCTATTTTTAGATATTTTCACGTCGGTTCTAAAAAACCGACGTGAAAAATGGTGACGTAAAAAAATGTTTTTGTACTAGTGTAAGAAGGTCCCGACATTGGAGACCTACTAATGACTATCTTCCCCTTTGATGGACTCAGTTGGCTCCTCTCACATGGAAAAACTCCCATCGTGTGCATCTTCTTCACTACTACAGCCTTCAACTAGACCTCCACGTACATTGTTATAGTGAAAGGAGTAACTGCATACTGAAGATAAGGTTAGAGTTCCTCTTCCAAGAGTCGTACCCATAACTCGTCATCCAAAATGAGGTTCACAGAAAAATGAAGGAGATCCTTGAACTTGATCCCCAACTCCCATACTAAAATACTACCTTGTTGGAGGGAGAGTAAATCCTACCACTTCTTGTCCTTCATTGTGGAAGAAATGAATTCTACCAAGAACTCCTTCTCAAATTAGGTCCATGAAACATCAGTTTACTTCTTATCCCCAAGGAAAAAAAATCCACCACTGACATGTTTATCCTCACTTCTGGATTACTTCAAGAGGAACCTAGTACTTTGTCAGAGCCCGAATCAAGCTGAAAGTGATCACCAGCTCCTTGATTCAGCTTTCTATCTCCATGTCCGGGACGTTTCCCTCATATTTTCCTAGAGTCTTCCACTAGAAGCCATGAAGAGTCTTCTACAACTGGTCATCCTCCTCTTCTCAATCATCCCACCACTAATCAACCAGATGAACTAGCTAGGCCTTGACTACTCATACCACCTGTGGACAACATCCGAGTGTCGTAGTTGAAAAAAAGTAATCAAGAAACTCATAATCCCAAGAAGTTTGGAAATTCCCTTTTAAATTTTGTTTGGATTTTTTTATTTATTTTTAATTCCAAAAACACCCAAGATGTAACACCCCAGGCTTCTACGGTACGCTTCTCTTTGAATAATGTGATAGCATGTGTTATACGAAACATCGAGTTCTAACACACCACAACCAATCAAACTAGTCGTTATGAATAGTAATACCTAATTTTTGAAATTTTATAAATTATATCACTCAAAATGGACCTCATTTTTGGATTCGGAATATAGAATTTCTCCTAGGGTGAAATTTTGGATATTTTCAGATAACACTTATATTTTGATGAATAGTGAAAATTACTAAATTTTAATTAAAAACAACTTTTTAATTCAAAAAAATTTATAGTGATAAATTATATTATTTAGTGGTTTTAAAGTATAAATAGAATATATTTTTACCATTTTATCCAATGGTGTTCGTTAGAATTAATTTCACCTTGAAATTGAACCTAAACAATTGTCAATCTTTTGATATGTATTGTTTCTTAAAAACACTCTATTTGTTGTGACATCGGGAATTAATTATAAAATTAATTAATGAAACTTATATGTTTGTAATTTTGTAAAATAAGAATCATTTTTGAATTCGGAATATCAATTATATCCTAGGGGGAAATTTTGGCATTGTTCTGAAAAACTTCAATTTTTGATGAATAGTGAAACTACTAAGTGGTAGTTAAAAAAACTGAATTTTTCATAAATCATAATTTTACCGCTTCTGTGAATAGAATTTCGAAAATCCGAGACACACGGTTAATATCAAGAAGTAAAATGTGGTTCAATGAGATGAAAATAATTTTTGATGAATAGTAACTTTTTACTTTTATTTACCACGGTTAAAAGTAAAGAGGGTAATTAAGGGTAAAAATGATATTAATATTACCCTAACACATGTCCTAATTCTATTGGACAAGTGTATCTCGACCAAAAAAATCTTAGGAATAAAATATTATCATTTAGGTCCACTTGGATTAGATTAGGACATTTATTATTATTTAATTCAAAGAAGAGTTAAAAGAGTTAAAATCAATGTTTATTTACTAAAACATTTTTAATATAGGGTTATAAATAAGATAAATTCAATTTTAAATATTCATTAGAAAGATAATAATATTTCAAACATAATAATATTTTATTTATAAATTTTAGACATTAAATAATTTAATATATTCATGACACAATGATGATGTTGTAATTACCATAATAGTGAAAAATTAAAATAATTGATATTATAAATACCCAAATAAATATAATTTAATACTTTTAATGAAAAACAATAATTTAATAGGATAATATGACTTATTAGGATTGATTTAATTTACTTTGTTCTAAGTAATCATTCTGTTATGAGTTTCACAAAAATCAACTATTGAATATTGTCAAAATCGACATAAAAGAGTTTTTAAAACAAATATTATATTATTAATTGAAATTAAATTCCTAAAAATATAAGGTTCATCCAAGAGAATTATATCATGATAGTTATATAATTAATGCACCACTTTGGGGTCGAAGGGAGGTATATAGTAAGTTTATTAACTATATAATATAAAAATACAAAGTGACATGGTAAATGTCAAACTAATTAACTAAGAGTTAAAACTAAAAGATATGGTTAATATAGTGACCCAAAACTGTCTATATTCTATTGGATGAATGATTTTCAACCTATCCCCACCTTAACCTTTGAATAATCAACTTTGGAGCCATTAGAAAACTAATATGTATTTATTATAAATTAATAGTTTTAGCTTATCCAAGGGTGCCCCTCACCCCTCTTATAAGAGGGCACTCCTCTTTCTCATTTCATCACACCTTCAAAGCCTTTTGGTTAGGCCAAAACCTTCCCAAATACTCTCTCAACTTCCCTCACTATAACCTAGAGGCCTTAGTTTGATCATAAATCCAACCTAAGGAGCCCTTTTGATCAAATCAAAAGGAAGAACCCGAAGAAGAGGTAATGTTTTCACCACCCCTTTTCAAGTTCCTTTCTTATTCCACTTCTTCTTTCTTTGTTATTACCATTCTGAAATAATAAATCCAGTATCTTATATATAATTTAATGTTATTATAAATATGTTACAACCATATTCAGTATTCTATCCACCCTTTGAATAACATGTCACCATACGTACGTACGTACGACTTACCGTCGCCGCGTCGTGGTGTAATTGTTATTCAATATATTATTATTTGGGTGGGTATAATAATGACGTGTAACTCATGAAAATAATAAATATAACATGATAATTATTCTTTATATATGATATACCATCAAATTATATATTATTTTAATATAAAAAGAATGATATTGTCGCTCATGCGTACATACGGACTACCGTCTCCACGAACATGATGAGATTCATTCTCCATCATATCCATTCAAGTATAATTATCATTTTATGATTTAAAAATAATGTTTAAGAACTTTATATAAATCTGGATATGAATAAGATAAAACCTATCCATGAAAAACATTGATTACGTAACAAAACATATAAAAGAAAATGAGTAAGTTAACACCCGAAATGAAGATAATTCTAAGATATTATTAACAAAGATATGTTAAAATATCATATATGATATCATATTAATTTATTTTATTAAAGAATAATTTAATAACAATTATTTCAACATTATACAGGAGGTTCACCTACCCCCAACCAAGGAAAAGTACAAGGTAAGGGGTTTCTTATCTCACTTTTAATTCCGTGAGAATTCCATTGTTCACCAATTATTTATTACATGTGGTGTGTGTACTGCAATGTTTGTATTCATTGTGTAATATACTTTAATTCATGTATATTTACATCATCATTTTATTATCCATCTTTCATGGGTGTATGTTTTTTATGTTACCAAATAAATAATGGAATTTGAAATTTCAATTTCCATTTATTCGGCTTTACGAAAACTTCATTCATTATTTTACTCCAAGATTATGTGTGGAAAAACTATTCATTTTCTTATGTCATAATTTCCACTCCCCTTTTCTGTGGATATACTTTTGATACACATAATCACTCCATTGATAATTTCTCAAGTCATTGATAGGAATTTGATAAGAGTAATTTTAACTCATTCTCTGTTTGTTGAGTTAAACATCCAATTCATTGGTGTTGTTTTTACAAGATTATGTGTGAATATCCTTTGATTGTTTTACACTAAATATCCAATCATATTTAGTGTATTTATATTTTTCACACATAACTATGTCGTTGATTTATCCTTAACCTAAGGATACGGCCTTTATGAGAGATTTCATCTCAACTTAAATTCCATTGAAACTTCTTTGTTGTTATACACCAAATCACTTTTATGTGGTGTATATAATGTACTTTGACATAGTATATCATGAATCCATTTATTATCATGATATTATGATGTTTTGATTACCTAAATTATTTTTATTCAAGTGTCTCTCTTTTGGTTAGAATCTCTAACTAAAATACAATTTTTAAATGTTTTAAAGACTTATTCATCTAAATATTTCTCAATAATTTCCATGTTTTAAAAATGGTTTTATGGATTTATTTATATGGAAATTAAAGTTATAAAATTCAAACTCCTTTTAAAATGATTCAAAGTGGGATGGGACACTTTGATTCAAAAATCAATTTTTAAACGGCTTCTTGACAAATAGTGTGACTTTTATTTGATTTCAAGAAGAAGGGGGATATTTATCTCAAATATTTTTGATGATTATTTTCATCTATGTCAACATCCTTCATTATTCTTGATTGATGTTAATGTGATACAATAAAATCATCCATATTGTATCGAATGAGTTATGTTTGACTGTGGATGTGCTATTTTTATACCATTCATGGTTTATGGTTAAAGTATTGACATTTCGTTTGCTAGTTTTAATAAAATGTTTATGTTATGTTTAAACTTGTTCATATGAGGAATGCATTGGACGTAATAAGTGATGGGTGGAGCCCGCTATAACTCCTCGATGCATCGGTAGGTCTCATGAGACAAACTAGTGTCTTGGCACAAGGCCTTGGAAAAATCTTATTTGTAGTCTTGGCATGAGGCCTTGGCTATGTGGTTATGATAGTCTGGCATTATGCATTCCTTCATTATGAAAGTGGTTATTGATATTGCATGTGATCATTCGACTAGTAGAATATCCATGTGAATAAGTAAATGGCATTATTTCATTTTATCTTTTCCATTTTATGCTGAAGTTCAAGTTTAAAAGTCTTTTGTTTTAGTTATAAATTGCTTTAAGTGTTTATGCTTATCTATGAAAGCTTATTCTATAATGTTATCCTTACTGAGCATTTGAGCTCACCCCTTTTCTATGTTTTATTTTTCCCAGGATGTGAAGAAGTAAATTATGAATGGCCTGTAGGGATATTATGAGGGGATAATAGTGTGGACTATGGAGAAAATATGTTGTTGTAGTAGTTTTTCACTTTATGATGTAATGTAAAACTTTATGAATATATCTAGTGTTTCCAAGGCTACTAAAGAAATCGGTCTTTTGAGATTTGATCTTTCTTGTGATCATGCCAATGTCATGTAATAATTCACCGACTCTAGGTAACTGGGGTCGGGGCGTTACAGTTGGTATCAGAGGAAGTTTAGTACAAACCTTGGAAGCTAGATTTAGATAAACTCTGATTAGAGCACGTAGACCTAAGATGAACTTTGAGGATTAGTATAGAAGAACTTCCTAGAATTTTGGTATTGTAGATATTTTGTGATTTTTTCGAGAAATACATCCCTGTCTGGATACGAGCAGGTAGAGGCGGCTCTGGTACAGATGTACCTAGGGGTAAAACCCGAAAACACCGCTTTGATCTAGACTCGATCAGGAATTGGTGCATGATAACAGGCGTTGTTGCACTCTTGGTTACGACACTCCCGGGGCATATGCTTAGGATAATTTACATTTTCTTTACAAACCGATTTGAAGTATTATATATATAAGATGAGTGCAAATGACCTTGGTTAATCCTAATGTGTTTCAAATTTAGTATATGGTGACATGTTAATCTCTAAATGATTTTATGACTACTGTTGCTCACACAATGATTTCTGGTTTTAGTCAATGGCTGGATTCCAAGGAATTCATAGTGACTTTGAGAATGATGTACAAGGTGGGAACGGTGGTGGCAATGAGCAACAAAATGGAATGTTGATAGGCGTAAAAGATATCGTCTTTATGCCAAATCAATTTTCCAAAAATATGATCAACAATATATATATTAACCAATTACCAGACTCAACAAAGAAGATAAAGGTGATGAAAGATAAGAGATCCAGTAGTGGAGACCATGGAGAAAGAAATTCTCAATTCCCATCTTGCAGGATATGTGGAAGGAGACACCCAAGAAAGTGTCTCAATGGGACAAAGAAATGCTTTACATGCGGGAAGGAAGGACATAAAGTGGAGAATTGCCGAAGAAAAATGAAGAGTACTATGGAAGAAGATAAAAATGGTCCAAAGAGTCCATTTACAGTCATTTGCCGTAAATGTAGGGGACCTGGCCATTACCTGAGTGAATGCCCTATTCTATAGGATATTTTCATGGTCAAAGAAGAAGCTATGTGGAAATAAATGGTTGGAGAAATGTTTAAAAAGTATTAGTGCTCCATATTGATGGGTTTACTTTGGAATAATTTTCTATTGTATTTGTAACCCCGCCGTTTTCCATGTGAGAATGATATTTGAGGAAGAATTATCTCTTCTATTGTGGATATAGTTATAAATAATCATTTGGTTTTATATGATCGTTGGGTTTGAGGAAATTATAAGTTATCATAATTTGGGATGAAAATGCAAGGTATGAGATAAGATTTGTGGTTAAATTATATTATGGTTATTTTGAGAAATTTATTTCATTTTGGTAATATTAAAAAATTCAGTTTTTTAAAAAGGACAACACGCAGACCGTGTGACAACCCGTCGCGTCGGACAATGTTGTGGGAATCGAACCCACAACCAAAGTGCGATTGGGATTTATCGCCTACCACTGGACTACGTGAAGTCCCTGGATAATGTGACTAATTATTTTTAGTTAAATGATTTTATCGATCAATAATAAGTTGATTTGGGTTCTTATGTCTTATTAAATGAATACCCTTGGTATAGGAAAATGATTTGGTGATTAAGTGATAGATGTTATTTTGGAAGTTGTTCGCTTTGTTGTGAACACTATATGCCCAAGGAAAATAGAATAGTATGGGATTTCATTTGAAGGGTAATGGTAGATTTTTATCTATGTTTTTATTATAGATTTATAGTGATTTGGGTTGTTTATGGAAATGATTAGGTTAATTAATTTTAAGTATGTGACTTTAAGTGTAATTAATGAAATTTGGAGATACAATTTAACGTGGAAGACGACATTATTAATAAGTTTTGGTTCTCAATATTATTTTTTATTATATTGAAGGATTTTAAGGACAATTGATTATTTAATGGTATTTATTTAACTTTGGGGTATTGTTGGTTTAATTTTGTAAATTAAGATTAATGTTTATTTCTCTCAAGGAATATCCTTTTGGGGGATCATTAGATCTTGTACTAACCATTTTAGTTTTGATTAATCTCTAAAGAAAATGTAAATATATAGTTCATCCTACATGTATCATGTGGTTCGATAAAAGTTTATTCTAGCTCTTCCTGTGTGACCAAGTCTTCTTGAATACTCATCGTTTAAAAAAAATGAGTTAGTGGTGGAAATTTATTAAAAAATGAAACTCTACTTAAAATATAAGTATATATCTTTATATTATTAGTCAATCTCATAAATGAATTCCTCGTCCTCATGTAATGTAACTTAAAACAAAAAAATGTTTTCCGTTTACTTTCCTACTAGGAGACTAATGGACGATTGTCCCAAAATAAGTTTGTGGGTTTCTTATAGTTAACTTTCTCCTGATCATGATTTTTATCCCTCTCCATCAGAACTTGAAACTTAGTTTATCATCCATATCCATGTTTTCCTACATGGAATCCGAGTATGGGTTATCTTGGTTGACTTTTATACCTCTCTTTCTTTCTTTTAAAATTATAGTTTTATTGAATCTTTTCCTGATGTGGGACTTTGCATTATATTCCCAAGCACAATTTTTAAAAATTGCGAGGACGCAATTTATTGAAGGAGGAGAGAATGTAACACCCCAATCTTCTATGGTACGCTTCTCTTTGAATAATGTGATAGCATGTGTTGTATGCAACATCGAGTTCTAACACATCACAACCAATCAAACTAGCAGTTATGAATAGTAATACATACTTTTTAAAATTTTATAAATTCTATCTCTCAAAATGGACTTCATTTTTGGATTCGGAATATCGAAGTTATCCTAGGATGAAATTTTGTAAATTTTTAGATAACACATATATTTTTATGAATAGTGAAAACTACTAAATTTTAATTAAAAACAACTTTTTAAATCAAAATAATTTATAGTGATAAATTATATTATTGAGTGGGTTTAAAGTATAATTTGAATATATTTTTACCATTTTATCCAATGGTGTTCATTAGAATTAATTTCACTTTGAAATTGGACCTAAACAATTGTCAATCTTTTGATATGTATTGTTTCTTAAAAACACTCTATTTGTTGTGACAGCGGGAATTAATTATAAAATTAATTAATTCAACTTATATTTTTGTAATTTTGTTAAATAGACATCATTTTTTATTTCGGAATATTAATTATATCTTAGGGTGAAATTTTGGCATTGTTCTGAAAAACTTTAATTTTTGATGAATAGTGAAACTACTAAGTGGTCGTTAAAAAAACTGAATTTTTCATAAAACATAATTTTACCGCTTCTGTGAATGGAATTTCGAAAATCCGAGAGACACGGTTAATATCAAGAAGTAAAATGTGGTTCAATGAGATTAAAATAATTTTTGTTGAATAGTAACTTTTTTCTTTTATTTACCACGGTTAAAAGTAAATAGGGTAATTAAGGGTACAAATGATACTAATATTACCCTAACACATGTCCTAATTCTATTGGACAAGTTTATCTCGACCAAAAACAACCTTAGGAATAAAATATTGTCATTTAGGTCCACTTGGACTAGATTAGGACATTTATTATTATTTAATTCAAAGAAGAGTTAGAAGAGTTAAAATGAATGTTTGTTTACTAAAACATTTTTAATATAGGGTTATACATAAGATAAATTCAATTTTAAATATCCATTAGAAATATAATAACATTTCCTACATAATGATATTTTATATTTAATTTGTAGACATTAAATATTTTAATATATTTATGACACAATGATGATGCAGTAGTTACCATAATAGTGAAAAATTAAAATAATTGATATTATAAATACCCAAATAAATATAATATAAGATTTTTAATGAATTAAACTAATTTTATAGGATAATATGACATATTAGGATTAATTTTATTGACTTTTTTCGAAGTAATCATTCTCTTATGAGTTTCACAACAATCAACTTTTGAATAGTGTCAAAATTGACATAAAAGAGTTTTTAAAACAAATATTATATTATTAATTGACATTAAATTCCTAAAAATCTAAGGTTCAGCCAATAGAATTATATCATGATAGGTATATCATTAATGGACCAGTTGGGGGTCTCTTGGAGGTATATAGTATGTTTATAAAATATATAATATAAAAATAAAAAAGTGACATGGTAAATGTCAAACTAATTAACTAAGAGTTAAAACTAAAATATAAGGTTAATATAGTGACCCAAAACTGTCTAAATTCTAATGGTTGAATGTTTTTCGATCTATCCCCACCTTAAAATTTGAATAATCAACTTTGGAGCCATTAGAAACCGAATATGAGTTTATTATAAATTAATATTTTTACCCTTTCCAAAGGTGCCCCTCACCCCTCTTATAAAAGGGCACTCCTACTTCTCATTTCCTCACACCTTCAAAGCCTTTTTATTCGGCCAACCCCTGCCCAAATACTCTCTCAACTTCCCTCACTACAACCTAGAGGCCTTAGTTTGATCAGAAAGCCAACCTAAGGTGCCCTTTTGATCAAATCAAAAGGAAGAACCTGAAGAAGAGGTAATGTTTTCACCACCTCTTTTCAAGTTCCTTTATTCTTCCACTTCTTCTTAATTTTTATTAAAATTATAAAATTATAACTCCAGTATCTTATATATACTTTAATGTTATTATAAATATGGTACAACCATATTCAGTATTCTATCCACCCTTTGAATAACATGTCACCATACGTGCGTACGTACGGCTTACCGTCTCCACGTCGTGGTGTAATTGTTATTCAATATATTATTATTTGGGTGGGTATAATAATGATGTGTAACTCATGAAAATAATAAATATAAATGGTAATGATTCTTTATATATGATATACTATCCAATTATATATTATTTTAATATCAAAAGAATGATATTGTCGCTCATGCGTACGTACGGACTACCGTCTCCACGAACGCGATGAGATTCATTCTCCATCATATCCATTCAAGTATAATTATCATTTGATGATTTATAAATAATGTTTAAGAACTTTATATCATTATGGATATTAATAATTTACAACCTATCAATGACAAACATGGCTTACGTAACAAAACATATTAAAGAAAACGAGTAAGTTAACACTCGAAATGACGATAATTCTAAGATATTATTAACAGAGCAATGATAAAAGATCATATATGATATCATATTAATGTATATGATTCATGAATAATTTAATAAAAATTATTTCCTCATTATACAGGAGGTTAACCTACCCCCAACCAAGGAAAAGTACAGGGTAAGGGGTTTCTTATCTCACTTTTAATTCCGTGAGAATTCAATTATTCACCACTTATTTATTACATGTGGTGTGTATACTACCCATGTTTGTATTCATTATGTAATATACTTTAATTAATGTATATTTACATCACCATTGTATGATCCTTCTTTCATGGTTGAATGTTTTGTATATTACTAAATAAATAAAAGAATTTTAAATTTCAATTTCCATTTATTCGGCTTTACGCAATCTTCATTGATTATTTTACTCCGAGATTATGTGTGGAATAACTATTCATTTGATTATGTCATAATTTCCACTCCCCTTTCCTGTGGATATACTTTTGATACACATAATCACTCCATTGATAATTTCTCAAGTCATCGATATGAATTTGATAAGAGTAATTTTAACTCATTCTCCATTTGTTGAGTTAAACATCCAATTCATTGGTGTTGTTTTTAAAGGATTATGTGTGAATATACTTTGATTATTTTACACTGAATATCCAATCATATTTAGTGTATTTATATTTTTCAAACATAACTATGTCGTTGATTTAACCTTAACCTAAGGATACGGCCTTTATGAGAGATTTCATCTCAACATAAATTCCATTGACACTTCTTTGTTGTTATACACCAAATCACTTTTATGTGCTGTATATAATGTACTTTGACATAGTATATGATGAATCCCTTTATTCTCATGATATTACAAAGTTTTGATTACCTCAATTATTTGTATTCAAGTTTCTCTCTTTTGGTTATAATCTCTAACTAAAATACCATTATTAAATGTTTTAAAGACTTATTCATCTAAATATTTCTCATTAATGTCCATGTTTTAAAAATGGTTTTAAGGATTTATTTATATGGACATTAACGTTTTAAAATTAAAACTCCTTCTAAAATGTTTCAAATTGGTTGGGACACTTTGATTCAAAAATCAATTTTTAAACGGCTTCTTGACAAATAGTGAGTCTTTTAAATGATTTCAAGAAAAAGGGGGATATTTCTCTCAAATAGTTTTGATGATTATTTTCATCTATGTCAACATCATTCATTATTCATGATTGAGGTTAATGTGATACAATACAATCTTCCATATTGCATCGAATGAGTTATGTTTGACTGTGGATGTGCTATTTTTATTCCATTCATGATTTTTGGTTAAAGTATTGACATTTCGTATGCTAGTTTTAATACGAATGTTTATGTTATGTTTAAACATGTTCATATGAGGAATGAATTGGACTTAATAAGTGACGGGTGGAACCCGCTATAGCTCCTCGATGCATCGGTAGGTCTCATGAGACAAACTAGTGTCTTGGCACAAGGCCTTGGAAAAATCTTATTTGTAGTCTTGGGACGAGGCCTTGGCTATGTGGTTATGATAGTCTGGCATTATGCATTCCATCTTTATAAAAGTGGTTATTGATATTGTATGTGATCATTCAACTAGTAGAATATCCATGTGAATAAGTAAATGGCATTATTTCATATTATCTTTTCCATTTTATGCTAAAGTTCAAATTTAAAAGGCTTTTATTTTAGTTATAAATTGCCTTAAGTGTTTATGCTTATCTATGAAAGCTTATGCTATAATGTTATCCTTACTGAGCATTTGATCTCACCCTTTTTCTATGTTTAATTTTTTGCAGGATGTGAAGAAGTAAATTATGAATGACCAGCAGAGATATTATGAGGGGATAATAGTGTGGACTATGTAGAAAATATGTTGTTGTAGTAGTTTTTCACTTTATGATGTAATGTAAAACTTTATGAATATATCTAGTGTTTCCACGGCTACTAAACTGATCGGTCTTTCATGATTTGATCTTTCTTGTGATCATGCCAGTGTTATATATTAATGCACCGACTCTGGGTAACTGGGGTCGAGGCGTTACACAAGACACCCAAAAAAAAAGTCATTATGATGTAGGTACCTTTACTGGGGTCTCTATCTAGCAATCAGTGTAGCTTCATCTGGTTGTTCAATAGGTTCAGAGTTCTTGCATTTGATCATTGGTGGCCCTAAAATCCCATGTCCTAACAGGTCTTCTCTAGCCTATTTCAGGCACTGAGATTTCCTAATACTGTTTCCCTACAATACCATGAAATACGAACTATTTCTAACCCCAAACAACATCATATCTTTCAACCATCATCCTCTGATACCATTCTATCATAGCCCACCATCTCAAAGATTTGGGAAGGGATAGAAAACAGACATGTCCTTCCTCTCTCAATACGACGGAGAGATAATGACCCCCAAGTCCAACCTTCAATAGGCCCCGAAGTGTTGAATAAGTCCAAGGGTATAGAATATCACATAAATTTAAGGAGATAGATTTTTTTAGAACAATATCTAGAGATAAGTTGGTAAATCCCAACAACACCATGACAAAATGTAAAAGTAAAACCAATAATCCATTCCCAAATTCATGTAAAAAAGTTAATCTGATATAAAGAATGCCAAAAACTCCCAAATAAAGTACCAAAGTAAAGGAAACTAAATTGAAATAACATATATCCCAATGCCCAATATGCAATAGTCCATCACGGTTCATAAGGCCCACCAAAAAACCTGAAAACAATTTTACATACATAGGCTTAGCATAAAAGCATACTCAGTTGAAAAAAATGTTGGTCGCACACTAGTGAGGGGACAGACTATTGACCCTCTAAGAAAACTGTAGAACCTAAATCACCTACCAAGGAATACTAACCATCCCAACCTTACTAAGGCAAACTCACCCATGTAACACAAGTCATGTAATGTATGAACATCAAAATTTGGGTACACTGCACACCACATCCCCACGTGCTAATTGATAATTCCAAATAATTTGGCATCCTGATGTTGCCACTCTTCCCTCATATATCCCAATTGCCGAAACCTACCTATACACACATGGGACTCAAACTGAACACTACCACACCCACAGACACCTAGACCAAAACAACCATTGTCATGCCTAAAGATACCAGGGCAAGAACAACCACAACAACATCCGAAGACACCTGGGCTAGAAAAACCACCACCACACCTAAAGACCCCTAGGCCTTATCCCGATGATACATTGGAAAACATACTTGACCCGAAAACACATGGGCCCCTAGTCCAAAAAACCCTTTCTTGAAGAATCATGGACTATGATAAGCCTCAAGACATTACAACCCACCTGAATACGACCGAGAGGCAAGTTCTGGTTGAGGGTGAAAGGGAGAAAATAATTTACCTATAATCTATCCTCCCAGCTGGATGTTGGGAAAGACACCCTCACCCATGAATTGGATGTGTTCATCACATAGTAATCAACAAGGATGGTGAGTTTATAATTCCCAAGTAACTACAATATATATATATATATATATATATGTAGAGGTAATAAAACAGTCAACCCCAACATATGGGTTTCACATGAACACACAACTAGACCACACAAACACCGTTTTTGATGCTAGCCCTATATGAAAAACCATATAACAGCCACTAAAAAGCATGAACCCAACCACCCTTTTTGTTAAATTTACATTTTTTTATTTAAAGGGATTCCCATTAAATTATTCCTACCCTTCTGGGAAACTAACAACCGTAACCATACCAAACAATGAATAGAACCAGACTTTAGTCCCACTGCACAATAGAACAATACTAAAAATGTAGTACCACTACACATCCCAATTCAATTTCTACCAACTATCATTGTTTAAAGTAATACAATAAATTAATTCCCTCAAACCCCATCCATGCATCCCAACTACCAAAACAATTCCCCATTATAGTCCCACTACGTAATGTGAAATTGTAAAAATAACACAACTGAAAGGTAGATCGGCTTCCTATGAGTTCATCAATTCCACAATAAATCATTATCTCGGATTGAGACACCAAAACACAAAAAGAAAGTCCAATTTCCTATATGTTGATCCATTGCGCAATTCATCGATCTATCAGACTAATACACCAAACCCCCCTCCCCCCTGTACCACGCCACGTATCAATCCCACAGAACCTAGAGTAGAACACACAACACATAACACAAAACATAAAACCAAGCGTGTTTATATTTAACTGACAATGGTTCATTAATTTCCACATTAAAATAACCGGGGGGGTCATATAGAAAATTTTAACCTGGGGAATCCTTTTATTTAACCAAGTGTACATAATTTATCAGATTTCATGTTACATCTGTGCATCAAAAAATCACAATGAAACCGAACAAAAATGCACAAGAAAAGTCCAAAAATAGTTGTAATATTCAGAAGTAATAGAGCCATAACATCCATAATAGAAATCAAAGATAATAGAAAAATAAAGCTATCAAGTTACATAAAACCACACCCTGCCCATTATTTTATTTACAAAAGTTAGATTTTTATCATATTAAATTATTGTGTAATTCTTGTTTCAAGAGGAGTATCCAACAGTTCCTTACAAGTATCAATTAATATAACCACCCCACTTGAGGAACAATTAATATAAGAAAATGAAAATATCTACTTGGATGATCAAAGATCGATTTTCCCTCTCGTTCCAAGAACAGGGGATGGCGCGACATTCCAGAATAACTCCCTGAATGCTGAGCGGGAAGGAATCCAATATGGGTGCATGAATCGTCCTGGGAGGAATGTCTATAGGTTCAAATAGAGAAAAAAAGGATGAAGGAAGGTATGATCTTGTCTTAATAAGTGGCGAGATCCTAAAATTAGGGAGACCATTTCAAAGTACCTAAAATTCAGACCATGGATTTAACACATGGATTGGTAGTATCACATGTTAGACTAAACTGAGATTTTATAATTCCCCATGGAAATAGAGGAGATAGATCAGTGGATGGTTGTGAGTTGATAGATTAACATTAAACGGAGAAAAACCTATAATGGGGGCGAAACTCAAAAAACTCGGAAAATTGGGCAAGATGGTGTTACCCCGTTTGGTGAGACACCGTAACGGTGCCACCAAAAATAGTGTGACTATGATGGAGTGACCATGATGGCGAGATCATGATGGTGTGACCGTAACCGATGACACCGTAATGGTTCCACCATTTGGTGGAATCGATTTTTTTGGAAAAATCTCGCATCAAGCAACATTGATCCCTTTGAACACTATGGCCACTGGATTTTCACCTGGAAAGGCACAGGGACGTCAAGGTCATTACTTGAATGTTTAATGGTATTTACATTCTATAATGTCAAAAACCCTTATTGTTACACATTTTCAAGTAGGGATTTTTTGGTAGTGATACCATCCTCATTATTATATAGATAAATTAATATTGTGTCAATGAAATTATTTTGAAACACATTTATTTTCCATGGTTCAAATATTTTTAAAGGGATTGATATGAACCCCATTTTTTCTTCATAGGTAAATCATGTTTTTATGATTTTTATATTGAAATATCTTATTAAATTATTATTATTTTTGGTTCTTGGACATTACATATATGATGAGATGTACTAGATACCTTTGGGTGACCCATTACAACTTATACGATGTAGTGGACAAGATATATCCAGCTGAACCCATTACAACATATACAATGGTGTTTCATAGATAGTATAGTGTATCAAATTATAGATTATATTATGGTAAGTCCATGATAGTTTTGGGTGAGCCTGTTACGACATATATGATAGGGTGGCCCATATAACAATAGGTGAACTCATTATAACTTATATGATGGGTGCACACAAATAGTACTCCAATGCATTGGGTAGTGATTATATTATAAGTATGTTATATGGTTATTTAATTTAAGAGGGTTATGGTATGTTTTTTTTAATAATATACTCCATGTAACCAAAAAAGTTTTTAATTGATTTTTAAGGGTTTATAATGTTTCATTTCATGAATATTGATTTCCCATTACTCATGATTACTGATTTTGATGACTCATTACTCTTCCATGATAATGGTTTTGATGATCAACGTGTTGATGGGATTGAATATTATTATGTTATAATCATGAAATTTGATTATTTTACTATACCCTTATAAATGTCTTATTATCATTGATGACATTAAAATATTAATGATTATTTTCCACTTACTGCGATTTTGGTAATACGCTTCTCGTGTTTCCTCTTCCCCATGTTATAATGATTAATTTTGAACAAATTATTTATAAAATGGATTTTCTATGGATGATTTTTATGAACTGATGTGAAATAAGAACATATTGGTATAATGGGAGATAGTGTTCATATTTATGAAACAGATGTTTTTGAATCTAGTTGATATGAGTTGGTCATAAATCTCTAAAACTATAAAACTAAAAGGGATAAATGTAAGTACTTGATCTAATATTTTTTTAATGTTTTTAGATTTTATTAGTGAAAATTGGTTCACCTTATTCGATATCAGTTTTTAAATTTTCATGTTTACGAAGTTTTCCCCAAATCACAAAGTGCGGGTTCTGGGCTGTTATATCTAGTATAGGTGAAAAGGTTATATGAAATTGTACATTATGATGTTTCCATGTGAGGATATCTTAACAGTTATGGATACCATCATTGGTTTATAATATTAAATATGATCATATATTCAATGTATTAGAAACCCTATTGAATTTTTAATTGATGATATATTAAGTTATTAATGATTTTGTTTTCAGTTGTTTTATTAGGTTTTATTATTTTTCATCCTAGGATTAATATGATGATTTACATAGTGATGAAATAATTTTATCATCTTTAATGAAAAAGGGACAACAAAAATTTCGAGTGACAAATGTCACATATGGAAAGGTCGTTAGTCTTACAACACAACCAAATGGAATCAATGGGGGGGGGGGGAACCTACCAATGTCCTACATGATTTCATAATTAGTATTACAGTTTTTAGTTTAACTATAAATTCTTTTATAAAAAATATTTTATTTTATTTTATTTTATGAACAATGTGTGGTTTATCTTGGATTAATATATGATTATATACTTCTAATCATTTGGTTTTGATCTTAGTTAATAAATAAGAGAGTAATTTTAGGGATAGTAATTTTTGGAATGACTTGGTTAAATCTTTTCGTATTACTGTTAAAATATGGATATTATGGTATGAAGATTTATTCATTTTTTGAATTATCATACCATGTGCTAACAATTTTGTTTTTGGTTAATGTTAAAATATATGGGGAATAACTTGTAATCAATTTTATATTTATATGGTCTTTAAAATTTTATTTTCATGATTGAGGAAAGAAAAATTTATCCTGAATACACATATATTTTGAAAAATATGTCATTTAGTGTAAACTTATTAATGGATGAAATTCCACTCGTCAAGTATGTTAAAATATTCTCTTAGTATATATTGTAAGAGAATTAATAAACTATAGGAAAATGATCTTGAAAAAAAATTATTATCATAGTATCATAAATCATAATGAAATAATGTTCTTTTTGATCATCAAAGATATGTTTTTTATGAACTTAATTTTCATTTGATCATCCACATAATTAATATCAATGAGCCTAACCACCATCTATAATTATTTATGATTTTCATACATTCCAATGAGTGTTATCATATTTAGAATCCTAGTTATGTGTTATTCTAGATTTCTTTTATATGTCAATTATATCTTATTAAGTGGATGTTTTATCAAACCATTTTACGATGTGGGTTTTCAACAAATGTATTATCAATGTTCAACCTTTTATTTCATAGATAATGTTCAAATTGAGAGGTGGAAATTTATTAGAGGGTGGGGGGAGTATGTAAGACCATGAGATTTTAAATGAATAAAATTATATTATATATTGTAAAGATCATGAAACATTATATACATCTTATGTTACATGCAACACTCAATTTATTTTATGTTACGTACAATAAAGATATTTTTATTTTCGATATCATATTTAACATGAAAAAATATTAATCATTCCATGATATATATTAACATTATAACCTATCCCTTGGAATTAATGGAATGATTATTTTTAACTGAATTATGAAAATATTTTTTACATATATTATTTGGTGAAAAAATAATTATAAATGAAAATAAACCCTTTTGAAAATAAAAGGGAATTTTTTCTGAAAAACAATTTTAAAGCACACAATGTGTGTTTTATACCATTAAATCAATCCAATTACACATATTTTATTATATAAAAAAATTTATAAATATTATATTAAATTTAATGTTTAAAATTCATCATATTTTTTTTCGTTACATGATATAAAAATAGATGAAAATTTCCAACAAAAACTGTATAGATATATTTTTAAAAATGTTTTGTCGACTTTTAATGGACAAATAATTTTGAAAATAATTTAAAAAAACATTTATAAAATTTATTTTAAAAAATAAACATTAATTTTAGAATAGAAATACCAAAATTTATTATGGGTGAAATTTTCAGATTGTTCTGAAATTTAAATTTTCAGTGAATAGAGAAAATAAACGTTTTTCTAAAAAAATTATTTTCATTTCAATAAATTAGTAATTTATAAGTATCAATAAGTTTTGAATTTTTTTTCAAGAAAGATAATTTATATTTAATCCAATTAGTTAATTTTAATAATATTTACATTGGTATTTATAATATGTTTTTTTGGGTTAAAAGAATGTTTTTTTAGAAACTGTTTTCAAAATGCTTAATGTTTATCAATTTTATTTATTAAAATAATCCCTAATGTTGAATATTTATATGAAATGTATATTATTAATATAATTAAATTTTTAATTTCTTTAATACAATTATTATTACTAGTCATATATTTATTATAGAATAATCATCTTATAAAAACATTTCCTTCCAAAAAACCCGATGTCTCAACCTCTCTTTGGGATTAATATTAAATTAATTTTTTTCTCACATGTTAATTTAATTTTGAAAAAAAAATTCCTAGAATAATCAATATTTTTAATGTATAAAAAGGCCAAATCAATTTTTTATGAACATTATTAGTAAAAAATTTAAATATAATAATAGAGATTATGGTAAAAGCGAGCTTACAAGGTGGTTAAACATTAAACATAAGGGCATAAATAACCTATAACCTTGTCTAACAAACATTTAATGGCCTTATTTTAACCTTATAAATTATAGGATATAATTTTTTAATTATTTGGGTCTTTATTTCATAAAAAAATTCATTAGAGGAATTAACTCTTTCAAATACATTATAAGCATGCCACTCACCTCACTTATAAAAGGTCACCACCTGTTCTCCCATTTTCACACCCCTCAACCCACATGGACCAGACAACCTCTAACCGAATCACATCCCAAATATCTTCCAATAATCATAAAATCCTTTATATTCAAATAAATCCATCCATGTAAAACCTTTGGTGTAGACCATAAAGAGATACCCAAATAAGAGGAAAATAATGACACATGTGACAAGTCAAATTCAAGGTAAGTGTTTTTATTATCTCACTTTTAGTTCAATGAGATAAACTCCATATTAAATAATTTTTTGTGGTGTATATAATTCTAATTAATGTATTATATGATTTATATACATAACTTTATTTTTATTTATATAACCATTTTAGGATCTCTTTTTTTAGGGTCTATAGTTTCAAAGTTACATTAGTGGGAATGAATATTCATCATTATATTATATCTTAGAGACGTTGGCTATGTGAAACATTTATATTGTTTTATGAGGTTTATGTGTGTCCCAATTGAAATTTTATATCATTAATATTCTTATTTTCATGATATTATAGTTTTTATTTAATTTCATTCTTTCACGGTGACTATAATTCATTATTACGAATGTGGTCAGGGATTATTTTACAATCTCATCATTTATAGAGAGAGTTTGTGATTAAGTTATATAGATTGAAATATTATGATATAACTCAGGTTAATTATCATTAATATTATTCTACTATATTTATGTCATAAGAATAAATTATTTCCATTTAATTTCCTCTCCTTATGTACTAAAGTGTAAAAAAACATTTTTATGAATAAATGCATTTTAAATCAAAATCTCTTTCTCTTATAAACCTTGTTTTATAAATATTTTCTAAAAACTGTTTTATATTTTTTAAAATATTTAATTTTATTTTCCTCAAAAAATGATTTAAATTTCATTTTTAATCATTCTTTATAATTGGTCTGGGTTATTTATCAAATAAAAGGATTTTCAAAATGTTTTATGTCATAAAAAGTAACATTCAAAATGTGAAAAGTGTATTTTCCAAAAAATTTGATTTATTAATATTTTAATAGTATTTAAATTTATCAATGGAAACAAAAAATTTTTATGGAACATCTATATATTTTATGTGGAAAAAATAGGATCAATAATATACAATATACGTAACCCACGTGCTTAAACGGACAACTAAATATTGTTATTTTCAGACCATCATAAACCAAAAATCAAGTTATCAATAATTAATCGCATAAAATGAATTATGAAATATAAATTGGTCCAAATGATTAATAATGTATTATTTAATTTCTATAAAATAATCACAGATTTTTATAATGATTTTATATTCTTCAAAAATTTCATTTTCTTCGAAAATGTTATTTATTTATTTTTTATGCAGTAATAATATAATTAATTTTGAGATATCTTAAAAAATGTTAAATTAACATAGTTTTTGATGCCATAATATCACAATTTTCATATGGTGATATTTGAATAATTTTATGAAATTTTTGATATTTCAATGAGTATTGACAAAATAGATTTTATTAAAAATTATATTTTTCATGAATTCAAAGTGTTAAATTATTATTTGAAATATTTTAAAATTTTAATTATATAATTTAGTTTATATTAAACCAATTACACGTTCCAAATGGATTATATACTTGAATTTAGTTTATAAACTTTTTAAATTAAAAAATGACATTTATCCAAAAATTATTGTATCATTGGGTTTTCTGGTTTAAATTTAAATTAAATACTTAATAGTATGTAATTTTAATTATGATTAATGGATTCAATATTAGGATTTATAATTTTTAAATTCATTAAATAGGTCTCCTTTTAATTTTGGGCCAATGTGAATAGTAACTTTAGGAATTTTTTAACCAAAATAAAGGGAAAATTGTGTAATTTAGGTTAAAAATAAGATGTTATGGACTATTAAATAGACCTAAAATGTGGAAAAATTCTAATGATGATAATTATACCCTTAAAATCTAAAAAAATAAATTTAAATTTTTAATGGACACTTTCCCATGAAAAATACTTATATATTATTTAAATTAAAGAACATATCGAAATATCACATTAATTATCTTATATATCTATTTTAAATCCACATGGTTATAAAAGTAGGATATTAATGAAACTATGTGTCCATTTTTAATATAATAAAATTATTTTCATGATATAATTTTTTTTATATTTTTAGGAAACTTGGATGAGAGTATGACATTTATAATATTTTATTTAAATAAAAGTAAAATATGTCATACCCATATTTTTTAAAAAAATATAATTTTTAATATAGGAATAAATATAATATATCCTAGACTATAAATAGAATATTGATATCAAAAATATTTATCTACATAATTTTGAAATATTTATAATTTTTTTGGGATGGAATAATTACGTTAAATTATGACAAAACATTAATGTTATAATTAATTCTTTAATATAAATAAAAAAATGTTATTAAAAGTATGAAAATAAATATTATTTTTGATAATTAATATCATCTAAGATTTTCACTGATGACTATTGAATGTTGGGAATGTATTAAATTATTTTTAATGTTATTTATTTGGTTTTTTTAAAATCTAATGTAATGAATATGTTAAAACTAACATTAATGATATTTTAAAATAAATAATATTTCATAAAGTGATATAAAATTAATGAAAATATTATATTTTGAAAAATTAATTAGATAATTTTTAAAAATTCCATCCGTAGATTTTTTATGGGTCTATTATTATAGTCACTAATTTAATCCATAAATAGTAAAAATCCTTGTTATCACGATAAAAGTTAAAGTGGTTATATAAGTGTTAAAACTAAATTTTAGTGGAACTTTTGGGACCTAAACTTGTAAAAAAAATTATTGGATGAGGGTATTTGGATCTTATTTATCCTATTTTAGAAATAAATCATATTTGATGCATTTTCAATTGAAAAATAATTTTTATTAATTTAATATTTTTGAGAAATTCTAAGAGTTCTCTTCCCCTCTCTTATAAAAGGGAGCCTATCCTTCTCTTCTATTCACACGTAAAAACCATTTTTATTAATACATGATCTACCAAAATCCATTAATATAGTACATACCCACATTATAGATCAATTTTTTTAGTAAAAAAATATTATTGGTCATAATGTGTTATGAAAAGAAGGATTTCTAAAAAGGATGTACCATTTTTAATTAAGTGTTTCTATTTTGTTACTTATCCAAAATAATTCCAATATTTTTCAACCATTTTTAAATAAAAAATACATAATAATACAAATAATTATATTTTAATTAATTAATATCAACACCTATTTCCATCCCCACTTCCATCAAAATGGAAAACAATTTATCATTCTTGTATACAACAGACTACCTCCTTGTGAATCGATGACATGCATTTCCCATAGCCATCAATAAAAAATATTTTTAATTATATAAATAATTTTTATATTTGTTATAAATGAAATATTTATATTTATTAAAAAAATAAAATTTAAATTCTTATCTTTCCATGCATTGAAAAATGGTATCATCGTTCGTGCGTACATGTTAATTATCACCTCTACGGAATGATATGATTCATTTTTCATCACCCCATCACATGGTTGATATATAAATGTTTATTTAAATTAATAATATTATATTAATGTTAAAATTATCATTTTTTAATTATAAAATTATTCTTATATTTTATTTATAATGAGCATTAAAAATAGAAACGTTAATTAATTGTTAGTACAACTTACCATCTCCAAAATTGTAACATGGTTCATATTTCAAATAAATATTTACCGGATGGATTTAAAATAATTATAAATGTATAAAAATTATAATTATTTCATTAATATTGATCTATATACGATTAACTAATAACCATATTGACTATAGACATCATATTAGAGCTATTTTGGAATCATGTACTGAATATTGTAAAAATGTCTTATGTAAACGTAAATAATTACGAAATTATTATAACATGGTAATAATTGGAATAAATGGAATGATAAAACTAAAAATTTTTAATAGTAAAATAATTGAACTAGGATTATTATTTTTTAATATAAATAATTTATGTGATGACTCAGACTCAAAGTAAGGGACTTCATCTCAATTTTATTTTGCTGAGGATCATTTTTAATGTTATACACCAATATTATTTTATAAGTTGCATATAACATCCCATTTTCATGTTATATTTTTAATTTATTGTCATTGTTTTTAATGTTTTTTAAATGTTAATATTTCATGTCGAATACAATTCAACAGATTATAATGTTTAAACTAATTTTATGGGATAATTTCCAGTTATTGGGGTAAACATTAACTTCATTGATTGTGTCATTCTATGATTATGTATAAAAATATTTTTGATTGTCTTTTTTTTTATTTAAAATTATTTTATGTATAATTTCAATGTATACACATAATCAATTCATTTTTTTAAACACTTTGTTCAATAACATTATATTTGAAAGGGAATCTTAAAATAAAACATCATTCTAATTGTTTTAATGATGTATTCTTCAAAATCATTCTACTTCATGTACATGATTTAAAAATAGTTTGTATGAATGAATTTATATGGTAATGAATGTTTTAAAAATATTATTTTCATTTTTTTGATTATTTAATTAAAAAGGTATTTTTTTAGATTTCATGTAAGGGAATTTCTATTAAAACCCCCTTTTTAAGAGACTCTTGAAACTATTTTTTACCAAAGTCAAAAGGAATGTTTTCTTTATCATATACAACATGAACAAAATTTTCTAATTTCATGACACCTAATTATTTATAATCATCCATTACAAGATTAAAATTTTAATTTCAAAGAAAATGTTTTCATTTATGAGTGAATAACTTTTTAATAGTGAAAATTTATTTCAAAATGGAATTTTTTTTCTTATGAATGTTTTTTTGGATAATTTTTCAGTTATGATTATGTTATAGTTCTTGGGAACTGTTTATGAGTAAGGGTGGTTTTTTTATAATCCTAGGGTATGTTATCCCATTATTTCTCACCAATTCATTGTATAATGGGACAACATTATCCGGTTAGGATTCTCCTAAGAGATTATATGGAAAATACTATAGTGATTATTCTAATTGTAACTATGATGATTAATCCATTTATATCCAAGAGATCAATGGTATTTTTAAGACTAATATAGAAATGATATCCCACCTCACATACTTATCTTATATATTCTTTCTTAGTATTTTTCATGAAAATAATTCGATTTTCAAAATGTAAGGTAATGATCTTAATGAAATGATGATTCCATTTTCGATGAAAAAAGTATGTTTTTAAGAAAATTATTTATGGGTATTTATTCCAATATTTTTTTCCTTTATTTTATTTTCCTTACTGATTGTTTTATAATTTTAATGACTAGACAATTATAATAGTCTTTTGATTACAATGATTCATTACTTGGCCTTAAGTGACCTCCCTAAGATGCTGAAGGCTAGCAATAAATACTGGAGGGTTTCAAATACAAGTGGGGGAAGATTTACCCCTTAATAAATAAACTAATAAACCAACCAACCATAAAAAAAATTTACTATATGATCCATGAATAAATGAAAGATAACTCAACACCATCAAGTATCTCAGAACCATGTAAACATATATAAAAATAAAAGAATAAACAAGTATCAAAGTATACAACGGATAAATGAAACAAGACTCTCAATATACCACAAGACTTTATGTTCCCCAAGATCAATGCTCCACAATCTCCAAACATCCCTAAAATCATAAGGTAGTGCAAAAAATGATGGAAAAATTACCTTTTCCCCTATCCCAAATGATTAAATCTACAAAAGCACCAAATTACCAAAGCATAGGTGAGTATACAACTCTGTAGGATTTCCCCATTGGCTTCTCTACACATGCCACTAAGATAGAAGAGTTAGAAAAAACTATATAAAACAGTTTATGTAGAAAAATTTCTCAAAATATATTTATAACTAAATATAAAAAATTTAGAAAAACCAATCATTACTAAACCCATACAAGTGAAATTAAAATCAACTTTCCCAGAAAGATATTTTTCCAGAAGTATAACTAAACAAGCTTTAACACCATTTCAAAATATCTAGTTTTGTCATACCAAACCCTTCCACAAACCCACGAAACCAACCGTGGTTACTATATTATGACGGTTCCATACCCATGAGCAGTTTCTCATCAATCTACCATGTCATCACAAGGTAATTTCGTCCCCTATTCCATTAACCATTTGGCACCGAGCACAAGGTAATATTTCAACCAACCCCCATATATGTAATATAAACCATATATCCCACATTCCATTTAATCTTTGGCACCAAAAACCAGGTCATATTTGTACCAGTCCCCCAAAATTCAATATGAACTCGCACACCAATATTCTCATGGATCAAGACAAAACAAGTTTTCAATAGAAACACCTTTTTTTATTGAAACCCAATTCTATCAAGGAAATTAAATTACCAATCCATTTCAATAAAACACCCTTTTTATTGAAACACAAATATTCGTCAAACTATTTATCAATTCAATCAAATCCATAAATTAAAACCATCATTTTAAATTGATGAGGCTAAATCACTTTTCACAATAATTTTCCAAGAATTCACAATTTCACTAAAACCATAAATCATCACCAATGATGATTTATTCCATTATTTTGACAATCAATAAAATTCGAATAAACCAATTTGAAACTAAGATAGACAATTGAATCATGAGGAGATGAGAGTGAATCCACCTACCTCAATGGTTTTGACGAAACTCAATAATAGATGATAAATGGACAAGAAGGTTGGTCGATTCTCCCAGAACGACCATAGTTCTCTTATCCTAGAATGATCAGGAATCATAGAAAATGTGACAAATTAGATCAAGATTCCATGAACATAGCTTATATCTCTTCCACTATCATGAAAAACACCATATTTAGACATTCTTGATGTTAACAGACATTTATCTTCTCACATGAGGTGTATATCTATGAAAATGAGAAGGTGAGAAGGAGGAGTTTGTAGAAAATGGAAAAGAACCAAGATGATTGGCACATACCCAAAGAATCGGGCTTGAAATCCCCAAAAAAGTCTCTTGGTTGGATCCAAATCATGTGGGGAGGGTTCTCAATATGTTTAGGGATAGAAATATCGAAATAGGGGCATTTTGAAGCCAAAAAGAAATATATAGAGAAAAAACAAGTAAGCTCCTAGAGAATAGTATCTAGATTGGATCTCTACACCTAGTTTGACCACACGGTTTGGGCCAACCATGTATGGATTGTGTGACCTTTCTTTTTGTCCCAAAACTCCTTATAAAACCCCCAAAACACTCCCTTCCTCACCTTTACACTTTATATGGGAACACATTTTAGTTTGGAAACATCCTTCTATATGGTAACAACCCACTTTATGGAAACACCCCACGTAATGGAAAACCCCCACAATATAGAAACACCACACTTTATTGAAACAAAACAATTTTTTGAAACAATCCACTTTATGAAAACAACACACTTTATGGAAACTCTATATGTTATGGAAACTCATTATTTTATAGAAACTCACATTTTTATGGAAGCTCATTATTTTATGGAAACTCCATATTTTATGGAAACCCAATCAAAGACACACCATTTAAAAAACCTAATGAAAGGGTTATGCACTAGAAATCATGGGTACTAAATTCTCCTCACCATTGGTATTTCTATCCTCAAAAAGTAGAAAACCCTCACAGAGCAAAAGGATTTCCGGCGACTGATATTTTATTTACTTTTCATGTTCCCAAGTCTCTTTCTGAATCTGACCATGTTTCCATAAAACCAGAACTGGGCCAATGATTTTCCCAGGAAATAAATACTCTTGTCTATTAATGATCCGCACTGGGATATGAACCAATCATGCATCTGGTTCTATGTTAATGTGATCTCATATGATCACAGGCTCCAGATCAGGGTGATACTATTTCAACTGGGATACATGGAACACATTATGCACCAAGATAAATTATGGTGGTAATGCCAACCAATATGCAACCTCTCTAACCCCTTCCAATATCTCTAAATGGAAAATCTATCTAGGAGATAAATTTCCCTGCTTCCCAAAATGATGATGTCCAATCTAGAGAGAGAGCCTCAAGAAGACATGATCACCCACAGTGAACGACAATGGTCTTTGAAGATGATCTGAAAATGATTTATGAGTACTCTGAGCCATCTCCATTCTCTTTCTATTAATCTAAAGGTTCTACATTGTTTCTTGGACCCGGATCAACCTGACTAGTGACAGTTTGCCCGTTTCCACCAAGCATAGTAGAGAACGACAAGGATTAACATACAATGCTTCAAACAGAGCCATCTGTATCGAGGCCTGATTGCTATTATTTTATCAGAACTCCACTATGGTTTTATGCTCCTCCCATCAGCCACCAAAATCCATTACACAAGCCCACAAAATTTCTTCTAATTTTTGTATCATCCACTTAGTTTTCCCATCATTCTGAGGATGATACACTGTACTCATAGTCAATTGAGTCCAAAGGGCTTGGAGTAGGGAATTCAAAAGATGAGTCATGAGCCTCAAATCTCTATCTGAGACTGTGGAAACATGTATTCCATTCCTCTTTCCCACTTCTCGGATATATATTTTTGAATTATCCTCCACTATATGAGTTTCATGAATAGGGATGAAAGGAGCTGACTTGGTTCAACAATCCCATTTCACCCAAATGCAATTGTGTTTCCAGACTGTTCTTGGCAGACCAGTAACAAAATGCATTTCTATTGGATCATATTTCCACACTGGGATGGGAAAATATTGTAACATTATATCTAGTCTCTAATGATCTACATTAACCCACTAACAAGTTAAGCACCATGAGGCAAACTCATCCACCATCCTTTTCATTAAGCTCCATGAAAAATGTGATTTTAACACCTTATAAATCATCTGTGTACCTGTATGAACATCCCATATCTAATGGTGGTATGCATGAAAGATTTTTTGTTTTCTATACAATGGTAAAAAAATTCAATCTATGAAACACAAAAGGAACCCCCATCAATATTTCATCACTCAATGGTCTCCCCATCATTGAGTTTTGAACATAAAACAAGGAATTATTCATCCTATGTTTGAGCCTCATTGATAATTTTTAATAAATTATGAACAGGAGTGGGTGAAATGAAAACGAAAACATTACCTCGGTCTTCACATTATACTTGCATGTCTGCTAAGACCGACATCACCTTCCATTCATCTAAATATTATTTCACCAATTAAGCATTTGACTTTCCACTCAATGAATTAACCACTGAATTTCATTTCCCAAGTGTGTAAATAAAGTCAAAATAAAAAATTTAGGGATACTTTATCCATCCCCTTTGCCTCAAATTCAATTCTCACTATGAAAAAATGTGATTCAATCTTTTGTGATCCATAAAAACTATAAATTTCCCACCAAAGAGATAATGTCTCCATATTTTCAAATCATGGATGACTTCAACTAACTCAAAATAATGTGTTGGGTAATTCTTCTCATGTACCCTCAACTACCTTAAACCATAAGAAACCACATGGTTATGCAGAGTCTAGGTGACACCTATAGGAGAAATAAAATTCTTCCCATGCCTATCATGAACCTCTAAATGCATCTTAGAGAACCGATCCATAAGCTACTACTCACTGCTGGCCTCCTGAAATTCATGTATCTGAGTCCTCTTTCTCAACACATCAGCCACAATATTGACCGTCCCAATCATTTATGCAAGCACAATGTCAAAAAAATAAAGGTACTCAACCCACTTTCAGCTCCTAAAAGGGTGAATCGCAAGAATACGACCATAAGAACAATGCACCCTTCTTAGATAGGCTCGTCAGTGGCGCTTCTACGCATGAAAAGTCCAGTAAAAACACCTATAGTAACCAGATATCCCTAGAAAATTCAGTACCTCAAAGAAATTCTTTGGCTGCTCCCAATAAACATCTACTCTCACTTACTGTTGGTCTAATAATACTCCTACCTATGAGATAACATGATCCAAGAAGTGAATCTGGTCCATCCAAAAGTGGAATTTCGAGATCCTAGTATATAAATGATTCTCTTTCAGTGTAATAAAAATGATCTCAAGATGCGTGGAATGGTTGTGTCGAGTGTGAGAGTACACCAATATATTGTCCACAATGACAACCATGAAAGAATACATGTACGGATGGAACACTTGGTTTATCAGTTACATGAAACTATATGCACGTTTGTGAGACCGAACGACATAACCATATACTTATATGGAGCATACCTGCTCCAAAATGCTGTAATAGGTACATCTGATGGTCTTACGGGCTACAGATGGTAACCGGATCTCAAATCAATCATCAAGGACACCATGGATCCTCGAAGCTGATCAAAGAGATCATCAATCCTCATCAAGGGATATTGTTTCATGACCATCAACTAGTTCAACATGTGATAATCCACACAAAGTATGAGTTTACTGTCTGATTTCTTTTCAAATAGGATAGGAAGCCCCCAAGGAGAATTAGTGGGTCGGATGAAACCCTTTGCATGAAACTCCTCCAACTGCCTCTTTAGCTCCTGTAACTCTGGTGTATCCATACTATAAAGAGGGATGGGGGTGCCCCTCCTGGAACAAGCTCGATAGAAATTCCCACCTCTCTCAGGAGGCAAAAATGAAAATTCCTTGGGAAAGACATCAATGAAACGATCTAACACTAGAATAAATTCCATCTGTGAAGTCCTACGGTCATCCTGATGAAGACTAGAAATTTGGGTTATAACTCCTCCCAACCCATGATGCTCAGATCCTGCTCTGCTCGCTTGGACCTTCCATTACCCCTTGTGAAGAAACGGTCCTCCCTCTGGTGATGTGAAACACACCATACGGTGTTAGTAATCGACAACTGCATGGAAGGGTGCTAACTAGTCCATTTTGAGAATGACGTCATATCCTATCATCTTTAAGACAAAGAGGTCCCATAAGAAGTGACACCCAACAACCCCTAGAGGGAACTCCTTGCACTGTCATACACTAGGTATTCATATCCCCAACGAAGTGTCTAATTCCAAGATAACAACAAAAGAAAAGATACAGAGCTCAAGTATCTCCACAAAAACAAGTGATATAAATCTATGGGACGCCCCTGTATGAAATAGAGAAGAAGAAAAAACAAATAAAACTTGGATCGTACCTCAAAGAGTAGAGGGTCCATGATCCTTCTCCAGCTGGATGTGATCCACTATAAAAGTCTAACCTCTACCACGTACCGATGACCCTGTCTGACCACCCTGAGCTGATCGATACTCTTTTCACTGAATGCCTGGCGACTGGCTACCACCACAATGACATCCACCTCAGCCAGAACGACCGGAAGAACTCCAGTTCCCAAACTAGTGAGAAACTAGTGGTGTTTCTCTTTGGAACGTGGAGTAATAGGAGAAACCTTTTCACCAGATTCTATTGATAAGAACTTACAAACGTATTGAAGATGACACATCTTGACACATTACTGGCACTCCCCTAGATCTCATGGGCAATGCGGCCTCGTATTCCCGCACTTCTCACACCGGTAGCACACCACCTGGATACCAGAAGAGGTGTCCCGCCTCCTTGGATCTCCACATGTATACTCTCTACGACACTTCTTGTTATCCATAGGAGGGATACCAACTATGGATTTTGTGCCACCCTAGATCACAACACCAGAAATCCATCAGATTGTACTAATTGATCAGCTCCTGGTTGATTATAGAAGTGATGTAAGACAACCTGAAGATGTTCACCTGAGATAAGATGTCATGCTTGAGAACATCCTCAAACTTATTTTCCAGAAATAACTCATCACCTCATGGAATAGGTGTGAAGCACTACAGCTTTGTAAAGCGAGAAGAATTATTTATAACTTAAAGAGTACCTTGTTCTGGACTCATGAACTCTCGGGCTCGATCGACCCTCAAGTTCTTTGGGTAGAATTAGTCATAGAAGGTTCACTAGAACTCATCTCGTTCCATAAACTGATGACATACCTCCTCTGAGATCACATCCCTTCATCGTTTGGCAGAGTCCTGAAGCAAATATGTATCAAGCTTCACCCTCTTCTCTAGAGGCATCTCCATATGCTCGAATATAGAAAGCAAGGCCTCTATCCATGACTTTGTAGCCTAAGGTCCTCCTTCCCCTGTGATGGTGGGAGGATGTCGGTGCTGGAAAACCTACATTAAATCTTCCATAGAAGGGTCATGATGTGGTACTCCTTGAAAGGTCTGTAAGAACCTCATGTTTCCCTCTCCAAACAGTGCATCAGCACCTTTATCAGGGATAATGGTTGGTGCCAAGACTAGAACAACTATAGGATCTGCGGGTAGACCGTTATCTTCCATATCTAGTGTCTGATCACTACCCTGTAACTGGCAGACAATCGGAGGACGTCTCAGTGGCATGACTATGCAAGGTCAATCACAAACCTTAGATCAATATTAACAAGGGATGAAACATAAAAGTGTGAGAAGGGAAGAAGAGAAATAAATCATTCATGTTTTTCAAAACATAGATACAAGGTGTTTATAATGACTAAATGACATGTTCCCTTAAGGCTTCACATGGGCGTGTACTTCTTCCATCCTAGGTCTTGTAACACCCCATACATATGGTGTGTTATCCTTACACACGACATGTACTTGGATCCTCTTCCCCTTCCTGAGTTCTTCTACATGGCTAAGCCACATGGTTATACTAGAACACGACTACATGGCATGTCAGTGCTAGACACAGTGTGTACTAGTCAAAAATCACCAATACGTGTCACTAGTCACATGGATGATTTCACGGCTCACTCGACACAGCGTGTTTGTGCCAGACACGATGTGTACTAGGAAGGTTTCTCCGACCTATGTTGTTCACTACACGACCGGATACCCAGGTTACACTACACGTCGTGTTAACGGTTGAAACAAAGTGTATAACTTATCTTTTTATCAATTTGTGTCATTAGTCACATGGGAGGACAAATGGTCTTTACAACGTGATATATAAATTAGGAACACGGCGTGTTCTGCCAAATATTTCCCAACCCCGTGTCTCATCCCACACAGTCAGTGACCCTGTTAGTGACTACACGGCTTGTACATATAGTACACTGCATGTACTCATGAAAAATAGTTCCTTCCTGAATAGAAGGATACATAGCATGTATTTATGATTACACAGCGTGTATTATGGGGGTTTTCTAGACAATAATCCTTAGAAACTACTCTAGACACCCAGAAAAACACGAAAACAAACATCCTTGTGCCAAATTATGATCTGTGGGGGCCCATATTCCCCATGAATCAAATCACGGCATCACATAAATGTTATATAAAAGACAAAACAAGGCAACGATCCACCAAATTCTGATCCATGAGGTCCCTTAACACCTCACAAACCAAATTTTTGCATTCATTCAAACAAAAACTTACACAATTAAATACCATATAAAATGCATGTATTATATCAAGGCATCTATCACAACAACATGCTTATGTTGCAAAAAATCTATCACAACAACATTCAATAACTAATGCACCCTAAATTTCATGGAAAGAATGCAAGACATGTGATTTCTATAAAGTGCCTATATGATGCATGAGATGGCAGACCCTCATCTAATCGGGTTGAAAAAGAATAGAACCTCAATAGTATCAAAAATAACTACATAAAACATATGAATCACCCAATGGTGAAATCAAATCAACTATAATAATTGGAAAACCGGAAAAATTTCAATAACGAGGTAAATTTTCTTTTCCCAATACATGAGTTAGCAACTCCTAGGAAAAACTTATTACAGAGTATGTATTCCTTCCAATCCCTGGCTATAGGCTCCAAATAGTAAGTCAAGAAAAAAATAATTCCTTTGATGCCACATTGTAACATCCCGATTCCGGAAGCCACCTAGAGGTGCCTCGTTCTCGGTTGGTCACATGGCCTCAAGCGCATTTCCCCAAATGTCAGGGGCTTCTGACTAGAAGCGAGGGCCTTGGGTGTGATAGTGGGGAAACTAAGCCCTCATTGGCAGAGTAACACATCCGAAGTAAAATAAATAGCAATTGGAGAAGAAGTAAAACATGCAATAATAAAACAGCAGAAGTAATAAACAACGGGCGAACACACACACACACACACACACACACACCTACACCCCCCACATACACGCATATATATATTGCATGATACATATGTCTAGGAATGTATCCAAACAAGTCACAATGATGGAATAAAATACAAAAACCAAAGTACAACAGAAAAAAGATAAAATGCTCGACAGCATCGCAAGCCTTAGCTTGGTCCCATTCTCCCCAGATCCAAAGCAATCATCTAACTGAAGTAGAAGGGTGCTACCCCTTATCTATATATACTACAATATAATCTTTTTGGTCAAAAAATAATGAACCAAACATGGTGTGAGACTAAACCACATTATAAAACCACCCAAATATATGTGCCTAACAATCAATGAATATATATGGCAGGCTATAATCAAAATGAAGCAACAAATAAAGAGGTACTCAAAAGTAATAAATCTTACAGTTTCAAATGCATTCAATTATTAGATATCATGTAATAAGATATATCATAAGTAGGGAACACTCTGAAAAGTACTCATAGCCTAACCTCTCAGGTCCAACCATTAAAAACACAAGAAACCCTCTGGGAAGTACACACAGTCTAACCCCTCTAGTTCAGATTTTGTATAGACTCTCTGAGGAATCACTATCTGTCAATTCATCATATACTCTCGTATTTGTAACTAAAATCCACTCTGGGGAATTAATCAACTTCCAATTCCCCCTATGGCCCCTGCCACGGAAAAACAAACACTATAAGGAATCACTTATGTACATTCCCCCTATGGTCTCACATCGTAACAGTAAACAGACACTTGGGAGAAGCCCTTAATGTCTGTTCCCCCTCTGGTCTACTACACCGGGTTCCCTCATCCCAATGTAAGTCAATTGAGCACATCGATATATAATAGTCAAATATTCCTTAAGAACTACTAGTCTAAATAGTCTACATCAAAACATCATGTCAGATAAACAATATCACTCCATCCTATCAACACTAGGAATGGAAATCAAGTAGCCTAACAGGACAAGAAAGACCAAATGGTCATAAAAAATACAAGCTTGGTCAATACATCCATATCATAGCAATTAACTCAATTCACATTCAATTAACCATTACTCAAGCATATAAACCATAGCAGGGAATAACAGGGTTAAAACTGTAAACACGCAATACCCCAATCAAGGGTATTGGGCCCTTTTGCACATATAAATCGAAGACTATATATGTAAAAGAATAGACCCCCTAGCTCGGTGTTGTGAGATTGATATACCTGAACCTCAGGCCTTGAATTTACCTTTAATGTCATAGATCTAAAAAAACGTATAAAACCTTCAACCGAGGATAACTTGATAAGGAGGAGAAAATAAGATAAAAAGCTCTTTAAGAAGGTAGAGCTTACCATGGTCATCCCAATGCAATCGACGAAAACCGAATCAAAGAACGGATGCTTTATCTGTGTCTTAGGGAAGGATCGACGTTGTACGGACACTCTCGGTTGAAGAAGGTGAAGAAGAAGATACTTCTTCCAATTATATGTGACCCCAATCCATTTAATTAAAAAAATAATGTACGCATCATGTACTTTAGTAATAAATGACGTGTACTTGGACTTACCATCCACCGCATACGGCGGTCTCCAGGTCACCATAAAGGGATATGTGCGTGGCTGTTACATGGCCAACACACGACTACGTGAAAAATAAGAGAACACATCATGTACATATAAGTACATGGAATGTACTTAAAAAAATTTCTAGAATCTCCACTTTTCTAAAAAACACTAGAAAAGAGAAAAACATTCCTATAAAAAATGATCTAGGTCCTAAGAAGGTGGAACAGTTTGCAGCTTCTGAGTTACATGACAGAGTAATTGGATGTGATTAAGATATCCTTCATGGATGATGGTGGAGCTGCTTACCATCAATCGATGACTATGACACCCCCACTCTAACAGTATGTCTAGGAGGCACAACAGGTTGATTTTTACTACAAGGACCTATGTGCTCAGTTATCCTTTGGATGTGCTACTAGTTGATAATCAATAGATGGGGAGCACACCTTCCCTTTTTAAAGATGCACCTTAGTACCAATGATGTTTTGGGATGAGGTTTTGATGGAGTTCAATACAACCCCTTTGTAGGTAAATATTGGTGTGGAAAATATTTATCAGGACATGCGACGTAATTACGGGCAGCTAGGGATGAAGAGAATGGTGGTAGAGTTCGTTTCTCGTTGTGTCACTGGTTAACTAGTGAATCCCAAGCATCAGGTCCCGGTAGGCATGGCCCAACAACTTAAGGTACCAGAGTGGAAGTGGGATGGTATCTCTATGGAAATAATGACATAGTTACCACGTACGTCTAGGGGAAACAAATATATCTATGTAATCCTTGACCGACTCACCAAGTCGTCTCACATTTTACCCATCCAGTAGTTGGGATCAGTAGAGGGCTAGGGATGACTCTATATACAAGATATAGTGAAGCTTCATGGGGTGCAGATGATGATATTCTTGGACCAAAACGTATACTATACATCCCAGTTGTGTTAGGGGCTATCGAAAGTATTCCAGACTCAGCTGCACTTGATCAAAACTTTTCACCCCTAGATGGATGGTCAGACAGAGTAGACCATACTGACTATAGAGGACATGCTTCGTGCTTGTGTCCCAGATTTTGGCCATAGTTGGGAGGAAAACCTAACACTGGTGGATTTTATATACAATAACATTTATCACTCCACTATTGGCATGGCCCCATTTGATGCAATGTACGAGCGTCCATGTAGATAACCCCTATGTCGGACAGACCTAGGGGAGTCGGCACTAATGGTTATGGGGTTGGTACAAGAAACAACCAAGAAGGTACTGGTCATCCAATAGTATATGAGGACTAAAAAGAGCAGGAAGAAGTCATATGATGACCGGAGACAGAGACCCTTAGAGTTTGATGAGAGTGATCATTTATTCCTTTGTGTCTCACTCCAATGAGGATTATGAAGATTTATCTGGGGAAGCAAGCTATCTTTGAGGATTATTGGACCTTTTTAGATCCTAAGAAGAGTTTTTGAGGTGGCGTAAAACCTATATATTCCCCCATAGAAGCACTGATAGCACGATGTTTTTCACGTGTCGAAACTGAGAAGGTTCATGAATGATCCATCACACATCATTGAGTGCGGTGAGCTGGAAATTGACAATGTGGTGAATATTGCAAAATTCCCGATAGAGATAAAGGGTTGATAGGATCAGGTCCTTCATGGATGGTCGATTCCTCGGGTTAGCATTCGGTGGTAGCATGGGAACCTCCAGGAGAGAACATGAGAGCGGGAGGCTCAAATTCGTGCTCATTACCCCCACTTTTTTGATATTCCCCTGTTTTGGATTTCATGGATGTAAAGCCCTAAGGTTTGGAGAATGTAATGTCTCATTATTTCAGTGTAATTATTTTATTATATATAATTATTTTGAGACCCCACGCTTGGAAGGAGAGTGATTCCGGGGCCTAGTGAGCCCAAAATATATTTTGGAACTTTTTCCAGGTATGTTCAGTAAATGTGTGAGATAGGTTTTCTAACATTGGAATTGGTGCTCAGATCAAAAATCTAAGGGCACAATTTATATTAGAATACTGGGATTCACCTAGAATGGAATTAACATTGTTTGGAAATGGTTGGATGGAAAAGTTAATTTTTAGGACATTTTAGAAAAATAATAAAATAACAATAAAAAGTTATTTTATTTTTCTTTCGCACTATTGAGCTATTGATAGAGACGATGTGGTGTAGAGACGAGGTGATGATGAGGTGTAATTAAGGAAGAACCTTAATGTATCATTATGCAAGCGTAACTGCTACACTATTAAATAATTGAAAAAACATTACGATGTAATGTCGCAACGTAACATAAACATCGTGACGTGTTTAATTTTTATTAGACGAACATGTAGGAGTGTGGGGAATTAAACTGTGAGGATTATTGAATGAAACTATGACAAATATCCTATATATTAAAAAATGAAAAATGCTGACGAGTGTCCAACATCTTCAGTGCACCTCGAAGAACAGATTTGGAAGTGATGAACGATGTCGACGTCTTGAAACCTCAAGGACGTAATGGTGTGGGAATGAATGTAAAAGAGTTAGGGGTTTAATTTGTGAATTTTAATCAGTGTTCTTATTCTAGAAATGTAGAAAGTGGATCATCCCACAGACATGTTGATCCTCAAATCGCGCGTTTATGAGGTAGGGTGACTTTTCTTTTGGGAGTTGTTATCTCGGATTAGTTTATCTATAGTTTTATTGATCCACAAAACTCAAGCCTCCCCATGATTATAAACATTAAAAACAGAGGGTGTGGGTCGACACAAACATGTCCCAAGTAGCTCTTCCTTGTACGTTCTTTGTGGCCCCACCATAAATGTGGTGGAAAGATAATTTTGGGACCTTTGCGGTGAAGAGGGAATTCCCCAAAGAATGAAGGCTCAAGAAGTGAGAAGAAAAGACCACCATAGTATGTTCGGTGGTTCTCTGAACATCTTCAAGCACGCTAGTGGCCTACAATGACGGCCACAACTAGAGGGGGAGGCACGCTCCTTAGCACGCCACAACGACAGTGGGGAGATGTGGTGCCCGCCTGGCGCTACACTTAGAGACGGCCCAAGTCCAGATCATCCAATTAGTTTGGAAAGTCATAGTCTCTAGACCATATAATGATGTCTCTGAATGCACGTGGGCCCCACGGAGGCCGGACGTGTAGTTGTTCGTGTCTCGACCAGGCGACACACCCCCGACAGGCACCGTGTGGGTTGTGCTTCAAACTGGCATGTCGCACCCCAGCTAGCGGGATAGACCCACAGCGGTGGACCGGTACCATGCTCTGTTGGGCAGAACCGCATCAGTGGGTCGGACATGTGCCGATAGGCTGGCCCCGTGCCCTTCGGGCCAATCCGGATGAGACTGGGTCCCTAGGAAACCTGGCGATCTAGACCCCCAACCAAATTAGGATGGGTCCAATGTGGCCAATTGGGCCTCACCTAATGGCCAGGCCAGACCAGAAATACATTGAACCAAACATGTTCATGTCAACTCGGTCAAATTAAACGGGGGTATGTGGGACACTTGTGCTGGGTCAGTCGGGTTGGAACATGCCCGAATGCTGCCGACCACTATTTACTAAAACAAATGTATCTCTCAAACCAAGCATCTGTTTGACATGTTGTCTATGACATTCGGACCGTCACTACGAGGTGGACCTTTTGGGACAATATATGTCAGTTTTTGGGTGAATTTGGATTATTTACCGACTGGATTGGACTTGAATCCAACTAGGACCCTATTACAAAAATGCCTATATCTTAGAGACCAGGTGTCCGATCGACACGTCGTCTACTGCATTGAAAAACTTCTGAAGAGATGGTCCATTGGGGTTACTATATATGGCACGTCATGGAGGTTGAGGTAGTATTGAAGGAATGAGGAGCAGACCCCCCATAATCTTGCGTGTTGAGTGCGGGAATCTAGTGGCTGGATGTGACATGTAGAATGTACAGTGATCCTGTGTGGGTCAACACCTAGCGATCCAGTGTGGGTCACCACCTAGCGGTCCTATGTGGGTCAGTACCTAGCGATCCAATGTGGGTTAGCACCTAGATATCCAGTGTGGGATAGCACCTAGAGACCATGTATGGATCGGTAGTAGAGCCTCTCAACAGAACAAGATGATCTATCTCTATGACTACTCATCTTTACTTTTATACTTATGTTATACCTTGTGTGAGTTGAGTCTTTTACTTTGTGCTATATGTTTGAGATCTTTCTATGTGGTATTAACACTATGGTATTTTCCTTTTGGGTTCTTTCATTTGTGGATTACTAAGAGACCTTTGGGGGTCTCGATGTCCATATTGAGTATTGTTGTACTCGTCACTACACAGGCTTCACCCGCACCGCTAGTTTCTTATGCAGATGATAGGAAACACTGACAGGGACTTCTGGGAGCATTGACTAGACGATTCTCAAATGTGGGTTGATTGAAGTGGTGTTCTATAGGCGCATTAGACATAGAGTTGAACCTACCCTTCAGGTAGGATCCTTGGCGGATGACCTCCAACACGTAAACATCTTTTTTTGTAGTTTCCTTTCAGTTGGGCTTGTATTCAGGCCCATTTACTTTCAGTTTACACACATTACTCTCAGTAGTGATACTTTGTGGTGGTTGTACAACTTTTTTCCATTGGGGTATTATTTTGCATGGTATGCCCTATCTGTGAATGTAATGGTTTAAAGACAATGCCTTACCTTTTTGGGATAATCCTTTCCATTGCTAGTCACCAGCCACTGACCAATAGAAGGCGGGCTTGGGGTTGTCACGACACATGCCCTGAGGGATGTGTCATGACATACTCTTTGACGGTTGGAATTCTTTTCAATTATCCTATTTTTTTCATGGACGAGCATCCTAAATCTTTTAAATATTTTTATCAACACAATATTTTAAAACCAACATGTCTCACTATTAGCTTAGAAATGTCAACTGAATAAATATTAGATTTAAAGTTAGATTAAATCAAAATAGTATCGTCATTAACAATAATGCATTTTTCATTCTAAAATTTGAAATTAATTCCATCATTATATAATTTATATATTCTACTCTAGCAATGTTGTAATCTATCATCATACATAGCTTTACTAAGAAGAGAATAATTACATTTACAAATATTTGAAAATGTTTTTCCATAATTTGGGAATTATTTACAAAAGTGATAGTTCCATCATCACATCAATTATAAGAAATCAATTTTGAAGGGTCTCTAATGAAATATTTTTAAAATCCACTATCCATGTACTATACATATCTCATGATACTTCTAAGGTATAGTTATTGAAATATAAAATGGTGTAATATTATGGTAACCTTGAAACCTTGGTAACAATAGGATTAATTGGTAATTAGCTGGTTCCCACATAGAATTAAAATAAGTATTAATATTAATTTTTTAATCACAACCCAACATAACCTAAGTGTAGAAATGTAAATTAGCGTTTGAATTTAATTCTCACTTATTGGATCATTCTATCATGTTAGTAGGAATTGTATAAACTTATTGGTTTTTCATGAATGTATAAAATAATTTAATATATAAAATGAAATCAAGTAAATCATGTTTTACTTGGTTCAATATTAAGGTATAATCCAGGTAGCCTAAATCTATAGGTAGTTGTTGTATGGAGATGTAATATTGTCAACTGTACTGATTACAGTGGTTTATGAAGACTATAGTATAGAGCCGAAATGACATCACTACTCTTGTTATCTCACACACTTCTTGAGTAAAGGTAATAAAAAATATAACACAAATGTTTCATATTGTGGGGTTAAATAATTCGTATATAGAAAAAAAAAATAAGTTTATATTAATTATTCTCTTTTTATTCTTATTATCATTTATATTCAATCCAAATATAAATATTAATACCACAACACTTCACTTATCGTCTCCATGATGACTTCTTATTTTGTAAAATTAATTTCATGACCTCTTTCATGGAAAAAATCTTTAAATATCATACCTATTTTGAAATGGAAACATCCTTGAATTTTAAAATAGTTTACCTCTTCAAATATGAGTTAAAATAATCAATTTAATTACATTATTTCATTTCACGAATAATGAGAAACATGAATATAGAATACAGTGTACACACTACTCTACTAAAACATATATTCATGAATTATTAGATGATATATCCATAGAAAAAGTATATTTATGTTCTAAAAATTCAAAACAATGAAATTTTTATATACATATATCCAATAATATCACAATAATTTCCTCTTTTTATTCATTATTTATTTAATCACAAATTTTTATAAAAATATTTTTGACTACATTATTAATCATTTATTTTGATTATTAATAGTAAATTTAATACATTAGATTAATAATTATTAAATTGAATATCTGTTTATGTTGTAATGAAAGGATTTATATTTTATTACAGTTGATACTTACAAAATTACCTTGAGATAATTTCCAAATAAAAAGTTTCATAGCATAAACGATCTTTAAATTGTGAGAAAATAATACATACAAAATATCCATTTACAAAAATAATGATCATTATAAATAAAGGATGATACTTATGAAAATAAGATATAATCCCTATAAAAATTAAAAATACATACAAACTTTTAATTATTTTTTAGGAAGCACTAAATGATCATTAAAATAAACACAATAATACTTCAGAAGAATAAATTTATTCTTACATTGATAAAAACAACCTTATGTAAACTAGGAGTATCTTTATGAAATAAACCTTCAACTTTATAATGATCCCCTCTACCAAAAATATAATACACACAACAACATGGTTACTACATGCCTTTTCTACAAAATCATCATTATTATTTCTTAATAATATGTATGTGTAAAAGGAGACATAATTCATTTAATAAAAAATAATCATTATTTTTTCTCATCGATCTGGAAAAATTGCATGGATATTTCTTCAATTAATGTTTCAATTTATCAAAAACCATCAAAAATCACAACATCACCATTAATCTTTCAAAACTATTCATGATGTAAACCCACTAAATATGACTCTGAAATAACATGAAAGACAATAAAATGAAAAAAAATTAAATATATATTCCAATCTTTATCCCATGTTGATTTTTTTTTCAATTCCAATATTCATTTCAAGGTTCATCCCCAAAGATATCTCCATTATCTCCCCATTCAGGTATATAGCCAACTATTTCATTTTAATTTTCTTTTAAATCTTCCCATGTCAAGATACTTATTATCACATAAAGTGAAAATATTTTTTTGGGTTTTCTCCTACATTCATTCTAACGAACCAGTTTACTCAAATTTGAAATAGATTAATGTTTCATAAATACACTCTCTATAATATGTGAGCCTCATCTCTGAATATTATAAATGATAATATAAAATTTTCCACTGTGTAATTCACTAGTTTAACATTAAACCTTTAGTCATCTATAATCATTCCAGATGGATATTATCTCCCCATTTCTAAAAAAATAAAATAATAATGGGAAACTAAAATAATAATAGAATATAATCATTCAGACTAGTAAATATTAGTGGGGAAGGGGAACCTAATAAAACTACTTAGATTATAGGATTATGTTGAACACCATGGTTAAACCACAACTTCTTAAAAACAATAATGGCATAGGTTTTTATCAAAATATCACATACCCATTGATCAGGCCCAAAAAAATCCATTTTAATAACTCCATGCCCTATATTATATTTAGCAAAATAATATTGAGTTCAAAATTATTATTCTAATATTATTTTAATGGACAATTAGTATGTTTAATGGAACTCTTGTTATCATAAAAGATAGCCACCACTTGTTGTACATCTTAACCAATATCATTCAATTATTGTCTCATCTACTAAAGTATTTTGAATTACTTTTAAGAATTAGGTATTCATTCTCATAATTTTTCAACAATGTACTTTCCAAATATTCACTTAATCAACACAAAAAATACAATATAAAAGAATCTCCACTTGTAAAATTTTAATCAATAACATCACTAGAATAATAAACATCCAAGAATGATAATAAATCATTATCCTTCATTCCAATGAAGAGAAGGCCATGTTTTAGGGTGCCCATTGTAGAGTCAAGGTTTAGATATATCACTGAAAGGGGAGGGATGAATTTATGATGTACTTTTAACAGTTTATTATTTTCAAATCAACCTCTATGAATAGTTTTGATATTGATCTGAAATTATTTTGTGCCTCACTTTTCATATATGAAAATTACTAAAAGAACTGAAAAATCACACATGTACTTTTTTAGGGGTTTATGAAAATATGTGTTACTATGTTCTTTCTATGTTTGGGTTTTCGAGACATAGATCCCCAACTAGTAAGAATAACTTTGAGTAAAAGTATAACCAATATCCAAAAATGTACGATAAAAAAACTCGTGTAATGATTGGTCTATAATTATTATTATGGTCTATCTCCAGATGGGTTCTTTAGAGTGGAATCCATATAATTTTCTTTATACCAACTCCTTCAGTTTGAGATATATCCAAAAAAAGATCCTATTTTTTATAATATCATTCCTCTTGTTTTTCAATGAATACCTCTTGTAAATAGGTCTACATCTTCAACTAACATTGGATGCAGTGATCTATTGGTCATATTCTACTTCACGTATAATCAAGATTATATTCTAATTAATTTTTGGGATTCCTAACAATTTACATAATATAATTAAATTTCATTCATGAATATTCTCAAAATCATGTGTATTCCATGCATGTTCCATGAAAATTATTTCATCAAATATATGTGTGGAACATATTTATGATCTAACATTCTTTACCATCACATTTTATGCACACACTTCTTGTTGCCTCTTTATTTTCACAAATCCAAATAGTTCTTATTCATGCAAATAGAATATAAACTCCTCCAACAATTATCAAGGACAATTTATTCAATGTGAATGTATGTAGGGACACAATGTATCATGTATAACCTTGTGTGAGCTAAACCTTCATGAACACTATACTCCCACACATCATCATACAAACTGGTATTCATGAAAAAGTTTGTGATTATCCACATAATATTTTTCAATTCACCCCAACACTTTCTTCATGGGAGAAAGGTAATAATGGATTCTGGGTGCATCTTACAAACCAATAGATCAAGGTTTATTAGTTCAAACCAAATAGAGGGTGATGAATGAGTGTATCTTGTACCTCAAATGATTTAAAAAAAAATACTCCATAGGGATACTTTGAGAGTGTTATACTGTTGTCAATGGATTGAAAATTACAGCTTCTCCTTCCTTAAGAAAACATCCCCGATGAGAGATTCTTTCTTCTAAAAGAATTTTTTTTATAAAACACTCTTTTTCTCGATGATCACTCGAATTGTATCTCGGATATGAGTTTGGAATGCACCTGAAAAATTAGCGCATTTTAAGGTATTTATAGGAAACATGACTTTGACAAAACTCATGAACACCAACATTCATCAAGCATACTACATTACTTTGATGACATTGTAAGGACACCATAAACGATATTATCCCATTATATACAAACTATATTTATTTACTTATTGATCCTCATTTAATCATGAAAACAAACATTCAAGATGTTTTGATCATATTCAATTCCTTATAATGATCAAAAGATGATCTAATGCTTTGTATCGATCCTTGGACAATGTGAATGAATGTAGATCCTAATGAATAGAAGAGATTCTAGGCCACAGGTAGAAGATATCATGAATCACTTTATCATATTTCCGTAATAGATATTATCAAACAACATGTGTTATGCCCGTGATTCTTATAAAAAGATATAGTAACTACATAATTTGAATACCACATTGAGTCACCTATTATATAGTATCTTCCTTATATTAAATGGTTTGCTGGTAGTAGTCTACAATTAGTTACTGTTCTTCTCCCCTTTTTTGTTGTCATCGCTCTATGCCATCTCTCTAATTCGCCATTGTGCCTCTACTACATGGTGGACTTCCTTGACTACATTTGACTCTATGTCTGCTCCTATGAATTTCATTGGACTCTCCATACTAGCTGACATCCCTTGTTGATCGTAGATCCCTCTTATGGAGTGGTTCAACTAGATCCCATAGTTTTTTGGTCTTTTATATCCATTTTTAGTAATAATACAACATATATCAACAAATAAAACAATTACAGTACAATTGTAAACTCAAATTCCTCCTTAAAATAAAAAAAATATTTTCCATGGGTCATCTTATTATTAATTAAATATTTGTAGTAAACAATCTGCTTCCCTATTTTCAAAATCCTTGTAATTTAGGAATAGTTGTATAGTTTTCACGTTAAATGTTTCTTTATCTGAAGAAAATTATTTTGGTCAAAGCATATTTTCGAGATTATAGATATTTCTCCTGAATAATTCAATGGAATAACCTCATACTTCAATCCCTATAATATTTTAAAATTTACATATAATCATGAAAACACAGTGAAAAAAATTACAAAATAATATGACTTTAACCATATTAGGTTCTTTAATCTCCCCATTGGTATTTCTGGACAATACATATTTCACTTACAATTTTAATAGTTTATTCTCCCCCTTACTAGAAAATTAAACCAAAGATATAAGTGGGGAATGTTTATCTCCTATTTCTACTTAAAACATGGCCATCTCAATTTTTAAAAATTCCATAATCACTTAAAAATGTGAAATAATATCATATAGATTTCTTAGAAAATACCCTTTTGTTAATCAACTCTATGTGTACATAGGATAACCCGATGTATAAAAGGGAGATATATAAAAATATATTTATATGATATCCATAAAATTCATTTTATATGAAATCCTAAATAGAATTTATCATATCTCATTCACGGTGTCGAATACAATCATATTATAAATGAAATGCTAAATATTTCACACACTTCAATGAACACAATAGAATGTTCATGTGAAAAGATAAAATTCTGCATTTGTTTTATTTTGTTATCAATAAGGAAATCCCATATAATTATTAAAATAATTAAACTAAGAATAAGAGGTTAATGTTTTATTGGTATTTGTTGAACATTAATTTTTTAATATATTCAAAATATTTTATATTTATTCTCAATATTTATCCCCCTTAAGGGATTCACAATTTTTCCATTTTATAAAAATATGTAAAATCAATGAAGTAAAATCCCATCATGATTCCCAGAAGTTAGAACATCAAAAAAATTACATCAGTTCCCTAAATTGTTAGTTCAAATCACATAAAATAATAGGAAATATTGAGGGACATATTGGTTTCTCATAAATTCCATTTAGACAGACAGTTTCCCCTTAACATGAGCCTTTCTTTTTATCCAATCAAAATAAGGTATTATTTATTAGAAGTCATATTTTTTTTGAATCTCATTTATTTGACCATAATTATTCTTCCCTTATTATTCTATGTGCTGATTGGATTTTTCATCATTATTTTATGAGACAACTTTATTTCATTTATATTTTTATTGTTTATCATCTTCCATTAAATATTTAGATAGTTTCAACTGATGTGTTTAATCAACAAGGGAATTTTTTTTGAAATGTATAAAACTGTAAGTGATCTTTTATTTTCATTGATCTTTAATTAAATTTTAATCCTGTATTAATTTTAATAGTTATATTTTCATAAAATCTTTACCAAATTTTCCATTTTGGCCACATCATTCTCTATTTTTCTTTAGAAAATAAATATTATTCTGGGTTGAAAAACTTGTTGATTTATCGACAATAAAATATGGATTCAAATATTTTTCATTTATCTCACAGACCTTCTTTTTTTAATTTTTAATTTTATTCCCCTTGAAATATTCCAATTCTAATGGAGTGTCATATTATTCTAGTAGCTGTAGCTTTTATTTTCAAATCTACCACAAGACCACCAGTAACCTTTGAAACTTCATCATCCATAATCATAATTTCTTGGGGAAAAAAATACTTGTTATTTGAATACACTTTGTCTATTATTTTATCTCTGCCTAGGACAAAAAAATTTAAAAATTTACTTTAGTCGTCACTATCATCATCAATGCATATTCTTATTATTTTTTGTATCAGAATGTTCACAACTAGATGAAATATATTTTTACTTACTGATAAAATCAAAAATAACATGTACCTCCATATTTCAAATGTTGTTAACAGTAGATTTGAATGACACATCTTCAAAATTTATTTCTTTATCAAAATAATCATTGATCTTTTTCAAGTTTTTTTATAATTTAAAACACCTAGACATTGGCTCACCTAGTTCATATTCTATTTCACCCATTTTTTCTTACAAAATGTCATCATTTTCACATATAATATAACTTTCTCCATAGATGTTTTGACCTTTTCAATGTGATAATTTTCATTCTTTTTTACTTCATTTATCTTTCTCGAGAAGTTTTATATTTTTCTTGAGAAGTGTTTTTTGAACAAGACATGTTGAATGATCAGATCTCATCATGTACTCATGACAACTCTATTCATAATTCTGATCACATCATAAATAATCATCTTCCCTATAAACTATTACAATGAATTTTTCATAATATTTTTTGGAACATTAATCTTATAATTTATTATAAACTAAAGTGTCTTAATTTACTCTAATACTCATATAATTTTACTTATATTTCATTAAGGACTTTTTCTTCATTCCACTATTAACCTTTGGTGATTTTTATGATCTTTTTTTAATATTTTCTTCTTCGTCGTCATCACTTTCTAAATCATCAGAATAGTTCTTGAAATAATAATTTAAAAAATGCCCAATTTTACCATAATTAATGTTCATTAATGGAATCATGCCTTTAAATTTTCATTTTCCACTTATTATTATTTTTGGAAATAGAGGCCCTCACTCTTTTATAATCTGTATCACTGATCTCATCCTCATCATAATATATCAAATTTTTTGCATTATTTACTTTCATGTTGAGACTTTCGATTACTTTGAATTACATTTCTTAATTATCTTTCTTTTTCTACATGTGATCTTTTCTCATGCAATAATTTAGAAGTGTATTATGTAATTCATCAAGAGAGAAGTCTCAAAATTCAACCATGGTAGAAATCATTGGATCAAATATATCTAAAAAATTATGATATTTAATTTAAAATAGATGAATATTATAATGTATACCCAAAACCCATGATATGGCTTACATCCTCATAAAATGTGGTAAAGTAGTCATCAAAAATATTATCATCATCCATTCAAATATCATCAAACAAAGCTCTCTATATTTTCTAGATTGGCGTCTTTGATTTTCAAAATATCTTCTTACCCATTGTAATGTTTATCCCACATCTCCTTTTCTATTATTAATCCCATTAATTTAGTAAACACATTATTATACATGGATAAAAAATTAGAAATTTTGGATTTCCCAGCAACTTCAATATTTTTATACTAGGATGTGCTAGGGGAACATCTACTCATAGTAGGATCAAACCAACTATTAATTCAACACTAAAATTATGTCCTTATTAAATAAGACTTGGAAGGATTCAATTCATTTATCCAAAATAGTTATTTCAATAAATGAAAGGAAATCCTTTATTATTAACTGAATTCATACTCTCCAACATTATATATTATGTAATTATCATATCCTTATAGAGGTAACTTCATGCTCTGATATAACTTGATGATTCCAAGTTTGGAAGTGTCAATCTAAGAGGGAGGGGTGAATCAACCGTGTAGTTTTTATAATTTATTCTTTTCAATTCTTACTCTATGACCAGTAATGATTTCGATCACACATTCTATTGAGCCTCACATTCCTCATATATATATATATATGTGTGTGTGTGAAATCCCAGAAAAGGTACACAAATATTTCGACAAGGTTTACCCCTAATGTTAGTGACTATGTCCTTGATCAGTTTAGGGTACTCCATGGAAAATCATTTCCACTAGTAATATGAAATGTGATTACATGTACAAAAATATCCAGAAATGAAAAATAGGAAATCTCTTATAATTCATGATCACTAAGGATTAATGTGGGTTGTCTCCTGACTTGATCATTTTACATGCATCCAAATAATTTTATTTATAATGAATCACTTATATTGATCAATCTATTGAAAATTTCTAGCTAATTATACTATAATCCCACAATTTCTTCAATGATTACCCATAGTGAATAAGTTTTCCACATCCACTGACTTTTGATGCAGTGATCTGTTACCCTTTTTCTACGTCAATTACACTCAATATAATATTATGATTAACTATCAGGATTGATAAAAAATTATAGAACTCCTTTAATTCTCATGCATTCATATTATCACAATAATGTGTATTCAATTCATTTACCATGAATATTATACAAACAATGATGTGTGTATCACACTATTAAATTGTTACATTATTCACACTCATTTTGTATGCACACACTCACTACACCCTCCTTATATTAAAAAATTGGAATGGTTCTTGGTCATGAAAATAGAATCCTTGATCCTTCTATAATCTTTAAGAAACATTATTCATTAAGAAATCAAGTAAGGACTGAATGTATCTTTTATAGTATTGTGTGTGATATAGTATGTGCACGCATGAGTTCACATGCACAATTATCCGTGAATGGGTGTGTGAATGCCCAATTCTTATCCATTAATGAACCCACTAGAAATTTATTCATGCATGAATGGATTGAATAGATTTGGGGTCATTCAAAAAAACCAAACGAACATGGATTCTTGGTTCATGAAAATAAAATAGTTATGCATGAAAGTATTGAGCACCTCAATTTTTATGGGAAGCAAATTCACTATAAGGGTACATTGACTGTATTAGAAACTAGTCAATGTCTAATGGATTCCATATTCTCCTTCACAAAGAACTGTAATGAGTAGAACTTCCTTCTTTATAAACCAGTGTGTTTAAAAAATTGGGTTTCCTCATTAGTCAATGTAATTCTCTCTCTTATATGATTTCTATACAAACTTATGAAATGGGTGAAATTCATGGATTTTACCAACAAAATCAGGCCAGGTCAACTCATGTTCACTGACATTATTCACACATATTTCCCTAATATTGAAACAATGGAAGAAACCCATCAATGATAACATAACATTTTATAAAAAATTTATTTCTTTAGATTTTTCATCGTTTAAGAATGAAAACAAAAATTCTATAATTTTCTATTATATTTGAGTCCTTGGAATGATCACACAATGATAGGAGGCTTTGAATTGATCCTCAGATGATGTGGATGCATGGAGACCTCGATGAACATATGAGAATCTTTTCTCAAGGAAGAAGATAACTCACGATGCACGATTAGATGACCTTAAATAATTTGATAGAATGAAAAGTGTTCTGTCTATGTATATAATACAGAGCTACCATAAATGCAGAATTCAAATCGCAGATAGAATCACGTCTTATTAAAGAACTACCTTATATTAGAAGGCATGTGTATAATATTCAAGATTTTGTTACTCGTGCACTCCCCCTACTCGATAACACTACTCCATGCTAGCGCTCTAATCCATCGTCATGCCTCCCCCACACGGTGGAATGCCTATATTGCATATGCCTCTGTAGGAACTCTTATGCACACCCTTGGCATCTCACTACTAGCTAGTTTCCCTGGTTGATCCAAGTTCGCTCCTAACTAGTGGTCCACCTAGATCCCATGGATTCTAGATGACCAAGATCATTCTAGTAATATAGAATAATATATCCATAATCCAAACCTTTACACTCATTTCTAAACTCAAATTCTTCATAAGAAACGATGAATATTTTTATGGATCATATTATTCTTCGTCATATTCTACGAATCATAGTTGTAAAAAATGTGCATCCATATTTGCACAAGTCTTGGAACTTTATAATAGTTCACTAATGTCTACAACAAATGTTACTAAATCTAAATAAACTCTTATAATAATATCAATTTTTCCAACTTGTAGATAATTCTCAAGAACAATTAATGGAACAACCTCATAATTCAATCATTATAACACTGTAACATTGATATATAAACATGAAAAATCAATGAAAACAATTAAAAAAATTATAACTTTAATAAAATTGGTCTCATCGCCTATGATGTATCCCATAATCATTTTTACTACTTCCATGTGTTTTTATTTGGTATTACTTTGAAACTATGCTTCTAAACATGTTGGATATGCAATGTAAAGATGAGCGGATGTCAAGTATTAGATACTAAAAATAATATTTTTAAAAAGAGTTAGTTCCACTATATCTACTTTTTCAGAATTCTCATTCTTGGTTCCATTTATAATTGGATTTTACACGGGCTTTAAATCATGCATATCTAATTTATACAACGTTTATTTGTATATATTTTCTTTTATATAAATATGTATCTCAATTTTTAAAGTAAATGTATCTGTAGAAATTATGTTTTCTCAACAATTATTGAAAGTTATAATTATTAATTGATCAATTTATAATATTCTCCTAAATATTTTTTCATTATACCGCTAAATATAACGACATCCACATTCATTAATACCATGGACTATTCGTCCTCAACAAAATTAAATATAAATTATGATCAATGCCGCCTATTTTTAAATATGATTTCTTTAGATATGATATTTGTTAATAACACCATGCATGATGATGTTTATTTAATCAATATTCATCCTCTATTAATCTAAACACTTAATTATCATCATTTCCAATCAAGATACCCATTGGCTGCACAATATAAACTTCCTACTTAAGAACCCAATGTAAGAACATTGTTTTCACATCCATTTGGAATATTTTACTTTTATATAAAACCATCATGGACTACCCAATTGATTCAACCTGAACCACTAGTTTAACGATATCCCTCACATCGAATCCTTCCACAAGAGAATAACCATAACATACCATCCTCTCTTTATTTTTAACTACAAAAATATATTGATTAATTTTTTGTGGAAAAAATTTATCTCCAATAATTATATGATGTTTGGGTATCTCCGCTAGTTCCCATGTCTGATTATTATCAATTTTATCCAACGCCATATTCATTTCATTTCCCTTGGACTCATCTTTTATGGATTCTTTGAATAATATAGTCTTCACTCTTGACAACTGAGAAGTGTGAACTGCTAACATGATTTTTTATATATGAGTAAGGGTTGATTAATATCAAATGATATTTAAGGATCAACCTCCATACTTTTATAACTAATATAAGATATAAAATATATTTTTAAAATTATATATTATTACATTGATTAATTATTCAAGGATTTATATTTTTATAATCCGTGTATAGCTTCATTGATTTTTTTTTCTACATCGTCATATTCATAAAACAACTCATCTATACATGTGATTATAGTATTATTCACTTATTAGTATCTAATAAACAGAACATTATTCTTTTTATTATATTTTCCAACCTTTTATTGAGTCATTTATTGGCTTCTCTCTTAATTGAATAACCCAAAAACACCCCTTTATTATCCACATCAAATTATTTAAAATATTTGCAATCTTTATTTTATATGAATCAATTATGTGTGAATACCTGAATGTACTTCAATGATGGGTTCCTCCCACAACACATCTCTTAGTGAGTTTTCACATCACATTGAAATTAATTTTTTTTGTTTATAAAGAAAACAGAATAACCTCTTTCTAGTGAAACCATGATAACCCACTATCAATGAGAAGTCTCTTATACATATTATTTTCCATTCAATTTTGATACAAAATTACTAATTTATTTTAGTGTTTTTATATAAGATATTTCATTCTTGTGCCATGTTTTTCATGATAATTATCAAATTCATTCGTAATATATTCATTTTGCATTTTCATATTGAAGAGTCTTGATAGCATGAACACTACAGGAAAAAGGCTATTTGCGATGGGTTCCCATCACAAATGCCCTTTTGTGGAAAAGGGTGTCACAAATATTAGATTTTATGATGGTTTGTAGTTAACAATATTTAATTGGGATGGGTAGTGGTACCATCAGAAATAGATTTGACGAGTTTTTTAAAAAAGCTATTGCGACGGGCTCTTCACCTGTTGCAAATTGTTTTCTCAGTTTTTTTAAACCTTTTTTCGATGGACCATCACAATTAGTATCTGTGATATGCCCATCACAAATAGTGTGGAAAAATAAAAAATATAAAAAATATAAAATTAATAATATAATATTAATACAAATGAAATGATAATATTAATATTAGTAAAATAAAATTATTTATAAAATAATAATAATTATCATATAATATTAATATAAATGAAATATTATTATTAATATTTTAAAAAATATTTAGAAAATAATTAAATAATATAATAATAATATTATATATATTAATGAAATAATAATATAAATATTAGTAATATAATAAAAGCCTTAGTATTTGAAAAAATATAAAAATATATTAATTAATAAAATAACAAATATAATATAAAATTATATAAAGAATGGAAACATTAATAGTTGCAAAAATATAAAAATGAACAATATAAAACCTTAAATAATAAATGTTACAAAAAAAAACAAATTCAAATGCTTTATTACAAAATAATAATATATCATTGAGGGGGTGGGTTGTTTGGGGGAGTAGGAGGAGATGGTGGAGGGAACTTTATCCCTAATATATGAGTGAATCATCGCATGTACTCCATCTTCTCCTCCTCCTCCTACTGATGTCGCTATCATTGTATCTCATCCTTCATATCCTCCTACTCCTTTTGTCGTAGGAACTCTTCTTGGCACTGCTACTACCACTAACACATCTCCTCATTCTCCCTATGCATAGTCTATATAAGCTCACCCTAAGATCGTAGATTCTCCGGATACTCTGCATGAGATGATGATAACTCTATGTGATCTCCTCTCGAGTTGGACACTGACATCGCAGAGGTTTCATAAAACCCCCTAGGGGTCAATCGAGACCCAATACCAATAACATGACATTTCATAAGCCAATCTAGGTCGCCTGCATCCTGACTACCTGATCAAATTGGAGGCACTGGTCTGGCCATCAATATCGGCATGACTCTCACTATGTGTCTGAGACATCATGGCCTCATTTGACTCCATCAATTTCAATTTAAAATTAAAATATTTAAAATATTATTTTTAGTTAATTTTATAATTGAAAAAGAAATATTAATAACTATAATTAGACGATGGAGAGATCCTCAAATCTCTCTAGTGGCTAGATCAATGTACATCCTCCTATAAATGTCGTACTCTATAATATCGGGATCTATGACAACCTATATGAATAAGAAATAAATCTTTTAAATTTCAATTTATATACAATATTTTTTAAGAAATGTATTTACCATACACTCTCTATGCGTACTGAATGTATGAATATCGGCTCGATGTGTCACCACATGTCTCCCCTGATTTTTCGGACCTACTGCTGATCTAGTTTGAAACACCCAACTCAACCATTGTGTACATAATCCATCCCAAAACTGAGATGAAATATAATCAGGTTTGTGGACATGTCATTTCTCATAAAACTCTATCATTACAAATTTCTCCATTTTATTTTTCATCAAATTGTGAAAAAGAAAAGAGAAACACAAACATATAGCTCCATGTCATGCCATCCAGATAGCCACACACATACACTCATCAATGGGATACCATAAACCCTAAAAATAATATATAATTTCAAGTTATTAATTAAATTAATTTCGAAATAAATGTTATTTCTTTATTTACTATCCAACACTCGAATATGCACTACTGAACATTAACAGGAATCTTATCCCCTGAAACCCATGCTTCAGAAAAATAATTGCACAATATAGCACTCCCCTATCAAACATCTATATGCGTAAAGCTGTGAAAAAAAGAACAGTTAATCAAAAAATTAAAATATAATAAATTAACAAAAACTATAAAAATTAAATATGTAAACATACCATTTCATGGATGGATAGAACCAAAAACATGGACATCACTCTAGTAAAGGGTCTAGAATCATCAATTTGGTAGGACTACGCCCCCTCCTAGTGCCCCCTTCAGTGCCAGCAGTCTGAGGGTCAGATGATCCAACATGATGCTCATCCAAAGGTGTATCATCCTCCTATAACAGATGATACAAATCCTCTTCCATCTTAAACATGAAATGATTGTTGTTAGAAAAAATTTAAAACAACTCCTATATTTAAATATGTATTATATATGATTATAACCAACATTTAACTATGTTAATTTCAATCTCCAACTTCATCTTCATAGTTGTATATGTCATTGTATTCATATTCCTCCTCAGTGTCATAAATTTCTTTATTTTCTTTAGTTTACTCATTTTTTGTCATATTAATTTCAGATGTAACTTCATTAACATCAATGTCACCATCGACCCTTAACGATGGGGTGACATCTATGATATTCATTCCTCTTTCTAAAAATGATTGATTCAAAGAAGTCTGTTGAAAATTATTAATTCATTTCACTTCATTTAAAGAAAATTCACATTTAGTAAAATGATTCTCTAGAGATTTAATATTTATCGTGCTCCACCAATCACCCAACTCTTTTAATGTAGTATATAAATTTTCATAATAAATTTGATTTGCCTAATTAGCTAATAAAAAAGGTTCATTTTCTATATGACGTCATTTATATTTAATATCTATGATTCCATATATTAAATGAACAAGCAAGCCTCTCCAAGTATCCAACCACTAACATTAAAAAAAATTTATGAAATGTTTCCCCATATAACACAGTTAAATAATTTCTTCTAGCATGCCGTAAAATTCAAATTTAGTTTCTCTATGATATGAACCTCTTAAGAAAACACTAGTATTCTTTGTTAATTTATTACCAATATGCATGTTTATGAAATAGATAACCATTAATCACATATGCACTATAGGATTTAACAATTTTGGATAGAGGGTTAGTCATTATATACAATTGATTATCAATTTAATCAGCATGTTGAGATACATGAAATTTTTTAAATCAATTATCACTATATCAAATATTAGATTTATTTTTAATGTGAAATCAATGATACTTTATGTAACCAGTTTTGGAAACCAGTAGGATTTTTTTCATTATTTTATTTGAGAGAAACTACTATAATTTGTGGAAACTATTTCTTTATATGATTATCATATAACATATAAATAAAATATGTTTAATGTAATATTTCACAAATTATAGAAAAAGTGGTAGGATCACTCACAGTACAAATGATTTCATTTCTTCACAGTTGACCAGAATATATGTATGATATCTATGATGTTGATCATCTTAAATCCATCATTTATGAACTCCAAAAAGACCACGTTTGGGTTGATTTAAAACAGATAATTGATTTCTCACGTCATTGTTAACATTTCCATCATTAAGGCTCATACAATTTTATTTTTAGGTTTATTCAAATTGAATGAATTGAGTGCATAAAAATGAAATTTACTCTTTTAAATAAGATTCTACAATCAAGACGTCAAAATAAATTTTTAAGTAATTTTTTTAAATTTCAACATGCATCTCTCGAATAGGTATATCCATTAGAGCTGTACTAGACCTTAAAAATTTATTTCATGCAGAAAATGTAATATCAAATGTTCCATTGAGTCAAAAAACCCGGTGGTAATATTTTTTCTATCTTACATAAAATTAAAATGGAATATTATTACTATTTTCATACTACATAATAGTTTGTTTTTAATGAAAAAATGCCTTGTAAAAATATGAAATGGATGTCATAACATCCCAAATAATAGAATTTAAAAAACCTCTCAATCTAATTGGAAGACGTCTTTCCATTAAAACAAGACAATCATGAATTTTCAGGCTGGTAATATGACCATTTATAAAACATCAACCCAAATTGGATGTATAACCATCTTGATGTCTCAATTCTTCAATCCAATAACAAATTAATAACCAAATCACTTTTGATAGTGTATAAGCTACTTTTTGCTTCATTAACATCTATGATCTAACATTTCGAAACAATTCAAGTTCTGGTCGCATGGAAATTTGGGGAAGATCTAATCATTCCTTTAAATTATCTTTGTTCATAGAAGGTGTAACCAAAACTATATGAAATAAATTTTCAAAATAGTTATCTCAATATGAATCAAATCCAATAGGTGATTGACTAAAAATTCAGACCAATATAGAAAATTTAAAAAAAAATATCTATTTAATCCAACTGAAATCTTTTCCAAACACATAAATTTGTTGTTTGTTTATTGTTGGTCCAATTTTGATTAGAGGTAATGAAGATTCAATTAATTTTATCTATATACATGAGAACAATTTTGGAGGCCCATATTTTTTAACTAACTATTTTCTAAAATGATACTTGTTTCTTCGAAATTACAATTGGTTGGAAGGAATCTGTGATGATAGTTAAAAAACAAGGTTTTTTCTATTGATGAGAATTAATGCTTTTTTGTATCTCATATAGTACAAAAATTATTTTGGACCATCTGTAATTTATCCAGATAACATTCCATATGCTAAGAAGTCACTAATTGTTCACATCAATGTTTCTTTCAGTATGAAGTTTTGTTTCACAGCAAAATCATATGTACTAACATCGTTACTCCATAGTGAATTTAAGTCATCAACTAATGGTTTCAAATAAACATCAATATTTTTTTTCTAAATGACCTATAATTAATAAGGTCAAAAAGTCATACAGAGTATTCATCAACATCCATGTAGGTAAATTTTACGGAGGTATAAATTTATGAAAACATGAATGTTGACTACAATAAGAACCAAATGGATAGTTACCATCAGTAGAAAGACCCAATAACACATTTGTTGTTTCTATAGAAAAAGACGGATTCCCTTGGTCAATATGTTTCCATAAATCAAAATTAGAGGGATGATTTAGGGTTTTATGGGTTGAAATATTGGTTTTTCTCCATTACATCAATGCTGTTGTGTTCTGAGGCATAATTAGAGGTATTATTTTTTAGTAATTATTGTTAATTACCAGTGACAAAATTTTGAATGGATTAGCGTGCGATCTTTCTCTCGATGACCCATCCCATGGAAACTTCCTTCGAGTAAAATCATTATAAAAATTATGTTCTAATGTATGAATATCTTGTTTCATATGTCATAGAAAACTATTCAAAGTTGAATGAATTAGAATTTCCAAGTTGGTGATTTGTCGGGAAAAAGAGCATCATTAGTCCAACATCTCACCTCCTTGTAAAATTCTTCGACATAAACCACTACAAAAAACTGCTCTAATTTACGTGAGAGAAGATTTTTCATACTGATTTCTGGGGGAGAATGTTATAAAGAGGTGAGGCATCGATCAAAAGGAATTCCACTAATCCACTAGGAATTTTTCCAGTTTATCACAATGTACTCAAATTTATTCCAATTTAATCTTAATTCATCATAATTAGTCCTAATTAATCATAATTATTCATAATTATTCCTAATTATTCCTAATTATTCTTAATTATTCCTAATTTTTCATAATTTTTCATAATTTTTCCTAATTTTTCAAAATTAATTCTAATTATTCATAATAAATTCTAATTATGTTTAATTATATACAATTATTATTAATTATTAATAATTAGTACTAATTACTACTAATTAACCCAAATTATTCTTGATTTATCCTAATTATTCATAATTCGTACTAATTTCTCCTAATTATTAATAATTATTAATAACTAATCCTATTTATTACTAATTTATACTTACAATTACTAATTAATCATAACTATTACAAATTAATCCTAATTATTACTAGTTAATCCTAATTATTACTAATTAATCCTAATTCTTTCTATTTAAACCTAATTATTACAATTTAGTACTAATTATTACAATTTATTACTAATTATTACAATTTATTACTAACTATTACAATTTATTACTGATTATTACTTTTTATTACTAATTATTACAATTTATTACTAATTATTACAATTTATTTCTAATTATTACTATTCATTACTAATTATTACTAATTATTAAAAATTAGTACTAATTATTACAAAATATTACTAATTAATACTAATTAATACTAATTATTTGTAATTAACCCTAATTATTCCTAATTTATCGTATTTCGTCCTAATTAATCCTAATTATTAAATTTTATTACTAATTATTACCAATTATTACTAATTATTAGAAATTATTAGTAATTGTTAATAATTATTACTAATTGTTTATATTTATAAATAATTTTGGATAATTATAACAATTACTTGATAATTATTACTAATTCATGGGATATAAGTCATTAACCAATGTATTGGAAGGAGATATAGCTCGCACATGTCAAACAATGAAAACCATAAACATTTGTGCCACAATAACATAAATCATTCACTATAACAAAAAATGAATATATAAAGAATAAGTATTAAATCCTTCAATATTTACCACAATAAAAATAGATACATCATATCATGTTTTCATATATAAAAAATAGTTTTGAATGATCATTTGAAATAATTCATGAGGAAAATATCCATTCCAATTTTATTTTTTTTAATTCATAAAACATTTAGAAAAAGCCTTTTCAGAAACAATATCCGTGAAAATATATAAAGTAATATTGGAAAAACATTTTTAATATATTTTAAATCAGTTTCATTTAAAATGATGAAATATAACCTTTAAAACACATTTAAAACATTAGAATACATTATTTTGATGGAACACAAATTTTAGAATGATGAGAGAATAATAATACATGAAATTTATAATATAATTAAAATAAGGTAATTCATGATAAATCATGTCAAAGGTATGAATATACTCCTCAAAATAGAATATAGGTGGATTTTTACTAACCCATAAATATGGAAACCACATTATCAATATTAAAAGGTAGCAATTTTTTACAAATAGAGTGTAAATTAGCCTATAAATGTAAAAATATTAATTTTTTATACCATATCACACCGAATATTTTTATATTGAATAATTTTATTATTTATAAATAATTAAATAAATTATAATTTTCCTAAAATGTCAATAGTATTAATTTTGACACTATTCATTACACTGACTTTAGAAAAATCAATAACGACAGATAACTTTGAAAAAGATATTTTAATACAACCCTAATATGTCATATTCATCTAAAAAATCCGTGCATCGTCATAATTAATTTAATTAAATTATATTTAATATTTATAATATAAATTAATTTATTAGTTCATTAATTTTATAAATACTACATGATTATTTTATAATTATTTATGATATTTATTTCTTCACAAATATTTAAAAATAAATTTCTATTATATAGTTAAAACTTTTATTTATCATAAAAATATATATATTTGAGAATATATTATATTTTTCCTCATAATAAAAACATTATACATATTAGAAGTTAGAGTGTGACAGTTTTTTCTCTCTCTTTGATTTTAATAAAATCTAAGTCATTATCATGGGCATGTTTCCATTAAATAATTACATTTAAAACCTTAGGTGCCAATGATTCAATTAAATTCATCAGATAATATTTCGGCAAGTGTTTGGGTATTTTTATATTGTTTATAATATATTTTTAGCCTTAATTATTCGATTTACCCATAACTGTGGTAATAAATATTACTAAAGTTACTATTTATATTGTCAAAAAGCAATATGGAAATATTTAATAAATTTTTAAATTATGATACCAAATATGGATTCCATTTTTCAATAGTAAAATTGTTTAAGAGGAATAAATTAATTTAAAATAAATCCCAAAGATTAGATGGGACAATAGGTCTTTCAATGTGAAAATTTCCAAAAGATTGAAATGATCTACACCAAATTTAAATGATAAATTACTTCTAAGGAAAGATAATGGATTAATTGACATAAAATTTCACTAACTATACTTTAAAACTAACTCAAAACATAATTTATCTATTTAAATATGTTAGATGAATAACAATGTTTCAAATAAAATTCAGTATTTTACATTATTAATTAAAACACAAAACTTCATAGAAAAATACCAAAAGATCATCCAAAGTAAATTTTAAAATTACATTTTCAAAAATTAATTTTATTTTTTCGTACCAACATTATAAATGTGTCAAAAAGTATATTTAAATTTGGTTTTACATTAAGAGGTTGTAAAAAAACATTTTAAAAATATATAAATCAGTAAGTGTAGAAACTATTTCATTCTTAACTATTTTTTAGAAAACACAATAATATAATTCAATTTGTTAAATTTATAAAAAATATATATACATATATATTTTATTAGAGAAAATTAGAAATAGTGTTTTAAATAATTTATTTAGGTAAAATGTGTTTAATTTTGTAAATATGGTTTTCTAGTGACATATTTTCCATATTTTCCAAAGGGTATTATTTTTATTTATAATTTTTTTGTGACCAAATAATTATTCTTATATACATATGTTAATCATATTTTTATATTTTAATTAATCTTATTCAAAAAAATCCATTCTAATAGAAAGGGTAAAAGTGTAATAATATTTTAATAATAATATTAATACCACATTGTAGTTTTCTAAAAGATTGTCTTCCGTGTAACACAAGTTATAAAAAGAATTGAGATGTGTGTGTAACACAATCCAAATAGAGTGTTCCATAAACCAAAAGATAAATTATGTATTGTGTGTAGTGAATCCCTGACTGGGTGTTGCGTAAAATACAATAATAACATGGCTCATTCTTGTAACACATTCTATATTTAGTGCATTAGGAGTTTAAAAATAGCGAAAAGATTAAATTAATTCAAAAATATATATTACAAAAAATCTCAGGGTGTTACCGAGAAAGTGGAATGGTAGTGATTTTCTAACACACACTTTGTCACTACATTGTTTTTGTATAATTTATTGATCTTCTAGTGGACTTTCCTAGAGTTTTGAGTGTCATTTGAGGGTTTTTGGGAAATTTTTCCGGTCACATTGTTTGAGAATAGTTTTATAAAACCATGCATCATAAATATGCAAGTTTAAAAATGTTTACTATATAATTCCCAAAGTTTGAGAATAATTTACAAAATAGTGCATGCATTTAAAACCTAACTAAATATTATTTTAAAAACCCAATTTAAGTGACTCTAAATCCCTTATGACCCCATCTTAGTTTGGTATCCACTATAGGGTGACCCTATTGTTATCCTTCATCATCTTCCACTTTTGAGTTATTTACTACCAGAGGATAGTGATTCTTCATGATTTCTTCAAAAAAAATTCCACTATCTTCTTCTTCTCTTCTCCATCTTAGGGTTTATTGGTTTTTCATAGCTTGGATCCATATTTTCCAAAACCTGTGGTTAGGGTTGGCTTATTTGAGTTGATTTCAAGGATATTAGTGTATGTGGATTGTTCCTTAGGCCATGTTCTTCCTTCTCTAAGAGTATCATTTTATTCTTACATGATGTAGATATGTGTTTCAATTATTTCCATTTCCATAACATTTCATCAATGCATGAGATTTTCTTAAAATATTTCTATAGGTGTGATTTATTCTTGTGTTGTGCTTGATTATTGTTTTGAGGATTCATATGGTGGAAATTTGAAGAAATTTATTTTGAATGTGTGTTTACTTATTTATACAAAAATCATTATATATAGAAAGTGCTTCATGAAATTCCAATATTCATTTTTAGAATATAATTGGTTTTTGTGGATTCTTGTATGATTTTATTATATTTTGATAGTTTTTATATTTTTCAATAGCATTTAGTGCATAGATTGGATGCCTTTTTTGTGGCTTGATGGTTATGTCTATAATGGTTGGAAATATAATTTTGATTATTAAATTAGAACTTCCATGTTATTGTGAACATTATAGTGCTCCATTTGATTTAGATTCATCGATATATTCATGGGGTTCACATATGGATGAACACATAAATGATTAGCGTCATTTCCTTCTCTTCATTATCCATCCCCATTTCCAAATTATTCTTCTGAAAATACATTAGTTCATAATTAGTTTCCTTAGTTACCAATTTCTATCAAGTTTTGTCCTTGAATGTGTTTTCCAATTCATAGCATGTTTTCTGCACTGGAATGTGAATTGGTTCCTAGCACCATTGAGTGTGTTGTATAGTTTCATATTTGATTCAGATATTGTTTTGGAAACTGATAGGGTTTGGAAATACTAATGGAGAGGCTATCATCTCATAATGTTTTCGAAAATGTTTTGAAAGCTCGTATGGTGTGAAGGTTCGGATGGAAATTATGTGTAGATCATTATGAGATGGTACCATCATTGGTGGACCCTCTCAAGAGAGGGTCATGACATAGGTAGTGTCCGTGTTTGGGCCACAAAAGAAAAATGGATGTGGGTTTTCAATAAAGTCAGACCTGTTATAACCTCCCTATACATGGTGTAGTATTATCATGATATTCCTAGACATCATCTAGAGGGTTGAGTTGTAGTTTCTTGTCAAACAAGACGAGATGAGTTTCTAACCCATGGATTTTCTTAGAGGACAGAAGGTACATGATGCTAGATTGGATAGTTTAGAGTGGAATATTAGTTATTGAATAATGATCTACAATATATATTAGTAGGAGAGTCCGAATAGAGTATGTATAGGGATAACATATATATATTTTTATGAAATTCACATGATTAAATATCTGTATATTTAATTTTACTACTGTTGCATGTTTTTTACTATCCATTATATAATTATCCCACATATTTTTTCCTTTTCTATCGTCATATCCCTTTTTGATCATCTGATATGGGGTTTTATATGGGTTTTTGTTTTGAACGGGGGTTTTCAATATAAATCCTTATTTAAAAGAATGTTTTTTATGTTTTTTTTAAAAATCATGTAAATCCTTTATTGGTTTTTATGATGATAAATACCTATTTTTTGAATTTATTTAACAAATTTTTATAGTCTATTTGGGAAAATAAAATGTATGGATTCTGTGGTGCTTACTTACTGAGTTGTTTATGCACACATCTATCTTATGCCACACAACGTCAGTAGACCATAGATTTTTTTTATGTTCAAGTCTCCAGTTCAGGTTTTCCAATAGAGAGGGTGATTTTAGGGATGGTGGTGTCCAATGGGTAAATTGGATATCATGTTTATTCTTCATTTCATGGTTGTATTATATTTTATTTTCCTAAGTTGTACAGATCTTGTTATATCAGGATCTTGTTTATATATTTATTGAAGTCCATTCTTCATAGATTTCATTAATTTTTTTTGATCTATTCAAGTTATTTGATCACATTTTCATAATGGTATAAAACTTTCCCAATGTGATTTAATTTAACCATGGTACTTAGGGAAAACCCAAGTGGTTAGAGAAAACTAATCAGGGATTATCTTGGGCTGGGCCAGGTGTCAGTTCAGTAAGATTTTTGGACCAGTTCAAAAAAACAAATCGAATCAGAGCATGCCTTTATTATTTGTGGAATTATGTAGAATATATTTTATGACTATCAAGTTTCTATAGGTAGGTATGGTAAGGACATCATTAACCCTTTCACATCCTAAGCCTCATGTTTCTAGGTGATGTACAAGATTCAAATATTTTTATATGGTTTGTGTCGAGTGGGAATGATAGCTGATGTGATCTGTTGTTACACTACCTTTATACATGATGTAGTGACATGGGTGGTGCTAGGTTCATGATTCATGGTATTCCTAGTGATTGATGGTTACTTATGTCATTATCCACCGAACCATGTGACTGAGTATTTCATCTTTACTAGTTCCATAATTTGGGTGTTTGGTGTGAGTTTTGTGTTCATTTTTATTTGTACAACGTGCATGGGTTTTGAAAAGAAAACTGGTTTCTAGAATTGGATTTCGAAAGGAAAATTGTTTTTGGGAATGGTTTTGACTCTGAATAATGACACAGTGTGATTTTTGGTTTTAAAAATGGGATCCTGTATTTGGAAAGTGGGATGGGGAAATTGGTTTTTAAAGTGAGATGGAAATTTTGGGTTGAAATTGGATTCTAGTTTTTGATTTTTGTGGTTCTGTTTTCTAATATACCTTTTTCAATTGGTCTATTCTTCTTGGTATTTTTTTATTGTATGGTTGATTTTATTTTATGTATTATTTTGTATATATTATGCATCCCCGATAGTTCCCTGATGGTTTTAGAGAGTATAATCTCATTGTTAGACATGTCTAGACTCCAAGTAGAGTCAAGAGAAATGTTATTCTCAATTTTTTAAATTTTTTGCAGATCAAGGTTTGTTAGAGGATACAAAGTGTATTAAAGAAGTCAAAGGTGTCTTCAAATCATTGGGAACACCTGAATCCATGATAGTGCGTTACATTTTGTGATTTTTTAGGACTGAGTTTGGATCAGTGGTAGGTGATCCTCTAATCATTAATAAATTTTTTGATGGAATGGGAGGTGTTTAAGACCACTGGAATCCAATGGTATGTAAATTAGGATGAAAAGTAAAGGGAAGTGGAAGAAGAATTGAGTGTTTAAAAAGTTCAAAAGATAGTGAAGAACTTTGTGGATCACATCAAGGAGTTGGTTTCTATTTTCACTAAAGTGGATTTAGAGGATCTGGAGAAATCCCAACTACGTTGGGGTATTCATCCATATATAAGGATTGATTCCTCTCATCTAGTGAAGTTATGTTTAGGATGTTGGAGGGTGAGGAATTCTTAGATAATTTGGATCTTGGAGCATTGGTAGTTGGTAACTAGGTGTCTCTTATTTCCCATGAAGGTTTCCCATATAGATAGAGTTATATTATTGGGAAATATTTTATTAGGTTGTCTCCTACATTATTATTAGCATTATGTTCATTGGTTGTTCATTCATGTTATCATAATATGGTAATTTCACGAATTTTAAGATACCTTTTCATAATCCTTTGAATCCATGTCGACAATGTATCCATTTGGGTAACTTAGAGGTGTTTTAATCTATATTATATAGAATAAAGGAATTTTTAGTTAGAGGATGTCACATCATGATAGTGGGATAGTAGATACTTCATGATATATTGTCTCTAGTTGTATTCATTATAGTGAATATCTTCACCCTATCATGAATTTTTGGGTTTAGGGGTATTGGCCTACTTTTTGTCTCCGACGTTTCAGTATATCCAGTTTATGTTTTTTGTTGTATTTTTTACTTCCTTTTGTATGTTATTATTTATTTTTAAATGCTCAGTAGTTATGTTTTAATGTAATAATAATGGTTGTGGATTTATTGATTCTATTTGGATAACCCTTGTCGATTTATTTCAATTATGTTTATAGTAGTTTATCATATTTTGGAAGAACGTATCTTGAGGAAATGATGAATCATTTTTTTGCCTCTTGGTTTGGGTTTCGTTCATAGGAACCCCTTGTGGAGGTTCTTGGTTCTTTTTTGGGAGTCCCATGATGGTTTTGTGTCTTGGAAAGTTCTTGTGGTTTGGATAACCCCTCTCTTTTTCATTAGTTATCATTATTGTAGTTTTCCATAGTGATTGTTAGGTGTGACATTTAGTGTGAATGGTCACATTGAGGTTCGTAGATTATTTTGGTTCTCATTCATCTTGGTGAATTTCTCGGGTAATAATGGTTTTGTGGTTGAGAGAATTACAACACCCTGACCGGGGTATTAATTTATTTTTATTTTTTTCATATTGTTGTGTCTTTTGGTTACGTTTTGGGTTGAGTGTTTGAGAAAAGTTTCTGGGTTTTTTGGTTTGATTATTTTCTTACCTATGCATGGTTAGGGTGAATTCTATTTGGAGAAAGTGTTATGGTGGGTTTTTTGTGACACCCATAGTGACGCAACATTTTCTTCCATCATTCAAGGATCTTTGGGTGGAATCTCCAAGTTTCGGGGTGTCATTTGTAATATCATGGTAAATTTATAAAGTAAAATAGGTTGATCATTATATTCTAAATCCATGAAACATAAATCAAAATTTTAATAAAATATTTCCAGTAGTATTTAGATAGTTTTGGCATGATTGAAAAATCATACAGTAAAACTGTGCAACCCATTAAAACTAAAAAGAATTTTGTTTAAAAACCTCATTTATGGGATTTCAAATCCAATTTGACGCCCCTTATTTGGTTATTGACCTATGGGACCCCCTACATTCTTCTTCATGTTGTACCACTTGTTGGTGGATTTCCCACTATCTTTTAAGGATTATTCATTATTTACTCATCAAATCATTCCACTTTCCTCTTATTCTCTTATCCCCCTATTGGGTTTCTAATTTCTTTTAGCTTGGATCCCAAATGGAAGACCCAAGGTTGAGGGTTGGCTGATGTAGGTTCATTTCATCGATGTTAGGGTGTGTGGTTTTCTCCTCGAGAATTTTTTATCCTTCTCTGGGAGTTTTATTGAGCTTTCACATCACTGAATTATGTGATTAAATTATTTTCCATTAAGGAACATTCCTTTGATGATTATGCTTTCTAGACGAGATTTCTAAAGGGGTGATTTATGATTGTGTTGTACCTGTTGATTTTTTAGGTGTATTATGGTGTAAATGTGATGAAAGTGATTTTTAAATAGGATTTATTATGTTATAACATAATATATATTTATAGAATGTGTTAGATGAGATGTGAATTTTACTTTGTCAATTGAAATTAGGTATTATTGATTATTTCTGGCCTTTGTTATTTTCGATTTTTGGATTTTATTCTGAATTGAGATCAATGCTTGGATTGGGATATTTTTTTGGTAGTTTTATAGTTATGGGTAAAATAGTGTTAATGAAAACATTGATATTAAAATTTTAATTTGTGTGTTTTGGTAATTTTATAAAGTGATCCATTTGCTGTAGACACATCCATATGTCCACAGTTTTCACATATGGATGAAATATAAAATAACAATGGAATCGATTAGAAAATTATCCCCATAGAACATGTTTTTAAATATTATTCACTGACATTCCTTCTCTTAATTATCCCTATACTCTTCCAAATGGTTCTTTTAAATCTCCAATAATTATTAAATGGTTTCCTTGGTTCCTAAATGATCTCACTTGTTTTTTTGAATATTTATTCCAAGTCTAGGTCTATTTTATACCATGTAATGTGAATTGGTTCATAAATGACAGAAAGGCCCATTTTCCACATTTGAGTGTGTAGTAAGATTTCATCATTGTTTTGGAAATGGTTTCAGATAAGGAATTGGGTTTGAAAATTGTAAAGGCATTATTTAAATATTAACATGTTTTAATTTTTTTTAAAGATTTCATGGTTATAATGTTCTATTTGCGCTTTTGTGTGGCTTTGGACAAATATGGGAACCACAATGGTTGTCTCTCTATGGAGAGGGTCATCATATTGGCGTTGTAAATGTTTGGTCTAGGAAAGAATATTAGATGTGGTTTTCTAGTTAAGACACATGATTGAGGACTTCCCCACTCACTGTTCACTGTTATCATGGGATTATATGTAATCATATTAAGGGTCAATTGAAAGATTCTTATAGAAACTAATTAGATGGGTTGCAACCAAAATTATTTTTGAGAGGCTATATGGGATGTTCCACTAGATTTGATATTTTAGAGTGGAAAATTGGTTATTGACTACGAAGCTGCAACATATAAAAATAGGTTTCTATGAACCATGTATTTACATGGATTTATTCTATGGAATTTTTAGGAAATTCAAAGGATTAAATTTTTGTATGTTTTGTTTTACATCTACTGTATGTTGATTATTATGACTGATAGTTTTTCCTTCTTGTATTGTTTCCTTTACTTTCACCATAGACCATTTTTAACATATAGTATGGATTTCTATATGGGTTTCAGTTTATAACTAGGGTTTGGAATGTAAAACCTTTTATAAAATAATGTTGGGTGGGTTATTTTTAAAATGGAATTCTTGGAAATACTTTTTTTGAACTTCTAAATGATAAAAAAATATTTTAAAAATGTATTTCAAACTAGTGTTTATAGATTTTTACAGAAAGGAAATGTATAAATTCTATTGCACTTACCTACGAAGATTTTAGTGCTCATAAAATACTAGTGACACGTAGTGTTAGTAGACATGAGATGTTTTTTATGTTCAGGTTTCTTGTTAATGTTTTTCTATAGAACAAGATGATTTATGGATGGTGGTGACCAAGGGGTCACGTGGAGATCATGTTGGTTCTAGTTTGGTTTAGTTGTATCTATTTTAGTTTTATTTTTGTTTAATATTAGTTATACATGGATCTTATTTCAACAATTATGGATGTTCATTTTTTATATATTTATATTTTTTATGTGGCTTTCTCTATTTCACTTATTTTTTCCTAGTTGTATATTGTGCTAAATCATTCCCACAATGATATCTTTGATTCTCAATGCTTCTCTTCATCCCGAAATCATTGAGAATTCCTATCATGCAATGTGATAGGATGGATAGGGTTCGGGGATAAATGGAACCTCAAATAATTTCATGAAATAACACCATTTGTTCCATTTTTTGGAAATAGGATAACGTTTCTCATGCATACTCTGGACGACCTCCTAATTAAGCGATGTGATTCATTCAGGCCATACATAGAATGTATTAAGGATTTTTTTATTGATTAAATGTGATACACATGAAAAAAAATTCTAACATAATGATTTTATATATATTTATAATATACTTTTCTTTAATTCAATATGATATGAAAATGGAAACAACATCCATACGTTCGTACAACCTACCATCTATGAGAACGATGTATTTCATTTTATGTCAAATTTTATTTCGATTAATAAAATACATATATACTAAATATATATTATATTTATATCTTGTTTTAAATTATTGAAATGATTAAATTATGTTAAAAATATGAGGAAAAAAATGAGTACTCCAAACATACACAAAAGACAAAGTAGTTGTTACCCGAAACACAACTTTTAAATGGAATTGTTAATAAATAGTTTATAAAAGGCCATAAGAAAATAAAATAAAAAAAGTTTAATATAATTATTTTTATTTAATTGGTTTATTATAAACTTATATTAATTGTATGGGAGGTTTTAATTTGTATTAGAGAAGTCAAGACTTATGGAAAGTTATTTTCCATCTCACTTTTTATTTCCCAGTGACACATGCATATTCACCAACTATTTTTTTATATGGTGTATATAATTCCCATGAATGTTTTTTAGGACAGTTATAAATAAAATTATATGGATTAGCATATACATTTTATTAACCCACCTTCATTTTGTTTTCGGTTTAAATGTAAAAAACAAGGGAATGGATTTTTTCCTCAATTTTCCTTCTTTGAGAAATATGTTATCTTATGAACCTACATTATTTAAAAATGTGTATTTGTAGCCCATATAACATGTAATAAAATGAATTTATTCATCCCCATGATATTTTAATCTCCATTTTATATTATTTCATCATGGTTATTATGACTCAATGTTACCAAAGTGGTAAATATTTAATTTTCCAATCTCATCATTTGTCAGGAATGTTTATGATCGAGTCTCAAATGTTGAGATCTCATGATCTGAATTTCAGGAATTATCATCAATTTTCTTCTCTATGATTTCTTTGTGATATTTTCAAGTAATGATATGTTTTAACACTTTGGTATTGAATATAATTATTAAAATAATATTAAGAAAACATGATTTATTTCTCTCTTCAATCAGAAGTTTGTTCTCTTACAAAACCATGTTTTCTAAAAAGTGTTTCAAAAATGATTTATTATTATCTAGTAATCTTTGAATTATATTTTTACCCTTTTATTAATTTTAAAAACAAATTATTTTAATGTAATCATTATATCGTTTTACAAAACAATTCGTATTTGGATTTTACTGAAAATTTGAAAAGAACCTGTGTTTCTAAGATGCACGACATGAATATTACTTCTCTTCATATTTTCAGCTCAATTATTTCAAGATTACATTACGTGTGTTAAAATTTATTTTCCATGAAACTATTTACCTTAATATGTTATAAATTTTATGACTTTAGATAAGTTATTTCAAATTATAATCGTATTTTAAAAATGTTCTTAAAAAGTGTTTTCGAAGTGGAAAATATATTTTAATTAAGAATTTATTAAAATTATTTTTAAAGCTTCATATTAAATTTTTAAATTTTTTTTCAATGAAAACGATTTCTAATATTTTTTATGACTTTAAAATTAATTTTCAAAGAAAACATATATTTGTAATGTGATGTTCAATGTGATTTGTCTTTCAAAATCGTTTTCCATGTAACATAACATATATTGATGGTAGTTACACTTTATTATGGGTATGATCCAAGGATACAACTTCTACCACCCCGCATAAGCCCCCCCATAAGTGAGCCATCAACATTGATTTTATAACCGATTAAAGGAGGACTCCATTGAATCCAACTTCCAACAGGCGTCAGTCGAGTAGCAAGGATGTTCGAGGAATTACCGAATAGAGAACAGCGCTACAACCCCTTCACCAGTGATCCCAGATCCTGTAGAGATAGCTTCATACACACCTGGAAAGAATAAACCGACGGACACGCCTCCGTCCTAGCCTTGTTCCTGCCCTCCCACAGAGTCCAGAAGACAGCAATAACCATGGTGTTCCGGCACTTATTCCCCATGCCTGGCTGCTCCACTCCTCTGATCTAGTTCGAAAGAAACCCCTGTATGGACGAACAGTCTCCATCAACACTTGACCATAAACATGAGGCCTATTCGCTCATTATAAAAAGTAGCATGCAATTATTAATCCACTAATCTATTTGTTAATTTATCTAGTGATAACCTAACCCAAATTTATTCTGTAAGGGAATTCACCTTTTGGTTGTCAAGAGGTGCAAGTATCCTTACTATTTTCCATAAAGAATTATGATATAGAATAATCCATCATTTTTTCAATAGGATACATATTTAAATTATCAAAAATATCATTTAAAACATTTCTGTTTTCTTCTATAACCATTCTTCATCCTTAATAAATATTATTCAACATATCCCTCATAGAATTTAAGGTAGAATAACTCAAAAATTTCATATATATTTGATTTAAATAATAAACTTATAAGTATTTTTATGCATTATCATTATAATTAAGAAAATTATTTTACTATTAAATTATATATATTTCAAAAAGAAATAGATTAGTTGAATGATATTATTAACTATAGAGAAAATTTTAAATATGAGATATATTAAATGATATCACATCATTTTCTTCATATTTTGAATTTCTTTCATAGAAAAATGAAACACATTTTTTATTAACTGTGTTTTCCTTTAGAAATTATATTTATAAGACACATTATTCTCCTAAAACATATAGTTCTAATACCACTTATTTTATCAAACACATTATACACCAAATGATGGGAGTGGTGAACTTTAGTTGGAATTTATTTCACACTTATTATATCTACCCTTTATGTTATAAAGAGTAGTACATACTTTATTTCTTAGGAAATTATAAAATATTTGAATATTGTAAAATAATTCAAGGACATTTTGATTTAGATGGTTCACTGTTAAGGGATAGTCAATAGAGAATATGGAAATTGGATGTTAATGTTATGAGATGTTATAATATCAACTATAGTAACTACAAAGTATTCATAAGGGTTTACAACCGATATCAAGTTCACTCCCTCCTCTTGACCAATCATGGACTAATTGATTTAAGGAAATAATAAAATATAAATCACCAGATTCTTAGAAGTTCCAGAATTTAAATAAAGATCCAAATAACAACGGTATTTTTGTTCCTCTCTTTCTATTATTCTTATTATTCAATCAATATATTTAGTGTAAAACCAAAATACATTTTCTATCTCCTTAGTGAGACCTCTATTTTTCAATATATTTTCATTTCATATTTTTTAGAAGAAAATTTCTCAAACATCATCAATATTTTGATTTATAAAACTCCGAAGAGATCCATAATAGATTACCTCTTCAAATTTGAATCAAACTCACCACATTTAATTTCTTGATTTTAATTCTTAAATAATTATATATTTGAATATTGAATATGAAATTTTTGATTCTCTTCAAAAATATACATAAATACATTATAGGTAAAGTGAGGTCCAAATCTTTTTTAGTTTTTTCTATACTTTAAAAACATTACAATTTGAACATTCAAATATCTATGAATACCAGATAAATTTCATTTATTATTTTTAGCAAAATTTTCTTTAGCACAAAAAATTTCAAAATAGATTCATACAAATTTATGAAATATTTTTTATGAATACTAATATGAAATATAATTATATACGATGATATTTATTATCTTTAATGTTTGTTGATGTGGTAAAGATAAGAATCATATTTTAGAACATATAATCCTTCAAAAACCCATAAGATTCATTCCAAATAACTTTTTAAATGGTGAGTATACTTATGGAGCCAAAAAATCATTCCTAAACATAACCTATTTTTCATAAAAATTTTCTTTATAATGATTATATGGTCCTGAAATGAACTAAAAACCATCCTTATGAACTCTATTTATATTTACACAATCTTATTACTCTATAGAAAAACACTAAATGATCCTTAAAATAATCATATTCATCTTTTTGAAGAGTAAATTTATCCATATGATGATTAGAAATATCCTTATAAAGATATGAAAAATCCTTATAAAGATATGAAAGATATTTATATTAAACTTGATGATCTTAATGAACTACACCTACATCCTTATAAATCAATCCCTTTTTCAAAAATAATAATTTTGCATATAGGGTAACTTCATAATTTTTTTTGAAAAATCCTCGTTATAGTTTCTTGATGATGGTTACATGCATAATTAGAATGCATGACTCTTATACCAAATCATGGATACAGTTTCTTGGTGATACATACATTTATAAGGATATATCTTCCATTAATTTTACTATTTATAATAAACAATGAAAAACAAGTCCTCGCCATAAATATTCCCATATATTTTGATAATAGAAATACACTTAATAATATTTCCAAGTAATATGATTAGAAAAATATAAAACAAATTAAATTTCTGATTCCCACATGAATAATATACGATATATATATATATATATATATATTATTTACTATGTCCTAATGATTTTGTATGTCTAAGAGAGTATTAAATTGCATGTTATTATTTTCATCATTCATTTGAAATTAATTATAGAAGATATATTTTCATTCCGAATATTTTCATTGATGTTCATGTAAATATTAGGTAGCTTTCCAATGTAAAAAACACCATTGTTATCCCTTCCCATATTATTAAATTCCATCATCATATCATCACTCTATCTTCCTTCAAAAAAAATTTACTTGTTTTATTTCAGTATTTCAATATTTTATTCAAATTTTCACTCTATTTTTGAAAAAATTATAAATCATTATAATAATTTTCATTAATTCTAGAATTGGTGTTCTTAGGATTCTAATTCACTTGAGAATGACCATTTTTCGTCAATATATTAATTATTACTTCTTTCTATTCTTTATACAACTCATAAATTATAATAATATCTCTTTGAATGTTTTTAATATTTTCATTAGCTCATCAATAATAATTTTGTCTAAATCTTATGCAACATTATTATCAATTTCAGAATTAAAAATAGATTCACTAGCCCCATTCACTGTATCTTTAAATTAGAAGTTTGGAGATTCCTTCTTGATTCAAAATTATTAACTTGAATTAAAATCATCAGTGAAACTCTATCACGAATCTAATGTTATATTAAATTTTTTTCTATAAAATTTTCTACACAATTATTTTATTTATAAGTGGAAAATTATTTATAATTCACCATTTTTTCCTCTATCTTATCATTTGATATCTGATGAATTAAAAAGTATAATTAAAACAATACTTTCTTATTGATTCTATAATAATCTATTTGATGGTATCTTTGAAATAATCTTTTGAAAACATTATTCTTTACCTAAATTTATAGAATCCTTTCATTAGCTGAGATACATCATATTTTTTTACTTATCATTATCCTAGAATCATATGATTAATATTAAATAATAAATGTTTATTTGGTTGATACACTATCCAAATTAGTTGACTATTCTTAAAATATGTTATTCAACTCCAATTTTTATTGCAGAAGTTAACTAATTAGTTCAAAAAGCATGTTATCATTGAAATTTTTTCAATCATAAATGGATAACTTCTAGGTATTCAACTTATTTAATAGTGATACGAGAACTATTTAAACCTTGACATTATTTTCAAATGTTTTACCAAGTGTGTTCATTACATTAAAAGTTCTTGTGAACATATAATGAAATTTATTGATAGCCCCATTTTTTATTATTCGAAAATCCATGTATGTAGCAAAAAATTACAATCTTAGTTCTATTTAACACATATATACAATAATATGTAACCTATAAAATTCTCAAAATATCCTGAGTAACCATACAAGTAGAAATAAGAAAAAATATATTTTACTAATAACAAAAAAAATTAATATTCATAATATTATAATTTTAATCATACATAGGAACATAATTACTAGAAATTAAATAATGGCTTACCTCTATCAATTTAAATGGTTTTCCCATTTAGTATCAATGACTAATGATTTATTTATGGATGTTAGATTTCATCCCAGACTTCCAATAACCACACTCATTTAAATGAAATAATAGTTCCTTTTATGGAATAAATCCAAAATTTGGTCCTCTACCGGGTATCTAAAAAGATCATTCCCTAAGGCTATTAGGTTGTTGTTAAATTTTGAAAAATGTTGTAATAAGAAATTGACAATTCCCTAAATCTAATTTCTTTCTCAAATGCAAGGATGAATGATATTCAAGTGGTTTTGAATTGATAAAATATAAAAATAAAGATGAATGATGTTAAAGAAAAAAATACATGATTTTTTGTATTAATTGGTTATAAAAGATCATATCTATATAACATTCATAAATATACCACTTAAGAGGTATGGATAACTCTATTAACCTATTCATTAAATCGAATTCTCAACCCACCAAACAAATAACTTTTTAATTGATATATAACCATAACACAATGGGATTTCTATTAGGTTGTAAAACTTGTTACAATACCAAACATTTTAAATAGATATAACCAAAAAGAAGACATGTTTTTTGGTGGAAAAACATAAACAATATTATAGATTTATTATGTAGGAAAAGATAAATAAATTATAACTTTATAAACCTGAAAAAACAGTATTGTTGAAACATGAACATATATTTTATCTCGATCTCTATTAGGTCTAATAGGATGAATCTTTTGTATTAGATTTTAGAATGATGATAATAATGATCACAATTTAAAATTTATTTATTTATAAATTTCCATTTGATAATAATTTATGAAAACATTCTATAATTTTATTCATTCACACATAAATTTATGATGTTTAATTTTTTTTATCAATTTACAAAAAACAAATTTTCAAAAATATTATTTATTTTTTGGTGAATAAAATATTTTGGTTATGATTCAAATTACATTGAGGGTTAGGAGAAATACACTAAAACAACTTCAAAATATATTAGAAATAAATTGATGATATGTTGACACTAGTAAATATTTTATCAGAACAATATTGCCAAATGAGACTTCATTGTCCTTCTAATATAATCTTATGATATGAAAGATATAACCAATAATACCTATATTGGTAGAAAATAGAGTCTCATTATCTATAGATGATATATTGAATTATATTATAATTTATTACACCTAATTGGTTGATTTACATGATTGAATCCAGATATAATGAATTTCATTATTTTCAAATTCCATGCAATGGTGGAGAGCTGATCATGATGTAGATGTTGTGAAGGGGCTGTTTGAAGTAGTCATAGTTTGTATAATTTCCATAAGAACTATGGGTCCTGTAATGTCTCCATGCCTATGGGTAGAGTAATATCTAAGCCTAAGGGCCTTATAAGGGTTCCACATCATCCCTTGAATGGTGGGTTTTCAAAAATCAAGAAAGAAAGAATTCCTTAAGGCTGTTCAAGAAGTATTGTTGAATCCTATACAAAATTGGGAAATCATAAAATAAACCGTATAAAATCAGTGAAAATCATCGGTCATTGGTTTTTCCATAAATGAAATCCCAATAATGAATGGAAAAAATGAATTAATAAATACTTCATCATGGTGAAACTTATGTTTTATTTAGATAATAATGTCACAATATAATCTATAAAAAATCTGGGCTAACAAAATATAGTCTACCATAATTAGTATCCATTATCCTCGATATATTGGGATCCTTCCCTGTATACTAAATGAATTGAATATTTACAAAAAAATATTCTCATAAAAAATTATGCTATTTAAGCCAAATAAACTATAGAAAATATTTTATCAAAAAATATTGATTAGTGAATCAGAGGTGAAACAACTAATCTGTAGTATTTTTTTATTTTCATAAATAATTGTATGAAAATAAAAGATTATTTAGTATCTTGTGGTAGATATTTCTCCTGGGATAGTTTTGGGAGTACACTATGAGATTTCCAGCTTTTGATAGTTATAGTTTTTTGAGATAGGTTGTTTTATAGTGATATTTTGAGTAATATAAAAAATAAAAAATTATTTCTAAAATAAATTATGAAAGAATTTTTAATTTAATTAAATTTTATGGTTTTAGATTGGTGTTCGGGAGATGGTAAAACAATCGGCATGGCTTGGAATATCTTGGTGAGATTCTTCGACCATTATTAAAAGGGAAATAACTTCACATGAGTTAGGTATTCCAATAAATATCTTTCTATTTATATGAAATTTTATATATAGGATGTGATATGTAGTCTTTCCACATTTGGGTGATCAGCATTACATTAATAGTAAATTATTTTCTTCTACCTATGAATAGAACATATGGGTTAAGGGCCAAGAAAGACCTTTGAGAATTATAATAGTTCCTTAACTACCAATGGTTGAGACCATGATTATAAATGTGTTCTATGGAACATGTAGAAATTTGGTGGATTTAAATTAAAGATAAAATATTGACATAATATACCATGAGATAGTCACCCAATGATCCCCTATGTATACAATAATTATAGACTATGAAATATCAACTCTAGTGGCTCATTTTAATCTTGGATGGACTATGATGAAATTTGAGAAACTATAAATCCTTCATCAATATTATTAGTGACATGGAAAGTGTAACCCCACAAGTATTTGAGGACCCAAGTGGGTATACATTAGGATTATTTCTAACAGGTCTGGTGTTAATTAAAAAACATTGGGTTATATAGGGAGTGAGGTGGGAATTAGGCAATTTTTATATAGTTGGGAAAGTACGAATTTTCCTATGAGTTTCATGAGGTCATGATGTAAATATTGAATATTTGGAGAAATTATTCCATATATTTGATGTGTATTGACTATGATATAATAATGGTATTGAAGAGACTATATAGGGTTTCTTCATAATGGTAAAACATAGGGGACCTCATGTAACATCCCCGATAAATAAGGAATAGGACACTTTTAATATTTATTAATATCTGTGAATTAAATATTAATTTTACATGAAAGGGGATGCTATGTTCAATAGCGTAACTGATACACAACAACATGTTTCTTTGAAATCTTACGTTGTACACTAATAATATAATTTTATTATTTGAAATGGAAGTAAACTCCTAGCCATTATATTTGCTGGAATGAACAAAAATTACTTCCATATTATCATAAATGTTTGTTAAATGTATTTAAATTTATCCAATGAAAAGTTAGAGGCTAAAAATATGAATGAATCTAATTTTAAGCATAATTTACATTAAAAGGGTGATTTATCGCCTTTTAATGGAAAAACCTTTTTCAATATAGTTTTTTTCATAGTAATAAATTCTATATGAACAAATAAAGTCCTTCATTAGAATGGGGACATCAAAATTTAATTTGTGTAATTCTTTGGAATTTTTCCGAAATAGTGCATTTTTTATGAAGTGTAAATATTGTATTTTAATTCAAAACTATGCTTTAATCTAATTTATTTGTATGGTTAGATTATCTTTTCAATTTGTTTTAATGTGTAATTAGAATATATTTTTACCATTTAATCCAATGTTGGTCATTGGAATTAATTTCACATTGAAATTGGATAGAAACAAGTGTCAATCTTTTGATAGTTATTGTTTCTTAAAAACACGGTATTTGTTTTAACTAAAAGAATTAATTTTAAATTTAATTAATGACAATTTTATGTTTTGAATTAGGTAAAATAGACATCATTTTTTAATTTTTAATATCAAATATAGCTTAGGCTGAATTTTTGGTATTTTTCTGAAATACTTCAATTTTTGATGAATAGTGAAACCACTTAGTGGTAGCTAAAAAACTGACTTTTTCATTTAAATGAAAATTTACCACTTTTGTGAATTTAATTTCAAAAATATGACATACATGGTTTTTATCAAGAAGTACAATTTTGTTCATTAAGATGAAAATAATTTTTGATGAATAGTAACATTTTGACTTTTATTTACCACTGTTAAAAGTAAATAAGGCAATTCAATGTAAAATGAAAATTATAATAATTCAAAATTACCTTAAAAGTTGTTATAACATAAATGGTTGAGTCATGGCCGACCATGGGCATAATTGGGTCTATTTTGGGACCCCATTGAGCCCCTTGGGAGTGATAATGACAATTTAGATTAATTAACATAAAGTAAAGACAAAATTGACAAAAGAAAATATCTTTCAGTAAATTAATATTTATAAGGGGTTATGTAAATTATAATTTAGACTAAAAATAATATTTGGAAATATAAAAATATTTCCTAAATTATGGTATTTTGTTCATAATTTTTAGATATCAAATAAATTAAATTATTTATGATACAATAATGATGCAGTATTTACCTCCTTAATAAATGATTTAAATTAATAAGATTATAATGATTAAATTATTATCCAAAACATGTCCAATTATGATTCGATTATTTTATTTCGAATATGAGTCACCTTATCTTCTACCTTAATGATTTTTGGACCATTAGAATCCGAATATCATTATATAATAAAATAATATTTTCATACTTTCCTAAAGAGCCCCTCCTCTCCTATATAAAAGGAGACCAATTCTAACCAATTCCTCACACCTCTCAAGCCATTTGTCTCCTCAAAATACTTCCCGATTACACTCCCTACATCCCTATCCTCCTTCTAGAAGCCTTACCTTAGTTAGAAGGCACTTCAAAAAACCTTTTTTGTTCAAACCAAAGGGAGTTACCCGAATTAATGGTAAATGTTCTCTAAAATTGGGTTCTTTTATTTTACTTCTCCAACCTAGAAAATCTTTTTATTCATTTATTTTGTAAAAACATCAGTATCCTCAATATACTATTATATTGTTTGGAGAAGTATTCAAGCTACACTTACACACACCTCCATCTAATGGATGAAGAACATAATGTTTCTGTGGATATAAAACTAACGCCTCACGAAACGATGATTGTTCAATTACATCTTATCGCCTCTCATGGTGGCCATTATGAGGGCACTGTATTTATATATGATATATATATTATGTTTATTATTTACTTATGATTCTGTACTTCGCAATTATATCATGCCTTTATGGGTTCCATAGTGGGTATATACAATAATCTCATTAGAGGAAGTGCAAACTACCGCCCCCTCAAAGTGATGTGATTCATTAATGCCTTATGTGGGATGTATAAAGGATAGGATTGAGGATATTACGTATTATATTATACTATAATTATAATATACCTATGTATCATTATTTTTTAATTCAATTAAAATAATAAATAGAAATGAAACTAACATTCATGCGTACGTACGGCTTACCGTCTCCATGAACGGTGCATTTCATTTATTACCTTTAAATGTTATGTACTATTATTAAAACATGTATATGCTGGATATATATGATATGTAAGATATCCAAATAATTAATATCATTCTGTATATAATGAACCTTTGAAAACATGAACAACATGTTATTATAAGAAGTCTGTTTTTGACTCAAGTACCAAATATCGAAAAATGAACATTATTAACTTAAATAATTACATAATGTTTATAACATGGTAATAAGTGATATAAAAAGGAATAATAAACTTTAAAAAGGTTCTTAATCTAGTATAAATTAACTGTAGTTTATTATTCTGGTGATTAATGAACGATCGAGTCAAGTTGGACACAAGGTAAGGGATTTTCTTATCTCACTTTTAATTCTGTGACATTTCCATTGTTCACCACTCATTTTTTGCATGTGGTGTATTGTGTACTGAATTTTGAAGTATATTATCATGATTATCATTATATTCATTGTATTCTATGATTCATTTGGTGGTTATTAAATTTGGGTCATAGGACTCGATTGATTACAACGTGGTAAGGGGTTTTCATCTCACTTTTTGTCCCTGTGAGATTCATGCTATATTTTCCACTACTTCCTTTTGTGTGGTGCATGTACTGCCCATGATTGTATTCATTATGTGAGAAACTTTATGTTATGAGTATTTACATCTTCATTGTATGATGTTTCTTTCATGTGGTATATGTTTTGTAAGATTCCAAATCGGTAAGGGAACCTTTCACCCTTCTCTTTTTAAAAGACTTCTTTTTTGTTACATCTTTTAATTTACATCTTATTATGTTGGGATATGTTCTTCTATATCCTTATTGATGTAAAATTTATTTCCAAGTGATGATATGCCCTTTTTGTCTCATCAACTCATTTTTGGAATTTTAAAGTGACGTCGTTAGGCTGTCGAATTTTTACAAGGGAACTTCTTACCAAAATTTCGATTTCATTGGGTTCAACTTGTAGTTATTGAATATGTAATCTTATGAATATGTGTGAATGAACTATGATTGTTTTACACTTAATATTCACTTTCATTGAGTGTATTTTTATTTTTCAAACATAATTTTGAGATTTATTTGTCCTTAATTTAAGGATACCATCTTTATATTGGATTTCATCTCAATTTACATTTTCCATTGAGACTTCATTATTGTTATGCACCAATTCACTCTTACATGGTGTATGTACTATCCGTTGACATATTATATCATGAATACCTTTATTCTCATGATATTATGAAGTTCTGATTAAATGTTATTCCGAAATCATTTTTATTCAAGAGTCTCTCATTTTGTTAAAAACTATTTAACAAAAATATCATTTTTAAATGTTTTAAAGATTTATTATTCTAAATATTTATCTTTATTGTCCATGTTTTAAAAATGTTTTTGAGTGTTTATTTGTATGGACATTAATATTTTAAAATTATAGTTCCATTAAAATCATCAAAGTGGTATGGGAAACTTTGATTCAAAAATCTTTTTTAAATAGTTTTTGAAAATGGATTGATTATTTCAATATCCTAAAATTACTTCTTGTGATTGAAAATGAAATGTTATTAGTGAAATTTTTATATATGAAATATTTTATGTGTTATGATGGTACGTGGACAATTGACGGGTGGTTACGTGATAAACCATATGATGGGTGGTGTCGTGAATACCACGACGGGTGGTTACATTATAACCTCCAATGCATTAGCTGTGGAAGTCGGCCATATAGATATTCCATTTCGTGATATGTGTGGAAGTCGACCATATGGTTATTCCATTTAGGTATGTTTATGTCCCAAGTTACCTTTATATGTTATTTTTTTTATATGGGATTTATGGTAATAATTTGGTTACAAAAGGGTAAGTAATGATCTTTTATTCAGTGAAGAGTATTTACTACTTCATAAAGGTGGAAAGTTTTACTTATGATAATATATTCATGGTTTACCTGTTGTTTTGAAAAACTAACAGTTTTCCTTCTTTGTGTATCCCTTACTGAGCTTTTTATGCTCATCCCAAGTTTTTTTTTGAAATGTTTTTCACAGGACATAATGTGGAATAGGGTCAAGGATGGGATCAAGGAAATGACATGCTGTCAAAAATATGGAACTAGACATGTTTCTTTTCAAGAGTTTTTATTTTATGAAAAAATGGATACTGAGTAGTAGTGTCTACATGTAATATTCAAGTTGTTATGTAATAATTATGTCCTAATTCTATAAAAATCTAATCCTGAAAAGATCCTCATGGTGAATTATTAATTTAATTCAATATTATGTAATGTTTAAGGCTGGGTCCTTAGAGTTGGTATTAGAGGTCATTTGAGACGACTTTAGGGATTATGAATTTTCGTTAGATATATGGTTAGTCCCTATATATTATTTCAGTTAAATCCTTGGTTTATAACTTTTTCAGATCAAGGAAAGCCAGTTACAAGTGGAAGGAGGAGGATATCAAACTACATTCCTATTTCTTTCTGATGACATGCTTGCAATAATTATTGCAAAGTCATGTTTGGATGATTGTGAAACTTTTTCTAGAATAAAAATCACATGCAAGCAGTTGTTTGGGATATAAAACACCTCCACTATAACTCATTATCATCATGGGTCAAGGGTTGTATTTAGAAAAATCCTATTTTCACAATATTATTATATTTTCAAGAAAGGTAAATATTTTCAAGGCATTTTAAAATATTTTACATATTCACAAGATTTTGAATCATATTATGATTTTAAAAAAGGTGTTGAAGAAGGAGACCCTTGTGCGACCTATATATATTTAATTTTAAAATATAGTCTCTAAGAACATACTTATGGTATTTTAAGAGGAACATTAATTGAATGTTTCAACTGAAATTTGGTTCGACTGTTTTATCGAAATCATGTTTTATCAGATGTTTTGAAATTATATGTCTTACATGATTATTTTCCAAAGCTGTTTTTCTATGAACACCCATATGACCCATGTTGTACAAGATGTATTTTGAAGGAGGAAGGAAATGATTTTGAAGCATCTCTAAAACATTGTTTCAATGCATGGACCTTCTACCTACGTGAACAAGATGACGATGAAACCAAATGGACACCATGATCAAGGTATGATGTTCGTCATTTTGGGGATTGTTTTATTTTATCATATGGTGGTGAAATAAGACTTGAAGAATTAAGATATTGCGATCATAATGAATTTTGATGAAGATGATAGGTATAAAGAAACCTTTTGAGGTTAAAACATGTTAGGGTTATTTTTGAGTTTTATAAAAAGGAAAACCCGTAGGATGGGTGACAACCCGTCGCATCCGGAAAGGCGGTAGGAATCAAATCCACAACCGAAGGGCGACAAGGGCGCATCGACTACTACTAGCCTACATGATTTCCCTAGTTAGTATTACTTATAATTTCATTATAATGTATTTATGGAAGAAGAATAAGTTTATTTTTGGAACTTATGTTTTATCAACAGGATATACATAGTATTGTAAAATGATTTAGTGATTTAGTGATAAAAGGTTGTTGTGGAAGACGTTCTCCCTTTTGGGGAAACACTATATGACTAAAGAAGATAGAATACTATGGGATTTAAATTTTGGAATAATGGTTGAAATTTTAGTTTGGAAGAATATATATTTTTATTATGGACACTTAGAGATTTGATTTATTTATAAAAATGATTAACCGATCATGGGGAATATGTGATTAGGATAATTACTTTTCAATATGAGACTTTATGAGAAACTTGTGTTACATGGAGAAAAATGTTATGATGTATCTTGGAAGTCTATGTAATTAAATCATTATGAGATTTGAGTTACAATCAAAGTTTGGATTACTTTTGAATAATTTTAGGGACAATTGTTTATTGAATTGTCTTTGTTGATCTTTGTGTTTTGTTAAGACAAATTTTGGAGATTAAGAGTAGTTTCTCTTTATGTAAAAGTTTATCATTTTTGGGAATTATCTGATCTTTTACTAAACATTTTGGTTTTAGTGAATATATAAAGACAAGGGAAATATATAGTTTATCTTTTATATGATTCTCTCAAAGCTGATATAACACTTTTAATGTAAACAAGTTATCATGAATACTCATCGTAAGGAGAAAATATGAGTTTGTGCTAGAAATATAGTGAAGGATAAAAGTCTACATGAAATTTTATTGTGTTTCCTTATGTTTTTAGATAAGCTCATAAATAAATACCTCAATTAAAATTAACTTAAAAAAACCTTGATTCTTAACTTTTCCTAATGTGAAATCAAATACTGTTTAACCCATCATAAGTTTGTGATTTTCTGGTGGTTAACTTTCTCCTAAACATGTTTTCTATCACTCACCATCAGAAAATGATGGTTTGTTTTCTCCTCCATATCCATGTTTTCATGGAATACTAGTATCTCTTGTCTTGGGTAACCATTGTACTTATCTTCCTTTATTTTAATGTGATATTTTTATTGATTCTTTTTCCGATGTGGGGCTTTTAATGAAGTTTTCCAGCCCATTTCTAAAATTGTGAGGACGCAATTCCTAAAATGGGGGAAGAATGTAACATCCCTAATAAATAAGGAATATGAATCTTTTCATATTTATTAATATTTGTGAATTAAATATTAATTTTACATTAAAGGGGATGCTATGTTCAATAGCGTACCCGATACACAACAACATGTTTCTTTGAAATCTTACGTTTCAAACTAATAATATAATATTATTATTTTAAATGGTAGTTAACTCTTTGACATTGTATTGGAAAGAATGAACAAAAATAACTACAATATTATCATACATGTTTGTTAAATGTATTTAAATTTATCCAATAAAAAGTTAGAGGCTTAAAATATGAATACATCTACTTTTAAGCATAATTTACATTAAAAGGCAGATTTATCGCCTTTTAATGGAGAACCATTTTTAAATATAGTTTTGGTCACTTTAATACATTCTATATGGCCAAATAAATTACTTCTTTAGAATGGGGACATCAAAATTTACTTTTTGTAAATTTTTGGAATTTTTCCAAAAAAGTTCATTTTTTATGAATAGTTTAAATATTGTATTTTAATTCAAAACAATGTTTTTATCAAATTTATTTATATGGTAAGATTATCATTTAAATTTGTTTTAATGTTTAATTAGAATATATTTTTACCATTTAATCCAATTTTGGTCATTGAATTAATTTCACATTGAAATTGGACATAAACAAGTGTCAATGTTTTGACAGTAATTGTTTCTTAAAAACACGCTATTTGTTTTAACAATGGGAATTAATTTTAAATTTTATTAATGGCAATTTTATTTTTTGAAATTGATAAAATAGAAATAATTTTTGAATTTTTAATATCAAATATATATTAGGCTGAATTTTTGGTATTTTTCTGAAAAACTTCCATTTTTGATGAATAGTGAAACCACTTAGTGGTAGTTAAAAAACTGACTGTTTCATTTAAATGAAATTTTACCACTTATGTGAATTGAGTATAGAAAATCCGACATAAATTGTTGTCATCATGACGTAAAATTTGGTTCATTAAGATGAAAATAATTTTTGATGAATAGTATCTTTTGACTTTTATTTACCGCAGTTTAAGGTAAATAAGGCAATTCATGGTAAAAAAAATATTATAATAATTCCAAATTACCATAAAACTTGTTATAACCTTATTTTTTGAGTCATGGAAGACCATGGTCATCTTTGGGTCGATTTTGGGACCCCATTGATCCACTTGGGAGTGATAATGACAATTTAGATTAATTAACTTAAAGTAAAGGTAAAAATGACAAAACCAAATAGCTTTTCGTAAATTAATTTTTAGAAGTGGTTATACAAATTATCTTTTCGACTACAAAAATTATTTGGAAAGATAAAAAAATTTCCTACATCATGGTATTTTTTTTCTAATTTTTAGACATCAAATTAATTTAATTATTTATGACACAATAATGATGCAGTATTTACCTCATTAATAAATGATTTAAATAAATAAGATTATAATGATTAATTTGTTATCCACGACATGTACAATTCTGATTGGATGATTTTATTTCGAATATGAGTCACCTTATTTTCTACCTTAATGATATTTGGATCATTAGAAAAAAAATATCATTTTATTACAAAACAATATTTTCACACTTTCCTAAAGAGCCCCTCCTCTCTTTTATAAAAAGAGACCACTTCTAACCAATTCCTCACACCTCTCAAGCCATTTGGCTCGTCCAAACTCTACCCAATTACACTCCCTACATCCATAACCTCCTCCTAGAAGCCTTACCTTAGGCATAAGTCACTTCAACAATTCTTTTTGGTTCAAACCAAAGGGAGTTACCCAAATTAAAGGTAACAGTTTCTCTTAAATTGTTTTCTTTCATTTTACATCTCCGACCCCTAAACTATTTTTATTACTTTATTTTGTAACAAAATCATTATCCTAAATATACTAGGATGTTTTAAGGAGAATTATTCTATTAAAAATTACACACACCTCCATTTAATGGATGAATACCATAATGTTTCTGTGGATGGAAAACTAATGCCTCATGAAACGATGATTGTTCAATTACATCTTACCGCCTCTCATGGTGGCCATTATGATGGCACTGTATTTATATAAGATATATATAATATTTTTATGAAATTATTATGCTTCTGTACTTCCAAATTATATCATTCCGTTATGGATTCCATAGTAGGTAAATAGGATAATCTCATTAGAGGAAGTGCGGACTACAGCCCCCTCAAAGTGATGTGATTCGTTAATGCCTTATGTGGGATGCATAAAGGATAGTGTTGAAGATATTATGTATGATATCATACTGTAATTATAATATAACTATGTATAATTATGTTTTAATTCCATTAAAATAATAAATAGAAATGAAGGTAGTGTTCATGCGTACGTACGACTTACCCTCTCTATGAATGGTGCATTTCATTTCTTACCTCCAAATGGTATGTACTATTATAATGAAATTTATATGCTGGATATATATGATATATATGATATAAAAATAATGAATATAATTCTGGATATAATTATCCTTTGAACACATGAACAACATGTAATTATAAGAAGCCCATTTTTGACTCAACTACCAAATATCGACAAAATGAACATTATTAACTTAAATGATTACATAATCTTTATAACATGGTAATAAGTGATTTAAAAAGGAATAATAAACTTTAAAACGGTTCTTAAGAAATTATAAATTAACTTTAGTTTATTATTCATGAGATTAAGGAATGATCGAGTCAAGTCGGACACGAGGTAAGGGATTTTCTTATCTCACTTTTAATTCTGTGACATTTCCATTGTTCGCCACTTATTTATTTCATGTGATATATTGTGTACTACCTTTTTAACTATATTATCATGATTATCATTATATTAATTCTATTCTATGATTCATTTGGTGGTTATTAACTTTGGTTTATACGACTCGATTGATTACAACGTGCTAAAGGGGTTTACATCTCACTTTTTTATCCCTGTTAGATTTGTGCTATTTTTTCCACTACTTAATTTTGTGTAGTGTATGTACTGCCCATGATTGTATTCTTTTTTTAAGATACTTTAAATTATGGTTATTTACATCTTCATTTTATTATCCTTCTTTCATGTGGCATATATTTTGTAAGTTACCAAATCGGTAAGGGAACCTTTCACCCTTCTCTTTTTAAAAGACTTATTTTTGTTATGTCTTTTAATTTACATATTATTATGTTGGGATATGTTCTTATGTATCCTTATTGATGTAAAATTTATTTCCAAGTTATGAGATACCCTTTTTTGTCTCATCAACTAATTTTTTGAATTTTAAATTTACATCATTAGGCTGTCGAATTTTTACAAGGGAACTTCTTAACACAATTTCGATTTCTTCGGTTTCAACATGTAGTTATTGAATATATAATACTATGAATATGTGTGAATTCCCTCTGATTTTTTTACACTTAATATCCATTTATATTGCGTGTATTTATATTTTTCACACATAATTATGAGATTTATTAAGATTTACTTTTAGGATACCATCTTTATAATTGATTTTATCTCAATTTACAATTCCATTGAGACTTTATTGTTGTTATGCACCAATTCACTCTTATATGGTGTAAATACTATCCTTTGACATATTATATCATTAATACCTTTATTCTCATGATATTATAAATTTATGATTAAATTTTATTACGCAATTATTTTTATTCAAGAGTCTCTCATTTTGTTAAAAACTCCTTAACAAAAATATCATTTTTAAATGTTTTAAAGATTTATTATTCTAAATGTTTATCTTTAATGTCCATGATTTAATTATTGTTTTGTGTTTTTATTTATATGGAAATTAATGTTTTAAAATTATAATTCCATTAAAATCATCAATATGGTATGGGACACTTTGATTCAAAAATCTTTTTTAAATAGTTTTTGAAAACCGATTGATTATTTCAATATCTTGAAATTACTTCTTGTGATTGCAAATGAAATGTTGTAAGTGAAATGTTTATATTTTCAATATTTTATGTGTTATGATGGTACTTGGACATTTGACGGGTGGTTACGTGATAAACCATATGATGGGTGGTGTCGTGAATACGAGGACGAGTGGTTACATTATAACCTCCAATGCATTGGGTATGAAAGTCGGCCGTATGTCTATTCCATTTAGTGATATGTGTGGATGTCGACCGTATGGTTATTCCATTTAAGTATGTTTATCTCCCAATTTACCTTTATATGTTATGTGTTCTTTATATGGGTTTTATGGTAATCTATTGGTTACAAAAGGGTAAGTAATGATCTTTTATTCAGTGAAGTGTATTTACTACTTCATAAAGGTGAAAACATTTACTTCTGATAATGTATTCATGGTTTACCTGTTGTTTTGAAAAAGTAACAGTTTTTTTTCTTTGTGTATCCCTTACTGAACTTTTTATGCTCATCCCAAGTTTTTTTGAAATGTTTTTCACAGGACATAATGTGGAATAGGGTCAAGGATGGGATCAAGGAAAAGTCATGCTGTCTAAAATATGGAACTAGACATGTTTTTTCAAGAGTTTTTATTTTCTGAAAAAATGGATACTGAGTAGTAGTGTCTACTTGTAATATTCAAGTTGTTATGTAATAATTATGGCCTAATTCTCTAGAACTCTAAACATGAAAAGATCCTCAAGGTTAATTATTCATTTAATTCAATATTATTTAATGTTTATGTCATGGTCCTTATACCTCGTTGGGGGCCCCAGATTCATATTAACCCTTAAGAGATTAGTAATTGGGTGTTCCATGTATTATAAAATCTTGGTTTAAATAGATAATTCGGATGTATACGTTGTGATCCATCCATGTAAAAAAAGCCAATAAATGTTTCATAGAACCTTATTAGATTCCTCATGTGTTAGAAGCATGCGTTGGTAGATTTGAAATGACATGTTTCTAAAGCTGAGTAAGTCTAGATGGGATTAGATAAGGCAGATTGAACGATGAATATACATGAATTATGTTGTGGGGGATAGGCCTGAGTGGAAATAACCCTGGCGATGAGATCGTGATCTTAGTGATGGATATAAAACCCAATGTGTGTGTGTGTTCTGTGATAGTTTTATAGATAGTGGGTTCCCCTGGTGATTGATTTTAATATATTTTTTGGTAGTGTGTGGATGGTCCTATGAGTTTCTATATGACGATTAATATTTTCTAGCAGCATATGTCAATTTCATAGAGATTCTAGATGATGAAACATTATTTTCAATTAGAGTGTATCGATGCCTTGGAATTTCAGGATGAACAGTATGTGTTTCCTAGTGGGAACTGTCTGCACCCGAGTTACTGAATAACCTCTATTGGTTTCCTTGTTGTGGGAGTATCCCTTAAGTTTCCAAATGATATATATGTTTTTATAGTGGGTAAAGTACAAGATTAATTTTTTTATGATTTTTAGGGATTTCCTTATGTTGAGAGTGTAACGACCCAAAGTTTTTCAATTGAAAATTCCCTTCTTATATCTATGTCATAAAAACACAATATAATGAACTACTAAGTGATAAGTGACCTTCAAACATAATTTTTTCACCCCTATGTTTGGAATTTTAAAAATCCAACATTCATGGTTGTGTTCATGATTGTTTTTGGAGTCCAATGAAAGAAAAATAATTTTTGGTGAATAGTAACCTACCCTTATGAATAGTAACCTACCCTTATGAATATTAATATGACCCTTATGAATAGTAAATAAGAGTAACATTACCTATGAATAATAAAATAAAATTTAGACATCTTACAAAGTGACAATTTGACCTTAGTAAACGTTTTTGGTATTTTATAAGTCATAAATAATTAATTATAATTAATTAATTAATTTAAAAGAATATTTATTTTCCTGTAATGTATTCATAAATTATTGAATCAATGTCTAATAGTTTTTAGATAATTTTTCAAGACCCTACATAATTTTTGAATGAACTACAAAATCCGTTTTAATTTTAAATACTGTTTTTTAAGTAAATTATGATTTTAAATAAATATTAAATTAATAATATTTAGAAAATTATTTTTTAAAAGTGGACTTCATTTCTGGATTCTACACGTCGAGAAATGGTTGGGGTAATTTTTTGGGAATTTTCTGAGATACTTGAATTTTTGATGAATAGTGGAATTCGATAATTCAAAATAAAAGCTAAATAATGTATTAATTGAGTCATTGATGATGTTCTGCTGATGTAAGCCCACTTGGTTCGGGATTACATTATAAAATTACTATTATTGGTCAACCGAGACTCACTATTCCTTGTCTTTGGTGAAATTAATGAACTAATAAATTTTATATTAAGGAAACCCCTCTCCCATCCACTATAAAAGTCACCCTTCACTCCCTCTTTTCCTCACACCTCTCAAGCTCCAAGCCTTCTCTAAATTCTGCCCAAACACCTTCCCTAGATCATCCCCCACGTCCAAAGGCTTCTGGTCTCATCAAAAGACCAATCCTAGCTTCCTTAAAGAGGATCTCAAGAGGAGGATTCTAAAGCCAATTTTTCTCTCTCTTCTCCTTTAATTTCCTTTCAAGCTCAAGTTCCTTTCTTGTTCTCTCTCTATCTATCTTCATCAAAATTGTTCTGTAAATCCAGTATTTTATATATACTGTAATATTATTATTCTAATGTTATATTATATCACCCCGCACCCTTTCCCCCTTCCTTTTATTTTATTAAAGAGAACGTTGTTCATGTGGTGATAATTTATCACCTTCAAAAACAACATGCTCTCTTCTTCCATTTATACCTTCCATATGGTAATGAAACCATTTTTATGGTTGAGACAGAATGTTTTATATGTATTATGTTCTATTTTATGTTCTGGAAATAACCTATGGCCATATTACTAAGTGAAAAGATAAAAAAAGTTCGTTGTGATCCAAAAACCGCTCAAATTAGCCCAAATAATCTTTATTTAATTCTTATCTAATGATTCGGCCACATGGATCTAATATAACTCATTATAAAATCATTTAAGATTCTGTAATATCATTAATTACATGTAATATCATTTCTGTATGTTTACCCATGATCTACCTAAACATCAAATTAAAAATACAAGTGGACCGCTCAAGAAAACCATGAAAACGAACATCCCCGATCAATGTTTTTAAACTCTATAAGTCAGCCAAAGGAACATAATATGAAATAATGAAACCAGAATGAACACTATTAATGTATAAAAGTTTCTGGAATTTCTAATTAATCAATATAATGTCATTATACAGGACATTAAAGAGAAGGAGTCATTCGAGTACAAGGTAAGGGGAAATCTCGAACCCAAATTTTTTCTTTCAGGTTCTCCCTCTTTCACTCCATTTTTGATATGGTTACTCCTCAAAGATCATTTTTTCATCTTTTCCTTTACTTTTCTGGGATATACATGTTTTTCACTGATTTTTATGTCCATTAAAATGTTTTCCAAAATAACTCTTCTTTCAAGATCTCACCTTTTACCTCTCATTCAAGGTTGATGGTTTTTATATCAAGTATGTTGTCCCCTCTTTCTTTTGGGAACCCAAAGCTTATGAATGTGTTTCTATGAGATGAAACCCATTCCATTCCATGGGTTATTTATGTACATGTTTGATATGTGTTCTATATGGCAAGCATGATAATGATAATGTTATGATGTGATGGGTGCGCCCGGAATTATATAGCGCTCCAATGCATTGGGTAAAGTGATGAATCTCATGAGTAAATGTGAAATGATGCTTGAACATGATGCTAGATTTGTTCACAAGTATGTGTGGTAGTTAACCACTAAGACATGATGTTTCATTTTTATGCTTTTCCACATTTCAAGTTTATTGTTTATGATACTCTCATGTTCATGATCTTCTTCATGATTATGCTCACCCCATGCTATATTTTTCTTATCTATCCTCTTACTGGGCTTTTAGCTCACCCCTTTTGATGTATATCCTCAGGTGGCTACATGTACTAAGGAGAGGACAAGTGCTACAAAGAATATATAGAAGAAGAGGTTAAATGATTTTTTATGCTTGATGTTGTACTTGTTATATGTAGTCCTAGTTTTCCCAAGACACTAAACCACTGGATCCTCCATGTGTAATACTATTATGTTGTTTATCTTTGAAATGATGTAATAGTAATTTAAGAAAAGGCCGGGTCACTATAGTTGGTATCAGAGGAAAGGTTTAGTTAATTTGGGAATTAGGATTAGTGAACCCTAAAGAAAACCACTAGCATAAGAATAAGTACAAATATGCACACAAGGATATTTACCTAGGGATCCCATATGTTCTGTTTTTTGTATAATTGTTTAAATGAATAAGTTATTCATGACTTGTTTACTTATGTTTTGGTCTAACCTTTTTTATTTTAAAAAAATGGTTGGAACCAGAAGAGGAAATGAAGGAGAAGTACCCTCACTTATTTGTGTAAAGTGATATTTCGGGGGCGAAATTTCTTAAGGGGGGAAGAATGTAACGACCCAAAGTTTTTCAATGGAAAATTCCCTTCTTATATCTATGTCATAAAAACACAAAATAATGAACTACTGAGTGATAAGTGACCTTCAAACATAATTTTTTCACCCCTATGTTTGGAATTTTAAAAATCCAACATTCAGAGTTGTGTTCAAGATTGTTTTTGGAGTCCAATGAAACAAATATAATTTTTGGTGAATAGTAACATACCCTTATGAATAGTAACCTACCCTTATAAATAGTAATATGACCCTTATGAATAGTACATAAGAGTAAAATTACCTATGAATAATAAAATAAAATTTAGACATCTTAGAAAGTGACAATTTGACCTTAGTAAACGTTTTTGGTATTTTATAAGTCATAAATAATTAATTATAAATAATTAATTAATTTAAAAGAATATTTATTTTCCTGTAATGTATTCATAAATTATTGAATCAATGTCTAATAGTTTTTAGATAATTTTTCAAGACCCTACATAATTTTTGAATGAACTACAAAATCCGTTTTAATTTTAAAAACTTTTTTTTAAGTAAATTATGATTTTAATTAAATATTAAATTAATAATATTTAGAAAATTATTTTTTAAAAGTGGAATTCATTTCTGGATTCTACACGTCGAGAAATGGTTGGGGTAATTTTTTGGGAATTTTCTGAGATACTTGAATTTTTGATGAATAGTGGAATTCGATAATTCAAAATAAAAGCTAAATAATGTATTAATTGAGTCATTGATGATGTTCTGCTGATGTAAGCCCACTTGGTTCGGGATTACATTATAAAATTACTATTATTGGTCAACCGAGACTCACCATTCCTTGTCTTTGGTGAAATTAATGAACTAATAAATTTTATATTAAGGAAACCCCTCTCCCATCCACTATAAAAGTCACCCTTCACTCCCTCTTTTCCTCACACCTCTCAAGCTCCAAGCCTTCTCTAAATTCTACCCAAACACCTTCCCTAGATCATCCCCCACGTCCAAAAGCTTCTGGTCTCATCAAAAGACCAAGCCTGACTTCCTTAAAGAGGATCTCAAGAGGAGGATTCTAAAGGTAATTTTTCTCTCTCTTCTCATTTAATTTCCTTTCAAGCTCAAGTTCCTTTCTTGATATCTCTCTATCTATCTTCATCCAAATTGTTCTGTAAATCCAGTATTTTATATATACTGTAATATTATGATTCTAATGTTATATTATATCACCCCACACCCTTTCCCCCTTCCTTTTATTTTATTAAAGAGAACGTTGTTCAAGTGGTGATAATTTATCAACTTCAAAAACAACATGCTCTCTTATTCCATTTATACCTTCAATCTGGTCATTAAACCATTTTTATGTTTGAACCAGAATGTTTTATATGTATTATGTTCTATTTTATGTTCTGGAAATAACCTATGGCCATATTACTAAGTGAAAAGATAAAAAAAGTTCATTGTGATCCAATGACCGCTCAAATTAGCCCAAATAATCTTCATTTAATTCTTATCTAATGATTCGGCCACATGGATCTAATATAACTAATTATAAAATCATTTAAGCTTCTGTAATATCATTAATTACATGTAATATCAGTTCTGGATGTTTACCCATGATCTACCTAAACATCAAATTAAGAATACAAGTGGACTGTTCAAGAAAACCATGAAAACGAACATCCTCGATCAATGTTTTTAAACCCTATAAGTCTTCCAAAGGAACATAATATGAAATAATGAAACAAGAATGAACCATATTAATGTATAAAAGGTTCTGAAATTTATAAATAATGAATATAATGTCATTATATAGGACATTAAAGAGAAGGAGTCATTCGAGTACAAGGTAAGGGGAAATCTCGAACCCAAATTTTTTCCTTCAGGTTCTCCCTCTTTCACTCCATTTTTGATATGGTTAATCCTGAAAGATCATTTGTTCATATTTTCCTTTAATTTTCTGGGATATAAATGTTTTTCACTGATTTTTATGTCCATTAAATTTTTTTCCAAAAGAACTCTTCTTTCAAGATCTCACCTTTTACCTGTCATTCAAGGTTGATGGTTTTTATATCAAGTATGTTGTCCCCTCTTTCTTTTGGGAACCCAAAGCTTATGAATGTGTTATTATGAGATGAAACCCATTCCTTTCCATGGGTTATTTATGTACATGTTTGATATGTGTTATTTGTGGCAAGCATGATAATGATAATGTTATGATGTGACGGGTGCGACCAGAATTATATAGTGCTCCAATGCATTAGGTAAAGTGACGAATCTAATGAGTAAATGTGAAATGGTGCGTGAACATGATTCTAGATTTGTTCACAAGTATGTGTGGTAGTTAACCACTAAGACATGATGTCTCATTTTTATTCTTTTCCACATTTCAAGTTTATTGTTTATGCTCCCCTCATGTTCAAGATCTTCTTCATGATTATGCTCACCCCATGCTATATTGTTCTTATCTATCCTCTTACTAGGCTTTTAGCTCACCCCTTTTGATGTATTTCCTCAGGTGGCTACATGTACTAAGGAGAGGACAAGTGCTACTAAGAAGCTATAGAAGAAGAGATTAAATGAATTTTTATGCTTGATGTTGAACTTGTTATGTGTAGTCCTAGTTTTCCCAAGACACTAAACCTCTTGATCATACATGTGTAATAATATTATGTTGTTTATCTTTGAAATGATGTAATAGTAATTTAAGAAAAGGCTGGGTTGCTATAGAGAGTCCTCCAAGAGTTTTAATATGATCTATATGATCTTATTAGTAGGGGTAGTCTTCCCGTATGTTTCGAATAATCTATATGGGTTTCTTGATTTGGTTTAAGTAAACAATTATGTTTTCAAATGATATATTTTCATTGGTTGAGAGCAAGTAATCCCAAGTGTTCTAAAGGATCAGCCCCATTCACAGATTTATATAGAATTTTCTAGAGTAGGTATTGTCAATCAAAAATGTAATGTTATACTTTTAGAATTGATGGTGGTTTATATTATTTCATTCTAGTGTTTCTCTATTCATTTATCATATCATAAGTGAATTAATTGCATTTAAAAGTTATGCTCGGGACCATACTTCTAGTTTCCTATTGATTTATACTCATAACCAACACAGTTTTTCAATGTACTAGGTAAATTTGATAGGCCTTAATATTTATATGATCAAGTAGGTAAGTGGTCTTGTTTTGCCCGATTGGGTTGGAGATGACCAATGAGTATTTTTGTACTAGGATAAGGTGAGGATAATAGATGCTTGTGGGGTCTATTTATAATTTTTTGTTTTTTTATAAAAGGTTGGGGCCGAAGCCTCATTTTTATTATTAATTCAAAGCAAAGACCTCTTTTAACAGGGTAGAGGGAAACCCATTACATAGCACGAAGGCCCAGTGGACTTATAGCCCATTACATAGCCCATAGGCCGAAATTCTAAGGCCAATTCACATTCTGTGAATAGTAACATGCTGCTACAGTACCACACAGTATCGCCGTCGCTACAATGCCCTGCCGCCGCTACAGTACCCGCTGATGAACAGTGTCACCGCTGCTATAGTACCCTGCGCCCCATGGGTTTTGAACCCCCATTTTCGATGTAGTATTACAGGGTGCTTACCACTAAGACAAACCCCAACTACTTATAATTTTTTAATTATTTTCTATATATGTTTGGAAAATTTGGTTACTAGTTTAGATGTATGGCTACATTCTTATTCATTGAATTTTCTATAAAATGGTTATTGTTTAGAAATTCGATACAATTGTATTAATTGTGATGGATTATTTTTGTTCATTTTTTCAACGATTCCTCACTGTGATATGAGGTTATAGTATCTCCATAAAAACAATCTAGATCCTTCGTTCAATTTGATAGCCTCTGGTAAATAGGGAGGCAATCCCAAGGTTATGTGACAATCCTGACCTAGTCATTGGTGCGTAGTCTAGGTCACTTGAGGCATTATGGAAATAAGTTGAAGATTTAAGTTGTAAAATAGTGAATGTTCGTAAGTATTTAATCAAAATTCATTCTTTTTCATAATTTCTTTTCACATTGCTCTACTTATTTAGTTTCCAATGATCTATGACACAACATGGTTTCATTCAAAGGCACATTCCTAGGGTCCCTAGGTATGTCTCTTATAATGAACATTTATGATAGTGTAATTTCTTTAAATCACTTTTTTTCGGAGTGAAGTTATTTTCTCATGAATGATTTTTTTATTTTCAACCATTTATCTACTTCTGAAACTTTAACACATCATTAAAATATGTTTCAATATTCAAGTAGCCAAATCCATTGATCTGAGTTATTTTGAACCCTATAAGCTATCAAATCTAATATCATGGAAAAATTTACATATAGAGATAACAGTAATATCCATACTATAAGTTTTTTTTGATTGAATAAATATTGTTGAGGAAAAAATGAATCTAAATTTTTTGGAAATATTTTTTAAAATATTTTATAAAAATGATAGACTAATTTGGATAAGAGGATTTCAGTGACATGTTACAAGATTAGGGAATATTTTTTAAAATTATTAATTATTAGGTGACTGTGTATTTATATGAAACTTGAATGTCCCTTTTTCTATCATTATAGTGTTTATAAATTTTCTTGATTAATCCCATACAAAAAAGAATAATTTCATTATATTCAGAACAAAATTTCAACTATGTTGTTTGGTTACGAACACTTGTATTCATGTTCTAATTTCCATATATATAATTTATAAGAAAAATCATATAAAAAATGTCGATCATAATATAATATAAAATAAACAATATCATACACACTATTAATATGTTGAAAAGTAAATTCCAAACAATATTCACATCCATGTCTCATTACCATAACTAATTTTGTACTATTAGAATATTATAATATATCATGAATTTAAGGAATATCTAAACATGAATTTAATTTAAAAACCTAACACCTTAATGAAACTTATTATATTATTATGTTAGTGACATGGATCCAACCTTTAGGCTTAAAATATGAGAAATATATTCACATCCAACGACACCTGTTAACATAGTATATTAAGAAGATTCCATGATTTTTATTAATTATAAATAATTAATAAAGTAATGTATTAACGAAATAATAAATAAGAATCGATTACACACATGAAATTAATATAGAATAAATCTTACATGCCTCAATATTTCCCTATATCCACAAAAAGAATTACAACCAACTAGATCATATGGGAGAGATAATCTCTTGCATTACAACTGATATAACTTATTAATACATTAATAAATAAATTTAAATATATGAACACCCATGTTGGGGTAACCTATATGTTGGATAACCTTATAAATAGTTTCTGATAACAATTAAATATGTGTAAAATATATTCTATGAATATCCATTCATCAAAGGAAAATGATTCAACAAATTACACCAACATTCATGTTTAACCATGGAAAATAAATCTCCACTGCCCAATAGTATATAGTCATTCATCTAACATTCATTAACAATGAAATTCCTAAAGTATTATTGGGGTTGAATTTTTTTCAAAAAGATATGAATATATAGGGAAGCTGATAAAGACAATACCGGGTTTGTTAGAAACTAATTATATATTCAAATAGATTGTTGGTATTGATGTTTTCTAGAATTTTACATACTATTGTAGATCTATTCATAATATGGAAAATCATATTTAAGATTTTGATTGAGAGCTTATTATTATTTTTTGAATACATAAATATAATAGAGAAACAATGATATATGATGATTATTGAGATATAATTTATGATATTTAATGAAAAGTGCTAATGGGAGGTGAAAGGACCATCTACCACAATGTTATAGAGTTATCTAATGAGTTATAAGAGAGATTTTGAGAATACAGATTGAAGAGTGAATAATCATCTCAATTTTTTCATGTATAAGGCTACTTCAAATACTAATTAATATACATGGATGATGGTTGGAGAAAGATGATATTAGAGGTGAGATAGGTTAAACTTTTATTTTTTGTTAACCAATGAACTCATATTAAAGATAATGATTAATTTTAATAGATAATTTTAGGGATAGTGAAAATCTAATGAATACACCATGTTGATATTTTATGTGTTTTTGGATACTTTGGGAACTCTAATGAAAAGTTTTTAGAAGGTTTGATATACTCCTAGATCTGTTTAAACTGTATTGAGATGAATTTGTGTGTTTGGATATTACCTAAGATTGATTGAAGTGGTTCTAAGCATTGATGAAGAATTTATAAATTTATGATTTCGGGATGATGAATTGACAATGGAATACATATATTTTCCCTTGAAAAGTATATTAGTAATATACTTTTTCTCCCTGTGATTTATAAAATTATCAAGATAATACATTAGGAAATCAGGGTGTCATATTATTATATATAACATATTTCAGTTGGTATATAATGTTTCATTATGGATATATAATATATCCTAGTGAATATAATAAATATTTAATGAACTTCATGCTGAAATATAAAAAAAGGTATAACTAGGTAGGAAATTTAATGTTTTGGAGTGTAATGTATATTTATAGAGATATACAAAATATAATCTTGGTGATGTGTAATATTTTGATGATGGTAAATATGTTAATAAAGATAATTATTTATAAAATCAGAAGACCAACTCTGATATCTAAGATGTTTCAGAAGATATGAAAGATATTAAAAATCATGTGTAACATTCTATTAAGAATACATAAGATCCTCATGAGCATAGATTATATATTCATTAAGATTTTTTAGAAATTTGAGCTTTATAAAGTGCCATGTAAGAATTTTATTACTTTTTAAGGGGTTTTAGGGTAAAAATGTTAGAATTTATGATAATTGAATTAGATATAGTTATACCAAGATTCTGATATTAAATATCATGATTTTCTTTAAAAATTATGTATTGATTTCGGTTGGGATTAGTGGATGAATAAATAGAACAAAATTATAAGGATATTGGTGTTATAATTAACAATTTTAAAATATAATGACTTGAAATTAGTGTTGGAGATCCAAATTGGTGGTTTAATATTGAGAAATATTTGATGATTTTATTGAAAATAAAACAAGGATAAATTTATATATGTTATTCTATACACATGGAAGATGTTAATTGATTCGAGTAATTTTGGAACATAAATTGATTAATCATAATAGAATGAGGATTTATGTTCATAGGGTATAGTACTGGTTGATAATTTTTTAATTGATAATATTGGGGAATAAAATCATGTTATTTTAAGAGAGATAAATATAATTAGTGTAATAAAGAGAAGTAAATTATGTGAGTGAGACTAAAGGAACCCATACTGAAATCCTACGAGACTATATAAAATTATACATGAGATTGATATATGATAAATAAATTCATAAATATTAGATTCTATGAATATAAGATTAATAATAATAATAAGAATAAAATCGGAAGGAAGAGGTTTATATTGTACTACGGCTATATACCCTACAATCATCTAAGACAAAAGACAATAAAGATGAAGAAGAAGTAATAAAATATGTGTTGAGGATGTCTAAAACTATTTCATTATGTTAAAAATATACTTTTAAATTTCCTTGATAAGAATAATAAGATTGAGTTATGAATTAATGGTATACTAATATTTGTTTATACTCTTAAAATTGATGATATTATGTGGATGAGGAAGAATACAAATTTAAGAAAATTTATTCTAACATGAATTGATCATTAATAATATTAAGATAAAATAATGATTATGAAATTCATGCTACCATTACATATTATATAATAAAATTTAAATACTACAATTGATGAATAACATCATTAGATAATAATGGTGATGTTTGGAGAATTTAAAAATACTACATTCATTAGTGAGTTTAGATGTCCCATTGTAAACTGTTGGGAGTTGGTATAAATACTATGTAAGATACACCACAAAATTTTTAGGAGAAAAACTTAGGCAAAAGAATAAACCGTCCAGTCCTATGTTCACATGATTATTATAGTGGATATATTTGTCTCAAACAAGGATTAAACATAGTGAGGACTTATTCAACCATATCATGGAGGGAACCTAGTAATAGTATACTTCACAGATGACCTTATAGATTTATTAATTTTTATGTTGTGTATTTTGTTTTGAATAAATAAGTGAATCAATATACCTAAATACATGTTAGGGAATGAATATAAATATGTGTAATTTGAATAGGATATAATTTTGTTGAATTTTTCCACACTGGTTCACTATCCCTATGAGTGTTATTACCAAATCCTAATGGGTATATCAATTTTCATTAGGGAATAAGGTTCTATATATGATTGAATATGATATTTTTCCTACATTCTTTTATATGTCATATATGAAATATAGATTTTAAGAAGCTCCTGATTACAATGTAATTGTAAATTTGTTTCTTTTATCCAAAATATTTAAGAAATAATTAATTAAAGTGGAAAAGATGTTAATAAAACTTTCAAAGGGGAATGTGGATGCACTATTAAATAATGGTAATCAAAATGGTAAATTATATATTAAATTATCTAAAAATCACTCTCTTTAAGAATCAAATGATGGCTATAAAAATTATGTACCTATTGAAACACATGATTATTTTTAATTTAAATGAAATGATTAATTAAAAATTCTCCTAGTTAATGTTATAATATATATATATTGGAATTTATTAGGGGACAGTGAGTTTAGAATTCATTATAAGGTCCAAAAGTAAATGTAATGAAAGAATGTTTGATAACAATGTTAAAATGTGAAACACTATCATCCAACATGTGGAATACATAAAATGTTCCTCATTAGTCCATCAAGAAAAATTATTCCATGATAATGAATTATTGAAAAGGGTAATTGATGAGAAATTTCAGAAAAATAAAATTTTTATGAGAATATAATTTCTTTATAAGAAGCTCATAAAGAAATTATCATTATTAGTGATAATATTTTGGTGTTCAAGTACAAAATAACTAAAACCCATAAAAATTATTTCATAGAGGAAAATAATATGCATGAATTTTATATCAAAATGTTGATAAAGGAATAAAAATATATAATTGAATCTCTTAAATATCATCAGAATAGTCTAAAATGTTAAAGATATTGAGTTGAAAGTTAATTTGGGAAATATAAAAATCAGTAATGTTTAATTTCTACAATAATATATCACAAGATACACCTCCATTAACATTAATATCAAAAGTCTAATATTTTATGAGGGTCATTATATTTAAAATATGATCTTGAAATTATTTTAGGATGAAATTTCTACAAGCTCAAAGATAATGGTTCCACTTGTTTTAGTAAATTTTATTTAAACTAATTTAGATTAAATGAATTTTGCAGTATCCATAATATATATAGGTTAATATGCGTGAAAAAATCCAAATGAATGGAACAATACATAAATGGTTGTCTTGATAAGGTATTTGAAAAGAAGATACCCAAAATGTGACCAAAATAATAATGTTTTCACTCAAAAGTAATATGATGTTCAAACTATCGTAATTAGTTGATAAAAAAGATAGTCATGGTTTATTGTACATTATTGGTGCTATATCTGATTTAAGAATTAGTCAATTTTATTTTGTTATATTATGTAAAAACATATATATTATAAGAAGCCAATATCAAAGGGGGTCATGGCTTAGAAAAATATAATCATAATTAAGAGAAATCTATTCAATAAAATAAATTTTGGAATCATCGAGAATTTTTATGGAAATGGAAACAAATGGGGTCATTATGATAATTTTTTTCTTAAAAAACAATAAAAAATAATATTCTTCTGAAAAATTAAGACCACACAAAATGATAAGAATAAAATAATAGAAGTAGGGTTTCCCATGGGGTACAATATTGTGATGAACGTTAAAAAATACACCCAAGAATAATCCAAAGAATGTTGATATACCATAGAAGAGATTATTATCCTACGCAAGAAAATTCAGTATAATATACCCCTGTAAACATGCCATGAATAGTAATATTTTAGGAAGTATGTTGAAATAAGTAATATAATAAATCCATGAAAGAAAAAAATGCATTTTTTTGGAGTAACACATCTATATATATGTATTAGGAATTTTTTTAAAATAATATTGACTGAAGGGTTATTTAAAATAAAAGTAAGATAGATCTAGGAAAAAATAATGGAATGTATTTGTTAGCTTATATTTAAAATCCACCTCTACATAAGTAGGAAATGAGCATATTAATAAGTTCATGAATCCCATAAAATCTCATGTCTATAAACTCAATATTAGAAATCATGAAATTTATCAATGAATTGGATATAATAATAGTAGAGTGTTTTGGTTTAGAATAAAATTACATCTTCAATGATATCACTAAGAATATTTGGAGAAACCACATTATTCATATAGGGTACATTTATAAAAATTTTAAGGATAATAAATCCTAGTTTTAAAATAAATTCTAAGTATTTAATATGTGAAAATTTTAAATTTTCAATAAAAATCAGTTATTAAAATTTTTGAAGGGCTTGTGTGTAACACTCCAATTTATAAAAGAAGAAAATTATAATTGATAGTGTAATGGAAAAGAAACCCTGAGTTTATATAACATAAACACAGTAATATTTGCATCTTTCACTACATGAAACACTGATTTTATCTTCTGATACACAGAACATCGATATTTTTATGTATGATGGCATATTCAACACGCAACACTAATCATGAAAAGGCCTTGAAATATATTACAATTAAATATGAGCCGTAAATTTGGTGGGTATAAATGACATTTAGTAATTTATGACCCATATATATGTAAATTTATTAATCAATATAAATTATCTATAATTGTTTTCAAAAAAACCATTCAATTTGTGGTAATGTGATTTTATTCTTTGAAAATATGTTTCCTAGAAAAATGATTTTTATTCCTTTTCATGAAAAAAATATTATTATATATTTTTTGAAATTCTATAAAATATATTTTATAAGTTAAAATTATTTTTTGAATAAAAATACCAAAATTTTCTTATGGATAAATTTTGGGAATTTTTATTAAATATTTATTTTTGTGAATAGTGAAAAATACTGATTTTTATAAAAAGTATTTTCATTTTAAAAAATTAAGTAATTTAAAAGTCCCAATATGTTTTAAATATTTTTTAATCAAACATAAGTATTTTTTTGTCATATTTAATACACTAAATTAATTTTGAATCATCTTTATATATTTTCAGTGTAAGTTTGTTTTTGAGTTTAAAAGATATGTTTCTCTACAATTTTTTTAAAATTCATAATGTTTCTCCATTTTAATCAATTAAAATTATACTTTTGAGGGAGTGTTTTAAATGAAATTTATTTTATATATGTCATTGAATATTAATTTTTTTCATATATTTTTCAATATTAGTCATAGTCATTATATAGAATCATATTTTATCTAAAAAAATACTTTTTCTTAAAAACCCATTATTTTGTCGTTTCTACAAGATTAATTTTATATTAAATTTTACCACATACGTAAAAAAAATTGTAAAAATGGATTAAATTTTTTAATTAAAATACATTATAATTTATAATAATTCCTATATAATTTTTTCTTATAATAATTAATGAAAATAGTTTTAATTAATTACAGTGATTAAAGTAAAAATGAATTACTGAGTGTTTTATCAGTAAGCTAATGGGAATAATGAACATGAAACACATTCTAAACACATTTTATGTTATCATTTTGAGAATATCTTTTTTATAATCCACAATTTAACCTTATATATATTATTTTACATCACAAAATTTTTGATTGGGATTCACTCTTTTAAAAACATTACAAGTGTGTCGCTCCACTGACTTATAAAAGAATACACACTATTCTACCCTCTACACAAATTAAAACATCTCTGAATTAGACCATACTGGAAAAAAACATCTAATCATCCATTATCAAATATTCAAATCATTTATTTGGTCATAAATCAATCCAACGAAGTTCATTGGTGAACACCAAAAGTTGTTACCTGAAGAAGAGATAACGTTCATCAAAGAACATTATTTTGCTTCATTCTCAAACCCATTAAAATATTCTTAAACCATTATTATATAATAAAATCAGTATAATAAATATGATTATGTGTTTAGTTTTTAATTGTATGACCTTAATCCACAAAAATATCCATCAAATGGGATATGAAATCATCATTCATGTGTAAAGAGGGATACTGCCTCATGAAATGATGTGATTAAGTTTCCCATTACAACCTATTATGATCAGTTATTATGATAGAGATAAAGTTTATATTTTATATTTATAAACTCAGTATACATATTGAGTCATTATATCATATATAAAAATGTATGTTTCATTATGTAAGTGATATGATAACATCATTTGTGTGTACTATAGACTACTGCCTCGCGAAGCTATATAGTTCATTTTTCACTAACGTGTTACATGGAGTGTAATAAAGGTAAGGATAATAAAAATAATTTATATAAATGAAATATTTATTATATTCATGAAATATATATAATTTTTTAAATACAATATATTTTTTTGGAAAAAATTATTCACTATGAAAAATGATAATGTCATTGGGGGACGAGTGGACAACCACCTCCTTGAAATGACGCGACTCCATTTATTCATTAGAACATCAAACAAAATTATATATATAAGTAAATTTAATCAGATAATTTGTAATTTAATATATTTTTATAATTCTATAAATATAAAATATTACATAAATTCTTTCTATAATAATCATTTAAAAATAAAAATGTTACTCATGTGTATGTTTGACCTACCCTTTCCTCAATCATAACTATAGTTCATTATTTTAATAACCATCTATCATGATGTATTTATAAATTATAGTTTAATTATCATTTTTTTAATTATGTTATTATTATTAATCATTATAATTTTAAATAAGGACCATGATGACTGTAGTCATGCCACCTAAGTCGTTTTTGACACACAAGACATATATGGTCAAAAAGTCAGATGCAAACATAATCTATTAAGTAGATGTATATAAATGTAAATAAGTTAAATAAATTAATAATAAAATTTTAAAATATTATAATAAACTAAATAATTAACATATTTTTATTATTCAGGAAGACAAAGATACATGTGACAAGCATAACTCAAGGTAAGGGTTTTTCATCTCTCACTTCTATTTTTGTGAGATGTATTCTATATTCAGCACTTATTTATGCCATGTAGTGTATATAAATACTATGAATATATTTAATCATTATTATAATTAAAGTAATGGGTATTTAAATATCTATTTTATTATCTCTCTTTCATGTTGTTGGTCGATCAAAAGTTACCAAAGAGGTAAGGAATATTCCTCTCAATTTTCTATCGTTGAAACATTTGTTAGGTTATGCCCAAATCTTATTTTATGAGGTCTATAAACTACTTAATTTAAATTATTTAACATGAATATAATTATTTAAATGATATTATGAGTTTTATTTATTTCTATTATTCTATGGGGATTTTGATTAAAATATACCACTACTATAAGAGTTTTATGTTACAATCTCATCGCTAATCAGGATTGTTTATGATTATGCTTCCTATGATAAAATAATATGATATATCTCTCACTAAAATAATAAATGTTCTTATATTATGGTTATTAAATGATAATACTATATTTCAATTCATTTTTCCTCTCTTTATGTACATAAAAGTTCAAAAGAATTTTTTTTTATAAAAAATCACCTTTTCTGTCAATAAATATATTTCTACAAAAACAATTTTTTCTAAAAAATACATAAAAATGTTTGGGATATTTTTAAAATTTAAAAATTATATTGTCCTTATGAATTTTGTTAAATATATTTTAAATATTTCTCTATATTTTTTATGTTTATTTTCATGGAAAATTATTTTCACAGTTTTTTATATTTTAAAAATTGAAATTAAAAATGAAATGTATATGTTCTATAAGAATGTTTTTAATGATATTTTCATGTAATCTTAACTCATCAATGTTAAAAAAACCATGTAGATACTTATGTTCCAATGCAGATATATTTTAATGATACAATCCTTATTTTTTTCTGGATGGATTATGATTTTCTCCAAGAGATTGTATGGAGCCATCTTCTTTTCCATCGGTTGACTGTGTTTCAAATAGATTATTATAAAACCCATTTATTTTATATGGTTTAATTATGATTTAATTATATTTAGGTGAAACCCATTTATTTTAAATGGGTATATTTGGTTATGAAATAGTAATTTTTTTAATGTTTTATGTTGAAATGAATGATCCTTGTACTTTAGTTATGTTATTATTCTTGGGTATTACTTATACAATGGGGAAACCAAAATAAAACTATGTAATCCCATTAAATATTATATAATGGGGTGGCTCCGATAAAGTTGGGTGAGCCTGTAACATCTTATTTGATGGGGAAGACCAAATAGCACTGGTTGGGGACCTTATAGATAAAAATATGATTATACCCATATGACCCTCCAATATATTAGATAAGATAACTTATATTGATAAGAAACAAGAAGATTTTTATCTTAGGGTTTCTATGAAGGATTCCCATTGGATCTAGTTATTTCTAAAATGGGTTTAACATTAGTTATGAAGACAAATGATCTGTGATACTAACTTGTTTATGTTATTCATAATATGGGTTTATATTGTTCTCTAATAATCAAGATTAGTCTCACATGGCTCAGGATTATTGATTCTGATGATGCTCTAATATTTCATGTTTTCATATTTTAAGAACCATGTATTGATGAGTAGGATTTTAGTTATATTATCTAATTCACCCTAAATATTTTGTCAAACACTTATGATATTATTATGCACATTAATGAAATTAAATTGGTAAATATTATATATACCTTTATTGATCATTTTAGATCACCCTTTTTATGTTTCCATTTCCGTAGATTATAAATATTGGGGTTGAACGAATTATGTTTATCTAAAGTGTTATTTAGGGATGTTTTATTTTTTTCCCTATTTAAAAAAATGACTAGCAGAAGTCAAGGGGACAACGCATCACATCTGAAATTTCCATGAGGATTAAACCCATAGACGAAGGGAAATAATGGTGTATCACCTACCCTGAGCCCTCACAATGTACTGGGTAGTATGAAATTTGGATAGGTAATGATTATGTTTATACTAGAAACATAATGAATTTTATTTGAAGAATAAATGATTATTTATCATGGAATAATATATGGTAAAATACTTCTAATAATTGGGTATCATAAATTGTCTGGAAATGATTGAGATTTTTTATATGTAGTAATTTATGGGATGGTTTGTTTTGAAATTTGGGTATTACATTTTAAAATTTTAAATTAATTTATGATTGTTAATTTTTTAAATCTTACCAGTTTCTACCATTTTTGGTTTTGGTGAATTTTTAAAGGAAAAAGAAATTTCTCCTTATATAATTTATAGTAATTTTTTCTTTAAAATAATTATTTTATGCTTGAGGAATTAAAATTTCATCATTAATACAAATTATTCAAGAAAAAGATGATATTGAGTTGGAAATTGATTAAATGATGAAATTAAACTCAACAAATATATTTACATATTCTCTTAGTCCAGATGGTAAAATAATTTCCCAATATTAGAAAAATTACCTTGAAAGAAAAATGTTTTCCAAGTACATTAATTTTTGATGAGCTGATCAACTTTATGAACAATAGAAAATTATTTTTTTGAGGCCCTTACATTCCATTGATATTTAACATTATGGTGATAAATTACCTAAATCTCTCTCTATAATTATTTATTTTATTCTTCTATTCCCACCCATGTTCTCCAATTTGAAATCCTAGTTATGTTTCATTACGTATGACCTTTTACTTCATTTTCTCATTTAAGAGGATTTTTATTAACCATTTTTTTGTGGGTTTACAAAAAATATTTTAAAATTTCAAACCTTTAATTACCAAGATAAATATCAAATTTTGAGGATGAAATTTATTAAAGGATAGGACGTAACACCATGATATTTTAAAAGAAGAAGATTATATTGAATAATGTAATAGACGCACAACACATAGTTTATCTTTAATTAAATACCACATTTTTTTAGGTTCTATTACACACAATACAGATTTTATCTTACATTACACACAACTCCATAATGGATAGGTTCGATAATTTATTCACTATCCCACACCAAACTTAAATGACCAATGTTATATGTTACCATTACAACATAACCAGTAAATTGGATGGTAATAATACTATTAAAAGCTTTATTATAAATATTTAAAAATTAATTACTCAATATAAAATATTTATAAATATTTTTCGAGTAATAATCCAATTTTCAGTAAAGTTATTTTTTTCTCCCAACATATTTTTTCATAAATAATGATTTTTTTTCTATTTATGAAAAAATATTATAATAAATTTTTTAAACTTTTAGAAAATTTATTTGAACAAATAAAATTAATTATTTTTGTAAGAATATAAAATTTTTCTTTTTTCTAATATTTTGGGACTTTTAAGAATATATTAATTTTTTGGGCGACGAGTGGAAAATAAATATTTTGTAAAAAATAATTATATAAATTATGTAATTTAAATTATCCAATATGATTATAATATTTTATTAATGTAACATAAGTAATATATAGTTATATTAAATCCATGAAATTGCATTTTAAGCCACATTATTTTGTTTTTTTATATAAGTTTTTCTTCAGGTGTAAAAATAAGTTTTTTGAAAAATTGGTTTAAAATGAATATAACTTCTCAGTTTTTATTAACATAAATCATCTCTAATGGGTATTTTTTTTAAAATAAATTTACAATATATATTTTAGTAAATATAAATTTATTTTCAAAAAAATATTATTCTGGATCATATATTTAATAGAGAACCATGTTTTTCTAAAAATATACTCTTCTCAAAATCCCATTGTCACGCCGTGTCTCCAGGATTAATATAAAAATAATTTTTTCGAATTATGTTGATTGAATTAAGATATTATTATTCAAAAATTTATAACAAGAGAAATTTAAAAATTATAATTTTTCAAACATAATTTTTGACCATAACTATTAGTGAAAAAAATTAAAATTAATCAAATCCATTAAGGTAAAAAAATGAGTTTTTTGTTGGATTAAACATTATACATAAGGGTAAAATTACCTATAAAATGTATACAACCAATTTTATTGAAATATTTATACATTAATACATATATTATCAATAATGGTCTAATATTATAGCATGGTGACATGAAAAAAATGGGAGGAATTCACTCTTTTAGAAATATTATTAGTGAGACACTCACCACACTAATAAAAGGGCACCACTTATACTCTATTATTTACACTTTAAAAACTCAATGGATCCAAATTTATCTATCTAAATCACTTCCCAAATTACCTAATATAAAAATATAATCCATAATTTGGGCATAAAACCTACCATGGAAGGCCTTTTATGAAAACCAATAAGAGTTACACAAAAGAAGAGGTAATGTTCACCAATGAAATTTTTTGTTTTTAATTGTTTATCAACACATTCAATTATTTTTATAAAATTATAATATAATAACCTAATTCTGTTTCATATACTGAGATTTTTTTAGGTTAACAGTGTGACCTATTACCACACACACTACCATAAAATGGATTACGAATTCATCATACTTGTGTATGGTGGACTATGACCTAACAAAATGATGCCATTAGTATTTACATTTCCAACTCTCATGGATGGGTATGTTGATAGATATAATATTTATATAATATGTTTATAAAATAATTACACATCTGGAGTCATTATATCATATATACCCTTTTACATTCTATTATATAATGGATATGATTACTTCACTCATGTGTATATAAGACTACCGCCTCACGATGTGATGTGATTAATTGTTTTTAGTAACATACTACATGGTTGTTAATAAGGGTAAATATAAAAATATATGTGATATAAATGAACTATTTAGGTCGAAAAGGAAATATTTATCATTCTATAAATTGTATCTATCATTTTATTTTTACCATTTTACTCATTGAAAAAATGATAATGTCGTTCGTGGACGAGTGGACTACCGCCTCCACAAAGTGATGTGGCTCATTTTTCACCAACACCTAAAAATAATGATAAATATATTAGTATATATAATTAAATAATGTGATATTTATGAAATTATTATAATTATATAAGAAAAAATATTTACTTACCTTTTCTCCATAATGATCATTGAAAAATTGAAACGTTACTTAGGTGTACATATGACCTATTGTCTCCATTATCACTATGTTTGATCAATTTTTCATAACAATAATTCCTTTTGGACTTAAAAAGTATAATATAAATATAAATATGGTAATTATTTCATGATTATAATTCTGGATATGGTTAAATTTTTAACTCTTTGACCATAGTAACCCTACAGAAGTCATTTTTAACACTCAAACCATATTCGGTCAAAACATTCAACATAAAATTAATCAATTGAGTAATTATATATATCCTGTTAATATGGGATATAAAATAAAAAATAAAAAATAAAAATTTTATTTTTAAATTAAATAAATTATAAAATTTTATTATCGAGGAAGATAAAAACACAAGTTCTAATTCGTAATCAATGTAACTGTTTTTCTCATTTCACTTTAATTTTTCTGAGATGTACGCCATATTCACAATATATATTTTTTGGTTTATATGATTCTCCAGATTTATTATTATTATTATTATATTTATATTGATTTACATATCAATTTTATGGTATATCTTTTATGGGGTTTGTGGCATTAGAGTTACCAAAGCGATATGGGATTTTTTTCTCAATTTACCTTCTTTGAGACATGTGTTAGGTTTTTCACCCTCTTATTTTATGAGATGAATATACTACCCCATTGACAAGTTATATCATGAATATACATATTTTAATTATATTATTTGTTTATTTTTATGTTATAATTCCATTATTATTATGATTCAAATCTACTGAACTGGTAAGATTTTTATGTTTAAATCTTAACGTTTATGGGGATTGATTATGATTCTTCCCTTAATGATGAATTTTTATAATACATATCTCAAGAAACTAATGAATATTATTATAATATGGTTATTAACTGATAATAAATGTTTTCTTTTTTTATCTATTTATGTAATTTATAATAATTTATATATAATTTCATTTTATTATATGGAATTATATCGAGACCGAAAAATCTAACGGTGTATAATTCAAGGTCCCGGTGTTCCTGGAATGATCTGTCAGAAAATTTTAAGTTTAAAATAGCACGCGTGAGTGGTTTTCATGAAAAAAATTAATAACTCATAAATGGGTTCTCCAATAAGAAATATGAGGGCTCTTTTGCGTTCAAGATGGCTGGCTTACCTTAAGAGCGATATAAGTTTAGTCGGCACATGCCTCTAATGGGAAAACCTAAAAATGGCAGAACAATAAATAAAATAATTAAATAAAATTATTTTATTTTCCAAATTCCATTAATTCACGATTGGTGACTCGGATTAAAAAACCAAGACCACCGCTGAACTCGTGAGGGTATTCTTTCCCTAGGCTGATACTAACATTGGATGGTGCTGGCCACTAGTGGAAGATAGTTTTTTTGCCGGAAATAAAATAATTAAGTGACAAATATTTTTATGTGAAATCTCAAACTTCTAAATGGAAACTCAGATTGAAAATCTGAGAGTACAGTTGAGCTCATGAAGGCGTGTTCCACTTAGGCGGAGCCTAACCTCAACTGGTGTGGGTCGAGGGAGACTATTAATAATTTTTTGAACATATTTTTCGGGTACGTTCATTAAACAAGATGGCGACATTTTCTATCATTTAACTCATTTCTTGGTTTGAAAATCCAAGAGCCCCATTGAATACACAACACAAGGATTCTCTTAATAGAGGCTTCACATTGACTGCAGTTTTTCGGCAGAAGAAGAGAATTTTTGCGCATTTTTAATGAATAATAAAGTAACGATTTTATGTTAATATACTTATTTTGTTTTCATCATGTGGATGAGCGGTGGTGGCGGTACCAATGAAATGTCATGCGATTAATTGGCTGGACTACTCCTTGTTTGTAACATTGCTTTTGGAATTTGGGAGGTTCATTAATTAAATACCTCATAAATTCCTTGGGACGTTAACCACCACACCCCAATCTTATTTATATGGAGCTCAGGTAGATGTATTGGAAGGACATCACCAAGAGACAAAGGTCTAGCAATGTACTGTGATTCCACCCACTTGGTGGATGAGACCGATTCCATAGAGCGGTATTGAGCACCACCGAATCATGAACCGAAGAAAATGACAAAGGAGGTTTTGTCGATCATCGTTAGTGGATGTCTATCCTAGGTAGGGGGTTTATTTTGATGTTGTCATTGATTAAATATTTTCCCTTATTATTTTTTTCTTGTAACATGGAGGAAGCATGCCAAAAAAACAAGGCCCAGAACCTCCGCCGCTTCATTATTGATTTGATCTTGGGGGAACAATTTCCAACTCGACGTCAACGCAAAATAGCGGGTCATTCTATGGCAGTGGTATTCTGTAAGAGATGTTGGCACAAACGACACCTATAACGGACCACTGAAACACATCTGGTGGCCTGAAGAAAAAATCACTGACGTGCCATGTTTATGGTGGCCTGCGGTGGCTAGAGGAGACCTGCAGCGACCAACAATGGGTGGTGGAAAGTGGCATGCTATCACACACTGCGGCGGACAGATGCAGCTAGCTTGAGCCGGCCATGTGGGAGAAGGGTGGAGCCTGCAGCCAGGAGGCTGCAGCAGGTGGAGGCTGGCACGACCCCACATCATGCTGCAGTGGTGGAAGAATGTCAGTCAAATGACCGACCGTTTCATGCGGTGGGGGAAGCCCCCCACCCCTTGCCGAAATGGCTCAGCAACCGCGGGGCCAGAGGACCGGGCTGGACCTGCTCAGCGGGTTTTGCCGGACACGCGGCCCAAATGGTCGGACTCGCGACCAAGAAGGCCAGTGTAGGTGGGTCGAGCTCCACCCAGCTAGTCGGGTCAACCATATCATGGGTCCATGAACCAATGGGCTGACCCTGATGGGTTGGAGCCTATGAACCCGGCCAACCCATAATAGGCTGACCCGGGCGGGGTTAGGTAGACCCTGGGACCCCTTTCATTGGGCAAGTTAGACCATGTTAGACCGGGCCCAGACCCAACCGACCTTCGAATAAATAAACACTCGTAACTAATAAACCAGGTGTCTATTTTATATGTCGTCCATGGTGTTGGGACCCCATTATGAAAGAGGTCCTTTTTTATATTCCAGCAGAACCAATCAAGCCAAGTTGGACTGAGGTGCAATCGCCCCTGTTTCCAGGAAAGGGATGTAACTAACAGACTGGGCTTCCGATTGACGCACCGTCTATGGCATAAGGACCCTATTGACAAGGAGGCCCTATTAAGATAATCTATATGAGTTTTATGGAGTTTGACATGTGAACTGGGATGTATCATACCTGAATCCAACTAGGGCCTATTTCCAAAGCTGCTCATATCTCACATACCGGGCCTCTGATCGACACATCGTATATCACATTGGGACCCCTGTGACGGGGTGGTCCTTTTGGTATTCCCTTTTTTGGGATTATTACTAGTTTAAATAACATTGATTCCTTGATGAGTTGTTCTTCCATAATTAAGCATGTTGAGCGGGAATCCTATGGATGACTGTGACATTAAGAAGGAGAACGACCAATGTGGGTCAGCATCAGAAAATCCAGAGTGGGATGATTTGGATGTGCAAATAATCATCCCTACTTATGTACTAGCGACCCTATGTGGATCAGCGTCTTAATGAACCTATGTAGATCATCATCATTGCGACCATGTGTGGATCAGTATCATAGAACCCCTATGTGGATCAAAATCATATCTATACTCTATAGATCAACATCATAGAGGCCTTATATGGATAAACATTCTAGTGACCCTGTGTGGATCAACAATAGCATGACCCGAAGAGGAACCTCCTTATAGTGGCCTATCATGGAACAATGGCTTTTGTCCATGGGTGGATCAAAAATAGAACCACTCCTTTGTGGATCATTTGTGGGACGTGTAAATGGAATAAGATTATACAGCCTAAGACTAATCATATATATTCTTGATCTCTGATTTGTTTACCTTGTGCGAGCTACCTATTTCTTCATTATTTTGGTTGAGGTCTAGATTTGTGGTTTTCCCTCTGGGGATCTCTGGTATACACTATGGGGTCTCAGGGTCCCTACTGAGTATTGTTATACTCTCCCCTACACGAGCTTCACCAACACCAAATTGTGTCTTGTGCAGATGATGAGCAGCTTGCCTGAGATGTGAGGGAGCTAGGACTTGGTAGTACATGTAGGATATGGGTAGATGTGGAGTGATGTAGATACGATATGTACTAACCCATCAGGTAGGATTCTCGGTGGATGATCTAGGACATGTTTTCACTTTCAGTTATACTTGTACCTTATAGTTGGGCTTATATTCTGCCCCCATTACATTTAGTACACTTTTTAGTACATAAATTTATTTTATGGTTTCTTCTTGATGTGTTCATGGTTTTTGTGTTTATACATGTTTGAAGAAAATTCCTTCCCTTTATTATTATATGCCTTTTTTGTGCTAGTTACCAACCCCTAGCGCATGGAAGGCGAGTTATGGGGTAGTCATGACATAGGCCACGGGGGACGGGTCGTGACAATGTGGTATCAGAGGAGTCAGTTCTAATGAAGAACTAGGACACTAATATTTCTATTGGAGAAATGTTTTTAGGTTTTTTGAGTGTGGGTTTCAGTTTGGGAAGTCCATTGTTTGTGCAGCGGCCGACGTATCCATACATGAGGTCCCTGAATTCTGATTCCTGACTTGGTACACGAAAAAAAGATCAAATGTTTATAGGAAATGTTTTAATTTTGATATATTTTAAGTTAGATCTTCATATGTAACTAATTGATAGTGTCACATCTATTTCTTACAGGATGCCTCCATGAAGTCATCCAGCCAATATTCTGGTTAGATACTGTAAAATTGGCCCACCGAGTGATGAGGTGTTGGATCATGGACCACTCACTGTGATGGTGTCTTCAGGTGGTGTACTAGCAGCACCACCAACCGTTTAGCAGTTGATGCTACCAATGGATCAATCACACCATATGAGAGCTTTTCATGAGTTCCAGAGGCAGAGACCTCTAAGGTTTCGATGCGAGATGAACCCCTAGGCAGTAGAGGACTGGGTTGAGGTGGTTTCGTGGGTCTTTCGTTTAGTAGAGACACTCACCGAGAAGATGGAGATCTTGAACTCTAGCCTTGTTCCGGGCTCGGTAGGATGATGGTGGAACTTGACGCTCAAGGTGCATGAGGTTATGGACCACACCTATCTAGACACTGAGATCCTTTTCAGGGAAGATTTCATGACCGAGACACTATGATGTGTTTGTATTTAGGAGCTGCTACATTTTTTGCTAGGCATCAATATTGTGGCTAAGTACTCGATGAGTTTTATTGACCTCTCCTGATTGTCCACCAACATGGTAAGGGACCCTTACTCTAGGTCCTAGACCTTTGAGCATGGGATCCAACGAGAGATCAGATCTACGATAGTTTCTCTTCGCATCATGATGAAAGCTGGGGTACTAGAGTGACATTTTCTGAGGGAGAGCTTCCATTTAGAGCAGACACCGACCGTGATATCTCCTACCTGACCAAAGGTAGCAGAGTCATCTGCAGTTGGAAGTAGATAGACAACACAGACATCCATCTGGGCAAGACCTTCTGGAGGGATACATTGGGACCCAGGGTTAGAGGTGGTAGGATCGAGAGGCCGAGAGAGCCACCAGCGATGTATGATTTGTTTTTTCAATGCATGACAGGGTGACAGAGATCTTTATTGTCCACCTCCCTACATTGATGATCAAAAAATGGTGGAAGGGCCACTGAGGCAGTGACAACCACAGGAGAATGAGTATCAGCTAGGAGGAAGATGAGGTATGGGAGAAGGATGTGTGGTGGGAGGTGGTCAGGGTCACCAGGTACTACCACCACCACCCCCATGTGGTCCACATCAAGCTCAGAGAGCTAGTGGACATGGACTGGCCCAACTTCAATTAATAGAAGATAACAATCTAGACATCCCTAAGATTATATGAGGTACGATCTTTAAGTTCTCTAATTTAGCAGCAGTTCTTATCAACACAGGTGATAGAAAGCAATTCCATTTCATGGAGTTAGTTTGGGACTCTAAGATTCTAACTAAGCTTTTTTGATCTTCCTTTTCATTTGGATTCTCCTACGATTGGAGATTAAATGGTCACACACTAGTGTTGAAAATGTGATCTTTCACTCAGAGGAGTTAGTTTTAGATAAGATCTTCTAATAGCGGTGTTGAAGCCCTATGACGTCATTCTAGGCATGGAATGGCCATCATAAGTTCATGCATTGATTTAATTCTTAAGATGTACAGTGCGATGTATGCGCAGAGATGGAGGCCAGTTTTCCATTGTCGATGAGAAAGAAAATAGTGAAGCATGAGATGAACATTCACTAAGGATGGTGCAGACAATTACCTATCATCTGGCTTGCATGACCTTTTACATAGTGGATGAGGCAAGTCCATAGTTCCCAATGGTGGTGGATGAGTATGAGGAAATCTTTCCTAAAGATGTCCTAAGACTACCTACTCATAGAGAGGTAGACATCCACTTTTACTTATACCCTGGAACAACACCTGTTATATGGGAAACTCTCAAAGTGTGAGTTTTGGATATAGAAGGTACACTTATTGGGACACATCATCTGAGTGTCTTGAGTTGTAGTGGATCCTATGAAGATCGAGGAAATTCTTTCTTGGGATACACCTAGGAATTTTACTGAGGTGAAAATATCCCTTGGATTAGCATGCTACTATCAAAGGTTCGAACCCGCTTTCTCCAATGTACAAGCACCTATGATTTCTTTGATGAAGAAGGGGAAACCATTACTGTGGTTGGAGACATTCCAACAGAGATTTAAATAGATGAGGTAGATCTTGACCCGTACTCCCATTGTGAGGTTGCTAGTGGATGGACTAATAATATAGATTATTATGATGCATCAGGGACCAGAATCGATTGTGTCCTGATGCAAGATAATGTAGTGATTGCTTATGGATCACGATAGATGAGGGCTCATGAGTAGAATTATGTGACTCATGACCTCAAGTTGGCAGTAGTAGAATTCACACAGAAGATGCGGTGACACTATTTGATGGGCGAGCGGTTCATTGTTTACTTAAAACATTAGAATCTCAGATATATCATCACAAGGAAAGATCTAAATCTGAGACAACGACGTTGGATGGAATTCTCAAAGAATATGAATTGAGATAGTCTATACTCCAAGGAAGGGTAACGTAGTGGAAAATGAACTTAGTTGAGGATCGATTTTATAGCTATTGAAGGAGGATTTAGAGCAGTTAGCCTCGTTTCAGATATCCTACGTGAATAGAGATGAGAAAATATACCTCTAATCTATGGTAGTTTTCCCTCCACACATTCAGGGAGTTAGTTAGGAGAAACTCGGAGACAATAGCAACAAGTCTACACGTGTTGAGATATCCTCAGGCCAAGCACCTGATGGATATTATGAAGGTGGGGAGAACAATATACTTTTTAGAGGATGTAAAGTTGTACCATTGGCACTATGAGAGAAGGTTCTAGTCATCTGATAGAAGATGAAGACTGATCCGAGCCGAATGACGTCCAATTCTGATAAGAAACAGAGATCACTAGTTTTCCTGGAGGGGGACATCGTATTCTGGAAAGTTTCCCCTCAACGAGGATTGTGATGTTTTTTCAGAGGTGGAAAAATCTCACCGAGGTTTATAGAAACAATTTTGATACTGGAGAGGATTTTCAAGGTGGTGTATCGCTTGGAACTAACACCAAAAATTGGAGAGTGTTCACAATGTCTTCGAAATATCCTAGCCAATGATATACATGCACCATCCATCGCATGTTATCTACTAGGTAGAATTGTAGTTTGAAGATGAGGTGACATTTATAGAGTCTCGATGGATATATAGGATCAACACGAGTGATTCCATCATCGATGATGGATCACTCTGGTGCATGTTTAGTGGCAGCACAAGGACCTCTATGAGGGCACATTAGAGTGGGAGACTCAAATACGTGCTCAATACCCTCTTTTGTTTGGTTTTCCTTATATTGGATTTTGGGGTCGTAAAGCCCTAAGGTGGGGAGAATGTAATGTCCCGAATTTTCAATATAAAGTTTTTATTATGTGGATCAATTTCGAGACTACGATATCTAACGGTGCATAATTATGATGCCCGGAGTTCCTAAAATGATTCATCAAAAAAGTTTTAAGATTAAAATAGTGTACATGAGTGTGTTTCCAGAAAAACAAGAATAAATCCTAAACGGGTTCTCAGATCAGAAATCAGAGGGCATCGTCACAATTAGGATGGCGAGTTTACCCTAGCTACGACATAAGTTTAGTCGGAACATGTCTCTAGTGAGAATACTAAAAAATGACATAATCGTAAATAAAATGATTGAATTTTTTTTATTTTTCAAATGCTTATAACTCATGAACAGTGAATCAAATTCAAAATCGGAGACCATCACTGAACTCATGAAGGTATTATTTCCTTAGTCTCATATTAACATTTCCCAGTGCGGCCCACTAGTAGAAGTTAGTTTTTGGATGTAAATAAAATAATTAAATGACCATTATTTTATTTTAAATCCTTAAATTCTAAACGACATCTCGTATTGAAGATCTGGGAGTATCATTGAGCCTGTGACAGTGTTTTCGCCTTAGGAGGAGCCTAACATTGACTGGCGTGGGTCGAGGGTGATTGTTAATAATTTTCTGAATAGTTTTGGGTTATATTTAGTAAACAAGTGGGTGGTGTTTTCTATTGTTTTAGTCATTGCTCAGATAAAAAATCCAAGATCATTGTTGAATTCGTAGTTCTATGATACTTTAAAGGGGGGCTTCTCTTTGACTGAATATTTTCGGGAGAAAAAGATAGTTATTGGACCTTTTTAATGAATAATAAAATAAAAAATTAATGTTATTTTATTTCTTTTCTTTTTCTCCATTTTATGTGTGGTGGGGGTGGGACTAGTGACATGGCATGCCATTAATTGGCTTGACTCCTCCTTGTTTGTAACTGTTCTATTAAAATTTGGGAGGTTCAATAATTAAATGAACCTAAAAAATTCCTTGGGACGTTAACCACCACTCCCCCTACAATTTATATGGAGCTCAGTGAGGGGTGTTGGCACAGCTTCACCATGTGATGAAGCTCGGGAAAATTACCGTGATGCCAACCACTTGGTGGACGAGGCTAGTTCCAGCTTGCGGTGACGAGTGCCACTGAATCCCAAACTGACGACCACGACGAAGGAGGTTCCATCGATAGTCATCCATATATGTCTAATCTAGGGAGGGGGTTTATTTTAAAGTTGTCTTTGATGAAATATTTTCTCTTTCACTTGTTATCATGTAACACAGAGGGTGCGAGCCAAATGAATGAGGCTGAAACCATCCTCCATTATGTTCTTGATGTGAAATTAGGTAAACAGTTTCTTACTCGATGGAAATGCGAAATAGAGGGTCATGCTATGAATAACATATTCTAGAAGAGTCGTAGGTGAAAACGATACTCAAAATGGACCACCAGAACATGTACGGTTCCAGTGGAAGAAACAGCCGGCGTGCCATGTCGGCAGTGGCCAATGGGGGCCAGAGGAGACCCACGGCGACCAGTTGCATGCGGTGGGAAGTGGAGCGCTATCCTTCACTTCTACAGCCATAGGAAGATAGCCTCATCTAGCCACATGGGACAATGGCGGTGTTCGCAGGTGCCGCTGGCAGCAGCGGCTGCGACTAGTAGGCCACGGTTGGATGAGGACGATGCGGGCCCACGCCCCACCGCGTTGGCTAAAGCCGGTCGGTGAAATGGAAAACTATTTCATGTGGTTGGGGTTTCACCCCATTGGTTGGTGAAACAGACCCATAACCGTAGGGCCGGCGGAGAAGGTGTTCCACCTTCTGGTGGAACAGGCTGAACGCGGGCCGACCGAGTGGGCCAGGTCGAACCCGTGTTCCAGCAGGCTAGCGCGGGTGTTCTGAACCCGACCCGATGTGTCAGGCCAACTATGGCCCTTTTCCATGAACTAATAGGTCCACCCAAATGGGCCACACACAATGAACTGGTCCAACCCTTAACAGGACGGACCAGGGCGGGGCCGAGTTTATGCTGGGACTCGTTGCGTCGGGCCGGTCAGACAAAGTTGGACCATGCCCAAACCCAACCGACCCCGAAAAAATAAACACCCATAACTAACAAGTCAGGTGTCTATTCGACACACCATTAGTGGAATTGGGATCCCATTAGGGAAGTAGTCCATTTGGAATATTCCTGCGGGCCCGACCAAGCTAGGTCGGACCGAAGTGCAATCACCCCCAATTCATGGAAATGAATGTAACTAATAGACCGATCTTCCAATTGATGCACCATATATGTATTAAGGAACCTAGGGACACGGCGGTTCTTTTGATATAATCTGAGTGATTTTCGACTGAGCTTGACATGTGACTAGGGTTGGATCAGACCGGCATCCAACCATGACCTTTTTATAAAAATGCATATATCTCATAGACTGGGCGTCTGATCAATGTGTTCTCTGTCACTTTTGGACCCCTATGTAGGGGTGAACTATTTGGTTTTCCATTTGATAGAAATTGTACTGCTAGATATATGATAGATGGATTGAGGAGCGGTTCTCCCAGAATTAGGCATGTTGAGAGAGAATCTTATTGCTGTCTATGAGATGAAGAAGAAATATGCCCAATGCGGGTCAGTATCAGAAACTATAGATTGGGATGATATAGCTGTACAAATAATCATCCCTAGTCATGTACTAGAGACCTCATGTGGATCAACATCATAGTGACCCTATGTGGATCAACCTTAGAGTGACCCTGTGTGGATCAGTATCCTAGCGACCCTGTGTTGTTCAGCATCATTGCGACCCTGTGTGGATCAGCATCATAGTGACCATTTGTGGACCATCATCATAGTTACCATATGTGGATCAGAATTGTATAGACCCTATGTGGATCAACATTCTAGCGACCCTGTGTAGATCAGCAATAGCATGACCCAACAAGGACACACCTTATAGTGGCCCATCAGAGAACAATGACTTACGTACAAGGGTGGATCGATAATAGAACAACTCTCTTTGGATTATTTGTGGGAATTGTAAATGGAATAAGATGATATAGCCTAAGACTAATCTTATATATTCATTCTCTCTAAGTTTTTTACTTGGTGTGAGCTGACTATTTCTTCATGCTTGTTATTGAGGTCATGCTTTGTGGTTTTTCCATTGTGGAGCTCTGGGTGACCCTCGGGGGTTTAGGGGACCCTAATGAGTATTACTATACTCACCCATAAATGGGCTTCACCTGCACCATGTTGGGTCCTGTGCATACGATGAGCAGCTGGGCTGAGACTTGATGGAGCCATGACCATGCAGTACACGGAGGAGACATGGTGACTTAGAGTGATGTGGATATGATTTGTACATACTCTTCTAGTAGGATCCTCAGTGGATGATCCAAGAGCTGTTTAATCTTTCAGTTATACTTTTACTTTTTAGTTTGTCTTGTATTCCGACCCCAAAACATTTAGTAAACATTTTACAGTAGCAGTTTACTTCATGGTAGCTTCTTGTTGTGTTCTTGGTTTGCGTGTTTTTATAGGTTTAATGTCAATGCCTTCCCACTATAGGGATACATCTTTTTGATGCTTGTCACCAACCCCTGGAGAATTGAAGGAGATCCAGTGGGTAGTCCCGTCACTGGCCCAAGGATATGGTGTGTAACAATTTATTTATTCATGTATTCAAAAGAATTTTTTTTATTAAAAAACCACTTTTCGATCCAAAACTCTTATTCTTTCAAAACAATATTTTAAAAAAGGCTTTAAAAATTTATTAAAAATAAAACCTTATATTTCCAAAAATAAATGTTTTAAATTAATATTAATTATTCATATAAAAATTTTCATCAGTTTAGAAAATATATTTTCAAACTGTTTTCTGTTTTAAAATATAAATTTCAAATGATTTCTTTGTTAAAAATGTATTTTTAAAATGAAAAGGATATTTCCCAAAATAATTTTTTTAGTGATATTTATATTGTTTTTACATTCATCAATTTAAGTGACCCTTTCAGTTATTAATTCTTCAATTGGGATATTTTTTAATGATACAATCATCATTATTTATCCAGATAGATCATTATTATTTCAAAGATATTTTTATGTAACCCATTTATTATATATTGGTTAACCATGTTACAAATATATTGTTATGTAATTGATTTCTTTTCCATGGGATATTAATGTATCAATTATATTGACATGAATCCCATTTCTTTTTAATGGGTCAATCATGTTATGAATGAATAATTATTTTTATGAGTTTTATGATGAAATTAAAACACATTGTACTTTATTCTTGTTTTTTTCATAGGAATTTATTATACTATGGGGAATTTTATATTGAACTGAGTAGTCCCATTATAACATATAAAATCGGGTGGAATAAATAGCTTCAGGTGAGTCCATTACAACTTATACAATAGAAGCCCTTAGATCGCATTAGGAGAGCATGTTATAACATAAACAATGAATGCACCCAGATAAAACTCCAATGGATTAAGTAATATACCTTATCCCAAGAGTAATGAAGGGACATAGCTGAGGGTTTCTTACATGGATTTAAATGGGCTTTATTTATTTGTTACAATGGGTTTACATGAGTTATTATGAAAAGTGTTACATAACACCAACACATTTCTTATGCTTGGTATGGTTAAATAATATTTTTTATTATCAATATAGATATCCCACAACTAAGTTTATTTATTCTAATCACTCTTATATTTTCCATGTTTTCTTTTTTGGTGATCTGGTTATGAAGGGGTACCATTTTTTTATTATTCACTAATGCAAGATGATTATTTCATCATATCCATATGCACTTTTTGTTCCCATTAATGACATTCAAGTTCCAATCCTTAAATCTACACATACTAATAATTTTATGTAAACCATCATATTATTCCTTTTCTGAATGTTATAAATAATGAGGTCGAATGACCTATTTTTAGATGGTATTTCATATAGATGAAGATGATTCCATAATGTGAAATAATAAAATATAGGAATTGTTGGAGAAATGGTTTTTTAAAGACATGGGTATTGTTTATGAATGAGTTTTTACGAATCCTCTAAAAAAGAAACTTAATGTATCCTAAATAATATATATGAACCAATTTTCTAATTTAATGTTGTATGGTTTGAAAGAAAAAATAGTTCACAATTATCGACATCAAAGTAGGAAATGCAATGGTCAGGATTTGAGCACTGGATCTGGGAGAGTGGGTTCTGGAATGTTATATTATGTAATGGTAAAATCTCAATTAATAGTTTTAGTATATTATATGGAATGTTTTTTGATTCATGTGTGGAGTTAGGAAAATAATTATGCGGCCACTAGATCCTTAATATTAGTTCACCAAAATTATTTATATTATATTACCCATATGATACATTTTTCAGTGATAATGAATAATCTCCCAATATGTGTCTCATATGAGAAATTCATTAACACTAAAAAATTAATGAATTATCTCCCAAAATGTGTCTCATATGAGGTTACATTATTTAATATTTTTATTTATTTTTTTGGAATATAAGGTTATTTCTCCAAAATGTAATTTTATATGGGAAATCTAAGACAACCATTAAATATATAAGTAGGTTAATTCCAAATAACAACAAAATTTTTGTGTGTATCAGGTGTTTGGATACATCACACACAAGTGTAATAATTATTTGTATATGAATATTTTGTTGGGTAGTAAGAATGAAAAATAATAATTTAATAATTAGTATAATTCTTATTATTACTATTATTGTTATTAATTTTGAGGAAGGAAAAAATGGAAAAATTATTCTATATTTAATAATTATGTTGTGGTGGAAATAATGAGTGGACAATGTATTAAAACCGTTATTATTATTTTTAAAAATAAATATTTTTTTGTGATTAACAAAAAATTGTTAATCTATTATTTTTTTGTATTGAATTTTTCTATTGAAGTATTTTTATTGAAAATAACGATCGAGACGTGGTCAAAAAAAATATTGTTATTGTTATTATTGTTAAATATGAAAACATAATTTTGGTCTGTGTGTTTTATGTGTATATATATCAGATACACACACACCCACACACATTTACGAGGGTATATATGTATTCATAGATCTATATGTGTGTGTGTAATATGTGTATATTTTTTTTCAATATATATATATATATAAATATATGTATATATACATTCATGGGTTTATAAATGTATATACATATGTGTATATATATATACCATGTTTATATATATATTTTAAATATATATGTACATATATATTTATACATGTGTCAGTTTAAATATTTATAAATATAAACATATATGTATACATGTATGTGTGTGTGTGTGTATGTAATTTGTATAAATATATATATATACATATATAATTTTTTGTAAAATATATTTAATGAGTTATTAAATATATTTTAGAGATGTTTAAAAAATAATCCCTATATGTTAAGGATGGAAGTTGTTTTTAATATTAATTTTATATAATAAAATTTATCAATAAAATACAGAAACAATTAAAATATATAATTGAAATAATAGATGATTTAAAGAAAATACACTATGAAATGTGGAAATGAGGGTTGTTGAACTCAAATGATGTCTAATGTAGAATACGATGGGACCCTCCCTCCCCTCCTTCTACCTCTCTCTTCCATCCTCTTTCATCTATTTTAATTTTATTTTAATTTTATTATTTCTTCTAATCAACTCTATTAAATATATCCGGAGATATTGACCAGATTGACAAGTTGTCGGTATCATTAGTTTATCACGACAATCATTATTTGGTACCTAATTTTCTATCTAATGGATGTGAAGTTTTAGTGTTGTGATTATACTCAGATATTATCCATCGTCATCAATCGTGATTCCACAAAAGGTTGGAATCCCATTACCATGGTGAAAATTTTATGAAATTTTTTTGGAATGATTTATTAGCATGTGTGTGTAGTACATGTGGCCTATTATTGATTCTTGATCTCATTAATTTTTTGTGTATCATTTGACATATGATTTTGTTTCTTATATATGTAAATTTATTATTAGGTTTATGGTATTGCATGACTTCATGTGATACTGGTCAATTATTTTCATTATATATATTTTATATATTGCTTCATGTCTACTGTAGTTGAGTATACTGGATTGACCTACTTGGTCAGCATGTAATGTGTGAAACATGCATGGGAAAACCATCTAACATGGTTGTTCCATACTTGGGTCATAATATTCTTGGACTAATTTTTTTGGATGAGTGTGTCACATACATTGGGATATCCATATAGAAGTGATGTGCTAAAAATGGGTCGAAATGTGAGACTTGACTCATGTTTGGGAAATAAACATGAGATTAATGTTCCAAATGTGGTACAACATGTAATTAGACTACTATAGTCAATGGGATTTGTCGCCTACATGGTGTTATCCATAAAGAAGCTATATGCTATACTTGTACAGAAATGTGATATTTGACACAAGTTTGGGCAATCCACTTGAAATGAATGTGCCCAATTTGTGTTGGCATGTACTTGGAATGTTCATGATGGAAGAATGTGTAACCTTCTTAGGGATATCCACTTAAGGAGAATTTTTTACGATCTTTACAAAAGTTCTATACATCATTGATCAGAATTAGGTATGTTTCTCTCGACATGGTGCTGGTGTAGGTAGAGACGCCCCCCAGGACCAAACATGTGTTTATTACATGTGTGATATGTTATTTTTATAATTTTTCCATATTTATGGTCATGGAATACACTTGTATATTTTATGAACTTCTGTTAAGATTCATTGGTGGTGTTCAACAATGTTTTTTACTCACATCCTAGTTGGTCATTTTGTTGTTCTATTACATAGAATACCTAATGATTTAGAAAAGTTAAATGGACCTTTAGTAGAAAGTTATGATGTATGATTTTGAGGATATGAATGATATTATATGTTGTTTGATCAGTACATCTACAACTTATTTTATGTAATGGAATTAACAGTTACCTTGGGTCCTTATTTAGTTACTCAATTTAGTGTAGTACAAGTAAATCATATTTATCTAACACACATGTTACTATAATTGTTAAATTATTTTATTTCTATTATGTATTTTTGTATTATGATGGAGGGTATAGTGTCCCAATGGTTACACTTGAGACTATCACTACTATTCGGCAACCATAGTAACACAAAGATGCACACCGATGTTTGTATTGAATTGATTTGGGATTGGATTGTTAGGTGAAAGGATGGTTGAGACTAATGCAAAGGAACTATCATGGTGTATAACTGGTACTATATAATGGACCTCCAAGTTATAATAAAATGGGAAATTATTTTTTGATATTATCATTGGTTAAATTCACATTAGGTGATGCAAATGATTTTTATATATGATTTATGATATTTTGGTTGTGTTCATGCGTCATGAATGGGAATGTAGGATCACATGCCATATATAGACATATTTTTCTGTTGAATACTACTTCATTAATTTAATTCCTTTATTTATGTTATCATTTCAGGATAGTTTCTCTTTTTGAGATATATGTGTATGGGTTTCTATTGTGATATATCTTTATTATCAATAATTATTTTAACTAAGAATGTTTTTGTGTTAGTATATATATGATAACTGTGACTAACATATAGATTTCGAGACAAGAGTTATTTATCGAAGGGGTATACCTTGGGTCTTAGATATACTCCCCTGAGAACCTTTTTTGATCCCTTATATTGGATAGGAGTCTGATGTTCAAACTCATTGTCCTAAATTGATCGAGAAAGACTACAAGATTACTTGTTGTGGATGATAAGTCATTATTTGGGGAGAATTTTAGCATCCTAAAATTTTTAAGGATTATAAAACCCAATGTAAATAATTTATGAGTATTTTTATGTCAAAAACACTAACTTTCAATTAAAATCACTGAATAAATATTTCAATGGAATTATGCAAGGTTAAAATCACAATTAACTCTTTGGAATATTATATGGAATATTTTCAGAGTTAGTTGCTGAGTTAGCGCAAAAATATGAGGCCTGTAAAGGATCAATAATGAATTTAAAAAAATTATAAAAATATTATATTATATGTGAACACTATTTTAATGAAATAATTAAATACATCCCAAAAGGTGTCACATATGAGAAATCTGAGAATACTGTATGTTCCTAGATGTAGGGATTACACTATACATGGCATAATATTTTCCCGCATCAGTTGTTTTCTCAAATAACAAGTTTTGGAAATTTATTTAATATATTTATTATATATTTTTTTCAAAAATAATTAAATACCTATAAAAAGAAGTCTTAGAAGGGAAATCATATAACATCATTATTTCTAAAATGCAGGTCTTAATATAACGGTGATATAAGAATTGTTCATATCAGGTGTTTGGAATAATCCCACATAAGGAAAAAAAATTGGTACATAAATATTTTTTCAGGAAGCTATAAATCATAATAATAATTTTTTTATTCACATACAAAATCGAAATATACTTTCATAATTAATAATTGTTTCATTTTTGATATAATAAGTGAAACAATTAATAATGGGGATATTATTATTCAATCTAAATAAATGTATTTGTGTGATTAATATTAAAATAATTAATCTATTACAAATTTTTAATGATCGTAATTATTGAACTATTCATGCTGAAAATGATATTGGTATTTGATAATAAAAAAATTATTGTTGTTTTTTTGTTATTATTATTAAATTGGAAAACAACATTGATGCGTATATATATAATGAGTACATATGTATGGGGAATATATATATCAATTTGAGGGTGTATATATGTATATACATATGTGTGTGTGTATATAATATGTGTATTTTTATATATATGGGTCAAATATATATATATATATATATGTATATATGTTTGTGTGTGTACAAGCTTATATATGTATATACAAATGTGTGTGTGAGTCAAAAATGAATATATATAAGTTAAATATATATTTACATAAGTACATATACATGTGTATGTTTAAATATATATATATATATATATATATATATGAAGGTGTGTTTATATATTTATAATGACTATAAATATATTTATACAAATGAATTTTGATAATATTTTTTTTGAGTGATTAAAAAAATATCATGTATGTTTTAATAAAAAACCCCATGATCTTATAGATGGTTCTTCTTTTTAATAGTATTTTGAAATAATTAAATTGAGTAATAAATGAGAGAAAAAATGAATGTAATTATATTACATAATTAGTTATTTGAAAAAAAAATCGTTAAAATAAAAAAATAATGGGTGGGGAAACAAAATGGCCTGTACCAGAGATTAGTAATGGTTGTTCACACCACTCCCTCTTCCTCTCTCATCGATCCTTTCTTATCTACACTATTTTTATTTTATTTTTATTAATTATTCTAATCATATCCCTTCAATATCTCATTTAATAGTTTTCACATTAAGGTGTCTTTGGTGTCATTGGGTTCATCTCGATGAACAATATTTTAAACCAATATTATTTCTGAAGGTAGTGTGGTTTCTATGGTGTAATAAAACGTGAATGTTAACAATCATTATCATTATTAGTTGTACATAAGGAATAAAGACCTTTACCATAGAGCATATTTTATTATTGGTTGTTGGAATGATTGAATGGAATGTGTGTTTACCTCGGGCGACTTGTGTTTGATGCTGGGTCATAACAATTTTGTGTGTAGCCTTTGACATGTGCTTTTTTTTCTTTCATATGGAATATGAGGACTATATATATGGAACATCTTGACATAAATTGATATTGATCATTCATTTTCATTAAATATGTATCATATATATTGTTTCCTATTTACTGTAGTTGAGCATGTAGGATTGGACTATCTGGTCAACATGTGAGATGTGAGACATGTTTGTGACTATTATCTACGAGGTATGTTAACACTTGGGTCGGTATGTACTTTATTTATTCAAATTAGCAGGATGTCTCACATTCTTAGGGGTATCCATATAAGGGATAGGTTCTTGAATTTGGAAAAAATATATGAATTGAGGCATGATTGGGATATCCACTTGAGGAAGATGTGTTGGACATGGGATGAAATGTACATTGAGTATCTATTTCTGCGAAATGTGTCACATTCTTTGTGTTGTCCACTTGAGGAGGATGTGTGAGGCTAGTTACTGATGTTCCTTCATGCATTGTATTGAAGATGGTATGTATCTCCCGAGATGATATCAAATAAAGAAGGGACAGACCCTAATGACTCGACATGTGATTTTTTTTATGTGATATATATTTTTTATATCTATTCCACATTAATGTTCATAGAATACACATGTATATTTTATGCAATGATGTTAATTTTCATTGGTGGTGTCTTATTGATTCATGTACTCATACCCTACAAATGAATTTTATTATGCTAGTAGATAGAATCCAAGGGATCGAGTAATGGGAAAGGGGCCATTGGTAGATGGTTTTTTAGTTAGAGGTTGAGAATAAGAATGTTTCAAGATAGAGTTCGAGGAGGATGTCTATAGTTGATTTTATTTACTATATTTACACTATACCTTAGATCCTTTTTTAGTTAGTTTATCTATTTCAATACATGTATTCCATTTCTATTTTCTGAACATTATACTATGATTATTTGTTTTTTTAATTGTGATTATTTCATATGTTCACTTGGGTTGAGTTTATAATCTCCCCATGATTACACTAGATACCATCACTACTATTTGGAATCCTATTACGTACAAGGATGTGTGCATGAGGTCACGTAGCTTCTAGATTATACCAAATTGTTTGGGCTGGGATGTTAAAAAACGGCATCAGAATACTATTCTTACTGACATATTTTTTTTCTATTTCCTTTATTTTGGACATGATAGTTAAGAGTTAGGATGTTTGGGACTTGTGTAGAGGAACTATCGCTATGTTTTTCCAACACTGTATAATGGACCTCCATGTTACCATAAAAAGGAAAATTATGTCTTTCTCTTATCTTTGATTATATTTACCTTGGGTGATGCATATGATGTTGACATGTGAATTTTGATAATTTGGGTACATTCATTCTTCATGACTAGGAACATAGGTTAAAATTACATATATATACTTGTGGTTGTGCTATATATTTGGTCATTAATTAAATTCCATGATATGTGAAAACTTTTTGAGATAGTTTATATTTTTCTAATATATTTTTGTTGTATGTTTTTGTAATTTATCTTTATTGGAATTTATTATATGAACTTGACATTTATATTTGTTATTATATATATGGTGAGTGTGACTAACATGTCGTGATGGAGGCCAAGATTCGTACTTGGAGGGTATCATTCGGTTATGTGGATGTTTCTGGATAGAGTTTAAGCAAGACATTTTCTGGTACTTTGATTTACCGGCTTTACCCCATAATGTTAATCCATGTTTAGTTCATTTATTTATTGTATGACATGTATGTAAAATTTAGTTTCCACACATGTTACTTTGGATATTAATTTATTATACTATTATTATTTCTTTTTTGAACTCTGATAGACGGTATAGTGTCACATTGGTTCCAAATAAGACTTTCACTTCTAGTTGACATACTACGGTATATAGGGAGTCATACCTGAGGTCTTTTTGCATCATAATTTTACTCCGTGGTTCGGGTCCGTGTGTTACACCATATTTATTGATTTTTTTATTTATATGAAATTTTTTGTGATGTATGTATTGTAATTTAGAATGTTGTGAATGTATTACATCATGGAATATTAGGTATCAAAATGTTCATTATCGTGTATCCTAATTCCACCATTTGTTACTTTAATTGGAATAAAAAATATATACCTAGAGTTTAATATGAAAAAAGGTAATCCAAAATGATTATTGATAGATGTAATTCCTAGAGGGAGAGTGGGGTTGAGAAAATATTAAAATATTATTATTTCATGTGAATCTAGAATCTAGGATAAATTCTAATGTTTATGAATGACATTCACTTTCACATAATTGTTCTAATTGAAAAAAAATTGATCATTATGGGGGATTGTTTCATAAGATAGAAATATATTTTAATATAGAAATGCATACTTGTAGTTGAATCTCCTTGATATGTTGTTTTGAGTTGTCTATATGTAACAATTTGTGAAATATACTTGTATATCCCATTGAAAGTAATTTTTGACTTGGTATCACAAGTTGTGATGTTTATGGACCTCTTCTATTTATTGATTAATCTCTATTTTTTTCTACATTGAGGTAGCTCATGTAGACTTAGATTTGACTAAATTTCTGATCATTTATTAGAAAAATATAATGATTCTCTTTTATTTGGATATTTAGGTTTTACATTTAAATGGGGGATAAAATCTATTTTCAATCTAGATTAGAGCATGTGTTGAGTATAACTTCCTCTTGACTATTGAATTATTTTATTTAATTTAAATTTGGGAATAATTAAGACATATAACATATTGAATTAATGTAGATTGGAAATTAAAATATTAATTGATAACAAATCAATGGGGGTATTGTAGTTCTCAAAGGATTAAGTGTATTGTATTTATTGTCAATAGATGATTAATTTAATGAGAAGATGGAAATGTTTATATAAGTTTTATGAGAAAGAAATTTAAATATATATGTATCACTTGTATTGAAACTTATTACTATTGTATATGATGTGTATGATAAATTCACAATATAGAAAAAAAAATTTATGTGAATTTATTATTTTTTTGGTATTTGGATATATAAATATTTAAGAAATTAGCCATAACTTTTAATGATTCTTGATATATAATATATTTGAATCACTGACAAGTTATATTGGAAGATGGAAACACTATCTACCATATATATTTAGATTTTAGGAGCTAGAGGAAAGTGTGGGTTTGTGGAGATAGATGGAAGAGTGAGTAACAATACATATGTTATAAGTATTGAGTAATGTTATTAATATTAATTAACAAATATTAATAATGCATAGAAAGGCATGATGTTAGAGCAATGATTTGTTTTGGTTTATTATTAATTTACCAAAGAATAAAAATTGGGGAAATATGTTGAATAGAAGGATTTATCAACTGATATATAATATCTTCCAGGTGAAGAGTAGTATTTTTTGATGGAAAATAATGTGTAATATGGATATTTTGTGAAAAGTATAAGAAAATTTATGATATATTAGATATTTTTTATGATATAAAAGCAATGAAAGGTTATGCTGATTATTTTATTGTGAATCTGTAAGGTACTTATGAGAATATAAAAGATATTCTTGCACGTGTGTGTGATATTGGATATTTATAAAGTGATAAAAAGATAATATATTTATTATATAGTTTTTATTAATTTGTAAAATTTTATAATTCTAGATAATTGAAATATATAACTTAATTTTAAATTCAAAATATGATATATTGTGATGTTTTGTGAAATTTAGTAGTGATTCTTGACAAAATTAAAGGTAGATTAATTAAAAAAATTGAAAGGATATTAGTACAATAATTATAGAACTTCAAATATGATGATTTTATATAAGATTTACAGAAAAAAATTAATGATTTTATTAGGAAAAATATTTTATTATATTAAAATGATATTTCCAAGAGATTATTATACATAAAATTGTCCAATAGTTGTTATATTGTTTCATATATTTAGGAATACTATTACACCAGTAACCAAGATCCAATAGTCATATTAATACATGGAGACATGAAAAAAAGGATCTCATTCTGAATTATGTAATATTTTAATTATCTTGTGAGACTTGATATATAAATTATTCTAAATTTACAATTAAAATAATTAAATTCAACTGAAAAATATTATGATAGATTTGTTATTTTGTTTAATATATAACTAAAATAATTCATAGATCCCTTATTAGTATACTAAGGAAAGGAATACCTAATATAGGGTATGAATAAATTCTTAGTAAATAAATGAAAAAATAAAATATCATGAATAATATAGAAGAGAAAAACAATAATAAAATATTCCATAAAAATAATATCATAAAATGGGAGTATATAAATAGATAACATATGAATATAAACAACCACATTGATAATAATGACTCATTTTATAATGATGGATTGCATAATTATAGTCATCATAATCACATTTTCATGTACTTGTGCCTAGACATCATAATCATATCGCAATAAGATCATAATAAGTCATTATATATATTTGGTTGTACATAAAAAAAATTCCCCTATAGGTATGTCTAATGAGACCTACTAATGCATCGTGGAGCTATAACGGGTCATTTTCATCACATAAAAAGTCAAATGAGGTCACTATAAGAATATTTTGGAATAATTTATAGAATATATAAATATCTACATTTGAAATCCAGTTTACCAAAAGTCAAAATTATCCCTAGTCAAAAATATAATATCATGATCATAATCAATTATAGGAATATTTTGAATGTTATAATTAGATTATATCACTAGATAATTAAATGATTCATAAATGGATGTTGATATAAAGGAAAATAATTTATAATATAGCATGATCCTTTAATGAATAAAATACCATTTTTCATCTAAAAATCACTATTTAAACTCAAATATAATCTAATATATTATGAAAAAAAATTATTTGAAAATAAAAATGTAAACATGTAGCAATATTTTAAAATAAAATATTATTCATGATGGTGACATGAGGTAGTCCAGCCATATACAGTAAAAAATTCCTTCCTCACTTTGTAATGAACGTCAAATATTACATGCAAGAATCACTTGAAAGATTTATTCCTAATAAATTTTATATAATGTTATAAATAATTGAAAATGAACATAAAAAATAATTGAGATGTAAATAATAACACTATTGAAACTATTTAATGAAATATGAGCATGGATGAACAACATGCTCTATCGAAAAAAATTATGTCATATTTTCCTTACAATGTTCATTGAGAAATTTATGATATTAGAGAATAGAAAGTGAAAGAAAAACATATAATTTCTATAAATAAATATATAAGAATAATATATATATGTTTGAAGACATAAATAAAGCATAATTCCCTAAACATACTCTTACACAAAAACAACCCAAAATAAGGATGAGATTGTGATATAAACCATTACAAATTTGGTATCATTCGAATCAGAGGCCATAAAAAGATATAAATTGATATGGTTATATAAATCCAATGAATTATATTATTTACTATCTAAAAATATAATCATTTGTAATTATGTACACCATATAATAGATAACATGTTTACAAAATGAAAAATTTCTCATGGAATGAATTTAGAGGTGAAAACCCATTAAAATGATCATAAACGTGGAGTGAGAATTATTAATTGAATTTATTATGTGTATATATATATATATATACATAAAAATTATAACTTAAATACAAAATATTAATGATTGATTATAGAAATAATATGTGTATAACGTAGTAAATGAAGAGGTAATAGAATCCAATGGAATGAAAATGAGTTTAGAACCCACCTGCCTCGAGTCTTGCCACATACATACATTATCTCCCAAAAAAATATTTCTAATTGTATTATTTTCTCTTAAGAACCATTTTTAGTTTTAGTACTTTATTATTATCCCCATAATTTAATTCATTAGGAGGACATATATTTTCATTAAATCAATTAGGATCATATGAGATGTTTTGGGGACATTCGGTTCTTAATTACCAAAAAACTTTTTTATATTGATCATTTTTAATGGTGTCATGGTAATAAAATATATAGAATAATAATTATGAATTATTTATCATTATTATACCTTAAATATAATTTTATTATCATCTGTTAATGGTGAATATTAAAAAAAAATCACATCATTTTTTGGAGATGATTGTCCATATGTTTGGCCGAGCAACATTGTCATTATTTAACTTATAGAAGGGTAAATAGGAATGAAATCTATTAAATTTATTTAATATAATTTATTTTATTAATATCATATATATATATATATATATTTGTTAAATTTATCATATTAACCATCATTGTGATGTGGCGATGACAAATTGAACATGTCACTTCAAGGAGGTGGTAGTTGACACACACACATTAAATATTTTCTCATTCCACATAGGACAATGAAGGAGATGAAAAAGGGATGTATCCTAAACATAATAATATTTAAATATTGTTTAGATAGTTATTTAAAAATATCATAATGTATTATGATTATATTAATAAGGTATAATAATAAATAAATTGAAAATGCTTAGATAAGCGATATACCTCTTCTTCACAAAACCATTTAGTCTTATACATTAAACATTATAGTTTTCTCTTTTGGCAAGATCAGGACCTAGAAGATGTTTTTATAGATGATGGGATGTGATTTTGGGAATATTGTTTTGATATAAAAATCTAATGAAGTGCGAGGAAAATAGGATGTGTGATTTCCTTATATAACATGGAGAGAGAAACCCTTTAAATTACTAAAAGTATAATATTATTATAGATAAATTTTCATGTTCATGTGAAAATATATTTAACCATTTAAAATATATGATTAATTTAGGATAATATAATATCATAAAATAAATTTTTTACAAGTGTAAGTGATATTTTAACCCTTATCCCTTACTTGTAACCCTTTGTTAACCTTATTTAATGATTACCATGATAACAAAACTTTTACACATTAGGTGTTAAGAAACTTTATTTTCAAGGAAAAGTGACCCAAATATGTATAGATGTTGATATTATAAACCATATATCATTTAAATTTCCAATTAAAATTTGTTTATTAACTATAAATTACTTAATAAAATATTATATAACATAAAATACCTTTAATTTATTTTTTTAACTATTTTTATAATTTTACATTAAAAATAATAAATCCGTATGGAAATAATAGTTCAAACTATTAAAACACCCATAATAAATTTTATTTTTATAAAAAATTCATTGGATACCATAATCGACACAAAAAATATGACTTTTAATTTATTCAATATCATTTAATTGTTTTTTTATTAGTGCACTAGAACTATGATGATGTTGCGTAAATATTTATGTTAACTATTTAATCAGTATTTTTTTAGAAAAAATTAAAAAAATGTATTTAAAAAAATAATAAAAATGAAAACTTATTACCATTTAAAACATTTTTTTAACCATGTGAAAAATTATTATGGATATTATAATTAAAAGATAGACATTTTGTAGTCATTATTTACTTAAATTTATATGAATATATATATCAAAATAAAATGGGGAAAAAATTCCATATTTTCACATATATGAAGGGTGTAGTCAAAATTAAATCATTTAATATATATAATGAAATTTATTTACAGATTGTTAAATCTTTTTCACATTATTTTTATCCTTAATTAGCCAATTTACCATTTATCTTGGTGACAAATATTTTCCATGGTTATTATTCAAAATTGACAATAATTATATTGGATATATTACTTAATTTAAATATAATGAATCAAAATATAGAGTCCTATTATAAATATATATTTTTTATAAATTTATGAAATTATTTTTAATATAATTCTGAAAGACACAATAAAGAATAATATTTGGAGAAATATGTTTTTAGGAATAAAAAATGAACATACAAGAAAATTATAATATTGATTACCATGAAATTAATCATATTTTTTTATTTGAAAATAATATCAACTTAATGTGAAATGAAAAAAAAAATTTAACAGAACATTTAAATTACATTATTTAAAGAAATGAAATTACAGGTTTTTGAAAAATAATAATTTTTTCAGTATTCACTAAAAATTAAATCTTTTCTAACACCCCACCCCCATAAATCCATTTTAATAAAATATTAAAATGTTGATTTATTAAATTATATTCACATACACAATTAAAATTTATAAAATATGGTAAAAATTATTATAATATTTACGTATAAGTTTCTATAAAAACCCATTCCACAAGAATGTAATTTTGAAGCACAATTGAAAGTTGAGTACATATTTATGATTCATTAATGAATATTTTTTCATTATATAAACCCATAATAAATATTATAATTAATATAGTTATTAAAATATTTACTAATAATTTTAGAACTATGTCATAATTCTATCATTTAAATAATAATATCTTTATATTATATAGTAGTTTTCTAAAATCATGTTGATTCATGTTAAGACTGATATAAAGATTATTATTATTTGAAAATCAATTATAGGGGTGTTAAATAATCCCTTTTAAATAAATTGAATCCTAAAATATTTTTATCTTCAAAATCAGGGTTTAAATATTTTAAAACTCATTAGTTGGAAAATTAAATCATAGAAAGTGCTAATAAAATAGAATTTGAAAAGGGGAAGTTTGGAAGAAAAATTGATACAAAAAATAACACATAATTGGGTAATATGATAGGTTGAAAATTTTAATCAAGTGAAAATATGGACATGGGGTAAAATGGAATCATAAAAATAATATAGAGTGATAGAGAATATGATCATTATAAAGGTAGGGACTGCAAAATAATAAATCAGTAAAGGATATAGAAGAACTTCAATTCATCAGAAATGAATATAAAAGGAAAATAAGTTTTATCAAGATAGTTTTCCTATAGTTGAGGGATTATTTTACTATCTTATTTTAGAACACTAATAACTAAAATTACTTTATTTTTTTAAATTTGGAATCACAATTTCATGATTTTTTTTTCATTGGTCAATTTTTACTTTTTAACTCATCCCTTACACAATTAGTGAATATTCAAGATAAATTTCATATGGTTGAATCACTAAAATTAAATTTTAGTGAAACATAATATCAATTACTGGTTACCAAGTTATTTTTATTATCTCTAGAAAAAAATGAAATGGTTACAGTAGGTTCAGATAATATCCAACATGATAAACCTTCACAAGAAAAAAAATTAATCTCTAAATCCTCAATAATAAAAACTAATGGTCTACCAAAATTATTTCATAATTAACTATGCTTAAAATATTTATAATATTCCAAAAAAATCAAATATTATTATTATTTAATAAAATTTTCATCTAGTATTGACTTAAAATTAATCTCCAAAAAACATTAATTACTCATCCAGTCACATACCAAAATTCTATATTTCCAAATAATATATTGTCTAAATTATTCAAATTATATCCCTAAATTATCAGAATCACTAGAAATACAAAATAACATAGTACATTAATCAGTATATTAAATAAATATTTATACTCAAATTTTAATTTCTGCAATCATATAATGTTCCCAACTTGGAGTACATAAAAACTAGCATTAATCACTTAGTCAGTATATCACATTTTAATACCATGGGTTCTTATATGATAAAACATATGTTTCAAAATTTTAATAACCCTTTTATCCTAATTAACAATATTAAAATGAAATATCGTATGAAATATAATATTCTTCAATACCTTTCAACATTCCACAAAATATAAAATTATTTTTCATTAAATATCATTTTCACTAAAACATATACTTAAGAAAAGGGTAATATTCGTATAAATGTTTTTGAAAATATCCTTAATAATTTTAAACTACTATCACATAGAACCTAAAAGGGTTTATATATTAATTTAAAATTATTAAAAACCTTATACATATCAACCCATGAAATTTTAGGGTTATCCTATATCACTACGGAATATCAAAGGTTACTATAGGGTCTATCCGTTCATTCATCATAATGGTTTATAAATAAATTGTTAATTAAAATTAATATATCACCTAGGAGTTTATGGATATGTGTAAAATATTAGTCCTGATCATGTTAATGACCAATATTCCCATTTTAGAGTTGTTACATCGGGGGGAATATGTGACATAACCGCATCTACAAGTTAGTATGCATACATGGATGTATTTCCTTGGAAAACCACAAAATCTCTACTTTAACATACCATTATGATATTTCCCTATAATCAGACTTATAACTACAATAAATGAATGGGTTATGTTCTCTTATCCATTTTTCTTAAATTATTTTGCCATGGGTCTTATTAAAATTCCATTGATATGAACTATAATACCTTGAATCCAATATCCCATAGTCCTTAGTTATCTTATAGAATTTGTAAAAATACATGTGATCAAATCCTGAAGGATAAAATAGTTTGGAAGTCTTATGAAACAAGATATAGAAATAATTATCAAATTACCAATGAAAGTATTTAATATAACATAATATTTGTGTAATAACATTATAATCTCTTGTATTATTTCTGTGAAATATTACACTATTCTTTTTTGGGCATCTTAGGGAATGGAAATAATAATAATATATGAGAAAATAATATCATTATGGTAATGTGTACAACAAAAGATATCAGAAATAATATTTAAGATATAAAAAATAATAAAAATCTATAAATCCAAAATCATTAAAGGCGAATATATCCATGGATTACATTGGAATCTATAAAATCACATAGATAATAATAAATAGTTTCATAATGATGGAATGAAAAAATTTAGACATTATAATAATACCATAAAGGCCTTCTTTTGAGTTATTATAAAAATATCATCATGGCCTCATTACAAGAGATTATAAAAAATTGATTTGAACTACGAGACAACTTAACTTCAACCATAGTAAAAAACCATGAGTGTATTTGTATATACAAGGGATATAGGAAAATTACATGGAATAGACAGTAGGGGATCCAATTGGCATATAAATAGGAGCAAATCTATATCCATGGTTGTCAACCCTAGAAATAGACCTATTGACACAGTTCTAACCATGGAAATATAAAAAAATTCGTAGATTAAAACCATGAAAATATCCATATATCCAAAATTCAAACCATGGTGATAGACCTACAACCACTTTTTCAACCCATGGATACAATTATTTAAACAATTTCAATATCCTTATATCAATTATTTAAATTTTCGACATGAATCCATATTAATGGGTTGAAATAGTGGATGCAACCCTTTAAACTGTGTATATTGGTCACAAAATTAATGCGGATACCTGGACACTTTAGAAAACAAAAAACATTACCACAACACTAAATTTTTTTTATATTATTAATATGTTTATTATCAATATATATATATATCAATTAGTTCAATAATTAGTAAATTTTGGCTATAGGGCTTCCCACACATTTCCCGTGGGAAAATATCTTTCCTACAGTTTTACGGGAAGCCTATAGCCACAATTTTATAAAATATAGATATAGGGGGTACCTGTTTTGATGGTATTATAGGAACAATAGATATAGGCTACGAAAAAAATACTTTAATCATGGTTTTCCAAAATTACGGCTATTGTTATTGTGTATATCTATGGATTTTTATAAACCATAGTAATAGTCTAATTTTCTAATTGTGTATGCATGCACAAAATAGCCATGATAGTTTGTATCATTAAAAATAATGATTAAGAAAGGGATTATAATAGGAACTACCCATCCCTTACTATAAGGCCCCAGTCTTAAACCTTACTTAATCATGAGTTATTACAAGATTACACATTGAGGATCTTTTCGGGTTTAGAGTTTTAGAGAATTAGATCAAAAAACTTGTGTTACATTCCACACATAAACAAAGTGGTTACATAAAGATAGTATTCTTCTTTCCCATCAATGGAGACATATTTAAAATAAAACATAGATTCTTTCATGACACTTCCTTGACACTATCATCATATCATGTACCTTTCCCTTGACCTGTGAAAAACATATCAAAAAACTTTGGATGAGCATAAAAACCTCAGTAAGGGATATAAAAATATGGGAAGGAAACATGGGTACATATATACATAAGAATGAAATCATACTTTACCCATAAAACATAATCACTTTAACATACCTCATCAAATCATGAATACATCATAGAAATCATAAGACATAAAGGTAACTTGAGGCATTCATAACATTCTTACGTAGGGAGTAATCCTCTTGGTTACGTTTGGAATTCCTATCACAGTATATTCCCTACATCTCGTCGGATAAACCTTAATGTTAAACTCCTTTTCGTTACCCAATGCATTGGAGAGCTATATCGGGCTCACCCACCCTTAGTTTATCACGGAACCACCCATCTTCACAATAATTCCCAAGAACCTCAACATAATCGTATCACATAAAACATGCATAAAGGAAGCTTAACATTTACACCATTCAATCACAAGATATCAATACAACACATTGATATAAAAACATTATGAAAACCATTTTAAATACCAAAATAAAAGAAAATTAAAACATGGTATTTATTTTTCTTTTAAAAAAATTTATGGCTTTTAGAGGAAGCCGAAACTCAAATAATGGTCATGGCGGCAGAGAAGTCGTTGTCGCCACATACGTAGGACAAAAAAATTCCCTTTTGTCATTTAGTAAAACACTTCATATAAAAAATATTCCTTTTGGATAAACGTAAAATTCAAAGGGGTTTATAAATCGTATAAAAGAAGGTTTTGTATAAAACAAAAAATGCCTCAATGAAAGGAGATTGAGAGGAAGTCTCATACCTCGGGTCCGACTTGACTCGTTCGTTCTTTAATCTCCTGAATAATAAACTTGAGTAAATTTCTACTTGTTTAAGAAACATTTTCATGTTCATTATTCCTTTTATATCACTTATTGCCATGTCATGAACACTATGTAATTATTTAAGTTAATAACGGTCGTTTTAACGATCATTGGTACTTGAGTAAAAAATAATCCTTTTATAATTACTAGTTGTTCATGCATCCATTTTGTCCAGAATGGTATTTATTATGTAGATATCATATATGTCATATATATCCAGTACATTCATTCATATATAATATTACATAATCATTTAGAGGTAAGAAATGAAATGCACCGTTCATGGAGACGGTAATCCGTACGTACGCATGAACGCTAAATTCATTTCTATTTCATATTTTATAGAATGGAATCATAATTATATAAAGGTATTTTATAATTCCAGAATAATATCATATATAATATCATATTTCCAACCTTTATACGTCCCACATATGGTATTTAACGAAACAAATCACTTTGAGGGGGCGGTAGTTCGCACTTCCTTAAATGAAGATATCACGTTTACCCATAATGGAAACCATAAAGGTATGACCAAAATGAAAAATAAAGAAGCTTAAGGAAAACATAAACATATTATATATCATATATAAATATAGTTACATCTTAATGGCCACCTTTTAAGGTGTTAAAAGAATGTTGAACAATCACCGTTTCGCGAGGCATAAATTCACCATCCACGGAAACATTATGTCCTTTAACCATTAGATGTAGGTGTGTGTAAGTGTAGATAGAATCCATCTTATAAAAACATCCTAGTATATTTAGGATACTGGAGTTGTTACAAAAGAAAAGAATAAAAATAGTTTAGGGGGTTGGAGAAGCAAAATAAAACAAAAGGACTCAAAAGAAGACATTACCTTAAAATCGGGTAACTCTCTTAGATTTGAGCTCAAAGGCTTCCTTGAGAAGACTTATGCCCAATGTGAGGCTTAAAGGAGTAAGAGAAGAATGTGGAGAGCCAATATTGGCAGGGGTTGGCTGAGCCAACGACTTTGGGAGTGTGGGTAAGGAGGTAGAGGTGGGGGCCTTTTATAAGAGGAGAGGAGGGGCACTCTTGGAAGGTAAAGAAAAGTCACTTTATTTTAAAATGGTATTCGGATTTAAGAGGTCCCACATTGATGTGTTTCGAGGATAAGGTGATAAGGGTTCTAAATCCACCCATACAATAGGTTTTGGCCATGTGTAGGTCTTATATTTTACATTATCATTCCATTTTATTTAAATCGTGAAATAATGAGGTCATCGCTGCATCATCATGATGTCATAAATAATATAATTTATTTAAAGTTTAAAAATTATAAAAAAAATACTATGATGTAGGAAATATTTTTAGATTTCCAATGACTATTTATAATCAAATCTCTGACTTGCATAACCCCATTTAAAATTTGTTTTAGTTAAACATATCATGTTTGTGTCATTTTTACTTTATCATTAAATAAAAAGATATTTATGTCATTTTCCAACCAAAGTGGCTCCATGGGGTCCCCAAGTTGACCCATGGATTTTCATGGTCGGCCATGACACATCTAATGAGCGAATGACATGTGTCTAGGTCATTTCAATTTATTAAAACATTATTCTTACCTTAAACTACACTAATTACCTCTAATCACGATTAAGAAATTAAGAGTTACTATTCACAAAAAATTATTTTAATCTCATTGAACCACATTTTACTTGTTAATGACAACCATGTATGTCAGATTTTTGAAATTCAAAACACAGAAGTGGAAAAATTGCATTTAAACAAAAAATCAGTTTTTATAAGTACTACTTAGTGGTTTCACTATTCATCAAAAATTGATGTTTTTCAGAAAAATACCAAAAATTCACCCTAAGATATATTTGATATTCCGAATTAAAAAATGAATTATATTTTAAAAAATTCAAAACATATAAGTAGCATTAATTAATTTAATAATTAATTCCCCTGTCATGACAAATATCGTGTTTTTATGAAACAATAAGTATCAAAAGATTGACACCAGTTTAAGTCCAATTTCAAAGTGAAATTGATTAAAATGACCACCATTGGATTAAATGGTAATAATATATTCAGATTACACTTTAAGACCAATTAAAAATATAATCTAAGCATATAATTAAATTAAATGAAAAAGCAGTTTTGATTTAAAATGCAGTATTTTTCACTATTCATTTAAAGAAATGAAAATTTTCAGAAAAATACCAAAAAATTTTCCAATGTAAATTTCAATGTACCAATAATAAAGAATATGTTTATTTTGACAAATATAGATTATAAAATTGTCAAAAGTTTGATTTAGAAAGGGTTTTCCATCAAAACGCAGTAAAAATATCTTTTAAGAATATTAGTGTATTTCATGCATAAGATTGTATTTATTTTCATTTTAAGCCTCTAAAACAGTATCTTAATCATTAATAGACATAGATAAAAATATCTCTTATTCATTACTTACTCGGGATGTTACATCCTTCCCCCCTTCAGAAAATTGTGTCCCCGCAAATTATTTACTTATCAAATAAATGGGGGATACTTATCCCTTATTGCATTTTCAAATTCCCATGTGGCATCTCCCATCATGTGGTTTTTACACAAAACCGTTACCTAATTAATCACCTTATTTCGTAACACTTTCTCCATGTGGTCAAGAATCGGGACCGGTTGTTCCTCATAATATAGGTTCTCTTCCAGCTGAACTACCTCTGGACTCAAAACATGAGATGGATCTGGCATATACTTTCTCAACATAGAAACATGAAAAACATTGTGTACCTGAGATAAACTCAGAGGTAAAGCCACCCGGTATGTAACTGATCCAACTCTCTCCAGAATTTCATATGGTCCAATGAACCTTGGACTCGGCTTTCCTTTCTTACCAAATCGCATCACACTTTTCCATAGGGAAACCTTGAGAAAAACATGACCACCTACCACAAAAGATAGATCCTTCCTCCTGTTGTCTGCATAACTCTTCTGCCTGCTCTGAGCTGTTCTCATGTGTTTCTGAATCAGCTGAATTTTTTCTACCATCTCTTCTACCAATTCTGGTCCCATCAGCTTTCTTTCACCCACTTCATCCCAAAAAGCTAGAGTTCGACACCACTTCCCATATAACGCCTCAAATGGTGCCATATGTATACTGGAATGAAAACTGTTATTATATGAAAATTCAACCAAAGAAAGATGTTGGTCCCAACTTCCCTGATAATCCATCAATGAAGCTCGTAGCATATCCTCCAAGGTCTGAATTGTTCGTTCTAACTTCCCATCTGATTGATGATGAAATGTTGTACTAAAATTTAATTCAGTACCCAACGACTTCTGAAGGCCTTTCCAAAAGTTAGAAGTAAACCTTTGATCACGATCATATGCAATCGAGAGAGTAACTCCATATAACCTGACTATCTCTTTAAGAAACAAACAGGAAAGTTGATCTAGAGAGAAAGTATCTCATATAGGAAGGAAATGAGCAGATTTAGTCAAGCGATCAACAATAACCCAGATTGCATTATTACCTCGAGATGTATTCGGTAATCCCACAACAAAGTCCATGGATATATTCTCCCATTTCCACTCTGGCACTGGTAAAGGCTGAAGCATCCCTTTCGGTAACTGCCGCTCTGCTTTAACCTGTTGAAAAGTCAATCAATTTATAGTAAAATCAGCAATATCTTTTTTCATTCCATCCCACCAGTAATACTCCCGCAGAACTCTGTACGTCTTAGTACAACCAAGATGAACTGAAAATGGAGAACTATGAGCTTCACATAACAACTCTCTCTTCAACGCTGAATCACAAGGCACACACAATCTCTTCCCAAATCTCAAAACACAATCACTATCAATGTTGAATTCAGGCAACTTACCCTTCTGAACCAGCTCTACCTTTTTCTGCAACTCACTATCTTACTTCTGTGCTTGCTTGATTCTGTCTGATAGAGATGATCTCACTGAGACCTGAAACAAAACATAAGAACTTCCTGCAGCAACAACTTATATGCCAAAGTTCATCAAATCCTTAACCAAAGTATCACGTTCCAAATGCAACATTTCTAATGAAGCATTACTTTTTCGACTCAAAGCATCAGCCACTTTATTTGCTTTTCCTGGATGGTAATGAATTGTACAATCATAATCCTTGATTAATTCTAGCCATCTCCTATATCTCATGTTTAACTCTTTCTGAGTGAATATAAACTTTAAACTTTTGTGATCAGTATATATTTCACAATTTACTCCATACAAATGGTGCCTCCAAATTTTTAAAGCAAAAACAACAGCAGCTTATTCCAAATCATGTGTAGGGTAATTTACCTCATGAGTTTTCAACTGTCGTGAAGCATAATCAATTACCTGATCATTCTGCATTAGGTCGCAACCAAGTCCTTTCAATGAAGCATCACTGTATATAACAAACTCACCATTCCTGGACGGTAGTGCCAAAACATGAGCATTCACCAATCTTCTTTCAATTCCTGAAAACAATCATCACATTCTTTTTTCGAGATAAACTTAACACCCTTCCGAGTTAGCTTAGTCATTGGACTAAATAACTGTGAAAAATTTCTAACAAACCTTCGGTAATTGCATTCCAAACAAAGGAAGCTACGAGTCTCAGTAACATTTGTGGGTCTTGGCCATTCTTCAACTACCTTTGTTTTTGCAGGATCAACGATAATACCATCTTTATAAACAACGTGTCCAAGGAAAGAAATTTGTTGCAACCAAAACTCACACTTTCTGAATTTCCCATACAATTTATTTTCTTATAAGGTTTTCAAAATAACCCTTAAATGTCTTTCATTCTTTTCTTTACTTTTAGAAAACACCAAAATATCATCAATGAAAACCACCACAAAAATTTCCAAGAACTCATGGAAAATTCTATTCATTAAGTCCATGAATACAGCAGGTGCATTGGTTAGACCAAAAGGCATTACTACAAATTCATAATGGCCATATCTTGTACGGAACGCGGTCTTCAGAACATCTGCTTCCTTTACCTTCAGCTGATGGTACCCCGATCTCAAGTCAATCTTTGAAAAATACTGAGCTCCCTAGATCTGATCAAAGAAATCATCGATATGAGGCAAATGATACTTGTTCTTAACAATAATATTATTCAAGGCCCTATAATCAATGTAATGTCTCATTGAACCATCTTTCTTTTTAACAAATAAAATAGGATCACCCCAAGGTGATGTGCTAGGTCGAATGAAACCTTTCTCTAATAAATCTTTAAATTGCTCCTTTAACTCTAAAAGTTCAATTTGAGCCATTCGATAAGGGGGTTTTGAAATTGTCTTAGCATCAGGAACTAAGTCAACAGAAAACTCAACTTCCCGATCTGGTATTATTCCAGGCAACTCATCAGGAAAAACATGAGGATACTCATTTACCACTGGCACATCATTAATCTGAACAGTTCCATTATTTTCAACGATGTGTGAAATGTAACATTCATTTCCATCTTTTACAAGTTTCTTGGCCTCTTGATAAGTTATCCACATTAAGGGTTCATTCTTGTACACAAACTGAAAGTATTACTGAAAAGAAACTTCTTTAGCTCTACAGTCAATCTTAGCATGGTAAATAGAGAGCCAATCCATACCCAGGATAACATCAAACTTTACTAGAGGTAGAACAATAAGGTTTGCAAGTAGGTTCTTTCCACAGATAAGGATAGGAAGATTCTTATAAATTCTTTTTGCCTCAACATTTCCACCAGGTTTTTTTACCAAAAGTTCGGGAGTTATTTATTGAGATGGTATTCCCATTTTACTAGAAAAGGTTTCAGAGATGAAAGAATGTGTAGACCCCGAATCAAACAACACATTGGCATAATCTGAAAAAACAAACAAAGTACCTGATACAACTTCATTTGATGGCCCAAAATCTTCTGAAGTAGTTGCAACAGATTTCACCACCCCTTTCTGCTTGTAGTCTAACTACATATCATCACCCAAGATCTTTGTCGGACACTCGTTTGCATAGTGACCCATCTCATTGCACTTATAACATTTCACTAACTGTAAATAAAATTTTGTCTTACCATCACCCTGATCTTTTCCAGTGCAATCATGAGGCTTATGTCCCATATTACCACATCTGTAGCACTTTCCAAAATTCAGAAGACATTCCCCAGCAAGCCTTTTTCCACATTTATCACAAACTGGAAACTTAGTTTTCTTACCGTCAGACTTTTCTGAAGAATTCTTACATTTCTCCTGCCACCTCGGTCTCTTCTTCTGTTGGTTGTTATAGAACACTTGATCATTGGCAAACTCCATTTCCACCTTCTCATCACATCAAACAATTGTTTCATAACGTTTAAACTCACAAGAAGCTAATGCCCTTCGATATTTCGGCTTTAATCCTAAGTAAAAATGATTGATTTTACTATCAAGGTCTCAGATAAAATTTGGATCATACCTTTCCAATCGAGTGAACCTTTCTTCATAGGCATCCAATGAGTCTTCCTCTTGCCTAAATTCCAAGAATTGATTTTCCATCCTAAGTCGGACAGCCTTAGGATAATACTTCTCAAAAAACATACCTTTGAATTCATCCTAGTCGAGAGCATCAATCTCATCAGAGTCCCTGATATTTTTAACCATTGACCACCACTGATCTGCTTCACCCTCAAAACGATAAATAGCAAGAATAACCTTTTGATTTTCCGAACACCCCATGACATCAAAAATCTTCTCCAGTGCTTTAATCCACCATTCATCTAGCACATGGTCAGATGATCCTCTGAATGATGGGGGATGTTGCCTCATGAAATGTTCCACCACTGACATGTTCCTCTGCGGTTGATCTGGCTGATCTCGTGTATGGATACCACCACCATTTATCGCTTGAGTCAATTGCGCCATTACTAAAACAAACTATTCAGTTCCAATTCTGACCATCTCAGGATACTGATTCGGAAGGTTATTTCCTTCTGCATGCCTTCCTAGCACTGATTCCCTGTTTCCTCTGCAGAAAACCATTCTGAACAAACATGTCTTAGATGAAGAAACATTGTAATCTTCAAATACTATATCACTTCAATTTGACAATAAAAAAAATATTTTTGGATAATCATTTAATAGAATTCTAACTCCTAAAGTTATCTAAACCGACCTTTGATACCAACTATAAGGCCCCAGCCTTAAACCTTACTTAATCTTGAGTTATTACAAGATTAGACATTGAGGATCTTTTCAGGTTTAGAGTTTTAGAGAATTAGATCATAAAACCTGTATTACATTCCACATATAAACATAGTGGTTACATAAAGACATTATTCGTCTTTCCCATCAATGGAGACATATTTAAAATAAAACATGGATTCTTTCTTGACAATTCCTTGACACTATCATCATATCATGTACCTTTCCCTTGACCTGTGAAAAACATTTCAATAAACATGGGATGAGCATAAAAAGATCAATAAGGGATATAAATATATGGAAATGAAACATGGGTACATATATACATAAGAATGAAATCATAATTTACCCATAAAACCTAAGCACCTTAACATACCTCATCAAATCATGAATAAATCATAGAAATCATAAGACATAAAGGTAAATTAAGGCATTCATAACATTCTTACGTAGGGAGTAACCCTCTTGGTTACGTTTGGAATACCCATCACAGTATATTCCATAAATCTCTTCAGAGAAACCTAAACATTACACTCCTTCGCGTTACCCAATGCATTAGAGAGCTATATCGGGATCACCCGCCCTTAGTTTATCACGGAACCACCCGTCTTCATAATAGTGCCCAAGAACCTCAACATAATCATATGACATAAAACATACATGAAGAAAACATAACATTTCCACCTTTCAATCACAAGATATTAATAAAACACATTGATATAAAAACATTAAGAAAACCATTTTCAATACCAAAAAAAATAAGAAAAGTAAAACATGGTATTTATTTTTCTTTTAAAAAAAAGGTATGGCTTGTAGAGGCAGCCGAAACTCAAATAATGGTTACAGCGGCGGAGAATCCGTTGTCTCTGCATACGTACGACAAAAACATTCCCTTTTTTCATTTAGTAAAATGCTTCGTATAAAAAATATTCCTTTTGGATAAACATAAAAGTCAAAGGTGTTTATACACCGTATAAAAGAATGTTTTGTATAAAACAAAATATTCCTCAATGAAAGGAGATTGAGACGAAGTCCCATACCTCAGGTCCGACTTGACTCGGTCGTTCATTAATCTCCTGAATAATAAACTTGAGATAATTTCTACTTGTTTAAGAACCTTTTTCAAGTTTATTATTCCTTTTATATCACTTATTTCTACGTCATGAAAACTATGTAATTATTTATGTTAATAATGGTCGTTTTAACTATCATTGGTACTTGAGTAAAAAATAAGCCCTTAATAATTACAAGTTGTTCATGTATCCCTAATGTCCAGAATGGTATTCATGATGTAGATATCATATATTTCATATATATCCAGTAAATTCATGAATTTATAATATTACATAATCATTTAGAGGTAAGAAATTAAATGCACCGTTCATGGAGACGGTAAGCCGTACGTAAGCATGAACGCTACTTTCATTTCTATTTCGTATTTTATAGAGTGGAATCATAATGATATAAAGGTATATTATAATTCCAGTATAATATCATATATAATATCATAGTTCCATCCTTTATACGTCTCACATATGGTATTTAATGAATCAAATCACTTTGAGGGGGCGGTAGTCCGCATTTCCTTAAATGAAGATATCACGTTTACTCATAATGGAAACCATAAAGGTATGCCCAAATTGAAAAATACAGAAGCTTATGGAAAACATAAACATATTATATATCATATATAAATATATTTACATCTTAATGGACACATTTTAATGTGTTAAAATAATGTTGAACAATCATCGTTTCTGGAGGTATAAATTCACCATCCACGGAAACAGTATGTCCTTTAAATATTAGATGTAGGTGTGTGTATGTGTAGCTCTAATACTTCTTATAACAACATCCTAGTATATTGAGGATACTGTAGTTTTAACAAAAGAAAAGAAAAAAAATAGTTTAGGGGGTTGGAGAACCAGAATCAAACAAAAGGACTAAAAAGAATACATTACCTTAAAATCGGGTAACTCTCTTAGATTTGAGCTCAAAGGCTTCCTTGGGAAGCATTCTGCCCAATTTGAGGATTCAAGGAGTAAGAGAGGGATGTGGAGAGCCAAAATGGGCAGGGGTTGGACGAGCCAAAAGCTTTGGGATTGTGGGTAAGGAGGTAGAGGTGGGGGCCTTTTATAAGAGGAGAGGAGGGGCACTATTGTAAGGTAAAGAAAATTCACTTTATTTTAAAATTTTATTCAGATTTATGAGGCCCCACCTTGATGTGTTTTGAGGATAAGGTGATAAGGGTTTTAAATGCACCCATTCAATAGGTTTTGGCCATGTGTAGGTCTTAGATTTTACATTATCATTCCATTTTATTTAAATCGTTAAATAATGAGGTCATCGCTACATCATCATGATGTCATAAATAATTTAATTTATTTAAAGTATAAAAATTATAAAAAAATACTATGATGTAGGAAATCTTTTAAGCTTTACAATTACTATTTATAATCAAAAATCTGATCTGTATAACCCCATTTAAAAATAGTTTTAGTAAAACATATCATGTTTGTGTGATTTTTACTTTATCATTAAATAAAAAGATATTTATGTCATTTTCCAACCAAAGTGGCTCCATGGGGTCCCCAAGTTGACCCATGGATTGTCTTGGTCGGCCATGAAACATCCAATGAAGGTAGTACATGTGTCTAGGTCATTTCATTTTATTAAAACATTATTCTTACCTTAAACTACACTAATTACCTCTAATCGCGATTAAGAACTTAAGAGTTACTATTCACCAAAAAAATATTTTAATCTCATTGAAGAAAATTTTACTTCTTAATGACAACCATGTATGTCATTTTTTTGAAATTCAAAACACAGAAGTGGTAAAATTTCATTTAAAAGAAAAATCAGTTTTTATAAGTACTACTTAGTGGTTTCACTATTCATCAAAAATTGAAGTTTTTCAGAAAAATGCCATAAATTCACCCTAAGCTATATTTGATATTCCGAATTCAAAAATTAATTCTATTTTAAAAAATTAAAAACATATAAGTCACATTAATTAATTTAATAATTAATTCCCGTTGTCATGACAAATAGCGTGTTTTTATGAAACAATAAGTATCAAAAGATTGACACCAGTTTAAGTCGAATTTCAAAGTGAAATTGATTCAAATGACCACCATTGGATTAAATGGTAAAAATATATTCAGATTACACTTTAAGACCAATTAAAAATATAATATAACCATATAATTAAATTAAATTAAAAAGCAGTTTTGATGTAAAATGCAGTATTTTTCACTATTCATTAAAAAATTAACATTGTCAGAAAAATTCCAAAAATTTATCCAATGTAAATTTAAATGTCCCAATCATAAAGAATATTTTTATTTTTACAAATATAGATTATAAAATTGTCAAAAGTTTGATTTAAAAATGGTTTGCCATCAAAAGGCAGTAAAACAATCTTTTAAGAATATTAGTGTATTCCATGCATAAGATTGTATTTATTTTCATTTTAAGCCTCTAAAACACTATCTTAATAATTAATAGACATAGATAAAAATATCTATTATTCATTACTTACTTGGGATGTTACACTTATAATGTAATATTCATTAATCCTTTGAAATGTTTTGAATAATCCATATTATACATAAATATCCTTTTTTGAAAACATGAATTTACAATGTCAATATTTTTACCCTTTATAAAAATATTTTGAATATAATAATAAATACACATTAATATAATGGATGATATAATTATATTATATCCCTCTTAAAGCATAATATTCATCAAATAATCTTCAAATAGATGAAAAAATTAAAATATTACCAGAAACATTCTTAAGGAAAATAACTTTTCCATTGTGGAATCACATATTTAAAATCACAAATGATACAAAATATATCGATTAATTATTTGCATTAAAATTATCCATGAAAATATGTGGGGAAATATTCAATGAAAACGGTGGTCATGATTGTTTTAAGAGGTATTTATACATTAAAAAAAATTCTTCACTTTGTAAAAAAGTCAAAATGTTTCATACATTAAACATTAAAAGAATCCATTTTTAATGTGTTGTTTTTAAAGTAATATATATATATATATATATATTAAAATAATAAATAATTTAAAATTAAATAGTATAATTATTAATAAAATGGAAATATATTCGTTGAAGAAAAATAGTCCAAACCAAATAAAAAACCAAGAATATTTTATTCAAAAACATTATTTTAGAGTTTTTAGTACATAGACAATAGAAAATTAATTAATGATAAATATGTTTCTATAATTAATTGTGAAGTAGTTAATATATGGGGTTTCTAGTATAAAATCCTATAATTTATCAAATATATGATTATACTTAAACACTCTCGAATAAGGATGATATTGTGAAATAAACTATTAGGACATTAGTGACTTTTGAATAAAATGTCATCAAAAGTTATAAAAAGATATGTATTTAAAGGAAACATGAGTTAAATTAAATATTATGTTATAATATATTCATGTGGAATTAAATATTCTATATAAAATAAAACGTATTTTGTGGCATGAAATATAACTCAAATATGTAAATTTTAGATATGAAACCATTACAAATTTCGTAACATTAATGTGATAATTAATCAAAGATGTTATTATTTGTAACAAATTAAAGTCCACATAAAACAAGTGTAAATACAATATAAATTATTCATAAGATATTATGAAAATAATTTTGGAATAACTTAGTAAATTTAGAAATAATATAACTTGATGAAAATAAATTGAGTAAAGAAATCCCTTACCTTGAGTTCCACTTAGCACATATATACTTTATCATATATATAATAGGCTTATATTAATTTTATAATTTCTTAAGATCCATTTTCATGTTTATTAAATTATTAAAATATATTTTATTTAGTTATTCTCATGCCTTATATAGTTGTTAAATCACTAAATTCTTCCCATACATTTTTAGGACGTTTAGATAATTATTAGAAAAACCTTGATACATTGACCATAGTGAAAGAGATCATGGTTCTATTATATCCATTACATTAATAATGAAATAATTATAATTTTTTATAGTAAATATAATTTAATAATCATTCATTAATGGAAAATATGAAAATAAAATCACATTGTTCCTTGGAGGTGGTTGTCCCCATATACACACGATTGATATTATCATTTTTAATGGATGGAAGGGTAAAAATTACTTAATGCATTATCTTTGAGGTTTTCAATTATTGTATGAATATAATTTATATTCATTAAACCCATAATTATAGAATTCCTTTTGAGGTGGTGATGTAAAAAAGAAACACATCACTTCATAGAGGTGTTAGTCCATACATACGCATGAACGTTTTCTTCGTTCCACATTAGATGAAAAAAGGAGGGAAAATTGTTATGGAATTATTATAAAAAAATTATAGTATATTACAGATATATGTGTTACTATATCTTGTATCTTAACAATATTTTATTAATTTGGAAGAATTAATAAAGTGAAAATGTTCAGTTTAATGTTGTAACTCATCTTCAGAAACCCACATTTGGCATAAAATTAAGTCCTTTATGTTGGTATTTATTTGAGACCAAGACATATAAGGTGTGGGTTGGGATGATGGGAAGTTATTTTAGAATATCATTTCCAATAATTATGGATCATAATGAGAGAGGCATATAATATGGTATCTGTCATTATATTTGAGAGAATAAGGGAACCCTTAGAATTATTTAAATAATTAAATTAATATAAATAGATTTTCATTCTACAATTGATCATAGATGATTAATTCAAAATAAAGGATGAATATAATTAAAATTAATCTCATATAAAAAATTTATATAAGTTTATGTGACTTTTTAACCCTTATCTCTTGGTTTAAACCATAATTAACAATCCCAGTGGCAAAAAGATTTTAACATATTAGGGGTTAGTAATGTTACTATAAAAGGAAAGGTGATCAAGAAGTCTAAATTTTTTTATTTTATCATCAATATCTCATTAAATTTTCTAAATATATTATTTATATTAGTTTTGAATTATTTAGAAAAATAATATTGTGCCTAAAAGACTATTAAGTTCATTTTCCGGTCTATTCAAAAAACATGATTTCAGAAAATTTCTATATAGTAATGTAATTTGAATATACAATTTTTTTAATTATTAATAAATTATATTTTTCTAAAAAACTATTCGGATTTGATAACAAACATCTAAAATATCACTCTTATAATTTTAAAAATCCTATATATGATTTTATAAAACATTACATGGATGGTGTTGGCGTTGTGTATATATTTAAGGTAAATAATTCATCAGTAGAATATAAAAAATAAACTACAATTCTAAAAAAATAATTTTAAAAATATATAGGTATTAATTTTAATGACTTTTTAACCTTGTGAAAAAATATTAGATATTTTAAAATCACGAATTTGACATTTTGGAATTGTCCTTTAAAAAAATAATATAAAGGTTTCCATAAAAACAAAGGACAATAAATTTCCATATTTTTAATTATAAAAAGTGTATGGATGAACTAAAATCATTAAATATAAATATGTAATGTGTTATATAGATTTTAAATGTCTTATCATATTTTTTTTACCTTATTTATCTGATTTAACCTTTACTATGGTGAAAAGTATTTACCATGGTTACAATTCATAATAATAAAAAATGAAATATTCCTTATTAATAAATTTTAAATGTATGATTCCAAAATTTTCACCAAATTTTCAATATCAAATTTTTATATATTTCATTAATTTTATTGCATAAAATCCAATAAACAACAGTTTTTTCGAATATATAATTTTAAGAAAACAAATGACCATAAACCAATATATAATAAAATATGGATTATTATAAAATTATTTAGATTATTTTTAGTAAAATTAGTATTATGTTACATTATTAATGGATCCAAAATAGGATGCAAATTTTAAATAAATTTATTTAATGAAAATAAATGATAGTTCTTTGAAAATTGGTATTTTTCAGTATTCACATAAAAGTAATTATGTTCTAAAAAACACTTCTCATTCCTAAGATGATAATATGAGAATAGTGATTTGAAAAATAATATTCACTTTATAAAATTAAAAATTTAATATATTGTAAAAAATTATTTTAATAAATATACCCAAATGGAAATAAAAACTATTTTCCTAAAAATATATTTTAAAGAATGAAATGAATTTAATAAAAAATGAAAAATTATTTATTATATATTAATTAGTAAATTTTAATTATATTGAACAATTATAAATATTTTTCATAATTTCATTATTCCTTTTCATATCACTATTTTAAATAATATTTCATAATGTTAACATTTAAATAATAATATCTTTGTAGTTTATCACAGTTCCTTTATAGCTTAGTTTTCCAGGTTAAAAATGTTGTCTTATTTATTATTATTTTAAAAAAATATTATAGGTTTAACTTATTTCGTGGGGATTTATTTTTTTTGAAGAAACAATTATGGTTTAAATGGGAAATTATTGAATATTTTTTGGTGAACTATTTTTTATTTGATATCTTTATGAATAATAATTTATTTAGTGTTGATTTGATTAATTAATATTTTCCTTCATTTATATATGTATTTTGAGATGAATTTTTCCATGTTTTTATATAAGGATATAGTTAATTTACATCTATAAATGAATTTCTCTCAAAATGTTGCAATTCTATCTTTATTTTGGTGTTTTTTATAGGTTTGAGGATGTGAAACATGCAACATAAGTGTACTTCCCTATACCCAAGATCATGTTAGTGTAATTTGACTATTAATGAGGGGTACCACAAGAAAATACAAAGGTTTGTAAGGGTTGTCAATATAATTCATAAAGTATGGTTCACTAAATTCCAATTTGAAAATCAATTTACATATAAGGGATATTGCTTGATTAAGTAGAGGAAATTCACTGAAGCTTCTGGTTATTTCTACAACTACCAAGAGAATATATCGAGCTATTATGTTTGAGTATGTGTGTTTACGTCCTCCCTATACAAATCCCATTTTTGATGAGATCATTTAGTTGGTGGAGCTTCACTCAATACATGTATGAAATAATATCTTCATAGATAGGAATGACACTTTGTGGGTGTTTAGGAAATGACAAAGGATAAATTATGTTATGCTTGATTTGAGGTTGGAGTTGATTCACAACATATGAGGGGGGAATACAAAAATCTAGAAGAGTTAGGTATGATCGTCAAAATATACTGGATTCATAATATTGTTCTATAATAAGAATTTAGGCTGATGGAAGTTCTTGGAAGGAGGTTAGAGGTGATAGGGCTGGAGGAAGTAGGTGATATCATCGAAGAAGCATTCACTCCTCTTTATCTTCCATTCTATATTTTTGAATCCAGATGATATAATTGAATAAACATGTTTTTATGATAAACATTTTGTGTTAGTTATTAGTATTTTGGATTGGATGGGACAGATTGAAATATTTAATTTACTGTTATCTCTTTGGTTTTAATCATTTTGGACTATTGAATTTTTTTTTACAAAAATTAATGTTTTCTATAACATCCCAAGTAAATAAAGAAAATGAAATTTTCATATTTATTAATATATGTGCATTAAATATTAATTTTACTTTTTAACAGATTCTATGTTTGATGGTGTTGCTGACACACAACAGTGGGTTTCTCTAAAAATCTCATGTTTCACATAATTCCGAGTCATTCTGAAAAATAATAATATAATATTATTTTACATGGTAGTTAAAACCTAGCTATTGTTTTTATGGGAATGGATAGAACTAACTAAAATATTAATATACTTGTTTGTTAAATGTTTTTACATTTATAATATAAAAGTTAGTGGCTTAATATGTGAATGAATCCAATTTTAAGCATTAACACTCTAACAATCTTTAAAAGGTCGATTTTCCGCCATTTAATGGAGAACCCTTTTTAAAAATAGTTTTCATCACTTTTATATGTTCTATTTGACAAAATAATATTCTTATTTATAATCAGGGCATCAAAAAATTTTGGATGAAATAATGGTATTTTTCTAATAAGGTCCGTTTTTAATGAATAGTGAGAAATACATGATTTTAATTCAAAAAAGCCTTTTAATCTAATCTATTTATATAGATAGATTATATATTAAATTTGTTTTAATGTGTAATTAAATTTTATTTTTACCAAAAAATCCAATTTTTTTCATTGGAATTAATTTCATTTTGAGGTTGAATATAAACAAGTGTCAATGTTTTGATAGTTATTATTTCTAAAAAACACGCTTTTTGGTTTTGAAAATGGGAATTAATTTTAAAATAATTTATGTAACTTCTATATTTTGAATATATAATATTTGATTCCATATTGGGAATTAGAAGATCCAAATTTTGTATATAGGTATCTTTAATTTTTAGACATTATGAATATTTACATTAGTAAATATTTTTATTTACCCCGGTTAAAGGGTAAATATGGTAAATATGGGTAAAAATATGTAATAATATTAAATAACCCATACACTTTTCCTGACCATATTGGATGATATATTTCAGACATGGGAATCTTTGGGTCGATTTGGGTACCCCATGGAGCCACTTGGTAGTGATAATGACACTTTATATTAATTAATTTAAAGTAAAGACAAAAGTAACATTAACATATATCTTTTAGTTAAACAATTTTTATATGGGGTTATATAACTGATATTTTAAACTATAAATATTAAATTGAATGAATAAAAAATTTCATACATCATCATATTTTATTTATAAATTTTATACATCATATAAATAATTTTAATTATGATATAATGGTGATGTAGTAATTGCTTCATTAATAAAATATTCAAATAAAGGATATTGTAATTTTTAAAATAAATTAATATTTAAAATATTTATCCCATTTAATATCTTTAGGGATAATATTCACTTTTTTTTGAATAAATTAAGGTTTTTAGAATGAATATAGTTATTATACATTTTTTAAGTCTTGATATAACAGTTTATAAATTGAAATAATTGAGTTTTTAAAACAATTAATATTTTATTAAATGATAAAATAATCCTAAAAGTATATGTTTCCATCAAATGACATATAGGATGTTTAAAATGAAATTAGTTATCCATTTTGGGCTTCTTTTAATTTAATAATAAAATATAATTACCATATATTATGAATATATAAGAGGACAAGGTAAAAGTTAAATAAGTTAACAAAGGTTTAAACCAAAAAGACAATGATTATCAAATATCAAAAAACCATCCAATTATTTTTGGATGATTTTATTTCAACTTATATGCACCTTTTATTTGAATTAAATATGTTTTGGACCTTTAGAAATAGAAAATCATTATATAATAATATAATATGTTCACTCTTTCCTAAAGATCCCCTCCTCCCCTGATAAAAATACATCACCCCCAACCCTTAATCGCAATTATCATGCCCCCTTGGCTCATCCAACATCTGCCCAAATAATCTATAAATATCCTTATATTCCTTAGAGAAGCCTTACCTTATGAGTAAATCACTTCAAGAAATCATTTTGGTTCAAACCAAAGGGAGTTACTTGATTTAAATGTAACATCTTCCCCCCGAGTTCTCTTCTTTTATTTTAATTCGTTCCTCCCTATGCTATTTTTATTATTTTTTTACACACAAAAAAATTATCGTCAATATAATAGTTTTTTGGTATGAGACTTATTCAAACTAAACTTACACACACCTGCATCTAATGGATATGAACATTCGGTTTCTGTGTAGGTCGATCTATGGCCTCAGGAAATGAAGATTGATTTATTATCTCCAACTACCTCTCATGGTGGACTTTATGATGGAACTATATTTATATGTGATATATATTATATTTATATTGTCTTTATGTAATTTATTTTTCATTTATATCATACCTTCATGGATTCCATAATGGGTAAATACTATAATTTCATTTGAGGAAGTGCGGACTACCGCCCCCTCAAAGTGATATGACTTGTTCATGACATACATGGAACATATAAAAGATGGAATTAATGAAATTAGATATTATATTGTAATGGAATCATAATATACCTATGTATCATTATGTTATAATTCCATTAAATAAGATATATAAATTAAAGTAGTGTTCATTCGTACGTATGTCTTACCGTCTCCATGAACGGTGCATTTAATTTCTTATGTCTAAATGTTATGAACTGTTATAAATATATATATACAAGATATATATGATATATATTATATCTATATCATGAATAGCATTTGGAGAAAATGTAATTTTGACCACATGGAAAACATGTAATTATAAGAAATTCATTTTTGACTGAAGTACCAAATATCGACAAAATGGAAGTTATTAACATAAATGATTATGTAATGTTTATATCATGGTAATAAGTAATATAAATGTAATAATAAACCTTAAAAAGTTCTTAAGGAAGTTTAAATTAACTTTAGTTTATTATTCAGGAGATTAAATAAAGAACGAGTCAAGTCGGACAAATGGTAAGGGACTTCGTCTCAATCACTTTCCATTGAGGTATCCTTTGAGTTATACACGAAATTGTTTAATATGGTGTATAAATACAATTGAATTTTCATTTCATTCAAAGGGAATCCTTTTATATGTATCATTTTACTAAACCAATAAACCAATGTTTCTTTTTAATGTACGCGGTGAAAATGACCTTTCCTCCGTCATGAGCATTATTTGATGTTTGGCTTCCTCTACAAGACGTAGTGATTTTAAAAGTAAAATAAACACCATATACACTTTTTATGTATTTTGGTATTGAAAATGGTTTTTATAATTGATTTATTATGTCAATATATTGAAATTTTATACTGTGATTACAATATTTAATTGTTATCTTTCCTTTATTCTTGTTCATGTGTTATGATTCTGTTATGGTTCTTTGACATTGTTTACATATAAGGGTTGTTCCATGATAATCCTAGGGAGGGTAAGCCCGAGATAGCTCTCTAATTAATTGGGTAACATGATGGATTCAAATGTTAATGATTCTTCAAAGCTATTTAGGGGATATACATTGATATGTATTCCAAATGTAACTCCCTACGTAGCTATTAAAGTTTCAATGAAAGTATGATATGGATGCCACAAGTTACCTTTATAATTTATGATTTCTATGTGTTATTCACAAATATTATGATTTGGGGTGGTATGTTAACGATCTTATGTTTTGTATGTATTTGTGGACTAATGTTTTCATTCATTATTTAATACCCCTTACTAAGCTTTTTATACTCATCCCATGTTTTTGAGATCATTTTCATTGGATATAAGGCAGAGTAAAATAAATGAAGTATTTAGGATGATTTATATCATGAAACGCATTTTTTTTCTTATAAGAGTTTTTATATTATGAAAAAATGGAAACTGAGTAGAATAGCTTACTTTGTAATTTTTGAAATGTAATGTAATAGTTACATCCTAATTCTCTAAAACACAAAACATGAAAATATCCTCAATGTGAATTATTATATTACTTTAGGATTATGTAATGTTTAAGAAGGGGCCTTATAGTTTGTATCAGATTTTGGTTTAGACAACTATAAGAGTTAGTGTATTGTTATATTAATATTAATGAATTAATTTAGGTTAATATTGAAATTATAAATCATTTACATATTACCATGTTGCTTTGCCTAAGATATTTTTGTGATCATAATGGTTTCCCTCAGAGGAAACATGGAAACTATGATGGGATGAAATAAGGAGGAAGACAACCTTCTAAATCAGAAACCCGAGATAGTCAGAATCAGAACTGAAGAGTCTGTTGTAGTGACGGCATAGTTGACTCAGGCTATAAATGGTGGTGGTATCTATGCATGAGACCAACCAGATCAACCATAGAGGAACATGTACGTAGTGGAAAATTTCATAAGGAATCGTCCTCATCATTCGGAAGATCATCTTACCATGTGCTAAATGATGGGTGGATTACAGAACTAGAATTTGTTTTTGATTTCATGGGTTGTTCAGAACATCAAAATGTTAGTCTTTCTATTTACCATTTTAATGGTGAATCCGATCAGTGGTGGTCGATGGTGAAAAATATCAAGGATAGTGAGGATATTTATGGTCTTTATTGGGATGATTACAATGTTATTTTTCTTGAGGAATATTTTCCAATGGTGGTTCATCACTAGTTGGAAAAAAATTCTTATAATTGAGGAAGGAAGATGAATTAGTGGCTACTTATGATTTAAAATTCACTAGACTGGAATGATATGTTCCAAATTTCATTTGACATTTTTATAGTAAAATCAATCATTTTTACTCTGGATTAATGAAAATGTATCAAAGGGATTTAGATTCTCGTGAGTTCAAAAGTATTGAAAAGATTTTTTGATGTGAAGAAATGGAGGAAATGGAGTTTGTCAATAATTAATTTTTCTTTGAAATACAATATAATAAGAGGACGAGGTGGAAAAAAAATGTAATAACTCTTCAAAAAAGACAGATGGTAAGAAACATAAATTTATAGTTAGTGAAAATTGTGGTAAAAACATGCGGGGGAATGCCTTTTGTATTCTGGTAAGTGCTACCAATGTGGTAAAATGGGACATAAGGACCGTAATTACACTGAAAATAATTATGGTAATGATAAGAAAAAAATCTGATTTGTAGTCAGGAAAACGTTTTTAGTGAAATCAAATGGTTCATTAGACAAATGAGTGCCCAACAAAGAACTGAATTGAAGGAAATCAGCCAGACTACATGTAGAAAGAGGTGGTGAAAACCTCTTCAACTATTTTAGCAGATGTTGGCCCATCGAATGAGTTGTATCATGTAAACTATTTGTTTATTCATACTATGCCAATGTGTTGTTTGATTCAGGGTCTACACAGTGTTTCATTTCTGAAAATATTTATAGAAAATTTGGAATTCCATCTCATGATATGAATCCTGAACATATAGTAAAAACACCAGGAAGAAATGTTTAGGTAAAAAACAAGTTATAAGAACTTGTCTATCCTTGTGTGTATAAAGAATATGACTACAATCCTTATTGATTTGACTCCAGTAGAGTTTGATGTTATTTTGGTTATGGATGGGATTTCCGTTTACCATACTGTTATTGACTTTAGAGCTAAAGAGGTTTGTTTTTATAATGAAATTCCGTTTTTGTACACGAATTAACCCATACTTTCGATAACATATCCAGAAGCTGAGAAACTATTAAAAGATGGAAAGGAATGCTACCTTGCACATATAGTTGAAAATAAATAAAATGTTTATATTAATGATGTGTCATTGGTAAATGTGTATCTTGATATTTTCTCTCAAGAGTTTCCTAGTATAAAACCATATCAGGATTTTGAATTTATTTTTGACGTAGTTCTTAATGCTAAGACAATTTCAAAACCCCATTATCGAATAACTAAAATTAAAATTTTAGAGTTAAAAAATAAATTGATTTAGTTATTAGATAAAGGATTAATTTGACCTAGCACATCACCATGGGGTGATTTTGTCATGTTTGTTAATAAAAAATATGGTTCAATAAGACATTGCATTAATTATTGAGCATTGAATAACATCATTATTAAGAACAAGAATCCTATTTCCTCTATATCAATGAGTTTTTTGATCAGCATCATGGAGCCTAGTATATCTCGAATATTAACATATGGTTGGAGTACCATCAGTTGAATGTAAAGGAATCCGAAATATTTAATACTGTGTTTCGTAATAGATATTTCCATTACGAATTTTAATTATGCCATTTGGGTTAACCAATGCACCTGCTGTATTCATTGATCTTATGAATAAAATTTTTTGTGAGTTGTTGGATAAGTTTGTGTTTGTGTCTATTGATGGTATCTTGGTTTATTACAAAATTAAAGAGGAACATTAAAGTTATATAAGGGTTTTCTTGAAAACCATAAAGGAAAAGAAACTGTTTGGGAATTTTAGAAAGTGTCAGTTTTTGTTACAAAAAATTTCATTCCATGATCACATTGTTTCAAAATAATAGAATAACCGTTGATCATGTTAAAAAAATAGTTTTTGAAGAATGGAAAAGACCACCATATATTACCTAGACCTGTTTTTATCTTGGTTTAGTAGGTTATTAGTAGAGGTTTGTTGAAATTTATTCATGGTTATCTAGCCCACATACTTGGTTAAATTGAAAATGCGTTAAGTTCATCTGGAAAAAATGATGTGTTGATTGTTTTCAGGAATTGAAAAAAAGACTAATGAAGGATTCATTGTGAGAAAAAAATTAATGAAATGGTGAGTTTCTTATAAATAGTGATGCATTGTTTAAGGGAATTGGTTGTGTTGTAATGCAGAATGACCAGGTAATTGCTTAGGCTTCAGGTCAGTCAAAACCTCATGAGTTAAATTACACTAAACATGATTTGGAATTAGCTGCTGTTGTTTTTTAATTAAAATTTTTGAGGCATCATCTGTATGGAGTAACATGTGAAATATACGATGACCAAAAAAGTTTAAAGTATATATTCACTGAGAAATAATTGATCATGAGATAGATGATATAGATGGAATTAACCAAGGATTATGATTGCACAATTCATTACCATCTAGGAATTGATAATAAAGTGGGAAATTATTTGAGTCAAAAAAGTAATGGTACATTAACAATGTTACATTTTGAACATGATCCTTAGATTAATTATTTTATGAACGTTGGCATAGAAGTTTTTGGTGTAGAAAAGTCATCTTTTTTGTTTCAGGTGTCAGTGAAATCAACCATAGAAGAAAATATAAAGAAAGTGCAGAAAGAATTTAATGAGTTGTAGGAAAAGGTAGAGTTGGTTCAGAAGGGTAACTTTCCTAAATTTAACATTGATAATTATTGTTTCTTGAGGTTCGGAAAGATATTATGTGTGACTTTTGATTCACACTTAATGATGTAGTTGTTATGTGAAGCTCATAGTTTTATATTTTCAGTTCATCCAGGTAGTACTAAGATGTATAGAGATCTTTGAGAGTATTACTGATGGGATGGAATGAAAAGAGATATTTCTGAATTTTTTGTGAAGTTCTTGACTTATCAACAGGTTAAAGTTGAGTATTAGTCACCTAAAGGGATGATTCATCCATTACCGATGCCAGAGTGGAAATGTGAAAATATATCCATGGACTTCATTGTGGTATTACCAAAAACATCTCAAGGTAATAATGAAATATAGGTTATTGTTGATCGATTGACTAAATGTGATCATTTACATCCTATTAAAGATAATTTGTCTCTAGATCACCTTTCTTGTTTGTATATTATAAATATTTTTAGGTTGTATGGAGTAAACCTCTCCATTTTATCTGATTGTGACTCTAGGTTTTATTCTATCTTTCATAAAGTCCATCAGAAGTCGTTGGGTACTGAATTAAATATTAGTTCTTATTTTCATCCTCAATTATATAGGCTTTCATAATGAAAAATTTATAAATTTGAAGATATTATATGATAAGTATCAATGGATTAAAATGGATGTTAGGAAAAACATATTTCTTTTGTTTAAGTTTCTTATAATAACGGTTTTCATTTCTGTATACAAATAGAACCCATTGAGGAATTATATGGAAACCAGTATTGAACTCCAGCTTTTTGGGATGAAGAAGGTCAAAGGAAGCTGATGGGACTAGAATTGGAAGAAGAGACGGTAGAAAAAGTTAAGATGATTCAGAAGGAAATGTGAGCATATCCAAGTAGGATGAAATTTTTTGCAGATAACTGAAGGAAAGATCTTTCTTTTGACGTAGGTGATCATGTCATTCTCAAAGATTCTCTTATGAAAAGTGTGATGTGTTTTGGTAAGAAGGGAAAGTTGAGTCTGAGGATTACTGGAGCCTGTGAAATCCTAGATAAAGATGGACCAGTTGCGTACAGAGTAGTTTTACCTTCATGTTTATCCCAGGTACATAATATTTTTCACTCCTCAATGCTGAGAAAGTATATGCCTGATTAATCTCATGTTTTGAGTCCAGATGTAGTTCAGTTGGAATACAATCTTTCTTATGAGGAACAACCAGTCCAGATTCATGACCAATGAGAGAAAGTGTTATAGAACACGATAATTCATTAGGTAATGTTTCTGTGGAATGACCATATTTTTGAAGTGGCAACATGGGGATCTGAGAATGTTGTGAAGGATAAATACCCCATTTATTTTATAAGTGGTTAAAATTGTGAGTACAGAATTTCTAAAAGGGGGATGGATGTAACATCCTAGGTAAAAACGTAATATGACATTTTCATATTTATTAATAGTTGTGAAATAAATATTAAAGTTAATTTATAGAGGATTCCATGTTCGATGGTGTACCTGCCACACAATAATGGGTTTCTCCAAAAATCTCATGTTGCACATAAGGAAGAGTCATAATGAAAAATAATAGTAATATATTATTTTAAATGGTAGTTAACACTTAGACGTTGTATTGGATGAAATGAAGAGGAACATTAAAGTTATATAAGGGTTTTCTTGAAAACCATAAAGGAAAAGAAACTGTTTGTGAATTTTAGAAAGTGTCAGTTTTTGTTACAAAAAATTTCATTCCCTGATCACATTGTTTCAAAATAATGGAATAACCGTTGATCATGTTAAAAAAATAGTTGTTGAAGAATGGAAAAGACAACCATATATTACCTAGACCTGTTTTTATCTTGGTTTAGTAGGTTATTAGTAGAGGTTTGTTGAAATTTATTCATGGTTATCTAGCCCACATACTTGGTTAAATTGAAAATGCGTTAAGTTCATCTGGAAAAAAGGATGTGTTGATTGTTTTCAGGATTTGAAAAAAAGACTAATGAAGGATTCATTGTGAGAAAAAAATTTATGAAATGGTGAGTTTCTTATAAATAGTGATGCATTGTTTAAGGGAATTGGTTGTGTTGTAATGCAGAATGACCAGGTAATTGCTTAGGCTTCAGGTCACTCAAAACCTCATGAGTTAAATTACACTAAACATGATTTGGAATTAGCTGCTGTTGTTTTTTAATTAAAATTTTTGAGGCATCATCTGTATGGAGTAAAATGTGAAATATACGATGACCAAAAAAGTTTAAAGTATATATTCACTGAGAAATAATTGATCATGAGATAGATGATATAGATGGAATTAACCAAGGATTATGATTGCACAATTCATTACCATCTAGGAATTGATAATAAAGTGGGAAATTCTTTGAGTCAAAAAAGTAATGCTACATTAACAATGTTACATTTTGAACATGATCCTTAGATTAATTATTTTATGAACGTTGGAATAGAAGTTTTTGGTGTAGAAAAGTCTTCTTTTTTGTTTCAGGTGTCAGTGAAATCAACCATAGAAGAAAATATAAAGAAAGTGCAGAAAGAATTTAATGAGTTGTAGGAAAAGGTAGAGTTGGTTCAGAAGGGTAACATTCCTAAATTTAACATTGATAATTATTGTTTCTTGAGGTTCGGAAAGATATTATGTGTGACTTTTGATTCACACTTAATGATGCAGTTGTTATGTGAAGCTCATAGTTTTATGTTTTTAGTTCATCCAGGTAGTACTAAGATGTATAGAGATCTTTGAGAGTATTACTGATGGGATGGAATGAAAAGAGATATTTCTGAATTTTTTGTGAAGCTCTTGACTTATCAACAGGTTAAAGTTGAGTATTAGTTACCTAAAGGGATGATTCATCCATTACCGATGCCAGAGTGGAAATGTGAAAATATATCCATGGACTTCATTGTGGTATTACCAAAAACATCTCAAGGTAATAATGAAATATAGGTTATTGTTGATCGATTGACTAAATGTGATCATTTACATCCTATTAAAGATAATTTGTCTCTAGATCACCTTTCTTGTTTGTATATTAGAAATATTTTCAGGTTGTATGGAGTAAACCTCTCCATTTTATCTGATTGTGACTCTAGGTTTTATTCTATCTTTCATAAAGTCCATCAGAAGTCGTTGGGTACTGAATTAAATATTAGTTCTTATTTTCATCCTCAATTAGATAGGCTTTCATAATGAAAAATTTATAAATTTGATGATATTCTATGATCATTATCAATGGATTAAAATGGATGTTAGGACAAACACATTTCTTTTGTTAAAGTTTCTTATAATAACGGTTTTCATTTCTGTATACAAATAGAACCCATTGAGGAATTATATGGAAACCGGTATTGAACTCCAGCTTTTTGGGATGAAGAAGGTGAAAGGAAGCTGATGGGACTAGAATTGGAAGAAGAGACGGTAGAAAAAGTTAAGATGATTCAGAAGGAAATGTGAGCATATCCAAGTAGGATGAAATTTTTTGCAGATAACTGAAGGAAAGATCTTTCTTTTGAGGTAGGTGGTCATGTCATTCTCAAAGATTCTCTTAGGAAAAGTGTGATGTGTTTTGGTAAGAAGGGAAAGTTGAGTCTGAGGATTATTGGACCCTATGAAATCCTAGATAAAGATGGACCAGTTGCGTACAGAGTAGTTTTACCTTCATGATTTTCCCAGGTACATAATATTTTTCACTCCTCAATGCTGAGAAAGTATATGCCTGATTAATCTCATGTTTTGAGTCCAGATGTAGTTCAGTTGGAATAAAATCTTTCTTATGAGGAACAACCAGTCCAGATTCATGACCAATGAGAGAAAGTGTTATAGAACATGGTAATTCATTAGGTAATGTTTCTGTGGAATGACCATATTTTTGAAGTGGAAACATGGGGATCTGAGAATGTTGTGAAGGATAAATACCCCATTTATTTTATAAGTGGTTAAAATTGTGAGTACATAATTTCCAAAAGGGGGAAGGATGTAACATCCCAGGTAAATACATAATATGACATTTTCATATTTATTAATAGTTGTGAAATAAATATTAAAGTTAATTTATAGAGGATTCCACGTTCGATGGTGTACCTGACACACAATAATGGGTTTCTCCAAAAATCTCATGTTGCACATAAGGAAGAGTCATAATGAAAAATAATATTAATATATTATTTTAAATGGTAGTTAACACTTAGATGTTGTATTGGCTGAAATGAAGAAAACTAACTAAAATATGATTATACATGTTTTTTAAATGTTTTTAAATTTATCCAATAAAATTTAGAGGCTTAAAATTTGAATTAATCCAATTTTAATCTCAAACACTCTAACATTATTTAAAAGTTCAATTTACAAACTTTTGATGGTGAACCATTTTTTAAACTTGTGTTTTTCACTTTTATATGTTATATTTTTAAAAAATAATATTCTTATTTATAATAGAGACATTAAATTTATCTTCAGATTAAATTTTGGTATTTTTTCAGATAATGATCAATTTTTAATGAATAGTGAATAATACTATATTTTAATTCCAATCTACCTTTTAATATAAATTAATAATATTGTTAAATTAACTTTTAAATTAGTTTTAATGTGTATGGAAATTATATTTTTACCATTTAATCCTATTTTGGTCATTGTATGTAATTTCACTTTGAAATTGAACATAAAAAAGTGTCAATTATTTGATAGTTATTATTTCTTAAAAACACGCTTTTTTGTTTTAACAATGTGAATTAATTTTAAATTAATTTCATCAAATTCTATATTTTGAATTAGGAGAAATGGATTCCATATTTAGAATCATAAGGTCCAAATTGTGTAAATATGTGTCTATACTTTTTAGACATTATGAATATTTATTTCTGTAAAAATTTTATTTTCCATGCTTAAAGGGTAAATCTGGTAAATAAGGGTAAAAAATAATATTATAATAAAATTAAATTACACTAACAATTGTTCTAACCCTATGTAATGCGATTTTTAGGACTGATGGCATCCTTGGGTCTATTTTGTGACCCCATGGAGCCACATGCAAGTAATAATGACACTTTATATTAATTAATTTAAAGTAAATATAAAAGTAACAAAAACATATATCTTTTAGTAAAACAATTTTTATATGGGGTTATATAAGCATTCACTCTATATATAAATATTCCATTGAAAGATAAAAAAATTAACTACCTGATGGTATTTTCTTTATAATATTTAGACATTAAATTGATAATTTTAATTTTGATACAATGGTGATGGAGTAATTTCATCACTAATAAAAGATTCTAAAAAAATGATATTATAAATATTAAAATAAATTTATTTTTAAACTTTTTATGCCATCCAATAATTTTAGCAAAAATTATTTCTTGTTAGATTTAAATCAATTATGTTTTATCAAAACAATAAAGTTGTTACATATTTATTAAAAGTCATGATACGAATAGTTTATATATTTACATAAATTAGTTTTTAAAACAAATAATATTTTATTAAATGATACAATAATCCAAAAATATAATATTCATATAAATGACATATATGATTTTATAAATGTCATTAATGATCCAATTTGAGTTTCTTGGAATTTTATTAGAAATATATTAACCATATAGTAGGAATATATAAGAGGACTTGGTAAAAGTTAAATAAGTTAACATAGGGTTAAAAAAAGATATGGATTAACAAATTACCAAAACCTGTACAATTCTTATTGAGTGATTTTATTTATAATAATATACACATTATAGTCTAATTAAATATGTTTATGACTTCTAAAAATAGAAAACAATTATATAATAATATAATATTTTCATTCCTTCTTAAAGAGCCCCTCCTCTCCCTTATATAAAGATATCACCTCTAACCCTTTCTCACACCTCTCAAGACCCATTGGATAATCCAACCTTTTCCAAAATAATATTTAAATATCCCAAACCTCCTCCTTGAATCCTAACATAAAGCAAAAATCACATAAAGACACCCCTTTGGTTCAATCCCAAGGGAGTTACCTCATTTAAAGGTAACATCTCCCCTCAAGTTCTCTTCTTTTATTTCACTTCTTCACTAAATATGATCTTCTTAATCATTGTTTAATTAAAAAAATAGTATCCTAAATATACTAGTTTTTAGTTATGAGATGTACTCATACTACACTTACACACACCTCTACTTAATGGATAAGAACATATTGTTTCTGTGTACGATGAAATATTGCCTCAAGAAATGATGATTGTTCGATTATCTCATACCACCATTCATGGTGGCCATTATGATGGAATTGTATTAATATGTTATATATATTATTTATATTGTATATATTCTTCTGTATTTTTTATTTTTATCATACCATTATTTTTTCCATAATGGTTAAATACGGTAATTTCATTTGAGAAACTGCGGACTACTGCCCCCTCAAAGTGAAATGACTCATTCATGCCTTATATTGAACGAATAAATGATGGAGTTAATAAAATTATATATTATATTATACTTCAATTACAATATACCAATGCATCAATATGTTTTCATTACATTAAATATGAAATAGAAATGAAAGTAGCATTCAGGCGTACATACGACTTACTATCTCCATGAACTGTGCGTTTCCTTTCTTATCTCCAAATATTATGTACTATTACAAATACATATATATACTGGATATATATGATAAATATTATATCTACATCATGAATATAATTCTATAGATAATGGAATTATGACCACAAGGACAACTTGTAAATATAAGGAGTTCATTTTTGACTCAAGTAACAAATATCAACAAATCGACCATTATTAACATAAATGATTATGTAATGGATATAACATGGTAATAATTAATATAAAAAGAATAATAAAATTGAGAAAGTTTCTCAAGAATGAAAAAATTAAATTTGTTAATTATTCGAGATATTAATGATCGAACAAGTTAAGTGAGACATGAGGTAAGGGACTTGGTCTCAAACTAATTTGATTGATGAATCCTTTGATTTATACAAGACTTTCTTTTACATGGTGTATAAATACCATTGAATTTTTATTTCAATCAAAGGGAATATTTTTTTACATATAGTTTTACTTAATAAAAAGGATTGTTTCTTTTTAACATAAGTGGTGACACTGACCTTTCGACAGCGGGGGGCATTATTTTATATTTGGCTTCCCCTACAAGCCGTAGTGTTTTTAAAAGGAAAATAAATTCCGTATACTCTTTTTACATATTTTCGTATTGAAAATGGTTTTTATAATTTATTTATTATGTAAATATATTGTAAGTTTTGACTATGATTACAATGTGGAAATGTTATATTTCCATTATGTTGAACATGTGTTATGACTATGTTATAGTTATTTGGAATTGTTTATATATACAGATGCATCCTTGATAAACATAGGGTGGGTGATCCCGAGATAGCTCTCCAATGCATTGGGTAACATGACAGATGATAATGTTAATTATTATCCTAATAGATATAGGGAATATATTTTGATGGGTATTCCATACATAACTCGCTACGTAGCTGTGAAATCTGCAATGTATATTTGATATTGATGCCACAAGTTACCATTATGATTAAGGATTTATATGTTTTATTCATAAATCTTATTATTTTATGAGGTATGTTAAGGACAATATGTTTTTTATGTATTTATGGAATAATTTTTTCTTTCCTTATTTAATATCCCTTAATGAGATTTTTATGCTCATCCAATGTAATTGAAAATTTTTTCACAGGGTATGAGGTAGGCTAAAACAAATGAAAAACCTAGGATGATTTCTATCAAGAATATAATTGATGTTTTCATTTATGATTTTTTATTTTATTAAAAAGATGGATACTGATTAGAAGTGTCTACATTGTTATTTTTTAAATACAATGTAATAATTATTCCTAATTTAGTAAAACACTAAACCTTAAAAGAACATCATTTTGAATTATAAACATAATTCTAGATTATGTATTGTTTAATGTTGGGGCTTCATAATTACTCTTCACCATGAGAATTCAATGAATGTACTCCATGTACTGAAAGGTCAATAGTTGAGTTTCATTTATCTTAGTAGTTGAAAATGAATTACTAACTATAAATTTTATTCTTTTTATCTTCTCCATTATAATAATTTCTCTACTCAAGTGTTGTTAGGAATAACTGTTCTTAAGAGAGTTATCTATATTGGTTGATTATAAATTGAACGTTAAGAAATTTACTCCCCAACACAACTTCAACACTTTATAATCAATTACATAAAATTTTAGTTTGATTATCTATAAATTCTATCAAGTCTAGTGACCCCAAATAGAATAGACTATTTAGGCCGACTCACAGTAAGATTTTTTAATCTATATTTTCACCATCAGCCCATCATGTTCATAGTTTTATTTATATTTTATCCATGATTTAGTTATTTTTTCACAAATAAATCATTTTGTATGACCCAACCTTACTTACCATAGTGCCGATAGTTTTATGTTATGAATAATTAAATTTATTTATTGATTGTGAATAATCTAGAAACCCTATCAAGGTTACAATTTTCAAGGGATATAATAATTGGTATGAGTATATTTACAATATCAATTGAATAATATTATGAAAATGAGAAGGATTTGAGGTCATGGGTAATATTCGGATGTTAATAGGTATTTATTCAAGATAATGTAAAAAACCTCATGTGATATAGTGAGAGGTATTGTATAGAAGAGGAATACAAAAATGTAGAATATGTTTGTTAGATAAAAGAAAATAATATTGAAATTTTTCAATATTTTATAAAACCTATAAAATGGGATATATATGTATGAAAATATTTTGAGATATTACATCCTAAGTGTTGAGGAATAAAAATAAGAAAAACAAAAGGAGGGGAAGATAATGTAGGTCAATGAGTTACTAATAATGCATACACTATTATTATCAAAGGAAGAAGAGAAAAAAGAATAATAATAATGAAGGAGAGAATATGAGAAGAATTATTACATAGCTACATTATATTCACAATCTATGATTGAAATACATTAATGAAGAAGAAGAATTTGAATAATTAGACTTATGTAAGAATAAAATGTGTTATAAAATATTTATTATACTATTTCCATTTATGATATTATGTTAATGAGGAAAATCATATCATAAAGGAATATTCCCCCTTTATAAAATGATCAGTATTGATATTGAGTTGATTTGAATATATGAATATTATTGATAAAATATAACATTATTTATTGGCTATCTAAACTTTGGTTTTTGATAAAAATTAGTACTTGTTACAGGAATAGTGTTTATATATGAAAAAGATCTTATACATTAATGACTTTTTAGGAAATATTTCAAACTATTAGGAGTGATTATAAAAACTAGTAATGTGGTTGTAATTGAGTTATAATGATAATGTAGTGATTTTGGTTCCTTTATGTAAGAATTAGATATATTGGTTTTAATATTAATGAATTTAGGGTTTGAGTAAACATGTTATTCTAGGGCCTAGAGACCCTTGGTGTGGAAATATTAAAAATACCAAATATATTTTATCAAAAAAACACATACATTTTTTCAGTAAATGTGCTATAACTGCAAATTGGATTCTCCTATTGGTAATATGAGAATATTTTTAAGTCCATAAAATGGTGTTTACCCTATGTGAAGAAAATATTTTTTCGTTGAAAGACATATGGTCAATTTATACCATGGGGAAAAAAGAAAATTACATAGTTAAATTATAATTTATGTAATAAGAGGAAAAACCCTTCCCATTGGGTTCTCATGTATTGAATATTAAGATCTGCCCATTGTAATATGGACAACCCTAGGCAAAACTAATGTGAGGAGATATCACTAATCCCCATGTTGGATGCTAACCTTAACTAAATTAAGGATTAGCTAGTTCTGATAGTTATTTTGAACCAAATACTTTAGCATTTCTCTATGTGATATCCATATTTTTTATCTTTAAATATTGATCCTCTATGATGTCTTTTTCTATGTTATAGTTCTCTATTACAAATAATATTGATATTATGAGGGTATGTCTATATGTGTTGGTGGAAAATACGGAGTTTTAGTTGGATTGTAGAGAATTTCATTTAGAATTCCCAATCACACTATGTGTAGTGTACAGAAACACATGACATGAGTTCTTACTATTCAGGGAAGATGATATTCGGGCACTACACGATGTTTCATCTGGTTACATGCCATGTAGTGTTCCTAGGAAGTGTTTTTTGAGACATGTAATGGAATTCCATGTAAATAGACATTGTCATTTGGAAGAACACAACCATGTACATGGGAACGAGGTGACAAAATGGGCATGGGTTCAGGCAATGGCCACATAGTTGGGTATCCTAGAAACACGTTGTATTGAGGGTACTTTTAATGTCAGTCAATATTTCAAGCCGAATGTGTATGGGTGAGGAAATTCTTTGGAGATATTATGAGGTCACACACAATGTGACATGTGTGGAATTCCATGTATAATACCATAAAAATTCCATGTACTATGAGGGGACATGACCAAATGATAGTTTCAAGATACAGAATGTGTTCTTTTTGTACAAGCCATATACTCTCCATGGAGGATTCTCTATCATGAATCCTTGTCATCAGGACATGGAAGGATTCTCACATGTAGCGTATCCGGAGTAGTTTTCTACACTTCCTCTAATGGTGGCATTGATATTGTTGTTAGATATGCGATATGAGGTGAAATGTTTCAGTAGCTTCCAATAGAAACATATAGACCAGTATCAGTTGAGTGGGTTACCCTGGTATGTCCATGTGATGGTACAATGGGAAATTACATCCTCCATACATGGTTTATATCCCCTTGATAGTATGATCTTTTATAGAGAATTTATCCCTCATGGTGGTTGGGGTGGTATCCTCAATCATTTTTTCTTCCCTAGTTTGTTTTTGTGTAATCATCGTGTCTTTCATATATAGGATACAATCCCTTACCTATCATGATATCCTAATAGGGTTTGTGGAATCATTGGGTTTAAGATCTCTTGTATAGTAGGTGGTCTCAGTAGGGTTTGTAGCAGCTTCCTGAGTACAATATAATAAAAATTGGTTGATTCAATTGGGGAGCATGGTGTCATCGAGAGTATAATAACCTATATTGTGGAAGGATCCAGATTTGAGTTTTTAGATTCTACCAATGGTTTAGGGAATGATATCCTATATTTTCCTCATTTCTTTGATACTTTCTTGGGTTTATAGAACCCCCAGTAGTCCTAGGTGTGATCCCAATTCTATGAAATTTGATCTCTAGAGTGTCAGATCGGGTTTGTGGTGTCCCCTTGTGGTCTTGGTTGTGATACCCTATTAGTGAGATGGGATATTAATTTTTCCTATTAGGTGTTGAGGAGTCCCCCATTAGGGATGGGTGAGATCCCCTATATGGGAATAGATATCCACTAAGTGAAAACATGACCATCTTCATGGTGAGACCCAATGAGTGTGTTGTCTCAGAAGTGTGCCACCTGGGATGGTGGGGGTGTTTCATTTTCCTTGCGATACCCTATGAGTTAGATCTCTTAATAATGTTTCATTGGGGATGGAAGATCTTGTCCCAATGAGTGTTATTTCTTGGTTGATTTCCATATGGGACTTAATATCTCATGTAGTGAGTTTCCCAAGATGAGCATCACTATAGAGTTATGAGTAGGATCCTATGGATGGAAGTAAGGCCTAAACAACATGAAAAATGGAGTTTGATATCATTATATCTAGGATATTATGGTATTTCTTGTGGTGAAGTCATATATTAGGATTGAAACACTATTTGGATAAGGGATGACTATTTATGTATAGGTAAAGAGTGTTCGAGATAGAGTTTCTTGTTCTCTATTAATTATATTGAGGTTCTTATTAGGTATTTTTCTTCTCACCACAACACTGGATCATCCCACACATGTCATGTTTTCTATAGATGGAATTTCTTTTGAATAATACCATAGAAGTTTGGGAGCATGTATATCATAGATAGCTAGATAGACTGAGGTGTGTACCAGTTGTTGTATCTAATAGTAGTCTACTCCATTTGATTATGTTGGACCGGTTTTCATTTTTAATGGTGTTTTTATTTTACGATTCATGATTTTCATAACTTTCATACATTGTTTGTGGAATATATATTTGTTCATGCATTTTTTCATCAATAGTTTTATTATCTCTACACTATTCCAATAATATGTACGTATGTGCATGAAAAAAGGTTTCGTAGGATAAAGATTACAATCTTTTGTGATATTTATACATGATGCTAGTTGCTATACCCTGACCTATTTTTTGTGGTCTTGTGGTATACATGGATTGGGCCCTAGTGGTTCAGACCTTGAGAGTGTGATATTACGGGAGGTCCATTCTTAGGTCAAGAGTTAAGAGTTTTCTTGATGTGAGCTTGGATTGGGATTTATTAATCCTATTTTGAATCATTTCAAGTTCAAATTTTATTCAAGGGATTCCAATGATAGTGAGAGGATGGCATATCCATTCACTATGACCCTGATAAATGTCTTATGGACTCAGTTCATGAAGAAATTTTTAGTGAGGGAATTTTTTTATTTGTATCATATATGTATGGGTTCTAGATTTTATATTATTCTTCAGTCATACCCCAGGATATACTATTTGAATGTGGTGTTTCTTGATTACATTTCATAATTCAAAAATAATTAATGGTAGATTGGATTCTTCATCGGGATAATAGTGATGATCCACCGAGTGATGAGGATTTAGTGAAGGACCCTACATAATATATAATACTTCTAAGTGTTATGCTTATTGATCCACATCCCAGTGAGTAATATGTGGTCATGATACATCATGTTGAGGATGACCATAGGATGTCTTCAATACAAGAGTTTCAATCGTAGGGTCCTAGATGGTATCAGTATGATCCAAACCCCCATGTAGCTGATGATCAACTTGAGGGAGTTAGATGGGTTTTTCACTAAATGAAAAAACCTCCCAATTAAAGGTTATTTATAGTGGTGATTCTCTATCAGGTATTTTCATAGAAATGAGGGAGGCTTGTGGCATAGACCAATAATGAGATGAATCTCACAAAGAAAGAGTTTTAGTATCTCATTAGAGAAGTGTTTATCTATCTATATTGTGATCGTTACATATCCAAGTGCTTCTACAACTCTGATGGATATCATGGATAAGAATATTATTCATCGATATTTACAAAACAATCATGATACTTCCGGGATATGTAATGTGATATTTTTTTTCATGAGTATGGATCATCAATAATGGTGTGTTTTGGGATATCACGGAATTATTGATATCGTTTTGAATTCCCAGATCTAAAGTAGTGCTTGAGAAGTCCATGGTAGTGGAGATATTTATGGATGAGAGTACTATAACTATTGGTGTTGGGAACACATGAGGTGATTACCTAAAATAGTGTAACTGAATCAAGGATAAGGGATCTGAGAATAAGAGACACATCAAGAGGTGATTCCATGACAGAGGTTCTTAAAATCGAGGATGGAAGGTCCAATCAAGTGAACCGTGGGAGAGGAACTATCTTTAATATGAAATATAGTGATATCTCACCCATAATTTTTCAATACTCCATGATTCTAAGTGGGGATGATTTATGTTCCACCATAGAAGAACAGAGTTCGGTGTGATGTAAGGCATGGAAAAGGATCAGGGAGAGTTATAGGAGGTGGAATACAGTCTGATCTATTTCCACTACTACCCCCAGTTGGTCAATTCTAGGTTCATGGTGCAAGAGGATGTGGGTGAGGATAACTACAAGATATATATTCCGATGACCTGTAGGAACTAATTTTATTTGAGGTATAATACATATCCTTTTTTACTTTTTTATAAGTATGGATAGATATAGGTGTGAGATACTATAATCAGACCACTTCATTCTCTAGGATTAACGAGGATGATGAGAGGTGTTAGTAGATCTCAATTATGGTGATGTTTGACATATCCCAGGACTCAAAATGAGGATTTATGCTTCCCCCATTGATGTGTGTTCTTGTGACATGATACATAACCATGTAGGAGATTAATTATTGCTGAAAAAGATAGTTTTGAGGTGTGGAAGACAACTTCCATTCTTTGTGTGTTTGGGATAGTTAATGTGTATCTTTTAGACTCGACCAAATTCTTATTCCATGTTTGAGATTTAGTGATACATGTGGAGCCTTTTTTGTTAACCATTATTCTTGTATGAACCAATATATAGGATCAATGGTTATGAACTCTTATAGGTATTGTGACCAGAATTTAGTGGAAGGAAAACTTCTTAAAGGACCTTCCTTTAGTGTTATAGAGAGTCCCTATAATGTTTACTTATATTGGAATGGTTTCCAACAATTCATGCTCTAATTTATTGGTCATGAATGTGTGGTAGTGTTTCTATAAATTTGGATAGTGTTTTCTTCCTTTTTAGAGGTCTAGTTCTAATTTAATAATCATAAGCTCATGTGAGGGAATGTACTACTGAATTTTATCAAATGGCCAGTATGACCCATGGAGGATCCATCTATGAGATTTTGTATTCATGTTATATTGGTGGATTTTTGTTCATCTTCCCATAGATATGTCTTATTTTCATTCCCATGATGATTGAATTATATATATATTATGGAAAATAAGGATATGATGGAATTTGAGTTAGTATATGAGTAGACATCCTTAATGATTTTTAAGCTTTGTTGTGGTTGGTTTTTTGCAGACAGAGGATTTGGTAAGACCTAGTGTGTATGATTTTTTAGCATAATGTTCTTCATTGGTACCATAATGTTCTCAACATATTATATACACATGAGAAATATGAAAATAGTTAAAAATGTATCTAGTTGTTATTGGTTACCACTCCACTTTGATATTCTTTTCAGGAGGTCTCTTTGGACCAGTTATCTACTGGACGAGTTTTTAATGGGTTTTCTGACGTTGGTGAGTACATAAATCATCCTATGAATGATGGTGACACAATTAAAAATACTTTACAAGGGGATGAGGAGGTTTTGTTCCATTAGTATTACACCCATGTGCGGGGAAGTTATTCCATGTAGTGAAATCTATTCAAGTTCATGAGAACTTGAGTCGAGTATTAATGTTTTCAATGTTCATTTGTCTCTCAGTAAAAAATATATTACCATTTTTAGCCATATACATGTGTCCCTATAGGTCACCATATTAATGGTTGGAGCTAGTGGTAGGTATTGTTTTTGGGAATATAGTTTTTGTTGGTAGTGGATGTTGAGGGTTCAGTTCATCTAGGAGTGGATAAGGACTATTATTTTATGTTATTATATCTATTGGTTAGCGAGGTGGAGTACCGCTAGATCCTGAGTGTACTATTAGATAGGGTACTTGGTATTTTCCTCAAAAACGATTTAAGGAGACATGTGTAGGCTTCATTTCATAATTTCAACTAGATTTGAGCACGGTGGTAGATGTGTACTATCCTTCTAACGAACCTGATGGTGTTTGAGTTTGTGGGTCCCATGTGTTTTTGTGTATAGACAATGTGGGAACCCTCTGGTGAGATCATTGGTGTGGGATATGTAGTTGAGTGCTCATTTACCTCACCTATTCATATTATTTAACATATTTGGGATTATAATCCTAATGGTTTATAGAGTGTCGAATCATTGGTTTTACTGTGTAAGGTATTAGAATATTTCAAGGAATATTTATGAAGCTATGAACTGAGTTGGGGTAAGATTCAAGGGCTTCAGTTCCCTAGTATAGTGTTACTAAAAATATTAAATATATGTTATCAAATATTCATAATTTTTCATTAAATGTTGAATAAATATTAATCAGAGACTTGAATAAAAAATCTGAGATCATGGTTGAGTACAAGAATATGGGTTTTACACTAGGTGCAAGATAATGTATACTAGCATAAGGCATATTGTTGGAGGTGAACATGGTGAGAAATTTTTATTAATTAGTTAAATTAATAATTAATTAATGTGGGGAGAAAACCCCTACCCCTAAGTTTCTCATACATGGAAGAATATGTTTCCACCATGAAGTAGTCAAATTGAGGACAAACTAGGTCGAAGAGGAGCTACATATCGATATTTGTGATGTTGATTGTCAATATATTGAGGTGAAACATGTTCCATGATTCATTTTGGACTTGAATATTCAGTGTTTAAATAGAAGGCAGGATAATATATGATAAATAAATCTTGATCCTCTATAAGACATTTTTTGTGGTTTTTGGGCATTATTAAAAATTATTGTGATTTTATAAAGGTAGATCTGTGGGTTTTAGAGGAAATTGTTATGATTCTGGAAGCTCGTAGGGAATTATCATTCAGAATTCCCAATCACACAACATGTAGTGTATAGGATCCCATGATTTATGCTCTTCCAGATTATGTAAGATGATCTTTTGTGTACTAAGTATAGTGTATCATGGGTACAAGGTGTGTAGTGATCCCAGGCCACGTGGTCAGAAACATGTGTAAGAATTCATTGGAAATAGACAAGGACCAGTGGATGTTGATATCATGGTACACAATAATGGAGTAATGAACACATGCATAGGATGAGGACAGGTCTATGTAGTTGGGTATCCATGACAATACGTGTACTGAGGGTAAATTCCATTTTAGGTGACATGGTTGGTCGACCGTGTATTATCAAGCACACGCCTAGATGATCAGATGAGGTCACATGTTTTGTGACATGATGTATGCATCATGTATATTTCTAAATACATTCTACGTACCAAGAGGTGACATGACAATGGCGTTGTTTTTGGAGACACACAATTTATTGTAGGTATACACCATGTAATACCATTGGGTATATCTCCCCATTGCATCTCTATCTATTGGAATCAGATGGAGACTTGTGAGTATCTAATCCTGAGAAGGTTTCCATGATGTTCATGAACATGGGAATGGTTTCTATGTTACATATGTGACATGAGGTGATGTTTTTTCCCTTCACCAAGACACATATAGACCAGTATTAGTTGAGTGGGTTCCATTTGTCTATCTTAATGAGAGTACAATGTGTCACTGCATCATAAAAAAGGATTGTGATCCCCACGTTAGGATGCGTTCTAGTAGTTTGGTTTTTTTCCCTCTAGAAGAATGTTGTGAGATCCGCTATCGTATTTTCTTCCATAGGCAGGTTTCATGGTATCTTCACATCCTTCATAAATAGGGTGGAGATCACCTATATATAAGGTCATCCATGTATGGATTTTGGAATCATTGGTTATTTGATCCTTTACATAAGAGGATGTTTTTATAGTGCTTGAGGTATAATCAGGAGTACAATCCACTATATGGTGTTTGGTTTTAGTGGTATTCATAGTATCATTGATAGTACATTCCCCTACATGATGGAGAGATCCTGATTTTTATTATTGGTATCTCCTAGTTGTCCATGGAATGATCCCCTGTCTGTGAATCATGGATTTGAGATTCATGAGGGTAATTGGGGTCCCCAAGAAATCCTATGCATAATACACTAGCTGAGTAATATGATCATTTGAATTAAAGACTTGGTTAGTGGGGCCCCCATTAGTCCTGAGTGTGATCCCTAATATTTGAGATGATATATTTAGTGTTTCCATGTTTTTATAAGGACTCACCCATATGGGATGGGTGGGATCCACTTTAGGTTTATCGATATCTATTGGGTGATTGTGTGAACATATTTATGGAGGTACTCGATGAGCATGTTCTTATAGATGTATGCCTAATTTGATCGTGGTAGTGTCCCCTCGGTGTAATAATACCATATGAGTGAGATCTCCCAAATGAGTGACATCTGGGATGGAAGATATATTTCTCATGAGTGTTATCTATTAGATTAATAACTAATGTGATGGAAGAGCCTATGGACTGTGTTACCAATGATGAGTGTGACCATTGAGCATTGAGTTGGATCATGTGGGTGGAAGTGATGTGGGAACTGACTTGGCCTTTAAACCCCTTGTTTTGTGCCATCATTTATTTTTTAGTAGGATCATTTAATTAATTAATTTTTTCAATTTTAATAACTTTCACTAAAAGAAATTCATAATTAATTTTATTACATAATAATTTTTTATTATTTATTTTTTATTTATATCTTTTAAAATCATAATGTTTGTCTTTAAGTATTTTTCCCTATTATTTTTAAATAACATTTTAAATTCTTATTTTTCATTAATTATTATTTATTAATTTTTTATTTTCATTAATTTAACAATTAAGAGTCTCTATTTCACAACTGTTTCCAACCAGTGATAGAAAAATAACGGAGGAATTACCCACAATTTGATTCTTGACCCACCTCTACCGGAAAATGGCTCCAACTTTCCAGGATACCGCTAGAGCTGAAGATATTCCCCTTCTTTTTAGCTAAAGCATCATGATTTTCCACCACTCAAATTGAAGATGAAATATGATATCATCGTCTATAGTCTCTATTATAGATCCCAGTTCTGTGTCGATGCATCCTACAAAACCTACACTACCGTGATGTAACCCAATAACCACGATTCCACCACAGACGATGTAGGATCACCTACCATCATCACTTTTTGGGGGAGTCGTGAGGAGCTACACCACTTTTGGAGGATGTAGGGAGTTGCGAGCGAAGCCCCTTCTGAGGTGAAGAACCCCATGTGTGCTGATAAGGACAAAAAATGAAACAAAAACAATTAATAATTAAAATAAAATTATTTAAAAATTTAATAAATTAATAAATATTTAATTATAAAAATAGATATTTAATAATTAAAAAAAAATTATTAAATATTTTTAAACGGTAAAAGTTAAATTTATTATATTTTTATTTATTTATTATTTTATAATTACATAACTAAAACCATAATAATTATTTTTTATAATTTTATTTAATATACACACGCACACACACACAGATATATATATATATACTTATTTGAAAATGGTATATTTATAGATATTATTAGTATAATTTTTACAAAAATAATAATTTATTAATAAATTTATTTAATAATAAAATTTCACTCATACTTATCAATTATTTGTTTATGTAATCAAAAATAATTCAATGTAATCATGTTATATATTTATCTTTTTTTTCAGTTTCATACCCTTGAAATGACTACAACCAAGTTCATGATGCGAATATCATGAAGGATTATATTTGTTGGTGTTGGTTAAAGTCACGAGTAATGTAGTCGAATAGGCAGGTTGCAACACCTGTCAAAGAATAAGAGGAGGACTAAGAGGAGTCAGTGGAAGACATTAGTGGATGAAATGATAATTGATGAGCAAAAAATTGATTATAAAACTATGGAAAAGATATATTTGAGATTCAAACATTCATATTCATGATTTGGAGAGATAGAGAGGAAATCCTAGGATAAGGACCAGAGATTGAGCGAGGTTGTTCATGAGCAATTAGTGGGAAATTTTCTCCCCCTCACTTTTAATTTCCTTTTTTAAATTTTAATACTGTAGTTAATTATTATATTAGTTATGATCTCCATCTAATCTCTTTAGGTCGATGGTTGATCTTTTTTTAGTTTTTATATTTTTTCTTCTTAGCGAATAATTTTTCTATGAATGGTAGAATCGATCGAAATGGTCGAATATATTTTTTAGTTTAAAAATTTTTCGCACCATTTATTTATAACTTCAATGATTCAAGATGAATTAGAATCATTGATCATTAATTGATTACATAAAGATTTAATTTCAAAATATTTTGACTGTTATGGTGAGTTTTATATATTGAATTTTCGTAAAATTTACATTGAAATTTGATGAATAATTGAGTGATAAACTCAAAAATTCGTTCTTCAGTGTGATTATTATCTTGATGAGGGAGATTAATCAACCATTTTATATGTTGAATTTACAAGAACATTTCCTTGAAATTGATATCAATTTCAAATGAGAGATTTTAAATTCCCTATGTAACGTTCATGCTCATATTTGTCATCATTATTTTTAATGATTTACTTTTATATTCTCTATTCCAAATAAATATTTAAAAAATAAAATTCACATCACTAATACCTATCATAATTTTAAAAATATCTATATTTTTCTATCTACTTCGGGTAGTAGAAATATGTTTTTATATTTTTTTTTCTAACCTACCTTTGGGTTTGTCACCCCACCACTACAATATAATTAACAAATAGGGTTTATAAATAAATAAACATTTGCACGTATTAATTATGTTTGTGACATGTTTATTGGAACAATTTAAAAGAAAGGATTTGATGGCCAAAATTTTCAAAACTAAAAAAAATTGTTCCAAAAAATTCAAATAAAATATTAAACTAAAATTTAAAAATTATATTTAAATCACGTCATTTATTCATCTATTACATTATGCGATTACTTCCTCAAACTATCTTCAATTGCTTGTGTTGAATTTTATCTGTTATTGTAATCTATATAAGAAAAAGAACATAAATAAATAGGACAATCACTTTAAATAGTGGAGTAGAAAAAGGGTTGAGTCCTCTTATGAATTAAAAAATTGAAATGGGAAATTTATGGGAAATTTATCATTTTCATAATAATTAATAAAAATTTAAAAATTAACTTAATGATGAAATATATGGGCCAATGGTTAGGGAGTTGCAACTTTCTTAGGTTTCAAGAAATCAATCATGCATGAGACTTTCACCGAGATCTGTGAACTATGAGTTAAAATAGTCCAACATATTAATGATTCCAAATTTCAAAGTGCTCACTAATAATGACTTGTGATCCATTATCAAAGCCACTTATAACACAGTGCAACAACTTCCTATTCTAGGACTCATTAAAAATGAATGAATAATGAGAGTGTTCCCATTTTTCTTTAAATGGAATTCTTGAAAGTGGTTTCTGAATCTAAATGAAAATAATTTTGAAAATTTGGACCAAGTATAGAACTCTTATGTAATGAAATTCTATCCCCAAAGACTAAAAGGTGAACTAATAACCAAAATAAAAGGTTTCTATCAATAAGATGATGAATCATTTAATGAGGATTGGGTCAGATTCTGAGGAATTCTTTGATAGTTTTCCCTTTATCAACTTGCATCACATATTATCATGTACACCTTCTATGAAGGATTTTCCTCTTCGGGTCAAAATATTGATGACGAATTTTCTGGGTGTAATTATAATGACAAGATAGATAATGTGTTAATTCAAATTATCAATAATCTTTCTTTTATCTCAAAAATTAAATAATCTTGTATGAAGAGATCGAATATAAGTGGAAATAATAATGGTTCATGGGTAAATTCTCTTACGACCCTATCTTCACGTATAGTGAGATCACATTTCTTTTGCAGAATACATAATACATTACAGAAATAAAAACCCAATGACCATAATAGTATTTTTTTCATTAGAAAAACAGGACACATTTTTCTAGCTTGGTGAATGATCTTCAACATCTTCCATAAATATCTTTCCAATTAGTTTTCATTTTTAAGACATTTCATTATATCTTGGGGAAAGGAAAAGATAAAAAGGTTTATCTTAAATGCTCAGTTTTGGAAAATATGAATAACATCAAACAAAACAAAAACATAAGATTATAAAAACTTGAAAATAAATTATTAATATAAAAATCATGACTCATGATATAAATCTTTGCAGTTCTTAAGGAATAAATCATAAATGAACATGAACCATGATAAAATAACATTGACATGATACATGGAATTGTGGCTGGAAAATAAGGGCATTATATAATTCTTATCAGAGCTAAGGCATTTCTGAAAAAACCATCAAAGGTAAAAAATACAATTATTGAACCAGGGTTACTTTCCATTCTATCCATGTATTGCTGAACCAAATTTACTTTTCGTTCCAGTCCTGTATTACTGATCCAGATTGACTTTTCATTCTCACCATGTATTGTTGAACTAGATTTACATTTTGTTATAATCATGTTTATCCCAGGATATATAAATACATACCCAATGCATTTGAAGGAGATATAGGTCCCACCCATATCATAATTAAATCACTCATATGTGGTACACAAAAACATAAATCATTCATCATAGTATAACCCCTGAAATAAAATAGGATTCTTAAATGTCATTCCATCATAATCCATATAAATTAAATGGATTTCATAAAAATAATTCCATCATGAAACCAATCCAATGAAAGAAATAATAAAGATATAAACATATCCCTTAGTATTCATATATAGACAATATTCTTTATAAATCACTTGAACATAATTATTGGGAAAAATATCCTTTCTTTTAGAAAAACATAAGCTTTTTAAAAAATGCCACATAATTTTAAAAGAAAGGAAATTATTTGAAAATAAACTTGAAATACGTTAGAGGAATCTTCATGGAAATAAGGAGTAATGAAATTGCTAAAATACATTCATTATGTATAAGTTAAAGAAATGTTTCACTCATACATTTATCAGAAAACTTAAAAAGTACATCATATATAAATTGAAAGATAGAATACTTGCATACAGTTTAATAATACTTCACCAGTGTGTAAAATTGAGCAAAAAAAATAATATAAGAATTGAAATAATATTTTAGATTTAGGAAACATGTAATAGAATGATATATAAACCTCAGTAAATACTTATGGATAAACAATCTCAAATAATAATGATATTGAAAAATATACCCTTACCTTGGTTTTGATTTCTCTCATATGTGTCCAAAACTCCTCTTCTTTCTAGTGTCTCAATATCATTTGACCAAAATAACTCTTAAAAAAAATTCCTACCCAATTGGTGGCCTTCTATTATGAGGTGAGGGAAGTTGGGAGAATATTTGGGTAGGGTTTATCCATTCCAAAGGGATTTGAAGGTGTGAATAAAAGAGAATTTCCCTTTTATATGAGAAGTGAGGGGAACTTTAGAAATTCAATTTAATATTAATTTATAATAAATTGATTTTTGGTTTCTAACGGACCCAAAGTGGTCAACTTCTGGGATAATATCTATACATTTCTAAATCCTCTCAACTAATCAGTTTTAGACTAGTTTAGTTCAAAAAATCTACCTTATCTTTTAGCTTTATCCCTTAGTTGAAAATATTATTTATTACCACGTATTATTGTTTTTTCATAATATAATGTTAATATAGTTACTATAAAATAAAACTATAACCCAAAGTTGATAATTAATGACATTTTTAACATTATATAAGTCAACTGGATGAATTGTAGACATTTAGGACCATTATACCATTCAATAAAATTGTATTTGTTTTAAAAACACATTTATGTAAATTTTGATACTAATTTTTAATTAATTTGATTAAAGTCATAAAAATATTATTACTTCCAAAAAAAGGCATTAGATCATCCCTCTCATGTCAATTTAATCCAAGGAAATTATTTTTATGAAATCAAAATTTTCAATTTATATATTTTTTATTTTTTAATATCATTTAATCGAATATTTCATTAATAAGGTTATCATTACATCATCACTATTTCATAAATAAATTTATTTCATTTTGAAAAAATAATAAATATAATACCATGATGTAGGAAATATTTTTAAATTTGTAATGGATATTTATAGTCCCATATAAAAATTATATAACCATAGAAAAAATTCTTTGAGGAAAAATATACATGTTTGGGTTATATTTCTCTTTACTTTAAATTAATTATTATAACATGTCATTTTCATACCCATGTGGTTCCAAAATGCCAATAATTCATAATAAGGGTGGTTTTGGTCTCCTATGACTCATCCAAAAAATTAAGACACATGTTAGGGAAGTTATATATTAATATAATATTATTTGTTACCCTTATTTAACGGATTTACCCTTTACCTAGTTAAAAAATAATAATTTCTGAAGTCACTATCCATAATGTCCAAAAATAAAAGCTAAATATTTTCCCAATTTGGATATTATGATTATATATATGTAATCTACTATTCTAAATTTAAGAAAGATAATTTGAATAAATTAATTTAAAATTAATTCCCATTGTCAAAACTCGAAAGCGAGGATTTACAAAGTTAAAAATATCAAAATATTGACATGTGTTTATGTCAAATTTCAATTTGAAATTACTTCCAAAGACCAACATTTGATTAAATGATAAAAAAATATTATAATTAAACTTCAAAATAAATTAATAATATAATCTAACAATATATATAAATTAGGAAAAAAAATTTTTGAATTAAAATGTTGTATTTTTCACTATTCATTAAAATATGAATTTCATCAAAATATACAAAAAAATTCAACCAAGTTAAAATTTAATGTCCCTATCCCAATTAAAATGTTTATTATGTCAAATATATCTTATAAAATTATTAATAACCATATTTAAAATCCTTTTTTCATCAAAAGGTGGTACACCATTATTTTTGAAAAATACTTCTTTTATCAGAAAAATTGATTTTGTTCTTATATCATATCTAGATAAAATATAAGATGAATTTAAAACATTACAGTAAATATATTACATATATATATTTTTAATAAAATCTATAAAGAATGACAAAATTATTTTCATAGACTGACCTAAATTTCTTCAAATAGCTTTTTAGAAAGAAGTTAATAATATTCATACGTGCCATTATAATGACTAGGTTATAATATTAAGATATAAATTATACTCGGTATTGCGTGAAATGAATTATATCAAAATAACATGAAATTATGTATTACACAAGACTTTAATTGTATACTTAAATATAATAAAGTGTTGTATATAATGCAAGCCAATTTTGGTGTTGCGTAAAAAACAAGACATGAATGAATTTCAAAAGTAACTATCTCATAAAATATTGGGGTGTTATAGATTCTCATTCTCAAAATTCTAAAATTAATGGAAAATTAAATTCTCAAATGAACCAAAATGACAAAAAAACTATTAAAAACTAGTCTTTCAAAACCATAACCAATATCTTAGATAAAATCATGCTCTATTTGGTATATTTTGGTTGATCAAAATTTTCTATCCAAACCTTGATATCCCATAATAAAAATAAAATTTCAATTTTTCAAAATATGGTCATTGGATGCATAATTAGGAAGATCCTTTTTTAAAAATTTATAACCCAGGCTATAGGAACTATCCAAATTTATCTTCAAAAGATAAAGGTATGACTCGATAGCATGCAGCCTCAGCATACCAAAACCATCCCAAAAAAAATTCCAAAACTAACCTTGGAGTTATTCATCCAATTCCAAAGAGATTTTTTAGGGGAAAATTATTAACAAGATAGACCAAATACATAAATTATTTCACACTAAATAAAATTTGTTTGATTCCGAAAATGCAGTCATAATTCTAATAAAGATAAATCTGATGCTAGAATTCTATATTATGGAATTAGAAATGGGAAAAGTGGCTATATACATTACATATAATTATAGAGGTATGCTTCCTATAATTTGCCTGCCCAATTAACCAAGAGTTGGTACATTATTACATAACATTTTCCTGATCACAAGGGATCAAATCCTGAAAGACTGATTGTTTTAATATCCTTGGAAGTAATAGAAAAATTTAAAAGTTTAACATTTCATTATTAAATGAAAAACAACAAAATAATTTTATCCATTGAACACATTCATATAACTTAGCTTATTCCTGTAGGTTAATCATAAAATACTTCTTCACATCAGAGAAAAAATAAAAATAAGAAAGGGGTGAGATCAGATGCTCAGTATGGATAACAATATATTGAAAACATTCATAAAGAAACATAAAAATTTAAGGAAATGTATAAGACTAAAACACAAGCCTTTTAGACATAAACATATACATAATATGGAAAAGATAAATCAACTAATTCCACTTACTTATTCACATGGATACTCTACTAGTCGAATAATCACATGTAATATCAATAGGCCATTTCATAATGATGGAATGTAAAATGCTGGACATCATAACCACGTAGTCAAGGCCTTGTGAGAAGACTACAAATATGATTTTGTCAAGGCCTTATTCCACGAAACTAGTTTGTCTCATGAGACCAACTGATGCATCTAGGAGCTATAGCGTGCTCCACCTGTCACTTACTAAGTCCAATGCATTATTCATATAAAATGTTCTAAACATAACATAAATATTCATATTAAAACTAGAACACGAAATGTCAACACTTTATCTATTAACAAATAATGTTTTAAAAATATCACATCCACAATCAAACATATCAAAAAAACATAAAAACAATATGGAATATTTGAATCATAATAAATCAACTTAAAACATGCGTAAAATCCATGAATGGATGTTGAAAAAGATGAAATGAGAACTATTTGAATGAAATAACTCATTCTATTTAAAAACCATTTAGAAATCAAATAATTATAAAAGAAAACATTTATTTTGGAAATATTCTTATAAGATTGTAAGGGAATCTTAGAAGCTGTTATTACGGTGTAAAATAGCTGCACCTTCTGTATAAGATAAAAAACATTCTTTCCTAAATTTTTTCGAAGTGGTCATAAAAGAGCATTTGTGGAAAATGACAGAAATATTCCTTTATAAACATTTTAAAAAAAGTCAAAAAATGTATAAATGACTTTAACCCATAGTCTATGAAATAGTAAAAATGTTTTGAAATATATTTTTTAAGAAACACGAATGTGGATGGTAAAGAGGTCCCAATAGATACTCACGTATAAATAACCACGAATAATGAAGAGATTGTAGAGTTAACCCTAACCTTGAACTTTTTTTTGATTTATGGTATGTTAACCTCCTGTAAAATAGTTAAATCATTGTTATTAAATTATAAAATAACCAAATACAAAAATATGATATCATATATGATCATTTAATATTTCTTTGTTAATAATATTTCAGTACTATAATAGTTTTGCGTGTAAACAGATTCATTTTCTTTTATATGCTTGGTTACGTAAGCCATGTTTGTTAAGGATATGAAGTATTTAATTCATATCCAAGAAATATATTAATTTTAAAAAAATTGTTCTTAATAATAAAATGAAAATTATTCTCTAATGGTTAAGATAGGGAATGAATTTCATCACGTTCTTGGAGACGGCAATCCGTATGTACGCACAAGTGACAATATCATTCTATTAATGGTGAAATTGTATGTAATTGGATGGTATATCAGATTTAAATATTCTTTCACATGTTATATTTATTATTTAGAACATTTATACACATTATTATACCCATCCAAATAATTGTGTGTTTTAATAACGAACTGCACCATGACGTGGAGACGGTAATCCGTACGTACGCACGTATTGTGACATGTCATTCATAGGTTGGATAGAATAATTAATATGGATGAACATATCACACCCTATTAGGAGAATTTTTTTCCATCCCTAGGATGCTTATATAGAATAAATTCATGTTCATTAATACATTCATAATACTATTATGTGATTAGTTAACACTATGTTATAAATTAATTTATCTAGTGACTTGGGTTTTGGCACTGTCAGACATTGCAATATTCCTATGAATAATCATTTTGCATTAGATGTCCATTTTGGATGATTGAGTAGTCGATCCCATGTTTTTTTTCTGAGGGGATCGTAGTGGTATGATCCTCTTTATTTGTTTCAGGATCGTTGTGTGGGCCCCGCCCGAGCTAGCTATGGTGAATTGTGCCTTTTTTACCAGTTGTCTGTTTCAGGCGAGTAAAAAGCCTATACTATGTGTTTTTCTGCCTGGATCGCGATGGTGTCCTCGATATCAGCCTTGGAGGTGTGCGATTTGGTGTTGTGGTGCATTGCTCGGGGTAGTGACATTTGGACCAGCAATGGTTGAGGGTACTCCCTCGGTTCGTTCCTACGAGGGTTCACGCGGCATCACAAACTTAGTATAGGTTTGTAATCCTCTATATGGAATGTTTAATCGGTTATAGTTGTGGAATCCCTCCGATGGGACCAGATCAAGATCCTCTTGCATCATTTCCCTAGATCGCGTTCTTGGTATCGCTGTGATCGCTAATCCATGGGCAGTGATCCCCTATCTAGTAGGTTAACCCCATAGGGTTTGTGGCATCATTGGGAATATGATCCTCTATGCAGCGGGCGGTGCTTAGTAGGGTTGTGGAATCATCGGTTATACTCTCCACTACTCAGCATGAGGTTTATAGTAGGGTTGTGGTATAGATGGTTATACGATCCCCTACTCAGCGCATGTTTTCTATAGGGTTGTGGCATTGTCAGTTCGAACCCCTAAAATGCGTGATGTACCAAGAAGGGTTTCGGTATCATCATGATCATTGTGGCCCAGTTGGTGATCCTCTATCTGAGTGGCATGTTTCCTCGAATACCAGAATGGGTTTGGGTATCCCCCAGCGGATCCTGGGAGTGATCCCCTATCTATGAGATCTACGGAAGCCAGATCAGGTTGTGGTATCCCCCAACATACCCTTGGAGTGATCCCCTATCTGTGAGATCTTCTTATACAACTGTGGGTTCTAGTATCCCCTAGCGGACCCTAGGAGTGATCCCCTATCTGAGGAGTTTGGTGTTTCTATTTTTTCATCGAGGTTTCCTCAGTGACGGTATCCAACGAGTGTGATCTCTTGGGTGAGCGTCTGAGATGTTTGTGTGGGACCCAATGGAGTGTGTCTCTTAGATGATTTTCATCTGGGATGACATCGAGCATGGATTTTTCTTTCCTGGTTGTGAACCGTTTCTGGTGATGAGGTCGGTACCTCATGTGGCTTGGTGCATGGGCTTAGTATATCTGGAACATTAAGGTGTATGTATGGGAATACCCATGGTTTGAGCTGACTAGTTGTGTTTTTCTGAGGATGGTCACGATATGGAGTTTCTCTCTCATCTGGGATCCCTTTGGCTGGGATGAGCATACTATTACCTTTCAATTTATCTCTTTTGTTTTGGGTTATTAGGGTGCCTACTGAGTATTGTTATACTCACCCCTGCACGGGCATTGCCCTTACATTTTTGTGTCTTGTGTAGACCACAAGCCTTTCGATGGAGTCCTAGGAGGACCCAGAGCTGGAGGAGATGAGTGAGCGGGATAGACTGTGGAGTCTTACCAGAGTTGTTCTGAAGAGCTTTTTGGTGGTGCTTTTGGCTGCGTACCCCCATCTTCCAAGTAGGTTGGATGCTTTTGGCAGTTTTCGTTTGGTGGGACCTGTTTTTCCCTTTTGTACTTTTGTTGTACTCTTCATTGGGATAGATGTATGCATACATTTTTCTTTTAAATTTTAAATATATCTACACTATTTCATGGAGGAGTATGTGGGTGTATTTGTACAGGTAGATTGGGCTAATGCATCCCCTATTTATGATAGCCAACTCAGCTCTAGACGCCAGCCCTTGGCTTATTAGAGGCGAGCATGGGGAATCTCGGCTCGACCCCTATTGGGTCGAGTCATGAGAGAGTGGCCTCAGAGGAGGATCCACCTTTGGGATCTCACTGAGTAGCTAGTCTAGATGTGAGTTTCGTTTGGGTTTCATAGCGGTAGTGTTAGGATGTTTCGAGATCACCTTTCAGGCTAGGGACTCCAGTGTTGGTGTAGTGGCCGACGTACCCATACACCATGAAACTGATAACCCGCCTTTCGACACGAGATGCTTAGACAGTAGTCGCAGGGACATAATGGTGCGTGCATCATATAAGACTAGGTTTTTGGGTTTCCCTCGTTCTTCATGAGTCATCTCTCCAGATATACTCTTTGAATATGGAGGTTCTTGATTGTATTTCAGGATGCCACCACGGCGATAGCTAATGAGGGTTCCGCAGTGGGATTGTGGTGATGAAATTCCCCATGTAGAGTCTGTAGACCAGGGTGCAGGTTCTGAGGCTGCACCTCGAGGTGGTCGACCAGTTGAGCCACCTCCTGTTGAGCAGCTAGTTGTGCTGGTTTAGTAGGATGAGGTTACACGCAAGCTGAGAGCGCTGCACGAGTTACAGAGGCAGCGACCTCTGAGGTTCCAGGGTGAGCCAGACCCTGAGGTAGCTAATGACTGGCTCGAAGCAGTCACCCGATTTTTCTGCCTGGTGAGGAAACCCCTAGATCAGACGGAGGTCCTCGCAGCGAGCCTTCTACATGGTTCACCCGGGAAATGGTGGAGCCGAGTGGCATAGTCTCACGATGTGGAGATGATCATGTGGGTAGAGTTTGAGCAGCTCGTCAGGGATGAGTTATTTACGGTGATGCTGAGGTTAGTGTGGATTCAGGAGAATCTTCATCTTTCAGAAGGGGGGAATAACTGTGTCTAATTACTCGGCGAGGTTTACAGACCTATCTTCCTACTCCCTGGATATGGTTTTAGACCCGTTCTTTTGGGCTCAGATAGTTGATCAGGGCCTACGCAGAGAAATCCGGGCAGTGGTGGTTTCCTTGTGTTTTCACACCTATATTGGAGTGCTGGAGAAAGCCCTAGTGTTGGAGAGATTTTTGGACGAGCATATCCCGCCTGTTAGTACTGGGCATGCGAGAGAAGATATATCATCAGTCGGATCGACATCTGGGAGCCGACGATAGACTCAGGGGCCAGGATGTCTGCGACGTTTCAGGAGGCGACCCCAGGATAGAGGATCTAAGGCTCTAGGTGCACAGGGCTTGCCGGCCAGTTTTTGTCAGCTGCAGGAGAGGCGGTGTTACACTTGCGATGGTCTGGGACATCTTTCTAGAGAGTTTCTAACTCGTCGTGCTGCTGAGAGGGATCCGGTCGACAAACCGCCTTGGAAAAGGCAGCGTCTCGATCAAGGAGGCATGTAGGGTGACAGACGTGGCGACGGAGCCGGTGCCATAGCAGGAGGTGGTAGGCGGTATTAGTTTCCACCACCCCCCACCCCTAGGTTGTCCACGCCAAGCTCAAGGAGCTAGGGAACGAGGGTAAGGTCAGATGCATTCCCTAGATTCTATTGACCCAGAAGCTCCGCGGATGGATAGAGGTACGTCTTGTGTCCATTGTAGTTTCTATAGTAGTTTAAAAATTTTATTTATAAATGACGGCTCAAATAACTCCTGAACAGAGTCTCAGATTGAAATTTTGAGTGTTCTGTTGCATTCAGAATGCCGTGTTTACCCTTGGTAGGACATAGTTTTAGTCAGTGTTGGGTGGCGGGTCGGTGGCGGGTTGGTGGGGAGATGAAACTATGTTTTTAATTAAAAAAAAAAGAAAATCCCTCATCCCTCACCTCCCTCCTACCACACACACATGGAAATACCATCCCCTCCTCCTCTATTTCATAACTGATTCGAGCTTCAACTGTCCGTTTTTTGTGCTGATCGTCTGCGGATCGAGCTTCAGGTCGTCGCGGGTGCCGTTCTGCAGTCGAAGCATCACCATTTCCCCCGCAGGGTAGGCGGTTTGTGTTTTAAAATCCCAAATCCTGATTTAGTTGGTTTTTCTCTGTTTTGAGCCTAAAGATGCATAGATCTAGTCCCGTGGGGCGCACATATGTCTTTAGATGCGTGTTTGGACCCCCGGGGAGCCCCCGGCGGCCCTGGGAAGGGCTGCCGGCATCGGCGTCGGGCCGCGGGAAGGAGATCAGGGCGCTGCCCCATGAGGCGGTCCGATGCCAATTAGAGGTGACCCTGCTTTGGTGGTCAGCCATGTGCCCACTGCACGGCGCCGTGACGGTGTGGTCCGCCAGCCGGAGCGACCGGGTCGGCCGGTTGCGGCCGGTCCGGCACCCTCCTTGTACACTGGGGTTTTAAAACCCCTGTTTCATGCAATCCAGTGGTCGTATTAGCGTGCCGTCTGGGGAGACATGACCCTGGAAGTAAGCTGACCCTTTGAGGTGGGATCAGGGGTTTCAATGTTTTGGGATCGTGACCCGGGAGCATGAAATGTCGAATAAAATAACGATATTTTCTTATTATTCGACTTCGGGCCATTGTATCTTATACCCAGAGCGTTTGATTGATGTACCATTAGTTGATTTGAGACCATGATTGTATGGAGGACTTTTTTTGTTGGTTTTTCGGTGTTGGGACCGAGTTTGGTGTGCGGGCCCCATGAAGTCTGGGTTTGGGCGTTTACGAAGAAACGTAACATTCTCACTAGGAGTCCGATTTTTGCCGATGAATAGTCGATCCTATGTGATTTTTCGAGAGGATCGTAATGTTGTGAACCGTTTGGTGAGTTTCGGTATCGAGGCCTGGGCCCCACCTGACCTAGCTTCAATGAATAGTACCTTTTTCACTGGATGTCCGTTTTGGATGATCGAGTAGTCGATACCGTGTGTTTTTTCAAGGGGATCGTAGTGGTATGATCTGCTTGATGAGTTTTGGGATCGTTGTGAGGGCCCCATATGGGCTAGTTACGGTGAATAGTTCCTTTTTCCTAGGATTTCCATTTCAGGCGAGTAAACAATCTATCTTGAATGTTTTTCCTTGTGGATCGTGATGGTAACGTCGGTATAGGCCTTGGAGGTGCGCGATGTGGCGTAGTGGTGGGTCGCTCGGGTTAGCGGCATTTGGACCAGTAGTGGTTGAGGGTACTCCTTTGGTATGTTCCTCTGAGGGTTCGCGCAACATCACAACCTTAGTATAGGTTTGTGATCCTTTTGATGGGATTTTTAATATGTTATAGTTGTGGCATCCCTCTGGTGGGCATGGAACGGGATCCTTTAGCATCGATTCACTAGATCAGGTTCTTGGTATCACTATGACCGCTAATCCACAGGCGGAGATCCCCTATCTAGCAGGTTAACTCCATAGGGTTTTGTGGGATCATCAGGAATATGATCCCTTATGCAGGGGGCTGTGCTTAGTAGGGTTGTGGCATCGTCAGTTATAAAATCACCTACTCAGAATGAGGTTTCTTGTAGGGTGGCAGTATCGTTGTTTATACGATCCCATACTCACCGCATGGTTTCTATATGGTTGCGGAATTTCCAATTCGATCCCCTACAGCGTGAGATGTTCCAGGTAGGGTTTTGGTATCATCATTATCGTCATGGCATGGGTGAGGATTCTCTATCTGTGTGACATGTTTCCTCGAATACTAGATCGGGTTGTGGTAACCCCCAACTGATCCTGGGAGAGATCCCCTATATGTGAGATCTACGGATTCCAGATCGGTTTGTGGTACCCCCCAGCAGACCCTATGAGTGATCCCATATATTTGAGATCTTCGTATACCTATGTGGGTTCTGGTATCCCCTGGTGGACCCTAGGAGTGATCCCCTATCCAAGGAGTTTGTTGTATATTTTGTATTAGCGAGGTTTCCTCAGTGACGGTATCCAACGAGCATGATCTCTCAGGTGAGTGTCTGAGAAATTTGGGTGGGACCTAATGGAGTGTGTCTCCCGGACGAGTTTCAGTATGGTTGATAGTGATTGTGGAGTGTGCTCTCCTAGTTGTGAATCGTTTTTGGTGATGATGTTGGTAACTATTGTGGCTTGGTACCTGAGCTTAGTATTTTTGGATCTTCAAGGTGTATGTATGGGAATACACCTGGTTTGAGCAGACAAGTTGTGTTTAGGTGAGGATGGTCACGAGATAGAGTTTCTCTCTCATCTGGGATACCTCTAGCTGGGATGAGTGGATTGTTGCCTTTCATTTTCTCTCATTTTTTTCGGTTTTGGGGTGCCAACTGAGTATTGTTATACTCGCCCTTGAACGGTATTTTCCCGCACATGTTTGTGTCTTGTGCAGACCACATACCTATTGACGGATTCCTAGGAGGACCCAGAGCAGGAGGAGCTGAGTTAGTGGGACTAACCATGGAGTCTTACCGGAGCTGTGCCGAGGATCTTTCTGGTGGATCTTTGGCAGTGTACCCCCTTCTTCCGAGCAGGTTGGACGCTTTTGGCAGTTTTCGTTTGGTGGGCCCTGTTTTTTCCTTTTGTACTTTTGTTGTACTCTGCTTTGGGATAGTTGAATGCATGAATTTTTCTTTTTAGTTTTTTATATCTCTTCACGGTTTCATGGAGGTCTTTGTGTTTGCATGTGTATAGGAACCTTGGGATAATGCCTCCCCTGTTTGTGATAGCCTACTCGGTGCTAGACACCAGCCCTTGGCCTCGTGTAGGTGAGCGTTGTAGAGACCTGAAGCCTGACGTACATGGACGTTACATTACTTTTGCGGAATACTCAGTACATAACAAAAACACACACACAAGGACCGTAATAGTTTAGTGTCTTTGGATACTCGGAATATAATCTTCTAATTGTGGTGAAAGATCTTCAACATCTCCCATAAAGATCTTTCTTTTTTTCCTAAAACCTTTATTTATATCCTGGGGAAAAGAAAACATAAATGGGTGAGCTCAAATGCTCAGTAAGGGTAAACAAAATAAATATCAATCACATCATGTTCATAAGAACATAACATTTTGGAAACCTTAACCTGCAAAAGAGAGCATAATTTCATAACATGGGATAAGTCATAGTAGTGAAATGAAAGCCCAATAATCATAACATAAAACCTGAAACTTTGTGTCATACACAAATAATCATAGAGAATCATTTATTATTACTCAAGACTCCTTTCCAAGACTATCTTAGTGGACAAAGTCCATTTCTGAACCGACTCACCCTCGTTTCAGTCCTATTTCACTGAACCGGTATAACCTACCATTCCATCCATGTCTATCTCATGAGATATAAAATATTTACCCAATGCATTGGAAGGATATATACGTCTCACCCATCTAATAATGATACCATTCTTATGTGTGCCACAAAATCATAAATCATACATCATTGCATAACCCATGTAATAAAAATCGGAATCTTAAACATCGTGACATCATAAAACAATTCATATAAGATAAATGAATTCATAAAAATAATTCCATCACAACATAATCAAATCAATGTAATAATAGGGATATAAATAGAACCCTTTATTATCTTAGATGGAAAATAATTTTGATAAAACACTTGAACTCCATTCCTGAGGAAAATATTCTTTCTTCTTCAAAAAATCTTTTCCTTTCATAACATGTCATACAATTATAAACTAAAAGAAGTTGATTAAAAATAAACATGAAAACCTGTAAAGGAAGCTTCTTGTATATAATGTTTTAAAAATCCATTCATGCCGTATAAGTTAAAAAAACATTCTTCTCGTACTTTTGTCGGAAAAGTTAAAAAGTACCTCGTACGAAAAACGACAAAATATTCCTTTCATATCTTTTACTAAAAACTCACCAAAGGGTAAAATTGGATTTAAACAATTGTAGATGGATGGAAATAATATTAAATATTGAGGAAACATGGTTGTGGATGATAAATACACCCTAATAAATACCAAAGTATAAACAATCTCAGATAAAAATGAGATTGTGATATTTCCCTTACCTTATGTCTGATATGATTTGTACGTATCTGAACCCCCTATATAATGATTTAAATAATGTCATTAACTTATTAAAGAATCATATTCATTGTTATGATATCATATATGGTTCAATTATGACTTTATATTACCCATTCTTTTGTAAATTCCATGTTAAAGAAGCGTTTTCGGTAAAATCGTTTCATTTATCGTAGGTGTTTGGACTTGTTGTTCTTGACATTATTATTACTTATATCATGATTTACCTACTTCCCAAATATAAAATATGATTTATATATCATATATATTCAGTATATATATATATAATAGATAGATAAATGAAATGAAACACACCGTTCATGGAGACGGTAGTCCGTACGTACGCATGAATGATGTTTTCCTTTCCTTATTGTATTGAATGGAAGTAAGTAGATGACATATATATACATAAATCCATTAGATTTACAATGTCATATATTTAATTATTATTCATTATATATACTTTATAATCATTCTGGAATGGTTAACATGGATAATGAATCTCATCGCGTCGTGGAGACGGTAGTCCGTACGTACGCACGAGCGATGATATCGTTCCCATGGTCGTGGAATTGTGTTGAAGTGTATGTATACTATTTCAGTATCAATATCAATTTATAATAATCATATATAGTTACTCATTACACCTTTATACCCATCCAATTAAGGTGGTGGCGGAAAATAGATTACACCACGGCGTGGAGACGGTATTCCGTACGTACGCACGCGCGGTGATTTCCTTTTTCCGTAGGATGGATAAGAAGGTTAATTAGAGTTGTTTAGTATTTATAATAACATATCAGTATATAAGAAATACTTATGTTATTAATTTATAATGAAACAACTAGAGAAGAAGAAGTTGAAGAAGAAAGCAATTGAAAAAGATCGGTAATGGATATTACCTCTTTTTGACACGCCTTCACTTAACCTCCACTTAAAGAACTAAGGATGGTCTTTGAAGAAGACCAAGACCTCTATGATGATACTAGGGAAGTGGAGAAGAGATTTTGTCAGGGGTTTTCCGAGCTTGAATGCTCAAATTGGTGTGAGGAGGAGAGGGGCACCTTAGGAAAATCTCAAAATATTATTTTATATTAAGGTCAAATTCGGTTTATAATGGTTAAAAAGGGTCTTATTTCAATGATAAATTGGGGATGGGTCTAAATCCTCTCATCCAATAGGATTTAGGCAAGTTTATGTTATTATTTTAACCTTATCAATTAGATTTAACTCTAAGTTAAATAATTTAACTTTTACCGTGTCTCTTTGTTTTCTTACACTATATGGTTATTAAACATACCATAACAAGCCAAAAGAACCCCAAGTTGTTTATTATTTATATATCTATCCTTATATAAGTCATTTTTCCGAACCTTAGATTTTTAAGAATTAAATAACAATTAATAATATAATATTTGTTTTAAAAACTAATTTATGTAAATTTTGACACTATTTGGTACATGATTTTTATGAAATTAATAAAAGAATAATAAGTTCGAAAAAAGTTACTTATATCAATAATAACATGTCATATTAACCTATAAAATTAATGTAAGCCATAAAAAGTCTCAAATTACATTTATTTGGGCATTTATAACATCAATTATGTCAATATTTCATTAATAAGACAATTACTACATCATCTTTGTGTCATAATAAATGATAATTATATAATCCCTAAAAATTCTAAATAAATTACTATGATGTATATAATTGTATTAGATTTCTGGATACTATTCATGTTCGAAGTTTCATAAAGTTTATCACTAAATTAAAATTATTATACTTATAATATTTAAGAAAGTGACATGTTGTCACATTCTATGGTTTTAATAATAATTAAATTATTTTCATGGACAAAAGTCCATAAAATGAATCTAATCCGACCCTTAGGTTATATGGGTATACTTTTAGCCATCCAATAGGATTTTTCCAAGCGTTAGGGTAATTTTATAATCTTATATTTACCCTTAATTACTCGATTTACCTTTAACTATATTAAATAAAATTTACCGTAGTTACTATTCACAATGCCCAAAAATAAAAATTAGCTTATCAACATAATTTGGAACCACTAATTCCAAATATGGAATCCATTTTTCCAAATTCAATACACAAAAGATGCAGAAATTAAATTAAAATTAATCCCGTTGTCGAAAGAAAACAGGTTTTTCTTTAAAACATTGCAAAAGATTGAATTGATTTAACCTACTAATTCAAGGTAAAATCAATGCTAATGACATAAATTATATTAAATGGTAAAAATATATTCTATTTATAATTTAAAACCATTAAATATTATAATTTAACCAAATAAGATAGTACAATGAAAAAAGTTGTTTTTAATTAAAATATAGCGTGTTTTTACTATTCATTAAAATATGAAAGTTATCGGAAAAATATCAAAACTTTATATAATGTAAAATTTTATATCCTGAATCAAAAGAAGAATTTCATTTTTCCAAATTGAACTTATAAACACGTCAAAAACTAGATTTAAAGTGGGTGCACCATCAAAAGGTGGCAAAACTGCATTTTTTTAAAAATACTTATTTTACCCGAAAAATTTATTTTGTTCTTATACCATGTACTAGAAATGTGTAAGATGAATAATAATGTTATAAAATTCAAATTTTAGTTAACACTATTCATAACGGCTAGTTCATAACAATATTATAATAATATATCATTGTTTAGTAAAACCGATATTGCGTACAACACACGCTATCGAGGACGGTCGCGATTGCGTGTAATGCAAGCCAAGTCAGGGTTGCATGTTGTGAAAGAATCCTTAGTTGTTTCGTATAAAAGATTCCAACCATATTTCATTTATACATTGAATATTTATATACATATATATATATACTCAATGTTGCATAGAATAACTATTATCAAAATTGTGTGTAACATGATCCAAGAATAGTGTTACGTATACTGCAAGCTAATATGGTGTTGCGTATAGCGCAAGGTAATCTTGGCATATCATACAACACAATACATTAATGAAATTAAAAGAATATTTTTCATAAAATCTTGGGGTGTTACATTCTACCCCCCTAAAAATGAATTTCTCCCTCGAAATTCGTCGGGGTTATAAATGGTTTACTATTCGAAAGTTTCTTTAATAGAAACTCACATCGTAAAAAGGAATACCAAACCCATTCTTTAAAAATAAAACTATGAAACGTAACGGTTACCCAAATAAACTAATCACTGGGTTTCCACATAGGTGAAAATATGGATATGGATGAGAAATCTAACCATCATGTTCTCATGGAGAGTGGTAGAGAACATTGCTATGGAAAAGCCAGCAATCACAAAGCCATAAATTTATGATGATCTAAGGTACCATCTGATTCATCAGATATAAGAGCACTAGGACAACATTTTTGGTTGTGAAGATAATTTCCCCAAAGTTGATGAAATTAGAAGAAATACTTTCGTGATTTTGGTATAGTCTCACCGTTTGTCGTTCTTTGGAAAATTTCCACTTCATCTCTTAAAAAAATGAAGTTGAATTTGTCATTCGTGATGTGTTAGTAGATCATGTGATAGAATGATGGGTCATTCCATCTGTCTCAAACAAAAGGTTAGAAAAGTTATCAAAAAATACATAAGTCCATCTATAGTGATATTAATCATATATAGTTCCTAAAATGGACTTATACTTCATACATCATACTGTTTAATATAATAAAACTTGTTTCTACTAAACAGGGACTTCCTGTAGGCCAGTGGTAGGCGATAAAGTCCAGTCGCACTTCGTTTTTGGGTTCGATTCCCACAGCCTTGTCCGACGCGATGGGATGTCGCCCGTCCTGCAGGTTGTCCTTTTTCTAAAGATATATTACTATAACATCCCATAAAAAATATCAAAAAAAATTTATCCTTAAACAATACTAACTTATGTCCAACATAATCCATTCCAATATTTAGGCTTATCTAAAACACTTCGGTCCAAGCTCATAGTAAAACGAAAATGATCACGTGAATGCCATCATTTATTCCCCATATATCATAAGATATATCTTGTTGGTCAAATTAAAAATATGTGAATACCTTAATCATGTATTCTCTTGAAGGATGAATATCCATTGAACTTTAGTGAAAAAATGAATGCAGTTAAAAGTTAACACTTTCCACATGCCAAAATCCTCAAAATTCTATATCCTCAAACCATGATATCACTTAGTCCGTATATCAATCATTAGCTCATGAATACTATCAAACATATTAGATTCTCTTTATGCCTTCATTATGTGCATATCATCTACATTCCAAAAATATCCGAAGAACCTTTCATGGATACTGGTAACATTAATCATACACTTTCAAAACTCAAGGAAATACAATAGTGTAACAATCCTTAGATGTCTCTTTATTCTTTAGTACCATGAGATTACTTATACAACATTACACATGATAAACATGTAATCATTCCACTAAATTCTTAAACCATTGACCGAGCATCAACAATTCTTTCATCTCACATATCATTTGTAGTCTCTTCATCATCATCCACATAAATACTACACATACGACCATACTTATTCTCTTCATGAGACTTTCCCTTAGGGAATTGGTTTGCATAATGCCCATACATTCCACATTTAAAACATTTAACCATTGTTGATGTCGTAGCAATACCATTATCCTCATCCCTGGTGTTAACTGAACCTTTTCCTTTGAACTTACTGGCTTTGTGTCCTTCTTTTCCACACCCAAAGCATCTTCCAGTTCCTTTGAAACATTCTCCTTGATGCCTCTTCCCACATGATTTACAAAGGGGAAATTGAACTTTCATTCCTCTATGATCATCCTAAAACTCCATCTTTCTCTTATTAGCCATGTCAGGAAACTAACCAAATTTTACTTTATTGATCATATTATGAGATTTCTGATTCAGCATAATAACTATGTTTGGACTTCCAAATCCCATTTCCTTTGGTTTCTCATGAAGAATATCGTTCCATTGTCCAGCATATCATCCATTATCGTGAATCATCTTGTTTCCAGCCATTTTCTAAAACCCAAAAAGAATAGTGTGAGATGCAAAAATCATAATAAAGGGGGAGTAACGTCAATATATAACATCTTTGGTATAGTCTAATATCGTTACCATAGTTCTAGGACTATATCCTATACGTATACATATCCTTAGGGACATCTGTAGACATACCTTAGAAATATCTCTAGGGATCTCACTAACGTTTTCGCATCCTAGTTTCCAAAGATTGACTAAACCTTTCCCCTGATACCAACTGTATAGACCTGAAGCCTGACGTACATGGACAATACATTAGTTTTGCAGAATACTCAGTACATAACAAAAACACACACACAAGGACCGTAATAGTTTAGTGTCTTTGGAAACTCAGAATATAATCTTCTAATCGTGGTGAAAGATCTTCAACATCTCCCATAAAGATATTCCTTTTTTTCCTAAAAGATTTCTTTATATCCTGGGGAAAAGAAAACATAAAAGGGTGAGCTCAAATGCTTATTAATTGTAAACAAAATAAATATCAATCACATCATGTCATAAGAACATAACATTTTGGAAATCTTAACCTGCAAAAGAGAGCATAATTTCATAACATGGGATAAATCATAGTAGTGAAATGAAATCCCAATAATCATAACATAAATCCTGAAACATTGTGGAATACACAAATAATCATAGATAATCATTTCTTATTAGTCAAGACTCTTTGCCCAGACTATCTTAGTGGACAAAGTCCATTTCTGAACCGAGTCACCCTCGTTTCAGTCCTGTTTCACTATACTGGTATAACCTACCATTCCAGCCATGTCTATCTCATGAGATATAAAATCTTTACCCAATTAATTGGAGGGAGATATAGGTCCCACCCATCTCATAATGATACCATTCTTATGTGTGCCACAAAATCATAAATAGAACATCATTGCATAACCCATGTAATAAAAATGGGAATCTTAAACATCGTGACCTCATAAAAAAATTCATATAAGATAAAGGAATTCATAAAAATAATTCCATAACAACATAATCAAATCAATGTAATAATAGGTATAGAAACATAACCCTTTATTATCTTATATGGAAAATAATTTTGACAAAACACTTGAACTCCATTCTTGAGGAAAATATCCTTTCTTCTTCAAAAACACTTTTCCTTACATATCATGTCCTACAATTCTAAACTAAAATAAGGTGATTAAAAATAAACATGAAAACTTGTAAAGGAATCTTCTTGGAAATAATGTTTTAAAAATCCATTCATGCCGTATAAGTTAAAAAAACATTATTCTCGTACTTTTGTTGGAAAAGTTAAAAAGTACCTCGTACAAAAAACAAAAAAGATTCCTTTCATATCTTTTACTAAAAACTCACCGAAGAGTAAAATTGGATTTATAAAATTCTAGATGGATGGAAATAATATTAAATATTGAGGAAACATGGTTGTGGATGATAAAATACACCCTAGTAAATACCAAAGTATAAAAAATCTCGGATAAAAATGAGATTGTGATATTTCCCTTACCTTATGTCCGATATGCTTTGTACGTTTCCGAACCTCCTGTATAATGATTTAAATAATGTCATTAACTTACTACAGAATCATATTCATTGTTATTATATCATATATGGTTCACTTATGACTTTATATTACCCGTTCTTTTGTAAATTCCATGTTAAAGAAGGGTTTTGGGTAAATTCGTTTCATTTATCGTAGGTGTTTGGACTTGTTGTTCTTGACATTATTATTACTTATATCATGATTTAATTACTTCAAGAATATAAAATATGATTTATAAATCATATATATTCAGTATATATATATATATAATAGATAGATAAATGAAATGAAACACACCGTTCATGGAGACGGTAGTCCGTAAGTACGCATGAACGCGGTTTTCCTTTCCTTATTGTCTTGAATGGAGGTAAGTAGCTGACATATATATAGATAAATACATTAGATTTACCATGTCATATATTTCATTATTATTCATTATATATACTTTATAATCATTCTGGAATGGTTAACATGGATAATGAATCTCATCGCGTCGTGGAGACGGTAGTCCGTACGTACGCATGAGCGATGATATCATTCCCATGGTCGTGGAATTGTGTTGAAGTGTATGTATACTATTTCAGTATCAATATAACTTTATTATAATCATATATAGTTACTCATTACACCATTATACCCCTCCAATTAAGGTGGTGGAGGAAAATAGATTACACCACGACGTGGAGACGGTATTCCGTACATACGCACGCGCGGTGATTTCCCTTTTCCGTAGGATGGATAGAAGGTTAATTAGAGTTGTTTCATATTTATAATAACATATAAGTATATAATAAATACTGATGTTATTACTTTATCATGAAAAAACTAAAGAAGAAGAAGTTGAAGAAGAATGAAATTGAAAAAGATCGGTAATGGATATTACCTCTTTTTGACGCGCCTTCAATTAACCCCCACTTAAAGAACTAAGGATGGTCTTTTAAGAAGACCAAGACCTCTAGGATGATACTAGGGATGTGGAGACGAGATTTTGGCCGGGGTTGGCCGAGCATGAATTCTCAAATTGGTGTGAGGAGGAGAGGGAGGAGGTGCCCTTTTATAAGGGAGGAGAGGGGCACCTTAGGAAAGTCTCAAAATATTATTTTATATTAAGGTCAAATTCGGTTTATAATGGTTCCAAAGGGACTTATTTCAAATATAAAGTGGGTATGGGTGGAAATCATCTCATCCAATAGGATTTAGACATGTTTAGGTTATTATTTTAACCTTATCAATTAGATTTAACTCTAAGTTAAATAATTTATCTTTTACCGTGTCTTTTTGTTTTCTTACACTATATGGTTAGTAAACTTACCATAACAAGCCAAACGAACCCCAAGTTGTTTATTATTAATATCTCTATCCTTATCTAAGTCATGTTTCCGAACCTTAGATTTTTAGGAATTAAATAACAATTAATAATATATTATTTGTTTTAAAAACTAATTTATGTCAATTTTGACACTATTTGGTACATGAATTTTATGAAATTCATAACAGAATGATAAGTTCGAACCAAGTTAATTATATCAACAATAACATGTCATATTAACCTATAAAATTAATTTAAGTCATAAAAAGTCTCAAATTACATTTATTTGGGAATTTATAACATCAATTATGTCAATATTTCATTAATAACACAATTACTGCATCATCTTTGTGTCATAACAAATAAATATTATTTAATCCCTAAAAATTCTAAATAAATTCCTATGATGTAGATAGGTTTATTCTCTTTCTGGAGACAATTCATTTTCTATGTTTCATGAATTTTATCACTAAATTAAAATTATTATACTTATAAGATTTAAGAAAGTGACATGTTGTCATATTCTTTGGTTTTAATAATAATTAAATTATTTTGATGGAAAAATGTCCATAAAAAGAATCTAATATGACCCTTAGGTTATATGGGTATACGTTTTTCCATCCAATAGGATTTTTCCAAATTTTAGGGTAATTTTATAATCTTATATTTACCCTTAATTACTCGATTTACCTTTAACTATAGTAAATAAAATTTACCGTAGTTACTATTCACAATTCCCAAAAATAAAAAGTAGCTTATTAACATAATTTTGACCCACTAATTCCAAATATTTAATCCATTTTTCCACATTAAATACACAAAATATGCATAAATTAAATTAAAATTAATCTCGTTGTCGAAAGAAAACGGGTTTTTCTTTAAAACATTGCAAAAGATTGAATTGATTTAACCTACGAATTCAAGGTAAAATCAATGCTAATGACATACATTATATTAAATGTTAAAAATATATTCTATTTATACTTTAAAACCATTAAATATTATAATTTAACCACATAAGATATTACGATGAAAAAAGTTGTTTTTAATTAAAATATATCGTGTTTTTACTATTCATTAAAATATGAAAGTTATCGGAAAAATATCAAAACATTATCTAATGTAAATTTTTATATCCTGAATCAAAAGAAGAATTTTATTTTGTCAAATTGAACTTATAAACATGTCAAAAACTTGGTTTAAAGTGGGTGCGCCATCAAAAGGTAAAAAAACTGCATTTTTTGAAAAATACTTATTTTACCCGAAAAATTTATTTTGTTCTTATACCATGTTCTAGAAATGTGTAAGATGAATAATAATGTTATAAAATTAAAAATTTAGTTTACACTATTCATAACAGCTAGTTCATAACAATATTATAATAATATATCGTTGTTTAGTAAAACCCGGTATTGGGTACAACACACGCTATCGAGGAAGGTCGCGATTGCGTGTAATGCAAGCCAAGTCAGGGTTGCGTGTTGTGAAAGAATATTTCGTTGTTTCGTATAACAGATTCCAACCATATTTCATTTATAAATTGAATATATATATATATATATATACTCAATGTTGCGTAGAATAACTATTATCAAAATTGTGTGTAACACGATCCAAGAATAGTGTTGCGTATACTGCAAGCTAATACGGTGTTGCGTATAGCGCAAGGTAATCTTGGTGTAGCATATAACACAAGACATTAATGAAATTAAAAGAATATTTTTCATAAAATATTGGGGTGTTACAGTCGTGGGGAGTCTCGGCTCAAGCCCCGTTGGGTCGGGTCATGATAATTTAAGTATGTGTAAATGAAAATTTATATTCCTCTCAATTGTGTCCACTTATTTTGAAAATATGTTCGCATAAGAGGTTCACCATTAATGAACCCATCTGTATGTAACAGAAGATTATGATATTTATATTATTATTACTCAATAATACTAATTTATATGTAACTATCAATTAAATCCACAAAGAACGGTGATCCCAAATCTAATACAGTCTTGGAAGGTCGTAGATGTTTGTGGTGCTAGGATCAACAACACGAAATTGAATTTCTATATATCATAGTAAATGGAATCAAAACACACTTTGTTTAGTGCCACATAATGTCGCACATCATAACATTTCTGTTCGAATGAAAAGGCCTAATTCATGGAGTTTTACATCATAGTGTAATGATGACTAGATGAATGATTATTATTAATGGATAGTGTGGGAATTATTAATGAAAACCCCTTTATAAGAATGTCTTTATCTGGAATGGAATAGTGACCCTCTTGGGAATGTGTGACCTCATAATAAATATAACTTAAATTGGGGAATATATAGTTGTCAGCTATAAGGAATATAGACCTCTGATTTGGGTATGAAAATGTTGGGGATATGGTCAAATGATCAGATGGTCTATAAGAATATATCCTTAATGAGGGGGTTATATAGAATGAAAAAATATATGTATGAGAGGAAAGCAAATAAATGTTTTTGTGAGGAATATGGACCCATAAAATTGGTTTAGAGGATAATGTTGGGATTGAACCTCTTCGAGGAATCATACGTATCTCATTTTATTAGATTCTTGTCCCACATACATAGAAATACATAGGTTATGGTCATGGGATGAGACCCAACCAAGTAGTTTTATTTCATTTTGTAAGGACATTGTTGTTTTCTTTTATATCCTAAATCTAAGAAACATTCTTTTATTTTTTGGCATCATTCTAAAATGATTAACGTGTTATAAATGATGTGATAATATAATACCAATCATGGAATACCTAAATAATGATTTCTAGAGAGAATTTATAAGGATTTTATTCTTATAATAATCCAAAATTGGGGAAATTATTTATTATGATAATTGAATGAATAAAATAGATCTCTAAGATAATGAGATTCATGAGCGTCACGATAAATAATAGATAATTGAAAATTATGATCATTATATTGGTGTGAAAAATTAAAATTGAATACATATTATACCTGGGGAAAAGCCCATATAGTTTGCGGAATTGTCCCATTCTTATCGAATGATTCAACTTATACCCTTCACACAGGGAATACTAGGTTCATCCAACTAGGTAAAGACATAGTTTAAAATTTTTCTTTCTAGCAATGGAGGAGAGAAGGATATAGTGTGGTCACCATAATTAGTACCACCATTGTGGATTAAACACCCACTATACATGTTAATCTAGAATGTAGAAGGCAGAAATGCTACACATTTCAGGCAGTATGTATGATTCATATTCCCATCAAAGGTATTGAAAGGGTAGATATAGTGCATAAAAATATATGATTCCCCTTTGTATAAGTGGAATCGAACATCCATCAAGAACCGATGATGATTGTTCTTGGATCTGTATCATCCATGTGTTAATGCATCTATCTGAGGTATCCTCACCTACATCCTCATGATTAAGTCCCCCAATATTAAGAGAATACAGTATTGAAAAAACAATGGGGGACCATATATATTGAAAGATACGTATGAGATAAATATTTTATAAAGGGAATATAGGTTAAAACGAGGACCATGTCATTCTATGTTCCTTGATTCCATACAATCCATCTTTTTGAGGTGACCTTGATTATTGGAGGTGTAAATTTAATATTTAGAAGAATTAATATATAAAATTAAAAACAATGTGTTCATGATGGTTTTGTATAAGATGGAAAGGGATGGATTTCCATTATAATGGGATGAATGAAGAACTCTCTCAAAAAATGCTATTTTTAGGGACTAGTTCCTCTTTCAAGTTGTGTTAGTGAGAAGTAATTCTACGGAAACATATTGAGGGATTCATAAATGTGATGATAGGGTGAAGTGATAAAGGATTGGACCATGTTATAATAGGGAGAAGTGATGAAGCCATCTCCTATGTTATTATAGGGTGATTTGATGTGTGCTTAGACCATGTGATGCTATGGTGAATTTATGTAGACTTCACCAAATGGATTCAAGGGTAAATTGATAAGGGATTTAATCAAAAATTGCCTTTTTTTATTATTGATGATATGGGAAACAACACATTAGGAAAGGAATCGTCATGGGGGTGTAAAATTTTGTTACCAAGAGCATACCCCTAAACTGCATTATTATAATACAGAGTCAATGAGCCCAAACTAGATAACACAACTTGCGGATCCTCCAAACTACTTCCTTGAGAAAGTGAATCCGCCATAAATTTGGCCTCCCTATTCAAATGAAAATCCATGATATCATACATAATCTCTCGGTGGCCACTACAAACAAAGTAAATTAGATTCCAAGGAGGATCCACCTATCTGTTTACAGCTTGTACAACTGTTTCATAATCTTACTCCACCTCTACACACTTCCACCCAAGGTCCTTGCAAAGAGTGATACCTTTATGGATTGCCTTTAACTCTGCACTCAATGAGCTCCTCGGCCCATAACAACTACTAAAGGTGAACTACACTAAACTATACTCATCCCACAGTAGATCTCCCCCATGAATTTGATCATTCATGAATGATCCATCCACATTAAGCATATATCTATGCAGCGGTGGACTCCGACTAATCCAGCTTCCTTATGATCTATTCAGGACGTGTGTTCTGCCATGTAACCTGCATATTATATGACACTGTTGTCTACCTTTCACCTGAGAGCCGAGCTTGTGAACCAACCCCTTTATTCTAACATGCAGAAATGAAACTGTAGGTCACCCCTCTGTCCTCGCCTTATTCCAAGCCTCCCTGAACATCTATAAAATACAAATAATAATGATTCTACGACTCTTTTATTTAATTTCATGATTTTATTCTCCCAGAAAATAGCTAACAATTAAATATAGTATGGAATAGAAGGAAGAATTGAAACATCCCCTTCTACTCATGATAGTCCTCAAATTTTTGGCCCATTCACTTTTGCTAAATAGATGAAAGGTCGACTCAGATTGCGGGTGAGTACAATAGCAACATCAAGATTCCCTAGAGATCCCTTTCTGCTGAACATTATCCTCAATTAGCTAGGTGTAATTTTGGACCCTCTATACCAGGGACTTCCTTTTTTTCAGAGAGTTTTTCCACCATAACTGAGCTGCACAGTCATCTCGATCCACTTCATGACTAAAAAGTATACTGTACTATTTCCCATTGAAATGAACAGAAACAGAACCTATAAAATAACCTCGATCATCATCCTCATTAAATAAAATCAACCTAAAGGTGACCATATTCTCCTCACATAAAATAAAATCCATATGACTTAGAAAACAAGAATCCTTTTTAACTGTTGTATTTGGTATAGGACAGAATGAAAAAAATAGCTTCCCACCGACCAAATTATCATGCCATAAATTGATCTCAGCTCTCCCCACCACCCAACATGAGGCATCCTGATGAATATCAAGATTATTTAGCACAGTTTTCACTAGATTGGATAGTTTCATCTTGCCCCACTACTATAAATGTTGTTTTTATTTGTCTAGGAGGACTTTGGCCCAAAACGATTCGCCAATAATGAAATACCATTCCATACGAACCTTCATAGACTTCATTGTTAAGGATATGACTAGGAGACAAATCCTACCACCATTATTGATTTTTCCAAATGCTTCCATGAAGCCTAATGAGCCTTGTATATGTAATTGTCATCCCATTGGATGAAATTCATAATTTTATCCATCAATGAAATAATACCTTTGGGAGCAGTTGTAACAGACATTAAATGAAATGGAATTAAAGATAACACATTTTTTATCAATGTCACATAAACTCCGAACGAAATAAATCATCTCTTCTAACGTAGAATCCTCCCTAATAGTCTGTTGATGAGATCCTCAAAGAATTCCTTTTTTAGAACGCCCCTTGACAATAGGTTCCCTAACGTAGATAATTGAAAACTGCTTCTATTGGATCCCCATGATATTTGGTATGTCACAAACACTTCTTCTTGAGAATTTATCTAAAATGAATACACTGCTATTCCTCACATTGATATGCCATCCACTTATTCCACCATAGGCCTCTTTAAATCCCTTATTTTTAAAATTATAATTTCTATTTCCATTTATAAAAATCATAATATCATCAGCGAACATAAGATGAAAAGGGGATCCATCCAAAATTTTGTTGTGATAAGGTAGGATCGTTGTTTTCTCCATACCTTTGTGTAAATTCTGCGAAAGGTCCTCCTATGAAATGATAAACACTATGGGAGACAACGTATCCCACTTCCTCAATCCCCGTATGATTTTGAAGTAACCAAAGACCAAACCCAAAAGATACATGTTATTCCAAGGTGAACAATAACAACAAAATCATAGGTCACACACCCTATGGTAAATCCCATTCCTCTCGTGACGTGAATAATATAACCCCAATTAATTTTGACAAATTATTTGTCCATATCCACTCGAATGAAGATGTTGGACACAATCACCCTTTTATTAACATCCTCCACCGAATCTTTGGTAATTCTTATCACCCCCCGTATGCCCCTACCCTTGATAAAGCTATGTTGTTCCTGAGTAATGTGATGTATTATTTTCCATGTTATTAAAATGGATATGTTATAATCTAGGATTCAAGGATTGCTTGAATTTTAATTATAGATATATGAAATATCCATGGATTCTTTTTGAAGAGTGGTGAAAAAATGTACAGTTGAATAGGGTTCCTTCATCACAGTGTTATCAAAATAGATATGAAGTGGATTCGCAAATAGGTTCTTGGTGTTTTATGTCTTTAAGTAACTCAAATACCATCTTTTATGGTCCATTTAATTAATTTTGTGCATGAATAAGATACTTGGGGGATTTTAGGACATTGATTATAGGAAAGGGTGAGAAGAGCATCAAGCGATCATTTCATGTTCTAAAAGGTGAAAATGAAGAGCCTTGGGATTTTATTTATTGGAATAATCAGGAATTTTTCTTAATTTAGTTTTCCATGGTAGTTAATTGCATAGGGGAAATATGCATCGATTCCAAGATTGCGTATATGGAATGTTAAGGTTAAACTATCTTGAACATTATGGATTCTGGGGAATATTACAATTATTTCCACTGCATCTATTCCTTTATGTTGCTGAGGAAAACTTACTTTAAGATCTACATCTTTTTCTGGAAATGTGAATTCTAAAAAATTACCCAATTAGAATCTGATCTGATTATAATATATAAGATTTAAGATTGAGGTCAAAATACCATATTTCATGCACATGGCCTTTCCTTGAATTCATGAATTCTCATGATTTCATTCTTTGTGAGCTGTTTTGGTAGATATTGAAATGAAATTTAATTCAAAATTCATGCCCCTTACTTTGATATGTACATCATATATAGCATCAACAATTAGTTTATGCATATTTATCAATGTATCATGAAATGCACATTTGTGATTCTAGCACTTCTTTCCTAACATTTGGTGTTGTGCCATTGAAATGGCATACAAATTGATGATTTAGAAAAATTACTCTATTTCCTTGATGTGTTTTGTTTTGTACATGTATGGAAAAAAATTTATCCTTTAATTAATAATGAGACATCAACAGGTTTAAATGAGACTGGTTAATATATTTCTCCCTTAATGTTTTCATAATGCTATACTGGTAGGTGGTTATTCTCTATAACATTATTTGTATATTCCATTTGTTCAATTGCTTCATCATAACCAATGAGTCATATTTATATTTTCTATGATATTGTTCTATATATTCTAACCAATGTGTTCTTTCCCCTTCTATATTCTTTTCAAGAGAGAAGATGATTTGATTCATCTCAATTGTGGTGGAATATGATAAATCTGAAAGAAATTTAGGTAGTGACTATTACATCCAAATATCTATTAGTTATAAATTATTATCACTCATTATAGTTAGGGACATTCATTTAGCTTTCAAAAATCAATCCAGTGCCTCATAATATGAAGTATTTTACAATTTTACTTAAGATTTAAGAGACCCTTCTTATTAATTTAATATATCACTATGGGGAGGAAGTTCATATTTAATTCTATAATTTTATTCACCATGATACTGAAACCAAATAACTAGTGCTTTTTTTGTTACATTTTGAAAATGGATCACATTTCTTAAGATCCAATGGTTTGATAGCCCGAGGAAACTAGATACATCGTGGAGTTTAACATTACATTAGAATAATATGAATCAACTAAAAACCTGAAAATGAATTTATTCTCATTGAAAAACATTTTTCTCAATTAGTGAACTTAATTTATTTCATAGGAAAAACAAAACAATATAAAGTGCTGATCTCAGATGCTCCGAAAGGGGGTAACCATCAAATGAAAAAATTATGAACAAGAAATTATGGAATGAATAAATAATCAATGTTACGACATATAAATTGAAATTGAGGGAATAAATGAATCCAAAGAAAACACAATAATTAATATATTCTAGGATAATAACAAATTATTATATAGTGATGGTTATCCATTATGAAAAACATCTTAAACAGATCATGAATCCCTTATGCTAATAAATCATACATAATATGTATTGACACCCCCATTGCCCAATAAAAGTTATCTCATGTGAACCACTGATGTATTGTGGTGTAATATAAATTCAAGGCCCACCCATAAAAAAAATTCAATGAATTTCATCACATAACAATATATTGTATGGAATATTTATTATGGAATGGGAAACAAAAATAAATATCAAAATTTATCAAAGAGGAATATCTTATAATATTTGGAAATTTAATAGAAAAGAATAATATGGTATGAAATCATTTATCTAACCAATGATTGAATAAATAAATATATTTGATATCTATTATGGAATAAATATAGATTTCATAATTTATATACAAACACCCTTACCTATTGAAAGATAAAATATTGTACTCATTATGTGTTCACATGTTCTATAGTCTAAATGTGTCAAGATAACATAGTAAATGAATTTTAAAGGGTATGAGTCAAATGAAATGGTAAAAAATATTATAATGGGTTGTAAATATCTTGTATATCATCCAATCATATCCACTAGAAAGTGTCAAATTTGGTAAGATGTAAGGGATCATTGAACATGAACCAAGATGTTGATTATGGTATAATAGAACAACTCATTTTAGAGTTATTATCCCAAGATAAATCTGATTAAAATTGAGATCCATTTTTAGTATCTAGAGAGAAATTTAATTTCATGGAAAAACACACACATAAACATTACATTACCAAAATTTTGGAATTGTTTTTTTCTAAAGGGATACTGCAGGTATTATAATAGTAAAGAAGAAGGATATAATGAGAAGTGGTATGTGATCCATAATTAGAACAAATTAAAATGGATTATAATAAAATGGAAATAAAATAATTTACATTTATTATACAGAAGAATAAAAATGAATATAATAAATGTTTTTCAGTGGAAAAATTAAAAAGAAGGATTGTAGAATCCCTTGCTTCTCATCAGTTTAATAGAAAAGAGATGACCCATTGTACACAGAAAAATCATCAGTATATAAAATAATGAAATTGATGAAACCCCATGGGAGGTATATTATGTGAGAACTACAAATATTTATGTGAATGAATGGGAAAATGGGTTGGGTATTTCTACTTTAGGAGGGGTGGTTTTAAAGGAATAAATATAGGATATTCTACTATATAAGAAATCCACTTGAGTGTAAAATTAATTTTAACCAATTTACTATCTTTTAAATTAGTAATTAGAGATGGATATATTTTTAAATTATTCCCATTTAGAGAACAACAATCCAACCAACCCATTTAATACATGAAATTCAAAATTAAATTTTAATAAAAAAATCATATTTTTGGATCAAAAAATTGATTATAAATTTATAAATTAATATTAATATTTATTTTTTATTTTTTATAATTATAAAATTAATTTTTTATTGAATTAAATGCTTCATAAAATTTTCAATAATTCCCATATAATAATGATTTATATAAAATAAGAATGCTCAGAAAATGATAATTTTCAGTTTTTCACCAATAAATTAACATTGTCTAAAATTTATAAAAATCAATCTAAGATAATTTTTATTTAATAAACATAAAATAGAATTTTCATAAAAATAAATTATATAATTTTTGAATTTTAACTTTTAAATAAATGTTATTGTTTTTTTTCAATTTAAAATTTTTATGGCATAACAAATGTTCACGTGGGTTTAAAAACTAATCAGGACATTGTTAAATTTTTTTATCATTTGAAATGTTTTTAGAAGACAATTTCAGGAAACTAATATCTATTTTAAACATCAATATTTATATAAAACATATTTTTAATATAATATTTTCATTATAAATAATATTAAAATTTTTGTTATATCATAAAATAAACTTGACGGTCACTTAGTTGTGTTTACATAACCAACAATAATAATGAAAAAAATAACATATAACTAATTTTAATAATTTAGTCACTATTAATAATACTCAAAATCATATTTACATATAATTACATCATAAATATTACATATCATCATGTATTACATTAATTACAATGGTTTTTACACATTCATTGATAATTTTGATTATTTTCCTAACAGTTCCATTTATTTTTAAAATTTTATGCCACGGGAAATCACTATGGGGTATTTTAAAACATTGGATTTTCCTCTTGTGAATTTACTATTCACCTATGTGAATATCCTATTATAATATTTAGTGGCACATGTCTATATTTATGCTTTATGTGTAATGCTCTCACAAATTTAATGATCTTTCTATTATAATACTATGTATTTTATTAGGTATTATTATAACATTATAAAATAATGAAATAAATTGTTTATATCTCTTATTTGTTGTTATATATTGTACAACCATACTAATAATGACAAAACTATATATATATTTAGAAGAAATAAATTTCATAGCTATAATATTCTTCCCCTTATGAAATTTATGCTTTAATATTTTTTTGTGTTCCATACGAAGACAAAAAGAGGGTACTTCTACATCCTTACCTAATTGGTTTCCAATGATTACTCTTATAACTGTTGATTTCTAGATAATAATTTCACAAGGTAGGTTTGTTGTTCCTCTATACATTCTCTCAAGTGTAAATAATATGGATGTGCTTCACATTATATATAAATCTAAGAACAATATCGATCTTGTCTATTGTGAGTACATGAGTTAGGTATGACATGTATTTTCTTAACATTGAGTCACGAATGACTCCATAAAATTTAGAGAGGTTGGGTTTCAAGGATAAATAATAACATATAGCCCCTATTATGTCTTGGAGTTCAAATCTTCTATTGTAAATTGGACTTACATTCACATTCATCAAAAAAATTATAACCCCTTTACATTTTGACACATTAAAGAATATGTGATCACATTGATAGAATTACATTTACTTCCTTTAATTATCAACAATAATTTATTATCTTCTCTGAGCTGTTTTGATATGATTCTAGATTTTTCTAACCATATAAATTTTATAAAAAATATATTTTAGACGAACTATAATCCATTATACAACCTCTTCCTAACATTCTAGAGTATGAAATATTTTCCCAAATAATTCCATATACGGTGTCATCAGTAAATTTTAATAGAAGAAATTATTACATGAAAATTCCACCAACGATAAGTATTGGTCCCATATTCCTTAGAAGTATTGTGAACATAATATTTTCACATCCTCCATGGTTTTCTGAGACCATTCACACATCCCATCAATTTGAGGATGATATACGATGATAAAATATATCTCATTGTTCAGTTTCATATGAAGACTCTCCCAAAATTTTACGTGAAACAAGGATCATGATCTAAAATGATTGATAATGGTAGAACTGGTGGTCTCACAACTTCATTGATATAATGTAGAGTAAGAGGTTCGAGACGTAGGTCCTCCATCATTTCTAGGACATTCAATGATATGGTAAAATAGAAAAACAATCCATATAACATAATTTATCTTTGATTCTTTGTATATCCAAGTTATAATGTTTTTTATAATATTGTCCCACAACCATGTTATATAGAGAAGTTTGATCATTAAGCATATTTTAGTAACTTCCTCTTCATATTAGGTACTGATGGTATACATAACCACCTTTTTATTAAAACACAACATTTTCCCAAATGAACTCTTCCAAATTCTCATAATCCATGGATTTGATACTTTTTTCTGAAGACCATCGACATCTTGTTGAGAACTCTTTATCTATTCTAGTAATGATGATTAGGAAATAACATTCATAATTAAATGGAGATTCTTCTTATGTATTAATTAATATATACATCTTTAATTACTCATTGAATATAAGATCCTTTTACATCCTCATCATGGATAGGAAACCATGATCACTTCTAATAAATGCACCTACCACCTTGTTTTCCATACCATGGTGGTACTGTACTTCCATATCATAGTCTATAAGTAATTATAGACATCTCCATTTCCTCATGTTAATCACTTTAGATGTTAATATATACTTCAAAATTGTTTGGATTGTATATTTATTGCATATTTCACAATAGAGAAAGGGACTCTATATCTTCTATGTCAATACCATAGCGGATAAATAACGATCAAGAGTTGGATAGTTCTCCTCGTTGGTTTTTAATTGTATTTATGCATAAGAATCAACTATATAAATATGTAAAAGGACACACCCTATCCCATTCTTTGAGGCATCACTATATATAAAAATCTATCTTTTCATGATAGTAACTGAAATATATATCTGCTGATCAGTATTTTCTTTAATTTCATAAAAAATTACTCATATTGCTAAATCCATCATAATTTGACCTATTTACATTTCTACATGGATATAATATTATCATGAAAGGTTAAATATCTAATGAATCACTGATAGTAACAATTTAAACCATGTAATCTAAGTATCTCAATTATATTAGTTGGTGTGGGCCATTGACTAGATAAAATTTTCTTCATGGAGTAAACTAATATTATGTCTTTGGGGACTACATGGTCATGGAAGGAGAATAGTTCATGCCATAATTTAAAATTATAGAATTTGAAATATATTTATTTCTCCCTTAGGGTGTTAAGGATGATTATTAAATGATTATCTTTATTATCATAGAACAATGAGTATATCAAGATTTCAGGGGGGGGATACAACAAAATATTTTTCAAGATAATCCTTTAATATTATAATCATTACACCCATAAACAATATAGTCCATTGGTGAATACAAATAGAATTAAAATGAACTCATAACGTCCATAACATGCACAAAATGATACCTTCAATATTTAATACTTATTGAAATTCAACTGATGATAAAAAGAATAGAGATCAATATTAGTGAAGTATTGAAACATTTGATGTTGATAAAATAGATCATCAACATGAGTAAAATGATACTTCTTCTTAATAGTGATAGAATTTATTACCCTATAATGAATTCATAATCCACTGGAACCATAATTCTTCTACACCAAATTCATAGGCCTCCATGGTAAAACATAGGTGTGTATAAAAATATTTTTAATGAACTCTTATTTTCTATAAATCTCAACTAACTCTACCAGATCAATCCTATAGGTATTCATATATTCTTTTTTTCATTATGGGTAAAATCAATAGAAAATTAAACAACATGATTGGTAGTGTATCATGGAAATTCTACTTGGAACACATAAATATATTCCCTCAAAATATATACATCATCTATTATTGGAATATCCTTCGCATTCAATTAATCATCCCATGTATTTTCTTAAGATGAAACATAAAATGAGGTTCCTTCTATGACTATAGGAATTAATTCTATCATCTAAAAACAAGGGAATCTGTCCAATCCTTAGAGGTTGTAAACATATTTTATCAATAATAATTTGTTGCTTTATGGATTGAAAGAAAATCAATTAAAATGACTATATCAATGTATACTATAGGTATGCTAATTTTATATACAAATAGTGTCCATTCATGCATCAAAATTGGGATTTCCAATCATATATTCATTTCTATATGATTTTCCAGGAGTGTCCTGATTGATAACTCGATTGTGAGGTTTCTATTACTATATTTAATGTTTATAGAAAACATGGAATATATTAAAAGTTGGTATAATATAGAATTAATTAATATTTAACTGAATTGGATGTTATGACCAAATTACATGGCAACGTATCATTATAGAATTCAATATCTATGTTGGTAATCCCATAATATTGTCATTTCACCCTATTCCACTTTATTTTAGATTCCCTTAACTTGTGGGAAATTAATGTGAATAATTTCCTATATCATTTCAATTATATCATTGAATACTGGTGGATTATATATTACACTTGAATTAATGAGCTTAGTAGCCCTTATCTACACAATTGTAGAGGTTTCCCATTCCCTACAAGCATGTTGTTTTGTTCTTCTTTCCATATTTATGGCATGTTGGGGAATATATTATTTCTATTCTTGTATTTTTCAAAATTTCTTCATGAATGTGTAATAACCACCCTCTAATTATCCTTATCCCACATTACATTGGGAGACATGGAGAATTAATTTTTTTCCATTAATGACCTAGTGACATTCTCATCAAATGAGTAAAATGTCTGAGGGACTAGTGATTTTCAAAGATTTAGTTTTAACCCTTCAATGGATTGAACAATAAATCTCTTTTGGAAGGTGGAATAATCAATAGAATGTAATTATAACCTTGTGAATATAGCTTCAGATTCAACCAAAACATCTTTAGCCTTTTCCCATATTTTTAGGAATTCCCTTTCCTTGTCAACTCATTTACTATGAGGGAAGTACTTTTTAAAGAATATACCTTAAAAAAACTTCCAGTGCATTTCATTAATTTTATTTTTTCATTATTTTTGTTTCGAATCAATGAACTCCAATAGTTAACATACCCCCTTAGATGATGTACCTGCATTTTAATATTATCCTTCTCATTACATGTTAAATAATAGAATACTTTTACTATGTTCTTGGCCCATTGTTCAACCACTAATGTATTTTTGGACCCACTAAATGATTGAAAATATTGTGGAATGAATTTTTCCAAAATTGATACATCATGTTATGGAGTAATAGTTTTTTACATGCAATAAAGGTTATTAGTAATAACCTAGGTCAAATACCAAAATATAGTAATAATATTCTATGATCTTTATTATGTCTCATATACGATATGTGGTGGGAAACTGCTACTTGGATTTCCGGTATTGACCCAATTATTTCTTTAATTAGGATCCATTTTTAGTAAATGTTATATACATAATTAGTCCATAAAAAACAATAAAATATTCATTTTTATAAACACTTAAACAATATAATATGGGATTCTCTAAGGATTCAATTTTTTTTCAAAGTATGTTCTTATAAATATAGTTCCCATGGTTTCATATTTAATTCTCCCCTTATACATTTTTTAGTGACACCGAATCCCAAATCCTAGAGGTAGTGGTAGTTTTATTACATTTATCATATAGATTACATTACAGTGGATCCAAAATTTATATAGTCTCTCAAAACTAGAGACAGAAAATATTTTTAGATTACATTTAAATGAAATAAATCATCTGAAAATATGATATATTTTAATATTATAATTGAAACACATTTAAAAAATGTATTATTCTTCTTGGTTTCATAGGGAATTTGAAACAATATAATGGTATGTTATGAGATTATTAGTAAGGGGTTATAGTTTAGTAGAATAATTTATTAATACAACAATATGGAATAAATAAACAAAATGAGCTATAACATGTCAAATTAAGCAGAGTGAATAAATATATCAATGGACAATATAATAAGTAATAAATTCATAGATAATAATAAGTAATCATATAGTGATGGTAAGGAGTAATTTTTATCATCATAAACATAAGATCAATGGATTTTTCAAAGACATCATACATAAAACGCACAGATGGTACCATTATATAGTTTTAGTTGTGTTGTGAGACATACCCTTTCTATGAGTTGGTATATAATTCTAGTCCCAAAACATGACATAAAATTATATTACATTCCATCAAATAAGAAAATAATACCTAGAATAATGGAATATTAATGAAAAACATAAATACTTATCCCAATTTACCAATGAAGCATATCCTATATGATTTAACAATAGAAAATAAATAATTGTATGGCATAAAAATATTTTCCCAAATAAAATATTCAATAAATATATCTATGTGAAATTACTTAAAGAAGAAATAGTGATTTCACAATGTATTTACTCACACCATATACAAGTTATGTATATAAGATAATAGTCATTGCGGGTTTCTGAGGACTAAGGTATCAAGGTGTTGAGATAACCATATATATATATGTGAATTTATAATAGATGGAGACCGATGCGGTGATATATAAATACTTTAGAAATGTTTGTAAATTTAATTTTGATCATTTAGACACATCCCTTAGAGTGTCAAACTAGGATAATAGTAAGGACTCATTTACCATGCATAAGGATGTTGACTAGGATATATCAGACCGACCCTTTTCAGGGTTACCAATAATATATGCAACTAATCTTAAATCATATCCACGTGAATTATGCACAAATGGTATTCAATTAAAAAAAAGACAGATAGAAATTACATTACTATGATTTTAGAATTGTTTTATAGTCATGCGAATGTTCAAGAGTTATAACGACATAGAAAAATAATCTAATAAGGGGGAATAACGGATATTTAATTATGAATAATTCATATAGATTATAATAATATTCAAATAATTCATTTTTATATGAAATGGAATCATTATTTACAAAATAAAAAAGCGATTCAAATTTAACATGGAAAATGTGTATTTGGTAATCTCGTGCCTCTCTTGGTCATATTAGCTTTATTCAACCATTAAAACATATATAAATCATTAATATTTAAGACATATATAATATAATAGACTCCGTAATAGATATATTATTATTGTACCATTCATTTCATTGTGGGGTAATTTGAATAAGGGGTTTGTATTTATACATTAGGAGGGGTGTTTTATAGGATAAAATTTTAGTGTTTTATTATATAATCTAAATAATTATTAGGTTAATTAATTATAACAAATTTTATAGTTTATAAATTAGCGAGAGGTGGTTGATGGATGTAAAAATAATTCCATATTATAAAATCACCATCCAAGAAATTGATTTAATGCATAAAATAAAAAATTAATTTTTCCTCAAAAATCCAATTTTGGATAAAAAATATAAAGTATAAAATTATAAATTAATAATAATATTTTTAAATTAATAATCATACTTATTAAAGGAATTTTTTTTGAATAATTTGTCACATAAATTTTTTAATAATGATCATATGATAATTATTTCATTAAAATAATAGTGCTCGTAAAAAAACAATTCTCTCTTTTTTAAAAAAATTATCATTTTCAAATAAATTTCTATAAATTAACCCTTAGATAAATAGTGAATTATTATCCCAAAAAGTAAATATATTTTATCAAAAATAATTTTCTAAATATGATAATTTTATATATTAAATAAAATATTTACTAAATGAAAATTAATAATTTTTAAAGAATAATAAACATTTCGACCCTTATAAAAATAACATAGGACATTTTTAATATACATTATCATTTAAACTATTTTTTATAAATTAAGTTAATGAAAATAAATTATATTTTAAACTTTTTTATTTATCATACAATATATTTTTTCTAGAATATATTTATATGCTTCAATAGTTTACTTTGATTTTTATCATAAAATAATCAGGAATGTCACTTAATTGTGTCTACCTAACCGACAATAATATTGACCTGCTATATTATTGACTAATGAAAATAATTTATTTGATAGTCATGAAACCAAAAAATTATATTTCCATATAAATACAACATCATTCTCCCACATCATAATTCACTAAATTACTTATAAAGGTGATTACACATTCAAGGATATCGTTGGTCATTTTAAAGAAACTTCTCTTTCATTTGAAATGTTTATAGTAGGTGTTACCATTATGGTGGATTTAAAACATATAGAGTTTCATTTAGTGAATTTAAGTTTCTTTAATTTTTATATAAAATTACTATTCCAATTAGTTCTAGTCAATATTTATTCATGGAATGTATTGTTCTTATGAAATGAAATATTTTTTAATTTAAATATGATTATTTTATTGGTTATTATTGTAAAATTCCAAAATAAAAAAGTAATGTGACTTTTTCTCCTAGTATGTGTCTTAATTTATATTAAATTACTAAGAATGTGGCAAGAATATATATTTAGAAAAAATGGGGACATGATTTGTTAGAATTATTTAGAGGACTACCAATATTGAAAAATTGTCTATTTATATGGAGGATTCATTCACGCGGTATGATATTCCTCAGACGGGGAATATTTTCATATTATTTATTATGATAAAAGGTCCAAATATTGATTTTCTACCACCACGGGGAGAAATTTTGTTTTGGATGCTTTAGAGAGGACCTTTAGTATTGTTGGTAGAGTCATTATGATGATAACTTTCAAAAATATTGTTAATTATATGATATGATAATGGTTCATTATAATATTGGACATAAAATGAAATATCCTATAGGGCCTCATTAATTAAAATATCAAGGAGAATATGGAGATGTAAATTCATGAGATATTTCGGGTTCTCCTAGATATATTTATTTTTAAATACTTTATATTTGGAAGATAGAGGAATGTGTTGTTCACATTGACTTTCACATTTAGGAACATCCTCAGGTTATCCCAATGTTTCCAATAGACTGGACAGATAGACATATTCACATTATATAGATATATGTGTCTGGATCTATTTTCTATCAGGTTATTCTATTGAAAATATACACATTGAATGGAAGCTTGAATATGTTCCCTCCCCAAACAATTTGCAGATGTTTTTCAACAAATCCTGAAACATTTTTCAGGATATGTGCATGCCTTGATGAACCCATTCACATGGCCAATTTATCTCTAGTAACAATATAAATGTGTGCCCGATCATGTTTTTATGCCTTTATTGGGATGTCTTGATGATCCTCTTAAATGAGAGAAATGATGCACCCCTACCACAAAATTACTCTTCATTTATATTTCTGAGATATTGTACTCGTGACGATGGGAGTATTTTCCTACCCATATTGCTTACTAGTTTACTGAAATGAAAATTCATTATCAGTATTTTCATTATACACTGGATATTTTCTATAATAAAGAAAAGAATATTTTATTCACCCTTCAAAACATACAAATGATTTGATAGGATTATTCAGTAGGAATGGGAATGTGTTCCCATATCATGATGGGAATTGGAATATAATCCCACTCCTATCTTCTAATTTCTATTTTTGTATATGGAAATGCATGATATACAGATGTGCTAATGTATGAATGCACCATAGTATCTACAATGGTATGCCGACAAGATTCTTCTGATGCTTCCATAGTATGAATCTAGGATCAATTGGAAGGGGAAGAGGTCTGTGCATGCCTTCTAATTTTCACCATGTTATGTAGATCAGATTATTTTATTAGAGAAAGGATATGGCCTAGATACTTTTGTTTGGAAGCTCCAAATTCATAGAATGTTTTCCTAAGAGCTTTATTCTGAGTGACTATAGTGGGATTTTCCTTCATAGAACTCTCTTCATGTTACAGAATAGTATATTTTGTGTGTTGATGATAACTGTGGTTAGTAGGAGTGCTCATGGGTGGATCCAAATACGAGGTGAAATCATTGTTGACCTACTGATTAATCTCCCTAGGTTAAGGGATATATATTATTCTACACTCCTTGGAAATCAATTTGAAGTTGTTTGATGTGTAGGTAGGTGCCACTAGCTCTTTCTTTACTCATCATCATTAAAATGGTCTTTGAGGATACATTCCATCAATTTATTCTCACACAACCTTAAATGTTGAAATAATATCATTAATTTGGTACTCACAAATTAATTCATTCATAAAATGGTGCTAAAGGAACAGGGTGGGTGACAATGTTCTTTAATTTTATGAGGCCATACTTTGCGTAGTTATTGAGGAATATGTTTTTCATTTAAAGGATTATCTTTGGATTGAATTTTAATATAATGGTGTAGTTACTCAGTTTGATAAAGAGGAAATACAATTGAACCCATCAATGAGACAAAAAATAGAATAAAAAATGATAAAATAATTGTTTTTACGTAACTCAATTATCTTAGCTATTTTAAAATTTTTATTTGGTTCACTAGTTTTGATTTTACTTGAAATAAAATGACCCTATACTTGATTTTGAAGGGATTATTGTGGCTACACAATTCTCTTGTTAGGTCCTTATTTTTTTAGATGGATTCTTATGGGATTATTCAGGGAATCAAAAACAATTAATGAGTCTCATATCCATGATATATGTGTTGATATAGATATTATTACATAAGTTAGATGTTCATTACGGGTTCACACCAATGAATATCTAGAGATCAAATTTTTCAAGATGATGTGATTTCAGCCTCATATGACCCTATTAGAATGAATTAAATCCCACTCTGGGACTATCTTAGATATTTAGGCCATGCCGTTGAATTTTTCCTAAATCCAAGTATTTGACCTGTTACCCTGCAAGTTAGAAATCCAACATTAAAATGTGTTGATATAAATTTATATATATATGAATGGTATCCCATCGATATGACCATTTATATACATCATAATTTTCTCATCAATTAAACCATTTACATGTTTCAATAGCTATCCATTTTTATCTTATTGTTACTTAATAATTCTAATTTATAGTGTAATATGTTTTAAACCCACAAATCTTGGAGATCATAATTTTATCAGTATCCTAGAAGACGATAGATGTTTGTTGTGTAGTGATCATCCCCATGCAAGTGACTTCAAACATATCATTGAAAATGAAATTAAAACCCATGTAGTTTGGATTCACATAGTAAGAGTCATCTACCTATTAATGACATGTGATAATGAATTATTCATGAAATGTATTATCATATTATAAGAAGGAATAGATAAAAAATTATTAATAATGGTTAGTGTTGGAATTATGATTCAGATTCTATTTATGTGAATAATATGGTTTTTAATGGAAGATACCCCTTCTAGGGTAAGATTTATATCAGTGGTAATATTGTTCAGATGAGGTAGATGTGGTTGTCACCTAGAAGGTATATGGCCCTCAAGGGGGGTATGACAATATGAATGATATTTCCTAATGATATGATAGTATAAAATGAATATAAAGACTTTAAATGGGATTTATAGGCTTTTGGGAATATGTCTAAGGGAAATTATAACATAAATGTTATCATAAGGAATATGGACCCATAAAAAAGGGTTATAGAGGGTGATGGTAGGTTTGAACATCAAGGAGGAATCCTATATATTCTATTTTATAATATTCCAATCCCATGCGGTTCATAATGCATAGTTTCATGTCATATGATTAAATGAAAATGTGTTTTTTAAGTTATTCGGTAATGAAATTATCATGTAATTTTACATTGCATGACTAGGACATCATCCATGCAATTTAACATCATACTGAAAGGAGGGCTATGTCATGAAAGATTATAAAAAAATTGATTTTGGATTATTCATATAATTCTTCCTAGTTATAATTGTAGGTTATTTTATATCTTATCAGAATTTCAAATTGGGGACATTCATAATTTCTCTAACGATATGATGAACTCAAATGTCTATGAACAGTTGATAATTTTTCAATGTGAGAGACAAGAGATAATGGAAAATAAATATCATTTTATGAGTGTGAAAAATTGAGCTATAATGGGGATTATACATAATGAAGAGGAACATATAGTGTGAGGAATTATCTCATGATTATAGAATGGTTAATCCTATGCTCTTCACATAGTGTATCCTAGGTTTGTTACATAGTGTAATGATGTAGTTTAATGTTATCCAATAAGGATTTTTTTATCATTTTATGATCATGGGGACTGGATGTGGTGCTATGTGGTTTAAATACATTCATATGAGATTTATTTCAATATCCTATGAATTGACATACATATATACCTTTATGAGTGGAGGAGAAAAGGTTCCATTATGGCCACAATTAATGGGTCCACCATTGGGGATTACACATCAAATGTATAGGTGAGATTAGAAATAAAAATGCATAGATTCCAAACATTTTAGGAAGTATGTAGAAGCTATACTCCTAATGAAGGGATTGAAAGGGATTATCTAGATATATTTATAATTATAGCTACCAATTATATTAGGTGGAATTAGTATCTATCATGAACCTATGTCTATCAATATATAATTTGTATCACACAAGTGATAATTCATGTTTTTCTGGAATTTTCAACAAAATAATTAAGATTTGGACTATAGTGACTAAGGTATAACATACGTGGATATTACATCATTTTAGATGAATATTCAACACATTACAGAAACACATTCCTGAGGAACCCAATATTTCAGTGTCATTAGAAACATGCAACAAAATCTTCTAAATCGGCGAATGATATTCGATGTTTCCCACAAATATCTTACCTTATAAAAATTTTATATAAAACATTCCATCATAAAATGGGTAAAAAAATTTCAAAAAGGGGTGAGCATATACACTTAGTAAGGGTAATCATAGGTGATAAATTTGAATTACATGAGCATAAAGAGGATGAGAATTTTAGAATAACGTTTTAATATGAAATCCTTCTTATCAAAGATCATATTCATGAGTCATGGAATAAATATTGCATGATCATAAGGCTTGAATGACAAGGGAAATAAAAGCATAATCCATGAAAACATAACTTGGGAATTAGAAATGTAATCTATGGGATAAACATTAATATTGAAAATCCTATTTCTAGGATACCTACCAATGCATTCATAACATGTTTTGATTGAGATAATAAACCATTTTCTTATATTTGGATTTGGTTGTACTCATTTGTGCCCACTTTATACAGGTTTGGGATGCCCTCTTGTATTCCCTCTTTTTTCGGGATTGGGATTCCCTCCCTTGTACCCTCTTGTTTATTTCTTAAGAAACCCTATTGTTTTGGGATTGGGAATTCTTCCTGTGTACCATCTTGAGCTTATAAAAAGTTTATTGTTAACCAACGCATTAGAGGGTGATATAAGTCCCAACCAAAACATAATGTAATCAACCATGAATGTGACATAAGATAAAAAATAATTAATCATATAATGACCCATGAAATGAATTGTGTATCATTAACATTTCATCACATCATAACCGATACGAAGGGATATGATTCATATTAATTTTATTAAATAATAACCTGTGAAAAAAATTAAAGGACCCCTTAACACCTGGAGAAGGGAGGGGTGAATCAGGGTGCCAACCTTTTCTTCAAAAGTGACGGATCTTGTTCCCACGTTGGATGGAAACTATTAAACATGTATGATGAGAGTGAGCAGTAAACAAAAAATCCCACAAAAAATAAACAAAGTTGTTTTACTTGGTTCACCCCTAAGGTCAAGTACAAGGGGTATAATTCAAAAGTGTGTACATAATATCAAAATCCACTAAAATTAACTATTTTTGGAGAAGAAAATTTTAGGCATAGTAACTCTATGATAGTAAGACTGGATTTAAAATATTTTATGGATTACATACTACATCCCATGGAACACTTCCATTGACTCCCCCAAGATCACAGACTTAGGATGAATCCAAAAACATTGTATATACTTATAGGTAAATTTATCATCATTAAATAATGAATCCAATAATGTATATATATAATCTATTGATGTAATGAATCTGCATATATATGTAATCTAATTTTTGCACGGATAGATCACAAATTGTTCCTTCGAAAACTAGCATGCTTCCTCTGTGAGCTATGTTTCACAACATAGTGTGTGCTCATTATGGATCACCTATCGTTTGTGTACTACATCCAATTTCATTGACCATATCTACATTTTCATGAAACCTCCATGTACCACCTCATCAAATAGCCTCCATATACTATGTCAGCTTCTGTAGAACACATTCTTCTTCAGACTAATTCTTTTATAGACTATTTCATCTATGTGGACTAACTACTCTTCCATGGGAAAAATTCTTTTTTGATAAATACATCCCTTATAAAACTCTTTTGCTGACATTTCTTGTGACCTACATCACCATTTAGGGAATCCTCTCTCATGAACCTCTTCTCATTGACAGACTCACAATGAACACTTTCTGAATTAACTAAATTTCATACTGTAGAAAAGATTTTTTTAATGGAAAACTCACAAAGTGAGGATGGGATTAGAAGTTCATATATTAGAAAAACAGATCCTAATATATCAGTAAATGAAGATTACCCAAATAATCATCATGGTACATCCACCACATAGCATACTCATTCCACAAAACATATTCCCACTACGGTCCGCGTAGTGCCTTTCCTTCATGGTGGCCAATTCGTTCCACAAACTATACCATTTTCTGATCTGAAAATCTCTACCTATATTCCAATAATAGAAAGACATCCCATGAATTGATTTCCTATCATGAACTGTGAACATCCCACAAACCATTACCATCTTGTGAACCATTTCCCCAATGTGGTCCACATACCATTCTTCAGAGTCTGTATAGTACTTCTATAAAGAAATAACATTATGCATAATCCCTTTGTGATCTATGAACATTGATTTCACATTCTTCATACTATTCACTCCTTGGTGTAAATTCATATTTTAGAAAAAAACTCTCGATTTGTATTCCAAAAAAATGGGAAAACTCTGGGAAATGGCACCACCTTCAATATTGTTGTCAACCTAAATTGTAATGTCCCTTTCTTTGCACACTCCAAAATCATCCATGTAAGGATTGTCAAAAAACACAAACCATACTCAATTTCCAGTAATGAACTTCCTGGGTTCCAACAATTTCCCCTTTGGGTTTATTGGAAATATGCTGATAAATTGAATGAAGCACACACTATAATCGATACCGAATACACGAGAAACAAATAATTCAACACTTTAATTCTATGTGAACGATACTCAGTTTAGAAAAAAAGAAATACATGAATTGTATTCTCATGTCATGAAAATGTTGTTTTTAAAAAATACATTTCTAATTTCTCATTATGTTCTCCATTCATTATTCTCACCCATAATTTCGTTTAATTTCATCTCAATTCTTTCCCCGGTAGCCTTATTGCATTGAATTTATCAATTTCCCCCCAATATAAATAATCCCAGTGAACTATAATATTCAAATTTTAGAGCATAAATAAAATATTCATTGGTTATATCTCTCCCATAAACCCACATCACATCCAAAAATAGATTAAAATAGTTAACAAAATAGAGGATATGGGAACACTCGTGACCTCCTCATGCACTCGGTGGTGGATGAATATTGAGGATCAACCAATGATTCTCAATCACATGTGCTGACAGTAACTTGATTTGTATGCTAACCACATGATCATCAGTTCCAACATGATCCATTACAATCATTACTTACTAAATCATTTTGTTGATAAAGTGATATCTAATTTCAATGTTCTTTGTTCAAGAATACAGAACGTGATTCCTAGTAAGAACAATTGTTTCTGTGTTGTTATAGAGAATCCCCATGGGTTGTTTCACCTAATCAACAATATCAGTCACTTGTTGCTTTGTCCCATATAGCTTAGTGCATGCCTTTGTTGGAGAGATATACTCAAAATTAGTAGTACCTATAGAAGGGATTTCATATTTCATACTCAACCATCACACACATTTCATGCCAATAAAGAATTCTCCTCCACTTGTGGAATTTCTATCCACCACAGCTCCATCCTAGTAAGCATAAAAAATGCAAACAATTCATTATCTCTTCCTACAATAATGTATAATACCTAATTATGAGTCACTTCAACATATATCATGATTTTTTACTGCCTAAATATGTTCATTCTTAGGATTATATTATAATTGGGACACTAACCATGTTGTAAATAAAATATCCAGTAATTTTAAATTTAAGTATAGTAAGCTTCTGATTATTCTTCTGTACATGGTGGGATATTCAGAAGTCACATCCTTGTGTTTTCCATGTTTAGTTCCAACCATAATTAGAGTAGACATTAGTTTTTAGTCCTTCATATTGAATTTATTTCGAAACATTCTTGAATAAATTTCCAAAGAAATAAAAGTGTTGTCTTTCCTCTAAATAACATGTAGTTATAAGAAGTAGTTGAGTTCACCAATCATATACATCTAAAAATGTTATTTGATGTGACTGTAAAATTCATCAACTGATCTCTACATTCTTCTAACAAATATAATATCATCTACTTATAATTGTATAATGAAATGATATATATAAGAATTATTCACAGAGAGATTGTTATCAACTCCTCCTATTTTAAATTCAAACTTGTTTAGATAAGAACCAAGCCGAAAGTACCATGTATGTGGTACCTATTTCAGACAATAGAGTTCCTTCATTAATTTTCAAACATTAATTTCATCATTACCAATTAGAAAACACACTAGTTGTTCAATGTAGAATTATTATTCATGAACATCATTTCAGGAAGCAGTTTTAACATCCATTTCATACACATTTTATCTTATTTGAATTGTCTTGAAAAAAGTCTAACTGACTCCAATCAGCCATTGGAACAATCATTTCTTCAACATCATCACCTTCAATCAATGAATGGACATTAAAAAACAATAAAATCTTAATTATGATAAAATTTCCATGATAGTTGAATTAATTTTAAAAAAATCAATTAATACCAATCACATTATGAATTTTGGGTCTCTTTACCAGATCCAATGTTTAGTTCTTATCGATTTGATCTAACTGTTCATTCATGGATTTAACCCACGATTCATATTTTATGGCTTTTTCAAATAAGGATTCTTCTACAACTAATTTGAAGGAATATTATGAATTATTTATCATTATCCTTATCTTTATGGGGGCTTTCCAATCCCAAATGATGTTTTATTGATCAATTTATTCTCTTCATTTTCTCCACTGAGGATTAGAAAAATTTTCTCCATCCAAGGATTCCTATTCTAATAAATCTTCTAAATAAATATACTTTTCTTACCTCTGAATGTTTTTCCATCCTTCCTCAAATTCTACATTTAAATTTGATTGACATTCAATGTCATCAACACATTTAGTCATATAAGCAAAAGATCCCCTCAAGGTATTTGCGGCCTCATGTTCAATGATCATAATATCACTCATTTCCAGAATTCTACCAAGATGATTATTGAAATCTTTTTAGAATTTTCTAATCATTGAATATCTGGGGAATATTCTTTCATTTATAGAAGTTCCATACCTACCTTTATTTACTTCATTATTTTGAATTATACATTTACTTATCAAAACATGAAAATAATTCCAAGAGGGATTCCTTCCAGGACATAACTCATATGGTGTCTCAGTTTCTCCCATATAGAGACCCTACCATTTTTGAGTATATACTGAATCATTAACGACCTATTTCTAGTGATAATTAGGGATACGTCTATCAATTAGAATAGTTTTGGCCATATACTTCACCTATTGATTCCTATAGTCAACAAATCCATTTTTATTTCGGGTTCTCACAACAGCCACCCAATTTTATTTTCCATATTTCTCTAGATAATTTCGAAACCCAATGGATGTGTATTCTACTCAATTATCTGACCATAGAACATTTATTTTCTAACCATTATCATTATTGGATCTGTGACGATACATTTTCCTGAAATCATTCACTTTTCATTTCTTATGTATATCCACCGCACAATCCATTCTACTATAATAATCATTGAGTAGAACAATATAAATTTATCCACATGATTGACAATATTTTATCGGAACAAAATCATCTATATGAATGAGATCATAAATTTTTATTCCCTTTTCTTTTTAAGTCAATAAGAACTACATGCCAACATCCCTTGTATGAATGAATCACAAGTATTATCACATTGATGCTTCAGAATGAGGTTATCCATGACTTTTTTCAGTTTAGATATCTTTTCAAAGTCTTGTTTCATTATGTGGCCCAATATTTGGTTCCACAAGTTATTTTATTCTTTAAATACAATGAAATTTTTTTATCATTACTATCAATATTATAAATGTTTTTATCTATTTTTAATCCTTTAATAAGAAAAATCCTTATCTTTTCTCTGATAGTGCACCCAATTTTATTAAAAATCACCATCAATACTGAGTCACATAGTTGACTCACACTCAAGAGATTATGAGGCAACCCATCTATAATGTGAACATGAGTTTTCTTCCACTCTCCATTAGTTAGTTCATTACTTCCACAACATTTTATCATCATTTCACCATCATTATTGAAACTCACTATTCCATCAACCTTTTTCATAATATTCGATAATAATTCTCTATTTCCCGTCATATGGTATGATCATATTCTTTCTAGAATCCATGGTATTCTAATCTTTGTAGTTTTGATGTATACATTTATAAGAGGTTATTTTTCAATTTTCATGTTTTCATTCCATGAAATATTATATTGAATGATCGATAGAGATGGCCCTTCAAATATGAATTCCATGTGATCGATTTCATAAATATAGCAGACTACATCTATAGGAGAAAACCTATTTGTGAGAGAAAAACCATATAATTGAAGATTATTGGATTTTCCTTGAGTTCAATATATATCACTCATTCCTTTACTTTACTATTAATATATAGATTTATGGAAACTATTAGAACAATTAAAACAATATCCATTGAAATTATTTCTTCTATAAGAATAAATATATTAATTAATTATCATTTGTTAACTTCCATGATCTTACCCCTTAAAATAAATCCATTCCTTTTCATATTGTATCATGGTATGACATAGATAGATATAAAATTGATATTTTATAATAATAAATTTTTTCTCACTTCTGTTCCTCCCCATGTATCCTACATTATTAAAATAGTTTACTACCTATCATTTTGATAATTTTATAGATAGGATTCGGTTCTCCATAAATTTTTGATTTTAGGATCACTTTATTGGCACTTTAGTTCACATTGCAATATGTTTAACTTTGGATTTCCCCTTTTCTTATATTTATATTATTTTCATCTTTTGATGTTTCAAAATCATAACCAATTCAACAATTTCCAATGAATGTGGATGTTTGGTCATTTAAAGAAATTTCTACTCCATCATAACTTCATTTATATCCCTCTAGTAGATCAAAATATGAGAATATTCAAAACAACATTTTCATATTAGTTTCATTTAAATGTGATTCACATTCAATTTTACTCTAATGATTAAAAAATTATTCTACATGACCCTATACAGTCATTGAATTATCCTCCAATCTAGATGTGGGGTAATTTCAACATTTTCATGTTATTAAATTCTACGTCTTTGTTCCACTACACATTCAATGATTTCAAGAGTTGTTTAATGTTCTTTCACTTTTTGTTTTAGTCGTTCATTTTTTAGATTTAATATGATCAAAATATTCTGATGATTCTTCCATAACATGTATCTACTTTTTTCATATGATTATTTAATCTTCATACATCTGATGAGAATCCTTCTGTAGAAACATGATATCAACTATAGTAATCAACTGCTCATCTCTATCTCTTTATTTTGATGGTTATGAATTTTAAACTATAGCCATAATAGATGCTTGGGTTTCATATCTATGCTATGGTTCTTCTTCATCAAATAGATCATTATCAATATCATCAAAATATTCACATAAAAAAGTATTTCATTGTAATTTATTATATTATTTGAAGTATCTCTATTAAGAGAACCATTTCTTAGGCTTATCTGAGTTTCCAATCTCACTTTCTTCATTATTAAACGTCCTTAAACATTGATATTCAATGTTCCCAACTCCACTATAATAAACTCACGCCAAATGTAGATTTCTTTCAAATATCGCGTTTTCTCTCTAGAATTCTGTTGTAAATACAGAATGAATTCTCTTTTCCTCATTATCTTCATTATGACAATCTGCTAAAATTTAATTTTCTTCCTTAGATTTGAATGTCATATCCTTGCTAACAAGACTTGTTGCATCCCATGGTATGATGCACATTTCATATTCTACCAAACTTCACAACAGATCATCCAGTGAATGTTTTGAAAGTTCTCATTCCTCTAGGGCAGAAAATTTTGGAGTATAAATTGGTGAATGTCTTCTCAATATTTTATTTAAATTGTAAATGTCTTTTATTTTTTACCAAATCCATAAAATTTATCATACAACATCAGTAATTTGATTGAAAATTGAATATCCATTTTCATCAAGATAGATCATTAGATCATTAAACCTATAATGAAAAAATTAATGTTTGGCCTCTTTCATGTTGTTATCTACTTCGTATATAATTTAAAATTTTCTCCCACAAACATGGATAAGGTGTAGATCATCCTCGTTTGATAGATTTGGTGAGATAGAATAGTAGAAAAAGAATATTGTGCTTTAGCATCTTTATCAACCATTTTTCTGTCTCTTTCAGTCATAGAATTCCTTGTTGGTTCAATGACCTATATTCCATGGGTAGTGGAAAAAATGAATTAAATTCCAATATATCATAGATGAGATCTCATCATGTTAATGCATAACTAATGTTACATCTATAAAAAATAGGTAACTCCCATGATATTATTTGTAATCTCCTAGATAGTATGGAAGGACCAATTTAACACCAGTAACCTATATGCTATAATACCACTTGAAGGACTCCGATACACCCAATTAGAGGAGGGGTGGATCAGGGAGTCAAAATTTTCTTCAAATGAGATGGAATTTGTTCTCATGTTGTATAGAACCTATTAAATCTTTCTGATGAGAAAGAGTAGTAATCAAACAATCACATAAAAATAGTTATCATAATAATTTTACCTAGATCCCCACTAAGGGATAATCCATGGAGCATATGCCAACAGTTTATCAGTTATACCTAAATCCATTTAAAATCTTATTTTAGAGTTAAAACGTTTATAAATTGCCATTATATGCTAATGAAACAAAATTTATAATATTTTAGGCAAATCACACTATGTCCCTAAGAACACTAGCATTGAATCACGAAGATCACTTCTGTAGGAGGAATACAAACACAATTTATAGACAAGTAGGTACCTTAATATTCATTTAAGCACACATCCTAAAATATAGATTGATTCCTTGTTGAAGTCCTACTTCTACCCATAGTTGTAATCCAATTTTATTCACTGATAGTTTATGAGATGTTCCTCTATGATTTGACTAGCATCCTCTACAGTATGTGCTTCTCCATGTAGGAAGTATTATTTATGTCCCACCTCTCCAACATAGGCTAACTCCACTTCCATATACCATGTCTGCATCCACGTACCACCTCCGTATACCACCTCTTCATATTGCATCAATGTACCCCATCTACATCTATGGAATACATTCTTCTGTGAAATTCTTGTTCCTTGGAAATTTTTTCTCCACAGACTAACTCCACTCCATATAACAATTTCCTTTTCAAGATGTGGATCACAAAAAATGTCTTTCATAGAATGTTCCAGTGAACTAATTCACCCTTTTCAGAATCATCTTCCATGAACCTGATCTACATTACAAACTCCTCACTTAGTCTTTCTAATTTAGCATAATTTCTTCCCATAGAGTAGATTATTTCGATTGAAAAATATCTAATTATGGATTGGATTATAGGTCCTTATATAGAAAAAATAGATCCCAAAATATTTCTAAACCAATCCCCCTAAACAATAATGTATTAAAACCACCGCATAACGTGGTCCTTCCAAGAACCATTTTTTCCATCACTTTCCTCATAGTTACTTTCTGTTGTTGTGGAAAATTCCTTCCATGAACTAAACCGATTGCAGAACCAAAAAATATATGTCTCATTTCCATGAACCAAAATCCATCCCATGAAATGTAATCCTTCCACTAACTACTAATGTGCCAAAAACCATTTTTATCCCGCCAAATGAATCACTTACGTGGTATATGTACCATGCTTCACGGTCTACCCAGTGCTGCTATGTGGAAATCACATTCCATTACTCCCTTTGAGATCTGAAAACTATATTTTTTAGTTTGTGTATTGTTCACTCCTATGCAGAAATCCTTAATTTTCCAAAAACAATCTCCGGATTTTGAAGCCCAAAAATTTGGGCATCTCTGGGAAATGATGTCGCCTTCAATATTGATGTTAGCTAGAACTGTAATATACCTTTCCATGTAAACTCTCTAATATTCCATGTGATTTTTGTGAACATAAACGAACCATATACAAATTCCTATAATGAATACCCATGCTTCCAAAAAACCTGGTTTCAAAATCTTATAGCCCATTAAAGTGAAATAGTTATCATAAACATTATTTTATCAAAATATTAACCATTTGGTAAATAATATGAATTGTATTCATAAACCACATCATATTAAGTAATATTAGGCAAAGAATTATTTTTAATGATATAATGTAACATTACTTAATTAAAATATACTTTCCTTGAAAATCATTTTTATAAAACCATTTCAATATTCCATTTATAACAAAGAACACTCTATAATTTTATATAAATATTTTTGAGAAAAATATCATTTACCCAAAGTAAAATTGATTTTAAAAAAATCACTTTGATGTCCTTTCTATTTAAAAAAAACATGAAACCATAAAAAGAAGACTAAAAATTTCATGTAATTTTTTTCTAGAAAATTATTGTGAAAACTTATTAAAAACAATGAGATCATTGAAATTAATTTCATTTAAAAAGAAAAATTTTAAAACATATAAATAGAGCATTGAAAATATTTTAAAAATCTTTTTAAAAATAAAAAAAAAATCTAAATTTATTATTTTAAAAATAATTTTAATGATTTTTTTTATAATATTATAGAAATTGATTTTTCAATATACTTTTGAATTTATAAAGTAATGTTTCGGAAAATGACAATAATGAAAGAGGGTAAGACCAAAGATGATGAAGATTCCTTTTTCTCGTCAAAACGTTTAGAAAAGTTCCTTAATTAGACAATTACATGATGATTAAATTTAAATCCATATTGTATGAAGGAAAAAAATAGGTAAAAATTTCCATTAAACATTATATGTTAATAGTAAATAAAATTTCGAACACTTCTTGAAAACATAGTTTTGAAAGGACATTGATTTCTGATCAGAAAGATAAATAATGTTTGTTTTTCATAAAAACATTTTCAAAATTATCTCAAGTACCAAATAGTTTAATAAATTGTACCATTACTTTGATATAAAATGAATAACTAGGGGGTAAGAAAATTCATTTTATTTTATGAGATATTGATCCTAATATTTCATTAATGGAATCATTGTCATAAACAAACATGATAAATGATTAGATTAAAGCTATAACCATTAGCACTATGGTGAAAATGGATCATAGTAAAATGGAAAAACTAAAATAAATTGAAGAATAAAATATCTTGAAAACTATGATATTCCTGATATAACATTTAAATTTTATTATATACAACTCATAGAAAAATTTATGTTTATTTCATTGCTTGTGTCCCAAAGAAGTAAAATTGAGACACAATTAATTTATCGATTTATTTACTTTTGAAACATAAAACCCATGAAACAACAGTAATAAAATGTTTTTTTAATAAATATAAATTTATGTATAATAATCAGATAATAAATACATGATATGTATGCACACTATGAAAAATAAATATGTGTTGAATAAGGAATGTATCTCACAGAAATAAAAAGTGAGATGAAATTCCCTTATCTTATGTCTGGAATTTCATAATACACATTCAAACCCCATTTATAATAAATATATGTTTATTATACATATAATAAATAACCATAATATTATACCTAATACAATAAATTATTTATTATGATATTATATTTTCTTTTTATTAACTCTGCATCGCTGTAATGTTTCGGGTAATATCAACTTTGTTTTTCAAATATGTTTTGAATTGTTGTTCATAATCCTATCATATAAACCATGATTTAATTATTTAAAGAATGATTTTTTTTATAAATATCATATATATTCGTTAAATATATATTTATAATAATATACAAAATATATAAGTATTAAAGGTAATACACTATTCATGGAGACAGTAGGTTGTATATACCCATGAAAATCGTTTCCATTCTATTGTTGTATTGAATAAAATAATGTAAATGATATATATATATATATTATAATAAAATTAATATTTTTTATTTCATGTATAACATATAAATTCAATAAAATATTCCTTAATACATTCCATGAATGCTGTGAACAAATCACATTACTTTTATGAGGTAGTATTCCACACTTCCCCAAACTAAATTATCAAACATTCATAAATGAAAATCATGATGTTATGTGTTATAAAATAATTTCAGAAGAATAAATATATCCTAAATATCATATATAAAATATAAAAATATAGTTTACATCATTTTGGTCACCCATTATAGGAGTTAATTGTAAAAATGGAAAACTTCATTTTGTGAGATAATAGTTCTCCATAAAAAACAAATGTATGTTCGTTCCCCAATAGATTGAATATTTTTTGGCAGAACCCATAGAATAAAAACATATCAGATTATTTATGATTATTTTATTATTATATAAACATTAAATAATATTAATTGTGGTGGTGGAGAGAGAAAATTAAAAAATGATCTCGACGAAAGATGTTGCCTCTTCTTTTTGGTACCTATTTTTACATAAAAGGGATTCCATCGTTGCCTTTCAGCCCAAAGGGTAGATTCAAAGAAAATGGGTGTTATTTTTGAAAGTTAATTTGGAAAATGTTTTCCTAAAATAAGGGGTTTGACATGTGTGAATAATGGAAAGAGGTGGGAGCCTTTTATAAGGGATTGAGGAGACACACTTTCCATTTTCGTAAACAAGATAGGTGTACCCTCATGTTACCAAAAAAGTCTTCATAAGTAACAAAAACTCTATAATAGATGGTTTTTGGATGAAATATTTCCATAAAATGGTATTGGACACAATTCTATGTCATTTATTCCATTATGATTTGGGCTTAGTCCTTTGTTAAGGGTAAATTTTCATTAATTGTGGCAATTATGTTTATTCACTATAACTATTTTTTTAGTAAATTATTATGTTTATATTATTATAATATAAATATTATACTAATTAAAAACCCTGATGTTCATTTTTATAAATAAAATTCACAGAAGTTGAAAAAATAATTGTAATGATAATCCTTCAGATGTAGCGAGAAAGCGAGGGTTTTTTAAGTGAGAATGGTCAAACGTTAATTATGATTTTATATCTAAATTCAATATAAAAATTATTTAAATGTGGTAAATTGTATTAATATATATATATATAATTGATCTATTTTTACTTTAATAAAATATAAAATATAATTTAACTATATTAATAAATTATTTGAAAGGAATCATTGAATTAAAATTTAGTATTTTTCACTATCTATCCAAAAATTATGTTTCTCAGAAAGAACCAAAAAATAATCTCATATATAATATTTACATTATGAATTCAAAATTAAATTTTCTTTTAGAAAATTTTATTTCAAAATGTCTATTAATTAATTTAATTATTGAGCATATGACGAAAGAAAGAAGTTCCTTAACGATATAATATTTTCTAACATGTAAAATATTTATTATCAGTTGTATGTATTATTATAAATATTATTTATCTATATAAAATAATTATAAATTATATTTAAAAATTAATTTTTATAATTCATATTACTAAGATTAATGATTTGTTAAAAATATAAAATTTAAATAATTATGACTATAATATTTTGTTTTTTTATAAATTAATTGTTGTGTGTAATGCAAGAAAATATAGGGTTGTGTGTAGTAGAAACAAAACATGGTATAGAGTATAATATATATATAAATAGTTATTTGTTATAACTAAAAATATATTCAGTGTTGCGTGAAATAGAAAAAAAATGAAAAGAATAAATTAACTCAAAAAATCACAAAATCAAGGGTTGTTACATTCTACCCAGTTAAAAAATTAATTTATCCATTGAAATATTTTTGGGTTACTATTGTTTTAGTAAAAGAAAATAAATTTCATATAAACCCACACTCTAAAAATGAATACAAAAACATATTTAGAAAATACAATGTTTCATAAATAATGGTTATACAATGTAATATATAATAAGGATTACAAATATGAGATCATGGGTGGGAAGGGAAAACATGGAAATGTTAAATAAATATAAAAATTAACTTATAATGGTGAGTGATAAAAAACATGGTCAAGAAAATGTTATTGGTCATAATAAAAAAATCTGAGAAAATCTAACGGGGCCATTTAAATCATGGGAAATGATGGTACTAGGATAATGTTTTTTGCTTCAAGTTCATTTTTACTAAAGTAGAAGAACCATCACAAGTAGATTAAATAAAATGATTTTATTCAATTCCATATACACAAAATCACCATATGGTTGTTCATTGATCACGTCATCTCTTACTACATGGAATGAAGGATAATTTCTCCTTCTAAAAGTACTAACAGATCATGAGATCCATAAATATAATGATAAGTCATTACACGTGTAATTTATTATCACAAAAAAAAGGTTATCACAATTTATCCAATACTAATGTATCCTCAGGTGGTCAGATAATACTTTAATCTCACAAAATTTATTCAAAGTTTAATTTAAATGATCCATAGATGGTTAACCTTATGACCCATTCCAATAACAAAAATACAAAACAATAGAAAGAAATTCATGAAATAATCATAACATTGATCCCTCATATATTATCATGTACCTCATAGTTTACATATTAAAAACATGGGAATACCTACAAAATATATTTTCTTGAAACTTGGTAATAACCTTAATTATGATAAATTCTTTTAGAAAACATGTATGCTTCCTTATTCCTTATATTATTGAATATATTCCACAAATCCATGTAGTTGTAAAAATCAAGCATGATGAAAAAAACCAATTTTTAAACAAATCATTTATGAGTTATGAGGTAAAAAGTGTTATCCAATGTACTTATACTTATCTGACACATCATTTTCTATACATCATTATCTAGTCATTTAGAATGTATTAAGGGTTATCATCCCTTAGTAAAAATATCACCTTTCGATGAAATCACTTTTCTGCCTCACCAAAACCATTCCTCATATCCTTTAAAATCCTTAATAAAAAACTTATACTAAAAAAAATTATATATTTCTTGAGTCATATAACATAATATTTCAATTCCAAAACATATAGGATTAAATTATCCCACATTATTCTATAACCAAAACATAGGATTCATCATTTTATCCCTTAATATATTATTTTAAGAATATGAAATAAGAATCATATATTAATGTTCCTCAACCTCAATGCAATCATTAGTCCTACATTTAAAGTAAATAATACTATTAGAACATCACATATCATTCACATGTTGTTTTTCATATCCTCATATTAATATGTACAACCAATACTCATACCACCTTCTAGATTCTCTTATTGGGATATAAACTTATGATATATATTTTTATAACTCTAATTATTTCTAAATCTAAAACATTCTATGTTATCCTAATTACTTTTAGTTTTTTCTATTTTCTAAAACTAAAAATCATAGTGTGAGAAACATTTATCATAGTAGAAAACCTCATAATCATGAAAAATCACTTATAGAATGTATAAATCATTACACCTATATCTTTAATATATGAAACATAGGTTTATCATAGTTAATTAATTTTCATCCTATATTTATACCATTCTTCATGGTTCATAAAGAGTTTTTGAATTTACAATGAATTTACCCCTGGGAGTGTCAAACTAGGTGTGTAGTAAGGCCTATTATCGTGCACCAGACTACGATCAAGCCTGGACAAACACACAACTTCAGAGTTGTTACTCCTTGGAAAATATATCCTAAAACCACATGCATTAGTTTTATCCAGACATAGGTGAATTTCTTGGAAACCACTCACTCTATCATTTACCAATTTTGTGGTATATTTTCCTAAACAGTAACTCATCCATAAACCCATCCTTTGAGAGATATACCCTTCGAAATATCCCTAGGTAGACCCCATAGTTTTAACCTCTTGAATTCAAATAATTAACTAAACCATTCCATTTATACCAAGTATAAATAATTAGGATAATCATAGATGAATATTACATCATTTTAAATGAAAAACCATCACATTAGAGAAATAAATCCCCCAAGACCATAATAGTTTAGCATCATTAGAAATTTGGAATAAAATATTATAACTTGTTTAAATGCCTTCAATGTTTCCCACAAAGATAGTACCGTTTAGTTGTTATACTTAATACATTTCTTCATAACCTAGGAAAACGAATCGTAAGAATTATGTGATATTAGAGGCTTAGTAAGGGTAAACATAGGATATATTTACGAATAATGGAGAATTAAGTTATGAGAACATGATAAAAACATTTGAAGATCATGACCTATATATCAACGATCATATACATGAGTCATGGAATAAATATTTGATGATCATAATATATAATCTAAAAGGGAAAAAATAGAATAATCAATCAAAATATATAATAGGAACAAAAAATTAAATTTGTGGCATATATATTAGCATAAAAATCATATGTCAATTCCACCTACCATGAACATCACAAGAAATTACGCTTGGGAACATTACCCACGTACCATGTTTATGATTGGGACTCCCCCCCATATACCCTCTTATTTTTTGCTTGGGATACTGATGTGTATTTCAATCAATCAATTTTGAATATTTTAATATAATATTTTTTTTACTCTAATGAATAATCATTCCTTTTTTGGTGTGAATTGAATTATTTATGATCTATCATAAGAATCAATGAATGTGTGAGAAAAGAAAAAAAGTTGACAAAATATGATCCAACAGACACTTCTCACCATGAGTGAAGTGATGCGACACAACAACAAATTTTTGAAGGATTTGATGCTGGAAAACTAGTAGCATAATCATTACATGATATGTAATCCCATTACACGTCGTGACATTATTAAAGAGTATGTTCAATGCCAGTATATGTTTTGAAGAAAATATATTATGTGAAATTGCAATACACATCATGTAACTACACCACAAGATGTAAAAATTTACATGGTTTTTTTGAATATGAAATACACAAAGATTCACAGAATGTGAAAAATTAAAGGGTACATATCTTAAGATCCCATTACACGTCATGAATGTTGTCAATGGTAAAAATCATCAATAGAGATTCACCAGAGAGGTGCGCAGATTCAAAAATCATGGAGGAATACTCAAATCAAGATCACATGATGTGTAACATCATTATACATCATGAATGTGGTTAGGAAGAAACCCTATATAGCCTACAAACAGATGAGATATGCTTGTACTTTGGGGATTGAGATTTAGATGGAGGAAAACACTTGTATTGAAGTAGTTCCACCCTATAAATATTAATTTTATGTTTTCCATATGTTTAATTCATCCACCCCCACAAACCACTCATCAGTAGAATAATGGGGAAATCCCACCATGTGCTAGGGTAATGTAAATAGAAGTAGAAAGGTACACTGTATATCATTATTTTAATTAACAATGTATTTGCTTTATACAATTTATTCTTTAACTTCCAATCCCTTTATTTTTATTTTATCATGATAAATGATGATTTAATTAAAAGGAATATTAAAATTATGGAACTGATAACCCTAAAGGAGGAATTAACACATCCAAATTTGGGGGAAATTAGTATTAAATATGGTATTGAGACAAACTCAGTTTGGCTAAATCCTATATTACCGGACCAAGGGAAATTGTGACTTTCTCAGTTGAGGAGGACATAAATGACCATTAGAACTACATAGACTTGACTTTGAAATCAATCATGTATTAATCAACCTATATTCTAAAATTAAATTTCACATGAACCATAAAATTACAAAACACCAACACACTTTTAAAATTGTTTTACAAACTAACCAATTAATTTTATACACTTCCTTTTCATCATTCATTTTATCAAAAGTCAATTAAAAACAAATTTTATCATACCATTATCCAATATAATAAAATAAAATATTCTAAAAAAACTAACCAAACTACTTTCTCTATCTTTATGGGGTTGACCTCAATCTAAAAAATAATACATTTTAATCAATTAAGTTGAATAGTTTGTGATTTTATAAATTTATTTTTTCATAAAACTATAGGTAATTAATGATGTCGTGTAGGGATATCAGATTCCCATAAATGTACCCTCTTATTTTAGGTTTGGGATTCACTTCCAAGTATCTTCTCATTTATGGAATAGGATACCCTCTCTTATACCCACTTGTTTAAGGATTCAGATTCCCTCCCATGTGCACTCTTATTTTTGGCTTAAGACACCCTCTGGTTTTATTCTTATGATGACCTAGTGTACTCTCATTAATCCATAAAGAATTTGTCATTATCCAATTCATTAGAGGGATATATATGTCCCACCTATCATATAATGAAATTATATATTCATGTTCCATAAGATAAAAAGTATTAATCATATCATTATCGATTAAATTAAATAGGTATTATTAACGTTTCGTTACATTATAATCTATGGAGAAGTGGTAGGTTTAATAAAAATTTTATCAAATCATTACCCTAGAAAAAAATATGGTTTCAAAAGCCCATAACCCATTAAAGAGAAATGGGTATAAAAAAATCATTCAATCAAAACATAAATCATCTAAGAAATAATAGGAATGGAATTCATAAACTATAACAGTGTACATCATTATATATAGATATTTTTTTAAAGATAACATCTAATATTAATTAAGTAAAATATCCATTCATCATTTTTTTCATAAAATCATTTCAAAAATAAATTTATTATAAATATGGATTTACAATTGAATTTAAAAAATTTCATAAGGAAAATATCTTTTCTACTTAGGTAAAAGTTTTTTTTTAAATAAATAATTTGGAAAACATTTTTTTCATTGAAACCACATTGAAAACATTAAAATAAGTCTTGTGATTTTAGATTTTTTTCATGAGAAAATGGTTTTGAAATTTTTTTTAATAAAAATAAAAATCCTTGAAATCCATTTCATTGAAAATAATCCTTTTGAAAAAATATAAAAAAATCATTCAAAATCGGATGAAATACAATATGAACATAATTTTTTTGGAAATTTTTTTATTTGAAATCAACATTGAAATCAAAATAATTTCATAATTTTTTTATATAATTTAATTTATAAAAAAAAATTTAATGATAAAAAAGAATATTCTAGGAAATGATGGTCGTGATGGCCGATATGTCAAGACATGAAGAACATTTCTTTTGCACCTATTTTTTTTAAATATAGATGATAAGAAAATTAAAATATGAGTAATATTAAAATAGTTTTTAAAAAGTAGAGAACTGTTTAAATTTGTTTATTAAATATCATAGGATAATATTAAACCATTATTCAAATACTTATATAGAATGTGGTTTTTATGGAACAATGATTTCCAACCAAAAGCAGAAATAATTTAGGAATTGGAATAAAACATTTTATTAATTATCATAAGAAACAAAGAGTGGGGAAAAGGTACTATTAAATATATATAACAAGAATAAATATGGGGTATAAAAATTAATTAGATTTATTGAGATATTTTTCATAATAATACATCAATGGAAGAATAGTCATAAAAAATCCCTTTAAATGGGGAGATTGTAGATATAAACTATTACCACTTTTATAACATTGAATCATAATAAAATGAAATAATCAAATTAAATGAAAAATAAAATACCATTAAAATAAGTATATTAATGATATAATATTTCAATGGTATTGTATACACTACATATAAAAAATATAAGTGCATAACATGTCATGTGTCTTGGAGATGGAAAATTGAGACAAAATTGTATTATCGATTTGGTAACTTTAGAAACATTAACCCCATGAAATAATGGTCATAAAATGGATATTTAAGTAAAAATAAATTTGATTATAATAACAATAAAATACATCCATGGTCATTATAAACACCACACAAAATAAATTAGTGGTGAACAAGACATGTATCTCGAGAAAATAAAAAGAGAGATGAAATTCCATTACATTAAGTATTCACATTCTTCATACACATTAAATACTACTATATAGTATATATAAGTTTATTATAAATATTTAAAGGAAGAATATAATTATATATATTATGACATATGATTTTTTTATGAATTTATATTATCCTTTTATTAATAACTTCATGTTAATGTTATGTTTTAGGTAATATCCCATTTATTTTTCGTATATGTCTGAATTGTTATTCTTTATACACTTACATATATTATGATTTAAATATTTATAGAATGTAAAAAATGTTATAAATATAATATATAATCATTTTATTTTTATTTATAATAATCTATAAAATATATAATTATAAAATGGAATACACAATTGATGGAGACGGTAGGCAGTACGTACTAATGAATGTTGATTTCATTTTATTGTACTATTGGAGGATATAAAGTAAATGAAACACATATATATTATAATTAAAGTTTAATTAATAAAAAATATATATAAATTACTTTCAATAAAACCATTCTAAATACATTCAATTCATGGTGTGAATGAATCACATAGCTTTGGGGAGGCGGTAGTCCACATTTCCCTAAAAAAATTATCGTAATTAAGCGAAATGGAAATCCTAAAGGTATGTGATATATGATAACTCACAATGAATAAATATATAATAAAATAATATAATAATTTAAAAATTTAACTTCCATCATAATTCCCAAAAATGAGAGGTTGTAATGGAAAAACAAACAACATCGTTTTTTGAGGTGTTAGTTCTATATAAACAAGAACTGTATATTCATTAAATATTATATAAAATTTTGTGTAAGTGAAGGTAAAAAATATAGAATAAATATAGATTTGTATATTTTGGATACTTGTTTTTTATAAGCATGTAATAAGAAACATTTTGGTTGTGGGGAAATAAAATAAAAGAAAGGATCTTTAGGAATAGTGTTACCTCTTCTTTTGGGTAACCCCATTTTCTTTGCCCAAAAGGGAATCTTTGGATAGATTTATAACAATGATGAGGTTGAATGGAGAAATTTAGTGATTTTTGGAATTGAATTTGGAATCTATTTCACAATCCTAAGGGTTTGGATAGATGTGAAGAATGATGAGATGTGGTGGCCTTTTATAAGGGAGAGAGGGGACACACTTCACATTTTTAAAATAAGATAGGGGTACCAATAATTTAAACCTAAAAAGTAATAAAAGCAAAAAAAATAAATAATAAAAGGTTTATGGACGAAATATGGCCTTAATATTTGTGTTGGACTAGTTTATAGGTAATTTTTTCCCTTTAGAATATTGTTTAGTCCATTGTTATGCTTGAATTTTCATTAGTCACTTTTATTAATTATAATCGCATTCACTATTGTTTTTGGCCCAAAATTAAGTTTTAATTATTTAAATATAAATATTATAATGACAAAAACCATGTATTTATGTTTTTTGAAAATAAATTCACAAAAGTGGAAAAATTTCTTTTAATGCTACTACCTTCGATGTGGCGATAATGCTTGGAGTCTTTTCTTAAGGTGTGAATGTTCAAATATTAATTATGGTGTTATACCTAAATTCTATATTAATTTGATTTCAATGACCATATTTAGATTAATATATTTATAACTGATATGTTTTTACTTTAAAATAAAATTACTATAAAATTTAAATACATAAATAATTTATCTGAAAAGGTAGTTATTAATTAAAATTCTATAGTTTTTTATTAATCATAAAAAATATATGCCTCTCGGAAAATTTCCAAAAATTCACTCTAATATAATTTTAAGATTATGAATTAAAAAATTACATTTATTATATATAATCAAATTTTCATATTAATCTCATTTTTTTTCATATAATGTCATAAGGAACTTTTATTTTTTAAAAAAAAATTTCAGAAATATATTGTATTTATGATAAATTTTAGGTATTATTATAAATATTATTTATCTATGTAAAATAATTTTGAGTTATATTTAAAAATTACTTATTAATACTCATATTATTAAATTTAAAGTCTTTGTTATAATTAACCCATTTAATTTATTATAATAATAAATTGTTATTTTGTAGATATTTTGAATTTTGTGTAATGCAAGCCAAGTAGGTGTTGGATGTAGTCTAAGAATACATCGTGTAACAAGGAAAGACAAACACAGCGATTCATTATAAAAAAAATACATAAATACTTTTTTAAAAAAATAAATAATTATCAAAAGAATAAATTATTTTAAAAAATAATTTACAAAATCTTGTTGTGTTGTAAGGACTCCAATTAATAAGGGGTTTCCTGACTAAAAAACCCCAGGGAACCTTATTTTTTTAAGGACGCACATGAGATAAATATTTTATCAAGGTAATAAAATATCATAATATGGGAACACTTATATTTATCCAATATTCCTTATATTTTACGGATTTGGAGGCAGATATGATAATTTGAGGTGTAAATAGAAATTTTGGATTAAGTAATGATATACCATCAAATCCAAGCCATCGATAATTATTTGGTACAATGGTTAAAATTTATAGTTGTCTATTATAATGTGTTTTAAAAAGACCCAACCCATATAATTCTAGGTTTAAGAGAAAAGGGGAAAACACAAGTCATGAAAGGGAAAAGTGATTAGAGATTCACTAAATTTTTTATAGGGAGATGAGATGAGGGATTTTCCCTACTAATGTTTGGAAGAAATGATTAGATATTCAGACATCATTTTTAGGGTGATGGGATGTAGGCTCCAACTAAATTATATTAGGGTGATGTGTTGAGTGTTTCACCTAGGAGATTCTATGATTGAGTGAAGTAGGATTCTCCAATTTGATTCTAGGGTGAAGTAATGATATGGTATTCAAGACTTTATCAAATGTTATCTCAATTTAGAGGGAGTATCTATGGAGGCCTTTGATAGATTGGTAAAAACATTCCTGGTTAGATAATGGCCCTTCCCTATGTTGTTATTGGACATGTGATGAATTGATTACTCTTAATAGATTTAGTGTTTTAGGCCTTTTGGAGTCTAAAATACCCAATATCCATGCTAATTTCTTTTATATTAGGGAGTAAATAATCTACCCAGGTAATTTGAGGGCTAGAGAAAGTGACTAGTGAGATTAGAGCTTCATTCAATCTCTTAGTATTATAAAAGGTGAAAATGAGGAACCTGAGGTTCCTATATAAATGAAAAGGTAGGTCCTCTATTAAAGGTAGATTTCCAACGTAGTGAGCCAAATAGTTGAAGCATTAATTTTTTTAGGATTTCACAAGTGATGTGTATCATGTAAACATTCTCAAACTTTAGGGATTATAGATAATATTATGTTTATCCTCCCTAGGACCTTTCCATTACGTTCATGAGGTACCCATACTTCATGATCATTTCCCTTTTAATGAAAGGACAAAACCAACAATAACAATGAAAAGTAATTTTCTAGATAAGAATAATTAAAGACAACTTATACATGAGTTGTATTTATAATTACTAATATGGAATAATCAGACTCATCCAACATTTGAACAAATATATATGAGATAAAATTAATAGATTATTTCAAAGTGCATTTTCATGAAGATACTATTAGATTAATTCTAATCAATAAATTAGAATTTTATTTAAAATAAAAAAACCTCCCACAATTTTACCAATGACATGTGTTTTCAATATATATAAGAAAATGTATTTCATAATTAAATTCATGGAGAAATATAAATTATTAACAACAAAAATGAAACAAAATAATCTTCATGATTCAATTTTGTCAACCATTGACAATAGAAAATGATGATTAAGTGTAGAAAATTTCAAAAAAAATGTTTAATTCGATTTTTTATTCATTGAATACATTTAATCACAAAATAAGAACCTACCCCCATAAATTAATCTCCAAATTATCCTAAATATTGAAATATAATTTGGAAAAAACTATTTAAATACTATATATTCAAATAATGTTTTTATATTAGTGGTTTAAAAACAAGTGCTTTAGGGTTTATAGTAAATATTGAATCAATATTTCTAACATAATAATTCAAATATCTCGAAAAATGTATATAAATTTTATTTATGGATATATTTTATTAGTTATTCCAGAAATATAATAAAATTATAATGTAATCAATTATTACATTAGGATGTAACATTTTCTAATAACATTTAATATTAAAAACTCCCATGAAAATTTTTTAATGCTAAAATAAGATTCAAATTCTGTTTTATGATAATTTTCATGAACATATATTTCAGTAAGAATAACACCCTTAAATTTCATCCCATATTAAGTATGAATTTAGATCCAAATAATTTATACAATATTCTTTTCCACACATATAATCTATTATAAAACAAATTATTAAAGAAACTTATAAAAAAATTTCATGTCAACTTTTAAATAACCATGTAATAGTTTAAATGACGTTTAATTTTCAAGAGTAGTGGAATGTATTAAAATCAAAACTACGCTAATGGTTTATTTTTATTCCTCAATTCATAGTTACTTGACCAGTCTCCTTTATAATACATGAAGTTTAAATTGGTATATCTATTAAATAACATAAAAGAGTCGAATAAATAAAAAACTAAATATAATCATCCAAGATAAAATTATGAAAGCAATTTAAAAGGAGAGATGATGTTTCAGTGAAGCTATAATCCATGGATGACATAGTTGGTGTATTTCATTAGCAATTTAGATGAGCAAATAAGTGAGAATGGGTACTCCATGTTGAATATAATATGAGGAAATGGAAAAAAATAGGTGAGGTATTTTAAATTTGAAATGAAATCAAACAAAAATTATTTATCCATGGGTTTCTACCTATGAAATGAAGGATTTAAAGTAACCTAATGAAAAATTTCCATAAAATTATGATCATGATTAATATGTCATGACCCGTCCCCTAGGGCCCATGCCGTGACTACCCCATGCCCACCTTCTATAGGCCAAGGGCTGGCGACTAGCACCGAAAGGCGTATTCCCTAAAACTGGGAAGGAATTGACTTTATATCCTATAAACAAACTCAACCAAGAACACAACATGATGCGAACACATGTAAACATTAATGTAAAGAAGAGTGAGTACAATAAGTAAAAGTGGCCCGAATACCAGCAAAACTGGAATGTACAAGAAAACTGAAAGTACATGAAAACTGAAACAACTCCTGTGGACACCCACCAAGGATCATACCTGAAGGGTAGGTACAAATGATGAATGTTCGTCTCTGTGGTACGCCTCATCTAATTTCCCCCTCCGAGCTACCTCCTGTCTTGGTACTCTCGTCCTCAGCCAGTGATTTCTGTCGTCTACACCAAACACAATAAGGTTCAGGTGTAGTCCGTGCAGGGGTGAGTATAATGATACTGAGTAGGGACCACGAGACCCTTAAAGGTCTCACAAAACCCACAATGGATAAACCAAAACTATTGAAAACATCTGATAACCCTACTTATGTATATGCCCATACATATTCCTATGTTATCAAGAATACCCAAATCATTCATGAGGAAACTCAAGGACCAAATCCTTAGCCAAAGTACAAATATTCCATAAATGAAAGAATAAAACGAAGGTAACACCACAAAGGTAAGTACCAATAAGGTAACACCACACAGAAGAATGCCACAAGGGTATCACCATGAAGGTAAGTAAAACAAAGGTTACACCACAAAGGTAACTACCACATAGTAACGCCACATAGAAGAATACCACAAAGGTATCACCACGATGGTAAGTACCACAAAGGTACGCCACACAGAAGATTAACTACAATGTAAAGACTCATCTCAAACTAGGTAGAACATAGGTAAAAATGAAAAGATGATTAGATGTAACTACTGAATCATCTTACTCCGTTAATAGGTAGACCCATATAGAATCCTAAATCATTAGACCAACGTAGGATCCTAGTATAGAAGAACCACGTATGATCCTAGAGTAATCTCACATGGATTCCTAGAGAGGATCTAGGTGATACTCTCAATCACAGACCCACGTAGGATCCAAAATCACAGACCCACAATGGTTACCAAAACACATACCCACAAATGATCATTTTCTCATGTTACAGCCAGCTATAGGGTTTTTACACTACGCTCGCTTGATTCCGGGAGGGTCCGCTCCACAAGCCACAGGTCTATTGTAACAACCCAAAGTTTTTCAATGGAAATTACCTTCTTATAATTATGTCATAAAATAACATGAAAACAAAGCACAATGAACTACTTCGTGATAAGTGAACTTTAAACATATGTTTGTCACTTCTATGTTTTGAATTCCGAAAATCTGACATACACGGTTGTGTTCAAGATGATTTTTGGAGTCTAATGAAACAAAAATAATTTTTGGTGAATAGTGACCTACCCTTATGAATAGTAACATACCCTTATGAATAGTAATATGCCCCTTATGAATATCAAATCATCCAATATAAGAGAAACATTACCTATGAATAATTAAATAAAATTTAGACATCTTAGAAAGTGACAATTTGACCTTAGTAAAAGTTTTGGTATTTTGTATGTCATAAATAGTTAATTATAATTAAATAATTAATTTAAAACAATATTAATTTCCCTAAAATGTATTCATAAATTATTATGTAATTTTATAAGACCCTTGGTAATTTTTGAAAGCACTATAAAATTAGTTTGAATTTCAAAAACTATTTTTATGTAAATTAAGATTTTAATTAAATATTAAATTAAAAATATTTCAAAAATTATTTTTGAAAAATGGAATTAATTTTTGGATTCTAAACGTCAAAAAATTGTTGGGGAAAAGTTTATGGATTTTTCTGAGATACAGGAATTTTTTATGAATAGTGATATACCGTAATTTACAAAATAAGCTAAATAAGCTAATTATTGGGTAATATGTGATGTTATGCTGATGTAATCCCACTTGGTTCGGGATTACATTATAAAATTTCTATTCTTGGTCATTCTAGATTCACTATTCCTTGTCTTAGGGGAAATTAATAAACTAATGAATTTTATATTAAGGAAACCCCTCTCCCCTCCACTATAAAAGCCACCCTTCACACCCTCATTTCCCCACACCTCACAAGCTCCAAGCGTTCTCTAAGATCTGACCATATACCTTCCGTAGAACCTCCCCCACGTCCAAGATCTTCTTGTCTTATCAAAATATCATGCTTAGGCCCTTAAGGAGGTTCTCAAGAGAAGGATTCAAGAGGTAATTTCCTCCCTCTTCTCATTTAATTTCCTTTCAAGTTCAAGTTCATTTATCGATCTCTCCCCACCTATCTTCATCCAAATTCTGTTTTAACTCCATTATTATAGATATACTGTAATTTTATGATTCTAATTGTATTTTCTATCATCCATCCCCCTTTAACTCATCCTTTTATATTATTAAAGGGAACGTTGTTCGTGAGGTGTTAATTTATCACCTTCAAGAACAACATTTCATCTTCTTCCATTTCTACCTTCAGATCTGGTGATGAAACCATTTTAATGGTTGAAACAGAATATGTTATATGTATTATGTTCTATTTAATGTTCTGGAAAAAACTATGTCCATATTACTAAGTAAAAAGTTAAAACAAGTTCGTTGTGATCCAAAAACCACTCAAATTAACCCAAATAATCATCATTTAATTTTTATCCAATGATTCATCCACATGGATCTAATATTATTCATTATAAAAAAATTCAATCACTGGTAATATCATTAATAACATCTAATATCATTTCTGGATGTTTACCCAAGTTCTACCCGAACGTCAATTTATGAATACAAGTGAACCACCCAAGAAAAACCATAAAAACGAACATCCCTAAACAATGTTTTTAAACTCTATAAGTCATCCAAAGAAACATAATATGAAATAATGAAACCAGAATGAGACATATTAATGTACACATGGTTCTGTATTTCCAATTAATTAATATAATTTCATTATGCAGGACATTAAAGAGAATGAATCATTTGGGTACAAGGTAAGTGGAACTTTGCGAACCCAACTTTCATCATTCATATTCTCCCTCTTTCACTCCATTTTTGATATAGTTACTACTTAAAGATCATTTCTTCATAATTATCTTACATTTTATGGGATATACATGTTTTCTAATGATGTTTATGTCAAACCAAATGTTTTCCAATAGAACTCTTCTTTTAAGAACTCAACTTTTACCTCTCATTCATGGTTGATGTTTTTTGTAACAAATATGTTGTTCCATCTTTATTTTGGGAACAAAAATCTTTTGAATGTTTTATTATGAGACGAAACCCATTCCTTTACATGGGTTAGTTATTTTCACGATTTATAAGTGTTCTATGTGGCAATCATGATAATGATAATGTTATGATGTGACGGGTGCACTCAGAATTATATTGTCCAATATGAATGTTTCAAAGTGACGGGTGCGCCCAAAATTATACAGTGCTCCAATGCATTGTGTAAAGTGATGAATCTCATGTGTAAATGTGAAATTATGTGTGAACAAGATTCTGTCTTGGTTCACAAGTATGTGTGGTAGTCAACCACTAAGACATGATGTTTCATTTTTATGTGTTGCCACATTTCAAGTCTTTTATTTATGCTCCTCCCATGTTAATGATCTTTTTTTGGTGTAATGATTATGCTCACCCCATGCTATATTATTATTATCCATCCTCTTACCAGGCTTCTATCTCACCCATTTTTATGTATATCCTTAGGTGGCTACATGTACTAAATATAGGAAAAGTTCTAATAAGAATCTAGAGAAGATGAAATTAAATAAATGTGTATGCTTGATATTATATTTGTTATGTGTGGTCCTAGTTTCCCAAGACACTAAACCGTTAGATCCTTTATGTGTACTAATATTATGTCTTTTATCTTTAAAATTATGTAATTGTAATGTATAAAAAGGTCGGGATGCTATATTTGGTATCAAAGTCAAGGTTTATTTAATTTGGGAATTAGGATTAGTGAACCCTAGGGAAAACCAACAGCATGAGACTAAGTAAAATTATTCACACAAGAATAATTACTTAGGGATACTATATCTTATGTTTTTTGTATAAATTGTTTAAATGAATAAGTTAATCATGACTTGTTTACTTATGTTTTGTTCTAACCTTTTCTATTTTAGAAAATGGTGCGAACTAGGAGAAATCAGGCCAACAAATCATGCGAGGGCCAATGCAAATATTTCCCGAATGACATCCCCAATGATTTGGGATGTGGAGTTAAAAACTTCATGGAGATGCTTACCCAATTTTCTTAGGTTATGAATAATAACCATAATAATGGGTAACTTCCTCCTTCACTAATGAGGGAGCAACTAGCTATCAAATGTTTTATACTGCAACGACCACCAACGTTTTGTGGATCTTCCGATCCACTAGTTGTGGAACATTGGTCAACTCCATAGAGAAGATATTTTCTATGCATCACTGTTCTGAGAAGGAGAAGGTGAATCTATCCATTTATCATCTAGATAGAGAAGACGATCAATGGTGGGATTTGATTAAGAACACCAAGACAAGGGGGAAAATTAAAGAGATGGAATGGGAAGAATTTAAGATAATGTTTCTTAATAAGAATTTCCCACGAACTCTTCGCACGAAGATGGAGAGATAATTCATAGAGATCAAGAAAAAAGATGTAGAATCTATCACAACCTATGAAGTGGATTTCACAAGACTCACATTGTATGCTTCAGGTTTTGTTATCAAAAATAATAGAAAAATTGATAGATTCTTTAGTGTATTAAAGACACATCTTCGAAAGGCTCTTGCAATTCGAGACATTGGGGGATATAAATAAGTTGTTCAGTGTGCCCTAAAAGTGGTGATGGATTTTGGAGAATGGTACCATGGCTATGGTGATATGAAAATAATGATGGAGTTTCAAGCAGGTGGATCTAATTACAAATGTGGGATGAAAAATCAACGACCCACATGCCAAAAATGTGGGATGTTGCACCATGGGAACTGCCTCTAAGGGATGGGGAAATGCTTTAGGTGTTAGAAAGAAGGACACCATGCTCAAGAGTGTCGAAAAGACATGAAAAGGAAGGAGAATGTAGCTGATGAAAAGAGAAAACATCTCATGGTTCAATGCTACAATTGTAAGGAGCTATGGCACTATGAAAACCAGTACACCAAACATTGAGTTCTCGAGGGTAATCAGCGTCAGCAGCCCCCAAAGCCAAAGGAACAAGGGAAGGCTTATTCCATCACTACTGCCGAGGTGGAGCATGATAACGAAGTCGTAGATTTTACACATCCTATTCACTCAAGAATGGAAAAAGTATTATTTGATTATGGATCAACACATTCCTTTATATCATACAAATTTCCTATAACTATATAATCAAAGCCCCGAAACCTTGAAGTATTGATATCTGTAAAAACACCAAGTGGTGCAATCATTGAAAACCAAGTGTTTGACTCTTTTCTTGTTGAGGTATGTGGGAAGATTCTTCCGAAAAATATCTTAATACTTCCCTTGGTGGAATTAGATGCTATAATGGGAATGTACTGGCTCTCATTATATAGAGAGCATATCAACTATCGGGAAAAGGAAATATCTTTTCATTTTCAGAACCATCCCATGATCCTCTACTAATTAAAGGAAGATCATGAATCTCCTTTGAAAAATACTTCAATGGTGTGGGTGATGATTCCCTCTGATGAATCATACCTTTCCCAAATGGTTGAGTCGAAGGAAAGTTCCAACCTTGAGGAAATGACTATCGTGAGGGAATACGGTGACGTATTTCTCAAAGAGTTACCTGGAATTCCCCCGGATCATGAAGTAGATTTCTCAATTGAACTCATACAAGGAGCTACTCCTATATCGAAGTGCCTATATGTGATGGATCCTATCTAACTAGAGGATTTAAAGAAGTAGCTGCAAGAGAATTTGGAAAAAGGGTTCATACGCCCTAGTGCATCACCTTGATGTGCACCAGTGCTCTTTGTGAAGAAGAAGGATGGAACAATGTAGGTGTGTATCGATTATCGGGAACTCAAAAAGATCACCATAAAGAACAAGTATCGTCTCTCTAGGATTGATGGATTGTTTGATCAATTAAGAGGAGGTAAATACTTCTCAAAGGTGGATCTTCATTCTGGATATCATTAGGTAAAGGTGAAGAAGGAAGATATTCAGAAGACTGCCTTTCGTACAAGGTATGTGCACTATGAGTTATTGGTGATGCCCTTCAGACTTAATAATTCCCCTGAAATATTCATGGATTTGATGAATAGAGTATTTATACATTACCTTGACAAATTTATGGTAGTGTTTATTGAGGATATTACCATCTTCTCCAAGAGCAAGGAGGAACATGAAGACCATCTAAAACATGTGTTGGTGACATTGAGAAAGGGGAAGTTGTATGCCAAAATTAGAATGTATGACTTCTGGATGAATCAATTCACGTTCATGGGACATGTGATCACAAGTGAGGGAATTTATGTGGATCCATCGAAGGTAAATGTGATTTAGGAATGGCACATGCCCTCTTGTGTCACAGAAATCCGTAGTTTTCTTGGATTAGCTGGGTACTACCAAAGTTTTGTGAGAAACTTTTCATGATTGTCAAGCCTGTAACTAAGTTAACAAGGAAAGGGGTAAATTATGTATGGATGGATGAATGTGAGGGAAGCTTCAAGGAGCTAAAGATAAGGATGATCACTTCACATGTACTCACACTATCGAAAAGTGGAGAATGTTTTGTGATATACAATGATGCTTCATAGAAAGGATTTGGCTATGTACTCATGAAAAATGATAATGAGATAGCCTACACCTCACTAATGTTAAAGATCCCAGAGCAGAACTACCTGACGCTTGATCTAGAGCTAGCAGCCGTGATTTTTTCTTTGAAAATCTGGCGGCACTACCTTTATGTCAATAAGTGTGACATATACACCGACCACAATAGGCTAAAGTATATATTAACACAAAAATATCTCAACATGAGTCAAAGGATATGGTTCGATCTAATCAAGGATTATGATTGATCTATTCACTATTTTCCTGGAAAGACGAACTTGGTAGCTGATGTTCTAAGTAGAAAAGAACCTACTACTCTATCCATGTTGCGGATTGGGAAAGAACCTATCTTCCTGGATATACAAAGAATGGATTTGGAAATCATAAGTGTAGGGGATACATCCTACCTTTCCCAAATGATTGTGCAACCATCCATACAAGAGAAAATTAAGGAAGCACAAATGGATGATGTGGAGATACAAAAGAGACAGAATGTAATAAAGGAAGGGAAGCTGCAAGAGTTCCATATCGATGAGGTTGGTGTGATTGAGTTTGGAACGCGGCTTTGTGTTCCTTCATCACACGAGATAAAGAAGGATATATTGGATAATGCATATAGCTCAACTTTATCTATCCATCCTGGGAGTACCATGATGTACAATGATCTCCGAGAACACCTCTGGTAGGGTAACATGAAGAATGAGATTGCAGAATATATATCAATTTTACGAACCAGTCCGGGTCGCCATCTGACCCGGCGCCCGACCCGGTCCGCGGCAAGGCCCGAAGGGCGTTCCAAATCCCCATGGGCTGGCACAAGTGCCCGGGTATCAAGTTTAACAAGTGGTTACGGTTTTACCCAAAATACAAGACAGAAAAAACAACCAACCAGATAAGTAACTGAAACTGGAAACAGACTACAAAAGACACTTCTAAACTATAAACGGGTTTAGGTCTACAATTCAGATAAAACCCAAAATGAACTACAACAGAAATAGGGAACTAAGGTCGAAAACCAACCTCATGCGACACGAGAAGTTTCATCCCCAAGCTACCAACACCAAGATACACTCGAAAACCAACAGCAACCAGATCTACCATCACTGAGCACGACACACAACCTGGAATACAGAAGAAACAGAATCTACATACACCCAAGGGTGAATGTAGGGTGTGAGCTAAAATACCAGTAGGATGCCACCGAGAGAAAAAAATTCCATGCCATAACATCGAAAGACAATTTAAAGTGCTTATTCAAAATTATACTTTCAAAACGCTTTTAAAGAAAACATTTACAGGATAACTGCTAAAGAAAACACTAAAAAGGAACTCATTTCACAAACATGATTTTTAAAGAGGAAGAGGAAGGTTCATTGTGGGCACACACACACACACACATACTCTCTCTCTCTCTCTCTCTCACACACAGAGGTGGTCCTCCATATGCCGACGGAAGGCACCATGCCATCGATGGTAGAGCACTATAGGTAAATCCCCTAAGGATTATCTAGTTCGAGTGGGACCCTAGAACCTCGTGTCTTGGTGAAACGTTGCTTAGAAGGCCATGACCCTTAGAAAACGTGGCTTAGAAGGCCATGAACCTCAGAACACGTGGCTTAGAAGGCCACGACCCTCAGATATCATATGTTTAGATAGTGTTGCAATTGTCAATCCAGCTAAGTGAAATAGGGACGATACCTATCCGGTTCACTAGCGCACTAGTTCTAGTCCGCCCACCTAGATACCCAGGGTTTTCCCATGTGCTCAAACAAGTTTCATATTCACATAGTATATTTCATTCTCATTTCACAGACCAAACAAGATATTGCACACAAAAGTCACAATTTACATACCAAAGCATTATTTCAAAAACTCACGCACACCAAACCCATTTTATCACATAGTTCAGACCACTTGCATGACTTGATAAACTATTTAAACAATTTGAAGAACATTTCAAAATAGAAAAATAAGAGTTTGCATGTGAGACATGTCCAATTTCACATGTAATATTACCAAAAAAAACTTAATGCACACATAATTCTATCAAACACAACTCATGTGCTCCACATATAATTTAATAAGTGCAATTAACAATTTATAAAACCCTTAAAATTAGCAATCAAAGGTTTGCACCAGAACGACGAACTCGATTTCATATACAAACGTCACTTTAAAACCAAAATTGCAACTTATACAAACTAAAACATGTTTTCCCATTGTTCGAACAATTTTAAATTTAATTCCAAAAGTACGCAACACGACAAACACACCCAAAGTTACTCATTTTCATTGAAAATCTACATTTACTTACATAGACACCCCAAAGAACTTTAGAACACATTTCGCAGCTACCAAACCACCCTGAAAACCTTACCAACCATATTCTGCATCTCAAACGACACTTAATTAAACATTTTCTCAATTAGTAAAACATCACATATGCATACCACAAGACCCCACTTTAATTCACACAAATTTAAGATTCCAGAACCATTTGCAAATCCATTGCAAATCCCAACCCTTCTAAAACATCATTCGCACCCCTAAAACAAACTCAAGGATCATAATAAAAATTAACACGTCAATATAGTTTACATTCTTTTGAAAAACTCAATTTAATAAACTTCGTAACTCAAGCGTTCTTGAAAACACAATTTTCACACCTTAAGCAACTAACTAAAACACGTATGAAAATTTCAACAACACATCGCACATGAAAAACATTGGCATTTACATAAAAACAACTTAAATTCATCAATATGCATATCAAAGCACGTCCAAAATGAAATTCTCATCACTCAATTTATAATTGAAACACATTATAATTTAATTAAGGAGAAATTTAAATCATCTAATGATGGTATGGCATGGAACCACCTACCTCGGGTGTAGCAGACATCACAACCATGGTGCGCAACGACCATCGCATGCCAATTGCCCCTCCAACCACCTAGCGCGAAACCAAGACAAGGAAAAACTCCCCAAAACCACCAAATTAAACCCCAAGTGATCAATTTTTTTTAAACACCCTAAACACAACCAACAACATTAGAAAAATAAATAAATCGATAAATTGAACAAATGAAGAAATTTGAACACTACAAACCATATTGGGTTGCTGGATGAGAGTCTATGCGGGTACGAGCGGGAGACAGAGTGTGATGCTAGGCCTGGTCGGGGTTCGGTGCGTGGGGGTTTGCTAGACCAGCGTGTTGGACGGACGGGCAAGGGGGTTAGGGATGTTGTGGTCGCCGGAGGGCTGGACGGAAGGGGTTCACAGGCGGCTCGAGTGGAGGTGCGGGCGAGCGGAGGTCCGCAAGAGGGGGTGGGGGGTCGCACTTCCAGCCGGCCGAGAGGGAGGGCGACGCCGGATAGGAGCCGAAGGGGAGGGGTCGTCCAAAGAGGGATCAGCGCAAGCAGGAAGGGTGCGGCGCGAGCTGGTGTCACCGGTCAGAGGATCGGCCAGCATAGGAGACGTGTGCGGCGGTAGGGGCCGCTGTGCGCTAGGAAGGTGTGGCGCGCCACAGACTCGCTGCACAAGGGAGGTGGTGTGCGCTGACCGCCGGACAGCACGGTGCGCCGGGGAGGAGTCCGGCTAGGGTGGAGGCCGTGACCAGGCATACAGGGAGGGGGGGGGGGTCTGGCGGCTCGATGTGGAGAGGGGGGGGGGGGGCGTTGGCCAACCCTAGAAGAAAAACCAAATAAAAAAACAATGTAAAAAAATATAAAAATAAAATAATACCTATAATAATAAAAATAAGGATATTAAAAATAATAATAATATAAATAATAAACTAAAACAAAACAATAACAATATGACTCAATGATAATTTATAATATCCCAAAATAATTTATTATTATTCTTTCCATTAAAACAATTCATTAAGCTAATTATATTTCTCTTACTTTATTTTTATTTTGACTTTATTATTCAATTAATTTTATTTTTCTATTAATATTTCATTTTATTTAATTAGGTGCACGTCAGGCAGGCGCGCGAGAGGAACCGAGCGAGGTCGCCAGGCTTCGACAGTAGTGCGTCAAACACCATCAAGGTTGAAACGCATATTTATCGGCGCAAAAAGCGCAAAACCCCAATCGGGCTCCGCCCTCATTTCAAAAAAAAGTAATGTAAAAATAATAATAATAATAATTAGAAGCAGATAAAATTATAAAAAAAAACAAATAAATAAATAAAAATTTGAAAATGAAGCTGCGCAAAGTCCGAGTGTGACAATTCTCCCCACCATAAATCTTTCCGTCCCCGGAAAGCCACAACTAAGGCTGAGACCCAAAGTAAGAACGACACCCCCTCATGGTTCAAAGGGGATCCCCACAAACATTAAGAAAAGAGAGGCAAAAGTATTGTGCTCAGAGAAAGTGACTCAAATGACAATCTCAAGAACGCATAAAAATACTTTATGATAAGTGTCGCCCACCCCAAAGAGCTAAAACACCACAAGTGAACTGATCAAGGAAGGAAACCCTCGCACCCACTAAATCCAACATCTCAAGCCGAAACATCTCAAGCACCATTGAATGAAAACCATGACCTTTGTCTGGAATGATAAAAGAGAGCAACCACGGCCCAGAAGCACCCTTATCACCTATTGTCAACTCATCTTTATAAGCAGAACCAAAAGGTCAACGTGGGGAAGCCCGAGGGGCTCCCCACCATTAAGAGCCTACTAACACCCAAGACGGGGCTGGAAAACTGACTCTGGGAGGTTTGAGCAGACTCCCCACCATTAATGAAAAGTCCAGAACTGATTCATTCTAGAGGTATTCGTGCGAGAACCAATGTGGGTCTCCCCACCATTTGAACTAACTAAAGGTATAGAACTTTGAAAATTTCACAATGGTAACCAAACACCCCACTGCAAGGGGCGGGGAGGGAGGGGCCCGACCACCGGCCGTCAAAAGCATGACCTAAGACAAACCAACATTTCCACATTCCTGGATGAGCACTATTCAGATTTGAGATAGATTTACTCAATAAAATCCCATAAGGACCACTAAAACGATTGCATCCAATGAGATGTAATCCCCAAGACTTTAAGGCAACGAGACGAACATGCGTCTACATGGTCACGAAAACCTTATGCAACACGATGGCTCATTCGAAGTGGAAAAACATTGGAGACAATTTAAACTGCCTCTAATTTTAGCATTGGTGACAGGAATAAAGTTGGGGTCCCGTACACTCCTGGGGTTCCTAACCACGCGCCAGCTTCACTCTCGGGCCTATGGCTGGAGCCCTGATGTTTGAAGAATCTCCTGCCTCGCAGTCAGGTATTGAAAACTCCTGAATGGAGCTTCTCATTTTGGTTTCACATGCAACCAAACTGCAACCAAGACACCACCAGAAAACACAACACATTACATCATTTGATTGATCATACGCGGAACATTCACCAACACCAGAGTTGAAATGGTGCATGCGCATAACCCTTTGTCACACTTGATGAGAACACGACACCACAAATCGTCACCTGAACATGACCATTGCTGTTGAGAGGAACATTATATAGAAAGGGACTTCAAACTGAGTCTTAAACAACACGTGACTCCTACAATTGATTGTAGCATCCCCATGTGACTAGGTTTGCCACACTAGTGATCTAACGTAGACCCTTTCTTAAACGAAACTAACAAAGGACCAAAGGTCATTTAGAATAGTGTCATGCACCGACCACTCTAGGCTGCTTCCACCTCTCCCCACTGGAATCCCCTTCTCCATTTCCAAACAAAACATTATAATTAAAGAGGTCAAACTTCACCCTTGAATTTCAAAGAGAACTCACACTGCAAGGAGTCACCAAACATGACCCTTTCACCCGATGAAAGTACCACACATCCCTTCAAGACACCGGTGAACACTAATAATTCTGAACCGCTTTCACCCTTCCCTGCTGGATTTCCTTTCGCCATTTCTAGGGGAAACCTTCAAACGCAACAACGTCAAATTTCATACCCGATGACTCAGACAACCCAATGAAACCAAATCTCTGTTCAACTCCCCTCGCATCTCATCCCGCTACGTGAGGATCCACTTAGTTGTAAAAAGGAGTGGTGGGTTCAATTCTAGAATTCAAAAAGAGAGTCCTTCAATCAACTGGAGTGTCGACCAACGGCGAATTACCCGTAGCTGTACTTCAATCACATGTCAACACTTTATGGGGGGGCATACACTAGTCAAGAAGGAAAACCATGGACCCAACCAAACTGGTCCGATGGTCAAGACATACCACAAGCGAACACCAAGCGTGCAGGGGAAACCACTGCATGGGCTCCCCGATGTACTTTTTCAAAAGAGACCATTAACCACATGATTTCACACCAACTGACCAACAAAAATTCAAACTCAAGACACAAACTAGCCAGAAGGGATCCTCGGCTCAAAACGCCTCACATCTGACATTTCCAAAACACAAGGACAGGCCACACAAACACCGTTTACTAAAACACCAAATATTATTATTATTTTTTTCCATTCACAATATTTTTTTTGAAAATAAGCAAACCCAGTGGGTTGAACAACACCAATGGAATCCCATGAGCCTCGCACATGCATGTTCTCGTGCCGCACCGGCACTTATCCACTCATACAATTAACCATTTCTTTTTCCCATATACAATCATGCATGTGGTTGCCCACGAGAACACCAAGGGTCAAAAAGAAACCATTCCATTTTTCAGAACCAAAACATTTTTACTTTAAAAAAAAATTTCCACGATTCCAAAACAAAGAGAAGAGAAGCAAAGCAGGAGGAAACTAGCGTCAGTGGATGATTGAAACATATGGTTAGCGGCCATACGCCGATCACGCCACTGGCCACAGAGAGTATTTTAGGACAGTTTCCCCAGCTCCACAAAGCTTGCAAGACCCTGAGAGCTCACTAAGACCACTGAACATACCCCGTTTTCATTTCCCTTAGACAGGATTAACCACAAGGACCAAAGACTCAAACAAACCTCGACTTACTTTGGTAACTCGAGTCCTGCCACTGGCCAGGCACCTTACTCGTAGTCAGGACGTCGGGTTCCACCAACCTTAACTCCAATCTACTGTGACTATATCTCAAAAGGAAACAACCCAAGAGAGAAAACCTTTCCCTCTGATACCATTTTTTCACGAACCAGGCCGGGTCGCCATCCGACCCGGCGCCCGACCCGGTCCGCGGCAAGGCCTGAAGGGCGTTCCCAATCCCCACGGGATGGCACAAGTTCCCAGGTATCAAGTTTAACAAGTGGGAACAATTTTACCCAAAATACAAGACATAAAAAACAACCAACCAGATAAAAAACTGAAACTGGAAACAGACTACAAAACACACTTCTAAACTATAAACGGGTTTAGGTCTACAATTCAGCTAAAAACCCAAAATGAACAAAAAAAGTAGGGAACTAAGCTCCAAAACCAACCTCATGCGACATGAGAAGTTGCATCCCCAAGCTACCAACACCAACCTGCACACGAAGACCAGCAGCAACCAGATCCACCATCGCTGAGCACGACACACAACCTGGAATACAGAAGAAAAAGAATCTACATACACCCATGGGTGTATGTAGGGTGTGATCTAAAAGCCCAGTAGGATGCCACCGAGAAAAAAAATTCCATGCCACAACATCGAAAGACAATTTAAAGTGCTTATTCAAAATTATACTTTCAAAATGCTTTTAAAGAAAACATTTACAGGCTAACTGCTAAAGAAAACACTAAAAACGAACTCATTTCACAAACATGATTTTTAAAGAGGAAGTGGAAGGTTCATTGTGGGCACACACACACACACACAGGTGGTCCTCCATATGACGATGGAAGGCACCACACCATTGATGGTAGAGCAATATAGGTAAATACCCTAAGGATCATCTTGCTCGAGTGGGACCCTAGAACCTCATGTCTCGGTGAAGCGGGGCTTAGAAGGCCACAACCCTCATGAAACGTGGCTTAGAAGGCCACGACCCTCAGAACACGTGGCTTAGAAGGCCACGGCCCTAAGATATCATATGTTTAGTAAGTGTTGCAATCGTCAATCCAGCTAAGTGAAATAGGGACGATACCCATCCGGTTCACCAGCGCACTAGTTCTAGTCCGCCCACCTAGATACCCAGGGTTTTGCCATGTGCTCAAACAACTTTCATATTCACATATTATATTTCTTTCTCATTTCACAGACCAAACAAGATATTGCACACAAAAGTCACCATTTACATTCCAAAGAACAATTTCAAAAAGTCACGCACACCAAACCCATTTTATCACATAGTTCAGACCACTTGTGTGACTTGATAAATTATTTAAACAATTTGAAGGACATTTCAAAATAGATCAATAATAGTTTTCATGTGAGACATGTCCAATGTCACATGTAAGAATACCAAAAAAAACTTAATGCACACATATTTTTGTCAAACACAACTCCCGCGCTCCACATATAATTTAATAAGTGCAATTAACAATTTATAAAACCCTTAAAATTAGAAAGAAAAGGTTTGCACCAGAACGAAGAACTCGATATCATATACGAACGTCACTTTAAAACCAAAAGTGCAACTTATACAAACTAAAACACGTTTTCCCATTGTTCAAACAATTTTCAATTTAATTCCAAAAGTACGCAACACGGCAAACACACCCAAAGTGATTCATTTTCATTGAAAATCTACATTTACTTACATAGACACCCCAAAGAACTTGAAAACACATTTCTCACCTACCAAACCACCATGAAAACCTTACCAACCATATTCCGTATCTCAAATGAAACTTAATTAAACAATTTCTCAATTAGTAAAACAGCACATATTCATACCACAAGACCTCACTTTAAAACACACAAATTTTAGATGCTACAACCATTTGAAAATCCATTGCACATACCAAACCTTCTAAAACATCATTCACACCCCTAAAACATACTCAAGGATCATAATAAAAATTAACACGTCAAGATAGTTTACATTCTTTTGAAAAACTCAATTTAATAAAATTCATACCTCAAGCGTTCTTGAAAACACAATTTTCACACCTTAAGAAACTAACTAAAACACGTCTGAAAATTTCAACAACACATTGCACATGAAAAACTTTTGCATTTACTTAAAAACAACTTAAATTCATCAATATGCATATCAAATCACGTCCAAAATGAAATTCACATCACACAATTTATAATTAAAACACATTATAATTTAATTAAGGAGAAATTTAAATCATCTAAAGATGGTATGGCATGGAACCACCTACCTCGGGTGTAGCAAACATCACAACCAAGGTGCGCAATGACCATTGCATGCCAACTGCCCCTCCAACAACCTAGCGCGAAACCAAGACCGGGAAAATTCCCCAAAACCACCAAATTAAACCCCTAGTGATCAATTTCTTTAAACTCCCTAAACACAACCTATAAAATTGGAAAAATAAATAAATCGATAAATTGAACAAATGAAGAAATTTGAACACTACAAACCATATTGGGTTGCTGGACGGGAGTCTATGCGGGTATGAGCGGGAGACAGAGCGTGATGACAGGCCTGGTCGGGGTTCGGTGTGCGGGGGTTTGCTGGACCAGCGGGTTGGCCGGACGGGCAAGGGGGTTAGGGAGGCTGTGGTCGCCGGAGGGCTGGACGGAAGGGGTTCACAAGCGGCTCAAGTGGAGGTGCGGGCGAGCGGAGGTCCGCAGAAGGGGGTGGGGGGTCGTGCTTCCAGCTGGCCGAGAGGGAGGGCGACGCCGGACAGGAGCCGAAGGGGAGGGGTCTTCCAAAGAGGGAGTCGCGCAAGCAGGAAGGGTGCGGCGCGAGCTGGTGTCGCCGGTTGGAGGGTCAGCCAGCACAGGAGGCGTGTGCGGCAGTTGGGGCGGATGTGCGCTAGGAAGGTGTGGCGCGCCATGGACTCGCTGCGCAAGGGATGTGGCGTGCGCTGACCGCCGGATAGCACGTTGCACCGGGTAGGAGTCCAGCTAGGGTGGAGGCCGCGACCATGCGTACAGGGGGGGGGGGTCTGGCGGCTCGACGTGGAGAAGGGGGAGGCATTGGCCAACCCTAGAAGCAAAACCAAATAAAAAAACAATGTAAAAGAAAAGATAAAAATAAAATAATACCTATAATAATAAAAATAAGGATATTAACAATATTAATAATATAAATAATAAACTAAAACAAAACAATAATAATATGACTCAATGATAATTAATAATATCCCAAAAAAATTATTATTATTCATAAATTTAAACAATTCATTAAGCTAATTATATTTCTCTTACTTTATTTTTATTTTGACTTTATTATTCAATTAATTTTATTTTTCTATTAATATTTCATTTTATTTAATTAGGTGCACATCAGGCAGGCACGCGAGAGGAACCAAGCGAGGTCGCCAGGCTTCGACAGCGGCACATCGAACACCATCAAGGTCGAAACGCATATTTATCGGTGCAAAAAGCGCAAAACCCCAATCGGGCTCGACCCTCATTTCACAAAAAAAAGGTACTATAAAAATAATAATAATAATAATTAGAAGCAAATAAAATTATAAAAATAAATAAATAAATAAATAAATAAATAAAAATTCGAAAATGACGTTGCGCAAAGTCCGGGTGTGACAATCAAGGTGCTTGGTATGTCAGCATGTTAATGTTGAGCGACAAAAGTCCAAAGGTATGATGCAGCCATTGCCTATACCCATGTGGAAATGGGAAAATTTTTCTATGGACGTTGTCAAAGGTCTCCTGAAGACATCAAAGGGAAATAATGCGATATGGGTTGCGGTTGACCAACTGACCAAGACTGTCCATTTTTTCGCTATTCGGAAAGATCTATTGCTTGATCAACATGCAATGATATATGTGAAGGAAGTGGTTAGACTACATGGTGTTCCACTATAAACTGTCTCTGACCTTGATCCAAGGTTCACATCTATGTTCTGGAGGAGCCTTCAACATGCTTTGAGTGCTGAATTAAATTTTAGCGCGGCCTATCAACCCCAAAATGATGGCCAGTCTGAAAGGACTATTCAGACACTTGATGATCTTCTAATAGCATGCTCCTTTAAATTCAAAGGTGGTCGGGATCAGCATCTCCCATTGGTTGAGTTATCATACAACAACAACTTCCACTCTAGTATTTCGATGTCTTCGTCTGAAGCTCTTTATGGGAAGCAATGTAGAACTCCAACCTGTTGGGATGAAGTTGGAGAAAGAAATCTACTTGGGCCCGATCTTGTTCAAGAGAGGACAGAGAAGGTTCAAGTCATCTAGAAACACATCAAATCTACTCAATGTCAGAAAAAGAGCTATGTTGACAACCGTCAAAGGGACTTGGAGTTTGACGTTGTAGATAAAGTCTTCCTTCGAATATCTCCATGGAAGAGAGTCATTTAATTCGGGATGAAAAAGACGTAATGCCCAAGGTATATTGGCCCCTTTGAGATCCTTCACCGCAGAGGATCCGTGACTTATCGTCTAGAACTTCCACTGAATATGGCTCAAGTTCATTATGTGTTTAATGTATCACTATAGAGGAAGTACATTCCAGACCCCTCACATGTACTAAACTCAGAGGTGGTGCAGCTAGAAGATGAAATCTCTTATGAGGAGCAGCTAGACAAGATTATAGATTGGAGAGATAAGGTTCTACCCAACAAGACAACCCATCTTTTCAAAGTGTTGTGGAGGAACCATAAGTTTGAGGATGCAACATGGGAACCAGAAGAGGCAATGAAGGAGAAGTATCGTCACTTGTTTGTGTAAAGTGAAATTCTGGGGGAGAAATTTATTAAGGGGGGAAGAAAGTAATGACCCGAAGTTTTTCAATGGAAATTCCCTTCTTATAATTATGTCATAAAATAACATGAAAATAAACAATGAACTACTATATGATAAGTGACCTTTAAAAATAATTTTGTCACTTATATGTTTTGAATTTCAAAAAACCGACATACAAGGTTGTGTTCAAAATGATTTTTGGAGTCTAATGAAACAAAAATATTTTTTGGTGAATAGTGAACTACCCTTATGAATAGTAACATACCCTTATGAATAGCAATAAGACCCTTATGAATATTAAATCAACCAACATAAGATTAACATTACCTATGAATAATTAAATAAAATTTAGACATCATAAAAAGTGACAATTTGACCTTTGAAAACATTTTGGAATTTTTAAATTCATAAATAAATAATTATAATTAATTAATTAATTTAAAAGAATATTTATTTCCCTAAAATGTATTCATAAATTATTAGAAAAGTTTATAAGACCAGTCCAATTTTTTGAAAGCACTATAAAATCAGGTTTAATTTTAAAAACATTTTTAAGTAAATTATGATTTTAATTAAATATTAAAATAATAATATTTAGAAAATTATTTTTGAAAATTGATATTCATTTCTTGATTCTACATTTCAAAAAATGGTTGGGGTAAATTTTTGCGATTTTTCTGAGACACTTGAATTTTTGATGAATAGTGAAATACCGTAATTTACAAAATAAGCTAAACAAGTTTATTATAGGGTCATATGTGATGTTCTGTTGACCTAAGCCCACTAGGTTCGGGATTACATTATAAAATTATTATTCTTGGCCTTTAAAGACTCACTATTCCTTGTCTTTTGGGAAATTAATAAACTAAGGAATTTTATATTAATGAAACCCCTCTCCCCTCCACTATAAAATCCACCCATCACAACCTCATTTCCTGACACCTCTCAAGCTGCAAGACTTCTCTGAACTCTGCCCAAAAACCTTCCCTAGACCCTCCCCCGCGTCAAAGAGCTACTGGTATCATCAAAAGACCATGCTTAATCCCTTAATGTGGTTCTCAAGAGAATGATTCAAGAGGTAATTTCCCTCCCTCTTGTCCTTTAATTCCCTTTCATGTTCAAGTTCATTTCTTGATCTCTCCTCCCATATCATCATAAAAATTCTATTGTAACTCCATTATTATACATATAAGGTAAATTTATGATTCTAATTTGATATTATATCATCCAACCCTCTTTCCCTCTTCTTTTTATTTTATTAAAGAGAACGTTGTTCGTGAGGTGTTAATTTATCACCTTCAAGAACAACATGCCTTCTTCTTCCATTTACACCTTAAGATCTGGTGATGAAAACATTTTAATGATTTTAAAAAGATTATGTTATATGTATTATGATCTATTTAATGTTCTAAAAATAACCTATGGCCATATTACTGAGTGAAAAGTTAAAACAAGATCGTTGTGATCCAAAAACCGATCAAATTAACCCAAATAATCACCATTTAATTTTTATCTAATGATTCATCCACATATATCTAATATAATTCATTATCAAATAATTCAATCTCCTATAATATCATTAATAACATGTAATATAATTTCTGGATGTTTACCCATGTTCTACCCGAACATCAATTTAAGAATACAAGTGAACCACCCAAGAAAAACTATAAAAACGAACATCCCTAAACAATGTTTTTAAACTCTATAAGTCATCCAAAGGAACATAATATGACCAAATGAAACCAGAATGAACCCTATTAATGTTCACATGGTTTGGTATTTCAAATTAATGAATATAATGTCATTATACAGGACATTAAATAGAAGGAAGCATTCAAGTACAAGGTAAGGGGAATTTCTCGAACACAACTTTCATCCTTCATGTTATCCCTCTTTCACTCCATTTTTGATATGGTTACTCCTTAAAGATAATTTCTTCATATTTATCTTAACGTTTATAGGATATACACGTTTTCTAATGAATCTTATGTCAAACCAATTGTTTTCAAACGGAAATCTTCTTTTATGAACTCAAATTTTACCTCTCATTCATGGTTCATGGTTTTTGTATAAAATATGTTGTTCCCTCTTTCTGTTGGGATCCCAAATATTATGAATGTATTCTTATGAGATGAAACCCATTCCTTTACATGGGTTATTTATGTTCAATTTTTATAAGTTTTCTATCTGGAAATCATGATAATGATAATGTTATGATGTGACGGTTGCACCCTGTATTATATAGCGCAATATGAATATTTCAAAGTGATGGGTGCGCCTGGAATTATACAACGCTTTAATTCATTGGGTAATGTAATGAGTCTTAAGAGTAAATGTAAAATGATATGTGAAATAGATGCTAGCTTGGTTCACATGTATGTGTGGTTGTGAACCACTAAGACTTGATGTTTCATTTTTATGCATTGCCACATTTCAGGTCTTTTATTTATGATCCTCTCATGTTCATGATCTTTTTTCGATGTCAGGATTATGCTCACCCCATGCTATATTGTTCTTATCTATCCTCTTAATGGGATTCTAGCTCACCCCTTTTGATGTATATCCTCAGGTGGATACATGTACTATGGAGAGGACAAGTGACAATAAGAATATAGAGAATAAGAAATTAAATAAATGTTTATGCTTGATATTGTATTTGTTATATGTGGTCCTAGTTTTCCCAAGACACTAAACCTTTGGATCCTATATGTGTAATAGAATTGTGTTTTTTATCATTGAAATGATGTAATTTTAATCAAATAAAAGGATTTTATGCTATATCTATACTCTAACAGCCACAAAGTCCCATTAATAAGTATCCTAAAGGACCTCCACGTGATATGGGTCTCAAACCAACCGACAGTACGTCATTCGGACGCCCGATTTATAAGTTATTGGCCTTTAAGTCCCGAAGACCCGGTTGGATTCGAGTCTGATCCATCCCGTCCATACCCCGAACTTATACAAAACTCATGTTGGGAAATCCAAAAGGTCCATCTCCATCCAAGGTTTCTGGTTCCATAGACGGTTCATCATATGGATGATCATAGCTCATGATATGGCCGAAATAACGAAAAGGGACAACGTCGGTCTGAGTCCGGCACAACCCAGCCCGACCCAGGTCCATCCCTAGGACCGACCTGTCCTGATGGATTCAGCCCAGCTCGCTGGGTGGCCCTCGTTGCGTTGACCCGTGGTGCGGCGTCCCGCGGTTAGGCGGCCCGTGGTACAGCTTCCCGCCGTGGTGAGGCAGCCCGTGGTGTGGCGGCCCGTGGCGCAGCAGCCCACCATGGTATGACGGATGGCTCGACTCCTCTGTGTGGCGCGCTCACATTCCAGGCCCCACCGACATCTGTCCCTGTTGGTCACCATCCCTTTTCTGCCACTACACAAGGTCGCGACTCCTGCTCGCCCGGTGGCGTTGATGTACACCGCCGCCTCCCCTTCGTGTGGTCAGCTGACACTAACTGCTGCCCTTGCTCTGCTGATGCCGTCTTCACGGCTGACCATGGTGCCGACCGCCACTCCCGAGTCCCACCCATTCTAATCTCCTTCACCAGTTTCCATCATCCTCCATCACGATGATCACATCATAAACGACAAGGGTTTCAGAGAGGTTGGGCCTTGTTCGTTTGGCCCGCACCCTCCACGTTCGAGCGGTAGCAAGAGGCTCATGGGGAGATATTCAATGTAAAAGAAAATTATCGAATATAAATCCAAATCACACCCCTACCTTGATGGTTCGTTGATGTCGAAGAGGAGGAAAATATGGATGTTAGTTCGTTGTTATTAAAGACATTCCTCATTGGAATGGGAATTCTTCATTGGAGATGGTGTTGTTTGTTGGAGAAAGTGTTCTTCATTAGGGAAAGGTGTTTCTCCAAACTTATCCCCTTTTTCCAACACTTCACCACAATTACAACTAAATGAAAAAGCAATCTTATTAAATTTTGTTTTATTAATTTAATTAGATTTGGCCATAATTAAGTTGATGTTGGCATAATAAATTATGGGATGGTGGCCCCATTAATCAAGAGAGAACCAAGAGTCACCTCCCTCGTTAAAGAGACAGTTCAAGGGTCGGGTGGTCCGCACCATTAATTTCAAATTGGATGTTTTTCTAGCTTGGGTGGTCCCCACCACCTAGCATTCAAATGGGAGGTTAAAAATAAAATAAAAGTTTGTTTAATTTATTTTTATTTCCATGAAAAACACGAAAACTAACATTCACCCACATCATACTATAGTCGTGGTGAAAGTCTTATTAAGAAAATACTGGCGTTGTGAGTTCAATGGTGTACTTTAATTTCAATTAGGGGAAACAGTTTTGATGTTATAAAAACCCTCTCGCACATTTGGTGAACATAACTAAAAAATGATCAGAAATTCATTTCGGGAAAACAGGGCCTCGAAATCATGCGCCATCAATTTTAGCAGACTCGTAAAATTCCCATATAAAAAAAATTACATAGAATTTTCTGCTTATTTACATTCTCCCCACCTCATGGATTTGCATCCCCGACATCCGAAACACAAACTAGGAAAACATGTGGTTGTACTGAGCATGAATCTGAGCATCTATCTCCCATGTGATCTCCTGGAGGTTCTCGTGCTACCAACGTACACGTACCAAAGGTATCGAAGACCCATGAACGACTCATTCCGTTCGACCCTAAATCTGTACTGGAAACTCAAAAAACATCTCCCCATCGTCTATATCTAGCTTGTCATGGTAAATGATGTGTCAAGGGTCATGCACGTATCACCTCAGCTGAGATACATGGAAGACATCGTGCACCCGGTGCAACTTAACTGGAAGGGCCATGCAGCAATCCACCTCACCAACTCTGCTGTGGACCTGAAAGGGTTCGATAAACCTCCTAGATGACTTTTCACCCGGGCCAAATCTCTGCAAACTTCGTCGGGGTGTGACCCATAGAAAGAATTGGTCACCATCCCTAAACACCAGAGGTCTCCGTCTCCTGTCAGCATAAGATTTTTGCCTGCTCTATGCAGTCATCATCTGCTCCTGGATGATCTGCACCTTCTCCGTGGTAGCCTATACCATATCTAGTCCAATGAGTGCTGACTCCCCTAGGTCAGTCTAGCATAAAGTCAATCTGTAAGGTCAGTCATACAAAACCTCTAAAGGTGCCATCACAATGGTAAAGTGATAGCAGTTATTGTATGAAAAATCCACCAAGGGAAAGTGATCCTCCTAGATGTGACCGAAGTCAAGGATGATAGCACACAACATGTCCTCAATGGTCTGAATGGTCCACTATGTCTGGCCATCCATCTGAGGATGGAAGGCTGTGCTCAAGCGAAGCCGCATCCCAAAAGCCTCCTACAACCCCATCCAAAGCCAAGAAGTGAAACATGAATCATGATCAGAGAAAATCATCGAGGGTACTCCATGAAACCACATAATCTCCTGCAAATACAAGAATCCTAATCTCTCTACTTAACCCTACTCTCTTATTGGTAGGAAGTAGCCCGACTTGGTGAGTCGGTTGACGATCACCCAGATAAAATCAAGACCTCTTGATATACATGGAAGTCCTATCACGAAGTCCTGGGATATCACATCCCATTTCTACTCTGGGAACTCTAAAGTATGAACTATACTTTCTGGTAGCTAATGCTTAGCCTTCACTTGCTGACAAGTGAGGCACTGAGTGGAAACCTCTGCTAATGCTTTCTTCATTGCTGGCCACCAGTGCTATCGTCCGAGATCCTGGTACATCTTCACCACTCATGGATGTACCACTAGAGGGGATTTGTAGAACACCCTCAACACTTCTCTGAAAGAGAAACGGGTACCAGGGTATGACCTATGAAGAGAATGACATGCTCCCCACATTCATAAAATCCATCAGGTGCATGTCCTATTGATATTTGATCATGTCGAGCCTCACAGTCAGTGTCCTCATGTTGCACCTCCCTGACTCGCTGAAGAAGTGGGGGAGTGACTGTAAGATACTGAAGAAATGATTCTCCGTCTCAATCCACAAAGGATATATACAAAGTGGTCAGCTGCTCTGTCACCTCACCTAGCAGTTATATACCAGATCTCCTACAGAGGGAATCTGTTACAATGTTCCCCCTTCCAAGAGTATAGACTATCTCGAAGTCATTGTCCTGGAAGAACTCAAGCCATCACCATTTTCTCCGGTTTAGGACCTTTTGAGAGAAGATATACCTGAGACTCTTTTGATCAGAGTAGACTATAAAACATTCACCCATCAAGTAACGTTTCCACATCCTCAAGGCAGAGACCACTTCTGCTAACTCCACGTCTTGGGTAGCGTAGTTATGCTCATGTGGTCTCAGTTTTTGAGAACCATATGTGATAACTGCTCCCTCCTACATCAAGACACATCTGATCCTTATCCTTGATGCGTCACAGTAGACTACTTATCCAACACTCTCCTCCAGAAGCCTCATTTTGGGTCACTAGTCCGCCTCTGCCTCAACTCTTGAAAACTCCATTGGCATCTCTCTGACCACATGAAGGGTTGCCTATTCTTTGTCAATGCTGATAAAGGTTCTGTAACTCTAGAGAAACGTGGAACAATATTCTGGTAGTATTCAGACAATCCTATGAAACTCCGTACCTCCGTCACACTCCTGGGTGGCTCCCAAGAGAGTACCACCTCAATCTTCGCTAGATCCACCGCAAATCCAGCCTGTGAGATGACATGTCCTAGAAAGTGTACCACTCGATTCAAGAACATTCAGTTCGAGATGTTATCATAAAAGAAGTGCTCTCGAAGTGTGTCGAGAACAATATGCAAATGATAGGAATGATCCTCCTCGATAGATAAGTAGATCAGAATTTCATCGATCAAGACTACAAAAAAGCGATGAAGGTATGGATAAATTATCATCTTCATGAGTCCCATGAACACTTCTGGAGCATTGCTCATGCCAAACAACATGAAAAAAAACTCATAATAGTCGTACCGACATTTGAAAGCCATCTTCGGTATATCCCCTTCTCGTACTCTGAGCTGGTGATAGCCTGATCTGAGGCGAATCTTCGAGAACCACCATGATCCCTTCACCAGATCCAAGAGGTCTTCAATCATCAGAAGTGGGTACTTGTTCTTCACGGTCACCTGGTTTATGCGATAATAGTAAAAAAAAATTCTTAAGCTCCCCACCACCTTCATAGTGAAAAAAATTGGTGCTAGCAAAGGAGAAACACTAGTCTAGATCAACCCCTTCCCCTGTAAGTCATCTTGTTGTAACTGCATCTCACGAAGCTCTGTGGGAACCATCCGATACGCTGGTGTAGATATCGACATCATCCCAGGAATCAAGTCAATGTAAATTTTCACATCTCTATGAGGTGGTAGGCCTGGAACATCATTAGGGAAAGCGTCCACGAAAAGGTCCACTACTACTGGATAGCTCAGACTCTCCACATCATCCTCTCCAAGGGAATGGCTAGCCAACTAATGAGTGATCGACTTCAATATCCTCTGAAAAAAGTCCATCTTGTGTTGAAATGGATCCCTTCTCACCGTTGATGGTAAACCTTGTCCCATCAGTGCTGACACATTGTACTTTGCAGCTAATACTGTCAATATGAGAAAGGAATTTAGGTAACCTTTACATACCCAAGAAGACATCATAAGGCCTCAACGCCGGTACTAGGAGATATCAACCGAATATATAACCTCCTAGAGTAAGATCACACTACCGGAACTGGTGTGTAATCATTGAATTAGATCCCATAGAAGTCTGTAGATGTAAGGATCAAGCCAAAAACTCTTTCGGAATCTCCGAGCTCCGAATGATGGAAGTGAAATTAAATAATGACTGGATCATGTTTCTATATGTACTGCAACTAAGTTTGAGTAGAAACATATCGTACTTCGTATCATCTTTGAATCTCCGTGGTCATAGGTCTCAGCTACCTGGAGCTGAGCTCGCCCCTGTCCACCTACTTCCTATGGTCAGGGTGAACCACCTAGTGGTGGTGGGGGTAACATCTCAAATCATCTCCCTCCGCCATCTGCACGTCTAGCTCCTCTTCCATGTCCGCCTACCCCTATAGACCTCCTCGGTCAAAACTCTGTCTCTACCCTGGAAGTTCATCAACCATCTACTAATCCTTCATACAACGGGTAAGACAGTCACAATCTATGTGACCCTACCCGCCACATGTGTAACACAGTCTGCTCCTCGCATGACTATCTCTGTCTCCAGTGCCCCGCACAACCGACCCTGAATCCTGTGGTTATCCACCTGTAGGTCTGGTTCTCTTGGTCCTCTATAACATCTGTATGCTACCAGCTGCAGAAGACTCCACTACATGATTACCAGTGGTGTGTCTCACTGTTGGTGACTACTCAGCAAGAAAACTATGCAATATGCAAGCTCGCTCTAACACCCCCACCTACATCGAGATGCTGGGGAAAATCATCGAAGCCCTGATCTCCCTCCTGAGTCCTTGATCGATGGTCCAAGCCCTAAAAAATGGGTCCTATTCCATTTTAGTGGAGTTTCGTGAGAGGTCTGTGAACCTCTCTATGTACTGAGACACAGTCATGCTGCCATGCTGCAGATGAATAAAATTCTGTATGAGCACCATGTGAAGGGTAACTAGGGAAAAATCTATATGAAGAATGCACTCAATGTCTGCCCATAAAAGGTTCACCTCATCGAGAACAATTAGTATCAATATCCACCATATTCTTGCTGCTTAATGTAGAAGACTAGTGGAAAGGATCACCATGAGATCAGCTAGTGTCCCAACCAATCAGAAGACTCTCATCATGGCCTCCAACCAATCCTCAGCCGCCTGGGGGTCTGCCTCATCCCTGAACCTGGGTGGCCTCTAGTGATGGAACTAGTGAAACACGCTCATGTGGTTTTCACCCCCCGCTGCTGGGGCTGGTGGAATTGGTGGACTAATGGGTTATGGTACCTCTAGTGCCTCTGTTGATTCTCATACTGATAAAGGGTCATGCATCGAGGCCTCGTTGCTCGGTGGGCTATCATACCGTACTATACCCAGAACCCTATCGAGCAGTCTGTGTGGAGGAATCCTGAAAAGAAATAGGTTTCCCATAGTCAACAAGTTATACTAGGTGAGATGACTCAAATAATTCATAAATAAAATATTTCAAAACACGCACGCAATCAATGTTTTCATGCACAGAGTCTGAAATCCGAAGTCAAGGTCCAGGTGTATGGATACGTCGGCCGGTGCACCAACACTAGATTACCAAAACTAATAACCACACTCAATGCACATAAAACTATTGATGTTAAAAAGACCGGAGTCCAATGTTCTACAGTATAACCGACTCCTCTGATGCCAATTTGTCATGACCCGTCCCATGGGGCCCGTGTCGTGACTACACCAAGCCCGCCTTCCATAGGCCAGGGGATGGAGACTAGCACCGAAAGGTGTATTCCCTTAAACCGAGAAGGCATTTCATTTATATATTGTAAACACACTCAACCATGAACACAAAAATATACAGAAAAAAGTAATCTGTAAAGTGAAAAGTGTTGGAACAGTAATTAAAAGGGGAAATAATACAATCCCAACTTGAATGTGCACGAAAACTAAAACTACAAGAATACTGAAAAGCTCCTGTGGACACCCAACAAGGATCATAAATGAAGGGTAGGTACAACTCTTGAACGGTCGTCTTTGCGGCATGCCTCATCTAATGTCCACTTCCGAGATACCTCTAGTCTTGGTACTCGTGTACTCAATCAACACTATCCGTCGTCTGCACCAAACATAACAAGGTGTGGGCGTAGCCCGTGCAGGGTTGTGTATAATGATACTTAGTTGGGACACTGAGACCCTCTAATGTCTCAAAAAGGCCACAAAGGATAAACAAAAATGCATGAAAACATTATACAACCCTACTTAGGTATATGACCATAGTTATACCTATGTTATCAACTATACCCATCCCATTCACGAGGAATCTCAATGCCCTAATCCATAGCCAAAGTACAACTTTTCCATGAAGTTAACACCACAAAGGTAATTACCACAAAGGTAACTCCACATAGAAGAATACCACAAGGGTATCACCATGAAAGTAAGTACCCCAAAGGTAACCCCACAAAGGATTTACCACATAGGTAACTCCACACAGAAGAATACCACCGTGGTATCACCCCGAAGGTAAGTACTGAAAAGGTATGCCACACAGAAGATTACCAAAAATGTAAAGACTTAGCTCACACTAGGTATAACTTAGGTACGAAAGAAAAAATGATTAGATGTAACTACTGAATCATCTTACTCTATTAAGAGGCAGACTCAAGTAGCATCCAAAATTATTAGACCCACATAGGATCCGAGTATAGTAGATCCATGTAGGATCCAAGAGTAGTCTCACATGGATTCCTCGAGTGGATCCATGTGAGACTCTTGAACATAGACCCACGTAGGACCCCAAAGCATATAAATAAAAAGGATCCAGAAGCACAAACCCACAGAGGATCCTTTTCTCATGTTACATCCAACTACATGGTTCCCGCAATAAGCTCACTTGATTCCGGGAGGGTCTTCTCCTAAAGCCATAGGAAAATACTCCAACATAAATGAAGTCCCAAAATGAAGTATCCTAATGGACCGCCACGTGTTATAAGTCTCAATGCAATAGACAGTGCGTCAATCAGACAACTGGTCTACATGTTACTATCATTTTAATTCTAAGGGTTCGGTTGGATTTGTGTCCGATCCAACCCGACCGTACCCCTACCTTATCCAAAACCCATGTGGTGTATACCAAAAGGTTTGTATTGATCCCAGGTCTTCAGAGTAGTACGTGGTTCATCAAATGGATTCTCGTAGCTCAAGATATGGCTGAAAGAATGAAAAGGATCGAATTGGGTCCCAGTCTGGTCCGACCTGGCCGGGGCCGACCCGGCCTGCTGGGTCCGGCCTGGCCCCTGGGCGGCCCACAATGCGGTGGCCTGGGGTGGGGAAGCCCGTGGTGAAGCAACTCATAGCGCAGAAGCCTGCCATGGTGAGGCATCCCACTGTGTGGCTGCCCGTGGTGCGGTGCCCCGTCGTGGCAAGGTCGGACGGTCCCCTTCCTCAGCGCGGCGCGGTCACACTCCGCGCCGCCACCGACGACCGACTTTTTCAAACGCCCTCTCTTCACCGCCGCGACACAAGGCTGTGACTCCTTCTTTCTCAGCGGTGCGGATGCATGCCGCCACCTAACCTTCACGTGGCCAGCTGATATCGACCGCTGTCCTTGCCCTGGCACTACGGATGGGCCGCAACTCTTCTTCGGCGGTGCAGTTGCGTAGTTTCCATCTTAGCGGCCATCCGTTGTGTCGGCCGCCACTCCCAAGTCCCACTATTTCCAATTTCAGGCACCAATCACCATCCTCCTCCATCACGAAGATCACATCATAAACCAGAAGGTTTTCAGAGAGGTCGGGCTGTGTTCGTTTGGCCCGTACCCTCTGTGTTTTAGCGGTAGCAAGTGGCACATGGGGAGAGATTAAACGTAAAAAAAATTAATGAAGATAAATCTAAATCACACCCCTACCTCGAAGGATCATTAATGTCAGTGAGGAGGGTAATAATGATGTCAGTTTATTGTCGTTGAAGAAGTTCCTCATTGGAGAGAGTGTTCAACATTGGAGACAATGTTCTTCATTGTTGAATGTGTTCTTCATTAGAGAAAGGTGTTTCTCCAAAGTTCTCCACTTTTACCGACACTTCCACACAATTACACCAAAATGAAATATGCAACTTAATAAATTACGTTTCTTTAATTTAATTAGAGTAGGAAATTAATTAAGTTGGTGTTGGCATAAAAAATTAATGGAAGGTGGCACAATTAATTAGGAGATAACCAAGAGTCACCTCTATCATTAAAGAGGGAGTTCAATGGTTGGGTGTTCCCCACCATTAATTTCAAATTGGGGGGTTATCAAGCTCGGGTTGTCCCCACCACCGAGCATTCAAATGGGAGGAACAAAATAATATAAAAGTTTGTTCTTGAAATTATTTTTATTTCCACAAAAAACAAAAAAACTAGATTTCACCCTTGTCCTTCTACGGTCGTGGTGAAAGTCTCCTTAAGTGAATACAAACGCTGTAAGGTCAACTGTGTCCTTAGATTTCAATTCCGAGCAACAATTCAAAAGTTACAAAAATCCACACGCACGTTTACTGAATGTACCTAAAAATGTTTTAAAATTCATTCCCAGCACACGGGGCCTCGGTATCCCACGCCGTGAATTTTCGCATACTCTTAAAATTTCCACATAATTAAAAAAAAATCATTAAATTTTCTCGGTATTTACACTCAATGGGTGTGTAGTTTAATATCTATAAAAAAAGTTGACTAAATATGTTTTATGTGAGAAATATATTTTTTATGGGATCCTAAAATACATGGAAGAAAAAAATTCCCCTCACTATTGCAACATAACCTTAAAAATATTCCTTAATAGTTTCTTTTGATTTCGGAACACTTATAGAATTTATTAAAAATTAACACATTTTTGGTTTTCATGAGCTGAAACAATATTATGATGTTAGTCTAAACGTTAAGAATGTTTCATTGAACAATTTCAAATATTTTAGAACTAATAAAAAAACCCACGATGTTAGAAGAATTGTACTAAAAATAGTTGTAGAAATAAAATCACAGCAGTTTGTAAGTAATTAGTAACTACCTTAGGAGAAACACATTAGTTTTTGTTCTTAAAAATGATTTCCAAGACCTTTTTTTTAGATATAATAGTATAAAAAAATAAATAGATAAAAAAATAATTTATCAATAAGGATGTATTTATATATTCTAAAACCAATAGTTTCTAATACAAGGGGTTGTAAAGTTATGATTTTCATTCATTATTTCTTCAACCCATAAAACAAAACTAGCATTACCATCCCCTACAAAACATTTTTTTATGAGGCCATAAGTTTGTTTTTAATATTTAATTCAGGTTTATGTTCCTAAACATAATTCCCTATAGAAAATTTGATAAATTGTTTTATCATTTTATGTCAACTTTAAAGAAGTATACCTAAAATTATCTCCCATTGAAAATATATAAAGAAACATCCTGATTTTTGTATTCAATCATTAATTTGATTAAAAGTTTATCTCCAATCATTAAAATAACATAGAAGTAAATTATTAACGAGAATAAAAATGAATGAGAATTTCTCAATTTCTTTAAGTTGAAAATCTGGTCACTATTCATCCTCATCATGAACCAAAAAAATATAGTTTCGTGCACAATTTTTAAACAAAGAAGAACACACTTATTTTTACTATCAATATCTTTAAAATCAATGATTTATATTTTTTCATTCATATTTTTCTCACCTTTATGAGCTATCAAAATTCTCCAAAATTTTATACAAATAAGCTGAATATTTTTTAAAATTTAATACTCGTTTTCATGTTTTTCTTTATCCTACGATTTTATTCCCTTAAAATATATCATTTTTTGAGAATTTAATAATTTTCAAATTGATTTTTTTTTTGTTTTTTATTTTTAAACCCTATGAATCACAATATCAAACCTTAATTAAAAATGGCTACTAAATTTGTTAATTTATTTAACTAAGAAATCATTTATTTTCAAACCAACATAAAACTAGGAAAAGGAAATGTATGGTTAACCCAATTATGAAGGAGTCATGTTTTGGGTTTTTAGAAATATAAATAAATATAAATTTAAAATATAAAATAGTTTTGGTTGAGTGATGAAGAAATTTGAATGTATTCAAACTGAAATTAATAAAAACATGAGAAACAAATAAATAATAAAAAAATGTGGACGAAATATGAAAATTTGGAGTCAGAATTGATTTAGATTAATCAAATAATAGTATTATTGAAAAAAATTGTTAAAATACAAAATATAAAAATGAAAATAATTTAGTGTGCTATTATGGATTCTTGGTTACCCAAAATTGTTAAATTAACTATTACATAAAAATAATATATTAACAAAAAATCAATTAATAATTTATTCGATCACGGAGAATATTATTCATTAAGTATTCTGGTTGGAACAGTTATATTTTTTTTATCATTATTCAACTCCTATAAGCTCCTGAAATAATATTGAATGAACACTAAAGAATTAATGACAAGTTGATAATAGATTGAGAATGATTCCCACCACCACTCAGAAAATGACTCATAAATTTTGTCTATTTAATAATTATTAATGAAAGAATTATTATCCCACTGAAATAATGTTCATCAATAAACGTCAACTTTTACTTATTTTATTAATGATAAATTGAATGAAATATTTTATCAAGAATAGGAAAATGGAAGAAGCATAAATTCACATAAAAACATTAATGAATGAACTATTAAAAGCTACTTCAATTAGTTTAAATTTATAATCCCCAAGGGATCCATATGATTATGTAATTTAATATTGGAAAAATGATTATATATTTGATAGAACGAATGAATAATTAATTATTAAAGAGTCATAAATATATTCATTAAAGATATATCCTTTTTACTCTAGTTTTTTTCTTCATTATCACTTTAGTTTTACCCATAGAAATCTAATATTGAGTGTCCAAGATATATTACCCATTTTTTGTTCATTTTTATCCCAAATTTATATCTTTATAATCTTATTTTATTTTCATTGTTAACCAAAACCATAAACATAAATTACTGTGTTAAATTATTTCTAATACATCAACTAGATATAAAAAATGGAAGAACAGAAGTTATCCTTAGTCAGTTATACTCTTGAAAAATGGGTCACATAATAATGAATTTATTTTATTATTATTAATCGGTCAACCAATTAAGGCTCTACATATAGATTAGAATCCATGATTCTTCAATATGGATAATTTAAGGATATGCCTTACCCTAATCAACTGAATACCAAAAATTTCATCATCATTTATAAATTTTTCATCTTCATCTAGACACATTTGGGTTGTCTTTATCTGCACTATTGTACATCCCAAACTCTATTTATTTCAACTGAATTCACTCAGGGTAACATATAAACCTCTATCTGAGGACTGAATTCCTCTATATATACTGATGTCCATAACCATTTTAATTTCTATCAAAATCATCACTTCATATTATTCCATCACTGATGGATGATATTCAATAAACAATTGAATATTCACTCAAGTCAATTAGTCACACTCAAATGTACTATAGTTTGAACCTTAATTATTCATTTAAGTATAATTGATAAAAAAATAAATTAAAAATATTTTAGAGTGCTTGGTTTGAAAACCATAGTCATCAAATTAATAAAGATTTAAATAACTGAATCTCACATTATTATTAGAAATTCTATCTTGAAAATAATAAATTAGATATTCTACAATCTCAATATTCATTTCTCTTTAAATGAATCATTCATTAAACATTAATGAAATAATAACACACTTATGTTCATTGAATATAATAGTTATGTAATCCAAAGTAATATAGCTTCAAATTGGGATTCCATCCTTACAATAAATCCATATTATGATAGATTTTACCAACTTCTAGGGAATATCATTAAAATATCACTCTAAACCAAAAATCAAAATCTTCAATTCCATTAGGATGATATTACTAAGAGTTTCATCATCAGATGGAATTAAATAGGATGATGATATATTCATAGTTCATTGACATGGAATACCTAAAAAAGAATAGTTCATCTCAACCATGGATATTTTAGGACTATTAATGTCTTTATATAACTTTTTCAGAATTAGCCAAAACAAACACATCTCATTTCTCAAACTGTATTGCATACAATGATATTTTCAACCCTTGAAAACCAATGAACAATGACGTCCAAAAATATATAATATACAAAGATCAACCTACATTAGATCTCAACACATGTTTTCAATAATTCAGTCACCCTGAATTCAAGTGATATACTTTAGCCCAAAACATACATGGCCTTCTCCCATTTTAAAATGTAATTGGATATTATGTGTCCACCTAAAACTGAAAGTATCTAAATGATTAACAAATTTAGATGATTTTAAGATTTCAATAAACTATGAGATATGATGTATCTCTTTCTAACACAATAACATTTAGATAAAAAAATATTTATTTTTCCAAAATAAAAAAATTTCACATAAGAATGGTGGATGAATTAAAAACTTAAAAAAAATAATACATATTTAGAAGATCCATCAAAATTTGAAAAGTAAAAATTTTATGACACATAATTACAATTCAATTTTTATATTACATAATATTAATCATTAAATATTTTAACATTAAAAATATTATGCATCATCATACATTATGGTAAAATTTTTTTTTATCAATTTCATTGAGTCTCAAGATTGAGGAAATGGTACATACAAATTATATTTCTGAAAAAACAAATATATCAACATAAACCCCAAACATAATTTGACTATAATGATATAAATATTATTAAAAACCACCAAATATAATATAATTAATTCAATAATATATATATATATATATGTAAATTTCTTAAAGCAAAAAAAATTAACTATGTAGATTTTTTCTAGTTAAAAACTCATAAAAAAATAAAATATATTAAAATAGATAATATATTTATATAATGTCTTAATATCTGATATTTTATTATATTAGACAATGAAATAACATTTATACCCAAATTTTTTAAATATGGACTATATATCAATAAAAACCCATTTTTCATAGATATGACTAGATTAAAATTGAATAGATGTGGAATATGTGGATAAAAATAGGGAAACATCACATATATTATAAGTGATTATAATGAAGAAACATTATAGGGGTATAGAGATATGAATGGGGAGAGTGTAAATATTATATGGAATTTTCTTGATTATTATTTTTTATTTATTTTAGATTTATATATATATTTGATCAACTAAATTAGAGATCCCTTTTTAATATATGGTTTCTATTTTATCTGGTGTTCATTTTGTTAATTCATGATGGTGTATTTTTATTTGTACTGTTAACAATATGCAGATTATTCTATATTTGTAACTTTTTCTTCAATTTAATGTATATTTATGTCACCATTTTTTATTATATTGTTTTTATTATGAGTATTTTCTACCATAGGTAAATTAAAGAATCTCCCTACTAGTTGATATGCTCTAGAATATGGGGAGGTCTTCTTGAGGTCTCTAAAAATCCAAAACATGATTTCTATTTTGGTGAACCAAGATAATGTATAGGATATATTATCAAAACCGTTATTTGGCTTCCTTTCTATTTGGGACATAGAATGATGATTTAGGAATTTTTGAACATTAAAATGGAACCATAAATATTCATAACGTACACACGTATTGTGAAATTATGTTACTAGTGTTGATGGATGGTTAATATTGTCTTAACTGTAATATTTCAATTCTATGTATTGAATTTGATGTTATACATTGTGATTTATAATTATCATCTTGATATTACAATTTCTACATGTAAGAAAATAAAAATTTTCACATAAGATTATTGGACATGTGTGTTACTACTTTTGCCTAAGAATTTTTTTTTTGGAATAACATTATAGAGAACATATTTTCATAAATGAAGGGTTTTGGTTAACGTTTTGAAAAAAAATTTACATGAACGATAAGGATAAAAAGGGTGAGTTTAATTAAAAATAAAGAATATATTATTTAGTGTTATCCTAAATATCTTGATTGGGGTATTCCAACTAACCTAACCTAATAGTAATGGTTTTCTATATGTATATTGTGTTTTTATTGTTATACCAATTAATATATGTGTGTATACAATGGTAACCAAATAATGGGATAGTATGGGCTTCAAATTTCATGGGTATGGATTAATACATGAATTTCAATCTTAATGTATGGTTTAGTGTAGGTATAAGATCATGGATTATTATGAAGACCCTAAGGATGTATACGATGTAATTTTTATCTCCTTAGTTACATAAAAATTGTAAAGCATCAATAATACTTTTTTTTGTGTGTATTGGGTATTGGGATGGGATATTTGGATATAATTCCTAGTAATATGGTATTTAGATCCCTCATTGGGATAAATATTCCATTGGTTAATAAGTGTTAGAGTTATCAAATTGTATTTTGGAACACATTATTCTTGGACAATTGTGGTACATGTCTATTATATAGTCCGAGGGAAGGATTTGTTGAATTCCAAACCTTTTCGCCTAGGTGTGAGATTACCATTTGATATATTTGTGTTTTTATAGAATGTTTTATTTATTTTTACAAGATGAACTGTGATCATGTATTTTCATTTATATTAGCCATAGTGGTTTATAGTATCTATGGGTCAGTTGGATCGCATATTATAAATTAGAAGGTGAGAGGTATTCTATATGATTTTAGAGGTATTTGGACTAATGAATATTGTCATATTACATGGTGGTTTTGATCTATCACTATTTAATTTGGAAAATAATGTATATATTAATGCATCATTCATGATATGTAGAATGGCGTGATACTAGCTACACCATGTTATGGTAAACATAGTGAATTCATTTTGTATGACCTAGGGAAAATGTGAGAATGTCTTGGAATAGAAATTATCACTTGTAAATAACTCCTAAAGTTGGTGGTAATGTATTTTGATTATAATTTCATCGGAGAAATAAATATATATAGTGTTGTTAATATGGGGTATTTTTTATGGTCTAAAGGATGAGAGGAAAATGATTCCCCTTTAAAGAGTTATATTTTTGAAAATTATGATCCAGCGTTGATTTGTTAAAGATTAAAATAATAAATATATGGAAAAATGATGTTATAAATATAATTACATAGAATTTTAAAGGATCATGTTTATGTAGAATTACCGAATCCATGAAATTGACAGGGAGTTATTATTATTGATAATTAACCATTGATATTATGGTTGATAACATTTTTTACAAGGTAATGGATGTTTGGATATTTGTATGATGGGTGAGAATATGGATTTTTGTACATGATTTTTCTAGGGATGATTCCTTAGGGGAAATCCTAAATGTATTTTTGAAAGGTGGTATTTGAGGAATCATTAGTTATATCACTCGTGTGGGTTAACTTTTAATGCATAACCCTGATAATATAAATAATAACTAAAATAATTGACAGGGATGGAATTTATTTACAACAAGGGTTTGTTTGGAATCAATGAATATTATCACTAATAATAGAATCGGAGTGGATGATATTTTACATGTTGTCCAATGTGTGTTAGTAGTGATTATAAGACATCACTATTATTAACGTATACCTTTCGTTTGAATCATTCAATGATATGGTCAAGTGAAATCTTCATGATACATTTATAATTATGGAATGAGATTAAGTGTTGGTGGAATTAGAGAAAAGGGTTCCATTCATCATTTATGCAGATTGATAATGATATATACTGATGTTTGGGAGGTTTAGGGGTTAAAATTGTTTTTCTTTAAGGATTTTTATATGTGGTATGGGTGATTCATTATCTTTGGGACCATCAATAATATTCAAGTTACATTGGAGAGGTTTTTAAGGGATAAAAAGGTGATGAAATATCAACCCATTTTTACTATGAACATACATGCCCAAAAAGTTTGGGATGTGGGAGGTGCATAGTCCATAAGACAATGTATCCTGATAGTGTAAACACATAAAAACCCTCTTGAATCTTCCTTATTTACCAGGTATTTTATTTTTTTCCCATTTATTTCATCTCTCATAGATCTATCAACCTGGGTGTCCTTGAAGGAAATTATTGGAAATCCACACCCTCTAAAAATCCTCTATCATGGATATTTATATGGTTATAGTCTATATATAAGGTAAATGACCTCTAAATGGCCAAATTTAAATATATTTTTTGTTTTATAATTGTGAAACCATTATCTGGTAGGGTTGTGGTGAAATTATGGGGTTTAACATTAATATATTAAGGAATTTTCGTTTGATGTGTTAGGAAGGGGGGGGGGAATCCATCGATCCCAATATTGTTGGGGAAATTTCACTATATTACCATGTTGTGTAATGCATAATATTCTACAAATTGTTTCTGAGAAATACATTATTTTTAGATATACCTTTTATGTTTTATAAATTATTTAATTACATTAGAGTTTTGTATTTGTAAAATGTTTTTGGGTTTGTATGTTTTGGGATAACATTAAATTATGAATTCTGAGTGTGTATGTTTTACTAGTTTTTTTATATAAAGATAAAGTGATATTTAATATTGTTATTTTTAGTGTCACTGAGATACAATCATTCTTAGTAAGATTTGAATAATTGTTGTAGTTGTGCGATGGAACAGAATTTGGTTGGAATTTATTACTTGAGTTTTAATTCTATATCATGGTTATCAATGTTATCATTCTTGTTTAAGTGTGGATTCCAAAGGAAGGGTGATGAGTATGTTGGAAAAGGGATGGCTATTAAACCACTCATGACTACGATATACACTTTAATTTCATTGGTTGTTCTTAGTGGTTTTTGTGTTACCTTTTCTTTTGGTTAAACATATGAATATGTAATTATGTGTGATTTATAATACATAAGATTTTGACATGTTTGGACTGATATATTGGGACTATATTTATTATTACTTTTGAAACCATTTTTATAGTCTTCATAAATTTAACAAATGAGGATGACTTTATAAAACTCACTTATATCATGGTTTATGTTCACACACATGGTATTCCTAAGGATATCTTGTGGAAATCCTATTGGGTCTCATACTCATCCACTTTACAGATGAGTATGTTATATGTGACATTCCACTGGGAAGAGAATGAGGTTATAAATCACCCATGGTTGATCATATCCATTGAGGAGGTGGTACAGGGGAATATTATTTCTTGATGATGGGATGAATTATTTTTTTTGGAATGGATGATTATGACTTTTCATATAAAATTTTAGGAGTCCAATTTTAGGGAATTTGTGGACATACGTTCTGAGTTACTATATGTTTTCAATTTTTGGATTTTTTAACTATTTTAATTGATTAAAAAAAGGAATGTCCAAAATATTTTTTTATCCTAGTTTGTTATTATTCCACTACAATAGTTTGGATTGTCTACATGTATAGAAAATTTTATGTACTGATAAATCATTCTAAAAATTATTCTAAAATATAGGTATACATGGTGTAGTTTATACAACGATAAACAATACAATAGTATTATTTTATAAAACTCAATATTAATTTACACCATTTGATGGTAAGGGGATGAATATAAGGGTATGTAATATTCTTAATTTACCTTAAGTTAGTTTGAATGGTGGGAGGTTGAGTTGAGATTTTATAGATTATATATATTTTGGTATATTTTATAGGTAGACATGAATATCAGTTTAGTTGGTATATATGGGGTTTATATAAAAAGTTATAGCTAACCTATTTATAAGATATCTATGAGACACTAATATGTGTTGGTACAATATGTGTTTAGTCATCCATGTGTAGCTTATAGTTGGAGTCGTTGGTGCAAATTATATTTTAGAAATGAAATCCTTTGTCTTATGTGTCTTATAATAATTTTAGGATAAGAAATGAATCATTGGGATAAGGTTACAATAACATTTATTATCATTTTTTCTAGGAAATTGATTTATAATATGGTTATTATGAAATAGTTATTTTTAATGTGGTTATCAGACAATTTTTTAGTATAACGGTTGAATTATTTTATTATAATAATGGTTGATAAAGAATTCATGAGTAGTTTTACTCTATTCAAGTAGGGGAGTATTGGATGTGTTTTGTTGTCTCTAATTGGAATATTCCTTTGGGGAAAATGGATAAAGGATTATTTTACATTTAGAGATCATATATATTAAATAATATTTATTAATGGGTTTTCTTTGGTAATTTTAAAAATATGTTGCAAATGAGAAATCATAAAATTGGTGTGAGGATGTCATAGAGAATTCCATTACTAAGGGTCCACTAATTAATCAATAGTTTTCAAGGGATATTATAGGACATTATTAGACTAGTGATGGGACTTTTCTACCCCAGAAAGCTCTAGTTGATATCCCATAAGAGTTATAGTCTAAAAATACTGTAATATTTTAAGGGGAATCAAAATTAAAACTAGTATACACTTATTTAAACAGATTAAATATGATATTTTCCATTATAAAAAAAATACAATGTTTGTTAACGTCATGTTGGAAATGCTCTTGATTTATTGGATTTCAAATGAGTTGTTGTATTTGATTTAGAAATAAAAGACAGATGAAGTTATATATTGAGAAAGGTATCATGATTATTTCTAATTAATAGTTCTAACCGCATACATTCTATATCTGAAATAAAAATATTACATTTCATTTAGAGTATGTAGATGTCATGGTCATGGAGTATGTTTATAGGTTTATCAGTTGGCAATAATTTTCCATATAAATAATATGTACATATACTGTTAAGGCTTGGATATTGAGTTGATATTGTGACCAAAATTTAATTCCGGGTCCTATTTTTATATTAACTCATATATAAATATAGAGAATAAATTAATTGGGGAAGTAAAGGATATTGTAAAAAATACCACATGTGGGAGTATCATTCCTCAACCATGTGAAGTTATTGGTTCATTTAGTTGGGAAATGGAAAAGATGAGATGTTTCACCTAAATGTATAATAGAAATATATGGGTAATATACAATTTTTTCGTTTAGAGGACTGGTGGAATTTATATGATGGTTTTTTGTGAAATTCCTATGAAATACAGAAGTTGAAGTTCCCATGTTAAAATTAGAATTTTTTAGAAAGGAAATCTTGGGTACCTAAATAAATTTCAGAATATGACTCGTACTTCTATAGTGGATGAATAAAATAAAAAATATATCTCAGGATTAAGAATGAAGGAAATGATATAATGGTTAACAGAAGTTATTACAATTTTTTAGGAATTACTCTCATACCGTTATATGATAACAATTGGAACCATAAATTTGGGTCGATGATACAAGTATGATATGAATTGAGGGTGTTTTTTTGCAGTGTAGATGGATCCACTAGAGGCAGAGGTAGGTCTCTCTTAGATATTTTTAATATTATCGATTGATTATACTAACAATTGCATATTATTTAATAATAATTCTATACTATCATTTATTTCAAAATTATTGGTATATCAATTAGGAATGTAGGTAAAATTGATATTTCATATCATTCACATACCATCATCTTTGGGAAAAGGGATATTATGGTGTTCAAGAATTGATCATAAAATACGATGTTACGCAATATGAAATTCTTATTGGAATTCACTATCTTCGATATTCACATGACTGATATAAACATCATCATGAACTGGTTTGTTGTATACAATGATCAATTTTATTTTTATAGTTAAATGGTGAAGGTCCACACTCCATTTGGGTAGAATCAAATATTTAAGGTAGAATGGATTATAAATTTACAAAGTTTTAGGCCTATGAAAATTAGACGTTTTAGGACAGTTATTAATGCATTATATATATATATATATATAATTCTTGGGTATGTTTCTGGAGGTTTAGAGGTGTTTTCGAAAATATTATTTAGTTCATTATGAAGGTGCAAAATATGAAAATAGTTATTTGAAATTATAAAACACATCTAGGAAATTGTGCAATGGAAAATAGAGGTCTTTGGGAAGGAGCACAGTTGGTGCATTGTTTGGTCCAACCTTGCATATTTTTATGAGGAAACCAACAATCCTACTAATATTTGAGATTGTGGATAATTCACAATTGGTTCACAATTTTATAATAGTGTGATCGAAACATGTGAGAGGTTTCATGACACAAAATACCATTCATGGTTAGCACATAGTTTAGATAACCATTCTCTTTAACAATGAAATATGAATTTTGGGATCCAAAAATAGGAAATCATAATAAGCTTATACCCTTATTCCATCATTTTTCTATAATTCACCCATTAAATGAATTAATTTTTCTCTTAAGTAAATAGAGACAATTATTTTGGATCCTGAAAATATTATACGGAGAATTAAATTGTACTGGAGGCCTAGATACATCGATAAAAATTTCTATAGTCAGATATAGAAGATATATGTCATGTTATTTTAAATATGTCTCATTATTTATTTTTTTCTTTATTTGAGAGGTAGGTGGATTCTATCTAAACACATATTGATTAGAAATCGAATTTTTTTTTAAACTGATTAAATTACATTATTTTATTGAAACAAATTTAATTTTAATCGAAGTCTATATTTTGAGGTTTTATTACAAAATTGCCGAAATTGGTTGGTTTAGTGGAAAGTGAATTATGTACCATGGATTAAAATAATGGTGTTAAAATTGTGGTTTAGTTTTGATAAAATGGACATGGTTATTCAATTTTTTTAATAAAATAAATCATTATTTAATGGGATTGGCATGTTTGGTTTTCATGATATTTGTCATACATCTGTAATGTGAGTTTATTTTCCATAGGGAGACCCTATGGAAGTGGCATGTTCTATTTGGGAAAATATTATTGGTTACCTTATGAAGACACAGTAGATCTATGGGAGACTAGTCAAGAATATGGAATGTCCACTTGGTCTTGCATGTGTGAATGTCTAGGTGGGTTGAATTGGCATTCCAAATGGGATTTCATAAATGGTTTTAATGGTTTGTTTGATTTCCTTCCATAGAAACTGTTTTAATTTGGAAACTAGTTTTTATGATTAGATATAAAATGACATTATATTGTTTTGAAACTCCATTTTAAAATAATTCTATAATGTTCTGTTATAGTGGTGAGAATTCAGAAGGTATTAGGTAAATCCTACTAAGTTTTATACTAACCCCATACATGAGAAATTTGGGGCATTTAAAGATATTATATACCGATACATATGTAAAAGAATGGTATACCAATTCTTTATATATGTATTGTGATACCAAGAGCATTGATTGCTGAGTTTTATCTTGGAGCCGAATTGTAGTTTGTGGGATAGTTTCTTAGTTTTCATTGATTTTTTTCAGTCTTAGTTTTCTCTAGATACTATGATATATTTATTGGTTTGTTTTTTGTTGACTTATATTTTGTACTCATACATAATATCATGTTTTTTTGTTTTTTTTCAAGTGGTATAGATGTTATTTTAACGAAAAAATATTCCCCCATTTATTTATGATGTCGTTGGAATTTAATTCTATCTTTTTCTGTCTTTGGGATGTTACCTATGGATAGAAAAGCCCATCATCTCTTCCCAATCCTATGTGTGAGGGGAGATATGTTAGATGTGATGTCATCTAATTCGATCATTGATATATGAATAGGTTAAATATGTCTTTTGGGATGGTTTAAAAGAGTAAGATCATCAGAACATGAAATATAGATCATAAAAATTCATAGATAACCTATTTAGGATGAACTTCATGTCACCATGGTGTTTTGGTACATGGGTGTTTTGATTCACTATTAGTAGTTTTTACCTCATCATGGGTTTATCCAATTAATATATCATTGCATTATTTGATAGTAATATCATTCCCCAAGGGTGAATAATTTATTTTCATTAATGATGATTGATTTTGTGAAAAGCTATTCGTTTTTGAAATAGTTTAAAATGGTTTGATTTTCGAAAAGCCATGTGGTATTTTCATGAATTGTATAAATGAGGAATTTTTTTAATTTTTGAATTAATTTTGTGATATGTGTGATATGGTAAATTATAAATTAGCAAGCCATTATTTTCTAGAGAGTGAGACCAAATTCTGTTCTCTATTGGATATAGGAAATGGAACATAGTTGATATTGTAGAAACCAACTAAAAGAGTAAGATGATATTTTGGTTTCACCTAAGCCAAATGTGAACCAAATATTGGTTAAGTGTATTTTATATGCTTTTCAGGCGACAGATAGGTGAATTAGAAGGGATTAAGAAAGGTAATTGGATAATTTATTCAGTTGAAAATCACAATCCAACCATCCTCTAGCATGATTCATATCCCAGAAAAAAGATGTGTGGCTAAAAAAGATGAATCAAATCCACGATTTGCATAGAAAACCAGTTGGATTTACTGTGATGTTTCTGATGTATATGTTGGAGGATCTATCACACTAGTAGATGGATTTAGAATTTCCATCTAAATTTTAATAATTCATTGAATTGGAAGATTTAGAAAAAAAATTATCAAATATTTCTATCCTCACACATTCAGAAATACAAAAATAATAATTTTCATCATTTTGAAGAATGAGATTCCCCCAGTAGTATATAATGTAACTAAATTTGTGAATATAGTTCACTTTCCATGGAATATGCATCCTGTGTTTTCTTGAAGGCACACATATTTGAATTGGCGTTGAAACCAAAAATTCCCTCAAATATTTCAATCCATTATATAATGGATTATACAAAGATGGTTAATAGAGTGATAGTGGTATAAGGAGACATATTTTTAAATAATGTGGGAGGAAGCATTCTTACCCCTATCGGAACAAGTGGGAACTCCCATGCTGGGAGAAAGCAGAGGAGGGACACCTATTATCAATATTGTGGTATATCCTAGAATTATTCTATGGGATTAGTGAATGTACCTCCTTAACAAATAGAAATATTTGATGTTATTAGTAAGGGTATATTGAGAATATAACACACGATTGTAAAACATAAGGTTAAGAACACAACTATTACAAATATATTGGGAATTATCTATGTAATTGGAATAATGATCTATGTTCAATTTTAGGAAAAACCTCTCATGTTTCATAGACATCATATTCATTGATGATATGAGGGAATAAGTGTAGCTATAATACTCAGAATTGCATAAGACACACTGATTCTACGGACACCATAACTCATCAACCCATGAAATATGAACACGGTAATAAAGAAAAAAAATATGAAACTGATAAAGTGTTCACGGATGATCAAATAAAACATTCAATAGTGATATATATATATATATATATATGATTTTAATAATTTTACCCTTCCTCATTATTTAATTTATAATGTCATGTTCACTTCATTTATATCTTGTTATTTAGTTGATCTGATGGGTTTACATGTTGAGATGATGGTTTCTATTTTGGAACTCTAAATATCATTTGGAAAAAAATAATTTTGATCATTGAAATGTGAACCATGTTCAATAAAAATCGATGGATGTGAGTTTTAATAGAGTTTCTTTATGATATATATGGATTTCTATGATTTAATTATGTGAAGGGATTTGCTGATGAATTGGGAGGCCCATATTGATTAGTATGCACAACATGTGAGTTTCAAATCATCAAATTGTGTTATACGTATCTTTAATAGATATTTGGTAGTAGATGTTAGAATACTAGGACCCTTATAACCTATAGATTGAACTATCTATTAATAATTTAAATCAGTTGATTTAGCATTTGTAGATGAGATCAAGAGTAAATATTTGTCAACCATAGTGTATCTAATTCCAAAATATTTCCCTGATAAATTCCGTGGTTTTCCACAAAAAAATATATGTATTATTTATAATAGATATCCTATAGGGAACAAGTACTCTATCAAATCCTTATTATTATATTAAACCACGATAATTGTGGGAATCGAGGGATCAATTTGAAGTGTTGTAATGAAAAGAGTTCATCTAACCGAGTATGTCTCTACGGGGATCACCATTTTTCTGTGAAAATATATGATGGAACTCTTATATTTTTTGTTGTTTATCATAATATTAACCAAGTTAGGATAATTGATAAATATTAGCATCCATGAATGGATGATTTATTCGATAAATTGAATGAATAATGGCGGTTATATAATATTGAAATATGTTTATAATATACCCATTTGTGGGATCAAAAAGAGGACATTATGAAGACAACTTTTAGAAACTTATATGGTAATTATGAGTTCATTGTTATTTATTTAGGTATTACAAATGTACTTACTATCTTTCTGGGATTGATGAATAATATATATCAATGGTATAAATATTCCATTATGGTGGTGTTTCTAGATTATATACTTTTGTATACAAAGATATAAGTGGATCGTGAGTAGCACTTGTATATAATGTTTGGTATATTGTGGGAGAATCATCTATCTTCCAAGATATCAAAGTACTATGTTTAGATATAAGAGGTTTTTTCCTTGTCTATTTCATTTTTGAAAAATTAATTTCAACAGATCTATAAAATATATGAGTTTTTAACTCATAGAAACATCCAAAAAATTTATTTGATATTCATAGTTTTCTTGTCCGGATGGGTTTCTCATGATGTTTTTACCTTAATATTTTCCATTGGAATAACCGATGTATTCTTTGACAAGGAATACAATATATTAATGTTAGAAAAATATCAACACCAGTCTTGATATTTCTATAATAATTTCATGGATATATATTGTATTTTGATGTTTAGGTTTTTGTTTGGTGTGTGTTCTCATACAGGGAGATCGTGTTTTCGATTTTAGCTCATGATAGTTACAGTTTCATGAGAATAACTACCCAAAATATGATTAGAAATTTTCTTCTATAGTTCATGATTTGAAGACATGATGTTAATACCTTTTTCGTGATACATATTTTGTTTCATCAGTCTATAATAGAATGAAACACATTTTTACCCAAATTTTATTTGAATCTCAGGCCAATAAGATAGATTTTATAACTTCAAATATTTTGTTATGACATTATATAAACAATGGATAATGGTAATTTGTTGGAGGTGGAATTAAGAAGGAATTTTTATAATTAGTTGGATAATTAAGCATCATATCAGAAGAAACTATTGTCGATCATAAAATATATGTGCATGGATTGTACTAACATTAGTGATCTTGTTGTTTTCTTCCCAGTTTTTTATTCCAAATTTTTATTACCATATGAAATAAGCTCAGATATCCAATTTTGAATATGATTATATGAGGTAAAAAATCAATAAAATGGATACCATTTTGGGATGGAATCTAGATCGAAGATTAATTTTTTTGGTTTTGAGGTCATATAACCATATCCTTGGGTTTTCTAGAATAAATTTATAATTATTACCACAATTCAAAATGGGATGTTAATCTAGGATTTGAAAATATGTAAAAAAAATTAATGTAAATTTTCTTGGGTTTTCATGATATTGGATGTATAAAATTTTGTTTCGAGATGTTACACATGTCAATAGGTAAATATAGATCACTATAGACCAACATGTATACTGCAGTCCATACAAATTCATATATGGAAATGGGAGAAAATGATTCTTGATTATTGTAACATTTTTACAATGGATGGTTTAGAAATAATGATGTGATATGGATGATAGTGTATCGTCTCACAAATTCATCCCATTTCATCTATATTTATGTATCCAATATGGTGGTGGACATGTAAAAAATTGATATCCAAGAGGTGTTAAAAAATAAAGAACTTCCAATTTTGATAGTATCATGATTTGAGAACTACAACTTATTTTTTAAAAATCCTTATTTGAAATACCATAAGTCTAAATTTAATATGACCATTTTTTACCAATCTCAAATGGATAGAAAATATTAGTGGCTGATCCAAATGATGGAGAACATTTTTATGGCTTCTGTAATGGATTTTGGTGGTTCATGGGAGTAGAAAAAACCCTTAGTGGATATCTCATAAAATAAAAGTTATAAATAGTTGATAAAAATGGATCATTTTGAGGTATTTGATGGGCATAATTTTCATTCTCCACGCTGTTTAGTATAAAAAAGTTGGACGTAATTTGTCAGACTAAGAATTGTTCAAGAGACTATAGGAAAGATTCAGTTGATTTGAAATATTATACAGTCAACTGAAGGTCATCAAAAATATTATGTGCATCCTTGTAAATTAGAATTTTCAGTTTTGTATAATGTAAATGTGTTCGTGAGAGTCCCTACATGGAATGGGAATTTTTGTTTTGGAAAAAGAGAAAGGTATCTCCTTGATACATATTTCTCATTAAGTTACAAGAATACTTTTTTTGATGTGGAATATCAGTTGGATTTTCCACCAAGGATCAGTTTAGTGCATAATGTATTTCATGTACCTCAATTGAATAAGTAACAACCTAATAATAACTGTGTGATTCAATGGGATTACATTGATCAAGAACTGGATTCTATATTTCTTCATGTTCTAGTAATGACTGTGGATATGAAAGAGAATGTATTGTGTGAAAGAAGAATCAATCTAATGCAAGTTTTATGGAAACATATCCTAAATTAAGATCAATCAGTAGAGTGATTAGATATAATTTTTGAGTAGTGGCCAAAACTCTTCTATGAAAAATGATTTTTTTATCTTTTGATGTATTTAAATAACAATTTTGGAGAGAATATAACATCAAAATTTTCAGGTTCTAGACGTTTATTTATGTATTATAATTATATGTAATTGTTGTCTTTTGTTTTTGAGGATCGAAGGTGTTCTTCCATATTTTCGAGCCCTTTTTGGGGGTCTATGGTCTTTTACAGTTATAAGAAACAATACACACCACTAGGAAGCTATGTAATGGAAAACTAAAGCCATTGGGTTATAACATGATTAGAGAATGGTTTTACCAACCAATACAGATGCCCAGGAGAAATCATACAAACCTACTATCATATAATATAGTGGAAAACACATAGTCAGTGACTAATTTTACTAACCATTCAAGGAAACCAAGTGAGGGATATTTTTAATAGGTATCTCATGAACAATTAACACATGGTTTTCTTTAATTTTCGCTTAACCATAGACCATAAATATTGAGATCTAATTTTTTTGATCTAACTCGTATTAGCCACAAAAGAACATGTTTTCCACTAATATTCCCACAAAAAATATTCTGTTTTCTCCCAGGGTTGGATATAAAATTTAATTAATTCTTGGAGTAATTCAATGGTAATGAATTTTTATAGAGTCATATATTTGTCAATAAATTTATCTATGTTTAGTTATATATGATCATATCATTGTTTTTGACATTTTTTTATATTATCCATTTTCCCCAATTATTGAGAGGTATGTGGATTCTCAATAAACTCCTTTTGATTATAACACTATATACTGGTTCTATATTGATCAAAATGTGTTAATATTTAATGGAAAACATTTTTGTTTTTTAAATTGTATGGATGTTGTGGAAATTGTTTTGTTTTTTGGATAGTAATTTTTTTCATTATTTTAAGGTTATGGTCTTAAAATTGTGATTTGGTTTTTATGATTGGAAAATGGATGTAGATATTTTTTCGATTAATAAATGATTTTTTAAAAGGGTGAGATTATTTCAGTTTTTCATATTATTTAGAATACATGGTTGGAATGAGTTCGATTTCATTGACATGACAATGTAGAAGGGGAAAGTCCCATTGGGGAACCTCGTATTGGTTATATTTTAATGACTTGGTAGATTGATGAGAGACAATTCATGAGTATAGAAATATCATTTAGGCTGAAACTGTGGATGTGTGGAGTAGGTCTACCAAATGTGGCTTGAAAAATGGTTTAATTGGTTTTTTTATTGTTTTCGATGGAATAAATTTTTGGTAGGAAAAATATTTTTTGGATTTGATGTAAAACATCATTAAATTTCATTGAGAATGTGTTTTATAAATGTTATAGCACTTTTTTCCCTAGTGGTGTGAGTAGGTATTTCATTTCGGAAATACCATTGAGTTTTATACTCACCCCATTCATGGTAACATTGGTGCATTTATAGATGTCATCTATCAAGTAATATGTAAGGGGAAGTTATCATAGTTCATTAGTGATGAATCGCGATAAAAATTCCATACCTTGTTGAGTTGGACCATGGATTGGGTTGGTAGTTAATGATTCTTGTCTTGGTTGTCTTTGAGTTTGTCTAGTTTTAGTTTCATCTTTGTATTATGATATATTTTTTCCTTTTTTTTGTTGAGTTTTATTCTGTACTCTTTCATCCTTTAGTGTCTGGTTTTTTGTTTTTTGTTTTAATTTTTTTAAATGGGAAATATTTCTTGAATTGATATGTAGCAATTTGACTTTATTTCCATCCATTGGTGTCTTTAGGAGGCCACCTAAGGCTAGTAACCCCCAAAACCTTTCCCCACACCAATGGCTGAGGCATGGAATGTTATAGTGTTAATTGTATCATGTTATATTTAGTGGAATATTTTTTGTGGAGTTGTAAGTGGTTAGATAAGAAATATTTCTATTGATAGTTATCTATTTTCTAGATGATATTTTCTAAAAATTATCTATAACACATATAAAACCTTATATATATATTCTAATATAACAAAATCCTGTGGAAAATATTATATCACTTACATTATATCAATTGATCACTAAATTAAGCGAAATTTTGTTTTAAATAGAGAATTTGTTGAAAAATATTTCCTTAAACAGATCAATTCACCTTGGGAGTATTTATTGCATTGTGATAAAAGTTAATAAAACATTGTTATTATATATCAAATATGTAATTTTAAATTATGTAAAAGTTATGAAAACATCCCATTTTCATATAATTAATGTTATTTATTATCAATTAAATGTTACTCGAAGATTTCCCATAATAGAAATGAGTTCATGATACTATTATCATAGGTTAGAGAAAGATGAGAACATAAATATATCATTTTAGAGCATTTTTGTTCCTTATTTGTATTTAATTACACTATTTTTATATATCAATGCTTCAAATATTTTTTTATAATTCATGAATCACATATTCCATTAGTATATTAACTACTTTCCACTGTATTTATCAATGTGATACTTGTCTATTCAGGATTGTTGGATGATAATGATAAATAGTTAGATATATTCTGGTTACTTTAAATACCATTAAACCTATTAAAAATTCTATATGTTCATATTTTATATTTAAAAAGTGTAATTCATTGAAAATTTAATCTCATTAATTTTTTTTTCTATATTATCTAATGATAATCGATGTAGTATTACAAAGAAATTAATCAATGAATATTATTATGTTGTTAATTTTTCTTGTGGTGGTCAATTATTATAGAAAATTCACTTGTGATTTTTGATTCATATCCCCCATGCAGAAAACATTGATATGAAAATGTAGACTATTCATGTAGACCCTATACTTTTAAATGTATTTTATTGTTTTTACATACATGTTGAAAACCATAACCATTTTTTATATAGATAGGGATCATTTATGGTATTTTATTTATTGTGACTTGAAATAAATATGCATGATTGTGTTATCATGTATGGTTATTGTTTTTATTTCCACATATATCCCTATTTATGGATGCATACAATGAAATTACTAATGCATGGTCCTGATATTTCAATATTTCAGAATTCATTGAACTCAAGACAACACTATTTCATGGAAAAGTTAATAGTATATAAATAACACATATTTCTTAAGTATTTACTATCACAACATGATCTAAATTGTATTAGAAAAAATAATTGGAATATTTGTACACTTTGGTATAGGGAATGTATATCCACATAGGATTGGAAATATTCTAGTCAATACCTAGAGAAGAAAATCTGATGTGGATATGGCTCCATTAACTAAAGGGAAATGAATATTAATTACTTTATTTTTTTAAAGAGGATTGAATATCTCCAAATATGATCAACATATAATATTCTTATGGATTCTTTTGAGAATTTCTTTTACGATATAGTGCTGATAGATCAGGATTCAGGAGCTATAAATATAGGCATAATAGTCTCTTAAATTTATGGGGAGATCCTAGATAGTTTATTAATAGAATTTTATTTGACATTATGTTTTAAAAAACATTTGGTTGTTCCATATCAAAGAGAGAATAATTTTAAACTGTGTATAATGATTGTTATTTGATAATTCAGTCTAGGGAGAAAAAAATTTCAAGGTTAAAAAATATAACATTTTTTGGTTTTGTATTAAGAGGGTTTATTGTACTTGTATTATAATTAAATATCACGTAAAATGGTAATAAATAAATAATAAAATATTGTAGAAATTTTTTTATTTTTTACAATTCTAGTGTGGAAGTGGGACAAAAATTATAAGGGATTTTATTGTGTTTTTTATTGAATATGTTAAATCATACTATAAATTGTGTAGTTGGGAATAGGAAAACCAAATATTATTATTTTATATGTATGTAAGAGAAAAATATGATATAATAATATTTAAATGATATATATGAAGGATGTGGATAAGCTTTGTGGTTTCCCAACATTCATTATATATGATAGGGATCCCCGGATCACTTCTATGTTTTGGAAATCCTTCAAATGAGAAATGGATACACAATTATTTTTCATATTATGTTGTCATTATAATAAGGATTACCTAAATTAGAAAATAAATCAATAGATTATAATATATGATTAGTGAATGTGTTATTTATTTTTTTAGTTCATGGGAAACTGTCATTATTTCATGGAGTTCTGATACAATAATTTTCTTCCGGGTTCTATTTAGAAGGATCTCTATGAGGTGATCTATATGAAGACATGACATTATCACTTATAGTGGGATTAATTAATAGAAGAAGAATTTTTAAGACCATGTGTAGTACAATATATAATAAAAAATATAAAATTATTTAAAAAATGAATATCTATAAGTATGTGTATAAAAAATGAAAATGTTGGTAATCACTGATTACCTTTTGAGTTTTAAATCGCCAAAAATTTACATCTAATGGTGTATTAAATATTTGGTAAAATGATGATTCATATGTAGGGGAATCTAACACATATAAACATGGTGTCATTCCAGAATATTTGACATAACATTCATGTTGAATATTTGTTAGAATTGTATCCCCAATATAATTTTATGCATGATGATCACCACAACTGATAATTGCGATAATATATGAAAATAACATCGAATGTAATTATTAAGGATAAATTTTACTTATATCCAAATATGTGTTTTGTATTTAAAAATATTTAAAATATTTTTTACAAATAGTATGTGTTATGTGGCCATGAAATTATTTTGGTTCATGTAATTTAGAAACACGGTACTATGAAAGATGTGACATGGGATGGGGAGGTGTTGATGTGTCAATAAATGCCTAAATGTTTTTCCAAAACCAAATGACCCGTACTCCATAGGTATCATTTTTGTGGTGTATTTTTGGGCCCTATTTGACCAATTTAATGTTTACATTTTATATAAATATATATATTGATTTCATAAATATTAAATGAGAAGTTGGTCAATTTTAATGAGTTATTAGAATCTCATTGTAACAATGAAGGGTTTATAAAGGGATATAAGGATGGATATATATTTGGGAAATTTTCATAAAGACCATGCATTATGATTTTTCAAGCTCAAAATTCATATATAGTGAGAGGTACGTGGTCACTAGACTGAAACATGGAATATATATTCAGAGATTTAAACCACAAAAAACCCTTTTTTATAGCATTTATTTACCATTTTTTGTGATTTTATGTCCTAATTGAAAACTCTCTCTTAAATAACTCAATCTATGGGGCCTCATAGGTGATGTATGTGTTTCTCTTTGTGTATATCTCATCTTTTAGGGATGTTTCTATGAATGGTGTATGGATCTAAGGTAATTGAGAATCAAGTCTCACCATGTTTGATATTATTTATTTTCCCTCTGTGAAAACGTAATTTGGTATGGTTTTGGGTGAAATTAGTGAGATAAAATTGAATTCATAAGGTCCATTTAGTACTAGTTTATTATAAAAGATGAGAAAATTGTGGATCATGAGATATGTCGTATAATTACAATCCATTAATATGTTTATGTTGGTGGAATATTTTTCACTCAATTTCATGGGAAATACTTTGATCATTTTTTTGATTATTTTAATAAATTGGAATATTTTTTTAATACATTAAATTATATTGTGATATAGTTTATATAAATGGATATTGATGCAAGTTAATGTGTGAACACAAAATGGGAATTTTTTTGTTAGTGTGTGAGTCTTTGAAATTAATGAAAGGATAATATAGTTTTTGATTTATTTTTTATAGTTTCATTGAGAAAAATTTTCATTAATAATGATATTATGATCATTTGAATTGTTTTGTGGGGGAACCTACATGGGATGAAAATATCTTCTAAAGGGATGGTGCATTTTAGGGATGTAATGGTTTTAATTTTCTCTTATGTGTAGGATCCTCACACAGGATAATTGGGATTTTATAAAATAGTTGGATAGTGTCCCACCTACATGTTTACTATACCCATCAAAATTATTAGCGGTTTACCATGGTTATAAGGATTCATCCAATTTAGTGGAAAATTTGAATTCATGCATGTGTGTGATATTAAAAATGGGGAATTATGAAATGTTTGGAATGATATATATGGAGATTATTTATTATTATATTTTAAAAAAATTCCAATATTTTGGAATAATGTATGTGTAATTTCTAATAAAATACCATATATCATGGTTGATTGGCACATATATGGGGGGTATGGTGATGTCATGGGAAAATATCCTTTTTCTATTACTGACACATTACCTTCCAATGTTGTGGATTGGAATATTTTTTGTAGTGTGAAATTGAAAATTTTATTTAATTGTACATCACCAAAGTTGGGATATAGCCATGATGGAGGGGGTATGACTGAGGAGATTATTTTGATGGTGGGATGAAATATAGAGTTATATGAAGATATGGGGGATTCATTTGGAATTCATTTTGGGGTGACCAATTTCATGGAAATATCTGCCTTAATGTTTGAGTTGTATAATTTTTTTTCACTAGGTGGGGTTTTAAAACTAATATAATTTTATAGAAGAGGTTTATAGTGATTAATATATAATCCTAGTTAGGTTTATTTCTATTACAACACAATATATTGTATAATTGTTTTGATTTTCTGACATACTAAAAACTTATCTTGAATTTATGGTAGATTATGGGAATGCAGAGTATAGTTTATTTGAAGATAAATCGTCACCTAAAGGTATTGTGTTAACTGTAAATATTATTTATCCTTTGGTAATTAGTCATATGAACTTATGTCACAGTATCATTATGACCTTATCAAATTGAATTTTATGGGTAATGAGTAGGGTCCTGATGTTAGATGTATAATGGTGGATCAAGAACCACAATATCCCTGGATCCTAGTGAAATGATCTAAGTTGCGATGGTTGGATTTGTTGTCAATAGATTGAAATTATTAACAAAAGTTTCATGTCATAATTATTGATCTATTCTTCTCCATATTATTGATGATAACTAAAATGGTCAGAATTTTATTCTCTCCTATAGGCATCGAAGGGCCCGATAAAGATTTTTTATTGACCCATTTGTTGATATCAAAACATTTTTTGTGGGATATTTATTCAATATTTTTCTAATTTGTTAAAATACGTACTCTATCTAATTATTCTTCTACTTTTGTTTATAGATTCATGAAATATTAATGTAATAATGGTGTCACCAATAAATCTCTATGATTTTTTCAATAAACTAACCAACTATAAATCTATATGGGATAACCCATTATTGAAAATAATGGTGGTCAATTGTGACAACAATGTTATCCAAAAACATTTTTTAATGTGATATGAAATCATTATTCAATCTCTAGGGGTTGATCAAACTATATTAAAGACATTTAAATAACCCTCACTCTACATGAATAAATACATCCAATTTATTCAAGTCAAATTATGTTTCTTCCCTGAATCTATGTGATAATCCCTCCCTAATAATATTCAATGTATATAAAAATAACTTGAAAGTGAAAATATACCTCAATATTAAATTTTATTCACTCCTTATTGAATAATCCTTTTTATAAACAATGAATCTTTTTAAACATCGCTCATTTTATCGCTCCACATCCAGATATGTTTTCATAAATTTACTATTGGATATTTTCTTTTAGAAATAGGATCCAAAAAATTATTATACTAGTTTGGATATTTGATAAAATAATTATTTAAAAATTTATATTTTTATAAGACACCAATATACCAATTGTGAATTCCCATGATGGAATTTTAAATCATTATATATAATAATTACAATATATAGAATTTATTTTCATTATTGACAAACCTTCAATTACCTCTTTCTGTGTAGGAAATTCATCCTGGAATGGTAATAAGGTGGAAATTCGTAATAATATTATTTATATAATTATGTATTATATATTTTTGTCAACCATAACAGAAGATCCATTATATCTTCATAATAATGATAATTTTTTTGTAACTCCACAAAATTTTATTATATATCCTCATTTTAATAAATCTAATGTGTTTGGTAAATCATGCCACACACAACATAAATCTAAAATGAGAAGAAACATATTAGATAAATATTAACAACATAACTTAATCATAATAAAACTGATATTTCAATAAAAACTATTTTCACCAATAATAAATTCATACAAAATATTATTAATATCATTCAATGTTTTAAATGGGATTTTTAAATAAAATAATATTTTTAACTGTTGTGTTTAAATTTAAATTTAAAATTTTATAAATGAAATTTTATATTTAACTCAACATTTCAATTTTGTCGTATTGGGGATTTGATATTGTTGAACCCTCTAGGAGAATTATTTGAACTCATATTTTGATAATCCCAATTGTGCTCACTTATATTTTGATAATCTCAATTATTCTCACTTATATTATGATTATCCCAATTATGCTCACTCATATTATGCTAATCCCAATTATGGATTGATAATACCTATATTGATTAATGGTTAATTACTTATTTCATTATTTCTGTACAGCATGCAAATATTCATATATTATAATATTTACATGATCATTAGAGAATTTGGTTACTGGATGGATATATATATTCTAACATAACACATTATGCCAATAGAATGCTTAAACAGACAAGTGGTCACCGTTACAGAACAAGTCTACCGATATGTGAAGGTCCCTGATACATCATGTCTACCGATACATGAAGGTCACCGGTACAACATGTCTATCGTTATACAAGCTCACCGATATAACAAGCCACCATTATGCAAGCCTACCATTACAGAAAAGTTACCGAAGGAAGCCTACCGATACACCAAGAAAGCTACTGGTACAACAAGGCTACCGTTACACGAAAGGTCATCGGTACACTAAGTCTACTACTACCGATCAAGTCTACCGATAGACATGAAGTCTACTGATAGAAAGGCTACCACTATACAAGAGGTCACCGATACAAGAGTTACTGATACATAGACTTACCAGAACACAAGGCTACCGTTATCCAAACTATCGATCCAGAGAATCCGACACTGCCTTAATTTCTTTTTCTTTATTTAATCTAACCAACGGTCATATCAGGTATATTTTAATTCTATGTCATATATTTAATAAAGGTTGTTGTATGTGAGGAAACCGTACCTCGTACCTGCAAAAAGAAATCATTTCTTTTGCCGGAGCTCGAAGTCCCTGTTTCTAAAAAGAGAGACACACATGTGAAAGACACGAGATATATACAAGCGCAATACGGAAGTGACCTAAAAGGGAAGTAGACAAGAAGAGATCATTCATGCATGACCAAGAAGACACATAAGCTCATACACAATCATGTTTAATCAAGATGTGTTCGTTACATTCACAAGGACTTTGAAGAACATCATCGACTACATTTTCACTATCTCTGAACCTGGATGTCAAGCAAACGACACTCTATTTTTCAGAAAAAAACCAGAAGAGGACTCAGAACCATTTCTGATCGAATTCGAAGATGTCCAGAGCTAAAATTCAATCACTAGAGCCATTCTAAACTCTATTTCTTACTCAGAGATTTATTATTTACATTACGAGCAGTGTGTATCATCTGTTTTAATTTACACACACACTGTCTCCTGAACCTTAACTGGGGGATCTATAAATCATCATTCAAACTCCTTACATTTTCTTTTTCCCACTATGGATAGTGGTAGAGGTCATGTGTGACCTGGACAGCTGTATTTTCTGTTGTTTTTGTTTCCCTTGTAGAACTGTGGTAGAGGTCTTTGACCTGAACAATTGTAAACTATTGTGAACCCCGATCCAGGGTGTGGATCTAATCTATATAAATTGTTGAGAGGACTAAGTCACGGCTTGAGACTGATCCTCTTGGTTATATCTGTTGTGCTTTGTTTAGTTTTATCTAAAACCTTTTATTCCGCTTCTAAGTGCTTTAAAACCCAAACTATTTTTCAAAGTTACTCTGATAATTGAATTAGAAAGTGTTTTCATTATTTGTAATTCAGTATGTTAGTATCAAAATCTAATCTTATCCTCTGATTAAATTAACAGGGAATTAATCAATCCCTTGAGAACCTAGCTGAACGATTGCTTTAGTTCAAATTCACTACAATTCAATTAGTATTTTAAATTGGGGAAATTTGGTAAAGGATTTTAAACCATAAATTTTAACTGGAACTCAATTCAACCCCCTCTTGATTATCCACTCCGACCAACATTTGGTATCAGAGGTGCTTAAAATATTTTCTGAAGTACTCTGTTTTTCAACTGTGATTTTAGTTGTATTTTAATGTTCTTAAAATTTATGTTATTTCTAAATTTTTATCTCTTTAAATTTTTTTTGTTTTAACCTAGTTATCATGGATAACAGACTTGAAGGTGTTTCTACTAATAGACCACCATTTTTCAAATGAAACAACTATGCTCAATTGAAGATTAAGATGAAAATTCATTTAGAAAGCATGGGTTTTGATATTTGGACTTCCATAGAATCAGAATATAAAATTCCTACTACTGTTAGATCTACTTGGAATGAAGCTACTAAGACAGCCTACAATAATAATTGCAAAGCTATGAATGCTCTGTATTGTGCTCTAGGAGATAAGGAATTTAATAGAATATCTGCTTGTAAGACTGCACATGAAATTTGGGATACTTTAAGCGTTTCTCATGAAGGAAAAACTAATGTTAAGGAAATGAGATTGAACACCTATAATATTAAATATGATAATTTTAATATGAAGCCTGATGAACCGATTTCTGATATGTATCTCAGGTTTAACGAAATTGTCAACACAATGATCTCACTGGGAAAGGATGTTCCATCAAAGGAGCAGATCTTGGGAATTTTGAGATTCCTACATGAATGTTGGAGGGGCACTTCTGTTTCAATCAGAGAATCTTGTGATATTGGTGAACTGTCAGTTAAATAACTTCTTGGTAAGTTGAAGATGTATGAAGAAGAGCTTAAGGTAAACAAAGAAGAAGAAGATGAACCAAAAAAGAAGTAAGTTTCCTTCAAGACATCTACTTCAAAGAATAAGGATAAGGAGAAACTTTAAGCTATAAATGATAGTTCAAGTTGTGAAGAAAGTGAAAGTGCATCTGATAGTTATGCAGAAATGGCTCACATAGTTAGAAGATTTAAGAAGTTTTATTGGAAAAAGTTGTTTTTTAGAAAATGCAATTACAATGGTAAGTATGACAACAAGGGACACTGAAAAAAGAACTGGAAGATATCTAACAAATCTGATGAAGTTGTCTGCTATGAATGTAAAAGGAAAGGAAATATAAAAGAAGACTGTCCAAAACTGAAATACAAGAAGAAGTATGAGTATAAGGACAATATGTATAAGAAATCTATGAAGGCTACTTGGAGTTCTTCTGAGGATAGCTGCAGTGAATCTGAAGCTTCTAAAACTGAAAACATAAATAAGGAAAACATGTGTTTTATGAAAAACACCTCTGAGCTAACATCTGAAACTCCTGATTTAAATTCATATTATTCTGGAGATGATTCGGATTCTGAAAATATGTCAAGATCTGAACTATTTGAATACTGTGATATGTTGGAAGAAACTTGTAATGAGCTGAAAGGAAAATACATAGGTTTAATGAAACAATATTCTTTAACTATTAAACATAAATCTGATCTTGACATAGAAATGGAAACGAATGATCAGTTACATAAAGAAAACACAGAACTAAAATTGGCAAATGAAAAACTTAGGAAGGATTTAGAAAAGATCACAAATGGAAATGATACTCTTACTCAAATTCTAGGTAAGCATATTGCACCTAGATATACTACTGGTATAGGATACCAACCTGGTCAATGAAAAATTACCAGAACTAGATTTATTCCTAAATCTGGATAGAATGTAGATAGTTATAGTTCTGGAAGTTCATATGCTTCAACTAGTTATATTCATAGTTACGGATCTAATAAGGTTTATCTGTCTAAATCTATTGATTCTGTAAATCTTACGAATCCCATAAGACAAATTTGGGTACCTAAAGTTTTATTGGCTAACCCGTATGGACCCGAGAAAATCTAGGTACCAAAATCATTTCCTATCTAAATCTGTTTTGAAGGGAACCTACTAAAAGAGCTACTGTATAAAGACTTGGTACTTGGACAATAGATGTTCAAGACATATGTCAGGAGACTTCTCATGCTTTAAAAGCATAGTCAGAGTTGATGGAGATTTTTTTACTTTTGGTGATAATTCTAAAGGGAAGATCATCGGCATAGGCCAGATAAGTAACACTGACTCAATATTAATTTCTAATGTTCTATTTGTTGATGGACTTAAATATAATTTATTAAGTATTTCTCAGTTATGTGATTATGGTTTTAATGTTTAATTTGAAAATGGTTCTTGCAATGTTTTTAATTCTAAAAATGATTTAGTGTTTTCTGCCTTGCGAAATGAAAATGTCTATGTTGTTGATTTAAATTCTTTAGCTATGAAAAATATTACTTGTTTAAATGATTTTCATAAAGAGTCCTGGATTTGGCACAGAAGATTAGGACACTTCATTGTACATTCACTTAGAAAACTTTCTAGGAAGAACATAGTTAGAGACATACCAAAACTTGAATTCCCAGCAGATAAAGTTTGTAATCCCTATCAAAAGGGAATGCAATATAAAGTTTCTTTCAAATCAATGAAAGAATTGTCAACTTCTCAAACTCTCGAGTTGGTTCACATGGATTTGTTTGGACCTTCTAGTGTTTCTAGTTTAAATGGGAAGCACTATGTCTATGTTCTAGTAGATGACTATTCTAGGCATACTTTGGTATATTTTCTAGCTCACAAAAGTGAATCTTGTTCTTACTTTGTTAAGTATTCCAAGTATGTAGAGAACCTTAGTGGACTTAATATTAAAACCTTGAGAAGTGATCATGGTTGTGAGTTTGAAAATCATGAGTTTGAATCCTACTGCTCACACAATAGCTATAGTCACAATTTTCTCTGCCCCTAGGACACCTCAGATAAATGGTGTAGTAGAAATGAGGAATTGAACCCTTCAAGAAATTGCTAGAACCATGCTCAATGAGTATGACCTACCTATTTATTTTTGGGCAGAAGCTGTCAATACAGCTTTTTATATTATCAATAGAGTCTTGATTAGACCTGTTCTTAAGAAGCCCCCTTATGAGTTGTGGAACCACAGGAAACCTAATGTTAACTACTTCAGAGTTTTTGGTTGAAAAGTCTTTATTATTAATACTAAAGATAATCTTGACAAGTTTGCATCCAATTGTGATGAAGGAATTTTCCTAGGTTACTCTATTTCTAGTAAAGCCTATAGATTTTTCAGTAAGAGAAACACATGTGTAGAGGGATCTGTTCGCATCAAATTTGATGAAACTGTTCCACATGATCCTAAGACCTCTCTTGAAAATCTTGAAGATTACCTCTCTGTTTTGAACCTTAATGATAAAGACAGGGGACCTATAGTAAAAACATCGAGTTCTGGAAATTTTCCAGAACCTGCTTCTATTGACTCCCAACCTGTTGATGAACCTGACATGTCTAGCCCTACCTTTTTGAAACCAACTTGGATTCTGAAGAACCATCCCTTAGATGTTGTTGTAGGTAATCTTGATAGAGGAACACAGACTAGAGCTTCTCTAAGAAATTAGGTTGAACATCAATCTTTTCATTCAGAGTTAGAACCTAAAAATATCAATGCTGTTATCAATGATGAATTTTGGGTAATAGCTATGCAAGAAGAACTAAATCAATTTTAAAGAAATAAAGTATGATAATTAGTAGAAAGACCTAAGGAAACATTAACCATAGGTACAAAGTGGGTGTTTAGAAACAAAGTTGATGAATATGGAAATATCATTAGAAACAAAGCTAGACTTGTTGCACAAGGTTACAATCAAGAAGAAGGAATGACTATGAGGAAACCTTTGCACATGTAGCTAGATTAGAGGAAATTAGGATCTTACTTGCCTTTGCATCACATCTGAATTTCATGTTATATAAACTGGATGTGAAAAGTGCTTTTCTAAATAGTTTTATTGTTAAAGATGTTTTTGTAGAACAACCACCTAGTTTTTCAAATCATCACTTTCAAAATCATGTTTTTAAACTTTCTAAAGCATTATATGGTTCAAAACAAGCTCCAAGAGCTTGGTATGAAAGACTTACAAATTTTCATACTTCAAAAGGATTTACAAAAGGAATTGATGATCCCACCCTTTTTATAAAAAGAATTTCAAAAGATGTTTTAATAGTAAAACTCTATGTTGATGATATTATACTTGGATATTCTAAATATTCTTTATGTACTGATTTTTCAAAGGTTATGAAAAATGACTTTGAAAAGAGCTCAATGGGAGAGCTTAAGTACTTTTTTGGATTTCAAATCATTCAAACTAAATATGGTATTTTTTTGAATCAGAGAAAATATACTAAGGATTTATTAATACGTTTTGGTCTGGATAGTATTAAGGGAAGTGATGCACCTATGAGTACCACCTGTAAATTGGATATTGATGAAACTGGTAAACCAGTAGATCAAACTAATTATAGAGGTATTATTGGGAGTTTACTTTATCTTACTTCTAGTCGAACATATATTATGTTTAGTGTATGTATGTGTGCTAGATTTCAAGCTAACCCTAAAGAGTCACATGTACTTTCTGTTAGAAGGATTTTCAAATATCTTAAATACACTGCCAATTTGGATCTGTTTTACCCAAAAGAACAATCATTTGATTTAATAAATTATTCAGATGCTGACTTTGCTGGATGCAAGTTAGATAGAAATAGAACATCTGGAACATGAAATTTACATGGAAAGTCCTTAGTATCATGGTGTAGTAAGAAATTGAACTTAGTTGCATTATCTACTGCTGAAGCAGAGTATATAGCTGCTGGTAGTTGCTGTGCCTAGATTCTGTGTATGAAACACACTTTATTGGACTATGGATTTGAGTTTAAACATATTTCAATTAACTGTGATAACACTAGTGCAATCAACATCTCAAAAAACCCTGTGTCTCACTCTAGAACCAAACACATTGATGTTAGACACCACTTTCTAAGAGATCATTATGAAAGAGGTGATATAACTCTGGAATTTATAGGCACTGAACTCCAATTAGATGATATTTTCACTAAGCCATTAAATTCAGAAAGATTATGTTTCATTAGACATGAATTAGAAATGATAACATACTCTTAAACCATTAGATAAACCTCACTATTAGATAAACCTCACTGTTAGATAAAACTCACCATTAGGATGAACCTCACCATTAGGATGAACCTCACCATTAGAATAACCTCACCATTAGGATGAACCTCACCGTTAGGATGAACCTCACCATTAGGATGAACCTCATCGTTAGAAGAACCTCACCATTAGGATGAACCTCACCGTTAGGATAAACCTCACCATTAGAAGAACCTCGCCGTTAGGATGAACCTCACCGTTAGGATGAACCTCACCATTAGATAAACCTCACCCTCAGACCTCACCATCTAAGGACACCTCACCGGTACTGCTCTCGCGGTTTTTTAAATTTTCGTATTAAGGCCGAGACTTTGAATTTCATTTTAATATATGATTTATTTTATATGTGAATCCTAAATTATATTAAACCAGACTCTATATATCACTCAATCACCGTGAACCCGTTTGTTCGAATCCCTCCTACCTAAACCACTCAACCTTGCAAAACCCTAAGCCTCAAAATCTGAAATGGCCCATGTGAAGCGACCCTCAGTGGATGAAGGGAAAGATGTGCCGCAAGCTAAGAAGCAGAAAGTAACCAATGTTGGTGCTAGTGGAAGCAGTAGAGGTGATGTTCGAAGGAATCTTATGAATCCGCATTTATCGAAGCGAGAAATTGTAGTGGAAAAAGAAGTATGTGTGGCATGGCTGCTCGAAATCGAGTCCTTGATTCTGAAGGTTTTACAAGAACAAGGATGGCTCAAATGCTTCATAAACAATAATGGACCGTATTATCCAACACTGGTAAAAGATTTTTATGAGTTTTTCTTTTTTGAGACATCAGATGAGGATAATAGGATGATTTCCTTTATGAATGGTCAAACATTTTCATTTTCATTAGTTGAATGGGTTGAGAACATTAAAGTTCCTCATAGTGGTGATTATGGATTTTATTCAAAATATATACCTACTACTAGTGACTTTTTCGAATATGAGGATGCCTTGTTGGAATTTATAGGAAATGGAACTCCTAGAATGGTCATTGCTGCAGAGATGGAAGGGGAGGATAAACTACTTTTCATGTTCATTCAGCATGTGATTAGTCCAAGGAGAGGATATTTTTCTACCCTCATATTTCAGGATATTTATTTTTTGTATCTGTTAAAGCATGGAGTAAAGGTGAATTTATGCGCACTGCTAATGATTCAGATTGAGGAGATGACTAGACCTAAGTCTATGTCCAATGCACTTTTCTTTTCTATGTTGACTTCTGTTATGTTGAAGGAAAAGGAGGTAGCTGGACTTCAAGATGAAACTGTTGTGGTTAAGGATAACTTTTGCCTCACCAGGATAGTTTGTAAGTTTATGAAAGTCAGCTGGAACCCTTGGAAGAAATCATGGGTTAATGATGATGGAAAAATCTATGTCAAATACACTCTTGTGGATCATCCTTCTAGACCAAAGGATGTGAGGGATCCGGGTCTTGGACCAGATGAGCCAGAACCGGTCTACAGTGATAATGAGGTTGAAGCTGAGGAGGAAGAGACATCAGTTGAGAAAGGAGTAGACCAAGATTTACCTCCAAGTCCTATGCCCCAAAACATTTCCTAAGAAGCAGTTAGCCCTGCAAAAGAACTACCAAGGAGAGAAAATATTCTAAAGGATAATGACACTAAGACTATAGAAGAAGAAGAAGAATCATATCAGATTGTTGTCAAAGACACCTCTGAAAAGGATGAGGAAACCGAGTCAGATCATATTTCTCATGAAGAGAAGGAGGCTTATAGTGAAGCAGATGATGAGGAAAATGAAGAAGAAGAGCTCAGTTTGAGCCATCTTATAGACAGTACAGTCAAGATAGTGCCTGATTAGGAAGTAGAAGTAGCATCTGTTGATGACAGAGTCTTTGAGCCATCAGAGAAAATGGATATTGAATCTGCTACAGTTGCAGAGGAAGTTATCGAATTACCTCAATCAGAACATTTGGAAGAGATTTCTCAGGTGAATGCTCTATGTGAGGGGGAGCATCTTGGTTCAGTATCAGTGTTGTATGACATTAAAGGTTGGACATCAGATCCAGGATATATGGTTCTTGGACATAATTATGAAGATTCTGATGAAGAAGAATAGCCCCAAAGAGAATCAGTTATCCTAACTATTGCAGCTGAAAATTTGGCAACCAAGGAGGACCATGAGTCCATAAAGGCTGAAATGAATGAAGCACTAAGTGATTCAGTGACCAATTTGAAGAATAGCCTGGTTGGAGAGATGAGGAGTGTAGAGAAAAACCTGCAGCTATATATGGGATGTGCTGTTTCTAGTCAATTGAATGGAATGGTGGATGATGTTGAAGTTTGCCATACTGAAATTGAGAGTTGGACAGGAGCTGTGGTGGCTCTAAGACAATCGATTGCTTCATTGACTACCATGAACAGTTCTCAAACCCAAGTGAATACTGATATCAGATATATCAAAGAAGTAGTGAAGCAGTTTGTGGATGTTTTTGAGGATTTTAAGACATCAGTCAGACAAAATTTGAACAGTCAAGATGAACCTGTCCAGAATGTGGTTAGTAATCTGACATAATCATTCAAGGAGACAGTAGATTTCTCAGTTAAACCCCTTCCCTCATCCAGCTCCACTGTGAACCTTGACCAGATCAGAACTGTTATCTAGGAAGAGTTGGCTAAGGCCAGTACCAGTAGCTCCTCAGATTCTCAGATCCTTTCTATCACTAGGGAAGTGAGTTGTTTTTTTGTGATCATCTACGGGAAGCTACTACTTCTCAAGAGGCAATTAAAAATAATGTGGATAGTTATTTTGATAAGGTCTATACCAAGCATCAAATGACAAACCATTTCAAGCTCTTGATGGAAAATATGAAGTTGGATCCAGTGACTCATGCTTTCAGAGAACAGGTTAGTAAGCTCATGGAGCTTACTCCTGCCTTGGATAAATTCATTGAAAATCGAGATGATTTTGTGTTAGCAATGGAGAGAGGAGGCAATATTATTATGAATTTCAGGAAACTTTTGCTACCATTCTTGCATGTGGATGCCAGACCAGTGATTGTACCTCCTGCTCTTCCTGCCTCTGCCTCTGGGAGTACACCTCAGTTGACTCCAGTTCAAGAGATTTGAAGCATGACACCTATGATCTCACAAAATAGCACAAATTTCAGATCCGGTACAGTTTCAGTGGATGCCCCTCCAGTTGTTATTTCAGCTATTCCTAAGCCATCTACTCAATCTGAGCCTACACCCTCTTCTGATCATAAGTAAAAGACTCATGTTCAAGAGGATTATTGAGTGATTCTGGATGTTTTTTATAGGATTCACTTGAATTTTCGTAATCATGACTTTCCCAGTTTGTACCTTTTGTACCTTAATGTAAATTTACTCTTACATTCTCCACTTTACTGTGTTTATGTTTCCTTGCAATATGTTCTCTTTTTGTCTTTACATTTCTTTGATTCTACCCTTCTTTTTGTTAATCACAAAGGGGGAGAAAATGAAACAAATGATACATGGGAATGAAATTGAAAGGGGGAGCAAAATGAGAACTTTTTTTTAAAGTTTTTCTTAGGAAATTTTTCCTCTGAAATTATTTTATTTTTCTTAATACTTTGGCATAAGTTGTGATTATCAGAAAGGGGGAGATTGTTGAACCCTCTAGGAGAATTAGTTGAAATCATATTTTGATAATCCCAAATATGATAACTTATATTATGATAATCCCAATTATGCTCACTCATATTATGCTAATCCCAATTATGGTTTGATAATCCCTATATTGATTAATGGTTAATTACTTATTTTAGTATTTCTGTACACAATGCACATATTCATATGTTATAATATTTACATGATCTTCAGAGAATTCAGTTACTGGATGGATATATATATTCTAACTTAACCCATTCATCCAATAGAATGCTTAAAAAGACAAGTGGTCACCGTTACAGAACAAGTCTACCAATACGTGAAGGTCACCGATACATCAATTCTACCGATACGTGAAGGTCACCGGTACAAGAAGACTACCACTATACAAGATCACCGATACAACAAGTCACCGTTATGCAAGCCTGCCATTACAGAAAAGTTACCGAAGGAAGTCTACCGATACACCAAGAAAGCTACTGGTACAACAAGGCTACCGTTACACAAAATTTCACTGGTACACTAAGTCTACAGCTACTGATCAAGTCTACCAACAGACATTAATTCTACCGATAGAAAGCCTACCGCTACAGAAGAGGTCACCGATACAAGAGTTACCAATATGTAGATTTACCAATACACAAGGAAACTGAAATCCAAACTACTGTTCCAGATAATCTGACACTGCCTTAATTTCATTATCTTTATTTAATCTAACCAATGGTCATATCAGGTATATTTTAATGCTCTGTCATTTATTTAATAAAGGTTTTTGGATGTCCGGAAATCGTACCTCGTACCTGCAAAAAGAAATCATTTCTTTTTCCAGAGCTCTAAGTCCCTGTTGCTAAAAAGAGAGACAAACATGTGAAAGACACAAAATTTATACCAGCACAATACAGAAGTGACCTAAAAGGTAAATAAACATGAAGAGCTCATTCATGCATGACCAAGAAGACAAATAAGCTCATACACACTCATGTTTAGTCAAGAAGAGTTCTCTACCTTCACAAGGACTTTGAAGAACTTCATCGACTACATTTTCACTATCTCTGAACCTGGATGTCAAGCAGACGACACTCTATTTTTCAAAAAAAAACAAGAAGAGGACTCAGAACCATTTCTGATCAAATTCGAAGAAGTCCAGAGCTACACTACAATCACTAGAGCCATTCTAAACTCTATATCTTACTCAGTGGTTTATTATTTACATTACGAGCAGTGTGTATCATCTGTTTTAATTTACACACACACTTTCTCCTTAACCTTAACTGGAGGATTTGTAAATCTTCATGCAAACTCCTTACATTTTCTATTTCCCACTGTGGATAGTGGTAGAGGTCGTGCATGACCTGGAAAGCAGTATTTGCTTTTGTTTTTGTTTCCCAAGTAGAATAGTGGTAGAGGTCTTTGACCTGGAAAGTTGTAAACTTTTGCGAACCTCGATCTAGGGTGTGGATCCAATATATATAAATCTTTGAGAGGACTATGTCTCGGCTTGAGACTGAACCTCTTGGTTATATCTGCTGTGCTTTGTTTTGTTTTATCTAAAACCTTTTATCCCGCTGCCAAGTGCTTTAAAACCTAAAATGTTTTTTAAAGTTACTCTATTAATTGAATTAGCAAGTGTTTGCATTATTTGTAAATCAGTAAGTTAGTTTCAAAAGCTAATCTGATCCTATGATTAAATTAACTGGAAATTAATCAATCCCTTGAGAACCTAGCTGAAAGTTTTCGTTAGTTCAAATTCACTACAATTCAATTAGTATTTGAAATTGGGGAATTTGGTAATGGATTTTAAAACAGAAATTTTAACTGGAACTCAATTCACCCCCTCTTGAGTATCCACTCCGACCAACAGATATTTCTCTAAAATAGTTTAGATTTATGTCAATAGTGTAAAATATAGTTTTTTTGGAAAATGGGGAACCATTTAAAATTATTATTATATAAGAAATTATTTTTAATTTATTTAAAATTTAAAAATATAAATTTTTATTTTAGTGGATAAAATATTTATATAAATTATTTCATAAACTTATAAAATCAATGAAATATATTTTTATTCTAGGTAACATGTTATTAAAATTTTAACACACATGTTGGCCTTTTTTTTAAATTAAAAAAACATTAGGCTTTATTTAGTTTTAAGTTTTATTTGAAATCCAAATTTTTTATTTTCTTGATAATAATTTTTTTTAAATTATTAAAAATTTATATTTTAACTAAAACATAAATATTTTATTTAACTATACACTTTTTTGAAAAACTACTTCTAAAATTCATCTATATTAATTATGAATTTAATTTTTATAAAATATATATACTTTATTTTATAAACATATTATAGTTTTTAGAATAATAATTTTTAATTGATTCATAATTTAATTTTTTATTTGGGTCATTAAATTTAATTACTAACGTTATAAAATTTTTTTACATCATTAAATATAAAAAAGGTAATCAAATTTTTAGTAACTATAAAAGGCCAAATAATGATCAAAAATTCTTCCATGTCTATGGATGAGAGGTGTCTTGTAAAAACCCCCAACACTCTATTAGTTTCCACTTTTAGAACCTTTATACTAGGAATAGTTGAATACCATTGTTGAAATTTATTGTGTATATCCAAAATTATCATTCTCTTCAATTATTAAAGGGGATATACTATACAACATAATGATATAAATATATCATAGAATTTTTTTTGTATATCTCAATAATTTTTCTCATCCCAAAATCTTTTCATAGTTTCTAAATTCATTGGTCGTAATTATTTATCCAAAGTCCTCCATTTCCAAGGAGATTTCCATTAAAAAAATCATGTTCTCTATGTATGTACTAGTCTTTCCCTAGCACAGTTTCCTTTCAATTGTTACACATAAAATACAATTTCACAAAAAAATATTTGATTAATTACATATAAAAAGTGTAATATATATTTTTTATATTCTTTTAAATTACTATTAAGTAAATTTATCCTTTTCCCTTATAGAAGAAATGAAATTTGTTCGTACATGTAGACTAACACCTCCATGAAGAGTCATGTTTCATTTTACATAGATACATATCTTGGTTAATCCCAACGAGGAATTTAATTGGTAAAAAAATTTATGATATTATTACGATTATGTAATGAAAAACTATAAATCTAATTAATGATATTAAAAATAAATGATATTTGAAAATTCAACATTATAAAATGAATGTACTAATGGGAAATCAATTTATCAATATTGTACAATAGTTTTGTATCAATTAAAATATCTTAATTATCTTAAATTATAATTTTTAACATTAATGGAACCCAATAAATATCTTCATGTAGGTAGAATAAAGATATTAAAACTGAATCACTTCATAATCAACAAATAATTATGGTATGTTAATGATTCGATTAGTCTAACGTCCAAATTGAATAATAATAATAAACAATATCCTAGATGACTATGATATCTAAAATATACATAATATAATATATAAATTAATAAGTAATGTAATTATTTTTGTAGTTTAATTATAAAAATAATAATAATATCATTAATTAAGAAACCAATATAAGTACATTAAAAATCACTAAAACATAATTATTATTAATTTAATCATTAAGGTTATTTACTAATAAACATTTAGACTTAAATAATAATATTATCAATAATTATAAATCAAGATTTAGTGAATATTTTATCAACTATTAGTGATTTAATTTTTCATAATAATGAATAAAAACCCACTATTACGAAACTAGTTCAAAACAATCATGATTACTCACACCAAATATTGAAAATAGATAATAAATAACTAATATACATATAGAGAATAATTATAAATGAATTTTTTAAAATGATATATATCTATATATATCTATATATATAAATATATAAATAATGTTATTAGTATAACTATTTATTATAATAGTTATTCAATTACTTATGTGAGATTCATTATTTATGTAAGGGGGTTTTGGTCACATATTTGGTTTCTAGAGTCACATTTCATACTGTGCACCATTATATCTTTGATATGGTGTGATTAATTCAAAAATAAATTATGATAAAATATTAATTTAATTATTAGTTCATTAATATCCATATCATTTTCTTTATTTAAATAGATTATCATTCAAAAAACGAAAGTGTTGTAAGGGTCTTTGTTTACTCAACTCCCATCATTGAGTTACAATGATTCTACTTGGAATTTGTTCATCCAATCATGGGTTCTTCCACCATAAATTTTTATTTAAATGTTACTTCTCTTCTTATATAGGTATAATAAATGTTTAATTCAATGATTTTATGTATTTTAATTTATTCTTCAATAATAATAACAATATTAATAATAATTCTCATTCTCTTTAATGTTGTTTTCACTCCTTCCACATATATTCCTCTCGCACAAATGTTTTTATTTTTATTTATAAACCCAATTATATTTTACCTAATCTTCCTTACATATTTCCCTACTATTATTTTCAAATTTTCATATTTATTACTCTTTTTACAATGTGGCTTTTTAAAAAAAAATTTTGATAATATTAAAAAGGTTTCCATATTTTCATACTCTTATCATTTCTCTTCAACAAAAAATTTACAAAATAAAAAATTTATATACATTTAAATCATTCATTACAAAAAATACAATTTAAAATACCGGGGTTTCAACAATTTGCTTCAAATTTTTGAAAATGACATTAAAGTATGACCAATAATTTTCTTTTTTATGAGTATAATGAATTTTTTTCTTGAAACATATTTATTTTTTTGCTTCACCATTATTAGATTATTTCATTATGAATTATATTTTATGTTTTTTAAAATAATTTTTTGAATGATTTAAAATTTTTAATTATTTTTAATTGAAATTTTTTTCTATATTTTTTAAAAGAAAATGTTTGATTTTTAGAATGAATATTAAATTTTAGAAAATGAATTTAAATGTTTTGGATTTAAAAAAAAGCTTCAATTTTTTGGAATCAATTTTTTAAAAGAAATTATTCTTATAAAAATTATCTTTGGTTATAATGTATAATTTATAAATTCTTAATAAATATAAATGTATTGAATTATAAACAATCCATTTTAAATGGGGTTTGAAACCTTTCAAAAAGTGATTATATCCTCTTATTTTCCATCTGATTTTTTCAATGATCATTAAATTAAAATTTTTAATATATTCCATCAACTTTAACTCTATTGATTCTATACTAGGGATATTTTAAATATACTATCCAAATTCTCACATGGGATTTCATATCGATTTTTGTAGTAAATTTTTTCAATAAAATCGTCTGATTTTTATCGTTTAATTTTGTGATGTTTAAAGTATGAATTTATTCCAGTTATTATGAAGCTAATATGTTTGTATATTTATTATGTTCAAATTTGGGTATAATAATGTCCCAATGTATATTTTTTTCATTAAATACCTCTAATAATTTGTCTATGATTTTATATGAAATGTTATATTGATGTATGTATATTCTTATATTTTTTCATAAAAAAGCACAATAATGATTGTATTTTTTCCAAACATAAAGGGTACAAATACATAGATGTGTTCATAACATACAAGGTGGACATGCATGGATTTTCTCTCAATATAATAGTTTGAAATATATGGATTTTTATATAAGTTACAAGGTGGTTATTGTTTTTTCTTTTTTCAAAAATACAAAGGGTTGACATTAATTGATTAGTTCAAAACATAAAGGGTGTGAATTGTTTTATTTTCTCACAATTTTGTGTTTTATGGTGTTAATATTTTATGCCATTTTAATAATACATGGCTCATTTTTGTTATATATAAATTCCAAATTATTATTTGTTAGTACATTTCTGATCATTTCAATTTATATGGACTTCTATCTTTCCTTATAGATAACTCTTATTTTTCAATATTTTTTTAATAATATAATTCTCCCATTATTATGTTTTATCATATTCTTATTATCTAATACTTGAATAAATTATAATTACTTAATTACATACCTACTGTTGGTTCTCATATCATTCTTCTATTTTCACTCACCCGGTTATATAAAAACAAATTTTCAAGAAATGGTTTTTAGCTCTTAATATAGTAGTTTGGGTCTATGGTGATATTGTTGGTATGTGATTGAGGATTTTTTATGAGTATTTCTATTGTTATTTTTAGAATATAAATAAGATAAATAAGGTTAAAATCTTATAGATGAGATAATGTTTTTTATAAATTCTTATATTTTCTGCGATGTTTTAATTATGTGGTTTTACTAGAGATTACTTCAACATCTCTATATTGACAAGTAGATCTAGATGTTGATATTCCTTATACCCACTCTCAGGAGTCCAATCCTATAATTTATAGATATATATTTTTTAATAATAATAAATCCAATATCACTAAAAATATACCATCCATGAATCATCTAGTTCTAAAGGTTTAGATGATTAAGAAAAATAGATCAAAAATAATAACACTTGAGTATATTTTTGGAATCTATGTACTGGAAAGACATATCCCACTTTGTTATATATAATTTTTTCATAATTGAGTCCTATCTGCAAAACAAAAAAGCTCATACCTTTCAAAAAAACCTATGACAAACAAATTAAAACATAAGATGATAAAATAGACCACTATGGGGTTTTAAAATTGAACTATTTTTTTAAAAATACAATAAAACGTTATTTTATAATAAAAACTTAAAAAAATGCATTTTACAACTAAAACATGGTTTAATCATAAATTTCTCTTTTCTCAATAAGATACATATTGATTTTTAAAATGAAAATAAATCTTTTGATACATTTATTATAAAGAACATCAATCATTAAAACTAATATTCATTCAAACCCATTTCATAAATAAATAATAAAATATCTTAATTAATAAACATTCCTAATAACTAATAAAATTTATTATTTAAACAATCTAGTGAATTTTTAGAAAAAAATTCAAAATATTGGAAAAAAATCACGCATAAACATGGAATATTGTTTTTTGTATAATGACAAACCATCATGATGGAAAATTTAAGTTAATGTCTGGGTTGAATTAAGATTCTAAAACACATTTACAATGTATACAAACAAACTATTTAGAATTGTTTTTATACCTTAAAATTTTAAGCTAGTGATTTCAGTAATATTTATACAAATACTTATAATGTAATAATACACTTATAAAAATATTTATATAATAATATATATGTGTGTATATATTTCATTAATAATAAATAAAAAATTCATGATTATAAATCTATGGATAGTAAAATATATATGAGATTCAAATCAAAATATTGTATGGATATACAATAAATCAAACATTGATAAAATAGGTGGATGAATCTAATTAATGATGGAAATAATCCTTCTAAATAGTCATTTAATAAAAAAAAATATTACATACATAAAATGATTGATAAGAAAAACAAGTTACATATAATGAGGATATAAATTATTTTGTACAAACTTACAATTTTACATTTATTAAAACAAATTACCCTATAGAACGAGTTTATCTTTTAAAAACCAAATTAAATAATAATTTCACATAAATGATAAAATTTTAAAGAGTAATAAAATTTGGTAAAAAAATTACATAATGAAATAGATATTTAAAAATAGATCCCATTTAAACATAAACCAGTAACATTAAACTTATCTGAAAAAACTATGAAATAATTTTTTTTAAAACACCATTATATGAAATGCATTTCAAAATAAACATTTAAATTGAAATCATAATTTCATAATATGGGTTCCCATTTAAAAATGTTTACTAGATAACACAAATGGTATCTCAAAATAATTTATTATATTTATACTCAATTTAGATCTTCTAAAATTCAACATAATCTCTTTCTCTCTCAACCATATGTAAACATTTTCATAGAAACCAATAGATCAGTGACCCTGAGTCTAACGAAAAATTTAAATTTCCAAAGAAATATAGATTAGTACAGTTATTTGATTTTTTTATTCTTATTTTTGACAATTCATGATGTGAATAATTTTATCCACTAAAAATTTAGTGAAAAATTAAATTTTGACTACTATTTTTATGATAAATAATTCCTATAAGGACCATTTTTTCCATTTTCATAAATAATAATGTAAAATTATGACAATTAATGTGATTGAATAATTCATGGGAATGGGTGATAGGTAAACATGGTTGTGGGGAGGAGAGTGTCTAGGTATATAGGATATTTTTAATAATCCCTTGATGACCCCATGTGAATTGTTAATTATAATAGGGTTATCAAATTTATAAATTTTTAAGAAGAATTAGACAAAACAAATAAACTCTAGGGTAGTATATGAATTGAATTTACAAATATTAACCCACATAGATAGGGTTTGATAAAATATTAAAAAAATAATTAAGACATAATATAATTTTAATTTATAAAAATTGAATCTATGATATTAAGAATATTGGAGAAGAATATATAAAAATTTTGTTGGGATGCAATGAATCCATGTTCAAATGATAAAAATGTATGAAATATTCTATTTATAATCATGAAACCATCATAATTCGGTCTTAGTAACTCCAATGGTCATTGTAAATTCTCTATTCCCTATGTCCTCCATTTATCAAGTTCAGGTACATTAGATTACAATGATTGGGAAACCCGAAACCTTATTCAAACATAGATAATATATAAGCCCAATGGTCATGGGGGATGTCTAAACTATAGATTGTATATTAAAAAATAATATTCAATAAAATGAGGACATGTTCGAGCTCAATGAAAGAAAAAAAATTAAACCCTTTTCCTAACCCCGCTCATAATGGTCCTACAGAAAAATCATGAATGATATCTCAATGATAAAAAAATATGAAATCCCAATATATAAAGAAATAAAATATGAAATACCTATTTAAATCAATCTATGATCTTAATGCATGCCATGATATAATTAAATCACTCCCTTCTTCTATCTATGAGAGGGTTTAAAATGTAATGAATGAAAAATCTACTTAATTGTGGTAATAAAGATTATCGGCGGTGTGCTATGGGCCAATGTCATCCCTCATTGAGGATTAATCCTAAGATCGTCCTCCAAGGCACGACCGAAGGGTGAGTTTATAATGGTTTTAGTCAAACCTTCATCCTACAAGATATCCATACATATCTCTATTTTCTCCTATTTCATGGAACATCCATGACAAGTAAACCACCATGGCAATGAATATTTCTTATTTTTCTCAATCTCTAACTTTCATGAAATATACTGTGTACACATCATTTAATATAATTTCAAAATCTGTAATGACTTCACAACATTACATAGTAGTGGAGTTTCATTCTTATGAAAACATTACGTGTACTGAAATAAATAGTTTAATATTAACTTTTATAGTTTTCGAGCTTACTATGCCTTAAAAAATATTGTTTCACTTCACGGAAAACATTAAGCAGTACAAGGTGTATTTTGGGTCCTAAGTTAATATATTTTCATTTCATTTCCAATTATCCATGGTATTCGAACAAAAAAAATAAAATAATTCCAACCATCCGACATTTGTAAAATAAATTCATTAAAATATTTAAGTTAATTTATTAAAACTCACTAAAATGTAGGCATTAAATACACTTTTCAACCATACCTCGCTTTATGGTAAATGAAATGGTGGTTGTTGGTTCTTGATCATAGGGGGAGGAGGGTGATGGTCAAGTCAGATGACCCTATCATTAAAATAGTATGAATTCCATCCACAACTCTAAAAAATAAAAGAATATGATAGGTTTTATATTAGATATGGATTTGATGTTGATAGTGGTGGTTTTGTGTTGATATATCTTTTGACAGTGATATAGTAAGCAATGAAGGTGACTAAGTACCGCTGGCCAGTGGTGGTGTGTGATCGATGAATTTGACACCTCTTCCCCTATACATCATTTTGTTCTTATTCTTTTATGTTATATTTATTTATTTATTTATTTATATTACCTAAAATACATATTTATGTGTACATACACATGAAATTAATTAATTGAAAATATATTTCATTCCAAAAACCAAAAAAATTTAATAACTTAATAATATATAAATTTATATATATGTAAATATATATTATTATTTTTTATTACATTATGCATATAAATATATTTAACATTTTATATTCCATATTAATATATTATTTTCAAATAAATATTTCATTAACAACCATATATAATGCTTCTAAATTAGTATAGTCCATTTGAAACTAGGTTATTTAATAATATATTTTTTACATTTACCCACATTAATTTATATTTAATATATATATATATATATATTTAAAAAAAGACACACACACACATATATATATATATACCATAATACTTATTATATTACCTTATTAAAATATTTCACATCAATTTAAAAAATTTATATCATATAGATATAATGATCATAATATTATACCAACCTTTAATTTGTATAATATGTATATATATATATATCTCATTTTTATTAAATATTTTATATGTCCTAATATATATCATTTTATCATTAGAGTTTATAATTATAAATGAATATTTTTATATCTAAAATAAATTGAAATAACGAGAAACCATTTTTTAGAATATGTATATTTTCAAATAATTTATTCCATAATATATAAAGAAATCATATATTTGAAAGATAAAACTTATACCATAAACTCAAGGAATTATATTCCTACCTAGATAGGTTTTATCACCTTACTTTTTAGTTATCAAAATAATTTTTTTTTCTATTTAGGAAGAGAAAGAGTATTTATATTTTTCTACTTATGACTACTTAATGTTTGAAAATATAATTTTACTGAAAAATTATTTTAATTTTACTCATGAATTTACTAATTTTTAAAATAGAGCTCTACCAAATCCATGATCTAAAATATTGAAACCATAAAAGTCTAAAATAATCTCCCTTAAAACAACAGATCTTTAATATTATGTGACTTCAAAAATCAACTAACCTGAATCCTTGAAGGGATATTTTAAAATCCTGAATTATCCTTGGAAAAATAATCTCAAAATTTATCTTAAAGTATAATTTAATACTAAAATGAGGTTAATCATACCCTTGTTTCAGAGTTTATTACTAGAAACACTGTATTTTTTTTTATAAATAAAATACTCTATATGATTGATAAATACACAGTGTTTGGATATTTTCGGATTATAATTTTAGAGGATTAATGAAAATTAAACAAATAATATCTTAATCGAGTATATAATTATAATCTAAAGACTACATAGATCAATATAGATTTTCAATATCAAAATATTTAATCTAATAAGTCCATTATAAAAAATAACTCCATCTTATATAGAAACCACTATAAATTGATTTGAAACATGAGTTGAAGAAATATATTTGTATGTTCTATTAAAATTGAACTTTCAATTTTTGTAGATAAAACAAGGAATGTTTCTCTAAAAAAAGTATATTGAAAACTAAAAAACATATTTTAAATAATTTTTTGATATAAAATTTATATTTATATTAAAAATTCATTTAGTATTTTCTAATGGAATTAAATATTAAGAAACATTTTCATAAAAATAATTAATAATCTAAAATCATTTTTTCAAAATGATCCTTAAATATAACCAAGGCATATCATAAAATAAAATATTTCATAATATTTAAATTAATTTCTTATTTGTATAATATATATGTTTTACAGAATGGAAATTTAATGTTAGGAAAAAACAGTGAGAAAACATCGTAAATTAATGACTATATAGGGCCTACATATCTTGGAAGAAAATATCCCATGAGGTTTGGTTTTAATCTCCATTCCTATTCATGATTACAATATCTAAGAGAACAATATACACAAAAAATTTAGATGCTTTCATTAACCACTGACGTTTCAATCATTTTATAAATAATTTCATGATTCATACATATATATACATATAATTTTATATATAAAAGAATACATTTCATTAAGAAGGAACTAAAAATTACTTATAATAAAAATGTAAACTCTAAAAAATACATATGAATCCAATCAAAATATAGAATAAACATAAAATAAAACAAACATTCATAGTATCCTTGCAAGTAACAATGTCAGGGAGGAAAAAATATTCCAGAATAATATTGTTTGGAAAATATTATTTCACATTTAAAATGATATATATATATATAGTTACCTAAAATTTTGATTTAAATTTATTTGAAAATGCATTGAAAACATCCGTGTATTAAAATATATCCCCCTATATAAAGATTATTATTATTAAAAGAAAATAATTAAATCATATTTTCACTTAATATAATAAAATTTGAAAGATTAATCTAATAAAAAAATTTATAAACATTGAAATAATGCATTAAGATAATTTTTCCTTAAATATAAAATGGTTAATTTTAATCTTATTTTATCAAATCTATAAAATAATAATATTTTTGAAACTCATCCCCTTCTATTTAATGTGAATATAAAATAATTATTTAAATTGAAATCATAACATGGTAATATGGGTCCACTTAGGTGAAGTTATTTATATCACACTGATGGTGTCTCCTAATTTTTCTCATCTATTCACTCAAAGGCGATATTCTAAGACTCACCCACTCCACTATCTCTATCTCTCGCCACAATGTAAAATTATCCATTGAAAGAAACATATAAATTTTCCTCAGTATAAATATTCATTTATTTAGCAAAAAAATTCTAATTAATTCATTTAATAGGTTGGTTTCGTTTTTATATTTCAAAAAATTATTGATAAAAATTATTAATTGTACTACCATTTTTGTCCAAAAAATTATTTTCTCATTCTATAAGAATGAAAAAAAATTATTCGGTCCATCCTAGATTTATTTTACTCACCACCAAATAAAAATGGGTAGGAAAAAAATGATAGATTGGTGCATGGGAGCGGGTGTTTAGGAGGCATAGTAGTGGGGAATATGGAATTCTAGATTATTTGATATGTTTGGAATACTCTAAATCATTTTAAAATGATGAAAAAATCGATATAGGTTATGTATAGGAGGTATATTATTATAATTATATGATTTAATTACTCGATTAGTGCACTTGTCTAAATTCTAGACAGAATGACACTAATAAGAAGAAGATTCTTGTGAGGTCATTGGAGATGGAATTGACTCTGAAAATAGTAGTTGAGTGTAGTTGTATTGTCTGGTGATGATAGTGATAGTGATGATGATGAATGGGTGTAGTCAACCAGTAGCGGGACAAGATTGGGGATGACAACACCCCTTCCATCGATATTCTATTTTTTCAGTATATATATATATATGTATTGGTATATATATTTTTTGTGCTTATAATTTGTTTATTCAAATTCTAATTATTTCCCATAACCTAAAATATTAAATATATTAATATTATATATATATATTTTCATTTCCCTTAATTATATATATATATATATATATTAAGTAAAAAATTTATTTGTCATTTTAATATATTATTTTTAAAATATCATTATGTTAATAAAATATTTTTTAATTAAAATTATTATAGTCACTATATAATTATATTCATTAATAATTTTTTTGGTATAAAATTTAAAAAACCTAATTTATATTTAATTTCCACATATATATATATATATAAACATAAATTGTCTTTGTAATTGTTATCTTACCATGAGAATATATTTCATAATAAATTAACATTTTTTCCCAGTTTGATATAATCAACAACAAAAAAATACTCACCTTCAATTAATATTTTATTTATATTAATCAAATTGAATTATATATATTTTATTTCGAAATAACTATATTATTATTATATAAATTATTATTTATGATTTAATATATTAAATTTTTAATTAAAATAAATTATATATTATGTGTAATTTAATAATAAAAATTATTTTATTTAATTTATTCCTCAATCTAAAAAATCATTTATTTTAATGAAGATATTTATATAAAAACATATGTAATTATAGACATATAGCATATCATCCTATGAGTAATAGCTCTAAAAAACAATGGCTTAGTATTAATGTGATTTTTACTAGATTCATAACCAGTGGGGCTCAGAAAACACACATTGTTGGACACTCTTAGGGGATATTCATAGGCCAATTCACATTCTCTTTACAAATAATTATGAGAGGTTTATTGTTGAAACAAATAATTAATTAGGTTTTAAAACATAAAATAAAAATAAACATTGGTATCATATGTTAAATTGAGGTTTTGATATGTTAACCCATTTATATCAAAGATTAATTGTAATAATTATTGATTTAAATGATGGTTTCTTTGGATAATACATATCCGGATCGAGATTTCATATTTATATGATCATTTAATTTTAATTTATTGGATAATATAATATTCCTATTAGTTTTAGTATTTGGTTAGAAATTATACAATTAAAAGATATCATGAAAGGTATTCCCTAAAGACACATATAACAAACTATGTAAACATATTTGGTATAAACTTTTGCGATAAAAGAAAATATCAATGCATTCCTTTTATGGATGAAATAACAAACCTCCATCATATATATTATTGTGACGTTCATATATGAATAGAAAATATATCATTATATTTTCATAAGTCCTCTATATACTTTCATATGATATAGAATATTCAAACCATAGGGAAAAAATTTATAAAAAGGGGAGAATGCAACACCTAAAGATTGCACTATATATCTTTCATTTAAATATATATTATGTGTTTGATAAATGGTTTCACGTGAATCCCAAACAAAAATGACCTACCACATATTTGAGGAATATTATTAAAAGAAATTAAAAATATTAAATCCTATATAGAAGAAAAATATAATAATCAATTATTAATTCAAACAAAATCAGATTAAGAACACCCAATGTTTTAAACACAGTATTTTTCAATAAAATGAGATGTTATTAATAAAATTTATTTTTATTTAAATAATAAATTTATAAATACATTAAATTTAACTTTCTAAAATGATGTTAATTTTTCAAGTTATCATTGTTTAAATTTTATTATGTATGTTTTATGATATTTTTTTTAAATAGTCGATTTTTAAGTGAATTGTGGAATATATTGTTTTTATCAAAATTGGAAATTTTATGACTTTATCAATATATAAGAACGCAATATTAATCTATTATTTCTATTTTTTAATAAAATATGCATCTTAGGTGTAAAAATATTCTTTTAAAATATACTTGGGAATATAAAAACCTATGTTTAATTTTTATAACATAGGTAGTATTTGATTCCAATTTAAAAATATTTTTCATTAATTTCTTTTAATTAAATATTAAAATTGAAAATTTATGTTTCTTACTTGATTTAATGATAGAAAAAAAAGTTAATTTTTTAAATATAACAATTTATTTAATGAAAATTAATAACATTGATAATTATAACCTATATATAATTTTTATTATTATAAACAAACATTTCCTACAAACCGTTTCATAGCCATATGCATTAATTATGGAAGAAACATATATGAAAAATTGTGATTTTATTTGAAAAAAAATTCAGATATTAAATAATAATTCATAAATAATTTTATAATGTAAATTTTAATTTTTTTATTCAAAATTATTTATCAAGGGTAAAAACATAAGTTACCATGGTAAAATTTTAAATGGTAAAATGAGTTTTATATTGTGTAAAAGAACTAAAACAATAAAAAATGTTCCTACAAGTGTGTTGATGGGAGTTGGAATTCACAATAATATATCAAAATATTATTTTAATTTTTTAAAATTGTTTCTTTTGAATGTTTACGTACTGTTATTTAAATGTATTGAGTACTTATAAAAATACCCTTCACCTCATGTATAAAAGGGGTATCTTTCACCACTTCTTTCAAAACAAATACCATTAAATTTATCATGAAAATCTGTAATTGTTTATTAAAATAATCTTATCATGTGTTCATAATCCTCTAGTCTCAATTAGGCATCTTTAGTCTTCCATTTCCAAGGATATTTCCAAGAAAAATATCACTATTCTCAGCATAAGAACTAACTTTTCCCTAACATTGTTTATTATCTTTCATACACATTAAAATATATATTTTCAAATATTATATAAATAATTATGAATCTATTTTATAATAAATTTTATATATTGTGGTAATAACTATTTAAAACTTTATCCTATTCTCTATTGGAAAAAATAACATTCGTTAGAACATATGGTCTATTGCCTCTATGAGGAATCAGGTTTCATTATTTGCTTCCCGACAACACTTGGATGGGTATAATGGGGAACTTAATAGTCCAAAATTATATTTATATAATTATTAGTATTTAGGTATGATAAATTTGATAGCCTATAAATAATCTGAACAATAATTGATCATTTTAAATTCAACCATTTGAAACAACTATAATTATAGAGATAAGAATTTATTTATACTATGTGATAATTCATTATCCACCACCTCATATTCTAAATCTCTTAAATTCTGATTTATAAATTCAATATGACCTAAAAAATATCAGTATTCCTCTACAATAGTTATATTATAAATGAACCAATTAATAATTTTACATTAATTGTGGTATGTTCTTTTTTCGGTCAGTCTTACCACATAATTGAACAAGTATATAAAATAATAACATTTAAGACTATTATAAATTAATTAATAATAATATATTTTAAAAATTAGTAAAAATGTTTTTATTTTTGTTCGTTAATTATAACATTATTATTACACTTTTTAATTTAGATACTAACAAATGATCTTTAAAATTCACGAAAACATGCTTATCATTGATTTCATCTTTAAGGATCATAACAAAATATAACATAGATATAAATTATAACATTATAAATAATTACTAATTTTAAATCAAAATACCTTTTATGATATCTTATAGATTAAATTTTGGAAGATAATGAAGAACGACACCTCAATTATGAAACTAGTTCAAAATGATCATGATTACGGATAAGTGATGTTGAAATTAGATAAAAAAAGCAATTATAAATAAGTGGATAATTTTGAAATAAGTTTATAAGATGTTATATATATGAAAACAGTTTTGATATAGGTGATTAATATAATTATTTCTAATATATTGGAGTTTGAAGAACATTTCATGAATTTAGGAATTATGGTAAGGGGTTAATTTTCTCACATTTAATTTCAGGAGATATATTTCATATTTTTAACCGTGATATATTTTATATTGTAGATACCTTGGATTTAGATACATGAATATTACATCAATTGAGATTAATATTAATAACATTTCAAAATTACATGCATGAAGACCATAATAGTTTAGTGTATTTTTATTCCTGGAAACATAATATTTAACATGGTGAAAATTATTCTACATCTCCCTTAAATATAATTCCCCTTAATACTCAAAAATAAAAAATTTCTTCATAACAAATGGATAGGTAATGCAAGAAAGGGGAGATATCAGAAGCTCGGTATGGGTAAACAAGGGAGATCTGTTTTCATAACATGAGAGTAGGTCTGTGAGAACATGATTATAACATTAAAAGATAATATCATGCCTACCAATGATCATAATAGAGATTCATGGAATAAATACTATAAGTTCATATGTAATGAATAATAATACAATAAAGAGTATAATCCATGAAATCATAAAATATGAGTAAGGAATGGAATTATTGGTAGAAGTATAAAAATGTTGAAACATTCCCTATAATGAGTCTCATTTCCAAAATATATCTAGTAAATTAATGTGGACTAAAAATAATGGGAGGGACACAATAATATCCAAAGATGCATTGACTTCATATTAGAGGACCTCTTTCTGATTCATCCCATAATGGATCAAGCATGTCAATTTGTTCATATCGTTATCATGTGGGATATAAATCATTACCCAATGCATTGGATGGAGCTAAAGGTCACACCCATCATATAATCTACAACGAGAACAAATGGATCTATCTAAGACACCACATCATATATGATGTATGAATATTACCTTACACTATATAGGCCACCCTATAGTATAAGTTATAATGCGCTTACATGACACTCTCTAGGCCACTTGATTGTATAAGATATAATGGGATTACCATATGCTATTAGTGCCACCTCACCATACAATCTATCTCTATAAAACAAAACATGCATAATGTACAAATATCATTTATATCATCATAAAAACACATTAAAAAGTATTCTTTCATAACATGATTAACCCAGGGAGTGGTTTTAGTCCAATCACATTGAAACGTGGTTAGCCCGTGAAAAAAATAGGTTACCTAAAAATCCGAATAAATAATGTTTTACAGAGGGAAATTAAACAGGTTCCATAAATATTATTCCATAAAAACATAAATCATTAATAGAAAATTTTGAAATAAATTAATATATTAATCCCCAATTAATCATAAACTATATCAAGTTATATCATCATAGATGGAGAATGATTTTGAATTATCATTTGAAATATAAATTTCTCTTTTAAATCAATTTGAAAACATATGAGGTAATAATTATAATCATTTAAATCATTTATTGAGGAAGATATAATATCCTCTTTGAAAAGGTTTTTTTAAATCATAAAAAGTCTTCCATTCAAAATATCCTTGAATGACATTAAATAATGATTTGAAATCCATTTTAATCACCCTTTGAAACATAAAAATATTTTAAACCCTTTTTATTTGTTAGCAAATTTATCAAAATGATTTATAGAATATTAATAAATAAATATGTTTTATAAAAATTAACCATGTATTCTTGTAAATTAATCTTCAATTAAATGATGGTAACTATGGTTTCTAAATTCATATATGTCAAAGATTTATTTTGAATTGTAAAATGTTTATAAAATTTCCTTGATGAAAAACTAATAATGAGATTACATTTAAATCAATTTTAGAAATGTTAAAAAAATATGTAGTTTTGTTTTCTAAAAATCAAAGTAAATTATTTATAAAAAAATTTATAGAAAACATTATTTTGGAAGAAAATAGATTTCTGAAAGAAATGAGTAATAATGTTGTATTTTATTAAAAATATTATATCGAATATACGATATACCAAAGATTGTAAAAATTAATATATTACATTAAGATATCAAGAATTAATATAGGAGAATATAATTAATCAGTTTTCTTAAGATATGGATCTTAATATACTATTAATGGAAGTATAATCATATACAATCCTGATAAATGATGATATTTCATGTATAAATTGTTACCACATTGGTAACATTGATTCATTATAAAAATGAAATAATAAGAATATATGAAGTATAAAATATCATAAAAAAAATGGGATTCATTATTTATCTTTTAAAAGGGAATTATATACGCATAATAGAAAAATATAGGATCATAACATGTCATGTATCATAAAGAAGGAAAATACATAAAAAATAATTTTTTCGAATTGGTAACTTTGGAATCTTAAACACCTTGAAATAAATTGAATAAAATTGTTATGTAAAAACTGATACATTTAATGATAAAAATCATTTAATAAATTCAATGGCAACATATACACCACCCAAATGAAATGAGTGTTGAATATTGCATAAGTCTTTCAGAAATAAACATTAGACTAGAAAACACTTTCTACATTAATAAGTTTGGAATGGTGAAATAAGTGAAAAAATAAAATCAATTGATATTTTTGATATTTTGAAATAAATTTTATTCATGATATAATGTTGGATAAGGAAGTATATACACCACATAATATTAATTATTTTTGAATATAACATATATATAACAATAATAAAAGTGGAATGGGAAACCCCTTACTACTTGAGTAATCCTTGAATCATGGTATACATGAAATACATAGAACAATTGAAACATTTTATAACTTTAAATACATTATATTAATAATATATCATGTCATAGGGATGTATGTAGACCCCATAATAATAATAAGTGATGAATAAAATATATATCTGATAGAAATAATAGTGAGATGAGAGAACCCTTACCCTTGGACATCAATTTATTCATACACTTATAAAACTCCATTATAATAAATATAAGTTTACCATACAACTATTAGTGAACTATACAAATATATATCAAACCATATTTTTGTACATATTACATTATATTACTTGTTTATTAACAATTCCATCTTAATTTCACGTTTCAGGTAATATACGCGTTGTTTTTCATATATGTTTTGACTTGTTATTCTTGATCCTCTTTCATAGACCGTGATTAAATTATATAATGAATCTGAAACGTGATATAAATAACATATATATTCATTATATAAGAATTTAAAATTATATATAAAATATATAAATATTAAATTGAATGCATCATTCATGGAGATGGTAGAACGTACATATTCATGAACACTGTTCTGTTTTATAATATTTTTTTAAATAAAGACAGTTATGTATATATATATTATAATTAATGTATAATTATTATTTAATCAATATAATATTCATTTACTATAACATAGCTTAATATGTTATAATAAAATTATGAAATAATCAAATCACATTGAGGAGGTTGTAGTCCACACGTCGAAAAACAATGTTATCAAATTAACTCAACAAATAATGCATCCTGTAAAGTTTTATAAAAGAATTAAATAAGAATAAATAAATTATACAAAAAATTTATATCATATAAAAGTAGTCTTTCCATAAAAATTCAAACCCATGAGAGATGGAAAAGGATAACCAAATTATATCATTTTGCGAGGCGGTTGTCCGCCGAACACACGAACACTAAGTTCATTACACATTTGATGGATGTTTGATTATGTTTAGGTAAAAAAAATTAATAAAAACATTTATTATATTAAGGATGCCTATTTTATTATATAGTCAAGTAATAATTATAACTGAATGTGTGCATCATGAAACAAAATAGGTATTCACATTGAAGAATGCTACCTATTTTTCCAGGTTACTCCTTTTGGTTTGAAACAAGTGATTCATTTATTAGAATTCTTCCCAAAGAGATGCATCTAGGTTGAGATAAGGAATTGTGGATGATTATGTCATTAATTTTTTGATATGAAAAACTATCTTGAGAGGTGTGAGGAAGTGAGGGTGGTTATTACATTTTTATAGTGGAGGATGAGTTGCATTCTAGTAAATACAAAATATAAGCACTACTGAGTGGTCAAACATACAAATTGGATCTCAAATAATTCCCCCTTTTATATAAAAGGTATATATGGTTGAATTATGACTCTAAAAGGTATTTATTTACATGTTTCTATTTTAGTTGACCACATAAGTTAAAGTTTATCCACTAAGTAAACTCTCTTTTACCTTAGTCATTATAATTAATATTCATTGCATTCACAAATATTTTTGGTTAAAAAATGTTAAAACATCAATAGAAATTTAAAATTATGTTATGGTTAGATTTTTAAAAATTACAATCGTAGAAGTGGAATAAATAAATTTATAATTATCCTTATTAATGTTACGAGAAAACTTCTTTCTAAAGAAAAATATTAAAAAAATGAAATATTTTTATAGAAAATTTAAATGACAAATTGGTTCTAATGACCCAAATTAGAATAATTAATGTATAATTGATCTATATATTCTTCAAATATAATTTAAATTTACCTTTATGTATATAAATATATTATATTAAAAAGAAAATTTCATTTAAAATATAGTGTTTTTTCACTATTCAACAACAAACAAATCTTCTCTAAAAATATACTAAAAATTATCACAATGTAAATTATTATATTATATTTTCAAAGGTGATGATTTTTTTCCAATTAAAATCATATATGTAAAAAATTATATTTAAAATAGTTTTTCAATTAAAATGCTATAAAACCAACTTTTAGAAAAATAAATCTTTCTTTTAAAAGGATGGGGCCTAAGCCTCATTTATTATTAAAGTAAAGCAATGAACTCTTTAACTGGGTAGAGGGAGACCCATTACATAGCTCGAAGGCGTAGTGGGCATTTAGCCCATTACATGGCCTGTAGGCCCATTGTTTTGCCCAAGACCCATTCTGTGAATAGTATTGCTACAGTACCTGCACTGTTATAGTTCCGCATTGCACCCGCCATTGCTACAGTACCCTACCGCCACTACAGATAACTGCCGCTGCTAAAGTGCCCGTCGGTGCTACAGTGCCACCACTACTACGTTACGCTATAGTACTGCTACAGTAACCTATGCCCAATGGGGTTTGAACCCCCATTTTTCATGTAAAATTAATGGATGGTTACCACTAACCAAACCCCAACTAAACATCTTTTTATTTATATAATTGGATTTATTCACATCTTATGCAAATAAAATCTATTTTATTAATATCAAAATTATTTATTGAATATATTATATTTAGGTTTTTTAAAAAAAATAATCTAAATTGGTTTGTTTAATTTATTGAGATAAAATATCATTCTACATTGAAATATTGTTTTCTATGGGATGTTATTTATTTATTTTCAATTAGTTATTTAAATAATTTTTAAATAATTGATAATAAAGGGATTCATTTTAAACACATTTTAAAATATTATTTTCACAATTTAGTTAATATTATTTATAAATTCCATTTCAATAGATATTTGGTCACTATAATAATATTTTAATTGAAATATTAATTGTTAATATTATTTTGATAATACCCTTCTTTATGTGTTACATAATATATATAAAAAATCAACATTTTGTGTAACAAAATCCAAAGAAAGTGTTTCACATACCACAAGATAATATAGGTTTTTCATGTAGTGAATTTATAACATAGTATTACATAAATGTTAAGAAACAATTAGTGATTTAATATAAAACAAGATATATTATGTTTTGCATGAATGAATAATTTCAAAAAGATTAAGTAAATTTGAAATAATAATTCAATAAATCCAATTATGTTTCATTCCACCCCCACTAAAAATAATTTGATCCTAAAAATTCATCTGTGTTATATAAATATTAATCCATGAATGTTACTTTCTTAGAAACACCCATAATATAAACTACTACTAAAACTACTTTTATAATGATAATGTGGGAACTGTAATGGTTTCCAAAATTAAATCATAAATTTATTTCCACACATTATAAAATTGGTTGGAATTGAATGTCAGCCAAGAAATAAAAATGTAAATAATTATTGGAAGTGACAATGATAATTTTTCATCATTAATTTATTGATCAATGGAATGTTAGGGACCTCATAAACAGAAATCTATGATGAATTTTATGACCAAAACTTTAATAAAATTGAAGTTCTTATGATATATCGTTTTTTATATCATTTTTCTATAGTTGAGAAATTATTTTACAATCTAACAGAAAATTGAAATATACATACCAGATTATATTCATTTTTATATGAACAATCTATCCATTTGATTGTCCCTTACAATATTTCCAACAAATCTCTTACTTCGTGAAGGGAATGTGAATTTTCATTCCTAAATTACTAATAGATCATGACATAAAATGATAAACCATTTCATCTTTCTTTAGATAGAATCATTTTAAAATGGTTAGAACATGTTATCCCAAATAAATAAATCCTCATATTGTTAGATAATAAATCATTCTATAAAATCCCATATAAATATTAACCAAACCCATTCCAGAAAATGGTTAACCATATAATCCTTCCAAAATATTCAAATAGAAAAAATTAGAAATAATCTCACTAAATATAATTCACATTGATCCTCAATATATCATAAATTATCACATGGTTGTAACATTCCAAACATTTGAATACAATCATTGTATATTCTCTAGAAATGTGGTAATAACTTTAATTTCAATAAATCTTTTGGAAAACATGAATTCTTTCAAATTCCAAATATTAATCAAAATATTTCATAAATATATGATTTTGAAAATTTCATCTGTGATAAAAAATTTTCCAAAAATAAATAATCAGTTCCATGGTAAACAGTACAATCTAACTTTATTTACCTAAATAAATCATCTCTTTATCTATGGTAAACATTATTTTCTCAGATAACCAGAACATATTAAGGGGTACCTTCTCTTAAAAAATATCATTTTCCATTATATAACTTCCCTATGTACGAATCACCATTCAATATATCTTTTAAATGCAAAATGAAAAACGTTTACATGAAAATAATTATATATTCCATTATTTGTATAACATATTCTTTTAGTTTCAAAGCATATACACTTCAATAATCCAATATTATTATTAGTCTATTACTCAGTCTTCATCATCTTCTTCCTCAATATCCCATTCATATAATATGTAATATAAATCATATATTAATGTTCCTCGACATGAATCGAATTTATCTTATTATCATTAATGTATACAATACATTTATAACATACAATATCATTAAAATGTCATTTTCGGTCCATTAATCTTCAGCAGTATAACCAATACCCATACCACGTTTATTATTCTATTTTTTGAGATTTCAACTTATGAAATCGATTTTCATTATTCCCATATATTAGGAATCTTAAATATTAAATGTTAAAAAAATATTTCTAGTTGATGACATTGAATAAAACATGATAGAATAAGGTGGGAAACACTTATCCTTGTACGACACCATATAATCGTGAAAAATTATTTATATGATGGCTAAATCATGACACCAACTTTTAAATATATGGCACTAAAATTATAATTTGATACATCCCTTAAAATATACTCAGTAGTACCAATTATTTTCTCTCATACTAGTTTCCAATGGCTAACTAGTCTATTTAATTTATACCAACTATTGCAACCGAGGAATAACATGCATGGATATTACATCAATTTAGATGAATATTTTTCAAATTAAACCTATACATGCTTGATGAACATAATAGTTTAGTGTGTATGTTGAAATGGAACCATAATAATCTTACATGGTTAAAAATTTCAAACAACTCCCTTAATGACCATTCCAAATATTACTCTAACAGAAAAACATTATTCATAACCAAGGGAAAGTAATCCTAAGAAATGTATGAGCTTAGATTCATATTATGGGAAAACAAGGGAGATATGTAAGAAATCACAAGAAAATTATGGTATGAGAACATGATCACAACATTTTAATATCATTACCTACATATAAAAGATCAAAAGAAAGATTCCTGGGATAAATATTGGTATTTAATTAGGACATGAATCGTAATGGAATCAAGAGAATAATTTTAAGGACTCAACCATATTACTTTAAATAATCATGAACTTACGATAAAAACTCATTTAGTTTCATATTGAGGATATTTTTATGTTTAGAGTTTAATATAATTTTTATATAACCCATACATAATATTTCACATTCATATAGAGTAGATACCACAAAACCATTTCCATTTCTTCCATAATATAATACTCTTCTAATAAAACATGATTTCATTAACAAATCTTCATATCATTTTACATGGCTTCCTTGATTTTCTTACACTTCCTTATAACATGTGAAAACCATTTAATAACATGTTATTAGAAAAAAATATTATTAAGGGATATAAAATTATGGAAAAAACATCAGTCTAAGAATACATGTATCAAATGTAATCATTTTCAAAAGGACATACTTGTTACCCATATAAACATACATTGTGAAACTCGAAATTTACATGATTTCTAAAAAAACCCATAAAAAATAAAAATGACTTTAAAGGTATCTTGGGTAATTAATTACATAATTTTGTAAACCTCATGGCTACATTATGGTTTGTAGCCCTCATTGCTACCTTACAATGTAACCCTCACAACTACCTTATTGTGTAACCATCGAAGTTACACTTGGAGTAACCATACTGCAATGCTCAAACATACATAGAAAAAATGAATTGGAGGGAGATATAGGATCCAAACATAATCATAATCAATTCACAAGAACCAAAATACAATCATACAACATAAATAATTGAAAAAAACATTTATATTGAATTTTATAAAACAGAATGTTAATGAAGATTTGAAATGAAATGTCCCTTACAATTATCATATAATTTAAGCGATACATCCTATAGTGTATGTAATTTTCATATAAAATATATATAAAAATAATTTAATATAATATAAACAAAATTCATCACACAAAAAATTTTAATACCACATAAATAATGAAGTTGAATGTTAACACAAAGAATGGAAATCGGGTTACGAATACCCTTACCTCATGTTTTTATGACATCAAAATTGTCTAATCCTCTTGTATAATTGTAAAAAAGTGTGTTATTAATATCTTAATGTAAAATATTATTTATTATAAAACCTTATATGATCATTTCATTTCATTATTTCAGACATTAATGGTTAGTATTGTGTTCCTTCAATTGTTTTGGGTACGTTCTTTAAATGATTTTCATGTTGGTTATTATTTGATATGATTTTTGTATAGAACTGATATTACCAAAGAGGAATGAAATGCTATTAATATATTTTTAGAATAAATAATGATACCATAAATCATTTTGTTATCATATATGATAATAGATCATTAGATAAATAATTAATAATGTTTTTATGATAAATTTTGACGATGCCTCAATAATCATGAACTTGTTTAATTATATAATTTAATTTTATCCATGGGTTTTCATTCTGGAATATATAATATGTTTAAAAATAAACGTTTTATTTATATTCAACCATTAAAATGGTTTTATGATCAGATTTTATGGATGTAATGGAAATTGGAAACACATCGTCCACAATGTTGGTAAATCAGAACATCAGGGATTGGGTTTTTATTTTTAGAATAAGAGAGAGAAGAGAAGAAGAAAGATGATGAATATTTCACATGAACATGATAAAAAAGAATATACATGATTTTTGATATTTCATTCCTCCTAGGTAAGTGGATGAGATGAGAGTATAGGATAATAAAATAATTGAAAAAAACACCAGAAAAAAGAAGTGACTTCTAAGTCTTGATCTCTTCTCCTAGACATCCTCCTTAAGGCCTTTGGGGTTGGAATTTTTGTGAGAAAAAAATTTCGTGGATGTTGGGAAGAGAATTAGGTAGTGAAATTTTCATAACATATTTAACTCTATTGGATTTGGAGGTGTGAGAGGAATAGTGGAATGACGGTGGTATTTATAGTCGAGGAAAGGAGGGACTTTACATTTTGTTAATCATTATTATAATATTTTTTCTCAATACTATGAATAGTATGGATTCATGTGATCCAAAATAGTAATAATTTTAGGTGTGTTCGATCCAAGTGGGCTTACATCCAGCTTGACCTATGATGCTATAAAATAATTATTTAGTATTTCTCATAATTTATCGTATTTTACTATACATAAGAAATTTATGAATTTCTGAAAAAATCCCATGAAATCACACTAACTATTTTTGGAATCATAAAATTAAAAAATAACCTCCATTTTATAAAAATAATTTTCTTTATATTATTAATTTAATTTTAAATTAAAATCATAATTTATTCAAAATTTATAATTTTAAGTATATAACTCTTTTTTACCACCATGAAAAATTAATCATCATCTCAGTATCTTATAACCGTTAGAAAATAAAATAATAATATAATTTACTATTCATTAGGGTCATATTACATTCATATTACTATTCATAATGGTATGTTACTATTCACTAAAAATGGAAACTGATTTTATGTTATCCGCTCTGTAAAAATGTGTAATGTTGGGAATGTATTATGTCCCAATTTTCTAAAACACTAAACATGAAAAGATCCTCAATCTAAATGGAAGTGTTTTCATGACAAAATTCAAGATTATGTAATATAATATGGTCGAGTCCTTATTGTTGGTATGAGAGGATAGTTTAGATAAAATTAGGGGTTATGGTGATGTTATCTGAATACCATAAATTATTTTCACTCTATGATTAATTTGAAATGTTATAGAATTTAAAGATCACAAAGTTACTTCATATAACGTATGTTTGCACAGAATGATAGTCCGTAGATGAAACAGGTAGGTTTAAGGGGAGAGGCATCGACGAAATGACATCCTTCTGAATCTACATCCTGGAATGATAGGGAAAGGAATCGAGCAGTTTGTGATAGTAATGGTTCAGCTGAGATAGGAAATAAATGGAGATAGAATCTATTCAAGAGAACAATTATAGGTATCACAACGGAGCATGACAATAGTGGAGAATTTTTTGATACAAAACCCTCCTACATTCAAAGGATCATCTGACCTAGTAGTGGTTGAAGGATGGATTTAATCCCTTCAAAAGATATTTTATGGAATGGGATGTTCAGAAAATCCAATGGTATGTCTTTACATTTAATGTTTTGAAGGTGAGATGATCAGTGGTGGCCTATGATAATTAATATCAGAGATAGAGAGGATTTTTATTCCATAGAGTGGGAAAAATTTAAAAGTATTTTCCTTAAAAAATATTTTCTTAAGGTGGAGGAACATTAGATAGAGAATCAATTCCTGAATTGAAATTGAAGGAGGAATATTTATAGGTCGTGTATGAAGTGAACTTCCCTCGACTGGTGAGGTATTCTCCAAATCTTATTCTGAATAATGATATCATAATCAACCACTTTTAATTAGGATAGAATCTAAGGTATCGAAGGGCGTTGGACTCTGGTGAATTCAAAAGTTATGAGAAACTTGTCTGATGTGCTAAGAGGGTATAGATGGAGTTTTTTGATGATCACGTGCATTTTGGAAACAAGGAGAGGAAGGTGTCCAAATGGTAAGTAATGGGTAAGAATCAAAAAAATGCAATCTTATGGTAAGAAAATTTTGTATCTAGTTTGTGAAACGTGTGGAAAGAAGCACCCTGGGTAATATATTATCATAACTTTAAAGTGATTTAAATGTGGTAAGTTTGGACATATGGCCCGAGATTGCAATTGAAATAATTCAAAGAATAAACCTAATAAGAAAACTGTAATGTGATTTAAATGTGGTGAGATGGGCCATTATGGAAATGCCTTCCCAAGGAGAGATCTAAATGATACAAAAAATCCATACTACAAGTACAAAGGTGTAGTGGGATCCATTGCAACCATGTCAGCAGAAGTCAAACCATCCAATGATGTTGTATCAAGTAATTTGTTTGTTTACACAGATTTTGATAATGTTTCTTTTGATATGGGGTCTACAGATTCCTTCATCTCTGAGAATTTTTTCGTTAAATTGGAAATATCACCTTAATAAATGAAATCAGAACATGTTGTTAAAACAACGAGGGAAATGTTATAGAAAAGAGGAATTATAAGAACATTTCTATTGTGGTATGTGTAAAGAATTCACTTGGGAACCTTGTTGTTTTTCACTTAGTAATGTTTGATGCGATTCTGGGAATGGTTTGGATTTCTATTCATCATGTTAAGATTTACTATAGAGATAAATAAGTGGTATTTTTGAAAGAATTTCATTTTGATTACATGAATGAACCCATAAAATTGATAACATATCAAGATGCTGAGAAACTATTGAAATATGGAATTGAAATTTATCTTGCTCATATTGTTGAAAACAAGGGAACTCTTCAGATTGATGATGTGCCTATGGTAAATGAATACATTGATGTTTTTTTCTAATGTGTTACCCTATGTCATACCAAATCGGGAAGTTGAATTCAAAGTTGATCTAGTTATCGATGCTACACCAATTTCCAAACCCCAATATCGTATGGCTCAAATAGAAGTTCTTGAAATGAAAAATCAGTTGCATGATTTTCTTGATAAAGGCTTCATTCATCCTAGCACATCACCCTGGGGAGAACATATTTGGTTTGTTAAAAAGAAAGATGGTTCCATGAGACTTTGTATTGATTATAGTGATTTGAATACCATCACATTTAAAAACAAATATCATTTTCCTCTTATCGATGACTTTTTTGATCATCTCCAGGGATCTCAGTACTTTTCGAAGATTTTCTTGAGATCCGGATACCATCGGCTAATAGAGAATGAGGATGACATCCCGAAAACAGCCTTTCATACTGGATATGGGCATTATGAATTTGTTGTTATGCTTTTTGGATAAACAAATGCACCTGTTGTATTCATGAATATTATGAATATATTATTTCATGAGTTCTTGGATAAGTTTTTGGTTGTGTTTATTGATGACTTTCTGGTATTTTCTAAAAATAAATAGGAGAATGAAAAACATCTAATTGTTGTTTTAGAAACCTTAAAAGAAAAGAAACTATACAGAAAATTTAGAATGTTTGAATCTTAGATGAAATAGATTTATTTTCAATGGGCACATTGTAAATAAGGATAGAATAACAGTTGATCCTATCCTATCAAACATGGTTTATGTTTGTCCAAGACCCACCAATGTTACAAGGATTCGTAGTTTTCTTGGATTAGTAGTTTATTACCAATGTTTTGTTAATAACACTGCTCAGTTATCTTTCCTGATATCTAAGTTAACATGGAAAGAGGTTAAATTTTATTGGACATAATAATGTGATGTTTTTTAAGAACTGAATAAGAGATTGGTGAATTCTCTAGTTTTGGCCTTGCCTTCCAGAAATGGTGAGTTTGTCATCTATAGTGATGCTTCATTGAAGGGACTTGGTTGTGTTTTGATGCATAATGATTAGGTATTTGTTTATGCTCAAAGACAAAAAAACCTCAGGAGTTAAATAATACCAAAAATGATTTCAAATTGGAAAATGTGGTTTTTTTATTTGAAAATTTGGAGTTATCATTTATACAGAAACAAATTTCAAATATATACTGACCATAAATGTCTGAAGTATATATTCACTTAGATAGAATTAAACACGAGGCAGAGAAGATGGCTTGAACTGATAAAGGATTATTATTTCCCGAAAAATTACCATCCTGGAAAAGAAAACAAAGTGGAAGAAGCCTTATGTAAGAAACATCATGCATCATTAACAGTGCTACATTTGGAACATGATCCTTTGATTAATGATATAATGAATTTTGGCTTAGAATTTGTTGGTGTAGGAAACAAATCTTTTTTGTTTCAGGTTACAGTGCAGTCAACATTTTTCGAGAGAATTAAGCGAACACAGAAGGAGGACAATGAGCTATTGAAAAATTTAGAATTAGTTAAAATAGGTAAGTTGCCAGAATTTATCCATGATAAATATTGTGTATCATGATTTGGAAAAAGGTTGTGCATGGCTCGTGATTCTCAATTGAATAGATATTTTTTGTTTGAAGATCATAGTTCTCAACTTTCAGATCGTCCTGGTTTTACTAATATATATATATATACATTCGATAGTATATTTGGAGGGATGGAATGAAAAGATATATATTGAAGATTTTACTATGAAATTATTAACATGTCAACTTGTTAAAGCAGAGTTGAAGTTACCAAAGGGGATTCTTCCACCTTTTCCAGAGCAAGAGTGGAAATTGGAGAATGTATCCATGGAATTTGTGGGGGGAAATCCAAATAGTTCTCGATGTAACAATGCAGTTTGGGTTATTGTTGATCAGATGAAAAAATCGGCACATTTTTTACTATTCATGATACAATGTCTTGGGGTCAATTGTTTCAACTCTACCTCAAGGAGATTGTCATGTTACATGGAGTATCTCTTTCCATTATATCGGAACGATATACCAGGTTCACTTATATCTTTTGGAAGGGACTTTTGATGTTGTTGGGCATAGAATAAAATTTCATTAAAACTTTTCATCCACAATAAGATAGGAAATCAGAACGAATGATTCAGACTTTCGAGGATATGTTTCGAGCTTATTAAATGGACTATCAGGGAATTTGGGATCATTATCTTAATTTAGTTGTGTTTTCTTATAATAATAGTTTTCATTCTAGTATATAGATGGAACCTTTTGAGGATTTGTATGGGAAGTGGTGGACTCTTTCATTTTGGGATGATGTCGGTGAATGAAAGTTGATGGGGGTAGAATTAGTGTAATAAGTGGATGAGAAAGTAAAGATGATCCAGAAGAACCTGAGGAAAGCTCATAGAAGGCAGAAAATTTAGCAAGATAATAGAATAAAAGACTTCCCATTCGATGTAGGTGACCATGTTTTCCTTAAAATATCTCCCTAGAAAATTGAGATGTGTTTTGGTAAGAAAGGAAACCTAATTCCATGGTTCATCAGTTCTTTTTAAATATTGGAGAAAGATGGAACAATATCATACCGATTAGCCATTCCTACACATTTTTCTCAGGTACAAAATATTTTTCATATTTCGATGTTGAGAATTTATGTGCCAGATTCATCACTTGTCTTAAGCCCATGAGCAATTAATCTAGAAGATAACCATTCTTATGAATTGAAACGATTTCAGATTCATGATCGAAGAGAGATGGAATTGGAGAATAATGTAATCTACCATGTAAAGGTTTTATGGAGAAACCACAAGGTTGAAAAGCAACGTGGGAGTCTGAAAATGCTATGAGGGAAACATACCCTCAGTTGTTTAATATGTAAATAAAATTGTGAGGATGAAATTTTCAGAAGATGGGGATAATGTTAAACCCCCAGTATTTCTGAAAATAAATAGATATGCATGGAACTTTTTTTAAGTAGATATTTATAACTATCCTTTAAATTTTTTCCCACTTTTATGTTTTGAATTTAGAAAAATGGTCATCTATAATGGTGTTTATTATGTTATTTAGAGTCTGGTGAAACCAACATGTTTTTTTTGTAAATATAAACATACCCATATGAATAGTAATATGAATAGTAATATGAAATTAATTAATAGTAAATATTATTATTATTTTATTTTCATAAGGATTAAAGATAACAATATCTGGGTTAATTTTTCATCGTGAAATAAAAGTAGTTATTGAATTAGAATTGTTACTTTTTGAATTATGTATGATTTTATTTAAAATTTAAATTAATAAAATTTAGAAAATAAATCTAAATAAATGAACTTAATTTTAGAATTATACAGGTCAAAAATGGTTATGATAAATTTTTGGGAATTTTCTAAAAGTCGTGAATTTTTTATGAATAGTGAAATACGATAAAATACTGTATAATCAAATTGTCTGTAAAATACACCATTTATGACATCATAAGTGATGTAAGGCCCATGGTTCTAACTCACATGCCATTATTACTATTTTAGGTCTCATGAAATAAGACTATACAAATCATTGGAAAAAATATTATAATAATGATTAAAATAATTATAAATACCTCCTCTCCTCCACTATAAATACCTCCCTCCCTCCCCTCTTCATCCCACACATCACAAGCCTCGAGACATGCCTATGTTCAGCCCAATACTCTTACCAAGGCTCTTAACCATGTCATAGATCTAATGGTCTCACCAAAAGTCCAAATCCATCACCCTTAAGAAGGATCTGAAGGAGAGGAGATCTGGAGGTAAACATCCTTTTTAATTTTCATTCTTTTCTTTCATTCCATGATATTATATTCTTTTCCCTTTGTCTTATGTTGGGATATTTCATTAAATATCCCCCCTTACTACCAATATCAGGTAATAGTGATGATATATACCCTTTCTGTCATCAAGCTATTTTAATGAACTTTTATATAACATCGTTAGGCTTCTGAATTTTCATGAGAAATTTCTCAAGTTTTCTTTTATTTCACGATTCCATTATTTTCTTCGTATTTCTTATCCTCCTCTTAACCAAGAGGCATGAAATCCCCATAATCATTTATATTTTTGATGTTCTCTTATTCATGGTAAATTAGTCATCTGTATTCTTCTCATGTTACACTTATTCAGGGAATTAAAAACATTGTCAAAGATGTGTCAAATTACTAACATCATTGATGTTGTGATTTCAATCTTCATTAAAACCATCTTGTCTAGTAATGAAACAATTTTTATGGTTGAAAAAGGTTATAATATATGTATTATTTCTCAAAAAGGTTTTTGAATTCTTTAGTACCCATGGTTTTAATTTATATAACTAAATGAGGTCGTTAATATCAAAGAACCACAAAAATGATCTAAACAATCAACATTAATGATTTAACTTATGAATCGTCCTCGTGTAAGGATTAAAAATGATAAATTGTATAATTTATGGTACTTGAAATATGTAAATAATACTCCATTCAAATATTTGAGTTTCACTTCCTATCGACAAGAACATCCATCATGAACCAATCATGGAAATCATATAATGAACTCACCCCAAAACAGTGCAAAGAGAAAAATACTAACAATTAAAGGGTGAAATGATGTTGTGAAATGATCATATAAGATTTTATAAACATTAAAATGTTTCTTTAAAATTATAATAAATATTTTTTAACCATTATATTGAATTTTTAAACTAGTTTGCAGAAAGACAAAACCAAAGTAAGGAAATTATTAACATGGTTTCCATTCATTGTGTTAACCTTCTACTTCATTATTTATGTCGTATTTTAATTTTTTCTGTGATGACTTCTGATTATAATATGTCTAATTATATATATTTACAGAGTATATAAATATTCCATCCACTATATTAATTCTCACTTCAAATATATGTTATTTATAATGGACTTTACTATTAAAATCCTCTTTTAAGATTCTGTTTTAAAAATTTCCAAAGCAATGTTTTTATACTAATATTCATGTTGTATAATTATGTTCTGGATCTTGGGTATAATTTATGATGAACGGTGGGACCTATATTTCCCTCCAATGCATTGGGTATTTTTATATTGGAGGTCGGCCGTATGGTTACCGCAAGTGTAACTGCGATGGTCACACAAATATTAAGGTAGTCATAAGGGTTACAAAATATATAAGTAGCTGAGAGGGTTACAATATTATGTTAATAATTCCCCAATATACCTTTATGGTTCTACTTATGTTCTTATGTATTGCAGAAATATCATGTTTCACAATGTATTTATATATATAGGTGAGGAATATGTATTTTGGAATTGATTTTATACGTTACATGTATTCGTGGACAAATGTGCTCTATCAATTTTTTTATATCCCTTACTGAGTTTTTGTTCTCATCCCATGTTTCAAATAATTTTCACAGGTTAACGGATTTGTAAGACAAAGAATGAAGCCTTGTTAAAATCTTAAGAGTTATCAAGGAATCATGATTTATGTTTTAATTTTTTAAATATTAAAAAAATGGAAACTTTTTTTATGGTATCCACTCTATAACAATGTGTAATGTTATGAATGTATTATGTCCCAATTCACTAAATCTCTAAACGTGAAAATATCCTCAATGTAAATGAAAGTTTTATCTTGACAAAATTCAAGATTATGTAATGTAATAAGGCCGAGTCATTATATTATCACCCCATGGTGGGAAAAAATAAATTAAAATGCATGAAACATTGATTTATGTGAGTATTTATAACTATCCATTAAACTTAATTTTGAATCTTCTATGTTTTGAATTTAAAAAAATAGTCTTCTACAATTGTTGTTGGTAAGGTATTTTGGATTCAAATGGAAGTAAAATATTTTTTTGAAATGTAACACACCCATAAGAATAGTAATATAAACCTAATGAATGTCAAATTTTATTATTATTTTATTTCCTTTAGGATTTAAGATAATGAAATCTTTGTTAAATTTTTAATGTGATATAAAAGAAGTTATAGTTTTGAAATTGTTATTTTTGAATAAATTAGGATTTTATTTAAAAAATGAATTAATTTTATTTAGAAAAATATTTTCAAAAAATGGAATTCATTTAACAATTCTACACATTGAAAATTAGTTAATGTGAATTTTGGGATTTTTCTAAAATAGTTGAATTTTCGATGAATAATAAAAATATAATTTTGGATTTTCGGTGAGTTTAAGGACATCATGAAAGATTTAATAGTGATGTAATAATTATGGTTGACAAGTATAATTTAAAATAATATATGAGGTGTCCCAAGTGGCTAATACCATGGGAAAATACCATTGGAAATCCCACAGTTTTGGAAATACAACTATTAAAGTGTCCCGTGGAAATTATTAAAATATTCCCTCACTTTTGCTATATATACAAAACCATTCCATCATTAAATTCATTTCAATTTTCTCCTAAATTATGTTTTAGAATTTTTACTTCCCTAGTAATCCTTCAATGGTGTCCTTAATCCCCAATGTTCCCTACCATCATGTATTAGGAGTTACTCTGCAATGTAAGAGAATTTTCAACTTATTTCTTTTTCCATTCAAGTTCTCTTTTATGAGGTATAAAATTCACAATTCCATTCCATGTTCTTATTTATATATTATAATTTATCTATACTATATTATGATTCATTTATGGATTGGAGACCCCTATCCCCCCTCTTTTTAATTTTTTTCTAAAATCATGTTGCATACCTGTTTGGCTGCCAGATTTTCATAAGGGATTTCTCAATTATTCTTTTATTTTGAGTTACTTTCTCTTCTTATTATTTTATCATATCCCTTTATCCAAGATTAATGAGTGATATAGTTTCATAAATATTCTATATTTAATTATGTTTATGGATTATTAACCATTATAATTCTTCTCCCCTACAACTTATTGAAGAAATTAAAACACTATATGTGATGTGTTGATTTACGGACATCGTGGATGATGTGATTTCAATTTAATATATATCATTCAAGGCTAGTAATGAATTAATTTTTATTGTTGAACCATATTATAATTTATTTATTATATATTATATGTGGTTCTAGAATCATTTTTCACACATGTGATTATATTATAAATAAATGACTTCTTTACAATCGAAGAATCACCAAAATGACATAAACAAGTATCAATAATGTTTTAATTTATGAATAATCTTAATTTATGAATTACAAATAATAAATGGTAAAATTTATGTCTTTGGAAATATTTAAATACCATTATATTCCAATTTCAAAGTTCCACATCCTATCAAAATGAATATTGATCAGGAACCGACCATGGAAACCATATAAAGAACACACTAGAAGCAATGTAAATAACAAAATATTACCAATAAATGTGTTGAATGTTGTGGTAAAATTATCATATATGGTGTTATTAACATTAATATGTTTTTATAACATGATTATAACACAATTTTAACATTTATACTGGATGTTTAAACACTTATGATGTAATAAGAACCCGAGGTAAGTGAATTCTTAACTGAATTTCCAATAATTCGGTTAAACTTCTTCTTTATCCATTATGTGGTATTAATATTATGGGTATGATTAATTTATTAATATATTATGTTGTATTTTTTTTATTTATATTGTATATACATTTACATTCCAGTCCATTAATTCTCACTCTGATTATATTTTTAAGGGGATTTATATTTAAAATCCTTTTAAAAGTATCATAAATAAATTTCAAAGGGATTGACTTTATTTATATATATATTTACAAGAAATGAGTGGTTTCACCGAATTTAAGTATAAATTATTATCAGGATATGTTCATTGGACATTATTTTTGTTGGGTTAAACCCATTATAGCTCAATATATGATGGGTGGAGCCCATTATAGCTCAAGATAGGACGGTTGTGCCCCATTATATCTCTCAATTCATTGGGTAATTTATAGATGGAATGTGGCCAAAAATTTTATTCCATGATTAAGGGTGAACATAAGGGTGTTATGGTAAATATGTCCATGGACAACAAAATGATGATTCTTTTTATATTACTTCTTATGATTATGGGTTTCAATGGTTTCTATGTTATCACACGACAAAAAATTTCTTTATTTATATCCCTTACTAGGTTTTATTATCATACCATGATTTTAAAATGATTACCATAGGAAATAAGGATGGATAAGAGAAATAATGGATTCATGGTGTTGTATATGGAGTGTATTTAATGAAATCGTGTTTTAAATTTTAATTTTTTATATTTTGAAAACAATGTTTACCATTTTTAGTAGTATCCACTTTGTATGAATATAGTATGTTTTTTATGTAAGATATCCCAATTCTTTAAAAATATAAACCTGAAATGATCCTAAACGTGTAGAAATATATGTTCCTGTCTAAAATTCATGATTAATTAACATTTTAAGGCCGGTTCGTTGTACTTAGAGTCACTATTTTTTTGAAAATTATAAACTTATTCAACATGAGTGTCAACTACAGAACCAATCTGACTATATCTATCAAGGATTAATTAAAAATTACATTAAAACGTTCTCAAATTAATATTTAAAATTATAATCATCATGAAATAATGCATGATGGGTCCTTTGTTACCATAGTATAATATTATCTTTATCTAGTGTGAATTTTGTTTCCATAATCCTCACAAACAACATGGGTGTTTTTACATCATCAGTATTATTTGATTTACAAGTCATGGAATGATTTTTTTTCTTTCTTTAAAATGTATGATTTTTTATAATTTTTGTTCTTTTCATCTCAATGATATTATAGTTTTATTATTATAGTGGATAAAAACACTTTTCTTATATGTAACAAACCTTATTATAGGGTTTAGTCTTTTTTTTTAAAATAACACCTATTAAATATAGATAGATTCTAAATCATATGTTATAAATAATTTTGACTAACATGTTCTATTTTGACATAAGTTTTTCTTCCTCACTCTTTTGTACTTCTAAAATTTATGTATACTAATATATTTTTTAACCACTCAATGAAATTATTTCTAAACTTCACATAGCACTAACATTGTCCAAAAAACCTCTTCCCTTTTCTTGAACAATCAGCCTAACAAGATTTGGAACCTTTATGTTTTTTATTAGTCTTTCCACTCATTTCCAATAATATTTGATGAATGATTTTTTTCAGAATAAAAACCTATACAATTGATTATGTGGTTGAATTTTTGGAATTATTACTAATCCATTTTTATATATATTTTTACATTTTTCCTCCAACACTTTTTAAAATGATTTTACTATAAATAGATTTAACTTGAAAATGGGTTATGTATTGTGTATGAGTTAGTTATCGGTTGATCTTCAGATGATTCCATGATATTTATACCACCATTTTGTGTATTATTAGAGGAAATAATACTTTCAAAAACATATATGAATTATATCATTTCTTATCTTATTGGGATGATTAATATTTATCATGATCTTGGTCTTTTAATTTTATTTTCATCTTAAGACACATTAAGCATAGGATATTCTTCTCATATTTCACTGTTCTCATTCCTGTATCCCATTATTTTTTATACATTTGAACATAATCCTCATTACTATTATATCTTTTTTCTTATGTATATTAATGTTCTTTGTTAAATTTATATTTAATCTCTAATTAATAATTCTGGACTTCCATATGAGCTTTATGTTACTCTTGCAATGTGTGGATCTTCCCCTCATAGAATTCTATTATTTTTTCCATTCCCATAAAGACTCTATTGAAATGTTTTTCTAACCTATATAAATTTACCTATATATATATTTTGGGATTTATCCATGACATTTTAGTTCTTTTATGAGAGAGTTAAATTTTTGAAATTTTTATGTAAATTCAATTTTTCATAACTTTTTTAACCATGGAAATCTGTCTATTTTCTTAATCAGTCGCCTAGATAAACTCAAACATACTGGTGGAAACTATTAAAGGATGATAATAAAAATAATTCATAAAAACATGGAAGAGTTTTTCTTTTAACTTGGTAGATTAATTATCTCCTCTTTTGGAATAACACTTTTCAAAATGAAAAAATCCATAAAACAAATCTAATTAACTACCACATCACTTAACATTAAATTACAACATAACCTACTTATTATTTGAATTATGATATTCTTCTTATCCAATTTCTTTTATACACCCTATAGTGTTTTATTAAAAAATTATAAGTCACATTTAATATGAATGGTGATAAATTTTTGTAATTGAGGATATTTTGAACACCAATCAAATATATACATCAACTAGTTAATTTATAAAAAGACTTTAAAATTGATCTATTTAGAGGGAAAATTCTTTTTAATACACAATGATAGTACCTACAAGATCAGTGAAAGCACACCTGAGTGGTGGGAGATTAATTTGTGGTAAAACCATTATAAAATTTGGATTAAACGTTATATTCATTAACCCATTGATATTTTTACCTCTATTTCCAGTTATGAAAATAATGGAGTTATTTAGTTTAACCTGTAGATATACACCACATCCAATTTGGGAACGAAGTCATGTATATCAAATGGGTTTTTACAAGGTTTGAGCCTAATATGGGATACCCACTACTTTTTATAATATGGTGTCACCAATACATATATTATACCTAATAATTATCCTCACAAAAATAAACATTTTTGAATAGGGATCATCCAAAAAAGAGGATTACTATATTATATATGTGAATATTTACCATATGAAAATTGTCAATATGTTAACTATGTTATATAATTGAACATTATAACATCCTATATGTTCATTATAATATAATCACACCAATATTCATAAGAAAACTTCACATATTTTATGTAGATAGATGTATGTATTGGATTCCACTGCATCATCAATATATAATCTATTTTCTCAAGCATATAGAATTTTTGAGAACCTTATGATTATTCAAGAACATTATACTACTTGGTCACAATTTTCTACAATTCCTCTGAGATATTACTCAAATATTCTTACTGGATTCACAAATCAAAAATCATGAACACAACATATAGATTATTATATAAATGTATACACTAGACAATACAACATACAAATATTTCATGGAGATAAAAACAATGAAATCCAAGTCTTTTATTTCTCAATATTAGTAGACACTCATAGGTCTTTTGTATACTATTAATATTCTATTATTTATTTGACTAACTAATTATTGTTATTTTTATCCTATTCTATTATTTGAAACCTAGATTTTCTACAACATTAGTTGAGAATCAAGTTCCCCTTTTATTCTTCTTTTTATGCTATAGTCCCCTTGTATCCTCACAATATCATAATATATATTTAACCCACCCAATTTCATTATCACCACATATTCGAGAGTTATCTATATAAATTATTATTTTCCAAAAAAAATCCCCTCCCCCCTTATCTTAGAGTGGTTTTTATGTTCCCATTAATGGAAATATATTAGAATATACATGAAATCAAAGATATATGGAAAACCACTCCCCAAAAGATCCATATTTTATTTCTCAAATACATTCTATTGTCATATCTGGAAAAATTATATGAGTACCCTTAATTTATTTGGAAACTATTTTTATTTTATTCTTTGTTATTACAACAAATTCCCATTGAAAATCCAGTAAGATAAATTTATTATACATATCCAAATAAACTACTCAGAATTTTTATCACATAATTCATTAATTGGGTGTATAAATAGTTTGTAGTTTACAAAATTATCTCACAACATGTCATCTTTAATAAAACTACTATATACCACAACATGCATCTATAATAACCATCTAAAAATTTAGAAACTTATTTTAAATTGTGTAAAAAATATTTTTTTGTTATTTAAATTTTCTTTGGAAGTGTAAAATAATATTCCTATTTAATTCATAATTTATTATACCGGAATTTACACATTTATGGGAACATTGAATTCCTAATTATTTACCTCAACATTGATATTAATTGTCATATTTAATTAACATATTCTCAAAGATCTATATCTGGAATCACACATCCATGTTGGTATTTGAGAGTTTTAAAATATTGGATACAACTTTAGTATAATAGAAATTTAATTTTCTATTCATGATAAATAATTTTTGAAACAATTATTGTCATTCTCCAACATTATCAAAATTATATCTGTTTATTTGTCATTATATATACTGTAGTACCTCTGGTTTCTAGTATGTAACCATTTCTTGATGATTTTCATGGTTTTAAAGTTAAGGGTGATGAATGGGATAGTCCGGAGAACTTGAATGATGTATTGTGGCAAAAGGGAAGTCACACATATGGTGCACAGTTTGTCTAAACCATGCAGTAAAACCATGTGTAGTTGGTCTTGGAGGCAGTAGCATCTGCATGGGGGGTGCACGGTTTGTCTAACCATGTGGCCAAACCATGTGTGGAGTGTCTACCGAGGTAGTGACTAATGCATGGTTAGCGCACTACTTTTCGAACTGTGAGGGAAAACCGTGCGACCACTTAAATGAGATCCTATAAAAGTGGATCTCACTCGTTTTTTTCTATAAGTGACTTTTTTAAGCTAATAAGCGTCCATAAGTCATGATTTTTCTTCTCCTAAGGCCAGATATGGTTTTCCCATCAATCTGAAGCTGATCTGAAGGGTTCTCTTGGCGAATCGAAGTTGTATTCTTGAGGTATGTGATCGTTCTTCTTCGTTCTTGATATGTTGCTTATATCTACTTAGATAAACTTCTCCAATTTTCATGGTTTCTTAGATCTATTCTATTTTTGGGTAGATCTATGTGTGTGGATTCCAAATATGATGATATTTGGACTTGATCTTGCTAGTATGAGATATATAAGGAGTGTTCATGATGAAGCAACCAGATTTTCTTGAGCGTTTATCATTCGTTGTGGTTTCCGTCAAAACCTTAATGGTAGGGGCTTCTTTCTAGACTCCACTTAGTAGTACTGATTTTAATGATTTCAAATTTAATGTGTGGATTGGAATTTATTGTGAAAATCATAGAATAAATATTCTTTATTGATGATTTATACTTTCAATGAAATTGCAAAATCTCGGTGAATTGTTGTGCAGTGTGATTTGGCTTCTTGAATTTAAAATGTCGATTTTAAATTATGTATTTGATGAAATTGTAAATGGTTTGATGAAAAATGGATTTTCAATAAAAAGGGTGTTTTATTTAAATGGTTTTAGATTGAAATGACTTTCATGGAATTGGTTTTCAATAAAAAGGGAGTTTTATTGAAATGGTCTAGAATTGAAATGGTTGGGCATTGAAATGGTTTTGATGGAAATGGTTTTCAATAAAATGGTGTTTTTATTTAATGGTTTTTTTGGAATCATTAATGGGTAGATGTGGTGTGTGATCATATTGCATTTAAGATGGATAAGGGTTAGGAGTCCCCCCATCAGTTTTGGGATGGATAAGGGTTAGGGATCTCCTCCATGAAACATTAATATGGAATTTGGGATGGATATGGGTTAGGGGTATGCCCCATTAGTGTTGGGATGGATAAGGGTTAGGGCTCTCCCATGTCAAACATTCATGTGTATTTGGGTTGGATAAGGGTACGAAGTCTACCCCATCATTGTTGGATGGATAAGGATTGGGGGTTTACCCTTCTTCCAGGTATCATGCATGGTTGGTTGCATGGTTTTGTTGAATGGTTGGGTATGACAAAAAGGAATGTTTGTGAAATGGTTTTTTAGCATGTTTGGTTATTTTTATAGAAACATAAATTTCTGGAAAATTGGTTTAAATTTCTCTTTGAATTAATTTGGTTATGAATAGTTTTGGGAAAGTTATATATATATATATACTTATAAAGTTTTTTTGAGAAAATGTTTTATATAAACTTTTCTTTATATAAATGTTTGTTACCTTTCTATCCTACTATCATGAGTAGGGAAGTCAATGGGGAAACCTACTGAGTTTTATACTCACCCCTGCTTTGGAACATTGGTGCTTTTGCGGATGTTGTATTCCAGGACACATGTAAATTTAGAGCATCTCATTGCTAGTGTCTCATGGTGATGTTTGGGAGATGTTGTGGAGCTTGGATCTAGTGGAGCATCGAGTTGTAGTGTATTTTGATTGTCTAGAGTTATTTATCTGGTGTGTACTTTGTTATTTGGTTTGGTCTTCCGTTGTTGAGCACTCTGAAGTGGTTTGGCATAAATGAAGTTGTTTAGCTATCTTTCTTTTGCTCATGCATCATATAGTGAATGTTGGTTGGTTCGTTTATGGGTTATTTATTAAATGGGAAAATCATCACCCAACTTGTATTTGAAACCCTTCATCATTTATTGGCATCCTTTGGCTTCTTGGGGATGTCTCTTAAGGACAAGTAATGAATCATTTTACTCTCATGCCGATGAGAATTGGCGGGTCATCAGAAATTGTATCAGCTTGTTCGGTCTTCGCCTAACAAGTGGTCATCGATGTTCTTGGTCTTGGAGTTGAAGTTTATTCTTGTCAAATCCATGGGTCATAATCATAGGTTGGAGTATGATTTTTGAAACTTGAAATGTATAGCATAAAAAGGACGTAGCTAACCTGTTTATACTGAACTTCAAGTTACTAGGGTGTTGGGTACATAAGTGTTTTTGATACACTTCTAGAATGTTGGAAATATCATTGTCATGTGTTTAGCCCATGAGATGGGCAGGAAATGCATTATAGAAGAATGACTTCCCACTAGTATTTCATATCTCACTTTTAAAAATAATTCTTGATTTCGGGCATTGTGCGAACTTTTGAAAAATGAAGAAATATTTTCAAATGAATGATTTTGAAAAGGTGATATTTGGTATATTTTGAAAAAGGTTTTATTTTCAAAAAACATGCCAAGTTTTTTAAAAAATGGTTGAACATTAGAAAAAGGATTTTTTGGAAAACAATGTTATGATAGATGATGTGATAGAATTTTAAATGTTAAACCATCAGTTTCTAGAGAGTGAGATTGAAGGAGGCCGTTGTTGGTTTAGAAAATGGAACCCAGTAGGCGTCGTCGGAACCAACCTGAAGAAGCTACGGAGAATGTGGTTACACCTGAACCACATGAGAACAAAGAGCTGCTTTAGAGTATCATCCAAGATTTTCAAGTTGTGGATACGAGGAACCATAGGAATGATCCAAGCCAGGTGGATCATACCATCCAGTTCATGAAGCAGAATCCACCGAACATCTGGGGTGTTGTTGAACCCAAAAAGGCTGAGGGGTGGCTAAGTAGAATGAATCATATATTCACATTCATTGATAAACCATCAAAGATCAATGTAAAGTTGGAAACTTATATTCTCTAGGATCATGCACGTAAATGGTGGTTTTTTTTGGTACATGATAAATTGAATGAAGGTCTTACATGGGAGGATTTTGAAGAATTGTTCAACAAACAATTCTATCCTCACACGTTAATGATCAAGAAAATGATGGACATCATCAGCCTGAAACAAGACAGTCTCTCTATCACAGAGTTTGCGGCTAAATTCCGGAATTTTTTCCATTTTTCACCTGAGGATGCGACAAGTGTGTCGTTGAAGGAACACATATTTGAATCGGGGCCTTGGCAAGAGATTCGATCGATGATTGCAGTGCTCTGTATTACAGATGATACAGAGATGGTGAACAAAGAAACTGTTGCTGAATGCGATATCTCGGGATCTATAGGAAAAGGAATTATGAATCCTACGGGATATGGTGGGAACTAAACTGCTGGGAATAAGAGGAAAAGGAATATCTATTTCCATGGTGCAAATGAAAATCTGAACAAGATGGCCGGATCAGTGATCTTTCCTCCACAACCCTAGAGAAAATCATGTTTCTTTAAATTTGGTTCGACTGACCACATAAAGTGAGATTGTACGGTTTAACCTAGAGAATGTCACAATTTCCAGAAAATGGGGAATCTAAAGTGATATTGTTGGAATTATCTGAGGTCAGTTGCGTGTGACACATCCCTGCCGTCACAAGCAGCATATGAATCGACATGATGAGGACAACAGATTCAGTCTCGTTGGCATCACAAAGCTATCCATGGTGATTCTCGAAATACAATGACTCCTCAACTAGGGCAATCTTAGCAAGGAAAAACGGAGAAGAGTGCAATGAAGAATCAATTATATGTAGCTGAGCAGATGATTGTCGATGATTTGGAAAGACCATCTACAGTGAGAGGTACTATTCTATTAAATTCTACCCTTTTGCAAGTGTTGTTTTATACTAGAGCATAGAATTCCTTAATTGATTCTCATGTTATTGACTTGATTCGTTTAAAACGTGGAATTATTCCTTCTATTTTGAAACTGGAAAATCCTCTGGGTGAAAGAGAACGTCAATCCTTTGTGTGTAGAGCATGTGCTATAACTATTTATGGAGCTAAGTTAAAATAGGACTTCTTAATATTGGACATGGATTTTTATGATATAATACTGGGTATGGATTGGTAGACAATGTTTATGGCTCACATTGACTATTATCGTAGAATAGTTAGTTTCATGACTGTGGACAACATCGACCATCCCTTCAGAGGGGAGAGGATGGTAAAGAAAGGTGAAAAGAGCTTGTTGGAACCAATGGTGGGAACGTCATCTTAACAATTGGAAGCATTGACACTGGAATCAATTGAATAGATTGAAGAAAATAGTTTTCCATATTTTTTGGATCAATTTCCAAATGTATTTCCCAAGAATATCTCAGGGTTACCACCTCTAAGAGAAGTGGAGTATACGATTGATCTCCTTCCAGGTACCAGTCCTATTAACATTCCATCTTATAGGATGGTACCGATATCGTTATGGGGATTTAATGTGTAGTTAGTGGAGATGAAAGGAAAGGGTTTCAATCGACCAAGTCCTTCTCCATGGGCAGCACCGATGGTGTTTGTGGACAAGGCAGATGGAACTCTACGGCTATGTGATGATTATCGTTAGCTTAACCAAGTAATGATAAAGAATAGATATCCACTTCCACGCATTGATGATTTATTTTATCAGTTAATGGGGGATTAGTGGTTCTCCTAGATTTTCTTGAGATCAGGATATCACCAATTTTGAGTTCGGAAGGAGGATATTTCAAAGAGAGCTTCCAGAAACACATATTGCCACTACGAATATGTAGTCATTCCATTCGGTCTAACGAATGCACCAGCAATCTTCATGTATTTGATTAATTGGATATTTCCACAATATCAAGATTATTTTGCTGTGGTGTTTTTAGTTGACATATTAGTGTATTCAAAGAAAAGGGTTGATGAGGAGGTGCACCAGGAAACAATGTTACAAATATTGAGATATCATCGTTTGTATTCCAAATTATCAAAGTGTGATTTTTGGATACAGGAAGTACATTTCCTTGGCCATGTCATTTCAAGGAACCGTGTTTCTATTGATCTTGAAATGATAGAAGTTGTTACCTCATGGAAACAACCAAAGAATGTGTTTGAGACCCAACGTTTTCTTTGTCTAGTTGGTTACTGTCGATGCTTTGTGCATGATTTCTCACTACTTGCTTCACCAATGACACATTTGACTAAGAGGAATTCTCCATTCTAATGGACAGAAAAATTTCATAAGTCTTTCTAGGATCTGATTGTTCGTCTTACATCGTCTCCTATCTTGATCTTGCCCAAATCTGGACAGGGGTATGTGGTGTATCGTGATTCTTCAGGATCAAGGTTGGGTTGTGTTCTCATGCAAATAGATTATGTGGTTTCTTATTGCTCAAGGAAGTTTAGGGTGCATGAGAAGAATTACCCAACACTTGATTTGGATTTGGCTTCAATCATCCATTATTTTAAAACTTGGAGACATTATCTCTTTGGTGAGAAATTTACTATGTTTATGGATCAAAAAATCTTGAAACAAATTTTCTCACAGTGAGATTAGAATATGAGGAAATGTAGATGGAGGGAATATCTCCCGATTTTTGACTTTTACTTTATGTATTCAACAGGAAAATGGAATTTGGTGGATGATGCATTGAGTAGATAGTCATATCCTTTGTTGGGGAAAGAGGATTCAGAAGAATGGTAGTTGATGTCGGTGTTAACCGACATGCATGTTGAATGTGAATACTGAAGTGATGTTTCTATTTTCTTTTCAGCTACAGTTGCTCCAAATTTAGTAAAAATGATCAATGAAGCACAAATATCTGATGTAGAATGTCTAGTTGTATGTTCAAAAGTCAATGGTGGGGAGACCTTTAATGGATGGAAACTTGATAGGGGTTTAGTTTTGTATTTCAGTGATTGGTTGATTATAACTATGGTTTTTCATGAACCACTCCTTCATGATTACCACCATTCAAGATGGTTTGTACATCTAGGTACACAGAAGATGTATAATGCGTTGAAGACACAGTTTATGTGGAATGAAATGAAAAGGAAGGTGTCTGAGTTCGTCTCTCGGTGCGTAACTTGTCAACAGGTTAAAGCAAAGCATCAGTGACCAGTTTGTTTGTTATAATCTTTACCTATCCCTGTGTGGAAATGAGAACAGATAACAATGGATTTTGTTACCGGTCTTCCAGGAATATTCCAGAAACACGATTTCATTTGGGTGATAGTGGATCGTCTAACCAAGTCGCCCCATTTCATCCCTATTTGTGAAACCCATATGGTTGGAGATCATTCAAAAATCTATATCTGAGAAATGGTAAAGAGGCATGATGTAATAGTGTCTATAGTCTCAGATATAGATCTGAGGTTCACATCTTGTTTATGGAAATCATTACAGCAATCCCTTGGAACTCAGTTCGCTATGAGCATGACGTATCATCCCCAGATGAATAGGAAGTTTGAGCAGACGATACAAACGTTGGAAGGCATGATGATGGCTTGTGTAATGGATTTTGGTGTCTCATGGGAGGATCATAATCCCTTAGTGGAGTTATCATATAATAACACCTATCACGCCTCGATATGCATGGATCCATTTAAATCATTCTATGGGCATCCTTTCCATTGTCCACTATGCTGGGTGGAAATGGGTGAAACTTCACTAGTTAGACCAAGCCTTGTCTAAGAGACAATAGAGAAGATCGAGTTTATTAGAAAGAGGAAGTAGACGGCTCAGAGCCATCAGAAATCATGTGCAGATCACCGTCGAAGACCGTTGTTGTTTTTTGTGGGTGATTATGTATTCTTGAGGATCTCTACAAGGCTTGGACATCATCATTTCGAGAAATAGGGAATGTTATCTCCTAGATACATTGGACTTTTTGAGATACTATAATATGTTGGAGAGGTGGCATATCGGTTGGAATTACCACCATAGTTCAGTTCGGTGCATAATTTCTTCCATTTATCTCAGTTGATAAGGTATCAGCCTAATCCTGAGCATGTTATCAGATGGGATCATGTTGACCTAGAGCTGAATGCTTCATTGATACATATCCCGGTATGGATTGTGGATAGGCAAGAGAAAGTCTTTCATGGAAAAAGCATCGGTCTAGTGCGTGATTTATGGAAGCATGGTCTGATTTAGGAAGAGAGTCGGGAACGTGAGAAGGAAATGAAATAGCAGTGGACAGAACTCTTTCAGGTGGGTGAAGGTTTTCTACTTTCCAATGACAGAAAGTCCAATGGTGGGGAGAATGTTGGACCCCAAGTTTCTAGTATGTAACCCATTCTTGATTCTTTTCATGGTTTTAACGTTAAGGGTGATTAATGGGAGAGTCGGGAGAACTTGAATGTAGTTTTGAGGCAAAGGGGAAGTCGCACAGACGACGAACTGTTTGTCTAAACCATGTGGTTAAACTGTGGGTAGTTGGTCTTGGTGGCAGTAGCTCCCACATGGGTGTCACACGGTTTGTCTAACCATGCATCCAAATAGTGCGTGGAGTGTCTGTCGAGGTAGTGGCTAATGCACAGTTAGCACATTGTTTGTCAAACCATGCGAGCAAATCGTGCGTCCAATTAAATGAGATCCTATAAAAGTGGATCTCACTTTTTTTATCTATATGTCCCTTGTTTAAGTTTATAAGCATCTATAACTCGGGATTTGTTTCTCCTATGGTCAGAGAAGGTTCTCTGATCATTCTAGAGGTGATCTGAATTCTTCTCTTGGCGAATCGAAGCCGGATTCTTGAGGTATGTGATCGTTCTTCTTTGTTTGTTATCAGTTTCGTAGATCTACATCGATCTACTTAACCTCTTTTCTTGGTTTCATAGATCTACACCCATTATGGGTAGATCAATGTGAGTGGATTCAAAATATGAGGAGTTTTGGTCTTGATATTTCTAGGAGAAGAGATCTAAGGAGGGTTTTTGATGAAGCAACCCCGTTTTCCTAAACATTCTACGTTCGTTGTGGTTTCCATAAAAACCCTAAAGGTAGAGGGATTCTTTCTCAACTCAACTTAGTAGAACTGATTGGAATGCTTTCAAATTGAGTGTGTGGTGTGGAATTGAGTGTGAAAATCATAGAATAAATCTTCTTTAGTGATGATTTATTGTTTTCGTGAAATTTTGAAATCTTGGTGAATTGTTGTGAAAAAGTGATTTGGCATCTTGAATTTAAAATGTTGATTATAAATTATAGATTTTCTGAAATTGTAGTTGGTTTGATGAAAATGGGATTCCAATAAAAAGGGTGATTTATTGAAATGTTTTGATATTGAAATAACTTTGATGGAATTGGTTTTCAATAAAAATGGTGTTTTATTGAAATGGTTTGGTATCGAAATGGTTTGCAATAAAAAGGTATTTTTATTGAAAGGGTGTTTTGGCATGATTGATAGGCATATTTGTTGTGTGTTCATATTTCATTCGGGACGGATAAGGGTTATGAGTCTCCCCCATCAGTATTGGGATGGATAAAAGTGAGGGCTCTCCCTCGTCAAACATTTATATTTCATTCAGTATAGATAAATGTTAGGGGTATCCCCAATCATTGTTGGGATAGAAAAGGGTTTTTTCTCTCCTCCATCAAACATTCATGTGCATTTGGGTTGGATAAGGGTATGATTTCTCCCCTATAATTGTTGGGATGGATAAGGGTTAGGGCTATCCCCTTCTTCCAGGTAGCATGTATGGTTGGTTTCATGGGTTTGTGGAATGGATGAGAATGCCAAAAAGGAATGTTTGTGAAATGGTTTTTAAACTAGGTTGGTTATTTTTCAAAAAAAAATAACTTACTGGAAAATTGGTTTAAATTTATCTTAGAATCCCTTTGGTTATGTATGGTTTTGGAAAACATGTTTATATTTAGTTATAAACTGCTTTTGAGAAATTAGTTTAAATAAACTATTCTTTGTATAAATATTTCTAACCATTCTATTGTAGTGGCGTGAGTAAGGAAGTCATTGGGGAATCCTACTAAGTTTTATACTCACCCCTGCTTTGGAACTTTGGTGATTTTGCAAATGTTGTATTCTGGAACATTAGTAATGTTAAAGCATATTATTTCTAGTGGCTCATGGTGATTCTTGGGAGATGTTGTGGAGCTTGGAGCTTGTGGATCATGGAGTTATAGTGTCCTTTGAATTTCTAGAGTTGATTATCTACTATGTACTATGTTATATGGTATGGTCTTCTGATGTTGTGCACACTGATGTGAATTGAAATAAATGAAGTTTTTTAGATGTCTTTATTTTGATCATGCATCATATATTGAATGTTGGTTATATGGTTTATGGGTTATTTATTAAAGGGTAAATCGTCCCCCAACTTGTATTTGAAACCATTCGGCATTTAATTCCAGCCTTTGGAATCTCGGGGATGTCGCTTAAGGCCTAGTAATTACTCGTTATACTCTCAAGCCAATTAGAATTGGTGGGTCATCACATATACCCCATATTATTATTAAAAAATGAGTCATCACTAAATAAATTCAAGTTCTTCCGATGTAGAATTAAAATGATCTTTATATTGGTCATTGTGAATATTATATATATATATATATATATGTCTAAATGAACATTAAAAAGTAAGTTATGATCCTTACTGATAGATGAAAACATCCTCATGACCTCCTCTATATAGATCAAAACCATAGATTATAACCATTTATAATCCAAATATTATATTACACAGGGATCTAGGGTTTCTAAAGAAAGAGAAATTGTATGAAAAAATGAAGGAAAAAGAAAATGGGATAATGGATGACGGATTTACCTTGGAATGACTTTGAATTCACCAGTAATAATCCATTATTCTATGAGAGAAGTAATTTGGAGCTCCCACATGCCTCCCATAGGTCGTACAAGACATATGAGTGAAGAGAGTGATGAAATCCCCATCAATTTGAAATGATAATTTGACTAAAAATAAGTCATTATCTGATTATAGGTAGGATGTAAATTTTTTTGCACTATTATCCAAACCACAGATCCATCATGTGAGAGAACCCGTAAACAAAAAATAATCCTCATGGTTTTTAGGAATTTGTACCTATTTCAAAAAATCTTACAGTGAATTAACAAACCTCACTATCTTCAGGATAGTGCCCTCTACATCGATGATTCCTAGTTCGACCTATATATCTAGGTAAATCATGAAACTCATAGAAAACCTCAAAAACTCCATATTTCCAAAATAAAAATTTCTAGGTCTCATTGTTACTAAATATATGATAAATTAACTCACATTAAACTGTTCAATGACTTTTGTGTGTCACATTTAATCTTATAATTATTTTTTTCTAAATGGGAGACAAACTATTCCCATGTGATAGACCATTCATGGGTCTTTGAGCAATATTTTTTTTAAGGAGAATGATTGTCCCAATTAGTCTAGTTTAATATTTATATCATGGGTATACGATTTATTACATTAATTTTGATTATATAATTGAGATATTTATTATAAATGGGTTAAAATTATTTCTAAAATATGGACCATATTATAAATTTTTTTCGGATTATTACATTACATATTTTATTTAAAAGACTATATGGCCACAAAAATTTTCTATAAATGATTAGTTTAGGGGAAAATATATGGTTATCCTCATGGGATATAAATTGGGATGTTTTTAGCATCATGGAACCATAACGTTACATTTTTATAAATGAGGGGTAGTTTCACAAAACATTGATTTCATTGGACATGGGATTATTTTTGTTTATTTATTATGATCCCTTCTTAAATAATTATATTAGGGTTAGTTTTAAAATTTAATTTTCAATTTGGAACCCTAGGAAAATGTAAGGATAAAGATGATGGTCCTAGAATTCTCTTGAAAGAGTGATAAATATAATTTATTTGGGGACATAGATGATGTCTATATTTTATTATTAGTAATAAAGATTAATGGATATATATATTTCTATATAAAGGGATTTCTTGGTGATGAATTGAAAAATGAATTTAAAAAAATTAGAGAAATGAGGTCTACTATCAATTTAAACGCTATCTCAATTACATTGAGTATCATGGAGAGAAAATGGTACCATTAAATTAAATTTTTTTAAATGAATTTAAGTTAATAATGTATATTTGGTTTGAAAAATAAATATCAAATAAGTACCCCAAGGAAGAGTTAAACATAAACAATCTCGAATAATGATGTGATTGGGAAATAAAACCTGTCCATTTTGGTAGTTTTTTAATCATAACCCCAATGAATGAAATAAATTCGAAATGAAATTTTAAAACTACATTAATATAAATTTATTAATCATGTTTCATATCAAAGGGATATTATAGGTACCCTAAAAAATATGGGGTGAATATGTTATAAATCTCATTGATCTAAACTTGAGTTGAGAAACCCTTACCTCAAATTTAGTTTATTTATATGTTATCAAACCTCCATTATAACAAAAATTGAATTATTTTAAATACACTATAGATTCATACCCATATATATTGTAAAAAATATGATTTAAAAATAGTATATTATCAACTGTTTAATAATAATTCACTGCTAAAATAAATGTTCTAGGTAATAAATGCTTCATTTTTCATAAATGTTTTTTATTTTTGTCATGTTTATATATTCCCTAGAAAATTTTCTATGAAATAAATATGATATATATTAATTATATATGTAATTACTGTAATCCATAAAATATAGATATAATAAAATAAATTACACCATACATATTGACAGTAGGTCGTAATTATGCAAGATGGTTGTTTTCACTTTTTTGAAGGATGGAAGAAAACAAAGTTAAATGGTTATTAAATTTTAAACATTTATAAATATAACATATCAAAATATATATTCATTAAATCTAAAAATATTAAAATATATGTTAATATTAAATGAAAAATAGTTCACATCACTCTGTGGAGATGGTAGTCCACTAGTATGCATGTGAGATATTATCATTTTCAAAATGATTCGATATAAAGAAGGTATATATGATATAATAATTAAAAAAATATTTATATCTTAAATATCATATATATTAATTAGTTACATATTTATATAATTCCATGCAAAATGGTGATGGAAAATGAATTATACTACTATGTGGAGACAGTAAGACATACATAAGAACATGCAATGTTTTACCTTTTTATAGGATAAGAAAGATATAGAAATTTTTTTCCCATAATAATAATAACGTGTATGAATATTTATTATACATGAATTTTAATCTAATTTTTGGTACAAATTTTTATGAAGAATTATAAGAGTAAATAAATATGTAGGACTCGGTAATGATGAATACCTTTTCATTTGTAGAATTCTGTTAGATATCATATTAAGGGACCTTGTGTATTTATTTTGGGGAAACCATAACCTAAAAGAAAACATGTATATGTAAGTATAAAGGAGGAATGAATAGCGGTAGGATAAGATAGAAAGATCTATGTGGTGTAATAAAGTGAATAATAGAGTTCCCTTTTAAAATTGATTAGTGGAAACTATTGGAATTTTATAAAATATTAAATAAACAAAAATTAATTTTGTTTTACAGGTGTCTGACATTTAATTAAAATGGAATATAAGATTTGTATATTTCTAAATCTACTCATTAAATAGAATTTGGACATGTTTGGGGAAAATTTTAATGCTTATCCAGTAGTTTTAACTCCCATTAACTATTATGAAAATCAAAAGAATAATAATGTTTTCTATACATTAATGATTAAATGTTACTATAAAATACCAAAAACCGATAAAAGGACTTTGGATTATTTTTAAAAACTTATCACATTAATTTTAATAAATATAATATTTTATGTGAAATTTAAATCATTTAATTAAATATTATTTATAATAAAATATAATTAATATCATTTTAACACTATTCATTAAATTCTAAATTAAATACATTCATACAATGGGGTATGTTCAATGTGATTCTTTAAAACCTCTCATATTTTTCATATACCTCTATAAAAATCATGTGATGCATTAACCTGTCATTTTATACGAGTTTTACTATTTTTCAAATCATTTATTATCTTTTTTCATCAATTGAATAATTACCCCATCATTATTGGATATGTATTTAAGGAAATTATTTCATAAATAAAAATGTAACAATAAAATACAATTAAAACAAATATATCAAATAGTTATCCCCATGTTTGTAATATTATTGTTATAAAAAACAAGAGTGAAATTTTTTATCATTATTTACATAAAATATAATAAAGATAAAAATGATATCAAAAGAGAAAAAATGAAATATATTAGATATTTTTATGATTATTGGGGTTTTATGCTTATAAAATAAAGTTTATTCATGTTTTAGGTTTTTTTTCCTTATAACATTATTTTTAACTTTAGTTACCTGATTTACCCTTTACTCTGGAAACAAAATAAAAAAACTTGTTATTTATATTGTCCAAAAAATCAAGGGACCTATTTCAAAATATTAAACCTCATGTTTCAAAATATTTAATATATTATAAAAATTTAATTCTTTTACATGTCAGAAATTGAAAATAAATTAATCGAATAAAAAACAATGGAAAATAGATTTTTTAAAAAATTAATACTTTTTCTAAGAATGATTTTATACTAAATTAAATCATGAAATTTATTCCAATGAACATAATTAGATTATTTATAATATAATAAATGTAATTTTTGTATTAAATATTATTAAAAATGGATCATTTAAAATTTTTGAATCATAAATACAATTTTCAGTAAAAAATCGGTATATTTCACAATTCACATAAAGATCAATATATTTAGATAAATATGAATAATTCAACCACAAGTTAAATATCATATAATGATATTAGAAATTATTTTATTTTATTAAAATAAAATTTATAAAATTTATAGAAATATACATTTGAATTTTCTCACTAAAAGCAATAAAATTCATTTTTTAAGTAAATGTATTTTGGTAGCATAATATATATTTACTAAAAATAGGTTACTTGTATACAATGAATTAATCAATGAATTTTTACTTAGTAATTACTCTATATATATTTCATCATTAGGTTAATACTATTCACACCCACCAATTTAATGGATATGTTATAATGTTTATCTTTAATTATTAAAATTTCATCATTTTTAAGCTCATTTTTTGACAAATATGCTATCAAACATTATGTTATTTTAAAATATCATGTTATTGAAAAATTAATGATATTACAAAAAATGTTTTTTATAATTAATAATATTCCTTCTAACATGTTATTCTTTATCTTCACTTTTCGTTATAAATAGCATCAAAATAGAACTCATGAATAAAAAAGTATATATAAAAGGAAAAAATAATTACAAGTGGTCCTAAACACCTTTATGAATACTACTAGATTTTATAGAACCTAAAACAATGAAAAAAAAATTATTCCTAAAAAAATTCAATAAATAGAATTTAAATGCAATAAATACCAAATATTTGAAGTAACCATATAATGAAGTATCAAGGTAAGAAGCCACACATTTTATTAATTAAAAATTGAATTACAAAAAAAATTATGAATGAAAAGAAAATAATGGATGAGATAAAATACAAAAAAAATATCAAATAATATAATTAAATTTAATTATAAATTACATATATCTTGGTATAAGCGTTATAATCTACTAAAAGAGTGTTATATGTTATCCTACTAATCCCTTCATTACTAATTTAAATACATTTCATGAATATATTTAAGGTAGAATAAAAATTAATTATCAAAATACAAGTTTTCAAAAATAAATATTCCGCTCCTAGATTAGATATTTATATAAAGTTATATCATTGACATTTACATCATACACCGATAATACTGACTTTCAACTTGATGCATTAGAAACAATAACACTAATTCCAATATTTATCCAATCATTATTAATATTTACATTAACTAAACAATAGTTCTCTACAATGATATTCATGATCTAAAATACTACCATCCAGATTACCCAAAAAAATACTATATATCATATTGATTCTATGACATTGATATGCATAAGAATATGAATATACATCTCAATAGAGAATACCCTGAAGTTTTAATATAATTCATGTCACACCAATGAATACACCTAATTTCTGAGCAAACAAATTACCCATTAATATTATATATAAAAATATATAATATAATAATTCTCTTACAATGAAAATAGTTCATAATTAATGAAATTATATTCTGTATCCCTAATTCATTTGTATATAAAAAATCATCTATTTCATTCCCACTCAATTTATATATAAAAACTAATTCCTCCCAACCCCAAAATCATGTGTAAGTAGTTTTATCTAATATTTATATAAATCCATTGTATTTGAAAATGTTTTTTTAATTAAAATATATATTATTCTCAATATAATGTACCACTCATTACACCAAGCATAAATAAACTGCATTATACTGTAGAAATGTTATTATTTATATATGATTGTTCCCACATAGCTGTTGGTTTTCTAGGTATGAATAGAAGTAACAAAAGTTTTAAATATATTTGAAAATGAATTCATTATATTAAGTTATTTACTAGTTATTATGAAATAAGTAATCAAATTTTAAAGATATAAACTAAATCACATAATTTGTGAATATTTAATGTTTAAATGAATCATTTTTCGATTAAAGCTAGGTTTCATGAATTTTGTAATTTTATTTTAGAATACATGTTTTTTAATTGTAGTTTATTAATATAATAAAACAATCCTTAATATTATATTTATAAAATAAATGTTTATTAAATAATTTGTTGGGGTTTTCAAAAAATTAGGAATTTTTGGGTGAATAGTTAAAAATACATATTTGACAAATAATGTCCCTTATATAAAATTATCATTATATAAAAACGATTTTATAATTTATGAAACCATTACGATAAAATATATATTGATCTAATATGTAATATTATAGTTTTTAAAAAATAACATCAAACATCAAAATACATGTTTGGTATTTAAAAAATCAACATGATGTTTTAATTTAAATAAAAAATATTTTTTTGTACTTCTCTTATAATTTTTGTTTTAAAAATGTTCCATTATGTTTTGAATTTGTTTAGAAGTAAATTAATTATAATTTTATTTATCATAATCTTATTTATTCTATAATAATCATAAATATTATTGTTCTTTTCTAATGAACTATATTTTTTTATAAAATGAGAATTTTTCTAGAAAACATTTTTCATTTCATTTTGAGAACAAATATTAAAATTAATTTTTACCTCAATTGGAAATTTCATCTTATATAATGTATTCGACATTTTGGATCACCATGTTATTTTTTTAATGTGATCTAATTTATTTTTAGTCATAATTAATATTAACCATGATAAATGTTTAACACCTCTGTAAAAAGTGAAATGAGTTGAACAATGTTAAAAATATTGGATAAGTTCTAAAAAACTCAAAAGAACATTATTTTATTAAACATTATAATTTAATTTTTACCAAAATAATCTTATATTAAAAAATATGGATTTTCCAATTTTCCTTTTATAATAAACTATATATTTTTTATATAGTGGAAAATTATAAAATGTCACATTCACTATATTAATATATCTAATATTAATAATTTTTGATAAAAATAAGTTATGAATGTGCCCAAATGGTTATATATGAGATTAAATAATTATTTTTGTGATATTAATTTTTAATGTATATTTAATTATGATATAAACTTTTAAAATTCATTCACATAATAAATGAAACACTTGTGATAATTGGTAACAAATAAAATTAATGAATTAATGAAATTAAAAGGGATGTGTTTTAAATAATGTAAATTCCTTCATGATTATTATAGATCAAAATGGAATTAAATTTATGCATTAAATATTTACATTCAAATTCATGATAACCATGATGTTTTTAAAGTAAAATTAGGTAAAATATCATGGAATAGATATTAATAATATTTTATATCAAACAATATTTAATTAATTGATAAAAAAATAATAAAATTATTCATTTTAGAAAATGAAACAAAAATATTGTAAAATGTCAATATTTTTTATCTTATGATGTAATTTACCTTTTATAATGTCAATACAAATATTTAAAGGATACTTATCTTCTTATCACAGTATGGATTTTAATGTGTTAAAGAGAGTTTTACTGAGAAACATATGGTTTAAAATAACATAAAAACAATGATAAATCCAATTGGTTGAATGGATTTCAAAGCTATCTCATCCCACCTTCTAATTTCTATCCAATTTTGATCCATTTTCAATAGAATTTAACCCTATATTATTTCACAGTTTAGAATAATTTAAATTCTTTCTCTCCCCTCACATAAAAAATGATACATACTCTCATCTCATCTTCAAACTATATTAGGAAACATAGCTCAAAATAAATAGATTAAATATCTTCTAAAATTATTAATCCATGTTATAGATATTGTGTACATCATAAAATACAGCCATTGTTTTACTGGGAATATAATAAAATGATGATTCCCAATAATGATGTATTCGACTTCACAGAATCCTCATGATTTTATCTCATATGATTCATAATCGAAATCTCAATTAACCATATTCTCATAATGAAATTAGAACCATTATATTAATTAATTGTTATTATATTAATTAAATAACCATTATATAAGACAATAATATTTTATTGTAGTAATTTTCATAAATTAATTCAATTTATTGGATAGTTTACGTTACATGCCTCAACGAGATTAAATGATTTCTGATATACTATTAAATAAAAAATGATTTTTGATACAGTATTTTGACTATTAGGAATTGTAATCTAGACTATAAGAAATTAAAATAACCTATGAAATTATCAATAAGATTTTAGGAATCTAATAAATGATAACATTATATATATATATATATATATATATTAAATAATATTTAATAAATATTATAAAAATGAAAAATTAAGTGTTGGTATTTTTAGGAAATGGAAATTTTTATTTAAAATTTTAAAAATAGTAATATGATTTAAAATTAAATATATTTTTATAAAATATATATATAAATTAATATTTAGTTCCATTATAATTATAATATTATTTTATCAGTCGATAATTATGTTTTCAATGTGTCTAAAAATCTGTAATAATTTTAAAATCAATGTGTTTTAAATATATAATGGTTTTATTTAAAAAATATATTACTCATATTTATAAAAATACATTTGTAAAATTGACTCTATTTTTGAAATCAACACATTAAAAAATTATTAGGGTGAGTTTTTTGAATTTTTCAAAAATAGTTGAAATTTTTATAAATAGTGAAATATGGTAATTTATTGTATTTAACATTATAAATTAAATAAATAAATGTTTTGAGTCATTTTTTATTAATAACCAATTAGTTCTAACACAAATTCCCTTATTAATCTACTTAGTCATAATAAGCAACACTATTGATAGTTTTGAACAAAATTAGTAAAAAAATGAATAAACTAAAAAATACTCCTCTCCTCCTCTATAAATGCCACCCCTTTTCTTAAAAACTAATAATACATTAAGTAATTAGAAATTCATCCCAATACCCCTCCCAATATTCTTGCCCATGTCAATATGGTCTTACCAAAACTCCAAATCAATTTTTCTTAAATTGGTTATCAAGGAGGCGATATTCAAGAGGTAAAATCCTCTTCATTTCTCTTATAATTTAATTTATATTATTATCATCTACTCAAATAAATTATAAAAAGTGGTTTAGTAAATCATATAACATATATATACTGGAATTGTATTATGATAATTTATTATACATCATAAAATCCCCCTCTTCAAATTTTTATTTTAAAAATTAGAACATCATTTGTGATGTGTCGATTAAATGCCTTCCTAGATGACATGTTTTTATTTTCTATTACCACCTTCACTGATGATCGTAAAAACAAAAATATATTTAAATATTATTTTAATATAAATATTATAAGTTATTTCATGTTCTTTGAACAATATATAATCATTATATTAAATAAAATTTACCTTCTTCGTGATGGACATTAAAACCGCCAAAATAAAGTAATACATTTTCATCAATATTTTATCTAATGAATCATCCTTATAAAATATGAAAAAGTGAAATGTTAACCCATTTAAAATTATTTAGTTAAATTAATAGTTAATAATTACACTTCTAGAGTTTTTATTACCATTTTTAAAAACTTCCATATTTATACATAAGGGAACCGACCATAAAACCATAAAATAAACATTCTCATAACAACGAAATTAAAAATTAGAACTCATATAAATGCCCATAAATAAACTAAATAATATTACAAAATATAAATTATATATTTAATAGGCTATTAATTAATTAACTAATTAATATAATTATATTATCTAATACCTCAAGTACAAGTTCAAAATGCATCTATACATAAGGTAAGGGTATCTCATCTCACTTTTACATCTATGATATTTATTTTTCATTTAGAAATTAATTTGTGTGTGTGGTGACGAGAAATATCTTAAATATATAATGTAATTAATCTATTTATCGTTATGTAATTAAATGTCTCATTTTTTAATAATAAATTTTATAGGGATTATAGTTTTAACTATTTAAAACTTGTTAAGGGAATTCTTAACCTAATTTTAATTATTTATGTTATGCTTCCTCTAATTTGACCATGTCATTATATGATTATATATGAAATAAAATCTGATTATCTTATGTTATATTTCCACTATTTTTATATTTATTTATAGATGATACACATTATCAAATAATTTTGATTAATCCTCTTAATTTCAGTTAAAAATATTCATATAAAGGTTTCTTTTCCAAAATTTAAATGTAATATTTTTTAATGTTTTATTTCATGAGTGGATTTACCTGTCTTCCTGAAACCATAATACTTTGAGGAATCCTTTAAAATTATACAAGGTTATTTTCGAAGGAATATTTTTACTCTACAACTTCATAGTGGTGTTAAATTAATGATTTCAATGTATAGTCTTATGTCTCTTCATAATATTCAATGATTTTATTATATTACTTTCATCTATGTCAACACAAATTGTTGGAACTTATGCTTAATTATGGATGATATCTTTTGATACAATCCACCTTATATTATTGATTTTTTAATGATTAGTTTGACTATATTTTTTCAATTTTGATTCCATTCATCATATTAAACTAGATTATATATGGTTATGTTTATTATATAGGTATAGCTATTTCATATTATAGTTTCCATAAGAATTTATACATTTATTATGTTTCATTAAATTAATATGTAAAAATAATTTGACTCGGTATGTGATGGATGGGGCGTAGTTTATCCCCTTGATGAATAGTCGGTCTCATGAGACAAACTAGTTTGGGTATTGGAAGATGTCATACCAGATTATGCACAATGTCTTGGAAAAGTATTGATGGAATGATAATGATTTATCCCATTATTAATTAAATTAGTAGGTGATTAGTTATGGATAATCCATGTGATTATTAGACTAGTACAATTTCCATTATTATGATTCATTATCAAGTTATTATTTATATCGAATTATTATATTTTATTGGATTCCTTCCATTTTATTCTTAATATTATGTTTTAATGGAATATGTTTTTCATTATTCACCTATACTTATTATTTATTTTATTTTATTTTATGATATCATTTATTACATGATTACCCTTATTAAGAATCTTAGACCACCACTTTATTATATTATATCTTCTCCCAACATTCCAAGTTGTATATTTTGATAAACATGATTGGATAATCTACGAGAATAAGTGTGTTTCTAAAAGAACTACTATGATGAAATTAATTCCAATATGTAATTTAATATTTTTGTTTTTGTCTATTATTCCAAAGCTATTAAACTATTTATTACATGGGGATACGATCACTTATACATTGTAATAATGTAATTACATAATCCACCAAGTCTGTTCTATGAGGTTCATGGTCTTTATAGTTTTTAATAGAGGAATATTAGTTGAAACATTGGAAAATAGATTTAGTAAAACTTATATTAGGGAAATCAAACCCAATAACTAACATTGAGAATATCCCCAAGGTAACTAAGATTATGATATTTATTTTATTTAAAAACAATCATTTTAATTTATTTACTAGTTTTAAAATTTCATAATATAATCTAGTGTATTCCGTTATTTAGAATTGGAACATTCTAGAAGGAATGTACACTATATCAACCCATATATTCAAGTTAGGGATTTCCCTCCTATTAAAGATAATTTCTATGGAGGTGGAGCTACAACTAGTGGTAAAAAACATATATCATTACTAGAAAAACCGAATCAGGTTATAAGAAATCTAATGACTCACATAGAGCTTCTCGATCCACAATAAAGTATATTATTTATATACCTCTTCATGTGATCATAACCTACATTGTTCAATGGGAATAGAAACTATTTTTTAGTTGAGGACTGACTAAGTTACCTTGAGAATATATATCTTTCTTTGGGAAGTAATAAAAGTGAGATGGATATTATGGTAATTTATTGTCTCTAAGGAGATGAGGATCAATGGGGGTCATTAATTCAAAAAAAGGATGGTAATGAAATTTAAAATATGGATTGGAAGTATTTTAATGACTATTTTAGATAAATATATACCTCACGAACATCAAAAAGATATATTGAGATATTTTTTTATTTTTTAACAAAAATGGATGAAAATATTTCTATGTATTTAGCCTAATTTACAAGGATATCATATCTTTTCCCGGAATATATATGTAATCAATAGAAAATTGTTTTTATTTTATGTCCAATTATATTAAATGGATGTGTTTTTAACCCAATTGTGTGAAGGGAACTAGTATCTTAATCATTATCATCATATGAGGATATAATATATTGTTCCATTAGGATAGGTGAATAACATTTCAAGCTATATGGATTTAAATGGAAGCACGATAAGAAGAGGGATATAGAGTACTCTAGAAATGAAAATCTGGAAAAAGGGAAGAAGGTAAGAATGGAATTTTTAAATTTCAATTAATGTGGAAGGAAGCATAATGGATGTTTCTTTTTTATAATTAGTGTTTATTACAAGGTTAGAGGGAAAGGAAACCATGCATGTTAATTCAAGGAAAATAATAAACTCAGACATGGTCAATTCATCAGCAACATGGGGATGGGACATTATTCACATGATTTAATGAGATTTCTAGGAAACACACCCCAGAAAATTATAAGGGAACATGTTAATGCTTATGTTGTGAGGCCCAACTGTAAATTTCATGAATGTAAATGTCATTTAATCCTAAGCTATTATCAGTGATTCATCATCATATGTGAGTTTCATTAACCTTTCCTGATATGTAAATGTTCACAATATGTCCATATACGACAACATTCTAATCCCAATTCATGGAAGATATGATTGCATGGAATTCAAATGGGTCATTCTCTATATGGTAAACATCTGAAGTAGAAAAAATCATCTTCAAAATCTTGGGCACATAAAAAATACTCAATGAGTGCTTCTTAGATATCTTTCAATATAATAAATGAATCTAGGATTGATAACATGGCAGGTACATGGTCCACATTCTTCAACACATTATATTGTTGATCCAGTGGTCTAAATTTTTCACCATGAAGATGCCCTTTTGCAGGTGCTTTGGGAGAAGATGTTCTTAATGTAGATGAACCCTCTTTTATTGATGAAGCATGAAGTACTTATGCTACATGGGGATAAGTCTGACTAGGTCTTCCCACACTCCGAGGAGGTGGTGGAATTGCCTCCAAATTTTCCACAAATATAATCATGTTAGGGAATACCCTGTCATTTGTGGGATAATTCTCTTGTTCCTTCTGAGATTGTTGTATGACTCTCCCATGATTATTTAGTATGAACAGTTCATGATGGGGTGTTGTTAGAGTATTAACTTCTTGCATGACCTTGTCTTCACCTATATCCTCATCCTTGACGACGTCTTCCTCTAGTTCCCCAGTCATGAGCAGGGGACTCATGTTCATAATCTGTATCATCATTCGCATAGGGATCTATAATGTGACTAACATTAAGAAAGGAGAATATCAAATCATTATTTGATAAAGACTCTACCTAATAAGGTATTTCTTGTTTTTCCATTTGGGAAGGCAGTGCCCATGCTTTTCAAAAAATATGCACAAAATCATCTAAAATCAAGGATTAGATTAACTTTGACATGAACTCATATTTACCCATTTTATCATTATTCTTTAGGGAATGTAACTTCATTGATGATTATCCTTCATAGGGTTAAGATTTTATTGAAGAAGGATTTTATTTGTCATAAGCGGAAAAGCTACTATATTCTATTTAAACTATGTTTGTAGAATGTCATGAGTTTTGTTGATTTCTTTCCTGACGATCCAATCATCAAATTTATGAGAATTATTAATGATTAATTCTTTTAATTAATCTTCCTCATATAGATCAGTAAAAATAATAAATGCTAAATGGGATGGTGAATTCTTTCACTTCACATTCTTTGAGTCCACCATCATTTGTAGGAGGCACTTAAATACAAAACCCTCCAAGATGGGGTGCCCTAACATTTTATGGAAGATGTAATAGTTTGTGAAGTCCTCATCTCCTACATTTTTAGGTTTCTTTGGCATTGTAAACTAAAGTAAGATGTTCTCCAAAGTTTAGAACAAGTATCCAAGGAAATGGTTATTTCAAAAAAATTTAAACGGTGTTATTCTACTCCTCAAAATATCTTCACCTTTGATCTTTTTGATCACCTTGATGAGGTGGACATTTATGCTGACACTAAAGTGGTGGAGTCCTACGGTATGGTGAGGTATTTGATGTAGGAGTGGGTATAGAGGTCATCTTAAGTGTGATTGTAGCAGCCTTTAATTTTCCTTCTCTTCTCTCACAGTTGATGGTATTACTCCAGATTTTTCTCTAGTCTCTGCTATTATGTTTTCAACTTGATGAGAAATCGAGGCCAGATATCAAAACCCTCCAGTGAATTTCATAGGGGTAATGGTGTCTGCAACTCAACATAGACCATTTATACTCAAATGAGAAGAAACTATAGTTGAGGGAGTGGTATAGTAAAGGAGTATGTTAATATTTTCCACTGATAAAAGAAACATGAAACTCTTACATTATATTTCTTCTTTCAGTTTGTGAGATAAAAAGATATTTTATTCTACAGTGTTGTGACGAACAAGAAAATTTAGGTCTGATGGGGATCTTCACATCCAATGATCGATTGAGGCTACAAAATCATATACCATACAATGGTTGGAAAAAATAATGATTTTACAAAGCATCTATGTTTCACTAAATCATGTTTTTAGGGGTTCCCATCATGAGATCACAGAAATAGATTAAATGTTTTAAGTCATGGTCCAGATATCCTAAGTAATTGATTATTGGAAATGTGTAATTCCCAATGTTTAGTGGGGGAGGAGTCGGATCAACCCATTTGTCATAAGCCTTCTTTTCTGATTGAACCAGTGTGCTCCATACATCTGTAGATTCCAATAGATTAGTCAATGACTCAATTGAATACATATGCCTTTAGGAAACATATGGATGATTTGTAACCTGAAGTGTTGCAGTAGCTAGAGCCTAAACTAGTGTGATGACTGACATGACCATTGTTGTTGGTGCTGATGTTATTTTCTTGGCAACAAACATGGGTATAGGATTGTTGGGATGTTCTTGAACCTACTATAGTTTTACTTGAAATGGAGGTAATTCATTATCTACATTAGTAGTTTTAAAAACCCCTATTTGCTAAGGTGATTCTTCTGGAAGTGGAAGAAGAGAATCTACTTGTGGAGCATATCTAGTAAGAATGTATCTTTGGATGAAATCGTTCCTCAAGATAAAGGGATTTACCTTCTTTGAGGGAAAGGTGATACATGGTCTAAACTCTGCCTTTTCCCATATTAAGTGCTCTCAAAGAGGTGGTAGTTGAATATTAAAGGTGATACAAAATTTTTTAGTAAGCCTCTGATTTTGGGTAAGAACACCTCCTTCATTTTCTTTGGTGTTGACTAAATTATGAACATGAAACTCATCCTATGGCTCCCCAAAAACGATATAATTTTACGGAGGATTTTAAATGATGGAATTGATGGAATTCACAAACAAATAATTCAAAACCATAATTATTTTAGTATATTAGTTTGGTCGTATTCTATTGTTCCATATAAGAGACTTTATCCTCCTATTTACAGGTTCCCCAGGAATGGTTTGACGTATAGTAACATGAGGGGTATCCATAGTTAATTTTGTTATGCGTTCATTTTATGGAATCTTCTTTAATTAAGAGGCAACTGAATTATTCCAAGGAGGGGATTGGGATTATGAAAAATCCCCCAGCCCTCCATGATGGGGATATTCCCATTATTCTTTTCATCCCTTCAGGCTCTATTTTTTGACTCCAAGGGTTGGGTAAAAAAATACCTCAGCACTAAGGGCTAGGGTTTATCAGGAATTGGTATGGATGATATCAGCATATCTACTATTCTGAATGGTCCAAAAATTGGTTGGGTGCATAATCCGAAAATCACATAAATTTTCTGATTCAAATGGCCATTGTTTAATTATGTAAATTAGTGTAATCTTATGGTTGGAATCCTCAAAGTAGGATTCTTTCTCGATGTTCTCCGATGATTGATTCTAAAGTATATCTATAGCTTTCTCTCTTCGGGCATGACATTGGTGGAATCCAATCCAGTCCTGTTTTGTTTTACAATATTGTCTTCCATGAACAAAAATTATTTTTTATAGATGGTCGGGGGAGATAACAATGCATGTTACCCCAGATGGCAGCCTTTTCTGACTTTTGTTTGTAGAGAAATTCAATGCTCCATGTGCACCCCATCCTATGATATGAACACTAGGCGGTGTATTGACGATCTATTATCACAAAATAATTAAAGAATTATTGTATTCACATTGAAGGGATCCCATATTCTTCTCTATCATTGGACATTGGGATGCTAGGAAATATTCAAATTCAATTTGGTATTTCAACCCTTCAATTACCTTGGCATGACATTGATATTCATCATATGGTAAAACATTATCTTTTAGATGATGAAAAGTCATCCATATTTTGAGTTGATGTTATGAATACAATCATATACCAACATCTCAATAAATTTTTTTTGAGAGGTAGAAATTATCTAGAACAATACAGATATTTCACCCTTACCAAGTTGTTTCCTCGTGGTCAACATATCCAAAAAATATTTTTCTTGAGGTTTCTCTACATGATCTGGCCAATGTTGGTTCTTTTCCTTCTACTTTATCCTAATCAAAAAGATCGATAGATAGTTCCTCTTTTGAATAGGAATATAAATGTCCTAAGGGTGGATAGGAGAATGACTGTTTCCTTAGTATGTATTCTAGTTGAGAAGAAATTTCCCCAAAATGTGACAAGGAATCATATATGAATGGACTACTGTTTACAGGTTCCCTAAGATAATATGGCATTCTAATCACTATATTTTTTTATTGGAGAATTTTATTGACAAAATGATTCACTATTACGGATTGGACCTCCACATCAAATTTCATCATGTAGAGGAACGTCATTGTGGATTACAATAAGGGGTAGACCCTCTTCATACATGGTTTTCTAGGCACATAGAGGGTTTCCATGGAACTCATCAAGAGATGGGATCTGGAGATTGACTAAATTTCAATGAATCAATCATTCATGAGGAAGTGTTTGACGAGAACCTTTAGTGGTACTTTTATTGCTCCCATAATTTTGTAATGGTATGGTAGGATCTTGAGCTGCAACAGATAAATGTCTAAGGGTTTCAAGAACTCCAATAATGAGCGGAACCAAATCAAAAACACACTCTTGATTTTCCAAAAGTTTTTGATAGTACATTTTCATAGATTCATTCTAAAAAAATTGAGAATATTTCTTGGAAATTTGGTTATCATGGGAATGTGTATGTTCCCTCCTTGGTGTGGTTGTTAGAATAGGAAAATTATCTTTAATTTGAATGGTTGTATGTTCCCGATCCAGTTTTCGGTATGATATGGGGGAGTATCACCCATAACCCTCCTAGATGAGAATAGAGGTATGTATCTTATCTAGTGTGACATGATTATGAGACTCCCTACTAGTGGGAAAGAGTTATAATTTGATCCCTTGGGTACTATAATTACCTCCTTGATTAAATATATGTAAGCCTATAGGATATGACAAGGAATTTTCATCTCCCATTTCACTATTTACTTATTGTTATTGGTTACCTTAGAAGTCATAATAGGAATATACGTACATTCCATGTCTGGAGTTGGGGTGTGTACTTACTCCCTTCCTCCCATTCCTGTCAACAGGTGTTGATAGTAATCGTGTTTTGGGATAGGGAGTTGAGTTTGTCTTATGCTTGTCATATAGACTTTCTGACTAAATATTCAATGTGCTTTTAGATGGGGATATTGAAAAGATTAATTTTTATAGGATGGTGTATGTTCATATTTATTGTAATCCACAAGATTATAACATCGATATATATTGGATACGACCTAAAGAGTCTGTTGGTTGGACAATTGACGACAAACATGTGTATAATCCAAATCATTATTTTCCACCAAACTGGGTTGTTGGTATTCTTCATAGGGGAAAATGGTAAGATCTTACTCCCTATTAGTGGACTATTATTTTTTATGGGACATCCTGAATGGTTGTGTATGAGGGACCACATCCAGATAGAGGAAGGACACACCCACATCATTTTGAGGTTTTACTGTCGTGCAATGCTGGCAGTCATGTTATTATGAAGGATCCCTTGGGAAGGACCCTTGTATCATTAGGAAGGGGCCATTGGTGGCCTCTTGGTTGAACAAATCGGAATATGGGATGGATTTTTGATTTCATTCTAGGTATATGCCCCTCAAAATAGTTGAAGAAGGATATTGTCACTGTCAGCTTCTAGACCACCAATCATAACTGATCGAACAATCAGGGGTTATTCCTGATCTGGAGGTCCTGTCACATAGCCTCTATAGGTGGAATGGTACTTTGTTGATGGTACTCGCGAAATAGTGTGTTAGAGACCCATTGTTGATTAATATGAGTTGGTGATGGAATCCTTTGTGCAGATGAGTATCCATCCTGAGATGCAATTGGGGAGTTCAGGAGGGTAAACTTGAAGTAAGCCACATGGATTGTAGGGAATTCATTGAAATGAATACAACTAAAAACACAGATAATGAACATTGGAGTATCATTTGATTTAATATATTGAGTATTTATTGCATTATATGGTTATATTTTATCGATTGATAGGGGCCTGACATATGGGTAACACCGTCATCTTAGTCATGGATTAATATCGAGTTCACTATTGTTTGTTTCTTTCAAAATGTGTGTTCTGGTTAGGAATAACTATTTCAGAATGGTTTCCAATGTAGTTTTTATGGAACCAGAAACACCCAATTGTTATGTATCCTAAAGTGGAACTTCATCCTAATGGAAGATGTTTGTTAGGTAGTTTCACCTAAGTCTCTTGAGAACTCCCATTGGTCAAGAGGATGGGAGGTCGGTCTCATCACATCCTTTTGGGAGGAATTTTTTCCTACTCTAGGTCTCTCTTATATGTTTAATATATGTTCATGAATCCTTCATTAACTCCCAATAATTATGTGGTTTATCCAAATATTAGTAATATATTATTAGCATGTGTGGAATTATGAATCTTCCGAATGTATTCATGGTTCTTCATCATTTGGGATATCTATGTGTATCTGGGCCTCATAATTAAAGGTATCATTTTATATACTCCATTGAGATAATTTGGTAATAATCATGGGGATGATGTTTTTTAGGTCACTCAATAGGGAACTCTATAGTTTACAATAATCTCAGTTGAAAAAATTCACTCTGAAATTCATCATCATCTCGGGAGACAGAAGTTTACTCTGTAGTTCATTTTCATCTATCTTGACATAGGTTACTCTGGATTTTATCATCATCCAGCTAGGTGGAAACTGTTTTAATGTTTGGATCAAACCCATCAGTTGGATTCCTATGTATCCTTGTGAAATGAATTAAAACCAAAATAGTTTGATGCCACTTAATGGGACACATCCTAAAAATTAAGGTTTTTTGATAAGGACCCAACGTTAATGATTACTGTCATGTAGTAAGGACATCTCGGCAGAAGGATCCTAGTAAAAGCATGGTGTGGGACTTATGCCAATGAAGATAAAGGTACCATGAAAGAATATAAACATCCTATTTGAGTTAGACCCTACCAGGGATATGGCCCCGAGGGAATTGGGTTGATTTGGATTGTTGGGTTTGAAACTCAGGGAGGCTTCCAACATATTTATTTTGATATGAATCAATTCCCATGTAGTTTGATAAGTGCCGTATTTGAGTATAGACCTCAGAAATGATAGGATTGGGTTTTATCCTAAGAAGGATACCTCTTATGAAGGGACAATGAGGGATGTTTTATCTCAAGGTGATGTGGGTGGCATAACATGGGTTTTACTCTTAATTATAATACCTCGAGTATGGGAATTATGATCGGGGATTAATTTTAAGGAGGATTCCCAATGATCTCAGACCCTATTTATGTTTCCAACATATCCTGGATAACATGAATTAGAGATATTATAGTTTTATCTTTTTTGGGGAATAAACCTATGTGGAGCCCATTTGAGGGGATTATGGTTTCACAGTTTAGGAAATGAGGTGATGTGGAGCTCGGGACTTAACATAGGATTAAAACATATCCTAGTAATGGTGGGAATTGGATTTCTCATATTCCATTTATTGAGGTGGATTTCAGGGATATTATGATCATTATAGTCCTTTAATTCCACATGAGTCATGCTCCATGTGAGAAACAAGAGGATGTTATAGATTCATAAAACCACACACACTTTTCCACCATTGGTACTTGAAGAGGTCAGGGCTATAGTGGAAGTTGTCATGGATACCTTCCTTGTAGATACCCAAAGCTTGACCTACATGGAATTTACAATACTTTTTCGGAATACTTAATATATAACAAAAACAGACAAATAAGGATAATAATAGTTTAGTGTCTTTGGAAACGTGGAATATATACTTCTAATCATGTTGAAAGATCTTCAACAACTCCCATAACGATCTTCCCCTTTTTGTTCGCTTCCCTAAAACCTTTCTTTATTTCCTGGGGAAAATAAAACATAAAAAGGGTGAGCTCAAATGCTCCGTAAGGGAAAACATAGAGAACATAAAACAATCCATAAACATTTTTAAAGCAAAAAACTTGAACATGAAATTTAAACATCAAAATCATGAGCAAAGACATATATCGTGGAAGTACGTAAGGAATATTTCATAATAGAACATCAACCATTATAAAATATAATGGGAATAAAACATGTAATTGTGGCAACCATTCAATACATGTTATGATTTCCATAGTACCAAATGCATTACTTCCAAGACCATCTTAGTGGACAAAGTCCCTTTCTGAATCGAGTTCACTCCTCGTTTCAGTCCTGTAACACTGAACCAGATTGACTTACCATTCTAGCCATGTCTATCCATGGGATATAAATCATTACCCAATTCATTTGAGGGATATATAGGTCCCACCCATCTCTTAATTAAATCATTCTTACTTGTGCCAAAAAATAAACTTAAAACATTCATCATATCCAAAAGAATAAAATGGGTTTCATAAACATCATCCCATCATTTCATAATCCATATAAAACAAATGAAAATTTCATCATAAGAAAAGTGTAAACATGTAAATCATAGAGACATTAAACTTGAAACATATACATATGAAATAATGTCATCTTAGATGGAAAATGGTTTTAGTAAAACATTTTAAATGAATTCTTGAGGAAAATATCCTTTCTTCATCAAAATCATTTTCTTTTCAAAAAATGCCATGCAATTTTAAAATAAAATTTTTCTTTTTGAAAATAGTCATAAAATCATGTAGAGTAAGCTTCATGAAAATGAGGCATTATGAAACTGTAAAAATCCGTTCATGACGTATAAGTTAAAAATAAAATTCTTCTTGTACTTTTTTGGGAAAAGTCAAAAAGTTACTTATATGGTAAACAAAAGAAATATTACATTCATATGATGTGGTAAAATTCAAAAGGGTTAAAAAGGACTTTAAACATACATGAATACACTTTTATAAAACATGGTCATGGATGATAGAAATAACCCCAGTAAATACTTACGAATAAGCAATCTCGTTTAAAAATGAGATTTGAAAAATTATCCCTTACCTTAGGTCTGATATGCTTCATACGTTTCTGAACCTCCTGTATAATGATTTAAATAATGTCATTGACTTATTATAGAATCATATTCATTGTTATGATATCATATATGGTTCACTTATGACTTTATATTACCTGTTCTTTTGTAAGTTCCATGTTAAAGAAACGTTTTGGGATAAATCGTTTTATTTATCGTACGTGTTTGGACTTTTTGTTATTGATATTATTACTTATATCCTGATTTACTTAATTCCAGAATGTAAATCATGATTTCTATATAATATATATTCATCATATACATATATATATTATATATCGATAAAAGGAATGAAATACACCATTCATGTACACGGTAGGTCGTACGTACGCTTGAACGCTGTTTTCGTTTCCTTATTAAATTGAATGAAACTAAATAGATGACATACATATATATATAAATAAATCAAGTAGAATTATTATTTCATATACTTAATTATTGTTAATTATATAAACTTTATGATCATTCATGTATGGATAACATGGAGAATGAATCTCATCGCGTCGTGGAGAAGGTAGTCTGTACGTACGCAAGAGCGATGGTATCGTTACCATAATTATTGAATAGAATTGGATTGGACGGTATAATATATCAGAATCAGTGTGATGTTATAATAACCACATATAGTTATTCTTTACACCATTATACCCATCCATGTAAGGTGTTGGTGGGAAAACAGATTTCACCACGGCGTGGAATCAATATTTTGTACGTACGCACGCGTGGTGATTTTGTTTTCCATAGGATGGATATATGGTGAAATAGGGTTGTTTCATACTTATAATAACATATCAGTATATTAGTTATACTGATTTTATTACTTCATAATGAAACAAATAATGAAGAAGAAGTTGATGAAGAAATAAAGTTGAAAGAATCGGTAACAGACATTACCTCTTCTTTGAAGCACCTCTTTGAGACCTCCTCTTAGGGAACTAAAATTGGTCTCTGAAGAAGACCAGAACCTCTAGGATTTTTATATGGAAGTGTAGAAGATAATTTTTCAGGGTTTGTCCGAGCTTGATGGCTCAAATTGGTATGAGGAAGAGAGGGAGGAGGTGCCCTTTTATAAGGGAGGAGAGGGGCACCTTTGGAAAAACTTAAAATATTATTTTATTAGAAAGTCATATTTGGGTTTTAATAGCTCCAAATTGAGTTATATAGAATCTTAGGTGGGGATGTGTCTAATGCATCTCATAGAATATAATTTAGACAAGTTTAGGTTTCTATTTTAACCTTATAATTTAGATTTAACCTTAAGTTAAATAATTTTACTTTTACCGTGTCTTCTTGTTTTCTTAAACTATAAGGTTAATAAACATACTATAACAAGCCAAACGAACCCCAAGTTGTTTATTATTAATATATATAACCTTATATAAGTCATTTTTCCGAACCGTAGATTTTTAGGAATAAAATATAAATTAATAATAAAATATTTTTTTAAAAAACTATTTTATGTCAATTTTGACACTATTTGGTAATTGATTTTTGTGAAACTCATAACAGAATGATTAGTTCTAAAAAAGTTAAATAAATCAATACTAAAATGTCATATTAACCTATAAAATTAGTTAAATTCATAAAAAGTCTCAAATTACATTTAATTGGGTATTTATAATAACAATTATATCAATATTTCATTAATAAGATATTTATTGCGTCATCATTGTGTCATAAATAAATTAAATTATTTAATGTATAAAAATTATAAATAAAAAACAATTCTGTCGAAAAGACTTTTATATTTCTAATGAATATTTATTGTCGAATTTATCTTATGTATAACCCTATATTAAAAATTATTTAGTTATTAAACTTTGATTTTAACTATTTTAACCCTTCTTTAAATAAATTAATAATAAATGTCCTAATCTAATCCAAGTGGGCCAAAATGGTCATATTGTATAACTAAGGTTGTTTTTGGTAGAATTACATTTATCCTATACAATTAGGACATGTTTTAGGGTAATAATAATATCATTTTACCCTTAATTACCCTATTCACTTTTAACTGCGGTAAAAAAAAGTAAAAAGATACTATTCACCAAAAATTATTTTCATCTCATTCAACCACATTTTATTCCTTGATATTAACTGTGTCTCTCGGATTTTTTAAATTCAATTCACAAAAGTGGTAAAATTTCATTTAAATGAAAAATTCAGTTTTTTTAACTACCACTAAGTGGGTTCACTATTCATCGAAAATTGCAGTTTTTCAGAAACATTACAAAAATTCACCCTAAGAATTATTTGATATTCCGAATTCAAAATTGATGTATATTTTTCCAAATTCAAAACATTGAAGTGTGATTAATTAATTTTAAAATTATTTTCCGTTATCAAAACAAATAGCATGTTTTTTTAAGAAACAATAACTATCAAAAGAATGATATTTGTTTATATACAATTTCAAAGTGAAATTAATTCCAATGACCAACATTGGATTAAATGGTAAAAGAAAATTTTAATTACAATTTAAACACAATTAAAAATATAATCTAACCATATGAATTATTGTGAAGAAAAAATTTGTTTTTAATTCAAATACAGCATGTTTTTACTATTCATTAAAATATAAATGTTATCAGAAAAATATGAAAAATTTATCCAAAGTAAATTTTTATATCCTGATTCCAAAAAGAATTTTATTTTGTCAAATTGAACTTATAGACATGTCAATAACAAGATTTAAAGTGGGTACGCCATCAAAAGGCGGCAAAACTACATTTTTTGAAAAATACTTATTTTACTCGAAAAATTTATTTTGTTATCATATCATGTTCAATAAAATGTGTATGATGAATAATAATGTTATAAAATTCAAATTTTAGTTGATACTATTCATAACGGGTAGTTCATATAACATGTTGTTGTTTATCAAAAGTCAGTATTGCGTACAACACACGCTATCGTGGAAGGTCACGAATGCGTGTAATGCAAGCCAAGTCAGGGATGCGTGTTGTGCATGATCATTTTGGTGTAGCATACAACAAAAGACATTAATGAAATTAAAAGGAATATTTTTCATAAAATCTTAGGGTGTAACATTATACCCCCCTTAAAATTTATTTCTCCCCCGAAATTCGTCAGGGTTATAAATGGTTTACTATTCGAAAGGTTCATTAATAGAAACCCACATCATAAAAAGGAATACTAAAACATGGAATTAAAAAATAAAGTATGAAACATAACGGTTACCCAAATTAACTCATCACTGGCTTTCCACGTAGGAGAACATAGGTGAAAATAAGGATATGGAAGAAAAATCTAACTATCAAGTTCTGATGGAGAGTGGTAGAGAACATGGCTATTAAAAAGCCAACAATCACAAAGCCATAAATTTGAGATGATCTATGGTATCATCTAATTCATCGGATATAAGGGCACTAGGACAACATTTTTGGTTTTCAAGATCATTTCCCTAAAGTTGATGAATTTGAATTAGAATAAATAATTACTTTATTTTGGTACAATCTAACTGTTGTTCATGCCTTGAACAATTTCCACTTCATCTCTTAAAGAAATGAAGTCGAATTTGTTATTCGTGAAGTGTTAGCAGATCATGTGATAGAATGACGGGTCATTCCATCTGTCTCAAACAAAAGGTTAGCAAAAGTTATTAAATATACATAAGTCGATCTATAGTGAGATTAATCATATATGGTTCCTAAAATGGACTTATACATCATATATCATACTGCTTAATATAATAAAACTAGTTTCTACTAAACAGGGACTTTTTGTAGGCCAGTGGTAGGCGATAAAGGCCTGTCGCACTTCAGTTGTGGGTTCGATTCCCACAGCCTTGTTCGACGCGATGGGATGTCACCCATCCTACATGTTTTCCTTTTTCTAAAACTACATTACTATATCATCCCATCAATAATATAAATAAAAGTTCTATCCTTAAACAATACTAACTTATGTCCAACATAATCCATTCCAATGTTTATCCGAAATACTTCGGTCCAAGCTCATAGTATAAAGGAAATTATTACTTGAAATGTCATCAACCAAGCATGTGAATACCATCATTTATCCTCTATATATCTTGTTGGACACATTCCAATAATGTGAATACCTTAATCATGTATTCTCTTGAAAAATGAATACCCATTAAACCTTAGTGGAAACATGAATGCTGTCAAAAGTTAACTCTTTCCAAATAGCAAAATCCAAAAATTCTATATACTCAAACCATGATATAACCATCTCCTTATATCAGTCACGAGCTCATGAATACTGTCAAACATTTCATTTTCTCCTAATCCCTTCATTATGCGCATATCTTCTTTTTTCCAAAAATACCTCAATCACATTCCATGGTTACCGGTACCGTAAAACTATTGAAAACCACAATAGACCAATACATAAATATTCCAATATTCCACGATACTATATACAACATTATTTTGGAATCCCATTACATAAACACTTAATCATTCCACAACATCATTGTCATATTCAACATCGCCAATAGTGATAGCGTGTGACTTGCATTTTTCCTTTTCCTTAAGTGGTTTCTCATGTCGATCTTCACTAACCCTTGGATTAGGGAATTTATTAGCATAATTCCCCATTTCCTTGCACTTAAAGCATTGAAGTGTTGGTGGTGCGTTCTCTGTAGTATTTTATGTATTCACATAACTACAAACCCTTTTTCCATTACTTCAACACTCAGCTACTCGATGACCTTCTTTTCCACACTTAATACATTTTATAGTCCCTTTAAGACAATCTCCACTATGCTTCTTTCCACACATTTCACATAAGGAAACATTCATCTTCTTTTCACCATTATTCATAGATTTCTCCATGAACTCCATCTTTCTTTTCTTATCAAAACCATGAGATGGATAAGTAACACCAACTTCCATTTCTAACTTGATATCACAATGCAAAATTTCCTCATAGCTACTGAAGTCTCTTACAGATAATTCTCTTCGAAGATTTGGTTTTAAGCAACTGAAGAATAGATCAACTTTACTTTCAGGTTGGATGATAAAGCCAGATGCATACCTTGAAAGCCTTGTAAAATTCTCTTCGTATACACCAACAGATTCATCATTCATTTTCTTTAGTTCAAGAAACTCATTCTCCATCTTTTTTCGAAGAATACGAGGGAATAAATTATTGAAAATAAGTTCATGAACTCTTCCCATTCCATGGACTCAATTTCATCTCTTGGCCTTGTATTCATGATAAGATTCCACCATTGATCAGATTCACCTTCCAAACGATAAACTGCTAAGATGAATTTATCATGTTCAGAACATTGAAGAACTGAAAATATCTTTTCAGTGGTACTGATCCATTGTTCAGCAACAAGTGGATCAGAAGTCCCACTGAAAGAAGGTGGACTTCGCCTCATGATGGACTCAATAGAATGTTGTTCACTTCTCTGCTCATTTGGAAGTCTAGAATGATTCTTAGCTTGTGTAAGTATAGAAATAATACTTTTCACTCCATCTCCCATAAAATTTGTTTGTTCAGGAGGAAAATCATTGCATTGTTTATTTCATTGATCAACACGGTTCCTTCGGGTTCTAGCCATCGTCTAAAACCCAAAAAGAATAGCGTGAGAGAAAAAATCATAACCAAGGGGGAGTAACTTCAATATCTAACATCTTTGGTTTAATCTAATATCGTTACCATAATTCTAGGACTATAACCTATGCATATACTTAACCTTAGGGACATCTCTAGACATACCTTAGAAATATCTCTAGGGATCTCACTAATGTTTTCGCATCCTAGTTTCCAATGGTTGAATACACCTATCCTCTGATACCAACTGTAGAGACCCAAAGCTTTACGTACACGGAATTAACATTACTTTCTCGGAATACTTAACACATAACAAAAACAGACACATAAGGATTGTAATAGTATAGTGTCTTCAGAAACATGGAATATAAACTTCTAATCATGTTGAAGGATCTTCAACAACTCCCATAACGATCTTCCCCTTTTTGTTCGCTTACCTAAAACCTTTAATTATTTCTTGGGGAAAATAAAACATAAAAAGGGTGACCTCAAATGCTTAGTATGGTAAAACATAGAGAACATAAAACAACCCATACACATTTGAATGTAAAAACATGAACATGAACATTAACCTTCAAAATCATGAGAAAAGACATAAATCGTGGAAGTACGTAAGGAATATATCAAAATGGAACATCAACCATGATAAAATATAATGGGAATAAAACATGTAATTGTGGAAACCATTTTGCACATGTTATGATTTCCATAGTTTCCAAGGCATTGCTGCCAAGACCATCTTAGTGGAAAAAATCCCTTTCTGAATCGAGTTCACTCCTCGTTTCAGTCCTGTAACACTGAACCGGATTAACTTACCATTCCAGACATGTCTATCTCTTGAGATATAAATATTTACCAAATTAATTGTAGGGAAATTTAGGTCACACCCATCTCTTAATGAAATCATTCATACTTGTGCCACAAAAGAAACTTAAAACATTCATCACAAATGGAAAGAATAAAATGGGTTTCATAAGCATCATCCCATCATTTCATAATCCATATAAAACAAATGGACATTTCATCATACAAAAAGTTAAACCATGTAAATCATAGAGACATTAAACTTGAAACATACACATATGAAATAATGTCATCTTATATGGAAAATGGGTTTGATAAAACATTTGAAATGAATTATTGAGGAAAATATCATTTCTTCATCAAAATCATTTTCTTTTCAAAAAATTCCATGCACTATTAAAATAAAATTATTTTGTTGAAAATATTCATAAAATCATGTAGAGTAAGCTTCATGAAAATTAGGCGTTATGAAACCGTAAAAATCTGTTCACGCTATATAATTTTAGAATAACATTCTTCTCGTACTTTTGTCGGAAAAGGAAAAAAGTTCCTCGTATGGTAAACAAAAGAAATATTCCCTTCATAAGATGTGTTAAAATTCAAAAGTGGTTAAAAAGGACTTTAAACATACATGAATACACTTTTATAAAACATGGACATGGATGATAGCAATAACCCCAGTAAATACTTACGAATAAGCAATCTCATATAAAAATGAGATTTGCAAAATTATCCCTTACCTTAGGTCTGATATATTTCATACGTTTCCGAAACATTTGTATAATGATTTAAATAATGTCATTGACTTATTAGATAATCATATTCACTGTTATGATATCACATATGTTTCACTTATGACTTTATATTACCCATTCTTTTGTAAGTTCCATGTTAAAGCAGCGTTTTGGGTTAAATTGTTTTATTTATCATACGTGTTTGGACTTGTTCTTCTTGATATTATTACTTATATACTGATTTACATAATTCAAGAATTTAAAACATTATTTATATATAATATATATTCATAATATACATATATATTTTATAGATCGATGAAAGGAATGAAATACACCGTTAATGGAGATGGTAGGCCGTACGTACGCATGAACGCTGTTTTCGTTTCCTTATTGAATTGAATGAAACTAAATAGATGACATACATATATATATACATAAATCCAGTCGAATTATTATTTAATATATTTAATTATTATTAATTATATAAACTTTATGATCATTCATGTATGGTTAACATGGAGAATGAATTTCTTCGTGTCGTGGAGACGGTAGTTCGTACGTACGCACGAGCGATGATATCATTCCCATAATTATTGAATAGAATTGGAGTGGTTGGTATAATATATTAGAATCAGTATGATGTTATAATATCCATATATAGTTATTATTTACACCATTATACCAATCCTGGTAATGTGTTGGCGGAAAAACAGATTTCACCACGGCGTGGAGACGGTATTCCGTACGTACGCATGCGTGGTGATTTCATTTTCTGTAGGATGGATAGATGGTGAAATACGGTTGTTTCAAACTTATAATAACATATCAGTATATTAGTTATACTGATGTTATTACTTCATAATGAAACATCTAAAGAAGAAGAAGTGGAAGAAGAAATAAAGTTGAAAGAATCGGTAACAGACATTACCTCTTCTTTGAAGCGCCTCTTTGATACCTCCTATTAGGTTACTAAAATTGGTCGTTGAAGAAGACCAGAAACTCTAGGATGTTTCTATGGAAGTGGAGAAGATAATTTGGCAGGGTTTTTCTGAGCTTGAAGGCTCAATGTGGTGTGAGGAAGAGAGGGAGGAGGTTCCCTTTTATAAGGGAGGAGAGGGGCACCTTTGAAAAAACAAAAAATATTATTTTATTATAAAGTCATATTCGGTTTTTAGTAGCTCAAAATTGAGGTATTTCAAAGATAATGTAGGTATGGGTCTAAATAATCTCATAAAATAGAATTGGACATGTTTAGTGTTCTATTTTAACCTTATCATTTAGATTTAACCTTAAGTTAAATAATTTTACTTCTACCTTGTCTTCTTGTTTTCTTAAACTATAAGGTTAATAAACATACTATAATAAGCCAAAAGAACCCCTAGTTGTTTATTATTAATATATAAAAATTTATCTAATTCATTTTTCCAAACCTTTGATTTTTAGGAATAAAATAACAATTAATAATATAATATTTGTTTTAAAAACTATTTTATGTCAATTTTGACACTATTTGGTAATTTTTTTTGAAAATCGTAAAGTAATTCTTAGTTCGAAAAATGTTAACTAAATACATACTAACATGTCATATTAACCTATAAAATTATTGGAATTCATAAAAAGTCTCAAATTACATTTATTTGGAAATTTATAACATCAATTATGTCAATATTTCATTAATAAGATAATTACTACGTCATCATTGTGTAATAAATAAAATAACTTATTTAATCTATAAAAATTATAAATAAAACAAAATTATGTAGGAAATATTTTTAGATTTCTAATAAATATTTATAGTCGAGTTTATATAATTTATAACCCTATATTAAAATGATTTATTATTAAACATTGATTTTAACTATTTTAACCCTTCATTAAATAAATTAATAATAAATGTCCTAATCTAATCCAAGTGAGCCTAAATGGTCATATTTTATTACTAAGGTTGTTTTTGGTCGAAATAAAATTATCCAATAGAATTATGACATGTGTTAGGGAAATAATAATATCATTTTTACCCTTAATTACCCTATTTACTTTTAACCGTGGTTAAAAAAGTAAAAAGTTACTATTCACCAAAAATTATTTTCATCTCATTGAACCACATTTTAGTCCTTGATATTAACCGTTTCTCTCAGATTTTCGAAAATTCAATTCACAGAAGTGGTAAAATTTTATTTAAATGAAATAGTCAGTTTTTTAACTACCCCTAAGTAGTTTCACTATTTGTCGAAAATTGTACTTTTTCAGAAAAATACCAAAAATTCAGCCTAAGCATTATTTGGTATTCCGAATTCAAAATTGATGTCTATTTTTCGGAATTCAAAACATATTAGTGTAATTAATTAATTTTAAAATTAATTACTGTTTTCAAAACAAATAGCTTGTTTTTTTAAGAAACAATAACTTTAAAAAGATTGATACTTGTTTATATCCAATTTCAAAGTGAAATTAATTCCAATGAACAAAATTGGATTAAATGGTAAAAACATATTATAATTACACTTTAAACCCAATTAAAAAGATAATCTAACCATATAAATTATTGCAATGATAAAAGGTTTTTTTAATTAAAATATAGCGAGTTTTTACTATTCATTAAAATATGAATGTTATCAGAATAATATGAAAAATTTATCTAAAGTAAATTTTTATATACTGATTCCAAAGAAGAGTTTTATTTTGTCAAATTGAACTTATAGACATGTCAAAAACAAGATTCAAAGTGGGTGCACCATCAAAAGGCGCTAAAACTACTCTTTTTTAAAAAAATATTTATTTTACACGAAAAATTGATTGTTTTCTCATACCATGTTCTAGAAAATGTGTAAGATGAATAATAATGTTATAAAATTCAAAATTTAGTTGATACTATTCATAACGGGTAGTTCATATAACATATCGTTGTTTAGAAAAACTCAGTATTGTGTACAACACACGCTATCATGGAAGGTCGCGATTGCGTGTAATGCATGCCAATTCAGGGATGCGTGTTGTGCAAGCTCCTTTTGGTTTAGCATACAAAACAAGACATTAATGAAATTAAAAAGAATATTTTTCATAAAATCTCAGGGTGTTACATTCTACCCCCCTTAAAATGAATTTCTCCCTCGAAATTCGTCGGGGTTATAAATGGTTTACTACTCGAAAGTTTCTTTAATAGAAACCCACATTGTCAAACGAAATACCAAAACTTGGCTTTAAAAACTAATGTATGAAACATAACGGTTACCCAAATTAACTCATCACTGGGTTTCCACATAGGAGAACATAGGTGAAAATATAGATATGGAAGAAAAATCTAACCATCAAGTTCAGATGGATAGTGGTAGAGAACATGGCTATGAAAAAGCCAACAATCAGAAAGCCATAAATTTATGATGATCTAGGGTATCATCTGAATCATCGAATATAAGCACACTAGGACAAATTTTTTTTTCAAGATCATTTCCCTAAAGTTGAATAATTTGAATTAGAATAAATACATACTTTATTTTGGTAAAATCTAACTGTTGTTCATGCCTTGAACAATTTCCACATCATCTCTTAATGAAATTATGTTGAATTTGTTATTCGTGAAGTATTAGCAGATCATGTGATAGAATGACGGGTCATTCCATCTGTCTCAAACAAAAGGTTTGAAAAAGTTATTAAATTTACATAAGTCGATATATAGTGATATTAATCATATATGGTTCCTAAAATGGACTTATACATCATATATCGTACTGCATAATATAATAAAACTAGTTTCTACCAAACAGAGACATCATGTAGGCCAGTGGTAGGCGTTAAAGGCCTGTCGCACTTCAGTTGTGGGTTCGATTCCCACAGCCTTGTCCGAAACTATGGGTTGTCTCCCATCCCGCAGGTTGTCCATTTTCTAAAAATACATTACTATAACATCCCATCAATAATAACAAAAAAATTTCTATCTTTAAACAATACTAACTTATGTCCAACATAATCCATTCCATTCTTTATCTAAAATACTTCTGTCCGAGCTCATTGTATAAAGAAAATAATTACTTGAAATGTTATCAACCAGGCATGTGAATACCATTATTTATCCCCCATATATCTTGTTGGTCACATTCCAATCATGTGAATACCTTAATCATGTATTCTCTTGAAAAATGAATACCCATTAAACCATAGTGAAAACATGAATGCTGTCAAAAGTTAACTCTTTCCACATACCAAAATCCAAAAATTCTATATACTCAAACCATGATATAACCTTCTCCTTATATCAGTCATGAGCTCATGAATGCTATCAAACATTTCATTTTCTCCTAATCCCTTCATTATGCGCATATCATCTTTTTTCAAAAAATATATCAATCACTTTCCATGGTTACCGATACTATAAAATTATTGAAAACCACTATAGACCAATACATAAATATTCCAATATTCAACGATACTATATACAACATTATTTTTGAATCCCATTACATAAAAACTTAACCATTCCACCACATCGTGGTCATATTCAACATCTCCAATAGTGATCGCATGTGACTTCCCTTTGTCCTTTTCCTTAAGTGGTTTCTCATGTCGATCATCACTAACCCTTGGATGAGGGCATTTTTTAGCATAATGCCCCATTTCCTTGCACATGAAGCATTGAAGTGTTGGTGGTGTGTTCTCTGCAGTCTTTTCTTTATTCACATCATTAGAAACCCTTTTTCCATTACCTCGACAATCAACTGCTCGATGACCTTCTTCTCCACACTTAAAAAATTTTCTAGTCCCTTTAAGACAATCTCCACCATGCTTCTTTCCACACTTTGAGCATAAGGAAACATTCATCTTCTTTTCACCATTATTCTGAGATTTCTCCTTCAACTCCATTTTTCGTTTCTTGTCAAAACCATGAGATGGATAAGTAACACCAACTTACATTTATACCATGATAGAAGAACACACAATTTCTTCATAGCTACTGAAGTCTCTTATAGCTAATGCCCTTCAAAGATTTGGTTTTAAGCCACTAATGAATCGATCAACTTTACTTTCAGGTTGGATGATAAAGCCAGATAAATACCTTGAAAGCCTTGTAAAATTCGCTTCGTATACACCAAAAGATTCATCATCCTTTTGCTTTAGTTCAAGAAACTCCTTCTCCATCCTTGTTCGAAGAATACGTGGGATGTAATTATTGAAAAATAAGTTCTTGAACTCGTCCCATTCCATGGACTAAATTTCATCTGTTGGCCTCGTATTCTTGATAAGATTCCACCATTGATCAACTTCGCCTTCCAAACGATATAATGCTAAGATGACTTTATCATGATCAGAATATTGAAGAACTGAAAATATCTTTTCAGTGGCACTGATCCATTGTTCAGCAACAAGTGGATCAGAATACCCACTGAAAGAAGGTGGACATTGCCTCATGAAGGACTCAATAGAATATTGTTCCCTTCAATTCTCACTTGGAATTCCAGAATGATTCATATCTTATGTAAGTATAGAAATAAGATTTTGAAATCCATCTACCATAACACTTGTTTGTTCAGGAGGAAAATCATTTCATTGTCCATTTCATTGATCAACACGGTTCCTTCGGGTTCCAGCCATCATCTAAAACCCAAAAAGAATAGCGTGAGAGGCAAAAATCATAATCAATGGGGAGTAACTTCAATATCTAACATCTTAGGTTTAATATAATATTGTTACCATAATTCTATGACTATAACCTATTCTTATACTTAACCTTAGGGACATCCCTAGACATACCTTAGAAATATCTCTAGGAATCTCACTAAAGTTTCCGCATCCTAGTTTCCAAAGTTTTACTAAACCTTTCCTATGATACAAACTGTAGAGTCCCAAATCTTGACGTGCATGGACATTACATTACTTTTTCGGAATACATAATACATAACAAAAACAGACACACAAGGGTTGTAATAGTTTAGTGTCTTTGGAAACCTGGAATATAAACTTCAAATCATGTTGAAAGAACTTCAACAACTCCCATAACGATCTCCCCCTTTTTGTTCACTTACCTAAATCCTTTCTTTATTTCCTAGGGAAAATAAAACATAAAACGGGTGAGCTCAAATGATCAGTGAGGTAAAACATAGAGAACATAAATCAATCCATAAACATTTTAAAGCAAAAACTTGAACATGAAATTTAAAGATCAAAATCTTGAGAAAAGACATAAATCGTGGAAGTATGTAAGGAATATATCATAATAGAACATCAAACATGATAAAATATAATTGGAATAAAACATGTAACTGTGGAAACTATTCAGTACATTTTATGATTTCCATATTAGCCAAGACATTGCTGCCAAGACCATCTTAGTGGACAAAGTCCCCTTCTGAATCGAGTTCACTCCTCGTTTCAGTCCTGTAACACTGAAACAGATTAACTCACCATTACATCCATGTCTATCCCATGAGATATAAATATTTACCCAATGCGTTGGATGGAGATATAGGTCCCACACATCTCTTAATGAAATCATTCTTACTTGTGCCACAAAATAAACTTAAAACATTCATCATAACCCAAAGAATAAAATGGGTTTTATAAACATCATCCCATAATTTCATTATCCATATAAAACAAATGGAAATTTCATCATAAGAAAAGTGAAACCATGTAAACCATAGAGAAATTAAACTTGAAACATATACATATGAAATAATTTCATCTTAGATGGAAAATGGTTTTGATAAAACATTTGAAATGAATTATTGAGGAAAATATCCTTTCTTCATCAAAATCGTTTTCTTTTCAAAAAAATGCCATGCACTATTAAAATAAAATTATTTTTTTGAAAATATTCATAAAATCATGTAAAGTAAGCTTCATGAAAATTAGGCGTTATGAAACCGTAAAAATATGTTCACGCCGTATAAGTTAAAAATAACATTCTTCTCGTACTTTTGTCGGAAAAGTCAAAAAGTTCCTCGTATGGTAAAAAAAAGAAAGATTCATTTCATATGATGTGGTAAAAGTCAAAAGGGGGTAAAATGGAATTTAAAAATATATGAATACACTTGTATTAAACATTTACATGGATGATAGTAATAACCCCAGTAAATACTTACGAATAAGCAATCTCGTATAAAAATGAGATTTGCAAAATTTTCCCTTAACTTAGGTCCGATATTCTTCGTATGTTTCTGAACCTCCTGTATAATGATTTAAATAATGACATTGACTTATTACAGAATCATATTCATTGTTATGATATCATATATGGTTCACTATTTACTTTATATTACCCGTTCTTTTGTAAGATCCATGTTAAAGTAGCGTTTTGGGTTAAATCGTTTTATTTATCGTACGTGTTTGGACTAGTTGTTCTTTATATTATTACATATATCCTGATTTACATAATTACAGAATGTAAAAAATTATTTATATATAATATATATTCATCATTTACATATATATATTATAGATCAATAAATGGAATGAAATGCACCGTTCGTGGAGACGGTAGGCCGTATGTACGCATGAATGTTTTTTTCGTTTCCTTATTGAATTGAATTAAAATAAATAGACGAAATACATATATATATATAAATAAATCCAGTAGCATTATTATTTAATATATTTCATTATTATTCATTATATAAACTTAATGATCATTCATGTATTGTTAACATGGAGAATGAATCTCATCGCGTCGTGGAGACGGTAGTCCGTACGCACGCACGAGCGATGATATCATTCCCATAATTATTGAATAGAATTGGAGTGGATGGTATAATATATCAGAATATGTATGATGTTATAATAACCATATATAGTTATTATTTACACCATTATACCCATCCAAGTAAGGTGTTGGTGGAAAAACAAGTTTTCACCACGGCGTGGAGACGGTATTCCGTATGTACACACGCATGGTGATTTTGTTTTCCATAGGATAGATAGATGGAGAAATAGGGTTGTTTCATAATTATAATAAAATATAAGTATATGAGTTATACTGATGTTACTACTTCATAATGAAACAACTAAAGAAGAAGAAGTGGAAGGAGAAATAAAGTTGAATGAATCGGTAACGGACATTACCTCTTCTTTGAAGCACCTCTTTGAGACCTCCTATTAGGGCACTAAAATTGGTCTTTGAAGAATAACAGAACCACTACGATGTTTATATTGAAGTGGAAAAGAGAATTTGTAAGGGGTTGGCCGAGTTTTAAGGCTCAAAGTGGTTTGAGGTAGAGAGGGAGGAGGTTCCCTTTTATATGGGAGGAGAGGGGCACCTTTGGAAAAACTAAAAATATTATTTTATTATAAAGTCACATTCGGTTTTTAATAGCTCCAAATTGAGTTATTTCGAAGCTAAGGTGGGTATGGGTCGAAATCCTCTCATCCAATATAATTTATACAAGTTTAGGTTTCTATTTTAACCTTATAATTTAGATTTAACCTTAAGTTAAATAATTTTACGTTTATCATGTCTTCTTGTTTTCTAAAACTATAAGGTTAATAAACATCCTATAACAAGAAAAACGAACACCATGTTTTTTATTATTCATATATAAAACCTTATCTAAGTCATTATGCAAAACCTTATATTTTTATGAATAAAATAAAAATTAATAATATAATATTTGTTTTAAAAAATGTTTTATGTCAATTTTGACACTATTTGGTAATTGATTTATGGGAAACTCATAATAGAATGATTAGTTCGAAAAAAGTTACCTAAATCAATACTAAAATGACATATTAACTTATAAAATTATTGTAATTCAGAAAAAGTCTCAAATTTCATTTATTTGGGTATTTATAACATCAATTATGTCAATATTTCATTAATATGATAATTACTGCATCATCATTGTGTCATAAATAAATTAAATTATATAATGTCTAAAAATTATAAATAAAACACCATTATGTATGAATTCTTTTAATATTTATAATTAATATTTATAGTCTCATTTATCTTATGTATAAACCTATATAAAAAATTATTTAGTTATTAAACTTTGATTTTAACTATTTTAACCCTTCTTTAAATAAATTAATAATAAATGTCCTAATCTAATCCATGTGGGACATAATGGTCATATGATATTCCTAAGGTTGTTTTTGGTCTAATTACACTTATCCAATATAATTAGGACATGTGGTAGGATAATAATAATATCATTTTTACCCTTAATTACCTTATTTACTTTTATCCGTGGCAAAAAAAGTAAAAGTAACTATTCATCAAAAATTATTTTCATCTCATTGAACCACATTTTAGTCCTTGATAATAACCGTGTCACTCAGATTTTCTAAATTCAGTTCACATAAGTGGTTAAATTTCATTTAAATGAAAAGGTCAGTTTTTTTAACTACCACTAAGTGGTTTCACTATTCATCGTAAATTGCAGTTTTTCAGAAAAATTCCAAAAATTGAGCCTATGCATTATTTGATATTCCGAATTAAAAATTGATGTCTATTTTTTCAAATTCAAAACATAGAAGTGGCATTAATTAATTTTAAAATTAATTCCCGTTATCAAAACAAATAGCGTGTTTTATTAAGAAACAATAACTATCAAAAGATTGAAACTTGTTTATATCCAATTTCAAAGTGAAATTAATTCCAATGAACAACATTGGATTAAATGGTAAAAACATTTTCTAATTACACTTTAAACACAATTAAAAATATATCTAACCATATAAATTATTGCAATAAAAAAAGTTGTTTTTAATTAAAATATAGCGTGTTTTAACTATTCATTAAAATATGAAAGTTATCAGAATAATATGAAAAATTTATCCAATGTAAATTTTTATATCCTGATTCCAAATAAGAATTTTATTTTTTCATATTTAACTTATAGACATGTCAAAAACAATATTTATAGTGGGTGTGCCATCAAAAGGCGGCAAAACATCATTTTTTGAAAAATACATATTTTACTCAAAAAAATGATTTTGTTCTCATACCATGTTATAGAAAATGTGTAATATTAATAATAATGTTATAAAATTTAAAATGTAGTTGATACTATTCATAATGGGTAGTTCATATAACATATCGTTGTTTAACGAAACTCAGTATTGCATACAACACACGCTATCGTGGAAGGGCGTGATTGCATGTAATGCAAGCCAAGTCAAGGATGCGTGTTGTGCAAGTTCCTTTTCGTGTAGCGTACAACACAAGACATTAATGAAATTAAAAAGATTATTTTTCATAAAATCTCAGGGTGTTACATTCCTCTACTCAATTTAAATTGTAAATGGGTCCAATGTAATGATGGAATTAAGGTTAATAATGTAGAGAGTATAAATACTCAATCCTCCTACATGAAAGGCTAGGGGTTTACACCAGGATGGTTTCCCTTTGAATTTTCCAGGGAGAGGGGGAGAATTCTACTTTATCACAGGAACAAAAAAGTCTGATCCTTATCCTCTATACCAGGAACTTGAGGCATTAGGTTTAAGAGATTTGAATGGGAGGATAGATTCATATACCAATATTCCACGACCGGTAACTCCAAAACACTCTGCCTAGGGTAATGGATCATGTGACCATAGATATACAAATCAATAGATTCCACATGAATTCAGAACCTTTGGTAGGACATGTGATGGAATCCTATGAATGTTGAAATAAAAATGAAAATGAGAGGCATGTTGATGTGCCATTACCTATGTTTTTGCAAATTATGTGGTCTTGGTGGAGGTTTAAAAATAGTCACATTCATGAAAGGGTTACACTATTGTAGAAGCCATCCCATGGGTGGATTTTAATGAGGATTCAGGATAGGCTTGTGCTAGCTAAAGGGATGAGGCGAACCAAGGAGGACCACGCAAAGGGTACACCACCGAAGGGGTCTCCATGCATGTAGGATTGAGGGGAATTGGTTGTACCGTAGGTTAAAAACAACCTTGATTATTACACTTGGCTAAAGATTTCTTCTCGTCGTCAAGGGTATACATAAGGATTCGCAAAATAATGTTGTGAAAGTTCCTATTTGATGAAGGTCATGTCGCTCAAGTCTCTTAAAGATAAGGGTTTGGGTAAAATAATCAGGGATGTTTTTATTTGTTATAGAATATGAACATAAGTGTCACTATCCCCCTTTGATTCTATAACACCCCAAGCTTCCACGTTACGTTTCCCTTTGAATAATGAATCTTCTTGCATTGTACGCAACATGGAGTTTTAACACATCACAACCAATAAAACTAGTTATTATGAAAAATTTACTTCATTTTTGGATTAGAAATATTAAAATTATCTTAGGGTGATAATCAGGTATTTTTCTAAAAACATTCAATTTTTTACAAATAGTGAAAAACACCGCATTATTGTTTAAAAAATCATTTTTATTTAAATAAATAGTTATTTAATATACAGTTATATTTGGTAAAAATAGATACATAATGCCTATATTTGTTCAATATAATTCATTGGAGTCATTTTATAATAATATTAGACATATTAAATTTCATTGATCTTTCTACCGTCTTTTACCCACCTTCTATGAGCAATTGAAAATTTGAATAAAATGTTATTTTAATACTTCGTTGAATTGAATTTAGAAAAATTTATTGACACATTTGATATCGGTAAGTAATATTTGTTTCAATAAGATGAAAATATTTTTTTTGTCAACAGCAACTTATGCCTTTTATTTACCTTGGTAAAAAGTAAATAGGGTAATTAATGGTTAAAATGATATTATTGTTACCCTAACACTAGTCCCATTTCTATTGGATAAGTCTATATAGACCAAAATCAAACATAAGATTAATATATGGTCCTTTTGGTCCACTTAGAATAGATTAGGACGTTTATTATTATTTTATTTAATGAACTTTTAAAAGTGTTAAATTCATTGTTTATTAACTAATCGATTTTTAATGTAGTCATATAAATAAGCTATATTCAACTATAAATATTCATTAGTAAGGTAAAATTATTTCCTATATTATGGCAATTTATTTATAATTCTTATACATTATATAATTAAATTTATTTATGACACAATGATGATGCAGTAAATACATTATCAATGAAATATTAAAATAATTTATATTATAAGTAACCAAATAAATATAAATTGAGACTTTTTTTTAATTAAAAGAATTTTACAGCTTAATTTTACATATTAGTGTTGATTATATGAATTTATATTGATGTGATCAAGATGATAGGACATTAAAGAAATCAAATAATAAATAATTTCAAAATCGACATAAATGAGTATTCAAAACAAATACTATATTATTAAATGATATAATAGTACAAAAAATATATTTTATATCCGAAAGACATATATAATAATAGATATTTCATTAATGAACCTCTTTGGGTTATCTTGGCATTTTATTTTATGTTTATTAACCATTAATTATAATAATACAAGATTGCATGGTAAAAGTTAAACTATATAACTAAGTGTTATGTCTAAATGATAAGGTTAATATGGTGACATAAACCTGTATAAATCCTTTTGGTTGAGAGATTTTCGATCCTTCCCCACCTTATCTTCTAAATGAATCATTTTGGAGCCATTATAAACTGAATATGATTGTATAATAAAATAATAGTTCATGATTTTCATAATGTGACCATCTTCTCTCTTATAAAAGTGTACTTACCCTTATCTCAAAATAACACCTCCAAATCCACTCGGATCTGACATCCCCTACCCAAATATCCTCCCAACTACCTTAACATCGACTTAGAGGCATAATATCTAATATAAAGCTAACCTATGGAGAAGTTTTGATCAAGTCAAAAGGAAACACCCTAAGAATAGGTAATAATTTCACCACCTTTTTTCAAATTTCATTTCTTATTCCACTTCCTCATTCATTGTTGATTCTATAAAAAAATGTATCTTCAATAACTTATACATATTGTGATGTTATTTTAAATAGGGTATAACCGTATTCATTATTCTATTCATCCTATGAATGACATGTCACCATTAGTGCATATGTACGGCTTACCATATCCATGTCATTGTGTAGTTTGTTATTCAAACAATTCATTATATGGATGGGTATACTAATGACTATAACCAATTTAAATAAAAAATATAAAATGATAATTATTTTTTATATGTGATATTCCATCTAATTACATACTATTTCACCATCAATATAATGATATTTTTCTCATGCATACGTACAGATTACTGTCTCCACAAACTCGATGAGATTCATTCCCCATCATAATCATTCAAGAATAATATTCATTTTATGATTAAAAATCATGATTAAGGAATTTATATCATTCTACATAAGAATCAAATACATCATATCCATAAAAAATAGGGCTTACGTAACCAATCATATAATGGAAAATGAATTTTTAACACCCAAAACTATGATACTACGGAAATATTATCAACAATGAAATATTAAAAGATCATATATGATATCTTATTTATGTATTTGGTTATTGTATATTTTAATCACACGTACTTTACTATTATACAAGAGTTTAAAATATGATTGTTCCAGGAAAAGTACAAGGTAAGGGTTAATTTTACAATCTCTTTTTAATCTGAGGTTGTTTATAAGTGAGTATCTACTGGGTCCTTTTTATCATCCACATTTGTGTTTCTTAAAAATGTATTTAATTTTTTTTTAATATTTCAAATACTATGGGTTAAATTCATTTATACCTTTTTTTTACTTTAAAAAAAATAATGGAATATTTCCGTTCTTTTCCAAACACGGTACATTATGAACTTTTCATCAAATTAAGGTAAGAATATTTTTTTAACTTATACAGTGCGTGTGGCTATTTTCCACCATTATAACATATTCGAAGAATCCCTTACAATCTAATAAGAATATTTCCAAAATAAATTTATTATTTTATAATTATGTGACTTTTAAATAATTTCCAAATAGAAAGAGATATTTCTCTCAAATAGTTTTGATTTAATCTATGTCAACATTCTTAGTTGGATTTTACACTTGCTTGAAGTTGATTTATTAAGAAACAAATGTTCCATATTGTATTTAATGTTTTTTGATATATTTGACTATAGATGTGTTATTTTTATACTAGTAATGGTTTATCGTAGAAGTAATAACATTTCGTATGCTAGTTTTAATATGAATATTTATATTATGTTTCAAAAGTTTCATATGAGGAATGCATTGGACTTAGTAAGTGAAGGGTGTAGCCTGCTGTAGCTCCTCAATGCATTGGTAGGTATCTTGAGACAAACTAGTGTCCTAGAACAAGGCCTTGAAAAATCTTATTTGTAGTCCTAGCATGAGGCCTTAACTATGTGGTTATGGAGACTTGCATTATGTATTACATCATCATGAAATTGGATATCGATATTACATGTTATTATTAGACTAGTAGAATATCCATGTGAATAAGAAAATAGAATTACATGATTTATCTTTTCCATATTATGCTAAATATTATCTTTAAAAGGCTTGTGTTATAGTTTTATACATTGACTTAAATTTTTATGCTTATTTCTAAAAGTTTCTGCTATATTGTAATCATTAGTGAGCATATGAGCACAACCATTTATATGTTTTCTTTTTCTAGGATGAAAACAATTATATTATGACTGAACTCTAGAGATAGACTAAGTGATATGAATGTGGTTAATGGAGGCAATTTTTTTTCATTTTATAATATAATGTAAAACTTATTTATGTATCTAGTACATATAAGACCACTAAACTGATCAGAATTTTGAGACATGATTCCTTGTATTATGCCAATGTTATGTAATAATGCACCAACTTTGGTTAAATGGGTCGAGAAATTATAGTTGGTATGAGTGTATGTTTAGTAAAAACCATGGAAGCTATATTTAGAAAAATATTGATTATAGAAAATAACTCTAAGATATATTTTAATGATTATTATAGAAGCACTTCATAGAGTTTTTGGAATGTAGATATTTTTTCTATTTTCCAACCAATACAACCTTGTCTCAATACTATCAGGTAGAGGTGTATCTGGAAAAAAAATTACCTCGGAGGGAAAACATTGAAAATGAGTTTTGGACTTGACATGGGGTATCCTGGTACATGACAACGGGCCTTACTGCACTATTGGTTATGACACTCTGAGGGGATATTCTTAGGATAATTCCAATTTTCATTATAAACCATTATTAAATATTTATGAGTATATATCTACTCAATGAATTTTTTTTTTCTGATTATGGATTATATCCTTAAACTAATCAATTTTTGTTATGTATTTTAAATGTTTGGAATTATGTATTGGGATTCAATAAATAATATAGTGTATGCCATTGTTTAAAAATGGAGCATTGTGGAAGGAATGTAAATAAAATAACTCATGTAATCTGTGTAGGGATCTCCCTCCTACTAAAGATAATAATAGTAGAGCAGGTGATGAAAATGGTGATGATTAACTTTTCACCATACTGGGAAAACTCACTCAGGATGTGAATAATAACCTTACCCGTATGGAGGACCCTGATCCACAACACATAGGACCATTGTAAGACCACTTCAAGAGAAAATAACCAGCAACATTCAATGGGAATAAAAATCCATTGGTACCTATGAAATGGATATGTTCCCTAGAGAAAATATTTCACGATTTAGGGAGTAGCGAAAGGGAAAATGGTGTAATGTAAATTTATTACCTCACATGAGATGCAGATCAATGGTGGTCATTAATTAAAAAATGAAGAGAGATGAAGAAGATTCAAATATGTAATGGAGGGAGTTTAAATGGATTTTCCTAGAAAAATAGTTTCCTCGTGACCCTCAATAAAATATGGAAAGACAATTTCTAAGTCTGAGGAAAAAGGAGGATGTGATTGTCACAAAGTATGAGGCTAACTTTACAATGTTAGCAAAGCATGAAGAAAATTATATACGTAACCCAAGGAGTAAGGTTGATAAATTATTTGATGGTATTTTAATTTATAATTATTATTAAAATAAAGGACTTGTTTGTGTCCTTTTTCATAATGATAGAGTTATTGTTTATGCATCATGACATCTAAAAATTAATTAACCAAACTATCCAACTCATGATCTTGAGTTAGCAGATTTAATCTTTGGTTTGAAGATATAGAGACACTATTTATATGGTTAAAAATGAGAGATGTAAACTGATCAAAAGAGTTTGAAGTATATTTGCTCACAAAAATAACTCATCATGTGGAAAAGGTGATGGCTTGAACAACTCAAGGATTATGATTACATTATACACTACCACCCTGGGGAGGAAAATAAGGTGGCAGATGCTTTGAGAAGAAAGGATCATGGAGTTTTGAACAAGATGAGTTATGAAAGGGATCGTATGTTTATGGATCTAGTAAATATGGATATGGGAATAATCATGAAAGGTTTAACATCAATAATTTTTCAAATGGTTGACAAACTATCTCTAAAAGAAAGGAGATAGAGTTCTCAGACTAATGATGAGGAGATTCAAAAGAATATTAAAGCTGTGACTGATGGGAGATTGAGTTACTTCGTATATGAAGATGGAATATTGAAATTTGGGAAGAGACATTATGTTACCGATATACCTTATCTAAAAATTGAATTGTAGGATGATGCTCATAGCTAAAAATTCACTATTCACCCTTATAGCACTATGATGTATTGAGATTTGATTGAATATTTTTGGTGGGACAACATGAAGAGAGATATTGTTTATTATGTGCCAAGATGTATGTTTTTTCAACAAGTGAAAGTTATAAGACAACATCCATGAGTATTGTTGCATCCTCTTCCTATACCTATGAGTAAATGGGATGATATTACAATGGAAGTTTTCACGGGGATACCAAAAACTCTTAGAAGGAATGATGCAATATGGGTCATTGTTGATTGTCTTTCCAAGTCAGCACATTTTCATGCAATATGTGATGATTTAAAACTTGAACGACTAGCAAGTTTATATATTAATGAAGTTGTAAGACTTCATGGAGTACGCCTGTCAATTTGTTCTGTTCATGATCCCAATTTTATATCATGCTTCTAGAAAAGCCTTTAGAAGTCATTGGTTACTGAACATTGTTTGAGCACCGCCTACCACCCTCAAACTGATGGAAATAAGAATAGACTATTCAAAAATTCGAAGAAATTTTTAGATTTTTTTCACATTAATTTCATGTTATTTGGGATCACTACCTACCTCTATTATAATTTTCCTATAACAACATATTCTATTCTTGTATTTTGATGGCTCCATATAAAGCATTATAAGAAAATAAATTTCACACACTGACTTTTTTAAATTAAGTTGGTTAAAGAAAACATGTAGGACCAGAACATGTTGAGGAAACAATGGAAACAATGATGATTATCCCAAACCACATCAATGAAACTCCAATTATGCACAAGAGCTATACCGATAATGGAAAGAAATATTTAAAATTTCAAGAAGGAGAACATGTTTTAATGATGGTGTCTCCATGGAAGGGTGTTATATGGTTTGGTAAGAGGGGAAAATTGAGTCCCAGGTACATCAGACCATTTAACATTCTATAATGAATTGGAGTTGTAGCTTATCATTTGGAAAATGCCGCCAAGTCTCTCCAAAGTTCATGATGTGTTCCATGTATCACTTTTAAGAAAATACATGCTTGACCCAACACATGTACTCAACTATGAAGAAATAGATCTGGAACTCGATCATTCTTAATATGAAGAGCCTATCAAGATTGTTGATACCAGAGAACAAGTGCTGAGAAACAGAACGACTCATCCGGTGAATGTTCTATGGAGAAATCATAAGATAAAAGAGGCAATGTGGGATCCCAAGGAACATATGATGAAGAACCACCTGAATATTTTTATATAGTAATATTCATGAAATTTCTAGGATTAATTATATGAAGGAGGAGAGAATGTAACTCCCTGAGCTTCCACAATATGTTTCCCTTTGAATAATTAAATAGATTCTATTGTACGCAACTTGGAGTTTTAATAAATCATGTATGCAAATACTAGCCATTATGATTAGTAATACCCACTATTTTAAATTTTAAAAATATTATTTTTTTCAAAATGGACTTCATTTTTGGATTTGGAATATCAAAATTATCTTCAAGAGAATTTTTGGTATTTTTTTGAAACCATTCAATTTTTAATGAAGTGTGAAAAACACTGCGTTATTATATAAAACTGAAATTTTATTTAAATAATTAGTTATATTTTTTAAATTTATATAAGGTTAAAATGGATACATAATACATATATTTGATAAATGTAATTCATTGGAGTCACTATATATTAATATTAGATATATAAAATTTTATTGATCTTTTTACTGTCTTTTACCCACCTTCTAGGTGCATTTGAAAATTTGCATAAAATGTAATTTTACCGCTTCTATTAATTGAATATCAAAAATTTGAGATACAATTTTGATAAAAGTAAAATGTTGTTCATAAAGATGAAAATATTTTTTTGTTGAAAAGTATCTTTTGAATTTTATTTAACTCGGTTGAAAGTAATGAGGGTAATTAAAGGTAAAAATGATGTTATTATTACCCTAAAAAATGTCCTAATTCTATTGATAAATGTATTTCAACGAAAATCAACCTTTGGAACAAAATAATATTGTTTTTTTCCACTTATATTAGATTAATATATTTATTATTATTTTATTTAAATAAGTGTTAAAAGCGTTAAATTCAATTTTAATAACTAAAACATTTTTAATATATGTTTAAAAATTAGATAAATTAGACTATAAATATTCTTTTGAAAGATAATCATATTTCATACATAATCATATTTTATTTATAATTTTTTGATTTTAAATAATTAAATTCATTTATGACACAATAATGATGTATTAATTACCTTATTAATGAAATATTAAAATAATTGATATTGTAAATATCCAAATAAATGTAAATTGAGACTTTTTAGTTATTTCAAAAAAATTATAGGTTAATATGACATGATAGTGTTTATTAAATGAATTTTTTCGAAGTAATCATCTTTTTAGGACTTTATCAAAAATATAATACTAAATAGTATCAAAATTGACATAAATGAGTTTTTAAAATAAAAACTATATTATTACATGATATAATAGTCCTAAAATATAAATATTGGAAAAAGGACTTATGTAATAATATATATGTCATTAATGAACCAATTTGGGTTTTCATGTTATTTTATTGTATGTTTATTAACCTTTTATTATAACAATACAAGAATACATGGTAAAAGGTAAACTATCTAACTAAGAGTTAAATCTAAAAGGTAAGGTTAATATGGTGACCTAACTGGTCTAAAACCAACTAGTTGAGAATTTTTCTACCCATCACCACCTCATCCTAGAAATAAATCATTTTGGAACCATTATTAATAGAATATGATTTTATAATAAAATAATATTTCATGCTTTTCCAAAAGTGACCTTGAACTATCTTATAAAAGTGTACTTCGACTTCACTCAAAATAATTCCTCCGAAACCATTTTACTCAGCCAAACCTTTCCCAAATATCTTTCCAACTACCATAAATTTCACCTAGAGGAAATAATTTGATCAGAAATCCAACCTACATATCCCTTTTTATCAACTCAAAAATAAACAACCGAAGAAGAGGTAATAATTTTATCAACCTTTTTCAAAGTTCTTTTCTTCTTGAACTTCCTCCTTCATAATTTTTTTCTTACCAAAATAGTTACTCTAGTACCTTATACATACAGTGATGTTATTAAAAATTTGGTACAACCATATTCATTATTCTATCCATAATATGAATTACATGTCACCATACGTGCATACGTACGGATTACCGTCTCAACGTCGTGGTGTAGTTTGTTATTCAAACACTTCATTATTTGGATGGGTATAATAATGCGTTTAACTTCTTTAAATAGTAAATATAACATTTAAATTATTATTTATATATGATATAACATCCAATGTAATACGATTTCACCATCAATATAATGATATTGTCGCTCATGCGTACGTAAAGATTACCGTCTCAACAAACGTGATGAGATTCCTTCCCTATTATAATCATTCAAGAATAATTTCCATTTTACGATTAAAAATAATGTTTAGGAACATAATATAATTCTATATATGAATGAAATATATTCTATAAATAACAAACATGGCTAAAACCAAGCATATAAAGGAAAAAGAACCAGTTAACACCTGAAAAAATGATATTACTGAAATATTATTAACAATAAAATATTAGAAGATAAAATATAATATCATATTTATGTATTTTTTCAGGTATAATTTAATAACAGTGACATATCTATTATAAAAGAGGTTAACATTACCTCGATCCAGGAAATTTACATAGTATGGGTTAATTTTACAATCACTTTATTATCCGAGGTTGTTTATTCATGAGTACATACTGGGATCCCTTTATCATCCCGATTCATTTTTCTTAAAAACATATTTCAAATTTTTTTAACTATTTCTTAGACTATGAGTTAAATTCATTTATACACTTTTTATAATTTTTATAAAATGTTTATAAATAATATTTCTGTCATTTTGGAAACAAGGAAATTTAAGGCCTTTTCAAAAAATTATGGTAAGATTAACTTTTTTAACTTATACGGCGGGTCTAGCTATTTTTTTCCATTATAACATCTACCAATATTTCCTTACAAGAATATAATTATTTTTTCAAAATAATTGTTTTCTTTTATAATTATGTTACATTTAAATTATTTTAATATAAAAAGAGATATTTCTCTCACATATCTTGGATTTCATCTATGTCAACATCTTTTGATGGATTTTTCACCTTTTTGAAGTAGATTATTTAGATAAAAATATTCCATATTTTATTTAAAGATTTGTGATATATTTTATTGTGGATGTGTTATTTTGAAACCATTATTGGTTTATGGTTAAATTATTAACATTTCATATGCTAGTTTTAATACGAATGTTTATGTTATATTTCAACCTTTTTATACGAGGAATGAATTAGACTTATTATCTGATGGGTGGAGCCTTCTATAGCTCCTTGATGAATCGGTAGGTCTCATGAGACAATATGGAGTCTTAGAACATGGCCTTGACAAAATATTATTTCCAGTCTTGGCATGAGACCTTGACAATGTGGTTATGAAGTCTGACATTTTGCATTCCATCATTATGAAAAAGGCTATTGATATTAATATATTTTTTTACTAGTAGAATACCCATGTGAATAAGTAAATCCAATTACATGATTTATCATTTCCATATTTTGATGAAGATTATGTTTAAAAGGCTTGTGTTTTAGTCTTATACATTTCCTTAAATGTTTATTGTTATTTTTGAATGTTTTCTCTATATTGTTATCCTTACTAAGCGTCTGAGCTCACCACTTTCTGTGTTTTATTTTTCCTAGGATGTGAAGTAGAATATTATGATAGACTAACATGGATAATCCAAGGTATATGAATGTGGTAAATGGCAGAAATGTTATTTTTTTTTCAATTTATAATGTAATGTAAAACATAAGAATTTATCTAGTACTTACAAGGGTATAAAACTAATCATTCATTCGCGACATGATTCCTTGTATCATGATAATGATATGTGACAATTCACCAACTCTGGGTAACTCAGGTCAGGGAATTATGGATTCTCTCTCTATAGGTGTTACAAAAAAACCTTGGTTTTTTAGAGGACCTTAAAAAATCACTATGGGGACTAGTGCAACAATCAGCCTTTGGGTAAGTTCATTAGAACAAATAAAGTCCCCCTGGGTCTATTTATTGGAAAATAGGTGACCCTGTGTGATAAAGAATGGTCATGCATGTACGGTGGAATACATGTACTTACATGATGATGGTGACTCGGGATTTCTTCTGTGAACTACATTGTGATCTGTTTCAAATCATGACATTCATTATATATTGTATCATATTTTTTTCAAAAGAATTTTTCTTTGTCATTTTTTCTTACATGTGATGAAATAGAGTTTCAACAATCTCAATACTTTTTTATTGAGATGATTTTTATCTTATGTGAAAATTATTGTATATAATTTGTTTATAATATCCCTTTTGTATGTCATAAAATGATTTAATATATATTTATATAATTTAAGGTATCATTAGAAGTTATTTATTTGAATAGTATTATGACTAATTGTTTCCAAAATGGTGTGATTTTATGTTACAATATGATTTCATTTTGGGTCTTTTTATGTTAAATATCCCAAATGTAATATTTTATTATAAAAACCATTTAATATCCACATATTTTCTTATGCTAAGTTCATTTGTGGGATTTTAATGTTTTACTTTCATTATGAACTCTTTGGTACATAAATTGAAATAAAATATTTTTTTTAAAAAAATTTACCTTATTTATCCTCTTTGGTTATGGAACGTTTTTTCTAAATTAATGTTCCATTAAATGATTTCAAGAAGCATTATTTTTTAGGATAAAATTATTTTTTAGTTTAATATTAATTTATTTTTTAATTTTTATTCAAATTTCATTAAAATAGAATAGTTATAATTTTTCAAAATATGATATTTATGAATTTTTATAGAAAAGTAAAAGGAATATTTATTTTAATGTATACTATAAAATAATTTTTCTGCCCTTAATGATTGTTGTTTTATTTAATGATTACTTTATAATTTAATTTTTTCATTTAAAGATAAAATATTTTAGTCAATATTCTAGGAATATATTAATTTTAAAGATATAAAATGAAATTTATATTTTCCCATTTTGAAAATAAAATTTTAAATTATGATTTGTGGTATTTTTCATATATATCAATATCCCTTAAAAATTCATATTCAAATCTGAGAATAAGATCTTATGATACCATCCACAATATTTATTTTTATAACTTATGATAATAACAGTTTCTAGATTTTTTATTCTTACACAATTATTTCCCATTGGATAGTTACGTTGTAATGAAATGAAGAATGTTTTCAGGATCATTATGAATAAAATATAAATGGTTTTTATTTTGTGATGAGCTGGACAAAAAATTACATAGACCTCTAATACATTTGATAATGATTGATATATCGAGAGGTAATATGAAATACAATAAGGTGTGAACAAATTACATGTATCAAAATGGTGGGGACAATACATTATTAAAAAATGAAAAGAGTTTCAAGAGTGAACCCAATGCACTACAACATCTTGGACACTATATGATTCTATTATTTGTAATGATCCCTAGCCAAGGAAAGGAATTAATTTTCTTATATTTATGCCAAAAAATATATATTATTCATATTATATATCTTCATGGATTTGGATTTTTTTGATGTTTGCGAAATTTTGTGATTTATATAGTTTTATGACAAATGATTATGCTAAGAATCAGGATTAATGATATCTGAATGACCATTTATGACTTTAATACATTATGATCATGTTGTGAATCAATTATTATTGTCTAATCCTAACATATTCTCAAGGATTAATATCCGCCACATTTACCCTTACTGAGTATATGGTCACACCCTTTCTTATGTTTTAATTACACTAATTTATGAAGAACTATATATGATATTTCCAGAAGATTATTATTTGTGGATAAATATGTTGGATATGAATAATTATTATTTTGGAATAATAAAATGATGTTTTATTATGAAATGGAACAATTTTATGTGAAAGGCAATGATTTTTTATCGATTTTTTTTCATTTTCTAAAACATAAAACCAAAAAGTACTTTGTTATTTTTGTGACTCAATATTGTATTTTGATACAATAATTATTGATGGTTAATGTGGGAAATTTTATGATTAAAAAATACAAAATGAATTTATTATGTTTTTAGTATCAAATCCATGTGTACATATTTCAAACAGCGTTAGTTGGTGCTAGAGTAGGGTTTAGACATATGTATTGGTAAAAATTTATTAGAAAAGGATAATTTAAGAGTTCATAATACCATTGTGTGTTTATAATATTAATTATGAAAATATTTTTACGGTCTAAATATCCTTTTATGGGTTTAGGTGATGTGAATTTAAAGTGATTAATGACATTTTTAGAAACACAATAGAGGATTGAGGACTATGTATCCATTATAATTAACATGTAATTTAGTTTGAATTCATATAGGAATAATTATATTGGGAAAAAAGTTTAATTAAAAACAATATCTTTAAGGTTCATATGTTAATTGATGATGAGGAAATCCACTATATTTAGAATATTATATGGTTAATGTAAAAAAATAATATTTTTTAGGATGAAATTTAATTTCAATAATAATGAATGTGTATAATTATAAAAGGATGTAGGTTTTTAGTGATTTTATTATAATTAATGTTACAATTGGATGTGATTATTATGTTTTATAGAATATATTATTACGGTATACAAATTTTTGAAATTTTAATTTATAAGTTAATAATGTTATTTTTTGTTAAATTATAAGGTGATGTTGGAAAAATATGTGGTAAAATATTTCTTTTTTTTTTGTTTTTAAATTCTTCGGATATATTTCTGAATTTTTTTATTGTTTAATATATACATATTGATTTATTTTATCCTTTGGAGTTTATTTAATATGGCTTTGTAGAAAAATGTTTTATTTCTTCAAGTCGTATAATATCTTAACATGGCTAATTATTTCTAGTTTTTGGTAATGGGTAGAGAGATCAAAAATATTGTAACATAAATTAATGAATCTTATAAAACTTTAAAATATAAATTTCTTGCTTTGGGTATAAATGTTTTTTAAAACCATTTATACTGTGACAAGATGAAGTGGTATAATTTTTCATAACATAACAAAAATATGGGATTATAGGAGAGCATCAGGTAAGTATATTCTCTGAAAATTATTTTTAAATTTCAATATAATTCATCGAAATCATTAAATATATATATAGATATACAGATTCTTATGTTGAAAATGTTACTCATTTTTAAGGTATTAATAATGGAAATAGAAAACACATATGTGTCTCACATTACTAAATGCATGTTTTATGATTTTTTTGAAATGATAAGTCTCCTAGATTAAAATATCTAGTAATTTCATTTTAAAAAGAAATTAGATTTTATGGGTTCTAAAATATATTTATTTCTACATAGGAATAACTATTTTACAATCCATATAATTTATTATAAATTTTTTTAAAGGCATTTCTTTACACATGAGATCAAATTGAAAGAATGAAATTTCATTAATGGTGGTATTATTTGACAACTTATTATTTAATAATGTATTTTTATTTTAAATAAATATTATTTCTGATCGAGTGAGTCACATGGAAAAAATCCGAAATGAACTATGGTATAATTTGAAAATATTATTATATAAATATGACAGCAATATCCTTGCAACTGGTTTTGTGAGTTTAAATAATAGAAAATACATTATGAAATATAATTTTTAATTTTATACTAAATTAAATTTATTGATAATATCTTAGAAAATAGGTACCCAATGTTTAATGATAATACTTAAATCAGACAATGTTAACGATAATTTTCGATCAATAGGGTTATATTTCTATAAATGAGGGTTTTACTTATATTTTTTAATTCAATTTTTAGAGAAAAATTTATGAATTTATGAATTTAATATTTTTTAAATTAACTTCAATTTGAGATTCAAAATATGAAAATTACATTAAATTTAATTTTTTATATTTTTCAAAAATTTTATATTCTTAATTTAATAATGTATAATTTAGATTTGACAACAATCGTGACTTTTATGACATTATCAGGATATAAGAATGAGTTGAAATTTATGAAAAAAAATTATGGACCTAATATATATTTAATAAGTAACAGAATTAATTAAAAATATTATTTTGAATATAGAAATATATGTTTGAAATATTCAAAATATAAGTAATTATTTTTCAAATAAAACTATTTTGGTACTTATCTTTTAATAATGTTTTTATAGGGGTCATTTTATTTATATAATATATTACATTAAAATAATCCTAGAAAAGAACCATTTTATTCCATGGAATCATTATTATACTTTACATTTTTATAAAATATTTTCTATGCTTAAAAGAATGATTTTTTCTAATTTTTTCATTGTGTTTTTATCATATATTTAAATTAATTTTTATCGATTAAATAAATTTAATTATAGAAAATATATCTCAAATTTAGGATTTTAATTCTCTTATTTTTTTTATCAAGGTTTATTTCATTTTTGTTATAATATATAGTAATAATCATAACTATTTAACACCTGAGAAAAGGGTGAAATTGGATATATTAGTTTAAACCTATTTCATAAACCCTCAAAATTACCAAAACACTCATATATATTTCATTGGATAAGTTAATTTTTAAGAAAATTATATTATAATTGAAAATATTATAATTGGGGGAAATTTCCATTTTATGGCCTTTATATTTTTTTTATGTAAGGATAATTAGAATATGTCGACCTCTTTATTTTAATATCATTAATATGTTTAAATTGGGATTAAATGACGTTATGAATATTTAAGAATTTTTTATTTTAAAAGTAAATAAATTATTTTTATGATAATAATTTATTTTTTATTTTTAGTTATGGTATAATTATCTAATATTAAAACCCATACAAATCCAAGATTGTCCAAGAGGGTTAAAAATAAAATTAAATATATATATATATATAATATTAAAAATTACATGTTTTCAATAATAAATGACTTTCAAATTTTTTACAATAAATATAAAATTATATGAATTTTTAAAATATTCAAATTTGAATTTTATCAAATTCCTGTTATTTTTAAGGGTTATTTTGTGAATATTCACGAAATCAATAATAAGGGTATTTTATGTCAAAAAATATAAAATTAACTATTTTAACAATAATAAAAGTATTTTAATTTTTGAAATCACCTTTTTTCCTTCTAATAATATCTAGAATTATTCACTTAGGATCCACTTACCTTTTTATAACATCATTATTAAATATGAATTCCAAGTGTATTTTTATTGTTGCAAGTGTTAAAATGATTTATCTAAGAGATAACCTAAAGAGATAAGGATTAAAATTGTTTAAATTATTATATAAGTCATATTTTGAAAATAATTTCAATGAAATATCATAGAACATATATAATTATGGTAATTTGTAACCACATGTCCATAAATACAATATCTTAATATATTATGTTTTGAAGAACTCAATGTTTTCCACTTGTAACGCCGCGACCCTAGAAGCCCAGAGCAAGTAAATTACATTGTTTCATTGGTAATATTATAGGTAATAAAGTCTCAATGGAACTATCAGTTTAGTAGTCTTAAAGAAACTAGATGCATACATTGAATCAATTTTAAATTGGGAGAAAAAAGAAACATATAATACAAAACAGAATGTAAACAACTGCATCCTGGAAAACTCAAAATGTAATCTCTTCTTCCTTACCTGGTGAGGGAAAAAATGGAATGGTTGAGCAAAAATGTTCCCTAAGGTTTACATATAAGTGAATCATGAACAATAATAATAGAATCATAATCAATTAGACAAAATAATTATGGCATGGTGAATAATTGAAAAACACACACCATCAATAAAAAAATAATTAAAGTGCATCCAATGATTTGGTTATAGTGAAAAACTAACAGATCATAATAAATGAAAATTGAATAAATTGAATTATTATTATTTGTAGTAAATGTATCTAACACATGAACCATCGTACCGTAGGGATGGTTTAAGTCTCTCGGTAGAAACCCATCTAATTTTCGAAACAAACTTGAAGGATTTTCCCCCAACTAGTTATTCCCTTGAGACCTATCAATGCATTAAGGAGATATTATAGGATATATCCATCACATACATTCCAAATATTTCATTATAAAAATATTTAATTCCATAATAATATACCTCTTAATAAATGTATTGTTTATAGGATATGAATTCATCATTATTCTCACAGTTAAAGGAACATTTCCCGATCATTAAACCTAAATACTAACCATTTGGGGTAACATGGTGAATGGTATCAAGATAGTACATCCACTTACAAACTAATTATAAACCATTAAACAATATAGAGTAGCTAATATTATAAGATATCAACCTCAATGTAGTAAAAGGTTCTATATAGGATGTTGACATAGACGAATATACTTTTAAATGAGGCCATTTAAATGTTCTAGAGAAAATAATCCTTAAACATTCAAAAGTGTCCCATAACTCCTGCAAACATTCAAATAAAAATACAAAAGAAAATAATTATAATAAGTGGACACTTGATATGAAATAAAAAATTATAGTACATACACTACATGCAAGAACTAATTGGTAAAGAAGGTGTATGTCTCATAAAAGATTAATTGAGATGACAAAAAAATCCTTTTTTACGTTGGAAAGAAGGGTTGTTTTGGAAAAACATTTATATTTTTAATGAAATCATATTTATAAACTTGTATAACCTATAAAATAATAGGGATAACATTGAAATTATAATTGTTTCAAAATGTTGTCCCAATAATGTTAAATCATTAAAAAAGAGTTTTAATGAAGCTTTAGAAATAAAATTTATTATGGTTGTATTAGGAAAACATTTAAGATATTTTAAAGAGGAAAGGAATATATTCTTTAATAAAACTAAAAATCAATAAATATTGGTTTTGATGAAAAATTTTATGATTTTACAAAAATAATAATGGCTTAAAATATATTACACAGTGCCTTTAAAAATAGGTAAGAATTCAAGAAGTTCCCTTGAAACAGGGTTGTTTATCGGAAGAGTTTTTGAATGACCCTTTTGAAACATATAAATCCCAATAAAATAAAGTAGAAATATTATTGATATACATGTATAAAAAATTTATACATAATTTATTAGTAGTAATTATGAATAAATAATTATTTAATTGAGATAATTATAGAAAACGAGTGACCCGAATGGAAATGGTGGTTCGGGTAGAAAACCCTTACCTTATGTTTGAGGGTGTTTTTCGCATGATATCATTGTCTTGGATAAACCAATTAAATTCATTATCTAATATTTACATATAATATTATTTTTTTAATTGATTTAGTATTTCCTAATTATGATCATTGATGGCCTTTTTCATGGGTTTAAGAGGTTGAATTTTTTTTGGGTAATTTTTTTCCTTGGTATTCATGACTGATTTAAATATATACATGAATATAGAATCATGTAAAATGTTGATGGTTGTATAGAATTGAAGTTATATGTTATTATTTAACATCCTGGAGGTTACATGGTTGTAAATTTCATTTAATTACTTGGATTGAAGATGAATATTTATACAAATTATTTAATGATATTTTTTGGGTTTATTTGTGGGTTTTGATGAAATCAAACTCATTCTGTGTTATAAATCAACACCCTGTGAACAAAAAGAATTCATAAACATTGATGAGATATAAATCATATATTATATACTATTTCAACCATAATAATATTTTGATGACTAGAATCGAAGATGGTTATAGAAATTGAAAACCCATCATCCTTTAATGTGGTAAATTAGCACATCTATGATGGAATTTCACACTACTATCATAAAATAAGGGTAAATGAGACACGATAATAACTTATTACATCATCATAACAACATTATAGTACAATTATTTTACTTTAGTTTTCACAACATTTGTGTGTAGAGTGGTGATGGTAGAAAAGAAAACAAACGAACTTGAAAATAAAGTAAAAGTATTGAAATGAAGAATTTACCTCTTGAATTAATCTTCCTTGAAAACCTATTTAGATGAGAGGATTTGGTCTTTTTAACAAACCAATGGATTCTGGACATGGAAAATGATATTGGGATGAGATTTGGGTGGAATTTTGGCAAGGCACAAGGCTTGAGAGTAACAATGTGAAGTTTTAAGGGGGGGTGGTATTTTTAGTGGAGGAGATGAAGGATTTCTCATTATTTTAATCATTAGTTTTATATTTTTCCTTCAAGACTATAAATGGTATTTATTAATGTGTCAATTAACAATAATAAGGTCATGTGAGTTTTAAAACAATACTTCCCACATCTTCCTTACATAACTTGTGACTCAATAAACAATGTATTTAGCATTTTTTCAAAATTTATCATATTTTACTATTCATAAAAATTGTTGTATTTTAGAAAAACACCAAATATTCACTTTAACCATTTTCCTCATATAGCTTCCTCAAAATGAAGTTCATTTTTTGAAAATAAATTTCTAAATATGAGAAATGTAATTTTTAATTAAAATCATCTTTTAAACGAAAATAACAATTTCAAAAATTATAACTGACATTTTGACAATTTGAAAAATTAAATAAGGTACCATTAAATTATCCTAAAATCATTGGAAAAGAAAATATTTATTTATGAATACATTTTATGAAAAAAAATTATCTTTTAATACATTTTATAAATTATAATATTGGAATTAAATATTTATTACTCCCAAATATACAAACACTTTATTAAAAATATTGACCATTATTAATATGGTGATTAAATTTTATTTATACACTCATGGATGGGGATAATAATAATTTTTCCAATTTACAATTTATAAGGTTCATATTAAAATTCACAAGGGTATGTTCCTATTCATATGGAAATGTTATTATTCACTAAAAATTATGTTCATCCGATCAGACTCTAAATATCATACTGATCGTAATCAGGTATGTCAGATATTCCAAATTTAAATCAGAAAAGTGGGAAAATTTTGTTTATTGGCTTAGTTATAATAAAGTGTTGTTTTGAAGAGACTCACTATTATGTTAATTCAATATTAAATTTATTTGTAAATCCTTGGTTGTAACAACACTGCCCTCACTTATTAAATGGATCCTCTTCTGATATCTAATTAGAACTTATTCAACCACTTATCTTAACCAAAATCTTCCACAATATATTCTAAAATTCCCATGAAACATTATATATTTCCTTTTGTTATTAAAATACCGACCCATGGGTCCTTAAAAATTTAACCAATGATATTTATCAAGGAAGTTGTCATCAGATTAACTAAATACATTAATGTTTTATAAACATATGGCGCCACCAAATAGTATTTAAAAATAAAAAAATATTAACATCAGTAACATCAGACTTCTTATTGGGATAAAATCCCTAAAGACATCATTTCGTTTTTTGGGTTTATTTTGTATATAGATGAAGAAGGTATCTTTGTGCTCAAGATGTGTGTTACACCATCAACATCGTGAAGATGTGAACCATCTATTCTGATCCTACAACAGTGCTTCCTCCCACCGGAAAGCCATTCATTACCACTTTGAGAATAAATTTCTTCATACATGATTCATTCTTGATTTTCTGGATCTGCTGTTCAAAATTCACCACTCAACGCAACTTAATGATCTTCTACGCAATGCCTGTGCTGAAGAAATACATATTATTTGGAAAGGTTGTAATAGTTTTGTTCATAGATAGACAAGATTTCATGAAGGTTAGGATATTGATACAATCATTAGGGCTATACAGGATGCGACATCTAGGACAAACAAATGCTTCAACAACTCGGTAAAGGATTTCAGTATCCATCAGAGGCTGAAAGTTGCACCACTTTTTCCTAGGCCAAGAGTCATGTTGGAGGTATTTTGGTCGTCACCCTTCAGCGGATAGTCAAAATGAAACATGGACATTTCTTCCAGGTGAAATCTTGGACCAGTTGGATTTGAGGATATATTTAGAGACCACCTGGGGGAAGTGGTGGAATGTAGTTTTGGATCGTGTGGTAGTGCCACAACACATGATGTTGAAATGATGGCGGTTATTAAGGCAGTGCATACTGGTCACCAGTGTGGATTTAGTAATATATGGATGGAATGTGACTCAATGGTTGTTGTACATGCAATTAGAGTAGGTCCAAAAAACCTCCCATGGAAAATTGCAAGTAAATGGATCAATTACCTTGAAAGGATCTCATCATTGAATCATCTCGTCATGCACACCTTTCGAGAAGAGAACTACATTACAGATGCACTTTCCAAAAAAGGTGTCTTGGATGTGGATTTCACAACTCTCAACAATGTTCCTAATGTAATTATATCTCCTATAGTATGGGAAAAATGTAAAATACCCTCTTTTCGCATTGTATAACTCTTTTTCTTCTATTCAATATAAGAGCCTTTGTGCTCACTTTTATAAAATAATATATGCTTTGTAGGTGGTACAAAAAATCCTATACATAAGTGGAGCATTGAAAATGTGTATAGGTTTAACATAATTCTCCATGACTATTAGAAGATTCATGAATAAAAAAATTTACAAGGTTTTTGATGAAAACATGGAACTTCATGAACGAGATTATAACGCTTTGTAAAAATGTGACCATGTGGATGGATGCTTATGGAATAGGAGTAAATGACTACAAATAGACCTATACACAACTCACAAAACAATATAAAGACTTAAAACAAATTCTTGATTTTTGTTCGGAGAAATATTTTCTTTAGAAACGTTTTCGTGAACATATGAAGATCATGATGGATATAAAATGGTGAATTAATGTTGTGATCTTTGAAAATGTAGTGAGCATTGTGAATGTTTGGAAAAGGTACTCCCCTGGAGTCTTATATAAGGTGATATTAATTAGTTGGATTAAAGAGTGACTTCAATATATAATCTGCATATAGTTCAGGAAATATTCATTATTGAAAATGAAGGGACCTACATGTCAATAAATGTTGTGTGGATCCTTTCCAAAGCAGTGAAAATGGAAGGGAAAGAAGACAACTATTTCAACTAATAGTGATCTATAAAAAGAGAGATTAAGGAGACACCCTTGGGAAAAATGAGATATCCCAAAAATCATTAAATGTAGTTTGATTCAGTATAGAAGTGCTCCACCTAGATCATATTTTGGCAATGAGACTTAGTTTATTTGGTACTTCAGCACATTTTTTTATTCTCCTATGACACAATCCAATGATGGTGAACTTCGTAAATTTTATGTGTTTACTGAGTTATTTAAATTAATTTTATTAAATTCTATGGGAAAGGGAGAGAAGGGTATTTTTTTGTGATGAAATAATATCTGATGGGGTGGTTTTTATAATCTTTCATGCCCTGATTAGCCCCCCCCCCCTCGTTTAAGGGTACTTGACCTAGTTGGGATAACAATTGGTATCAGAGGGAATGGTTAATTTTTTTTGTTTCTCTCTATAGGGTTTCAATGTAGTTTGTCAATATAAGATAGATTATAATATTAAATGGAAACAATTTCAATGGTTGAAGAATCATATGAAACACTCCATATGATCATTAAGAATGGATGTATTTACAACAATGATTCATGGAATATCACCTAGTATTGGTAGTGGTGATTTGATAGAAGCTGACCGATGGGAATTGGATGCTAACCAAAAAGGAATAAATTCTTTATTTGAATCACTATCTAATAAAATCTATATGATGGTTATTTTATGTAAGTAATCACATTCTATGTTGGAATAATGTTCTAAATATTTACTAAGGTGGATAAAATGTTAGATAGGGGAATATGTAGGTTCTATGGAATAGGTATGAGGATCCCAAAATTCACCACAATGAGTCTCATGATGCATTATTTGACCATGTGAAATTTTGATTTGGAACACATGTGTGGTCTTAGAGAAATTGTTGATGATGTAAATAATATGATGTGAGTCTGGAGAAGACATACACCACAGTTTAATAAAAATAATTCTATATTGGAAGATAAAGATCCAAAGTGGATGGCATTGGATAGATTTCATAGTACTTTTTCTTCATATGAAATCAGAAATGATGAAAATTATTCTATGTGAAAAGTGATGTCAAAGTAAGTTGAATTAATGAATATGAATAATGTCATTGTTGAATATCATTAGGAAGAAGAATATATAGATGATTTCAGGTAACTCATTTAATCAAATTTAAAAATTTGAAAAAAATTGTTTAAAGCGGAACTCTGAAAATTGGGATTTCATTGTTGAAAGGTTGGAAATCTGAGATTAAGGTTCCCTAAGAAGATTCAAGATGATTATGTGAATGAAGACAAAACTCTAGTGAAGAAGTATCCATCCATTTTGAATGGTATGATAAATTTTAAAAATAATACTTCATGAAGAATTTTCATCATTCAAAAGATGATTAAAATATAACTGAATTTGATGAAGAAGTGTTCGTGGACTGTAAAGATGATGAAGAAAATTTTATGGTGTAATTTGTTAGAAATTACCAAACAATGGACAAATGAGAAAATGATGATTTAGAATTCAAAGGAATATTTTATGTATATATTGAATTAGAGAATAGAAATGAAGAGAAAGATCAAAAGAGATCAAAAATAAAGAAATAAAATTGAGTGGTTCATGATGCCAAACTATATTTGGATGAGAAGGAAGAAGCGATGTCAATGAAGATGGTTGAAATTAATACTATTAATTTTTCAATACAAGAATAATCAGATATGATCAACTAGTAGAATAAAAAATTGAAGAATATAAAAGTTTGACTGATGGATCGAATAATATATTGAAAGATAAATAAAAACACATCATAAAAAATGGGGATTAGATAGTCATCATAATAATAAAAGTAATATATCATGAGAAATGGTTGATTACAACTATGTAGGATGAAAAGGATCTTGAAAATGGAAAAGTAAATTTCAATGATTCTTGAAAATAGATAGAGGAATATTATGAGAATAAATTGATAGACTAGAAAGTTACAACTCATATGGGTATTTATTGAATGAAAAAAGATGTAATGATGTATGTTAGACAAAAATCAACCACTCCATGATTAATTATTGATTTGGTACTGAATTATAACCACATGATTTATGGAACCTAATGGAAAACCGGTAGTGTAGTATTGATACACAGAAAAGGCACCAAAAAATTAGATGTTATTGTTTTTGAAATCATGAGATAGTTACAAAATTAATGTTCCATAAAAAAAGAGATATTAAAAGTAATAATAGAAAATGAGAATTCCAAATAGATATCAATGTTCCATTATATCAATCGAGGGTTATTATTTCTATGCTAAAGGATTGAGAAACCTGGATTGATATTGTACATAAACAATACTTTGTAATAATCCAATATAGACTCAAATATGTTGTAATAAACAAATCAAGGAACTATCAAATTATTATAAAAAATCCATTAGCATCATTGTAAGATGAAATTTCTTCATCATACTCAAGTCATCATCAAGAATTTTTGTAAAATTATTAAATAAAAAATAAAAGACATGAACATGATGGGGTTAATGATATTTCATTCAAGGCATCAAATCATAGTGGAATATAGATTATTAATAGTATATTCACCTCCCATATGATAAGAAATAAGGAATTGGTGATAGGTATTAGATACGATAAATAATATATTGAAATATTCAAAAATTATAAAGGCCTAAAAATTATTAGCTCAGGAAAATCCAGGTTTTGGTGGAAACAACATGGGGTGTGTAGATGTATTGGTTGTTAAAGGCTTTAGTCACAACATGATACGTTTAAGTCGATTGCATGACTTCGGACATTCCATGAGATTTTAAACTAAATTATATATCATTATATAAAAATATGGACAATGTTTTTTGTAGGGAATGCATAAGAAGGATATATTAACCTTTTATGTGGTGGAGAATATATGTTATTTTTTTCAAAGAAGAAGAAAACATATTATGGAATAAAAAATGATGTAATTTTATCCAAATTTTGTTGAAATATCTAGTGAAATGCGATGAATCATGAAACCTCCCTAGTCTACAGTGTGATCATACCTAAATGTGAAATTCATTTAAATAACAGATGATAATTCAAAATAATTGTAATGAAAATGATAAAATTTTAAAAATAATACTTTAGTTGGTAAATATGTATCTATGTGGACCTAATTCACTAATATTTACTAATGAGAGGGGATCTAATGTTCTTTTCCTTAGTGGTTTTTGTATAATAGAATGGATTTTAGTTATCACCCAGAAGTCTAAGGTGTTATGTTTTATAACATCTCATCGACGGGATGTTAAATGCATTCTTTGTTAAAAAATATTGATTATCCAAATAGATAACTAAATAATTGTTAGAAATAAAAATGATGAGTATTATCTTTAGAAACATCGGATAAGTAACCATGTTTTATTAGTAATAACTCCCCAGAAAAATGGAGTAGTTGAAGGACAAAATATAAATATCAATAACATGGATAAAATAATGCTTATTGAGAATAACAATCCAGCGATGCTTTCTAATAATGTAGTGATAACATCAATATATATATAAAATATATAATTAATACGTTTAAAAGTGGATAAGACTCTATATCATCAATGTTATGGAAATAATCCAACATCAAAGTACAATCTAGTCATCATAAGTACTTGCCTCATTCTCAATTACTAGAAAAAAAGAATTCTGATTCCAGTGGAGATTAACGGATATTTTATGGATACTCAAGAAAATTAATAAAATATAAATTATTCAATAAGTGGTTGTGAAAGGTACATGAAAGCAATGATATAACTACAGTACAGAATTAATGAAATATTCAAAAAATATATTATTCATTTCAAGAGGATAAAAATGAAGTGATAAGTATCCTAGAGGATGTTACAATTTTTGGTGATGATTTAGATGAAGATTTAGATGATGAAAAGGTATAACGTAAACTAGTATCTACCAAAAGAAAAAAGAGTGGTGTTGAAATTGATGAACAAAGCATAATTGGTGACCATAGAACTCTAATATAGATAAATAGAATTAATGATCTACAAAAAGAATAATTATTTTCATAGGCTCTGCCCAAATATTTTGAGGAAGTTTCTAATGATGAAAACTTATGTCAGGCTATGAATGAAGATCTTGTAAAAATTGAGAAGAATTAGACATTGACGATTTTTTGATACCAACTGATAAGAATTTCACTAGGACTAATTAGGTCTTTCGAAATAGAATAAATTATTATTGTGAAGTTATTTTAAAATAATTACATATAGATTATAAATGGAAGTCCTACATAAATCACAACGATGTCAATTTTTTTTCACATGGTGGAAGGCTAGAGACAATCATATTCTTCTTAGACATAGTAATGAAAAGGAAGCTCAATGTTTTAGGGATAGATGTTAGGTCAACATTTATGAATGGGGTTATGGATGAATACATATATATTTATTAGATATAATATTATCAAATTCATGATGACGATAATATATTTTTTTCAGATTAGAAAGGAGCTATATGGGTTAAATCAAGCCCCAAGAGTGTTGTAGTCAAGGCTCAAACAAATTCTAAAGCAAATTCATTTTCAGTGTGGTGTAATTTGTCACAATCTATATTGGAAAAATGATACAAATCATAGGATGTTGGTGATAGTGTATTTGGATGACATAATATTTGGTGGATCAGACAATGAATACTTGAAACATCACATAATTCAAGAAATTTGAATTCAAATTGTCAATTTTTAGTGAATTAACATTTCCCTTGGATTAAATGGGACACAAGGAATTAATGGAATGATAATTTCCATATTTATATATTCCAAGGATTTTTTCGAAATATATAGAATGAATAATTCAATGGAGATGATTACTCTAGTTGATACCTATATAAAAATATCATTGGATTATGAAGGAAGTGTAGCTAAAGTCATAGAATGTAAGAAAATCAATGGATTTCTGTTATACTTGATAGTGAGAATATATGATTTTTTTTTCAAATTTCACGAAGGAAAATATCAAATAAATCCAATGTAAATACACTTAATTGTGGTAAATAATAATACTTACATTTATCAAGGAAACTATGTATTGTGGGTTTTTGTATGATGAATAATAACCAAAAGAGTTATTGGTCTTTACAAAAGTAGATTTGGCCAGATCAAAAGAAGATAGAAAATCAATGTCCGATGGTTAATTTTATATTGGTGGATTTTGTATTAGTTGAATAATAAAGAAAGAATATTGTATTTTGTTGAGCACTAAAGAATATGAATATATAACTTCTACTCAAGTCTACATGCAATTATTTTCATCGAAGAACCAACCTGATGATATGGGTGTGGAAGTGAAGTATCTGATCCTAATCCATTATGACCATTCAAATTTAGTGAATCTAAGAAAAAATTGGGTCCTCAACCATGAAGAAATAACATTGAAATAAGTTATCATATTATTAAGGTGTAGTTAGAGCAAGGGCTCAGGAAGTTGTAGTATGTTCCTACAGAACTACACGTTGTGGACATTCGAGAAATGTCCTTTCCAAAAGAAGTGTGTGAACTTCATAGACTTGCTCTTCAGGTTTTTTTGACTCCCCATACATTAATGAGTGTGGAAATGGGACCCCCTCTCCCTGATGTATTATTTTTTTTCCAAATGTGATGATATTTGTTCTTTAACATATAAAATTCGACAAAGGACCGGCCTTTGAGTTCATTTAAAAAGGGGGAGAGTTTGTGGATATAATAAAGGGAGAAATTTTCTTAATCAAATTAGGTTAGAGGATGATAGGATGAGATGTTATTTAGGGGGTGTTTAAATTAGTTGACTACAAATATTATAGATGAAAGGTTATATATCATGATAGATGAGGTTCCTGATAAAAATAGTTGACATGTTTTTTGGAATGAATTGATTCATTAATAAAATTTTCATTTTACACTTGATTATCACATCGAGAATGGATAATGTGGGATTAGATTATTCATTGAGTAATTCATTGGTTTCTATCTATAGTAATAAGAAGAAAACTTTGGTAGAAGATGGAATATTATTTAATCAAGTATCAAATTGAGAATAGTTTTCTACAAACCCAAAGGGAGAGATTGTTGTGAAAATACATTAGGGTATTAATGAATTTTTTTGGGTTGATTGTGTTTGTTGAAAAAAAGTGTTATCTTTTATTTTTTGGAGTTAAATTGACATTGATGAAAAGGTAAATTGGAAAAAAACCATGAGAAATGAATGGATTATCTCTTGGTGTATATAAATTGGGTATACAAGGTGGCACTATTATCCTGTTTTTTTCAAATCATTGGAGTCCAATATTTTGAGGTTATCTTAATCATAATGAAATTTGGATTTATAAAAATTCCTAATAAAATTATTGAAAATGAACATGTTTCACAATGATTGAAGATTCATTAATGTAAGGATCTTCCTAAAATAATTTGGTTTTTTATGGCTTCGTTTCCTAATGGTATGGACCGTTACGAACACATGTTGAAAAACTAAACACCTCCAAAGCTACGAGGAGTGGAGAATCATGAATTTGTGAAGGATAAATTGTACTCTAATCTATTTTCTGAAGCTATGAGAAAGGATAAATTTCCATGGAAAATATTAAAAATATGGAGATTCATGAACGATATTGGAGGGAATCTAGAAAAGGTGATTAATTTGATGGATTCTTATAGAATTGGAGGAAACACCAATAAATAGTCCTCCAACCCTTGGAAAAAATGAAGACAAAGAAATAATGAAGATTACATTGCTCTAACTTATCAATGGTTAATCATGAAGGTCTTTTGTAAAAATGTTTTCCCTAATAAAGGATGATTGTGAAGGATATAAAAATATGAAAAAATGTTTGTTCATTGAGAATGTAGTTAAAATAGTGAATTTCAGGAAAAGGGATTTCCTAGTGAATCTAGGGTAGAGTTATATTCACCAATTGGAGGAAATAAGAACGTCAATAATGAATCCACCTTCAATTTAGAATACATTAATTGTTATTAATGAAGAGACGTACATGTAAAAAATTGTATTTGGATCCTTTATAGAGAAGTATTGAAATTAATATTAATAAGGATATCATTTCCACTAGAAGTGATCCATTTAACGAGATATCTATGGATTGATCCTTGGGATGCACTGACTTATCCCTAAATGTTATAAAGGAAGTGCTCCTAGGCATAGAAGTGATCGATCATGAATATTATTTTAACCATGAGCCATATTGGATTTGGTAAAACAACACATTTCCATTATATGCTCCTTGGATGTATCCTAGTGAGGGTTAACCAAGTAAAATTGTAGAGTCACAATCATTATTTCATTTATATTCAAAAATAACTGGGGTAAATAAAGAGTAAACTGTTTTGTTTAATAATTAAATAAGATCCCAAGGTGATCTCTTTTAATCTTTCAAGCACGGATTCACCCCCTCTCTTGGTGTTTTACATATTTGGGAAATTTTTACTAATTTTTTAATGTTATGGAGACTATCAATTTATCATTCTTAGAATAAAAACTGAAAATGAAATTTGGTGTATTTGTGTACTTTCATCTCCATGAATTCATGAAATTCATTTTTATCACCACCTTGTATGAATGTTTATAATAGTATATATAAAAAATATATTATAATTATTACATCAATATTATTTTTTATAATATGGAAAAAATGACTATGTTGGATGAATAAGAACTACGGAATCAAAACTATTATGATAAATTGAATTGTGAACACCAAAAATGATGAATTTAAGGATAATTTATTTATAATGGTGTAATTGAAAATTATAATCGAATAATATATTGTATGAAAATTTTGAATATGGATTTGTTATAAAATTTTAATATATATAAAAATTCTCAAATAGTAATTTACAATAATGTATGAAGAACGTCAATAACCAAGGTATGGTTTTCACATCTCACTTTTTTTGATATATATACCATATTCACCATTTATTTCAATTATATACTATATATACTACCCACTAATTTATTCTGTTATTATTTAAATGAAAATTATTTTTATTATAAACCCATATAATATTCTATCATCCATGTGTTTTTTATTGAGAGATTATAAAAACTGTGCTGGTTATCCATCAAGATAACTTTTTATTGGGACATGTTTCTTATTCTACTCATATATATATATATTATATAGTGTATATAATAAAACATTGATAATTATATCATGATTATATTTTTGTTAATTTAATTTAATGATATTTTTAATTTATTACTTTCATGGGGTTATGATTCAAATGTTACTAAACTATTAAGGGTTTAGGTTGTAATTCGAGTTATTTTTGTAGATTATTTTTATTCAATTTACAATAATAAATATTTTATAACACTAATATTTTTAAAACCACATATATTTTTTTCAATACAAAATTATAGGGTTTTAGTTTTTTTTTCATTTCATTTTCTCATCAATAATAGTTAAAACAATTGAGAAAATGTTTTTTTAGAAAATACGACCATATTTTTTTCAATTGGTTGACTAATTTTTTCATCAATGAGAATTTTATTTAAAAATGTTTCAATGATTTTAATTTTATATGATATAAATATACTTAAATTCGTCTTAAACAATAATATATTTTATATCAAATGTTTTGGAATTGTATATTTTTTAATTTTTTCAAAAAAAATTATTTATAAATTTTTTCGAAATTTTCGAACAGATCATTATATTAATGATTACCACTAGAAATGATATTCATAATATCATGAATGTTTTTTTATTCAAATAATAATATATAATTATGTTTTTTATGAAAAATAATGTTATGAATATTTTTAGAATTTTATCATTTTAACTACTCAAAATGGGAAAATATATTTTACTTGTTTTCGAAGAAATTATCAAATTCGATTTTAAAAGTATTTATTATCTATGTTAACATAATATATTGATTGATATAAATCATAAGGTAAATTTCCATATGATTCCATCTATATTATATCTATGGATGGACTATGATGACGTTTTATTAAGGTTGATTTCATGAAGTCCATTTCATTCACACAATTTCGTTATCTTATTTTGACATGATTAATGATTTGATGATCTTGTTGAAAACATACATATCGTTTTTATAATATTATGACATGGAAATGAATTAAATATACAGAAAATGAATTAGAAAATTATTGCTATCTCATTATATAATATGAATGTAAAAGGTATGTGGACCAATTTCTTAAAAAAGAGTACATGGAGTAAACCCATTCCAAGAATGAAAAGAGATTGGGGATACGAACCTATTCAATAAAGTAATTTTTAAACTATATGATGACGATACCAATAGTGATACATGACTAAAAAAATTAATTGTTATGCTTATGTGTATTCCAAGAATATATTTATTATTATTATTATATGTTCTCATGGATTATGGTTGATTATTAAGGATTCCACACTCTTAAGAATTACTTGTTTTATTGTAATAATGATTTATGAACGGAATGAGGATTAATAATCATTTAATGATTCGTTATGAAAATATTAATTAATTATTATGTTGTCATAACCATATCCTTTTCTTTTACTTTCATTTGATCATTTAATGATATCTCCCACATTTTCAGTTATTCAGTATCTAATCTTACAATTTCTTATGATTTAATTTCCCCTAGTTATAAAAAATTATATTAACTAAGATTTGTTCATAAGAGTATCATGTGTGGATATATTTTTTTGATATGTTGAATTATTTTTATAGAAATAATCATTTTTAGTATAATGGTAAAATATGCATTTTAGGGGAAATAAATTGATTTTATATATACTGATATTTTCATAAATCTCCAAAATAGAAAACCAAAATGGTTTTGGTTATTAATGTGAATAAATGATGGAAATTTATATAATAATTATGGATGGTTAATTTTGGGATGTTTTAGTTGGTAAAAAATATATTATGTAAAAATTATGTTTTTAACTTCAGTTTTAGGTGAACAGGCATCAATGTTTCACAATTTTGTTTTACTTAAACATTAATTAAACAATATTCTTATATGATCTCTTATCTTTAAGTGAATTTTTTTATTAATATTTGGAAACCCACATAGAAGGTTATTAAAATTATTCTATTTTATATTTTCCCCTTATCACACATTATTTTCTATCCCATGTTACCAGTAAAATTATTCTCATATTTATTACAAAAGCATAACAATTAAATTATCATTATCATAATTAACTAATAAACTTATAGAAAATTTCATTTACCATAACAATTACCAGAGAGTAGGTTATCTATATATTTTCGGAAATAAGGCCATCCTTATGTTTATTTATTTTTATCTTATTGGGTTCATTGAAAAGACACATCATGCATATTTATAAACCACAACATATGAGAGTCATGGAAACCTAAAAATTTACTAATTTTTGATAAAATGATAAATATTTGGTTTTTAAATAATAACACAAAAAATATTCATTATAATCAACCAATATCACCAAAACACTTATCTCTCAAGAACAAACCATTAAATTAATAGAAATTAGAAAAATAAGGTTATATATTAACTTAATTACTACATTGTTCATTACTAATTAAATATAAGCATTGATATTTTTTTTAATTAAAATGGTCTTAAAAGATAATGTAATTAAGAATAATGGTATAGGGAATGTGTGTTTATCATATATTGAGGTGTGATATCAAGAATCTGTTTATTATGAAAATATAGCTCATGAGGCCAAAAATCCCCATGTTAAATGTGATAATTTTTTTGGACTGGTGGTCTTTAGTGGATTTTTATTAAACAATCGAAATTATGGTTCCCTAACAATTTAATTTTAGTGCTAATAAATTACATGAAATAATAATATAGGAAATATCATAAATCTAGTGAGACAAAATAATTAATTTTCAAATTGTATTAAATCCAACAAGTTTTTATCTTATAGTCTCATATTAAATACCTCCATAATTTTATAGGGTAATTAAAATGATTTATTTCCCCCATAAATTCTAAAATATTTATGATAACAAAAAATTGTTGACATAATTATAAAATTTGAGGTTATTAAAATCCATACACTAATACTTATTTCTACTTGGAGAATAGTAGAATCTTGATTAATTAAAGCATCATTGAATCCATACTATTTTAATAATATTAATATATCAATTTATTCTTTACAAAATTTCTACAATTACATTTCATCTATAATTAACTTTTCAAATATCAAATTCATTAATGTAGTGAAATAATTAGAATATATATTTTATCATTCCACTACAACATTTATTCAAAGAATGAAATTTTAATATACCCATCTATATTAATTATTACAAAGTGATAAATTAATTCTATAGATTTTTTCTTTTATAAATAATTATAAATTTTTATCCCTATTAGAAATTATTTATCACCTGGTCTATTTTATTTCATCTCTCACCAAAGGAGATCATTCTATATAAAAAACCCATCATATACATCTTATAATTGATAATTTTTTATATCCCTCTTTTAATATCATATATGTTATAATAAATTTCAAAATAATAGTCTTAATTAATAAAAACCCACAATATGTTGGTTGAAACCCAATATATCAACCATTCATGACCTTGATAATCACTCAATATAATCTATAAGGACTCCCCATTATTCAAATATCCCTCAAAAAAACCATCATCTCGTTTATCCCAATGCACATTGGATCTAAATTATTTCCTATATTCATATCATAATCCTAAAACATAGTAATAGATAAATTTATATCCAAAGGGTAATGAAAAATAATAATAATAATATAGGGAAAAAAATATTTTTCCTCCCATGATATCTAATCTCTAATATTTTTCTATGGATTCGCGCCCAAACACAAAAAAATGACCCATTCCATCCAAATATTTTCATTCTTAATATGTTATGGATTATTCCATGTTTTGTATTATACAAATACATATGATGTTATACTCTAATAAATCTTGGTAACACAAGGTAAAATATCATTTTTCAATGTATTCATTATATATTGACCATAAATTCCACGAACATCACAAAACGATAGTGGATTAACACAAAATTATCTCTTGTTTCCCAAAAAATCATTTCGACATCACATTTCTTTTATTTATAATTTTTTATTATTGTGCTTTATCTCCCATAACATGTAAAAAAATACTATGAAACATATAAAATGATCCACATATTATATAATTTTTTTAAATCAATATTCACATAAATATCCATAGACCCCTTTAAATCATGAGGTCCAACATATTTGGGAGTTTAACTATATAATACCTCATGCTAAAAATAAAAAACATCATTTCCCTATAATATCATATTTGGATCCTAGATATCAAAATACATACATCACTATCTATGATATCCTGGGGATGCACATAAAATAAAATGGTGACCTATAAAGTACAGTAATGGAAAATTAATAAAATAACGAGGGTGGGATAACACAAGATAAAACAATAATAAAATTGAATTATTAAAAAGAAGGTCTGTAAATAATTCATGTAATCAAACTGTAAGAATGATATGGTGACTTAATTACATACTAATTATTATAATTAAAATAATTTATAGTAAGAAAATAACAAGTCATAATTATAATATGTTGAGGATCCTATTCAGGACATCATTACAACATGCAATAGTCTCACTTCCCATGAACAATATATATAAATCATGTGATGTAAAAATTATACAGTCAATCAGGGGTACTATATAATTCAACAGACACCACATAATAATATGTATTTCAAATTTGATTCATATTGAAAATAAATCATACATAATTAAATAACATGGAAAATCACATGAGAAGGAAATGAGATATGTAATTATTCCAAAAAACATAGAAAAATAACGTCTCATAAGAAAAGAATAGATAAATAAAATTTCGATGTTAATAATTGAGTATAGTATAATAGGACATGGAGATCTATCTCAAGAGAATATAAATTTTATGAATGGGGTGACGATTTATATACAGAAATGAACCCCACTAAATATGTTTTATAAATTGGGAAAGAACCTCTAATGTAGATGTGACCCTATTTGTTTCATAAAATCTATATGTGAACCGTAAACATTTATGTTTAAATAATTTAGTTTTTTAAAAATTGTTTCCTACATAATAGTGATACATGTAAATAAATAAGGAAATAAGAATTTTCCCTTTTAGGAATTTTTATTTGAATAATTTATATGAATGGGAACATGAAAAAAAACATCCCTATAAAAATAGAAGATGAAATTACATTGATTAAGTGTATATTTATATATATAATAGAATTAATATAATATTAAAAATTAAATTAGAATATATATCAATATAGTATGACCCCTTGGAGTTGTTACCTATGATTGACTGGTAGTGTTTAGAATTTTATATTTATTTAGTCCTTCATCAATCTAGGGAAAAATATAGTTCTGGATTTTATGGTTGGTCCCATGAAGAAACATTTGTGATCCCAAAATGTAATATATTTATAATTTTAACTCAATTATTTATGAACACATTATATAAAAAACTACATCATTATTTAATATGATGAATGATATTTACTGAAACAGGGGGCATGATGTCAGATTAAAAGGATTATCTCACATGATGTTCCATCTCCCACTCACTTAATAGTCGAATAAATTGGATAGATTTCAATTATAAAATTACCAACTCCTTATGGTTAGGTATACTGATTTTACCATGGATAGTAAATATCTCGTGGATGGATAATTATATATCCCTATGTGCATTAGGTTTGATTATTTAATGATACAGATAAATATAGGAATCATGTAATAGACCAAATATCAAAATTTAATTAGGGCTCCTTCCTTCACAGTTATATTGATTGAAGACAAGGGACATAATATTATTATGTTATGTTTTCACAAAAATGACTAATAAAAATAAAACTTTCAAAAATTATATTATTTGAGAATTTATATTCCAATTCTTCTATATTCAACCCCTCACCCATTAGACAAGACAACCATGCATGTTAGAGGAGAATCTCATCATATTATAGATAATCATCCTATGAAGAGATTTAATGAAATGAAGAAGAAAAAAATTCATAATTAAAAACAAAATTCTAAATTGAAATAATATTTTATTTGAAAATAAAATCTTATAGAGAAAATAATATAAAAGATCCTACAAAGACTAAAGATAACTCAATTAGTAAAAAAAAGATATAAATTATTAAATGTAATAACCCTAAAAAAATGACACACTACTTATTTATATGTCTTCAAAAAAATCAAAATTCAATAGTTGTAATAACATCACTGTAACGCCCCGACCCCAGTTACCTAGAGTCGTTGCATTATTACATAACATTGGCATGATCACAAGAAAGATCAAATCTCAAAAGACCGATTGGTTTAGTAGCCTTGGAAACACTAGATATATTCATAAGTTTTACATTACATCATAAAATGAAAAACTACTACAACAACATAATATCTCCACAGTCCACACTATTATCCCCTCATAATAGCCCTGCAGGTCATTCATAACTTACTTCTTCACATCCTGGGGAAAATAAACATAGAAAAGGTGTGAAATCAAATTCCCAGTAAGGATAACAATATAGCGGAACATTCAAAATAAGAATAAACATTTAAGGCAATGCATTACTAAAACAAAAGCCTTTTAAACTTGAACTTCAACATAGTATGGCAAAAGTAAAATGAAATAATGCCATTTACTTATTCACATGGATATTCTACTAATCGAATAATCACATGCAAAAACAATAACCACTTTCATAATGATGTAATGCATAATGCTAAACATTAATTTCTTTTCAAGGCCTCGTCCCAAGACCTTGGGGCTAACTGTAACCGGAACCCAACCCGGAGTGCCTCTAATAACCGGACACCAACCCGGAGTGCCTCTAATAACCGGACACCAACCCGGAGTGCCTTTAATAACCGGATACCAAACCTGAGGGCTTACTTTTACCAGTCCCTAACCTGGAGGGCTTACTTTTACCAGTCCCCGACCTGGAGGGCTTACTTCAACAAGTCCCCAACCTGGAACATACTTGTCCAACACATTCATATGAAGTAAAGGATGAAATATAACATAAACATTCTTATTGTAACTAGCATATGAAATGTCAATACATTACTCATAAACCATGAATGACACATCTACAGTCAAACATATCACAAAAATTCATTACAATATGGAAGTTTTATATCATAATAAATCAACTTCAAATAATCTTAAAATCCATCAAAGGATGTTGACATAGATGAAAATGTTTTTTTAAAAATTATTGAGAGAAATATTCCTTTTTCATGAAAACATTTTAATGTTACACGATTTAGAAAGTAAGGCATTTAAATACATTTTTGGATCAAAGTGTCCCATACCACTTTGAAACTTTTGAATGGAATTAATACTTTTAAAACATTCATTTTCATATAAATAAATCCTTACAAACCATTTTGAAAACGTGGACATAAATGAGGACGATTTAGAAGAATAAATATTTAAAACATTTAAAATGATGTTTTAGTAAAAGTTCCCTTAGAAATAATCCCTTTGAAAACTCTTTTATGAAATATGGACATGGATAGTAAATATGTCCCTGTAGATACTTACGTAAAGACAACCTCGGATATTAAAGAGATTGTGAAGTAAACCCTTATCAATTTGGTAACTTATGAAACATACAACCCATGAAAGAGGTATCATACAATGAAAATGTAAATACACATAAGGTAAATTTTATTACACAAAGAATACAATTATGGGCAGTACATACACCACACAGAAGATAATAGTGGAAATATGGCATGAATCTCACGGAAATAAAGAGTGAGATGAAAACCCCTTACCATGTTAATCAACTAAGTCGTATGGCCAAAAGTTAATAACCACCGAATTATTTACAGAATAAAATGAATATAAAGATAATCATGATAATATATATCAAATGCCAGTACACAATACACCACATTCAATAATTTAGTGGCGAATAATGGAAATCTCACGGAATTGAATGTGAGATAAGAAAATACCTTACCTTGTACTATTACTTGGTTGGGGTAGGTTAACCTCCTGTATAATATTGAAATATTTTTATTAAATTATACAAGAATCATATATATTAATATGATATCATATATGATCTTTTAATATTGATTTGATAATAATATCTTAGTATTATCGTTGTTTCGGGTGTTAGCTTACTTGTTTTCTTTTATATGTTTTGTTACGTAAGACATGTTTGTAAAGGATAGGTTTTATATTATTCATATCCAGAATGATATCAAGTCCTTAAACATCATTTTTTAAATCATCAAATGATAATTATACTTGAATGGATACGATGGAGAATGAATCTCATCGCGTTCGTGGAGACGGTAGTCCGTACGTACGCACGAGCGACAATATCATTCTTTTGATATTAAAATAATATATAAATGGATGGTATATCATTTATACAGAATCATTAACATGTTATATTTATTATTTACATGAGTTACACATCATTATTATACCCATCCAAATAATATTATATTGAATAACAATTACACCACGACGTGGAGACGGTAAGCCGTACGCACGCACGTATGGTGACATGTTATTCGAAGGGTGGATAGAATACTGAATATGGTTGTAACATATTTATAATAACATCACAGTATATATATGATACTGGATTTATTATTTTAGACTGGTAACAAAAAAGGAAGAAGAAGTGGAAGAAGAAATGAACTTAGAAAAGGGTGGTGAAATCATTACCTCTTTTTCAGGTTCTTCATTTTGATTTGACCAAAAGGGCTCCTTAGGTTGGATTTCTAATCAAACAAAGTCCCATAGGTTGTAGTGAGTGAAGTTGGGAGAGTATTTGGGCCGAGTTTGGCCGAACCAAAAGGGTTTGAAGGTGTGAAGAAATGAGAAGGATGAGTGCCCTTTTATAAGAGGGGTGAGGGGCACCTTTGGAAAAGCTAGAAATATTAATTTATAATAAATTCATATTCGGTTTATAATGGATCCAAAGTTTATTATTCAAAGTTTAAGGTGGGTATGGGTCGAAAACAACTCAACCAATAGAATTTAGACAGGTTTGGGTACTTATATTAACCTTATCTCTAAGTTTTAACTCTAAGTTAATTAGTTTCACTTTTACAATGTCTCTTTGTATTTTTATATAATATGGTTAATAAAATTACTAAATACATCCAATAGACCCCCAAGTGGTCCATTAATGATTAACCTATCATTATATAAGTCTCTTGGCCGATCCTTAGATTTTTAGGAATTTAATATCAATTAATAATATAATATTTGTTTTAAGAACTCTTTTATGTCAATTTTGACACTATTCAATAGTTGATTTTTGTGAAACTCATAACAGATTGATTACTTCGAACAAAGTAAATTAAATCAATCCTAGTATATCATATTATCCTAGAAAATTAGTTTAATTAATTAAAAGTTTCATATTATATTTATTTGGGTATTTATAATATGAATTATTTTAATTTTTCACTATTATAGTAATTACTGCATCATCATTGTGTCATAAATAAAATAAATTATTTAATGTCTAAAAATTATAAATAAAATATAATTATGTAGGAAATCTTTTTATCTTTCTAAGAAATATTTATAATCTAAAATCAATCATATATAACCCTATGTAACAATTTGTTTTCTAAAAGATATATGCTTGTGTCATTTTTGTATTCATTTTAACTTAATTAAAATAAAGTGTCATTATCACTTACAAGTGGATCCATGGGGTCCCAAAATCGACCCAAAGATGTCCATGGTCGACCATGTATCAACCAATATGTTTAAGACACGTTTTAGGGTAATTTAGTATTATTATAATATTATTTTTTAACCCTTATTTACCGGATTTACCCTTAACCATGGTAAATAAAATATTTACCGCAGTAATTATTGAAAATGTCTAAAAATAAAAGTTACCTATTTACAAAATTTGAACATCATGATTCCAAATATGGAATCCATTTTCCTAAATTCAAAACACAGAAGTGGCAGAAATTAATTTAAAATTAATTCCCGCTGTCAAAACAAAAAGCGTGTTTTTAAGAGATAATAACTATCAAAAGATTGACACTTGTTTATGTTCGGTTTAATTGTAAAATTATGTCCAATGACCAACATTATATTAAATGGTAAAAATTTATTCTAAATATACTTTAAAACTACTAAAATTCATAATTTATCACTATTAATTATTTTGATTAAAAAAGTTGTTTTTAATTAAAATTTAGTAATTTTCACTATTCATCAAAATATGAAAGTTATCCGAAAAGTACCAAAATTACACCTTAGGCTAAATTCTATATTCCGAATCCAAAAATGAAGTCCATTTTGAAATATAAAATATATATAATTTCAAAAAGTATGTATTACTATTCATAACGGCTAGTTTGATTGGTTATGGTGTGTTAGAACTCGGTGTTGCGTACAACACATGCTATCACATTATTTAAAGAGAAGCGTACCGTAGAAGCTTGGGGTGTTACATTCTACCCTCCTTCAATAAATTGTGTCCTCGCAATTTGAAATTGTTCTTCGAAAATAAAAGGTTGAAAATAAAAAATATCTTTGTGGGAAAACCCACATCGGAAATTTGGTTACTAAAATTTAGTCTTAATATGAGGAAAAGAGAAATGAAAGGGTCACCACCAAATTATGATCTCAATTAGAAGAAAATTGGTGACAATTATAGAAATATAATTGGAGGAAAAACGTAAATATTTATAGGTAGTGATTGAGGTCATCAATCACAAACAAGTATAAAATTGAGGTCCTTAAATTCATCAATCTATGATGATTTGAAATACCATCGGTTCAACGAAACATAGGGTATTAGGATAACACATTTTTGACGTTTCAAAATATCTTAGTTGAAATCCCACATCGAAAAATGAATTAATGAGGCCTCTATTTAAAATAAAGAGTGGAAAGTATGAAGATTACCGAAAATAACACATACTAGGGTTCCATGTAGGAAAATATGGATATGGAAGAGAAATCTAACCATCAATTATCTGATGGAGAGTGGTAGAGAACATGGCTATGAAAAGGCCTACAATCCCAAAGCCATAAATTAGTGATGATTTAAGGTACCATCTAGGACAACATTTTTGTTCTAAGTTGCTTTTCTTAATGTTGAGGAATTTATTTATGAGATTGGCTATGATCATAAGGAGATATACTTACATTATAATTAGAGTTTTATCCATTAATAAATTTCTACCACAAACTCATCTTTCACTCTAAAAGATAATAGAATGTAAAAAAATTCTATTTACACTATTCGTATAGGGTTCCAAAATAAACGAATTTATAATTCATCTACAAGATCTTTTAATAAAAACTACATTATTTAATCCAGGACATCTCATGGACCAGTGGTAGGTGATACAACCTAGTCGCCCTTCGGTTGCAGGTTCAAGTCTCGCGGCCTTGCCGGATGCGACGGGTTGCCGCCCGACCACCGGGTTGTCCTTTTATGGCAATCCAAAATTAATCTCAAACTAGAATTTATCCAAAATACTTCTGACCAAACTCACAGTCCAACATTTATAAGGAAGTTAAACATAATGTAGATCCTTTTTACCACGTAATAGCATATGAATACCTTCATCATGTATTCTTTTAAATCACTGAAACATCCTGAATTACTATAATCCATATTGATTACATTCATGCTCCCTTATTTAATATAGAATGCTAGATATACTTCATCAATCCAAAAATGTTTTAAACCCCAACAATGATGGAATATACAAATCATTAATTAGTTTCAAGGTAGTCAATAATATCCAATATAATTTCTCCAAATCAATCATGTATTATTCTAAAATCACTACCTCGGTATCAGAACCATATTATGGTTTATCATTCTCTCAACCATATATTTTCCAAAAATTTAACCTGCTATTGAGTCAATTTTCTTTGTTCCACACAATCTCAAGTCCTTGATGAAATAGTACTGTAGTACAATCCTTATATACTCCATAATTACTATAACATGTACATTGTTGATACAACACTCAATTGACATAATCAACATAAGAACTCTAATCATTCCTCTTCATCTGTGGTAGTATCATAACTTGATTATTATCCAATAACATCATTTGAGGCATATTCTGATGACTGGGACATAGGTTCGCATGGTGTCCAAACTCCTTGCAAATGAAGCATTGTACATTTGAAACCATTTTCTTACCCTTGCAGTCATGTAATTTGTGCCCTTTTCCACCACACTTATGACAAACTCCCATTCCTTTCAGACAAGTTCCAGGGTGTTTCTTCCCACAGTTATCACATATGGGAAAATTTTTCTTTTCCCTCTTCCCTTTATCCGTCTTTCTCTCTTCCATCCTTTTCTTCTCTTGCTTCCCTTCAAAGCCATAGGACTCAGTAAAATATTTACTTATCTTATCAACACGTGATATTATTTCTTCGTATGATGATAATAAATGGGAGACTATTTCTCTTATAAATTCTAGCTTAAGGCCATGAAATATATGATCCTTCTTTCTCTTTGGATCATGTGTATTGCTGGAGTTCTCATTCCTTCTACTGGGCGCCATTTCTAAACAATGGAATACACTAGATTAGTTTATGAATAAAAATACCTAATCCCAAAATTGTAAGACACATAAAATAAATTAAATAGTTTATGGATATAATCCATAATAATATAAATTTCTTTTTTGAGGAAGTAAATCCACATAAACTCTTCATAATGGTTTGTAAAGAAAATGAGAATTATCCTAATCATATCCCCTGCGAGTGTCTTAACCAAGAGTGCAGCAAGGCCCGTTGTCGTGCACCAGTTCCCGTTCGAGTCTAGCTCAAAGCGGGGTTTTCGGGTTTTACCCCTAGGTACATCTGTGCCAAAGCCGCCTCTACCTGCTCGTATCCAAACAGGGATGTATTGCTCGGAAAACTCACAAAATCCCTACAATACCAAAATTCTAGGAAGTTCTTCTACACTAATCCTCAAAGTTCTTCTTAGGTCTATGTGCTCTAATCAGAGTTTATCTAAATCTAGCTTCCAAGGTTTGTACTAAACTTCCTTTGATACCAACTGTAATTCCCCGACCCCAGTTACCTAGAGTCGGTGCATTATTACATAACATTGGCATGATCACAAGAAAGATCAAATCTCGAAAGACCGATTGGTTTAGTAGCTTTGGAAACAATAGATATATTCATAAGTTTTACATTACATCATAAAATGAAAAACTACTACAACAACATAATATCTCCACAGTCCACACTATTATCCCCTCATAATATCCCTACAGGTCATTCATAACTTACTTCTTCACATCCTCGGGAAAATAAACATAGAAAAGGTGTGAGATAAAATGCCCAGTAAGGATAACAATATAGCGGAACATTCAAAATAAGCATAAACATTTAAGGCAATGCATTACTAAAACAAAAGCCTTTTAAACTTGACCTTCAACATAGTATGGAAAAAGTAAAATGAAATAATGCCATTTACTTATTCACATGGATATTCTACTAATCGAATAATCACATGAAAAATCAATAACCACTTTCATAATGATGTAATGCATAATGCTAAACTTTAATTTCTTTTCAAGGCCTCGTCCCAAGACCTTGGGGCTAACTGTAACCGGAACCCAACCCAGAGTGCCTCTAATAACCTGACACCAACCCGGAGTGCCTCTAATAACCGGACACCAACCCGGAGTGCCTCTAATAACCAGAGGCCAAACCGGAGGGCTTACTTTTACCAGTCCCTAACCTGGAGGGCTTACTTTAACCAGTCCCCAACCTAGAGTGCTTACTTCAACTAGTCCCCAACCTGGAACATACTTGTCCGACACATTCATATGAAGTAAAGGTTGAAATATAACATAAACATTCTTATTGGAACTAGCATACGAAATGTCAATACTTTACTCATAAACCATGAATGACACATCTACAGTCAAACATATCACAAAAATTTATTACAATATGGAAGTTTTATATCATAATAAATCAACTTCAAATAATCTTAAAATCCATCAAAGGATGTTGACATAGATGAAAATGTTTTTTAAAAAATTATTGAGAGAAATATCCCTTTTTCATTAAAACATTTTAATGTTACACAATTTCGAAAGTAAGGCATTTAAATACATTTTTGGATCAAAGTGTCCCATACCAGTTTGAAACTTTTGAATGGAATTAACACTTTTAAAACATTCATTTTCATATAAATAAATCCTTACAAACCATTTTGAAAACGTGGACATAAATGAGGATGATTTAGAAGAATAAATATTTAAAACATTTAAAATGATGTTTAAGTAAAAGTTCCCTTAGAAATAATCCCTTTGAAAACTCTTTTATGAAATATGGACATGGATAGTAAATATGTCCCTGTAGATACATACGTAAAGACAACCTCGGATATTAAAGAGATTGTGAAGTAAACCCTTATCAATTTGGTAACATATGAAACATACAACCCATGAAAGAGGTATCATACAATGAAAATTTAAATAAACATAAGGTAAATTGTATTACACAAAGAATACAATTATGGGCAGTACATACACCACACAAAAGATAATAGTGGAAATATTGCATGAATCTCAAGGAAATAAAGAGTGAGATGAAAACCCCTTACCATGTTAATCAACTGAGTCGTATTGCCAAAAGTTAATAACCACCAAATTATTTATAGAATAACATGAATATAAAGATAATCCTGATAATATATATCAAATGCCAGTACACAATACACCACTTTCAATAATTTAGTGGCGAATAATGGAAATCTCACGGAATTGAATGTGAGATAAGAAAATCCCTTACCTTGTACTTTTACTTGGTTGGGGTAGGTTAACCTCCTGTATAATATTGAAATAATTGTTATTAAATTATACAAGAATCATATATATTAATATGATATCATATATGATCTTTTAATATTGATTTGATAATAATATCTTAGTATTATCGTTGTTTCGGGTGTTAGCTTACTTGTTTTCTTTTATATGTTTTGTTACGTAAGACATGTTTGTAAAGGATAGGATTTATATTATTCATATCCAGAATGATATCATGTCCTTAAAAATCATTTTTTAAATCATCAAATGATAATTATACTTGAATGGATACGATGGAGAATGAATCTCATCGCGTTCGTGGAGACGGTAGTCCGTACGTACGCACGAGCGACAATATCATTCTTTTGATATTAAAATAATATATAAATGGATGGTATATCATATATACAGAATCATTAAAATGTTATATTTATTATTTACATGAGTTACACATCATTATTATACCCATCCAAATAATATTATATTGAATAACAATTACACCACGACGTGGAGACGGTAAGTCGTACGTACGCACGTATGGTGACATGTTATTCAAAGGGTGGATAGAATGCTGAATATGGTTGTAACATATTTATAATAACATCACAGTATATATATGATACTGGATTTATTATTTTATAATGGTAACAACAAAGGAAGAATAAGTGGAAGAAGAAATGAACTTAGAAAAGGGTGGTGAAATCATTACCTCTTCTTCGAGTTCTTCCTTTTGATTTGATCAAAAGGGCTCCTTAGGTTGGCTTTATGATCAAACTAAGGCCTATAGGTTGTAGTTAGGGATGTTGGGAGAGTATTTGGGCAGAGTTTGGCCGAACCAAAAGGCTTTGAAGGTGTGAAGAAATGAGAAGGAGGAGTGCCCTTTTATAGGAGGGGTGAGGGGCACCATTGGAAAAGCTAGAAATATTAATTTATAATAAATTAATATTCGGTTTCTAATGGATCCAAAGTTTATTATTCAATGGTTAAGGTGGGGATGGGTCGAAAACAACTCAACTAATATAATTTAGACAGGTTTGGGTACTTATATTAACCTTATCTTTAAGTTTTAACTCTAAGTTAATTAGTTTCACTTTTACAATGTCTCTTTGTATTTTTATATAATATGGTCAATAATCTTACTACATACATCCAAGAGACCCCCAAGTGGTCCGTTAATGATGAACCTATCATGATATAAGTCTCTTGGCCGATCCTTAGATTTTTAGGAATTTAATATCAATTAATAATATAATATTTGTTTTAAGAACTCTTTTATGTCAATTTTGACACTATTCAATAGTTGATTTTTGTGAAACTCATAACAGATTGATTACTTAGAAAAAAGTCAATTAAATCAATCCTAATATATCATATTATCCTAGAAAATTAGTTTAATTCATTAAAAGATTCATATTATATTTATTTGGGTATTTATAATATCAATTATTTTAATTTTTCACTATTATAGTAATTACTACATCATCATTGTGTCATAAATAAAATAAATTATTTAATGTGTAAAAATTATAAATAAACTATAATTATGTAGGAAATCTTTTTATGTTTCTAATTAATATTTATAATATAAAATCCAACATATATAACCCTATGTAACAATTGTTTTGCTAAAATATATATGCTTGTGTCATTTTTGTATTCATTTTAACTTAATTAAAATAAAGTGTCATTATCACTTACAAGTGGATCCATGGGATCCCAAAATCGTCCCAAATATGTCCATGGTCTACCATGTATCAGAAAATAGGGTTAAGACACGTTTTTGTGTAATTTAGTATTATTATAATATTATTTTTTAACCCTTATTTACCGGATTTACCTTTAACCATGGTAAATAAAATATTTACCGCAGTAATTATTCAAAATGTCTAAAAATAAAAGTTACCTATTTACACAATTTGAACATCCTGATTCCAAATATGGAATCCATTTTCCTAAATTCAAAACACATAAGTGGCAGAAATTAATTGAAAATTAATTCCCGCTGTCAAAACAAAAAGCATGTTTTTAAGAGATAATAACGAACAAAAGATTGACACTTGTTTATGTTCGGTTTAATTGTAAAATTATGTCCAATGACCAACATTATATTAAATGGTAAAAATATATTCTAAATATACTTTAAAACTACTAAAATTCATAATTTATCACTATTAATTATTTTGATTAAAAAAGTTGTTTTTAATTAAAATTTAGTAATTTTCACTATTCATCAAAATATGAAAGTTATCCGAAAAGTACCAAAATTACACCTTAGGCTAAATTCGATATTCTGAATCAAAAAATGAAGTCCATTTTGAAATATAAAATATATATAATTTCAAAAAGTAGGTATTACTATTCATAACGGCTAGTTTGATTGGTTATGGTGTGTTAGAACTCGGTGTTGCGTACAACACACGCTATCACATTATTCAAAGAGAAGCGTACCGTAGAAGCTTGGGGTGTTACAATCACTATTAGGAATAAGTCACAAAAAATTATCCCACCTAATGATATGAAATATATTTATTATGTAATGAAAGTAACTATCACAATATTACAACATTATCTACTCTTTTTAGTCACTAAATCCAAAAAATATCATAGAATGACATCCCAAGAAAACTTTTTATATCTCATAAAACATATTATATTCCAAATTCTCCATTTATTTAAAGGGAAATTGGTTGCAATGTTATTTTTATGAGTTTACCGTATTATATATCATTATCAACTCACAACACAACTACTATCAGTCACATCTTGGTATACTATAGGCTCTTCCAAATTATTATTGGTTAGGAATCTGGTAAGATCATCTCCCTATCGTTCATAGTGCATCAATTTTCATATTTATTTTTTATTCCATGTGCATTATGGATTGACATACTGTGTAATTAGATTATTTAGTCTTATGTATCACTTTTTATGTGACTTAATCCCATCATGATATAAATAAATATATCACATCATGAATGAATTTTCGTATCAATTCATTCAGTTTAAAATAGGTATTAAAAATTATTTAATATGTATCTAGTAGTAAATAGCTCATCTAATATCTCTCAGTCTCCCATACGTATTTTATTATCACATATGGATCTTATATTGACCAACTCACACCATGAGTACATCTATTAAGATGTGAAAACTATTCATATATATAATACCATATAAACTCTCCACATAATCTTTAAATACCTAATAAATTAGAAAAAATACAAATTTAACAACATTAGGAGGTATTGAAATAATAAATCGTTGATTTTTTTTTGAAAATAAGTTCACATTTAAAATGTATTGAATACTCTCACACTTGAAAATTTCATTTCTCTACGGAATAAACGAATATCAAAAAAAATTGTAAGGAAAAAATCATAATCCACAAGAGAAAAACAGGACCAATCATGTTAATAAAACACTTGTCAAAAAGAATATACTATGTGTAAAATCATGTTTAATTATGAAATTAATACAATAATTTTACCTATATTATAATCATAGTTCCTAAATTTCATTATACATGCACGACCATGTTATGATCTAATATTCCATAACAGTTTCTAATAACACTCATTAAAAATGTAATAAGAGTCATGCTCATTATTTAGAACATAAATTGTGTCCATAATTATTCACAATATGAAAATATCCATTTATCAGACCACATTAATCAAGAGTACATTTAACATGGTTTTAATGATTATATGGTAGATGGTGGGTAGTCATGATGTCATCATAATTTTATTTCTATAATATAGAGTTTTAATTCATGGAACACATTTTTTGAAAATATGTTTAAAAATATTAAAAAATGTATATATTTTATCACAAAAAAATTAATCATCTTCCTTTAATCCATACTTTTAATAATTATTATAAACATTATCATTATAGAAAAATAATATAATATTTCTACATATTCCATTTCTGGTAGAAAATACACATTGTGTAAGTCTCTCACCCGTTAAACAACCCTTATCTAATCTCCTCATAACACTAATTATAAGATTTTAAATAAGAACATAGTTCGAGTGAGAGTTTCCATCAAATTACCGTGGATATAACACATTATTATGTTTTTTTTTCAAAAGATTAGATAAATCAAACGATAAACCTAAAAATCAACATGGAATAAAATCTGAACAATCCAATGAAAATGTCATATCATATCATACATGGAATTATCACCAATAATTTCCATTAATATATAATCTTTAAACAAAATATCAAATAAAAATATAATGAAATCATAAAAAAATAGAATATGGATGATTAATAGGCATGTAATATAGATTACTATCATGGTAGTTCAATGATTCTATGAGATTTTTTCAAGATTAAAAAAAGGTATGTACATTACTAAAACATTCAAAATCCAATGGTCTCAACAATATATATTTATTTTAAAAAAAAAATCAAGGTATAATGATATAGGAGTTCAATTTGAAATTGTGATGCATGCACCATGTTCTCTCAAGAAAGATGCTACGAAAATATATATGCAAAAATGGATTATAATACCTCTCAAGAATGGAATTTAAAAATATTGTATAGTCATTCGAGAAATGATGTTCATTTATTAGTTAATTAACAACATATATATAATATTAATACTTTATAAAACATTCAATTATAATATAATTTGTATTTTTAGCCAAAATTTGAATAAAATGATCATTTTCAACGAATTTCCACAACAAAATTAAATTTAACCATTATTTTCATTCATTTGTTAGGAAAATTGAAGTTATTAAATGAAAAATATCTCATAGACCATTGATTTAAATATTAATATCATTAGTCTTCAAAAATACCACCCAACACATAATATTAAATTGTTCACACAATGATTAAAATTAAGAATCGATATAAAGGATAAGAAATACACTTAAGAAAATGATCAATATAATTTTAGATAAATTCAATACTCTTTTTATGAAAACATGCATCCTTATCCTTGTAATGTGGGGTTTTAATATTTGGGAAGGTGTCTGTAGTATGAAATCCATGACATATTTATTTATTGTAAAAACATACACATGATAAATAATTTGGTCTACAAAAATGAATTAAATAATCCAAATGTTGATGTGATGGAAAAATATAGTTTAATGTATCATATCAAAGGATTTCAACATATATAAGCATTATTATTATAATAAATAATGTATTTAGGATAGACTCTAAAAACTAAAACAAACTATAACAATGATAATGGATCAAAAATAAGAATAATTGGAAAACCATAAGAAAATGGGATTATATCCCACTATTCCCTATTAGATCCTCCTCCAATATTGAATTTTATCAATGGAATATTACACCTCTATGGTTATTAGATCCTGGATTTAAATAATAAAAAAAATTGAAGTGTACATGGGTCAATGATAGGTACCTCCTACCGAGCCAATGAGGTGCGACCAATTCCCTTCTGACAAGACTAAATAAAAAATTCCTTAAAGGCCTCTAAATCCATTGGATGATTACTATGTGATAGATAATATAGATATAAATTGATCTATCTAGTTATAGGTATACTCAATCATAGGTCAATCACAATGCACAATGGGTGTAGATGATGAATTTGTATCTTGAGGAGTGTTGGGGATGGACTAAATGGTTACCCAATAGATAAATATTATATTAGATATTTTTGAACTGTTTAATCATTTCACAACCCCTATTCCCAAACCGAGTCTTGAAATTATGAAAATGAGAGAGCTCTGAATCCAACTATTAATAATCAATAGGTTTGAGACTATTACATTGGGATTAAAAATGAGATGTGATGCATTACCAACATAGAAGAACTAAAGGATTGTGGATAAGATGGATTCCTCTAATCAATTCCATGAAATAAATATAAAATAACCATCATATAATATATCAAGTTAATATATACCAATAAAATTTAACCAATTAAAATCCAATGATATCACCTATGTAATATAACCATCATCTGAACAATAAATGTCTATCTCAGTCCCCAAAAATTCCCATAAATATCTGAAAATAGTTTATATATATATTTAGGTTGATAATATCATGTATAATAAATCAGATGATAGAAAATGAATCTCATAAAAAGGTGTTAAAATTGTCATTATTTTCAAATGAATAAACAATAGAACATATAGGCACTTAAATTAGCCAACCATCAAACCTCAAACTCACATAGGAACATGCACTATATAACACATCCAATCTAGTAATATAAAAGGAATATAAATCTAGTTTATTTTAAACAACTTCCTCATGGATCAGATATGCACAACTTCATCATCTATACATCCCATATCCATGTTTTTAGGGAATCTTGAATATGAAGGAAATTAACTTTGATCTCCAATGCAATAATGGAGACCCCCAATATATATCACATATTGTAATAGAACCAACATGCATTCCATTGATCTCATTCCAGTTGTGGCACCAGTGTATAGTCATCATAATTTCATTTTACCAACAGAGGTATAGAGACTCAAAAAGTAGCTTGATAACCTTGAGGCTTGGGGTTTCATCAGACCCAGCATATCGTCGTGGGGTCCACCAATCATTTTTTTCAATGATGGAAAATAGTACCCTTAGGTTATGCATGGATTATCATCGACTCAACCCGCTCATGGTAATGATTTGATATCAATTACATCATAAAGATGATCTCTTTGACTGGATTTGGGGAGCAACTATTTTACCCAAGATTGATCTGAGGTTGAGATATCACCAGGTGCATGTGCGACCATCTGATATACAAAGTATGGATTTCTGAAGCTGGTATGGCTTGTATGAGAATCTGATTGTGCCATTCGTCCTCATGAATTATCCAATAGTATTCATGGCTCAAATATAATTGGGTTTTCACCTATATCTTTATTTCATTGTGGTAGTCTCTGTGGATGAAATATTAGCGTTTTTGAATTCCAGGAACGACCATGAAACCCATCATGAGATCATATTGAGTACACTGAGAGAGAACCAGCTATACACTATGCTTAGTAAATGACACTTTTGGATTGAGAAGTTACACTTCTTGGGTTATTTTATATCTAATACAAGAGTATAGGTTTACCTAGAAAAGGTGAGCGATGTAGTTTCATGGGAGAAGCCCACGAGTTTCTTTGACATCCATATTTTCTTGGGACTTTCTAGCTATTACATGTGTTTTATCAAGGATTTATACCGCTAATAAGTGCCTCTTATAGCCCTAAATAAGAAATTTCTATAGTTAATTTGGTCATAAGATTGTGATTAGTCTTTTTTGGGATTTAATAGAAGACTAACCTCATCCCTGATCCTGATTCTTCCAAAACCTGGTAAGAGCTATAAAGTTTATTGTGATGCTTCTGGAATCAAAATGGGTGTGGTTTTAATACAGGGTGATTGAGTCATGGCTTATGGATCCCTCCAGAAGAGACATCACAAGATGAACTATCCTACACATGACCTTGAGTTACTAGATGTGGTTCATGCTCTACACTAGTATAGACAATATTTTTTGGGTGAGAGATTCTTTTTTTACATGGAGCATAAAATATATCTCCCCTCAACTAGAAATGATCTTAAAGAAATGTAGGTGGGTCAAATACTTGTTGTCGTTCAATTTTGAGCTTGCTTATACCCATAGTAAGGGTAATTCCACGGAAGATGATTGGATTTACAAGACACAGACGCAAGCCATGAAGGTAGCCAATAGTGAGTGGCCGATGATGGTCATGATTTTAGAGGGGCATCTGGTGGTCCAATAGTTGAGAAGGAAACCAGTTCTAGAAGCTCATACATTTAATTCCTCTCATCAAGAGAAAGTCTTCAAGAAATAGGTGACTGATCATGGGGGGGTCATTTTGAGGGAAAGTCTTACAGGAGAGAACCCACCTCTTAGTTGGGTTATTGATGACAGTGAAACTCTCCTTTAATATGGCCATGTATGGGTACCTACAGGTATACGAGAAGAGTTGATGAAGGAATATCACACCACCATTTGATCAGTTCATCTTGGGATAACAAACATGTACATACAAATGTGTCAAAAATATTGGAGGTCTGGTATGAAAAAGAAGATAGCAAGTCTCATCACTCGGTGCTCCACCATCTAGCAGGTGAAGGTATAATACCAACAACCTAATGGACTGCCACATCCTCTATCCATTCCTCAATGGAAATGGAATAAAATCATCGAGGATTTCATTACAGTATTTCCAAGATCTCCTTGAGGCAGTGACGTAGTATGGGTGGTTGTTGATAAGTTGACCAAGGTTGCACACTTCACGCCTATCCGGGAGACCTTACGATTGATGATTTGGGAAGGATGTATATCTAGTAGATTGTATGAATTCATGGTTTAACTCATTCTATTTTCTCAGACAGGGATTCCCACATTACTTCACAAATCATGAATGGGTTGCAAAAGGCAATGGGTTCAAAATCACTTTTGAGTACTACATATCCCCCATAGATCGATGGGAAGTCCGAGAGGACTATACGAGTGTTAGAGGATATGTTATAGGCTTGTATGCAAGATTTTAGAGGTTCTCGAAAGAATCATATACATATTTTTGAGTATACCACTGATAACATCTTCTAGGAGACAATTCAAAAGGCTCCGTATGAGGCCCTCTATAGTAGACTGTGTCGTTCACCTTTATGATGGCTTGAAGTAGGTGAGGAAGCTCCATTGGGTCCTCATCTCATTCAGAAGGCCTATGAGAATATTCATATGATTCAGAAGAATATGACTACAGCTCAGTCCATAAAAGAGTATTATATCGATCATCATTAGAGACCTCTGGTGTTCGAGGTGGGGCATTAAGTCTTTCTGTCGGTTTCTCGGTGGATGGGCCACATGATGATCTGGAGATAGGGAAGTTATCATAGAGATATGTTGGGCCATTACAGATAGTGGATATATTTAGTGGGTAAATTATCTATTACTGCAACATATGAGGTATCATTCCAAGAATGATGTTTTCCATGTATAATAGCTCTGACAATATCATCAAAACCCATCTCATTCTTTTCACCCTGACGATATTGATCATGACGCAGATGCATCCTTTACAAAGAATTTGATCTTTATCATTGACCGTAGCATGAATGTACTCTGAGTCAATTCAGTGCCTCTGGGCTGGGTGTTATGGAAACAGAGACTTGTTTAGGAAGAGACCAGGGAGCGAGAGACGGTTGTATGTGCGTAGTGGCCAGAACTTTTCCTTGGTGATGTTCCACTACCCTTGGAAGCACAACTCGGGGATGAGTTGTCTTAAGGAGGGGATGATGTAATTCCTAGGCCTTTATCAAGTATATACCGTTTTTAATTTATTATTGTCTAATTCTTTATGCGACCCAGGGAACACACCTCACTAGAGTTCCCAAGAATATTTTTAATTAATTTAAAAAACTACTGTCATTTTATGAAAAATGTTATGTTGTACTTTAGCATGGTGTTTGGGATTAAAATAATTATTTAAAGATTTAAAATGGATAACAAATTATTTATATAATATTAATGTTAAAGTAAGAAGGGATAAAAAGAAATGTTGAAATAATATAGAAAGAGAGTTATAAGAAAAAATAAAATTAATTAAAATGGGAGATTTCAATTTTTATTATTTTTTCTTTCCATCCATTTATTCTATTTTTTGATTTTTATTTTCTGTTCTATTTTTATTTTATTTTACCCTAATTTTTATTTACTTTTTCTTCCTTTTCATTTTTTCTTTTTCCCTATATTCCTCTCCTCCTCTCCCTAATGTCACACTCCCCCTCTCTCTTAGGTTGTGCACCACCCTACAACCCCTTCGTAAGACTACTGATCCTTAGTCCATCATCTGTTTTCTTTGGTATTAGGTGCACTATAAACCATAGGTCATGGTTAACTTTTTTCAATTTTAATTGTATTTGTTTTACTATCCTATGTGCAGTTCTTCACGGAAGGATTTTACCCTATTTTGATGTTTTCGTAAAATTATTCGTTTTCATCCGTTTTCAGAAAAATCAATGCCTACCGTGGATCATAGAGTCTGTAGAGGCATATAGCCTGACGTACATGGAAATTACATTACATTTGCGGAATACTTAGTACATAACAAAAACACACACACACAGATCGTAATAGTTTAGTGTCATTGGAAACTCGGAATATAATCTTCTAATCCTGGTGAAAGATCTTCAATATCTCCCATAATGATCTTTTTTTTATACGTAAAACCTTTCTTTATATCCTGGGGAAAAGTAAACATAAAAGGGTGAGCTCAAATGCTCAGTAATGGTAAACAAAATAAATATCAATCAAATCATATTCATAAGAACATAACATTTTGGAAATCTTAACCTGCAAAAGAGAGCATAATTTCATAACATGGGATAAATCATAGTAGTGAAATGAAATCCCAATATTCATAACATAAAACATGAAACTTTGTGGCATACACACATAATCATAGAGAATCATTTCTTGTTAGTCAAGACTCATTGCCAAGACTATCTTAGTGGACAAAGTCCCTTTCTGAATCGAGTCACCCTCGTTTCAGTCCTGTTTCACTGAACCGGTATAACCTACCATTCCAGCCATGTCTATCTCATGAGATATAAAATCATTACCCAATGCATTGGAGGAAGATATAGGTCCCACCCATCTCATAATGATACCATTCTTATGTGTGCCACAAAATCATAAACCATACATCATTGCATAACCCATGTAATAAAAATGGAAATCTTAAACATCATGACATCATAAAACAATTCATATATGATAAAGGAATTCATAAAAATAATTCCTTCACAACATAATCAAATCAATGTAGTAACAGGGATAGAAACAGAACCCTTTATTATCTTAGATGGAAAATAATATTGATAAAACACTTGAACTCCATTCTTGAGGAAAATATCCTTTCTACTTCAAAAACACTTTTCATTTCTTAACATTTCGTAAAATTTTAAAATAAAAGAATTTGATTAAAAATAAACTTGAAAACTTGTAAAGGAAGCTTCTTGGAAATAATGTTTTAAAAATCCATTCATTCCGTATAAGTTAAAAAAACATTCTTCGTACTTTTGTCGGAAAAGTCAAAAAGTACCTCGTACGAAAAACGACAAAAGATTCTTTTAATATCTTTTACTAAAAACTCACCAAAGGGTAAAATTGGATTTAAACAATTGTAGGTGGATGGAAATAATATTACATATTGAGGAAACATGGATTTGGATGATAAAATACACCCCAGTAAATACCAAAGTACAAACAATCTCGGATAAAAATGAGATTGTGATATTTTCCCTTACCTTAGTTTCGATTTGCTTTGTACGTGTCCGAAGCTCCTGTATAATGGTTTAAATAATGTTATTGACTTATTACAGAATCATACATATTGATATGATATCATATATGGTCATATTCTTAGCTTCTTATTAGTAATATTTCATTGTTACTTGTTACTCGGGTCTTTATTGCCTTTTGTTCTTATGCGTGTTTTGGCGAATAAATTCTTATTCTTCTTTTAAAGTTATAGATACCTTATATCCAGAATGGTATTAGTGTAACATATATCATATTTATTCATTCAATCCATTTATATAATTACTATGTAATGAAGATCATGTAGAACGAGTCGCATCACATCGTGGAGACGGTATTCCGTACGTACGCACGAGCAATGATATTATTCCGATGATCGTGGAATTGTATTTAAGTGTATTTAAACTATTTCAGTATCAATATTACTTTATAATAATCATATATAGTTACTAATTACACCATTATACCCATCATTTTATGGTGATGGTGGAAAATAGATTACACCACGGCGTGGAGACGGTATTCCGTACGTACGCACGCGCGGTGATTTCATTTTTCCGTAGGATGGATAGAAGGTGAATTAGGGTTGTTTCATATTTATAATAACATATCAGTATGTAAGTAATACTGATGTTATTACTTTATCATGAAACAATTAAAGAATATGAAGTTTGAAGAAGAAAGAAATTGAAAAGATCGGTAATGGATATTACCTCTTCTTTGAAACGCCTCTTTGAATCCTCCACTTAGGGAACTAAGATTGGTCTTTGAAGAAGACCAGGACCTCTAGGATTATTCTAGGAAAGTGGAGAAGGGATTTTTTCAGGGGTTGGCCGAGCTTGAGTGCTCAAATTGGTGTGAGGAGGAGGGGAGGAGGTGCCCTTTTATAAGGGAGGAGAGGGGCACCTTAGGAATATCTCAAAATATTTTTTATATTAAAGTAAAAATCGGTTTATAATGGTTCCAAAGGGTCTTATTTCGAAGGTAAAATGGGGATGGGTCGAAATACTATCAACCAATAGGATTTAGACAAGTTTAGGTTATTATTTTAACCTTATCAATTATATTTAACTCTAAGTTAAATAATTTAACTTTTATGGTGTCTTTTTGTTTTCTTACACTATATGGTTAATATACTTACTATAATATTTCAAACGAACCCCAAATTGTTTATTATTAATATATATATCCTTATCTAAGTCATTTTGCCGATCCTTAGATTTTTAGGAATAAAATAACAATTAATAATATAATATTTTATTTAAAACTATTTTGTGTCAATTTTGACACTATTTGATATATGATTTTTGTGAAAGTCATAAGAAAATTATATGTTCGAACCAAGTTTATTAAATCAACAATAATATATCATAGTAACCTAGAAAATTAGTGGAATTCATAAAAAGTCTCAAATTATATTTATTTGGGTATTTATAACATCAATTATGTCAATATTTCATTAATAAGAAAGTTACTGCATCATCGTTGTGTCATAAATAAATTAAATTATTTAATGTCTAAAAATTATAAATAAAATACCATTATGTATGAAATCTTTTTAGATTTCTAATGAATATTTATAGTCTAATTTATCTTATGTATAACCCCATATTAAAAATGTTTTAGTTATTAAACTTTGATTTTAACTATTTTAACTATTCATTAAATAAAATAATATTAAATGTCATAATCTAATCCAAGTGGACGTAAATGGTCATATTATATTCATAAGGTTGTTTTTGGTCGAATTAAACTTATCCAATAGAATTAGAACATGGGTTAGGGTAATAGTAATATCATATTTACCCTTAGTTACCCTATTTACTATTAACTGCTGTAAAAAAAGTAAAAAGTTACTATTCATCAAAAATTATTTTCATCTCATTGAACCACATTTTAGTCCTTGATATTAACCGTGTCTCTCGGATTTTTGAAATTCCATTCACAGAATCGGTAAAATTAAGTTTTATGAATAATTCAGTTTTTTAACTACCACTTAGTGGTTTCACTATTCATCAAAAATTGAAAGTTTTCAGAAAAATACCAAAATTTCACCCTAGGCTAATTTTGATATTCTGAATCCAAAAATGAAGTCCATTTTGAAAATTAAAATTTATAAAATTTCAAAAAGTGGTTATTACTATTCATAACGGCTAGTTTTAATAATGTTTTAATAGCATATCGTTGTTTAGTGAAACTCGGTATTGCGTACGACACACGCTATCAAGGAAGGTCGCGATTGCATGTAATGAAAGGCAAGTCAAGGATACATGTTGTGCAAGCTCCTTTTGGTGTAGCGTACAACACAAGACATTAATGAAATTAAAAAGAATATTTTTCATAAAATCTCAGGGTGTTACATTCTACCCCCCTTAAAATGAATTTCGCCCTCGAAATTCATTGGGGTTAAAAATTGTTTACTATTTGAAAAATTCTTTAATCGAAACCCACATCGTAAAAAGGAATACCAAAACCAATCTTTAGAAACAAAAGTATGAAACGTTACGGTTACCCAAATAAACTAATCACTGGGTTTCCACATAGGTGGAAATATGGATATGGAAGAGAAATCTAACCATCATGTTCTGATGGAGAGTGGTAGAGAACATGGCTATGGAAAAGCTAGCAATCACAAAGCCATAATTTTGTGACGATCTAAGGTACCATCTGATTCATCAGATATAAGAGCACTAAGACAACATTTTTGGTTTTCAAGATCATTTCCCTAAAGTTGATGAAATTGGAATTAGACGAAATACTTTCGTGATTTTGGTATAGTCTCACTGTTTGTCGTCCTTTGGACAATTTCCACTTCATCTATTAAAGAAATGAAGTTGAATTTGTAATTCGTGATGTTTTTGCAGATCATGTGATAGAATGATGGGTCATTCCATCTCTTTCAAACAAAAGGTTAGCAAAAGTTATAAGTCTATCTTATGGTTAATCGTATATGGTTCCAAAAATGAACTTATACTTCATATATCATACCGCTTAGTAAAATAAAACTAGTTTATACTAACCAGGGACTTCCTGTAGGCCAGTGGTAGGTGATAAAGGCCAGTCGCACTTCGGTTGTGGGTTCGATTCCCACAGCCTTGTCCGACGCGATGGGCTGTCGCCCGTCCTGCAGGTTGTCCTTTTTCTAAAACTATATTACTATAACATCCCATCAATAATATCGAAAAAAAACTTCTATCCTTAAACAATACTAACTTATTTCCAACATAATACATTCCAATATTTAGGCTTATCCATAATACTACAGTCCACTCTCATAACATAGTGAAAACGATTACCAGAGATTTAATACCATCGTTGATCCCCATATATCATAAGATATGTCTTGTTGGTCACATTCTATAAAAATTCAAAGGCCTTAATCATGTATTCTCTTGAATACCCATTGAACCTTATTGAAAACATGAATGTCGTTAAACGTTAACACTTTCCACATACCAAAATCCTCAAAATTCTATATACTCAAACCATGATATCAGTTAGTCCTTATATCAATCATGAGCTCATGAATACTATTAAACATTTCATTTTCTCGTTTTCCCTTCATTATGCGCATATCATTTTATTTCCAAAAATATATCAATAACTTCGAATTCCACATTAGATCAATACATAAATATTCCAATACTCCATGATACAACATTATTTTGGAATCCCATTACATAAACACTTAATCATTCCACCACATCGTTGTCATATTCAACATCGCCAATAGTGATCGCATGTGACTTCCCTTTGTCCATTGCCTTAAGCGGTTGCTCATGTCTATCATCACTAACCCTTGGATTAGGGCATTTATTAGCATAATGCCCCATTTCCTTGCACATGAAGTATTGAAGTGTTGGTGGTGCGTTCTCTGCAGTGTTTTCTTTATTCACATCATTAGAAACCCTTTTTCCATTACTTCGACACTCAGCTGCTCGAAGACCTTCTTTTCCACACTTAAAACATTTTCTAGTCCCTTTAAGACAATCTCCACCATGCTTCTTTCCACACTTGTGCATAAGGAAACATTCATCTTCTTTTCACCATTATTATGATATTTCTCCTTGAACTCCATCTTTCGTTTCTTGTCAAAACCATGAGATGGATATGTAACACCAACTTCCATTTCTTCCTTGATAGCACAACACACAATTTCTTCATAGATACTGAAGTCTCTTATAGCTAATTCCATTCTAAGACTTTGTTTTAAGCCACTAAAAAATCGATCAACTTTACTTTCAGGTTGGATGATAATGCTAGATGCATACCTTGAAAGTCTTGTAAAATTCGCTTCGTATATACCAACAGATTCATCATCCTTCTGCTTCAGCTCAAGAAACTCATTTTCCATCTTTGTTCGAAGAATATGAGGGAAGTACTTACTGAAAAAAAAAGTTCTTGAACTTGTCCCATTCCATGGACTCAATTTCATCTCTTGGACTCGTATTTGTGATAAGATTCCACCATTGATCAGCTTCACCTTCCAAACAATATACTGCTAAGATGACTTTATCATGTTCAGAACATTGAAGAACTGAAAATATCTTTTCAGTGGTACTGATCCATTGTTCAGCAACAAGTGGATCGGAAGTCCCACTGAAAGAAGGTGGACGTTGCCTCATGAAGGACTCAATAGAATATTGTTCCCTTATCTGCTCATTTGGAAGTCCAGAATGATTCATAGCTTGTGTAAGTATAGAAATAATATTTTTCACTCCATCTCCCATAACATTTGTTTGTTCAGGAGGACAATCATTGCATTGATCAACACGGTTCCTTCGGGTTCCAGCCATCGTCTAAAACCCAAAAAGAATAGTGTGAGAGGCAAAAATCATGCTAGGGAAAACAACATTATAAAGGGGGAGTATCCTCAACAAGTGGATCAGAAGTCCCACTGAAAGAACGTGGACGTTGCCTCATGAAGGACTCAATAGAATATTGTTCCCTTCTCTGCTCATTTGGATGTCTAGAATGATTCATAGCTTGTGTAATTATAGCAATAAGATTTTGCACTCCATTTCCCATAACATTTGTTTGTTTAGGAGGACAATCATTGCATTTTCCATTGCATTGATCAACACGGTTCCTTCGGGTTCAATCCATCATCTAAAACCCAAAAAGAATAGTGTGCGAGGCAAAAATCATGCTAGGGAAAACAACATTATAAAGGGGGAGTATCCTCAATATCTAACTTCTTAGGTTAAATTCTATGATTGTTACCATAGTTCTAGGACTGTATCTTATACATATACTTATCCTTAGGGACATCCCTAGACATAACTTAGAAATATCTCTAGGGATCTCACTAATGCTTTCGCATCCTAGTTTCCAAAGGTTGACTAAACCTTTCCTCTGATACCACATGTAGAGACCCATAGCCTGATGTACATGGACATTACATTACATTTGCGGAATACTTAGTGCATTACAAAAACACACACACAAGGATCGTAATAGTTTAGTGTCTTTGGATGCTCGAAATATAATCTTCTAATCCTGGTGAAAGATCTTCAACATCTCCCATAAAGATATTTTTTTTATACCTAAAACCTTTCTTTATATCCTGGGAAAAAGTAAACATAAAAGGGTGAGCTCAAATGCTCAGTAAGGGTAAACAAAATAAATATCAATCACATCATATTCATAAGAACATAACATTTTGGAAATCTTAACCTGGAAAAGAGAGCATAATTTCTTAACATGGGATAAATCATAGTAATGAAATGAAATCCCAATAATCATAACATAAAACATGAAACTTTGTGGCATACACACATAATCATAGAGAATCATTTCTTGTTAGTTAAGACTCGTTGCCAAGACTATCTTAGTGGACAAAGTCCCTTTCTGAACCGAGTCACCCTCGTTTCAGTCCTGTTTCACTGAACCGGTATAACCTACCATTCCAGCCATGTCTATCTCATGAGATATAAAATCATTACCCAATGCATTGGAGGGAGATATAGGTCCCACCCATCTCATAATGATACCATTCTTATGTGTGCCACAAAATCATAAACCATACATCATTGCGTAACCCATGTAATAAAAATGGAAATCTTAAACATCATGACATCATAAAACAATTCATATATGATAAAGGAATTCATAAAAATAAATCCTTTACAACATAATAAAATCAATGTAATAATAGGGATTAAAACAGAACCCTTTATTATCTTATATGGAAAATAATTTTGATAAAACACGTGAACTTCATTCTTGAGGAAAATATCCTTTCTACTTCAAAAACACTTTTCCTTTCTTAAAATGTCGTAAAATTATAAAATAAAAGAATTTTATTAAAAATAAACTTTAAAACTTGTAAAGGAAGCTTCTTGGAAATAATGTTTTAAAAATCCATTCATGCCGTATAAGTTAAAAAAAACATTATTCGTACTTTTTTCAGAAAAGTCAAAAAGTACCTCGTATGAAAAATGACAAAAGATTCCTTTCATATATTTTACTAAAAACTCACCGAAGGGTAAAATTGGATTTAAACAATTGTAGGTGGATGGAAATAATATTACATATTGAGGAAACATGGATTTGGATGATAAAATACACCCCAGTAAATACCAAAGTACAAACAATCTCGGATAAAAATGAGATTGTAATATTTTCCCTTACCTTAGGTCTGATTTGCTTTGTACGTGTCCGAAGCTCCTGTATAATGGTTTAAATAATGTTATTTACTTATTCCAGAATCATACATATTGATATGATTTCATATATGGTCATATTATTAGCTTCTTTATTAGTAAAATTTCATTGTTACTTGTTACTCGGGTCTTTATTGCCTTTTGTTCTTATGCGTGTTGTGCCGAATAAATTCTTATTCTTCTTTTAAGGTTATAGATACTTTATATCCAGAATGGTAATAGTGTAAAATATATCATATTTATTCATTCAATTCATTTATATAATTACTTTGTAATGATGATCATGTAGAACGAGTCGCATCACATCGTGGAGACGGTATTCCTTACGTACGCACGAGCGATGATATTGTTCCCATGATCGTGGAATTTTATTTAAGTGTATTTATACTATTTCAGTATCAATATTACTTTATAATAATCATATATAGTTACTCATTACACCATTATACCCATCCTTGTAAGGTGATGGTGGAAAATAGATTACACCACGGCGTGGAGACGGTATTCCGTACGTACGCACGCGCGGTGATTTCATTTTTCCGTAGGATGGATAGAAGGTGAATTAGGGTTGTTTCATATTTATAATAACATATCAGTATGTAATTAATACTTATGTTATTACTTTATCATTAAACAACTAAAGAAGAAGAATTTTGAAGAAGAAAGAAATTGAAAAGATCGGTAATGGATATTACCTCTTCTTTGAAACGCCTCTTTGAATCCTCCACTTTGGGAACTATGATTGGTCTTTGAAGAAGACCAGGACCTCTAGGATTATTCTAGGGAAGTGGAGAAGGGATTTTGGCAGGGGTTGGCCGAGCTTGAGTGCTCAAATTGGTGTGAGGAGGAGGGGGAGGAGGTGCCCTTTTATAAGGGAGGAGAGGGGCACCTTAGGAATATCTCAAAATATTATTTTATATTAAAGTCAAAATAGGTTTATAATGGTTCCAAAGGGTCTTATTTCGAAGGTAAAGTGGGGATGGGTAGAAATCCTATCAACCAATAGGAGTTACACAAGTTTAGGTTATTATTTTAACCTTATCAATTAGATTTAACTCTAAGTTAAATAATTTAACTTTTACCGTGTCTTTTTGTTTTCTTACACTATATGGTTAATACACTTACAATAACATGCCAAACGAACCCCAAATTGTTTATTATTAATATATATATCTTTATCTAAATCATTTGGCTGAGCCATAGATTTTTAGCAATAAAATAACAATTAATAATATAATATTTGATTTAAAAACTATTTTGTGTCAATTTTGACAATATTTGATATATGATTTTTGTGAAAGTCGTAACAGAATTATATGTTCGAACCAAGTTGATTAAATCACCACTAATATATCATAGTAACCTATAAAATTAGTGGAATTCATTAAAAGTCTCAAATTATATTTATTTGGGTATTTATAACATCAATTATGTCAATATTTCATTAATAAGATAATTACTGCATCATCGTTGTGTCATAAATAAATTAAATTATTTAATGTCTAAAAATTACAAATAAAATACCATTATGTAGGAAATCTTTTTAGCTTTCTAATTAATACTTATAGTCGAATTTAACTTATTTATAACCCCATATTAAAAATGTTTTAGTTATTAAACTTTGATTTTAACTATTTTAACTATTCATTAAATAAAATAATATTAAATGTCATAATCTAATCCAAGTGGACCTAAATGGTCATATTATATTCATAAGGTTGTTTTTGGTAGAATTACACTTATCCAATAGAATTAGGACATGTGTTAGGGTAATAGTAATATCATATTTACCCTTAGTTACCCTATTTACTATTAATCGCGGTAAAAAAAGTTAAAAGTTACTATTCACCAAAAATTATTTTCATCTCATTGAACCACATTTTAGTCTTTGATATTAACCGTGTCTCTCAAATTTTTGAAATTCCATTTACAGAAGCGGTAAAATTAAGTTTTATGAAAAATTCAGTTTTTTAACTACCACTTAGTGGTTTCACTATTCATCAAAAATTGAAAGTTTTCAGAAAAATACCAAAATTTCACCCAAGGCTAATTTCGATATTCTGAATCCAAAAATGAAGTCCATTTTGAAAAATAAAATTTATAAAATTTAAAAAAGTGGTTATTACTATTCATAACGGCTAGTTTTAATAATGTTTTAATAGCATATCGTTGTTTAGTGAAACTCGGTATTGCGTACAACACACGCTATCAAGGAAGGTCGCGATTGCATGTAATGAAAGGCAAGTCAAGGATACGTGTTGTGCAAGCTCCTTTTGGTGTAGCGTACAACACAAGACATTAATGAAATTAAAAAGAATATTTTTCATAAAATCTAGGGGTGTTATAGAGTCATCTAAGACTAAAATGTGGGGTTTATAGTTTCCTTCCCTCTGTTTCATTAAAGTTTGTAAAAAGGCACTATTGTGACATTAGTCGGTGCCTACCAGCTTTGTGAAATTTCACCCAATTCCATTAATTTAATTGTTTCACCTAATTTTTGAAACTATAAATACCTTAAATTAATTTGTTTAAATTTTTGCAACAAGGTTAGGCACCCCTTTGGGTGTGCCTACATGGTCAGTATATTTTTTTGTTAGCTGGTTTTTTAATTTAATTAATTGTAGGTGTTTCACAACCCATTTTTTTTAAATTAAATTAAATAATTAGTTTGCATTGAACACAAACATTGAATTGTTGGATCATTTGTAATTTTTTTGGATGAAATGTTTATTTATTTAAAAGGTGAATTATCTTCTTATATTGATATGGTATCATTCGTTGTTATTTTTTTATGCTCTAATGTTTAATTTATACCTTGTGATGCATTGGATTATCTGGTTACTTTTTAAGATGCCATTTTATATTCTTATTATGTCATATCTAATATTGTGAAAACATTAATTAAATTCAATGGGGAGAAAGGTGGTGGGTCCTATATTAAGGGTCATGCTTAGACCCACTTTCTTGACTGTTACCACTATACATTGGGGGAAATGTCTTTGGTCTTGTTGTAAAGAGATTTCCTCATGCATTCTAATACATACATGTGACACTAGTTATAAAAGGTCCCATCGAGACAGATCCAATGGAAATGTGGCTATGCCAGCCTCAAATGCCACTCGACCCCTTTTGTAAGATCAGATTAGACCCATGGTAAAGCCTTTCCTTGAGTGATACATGGCATTTGAACAGATTCCCTTTCACAGGCATAGTGTTATTGGATAAATTGATGGATGATCCGTAGTAATACCTTTGGGATGAAATCAGAATCCAAATCTCAACTAGAGCCTTAATAATGATTCATTAGGGGTTTTTATTAACACCATTGTTAATTCATCAAATTTTTTATACTTTTATGGTATACTGAAAACACCAGTTTGACACATGACATAGACCCTACGTCAAAGCACAAGCTTGTGGGGTATTCTCTTCCTTTTCTCACCTTACTCTTCCAAACTTTTTATATATGAATTTGTGTATTATGTTTACATGTGTTCCTTCCAGACTTCCAGCTTAGGCCGAATCAGTTGATTCTAGATGGGTGACATTGGGAACTCGAGCTGAGTTATTTATTTCTATATAATTAATTATCTGAAATTGTTATGTAATGACACACTAAATTTTAAAGTAGCAATAAATTGAAAGGTTTAGACATCGTGGGTGTCGGCCTACTGGGATTTTCTCTCACCCCCAACTCGGTTATCATGGACACCCAATTATATTACAAGCTTACAGGTATTGACAAAGGGAAGAATGTTGCTTCTGATGATTGATTGTATCATGCCACTTAGGATGGATACTAGGCCGGAGAACCGAGCCTTTCTTATAATGAAGATGTTGTTTTGTGACTTTCCTTTTTGTTGATTGTATTCTTAAGACCTGTTTTCCGTACTTTTAGTTTAGATAGACATCACGAAATGACATCGTCTTGTGAGCTTGTACACTTGATTATTATTATTCAGTTGGATTATTTATATCTCATCTGATGTAGTTTATTCCCTTATATTATTCCATTATTTATTATTAGTTGTTGTTTACATCCGCGGTGATAATACCTATTACCAATGAAGGCATAGTCTCCACCTCTGCCACAAAAAGGCCCTCACTGCTATTCAGTAGCCTCTGGTGTTCGGAGAGATGTGCATGAGGTCATGGGACCTACCGATCCAGCCACCATCTTAGAGGTGAGCCAAGTCAGTACGTTACATAACTATCCAATCATATCTTATATTCTCAACAAACATAGATTATATAACTACGTATCAATATATATTGAGGTGTTATCACTATGAATTGTCCCCAACATAGCCATCGACATTAGTAATATCCAAAAAGTGATCCATCATAATTACATGCCACCAAAAAATAATCCATAATCTCTACTAACAAGGAGAAAGTATGGAAAATATCCAGAAACAAAGGCCCCGATTGGGAGTTGATATAAAATGGACTACTTGGGTGTGGTGTGTTTATAAATTATAGAAAATACTAATGTAATAGTCATACACAATAGCCATCATAAGGGTACACATCACTAACCCTTAACACAACCCGCAATACTGCTGTTTCAAAAAACATCATATTATACCATCTTCATCCTTCACTAAATGAAAATCATCACACAAAATATCAAGACAAAACTCATAATTCAGTTATTAAATTATATATTCAATATAATTCCAATATTTTTTAAATTTCTGACCATTTTCCTTTGATTTATCACTAAAATGCATATTTAATGACAAAATAATATTAGACACACTTAATATTTAATTATATCCCTTTCTCATGTGATTCCAAACTATTTATAAGTATTTAGTTCATTAATAAATTGCCACCTGTTTAATTCCATCCAATAATTTTCCTATTTCAACATTATTATCCACCACCCATAGCTTATAAGAAACTTCAAGACAAGTCTCAATAAAACAAGCTCTCCATATCAAAAAAATACAACATATCCTCTCATGGTCTTTACAACAACTCAATTTTTCCATATCAACATCCATCGACCAACCACAACAAATTAACCCTCAACATAACCTGTTCCAAAAACTGTAAAAGATCCACAACCTTAATATATTTGATATTAGTGTCAGTCCCCTTTATCAGAGTAAAATTACACAGAATATCGAACAAAAAAAAAGACTTATAAAAATAACACTAACCAATATACATAAAATATGTTAACCCCTACCAATTATATTATTCATTTTTAATAAAGGAATCTACTGAATTTCACCAATTATCATATGGGTCCCTCCAATCAATTTCCCAATTCTCAAAAAACAAATTTTTAATCTCTATGTATGTGATTAAGATTTTTTTAAATGTAAGTTAAAATATTAAATCACAATAGGGGTTCAAAATTTACAATAACTATAAAATTATTTTCAAACTAGAATTCAAATTCAAGGAAAGGAACTTCAATTACAATAGAAATAAACCAGTAATACCCGGTGAATAAATGCATCCCATTGACTTTCATTAGTTCTAGTTTATTATAATATTTAGAAACAACACACCATCCTAGAAAATGAAAAAAATACATGATAATTTCCCAAAATCAAAACTAAAGAGAGAATGAGGACCCATACCTCAATGAAATGTTTCGGAATCACAACCAAAGAAAGGTTAAAAAGATATGTAGTCAATATTTGAACAAAATTGAGGATAATTTTTTTCTTGAATAGATTATCATTCATCTCTCATGTGATAAAAACCCACATAATCCAATGATATCATATAGCCACAATGTTATGTATATAATTAATGAAGGATAATGTGATAAGGGAGGGAAAAATCAACATGAATTTGTAGAAAGAAATCTCCCAAGACCATGTTTAAAGTTGATAAAGAGGGAATGAATATTCTCCCAATATCAATAGAAGATTTCCAAAAATTCAAGAGGGATGAAATAAAGATATTTTTTTATGAAGGGGGTATAAATTTATTTATAGAGATATAAACATATTATTCCCCTCATTACACCACCCCATATTCTATGAATAAAATTTGTCAAAACTCCTTCAAAATTCGAGTCATCGGATACATCAAACTAAAAGTAATTCAATACATGAATAAATTAATTAACTAAATTAATAATCTTAAGTTAGAACCACTATAATTATTAACTCTAGACTTTAATCTATTAACATTACATCATATAATGGAACGAAAATGGAACGGTGTCTATAATTTCAACCCCTAGAACTTTATGACATTATTTCTGATGAAGTCATGCTTTTTTCTGGAAATGTTGATTATATAGGATTTTATTGTAGTTTAATCACTAATGATGGGCACGTGGTATTCAAAATGTATCCAATGGGTTTCTCTCAAATAGCTACTATCTCCAAATGGATCTTATATACCTGGTTTGTGGAACTACTTTCCAATGACAGACACATAATGGGTAACTTGGCCAACAAAAATAAAGAACTCTCATAGGTCAAGAGGATGTGATGTCGGGATCGTCACACCATTTTGGGGGGAACTATTTCATATTCTGGGACAAAAAAAATATTTAATATTTTTTCATGAATCCTTGGTTCATTCCCAAGTACGTGTACAATGATTACCCCTTGGAAATGATCGATCATAAATACACATGGGTTATAAATCATATGTATGTATCAATGATTCTCCATCAGTGGGGGGTATATGTATATATCATTTGTTTTATATCTATTATACCATTTAAGGAATTATTAGAGATTCTTTGATAATTCAGTAGGATGATTCAATTTTTTTCCCCTTTGGTGACGTGATCCAATGTTTTATTTCATCCTGGGAGATGGAAGATGTTTTTATATTGGGATCTAAATCATAAAAATAGTCTCCCAGCATTCCATTGTGATAGGAATCCAAACATACCTAGTTGTAGCCGAAAATAGGGTACATCACCTTTTATGGTTGTGTGAAAAAGACCCTATAATGTAATTCAACATCAAACAACAAGGATACACATTTAGATGTTTCGTCATCAAGTATAGTGTGTATTTTATACATAGGTACCCGATTAAAGTGTGAGAGATATGGTCTTATGGTTAGATATGATCCTATAAGGGATATGGACTGAAGAACATTGAGGATGGTTTTGGTGAGGGGTTTGGACCTCAGTGATTATTTCTATGTATCCTAGATATTTGGGAATCAAATTCCATGTAGTTTGGTGGGAGTTGGGGAATACGCAAGGAATATTCCTATTTTAGGGGGTTTGAGTATGAGGATTTCTTGTACAACACTAACTACTAATCCCATGTGAGTAATTCTGTTTGTGATAAACAAGAGAAAAATAGATGATAATATGATCACATGATCCTATTTATCGTCTTATTGATGAAGTGCTTAACACTAAAGGGAGAAGATGTGGAATTTGAATGCTCATGTCTCCTCTTTTGTTTTTTTAACCAATATAAAAAAATCTATTGATAAATATGGCTACATCCCCGGATGATTAGAAGAGGATAAAAAGTGATACCTCCATCAAGAATGACTAGGATCTCACATTAGTGAGAGTTTGCTAAATATTTGTTCTAGGGGGAATGGTCTCGTTCATTGTCAAACGAAAACCAAATCATGATCTCTTCTATTTCTACCTTGAATTGGGATGTTCATATGAGAACCCCGAGGTCAAAACGTGCTTTCCCAGGAGAATGTAAACCTGAGGATATTCCAATGTTCTTCTTTACTCTATGTATTACCCACACCGCTCCTCCTACCATGGGTATGTAAACCATAGAGGACACACTGATGTGACCGATGATCTACTAATACTTATCTGGTGTCTTTGGATTGGTCCATAGGTTTATAAAATATGAGATGTCTTGATTAGGATATCATGGGGGATGGTGACATGATGCAAGGGGGTGATAGGATTTGGAGAGTAGAACATCGTAGGATGCCCCATTCTGCATTGGAGCCTCTTACAAGGGATGTGCTTCCCTCAATCTACCATGTTTCTATATGGGAGAGAGGACCATATTCAAATAATTTTTCTATAAGGACCTAGGTTTTATCCAAATTGTATGATGCATCATATGGCCATGTTCCTCCCATGTAGAATTTTTCTATACTGTGCTGAGTTTCTCATGGGTACATATTTTGAAAATGGGGATGGTTCTAATCACATAGCACTTTACTATATTGTATGTTTATCCTTAAATGGTACATTTTTTAACCTCATAGTATTTTATAAAAATGGGTTTTGATTTCACAAATGGAGGTATGATTAATTGTACCATCATTTCTAATATGCGGATGAATTTTGGCTACTCAAAATTATCAAAGGGGCTCTATTTTCTAGAGTTCCCCAGTCATGTATTCACCCTGACTCTCTTTGGTTCAATGTCTTCAATTAAATCTATCCATTATTTTGTCCCCATGGGGTCTATTCATAAAATAGTGGACGGTTGACATATTATAATTTTTTTTCCCCTACAATGTTTTTCAGGCATTATTTTTCAAGAGGCCACTGAAGGTACTCCGACCAGTGAATGACAGAGTTAGGGGGGACTTCATTCGTAGGGGATGAAATCAAAACATCGATCCCATAAAAGACTCTATTTCATTTTTAGGGATGAAATGGTAATTTTTTATACCATTAGAAATTTAGATCGGGAGTGTATTTTTTGTATGGGAAAGAAATAACCTCCTCGATCACTCAAATCATTTTTCATTATTTACAAGCACTGGTGAAACCACATTTATTCACAAACTACTTCACTCATGAATGATATGGGATATGGAAAAATTCAATGGAGAGTAGTGGTATGACATGAATTTTATTCTTCAAGTTATTTTTCTCTTTGTATATTTTCTTCAATATTCTTATAGGATTCATTTCCATCTTTTTCTGATCATGGTATATGTCACTTCTTAAATGCAAAATTTTCCAGATTCAAAAAATTCCCAACAATAGAATTATTTCTAATCAGTATGAATTGGAGGGAATTATTATGTATAATTTGGTCCTATTTTAACTAGTTCACATTATTTGTGTGGAATCAGAAGTGTGGACCATGCCGATAAATAAGGGTCCTAACTCAATTTTCCACTACCAGATTTCTTGGAGAACATGGCACATGAGCATTCTCTTGGTCACCTACTACATCATCGAACCGTGTAATTTTCGGTCAACTCTTCCATGAATATAATTTCTTCTCCCATTAACTAAATAATTATCATTGAACTGTGTGGTTTGAACTTCCCCATTAAGGAAAAATTATTCGTGGTACAACACCTTCTGGAACAGAAGATTCATATTCTTAGTAATTCAGGAAATTGATTGTTCTTAGGCATATTCTACAAAAAATAATAATTCAGTAGCTTTCTTAAATTTCAAATATTACCAAAACTGATTACATTATATCTGATATTTTATGAAAAAAAGAAGATGGACCCACATTATTCATCTAATTCCCCTGTTGTTGCTACTTCTAAGGGCCTCTCAGCAGGTGATGAAAGGAGGATAGCTATAAGACTCTATTGAAATCAAAATTCCAATAATTAAACTTCATCAACTATTGGAGGGACTTCATAGTTACAAAAAAGGTTATATGGTATTGAAAAATATACCATTTGTAGATTAAATCTACCATATGATGTAGAAAATATGACACTTTTCCTGACAAACAAACCTATATCTTAGATGTTTAAAAACCACAATATCCCATGATCCAAAATTTTTGAAAGTGGATAATTCATCTGAATATCCCTCACTACTGGATATATTATTAATTATGATCATTAAATACTATAGTAAACCCTACATAGTAAAACTAAAAAATCCATTACAATTATATCACCAAGTGGAAGGCCAAGGAGAACAATCGATTGGGATGGTCATCAAAAAGGGACATTCATTCTAGTGGCTCATTTAGGATGGACAGGGAGGGGCCCTTTTAGTCTGCCATAGATGTAAGGAATTTAATAATGAGATTTTGGGTCTGGTTCCCAATGAGGATGTCTAGGATTCATAGACGAACTCCAACCATAAACAAAATAATAGAACACATAAATTGAGAATTTATAGTTAAGAAATAAGTACATTCCATTTAGTGAATGAGGAGGTTAGAAATAGCCTTTGGGATTTCATGAAAATTTCATTGTTTTATATTATCAGTGATATTCATTCATACCCATCTTTATCTTTTGATGATGCATAGAGGACAACTAATCTTTCTAAGAAGCTCATTTTCAACGTTATGTCCCTTTTGAATGATGATCCTCTTCTAAAGAAAGAACTCACTTTATTTGATTGGATTAACATCGTCACTAAGCAATGTGGACATGAACCCAATGCATGGAGACCAAATACTTGACCAACCATTGATAGATTAGGTCTATAGGTGGCTATTGTACCACTCTAGAAAAGGTTCATTTCAACAAATGGGGATATATTACCCTTCTTATTAATGATTTTCTATGTCGATTGGTTCCTTTATGGACATGGTTCTAAGCGGCTAGATTCTACTAGTGATTGATTCCAATATTGGGGTCAGAGTCACAAGCTTTATCCTAGAATATCAATTGGAAACAGGTAGGTTTATTAAACTTTTTTTCCTATTGTTGTTTAAAAACTATAATTTGCGGTGGAAGGATAGAGATGGGAGGCCACCACACTAGTAAATGGCTCCCTTAAAAATTATATTGGGATAAGAAGTAGCTCATATGTGTAAAACACAAGAATTTATGGTATGTAACATTTTGATTTTAATTTATTCAATAAAATTGGTTTATCACAACACCAAGCAAAAATTAAACATTCTATACAATCAAATATCATTATTTTAAAATAACATTAATAATGTAGCTTTTATATTACCAGGAATTGATAGTATTAATTAAATTTAAAAATTATATATTTAAAAAAGTTCTTTACATTCGTCCAAATACTTTTAGAGGCATAAGATAAGGATGAATAATATTTGACAAAATAAAATTCTATATTTATGTAAAGGATGATTCATATCATTTAATGAAAAACTTGATTTAAACTATATTTTTAAAATTTTAGAAATTGTTTTCCAAAAATTATTTATAATTTTTAAAATAGGAATGTCAAAATTATCTTTGGGTTAATTATTTTTTAGTTTACTAAAAACATTTAATTTCTAGTTAATAAATAAAAATATTGAGTCCTATAAAATTATACTTTTCGTTATATTAATAGTCTTTTTATGATTTTAATAGTAACCTCACCTATGAAAGTGTAAATTAAATTTTGGTATCTTATGAATTACAACATAAAATATTTATATGATGTATTAAGTACGTAAATGTTTTAAAAATAATAAATTGACTATTATATTTTTTGTGAAACATAGAATTGTATTCACAATTTTATAATTAAAATAATCATTAAAACAAAAATTTATTTTTCATGAAACATATTCATAAATTAATATTTTTTTCATATGGTTATAATAAAATTTTTTGAGGCCCATATTAATTTTTCAAAGTGTTATCAAATTGTTTACTATTTAAAAATTAGTATTTTCCATCGTAATTATTATTTTAATAAATAATTTAAATTATCATATTTAGGAATTTTTTTTTAAAAAATCGAGTTCATTTTTGAATTAAAATCATTCAAAAATGGTAATTGTGAATTTTTTCTATTCTTCTAAAATATTTGATTTTCTAATGAATTGTGAAATATTGTAATTTACGGTATAAGTAAATAAATGATTTATTGAGTAATGGATTATGTATGGATGTGTTAAGAACCCACTTGTTAGAACAAAAAATAATTATTCAATATATTTATTTATATAATCATCACTATTTCATTTCTTGAGACAACACAGTAATCTAATTAATAATATAATTTAAAAACACTCATCTCCTCCAAAAGAAATATCACCCAGCCCCACCACTTCTCCACAAAACTATTAAGATATAAAGTTTTTCTATTTTATTAAAACTCCTCAACCTGTGCATCTTTCCTATGTTCAAGAGGTTTTGGTATATCCAAAAGAGAAAAACCAATTTTTTTTAAGGAGGTTCTAAAGGAGAATAAATTATTAGGTAAATACCTCTTTATTTTCAATTTATATTATTTTATTATCACTACCTCATGTCATCAATCAAAAAAGAATGATAATTATATTAAATTATATATACATTAATTTTATCATGTAATTTTAAAATACACCGTCATGGATCTGATTATCTTCCTTTTATTCTAAAAATGAAGACATCATCTGTGAGGTGCCGATTTACCGCCTTCGTGGATAAAAAGTTTTCATTTCTCAATTACACATTGATGGATTGTCATAAAACCATATAAATGGTTAAAATAGATTATTATATACCTATTAAATCTTATTTAATGTTCTGTAACTAGTATATTTTCATAATAATAATTTATAATCAAAACTAGATAGTGATAATGGAAAATGGACAAAATAATTTGAACAATTATCACTAATTTTTTATCTAATGATTCAGCAAAATAAAAAATTAACAAATTGAATATTGAACCATTTAATATTATTTAAATTAATTAATATCATATATTTTCAATTTAGGAAAACTTTTCTCATTTGACATGATTTTCCATACTTTTATATAAGTAAACCGATAATAAAATACAAGGAAATGAACCCTCCCGAACAACAAGATTGTATCTTATTAGACATAAAAAAGGCCATAGAATAATTTCATAAATTCATAATAAATAAATTTTTTGTATAAATGGTTCTGATTAAATTAATTAATGGATTTAATTTTATTTTCACGGATTTTGTGATAATGTGAAGAACATTTTCAGACATAAGGTAATGGTTTTCTCAACTGCCATTTATTTTTGTAAGAATTGACTTATTCACCACTATTTCATGTGTGTGGTGTATGTATACTTTCCATCAATGTGAATTACCATGAATTTATATATCATCTGTTATTAAATGCTTCATTTTATAATTATGATTTTTTTTTCATATGAGTTGATTAATTATATATTTGTAAGGGATTCTCCACAAAACTCCATTTTCATTCAAGTAATGATCTTTCTCTCCCTCTACCCCAATGTAATTCTTCATTATATTTTTATAATTAATTTAAATTATATTTATATGTTAAAAATCATGAATCCATAACATTTCATCTCACTTTTAGTGTAAATACATGTTTTATATGTTTTCCTTTTCATTTTATCAAGATACGAAATCCCACTATAAGGGAACATTCTGATTTCATACCCATTTTCAAGTACACTCTGTAATCTATTTTTACCCAATTTTTTTTTAAAATAAATATTTTTATCAAGAAAACAAACTTATTTCATTTCTGGTTTTATGAAAATAATTAATATATTTTCCATTTTTATTACTTTTTAATATTTTTACTTAAAACATTATAAAGAGGTTCTTTTCGTATAGTTTCATAAAAAGTATTTTTTATGTTTTCACCTTATTTGGACATCATCAGTTCCTAAAACATAAATAAATTTTCCATACCTTTTATTCTAGGGGTTATATATGTTTACAATAAGATTTTATGAAAAATAATAAACTTCCAATAGAACTATTACTTTCAAACTAAAATAGTGGAATTTCTCTCAAAATTTTATCAATGATTTAATTATTGTATTTTATATATTTCGACAACCTCTACTAAATATGATGCTTTATTCCATTATGTTACCATATACTCTAATTTATTTTATGTTTTATTATTATTTTGACTATTGATGTTCTATATTGATATAATTAACCATATTACTCTTGATAGTTCTTTGATTATTTGAGGAGATATTGAAAATCATTATTTATTATTTAAAAATAATCTTTTATGATAAGTAAATTTATTTATTAAGTAATTAAAAATTCGTTGAATGCTTTGTAATAGTATAAAAATGGTCGGTGACCATTTAATTAAATCCTTATGGGTTGAAGGCCAGTTAATAGAAGACCTATAGGTGGGGCCTGTCTACAGATATCACCCGTTGGATAGGTAGTCTCAAGAGAAAAAGATAGTAAAAATAACTTCTTGTATGTTTAAAGGAAGAATAATATGGTTTCTACCCAGATAAATAAACCTTCTTGAAGGTATTATGTTTTATGTAACTGATACATGATGTCCAATAATTAAGTGTTTCCTTCAATCTATAATCTGTTATTATAATCCAGAGGATTTTAACTGTGGAAAAAATATATTGAATCATTTTTAATGTTATTTTATGGATAATATGGTTTGTTTTGGGATTTATTATATTTTTTGTTGATTATTCCTTAACTATAATTATCCATTTTATTCATGTTCCGACTATAACTAATCCTTACTGAGTATTTGAGCTCAACCATTTATTTGTTTTCCTTCCCCATTTAATGAAGTTGAAGTAATTAAATAAGGGTCAAGGAAGAAGATTATTTTCATTTTCTATGTTCTATGTTTATTTACCAATGTAATAAGGGAACCATATACAAATTTAGTTTCATCAAGAATTATATATTGATTTATCCATTGTGACGTGATATCGTATTTATATGCCATTGTAATAAAATGAACACTGACACTTGGATACTGGCTTTAGGGTTGTTCGAAAGTGGGAGGCTATGAATATATCATCCCCCAATATATCCTGTATACTATTATCCAACGATGCCTCAAAATCATAAGTGGGGTAATTCCATCAGGAATGAATGAGCATGAAGTGGTGGAATATGTCATCTACCATAACCATTTATCCTACGATCCCTATGTTCCCCTATATCTACCTTGGTAAATGATGGATATTTGGACTTTGATGACTAAAGTTATTTTTTTCCTTTGTCCAAAGGTATTTTAGTAACTAAAATCGATAGAGAACTTATTTTTGAGGGATACACATTATTCAAATTCACTCATAAATTAATCTATGTCCAGATGAGTTTCATGTAGCCCACAATATTGAATTCTCAACAAAACATTTAACAATAACTCAGTATGATTGAATGATTTTTACTCAAGGGGAAACCCTTTCTTGGATCATCTTCCCCCTTTTATGGGGTTCCATACTACACTTACAATGTTTTATGTGGAAATATAGAACTAATCATTGATGAAAAAAATGATAATTTTTTATATGAATGTAATATGGTTTGTGTTTATTGTCAATCCTCAATTGGATGATCTGTGAGTCCTTTTGGAAAGGGATATTATTGTTCATGGTGAAAATAATATTTAATGTGGAATCCTTTCATAGTGTTTTTCATATGTTTGAGTTCCAAAATTTTGAGGATGGTTTCATTGTAAAAAGTTTATTTCATTGAAGTGACTGTGAAAATGAGAAAAATGAAAGAATTTCACAATGGTGGGCTTCATGTGTGGTGTTTTGTGAATGATCAATGAAAGTTGATGGTTATCTAAAATATATTGATGATCATCAAAAAAAATGATGAATTGGAGAATCATGAACGGTGATGGTGATGTATATGATTATAGGAATTAGAGCTTCTTGGATGAATAAAGGTCTTGATGAAAAGATATTTGATTATGAAAAGCATCATGATTGGGGAATTTCCATAGAAATTCATGATAGGAGGAGCAGCATAATTATATTTATTAATGAACTTGAAAATGCACTATGAGGTTTTGTAGCATCATTAAGGTTGAGATTATAAATATGAGCCTACCCCAACATCATTCACATCTATTTTTGGATTGAAAATAAAGAAAAAATATAATTTTGTGAATCTACAGGATCTTCAGGAATTTGGTTTTCTATAAAAGTTTGAGTAATAGAAAAATGACTACATTTCATGACTAATTCCCATGATTTTTATGAATGGGTTATTTTCAATTATGTTATATTCCATGTTGACTCAATGAGGATTGAGAATGCAGTTTTTTCCATTTAGGAAGGGAGCTTCGCAAATGAAGTTTGTTCTGTGAAGTATGTGAGCTTCATGAAGTAAGTTTATTCTACGATGGAAGTGATATTCTCGAAGATAGTGAGAATTTCAATGGGGCTTCATGAAAATATTTATTAATCATCAAGTTTATGTTCATTGGGATTTTAAAGAGAGTCAAATTAGGTACATGGTGCATGAAGTGTCTCATTCTATGTCAAGGATAGAGATATTAATTCTGACCAATTCATGAAACCTTTAAGTCGATAAATTGAGTTAGACTTCTCTTATATAAGTTAGCTAAGGGGGATCAATAGATTTGTTTCAAGGGAGGAATTTTGTTATCCCTAAAATATTGTATATGTAGTGTGTAAGGAACAAAGTGATTATGAATAAACATATGTATTCCACATCTAGTGAATAATAGTGCATCTATGCATGACTAACACACTACCAGGGAATGCTCCTTGGACTTTCCCTTTTTGGTGCACCATGTAAAATTATTGTGTTTTCTTTCTGCTTGTGAATGGTTTAATTACTACCCATTACCATCAAAAATTTTAACATTTTCCTACTATATTGTGAAAAAGATCCATCATATTACAAGAAAAATTGACCCCTGATTCACCCATCCCATCTACGGGTCTTTTGGGGCCCTTTATGTGAGAATAGAGGGTAATGGTTTATTATTTTAAATCATTCATTATTTTTTGTAATTTAAAATTCAGTTAATGACAGGGGAGTACCCCACTTATATAGAATATCTTTTCGATAAGGAAGAATAGGATAGGATCTCATATAACATATATTGGAATAGAAGTACTATTTTCCACTAGACGACAAATATAGGTCACAGATCCAATTAGGATGTTTATGAATTATATAGATAGGAAAATTCAAGATGGAGATACTAAAGCATAGAGTTCACTCACTATATTTATTTTAATTAAAATCTATCTAAAGTTGGTATGTTGTACATCAGTAATTTCTATGTCTCAAAGACTAGGGAATTTTTTATGAAGTAGACGAAAAATTGCAGGAGGTAAAACTTCAGGTCCTACAAAATAGATTGATGAATTAAAAATGTATCATGAAAAAAATTAAAGATACCTTTTTAATAAAATTATTTATGTTTTTGGAGAAATAAATGGTTTGATGACTAAATAAAATGCAACAACATTGGGAAAAAATTCATGTGAATGATTCCACATCCCTAAAATGAAAAGTTGTTTTCCCCATAAAAAGGTATCTATCTAAAAAATATTTGGATAATATATGATGCAGTATAGTTTCATATGAAATGAGATTCAAACTGAAAGATGCAATGAATCGATTAAAAAGGAAATGGATTCCAAATCCATGGATAAACATGAGGTGTCTAGTGATATATTTGCTAAAGATAATGAGGAAGGTGAAATTATTTATCTTTTGGGAAATAAATTCAATAGTTTAAATGGGAGATTTCATGTAAATCATACCTTTTCCTATTTTCATTGTTGTAGAGTTGTTAACAATGCCTCTAATTTTTCAAGGAAGTTCTATGATAATGAATGTGAAGATGAAAATTCATAAAATCCTCAGAAAATCTTTTTTCAAAATGGAGAGTTCAAATATGGGATGAAAGTACAATGAAAGATTTTTTATGAAATAATAAGACAATGACAATGAATTCATTGAGGAAAGAATACCATAGATTAAATTTGGAACCCACACATCTATTATGTATCCATTTGAAAATATTGAATAATCAAAAGATAAATCTAGAGATAATCAGTAGATTGCTGATAATTATATAATTATGAAACTTAAGGATGCTCTTGTAAAGCGTGAAAATAACTATAAATAATGTAAAAATTGTAAATATGTTTTTTAAATAATCATCAGAATATATTGTTCATATTGAAGCTGAAATTAAATTACTAGAAGAAGATATGAAACAACAATCAATAACCGTTGAATGTATAGAAAATTTAGTTGAACTGATGCTCATAATATAAGGACATGAAAAGTTTATTAATGAACATACATTTAAAATAGAGGATATGTCCAATAATATTGAGGTTATTAAAGAATAAGTTCTTAATCATAGGAGTAAACATTAATTTCAATCAAATTCAGTGGAATAATTGATGAATATATAGTGTAGATGATTTTTATATGTTGAGTTAACTGAGAGAGACATGAATGGTTTTGAAGGAGTAGAGATGGTTTTGGATAATAAAATATCCACATGCATGGGAAAAAGTAGAATTGGTTGTTATGGTTAATAATTAAAGGATGGATATGAGATGAACCCAAATATAGGGAAACTGAATGTTGGCAATATCACAAAATCACTTGAAATATTAACAAAGAAAGCCCCAAATCAAACTGAATGGAGAACTAAAAACTATCCAAATGTTTCCAAAAATGATCATTAGACAAACTCTTTCCCAAGATGTGAGAAAACATCTAATTTTATGAAATGTCAATTACGTAGCTATCTTGGCCATACCATGTCATATTATGAAAAGGAAAGGAGATATTTTAATGGCTAAGAGAAAGGATGTTAAGAAAAGATAATTAATTCATATCCTACTTCTTATAGAAGAAATAACTTCTATGAATATTTTTTTCACTGTTCTAAATCTGTCCATAAATATGATTATTTAATATTAAGGAATGTAATAAAAAATTAATTCAAAACATAGAGACAATCCAATACTCCTCGTGAAATTTTTCTTTCTATTCAAAACAAAATATATACAATGGGATTAGATAATGAGTATGATGATCCTGGAACATGGAAAAGAGATTTGAAAGGTCATCTCAGCCCTTCAATCAATCTATTATTTAATGGAAGGAATAGAAAAATATTGGGAAACCATGACTTACTGACCTTTCTACTAAAGTTATAATGAATATTAGCATCTAGATTCATGATAGTGGATGCTCGTACAATATTTTGTAAATTCATATTTAATTAAATATTTAAAGAAAAGGGTTGACGGAATAGTCAAGTTCGATAATGACGTCTATTTGAAGATCAAAGGAAGTAAGAGTACTGAACATGCATGTTATGAGATTATGAAAAATCATGTTTTATTTTTTGATGGTTTGCATCAAAATCTCTTAAGTTTTAGACAACAATGTGTCTTATGACATATAGTAACAATCAATAAAATGGGTTCATTATAAAAGGAAGGGAATGTATTTCCCTCATAGAAGGTCTCCTAACATAGGGAAAATTATATTAGCTTTATAGTAAAGAAAACATTTTTACAAGAAAGTTGAAGAAGAGAAAATCTTGGGGAACCAAAGGTTGGGTCACATTAATAAAAGTCATGATAAAGGTAACTAAATGGAATATTATAATGTATATACCTAATTCGAATCTTGAATGGGTGAATAATTGCGATTCTTTCATATGAGGAATGATGGTATGTAGTTCATATCATCCATAGAATAAAAGGTCAATGCATCTCCTTGATCTCATCCATACAGAAGTTTATGGACTGATTAATGAAACTATCCAACCCCAGTTACACAGAGATGGTGATTTATTTTAATACATTGGCTTGATTATATAGAATCAAGCCCAGAAGTAAGGATCAGTTTAGCAGTCTTGGAAAAAATATTACATACAAGAACATAACATTACACTTTCTAACATAAAACATATCATAAATAATATTGTTATAATTCCATTATCCCCCTATGATAACCCTTCATTTCCATCTTAATATACTTCATGGAGTCCTAGTAAAATAAAACATAAGAAAGAGGTGAGCTTAGATGCTCTGTAAGGGGAAATAATTTAAAAGAAGCTATAAACATTTAATGAATAATGTATAATAAAAATAGAATCCATTTAAACATTAACATGAACATAATCTAGAAAGTATAAATTAAACATTACAATATAAACATGAACATGGATATTATATTATTTGAATAATCCCATGTAATAACTAATTTCAAAACTATGGAATGCATTACTCCAAACATAATAACTATAATGTCATGGCCTTGTGCCATGACCATTTACAAATATTCTATCAAGTCCATGTTCCAAGACAGTAGTTTGTCTCCTGAGATCTACCGAAGCATCTAGGGGATATAGCGGGCCCTGCCCGTCACTTAAAAATTCCTATAGATTCCTCATATGAAAAGGGTGAAACATAACACAAACATTTACATTAAAACTAGTATATTAAGTGTCAAAATGTTAACCATAAACCATGAATTGTATTGAAATATCACATACAAAGTCAAACATATCATAACACATTAAACACAATATGTAATATTGAATTATAATAAATTGATCTCAATAAAAATATAATCCAATAAAGGATATTGACATAGTTGAAAATAATTAATAAAATTATTTGAGTGAAATAACTCTTTTTTTTAATTAATTTGAATGGCACACAAATTATAAAGGGATTCATTTAAAATTTATTTTTGAATAAAAGTTTACAACACCACACTGATTTTTTGAATGAAATTATCATTTAAAAACAATAATGTCCACATAAATAAATCCTTAAAATCATTTTGAAAAAATGAACATTAATTAATAATATTTAGAAAAATTAGACACAAAAACATAAAAAATGGCGATCTGTTTAAAGATTCCATTCCATTAAACATTACAAGATTCATTTTGAAATCATTTTTATGAAACATGGAGATGGATGATAAATATGTCCCAGTAAATACATAAATATAAAATATCTCAGATAAAAATGAGATTGGGGAATTAACCCTTACCTTGTACTTTCCTCTAGTATGAGGTACATTTATCCTCCTATATAATAACAATTTTATGTTATTAAAATATACCAAAAGAAAAAACATATTCATATTTATGATATCATATATTATTCTTTAATGAATTTATACTACCCATTTTATAATATTTTTTATTTTAAAGTAACATTTCAAGTAATATTCACTTTCATTATCATACGTGTTTTAACATTTTATTCTTGATCATATCATTAGATCATGATTTACGTACTTCTAGAATATAAAACATGATTTATATATCACATATATATAGAATGTAAATATGTATAATATATTGATATATGAAATGGAAACACCATTCTTTGAGATGGTAGTCTGTACGTATGCATTAACGTTGTTTCCATTTTCTTATCGTATAGTATGGACGTACGTAAACAACATATATTTATTAACAATTATATATATTATTCTAGAAGAAGTGTTATTTCATATATCTCACAATTATTCAATATATATATATTCCTAAAAATTATTTAATGTTGATCGTTGAAGATTAATCTCATTGTGTCGTAGAGACAGTAAGTCGTACGCACGCACGAGCGACAATATAATTATATTTATGGTGAAACAGTGTCTAATTGGATGATATATAATATACACAGAATAACTTACAAGTTAAACATTTTATTCACATCAATTATACTCGTTAATATACCCATCCAAATAATGTAGTGTTTAATAACTAAATACACCCCGACGTGGAGATGGTAAGTCGTACGTATATCGGCATGGTGAATTTTTCATTCATAGGATGGATAGAATAATGAATATGGATGTACCATATTTATAATAACATATTAGCATGTATAAGGTACTGGATTTATTATTTTAGTGTGGTAAAAATATATAAAGGGAAAGTACAAGAATAAAATAACTTTGAAAGAGGTGATAAAATAATTACCTCTTCTTCGTGTGTTTCCTTTTAATTTTTTACAAAATAGACCTTTTTGATGGCTTTGAAATTAGATTTAGGCCTCTAAGTTGAATTGAGAGTAGTTGGGAAGATATTTGAGTAGGTTTTGGCTAAGCCAAATGGCTTTGGATGTGTAAAGTTAAGAGAAGAGGGAAGTACCCTTTTATAAGAGAGGTGACAACCACCTTAGAAAAAGCATAAAATATTAATTTATTATAAAATCATTTCCAGCTTATAATAGTAAAAAAAAGATTAATTTCTAAGATAAGGTGGGTATGGGTCTACATACTCTAAACCAGAATGTTTTATACATGTTTAGGCCACCAAATTAAACTTAACCTTTATATTTAACTCTTAGTTAAATAGTTTAACTTTTACCACGTCTTCTTGTATTTTTATACTACTTGCTAAATATAGTTACAATAAAATGCCAAGAGATCCTAAAGTGGTTCTTTAATGAATATATATAACATTATTTATGTCCTTTTTCATAATCTCATATTTTTAGGAATACAATTTTATTTAATAAAATAGTATTTTAAAAAAAATCTCATTTATTTAAATTTTGACACTATTTAGTATTTTTTTTGAAAATAACAACAACCTGATTATATAGAAACGATTAAATTGAATCAACCATAACATGAAATATTCACAATTAAAATTCATGTATTTCATAAGAAGCTTCATTTTACCTTTATTTTAACATTTATAATAGCAATTGTTTCAATCATTTATTAAGAATGTAATTAGTGAATCATCATTATGTCATAAATAATTTTAATTATTTCATCTATAATAATTATATATAAAAAACCATGATGTATGAAATATTTTTATATTTATATTAAATATTTATAATCAAATAAATTTAACGTGTAACCCTATATTAAAATTGGTTTAGTTATTAAACATTGAATTTAACACTTTTATCTCTTCTTTAAAAAAAATAATAAATGTCCTAATCTATAATAAATGGATCAAAAAGGTTATTATTTTGTTTCCAAAGGTTATATTTGGTTGAAAAAAACATATAAAATAGAATTAGGACATGTGTTAGGGTAATTGAGATTTATTATAATATTTTTTACCTTTAAATATCATATTTAACTTTAATCATAGTAAATAAAATTCAAAAGATACTATTCACCAAAAACTAATTTAATCTGACTGAACAACATTTTAGTTACTGATAAAAAGCATGTATGCTTTATTTTTGATATTAAACTCATAGAATTCATAATATTAAATTTTCAACACATTTTGAAATCTACCTAGTAGGTGGGTTAAAGACCTTAAAAAGTTCAAAAACATTTTATTTTGTCTAATATTATTTATAAGATTACTGTAAGGACATACATTGGACTAATATAAGTATTATGTTTATATTTTTACATTATGTTAAAGTTTAATTAAAATTCATTTTCTTAATGAATAAGTTGTTTTTTATATACTATGAAGTATTTTTCACTATTCATCAAAAATTCTATGTACTAAGAAAAATACCAAAAATTCACCTTAAAAAAATATAGATATTTAAAATTAGAAAATGAATTATATTTGACCAAATTAAATTTATAAGAGTGTCTAAAATTAGTTTTACTATTGTTCCAAAATGGACATAAAAAATTAGTTCTTTTAAGAAATTTTTTTCTAAATATATAACTACTTTATCAAAACATATACATTTCATTATAAATATGTCTTATTTACTTAAAAACATTATAAATAACACTTAAATTTTTTTGTTACTATTCATTTTATAAAATATAATTGAAAAATAAATATATCAATTAAATAATTAAAACAATAATATGTTGTTTTGTAGAAGCTCAATCTTGCGTATATCGCAAGCCAAGTCAATGTTGCATGCAATATAAGGTATTAAAATACTTTAAATAGATAATGTACTATGAAATCAAAAAAAAAACTAATTCTCTCATCCTTCAATAAATTGTGTCCTTGAAATTTGAAACTATTCTATGACAATAAATGGTTAAAAATAGAAAACAGCTTTGTGGAAAACCCTCATCAGAAATTGGGTTAATGAAATTCTGTCTTATTAAGAGGGAAAGGGAAATAAAAAAGTCACCGCCAAAATTAGGATTGAAAATAAGACAACATTGGGTGAAATTAGATAGACACAATTGGAGGATAAACATAAATATTTATAAGGATTGATTGAGGTCATTAATCACAAAGAAGTGAACAATAATTTGAAAATTGAGGGACTCAAAGACATAAATCTATAATGATTTAAAGTATCATCAGAACAAAAAAACGTAATGTATTATGATAAAAAAATTACGATATTTTTTTAATGATTAATTATATATTTAAAATAAAGATATGAACTCTGAAAGAATACTTGATTTCATTACCTATCATTATCATCGTCTCATCATTTGGTTGTGCTTTGATCAATTTTCACTTCATCCCATACACTAGAAAATGAATGTTCAAAATGAATTTTTTTACTGAAGCACATTTAATAAATCGTAAGGTCCAAAAGTAATTCCTTAATCCAGTATATTTATACTAAAATCCAAAAGGATAGGTCAAATAATCCACTCAATTATACTTTAACCTCAAATAAAATATCATCTTCTCAACTTACTCTATTCGATCTTTTACACTTATCCAAAATACTTGTTTCCAAACTCATAGTCCAAAAATTTTTATGGGAGAAAATCATAATTAATATCCCTTTTTCCAAAAAATAACATTTGAACACCTTCATCATGTATTCATTTAAAACATGGTTACACCCTAAATTACAATAAATCTTTATTAAAAACAATCATGCACCCTTAATCCTTAAAGAATAATAGATATAGTCCTTAAATAAAAAAATTTCTAAACCCTCACATTGATGGAATGAACAATAATATTCTACTTCCAACATAATCACGAATATAAAATATAATTTAACAAATCCAATAATCTATTATCCAAAGATCACTACCTCATTATCAAGACCATGTTAAGATTTATCATTGTCTTAACCATATATTTTTTAAAAATATTATCATTCTATTGAGTCACTTTTCATGGTACCGCACAATCTCAAATCCTCATGGAAACAGTACTATAGTATAATCCTTAATTATTACCATAATTCATATAATTAGTACATCATTGATACAACACTCTAATGAAACAATTCATGTATAAAAATATAATGATACTATTTATTACACTTCATATTTGGTAGTATCATAGTGTGATTATTATCCACTAGCTTCATTTAAGGTATACTCTGATGATTAGGATATTAATTCACGTAATGTCACATCACCTTGAAGATGAATAATTCTACATTTAAAACATTTTTCTTACCCCTTCAGCCACATACATGGTGTCATTTTTCACTAAACTTGTATCAAACTCTCATTCCCTTCATTCATTTTCTGAGATGATTCTTTCCACAGTTAACACATGTGGGATAATCCATCATTCCCTTCTTCATTTTATCCATCATTTTCTCTGTCATCATCTTCTTCTCTTACTTTCCTTCAAAGCCATATGACTCGGATAATTCATTATATATCTTATTAACAGATGATACTATTACTTCATATGATGAGAATACATTGGAGTATATTCAATTATAAATTTTGGATTAAGACAATGAAAGTTATGATCCTTCATACTCATTAGACCATGTGTATGTATATAGTTCTCCTTCTTTATACATGGAATCATTTCTAAATTATTTCATACACTATGTTAGAACATATCATAATGTATAATCCAAAAACATGAAAAAAATCTCTACATTAATTGATGATTTTTACACATCAAGTGTCATAATCATAATAATTGTTTCTTTACTAACATATTTACTCATAAACCCATCATAAAATTTTATAAACAAAATGTGGTGTATCCTAACCATATCCCATTGCAGTGCCAAACTAGTTGGTCACTAAGGTCAATTGTCTTATACCAGGTTACCCTATGTCAAGCTCAGAACACCTAGTCAAAGTTTTTACCCCTAGGTAAATCGGTGCCAAAACCACGTTCACTTTTAGTGTCTAGACATTTATGTATTTTCTTGGAATAACCACATAATATATATATATATATATATTAAAATTATATGATTCTCTTAAATAATTATCCTCATATTATATTATAGGGTTATGATATATAATCTTTGTTTTCTAAATCTATTTCCAAGGATGTTGCTAAAAATACACTGATACCAACTGTAATTCCCTGACCCCAGTTACCTAGATCCAGTGTATTATATTAATACATTGGCATTATTAGAATGAATCAAGTCTCGAAGGACAGATCAGTCTACCAGTCTTGGAAAATAGATTAAATGCATGAACATAACATTACACTTTCTAACATAAAACATAGCATAATGAATCCTCTGAGAACGCCATTATTCCTCAAGATTAACCCTTCATATTAATCATAATATACTTCTTGGAATCCGGGGAAAATTAAACATAAGAAAAGGGTGAACTCAGATGCTCATTAAGGGTAAATGATATAGCAGAAGATAGAAACATTTAAAGAAAGTTGTATAATATAAATATCAGACTTAAACAAAAACATGAACATAATATGGAAAAAATAAATCAAACATTACTCAATAAACATGCATATTGATATTATAGTAGTCAAATAATCACATGATGTATATAATTTCATAACGAGGGATTTCATAATGTAGGAAATAAGAACTACTACGACAAAGCCTTGTGCCAAGACCATTAAAAAATGTTCTATTTATTACGTCTTCCCAAACACTAATTTGTCTAACGAAATCTACCAATGTATCGATGGGTAATAGTAGGCCCCTCCAGTCACTTGAAAAGCCAAATACATTCCATATATGAAAAGGGTGAAACATAACATAATCATTCGTATTAAATCTATCATAAAAAATGTAAATACATTAACCATAAACCACGAATGGTATAAAAATAGAACATCTACAGTCCAACATGTCACAAATCATTCAATACTATATGGAAGATTTTATTATAATAAATCAACTTCAATGGAGAATAATATCTAATAATGAATGTTGACATAGTAGAAAATAATCAAAAAACAATATTTGAATGAAATACCACTTTTAAATAAAATCATTTAAAATTCACACAATTTATAATGGAAGTATTTTGAAAGAAATTTTTTGAATAAAATTGTCACATACCACATTGAAACTTTTTAAAAATAAATTAACATTTTAGAACCATCTTTTTCATGTAAATAAATCCTTAAAATAATTTTGAAAACATGGACATTAATTAAAAGGATTTAGAAAAATAAATCATTAAAACATCTAAAATGATGACGTATTTATAGAGTCGCTACCATAATAACATAAAACATACCTTTTGAAAACATTTTTATAAAATATATACCTGGATGATAAATATGTATTAGTAGATATTTACACATAAACAATCTCCGATAATAATGAGATTGAAGCATTAACCCTTACCATGTACTTTACATTAGTTGGGTGTACATTTATCCTCCATTATAATGACCATAGTATGTTATTAAATTATTCCAGAACCATATTCATATTTATGATATCATATATGATTCATTTATGACTTTTATAACACCCATTTAATAATAATTTTTATGTTAATGTATCATTTCGGGCAATAATATCATTCTTAATTGTACGTGTTTTAACTTTTTATTCTTGATTGTATCACTTAGATCATGATTTATATACTTCTGGAATATAAAAAAATATTTATATATCATATATATATTGAATTATAATACGTATAATAGATATATAAATTAAATGGAAACACCATTAATGGAGACGGTACATTGTTCTTATGCATTAACGTTGTTTCTGTTTTCTTATCATATAGTATGGATGTAAGTAAACAATATATATTTATTAAAAATATATATATTATTCGAGTAGAAATTTTATATCATATATATCATAATTAATCAAAAAAAATTCCAAAAAATTCTTAAAAGGTGATGTTGAAGATGAATCTCATCGCGTCGTGGAGATGGTAAGTTGTACGTATGCCCCAGTGACAATATCATTCAATTGATGGTGAAACGTTTTTTAATTTGATGATATATTATATATAAATAATCATTAATAAGTTATAGTTGTTTTTTACATCAATTGTACTCATTATTATACCCTTCCAAATAATGTAGTGTTGAATAACAAACTACACCACAACGTGGAGACAATATGTTGTACGTACGCATGCATTGAGAATTTATCCATCATAAAATGGATAGAATAAAAAATATGGTTGTACCATATTTATAATAACATATCATCTGGTATATGTTATAAGATCTATTATTTTATTATGGTAACAACAATGAAAGATGATGTTGAAAAAGAAAAGAACATTGAAAGAGGTGATAAAAGAATTACCTTTTCTTCGGGTGTTTCCATTTTGATTTGAACAAAAAGATTCAATAGTTTGGATTTATTCACAATTTAAGCACTATAGGATGAATTTGGAGTAGTTTTTAGGGTATTTGATCTTGTTCTGGCGGAACCAAATGGATTTGGATGTATGAATTTAAGAGAAGGGGAAGTAACTTTATATAAGAGTGGTGAGGGGTACATTAGGAAAATGTTGAAATATTAATTTATTATAAAATAATTTTCGGTTTATAATATATAAAAATGTATTTATTTTGAGGATAATGTGGGTTTTTATTTAAATATTCTCATAAAATAGGTTTTAGATAAGTTTAGGTCAAAATATAAACTTTATCTTTCAGATTTAACTCTTAGGTTAAAATTTTAACTTTTACCATGAATTCATGTATTTTTATATTACATTTTTAATATAGTAACAATTAAATAAAAAGAGAACCTCAAGTTGTTAATCTATGACATATATAACATTATCTATCTCATTTTTCTGAATCTTATATTTGAGTAATATTTTATAATTTAATAAAATATAATTTGTTTTAAATACTCATTTATGATAGTTTTGTCACTATAGAGTATTTGGTTTTTGTGAAAGTCATAACAACATTATTACATAGATATAATTAAATTGAATTAACCTTAACCTTTCATATTCAGCAAGAATGTTTGTGGATTCCATTAAATGTTTCAATTTACAATTATTTTTTAATAGTTCATTAATAAGGTAATTACTGCATCATCATTGTGTCATAAATAATTTTAATTATATAATGTCTAAAAATTGTAAATAAAATAAAATGAGGTAGGAAATATATTTATATTTTTAATTAATATTTATAGTCAAATTTATCATATGTGTATCCCTATATTAAAAATGGTTGAGTTATTAAACTTTGAATTTAACACTTTTAACTCTTCTTTAAATAAAATATAATAAATGTCCTAATATTATCAAATGGAAAAAGGATCTTATTTTGGTCCTAAGGTTTATTTTGGTTGAAAAAAAACTTATCCAATATAATTAGGAAATGTGTTGGGGTAATTTTATATTATTATAATATTATTTTTACCTTTAATCACCCTTTTTATCATTATCCACATTAAATAAAATTCAAAACATACTATTCAAAAAAATTATTATCATCCTATAGAACAACATTTTGATTAATGATTTCAATCGTGTATGTAATATTTTTGAAATTCAACTACCAGAAGCGGTAAAAATATGTCTTCTGTAAATTTTCAAAAATACTAAGAAGGTTCGTAAAGATGTTAAAAAGTTAAAAAATTATATATGTAATCTTATTTATAAAATAAAACCAATGAAATAAATTGGAATAATATATTAATTATGTATATATTTTTAATTTAAGTTAAATTTTAATTAAAAATAATTATTTAAAGGAAAAATAATTTTTTATGTACTCTGTAGTATTTTTCACCATTCATCAAAAATTGAATGTTTTCAGAAAAATACCAAAAATTCACCCTAATCTAATTATGATAATTCAAATTCAAAAAATAAATTATATTTTAACAAATTAAATTTTAATGAGTGTCAAATTTTTTTATTGTTCACAAAAGGACATAGAAAGTAGTTCTTCAAGACAATAGTTTTTGTAAATATATAACTATTTTATCCAAATTTATACATATCATTATAAATAACATTTAAATTATATTTTTTACGTTTCATATTTTAATATATAAATGATAAATAAATATATCCTTTAAATAATTGTATTACTAATGTGTTGTTTCGAAGAAACTCAATCTTGCGTACAATGCTAGCCATGTTGGGGTTGCATGAAATATAAGCTATGAAATTACATTAAAGAGTTAATTTACTATGAAATCATGGGCTGTTACATAAATGTCTCTAGAATAATTTAAGGTAGGTACTTAGTTTTGTTTATTAATTATTTTTGTAGAATAGATTGTATGATAGTTATACCTAGGAGATGACTTTTTCTTGTTCGCATGAAATCATATCTCCGAATAGAAGATACTGATATTTGAAGGATAATCAATATTCAACGATCTAAACATGGAGGGGAATACACATCCATTATATTTGGATATTAACTTTAGAAACATAGAATAAAACATTAGGTGGCTGCTATGTATACTCCACAAAAATGGAATTTTTAATTGCATGAATCGACAGGTGAACAACATGGCTAGAATATTGTGGATTGATTGTCTTATCCCTCTATATTATTGGAATGAGGTTTTTCAAGGTATTGTATATACTCAAAATCAAACAGGGATTTATATAGGAGAATCTAAGACACCATATGAGTGGTGGCTTGGATGGAAGGCCTCTTCAAAGCCTTTCAATGTTTTTAGAAGTAAATGTTCCGTTCGAAATCAAGAAAGAAATCAAGGGACGTATGGTTTGGCTGCAGAAGAATGAATTTTTCCCAGATAATCAATAAAGGGAAAATCCTACAATTGTTTTTGTAATCATATTTGAAAAATCATTTAATGATATGATATGAAGATAATTTAATATAAGAACACAAATGCCTCCATGAATTATTTTGAAGATATGATATAATATGAGGAAGAATGTAGACAAGGAACATATCCAAATACATAATTAGAGGAAGATGTTAAAAAAATTCATGGGTCACATCATGTTGTCAATTCATGAGAATAATCACAAGTGGAAATGATAGATGAAGAAAATTATTCAAAACCTCAAAGGAGAACTCAAAGAGTAGATATTGACTAATATAACTTCATTGTGGATTGGAAAAAACCCACACAGATAAGGAGAATGATGAATATTGCAAAATCTTCCATCCTATGATTTACGGAACCATATTCTTTTAACGAAACAATAAAATATTATTCATGGGTTATATACATGAAAGAAGAGTCAGATCAGATTGATAAGAACTGGTCATGCGATCTTGTTACGAGACCTAAAATTCAGTGTCAGAAATATTGGTGATTTTTGTGTAGAGTATATTCTTTGATTGAAGGTGTTGGTGTTGAAGAACAATTTCCTCCAGCAGTGATACTAGAGTCAATCATGATTTTTCATGCCACGTAAATTCAAAAAGGATAAAAATTGTATTAAATGGATTTCAAAATTTATTTCTTGAATGATGTACTTGAGGAAGAAGTCTACATTGAACAACATGTGGGGTTTCTTCTTGGTAATGATGAAAAGATGTTTTGTAGATAGAAGAAGGAAATTCATGGTTTAAAATAGGAATCACAGGTGTGGAAATCTCATCCTTATTATTATCTAAAAAATCATGAAAATAGTATTAGAGGACGGATCACATTCTATTCATGAATAATTCTAAAAATGAACAATTCATGGTACTTGTGTATGTATATGATATTATATTTGGTAAAAGTGGGTAGGGATAAGTGGATAAATTTTCCAATCAAATGAAATAAGAATTTTAAATTTCAAGGATTGGTGAACTCACATACTTATTAAGGCATCATGTGATTCACAGAAATGACTACACAACTTTTTTACATAGGAAATGAATTCAGGATTATTGGAGAAGAAATTCCATATGCTTGATTCCAATGAAATTTCAACTACGATTGTAGTTGCGGAAAATTTGGAAAGCCTGATGTTTGGTCATCTGTAGATCCTATAATGTATTGGAGAATCATTGGAAGCATATTGTACTTGACTCCGAAACGACTAGATGTAGTCTTTGCAACATTCTTCGAATCCTAATTCCAAATTAATCCAAAAAAATTACATTTGGTCAAAATGAAATGAATCTTGAGGTACATTCAAGGCACTCACAACTTTAATTATACTTTTCTTTAGGAAGAGATAGTTAAATATCACCATTTTATAATGATGACTACTCTGGAGATGTTGTTGATAGTAAGTCCACATGTGGTGGATCATTATTAATTTGAATGAAATGTGTTGGATGGTTGAGTAATAAATGATAAATTACATCTCTTTGTACTGCAAATGATGAATCTATATTTAATAAAAATGATTTCACTCATTTATTATGGACGAGATAACAGATGACAAATATTGGAGATGAATTGAAATAGAAAATGGAGATTAATTATAATAACCAGAGCTCAGTTGATCTTATAATGAATCATGTTCATCATTCTCATAGGAAACACATAGAAATCATTTATCACTTCATCAAGGAAAAATTTGAACATGGAATGATTAAAATGGATCATGTTGGAACAAATGATATAGTGGCTGACGTACTAACCAATCAATTTTCAGCAAATGTGTTTGAGAAGAATCAGTTGAACAATGATGTTCAACCACATACTAGTAAATGATAAGGATTGAAGGTTTCCCAATCCATAGTTCTATTAACTATTTTAACCAGTTATTGGAAGTGATTTAGGTGTATTGGGGAGATAAAATCCACGTGGAGTATTTTTTGAGCTCTAGAAGTCAAAGATATGTTCTTTGGTATTATTGACAGTGAGGGAGAATAGAAAAATTAAATGGTGCTAATTTGGATAATTAAATGTGATTTTGGTTTTATGAGACTGTATAATGGAGAATAAAGAAATTAAATGAATTATAAAGGTGGAAAATGAGAATGGTGAATCAATTCAGTGTTATAAAGAAATAGATTAGGGCATGAAATTCCTCTAAGGCATGAACAGAGCATAGCATAGACTTATTTAAGAATTACAAAACATGATAACCCACTTCATGTTTATTTTTGTTTTTTGGACCAATAATTACTCACAAAGACTCGACTGTTGGATGATATGTTTCTTATATATCACGTTTTGATAGTGGTTGGTTCTATATTGAGATTATAAGAAGATTAACAACAAACCCAAAGGGGTAAATTGTTTAAAAAAATTATATTTACTATAAATGGAGTGTGGTTTGTTTATTGTAAATCCTCACATGGATGAATAAGGCATTTGGAAGGTATGTGTTCTAATTGTTAATGTTGAAAACCGGATTTCCATGAATGTCTTGTGAAAATATCGAAAAGTCATGAGTTTCACGAATATGGGCATCGCGAGTGGTTTTTCAAAAAGGTTCAATGTTTACTGATGTTGATATATGCGATAGCGATGAGCATCATGAATGAGAAGAACTAGAGCATCGTGAACGGTTATGATGTTATTCATGATTATGAGAATCATATCTTTGTAGTGGCTTGATGTTTTTGACAAAGATCACTTCGATTACAAGAGAATACTGAACATGGAATTTCATTGGAGCTTCAAGATAGGAGAAGCATTGTGAAGATATTTTTAATTGATTAGGACGATGATCTATGAGGTAGAGGAACATCATGAAGGGTGAGAGTATAAAAAAGAGGATACCCCCACTTCCTATGCATTGATATTTTCAAGGAAAATATGAAAAAAAAAATTATTTCCTGATGCTAAGGGAGCATCGTGAATCTAGATTTCTATACAACCTTAAGATTCCGGAATAGAATATAAGTCTCAAATAATTCACATGCTTTTGATTAAGGGGTTATTCGTGAGAATGGGGTATTTCAAAATGTATTAGTGTGCTTCATGAAGGTATTTTTTATACAAAGGAAGTGATCTTCGTGAAGTCAATTTTTCCATAAATTATGTGAGCTTCATGGAGGCATTTTATTATGTAAGGGTTTTGAGTTTCATCAAGGTATTGAGATGAACAAAGGAGATTCAGAAGAGGTAGAATTGAAGATCAATTTTAATTGAATAGGGAATTCAATATTTCTCAACCCAGGTATTCATTGCAAGAATAGTATTGTTCTAACTCAGGGTCAAAGACATTAATGGTAATCATTTGAAGCGACCTTCATGTCGATAAATTGTGTTAGTCATCTCTCAAAGAAGTGAGAAAGGGGGAGTGGATGGAAGTGTTGTAAGGGGCACAATGAGATATCCCTAAATCCTTATAAATGTAGTGTCCTTGGTATAGAGTGACTCTGTCTAATCATTTGTATTCCATATATAGTAATGAATAGTGTATTTAGGTACGAATGACCCAATATCAACGTATGCTCATTGTAATATCCCTTAGCAGTGAACCATGCCAAATTGTGGTGTTGTCGTGCTGCTTGTGAATGTATAAATTAATTCACATTACCATCATAAGGGTTTTGTAGGTTTCGACCAATGTGCGAACAAGATCTGTCACTTGAGTAGAAAATGTTTACACCCTGATTCACATCTCCCCTATTAGGGTGTTCTGGGGTCCTTCAATCATACCCAATGAATCAATTGTCAACACACATTCCTATTAATGAGGCCTGAAAGGCACCTAAATCCATGGGAAATAGATGAATAGAGTATGGTATTCTATGGCTAGAAGGAAACCAAGGAAATCCCTCATTTCAAAACCTCAAAGGATGGTTTTAAAATAATAGGGTTTGAATTCCTTTGCAATCGACACTACTTTTCAATGTCGATAGTCCATCCATTATGACACTAAATTTCCAGTGGAAAAGAGACAATGGGATTTATTAATGAGTTCTTATTCATATTGTACTCTATCGATCATCCTGTAGGATAAGGATGTCACACTAACCATTTATGGATATGTTTTGATGCCAACTGCTATATCTTTCGATGATGATTTTGAGGGGGTGGGGATTTATCTTCAAGAGCATTATACCTCCATCCATTCCATTCTCAGTTGACATAGATATTCCTATTGAGTTAATTCTATGTTGATGTATGAAATTGATGATGGTGATGATGAATATATTCTTGGATACATGGGTGTTGATGAAACTGAACCTTCTACCATAACATGAGTGGGGGAGATTCCATGTTTGAATTTGGGGACTCACATGTTCCTAGCCCTAGAGGGATATATGGAGGCTGATGATCCAAGAATGAAGATGCGACTATCAGAACCATCCACACATCCCCGGGAAGATTTTATGACATTGACCATCCCAATTATTGTGTCATTCTAACATACATGGAATGAATGTGACACCATAATAAAAACCATGTTTTCTAATGATATCTGAGAGAAACTTTTGGAAGATCCCCTTAAAAATACATTTTATGAAGCATCACTGAAACAATAGTGATTTAGGCTTGTGAAGATACACACAATGTGTCTATAATTCTAAATGAAATGGATACATTTCTCTAATAATTAATTGGAGGAACATATTATTATGACTATTTATAAGACATGACAATAATCTCAAAAGGGGTAGATGATTATGAAAAAATGGTAAGTTGTTAAAACTCTCCCTTTTTCACTATCATGACTTAAAAAATCCAACTCAAGTTACAAGATGAGTCTAAGGATATATAAGTGTTGTTTTCTTCCTTGAGATACACCCAAAGGGGTACCATTACCATGAGAAGATTCATTTAAATGTTGGAGTCATTAGAGAGGTATTCTGGTGGGTGATAGAGCTTATGGAAGATATCCTTGGGGATCCAAACATAGGATTTACAAATCTGTCCCCAACTAGTGTTCTATCTAGAGGGTCATCTCCATGATATACCATGAAACTTCAGTAGGAATAACAACTGAAAATACATCTAAAATTGAGAATCCCTAGTAATAATTGAATTTATTTACTTAATAATCATTCTGTGAACAATAATTTTTATTCTACCCATCATGCACATAATCAAGTATATGTTCAATGATCTACATGGAATTAATTTCCAAGATTTTTGTATCTCTTACTTTCTCAGAGGTATAGGTGATACCACCAATGTATAAACATGAAGATGATATATAAGAGAGGATAATAAGGGTCTTTATGTGGATCTCGGGATCTAGGAGGGCACCTACTCAGGATACAATGACATTTATCTGAGCAGTTGGAGAGTCGTTAGAGGTAGAAGATTTAACCTTTAATGTTTATCTTACTCCATTAGAGAAAAATATAAAATGGTTATCATTGGTTTGTGAACTATATGGGGAACCCCAAAAAAATAAGGATATCTAGGAGATCCCAATTCCTAGGATGTCTACCAATCAAGATAAAATGACATGTTCTCACATAGATGGGATGTGTTCATGATTCGATGTTCCTCCGGATCATACTAATCGATCCCCTCTAGGTGATACAACCACAAAAGAGGGAATTATTTATGCTCATAGAGAATCAGAATCTACTATCATCCTTAGTTCAATGATTAATATCGTTGTGGATATAGTTTCTGTTGGTGATCTTTTGGAATCCCCCAACCCAGTTGAGTATGGTCCCATATGATTGGTGTCTCTAAATGAACCTGATGTCCATTAGTAGATTGAGGATGGAACCCCTACATTGGAGAGTGATAATGAAATAATGGTGGCCATGGATATTGATGTCCTAATAAGTGGATGTGAGTTTTTTCCATTGAATCATTCTAGTATATTCCAATTTTTAGATACTAACTATTGAAAAATTATTAATTTTGGATTTCATCCACTAATCCATACAATTACAATAGGTCTGCTGACTTCCAAACTTTTTGACATCATAAGAGAGATTACTACTATATAAATAATCCATATCAAGGCTTCCGAGTAAAGGCCCTACTTACTTATCCTTATCTCTAAATATATCCCACCATATGAGGGTGACTTAGACGAAACCCAGGAGGACCATGCCGAACTCCGTAATACACATAAAAAAATATGGATGGATATATGGATGATGGTCTCACAAATCCCCCAGAGAAAATTTCTGATCAGACTAACTAATTTGCCTCAACAGTTTTCATTCCTTGGGTATAAGGAATTTTATTACCATTCAATTTATGATATAATAAAAGGGTTCATTACTTCTCAAAAGAAGGATAGTATGCTCAAATCTCACATATCAATTTTATATCACGTGTATTATTATACCGTTTCATTGGAAATCCTTCTCAATGAAGTTGTTAAGCACAAAGGAGTGACTGTGATGTAGTATGGTAAAATTGAGGAGCATTGAAAATTAGTGGAGTAACTTAATCAAGTGTTCCAGTGACTTATATAGGATCTAGATCATCTCAAGAATGAATTTACCTATACCGAGATTGAAATCAAAGAAGGTTAAATGTTGGTGGAGGGGGAGGAAAATGCACGAATGGATACAGTGCGATGAGGCATTACAGTTTTATTCATATGTTGAGACTATTACATTGTCCAAGCTACACCAAGTCACATATGACTTTTACAAGATGATACTCTAACTTAGGGAATAAAATGATCAGACCCTTTGAGTATTCCTTCATTACTGTATAGAGAGAATCATAACTGTGGAATCTCCTCTATTCTTATTTAATGGAATCTCAATTCATTTTCTCATCAATGTATCTTTTATGTATTTACAAAAAAATTTCTCACCTCATAATTTTAGTTTTTCTTTGAAATGAATATTTCTATGTTGAGTTGAAAAATTTCTTCAACTGATCTAAATTCTAATCAGAATCATGAGAACCAAATTGACTTGAACATGTGATGCTCTAATTTTTTCTGGATCTAAAGGGCTCAGGGAGCATAACATCATGTACATGTAAGGATACATGGAAAACACTATGATTTTTTAATTAATATTATATCCAACAAAGATTATAATTCCATTTTGGTGTGGGCATAGATGGAATATTTTGACTATCTATTCCACTACGCCTTTTGGGTTCTCATACTAACATGATTCATGCCTTATTAGGTTTTTCTCAATTTTTTCTTAAACTATGTGAAGTATATGTTTAGTGAGCTAGAACTCAACTTTTGTAAATGGATACTTGTATAGGTTGTTCCCATAATGAGTTTTATTTCTCTTTAAATAGATATTTTAGAGTCTTTAAAACCGAACTTACATGATTGATGTTTTAGGCAAAAAATTATTTGACCATGATTTATGAAGTGAGGGACCCAAAAGAACATAATTGATGAGAATTTCCCAATTTTTTTCATTTATGAATTGTGATTTAAATTTACCTTGGTTTTGTGATTTTAGATTCAAGGACCAAGTAAGGGGATGTACAATAGGAGTAACATGTAGAATGATTTCCATCATGATTTTGTTGGGGGTATATGGTGTTAGGAAAAGCCACTCATGACAATGAATTTTCCATTAGTTGGCATAACTTTTAGGTTTGTGGATTATGAAGAGCCGACGAGGGAATATTATGAATATTCAATAAATATTTAATCAATAAACTATCCTGCCATTTTATATGTCTTGTATTATTTATGGATATTTAGATTTTTCAAGACAGGAAAATATGTATTTTCAAAAGAGTAATGTTTGAAAATGTTAATGGAAATTGAATTAGCTTTTTCCATGAATGATAACCCACCCCTACATAAAATTGGCTTCTACAACGGAGGGTTAGACTTGAGGTAGAATATTGTAGTGTGATCTAGACATGGATGGTGTACTTTAACATTTTATGACTAGGAAATTTAATGATTAAAACATATGGTTACTTTTATTTTACAACAGGGTAAACAATTCTGCCTTTTCGCAATACCTTGACCATGAAAGTTCTATCATATTCTGGCATGAGGGGAAAACATCTATAAAATAAAATTTAAGCCATTTTCAAATTGAAGGTGTGACACAGGACGCAAACGTCATATAGTAATATATAGATAGGAAAAGACTCTCCTAAGGATGAATTTTACTTTAGTTGACAAACCATTTTTTTAGGTAAAACATGGATATACAACCATGGAATATTATTCATACTGATACAAAGGTGTTCCCAGGACACTAAACCTCTAATTCCTATGGGTGTCAATGGGTATGTTGATTCAGACCATTCTAGAAATAGAGTTTAGTTATTCGTTGGAGGGTTCCAAAACATGAAATGGGAATTCAAAGTAACATTTTCATGGTAATCAGTACATAAATTTTACCGAAGATTATATGTGGAGGTTCCCCACATTGGTATGACCCATGCATAGGGAAAGGAAACCTTTTTTCTCTTATGGTGGCTTGACCCAATATTTGGGATCTAGGCATCACTATGTATCCTGTAATGGCATGAATAAATTCGTACATAGTTATTTTAAGGATCATCCACGTTATAATCAAGCTCTTATATGGAAAGTTGGAATTTATATCCTGATATGTCCTCATCAATCGGGTGAGGCTCGTATTAAATTTTACTAGGAGAATCTAACTTACATTTTGCAGTTGGGAATTTTTTCAAAATACAAGATCACCTATTTGGTGAGGCTCATAATGGATTCACATATGTGGATTATCTCATTCATAGAAAAATGGGGGTTGAAATATTTTGTTGTGTCTATAAATTACTTATGCCGATATAACCCATATATAGGAAAAGATGGGACATTTTTATCTCATGGATTGACATGAGATATGGGGTTATGATTTAAATATGTATCTAGTACAAACTAGAATAAAACCAAACATATTTATTTGAAGTCTTCCCATGTGGGTATGACCTATATTCTGTGGATGGGAATTTTTTTGAAATTTTTAGTGGCTAGACCCATGATTGAATACTCAGGTGTCACAACATACCCTATGAGGGAATGAATAGTGCCACACAATGTTCATAATACCATGTATTTTTATCACTATTATATGAGTATGGCATGTGGTCATGTAGTGTGAGGTAATATAGATAGGACCACATGTCATAGAAACCATGAGTGACCAAAGGCTAATCAGGTCAGGATGTTCTGACATGCCCCATATGTGAGGGGGTGGAATGTGTAAACCATGGATCCAAGAATTCTTAGATTATGTTAAATGATATGGGGTATGGAAGCCATTGGGGGCATACAGAGGCAGTATAATCCTTTCATTGGGATGAATTTTCCATGGAATAGTAAGTCTTTTTTATGTGAAACTCTTGAATATACAAGTGGGTAATATAATGAAAAGTCAAAAAAATTATATCCTTAGGAAACATTCCAAACACTTCAAATATCCATTGATGTTTATGAGGATACAACATTTCATAGATCACATGGTTTGATGAATGGAAGAGGTGTAACTCTCTATATATGTAATATTCAAACAATGATTGTCCATGTGGTTGGGACCTCAATATATAGATAATACTCATATGTAGGGGGAGTCATCTCTAGTCCTTTAATGGATTCCTATATGAGGAACCTAAAATCATTATCTCCCCCATAAATTTGGAATCAGTGGATGGGAATGTTTTAATATGCCTTAATTTTTACCCATGTGTGGGTCTATGAAATGATTTATAGGCTTTACTATGTATCTGTCCAATACAAGAATCGAGCCACATGTTTTTATTAGGAATCATACCATTTAATATCATGAAATAAGGACTTAGGATCCATAATAGGAAGATAAGACATTACATCTAGAACTTAAATTTGAATTATAAGAGTAAATATGTATTTGGTAATGATATGAATTAAAACACACATTATTATAGATGTTAATTCTCTACATAGGTATGGACCATATGAAAAAAAGGGAATTTATAATTTTATTTTCTTTGGGGATGTGCTTAGTATATTGGGTCTTTTCATCACTACATATCCTCTGGTGACAAGAATTAAGACATGCATAGTTCGAGAGAATGATACATCCAATTTGAATATGAAACTCATGCATTAGTAGGGTTATTTCATCATTACCCATCATAGATCTTGATTGCATGTGGTGAATCATAGAAAAAAATGATTATTCATCATTCATTTTAACATTCTTCAGTTATTAAAATGTATCATTCAGTTTAACATCATGCAGTAAGGATTTTGGGAAGACTTTTATTGTCATGATGTACTAACAAGATACTTACAATTTAACATCATGTGATCGAGATTAATTATCATGCAGTCACATGAAATAAGTCTTAAAAACCTTGTGTTGGTGGAAGTTGTAATGGGTCGTTCGTCCACCAAGATCAATGAATACGCACAGTTAGAGTATACCTTTTTTATGGAATATGATCCCTCCCATTTTGGCTATATAATTGGAGGCTTCTTTATAAGTGTCATGGGAGTCCTAATAACATACAAAATATCTAATTTGTGGAAATATTGGAGGTTTAATTTTTTTTTGAAGGATCATGTAGTCCGGTTTTGGAGAACCTCTAAATGGTGAAAGGTATACAATCATTTTTCATCATGTAGATACAATTCATCCAACCATTTATAGAATTGATCATCACTGGATAGAAAATAACACAAGGAAACCTGGAGTGAGGGAAATTTATCTTCGATGGTAAGAACTACATAGGTCTCATATACTAATGAGTATGGGGTTTCCTGAGTGGAAGTGCAGGTCATGGTCTGGTAATCCCACAATTCATAGAGAATTTTTTCTGGCCATGAATTCTTATCCATAGATAACATGTTATGGAGTATATTAGATAAGGTTTTTTAAGGCCAACATCTATAAATTTTCCACTTCATTGTAGTGGGATGACCAATGATATTTGATTTCATATTCATGATATTGTTTTTTCAATACATTAGAATATAAATCGGTGTCATTTTCCGTCAATATTTTTTATGGGACAAAAATAATAATGATGATTTTTTATTTAATTAATCTAACAATTTTCCATTACCCGACCACTTTGATGGGTACATATTCTTCCCACATGGAAAATAATTCAGTTTCAATCAAAATAAACATTATCATATGGGATGTAGTGGGAGGATATGGTCACATGATGTTCATACTACATTTGGTAAATGGCTAAGAAAATATTGCTATGTGAAACATATATTGGGGTGGGTGAATGAATTTTGAATTAACCTATGAAGAAATTTTTTTTGATTCATATGGTGCATTCATGTATTACAGTGGGCTAGTAGTATCCAAGCCATTGAATTTGGTGAGAAACCATGGATTTGGATTTGTGGGCACCACATTCTCTAGTGTGAACATCCTTTTATAAGAAACAACTTCATCTCCATCAAAGAACCTAAGAAGTCCCCATAAAGGATATTCATAGATAGTACATTTTTCTGATTTGTTCTATAAAATAGAAAAAATTGAATTGATCCCCTTTAGATTTTCTCTCCACCATAAATATCCAATGGGAGCTGTCCCTTTAGAAAGAAGTCCAAAATGGGTGTCATCCACCCAGTAGTTGGACTTTAAGGGCCGAGTATGGGGATAATATCATCGATATCTCTATTTATTTGCATGAATGAATAGTTATACCATATAGCAATACACAATGTGAATGAATTCTTCAACCCAATCTTGATCAATTTGATATATGGATTCATTTTTCAATGCATCAGCATTAGAGTTTTTAGATTGTGGTGCGTCATTCAATGTCAGTTATGAAGGGAATACTACCATTAATCTCCATAAGTGGTTTGGATAGGGAAATTTCTATAAATTATTGATAGTATAATCACTATTAACTTACTTGATGACCATTTATAAGACATTTCTTGTCATCATATTTTTTACTTTGACCTAAATTGACAACCCTGACACTTAAATGAGATCCTAATATTCTAATTCATTGTTCATTCGTTCCCCCAACAGTGGGAAGTTGTAATTAAGAATTTTCTTTGCTGAAGATATGAGAAAGAATCCCAAAACCACTTTTTTTAGTATAGGGTATTCCATTCTATATCTTATATGGATTATCGATGCACCCTCAAAATGAATATGCCATATCTGGGGGTTCTTGTGAATAAAGAAGACCTATTCATTGGGAAAGATTACATCAAATGAATTAAATTTTGTCAAATGGTTATCTATAAAATTTTTACTATTATATATCCTTTAACCACATTATGAGGCTCAAATTGGATGTCAAACCGTTACAGGATTACAACCCACATTGATAGTCAACAGAAAAACATTGTATTGCTATGCATATTTTTGAGTGACGTCCTAAAAGAAATCAAATGGACCTCATATTGATGAAAATTGGGTATTAGTTTCAATACTGAAATGATTAAAACCAAAAATATCTTATCGATATCCATATTCTGAGTTCTAGAATTGTTCATCGGTCGAATTCGTTAATAAATGATGTTTTTATTGCCAGTTCCATTATTTTTCACTACAAATTATCCCATTGAACATTCGAGATTTGTCACATAAATTATAAGAAATATCCATTAAATATGTGGAATTTGTATTGGTGTGATCAAGAGGTATTTCATGAGACTTAGAAATCCTTCTTAACAATAATCATTCCACTATTTTGCAACACCGTTTTTATCCACCTTGTGAAGGGAAATTATTTTCTAAAAAGGATGGATATAATATGAAAAATGTAGGATATGTTTCCATGATATCCTCTCATCTCTATGAGGTTACGATGAGGTGACATTCACTGTATATTATTTTTCTTCATGGTGACTATTTTTTAGTTTTGATAACATAAAATGATTCTATGAATATAACTTGAGGTAATTCTGAAAGAACATTCCAAGAGGTTCATTTTCAGGATGTGTTGCTACAATTTGTTTAAGAGAATTTCTAGATTATCTAGGTGATATGATAATTGTCAGTATTTAATGACCAGTTCATGAACATCACATTCCAAAAACATTCCATGCAAGGTTTTGAATATGCGATGCATGGAACATTGATATGAATCTCCTTTATTCTTCATTCCAAAAGGAATTACTCGATAAAAATATACTCCCTATGGGGACCTAAATGCGGTGGAATATTCATCATCTTATGGAAATATTATTTTTTGTATCTTGGGTAGAAATACATTAAGGATTGATACTCGAATATAAATATTAAATTTATTAATAGTTCCTTGATCGGGACTAAGATATCATCCTTTGGTTAGTATCATTGGACATCCCAAAAAATGACACAAACTCTGATTTTCCCATTCATCTACATTATGTGAAAGATGTTTTCCACACATAGAATATTGGAATTTCTTACTGATTTTATCTCTGATGATCATGTCAACTTCAGAAATTATTTTTGAATCATACGTCAGGTGCGTCCTTCTGGATTCCTGTTTATAGCCACAATGGTTTTATTGAAGGCCTAGGTGGTTTTTTCACACCAAGGGATCGAGGCCAATAATTTATAATTTTTTCAAGGTGAATAAATCTCCATACTTCCATAGAGAAGTGTTGTAATCCTTTAATTCTTTGGAATACATAATTTCACTAATGCTGTTTTTCATGGATCTTCCTCAATAGCCATCTTTATCATTATGACTCCATATATGGTGGTACATACACCATACTCGAATGATGGTGGTGCATCCCAAAGGTAGTCCTCCTCTTCATATTAATAAACCTATATACCTTAATTATCTTGTTATGGGGAATATAATCATGTGATGATTTATCTAGAGTATATAGAGTACTAGATATCTTGGTATTTGGAAGATGACTCTTCTTCCTCTGACCCAGATGGCACCTTGGAATTTCCTTATAACTCTAGAGAGGAAGGATTGAGGGTGGGGGAGTGTATCCATCTATATTTAGTGGAAATAAAACCTCTTATGGATTATTTTGTGATTTAATGATTACATGCAGCATTGGAGATGAACTGGTGGAATTTATATTCTAGAATTAACCATTATATGGGGTTAACAGATTTTTAAATTCTATTAGACATAGTAGTCATGATTAAAATAATGACGATTTATGATCATGTGTCTGAATTTTTAATCATGTGATAGATCTGGTTGATTGGAAAAACATTTACATCGAATATTTGTTTGAAGGGTCCAGATGGGATCATTTACAAGCTTTTTAGGGTGGTGAATCTATCAATACCATTGACCATAGGTTGTTTCCCATTACATTCATAAAATCCAGCATCAATACAATGCAATGTGAAATTTTATAATGCGGCATTATCTATGTGAAACGTCATATTTTTTATATTAATTAAATATTTGATGAACTAATTGTATAATTAGGGAATTGTTGCATTTAAATGGAACAGAGGAAATCCAAGAAAGACGTTGAAGGCTTTTTTTTAGAAGATCGATGATAAATTACGATTCATAAAAAAGGACTATAAAATGATTCTAGAGATTGATTTGTCCAAATGGATTATTGTATGATTTTCATAATGTTGTAAGGTTAAGGGGGATTGTGCTAGTTTATCCTAATTGTGGCCCAAATCAGGAAGTACTTTTTCTTTAATGAGATTAACTCTAAAGCCATTATCAACATAATATTTCCGATATCCACACTATTTATCTGTATTGACACGTAAAAGAGTTATATCTGTCCCTATATGGAAAAACTATTGTCTTGACCTATGAATAAGAGAACAAATAATGGTATTCCATATAATTAGTCTTTGTCTGATCGAATTTGGTGAAAACAACTTTAGCTTCAAACTTCATTGGGCTCAGCAAAGAAAATATGAGAACCTCCCTGGGGTCTTGAGGAAATCCTAGGGAATCTATAATCATCATATTTTATGGTACTAGGGATAATTGATTCAAAATATTATACATATGATATAAAGGAAAGTGCATTAATACAAGGGAATTCTCATTCATAGGCACATTAGGGGATGAATTAATGGATGTAGAAGGATAAGTCCCCATGATTGGAGCTATGGTAGCTCCATTTATTTGTGGGTTGGCCTAGTTGGTCTTCCTGTATGTTGTGAGAGAGTGGACACATGTTCCTCTTTTTATGGATATTCAATAATGATTGGGTGAGAGTGCATTCTAGAATGTTCAGGGGATTTTTTTGGGTTCATGTTCTATCCACTGATGGGATCATCTGTGAGTTTCTATAACATAGACAATATGAGAAGGGGTGTGGCTAGTGGTTTGGTTTCCCACAAGACTTTGTATTCCCTTTTATCCCTAGATCTTGAGGACTATTCCTCTGGTTCACTAATCCGGTGATCGGAGCTTGAGTCCATATCCATACTCCTCAGCAGAGAAAGTGTCCATTATGGAAATTAAATTAATGGAATGAAAAATAAACTCCCATTTCAATGATCACTATAACTAGGTGATCACTTCGGAGGTGTCATTTGATGGGGTGGTTCCCACAGATTCCCATATAAGATTATAAAATTTTATATTTTCATATCCATACTTGGTCATGGATCAGGTTCATAATCATGCTCTTTCTATCAATAATTTAGGCCAAGCTATTTTTTGATGGGCATAACATGGGAGGTTTGTGGCTATGATGGATTTGATATGTTTTAGTGGATATGCTTAGGGAATGGAAGGCTCGGGGCTAGTCTATTTCTTGAACCCCTACCAAATTTATTAGAAAAAATTCAGATTGACAATGGAGAGGCGGGCTCAATCATCTCACACCCAAAAACCCAGGACACCCCCACAAAACCAAAAAGTCCCCCCAAATAAAAGACACAGAAAACCAGAAGAGGTGGAAATTCTGAAGCATCTCCATCAAAATCTCCCTGCCAAACAGCAACCGGCATACCGCATCACCATTTTCATCATACAACACTTATTAGCTATTAATATCCACTAGTTGCATCACAGAACCACTAATGTCAAATTAATAAGTCTCACTTTCTTCACCTCGCAGTGATGAAGCAACCATTACCAAACACCATCATTTTTCATCCCAACCCTACCAAGAATCATCCATCACCCTACAAATTATATTTCAGTAGCACTCACCTCTTATATAGTCATCTTCCAACATTTCACACCTAGTAGCACATCCCAGAACACATCTACATCAGCCAAAGGCAATATAGCATCCAGGGACGCAGAACAAAGCCAATATCGAGCATCCAAAATGATTCACAACCAAACCATCCATGACACGAAGAACACAATCCCACATAGATACAATAATGCAACCCAAATTAATAATACCTTCATCAACAACATGAAGGGAAACCAACACCCATTCCTAGAACCCATCTGCAACTCCCATAGTCAAGACAACATCTAATGCCACTCGATAGAACCAATTTCCAGCATCGCAAAGATTCACAACCCAACCAGCCATAACACATAAGACTACAATCTAACATAGCATCCATAGTGCAACATAACATAATGAGGCCTTCATTAACAACATGAAACATATCCGAAACAGAGAAACTAGAAATATAAACCTACATATTCTACCTAAACTGATGCCAAGATGAACTAATTTTCACCTCTTACAGCCTGTGAAAGGGACTATAATCTATCTAGTCAAAGAGACTAACCATATCTTGCATTTTTATCTCTGGTGGATTGAGTAAATCATTTTCCATATTGAATATAAAGTACATAGAGACTTGATCCTCTCATAACAATTATATTTATCCAGTAATTCCTTGAATTGGTTTTTTTGGATCCCATATTCTCATCCTAACGAGGTGGGAGTCACTCTGGACACCTGGGAGGGTGCAGCACGATATGGGGCAGAACATTGGGTAGGAGTGGGTATGTGGGATGGATTAAGTGTGGATAATAATACCACTTCTTTTCCATCTACATTACCCAGGACTAGTGGTGTTATCCTAGAGTAGATCTTAGTTTTCCTGATGGAGTCTTACATTCTATAGAAATGGTAAATAAATCCCATAACCCACTCATCTATTTTACTAGGATAAGAAGTTTCCAAACATATCATCGAGTTTATCGATGCACATAACAAATCTTATCTTAAGGAGGATGTAATCTATTCAGGATATATATCTACACTTTCCATACGGAGATCAAATTAGTAACTATATCATTCTGTTGATGATTTCAGTTTGAGTGGTCATTGTATTCTGTCATATAATGTGTTGAGATGAACGTGAAGAGAAATTTTCACTAAGGACATCAATATTGTGATATACTGAGCAGGTAGGATAATGTACCACATGAACTCTATGCCATTCATGGTCTGAAAAAAATATATGAGTTTAACAACTTCTTTTTTCTCTATAGTTCACCCCATGTAATCAAAATGGGATGCTTAGTGGGTTAGATGATGTTCAGGATTGACATAGATATTTAACACCGGGAATCTAGGACTGATGATGTTTGGAAGTAGTGGGGTTTCACATACCCATTCAAGGTAAGGCTTTCATTCTGGATGTACTATTTCACATCGTTCTTTCATGACTTCCAATAGTGTTCTAAATTCCTCAATTGTGTCGATATGTACTTACTAAGTGTTTTTCTTGAACATAAGCTTGGATACGAGTAGTAGTGGGTCGTATTTTATGCACTGAATCTGCTATTATTTGGGGTAGATATCCCATTACAGACATCTTTTTGGGATTTTCTAGAACCCATTCTAGTTACCTCCTTAGTGGAGGGAAATTTTTGTATCTGTCTGAGATCAGGTTCAGGTAGACAGATTTTCTAGGGGACATGTCAGGAAGATATCATGGTCATGCATCTATTTTTGAGAGAAACCCTTTTGAAAAAATCGAACTAGTAAAAAGTCTATGTTCAGCCTCTTCCTATTGATTATACATGCCATAAACATTTCTTTGGAGTAAATCAACACTTATTCACTTCAAATATTTTATTTCTTACCCTTGCCAAGTGATTCTCCCTTCAAGCGTAGGAACTCATTCTTATTGGGAGGTGGATATAGGTTGTATACAATGTTTTTTTGTTATTCTCTATATTAGAGGTTTTTTGAGGATATAATATGGCATTGGTGGTGAGAGATCCCAGAATTAGGGTGATTATTTGGTTCTGGTTGAAGACACCAACATTCTCAGTGTGAATCTGATTCTAGATGGAAACATCATATTCTGGTTCTTCTACATATTCATCATTTTCAGTGTCATATTTGTTATTTTCATCCATGAAGATCACTAATTTTTAATGCATTGAGGAACTCATTCCATCTGATGATTGATAAGTGATAAATTATTTCCTTTTCTGGTCCTCTCCATTTGTATTTGTGATCCTCTTTGGAATTTTTGGAAAAGGGTTACTCTGGGGAACCATTTTGAAACCTATTCACATGATTCCATTCTAGGGGAAATGAGTCACAATAGAATTTTTAATTGTAGACCGCTCTTATTTTCATCCTCCCTAAATGGGAATAGACTGATTTCCATTTAGGTGGTGTTTGATATTAAAATTACCCCATATCTATCTACTTGGGATGACCTCGTTATCTTGTTGATGTGACATAGATCGAATGCATTGTAACTATGAGGGATTATTGGGTTAAAAAATATCCATGAATTTGTGCTTGGGATTATCTCATACTGCGGAACTGGTGCTACAGTCACCACTCAATTGATCTCGAAATTCATTCTTCAAACCAATGCTAGATATGAAGTTGATTTGGAACATGAACTATTGGATTTTGAGTATATTTATTGTTCTTTATTATTATCATCCCCTTTGAGATAATCCTTTTAAATGATCTCAGTTTCTTGGTTCTGGAGTTTTTGATGGATTTACCTCATCAGGTTTATTTATTAGGAGACTTACTCAAGAATATGTTTCCTTGATAAAGACACCTTTCATGAGAAAGGGACATTCATGTCATTCACCTTGGGATAATGAAATTATAATAAATCATTTCTAGAGGGTTCTATTATATGGGGAATTGGGTGAAATGAAAATATTTAGGTTCTCCCCCATCCTGGAATATGAACACCAGACAGGGTTTCGATGATTAGACGATACAAATAATGCAGTTCATTGAGAATGTCAGTTAGATAACATTATATTGCCTCTATTATTTTGGACATTGTGTATATGGTAGGGCTTATAAGAAAAATGGATGAAGAAGATATACCAATATTTTGACATGGTCAAAATAACCGTCAGAAGGGACAAATTTTTCTTTTACATGGTCGATATTTATTCATAGATTCAGATGAATGTTATGTACACACTATTTTGAATGTATCCTTGGTATATCAAACTAGGGAGTGGTTGAGGGACAAAACATAACATTTATATCATCCATATCAAATTGTATTCTCACAAAAAAATATATAATTTTGTTAATTTATGATAGAATTCTCGACTTGATTAGGAAAAATTCAACGCTTCATGATATTTTCATCCCAAGTAGTAGGTATCATGGGGGTCATACTAGTATTGGAATGGTCTAGGGATGCCGCTAAATTGGTTCCTTTTCATAGGCCATCTCTTAGTTGATAATTATTTTTGTTTTTCATTTATAGGATATATAATTTCTCTAAACCCATTATTCCATGTACCTCAGTATATGAGGTATTTATTCTATTTATCTTTGCAAGGGGGTACCTTCTTGTAGACCTCAGATTTCACTATGTGGAGAGCCTTCACAAAGACATTCATCATGGTTAGGAATACCATAATTGATTTATGTATGACTACTGAGATAATTTCTTCAACGTATTACATGGAGTGGACCATTAGGGTAGACGACAGTAAGGGGATGAAATTTTTGGTGAAATGGGGTGTCACTATGGGGAGATCCTTTGAAGCACATTCCATAATGGTAATTACTACCATCATAGATTTATTTACAACATCATAGATAATTTTTTTTCATATGAACTAGGGAGAACCATTGGGGAAGATGATATTAAGGGGGGAACATCTATTTGAAATGAGGTGTCATTATGACAAGGACCTTCTTGCTATAATGATGTGATACTGTGGGGGCATAGTAGTGCGTTCCACAATGTGAGGACTACCATCATATCTTGATGTATTACTATAGGTAGATTTTTTGCAGTGTATACCATATAGAGCACCATTATGAAAAATTACAAAAAGGGGAAGACATTATTTATACTCGATCATTTGGCCATAAGGAGGGATACCATGACGCTCATTATGAGATAGCATCTAATGATCAATAATTTCTTGTCAATGAGGTATGAATTCATGGTATGTTCATTGTGTAGGACCTTCAGTGCTACTACTATCAACATTACGGGGAGGTAATTTCACACTGATATTTCCACTTATATAATTTTGTAATGGACAATTACGATCCCGAGACACCATTGATATGTTTTTATGGAATCAAGAACTCCATCATCATACTGATTTGGGTCATCTGTCTTATCTTGAATTTACAGTTTCCCTATACACATTTTTTTGGGATCTCTGTTTTGGAAGACTGGGGCCTCTTGATTTGGGTGATGACCTTCATATATGGCTGGATGTTTGAGTGGAGGCCATGATGTCGGTGGGATATGTAGATGAGGTTCCGAATTTTTTATAGGGATATGTGTCAACCATGAAGTGGCCACCAAGGTGGAATGGGTCACCCAGTTGGAATGGGTATTTTTTCCCCAACATGTTGTTCATTTATCATGGAATACATTCAATGACCCTCTTCTATAATAGTGTGGATGAATATCAACTCTAAAGAGAATATAATTTTGATGATGAGTCACCCCCTTCGGAATGTTGGATTGTGGGTCCAACTACTTGATATTCCAATGAACATTATAACATCTTGAGATGTCTATATGATATGGTTGGGAATTGATGTATGATCCTCCACCATTGTGAATATCTGTTGAGATTTGTCTATAACTACAACTAGAATATATTCCCAATCCAATGATTGAGAAGGATTATGTTCCTACTATAGTCCTCAATTATCTTCAATTATGTTTGAATATTTCACTTATGTGGGTGCAACAATATGAATCTCCCCCTGATTTATAACCTAGGAAACAAGATCTTCTATCTTCGATTTCCATCATTTTTTACTGATGGGAATCCTATTTTCCGTAATGTATTTTCATATACTCATTTTCCTCCCCATTTGGATGATTGGAATGACATTAATCCATATGAATTTTACTAATAGTTTATTTTAATGTCATTGTATTGGATATATGGGATTTATTTCCATGATTAGGGTTTTGTGTCTACCCGAAACTATTTTCACTGTATTTGTCTAATGGGCTTCAAATTCATTGGTTGTAATATAGATCTGACTACAGTTTTCTTCCATAATTGGGTGATGGGTGATGGGATTGATATATAATAGAATAATTTGTATGTTCTCCTTTTTTACATTATATTTCAATGATGACCTTCATAAGAGGGAAAAAGAATACACATCTTCCCATAGTGTGCTTTCGTATTTGCATAGAGGGAATCTTCAGAGGGAGTAAGGGTGATGAACATTTCTGTGATATCTTATAATCACCCTCTGAGGTCCTCCCTAGGGACCAGGGTATGTTTGAATTTAGTAGGGACTGTTGGGGAGGTATCCTTTTCAAAGTGAGTATATTAGGTCACACAGTGTTGGGAGAGAGGTTTTATGGTAGGGGCCCTTGAGTAGGACCCCTGTTCTGTTGGGATAATGTCCTTATTGATGACTTCATTGTCGTCCATAAGATAAGGGAGGAATTCATTACTATGTTTTAGTTATAGTCTCTTGAAATGGTTGTATAAGGATAATAGAGGCTTCTATTTATGGATGGCCAACTATCACGGGGTGGAATAATGGTGAGGAATCATAGGCTAGAGGGCCTTCTTAGGAGCTTCTAGGGTGGAGAGGATGCATTTATGTGGATACTCTCAGTCTAATGCATTAAATACCATGTATTGAAGTTGTTGGGTGGGTGATAAAGTCAGCCACTTGATTGAGGAACCAGCTAGTGTAGTGGATGACATTCGTGTCTATCAACAATTATGATGTTCCATTATATCAAAAGAATATCTAAATTGAACTTTCAATACAAGTTATAAATACGTGGGAATAATAGATAAAATTAGCTTCTCATGATCACATGGATATTTGATGGTCTCACAAGAACATCATCCATTTTTTATGTGAAAGGGGCCCGAAGTGGGGTAACACTACCACATTGTTTATGTAATCATGTTGGGTTCATCATTTTGTTTCTGATACATACTTACTCCATTCCCAAATGGTTGATTTCAAAGGATTTAATGGTCTGAAATCACTGAAATTGGGTACAAGGTATTTCAATAGTCTCCAACATATTTTTCCATGGATCCAGAAACACCCAATGCCTCACAAATCCATGACTTAGGGTCTCACATTCCTAATATAGGTGATCTTTGGGAAACATGGAAAATGAATGTTAAGAACTAGCATTTTTCAAGAGGATGGGATGTTGGAATAATCAAACCCTATTTCGGGTAAATATTTCTTATTGAAGGACTCTCTTACACATTTCATACATGTTCATGAATCCTGGGTTCATTCCAAAGTATTTATATACAGATTATCTATAGGTAATGATCTTTTATAAATACACATGGGTTTAGTATAATATGTATGTATTAGAGTTTATCATCAATTGTGTTATTTTTATGTATCTAAGGGTCTCTATGAATGGTTCCTTTTTATGGAAAATTAGTTGTTCTTTGTCCATTCATTATAATGTTTCTAGTTATAATCCATTTTGTTTGGCACTGTGGAGTTTCTTAATCTAGATAGAATAATGATATTCTAATTGTGGGATCAAACCCATAAAATGGGCCTCCTACATATCATAGTGAGAGTAATTTGAACGCCCATTGTTTTGTGAGTCATAACATCACACATAACTTTTTATGGTCACATGACTAGGACCCAGTCATGAATTTTATCATCAAAGGACAATGAAACACTCTTAAAACTTTCTTAAACTAGGATAATGTGGGTCATATAATAAGTCAGGCTAAGTGACCCAAGATATATATGGTATTTTGGTACGATATGATCCTATTGGGGATATGACCTTGAGAACATTATGGTGGATTTGGCTGTTGGGTTTGGAACTCATAAAATATTTCTATGTGTCCTCTTTAGATATGAATGAAATACTATGTAGTTTGGTAGGAATTAGAGCTCACTCATAGAATATTACCATTTCATAGGGGGTGATTGTGTGGATGTTATGATATCCACTAACCTCTATACCCTTGTGAGTCATTCTATGTTTTAGATACTAGATAACATTGTGGACCTGATGATCGTATGACCCACTCTTTCTAGTTATGGAGGATATTCTGTTAACGAAAGGGATATGGAGAAGTATTTGAGTGTGACCCTCCCCTCATTTATTTTTATAACTTGGATAACCACTTCTGGTGCTATATCTGGCTACATCCCATGTTAACACATGGAGAAGAAAAATTTATCCCCCCCAAAATATTTACAATGGGATTACCATAGGGGAGTTCCCTAAAATTGATTTTGAGGGGAAAGATCTCATTCATTGTCAGATAATTATAAAAATATGACCCCCCTATTCTTTTTCCGAAAAGTGAGTTTCATGTCAACACCCAATGTTTTGAACCTGGGTTACTACAAAAATGTAAACCTGGGAATAATATAAGGATCTCCCATAAAAGAAAGAGTGCCCAAACTACTCCTCTAACCCATAGTAAGTAAACAAAATACAAAATATTGATGTGCTTGATTATTTTCTTATACATGTATGGTGGTTTTGTAAGGGACCTTAGCTTGATACCCTGAGACTGATTCGTAGAGGGGCCAACATGGGGGTCGATGAAAAGACAAAAGGGAGTGATGGGAGATGAATATTATAAATTTCAAGGATGCTTAATTCTATATAGGAGTCTCTAAAATGATATGGGGTTCCCTCAATGTTTCATGTTGATATAAGGGTGAGGTGGAAAATGACGTATAATTGTGCTATGTGGACCCAGGTTCTGGCTGCGTAGTGTGCAGCTTCGCCATTCCAGGTTCTACCCCAACACTATTTTTATTTGTGGGACCACTATCCTCCTTTGTAGCAGTTCTCTTTGTGGGATGGGGTTCAACATGTATATAAATTTTCTATGAAGGATGATTAACTGAAAAAGAGAAATATTTTTTTTCACATCACAGGATTGTCTATAAAGGGGTTTGAAGTTTGAGGATGGTTGATTGATTCATTATTCTATCTGTTTTGTGATGCGATAGAATTTTTCTTACATGAAATTTTTGAAGGTGCAACGGTTTCTATGGAGACACTTCACTCATTTTCATTAGAACACATTGTTTCATTCTCCTCTATTCCATATTCCCTTTCCCAGGTCCCCCATGGTGTCTTTTTATAGATGTTTGGAGGGAATTCATACCGACATGGATGGACATTTGGGTGAGTCACATGCCTTATTTCTTTATATCCCAAAGAATTTGATTTGTCCTGTGAACAACTTAGTCGGTGGGGATGAGGTTTGTGGAAGATGATATCAATGCCTCGATCTTGAAAATTATAGTTTCATTTTTGGGGAGCTAATAATATCTCCCCATACCATGAACAAGTTAGTCTAGGGATAAAAAATTTAGGGTGTGAAAATTACCTCCTTAGTCCGAGAAATATATTTCCATCATTTCTAGGAACCAATGGTACAACCTCCATTCATGAACTATTTAATTAGAGGATTCGTAGTGATATGACCTAATGCCATGCAGAGTGTTTGTTTGTGAAGATTCTTTTATTCAGGGTCTCGTCCCATTGAATCTTTTCATCAATATTGTTTAGGGTCTCATTTCCACCATTTTCCTATCATGGTATAACTCAATTCGTGAGTGTGTGTTTTTCAATACCCATCATCCACAAACCTCCATCATGAATTGAAAATACACTACCTTTATATAGTTATAATTTTCACTCTGAATTGAATGTTAAACCATGAAACACCCTCCAAACTAAATACTTATCTCAGACCAACCATTATTCCTTAGGAAACTGTTAAGACACAACTCTAACATAAACCACAAAGAGTATCAGGTTGGAAGATCTATATTATTTTATTAGATATCTCTAAAATTTTTATCATCCTTGATATTCAAAGCCATCCTATATAGAAAATAGAAGATGGTAATGTTCAGAATAAAAAACATATGAGATTCCTCTCATGAATAACATTACATCCAAATCAATAATACCAACAATAAAAAAATAACAATATAAATAAACCAATTACATAAAAGATTAACTAGTCCATCAATATATGATAACATAACGGAAGGATAAAAATTGAAAACAATCAAAAAAACATCTGATTATGAGAAAACATCTAAATATCTTTCTCTAAAGTACTCTCATCAAACCCACCATGCCTACAGAACACATGAACAAAGGGTATGAATCTACCATCTGGATCCTTCTCTTGATGATCCTATATTTTTACCAGACACTCCATGAACTTCATATCACACTAGAAATCTTACACTATCTAGTAAATGTTTTGTGGTTCATCATGAATATACCAAAAATGATATGAAAAATAAAAAATTTACGGATTTTATTCTATTGTGGTGGAAGAGACACCATATAGTCCCCTCACCAATATACTCAAAAACCATAAATGGCCAGAAATAATATGGATAAATATTATTCCCTAGATCAAAACTCATTTTCTATTATTGGGGGAAATTCTATAGAATACATTTTATCTACCTTAAAACAAAAAGGTTTCCTACTATCTTCCTAAAAATCTATGTTCTAGTCACTCTATACCATAATTCACTCCAATTTCATATTTATTTTCTCTATCATACTCTATAGCACTTCTAAACTAATAAATACATACTCTTCAACCTCATTCATACTCAATGGTGATCGAAATAAACACCCTTGAAAAAATTCAAATGTATAAATTGAGATGGATTAAAGATAGATATTATTGTATAAAATAATTTCCATGGTAGGCTATTCATCCATGATCCCTAAAATTCATGATACATGGATGAAAAATATCCTTTAACATCTGTATCATTTTCATTGATTGTTCATCTATTAGGGGATGAATGAAAATGAAACGGAATTTCTAGAAGACAAATGCATGTTGTAAATGGATCTCGATTAGATATAATGGACCATGGTACCTTATGTTGCCTCACAATTGTATTCTCATTCCATATAACTATTATATTCACTACAATTCACACCCAAATTGCTAGAAAATTGGAGGATTTTTTATTGATCATTAATTAAGAAATTTACCACATATCCTCCATGTTCCTAGTGTAAAATTTTATTTACATCCTTCAAGATGTTCTCCCATTTAAATTAGGGTACATTTAAGTGTTGTAACAACTCTCTAAGAACATAGTTCTCTAATTTCACCAATTGATAAAACAAACATCAGTTCATATACTCATCCAATGAAAACAGCATCCTAGGGCATTAAATATTTATTCTTATATTAGGATACATGTTTTACAGACATGAAGGAACCACATATGGTATTCTATGAAACACATGTATCACTACCTCACACATAGATAATGAAATATACATATTCCCGTGGAATTGAATCAGTTTATGAACATCCTCTTACCACTCTAATAGAGAACCACCATGGGAAAATGGTCTCATATCTTATCCATGTTATAGTATCCACACTAGAACTCCTTCACAAGATTGAACAAGGATAATTCCATTTTCACTAGATAGAGATAACCCCATAACTGACAACCACTACAACATGATACATCATTACAACGTGTTGTATCCCTTTCCAAACATCTAGAAACTCTAAAACACATCCTTTCAAGAATTCATATTCAATACAATAGGAATAACATGTCATACTCTGACATTTACTTTACTTTTTAATTTATTAATCTATTTGAAATTATTGTTTTCATTTATTTCATGGATGAATTTTCATGTGAAATTTTATGTTTGGGGGTTTTTGTTACGTTTTTAGTTCTATGACTATATAGTGCACATAGTTTTAGAGAAGCCAAGTGACTACCTTATATATGGGTGTGTTCATTGATTTTTGTTTTCTTGAATGTTCTCCCTTTCATGGATAACATATAAATGATCAAAATCCATGTGAACCTTAATAGAAACCACGATCCGGATTGGGGTCCTCTCAGTGTTGGTGCACAACCTACCCAATGTTTGATAAATCCAAGTAAAAAGTGATTGGTGGTTTATATATTTCTAATATATATATTTTTCAGGGTTCACTCATAAATAACAACCAATTTAGAGAAACCATTTTTGACTGGGGATTCCTCATAGTGGATAGTGAATGGTTGGAATATGGTATAGAAAATTATTTTCCCAAATTATGAGAACATATTATGTGTTGAAAAATTTTATTTACTATTTTGACCTTCAAATTGTAAAACCATAAAAGGGTCTTTTTATTCTAACCTCAACCGCTCTGTATGAACACCCCAAGGGGGGTCCCTATATCATATCATTCCACATCCCAATCCCTTGATTTTTTAATTATTGTTCCCTAATTATTGGTGTAATCATCTTTGGTTGGCATCAACCCTTCTCTTCATCCTTCGTTTTACCATTATTCATGGTTTCATTTTACTCTTGGGTTCTGTGTGTGACCTAGGGAAAACCTAAACTAAATTGTTCATTTATTTTTTGAGATTTATTATTACTTTGGATTACAAGGGATAATTTAACACCTATTGTAGAAGAGGCTGTTGAAGGCGGTGTGTTCCCCATGTATTCTATGGTGACTTAGACCTTCATGAGGTAGATTTTGGATGTTGTTGGTGACTGAAACTCCATATGATGTAGGATAACTTTTTAGAAACCATTAGATTGAAAAATTTACATTCATGACTATTTAATTGGATTATTTCCTTATATCATGAGGTAAATAAATTATTGAAAATGTTTTCAATGGATAAAACTTGATTCCTTCATGTTATCCATGTTTTATTCCTATTTGGTGATGATTTATCTTCAATAAAAAAAGTTATAAAAATATGTTTGGAGAATTTATTCACAAAGAGTTATTTATTTATCTTCTAAATGTATTATTTACGAAAATTATAAATATCAATTATGGTTGGTAAATTTAGGTAGTCTTCCATAAAGTCTTAATTTCTTATTTTATTTATGAAGTTCATCAAAATAATTACAACGATTTTTCATTTTTAACATGAAATATACACATAAAAACACACACACACATCATATTTTAATATATATTACTGAATTTTTTGTGAATATGTGCATTGGAAAGAGTGGTATATATATGTGTTCATATGTGTATAATGTTAAATGTCGACTTTTGGAAATTGAAAGAATTTATATTGAAAATGACTTATAAAATGACCAAGGGTTCTTTTAAAATACTAAATACCAATTGGTACCTTTGTATGTTTTCCATAAAAGCTAGAAACATACATGGAAATCGACTACATTAGTGAGGGTCATAACATGTATGGTTTAGGGAGGTGTTATTTTCATGCATGATAAGTTTTTTTGGTCGATATATTGTGTTTTTTATTTTGGACATACTAATTTGTTATATAGCCCAATGATCATAGGATACTTAGTGGGTGTAAACAGATTGTTTCTAACATGTACTGATTAGATAGACTAGATCATCCAAGTTGGGAATGTCCATGATGGGCTATGACACTAGCGAGCCTAGTTTTGAGAAGCAGGTCGGGTTATAGAATGTGGATCACATAGATATATTGATAGATGGTTCTGAATCAATTAAATCTACTGACTATTAAATTTATATCATGAAATGTTGCATTATAAATATTTTTTATGTATTATGATTCCCACTATTTTATGGAAATTTTATTTATTTATTTCCATAATTATGAATTCCAGCTAAAAACACATACATTAATACAAGTTTCCTCACCCAATTGTTTTATTATTATATAATTCATTCAATATAACATATTTGAAAATGAAAATGAATGTGGTTTTCTTGATTCACCATATAGAATATTGGTTTTATTTAATTTTGTGGTCATTTTTGATATGTTATTTTAATGATAAGGGGCGCCGACCTGAACATATTTTTTACTGATTGTTATCATTTAGTAAAAGAAGATGAATAATTTTTGAAATATTAATTACATTCAATTTTAGTTATACTAAAAACCTATTTTAATTAAAATTTATTAAACATGCAGGAAATGGTTTTCTATTAAATGGTAATACAAATGGATTTTTTTTAGTTTAGAATACTGGATGATGTTATTGACCATGCCTACAATATAATTTTTAGTTATAGATTCTAGCATACCTATTCCCATATATGGGGAATTTGTGTTCTATTAGTTGGATGATTACATTCAGAGTCACAAGGAGTTTATTTTCAGTTTAATTTTATTATGGTCTACTGTTTAGCCCATCCATAGTGGATTTTATTTCATTCTATAGATGTAGGGTAACTATAAATATATGTGATAGAAGAAAGGGAATTTATTTTTGAATATCTACCCTGAAGGAGAGGGAGACAGATTTGTTATGGGTTGTTTTTGAGTTTGTGTATTTTAAAGATGTAATAATTTAATACTAGTTTATTATTTCTTTAATTTTCTCTTAGAACATACATCCATTGTGTTGATGGGTCAAGAATAAATTTTATTTAATTTTCATTTAATTTTTTTTATAATTATTTTATTTGTAGAAATTATTCTTATGTTGTGATTTATTAATTCCTAGGAACTTATGTTATCCTGTAGTGATCTGGTACACCCTTTGATCCATGGATTGGGTGTCTGATAGAGTGATTAATAATTTTGGTCAGGAAACAATTTTATCAAAGGACCCCATATTGTTTGTTGAAGTATTATAGGATGGAGGTAAGGATTTTCAAAACTCAAGAGGTAGATGTGAGAAGAGGGTCACAAACTATTTCTTACCCTGAGCCCAGAGCTTTTATGGATTTTATTGTGGAGATTCATGATTTAGGGTTCTTTATTATTTATTATTATTTTAGTATGAATATGATGATGGTGTTTTATTTTACATTGAGTTTTGTGGGTTTTTTAGGATTTCCATGTTTTATTTGTGAACAATAGTGAAAAAAGAAATGATACAATTATATAAATCCATCTTAAAAATCTAGTGGAGAACATTGAAATTGTTTAATTTATATCTAATTGTGGTCAAATTAATGGTGGAAAGTCCACCAAACTATGTGTCTAAATTGTGTGGTGCCACTAGCCTCTCTTTTAATTCTATTATGAACTAATATTTTTCCTATTCATCATTATATTACATTTAAATCTCATATGGGTTTTTCAAAGAATACATTTACGGTATTTTGATTTAAATTATTTTTATTTTAGATGGATTTTGAGAGTAAATTTTTGTTTTAATGTGAAAATGGAAATTTAAATAGGAATATTTTGAGGATGTTTTGTGTAGTGAAATTAATGGGAATTTGAGGTCAAGGACCTATGATTGTTTGTAATTCCCTGACCCAAAAATCCCAGATTCGGTGCATTATTATGTATCATCGGCATTATCACAAAAGATCAAGTATCGAAATAACGATTATTTTATTATCCTTGGAAGTACTATATACAATCATATGGTTTATATTAAATAATAAAATGGAAAACTCCAACAACATTGTTTCCATAGACAACACTGAGATCCCATAGACTATCCATGTAGGTCAGTCATAATATACTTCTTCGCATGCTTGGAAAAATTAAAAATAGAAAGGGGGATCTCAGATGCTAATTAAGGATAACAAATAGAGAAAAAATTCATAAATAAGCATTAACATTTCAGAAAATTTATATGACTAAAACAAAAGCCCTTTGAACTTGAACATAAGTATAATATGGAAATGTTGAAATCAAATTATTCAATTTACTTATTCTCATGGATATTCTACTAGTCGAATAATCACATGCAATATCAATTGCCCCTTTCATAATGATGGAATCCATAATGCCAGACATAATAACCACATAGTCAATTCCTTATGCCAAGACTACAAATATGATTTTTTCAAGGCCTTGTTCCAAGACACAATTTTTTCTCATTAGACCTATTGATGCATCAAGGAGCTATAGCAGGCTCCACCTCTCACCTACTAAGTCCAATTCACTATTCATATGAAATGGATTAAACATAACATAAACATTCATATTAAAACTATAATACGAAATGTCTATACTTTATCCATAAACCATGAATAGTGTATAAATAACACATCCACAGTCAAACATATCACAAAACCTTCAATACAATATGTAAGTTTTGTATCATAATAAATCAACTTCAAATAAGCTTAAAATCTATCAAAGGATGTTGAAAAAGATGAAATAAAAAACCATTTTAGAGTACTCTCTTTCTATTTTGAAATCATTTAAGAAAAAATTTATTTTGGAAATATTATTATAAGATTATAAGGGATGCTTCTACGGTGTTATAATGGTGGAAAATAGCTGTACCCACCATATAAGTTAAAAAATGACATTCTTACCTTAATTCTGTCGAAAAGGTTATAAAGGGCCTTGTTTGGAAAACGATGAAAAGTCTCCTTTATAAACATCATAAAAAAGTAAAACAAGAGTATAAATGACTTTAATACAAAGTCTATAAATAGTAATACTGTTTTGAAATACATATTTTAGAAACATGGATGTGTATGATAAAGAGGTACCAGTAGATAATTACGTATAAACAATCTCGGATAATGAAGAGATTGTATTATTAACCCTTAACTTGTACTTTTCCTTTTTTGAGGGTAGGTTATAATTCTGTATAATGGTGAATTAATTGTTATTAAATAATGCAAGAATCATATACATTAATTTTATATCATATATGATCTTTTAACATTTCTTTCTTAGTAGTATCTTAGTATTATCATCGTTTCAGGTGTTAACTGGTTCGTTTCCCATTATAAGATTTGTTACGTAAATAATGTTTGTTATGGATCAGATGTATCTTATTCATATTAATAATGATATTAAGTCTTTAAACATTATTTTTAATCATCTAATGAAAATTTATCTTGAATGGATACGATGGGGAATGAATCTCATCGTGTTCATGGAGACAGTAATCCATACTTATGCACGAGCGACAATATCATTCTTTTGATATAAAAATAATACATAAATGGATGTTATATCATATATAAGAAATAATTATAATGTTATATTTATTATTTACATCAATTTCACATCATTATTATACACATCCAAAAAATAATGTATTGAATAACAATTACACCACGACATGGAGATGGTAAGCCGTACGTACGCACATATGGTGACATTTAATTCAAAGGATGGTTAGAATAGTTAATATGGTTTCACCAGATTTATAAAAAAATCACATTATATTGAATATATTTGAGTTATTATTTTTGAATAGAAACAACAACGAAATAACAAGAGGAAGAATAAAGGAACTTGAAAGAGGTGATGACATATTTACCTCTTCTTCGGGATCTTCCTTTTGATTTAGTGAAAAGGGATCCATAGGTTGGCTTTCATAATAAATTAAGGCCACTATGATTAAGGGAGTACATTTTAGAGGGTATTTTTGTAGGTTCTGGCCGATCCAAAAGGATTTGATGGTGTGAATTTGAGGGAAGGGGGAGTGAACTTTTATAAGAGGGGTGAGGCGCACCTTAGGAAAAGTTAGAAATTTTATTTTATAATAAAATAATATTCAGTTTATAAATGCTCAAAAATGAATTATTTAATTTATTAGGAGGCTATGGGTCTAAAAACTCTCAGAAAATAGGTTTTAGGCAGCTTGAGGTCAATATATTAACATTATCTTTTGGATTTAACACTTAGAAAAATAGTTTGCATTTACCATGCCTCTTTGTATTTTTATATTATAGGGTTAATAAACTTACTATATTATTTCAATTGAACCCAAAGTGGTTCATTAATGATACTTCTATCATAATATAAGTCTTTTTTCAGAACCTTATATATTTTGGAATATAATATCAATTAATAATATAATATTTGTTTTAAAAACTCTTTTAGGTCAATTTTGACACTATTTGGTATTTAGTTTTTTCTAAATTCATAACATCATTATTTCTTAGAAAAAATATCATCTAACCAATCCTAACGTGTCATATTAAAATTTAAAATTTTTGGAATTCAAAAAATGTCTCAAATTAAATTTATTTGGATATTTATAATACTAATTATTTCAATATTTCTTTAATTAGGTAAATATTGCATCATCATTGTGTCATAAATTAATTAACTTATATAATGTCTAAAAAATATAATTAAAATACCACTATGTATGAAATATTCTCATATTTATAATGAATATTTATAGTCAAATTTATCTTATGTTTATCCCTATATTAAAAATGGTTTAGTTGTTAAACATTGAATTTAATACTTTTAACTCTTCTTTGAATTAAATAATAATAAATGTCCTAATCCAATCCAAGTGGACCTAAAAGATAATATTTTATTCATAAGGTTGTTTTTGGTCTAATTATACTTAGCTAATATAATATGGACATGTTTTAAAGTAATAATAATATCATTTTTACCCTTAATTACCCTATTTACTTTTAACCGTGATAAATAGAAGTAAAAAGTTACAATTCACCAAAAATTATTTGCATCATATTGAACCACATTTTACATACTGATATCAACTGTTTCACCATGAATTTTGAAATTAAACTCATAGATGTGTTAAAATTATGTTTTATGTAAATTTTCAAATACTCCTAGAAGGTTTTTAAATGACTGTAAAAATTCAATAAAATTTTTATATATCTAAAATTATTATAAACTGAAACCAATGAAATACATTGAACATATATAGTTATTATGTATCTATATTGACCTATAATAAAGTTAAATAAAATATATATTTATTTAAATAAAAATTCAGTATTAAACTATAACTCAGTGTTTTTGAATAATAATCAAAAATTGAATATTTTCAAAAAAAATTCACCCTATGTTAATTTCAATATTCCAAATCAAAAAATTAAGTCCATTTTGAAAGATAAAAATTATAAAATTTAAAAATGTGGGTATTACTATTCATAACGGCTAGTTTAATTGGTTGTGGTGTGTTAGAAGTTGATGTTGCGTACAACACACGCTATTCTATTATTCGAAAAAGAAGTGTACCGTGGAATCATGGGGTGTTACATTCTACCCTCATTCAAATAATCTCATCCTAGAAATGTCTAGAATATTAATGCATAAAAAGACTCCGGTGGTTCATCATCATAAGTTCCTCAGGTTCCCACATCGCCTCTTCTATATTATGGTTTCTCCATAGAATGTTTACCAGACGAGTCGTCTGGTTTCTCAGCACATATTCACATGTATCAAGAATTTTGACAGGCTCTTCACAATAAGACAGATCGGGTTCCAGTTCTAATTCCACATAGGTCAGTACATGCATTGGGCCAGGAAAGTATTTTTTCAATAGTGATATGTGGAATTCATCATGAACATTAGAGATACGTGGCGGCATTTCCAAATGGTAAGCTACAACCCCAATTCGTTCAAGAATTTCAAAAGGTCTGATGTACCTAGGACTCAATTTACCCTTCTTACCGAAATGTATAACATCATTCCCAGGAGATACGTTCAAGAAAACATGATTTCCTACATGTAATTACAAATCATTCATTTGGATATTAGCATAGCTCTTCTTCCTACTTTGTCATTCTTTGATGTGGGTTTGGATTACCTTCACCTTTTCCATCATTTCCGCAACATGTTTTGGGCCTAATGGTTTTATTTCACTAACATCATCCCAACAAGTAGGTGTGCGACATCTCTTTCCATATAATGCTTCATATGGGGCCATCTGAATACTTTAATGGAAGCTATTGTTATATGAAAATTCTACCAGAGGTAAATATTGATCCCACATACCTTGAAAGTCATTTGAGAAAGATCTCAACATGTCTATTAAGGTTTGAATAGTCTGTTCTGATTTTCCATCGGTTTGAGGGTGGTAGGCAGTGCCCAAATGAAGTTCAGTACCAGGGCATTCAAAAGACATTTCCAGAATCTTGATATAAAACCGGGATCACGATTAGAAACAATCGATAGTTGTACTCCATGAAGTCTTACAACTTCATTAATATATAGTCTTTCAAATCATTCATGTGGTAGATCTTCTCTTATAGCAAGAAAATGTTCTTACATAATAATATTATCAACAATGACCCATATTGAATCATTCCTTCATGGAGTCTTTTGTAGTCACATGATAAAGTCCATAGTAATATTATCCCATTTCCACTCAGGTATGGGAAGAGGTTGAAAGACTCCTCCATGATGTTTCCTTCCATCTTTTACTTGATGAAAATCCATACATCTTGACAAAAAATTATCAATCTCCCTCTTCATGTTGTTCCACCAAAATTGTTCCTTCAAATATTTATAAATTTTGGTGCAACTAAGGTGTGTAGTGAAATTGGAGCTATGAGCATCATCTAACAATTCCCTTTTCAGATCATGTATATTAGTAACAAAAAGACTATTACCAAATTTCAAAATACCATCTTCATATACATTCTCGATCAATTTCCCATCATTCATAGATTAAATGTTCTTTGGAAATTCTTCATCATTAGTCTGAAAACCTTTTATCCATTCTAGTAAAGATGGTTTGGAAACCATTGGAAAAATTATTGTTGTTCCACCTTCCATGGTTATTACCATATCCATCTATACTAGATCAATTATAATAGTATCCCATTCAACTCTCATCTTTTTCAAAACTCCATGATCGTTTCTTCTCAAAACATCTCCCACCTTCTTTGCCTTCCCTGGGTGGTAGTGTATCGTGAAATTCTAATCCTTTAGTAGTTCAACCCATCTCATTTGCCTCATGTTGAGTTCTTTCTGTGAGAAAATATAATTCAAACACTTCTGATTGGTATATATCTCACATATTTCACCATATAGATAATGTCTCTATATCTTCAAATCAATGATTCTAGATGCTAACTCAAGATCATGATTATGATTGTTTTGCTCATAATTTTTTAGCGGTCGTGATGTTTAGGCAATAACCCTATCATTCGGCATAAGGACACAACCAAGTAATTTCTTTGAATCATCAATATAATTAACAAACCCATAAAATAAATGATCAATCATACTTTTTGGGTTATGTATATAATCTACGACATGCCTCACTAACCTTGTAAAGTTAGCTTCATACTTTGCAACATTCTCATCATCCTTTTTCCTCAGACTCAGAAATTGTCTTTCCAAATCCGCTTGATGGTCATGAGGAAAGTATATTTCTATGAAAATTTCTTTAAACTCTCTCCATTACATATTTGATACTTCCTCATCTTCTTTTGTGTTTTGAATCAATGACCACCATTGATCTGCGTCTCTAGTAATGTGGTCAACTGCCATGAAAAGTTTTTCCCTTTCCCTACTCGCCAAGGTGTTGAATATTTTCTCCAAGGATTTAATCCATTTATCAACAACTAATGGATTTGTACTCTCATTTAATATTGGTGGTTGTTTCCTTTTGAAGCGATGTAACATTGATCCTCGACGATGTGGTTATGGGTGCTCCATATGGGTAAGGTTATTATTCATAACCTGATTGAGTTGTCCCAGTATGGTTAGTAGATGATCAGTACCATTTGCGTCACTAGCTCTACTATAATTATATTTTTTAAGAGGTAAATCCATAAAAGCAGTGTTTTCATTTATACAGTTTCAATTCCATCCACTAGGAACCATTTCGGAACAAAGGCATAAACTAGATTAGTTTATAAATCGCAATATATAAATCCAAACTTGTAAAAAACTTAACATAAGTTGAGGAGTTTATGGATACAATCCACAATAATAATTTTTTTGAGGAATTATATACACATAAGACCTTCATAATGTTTTGAAAAGAAAATGAGAATTATCCTAAGCATATCCCCCGGGAGTGTCGTAACTAAGAGTGCATGAGGGACCATTTTTGTGCACATGTTCTCGTTCGATATTAGATCAATGTGGTGTTTTTGGGTTTTACCCTTAGGTACATTTGTGCTAGATCTGCCTCTACCTACTTGTATCCAGACATGGATATATTGCTTGAAAATCTCACTAAATCTCTACAATATCAAAATTCTAAGAAGTTATCCCATACAAATCCTCAATGTCTATCTTAGGGTAATGTGCTCTAATTATAGTTTTTCTAAATCTAGATTCTAAGATTTGTACTAAACATCCTCTGATACCAAATGTTACACCCTGACCCCAGAATCCCAGATTCGGTGCATTATTGTGTATCATTGGCATGATCAAAAAATATCATGCCTTTAATGAGCGATTAGCTTAGGATCCTTTCAAATACTAGATACATTCATAAGGTTTACATTACATCATAAAATGGAAATAATCAAAAACATTGTTTCTATAGATAACACTGAGATCCCATAGACTATCCCTACAGGTCAGTCATAACATACTTCTTCACATCCTGGGAAAAGTATAACATAGAAAGGGGTGATCTTAGATGCTCATTAAGGATAATAATATACAGAAAACATGCATAAGTAAGCATAAACATTTAAGGAAATGTATTTGAATAAAACAAAATCCACTTAAACATGAACTTTAGTATAATATGGAAAAGATAAAATCCAATAATTCTATTTGCATATTCACATGGATATTCTACTAGTCAAATAATCAAATTCAATATCAGTAGCAACTTAAATAATGATGGAATGCATAATGCCAGACTTCATAACCACATAGTCAAGGCCTTGTTCCAAGACTACAAATATGATTTTGTCAAGGCATTATTCCAAGACACTATTTTGTCTCATTATACCTACCGATGCATCGAGGAGCTATAGCGGGCTCCACCCATCACTTACTAAGTCCAATGCATTACTTATATGAAAAGGTTTAAACATAAAATAATCATTCATATTAAAACTAGTATAATAAATGTCAATACCATATCCATAAACCATGAATTCTGTAAAAATAATACATCCAAAATCAAACATATCACAAAAAATTAAATACAATATAGAAGTTTTGTATCATAATAAATAAACTTCAAATAAGCTTAAAATCCATCAAATGATGTTGACAAAGATGAAATCAAAACATTTTTTTAGGGAAATATCTCTTTATATTTTAAAATCATTTAACAAAAATTTTATTTTGGAAAAATTCTTATAAGATTCTAAAGGAAGCTTCAACAATGTTTTAATAGCAGAAAATAGCTGCACCAGTTGTATAATTTATTAAAATATATTCATACTTTACTATTGTTGAAAAGGTTATAAAGGAACTTGTTTGGAAAACAGCATTAAGATTCCATTATAAAAAAAATTATAAATGTAAAACAAGGGAATAAATTACTTTAACCAATATTCTAAATAATTGTTCGAATGTTTTGAAATACATTTTTCTGAAACATGGATGTCGATGATAATGAGGTCCCAATAGATAATTACGTATAAAAAATGTCAGATAATGAAGAGATTGTATAATTAACCATTAACCTATAATTTTCCTTGGATGAGGGTCGGTTAACATCCTTTATAATGGGGAAATAATTGTTATTAAATTATACTATAATCATATACATTAATATGATATCATATCTGATCTTTTTACATTGCTTTGTTAATAATATCTTCGTATTATCATCATTTCGAGTGTTATCTGATTCATTTTCCTTTATATGCATTGTTACATAAGTAATATTTGGTATGGATATGATGTATCTTATTCATATTAAGAATTATATTAATCCTTTATACATTATTTTTAATTTTGTAATGAACATTAGTATTGAATGCATACGATGGGGAATGAATCTCCTCACGTTCGTGGAGATGGTAATCCGTACGTATGAACGAGCGACAATATCATTCTTTTGAAATTAAAATAATATATAATTGGAATGGTATATAATATATAAACAATAATAATCTGTTATATTTATTTTTTACATCAATTTCACATCATTGTTATTCTCATCCAAATAATAATGCATTGAACAATTACACCACGATGTGGAGACGGTAAGTCGTACATATGGACGTATAGTAACATGTCATTCAAAGGATGGATAGAATAATGAATATGGTTGTACCATATTTATAATAACATAATAGTATATATAAGATACTAGAGTTATTATTTTAGAATTTAAACAACAATTAAAGAGGAAGTGGAAGAAGAAAGGGACTAGAAAGAGGTGATGAAATATTTACCTCTTCTTCGGGTTATTCCTTTTGATTTGATCAGAAGGGCTATATAGGTTGGATTTCTTAATAAATTAAGGCCTATAAGATGAAGGGAGTACATTGGAGATGGTATTTGTGTAGGTTATGGCCGCTCCAAAAGGATTTGATGGTGTGAATTGGAGGGAAGGGGGAGTGTCCTTTTATAAGAGGGGTGAGGGGCACCTTAGGAAAAGCTAGAAATATTATTTTATAATAAAATCATTTTCAGTTCCTAATGGTTACATAATGAATTATATAATGGATAATGTGGGTATGGGTCGAAAACCGCTCAACCAATAGGTTTTAGATAGGTTAGGGTCACTATATGAACTTTATCTTTTAGATTTAACTCTTAGTTAAATTGTTTGACATTTTGCATGTCTCTTTGTATTTTTATAATATATGGTTAATAAACATACAATATATATCCAAGAGAAACCCATGTGGTTAATTAATGAGACACCTATCATTATATAAGTCTTTTGTCAAATCTTTAGTTTTTTAGGAATAGAATATCAATTAATAATATAATATTTGTTTTAAAAACACTTTTATGTCAATTTTGACACTATTTGGTTTTTTTTTTGATAAATTCATAGCTGCATTATTAATTTTAAAAAATCATATATACAACCCTAAGATATCATATTAACAGATAAAATTAGTGGAATTCAGAAAAAGTCTCAAATTACATTTTTTTTGATATTTATAATATCAATTATTTTCATATTTAATTAATTAGGTAATTACTGCATCATCATTATGTCATTAATTAAATAATTTATTTAATTTTTAAAAAATATAAATAATATATCATTATGTAGGATATAATATTATATTTGCAATGAATATTTTATGTCAAATTTATCTTATGTGTATCCCTATATTAAAAATGTTTTAGTTATTAAACATTGAATTTAACAATTTTTACTTTTCTTTGAATTAAATAATAATATATGTCCTAATCTAATCCATGTGGACCTAAAGGATCATATTTTATTACTAAGGTTTTTATGGTCAAATTATACATAGCTAATAGAATTAGGACATGTGTTTGGGTACTAATAATATCATTTCTTCCCTTAATTACCATATTTACTTTTAACCGTGGTAAATAAAAGTAAAAAGATACTATTCAACAAAAATAATTTTCTTCTTATTAAACCACATTTTACTTACTGATATCATCCATGTCTCTCAGATTTTTGAAATTCAACTCAATGAAATAGTAAAATTATGTTTTATATAAATTTTCAAATACTCCTAAGAGGTGGGTAAAAGACAGAAAAAATATAAAGAAAATATTTATATATCAAAAATTATTATAAACTGACTCTAATAAATTAAATTGATCTTATATAGGTATTATGTATCTATTTTTACATAAAATAAATTTCAATAAAATAAATTAATATTTAAATAATTTTTTTTAAACTATAACTCCGTGTTTTTCACAATTTCTCAAAATTTGAATGTTTACAGAAAAATACCGAAAATTCAACCTAGGATAATTTCGATATTACGAATACAAAAATGATGTCCATTTTGAATGATATAATTTATAAAATTTCAAAGTGTGGGTATTATTATTCATAATTACTAGTTTAATTGGTTGTGGTGTGTTAGAACTCGATGTTGTGTACAACACACACTATTGTATTATTCAAAGAGAAGCGTACCGTGGAAGCTTGGGGTGTTATATTGTTTTTGATGAAAAACATGTGTTTTTGTGATGGAAATAAAATACAAAATGTTTGAAAATTTAATTTTGAAATTTATAATTCTTTTAAATGTGAAATGTAAATTTTAGAAAATCGAAGTGAGAAATTAAAGGATTTGAATATTTTTATAAGGTGAGATTTTGAAATTTGTTTAGGTGATTTGGTTGATTTAATTTTTGGAACTATAAAATTTAATTTAGATTTTACTATTTTTTGTATAGGATTGAAAGTGAAATTTATTTCTATATTGATTACTATTTTTTATAGTATGCCTCCATGTCGTGTTCTGAGGGTTTATAAGGATCCGAGAGTGGGTTGGTCAGTTGATGATACCACTCATACTCAGGATTCAGTGGTAGGGATAATATATTGTTGAGGCTTGTATAACATTCAATGTGATACAGGATCTAGAGAGGAATAATAATTTCCTGGGGGACTTTAGGTTGTCTTCATGTCCCTATTCACTGCTGAATATGTTAAGGTTAATTGTTTTCTACGTTTTCTTCATGGGAGGAGTTTATGTGAGTTTATTATCATCCTCTCACATAATTTACAATTTGGTATTCCATTGGAGTTCATTATGAACACATTTTCTATGGTTTCTTCTTGAGGAGTTTATTATAGAGAATGTGGAAGATCCTATGACAATCCAACTTGATAAATAGATAGTGATTGTGTTTTCTAGACATTTTAATGAGTAGGTTTCCTTTTATCAAGAGGTTGTGTCAATATATTCTGTGAAATCTCACTAGTTAATGATTTTTAATCTCCCAAATCTCAATGATTTATTTCTTTCAAATTGTTATATATGATTTTATGAATTGGATAAAATGTAATATCATGAAATATTTTATTTTTGTGGGAACTATTTTTTACCAGTGGTCATGCTGCTCGTAGAGATGGTGAAGGATCCCCATCCTGTGAGAAGTGTAGACTAGAGTATCACATCCTTCATGTTCCTAATTTAGTTTCTATTACTTCAGAAAGGAAACCCAAACATGTCTGATTCTATTGTGACCATTTTTGGAACCCCATTACAACTTTTGTTTATGATCCAAATGCTTGTCGCTTTTTTTTGTTGGGACAACTATAGTTGTTCTATATTCCAAAAACGTATTTTTGGAAAGTGATCCACCATAGTTTTGATATATTGACTATAGTTTATACATATTTGAGGAATTTTTCATTCCCTTTTCCATCATTTAATCTTAAATATTTTGTTATATGCCCATTGGTATTTTGAATGATTGTTTTGAAGAATTTATAAATGTGATTATGTTTTTGACATGATTGGATGTTGGGATTATTGGGTGTCTTACCAAATGATCAGGATATGTATTGTCTAAAAATGTTATGTAGTAGATAAATATTCCATTATTTTGATTGTTAGACTAAGGATTCAATGTTTTAAAAGTAATTCCATAATTTATTTCCACTTATAAATATATTTTAATGAAATTATCAATTATTATATTTTGGAATGTCCAATTAGATGTTATTATAGTTACTCATTTATTTCTATCATTGTCTCATTTCATTCTTTCTGTTTTGAAGTGGGTATTGTAAATTGTTCTTATAGATGATTCAAATTATGGTAATTATGGATAATGGATGTTTCAAATGTGAGTTATCATTTTGGTTACATAGATTTTTTAAATACTTTCATCATAATGGGTTTTCCTCTTGAGACGATTTCAAAATAGTTAGAGTTTCGGTGGAATTATTTTATAGTGGGAGACCATTGATGGATCATCTTTTCATCCACTATGGAATAATTCATGATTGACATATGGAGATAGGGTTCACAATGTAGTTTCTGATTTTTTTCAATTTTGGGGTTGGTTTAGATATCTAGTTCCAGGAGTCATTTCTTTTGGGTTGTTGGTTCCAGTTTTTTTTTCAAATCATTCACTCGGTGACTTTCTTGGGTGTATAAAATTTTTATATTGGGGTGAATAGGCACAAAATGAATTTTATTTTCCTTTATATTTTATTTATATCGGTTATTTTAGTCTATTAGTTTTATTTAGGTTTATTTACTGGGTATTTTTTGGGAATTTATGGATAATGTTCAATTCATGGATAGTATGCATAGATTGAGGGAAATAGTGTGACTACCCTTGCAGCATGGATATTTATATATATAATCATTCTTTAATATTTTTTATAAAATGGTCAGTGAATGAATGATCCATATAAATTATACTCTTAAGAGAAACCATGAAGAGTCATGGGGGTCTTTGTGATCAATATCATGACTTGCACAAAATTTCGTTAAACAATGAGGTAAGAATTGGATTGATTCTACATTTTTACCAGCTGTTATTTTCAAGGTTGGAAAATAGTTTAGTAAAATATGATACCTAACTAATGGTTTATATATTTTTAATACCGATTTCAATTTAAAACTATAAATGTCACACCCAGTATTTTAGTTTCATCTTTTGTTCAGGTTTAATGTTGGATTTTAGTTCTTTTGTCATGTTTTTGCTGTGATAGGTTCTATGATTTGAGTTTTTTATATGTTTTGTTCTGAAAAAATGGTTAATACTCATTCAATAATGAAATATTTTTATTAATTAGGAGTTTTTTTGAGTTTTTTAGTAGCATGTACACAGTTGGAGAACAGTTTTTTTAACTATGTTGGCTTCTTGTGGTAACTGTTTGACTTAAGTTATGGTTGAAGAGGTATGATTCCCACCATATAAATTTTTTTTAAAAAATGAGATATGTGTGTGGAGAGTTTATTTATTACTAAATTTGAGTTTTTTCCACATTTTTGGAATGGTTAGAATACTGTGCGGACAAACCATGCATATTATTAAGTGGGTCTATTAACTGGCACATTATTGGGGCACAATTTGGAAAACGGTGTGGCCAAACCATGAGGGTTTCCTATATCTAAAAATTATTGAAATTATAGTATTTACCTCTCTGGATTTTTAACTCATAAAACCTCTTCCTCACCCCCCTGATCCAGGACATCTATAAGGAGCCCCTCCCTTTCTCTCCAAGCCTATACTCCTCTCCAATAGTGTTGATTTAGGATTTCATCACAATTGTTTGACTAGATCTTCATGGTAATCATCTTACTATCATACCACTCTTAAAATTCCTCCGAAATTCATGTTGAAATAGGTTTTGGGATTCCCTTCATTTTTGTATGGTTTTTTGTGTTTTTTGGGTTCCTCTTCTTTGATCATGGCACTTAGAACAATCTTTGTGTGATTTTGGGTGGGCGTTGCCGCAACCTCCATGATCATAAGTAGGATTCCCTATTAACATGCCTTTATAATTAAAATTCATTTGTTTCTTCCTTTTCACACCTTATTTTTCATCCAAATAAATATATGTGACCATTGAAAAAAAAATTGATGTGGGAAGTGCTGATTTACTCCTTGTTATTTGATAAATGGTATCGTTTGGATAAATATTTCACGCATAGTGTTTTCTATAATGCTTATCTGGCATTTTATGTTTTTAATGATATTATAAATAATTTTTTTACCTTTGTGAATATATTTACGACGAGTAAAATGATTAATTGGGATCATTAAATGGGGTTTCAAAGTGGTTTTTGTAATTAAAGGAAGGGAGAATTTGGTTTTCTAGAATTTTTTGTCATTTTATGGTGGTAAATGACTTTTTTGGGATCTTAATAAAATTATATTTATGTGAAAATTGGTATTAAAATTTGAAAATGTTATTTTTTTGATATTATTTTGAAATTATAATGGTGTATTTTCATATATTTGGAATGGTGATTTGGTTATTGGAGAAATTATGGTTCCATAAATAAGATTTGAGGCTAGTTTGGAACATTTTTGATGTGGTGAAAATGGTTGGTATGAACACCCTCCTTGGAAAATTGACTAGCCTTTTTATAATAATATTTAATAGGAGGGATGGCATGGCTTTGGAATACTTATGACCCATTTACTTTTGGTGGAATGGGAGATCCTTGGCATGGTTTCCTTTGTGACCTCTGAGTTATATGACAAGGGGATGGTCCTTTGTGTGACTCGAATGATTCTTATTAACAGAGATAATATATATGTCAATGTGATTTCATGATTGGTTGGATACATAAGGGTAACACGATTCTATGTAAATATTGAAATGGGAACCTAGTATTGTGAGAAGTTTTTTGGAGAATGATTAATAAAATAGTTATATTATGAACCAGCTAGTATCCCATATTATAGGAATGCATTTTGTTATTACTAATATGGGATTGTTCCCCTTGGTTTTTACCAGGTAGGGTGTTCTTAGGGAAGTGTGCATTATAGATTTCATAGAGTGAGGTATTCCTTCCGGGATGAGTCAAAATGTATAGTATGTTCTAGATTATGCTTGAGATCTAAGGTTTCACCCACATCTATTGGAACATAGTTACATGAAGTGAATGATTGTCGTACATCGTTTGTTGGTTAATGTTGTTTGTTTATTTCCATTTCAATTTTAGTATGATTATGATGCTCTATCTTGAGTACTGTGGATTTATTCAAAAAATATAAAAATGATAAAAGGTTCTTTTTTTTGTGGAAAAAATGTGTTAAAAATTCTTATCACTCATTCTATATTATATAAATGAAATGTCTCTTTTCTCTTATAATATTTCCATGGTTCTTCCATGGAGAAAAGTGTTCTTTTAAATTTCATAAATTGAAATGGTCCATTTTTTGATTTAAAATGCTTAATATGAGGAAAAATATTAACTTTAAATATTTCATTACAATAATAAAATTGATGTTTCATTTACTATGTGGTTTCCCATTATGATGAGTAATTCTCATACTGTGCATCATGTTTTAGTTAATGTCGGTAACCAAAAGGAACTGGATTAATTTTCAATTTGATGGATGAATTTTTTATGAGCTATCTAGTTGGATGATAACAACATTGAATGATGTTGTGATCATACCAAATCAATTTTCATAGAACAAGACTAATAAAATGCACCATAACCAACTCTCACACTCACTGAGGAAGAGAAAAATTGATTTCACTAAGTGTTCAAGTAATGGTGACACATATGATGGAATATTATTCTTTCTTTGAGTCAATAATTTGGAATGAATCACCTAAGTGAATGACATAGAGGAACAAGGATATGTTTTTACGTTGGAAATGAAGAGGAAAAAATAATGTGACTACAATGGAAAATTATGTGTTGGATATATGAAATGGTTGAGAATGTTGGAATAATTAATAAATCATAAAATATTACGTGTTTTAATTCTTAAATAAATTTCCATTATGAAACACAATTTCCCCTAGGGAAATATCTTTAAGATGTTCAGTAAGGTGGTACTAGTAATTGTTATATTTATCTAGATGATGATTTTATAGACGAAATATTAATGGAAAAAGGTATTATATAATTGGATTATGAATCCATATTAATTTCATATAGATGAAGTGTAGTAATAAATGTTTTTATGTATTTTAATTCAATAATTATGTAGTAATGACACACTAATTCTTATTGGATTGAGAGTACAATGATTCATTACATGGCCTTTAGCGACATCACCATGATTCCAAATGCTGGTAATAAATTAAGATGGGATTCAAATAAAAGATCTGGATGATTTAACCAATAAGAAAAAACCATTAAACCAACAAACCATAACTCAAACAATATCTAAATTACGCACGAACAAAATAAAGACAACACAACAACATTATTCATTCTAAAACCACTCCAAAGTGTGAAACAATAGAAGGAAAAAAGTATCAATTTAAATAGTGGAAGAACAACTAAATTCTCCCAAAATACCACAATACTCTGTGCTCTAAAACAACCATGATCCACAATCACCAAATATCCCAAGTATCATGAGGTGGATCTAAAAAAATATGGTACTTTACCTTTCCCCATGTCCTGAAAGATGTCATATATAAAATAACCAATGTGCCAATGCATGGGTGATTACAATACTCATTCGGTTTTACCCAATGACATCCCTACTCATGCCACTAGGATATAAGAGTGAACAACATTTACATAATATATTTTATCTATAACAATTCCTCTAACTATTTTATAACTAAATATAAACAAGTTTACAAAAAAATTATATCCAAATGCATACAAGTTCAATTGAAATCTTTTTTCAAATACGTTATTTTATAAAAATAAAAAATCATTAAATCCATTTATCATTATTCTATTGGAATACCAAATAAATTACAAAAATTCACACAACCAACCATAAATGCTACGCGATGAAAGTTCCATACTTATAAGTTATTTCTCATTGATTTACCATGTTTATCACAAGGAAATTATTCCCCATGCGTCATTTATCATTTGACAATGAGAACAAGGTCATGTTTCAAGAAATCCTTAAAAATTAAATATAAACTCACACACCAATATGCCCAAGGATCATGCCACAAAACATTTTCAATAAAACCAACTTTTTGATGAAACCATTTTCCCATCCAATCCTTTTCAATGAATAACCATTTCAGAAAGGCAAAAATTTTATTGAACACCCATTTTACATGAAACCATATAGAGAATGAAAATACAATAATTTTAAATGATTATTTTAAATTCACAAAACTAAATCACTTTTCACAGCAATTCACCAAGATCACAATATTTCACCGAAAACCATAAATCATCCCTAGAGATGATTTATGACTTGTATTTTAAAATATATTTATTTCAAAAAACCAATTTGAAAGTAATAAAATCATTTCTAGAATGACGAGTCAAGAGAGAATCCACATACCTCAAAGGTTTTGACAAAACTCGAAAATAGAAGAAGAACATTGTAGTAGTTACGTAGAAACTCCACAAAATCATCCTTAGATATCTTCTGATACCACCAACGAACTCAAATTTTATCATATTTGGAATAACCAAACATATATCTACCCATTAAAGGAATATATATGAACAATAAATAAGATAGGAGAAGTCGATCTAAGTATATATATATATGAAACGAGAAAATAACGATGAAGAATGTCACTAACATGATGAATCCGGCTTGAAAATGCCAAGAGAGGGATCCATATTGATTCAAAAAATATTGGGGGAGGTTATACTCCCTTAAATGAAAAATAATCTCATGTCTGGGGTCAATATGAAAAAAAAATTGGGAGATATCACAAAAATTATTGACATCTAATTTTTATGGATCAAACAATGACTCTGCACATGGTTAGACCGCACAGTTAGGGAATTTGAGTTCTAACCATTATTTAGCTACTAATTTAGGCAGACCCCTACATAGACTCCTCACATGGTCTCCCTCACCATGCTCAAACCATACTGAAGCTACTACCTCAAAATTGAAATTGTGTATGGTTTCCTCTAGGATATCTGAATGTTTTTGACAAACTGTGTATAGCTATTGCGCACATAATTTATCCCCAAAAAATTATTTGGAGTTAATCCAAATATCTTATCCATCACACATACATATTATAAACACGAAAATAATCTTGTAAGGGTTTCATACTAGAAACAAGGGGTATTACATTCTCACTATAATTTTTCTTTCCTTCCTCAAAATTTAGAAAACAAATTTAGACCTAAAAGAGTTCCATCCATTTCTCTTTTATTTACTTATTTTGTTCCCAAGTATCTTCTTGAAACTGTCATTATTTCCATGAAACATACAATAGACCAGTAGTTTTTTTAATTAAAGACTTTAAATTTCCTATAAGAAGTTCACATTTGGATATGTATAAATAAATTATTCTTCTATAGGTCAACGTGATCCCATATGATCACCTTTTCAGGAATAGGATAATACTTTTTCAACAATGATACACGTAACACATTATGCACCACATTGAACCATGGTGGCATTTCCAACCGATATTCCACCTCCCCAACCCATTCCAATATCTCTAAAGGACTAATGTATCATGGATATTAGTTTCCCTACATCCTGGAATGAGGATTCACAATTCTTAGAGAGATCCCCAAGAATATAGGATCACATACTTCAATGGGAAATTCCCATCGACGATGATCTGCATAATATTTTTGATGACTCTAATCCATATCCATTCCCTTTTCTGATCTATTGATCCCTCTCCATCATTTCATGGACAAGACTAGGAACAACTAGTGAATTCTCTCCAATTTCCACCCTGTATAGTGGAGAACAATAGGGGAACCCATTCAATGCTTCAAACAAAGCAATTTGTGTTGAGGAAAAATAGTTTTTATTATTTCAGAACTCCACTATGGATAGATAATCCTCCCATGAGCCACAAAAATCCATTACATATACAGAAAATATGTTTTCCAGCATCTGTAACATCCTTTAGGACTACCCATCTATCTGTAGACGATACACCAAACTCATAGTCAACTGAGCTCGCAAGGCTTTAGGTAAGTAATTTCGTGATAAAGGTGTGAAACTCATATCTCGGTCTGACACTATTCAATCTTGTATGCCATGTCTCTTTACCACCTCATGGATAGTGGTTTCGGAAAGATCCTACATCATATGGTTTACATGAATTGAAATGGAATGACAGACTTGGTATGCCAATCCCCTATCACCCATATGTCATCGTGTTTCCAAACCATTCAAGGGAGACTAATAAGAAAATGAATCGCCATCTTTTCCAATTTCCACCCTTGTATAGGTAAACATTACTATATAACAACTAGTTATTGAAGTTATTCCTTAGCATGTAACTATTTAAGCAGCGCAATATGAACTCAGCTACCATTCTTTTCATGATGCTCCACCAAAACTATCTCATTAATTCCTTGTACATATTTTGTGTAATGAGATGTAAAACCCATCTTGATTTGTGGTAAGCAAGAATAAGTTGTTCCTGACAATCCACAGGTACAACCATCCATTCTAAGAACCCCAAAAACGCCCTCCAATCATGTTTTCAAACCTCAATGGTCATCCGACTATTGATTTTAGGACTCAAAACAAAGAAATTTTCATCATATGTTTGTGCCTCCATTTACACATTTACTAATTAAGGAAGAAGAGAAGATGACAAAAAACTAAACATCACATTGGTCTTCACATTGCATGTTCATTTTGTCTTGGACTGACATCTACTATCATTAAACTGAATCTTCTTCCGACAACTGAGCATATGAGTTTCAGTTCAATGCATCTTCCAATGATTCCCCTCTTCCCAATGTACACCTCATGTCAAATTCAAACAAATGTAGATTCTTCACCCGTCTCTGTTGCCTCATATTTAAACATCATTGTGAGAAAATGTGTTTCAAGATTTTATAATCCATGAACACATTGAATTTATCACCAAATAGATAATGACACCAGGTCTTCAGAGCATGGGCGACTGTTACAGGATCCAAATAATGTGTTGGGTAATTCTTCTCACGCATTCTCCCCTACCTTGAACCATAACAAACAACATGATCCACTTTTAGAATAAGAAAACCAAGCCCTCATCTTGAAGCATAAAATTACACTACATATCCCCATCATGATTATAGAAAAATCAGGATAGGTTCCAAATTGAGAAGAAATTTTAGTTCCTAGAAAGACTTATATCATTCCTCTATCTATTGGAATGAGGCATTGTTCATCTTCAATGTTTTCAGGGGTGAGGCTAGCCAAGATAATTCATTCACAAAGTGTCTGTAATAACTAGCTAGACCAATAAAAACATCATATATAAATGAAATTCTTCAACAATTTCCAAGAGATAACAACTTATATCCTCTCTAGGTCCACTGAAGCAAGTTTTTCAAAAATTACATGGCCAACAAATTGTTACTCATGTATTAAAAAGTCACACATAGACTATATGGAATAGAAACGATGGTCTCTCATGATTACAAACACTATATCCAAGTGTTTCTCATGATCCGATCTTGAACTTGAATATACCAATATATCGTTGACAACTGCCACACAAATAGAATCCATGTATTTTGAAATACATGATCAATAAAATCCATAAAGACTTCTAGTGCATTTGTAAGACCGTAAGTCATGACTGCATATTTTTAGTGTCCTTATCTGCAAAATAAATCCGTCTTCAGAATATATTCATTCCAAACACGCAATGGACATTGTCCTAATAATAATTCAATTTTTGGGAACCACTATGTTCCCCTTAATAGATAAATAAGATCATCATTGTTTTCATGTTGATACTGATTCTTTATTGTAACATGCTTAAGCTTACGATAATCAATGCTTAACCTAAGAGTTCCATCAGGTTTCTTCATGAACTAGACCGATTATATCCACCGAGGCGTACATGGCTGGATGAATCCCTTTCTTTCCATCTCCTCCAACTGCACAATCAATTCCCTAAACTCTATTGGTGTCATCCTATATGATAGAATGAATATAAGACTGGTCCCTAGAAATAAATCAATCATAATATCTACATCACATAGCAGTGGAAACCTTAAGAAGTTCCTCGGAAGGACATATGTAAATTAGTCCACAAATACTAGAACTAAATCTTCCATGATCTCTTCCATTAATGCCAAAGTCAACACCACCTACTAGTAAGAGAATGTTCCCACCGCTAGTTCAATAAATCCCATTGCACCTTTCTTCACAACCTTCTATACTCTAATGAGATACTCGACGTCGTCCTTAGATGTGTAACTAAAATTTCTTCTATAATAGTTTAAGTAAGCCTCAAACTCTGTTAACATATCCATACCCAGGATTACATCATAGAAATCTATCTCCAACATCGAGAAGTCCCATTTCATCTCAACTCCATCATATGTTATAAAAAATGTATTATAGAAAACAACATGATGTTCTCTTTCAACAAGAGGAGTTTTTATTTTTATTCTAGAGAGAACCATTTCATGTTTAAAATATAGAAAGTCAAAATCACGAGACATAATGAAGGAATGAGACGTACCAGTATAAAAAAACTGCACAAAGGTTGAATTCAAAAGAAATATATATCGTAATATATATGCTCCATCAGGATCGTCAACAATCATTTTGTTTGATATATTTAGTTTCTTAACCTCTACACTTGACTCTTTGTTTCCTGGAAGAGATTTCCGTTACAGAGGATTCATGGTATTCTGAGAATGACGATGTATATCATTTCTTAGCTAACAACACTGATTCTTCTAGTCTTGTTCCATTGAATCATACGTTGCATGCGACACCTTTGAAGTATCTTGAGCACCAGACCTCGGAGTACAACGACAACAGAACTTAAGGTGTCCCATATTATTTCAATTATGTATTTCTCTTGGTGGTGCTATGCAATCTCGCATTATGTTCTCAATGGAACCATAGTAGTAGCATCCAACTTGGATTTTTTGTCATGGAGGAAGATTTTCTGATTGAGCAGCCTGATTCTGATTTCAACTCCCACCCTTGAAATATGTGTGTCTCTTTTTCATCCTCCCAGCAGGGGAGTTTCCACCATTTATAGTGGTTATCCTTGTACATCCTCCTCCAATAGCGAATGATATGTCTCACTCTTCTACCGCTGATCTTCTCCCCATCATGGTATAGTCAATAATAATGTGAACCACAATCGTTGGTCAAATTTCCTACTTTATCCCAGATTAGAAGATGCATGCTTTTAAGGATGCACTCCCACTATCATTTGATGCATAGAGTACTAAATTAATTATTTTAGCCTCATATTGTGTGACATATAGATTCTCCTGATTTAGCTAAATAAGTTTTACATCCTCTAGATCATGAACATGTGAGGATAATATTGTTTAATAAACATTTCCTAAAAATCCTCCCAAGTATGTACTTTATCATCTTTAGCACGCATCACCAGTTCCCACCACTGGCGCGTAATATGCTTGAGCATTTACATCTCCAGCTTGACCTTGAACTCCACTAATGTGTGAATAAACACAAATGTTTGATTCTTCCTACTCATCCACACCTCCACATTTTCACATTCAGAATCCCACCTGAATATGGGTTGATATTACTTTTTCAACTAGATGGAATGATCCATGTTCCTTGGCTCATCCCTCTAGATTCAGGTATCCACACCTTGATATTTTTGAACAATACTCTGAACTAATTCATAGTTCACATGGAGATCAGATGCAACAACATTCTACACATCTTTTTCGGGTGGATTTCTATGATGCCTAGAAGGTGACATTTTCTAATCCAAAAAACAACTCGGTAATTCTCACTCCCCTGAAACTGATGGATTATCATTTCAAATTCTGTCACATGAAAATCAAAAAGTATTGTTTACAAAATAACCTTTTTGACGTACAATTTTTTTTAAACATTTGTTCTTTATTTTTAAAATCAAACTACTTTCAAAATAACCAAAGGGTCCTCTTGTCAAAATTATTCATTTATAAAAAAAATTCAACATTTTTCAAATATTTAAAAATTTCACAAGATCATAAATCATTTCTCCAACTGAAATATGAAAGCATAGTGGGAATTAATTCCTCTCCAATGCATGACATTTCCATATTTTGGGATAAACCCATGGCAATGAGATTCCAATATCAGATAAGTGTCTCCAAAACACTTATGTACCCAATACCTAGGGAACATGATGTTCAACATAATTGCGTTAGCTATGTCATTTTATTATATACAATTCAAGTATCAAAAATTATAATCCTTTTTAAGATCATCACCCAAGGAATACACAATAATTAATTTCCCGTCCAAGTCAAAGAATGATTCATTACATGTCCTGACAATTCTCATTATCTTGAGAGAATAACCAGTCATTATATGGCCTTAAGCGACATCCCCAAGTAGAAAAAGGATGCAAATAAATACCTAATGGTTTAAAAACTTGTGGGGGACTAGGTAAAATTTACGAAAAACCCATTAAACCAACAAACCACAACCAAACCATTCACTAATTGATGCATGGAGAAAAGAATCACAAGACAACTACTTTATTCAAGTGAAAACAACTCGAAAGTGTAAAAAATTTGAAGACCAACCAATTATCAAATAAATGGTGAAAGAACAACTAATGACACCATGAACACCACAAAAAACCATGATAAACAAGCTCCAAGCTCCATAATCAATGAAAATTGAAGTATCAAATGGTGGTGTTATAAACATGGGATACGTTACCACTTCCCCAATCTTGGAAGATAACATCTGAAAAAGATCCAATGTTCCAAAGAATGGGTGAGTATAACACTCATTACTTTTTCCCTAATGGCTTCCCAACTCTTGTAACTATTATATACTATTTATCAACATTTACATAAAATATTTTATATATAACAATTTTTTAAAATAGTTTAGAACTAAATATAAAGTAGTTACCAAAAATATTTATAACCAAAAGCATACAAGTGAAATTGAAAAAAAAATTCCAAAAATTTATTTTTCCAAAAAAATAACTAATCAAAGCCTTAAATCCATTTTTCCATATTACTTTGGATTAAAAAATCCATTCTCAAAATCCACACAACCAGCCATGCATGTTACGTGATAAAAGTTAATTACTCATGAGTAGTTTCTCATCAATCAACCATGTCTCCACAAGGTAATTATTCTCCATATTCTATTTATCCTCTGGAGCAGCACACAAGATTATATATCAACCAATACCTATAAATTCAATATGACCTCACACATCTTTATGTTCAAGGACCATGCACCAAAACATTTTCAATAAAATGGCCTTTTTATTGAAATCAATTTTTCATTGAAATCCTTTTCAATGCAAACCATTTACATAAAAAAACATTTTTAATTATTTTTTTATAAAAAAATTTAGAATATCAAATAATTCCGTAATTTAAAATCACTATTTAAAATTAAAAAAACTAAGCCACTATGAAAAACAAATCACCATGATATAACAATTTCACTCAAAACCTTGATTCATCACTAGAGAAGATTTTTTACATTATTTTCACAATAAATTTTATTAAAAATATAAATTTGAATCTACGACATTCAATTCTAGAAAGAGGAACCCAAAAAGTATCCATCTACTTTGAAGGTTTTGATGAAACTCAACAACGGACATAGAACTCTCTAGAAACCAGGTTGAAAGACTACAAAATAGCCTTATACCTCTTCTACTACCATCAAAGTACCAAAATATCATTGTATATGGAATCCAAAAACATAGATCTACCCATAAAAGGTATATATATGAACAATAAATAGGAGATGATATGTATATCTATGTAATGAGACAAGAATGGTGAAGAACGTCACTTACTGCAATAATTGGGTTTGAAAACACCATAGTAAGGATCAAGATTACCTCCAAAACGATTGGGAGAATTTATAATACCAAAAATGAAGTGGAATGTTGAGTTATGGGAACATATGAAAAAATGAGATATCCCAAAAACGTTTTAGATCCAATTTTTAAGGATATAACTTCAAAGCTATGCACAGTTAGAAGAAATGGTTAGACACAATGGGCACTAACCATGTGTTTGATAATGCTTTAAGGAAATCCCTACCTGGACCATTTGTATGGTCTCTCTAACCGTGCTCTAACCATGCTGAAACTACTACATTAAAACTATAACTGTGCGAAGTCTCTCCTTGGATATCCACACAGTTTAGAAAAATCATGCACATCCCTTGTGAACCTACTTTAGCCCCAAAAACATTTTTAGAGATCTCACAACTCTCTCATAAATCACCCTTAAATATTATAACAATTAAAAGAATCATGAAAGGGTTACATACCAGAAACTGTGGTACAATAAACTTTATATTAATGGTGAAATATATAAGGATTTTTTAGTAATGTTTTTTCTCTATGGATGTACAATAACACCATTGAATGGTTTCGATGGAATAGAACATTGATATAATGGATAGGTTTTTCCAATGAATAAAAATTTTAAAGGGAAATATAACCCTTAATATATTCCATATCTTTTGATAATTTTTTTTGGATAATCATATGTGGGATATAAATAAGGAAATTGGATGGTACTGATTACTATGAAACTAATTAAGGACCTATCGACATGTAATTCAGCCTATCATAGAAGATGTTTAAAATTTTATGGATTTATGGAATATATATTTTAATATATTGAATAAGTAATAATTAATTTTTTCCAAAAGGACATTTTTTAATTTTGTTTGTTACCACATTCCAAGAGTATTTACCCTAAGGGTATTCACATTTTGGGAATGTGAAAACCAATATCTACATAGGGATCTATAGGGTTTCCGTGTTTATCTAATTTCATGAATTATTTCTAATACTTTGGATTTATTTATTTAATAGGGTTTATAGGGATAAACATTTATTAAATGTTTCTTTTAAACATTAGAGAAAGTATTTATGTATTGTGATTATAACAAAAATATAGATTAAAAAACCATTTCGAGATTTAAATCATTTCTAGGATGTCAATCTAAGTTGGAAATTATATTAGTTTGTTTTTAGAGAAGTAAATAATGTATGTTGGGTGAAAACCGATAATGTATTAAAGGGACACAGAACATGCACCCATGACCAGAGGATGATAAGGCATTCATGACTACCACTAGACTATGTGATATCCTAGTTAATTTATAATTATTTGTGGTGAATCATTATTTGTACTGGAATAATAATGTTATTTTTTACAGATAGAGATTAATTTATTAACTATATTGACATTTAACAATATCTATAGATCAATAGTTGTAATTTTAATTAATTTATTGGGCTTAATACCTTTTGATTGTGTTTTTTATTGCTTCCGACAAAAAAGTAAATTTAAGGACATGCATTTCTTAAGGCAATGGATGAACTAGAAATAGTTAAAAGCATAACCAAAGAATGAAATTTTTCATATATTAATACATAAAGTAGGTATATTTCCTTATATTATAGGTCAATAAAATAATAACTCAAATATTATATAATGATAAAAAAAATTGTTCTAATAACATAATTTTGTTGAACCGATGGCCTAATAAATCATCATTGATTTATAACTTTGAGGCCCTCAACATTTATTTGGTCATTAACTTGTTTGTTATTGATGAAATAAATCACTCCCAATAAATAATTATGATTTTAATCCATGTCCAATCTTCACTATCAAGCTATGTAATCCAATATTTATAATGGATTATATGTTACTTTAGGTAACTCTGAGGGTTCCAAGAATCTTTTTAAGGGATGTTTGATATAAGTTTCTATGAATGAAACTATTAATTATTAATACATTCAAAACCTTAGAAAATTTTTGAGGGTGAAATCCATTTAAGGTGGAAGAATGTTCCACCTCAAGATTTTTTGAAATATTTGTTTCAAATTTAATTAATCATTTTGATATTTTTAATTTCATATAACACAGAAAATAGTATATTTTACATTAAAGAACGATGTTATGATTGTGAAATTCAAATCACAATATAATTCATGATCTAAAAAAACATAAAATTATCCTAACTACAAAACCACCGATGTTAGCATGAGGGTTGGCATAAATAACACACAACACTGACTTTTCATACGCAACACACGACACCGATTTGGCTTTTATCACATGCAACATAATGTTTCATGGAAACATCTTTTTACTATTATAATTATTTAAATGATATAATTATAATATAATTTTTGAACAGAGTAATATGAATAGTGATAACTGATTTAAAAAAAAATTATAATGTTTTTATATAAGGAAGACATATTTAATATTCTAGACATAATTTATGCTTGTCATTATATGTTTTAAAATGCTATTTTCTCAAATGAACTTCTTTTATTTCCCTATTGTAAAAAAAATAAAATTAATTTGAGATAACATTGGAAATAGAATTTTATAAAATAAAAATCTTTTTTAAATTTATAATATTGAAATTATCTGAGGTATAATTTTTTTTATTTTTTTGAGATACATCATTTTTGGATTAATAGTGAAATATATCAGACTAAAAATTAACTTTTTATTAGATAACAATTTTATGGAAAATTGAGAAAACTCTTATGTTCAACAAGGAGGACATACCTCATATGAAATCACAAAATCATTGAAATATAAATTAATCCTATTAGATATTTCATCCCAAATATAATTTCTGGGATAGAGAGTGAACTTATATATCTATATCATCGTTGATAATGACTTTGAAGCAATCAGCCATATTCCCACATGATTTAATGTACTCCTCCTAACTTATCATTCATTCATTGAAACCACTTATCAGTATAAGGTCTTGTTTGTCAATCCAGGAATCCTGATCACCATTAGTAACCTCGCGATGAACCCATCCCATCATCATGTCAGTCTTTTCATGTGTAGCATTAATAGTGAGAAGCACTTCCACCATTTCTTCCTCCGAGTGAAAATGAAGTCCCATGGATTTCCCATTACTGACCTCCTCAAAAGAAGGTTAATCTGCAGAGGTCTCTCCAAAATTGGGCTTCACTGCTATGGAGTTTCCCTGGATAATAACAACAGAAGAAAGCATGCACTCCAACTCATTGGATTTTATTATTTTTTACTTATCCTAGTCTCTATTGATTTTGACTAGAATGAGTAATCCTAAGACCCTTTTCATTTCATCCCTTTGTCAAGATGAGACTTCCCGATTCACTATTAGACTTATGTCCCTTATTATTCCTTACATTTTACATGCATTTACTATGCTTCTGACATGTATTGTCCTCTAAAAAATGGCACGGCTATTCCTCATCAGACTTGTCCCACATATTTTCTGATCATCCATGCCATTATCCTTGTACTGAGCGAACCCTTAAATAACCATACCATAAAATCCATTACAGTTTTGTATGGAATATTATTTCTATCGTAATCCTGAGAACCAGTGGCCCACTAGCTCGGTAAGAGTTCCCTAATTTGAGTCATTCTGTGTTAATTCATAGAAAATTGGAGTGCCTTCTTTTGAGGAAATAGGTACTTTGTCACCACTAATTTCCTCCACTGCCTCCAAAGGCATTCCCTCAAGTTCAAGAACTACTATAGAATGAGGTGGAGCAGCTCTATTAGTCAAGAATACATCACCACAAGTCCCCTAATCCTTCCCTATATCCTGCGCTTCCTTCTCAATCTACTTCCAACCAACCAAATCTCTCTTCAGGCGGGGTGCATAACCTCCCACTTGAGACATGGTCACATCATTACCCCTCGCAGAAACTCTCTCATAGTTGATTTTTCTCCTGAAACAATACTCTAAGATCCCAAATCACTTACACACCTTTCAATGATCCTCCCATGATTCAAATAGTTCTGATTGTTTGCACCATAATTCTTAACCATCCTTAACCAACACCCACTCCACCGATGGCTTAGAAAAATTGATCTCCCTGCATATTCACGGTTTAACCAGATTTATGAATGACATTGTTCTTTCATTGGAACAGAAGAATATTCATACCATATTTGCTAACATTCGAAGTATATATGGGTTTTTGAATGACAAGGGGAGTTCAGGAAAACTTTCCCAAATTGCAACTGTAGAGGTTTCCCATTTTATATGAAAATAAGAAGTCCAATGAAAAGAAGAAAAATGTGAGACTGAGGCACTATCATGGATAAATGGACCACACACTAATCAAATCATCTTCCAATATAAAATAAATCATCAAATACTAGTTGTCAATATGACAGACAATCGTACACTCAAGAATCACCCATGTTTCAAAGAAAAACTGGTCAAAATCATTCACTGAGGGACATTGATGCATAAACTGAACCAACAATGTCAGATCGAGGAGAATTTAAGCATCTATTATTTTGGTTTTATGGTTTGGTATGACTTTTAATCATTAAAAACATTTGTACAACTAAATTGTTTTAAAAAAATTCCAAGTGTTCCCATTCCCTTCCCTATAAAAGTATACCACCTATCCATCTTCTTTAAACCTATAAAAATACATAGGACTGGAAAATATCTACCTTTTTAAAATTTCAACATCCATAACTTCCACATGGAAGACAAAACATGGGCATAAAGCAATATAATGAAATTTTTTCCACAGATGACGAGGAGTTACTTGATTCAGAGGTAACACCTTTTCTCAAGATCATTTCTTTTATTTTTTATCCACCCCTACAATCAATTTAATCCATGATTTTATAAAAAAGTATATTAAATATACTATGAAGTTTTTTATAAGGTTTCAACCTAAATTTACTAACACCTCCATCTAATGGGTAATGGACATATGGTTTATATGTATGGCGAACTACTGCCTCACAAAACGATGATTATTATTTATTTATTTAAAAATAATCATGGTGGAAATTATGATGGAAAATATTTATATATATACGTAATATATTATATTTATTATTTACTTATTATTCTTAAATAATTTTACAACACATATATTAATAAATTATATTTTTTTAATATGAAAATATTGTTTGAGGATGTGTGGAATACCGCCATATCAAAGCGATGTGATTCGTTTATACACTACATGGAATGTCTAAAGGATTAGTTTCATTAATATATATGATATATATATGATATAATAATATTAATTTAATTATTATATATATAAATATATATTTCTAATTTTTTTACTTTCATTCATTCACCATGAATATTAAAGAGAAATAACTTTCATGCGTACATATGACTTATCATCTCCAGGAAAATTGTATTCCATTTCATAAATGTATATTATATGGATTATTATAATAAAAATATAGTGTATATAATTTGTATTTAAATACTTTTTTACATTAAATAAATTATTATATAATTATAATGACCAATGATTTAAAAAATTAAGACACATGCGAAAAACAAATCGGATATTACCAGAAGTGAATCCTTAACATAGAATTGTTAACAAGAGAGTAATATGAAGACATAATCAGACCCTATATGGTATTATATGTAAGAATATGGTTAAATGGTATATTTATAATAATATTATATTTATTATAATGGATTTTTGAATGAGGATAATGAGAGTCAATACACAGGGTATGGGGTTTCATCTCACTTTTTATTTCCATGAGATACATGCCTTATTAACTAACGATTACATTGGTGTAGAGTGTATATTGACCATAGATATATTTATTGATTATTATAATTATATATATGTGTATTAATAGATCCATTTTATGATATTTATTTCCCAGGGTTTAGGTTTTAAAAGTTATGTTGGTTAAATAATTTTGTCTCTATTTTCCTTCTTTGAGATATATACAACGTTATGCACCTTTATTTTACAATGACGTGTATATACTACCTTAAAAATGTAATAAGATTAATATAATTAGTATATTTATATTTTAGGCCTCATTTATTTCCATTTTAGTGCATGGGGAGTATGGTTTATGTTTACCAAGGGGTATGATTTGATTAAATCTATCTCATCACCTTTTTAGATTGTATATGTTTGTGATTCATTTGATGAAATTATATGATCCATCCCTTATAAAATATCATAAATCTTCTTCTCCTAAGGTTATTACTTATATATTCATGTATTTTACATATTTTGGGTATATTATATAGTTATGAAAGTGTATTTTCAAAAATCTCAACATTACCCTCTCTTCAATCGGAAAACTACATTCCATCAAAATAATGTTTGCTATAAAGGGTTTCAAAGAATATTCTAGTTATATAATGTTATCAGTAATTTTTTTTTTCCATTTTTAAATTTAACTTTGTTTTCAAAAAAATATTCATTCCACTATTTGAACAAGATATTTTTCTAACCATTTTACCATGTAAATGAAATATTATTTGTATCATGTATGGCATGTACGAATTTACCGAGTATTAATATCTTGATGCTTTAATTTAATTTTCAAAAGTTTAATTTTTGTGTAAATGTTTTTAAAATACCATTTTATAAAATTGGTTTACTTTTTTATATGCTTCTTTTATATGTTCTCAAGGATAATTGTTTTCTAAAATGTTATCTAAATTCTTCTATATATTTTCAATGAATTTTGTTTTTAACTTGTTTTCAATATTATTTTATATAAATCCAATGATTGTTTTACAAATTTTTTTCAGGATTATTTTATAATATTTGAACGAGTTTTTTAATTATATTCAAAATTCATAGAAAAGTTTTGAAGGAAACATTTCTACAATACATTTTCAACCTAACATCATATTTGTTTAGAAGAAAATGGGTTTCCAATGTTTTTTAAAATATTTACTTATATTAATTTAAGATTATAATTAATAAAATGTGTTTGAAACACTTTAATGTTTTAATGAATCTTTTTTAAATAGTAAATGATATTTTTTTCGATATATTTTTTTAAAAGAACATTAAATTTTTTTTCCCATCTAATATAACATTTTTTTTGGTTACTCTGGCCTTCCTGGTGAAATTATTAAATTCATACATTAATATACTTCCTATGAATGGATTGTGTATTAATGGAATGATATTTATAAAACCCATTTCTATTTCATGGGTTATATAGTTTTGAAACCCACTTCCTTTCACAGGTTATTCTATGTCGAAATGATTATGAAACCTTTTTTTTACAAGTTATTATATGATTACATGTTTATGAAACAATTTTCATTTAATGGTTTATGATATGACTATTTATTATTTTTTGGAATATTTGTGATTTATTTCATAATGATATTGGTGAGACCAAAATTTACCTCCAAAAATTTGGTATAGATTTATATATCATGAGATGTACATGGATGGAATGAGAAATGAACTCGGTTAATTTATACATGGATTGAATGAGAAATGATATTATGTCAGTATTACAAGGATAGAATGTGAAATTAAATTTTTTCAGTAATAAAATTCTAGAATGAGGATTGAACTCAGATCAGTAATACATGGTTTGAATTAAGGGTGAACTTGGTTTACTAATAAAGGGTAGTAATTGGGTTTAAACCATGCTCAATAAAGGTATTTGTCTTTTATGACGAACTCTATAGTAATTCTTTGACTTCAAATGATATCATATTATATTATTATGTGTTTTCAATAATTCAATGTTTTATTCCTATGTTTTTTGTTAATGGATTATGTTGCTTGTTTCATAATAATTCTTTTCTTATGAACTACCATGTTTTATGATGTGAAACATGTATAAGATCTTTGATAAGAAAGGTGTGATCTTATTTTTTCAGGATCATGTTCTCACAACCTTATGCACATAATTATTAATATATATCTCTATTTGTTACCCTTACTGAGAATTTTATTTCACCACTTCTAATGTTTAATTCCCTAGGTTAGGATGATATATATTATGTTTGATGTGTCTAAGAAGAGTGCTAGTCAAGAAAAATTATAGGTCTTCATGCTTGAATACCCTATGCACGAGGGGGGGTGAATCATGGTTTGATATATTAGAACATTTTCATGTTCTGATCCTGTTTCCTTGTAGGATGAAACTCAATTATCTCTTTATCCTTTAGCAATATATTAACAGATATGAAATCATGCACATGAAACATCAGTTTCTATTTGGTTCACCTTCACTGGGATAGATCTAAGGAGTATACAACATCAATGTTTTGATGTAGAAAATTCAGTATGGATCACGGCTAGTAATTGGTACATTGATTGGGATATATCTATTATACCTAGGATCAATGCCTTTACAAAGATTAGGGTCTAATCAATACTTTCCCAATGGTCACTACCTATACCACTTTCTCTGACTCACTACCAGTGGAAAGTGTCACCATATTCCTCTTCCTTCTCTCACTACTCTTGGAAAGGAATCTACTCATATTTTATGGACATGTAGGTAAATCATAATTTATGTACATGTATGTACCTTCATTTTCATGAATTCATTTATCCTCAACTATATGTAGATAAAATATTCAAGTTCATCTTTCACCCGTAGATGAGGTCCATCTACCCTAGTACTATTAGGTATCAGAAAATACATTCGCAAACTATTTGATGTTTTTTTATGATACCTTCAGAATATCACCAACCACCTTATCCACTCATGTACTAATTTCCAAGTCTGGTATATGAACCTCCTGACCCACATATGTTTTCCTCTTACAGAAACTGTCTCTGTCTGTGGACTACATCTTCCATCGTTGTTGCATACTCCATCAATGTACTGACTCTATGATCCTCCTCAATGAACTACCCTCTGTTTGTGAACTGCTCTCTACTCATAGAATACCTTTCCTAACCGCTATCACCTATCATACCTTCTTCTACCTCGTACTGCATCCTTTCTAGGTTACTGTTCTCCTCAAAAACATTTGGCAGAATCTCTTCCGTGTGAACAACATAAGCCCTCACAAACCTCCCTTCTCGAACATCCTTTAGTCTTTGCCGAAATCCCTGATAAAAAATATGTTCTGTAAAGATATTATATCTCCACTGTAATCAGTGGGATTATAGACTCTTATATGAGAAACGATATCCACAAAATCCCCTAACCCATGATTTTCTATGTCTTCGATCAATCCTCTATCGCATACTATTTCCACTACTACCATGATCTGCAAGCCACCAACGGACCATTTTTCATATGCGGTCCATATACTTACTTTTCTCTTACACGGTCAATTTCCTCGGTCAACAAAAAATCCATTCTCATACTGTATCACCTTCTGCTGCAAACCATTTTTGGTACTGTGAACTGCTCCGACATACTGTTCCCATCGCTCCATGTACCATTCTCGGAACATGGTACAAGGCCCATGAATTATGGTACACAGTTCTCATAATTTCCCAATTTTCTACAATTTTCTTCATATCGTTCACCGCTATGAATAAATCCTTATTTTTATAACATCAAACTCCGTATTTTGAGACCAAAATATTAGGAATGTATTAGGAAACTTCGCCACCATAAAAATCAGTATTCACCAAACACCAATCTTTCTCATTAGAGATCATCTATCTTTGTCAAAAAACATAATCACAACAGAAATATATAGAGGGGACACTGTGAGGTATTTTTCCAAATAATCACCCCTTTGGGTTTTTGAAAACTTTTATCCAAAAAATTCTTCACTTTTTGATACCTCAATAAAAGTCCATCCATCTTTATCCATCATTCTCTTTATGTGATTAAGATAAAAATCACAGATTTATTTCATTCATACTCTATGACCACATGATCCATGCTTGGCATGATAAATAAGAGTATAATGAAAATTTCATCAATGAATCACTCCATGGATAATCATCAATTGTTGATACCATACTGATACACTGATACCAATGAACTGATTTCCTCATGAACCTTAACCATTGTGATATCTAATCATTGATCAACCACTTCTAGGATTGTTTGAATTAATACTCCATCTTTATTATATCACCTATAATCCACTTCATCTCATCATCAACTAACCCTATATCGCTGCTCCACTTTACAGCTTCTCCCCGTTTGTTTTCTCCCCCATGAATTGTCACACATTTCTCATGTTGTCAATAAACTCCAAGGGAACATCATGTTTGTATGAAATAGGATAATGAACACATGTCAGTACATTCGAGAAATACACATCATAAGTTGGGAGGGGGTCACATCCACACATGATCAAGTGCAAGAAGTCAAATAAACTTTATGAACCAGCCGATGCCTTTCAAATGCTTATTTGGGTAAGGACATTGTCAGAATGTCTGCAATCTATTGTACTATAGGCACATACTCCAACTTCTCAATCACCCTCTCCACATTATCTTTGATAAAATGGAATTTTATTTCAATGTTCTTTGTCCTTGAGTGATGCTATCGATTTTTGAAAATATTTATAGAACATGAATTTTCACAATGAATTCCAATTGTAGATTTGACATCAATCCCAATATCTTCAAGTTGTTCCTTCGTCCACAATAGTTGTGTGCAAGCTTGAGTAGCCGCAATATATTCAACATATACAGTTATTAATGAAACAAAATAGCGAATCTTGCTCAACTAATAAATACAAAACCCTCCAAGATAAGAGGGACCTCCTGGTGATGATTGTTTTCCATCAGTTGAACCAGCCTAATCCACATATGTATATCCCACTAAAATTGGATGAGATTTTTCATTATAAAATAGCCATATATCTGTTGTTCCCATGATATATAGAATAATTATTTTTACATTAATCATGTGGATCTCCTTAGGATTTCATAAATACATCACTACATGGAATGTGGGAAAACAATATCAGGCCTTGTCACAATCAGGTACAACAATCATCCATTGATTTCCCTATATTCTATGATATTGACTGCCTTGCCTTCATTATCCTGATATTTATTCAATAGGCTATCTACTGGAGTCTTCATATATTTTTAATAACCCTTTCCAAACCTTCTCAAAACCTCCTGAGATTTTTTAGATTGAGAAATAAAAGTTAAATTACTTCCTTGCATCACCTGTATGCTAAGGAACAACATCAGAACACCAATCAAAGGCTTTTTGAACTCTCATTTATTTTATTCAGAAAACTGTCTACATTGTGATTCATCTGATCCGCCAAAGATTATGTCATCTACATAAACCAACACCATCATCCATCGATTAGTATCATTGATGAAATTTAAATTGTAATCAAATCCACCACATTGAAAACTAAACTTCTTCATAAACTAATCAAGCCTTGAATACCATGATAATGGTGTTTTCTTCAAACCATATACATCATTCATCGATAAAAATACATTGTTCTCATCTTCATGAATGAGAAACCATCAGAATTATCAATGTAAAATTCTTCTTCCATAACTACATTTTTAAATTATTACTTTACATCCATATGGAAAACATTAAACTATCATTCCCCAACTATGGAAAACAGTAATCTGATTGTCTCCATCCTTGCAACTATAGAGAACATCTCATCATCATCAATAAACTATATTTGAGAGTACACTTTTCACACTATGAATGATTTTATTGAATCAAAACACTGTCTTCATTCATTTTTTTACGAATGACCCTTTTTGTCCCTATGAAATTATTTTTTTCTGGCCTCGAAAAATTTTCCAAAATCCAATTATTCTCGATTTGGAAAAGCTCTTCATTCATTTCCTTAACCCATTTCTCAACGAAAACTAATTCATCCAATAATTTAGGCTCAATTTTTGATTAGTATGACACTTTTTGTAGTGACTTATTCCTCCCTATATTTGCTAGTGCTTTTTGATCACCAATTATGTTTTTCCTATCAATATTAGCTCTTCTCACTTGTCTCAAAGAAGAAATTGATTTTCTCTCATCATCCGATTCTTCTTCGGAAACAACATTTGGAGATGGAACATCTCTTGAACTAGTTATCTCTTCATCCTTGTCCTCCTGATGTTGATCTTGTATTTTCTGAAGATTCTATTCATTTTCCCCTATATAAACATCATGAAATTCAACTATTTTTCATATCCCCTTATTGAATCATTTATATTATTTTCACTTATATGAGTATCCATGAAATATTACTTCATCCCAATGTGAATCAATTTTTTTTTGCTTCACCTTATTGAGAATGAAACATTTACTTCTAAATATTCTAAGTCACATCAATGATGGATTCATCTCATACAATAACTCATATGGAGTCTTCAACACTTTTGGACTAAGTAAAGCTCTATTTGAGGTGTACAATTCTTCCATCGCTACTTCTTTCCCAAATTTATCTGATAGTGATTTATTAATGAGAATCTTTCTAGAAATTTTGTTGAAAATATGATTTCTTTTCTCAACTACACCATTATACAATGGATTTTTTACTACTGAAACTAGATTCTTTATCCATTGTTTTTCGAGATAATCCTATACTTGGGTATTTATGAACTTGTTCCATTATCTGTTCGAATCATAGTGATTTTCTGCCCGATCATCATTTCAAATTCTCGTCGATATCTTGTAATGAAAATGAAATCTCCAGATTTGTGGGTGATTATTGGAACCCATTCCATTCTGTAATAGTCATCAATTAAGAGAACATAATATCTCCTCCCATCAATATACCTTGAACAAATTGGCCCACATACATAAATATACACCAACTCAAGAAATAATATTGACCTTTTCTCATTTGGTTTATATTTCATTCAAATGATCTTCCCTTATTGACATGATTCACATGAATGAGTATGATCACATGGTAATCTAGGGATATTTCAAGCTACATCACAATTCACCAGATCTTCCAAGGAACCTTGGCTTATTTAGCCAATACGTTTATGCCTTTACATGTTTACTTCATCCTTGGACATAAATCACTTATCTTCTTCTCCACTCATAAGGTAGATATTCACTTTTGTACACATTCCTAGAAACAAAATAACCGCATCATTTCCCTTGATAATACATAATTTCGTAGATATACATATGGCATGTCCTTAGTAACACAACTAACTAACACTAATGAAGTTGTGACTAAGCCCCTAAACAACTAAGACATCTTCTTGTATCATGTCTTTTCAACCAAACATGGATTTTAATGAACCAATATTTTTCAATCCCTAATCATCACCATATCTTAAAATTCATCCATTATCATACCAGATCTTGGTCACATGATCCAAAAGTCCTAACATATGGGAAGTGAATACAATATCATTAATCCATATCCTAGTGTGATCTGATGAATTTAATGCAATTTCGGAAACCACTTCTAGCTCTTCCCATTTAATTATGACCCAAGACTCTGACATGGAATGATAATCCTGATCTTTCTCAGTATATGAATAACCAAATTTAACATGCAGAGATGTAAATTGATTTTTAATTTTAAGATATCTGGATGATACATTTGGATTCTTCTTATGAACATATTCAATCTACCATAACACATTCCTCGGCATTGTTGAGTTTAAATATCTTTCCACATTCACGTGTCCATTAAATAGGAAACAATGACCATCTAATGATGATCTGGAATTTTGAACTCTATACGACCACCAATGATGTTCAGGTTCACTTTGGTACGTCTTTGTTATGGAAAATACATTTTTTGAATGTCCCATCTTACCACAACAATATCATATTATGTGAGGTACATTGTTATGTGGAAATGAACCACTAGTTGGTCCTTCGGTTCCCTAAATCCACTAATTCGGATTCTGACCCAATTCAATCTTCAATCATAGAGTTGTTGCTTGTGGTCTGACTTGAACCACAATAGATATTTATTTTAGATCATTCCCCAAACTATCATTATCATTCATAAATGACTATTTCTTATTTTCTCTTGGACCAATCTTCTAGAATCTCATCCTATCTATTCCATGTATGATCTTCTTTCCTAATGTCGAACCAAGAGTTAACAGTGTCTCATGATTATCAATTTTTCATCGTAGAATGATGAATTCCTCTTCTAGTTGTTTGATACATTTGATTTTATCATTTATAGTTTTAGCCAGGCTATCACTTTATTTTTTTCGTCAATTTTGAGTTTGTACTCAACCACCTTCTCTGAGTTTTCTTACATTGAATCCCTCATCTTTTGATTTTATGCATTCAAGTCAGAATTATCTTCTACATTTTGTTTCTTAAAGATTTTGGCATCACAACAACAATGTTATATTTCATTGATTTGGATCTCAAAATATCTATCTCTTCAAGGGAATCTTCTAATCCATCAGGATGATCCAATGTTCCTTAAATTTCTCCTTCTTCATTGTCACATTCCTCTGATGTTGATGATTTTCTAGAAACCTCCACCAAAGCGTCTATTTTATAATCCATACAGTCCTCCAACTATTTTGCCTCATATTATTCTGAACATTCATCATCTTTTGAAGAAAATTATTCTTTTTTAAGAACATTTTCCTTATAATTCCCCTCTCTTTATCATTTGAAGAATACTTATTTTGGGTAATTTCATTATTTTCATCATTTTCATCCTTTGTCTTCTTTACATTCTTCACTGTAAAAAGTCCAGTCATTCCACATAGAAAGAATGCAAATAGATGTTTACCTTTGAACTTCCTTTTTCCCCCTTACATATTGGAGGATTGAAATGACATGACATCATCCATATTTTCCTCCTGAGAACTATATTTGACAAATAGATTCCTCAGGGCCTTGAATTCATCTTCCATAGAATTCACCTTTTCCACTCCATCGTTATCAATGTTTCTCATTTCATATTCTACAAGGGTACTATGTAGGTTATCTAGTGTCATCTCTATTGGGTATTTGACATCAAACAGTAAAACTTTTGGATTTAACTGCAGTGGAAGCTTCCTAATGATACGTTTCACAGTCTTTATATCTTCAATTTCATCACCAATACCCTTCATGCCATCCAAAATAATATTAATCCTATCGAATAATTCATCAACCTACTCATTGGGATTCATTCTGAGATCCTTATACATGTTCCATATAAATTTCATCTTTTCTTCTTGGATTTCTAGTTAACCCTAATAGATGAAAAAAAATTATTCCCACATTTCATGAGATGTTTTACCAGAAATCGCCTTCTTATAAATTTCATTCGGTAGTGATCCCCATAAAGCATTGATCACTTTTTCATCAGTATGAAATTATATTAATTTAAATTCTGATAAAGCACCACTATTAACGTCATATGATATTCCATATCTGGCTTCTTTGAAGAAATCTATCACAAAATATCGGAAGTAGTGCTACATTTGATTCTTCCATAGTTGAAAATTATTCCAGTCAAATAACAGAATTCTTTTATGATTGATCCCCTCAATTTTCTCTTCCTAGGAGAGAAACACTAACTTTCAACATTTTCACTATGATACAAATTTTTAGGTTCACTAGGTCAAATTCTCTAGGGGTGAATCAGGGTATGATAGATTAGAACGTTTTCTCGTTCCGATGTAGTTTCGTTGTTAGACAAAATCAATTTTATCTTCCTCTGTAGAAATATATGAAAAGATATGAAATAATGTATTGGACACATCTATTTTTTACTTGGTTTAACCCCACTGGGATATGTCCAATGGGAATACAATGGAAATGTTCCAATGTACCAAATTTAATAAGGCTCATGGCCAATAATGAGTAAAATGTCTGGGATAGATCATTTATTAATAGACTCACTTCCTATGCAATGTTTAGGGTCTACTCACTGCATTCCCAAGGGTCACTCCCTTTGCCTCTTTCTCTGACTCACTGTCGGTGGTAAGGGTCATCGTCTTCATCTTCCTTCTCTTAAATCTCTTGGATAGGAATACACTCACATTTTATGGATGTGTAGTTCAAATAATTTTTATGTACATGTTTGTCCCTTCATTCTCATGAATTCCTATATCCTCAACTATAGATAGATGTTTTGTTTAAGTTTATTTTTCACTGGAAGATGTAGCCCACCTTCCCTTATACTATTATGTATTAGAAAATCCATTCACAAACTATTGGAGTCCTTTTCAAGATTCCTTGAGAAATCACCAACCACCTTCTACTCTTATAAACTGATTATCGATATTTGTATGTGAACTGCCTGCTCTGCATAGTGCTTCCTCTTCTGTGAACATCTTTTATTTTTATACTCAACAAAAATGTTTCATTTGATAACATGATTATAATTAAAATGAGAACGTTGGGTTTAGACGGTTATAAGACCATTGGTCAATATGACCGCTAGAAACTAAATGTTTTGATTATTGTCTCTAAATACAAGTAATCTTGGTTAATTATTATAGAAATAAGATTCGATGGCCTCACCCAGTAGTCTTGGACCGATCGAAGCTCATCTAACAGAACTTGGGTAGGAGTTAGCACCACTGGGCTTTGCTCTAGGCCAAACCCAAGCCGAACTTTATCGTTTGAAGCTAGAACGGAATCGCCTCTGCGAGAATTTCAAACTGATAGAAATTACTACTCGTGCGATGTTAGTCGAGCCTCCCTTAGATTCTCTCACCTTAGCACACCTTACACTTAGGTCATATGCTGGTGTGATAAGGGGATATGTAAGGAGACCGTAACTGCCTTGTGTAATCCATTGTTTTAAATAAAAATTGGGATTTCTTCTTATGATGAAGTTTATGAATTTTTAAATGACCGGATAAATATAGTATGCATATTTTTGATAAATTTTATAAAAAGGATATTTTAAAAATGTTTATGTAAACCTTAAATAATTAAAAATGTGTAATGATTTTCAAAAAATGGTCTTCTACAATTATGTTCAGTACAAAATTTAGAGTCTAATAAGATCAACTTGATTTTTGATGAATAGTAAATTATGAATAGTGATTTTATGATTAGGATTAGTAATGTGTCCAAATGTATTTGTAATCTCACTTAAAGAATGTATTAATATAATCTAGGCACCTTGATTAAGTAATGTGATTCAATAAAATGGTTAAATAACGGTTTCATAAATTATTATTCAAGTATTAGTTTTTTCGGGTGAATAGTGTTTTTTAATTAAAAATTTAATTAAAAATATTTAGAAATTTATTTTTATAAAATGGATTTCATTTTTGAACTCAGAGCGTCGATATTATGTTATGGTAATTTTTGGGGATTTTTCTGAAAAAATGAATTTTCGGTGAATAGTGTATTTATTTAAAAATTAAATTAAAAATATTTAAAAAATTATTTTTATAAAATGGAGTTAATTTTTGAAATCAGAGCATTGATATTTGGTTAAGGTGAAATTTTGGGATTTTTTTGAGAAAGTTAAATTTTCAGTGAATAGTAAAAATACAGTTTTAGGGTTTCGGTATGTTTAATGATCTCATAACAATGTCATGATGATGTCATGATATATTTTAAGGGTTGTCCGGCCAAGGGTGATGAATTATTGTTTTGGGGGCCCCATGTGGCCTAACTCCATGGTAAATGCCAAGGGAGAGCACATGGTTTTGAGAAAAGCACTTGTGAGGTGTCCCTTGGCCATTAATGCCTTGTCCCCTCACTTTCCCTATAAATACCCACCCTTTACTCCTTTAGTTTTCACTCCCAACTCTCCCCCAACGAAGTTATGGTCTCCTTACCTCCCAAGGAGTCCTCCCAAGGTGCCCCCAATCCCTCAAGGTCCAAACCTTTGAGTTTTAAGAGTTACGTTTTAAGGTAAGGGATCTGATCTCTCTCTTTCTTTTCAAGAAATCTCTTTTATGTAATTTCTTTTTTGCTCCATGTTCATATTTTAAATGGTGTTATTTTATAATCCTATTTCTTCCCTTTTTATTTTCACATAATTGTAGATCCCCTCTTACTCTTATTATTTCTTTTTATGAAGTTTTAAGTGACGCCGTTAGGCTGCCGAAATTTTTGTAACAGATTCTTTCTCCCTTCTCATTTTTCAAGATCTATTTTCATGTAAAGTATTTCAAGTTCCTTTTTGTTATGTTGGAGTATGATATCTATATCTATCATACTGATCTTTTATGAACATATGATGAGAGACCCCATTTGATCTCTTCAATTCAGTATTTTGAAATTTTAAGTGGCGCCGTTAGGCTGCCGAATTTTTAAGTGGTTCTTCACCCTTCTCATTTTGAAGTTCTACTTTCATGTGAATTCTTTCAAGTTCCTTTTTGTTATGTTGGGGTATGATCTCTATATCTATCATACTGATATTTTATGACCATATGATTAGATACCCCATTTTATCTCTTCAATTTAGTATTTTGATGTTTTAAGTGGCGCCGTTAGGCTGCCGAATTTTTAAGTGGTTCTTCACCCTTCTTGTTTTGAAGTTCTACTTTCATGTCAATTCTTTCAAGTTCCTTTTTGTTATGTTGGGGTATGATATCTATATCTATAATACTGATATTTTATGACCATATTATGAGAGACCCCATTTGATCTCTTCAATTCAGTATTTTGAAGTTTAAGTGGCGTCGTTAGACTGCTAAATTTTTAAGTGGTCCTTGCACCTTTCTCCCTTTTTAATGTTCTAATTCCAAGTCAAGTCTTGAATGTTCCTTTTTATTATGTTGGGGTATGATATCTATATCTATCATAATGATATTTTATGTTCATATGATGAGAGACCCTATTTGATCTCATCAATTCATTTTTGGTTGAAGTTTATGTATCGTTGTTAGGCTGCCGAATTTTCATAAGAGAAATCTTCTTTTTGTCTTCCTTTCATGTTCTTCATTTCATATGGTATATTTTCAAATTTCATTACCATGTTATTAAATCACTTATATTCTATACCTATACTGTTTTATGGGTCATTTATGAATGTATGACCCATTTCCCCTCTCTTTTCAATGTTTTCTAAAAACCTTGTAACAGAGCTGTTATGCTGTAGAATTTTCGTCTCAAAATGTCTCTCTCTTTTTCTAAAGATATTTTATTTTATTAAGGGAATACTCAAATCTCTACCTTCTATATGGGTATTCACATATATACCAAGATGTTCTATTTTAAATTCTGGGATTTACATACATGAAACCCGCTTTCCCTTTTTGTGGGTTTAAAGTGACGTAAAGATCATGTCTTTAAAGCAGTTTTTAAAACGTTATGATTATGAAATGAAACCCATATATTTTATGCTATATGGGTTATTTATGAAATGTTTGATGATGATATATGTGTCTCACATGATAACAAAGAAAAATTTAAGGGTGCGCCCTGATATCGCTCCAATGCATTGGGCAATGATGTAACCACTAGAGATTACAATTTTCACGATACCTTGGTGAATAACCTTGGTAATTTTCAAATGAAACCTTGGGGATGGACCTTGGTGATATGTTCATGATTGTCTATGTTAAATGATGTAGCCACATCTTAAAGTTATGAAAAATGTTATTTTTATTGTGATATTCCACATGATTTTTTTTATCATGCCTTAAAGTTCTTGTTCATGACATAGTTGATGTATCTCAAGTTCACATGTTAAATTTTCCCTTGTTTCCCTTACTGGGCCTTCTGCTCACCCTTTCATTTGATGTATGTCCCCAGGTTATGAGATGCATTAATGAACCTAGGATGAATATGAGGAGAATCCTTTCAAGTTTTTAAGAAGAATGTTTTATGTTTTCATGTTTTAAGTTCCTGATTTCCAAGACACTAAACCTTAAAGATCCTCAGTTTTGTATAATGTAATGAAAGTTTATGTGATAAAAAGGCGGGATGCTATAGTTGGTATGAAAGGATGGTTTAGTTATTTTTGGAAATTAGGATATGAAAAATTTAGGAAGAAGCCTATAGAAAAGTTTATATATATGAAATCTTCCGGGTATTTTGGTGAGTATTGAGTAATGGGTTGCCAAGAAAATACATCCCTGTCTGGATACGAGCAGGTAGAGGTGGCTCTAGCACAGATGTACATAGGGGTAAAACCCAAAAACACCGCTTTGTGATAGACTCAAATGGGAACTGGTACACGACAACGGGGCTTGCTGCACACTTGGTTACGACACTCCCGGGGGATATGCTTTGGTAAATTTATAAGCTTAGTATGAAGCATTGTTAAAGGAACAAAGATAAAATAAAAAAAAGATTCACATAAGAATATATGATCATGGATAACCTAGATGAGAACCTAGGGGATCACAATTTAGGGTATAATTTTCTTCTACAAGTTATCCTTATATACTTTAAGTTCCTTTTTTTGATTATTAGCTAAGTATTTAAGCCCCTAATTATACTTTCTATTCTTAGTTAATGGTGGGAAATGGAAGAACATGTCCCAACAACCAATGTGATAGGAAATGCGACGATTGACGTATTAATATGAAAGAGATGATTAGGGGATTAAAAGATGATTATTATTTTGGAAGACGTTCACTATTTTGGGGACCCTATATGATCGAGGTAAATATATTACTACGGTGTTTTCATTGAAGAGTAAGGTTGACTTATATTTTGAAGAATCGATGAATTTAAGGTGGACTTATAGTAATTTAGTTTACTTATGGGAATGATTAACCTATCTTGGGTAAAATATGTTTAGGTTAGCTACTTTTGTTATAAGATGTTAGGAGTGGTTGATGTTGTTTGGAGATGAACAATGAAGTTTATTTTGGAAGACTATGTTATCAAATCCTTCTTGTATTTGGGTTTCAATCTTAGTTTGGTGTATTTTGAGGAATCTTAAGGACCGTTATTTATGGAATGGTCTATGATGAACTTTGGTTAGTACCATGGAACTTTGAAGATTTAAAAGTAGTTTCCATTCCTATGGGATTCTTTTTTTTTAAAGAGTTGTTTTACCTTACCCTTTCTGTTTTTGGGATAATGTTTAAAGATAGAAGAAATATATAGTTAATCTTTTGTGGATTATGAAGATGATTCTTTTGATTTGATGAGACCAAGTAGTTTTGAATGCTCATAGCTTGGAGAAAAGATTAGTTTTTGGTAGAAACTTATTAAAGGATGAATCTCTACATGAAGATAGGTATATTTTCTTCTGTTTTTGTTTTATGTTGTAAATGAATTCCTAAAAATTATGAAAAGGAATGTAAAACAAAAACGTTGTTGGTTTACGTTTCCTACTAGGTAATCAAAGACCGTTTACACACATCATAAGTTTTGGATTTTCTTATGGTTAACTTTCTCCTAACCATGTTCTCTATCACTCTCCCCCAGAACTTGACCCTTTGTTTTTCTTCCATATCCATGTTTTCCTACATGGAATCCTAGTGTGGGTTAACTCGGGTGGCCTTTGTAATTCCCTTTATTTCTTTTAATGTAATAATTTTACTGACTCCTTTTCCGGTGTGAGACTTTCAGTGAAATTTCAAAACCCAATTTTAAAAATTGCGAGAACGCAATTTCTTAAGGGGGGAAGAATGTAACGACCTGAAATTTTGAATAAATCTTGTTTCCTAATTTTATGTGTTATTTTATTTATTTTTATACTCAAAAAAAATGTTTCATTTGATAACATGATTATAATTAAAATGAGACCATTGGGTTTAGACGGTTATATGACCATTGGTCAATATGACCGCTGGAAACTAAACGTTTTGATTATTGTCTCTAAATACAAGTAATCTTGGTTAATTATTATAGAAAGAAGATTCGATGGCCTCACCCAGTAGTCTTGGACCGATCGAAGATCATCTAATAGAACTTGGGTAGGAGGTAGCACCACTAGGTTTTACTCTAGACCAAACCCAAGCCGAACTTCATCGTGTGAAGCTAGAACGGAATCGCCTCTGCGAAAAGTTCAAACTGATAGAAATTACTACTCGTGCGATGTTAGCCGAGCCTCCCTTATATTCTCTCACCTTAGCACACCTTACGCTTAGGTCCTATGCTGGTGTGATAAGGGGCTATGTAAGGAGACCGTAACTGCCTTGTGTAATCCATTGTTTTAAATAAAAATTGGGATTTCTTCTTATGATGAAGTTTATGATTTTTTAAATGACCGGATAAATATAGTATGCATATTTTTGATAAATTTTAGAAAACGTATATTTTAAAAATGTTTATGTAAACCTTAAATAATTAAAAATGTGTAATGATTTTCAAAAAATGGTCTTCTACAATTATGTTCAGTACAAAATTTACAGTCTAATAAGATCAACTTGATTTTTGATGAATAGTAAATTATGAATAGTGATTTTATGATTAGGATTAGTAATGTGTCCAAATGAATTAGTAATCTCACTTAAAGAAAGTATTAATATAATCTAGGCACCTTGATTAAGTAATGTGATTCGATAAAATGGTTAAATAACGGTTTTATAAATTATTATTCAAGTATTAGTTTTTTCGGGTGAATAGAGTTTTTAAATTAAAAATATAATTAAAAATATTTAGAAATTTATTTTTATAAAATGGATTTCATTTTTGAACTAAGAGCGTCGATATTATGTTATGGTAATTTTTGGGGATTTTTCTGAAAAAATGAATTTTCGGTGAATAGTGTATTTATTTAAAAATTAAATTACAAATATTTAAAAAATTATTTCTATAAAATGGATTTCATTTTTGAAATCAGAGCATTGATATTTGGTTAAGTTGAAATTTTGGGATTTTTTTGAGAAAGTTAAATTTTCAGTGAATAGTAAAAATACAGTTTTAGAGTTTCGGTATGTTTAATGATCTCATAACTGTGTCATGATGACGTCATGAGATATTTTAAGGGTTGGCCGGACAAGGGTGATGAATTATTTTTTTGGGGGCCCCATGTGGCCTAACTCCATGATAAATTCCAAGGGAGAGCACATGGTTTTGAGAAAAGCACTTGTGAGGTGTCCCTTGGCCATTAATGCCTTGTCCCCTCACTTTCCCTATAAATACCCACCCTTTACTCCTTTAGTTTTGACTCCCAACTCTCCCCAACGAAGTTCTGGTCTCCTTACCTCCCAAGGAGTCCTCCCAAGGTGCCCCAAGACCTCAAGGTCCAATCCTTTGAGTTTTAAGAGTTACGTTTTAAGGTAAGGGTTCTGATCTCTCTCTTTCTTTTCAAGAAATCTCTTTTATGTAATTTCTTTTATGCTCCATGTTATTATGTTAAAGGGTGTTCTTTTATACTCATATTTCTTCCCTTTTAATGTTCACAAAATGAGAGATCCACTCTTAGTCTCATTATTTCTTTTTATGAAGTTTTAAGTGACGCCGTTAGGCTGCCGAAATATTTGTAACGGATTCTTTCTCCCTTCTCATTTTTCAAGATCTATTTTCATGTAAAGTATTTCAACTTACATTTTGTTATGTTGGGGTATGATCTCTATATCTATCATACTGATCTTTTATGAAAATATGATGAGAGACCCCATTTTATCTCTTCAATTCAGTATTTTGAAATTTTAAGTGGCGCCGTTAGGCTGCCGAATTTTTAAGTGGTTCTTCACCCTTCTCGTTTTGAAGTTCTACTTTCATGTCAATTTTTTCAAGTTCCTTTTTGTTATGTTGGGGTATGATCTCTATATCTATCATACTGATCTTTTATGACCATATGATGAGATACCCCATTTTATCTCTTCAATTTAGTATTTTTATGTTTTAAGTGGTGCCGTTAGGCTGCCGAATTTTTAAGTGGTTCTTCACCCTTCTCGTTTTGAAGTTCTACTTTATGTCAATTCTTTCAAGTTACTTTTTGTTATGTTGGGGTATGATCTCTATATCTATAATACTGGTCTTTTATGACCATATTATTAGAAACCCCATTTGATCTCTTCAATTCAGTATTTTGAAGTTTAAGTGGCATCGTTAGGCTGCTAAATTTTTTAGTGGTCTGTGCACCTTTCTCCCTTTTTAAAGTTCTAATTCCAAGTCAAGTCTTGCAAGTTCATTTTTATTATGTTGGGGTATGATATATATATATATCATACTGATCTTTTATGTTCATATGATTAGAGACCCTATTTGATCTCATCAATTCATTTTTGGTTGAAGTTTATGTAACACTGATAGGCTGCCGAATTTTCATAAGAGAAATCTTATTTTTGTCTTCCTTTCATGTTCTTCATTTCATATGGTATATTTTCAAATTTCATTACCATGTTCTTAAATCCCTTATATTCTATACCTATACTGTTTTATGGTTCATCTATGAATGTTTGACCCATTTCCCCTCTGTTTTCAATGTTTTCTAAAAACCTTGTAACATAGCTGTTATGCTGCAGAATTTTCGTCTCAAAATGTCTCTCTCTTTTTCTAAAGATATTTTATTTTATTTACTGAATACTCAAATCTCTACCTTCTATATGGGTATTCAAATATATACCAATATGTTCTATTTTAAATTCTGGGGTTTACATACATGAAACTCGCTTTCCATTTTTGTGGGTTTAAAGTGACGTAAAGATCATGTCTTTAAAGCAGTTTTTAAAACGTTATGATTATGAAATGAAACCCATTTATTTTATGCTATATGGGTTATTTATGAAATGTTTGATGATGATATATGTGGCTCACATGATAAAAAAGTCAAATTTAAGGGTGCGCCCTGATAGCGCTCCAATGCATTGGGCAATGATGTAACCACTAGAGATTACAATTTTCACGATACCTTGGTGAATAACCTTGGTAATTTTCAAATGACACCTTGGGGATGGACCTTGTTGATATGTTCATGATTTTCTATGTTAAATGATGTAGCCACATCATAAAGTTATGAAAATTTTATTTTTATTGTGATATGCCACATGATTTTTTTTATCATGCCTTAAAGTTCTTGTTCATGACATAGTTGATGTATCTCAAGATCACATGTTAAATTTTCCCTTGTTTCCCTTACTGGGCCTTCTGCTCACCCTTTCATTTGATGTATGTCCCCAGGTTATGAGATGCAGTAATGAACCTAGGATTAACATGAGGATAAGCCTTTCAAGTTTTTAAGAAGAATGTTTTATGTTTTCATGTTTTAAGTTCCTGAATTCCAAGACACTAAACCTTAAAGATCCTCAGTTTTGTATAATGTAATGAAAGTTTATGTGATAAAAAGGCGGGATGCTATAGTATAATTCACATGAATTATGGTACTCAATTATAATATTTTCCCAATTTTCTTCAATGTCATTCAAACCATTCACTCCTATGAAGAAATCATTCCTTTCCAACTTCAAAAAATATGTCTTCATAAAACAAAAATCATTCTCATTCGCTATCATATGCAATTGTCATCAAACACAATAAAACCCAAATCACAGCGAGGGGAAAACTTGGGGGATTTTTCCCAAAAAAACCAAGTAGGAAACAATGTTTCATATTTTTTTACTAGTGTTTATGTTTCTTGACTTATATAGGAACTAGATTAACACAGTCTTTGGGAGTCAATTTGAATACATTTTTTTTTGTTTTTCCAAAAAGTTATGTAATTTATATGTATGAAAAGTAAGGGATGCTATATTGAAAGGAATAGAAATTTTATTTTTTATAATTTTTTTTTCAATTTATTGGAATTGGTTGTTTGGAAAGTGGAATCATTCTTTGAAAATGGGGTACGTGGAAATATTCATTAAACAAAAATTATTTTGAGTTTTTAAATATATTTTGAATTAGAGAAATGTATTTTTGGTGGATGTTCATGGTATTTTAATTTAGAGAATGATAAAATGTATTATAGAGTTTAATTTGAAAATGGGTATTCGACATGGTGGTTGGTGGTATTCTAAATGGAATTTTGAATTTTGAAATTATAATTTTTTTGTTTTGAAATTTGGTATTTTCATGGATGCTGGTATGCTTGGATATATATGTAAATGTGGATGAAGGGTTGTATTGTAATGGTTTTATTTCTATCTATGGTGGCATATGAATGTAAATGTGAGTGAGACACTAAGGAATACCATTGGTGAGTTTGAAACACAAACCGTTTGTATTAATTAAAAAATATTTTCAAGAATATGTTCTATTGTTTTGAAAACCAGTGGTAGTGTGGTACTTCCCTTATGATTTAGAATTTTTGTTTGTTCGGTGTTTGTGTTTGAGAACTCTTGTTGATGAGATGGTTATTATAAGTAAATTGTTCTTATTTTATATTAGTTTTTTCACCAAATATATTTTATGGATTTTCGAAGTGTGGAAATTAGTGGTTCACCATTGGAAAACCAACCATTTGATCAACCACAGGATTTTCTTCTTCACTTTTAAATGTTAAATCCACCTATTAGTTATGGTCAAGTGTATCCCCTTGATGTAGAAGGGTATATGTGGAAAAGATAAAGGAAATATATCCTCAATGAGTTTTATGAGTCATTAAAGTTTTTGTTTTCTAACATTATGCTACAAGGTCTGACATGGATGTAGTGGAAGTCGGTGTCTTGGAATAAGCCTCAGGATGATCTTACTCTGTTTATATTCAAGTATTATCTAAGCAATAAATGTTCCTTGCTAATGAAAAAGGTGAGGATGCGAATAGAGATGTATTCCTGGAATCAGGTTGATGGGTCAATGTGGGAGTTATGTTTCCTATTGGTAGACCATGTTTCATATGATCAGGTGTATGTTGTAGATGATCCCTTGAATTCTCAAGATATTGAGTGTGGGCATCACCTTGATCTGCATTCAAAGGTGTTAGAGTTCAATCGTAACTCATTTTCCAATGTGGTGAGGCAAGAAATTCATGTTGAATCTGAGTTAGTATGAATTCATGAGGTAGTATTTCCTCAACTAGTCTATAGAACTAGTGAATAGAATTCCAATAAAAAATTTGGGAGGAATTAAAGAGATATTGTATCTATTTGTGGAATTAAAATACCTTGAGATCATTTGTCAGAATCTTCTAGGCATCGAATCATGGTCTTCCATTAGATTTACAAAACAGATCATACGATGTCATCATGTCCATGTGAACTGGGGACCCATCATGCTTGTGGGTGAATAGGTCACTTATTACTTTTCAATGAAGGTGCTTCCAGGAACCATCATTGAGCCGGTTCACGAGATAAAAATTCTGTTTGGGGGTTAGTTTAATGTTTCAATTTATTTTATGTCCTATTTTAGATTTAATGTTTACTCATGATGTACAGGTTATTACTAGTGGTGTTCTATTTTTTTGAAATTTAAGGGGTTATATGAATCTCCTATGAAATACCCTTTTAATGAATGTGATTTTCATTCATTAGTTCTGGATTATGGTTTATAAGATGATCCTTACAACAGGGCTCTAGCCATAGCTCCTAGTGCGACTCATTCCTTGTTTTTAGGATACTAACAGTGAATTAGGAATCCTTTTTACAATTAATTCTCATCCATTGGAAAGAGGGTAGTCTAAATTTTGTTTTTATTGTTTTCCTTATCAATATTTAATTGATTTTTTTCTCATGTTTCCTTTGGAATGGGTCTCCTATGTTGTGGGATCAATTGTCTATTGTGGGAAAGTCCTCATTTTGTTCAATATTATGAGTTTGTTCTTGTTGGTTATTAACGGTGGGGAAACACACCATTGGGATCGTTGATTATTTCATAAAGAAAATATTTTTTAGTTATTTTCTAATGTTGGGGCATCTGTTCTGTCCTCTAACACTATGAATTCAGTCTTGTTTGGGTTTTGGTTTAGTATTAGGTAGATTCCTTTTTGAATTTTTTGATTTCAGAGTTTTATGTTGGGTTATGTAAGCATTGGGTTTTGGATTATGCTCAATGAAATTGTTTTATGAATGTATGGGGATGTTGTGGCTTTATCTTTCATATTTATTCATGGGATGTGGATTTGGTATTTTGTTTCATGGTGGGTAGGTGGTGTAAATTTTGGTTGATAGGGGTCGATATGGTTAAGGTATAAGGGGCCGGAACAATGTTGTTGGAAATTTTTCAATCATTTATCCGTCCACAAGAAGATGATGTGTGTTTCATGGGTTGGAATGGTGTATGATGGGGGTCTTTGTCACACCCAGGTTTTTAGTTTCATCCTTTATTTCAGATAATTATTGGATCTCAGTTTATCTCTTGTGTTGAGGGTTTGACGAGATCTAAATTTTTAGGTGTCTCATTATTTAGTTTGGACACCAAGGTTATTCCTCAGTATCACATGTGTTTTTGGAAGGAGTTTAGTGGTTTTGAGTTAGGTAGTATCCTAGGAATAGTGGGAACAATTTTTGGTAAACCGTTTGACCTTCCTGATGTAATCATGCGGCTTAATTTTTGGAGGGAGAGGGATGTCACATAGTTTTTTAAACCACACTTTAAGCATGTGGGGAGGTTCTGTCATGTAAAAGAGGAACATGTAAAGGTTGGTGCTTGGTTAAAAGACTATATGGAAAAACCAAACATGTACCATGGTGTTTCTGGTAAAGGGTGCATGATTGGTGAACAGTTTGGTAAACCATGCATCCAAACCATATGTGTTGCCCATTTCATAAATTCTAGATATTACAACTTTTCCCTCTCTGGATTTATAACCCAAAATTCCTCCTCATCCTCTATCATAGTTTTCTTGATCCATATGGAGCACATACCTTTCAATATAAGACTATACTCCTCTCCAATGGTGTTGATATCATTTTTCATCCAGATCATGGGTTAGATCTTCAATGTAATCCTTCTCCTCTCTTCTGCCTCATACTTTTCCCCCAATTTCTTTTGAGATATATTTGTACCATGGTCATGTGGACCTTATTTTTGAGTTTAACTTTATTTTTGTTTGGGGTTTTGTTTACTTAGGGTTATTATTCATACATATTGGCTCTTGGAACCATTGTGGTGTGATTTTTGGCATGTGTTGTCATTACGAAACGGATTTGAGGTTGGATTCTCGTTCAACATGACTTTATAATATAAGATCCATTGGTTTCTTTCATTTCACACATACGTTGTATGTCAAATAATGAAATGTAACCTTTGAAATATTTTTTTGTGTGAGATAATCAGGGATTTCATCCATGTTATTTGATATATGGAACCATTTTGTTAAATATTACATGCCTACTATTTTCTATAATTCCAAGTTGGCTATTTCATGTGATTTGTGACATTATGAATAATTGATTGGATTTATGGAATTATTTATGATGTGTGATCTAATTAATTAGGTTAAATAAATGTTCTTTCAAATTGGTTACGGAATTAATGAAATGGTGTATTTTGTATTCAATAGTTTATTGGCATGTGGCAATGTTTAATGGCCCGTTTGACATTTTAATAAAAATTAATTGACCTAAAAGTGTGACATTAATGTTGAAAATGGAATTTTATGAAATGATTAGGATATATTAAATTCTATACTTCTATATTTTTGGAATTGTGGTTTGGTTCTTTGAAAAATTATGGCTTCTTAAAGAATTTTTTAGGATCATTTGGAACTATTGTAATAGTGGTTAAAATTATAGTTATGAAAACCCTCCTTGGAAAATCGTATTACCATTTTCATATAAATATTTAACACGTGGGATATCCTCACTATGGAATACTTGTTACCAATTACATTTTATAGAATGGTAGGTCCATGGTATTGACTCATTTTTGAAATATGAGTCATATGAAAAGATGTTGGTCCTTTGGGTGACTTAGATGATTAATGTTTCTTGTGTTAATATATGTGTTAATGGGATATAATAATTAGTTGTATTCAATTAAATCAAGCACCTATTGATATATCATGACATGGGATCTATGAATATTGGGAAAATTTTCCATGAATGACTGATACACTTGTTATATTACACAGTAGCTAGTGGAACATAGAAGGGGGTTATATTTTGTTCTTATTTCTATGATATTGTGCCCCTTAGTATGTTCTAGGTACAATGTGGCCCAGTGTGTGGGAATTATTGATTTCATCTAGTGTTGCAACATTTCCGGGGTGACTCAACATGTATAATATCTTTTGGATTATTCACGAGCTCCTTGGTTTCAGCCAAGTCTATTTGGACATTGTTTCTTGTATTAAATGATTGTGTTAAACTATTGGTTGGTTATTCATGTTTTTTTATTTTCATTTCTCTTGATGGATTATTGTTATTATAACCCTTTATTAGAGTGGATTTATGCCAAAAAATACTATAATTATTAAATGTGTTTGGTAGAAAAATAGTTGTGGAAGTTAGTTCCAATCATTCACTATTTAAAATGAAATGAGACCTTTTTCATTTGAAATGTAAATGGTACTTACTTGGAAAAGATTGCGATTTAAAATTGTTGAAATGGAAATGGACCATGTTTTTATTTAAAATGGTTAATGTGTGGAACAATATTAAAATTTTAAATTTTATTACGAATGTGAAATTGATGTTTCTTTTATTATAAAGGATTTGCATTAGGAATAGATTTTTCATGAACTCCTAATGAGTTTTAAAACTCACACCTATAGTGTGCTCTGATTTTTTGATCATTATGGGTGATGTATAGTGTTGTTATTGGAGAGTCACCCATAGGGTCTAATGGAAAAATTGGGGACATGAGGTTTAGTTTGGGATTTATTATTCTCCATGTTTTTTTTAGAATCATATATAAAGATGATCAGATTTGATATTGTTATATATATGGGGATTATATTGTTATATTTCCACATTTTTGTTTCCAAATTTTTGTATATTGGGTCAAATCATTTACTCTTGTTCTCTATTGATGTATGACACTAGTTTCCAATCTGTGGGGATAAGGATCACTATTCTAGGCTTGCCAATGATCGGCTCTGGTCACTGGTAAAGGGTTGACCTGGGTGGGTTCATGATAACAAAAACCCAATTTTAGTCCCATTCCAATCACCCCAACCAATTAATCTTAAACAGGGAATCAGAATCCCATATTCATATCAGTCCTCATCCCTCACCCATAGTTAATGGTTTATATCTCCCATATTTCAGGTTGTGATCCTCTTAGGTTGGATTATTCACTTCTCCTAATACATATTTTCTATTTTATTTAAGTGTTATATTACATCCAATGTAGTGTACACAAACTAAAATATTCCAATCTTGATTAAGTTTATTTTTGTGAAATTACTAGTTTATTGGGTTCTTGATTATTGAATTTAAGGCTAGTTTAGTTGTATACGTTGAAGGACTTGTTTTCTTCACTTAATTGGGGGTTCCTTTTATCTTTTTATGTTACAATTTTACTTTATTAGCTAGTTTCACTCCATTTGAAGTATTATACACTCATTAAATACCATTAAATTGAAAAATAAAATTTTTTCATGGTTTATTGGGTGTTCTCTTGATATTATAAGGTTAATAAATTATATAAAATGATTATGTTTGTAGAAATTGGCTACATTGTTGTTCATAATGTTTTATTAACAAATTGACATGGGATTTCTTCAATGAAAAATGTTTTTAAAAGATGTTTTGAAATCTTAAGCACATAAAGATCATTTTTATCTTCCATTTTTTTTTGTGAAATTTAGAAATATAGTGGATGATTCTACCTTATCTCACGTCTTTCTATATATCAAAATGGAATTATTCATTTATAAAGTGCATCAAACGATTTTATAAATATTTCTTCATTATTAAATTTTACATTTATTTGTATTCTTAAGTATATATATCCACTTTATTCACATTAAAGTTATTTGTGAAAATATATAAATTAGGGATCTGTATAATTATATATATATTTTTTGAGGTGAATATATTTATAATGTTTAAGGATGACTTTGGAAATTGAATTTTTTGGTTTGAAAATGTGTTTTCATTTAATGAAAATTGGTTTAAAAATAATAAGCCCCGGTTGGTATCAACAGATGTTGTTCGTAAAAGGAGGAAACCTCTGTGATTTCTTTTTAGTTTAGCGAGGGTCTTCGCATAGATTGTGTCTGGAGGAAGGCTTAACAAGTTTATTGGATTTTCATGATTGGGATGTGGTATTTATAATTACTTCCTCACATCCAAATATTTTTATATCCCTGGTATCCTCAGAGTCTTAATGGGAGCTAAGAGATGGTTTCAATATATTAAAAGTTTAAAAAAGTAAATCCCCATTATAGAGAAAGAAGATTGTGGATTGTACCACCAATGAGGCTAGTTTAGAGCATCCTATTTGGATATAGACTATAGATTTCATTGTTTGGCTTATGTATGGTTTCAAACCAATTATGTTAATAAAACTATTTTCCTGATGTCGAGGAACATACATTGATAACCATTTATAGGTGTTGTACTTCTTACATTTTTCTTTCAATTTTATCACAATATTTCAACCACTATGAATCCCTATAGAATCCATTTACATTATTTCATGTTTCCTCACCTCAATGTTTTAATGTGATATTTTACATCCTTTAGAAATTTCTTTAAAATAAAAATATGAAATTTTTTTTCTCAAGAATCATGAAAGATCATTTTTTTAAACAATATTAATGAGAGAATTTTTTTCAAGTTGTCCTAAAAAAATTACTGTTTTCCCTAAAAGTTATCTTATAGATTATTTTCATTTTGTGAAATACAATTAATTTTTTATGAAATTTTAAGAATATTTTTTTAGTTGAACTAAAAACATATTTTGGTTAATGTATTCCAAAATAGAATGAAATTATTCCCTCTTTAAAGGCAACGTGAGGTGTTATATTTTTTAAACACAATTTAGATTATTTCTCCACAACTATATTAACATTTTCTAAAATAGTTTTTAACTTACAAATTCCCTCCATTGGATTTGATGTTTTTTAGTTGCATAGGGTGTTTCATATTCATATAGAGGTATGTTTATACTATAGTTTTATTTAGTTTCTTTTATTATACCACCCCAAAAATATTTTAGTTAACTATAACGATATATGCCAACTAATGTAGCTAGTGGAAAATTAGATGGATATTTTTTGTGATTATTTTTCATTAAGGTGAGGGATAATAGGTTTTGAGGGAATTTTTTTGGTCTATTTAATTTTTTTTATTTATATTATTTAGTTTGATTATTATTTACAAAATATTTTTCTTGGCATGGATATCTAACATAAAAATGTGTCCCATGGACTTTTTTTAAAATTTACACTACCTACTGTATTGTTTATATATTGGGAGAAAGTTTTCCCAAGTGGTTATTATTTGATTCCTAGGAACTTGATCATGCGAGTGCAGATCTAGAATTCCCATTGGGCCTTTTTGTTCAGTGGGTTGGTCATCAAATAGAGAGAAGACACGTGTTGGATTGTAAAAAAACATTCACCTCCCTAAGGGTGATAATGATATTAATGTCCAAATTAAAAAGAATCCATTTACACCTCCAATGAAATAGATTCTGATCCCAATGAGTGAAAAAATTCCTCATACACTTTTGAGATTTATAACTATTGAACATTCACTAAGGAGGAAATGTCACCACATATCATAGAAAATACCACCACCACCAACTCTCGATCATGGGTGGAAAAAATACCCTTATTGAGAAAAAGATACATAGACATCTAAGAGATTTCCTCTCTCTAGTAAATCAGGAATAATCCCTTACCATGATGATAAATGTCACAAATTTTTCAAAAATATGTTCCATCTAATGAAACTGAAGTGGAAAAGCACTAATAAACCTCAAAATTAGGTAGTCGAGCATTGGATGACTCTAATCAGTCTAGATAAAGGAATGGTTGTTCCATATCAGAGCCACAATGTGAGAGAATTTATATAAAAAAATCTAATGATTTCCCTTAAGATTGTGTAAATTATGATCCTATGACATGTTCTTAGTATGTACCTATTTAACAAATAAATCCCCATTTGATGGGTTCATGACCATACCGGTTTGTGACCCAACATGTACATGGAAGTGAAACTCCCACATCCAAAACATTTAATTTTACATCATCATATAGAGATTATTGTATGAAATAAATAGTCAGATAAATATAATACTCTCAAAATGATCCTCTTCGTACCTTAAATATATGATGACGTTTTATAAACATGATAAAAATGTATGAAAATAAAAAGAATGCCAAGTTTGTGAGATCAAAGAACATAGACAGTGATTTTCTGACACAAACACATATGACCATGAAGCCTATGTTTCTATACCATAACTAAAAGATAGTATTCAGGACATCATCCACTTTAATCCCTATTTTATGGTATCAGTATGGTATAATGATATTTGAAACCCAGATGGATCCTTTTTGTAGGTTGAATAATCCATATATCATTGGAATTGGATAAAATATATTGACCATTACTCAGTTCAACCATAGTTAGTCTACATAATTCTACATAAAACTAATGGATTCGTAGTGGAAAAAACTGGAGAACTCCAAGGACATACGTTGGGAATGATGACGCTTCTCCAAAGTGAATTTTTAATCTACACACTGAACTCTATAAACATAATTTGTTATATACAGTAAATGTCAATAAAATTTGTCTATGGGTCCAAGAATAACATTATCCCAAACACAAAAATGTGACCAATGGGAAGTGTCATAACGTTATACTGGAAAATATATAGAAAATACCCAATAACTAATGTATCCACCAAAACATCGTATATAACATAAAACTCCCCAAAAAATGTTTGATGTGGATTTAAATTCCTATCACACGTCCAATGATTCTTCTCACCAACAAACACCAATAACTAGAATTCGACATTAGAAAATATTATGAAACTCTAGTCGTAATGCGTAGATGAAATAAGTTAAAATAACGGAGTGAAATGTTTTGAAATAAAAACATAGAATCTATGATTTACAATAAATTGATAGTACAGATGAAAAAAACTATATTCTCATGATTTGGATCCTCCATGGCATGAATCTACCCACATAAAACACTATTACATCACACCAAATGGAGACACTCCAATCCGGGTCTCTGAGAATGGGGACCATCATGGGTATATTCTAAGTAATCATTATCTCCCCAAAGTGTAGTATAGAACTTATAACAAAAAAATTTAAAAGAATTTGGAGGTCCCTAATATGGATAATATCTTTAGAGAACCTTCTTGATATGGTGTTGTCAATAAATACGACCTCCCCTACCATGTTGACCTCGTCAAGTAGTAGAGAAATGATAATGACGATAACTGGAAACCCTATTGGGGTACAAAATTAATGAGTGGACCTTAGTATATATTTGGGAACTATATGCCTTTGGATAGTTTGAACTAAACTACTGAGGTTGGATCATTATTTATTGAAGACTCGATATCCCCAATGCTCTGAATTCCCCATCTAATGCTCTTCCACTTGATAATATCTTTTAATAACCATTCTAAGACACTTATAAATGTGAGTTCATTCACTCAAATAACTCCACATTATTATTCCCATAGAAATATATAATAAAAATAATCTTATTGATGAAATATTATATTATGTGTTGCAACATCTCTTCCAAATGCCACCCTAAAAGATCCACATCTAAAAAAATTTCAATTTGAATCTGAGAATGTCTTTAAAGAAGATCATGAGATCTTTCTTGATTTGGAATCATTTTTTAATGTATAAGAACTCCATACTCAATAAAACCTTCATTATTGATGGAAATAACTATAGATATAACTCCCTATAGAAAACAACATTTGAAATTGCAACCACGTCTTACTCTCTAGGATAATTTTTTTTCCAATGACGCCCTTCCCTCACATATGACAACTAACCAATGAAACATTGTATTCAACATAGGATTAGAATAGACTGAAGGTGGTCTAATTCCCATTCAACCAATGATTTTACTTCAGATCAGAGAAAAACCCTTGTTATTTATTATTCACTGATATTGGAAGTCTCATAAAATATTCCCAACATGTTAATGAATTTGGATAAATGTGATCTCAATATCCTCCATGCAATTCTCCATATCTTGAACACAAAATACCCCCACATGATATTACAAAATTTGATTCTATATGTAATATATCGACTTCTACCAGATCATACCCTTCCCAATCATGTTAGTATTTTAATTATCAATTGTATTATAATATTGAAGATCATCTATATAGACTATGCATGGACAATAAATATAAATATTTATAAATGATTACCCAAGAGAAACAGTAAGATCCATAACAGGTAATTTATATAGATTCATTTATTTTATTTAAAATTAAATTTTTTATACAATAATTAGTGTTTGTAAAATGATTATTATAATTAATCACAGAAAAGGCAGGCAACACTAAGCCTAAATAAACATTAAAATATTAGTATTTAAATATGACTATTATTACCCAACCATTAAATTAGAAGCCATGGATATTATTAACTATATAATAAAATGTATATAAAATCCATACAAAATAAAATTATATTGATATATTCTTTTCAAATAATCATTAATTTATTATTAAATTTATTTTATTCTTCATAAATATATTTTATTCTAATTTTTATTGATTTTTATAGGAAAATATTAAAATTAATTTAATGAATATTTAAAAGTGTTATTTGAAAAAAATGATATAAATTTTAAAATTATATCAATAAAATTATATTATATGAAATTTTTTAGATGTTTTGGAAATGTTTTATTTATCATTGTACAGTAAAAAATATTAACTATTATTGAAAAATATATATTTTTAAACTATTTAAAATATAAAATTATATTTATGATTTGTTTTCAAATGTAATTATTTTATTTTGATTAAATATAACCCAAATTTTTTTTGAATGATATTTATTGTTGAATTTTAAATGATCCCATTTTTATATTAAAAGGATTTTTTTATAAAAAATAGTTTTTATTGTGTTCCTCATTTTAATATTAAAATAATTTTAGAAATATAAATAAAATTTTACTTAAAAAATTATATTCCCTATTTGGATCATGTTGTTCTGACTTGTTAAATATGTCCCTTTTAATTTTTTCAATTGTGAATATTAACAATAGAAAATATTTATTTTCACAGTAAGTGTAAATTGAGAAATTAAGGTTAACAATAATATGATAAGAAATAAAAAATTACTATAACTCTGTAATTTAACCATTTGGATGGCTGTAGTATAAAAATCTACATCATATTTTAGTAAATATGGAAGCTTGGGTAATATTTATTTGATTTTTAAATTTTTATTACTTCTTATAAAGAATATTAGATAATGGCATTCTCTTTGATTTATTATCCATAAATTATTTGAAATATGGATAAAATGAAGATATATTGACTGATAAAGGGATTATTTTAAAGATAAATCATTTATTAATATGGTAATTTATGTTAATTTTTTAGTAAAAAAATAATAAATTAATATTCCTATACAAAACCAGCATAATATTTATTTAATGAATTGAATATTTTAAAAAATTATTTAAACAATATTATAATTAAATTAATTTGAATGAATTATTACTTTCCAAAAACTTTTATATGAATATATCATTTTAGTGATATATGAATGTATTATATTAAAATTATTTTTTTTGATGTTATTTTCAATTTTAGATTCAATGAATAGTGTCAACACACACATTAATGATAATTTATGTGAAATAATATTTTATTTAATTATTTATAAAAAATATAACTCATTCAAAAAAATAATTAAGATGGAAAATGGAATAAAATATCACCCATTAGGCATTTATTATCCCATTTTATCCTTATAAGTAAATTTATATCATTTTAATATTGAAAAAGTCATTAACATTGTTAATGTAAAAATTGATGAACCATGGGGTCAATAAAAATTATAAGGTTTCCAATGTTATGAAAACCTTATAATATTTTATTTTATTATTATATTAATACCATGTATTCCTTATAATAGAGACCATGTCATTTTTGAACATTCTTAATCACATAGGAAGATGTTATAATATTATATTTTATGTATTTTCAAAAATGATATAAATGATATTATATAAAAAAAATGATATTTTATTAAATAATTTATGATTAAAAATAATAAATTATTAGGAAAAGTGTTTTTTAGAAGGATTATAATATAAAACATGGTAAAATTATGTGATAAAATTTCTTTTTTAGAAAATATCATGACCCTAACAAGTGAAAACATTTCAATCATGTAAATCGTCCAAATGGTTAATGGATGTTTACAACCGAAATATAACAATGAAAACATACATTTAAATTTTCTTATTTTTATTTTATGGGATTATTTCAAATTATATTCATATTACCTTTAAATTCTGTTAAATTTTATCCATTTTTACATGAAAATTAATTTATATAGATTTAATACGTTATGATATTCCAAGAATGGACTTCCATAATTAAAAAAAGGAATCACCTATCTTCTTTTTACTAAGTTCAAGAACTATTTTCTACTACTGCACACCCATATTAATTCTTAACATGTTATAGATGTTCTAGTGGTCATATTTTTTTCATACATCTCACCATATATCGATTAAGTAGTTAAGACACATAGATTTTTTTGAAAAAGTGGTATAACTTTTTATTGACTATTTTAATATTATTTTTAATTTGATTTAAATGAAATATCATTAAAACATGATTAAATAGTAACATGAGTATCTTCCATATAATAAGATATTTCTATGTGAATTAAATGACCAATATCCATCTTCACATCCATCAAATGAAAAATAAACCCAACGTCTATCTGTACGGTGAACTACCGACTCATGAAATGATTTAATTTTTTTCCATATCCACCACTCTTGGATAGTTATAAATATTGAATAAATATATATATAATATTCATGCTATTTTTTTATTTCTATAAATATAGTTTATCATCTTATATCTTACCTTTACATCCATTGAAAAATATATTCGTTCATGAGTACATGGGAATTTCCACTTCGACGAAGTGATAAGATTAGTTTTCCATAACCACATCCCATGGATGATATTTATAATAGAATATAATGATATTAAATAATTTTTTTTATAGAATAATGATTATAAATTTATAAAATAACATTAATCTTATTTCCATCATGATTTTAGAAAAAATTTAAAATCTTCTTATCCGTGTGTATAACCTACCATCTCTGGGATTGAAACATAATTTATTTTTCATAATCATTTGTATGGTTGGGTATGTAATTATATTTGAACTAAAATTATTATAATTATGTCAATATTATTATTCTATATATTTTTGAATAATGAACTCACTATCCATATTAAATATACTATGTCCTTTTGAAATATGATCTGAATATCATCAAAACAACGGACATAAACATTAATGATTAAGTAATCGAAAATAAATGGTAATAAAATTGATGGACAAATAAAATTGAAAAAGGTTTTTAAGTGGTAAAATAATAACAAAAATATAATTATTCAGTAAGATAATATATTTTATATGATGAGTTGAACTCAATGTATGGGACACATTATTTAAAAAAACCCATCTTTATTGTTTTAATGATCTGTTTTTAAAATCATTCTATACATAACCATATTCATAAAATTATTTTATGGATGTATTTAAGTGTTAATTAGGTAATAATATAATAAATTCAATGACTCTTTTTACATTCTTTTAATGGTTTTTAAAAGGATTATTTTAATGCATTTTATATAGAACGATTTGACTTTGTTTTTAAAAGACAATTTTATTTTACATTTTATTTAATACACCATAAATGTATTTTTTCACAACAATGAAATAATTAATTATGGTTTGGATTAATTTATAAAAATTAATTTTATTAAAATAAAAAAACAATTTTCCCAATTGTTCAAATTATTTTCCAAAAATTATAAAAAATGAACGAATATATCCTGATCTGGAAATATATTGATTATTGGTTTAAGGTATATATTTATAATTATAAAAGATTACATGTTTAATGATAATATTATTGTTATTTTAAATTATTTATGATTATGTATTTTTCTATTATAATATAATTATGGGTGGTTTTTTATAAATTATGGTTTGGTATTTGTGTTTTAATCCATGAAAAGGAGGTTCTATTAATTCCCTTTGATTCATAGGTAATGATAATAATGGAATATTATCCTATAACTGATTAAAAGTTTTATAAATTAAATGAAAATGGTGTCCTAGTTTACATTAATGATTTATTTATACTTGTTATGTCTTATTATAGAAATATTTTGATTTATGATGGACAGATAATAAGATTATGTTAAAATTAAAGTATATGATTATTTGTAAGAGATAAATTTATAAATTATTTTTTTGAAAATGTTTCCATAATATTTTCATGATTTAAATGGAATTTTTGTGAGATTTTTTTTTAAATTTTGATTTTTATGGAATATTTTATGAAATTCATTAAAAAGGAAAGTTGATTCCATGGTTAAAAAAAGGTGTTTATTGTGAGCCTCATGATTTTTTGGGAAGGAAATTGTTTTATATGTTTTCATGAATGAAGAGGTTATATTATCTCTTTTCATGTCCCTTGAAATGAGTTTTTTTCTCATTACATTTTTTTAGATTACTTTAATTTGTGTTTAATTTTAAAAAAAAGAGAATTATAAGATCAAGGTTATACTTTAGAATATAATAATTGAAAATAAAACTAATTATATTATAAAAGATAGTTGTGTGGAAAAATGGATACAAAGAAAAAGTTTCCACTTTTTTATGTAATATTTATTTCCAAGAGGTTGATGAAATAATTATCTAAAAATATAACTAAGAAGATAACATAGAAATATATGAATGTGAATTATATTCTAGAGATATAATTAATGAATAGAATAATAATTGGTCATTAAAGTTAGTGTTAGTGGAAATAATTAGAGAACATTATATTTTATGAAATTTTTATGTAATATTTACTTATTTTTTCTAGATACCAACATGGGTTTATATATATATATATATTATCATAAGGTCAAGGTCTCACATACCCCTATTTAGGTTTTAATTTTTGTGATTTTAAGGTCACCAATGATATTTTGGGTGTCATTTTTATAGGTAGTGGTATATATAATCCCTAGGGTTATCATGAATGGTTATTGTTGAATAATTCCATTATATATTTTTGAGTATGTGAATCATATGTTTTGGAACATTTTCTAAATCATATCAATATTATTTGAGTATCAAGGACATCCCAAAGGATGAGAGATAACACATTACATATGGTAAGGCCATAGGGCCTGAATTCCCATTCAAAGGGTGATAAGGATGAAATTACAAACAGTAGCCTACATGATGTTTTGATAAATACGGGATGAATATTTTATTTTCTGATTAAGTGACTAATAACATTTATGAAGAAATTTGTTATTTTTGAAATCTTATATGATTAAGGAAAATATAATATTATTATATTTTATTTTAGGAATATATGTTGAATTATTTTTTGGAGTCCTATATGATTTTAAATAGATATATAGGAAGCATGTCATTTATGGATATTATTGGCATATTTGAGATATTATAGGATTTTGTAATTAAAATTCTGCAATACAAGACTTTATTAGTCATTAATAATGATTAAAGATAAATTTTACATTATTCTTGAATGAATATTTGATCAAATATTTTTTATTTTTTTTATTTTGAACATCGTTGGAAATTTATTGATGATTTTTGGGGTTAACAATTTATAAAATGATCTATGATAAACATTGTTTGTTATCAATGAGGAATTGTAGATTAATGATCCATTTATTCATATGTAGGTTTACTTATTAAGAGAATTATCTGATTTTTTTGTAACTATTTTTGTTTTTATTAATTTATAAATATATGAGGAATATATTATAATCATTTTTTAGATTATGTGATCTATTAAAAAGTTTATTTTAGTGTTTTGGGCATGAAAAAGTAATCCGAAATATTAATCATTTCGAGAAAATAATGAGATTGTTATAGATATTACTTAGTAGATTAAACATGACTTATTAATTAAGATTATTTCATTATATTATCCATCATTATGGTAAAGGATTTCCTAATCTCACAAAAAGTCTATTCAAACATAAATATTTACATATTGACCTTATTCATGATTAATCTACTGTATTTTCCATACCACATTTATTTAATATAATCAAATTTTTCTTGATCATTCAATTTATTATGATAAATAATATATATTAACAACAATAATTATTTATACATTATATTTTACCTCCATGATAAACATACATATTTTCTAAAAGGAAATATTATATTCCCTAACATATAAGGTACACCACATTGTGCATAAATTAACAACTAAATATTTTCATTTAAATTTGGAAATTATTGCCTATCCCTTAAATTTAGGGGAATTAATAGGAATGAATGATTTATGAAATATATATATTTTCCTTAATCAATATTAATGTATTAGTATATTCTTAAAAATGATAATATAATAATTTAATTTTAATCATCCAAAATATGATTTTCTTCAAAAATGGGGTTTCATCCATTTCATGAATGAATATAGTAATTAATTTATGGATGTTTTGGAAAATTTATTTGACCTATTTAATTTCATTTTGGGTTTCATCATGTAAAAATTTTCTAAGAATTAATTTTTTAGAACTTCTTAAATATGATAATTTTCAATGAATAGTGAAACAATTTGGCTATCTTTTTGAATACTATATTTTATAAAATAGTAAAATTATGTAATTTATTTATAAAATCTAATTAGATAAATTGAATTTAAAATATTCCAAAATATTTTAGTTGGATCATATACTTCAATTTACTAGAAAACATTATATATGAAAAACTTATATCTTCAGTTTAATTTTAAATTTTAAATTTATAAATATTTGTTTTGAATTAGGAAAATTGAATTCCAATTTTTGTAATAATTTCCAAATTTTTTAAAATATATTGAATATAGTTTTGGAAAATATTAGTAGTAAACATTGTTATTTTTTTCAATATTAAATTGTAAATCTTGAAATGAAGTGTAATATAATTTGACGAGGGTTAGTAAATTACACTAACAAATTTACAAAATTTATTATTTGATAATTTTTTTGACCAAAATAATAAATGAGTGTTTTTTATGACCCACTGGGTCCACTTGTATTACATTAATTCCTGTAATAATATTTTATCAAAATTAAAACATGTCATACAATGCTTTTTAGACTATTTATCATTTTTAATATATGGTCATCATGAATCGATGTAAAACCATAAATATTATTTTTAAGTGTAAAATATTTATATTCATAATGTTAAACTATATTTATGTTTTGGGGAATAAATAATTACCCTAACACCCTCCACAATGATGATGTAGTAACTATTCAATTAATTGAAGAAAATCAAATATATGATATAAAAATATTAAAATAAATATAATAAGAAATATTCAGGGTTATCCAAAAATTATATTTATAGAGATGCATTCTATTGGGTATAATAATCTATTTGGTTCTAGTTAGGATATTTTCTCTGATGTTTTTGGAATCATAGTAATGGATAGTATTAAATTTGACAATAACGATATTTTATGAATATAATATTTTTGTAAAATATTGTAATCATAACAAATTTAAATATTTACATATGGAAAAATATATGTTCAAATTTTATATCCCATGTAAAGTTTATGGCTATTTTATGATTTTTTTCCTTGAATAGTTTTATTATATATTAATATTTTGAGAAATCTCTAAAGTTCTCGTCTCCTCTTTTATAAAAGGGGACCTCTTTTTCTCAATACCTCACATTTAAAAACCATTTTAGTTCTATAATTTGATTCCAAAATCCATTATTATAATCCCTACATATATACTAGAAGCCTTATTTTAGTTAGAAAACCAACATTATGGGACTTTAGGTGTATAGAAAAGGATATCATTAGAAGAACGAATATTGTTTTCAATGTAGTTTTATTATTCTTTTTATTCTCCAGATGATTCAAACATTCATAAATAATAAAAAAATATTAAAAATAGTACAATATATATACCAAGATGTTATTTTATTAATTGAATTACCTATATACATTTCCACTTCCATCAATTGGGAAATGAATTTATCATTCATGTGTGTGGTGAAATACCACATCACAAACTGATATAATTAGATTTCCATCACTCTCTCTAAAGGATGGTTAGAATGATGGAATTATTTATTATATATAATATTTATGAAATATTTATCAATAATAAAATCTAATAATTCATATATTTTCTTATCTCTTGATTTGCAGAAATACTATAATGGATTTCATATATACAAGGTAATTATCACTACCATGAAGAGATATGATTCAATTTTTATCACCACATCACATGGATGACATATATATAAGTATTTTTAAATGATTAATATGGTATAAATTGTATTATTATAATTATTTAGAGATAAATTTATGCTTATATTCTTTCTAATATGATCACTGAAATTACAAATTTTACTCACTTGTATGTATGGATGACCATCCCGAGGATTGTAACATATATCATTTTTCAAGAAAATATTCAATAGACGGATTTAAAATTATATTTTATTTATAATGAAAAATTTTTAATTTTTAATTTTATTCTATTAACAATGGAATAATGATATCTTTTACTGAAGATATATTTCTAAAGTCATTTTGGATTCATGTACACAATATCAACAAAACAACTGACTTAAACGTACATAATTATTTAATTTTCATAACATGGTAATAAGTGTCATTAAAGGAATAAAAAAATTAAAAAATTATCAACATTTAAAATAATTAACCAAATTTTATCATTTATTAAATTAAATAAAACACATAGTGATTCAAAATTTAGGCATGAGAATATTAAACTAAAAAACACACTTTTAATATTTTAACGAATTATATTATTAATATTTCTCTTTAATATCCATGTTTTTGAAATATTTATTTAATGTATTAAAACAGTAATTTTTTAATTTCTCTAAAATTTTTAATAAATTTTTTTATGTTTTTTGGTAAAGGATATTGTTTCAAAAATATTTGTTTAATGTTCTTATTTAACTATATTTAAAAGGTCCAAAGAAGTTTTATTACATATATGAATTGAAAGGATTATACAACTTCTATGATTATTTAATTCATTAATGATTTATTTATTAGTTGTCACATTTCTTTTTAAAAATAAGTGTTTCACTATTATGTTCATGGTTTTTAAAAATTTAAGTGTGATTTTTTCAATAAAATGGTGTTTTTATATCCAAATGTGCATTACACATTGTTTTAAAAGTGTTTTAGTTTTTTTTATACATAATTTGGTAATTAGAAATTATTTATGATGGGTGCACTGATATAGTGTTGATTGATTTCATTATAACTTATACAATTGAGCTTCTCGGATAGTGATCAAATTCATTGGCTACCCTAGAGATGAAAGTCAATAATATGGTTATTCCATTTTTAAGGGTTCTGATAGGGTTTTATGATGATGATATCCCAAGGCCCCTATATAATTTTTCATTTTATGTTAATGAGTTTTCATGATTTTTTTTTTGTTTTAAAAAAAGTTAATATCACTATATATCATTATGGAAAAATTATTATCCTTTAAGATTATATGATATGATTTTTTAATGAAATGTGCTTAAATGGGTTTTCATATTTATCATTATACAAATGGTTATCAATTATTTATATGAATTAATAATATGTTTTTTCTCATATAATGTTTAAAAATGTTTTTTAGTGGGTCTATGGAAGAGTTTGATAATGATGAGATGATGGGGAAATTGTGAATATATTTCCTAAAGAGAAACCATGTTTTGTTTAAAAATGATTTGTTTGATGAAAAAAGGACACTAAATAATATGTTTCAACATTTTATCCATGTTTTTAATTTGTAATATTTTTTCCTAATTCTATAAAACCCAAAAATGAAAAGATTCTTGGTATTTTTTGGATGTGAATTCTAGTTCACAACTACTATAAAATGTAATGATTAAGGTCAGTTCGTTATATTTGGTATATAGGATGGTTTTAGAAGACTGTAGAGATTTTAATATTTTCTTTTTAGGTATCATTAGGAGTTACAGATTCTATACTGGGATTATAATTTGAATGTTGATCATAAAATCTAATATTTTAGGAACACATTTTTAGGTTTTATGGTATATTTTTTTATGGTTCCTAACGATACTTTTTCAGTGATTATAATTTTGGGATGATTTTATAATATTATAATGAATACATTAATATAGTTTTAGAATTTGGAAACAAAGAATAGTGGTTAATAACCCTGTGCATCCGAAAAGGCCTCAAATATTTACCCAAAAATTAAGGGTGAAAGGGTTGAGTCACCTACCACTAGACTATCTAATTTCCATGGTAGAATGTATTCTTCATTCTAAATAGTTTGATATTTAAGGAATATTCTAATTTTTAAAACATATGTTTTATCGGAGAAATAACCATGATATTGGAAAATGATTTATTTAACAAGTGATTAAGGTTACTTCAGTTGAAGTTCACTATTTTGGGACCTCATTATGGATAATTAAACGAAGTTATTTGTAAATTTTTTTGAGGAATACATGTTGAATTATATTATTGAAGAATATATGATTTTAGTGTGGATTTTTTTATTACAGTTATTAATTTAAATGTTTATCATATTATATAGATTATGATATTTAGTAAATTAAAATATGGTATGAAACAAAAATAGTGATTTATTTGATTTGGAGATAATTGTTAAATTTTTTCTAGGATGATATGTTCTTAAAAACTTCTACATTTTTCAATTCAATCGTAGTCTATAATATTTCATAATATTTCATGGATAAATATTTGTTGACTTTTGGGTATTAGTATTGATTTATGGAGGTCAATTATTTTGGTGAATTATCTTATCTTATCATAAAAAAAATTTCATTGGTAAATTATTAATGCATGAGGAATATATATATTTTTTCCTTTGTGTTCTGTAGAAGTTTATTTTCATTATTCAAGAATATAAAATTCTTAAGCATCATCTAGGGAAAATGCTATTATTTTGTGGAAATTTTATAAAGGATGAATTTATTCTTATCATGTAATTATATTTCCTCATTTTATTAGACTATGTATTTATGTAATCATGGAATAATCAATGTTATAATTATAATTTTCTTAACTATAAAACAAATGAGTTTTCTCATATCACAGATTTATGTTTTTATGATAATAAAAATTCTCATTAAAATATTCTATATCACTCTATAAATGTTTATTAAGATATATTTCTCTTCCATGTTCATGTTTTCAATACTTGAAACATAATATGTATTATCATGGGTGACCTTCACTATTCTATTAATCTCTTTTCAAGAATAATTTTTTTAATCCATTTTGTGATGTGGGGTTTTGAAGGAATATATTTTTAAAATTAAAAATCCTTATTTTATTTCCCAGGTTCAAATTATGAGGCTGAAATTTATTAAGGGGGGAATGTATGTTTAATATCCTAGACCCTAATTCCACTAAATAGTTTCCCCAAGCCTTGTGGGCAATATTAACTCGAGCGCATCTCCCCAAACTCTAGAGGCTACCGACTAGCAACAAGGGCCAAGGGTGTGTTTGTGGGGAGACTATTAGCTTATTTCAAATGTGTTGCACTCTGTATAAATATCAACATAGTTAAATAGAAGAATCATTATATGTAAATATAAGTCACTAAATAAATAATGGAAATTGAAAAAATAATTTAAATAAATTGAATAATATAACACAACTAATGATGATATGTAATGTATCTAGAAAACTAGGAAAAATGGATACATAGAGTCAAGAATAACATGTTCCACATAAGTATGAATTAATTAAAATACTATCCCAAGAATCATGAGATATGGATCTATCATCTAATATCTTTCTCCATAGTAAATATAAATAAATCTATTGTTCAATGGAATATGCTTCCCTTTGATAACACATGTACTCATAACCTACCCCAGGCACCAAATGATGACCAGAGAGGGTTTGACATAAATCACTGTGGGCCACCAAAAATGGTGTCTATTACATATGGACCCTGTACTGGAATATATCAGTGTGAAAGCATTCAATGAAAACTTAAAGTAGTACAAAGTGACTAAAATACCCAAGTAACTACTTCATCCCTCGAATAGTGTTGGAACTTAAAAACAAATAATTATTTGATCATTACTAGTTACAAAATAAATTTTTCCTTAATAATATTGAATGTTCCTAGACATAATAAGGAAACCTATATTGTTATTTAATAATGATGTTCCAATGTAATAACCATGCCAATATCAAACTCAAGGGACTCCACCTTCTAATAATGTTTTCCTGGCTAAGGTTATCACTCCAATCGAAGGATCATATTCCAGTTCATTCCACAATGAGATGCCTACCGAGTCTGAGGAGTTAATCTAATGTAAAATGAGGCTAAGAAATGACTGGGCATGATGGGCTTTAACCATTACACTTACATTTCAATGTTGGATCAAAGGTCTGTATCCATGAAATAATATAGTACTACATGATATATCTTGTGTTGTTTTACAATTCATCCAAAGTTAGAGAAGGATAAGATTCTAGGTGGGTCTCAACCAAAGAAATATGCATAAATGAATTAGTTATGAGGTACCTGAGTGCTCAAGTAATTCCATTAGGAATCCAATGTGAGATTGAGTCAGGACACACCAATTTTTATGATGAAGTCAGAAATAATTCAAAAGGTTGAATCAATTACCTTTCATTAGTTTGATAAGGGTATTTTATAATGCAACCATTTAATCGATTCTTAATTAATCATTGATAAAATTTCATTCAATCCTTGGGTTTCATTAGTGTAATAAGGCCATGTAACATTAAACCATTATTAAATACATTCATGGAATATTAAATAATTAAGGATCACTCCACCACCTTATTTCATCATGGAAAGGGGTGCAACAAATATGAAACCTATTATTCAATTATATTTAATAAGGCCAAGTCATATAATTAGTATATATAACAATTTCAATTTCAAAATTAATTATAAAATGAATCACTTACCTTAGATGGGTCAAGTTGTGAGAATACATGGTAGTTTCCATTATGAAATTCATAATATAAATCAGTACATTTAGTATAGAAAATATAACCCTTGGTATGTTCATGCCAAAGAACACTATAAAAGTGTCTCAAATGTGTCAAAACAATAAAGAGATAATTATGGGGTAACATCGCTAATAGGATGGATGGATTTATTTTCATAAAAACTAATTAAAAATAACATATTTCTTAAGGGAATAACCATAAGGTTCTAATGATTATAATCATGGACTATAAATTTCATAAATGGAAACCGATGAAAACGTCATTCCCCACACGATGATTCGAAAATAAATGACCTTGATAGATGAGTTAGAGAACTCACACCTTAGGGTTGTACGTCTCCTCTCCTATGATATAGTCCATTTATTTGTCTTAGAACAGAGTAGATCTGAGAAAATTGGAAAAATGATAACCCTAAAAAACTAGGTTAATAGAAAGAGAGGAAAAGATCAACAAAAGAACTCGTGTACATACCATTGCACACCCGACGTGTGGAACAAAATCTCAATTATACCATGGATGATGGTGATCTCTTAATCTCAGCCTTAGGCCTTAAATAAGATCCAAAATTAAAAAAAAAAATAAAATAATCAAGTAGGGATTAGGATTATGAGGAAGGATAGTGCTCAAGTAGACCATTAAGGGAAAATTAGCTATTTTTTCCAGAGAAATGATTGCGCATGATTTGAAAACCCATTCAGAAAACAAGCCTGGGTACTGTAGAAAATAAGATCACTCACATGGTTAGGCAACATGGTTAGGGAAATAGTTCACCAAAGGTGCAGTAAGACATTGTCCAGAAAACATTCCACCCACACTGTATTCTTTAACCGCATAGCCTTCCCACATGATTTACTAGAAACTATGCACCATGAATGTTTTCCCCAAAAGAAAGTTTTTGGGATCCGAATAGCCCTCAGATACCCACGAGACCTTCACTAACTCATCATACATCCAATATAGGCTTGAATTTAATAATTAAACAAAATTTGAAAGTATTCATACCAAAGTGAAAACAACGTTCTTATAGTCGTCCATCGTTAAAAGAACTCATCTCCGAGTTTTCTCTACTAGGGAAGAGGAACTCTATTTGAGAATAAATCTTGGCATTGAGAATGTATCTTTGTTTCCCTCTCCCAAAAATCATCCCACACATGGTCCTCCAGCCATATCACTCATACTAGTGGGATTGAGAGGCCTCAAAGATCCTTTCTGCTCGGGTCAAAGATGTGTACTGGACACTCCTCAAAGGTTTCATCGAAATCTATCTAAAATTCCTCAGGAAAAAATGTATGATATGGGTCCTAATAATATTTTATAATCAATGAAACAAGGAATAAATTATGAATTTCATGATACCTCTAAGTTAATATCAATCGATAAGTTACCAGCCTGGCTCTCTCTAGATATCTCCATGAATACACAAGATGTCATCTCTGTCTAAATAACAATCTAGAGTTGGGTTGTCTCCTTATATAATCTTATGGTGAACCCAACCCTCTGGATTATATAATTTTCTACTCTTCACCTTCTCAAGGATAGTGGTAATGTAAATTTTAAGAGGTAATAATGATCATGAATATCTTGAAACTCTAGATGTAGTGAAAAAATAGGGCCTCTAACATCCATTTCACTGGATTCTCATATATCCTATGTTTGAGTTTTCCACCCCAGTGCACCGACAACCACCTTTTCCATTTCTAGGTGTATAAGCATGATCAAAATCAATGATTTTAGATATTTCACCAATCTCCATTGTTTGAGGTCCAATACATGATGTGTAATAAAATATATAAAGATCATGTGTTTCATGTACAACACAATGATCTCACATAACCAATAGTGTCTCTAGTAATGTATGATATGGACAAATGATTCTAGATCAAGGTCGTACATTGGGTATTTTATCTCATGGGGCCTCAACTACTGAGATCCATTTGAAATGACTATATCCTTCTACATTTTCACAACTCCATGGCCAATTCCTAATGAAAAATATAATTTAGTGAAACCTATGATAATATCTAATAGAATTAGAATAGATTCTAAGAACATCCTCCATTTCATCTCTTGAAATTATTTCTTGCATGCTTCTAACCAAATGAAAATAACATCATTATTGGTAAGTCTAGTAAGTATTGAATCAACATATGAGAATTCTTTTATGAAATTCATGTAATATCCATTTAGTATAAAGAAACATTTTATATCCTACACATTCTAGGACTTCTCACATTAATCTATATCACTAACATTTTTGGTGTCAACCTATATGGTTTATTCTGAGAAAATATAACCCAAGAAGTGAACATTTTTCAAAGAACAACTAGAACGTAGGAAGCTAATAATAATGATGATGATATCTTAGTGTACTCAGAAGAATCTCAATCTTATTGGTATTTTTTTTATGAGGGTGAAAATTCAACAAGATGTCATCCAAAAAAACACATAAAAATAATACATATATGGGTGAAACCCCTTATTTATTTGAGTCAAGAAAATGGTGAGAATGTTTTTAAGATAAAATGACTTATCATGGTACGCATTCAAAACATACCTACAATAGAAAGTTTTACAAGGTATGTATAATGTAATTAATATCAAATGATGATAACATGATCTCAGGTTAATATTAAAGAATAAAATATCTAATCAGAGCAGGTCTAAGAGACCATCTATTCAAGGAAGTGGATCATGGTTCTAGACCATAAGAAGGTTCAACATTCTGTAATCCATTTATAGACATAAGGGTCTATATTTGTTATTAGAAAAAATAATTGGTTATCTACTAGTGGATATACTGGGCTACATAAATCCTTTGGACTCTAAATCCATTAACTATTTCTCAAGCTCCTAAAACCCTATAGGTTCCATCCAGTATAGAGTAGTGGACACAACATATTCTCCCAAAACAAATATGATTGTAAACACTATCAATATCTTAGGATGAAGTCCAAAAAAATTTCTTGGAAGGACATTCCAAAAATAATCCATCACTAGAGGGAAATGAACATGATATACACCCGTATCATCCATTTACTGATTTTCAATCTGGGAAATCACACCACCTAGCCCATGATGCTATGTTCTCTCTCTACCAGACTAGAAATTCCACTAACACATAAGTAGACAACTTCTATCCTATGATGATGTAAAAGATACCCTACAAGGAGATCAGTTTACCAAATCATGATACTGCACCATCTAATTCACCGAAATTATGACAATTAATCCCATCGTATCGGGGAATAGATATACCATAAGAAAGGGTTACTTCCAACCTCAAGGGTATAGAACCTATAATGGGATATTCTCTATGTTCGTAACCCTAACATTGTATCTAGGGTTAGTACACCATAGAAATACTAAATCTATAGTAAGATACATTACACAATAGATACAAAGAAAAAAGAGTTTGAAGAACTAGTATCAAATAAATAAGATACTGTAGTAGATGATATACGAATAGTACAACATATTTTTGATGGTCCTGCAAAATGATCATTGGGTTTCAGCTGTAGTGCATGTAATTTGACTGATCCATGACCCTGTGAAACAACTAGTCAACCCCGATCAAAACAGATCTAATGGAATTGCTGTTTTCAGGGATCTGGCTACCATGACTACAACTTCCTCTTTGTCTAGTCCTACGAGTTTTATTCAAACTCCGCACATGAAATGATACAAAATAACCCACTCTAGATGGAGGAACTAGAATAGATCCATTTCCACTTGATTATAGTGGAGAGGTCTTACGGAATATCAAAAAGATACCCCATACGACACAAAATCAAAACACCAGTGGATATCTACTGCACTGAGTCTTTAGATTCCCCTATCTTCCATAGAGACGAAACACCGTATATAAATATAAATATTTACTCTCATTTGCAATACCCTAACGTTAAACTGTATGGTAATGTTTCCTCCTACCGGATGAACTACTGGCATGTCACATCATTTGTCCTATATGCTCGGTAAATTTTTTGTCCCTCAATGTATGCTTAGTGATAGGAGCATGATAAATTGTTTCATAAAAACCAGGTCAGAAAAAGACAGTCAGCTACATACGGATGGTTTCCACAAGATCAACCTCGAAGCTCCAAGAACCCAAAATCGTTTCACTGGCTAGAAGCAGTGAAAATAATTTTAAATTAGTGAAAAAAGATGAATACTTTTTAATTGACATAAAAACGTGCTCTAGATTTCTGAACTCTCTGGATCTATCAACCCTTAGCATCAGAGGAATGAACAGATCATATAAATTAGTCTTTAAATCACTCTATACCATGACTTGATGGCTATTAGCCTTGGAAACCACATCCCACCAATGCTTTGATGAATCCTAAAGCATGTGTGAAAGAAGCTTGACCCACCACTCTGGTGGAATTTCCATATTCTCAAAGATAGACCTGAGGGCCACTAGTAAAAACTCACTATCCAGTGGAATTACTCCCCATTAAAAGGTTCAAGGATAATGGTTCTAGAAATCATTAGTCAAATTATACATCATATGTTTAATCCATGGAGCACCATTCATGGACTACATCAGAAGTAGAAAAAAATCATGAACATGGGAATCAGTTCCCAATTCATGTACAATAGGAAATTCCTCAAGTCGAACTCCTAGTGGTAAGACTGACGACTTAGGGGAAACTGTGTCTAGAGCATGGTCATCACCACCATCATGGCATAAAATACTAGAATGTTGTGGCAGAATTGGTCTACAAATTCCAAGAACATGCCTCAAAATAAACATAAGTAGAAATATACCATCATGAGAAAAATATGGACTTAATAAAACTCACTACCAAAGGCGTACATCCCCCAATACCTTCTTAGACATATAAGTATCGGTAAATGATCTAGTATAAGTTTCAAATCATTTTACATTACATTTTATAGGTTTAATCCTTTAACATTCACATGCATGACATGAGTTGATAAGGATGTATAACGAAATTAATTTTAAATTTCATGATTCAATTTTAATGGATATCCATTCTGAGTAATTAGATCCCATATAACTTATCACAAAATTAAACAACAATTAATTTATAGCCAAATGCATCAACTCTGTCAATTACCCATCCCAAACCATGATGGCTCAAAAACCTCATGAAATGAGACATGAAACCATTTAATAAAAACCAAAAGGACTACCTGTACAAGATAACTAACACAACATTAGTCAATAATAATAGTAATATAAAGGAATTTCAGTTAGTTAAATGAACCTTTATGGCATTGAAATATTTATGTCATGCAAATTATACTTTCCTGTATTGATGCGTGAAATAATTTTCCTTTCCCTAATGACTTTAACCTAAGGATAAAATACAATCCCAATCAGAATAATAATCAACTACACCACACAAAATGTTAATTACCCAAGGGTGAAACATTGTCAAGTATAATTGGGGGAATATAAAAAATATATATATTTTGGGTCACTTTGATTTTACCTCTAACAAGAGTTCACGATACGCAATCATGACTTATGAAAAAGTCGTTAGCGTTCCTAATAAACAAAATATTTTCACCAAATATTAAATAAAAAAAGGAAAATATACCTCTAATAACACTTTGTGACATATCGAACCTAGATACCACTTAATAGGTGATCCCAGACCATGGTCCACATGGTCTCAAGGGAATCTCCGCAAACACCAAAGGATTTAAAATACTAATGAGGACCTTGGGTTTTTCAGTGGTGAGACTTTTCTATAATTAAGTAAGTGTAGAATAGCGAGGGACTAGTGTGTTTCCATGGGGAGAATATTTTGGTGGGAAGTATATTCTCTCCATAAGGCCTTTGGGACACCATAAGGCCTTTGAGCCACCTTAATGGCTGTTGAAAACTAGAAAAACTATAAGGAACAAGCTCCAGATGGAGGATGTGCAAGGAACATTCACCATATCAAAAGATAAAATGGATTGAAAGGATTAGAGGGAATAGAACATGACATCGGGACAAACTAGTGCTTGCATGGGAAAGCCATGTAGAACAACCTTGCGAAGGTGGAGAGCAGATTTCAAAATTAAGATGCTTGGGTGGCGAAGTTCAATGAAGTTAGTCTGGGTTGTATGTAATGTTTGAAGCATGTGGGAAATGAATTCCCCTATATCCAATAGGCCATGTAATTCTTGGGCCTATGGGCCTTTTAAGGGTTCCACCTCATATCTTGAATGATAGATTATGAAAATCAATAAAAAATAAAGGCCTTCGGGCTATTTGAGGATGATGATGATACGTCCTGTATCTAGAAAACTAGAAAAATGGATACAAGGACGTATAAAAAAACATGTTCAAAAAAAGTTTAAATGAAATCAAAGACTATCATAAGTATCTTGAGCTTTGGCTTAGTCATATACAATATATATTCTTCCTAAATTTAATGCAATCAAGTGGCTGAATTCGTATGCTTCCCTTTCACAACACCTGCATTCATGTAATCTACTATGGGTACTAAATGGAACCTAGAGAAGGTGTTGAAAAAATCATATTTGGTCATCACCAATGGTTTATATAACACCCGACCCATATAGTGGAATATAATAATTTGAATGCTATCATATATAAATTAAAACATTATAATGTAACAAAAATACCCAAGTACCTACTTCAGCTTTTGGCTGGTTTCAAAACCTGTAACCAAATCAATATTTGATTATTACGAGTTACTAAATAAATCACATTTTAAAAACAGTGAATTTTCTAATATCTAACATGGAAAACTGTAATGTTATTTTATAATGAAGTTCCAAGGTAAAAACCATGGAAACATAGTCCCCAAGGGTCGCCAATATAGTAATAACTGTCGAATGGCTAATCGTAACATTTTAATACAAGGAGAAAAGTCCATGAAATTCAAAAATGTGTCCCCTACCAAATCTGAGGAGTTCATCCAAGGTAAAACATGGCTATGAAATGATTGGGCCTAATGGGCTTTAACTATGGAACCAACTAGTGAATACTGGATCCAAGGTGTGTATCTAAGGAATTATGTAGCACTACAAGATTCATCCTATGATGTAATACCAGGAATATAAAGTTATACAAGGATCATTCCAATAACATTACACTCACATTGTTAGCTCTAACCATGCAGCCTTCCCGCACGGTTTACTCTAAAATGTGTGCCAAGCCTATTTTCCAAAAAACATGTGTTTCAAGCTATGAAAAAATCCGAAAAAACCTTGGGAACTTCACTAACTTAGTAGGCATCCTAATTAGGTCCAAAATAAGTAAATAGACCGAAATTTAAAGGAACTATACTTGATTGAAATGCCATGTTCTTACAATATCATCCTAAGTTTTTAAAATTGAACACTATGTTCAACAACAAAACATATACATGACATCAGGTTTTAATGAAAAAATAAATATTAGTAATAAAATGTGGTTACTATAAAATAGCGATTAAATTTATTGGTATAAATAAAAATAAATTATTTATGAAAAAAATATAAAGGTACAACCCAATATTAATGTAATTTCAAATAATTAAAATATAATAATATAATAAATTAATTTTAATCTTTAGAAATAATTTTTTTCAAAAAATTGTTTTCTTTCTTTACATGAATGATTATTATAAATATTTTATGTAGTTCTTGGAATATTCATTTGATAAAATTTAATTAAATGTTATGTTTTATGATTTAAAAAATTATCTTAGGATTAATTTTTGTGAATTTTCTAAACAATATAATTATTCAACGAATGGTGAAAATATATTTTTTATTTTGAAAAAATAATTTTATTTAAAAGGTAAAATTCTGTTCTATATTCCTTTTATAAATAAAATAGTTCCTTTTAAATTAAAATAATCAAATTATGGTTTTATTAATGTATTTTACCGTTAAATTTAGTATAAAAATATTTTAATTTACAAATTTCATTTTCCAAAAAAACTTGTTATCGTTGAATTTTTTGGTTTAATTTTAAATTAAATTTCAATTATTATGTATTTTTAATTTTTAATAATGGATTCATTTTTTTGAATCCTAATTTTCATATTTAGTAAATATTACCCATTTATTTATGGACAATATTAATAGTGAACATAATAATTTTCATTACCACGTTTAAGGGTAAATTGGGTAATTAAGGGTAAAATAACATAAAAAGTATAGAAAATTACCCTAACACTTCTCCAAATTTTATTTTATGTGAATGGTTTGACCAAAATAATACATTGGAATAATTTATTACCCTTTTGAGAAACTTGGTTGACATTAAGTCCCTTATATTATTTAATTCAATAAAAGTTAAACTTTTGACACTAGGGTTTTTAATAAATATACAAATTATAATATAGTTTATTTTAGAAGACATGTTCAACCATTTATATTTTTTTAAAATGTAAAATATTTATATTTATCATGGTAAATCGTTTTTATTTATGGGGGATGATATAATTACTTTAATAGTTTGCACCATGATGATGTATTAGTTATTAAATTAATTGTAAAATCAAATAAGTAATATGAAAAATGTTAAAATAAGTAAAAAAAATTATATTTAATGTAATCTCAGAATTATATAGATCAATATTACACCTATAGGATAAAATAAAATTTTTTCTTCTAATTTTATTCATATAATGTGTTTATCTCATATTAATAAATAGTATTAATTTTTAAAATAATGATATTTCATGAATTTAATATTTTATTAAATAATAAAGAGACTATTAAAATATTAAATAATGAAATGTGTGGTAATATATTGTATCAAAGGTCCTACAATGGGAATTTATGGGATATTTTTTAATTTTTGATTCTCTAGAATAGTCTTATAAGATTTTATTTTTTAAAAAAATTTCTTATGTCCCCCTCATCTCTTTTATTAAAGGGATCATATTCTTATCAATCCCTAAAAATTCAAAAAAAAATATTAGATCAAACAATATATAAAAAAATGCCTTCCTCAATTACCAACCACATTCCAGAGTCCTTATTTTGGGTATAATACCAACCCTAGGGGTCTTAAGGTGTTCAACATTGGAGATCGTCCGAAGAAGATGTATAATTTTTAATGAAGTAGTTCTATTTTTTATTAATCCACATCCCACAATACAATTTCAACCATAATAAAATAACAAATAATGTATCCTAAATAATACCTAAATGTTTTTATTTCAGTGTAATAACCAATGTATATTTAAATATCCATCAAATGGGGAGGGAATTAGTTGTTCGTGTGTACTACAGACTACTACATCACAAACTCATCTAATTAGTTTTCCATCACCGTCACTGAATATTGGTTATAATAATGGAATTAATTTTTATATATGATATTAATGATATATTTATCATTATTAAAGATAATTTTTAATTTACATTAATATATTTCCATTCAAATAAAAATAGAAACATAAGTAGATTGTACGTGAGAAATATCACATCCACAAAGTGATGTGATTCATTTTTCATCACCAAATCATATAGAAGAAAGATATATATATATATATATATACTATTGAAATGATAATAATTATATTAGTATAATTATTTATTTTTTAAATTATACTTACCTTCATTCTATAGTGATAATTGACAAATCGAAACATTAGTCATGTGTACACAGGGCCTACTGTATCCAGGATTGTAATGTAATTCAATTTTCATAACAATATTTATTGGATAGATATTAAATTATAATTGATGTATAATTATTATTATTATGTAATTAATAATTATTTGGAGATTATAGAATAATGTTTATTTTTACGAGAGTCATCATGCATATTTCTTTTTAAACTGTAATATAGATTATCATCAAAACGTACGATGTGAAATTAATTAATTGGGTAATTATTATATAATGAATTTTTTTTGAATTAAAAGTATTAATAAACATTAAAAATATTTTAAAGATAGTAAATAATTAACCAATATTTATTATTGTGAAATATAATGATACATCCTAGGTAAATAATGAATATAAAATTTTCATATATTTTAATATTTTATAATAAAATATTAATTTTTTGTCATGGGGATTCTCTTTCTAATAGCGTACCCAACATTCTACAAAACGATTCATTGAAATCTGGTGCTTCACAAAACATTGAGTTATACCAAAAAATAATATAATTATATAATATTATTTCAAATGGTAGTTAATTACTAGCTGTAGTACTAGAAGGAATGAACAGAAGTAACTAAAATATTATTATACATGTCAGCTTCAAGTTTTTACATTTATCCAATAAAATATATATGCTTAAAATGAGAATGAATCCAATTGTTAGCATAAATACTATAATATTTTTAAATGTTAGTTTTACCACCTTTTGATTGAGAACCCCTTTTAAATATATTTTTTATCACCTTTATATATAATATTTAAAAATTAAATTCTAATTTATTATCGGGAATTCAAAATTTATTTTGGATGAAATTTGGTATTTTTCTGATAATGATCATTTTTAAATGAATAATGAAAAGTATTGCATTTTAATTCAAAACTGCTTTTAATCTAACTTATTTATATGGTTATATTATCTTTTTAATAGGTTTTAAATTATAATTAGATTATATTTTTATGATTTAATCCAGTTTTTGTCATTGGAATTAATTTAAATTTGAAATTGGACATTGAAAATATCAATCTTTTGATAGTTATTTTTTTTAAACATGCATTTTTGTTTTGACAACATGATTTAATTTTAAATTAATTTATACAACTCCTTTGTTTTGAATATGGAAAAAAGGTTTCCATATTTTGAATGAGGAGGTCAATTTTTTTTAAATATATAACTTATATTTTTAGATATTATAAATAGTAACATCGGTAAATATTTTATTTACCATGGTTAAAGGGTACATCTTGTAAATAAGGGTAAAAATAATATTATAAAAATATTAAATTACTCTAAAAAGTGTCATAATATTATAGGAACTTAAATGTCAGACCATGGAAATAATTGGGTCGATTTTTAGTCCCCATTGATCCATTTGTTAGTGAAAATGACACTGCAAAAATTAAGATAACGTAATGGAAAATGTAACATAAACATATATCTCTATGTAAAAAAACCTTATAATGGTCTATATTAGTGATATATTTGACTATAAATATAAATTAGAAAGATAAAAATATTTCCTTCTTCATTGTATTTTATTTATAATTTTTTGACCTGAAATAAATATATTTATTTATGACACAATGACGATGTAATGATTACCTCATTAATGAAAGTTTTAAATAAATGATATAATAAATATTAGAATATGTTTATTTTGAAACATTTTATGCCATCCAAGAATTTTATGGATGATTATATCTTGTTATATTTGAATTAATTTTGTTTTTTCTAATGACTAAAGTTATTATAGATTTTTTTAAAAGTCTTGATATGAATTGTTTATAAATTGAAAAAAATGTGTTTTTAAAATGAATACTATTTTATTAAATTTTAAAATAATACAATAATTCTAAAAATTTCCCAACATTCATATCTAATGCTAAAATTTTCATTAATGATCCATTTTTGGGTCTCTTTGCATTTTATAGAAAATATATTAACCATATATTATGATTATACAAGTGGACATGGTAAATGTTTAATTAGTCAACAAAAGGTTAAATATAAATGATAAGGTTATCTTTATTCCCTAAAATTGTCTAAAACACATTTTTGGTGCGTATTTAGAACAATAATCACCTTGTCTTCAAATTAAATGAGTTGGAGAAATTTTGATATCGAAATTATGTTCATAATTAAATACTAGTTTAAAACATTCCTAAAGGGACCCTCTTCCCCCTTATAAAAATCCATCACCTTAAACTCATTACACACACCTCTCAATCCCCATGGATTGACCAAAATCAGATAAAATAATATCCCAACAACCCCTTTCCCCCCTATAAGCCTTAACGTAGGCATAATTAACTTCAAAAAAATCCCTTTGGTTCAATCCAAATGGAGTTACCCAATTTAAAGGTAACATCTTATCACAAGTTCTTTTCTTTAATTTTTCTTCTCTATCCCCCTAATATCCATTTATTCCATTATTTAATAACAAATACAGTTTCCTAATTATAATACGATTTTTAAAGAGATTTATTCTAACTACACTTCCACACTCCTCCATCTAATTGATACAAACATACTGTATTTTGTGGATGGTGAACTACTCCATCACAAAACAATGATTATAAAACTATCTCCTACAACCTATTATGGAGGCAATTAACATGAAAATGTATTTATATGTGATTTATATTATATTTATATTGTCTCTATGATTCTATATTTTTTCATTAATATCATAACCTTATGTTTTCCATAAGGAGTAAATACGATAATTTGAGTTGAGGAAGTGTGGACTACCGCCCTCTCAAAGTAATATGAATCATTCATGCCATATATAGAACATATAATGGATGGAGTTAATGAAATTATATATTATATTATTCCAGAATTATAATATACCTAGGACTAATTAGGTTTTCATTCCATTAAATATGAAATTAAAATTAAAGCATCGTTCATGCGTACGTACGGCTTACCATCTCCATGAACAGTGCATTTCATTTCATATCTCCAAATGTTAGGTAATTTTTTAAATACACATATATACTTGATATATATAATATATGTGATATCTATATCATTAATATCATTATGGAGATAATGTACTTTTGAAAACATAGACTACATGTAATTATATGAAGTTCATTTTTTACTCAAGAACATAATTTTGACAAAACGACCGTTATTAAAATAAATGATTATTTAATGTTTATAACACAGTAATATGTAATATAATACGAATAATAAACATTAAAAAGGTTCTTAAGAAATTATAAATTAACTTTATTTTATTATTATGAAGATTAATGAATAAACGAGTCATGTCGTACACGAGGTAAGGGAACTTCTTACCCCAATTTCCATTATTTGGGTTAATCTTCTACTTTGTTATTATGTCCTTCAATGATTATGTGAAAAATGATTTTTGATATATTTAATTGTATTTATAGATGTTTAATGTGTTTTTATATTTAATATGCATAATTTATCCATTTGATTAAAAAAATAATCTTTGTAATGGAATTTTTCTCAATCTCCTTTCATTGAGGCATATTTTGATTTATAAACGACTTTATTTTATACGGTGTATAAACCCATTTGATATTTTATTTTATTCAAAATGAATCTTTTATCTAATAATCATTTTACTAAACAAAAAAAGGAATGATTCTTTTTTATGTACGTTGTGAGAAGGATATTTACGGCACTATGAGAATTATTTAACATTTGGTATCCTTAACAAGATGTAATTTTTTAAAAGGAAAATAAATACCATATACTCCTTTTACGTATTTTGGTATAGAAAATGGTTTTGAGATTGGATTGATTTTTTAAATTTATTGAAAGGTTATATTGTATTTTCAATATGAAAATTTTATCTTTCCTTTATTCTTTTTCAATTGTTATAATTTTTTTATGGTTCTTGGGCATTGATTATGTATAGGGTGATTCTATGATAAAACATGGGTGTGTGAGTCTGATATAGCTCTCCAATGAATTGGGTATCATGACAGAGGTAGACATAAATTTTTATCTTAAGATATTTAGGAAATATAATGTGATTGGTATTCCAAATATAACTCCCTATGTAGAAGTTAATGGTACAATGTATATATGTTTTGTATTCCACAAGTTACCATTATGATATATAATTTCTTTTATTCCTAAATCTTTAATCTTGTGTGGTATGTTAAATATTGAAAATTATTATTTCATTGATTGTATGTATTGATGGACTAATGTTTTATTTCATTTTTTTAAAATCCTCACGAAGATTTTTATTCTCATACTTTGTTTTGGAATTGTATTCCACAGGGTATAAGGTAGGGTACGAGAAAGGAAGAATTCCATAAGATTTATCTCATTAAATAAATTATGGTTTTATTTTAAGTGTTTTTATTTTATGAAATAATGGAAGTTGATTAGATATGTCTACTAGTAGTATTCAACTTTTTATTTATAAGTTATGACCTAATTCTCTAAATCTCTAAAACTGAAAAATCTCCCAATTTTAATTATTAACATAATTCAAGATTATGTAATGTTTAAGGAAGAGTCCTTAAATTTCTTATCATAGGTAAGTATAGATAAAATTATAGGTTATAGTGTTATTTAAGTAAAAGTGAAATAACCATAATGATTAGCATATTAAAAAGAGTCATAGTTATTTTAGCTAAATATAAAGAGATTAAAATTAAATTAATAAGAATATCTTAGTGTTTTCCATCCTCAGAAGATAGTATATGATGATTTTACTGATATAATCACACTGACCTTTTTTGTTATAGAAAATTATTGGATCTAGAAAGCACTAAAGAAACAAGGTGTTTGAATAAAACATTGAAGGTTTTATGAATGAGCAACCAGATGAAATATGAGCTATTATGAAAACTCTTGTTGTTATTCTTCGCCAACTATCTAGAGTCAGGATTGACCACTTGAAACTTTGTGATTTTTCAAAGGCATCATATATTCGAGAAACGAATCCTAATTGATGTTTAGGTAATAATCATAATGTTATGTATATTCAAAAAAATATATGTATCAAGGATGTTGAAAGAACCACCTATAAAAATTCTTCAAAGGGATGTTAAGATATTTTAGATGTTGTAATGAATTACACATAGAAATAACTTTCCATTGAAAAAGGAATTGTCCAGTTGACTCTCAGAAAGTTAATGATGTTATTAATGAAGGATCAATTGAATTTTTTAAATGTGGTGTGCATGGTCATTATACAAATATATGTCATACGAAGAAGGTTTGGGTGTGGGATCAGCAGGATCATAGAAATGTATGTTTTCCAATTCCAAATTCTAGTCTAATTAAATATGAGAAAACTGAAAATGACCTATGAATGGTATGGATTATTTCATATCTCATGTTTTGGCATTACTGAAATCATAGGACATTATATATTATTTTGTTTGCAGGAATGAAGTATAAAATAAAAATATGAAAAGAAAATGGATAAAAGATCCCGAATAAGGTTTGGTTATTAAGATTTCTACATTTTAGGAATGTAAGAGTTTGATCAATGGATGTTGATATGATTAAATGTATTAATGAAAGGATTACATTGGAAGAAATTTTCTAGTTTGAGTAAACCTGAATCTTGATATGATAAAATTTTATTCAAGGAATAATTATCATTTATTTTGGGGATATAAATATGAAAAACCACTTGGGTTAACGTGATCCTTCAATTAGAGGCAATTATAGGTTTTAACTTTTTGGGATGAATATGTGAGGTATGAGATAACATTTGGGGTAAAAATATATCACTAGAAAATTTACACATTTTTGAAAATCATATAAAATTAAATAGTTTTTGGAAAAAGAAAAACATGCAGACTGTGTGACAAACCATCCCGTCAGAAAAAGTTACAGGATTCGAACGCACAACCAATGTTTGATTGGGATTTATCCGCTCCCATTGGACTACGTGATGTCCCTGGTTAATAGGAATAATTATTTTTAGTTAAATGATGTCATGGATCATGTATAAATTGATATTGGGAACATAAGTTTTATCAAACAAAAATACATATAATAGATCAATTATTTGGTGATTAAGTGATAATGTTTATTTTGGAAGATGTTGTCTCTTCTGGGGAAGACTATATGCCTAAAGAAAATAGAATACTCTGGAATTTAATTTGAATAATAATGGTGGAAATTTATTTTGGATGAATCTATATTTTTATTGTGGAATTATAGAGATTTGGGTCAGATATGAAAATTATTAACCTATATTTGAGAACATTTTATTAGGGTAATTACACTTCAGTATGGGACTTTAAGAGTAGTTGATTTTATTTGGAGATAAATGTAAAGATTTACTTTGCAATGCTTATGTGATCAAAACCATAAAAATTTCTGGTTTCAAAAGGTAGTTTAGATTATTTTGAATAATTTTAAAGAAAATTTTGTATTGATTTGGTTTTGTTAAACATTGGGTTCTGTATGTTGAATTTTGGAGGATAAGAGTATTATCTATTTTTTTAATGTACTATCCTTTTTGGGGAATATCTGACATTGTACTAATCATTTTAGTTTTGGTTAATTTCTAAAGATAGGGGAAATATATTGGTCATATTTTTTGGATTATTTTATTCTCATTATGTAGATTCTAGCAATTAGGATGTCACCAAGTCATCTTGAATACTCATAGTTTGAGAAAATAAGAGTATGTGGTAGAAATTTAGTAAAAGATGAAAATATAATTGAAAAATAAGTATATTTCCTTATGTTATTAGTCAATATCATAAATAATTTCTCTATATTTAGGACATGGATCTTAAAACAAAAACCTTTTCCATTTATATTTCCTACAGGGGAATGAAACACCAATTTTTTCTTCATAAGATTGTGGTTTTATTGTTGCTACCTTTCTCTTAATCATATTTTCTATCATTCTCTATCAGAACATGAAAGATTGTTATCTATTAAATATCCATGTTTTCATGGAATCCTAGTATTTGTTATCTCCAGTGACCTTTTTACATCTCTTTATTTCTTTTTAAAGTTAGTTTTTTATTTACTATTTTATCGATGTTGGACATTCAATAAAGATTCCAAGAACAATTTTAAAATTGCGAGCACAAAATTCTCAAAAGGGGGGAAGGACGTAACATCTAAGGTAAATAATAAATATGAAATTTTTATATTAATTAATATTTGTGAATTAAATATTAATTTTATATTCAAGGGGATTCTATGTCCGATAGAGTACTCAACATGCAACAATGGGGTTCCTAGAAATCTTACATTGAATACCACTTTGAGATATACCGAAAAATAATATAATAATATAATATTATTTTAAATGGTAGTTAATGCATAACTGTTGTACTTGAGAGAATGAATAGAACTAACTAAAAAATTATTATACATGTTCATTAATTTTTTTTACGTTTATCCAATCAAATTTAGAGGCTTAAAATGAGAATGAATCATATTTTAAGAATAAATACTCGTATATTTTTAAAATGTAATTTTACCAGCATTCAATGGAGAATACATTTTAAATCTGGTTTTTCTCAAATTTATATGTTCAATATAATAAATAAAATTCTTCTTTAAAATTAAGACATCAATATTTAATTTGTATGAAATTATGGTATTTTTTGTATAATGTTACATTTATTAATGAATTGTGAAAAATACTACATTTTAATTTAAAACCTTCTTTTTAATGTAATATATTTATATAATTAGTTTTTATTTTTAATATGTTTTAAAGTTTAATTAGATTATATTGTAACCATAAAATATGAAATTTGTAATTAAATTTAATTTCTCTTTGTAATTGGACATAAATAAATGTCTTTATTTTGATAGTTATTATTTCATAAAAACATGCTTTTAGGTTTTGAAAATATGAATTAATTATATTTTAATATTTAAAACATCTATTTTTTGAATTTGGAAAAAAATATTATATATTTTGAATTATGATTTCAAAATTATTATATAAGTAACTATTTTTTGTCATTATAAATAGAAATTTCTGTAAATATTCTATTTACCAAGTTGATAGGGTAAATCTGGTAAATATGGGTAAAACATAATATTATAAAAAAATTTAATTATCCTAACACATGTTCTAATCCAATTGGATGATATCATTCCAACCATGGGAATCCCTTGGATGATTTTGGGACCCCATGAAGCCACTTTTATGTGAAAATGACACTCTATAAAATTTAATTTAATGTTATGGAAAATGTAACATAAACATATATTTTATAGTAAAACAATTTTTATAATGGGATATATAATTGATTTTTCCAAAAATAAATAGTCATTAGAAATATAAAAATATTTCATACTTCATGATTTTTTATTTATAATTTTTAGACATCAATTAAATATATATATTTATGAGATATTGATTATATAATGATTACCCCATTACTGAATGTTCTATGTAAATGAGATTATAAATATTAAAATAAATTTATTTTGAAACTTTTTAGGCCATCAACTAATTTAATGGATTGTTATAACTTGTTATATTTTAATTAATATAGTTTTTTGGAATGAATCATGTTGTAATAGAGTTTTTAAAAATTATGGATATGAATAGTTTATAAATTAGCATTAATTAGTATTTAAAATTAATACTATTTTATTAAATGATAAAATGGTCGTAAAAATCTATGATTTAGAAAAACGGCATTTATATGTTATATATTTCATTAATTATAAATTTTTGGGTAGTTTTCTATTTTATTGTAAATATATTAACCATATAGTATGAATATATAAGAGGGCATGGTAACTGTTAAATTAGTTAACTAAAGGTTAAATCTAAAAGGTAATATTTATTTTATGCCCTAAACTTTTAAAAACCCATTTGATGAGAGGGTTTCGAAAAATTTTCAACATATATTAGAATTAAATGAGTTGGGGAGCTTTTTAAATAGAACTTCTGATTATAATGATATAATATTTTCAAATATTCCTATAGAGCCCCTCCCCCCTATAAAAATTCATCAACTCTAACCCATTTCACAAATAACACAAGCCCCATTGTTCAACCAACCACATTCCAAATAATATCCCAACATCCTTATCTTCCACCTACAATCCTTAAAATAGGGATATTGAACATTAAGAAATACTTTTGGTTCAAACCAAAAGGTGTTATCCAATTTAAAGGTTACGTTTTCTCTCAAGTTATTTTTCTCCTCCAATAACCTCCTAAAATCTCATTATTACATTATTTTATAAAAACAAAAGTATAATAAATATAAATATATTAATATTTTTGAAGGATTTGAACAACAAATCCCCACAAAAACATCTAATGGTTATGAACATATTGTTTCTAGGGACGGTGAACTACTCCCTCATGAAATGATGATTATTTAATTATGTCCTACAGCATGTTATCATGGCCATTAAGATGGAACTATATTTATATGTGATATATATTGTATTTATATTTTCACTTTGATTCGGCATTTTTCATTTATATCATATCTTTATGGTTTCCATATTGGGTAAATATGATAATTTCATTTGAGGAAGGGCGGACTACCACCCCCTCAAAGGGATATGACTCATTCATGAAATATGTGGATTGTATAAATAATTGAGTTAATGAAATTATATATGATATAATACTAGACTTTTAATATACCTATGTAACATTAATTTTTCATTCCATTAAATATGAAACAGAAATGAAAGTAGCGTTCATGCATATGTACGGCTTACTGTCTCTATGAATGGTGCATTTCATTCCCTATCACCAAGTGTTATGTAAATTTATATATACATATATATATAATATATATATATATATGGTATATATGATATGTAAATAATGAATATCAATTTGGAAATAATGGAATTATGACCACAAGGATAGAATGTAATTATAAGAAGTTCATTTTTGACTCAAGTGCCAAATATCGACAAAACGATCCTTATTAACATAAATTATTATTTAATGTTTATTACGTAGTAATAAGTAATATAATACGAATAATAAATGTGAAAACTGTTCTTAAGAAATTATAAATTATTTTTCTTTTATTATTTAGGGGATCAAAAAATGAACGAGTCAAGTCAGATATGAGGTAAGGGAACTTTTTGACCCAAATTTATTTACTTGGGTTAATCTTCTACTTATTTATTATGTCGTGATATGACTATGTATGAAATGAATAATTATATCTTATATAGTATTTATACTTTCATTATGTGTATTTATAGTGAATATGTATAATTTATCTAGTTGATTAACAAAATTATCATTGTGAGGGACTTCATCTCAATATACATTCAATGAGGCATATTGGTATTTATACACGACATTATTTTATACAGGTGTATAATCATCTTTGAATTCTAATTTTATTAAAAAAGAATATATTCTCAACAAAGAGTTTTACTAAATGAAAAAAAAGATTTTTTCTTTTTAATGTATGCGGTGAAAACGACTTTTATGCCACTATGAGCATTATTTTATATTTGGCTTCTATAATAACCTTTACTATTTTTAAAATCAAAATTAATACCAAATACCCTTTTTACGTTTTTTGGTATTGAAAATTGTTTTGAAAATGGATTGATTATGTCAATATATTGAAATATTATATAGTGTTTTCAATGTGGAAATTTTATCATTCCTTTATGCTTGTTCTTGTGTAATGATTTTGATATGGTTCTTGGGAATTATTTATGTATATGGGTGGTTTAGTGATAAAAAAAGGTCATGTGAGCTAGAGATAGCACTCCAATGCATTGAGAAACGTGACAAGAGTAAAAGTTATTGTTTATCCTAAAATATTTAATGAATATACTCTGATGGGTATTTCAAATGTAACTCCCTAAATAGCAGAGAAAGCTACAACATATGTATGTTATGGATGGGAAAAGATACCATTATTATTGATGATTTACATTTGTTATTCATAAATCCGAAGATCCTGTATAATATGTTAAATATTGAAAATTATTATTTCATTTATTGTATCTATTGATGGTCTAATGTTTATTTTCTTTATTTAGTAAGCCTTACTGAGATTTTTATGCTAATACCAAGCATTTAAAATGTTTTTTCACATGGTATAAGGAAGGGTAATAGAGAGGAAGAATTCAAGGAGATTTATATAATGAAAGGAGTGGTTTTCATTTAACAGTTTTTAGTTTATAAAAAAATGAAAACTAAGTAGTCGTGTCTAAAATTAATTTTCAAGGTGTTATGTATATGTAAGTAATTCCTTGAAGCTCTAAACCTGAAAATATCCCCAATGAGAATTATTAACTTAATTAAGGACTATGTAATTTTTATGGTATGGTCCTTATATATAAAGAATGTATGACACATATTGGACTCACAGTTCATGACAATTTATCTATAAATCCTCGCATTAAATGTTTTAAATACTAATTTTCTTATTACTAATATTTCATGTCCCTAATTTTAGAATTATTTATATGAATGTATTAAATATTTATTTTTCAAACTTCCCTCTTTCTTTTTTTAGAATATTATTTTTAAGGTTTTATGTAAAGGGATTTTTTTAAACAAATATTCTTTTAAATTTTATCTTTAAGATATTTTTAAAATGGAAAAAGGAATTTTTTTATTTTATATTTCGTGAAAGGAATTTTTTAATTCCAAGAAACATTAATGATTAAATTTTTTGTTTATAAGATTTCATAGTACATATAAATGATAATTGTTTATTTAATAATTAAACTTTTTATACATTTATTAAAGTGTATTTAATATGAAAATTGTATTTTGATATCCAAATGTGTTTTTCACATGGGTTAAAAAATATTTCACGGTTTTTTTCATTATTTGGTGCTTGGAAATTATTTATGATGTGTGTACCATGATAAAAATGGATGATACCAGTATAGCATATATGATGGGTGTACCTAGATTGTTCTCTAATGCTTTAGGTAACCTAGATATAGAATTTTAAAGTATTGAAATTCCATTTATAATGGTTATTTAAGGTAATTATAATTATGATGTACCAAAGAACCAACATGAATTTTTTATTATTTTTAACGTGTTTTAATTTATTTTTTTAATATCAAAATGTTAACATAACAATATACTATTATGAAAAAATGATTCTCTATTTGGATGATAATGTATGGGTTTTTAAGAATATTAGTTTAATGGATTTGAAAAAATTTCACTGGACTAAAAATTTAATTTATTTTAAGTTCTTTAATGTTATTCTTTTGATCATTCGAATTTTTAAAATAATTTTCAATGGGTTTATGGATGATTTCAGAAAATTATGAGATCATGGGGAATTGAGAATAATTTTCATATATAGAAACTAAGCTTCATTTTATGACATTCGGTTTTTTTTAATAAATGGATACTGATTAAAATGTGTCCACTTATTATGTATGTGTTTAATTTGATTTTTTTTCTACCAAAATTTATAATACTCCATGATTAAAAGACCATTGGAATTTTAGGAATGTGAAATCCAGTTCAAAACACTTGTATATTTAATGAATAACTATTGGTCGATATTATCATTATCAAAAAAGGGTTTAGAATAATTTATAAATTTTGATGTTTTATTCTGATGCATTATTAATTTTTTTTGATGTTATCATGGCTTTATAATTTTAAGGATCATCATAAGGCCAATGTATTAGGAACCCCTTTTTAGGATTTCTGTTATGAAAATTTAAGGTTCCTAATGATAATTTTGGTGAAATTTAATATTTAGGATGTTTATATAATGTGTTAAATTAATATATTTTTAGAAAATGTATAACCATTAGGATTGGTGAAATCTTATCATGTCCATCAAGCCTGCCTGTTTCGAACACACACATGAATGGTTATAAGGGTATATCTCCTACCAGTGGCCTAGATGATGTCTCAGTTGTTATAACATATTTCTTTTTAATAAAACCAATATATGTAGATTTAGTTTATTTTAGGAAAATTGGTTTTATCACTGAGAAATGCAATATATTTTGAAATGATTATTCGAATAAGTGATTAATGTAATTTCAGAATATGTTCACTATTTTTAGAAACTGTGTATAAATAAGGTAAATAAAATACTAAGGGATTCAGCTTGTGTATTATGTGTTGAAATAAATTTATAAATAAAATATATTTAGTAATGGTTATATAGCGATTTAGGTTATTTGTTGAAATGGATTACATATCATAGAGATTATATTATTTATGAAATGAATATTTTTTATAATTTAAGAGTGATTGATGTGATTTGGGCATAAATATTAAAATTATTTTGGAAGGAGATGTGATAAAAAATTTGATTTTTGGGTTTCAATATTAATATATAATGTTTTAGAAAAAATTTAAAGATAATTTTTTATTGGTTTTTGGGGAATGTTATTGAATATTCGATTTTATTTCTTTTTTGGAATTATATTATCCTTACATAACAATGTTGGATTTGGATGACATATATTTAAAGGAGGTAGAGGGTTTCATGGATTTATTGAAATGTTGATGAACATTTTAGTTCTTTGGAATGAAAAATTCATTCTCATCATTTTGAGAAAAATATTTGTTTGTGTTTGAGATTTATTATAGAATGAATTTCTTTATATCATGTAATTATATTTCATCATGTTGTTTGTCTTGGAATTAATAGATTCTGCAAATAAGAGACATTACATATCTGTTTTTCTTAACTAGAAATCAATTTTCATTTATCCTAGTATAGATTTAGATTTTTGTTATGGTGAACATTATTATGAAAATTTTCATTATCACTCTATATCTGTTCATAGTAGTTATATTTATCTACTATGTTGATATTATCGTACAAGGAATCCTATTTTGTGTTATATAAGGTGACCTTCCTATATCAATTACATTATTTTCAATAGGATGTTCTATTACTCATTTTTAGTTTTATGGAAATCAAATTAATGAATTTTGAAAGTATAAACCCTGAGCTTTCAATCCCAAGTTCAAATTTATAGGATGTAATTTTTTAATGTGGGGTATAATGTAACATCCAATTTTTTTGAACAGAAACATTCTTTATGATAGCTTACAAGATATCCCCTATCAAGATTAAATGAAAATATAAATGTTATTATTTTAATGCGAGAGTTATATCCTCGACATTAAATTGGGATATATGAATTTAAATAAGTTATTTATGATATAAATATTTATTTCCTTCTAAATATTAATTTATTGGGAAATGAATATTAAATAATAATGTAAAAAGTTAATTTTAATCTTCAATAATATGATTTCTTACAAATAGGGTTTTATTGCATTTCATGAATGAATATTAAAAATGATTTTTGAATGTTTTATAAAATTTATGTTTAAAAATTAAATTCACTTTTTGTTTCAACATGTCACAACTAAATTTGGATCTGTTTTTGAGAATTTTCGGAAAATATTAATTTTTTAATTTATAGAGAAGAAATATTGGTTTTATTTTGAATGATTTATTTTAGTTACATGGTTAAAATAGCATTAGATTAGTTTTTAGAATTAATTATTTCATTTTAATTTAGAATTATGGAATTATTTTTTAAAATAAATTGCATACTTATATTTAGTATAAAAACATTTTATATTTGAAGATTTCAATTATTTGAAAGAAAGGTTATCATTTTATTTTTATGGTTTAACTTTAAATTAAATTATTCCACATATATGATCTGAATTTTTAAAATTGGAGTCCAAATTTGGTACTAGAAGGCCCAAATTTTTTAAATATTTTTCTTTCATTTTGAAAAATATGAAGAGTAAAATTAATAATTTTTATTACCGTCATTAAGGGTAAATGGGGTAATTAAGGGTAAAATAATATGATAATGATTAGTAAATTTATAGAAAACATGAAAAAGTTTTATTGTATGGTAATATATTGGCCAATATCACTGAATTTTTAAATTTATGACACATTGGACCCACTTGGATAACATTATGTTTATTATAGTATTTTATTTTAAGAAATGTTAAGCATATCACACTCCGATCTTTAATAAGTATATCATTTTACTAAATCGTCATTTTAAAGATTTTTTAGACCATGAATATTATTTTTATAAATTTAATATTTATACTTATAATGGTAATCTATTTATATGATGAGGTAAGAAATAATCACTATAAAATCATTCATAATGATGATGCAGTAATTATTAAAATGATTGTAAAATAAATTAAATTATATAAAAAAATTAAAAATAAATATAAATATGAGATATTCAAGGTGCTTAAAAAATTATATATATAAATATAAAAATTACTGGATAAAATAAAATATTTTTTTATTATTTTATTTCATTATTTGGTATTTTTAATGTTAATGTAATAAATAATATTAAATCTATATACAATGACGTTTCATTAAATAACATTTAATTAAAATAATAAGAAATTATAAATATAAAAAATATGGCCATATTCTATATCAAATGTTATATATATTAATCCAATATTAATATAAGTGTTATTGTTTATTTTTTGGGTCTAGAATATTCTTATTATCTCTTAATGTTTTCACAAATTCTTAAATGGCCCCTCACCTCTCTTATAAAATGCAACACATTCTTCTCAATCCATAACACTTAAAAAACATTTTTTTTCATAATGTATCTAAACTAGTCACTTCATAGAATACCTTACATTAATCTTGAGTCATTATTATGGGAATAAAACTAAACTTTCTAGTTTTAAAGTGTTATGAAATGGATATCATCCAAATAAAAGGTATCAACTTTAATAAAGTGTATCTGTTTTGTTTAATCTTACACAAACCTCAAACCATGTTCTACAATGAAAAAATAATAAATCCATTATCAATTATATAATTAAATTTTATTATGTCATTTTAAGGAACTATTTCCATCCCCAATTCAATAAAATGGGAATAGAAATAATCATTTGTTTGTACGGAAGACTTCCACCTCACAAACCGATATAATTCATTTTCCAAAATAATCTATAATTACTTCTTCTAATGATGGAATTAATATTTATATATGAAATTAATGACATTTTTATTATTATTTAAAAATAATAATTCATTTATGTTATTGTGTTTTCATGAACAGAAAAATGATAACACCATTCATTCGTATGTGTTAAATATCACCTCCAAAATGTGATGTGATTCATTTTTCATCACAACATCACATCGATTATAAATTTAAGTACATATAAAAATTTATTATGATATTAATTATATTATAAATTTTTTATAGTTTAATTTGTAAATCCCATCATTCAGTAATGATATTTGAAAATGGAAATGTTACTCAAGTATTTGTATGACCTATCATCCCAACAATTGTATCCTAATTCACTTTTCAAAAAAAAACTTTTGATGATCGATTTAATAATATAATTTATGTAATATATTTTTGATTTATTTCGAGTATATTATTTATGAGATGATAGAATAATGACAAAAATTGACTAGAGACATCATGCCAATGTAATTTTGGAATCAAGATAAAAATAATGTAAAAAATGAGTCGTGAACAAAAATAATTATTTAATTTTTAGCACAAGATTATATATAAAATAAAAATAATTATAAAAATGAATACATATTTCAATCTAGTAAATAGTAATCCAATTTCTATTTTACATGGAGATAATGAATTTCCATTTTAAATCAGACCCAAGGTATTACATTTCATAACAAAATTCCCATGTATTAATTTATTTAATGATTTATTTTATAATTATTTCCCGTTCATCTCAATGTTTTTAAAATTTAATTAATAACATAATAAGAATGTTATTTTCTTATTTCCTCAGATATTTTTAAATTTATTTATTATATTATGTACAAGACTTACCATAAAAAATACACATTCAATGTTCTTCTTTCAGCTCTTTTTGCAAAGGTAAAAAGTAATTTTTTTAAAATATCTGAAAATAAATTAATTTCAAACATTCTAAAGGACTAAATTATTTAATGTTTGATTTTTAATTTATCATAACTATTTTAAATGAAAATTTGATAATTATTTTGTTTGTTTGTTTTTTTATTTTAAATTTCATTTTTACAAGGAAATGTATTTTGATATGTGTTAGATTTTTACCCATGGGATAAAAAGAGTTTTCAATGGTCTTATTCATAATGTATACCATGGAATGTTTTTATTATGGGTACACCTAGATAGAATTGGGTGAGGCGATTATTTCTTATATTATGGGTGCACCTAGAAAGTTATCTTATGCATTGGGTACTCTATAGATAGATGTTGACTATAGAATTATTCCATTTATAATGGTTCTATAAGATGTTGTGGGGTGATGAACATCCAATGAACCGATAAGGGTTTTCTATTACAATTAATGAGATTTCATGGAAATAATTTGATTTAAATATATGAGGTACTAATATTACATTAACTAAAAATTATTCAAATTTTAGATGAAAAAACATTTTTTAGAAATGGTTTGTATGGGTATTAAAGTTTTTAAATGGAAAAATAATTTCCATTATTTTTTGGTTACAAATAATTTTTTCTCATCATATGTTTTAGAAAAATCATCATTGGGGTTATATAATAGTTGTGATAAGGATGATATTAATGGGAAATTTTGATGATTTTTTAATGAGAAACTATGTTTTATTTTTAAAAATATTTAAATAAAAAATGTATATATATTTTCAAGTGTCAACAAGTCCTATATGGGTATGATTTGAATGTTGTTTTTCCTAATTATCGAATAATCAATACTAAAAATACTCATAGAATTTTTATAATATGAAAATTTGATCAATCATAATAGAATATGTAGTCATTATGGTCGGGTCCTTACACCATGTCCATAATTTCACATACTACTAATTTTATCATATTTTTTGAATTTTTTTCTTTTATTCTAGATGAAAATCGTCTTTCCTTTTCCCAATCTTCATGTGCATTTTTTATAAAACCTCTTTTGGATGTTTTATTTAAATAAAGTTATTTTCATATTTCAAACACTTGAATTACATGATAAATTTAAAATTGGGAGAAAAAATTTTATTAAATGGTTTTCCAATGAAATACCTATAGTTTTTAAAAATAAAAAATATTTTTATTGCTTTATACAACACACAACATTGGGCATAAACAAACTATTATATTTTGTTATTAAAATATAAATATCACAACCTAGCATTAAATTTTATGAGTAAAAATTGTATTATGTTCTTTATGAAATATATAATATGGTACCACTAAACTATAAGTATTTATTTAATATCTTAGTAAATAGTCACTGTATTTTTAGTATAGTTATTTTATCCTTGAATAATTAAATCTCATTAAGAATTTGTTTTTGCGGTAAAAATTTTAAATAATTTACATAACCGTTAGAAATTTTATATTATAAAAAATATATCATTTGGGAAATAATCATATCAAAATTCTCTTATTATGAAATTTTTTATAATATTCTTTATTTTTTTCAATGATTATTGGAATGTAATAATTTTTAATTTAAACTATATTTTCCTATAAAGTATATTTTATAATTTTTTTAAAATTAATTATTTCATATCGATTACAAAATTTTGAGATACTATATTTTTAAATAATTTCAAACATGAATTATATATAAAAATATTTTTATACATAAAAATTAATTTTTATAAAAAAAATATTTTTATTTTTCATTTTAATATTAAATTAATTACTCACACCATTTAATTGAATTGTGAAAAATGAATTCTATTTTTAAAATTATGATTCCCAAAATTGTTAAACATGACCCATTTTTTTAATCTGGTTCGCTATTGTGATATATGTAGGTAACCTTGATCTTATGATTTTTTAAATTGTAATATTTTAAATTTTTTCTATTTTCCTATTTTTTTAAATTTTACAATTTGTATCTTTCCAGAATTTTCAATGTTCTATATTAATGAAATAAAATTGTTTTTATTAATTTTTATTGGGTGCATCTATTTTATAACATAACCACCACCGAAATGTGAAAAAATATATATTAATGATGGAAATTTCATATAGAAAACTCTATGTTATTTAAAATTTCCCCCATTTATAAATTTATTTCGTGAAATTAATATTCATATTCTATATTTAAAATATATCTAGGTACACCAATTTCAATACTTCCATGGTTTCACATGTTCCCTCTTTATTCTTATGATTGTTCAAATATACATTGACCATTTGGATTGTATTATTGAATATAACATCATATCTATAATGAATGATCATTAGTGAGTTCCCCTCATAAAGGATATTATGTCCAAATTAAACCCCCTATGGATTTAATTTTTTTTATGAAATTTGTAAAATCATCCTTAAGTGGGATTCTTGGAATATAACTTGTACTTAAAACAGGTCTTATGGATGGTAATTTCAATAGGACACAACACTAATGCAATCAAGAATATCTAAGGGGACATTTTATATGAGACAAGGCTAACCAATTTATAAAACCTCATGACTCCCTTCCTTGGAGTTTTTTTAGGAATTAATTAAATCCAACATATTACTCCACGTATTATTGATTACCGATTACATAGCTCTTCTCTAAACTCTCTATTAATATAATGTATTACCAATTGAATTGAATCTTATCTATTGTTTCAATGAATAGTGTATATACCAATATCTTATTCCATCTAACTAAATATCAAAATTTTGGTGTTCTACTCATCTTTGTAATTATGTTCTTCAACTTTATCAATTTGATTTTTTGCGTTGAATCTTCTATATTATTACAACTCAAGTAAAAGATGATGTTGATCATAACCTCTTTTGATGTTCATTAAGTAGGATATATGGATGTATTATAGTGTATTAATGGTCCTTTGATAATTACAATTTCTATTTTTATTAAATGATGTATTCTGGTTGAAATATTACCACAATTATAATTTAATACCCCTCTAATGTTTTCAAGTGATCCCTGGAAATTGATAAAATTTAATCAATATTGGTATACCCAGAAAATTCCCCATGTATTAGATATATATATATATATATATATATATAATTTTATAGAGTTATAGGTCTTAAAAAATGGAATTAAATGGATATTACATCATAAGATAGTCCATCATAACCTAAATGGAATTGTTTCTATTAAATTTATTTATAATTCCAATAAAAAAATTGATGGTGATGTTTTCTTGTTTATGTGTTTTTATGTGTAATAGTCTCATAATGACCATTAAATTATATATTTTCCATTAAATAGTTAACAATAAAATAACATTTATGTATTTTTATATGTGTCTATCATTATATTATACCACTAGAATTTATCCAATAAAGTTTATTAAATATATTTTATCCCTCAGTTGAATTTTTTTACTTGAATGTCATATAATAGCTCCTTCATTATCATTGGTTCTGATGGCATGAAAAATCATGTTCCAAATATTATAACTCTATCTTTATTGATGTTCAACTATGAGGATAATATAGTATTCCAAAATTATTTATAAATGTAATTTTTTAATTATTCATAGAAAACCGGTGGTTTTTAAAATGATGCTTATAACTTATTTTAGATTAAAAAATTGTTCCGGTGTATTTTAGGGATAATAGATTAGGATTTATATTTAGAAATTTTTTTAGTTCAAACCTTGGCTCTACTGAGTGTATTATGAACAAATGGAGGTGTTGGAAGTTTTGGAATATGTTTGGAATTTAGTTTTAGGACATAGATGTGCTATATTTTCATTCACTATTATATTTTCATAACCTAGAGTTTTGGAGATGATATATATATTCTATGATCAACTGTGAAGAGTTTTGTTAGTTTTTAGAGTTTGGAGTTTTCAACCAGTTTTTATAATAAATATAAGAATAAAAAAAACTCATTGATTTTTCCCCAAGTTAAAAATATTTCATATCTCAAGTAGGAGGAAAATATATATTACCCAAGGAATAAAAATATTATGTAAGGGGGAAAATTAAATTATGAAAATATATATTATTTAATTTTTTTCCAAAATGGTGTGTCCTCATAATATAAAAATATAAGATATTAAGTATGATAATATACTACCTTTTAAAATTAAACTATGTAAAATATATTATTTATAGGGATATGGATATTATATATTTGTTTTTCATAACAAAAAACCAATACATGTTGAGAACAAATATCTCACATTTTAAAAATTATATTATATATTTATTATTTATAAGTAATAAATATTATGTGTTAATTAATATATTATGCATATGAGATTTCATAAGGATAAAACCATGATAATAGTTTAAAAATATAATGTATGGTTTAATATTTATAAAATTATTGTATTTATAATGTAAATATATTATTTATGAATGGGGTGATTTAAAAAATATTGCAAACTCTTGAGATGTGTTAGTTTTCTAGGTGATACATAAAATAACTATGAGTTATTCATAATATTATATATATAAATATATATTTTATGGGATCATCTAGGGTGATACATAATATGAATTTTATGGGATTCTATATATTGTTAAGATTTCAATAATGATATATTTTTCTTGAAATTATATAATATTAACAATATGGTTAAAACTAATACAAATGGGATAAATATAGAATTTTTAAAACACGTAAACATCATGATTTTTTAGAATAGATATCTCATTCCTCTAATAATTTCCATGTTTTAAATCTCATTGTTGTTAACATATTAAATTATTATTAATTATTTGGGAAAAATAATGGTAAATATATCACTATCATTCCATTCACTCAAATTTTCTGATGTTTCATCATTGTTAAAGTGGTTGTCACTATTTTGGACCTATTTAAGCATTATTATTAGTGATACCAATTATTAAAATTTCAACATGGGTTATCTTCTTATATTAAAAGAGCATCATTGTTTAAGATTATGGTAGGTGGTTCTTAAGGTGTTTCAAAAGTATCAAATATTTTATATGTGGGTATGATGTGTGCTAACACATACCTAGTATGATCATGAAAAAAAATTTATTTATTTATATTTTGGTTCCATGTTAGTAATCCCTTTATTAGGCTTTGAAAAGCCAAATAATAAAGGCATTTTTAAAATTTTGTCTCCCTAGTACGTTAAGTAGTATTTTAGTCAAAATTGGAAATTTTAAAGTAAATATTAATGGTTCCCTAAATATAATGATGAAATAGTAAGCTGAACATAGATACCCTAATTTATAAGTTTAAATTAATGTAGTATTTTATTGTACTGGATATAAGGAATAACTATAACGTCCCAATATGGGTGAGTGGGCCTCATGAATGGAGAGAAATTTCTAATCTTGTAAATTTGTCACATATTATAGGAAAATGTAATGCAAAAAGAATATGACTACTAAAATATATATATGACATATTTTTCTGGTATATGATTCTTATATTATGATTATATATAACATTTTTCTAGGGTATGGTCCTATTCCTATAATGATAAATGAATAATTTCAACAGTATTGTTCTCTCCCCATGATGATATTTGAGTTATTTTCCAGGTAGGTATCTCATTTCCTTGATGAAATATGATTTCTTTCATGGTTGGTGTGATATTCTTAATTTATGGTATTTGACTTTCTTCCAGGGTGGTGAACTCTCCCCTTTATGAAATATTACATTTTTCCTGGGTGGGTTCTCTTCTCCCTCATGATAGATAACTTGTTTCCATGGCAGTATTCTCCTCCACATTGAGGATACATGGATTTTTCCAAGGTGGGTCAGTCTTCCTCCTAATGATATATGGATTCATTACATTTTTTGGTTCTATTACACTAATAATATATGAATTTTTTCTTGCGTAGGGTAATCTTCCCCCTTAATGATCTATATGACTTGTTTTTAGTGGAGGGAACTATTCCAACTAATATGGTTATGATATATCCTATTAGAGACATCAAGAACTAGCTTAAACATGTATGGTTGATCATGAGTGTCACCAAATATCTCGACGATCTAAAATGATTACTTATTTAGACATTTAGATATTTTATAAGGAAAATAAATATGAAATTTATCAGGTTGGATATAATTTGGGACATCATGAGTTGTGTATTACTAGGTTATAATCACACCATTTTCAAGCCATCATGTGGATCCGTGTCTAATTAATGGTTGAAATATAAAATGAGGTAAAATTGGATACTGTTAATAGTTTATTATAGGTAGGTTATGTAATCAAGGGATATTGAAATGGATTAGGAATGCTGACCAGTTATATATTCATTAATTTTTGTTGTTGTATTTTTTTAGATTAATTTAAAACGGTCTTCCCTTGAAGGATCTTGGATGGTCCTATATGACTTGTATGACATATAAAAATTTAATTTCGATATAACATGGGTAAGATATGTTTGATTATTTGTGTTTTAGTTTCAATTTTCTTTAATATATTTAGACTGATTTTATTATAGTTACAAGTGTTATTATTTTTAATTATGATATGAGTGTATAATATCCATATGGTGATATCATTGATACCCACTACTAGTCAGAAAGATATAAAATATGGAGAATCATTTTTGAGGTCTTGTTTTACTCCAATTTGTTTATCATATAGTTAATTTTTTCTTGGGGAGAACAATGTGGAATCATAAAATTTTTTCCTTTATCATATTATTTAGGCTTGTAAATTTGGGATAAGATATTGATTAATATCAATATTGATCATATGTATGATAGTAGTTATCCTACATATGAAGGATGCTTTTTTACGTAGGATGTGATTTCTATTTTTTTGGGTTTTTATGATTCATCACCTTTGATTATACACTTGACTTTATATTTAATATTAATTAGAATCCTAATATTGGACCAAAATGGAAATAGTTTTGAAATAATAGATGATATATATAAAATAGGATTCAAAATTCATTTAAATACATGAATATTATTGGATACCATAGACATGATATACATGTCAGCTATTTTAGTTGTGAAAATAAAATTTTACGTTGTCTTCAAATATAAATTCATAGTGAAATATTATATAGAAAATTAGTTTTTTATTTCATATTATAATTTTTCATTTTTACCATTTTTATAGTTGTTATCAATTAAATAAAAATTAATGATAACCATATATTGTGTTTTCTATTATAAATTGTTAGTGATATTTTATTTTATATTATCAAAAAAATTTATATCCTCATGAAAATTAAAATAGAATGGATGGATAATTTGAATCTAATATTCATATGATAGTAACCATAAGTATGGGTAGAAACGGATAAATAAGGAACATAGGTTTTGAATCATTTAGGACATGGGGAGTAATGGATAGTGCTATGTCATGGCTATTACATCTCTTCCTAAGATTTGCCATCTAGAACAGTAAAAATGGAATGTATTATGATGTATATATTTTTCATTATCGATAAATGTCTATATGAAATCCTATAGAATAGAATTGAGATGATGATATTTATCTTACCCCATGGATTTATAGGAATGGTTTTCCTAATTCACCAAGATCGGTGAAGAATGATTTCATCTATTAGTGCTAACTATGAGCTATTCATTATATATCGAGGTTGATTCAAATATTTTTACCTATAATGTATGATCTAACTGGAATGTTCCCGATACATCAACCACCCTTTTTATATTTTTTGGTTTCCCCTCATGATGTAGAGCATTGGGGGAGTCCATTCATACATTCTCTGGTCCCAAAAAGACAACCTAAATAAATAAAGTGAAGTTATGTAAAAATATACCCTAAGGCCCAATGATGTGATGGAAATATTTTTTAATAAATGTGTACCAATATGTTGGGTTATTAAGGAAGAACAAAAATATATTGTTCTTTTATCAGTACTTCATAGAGAAATTGAGGGAATTTAGGATCTAAGATTTTATGCTCCACACTTAATGAGTGATGAAATGTTTTTATTTATATATTAATTTCAAACAACAAGAACATTTTTTCCTGATACTAATGGGAGAATCATTGTCTATAATGATTTATTTTATGGTTAATTTTGTGTTTTATATATGGGTTAATGTAAATGGGTTTCTCATTTGTACATTTTCATAGTTTGTGAATCAATCCTTCATAATAAGCATGAAACTAAATGTTCCCAAAACCTAAATCTTCAATTATAGTGGATGATAATGGATCCTTTTGTAGTTTTAATAAATTATTTCATTATTTAGGTGAGTGGATATTAATAAAAAATACATAGTGTTGATCTATATCATTCTCCTCATGGGGGGAATTTTATAGAGTTCTACATGTATAGTAGTCATGGATATGTTGACACCATGTGTGACTAGCATCTAGTGGAGTGTAAAGAGTGTGGGAAAATACTTTATTTTTGGGGTTTTTCATGAGTTATATTTTCTAATAAATTGATATAGGACCTAGATAGGTGTAAAGTTTAAGGGATAGATCATGTACTCCAAAATAAATGGGTAGATACTATTTCAATGGATGTCAATGTCATCGTAGATAGAAAGATTAATATGGATATGAGAGCACATCAATAAGGGAATATGAATCTGAGGAGTCTTTTATAGTATGAATAATGATATTCTATCATATTTCATGGTGTTGATGTTACCTATAATTAGTGTGGGTCTGAACCCTCAAACAACTAAGGTAAAAAAATATTATCTTCTAGATTAACCTCTTAATTCCTTAATACAAGATCATAAAACTATTTCATAACTTTATAGTTAATTATCGGATTATGGCTCTCCATATAGTGTCTATATGTTTTGAGGTTGATTGATATACCATTTGTGTATAATGAAAAATTTATAGAAGCCCAATATCACACATGAGATTTTTTTATTGAAATGATTTCATATATAACTTCAAGGATTAATAGATTTATATTACTATAGATGTGGTTTTAAAAAAATAGATATCACGTATGATCATTTTAGTAGGGTGATGGACTTCAGTAATGTGAGAAATGAAGTTATGATCAATAGTTTGAGATGTTCCCCTTAATATTTGATATTTAATGTGTGATACCTAATCCATTAGATTATATTTTTTATAAAATTGAGGGATTCACCTCTCAACAAAATGAAAATTATAACTCAGTATAATCATAGAATGAATCCTATAGTTAATGTTATCTAGGGGTAATTGGTATGCTAGGATTATCCAATGATCTATCTCCAACCTAGCTATTGTGGATCACGTGATTATGGAATGATGAGAAGAGAATGTATTTATTGTGAAATTTGAGAATTTGTTTTATAGCTGCTAATAAATATTTTTGTGAATTTTTATTCTATGAAAGTAGAATCCAAAATATTTTCATCAGAATAACACATTGTGGACGATTCCACATTATATTTTAAGATACAAAAAATAAATCATTTTTTATCCAAATTACTATAATCATAAAAAACAATCATATGGTTTATAACATTTCATATTAGACGATGAAGATGTATAATCAATTATCATGACTGGATGCCTCACACATGGTCTGAGGGGACCATTGTGGCTAGAAATATTGAATCCAATTGTATAAAGGTTGATAAATGTATCATTTACTCATGTAATTGATCTATAAAAACTAATTATATGTACATTATGATATATAATTCTTTCATAATATACAACATTAGACCCTCATGATATATTTTACTAGGGATTTTGTTATATATATATATTTCCATTAATTAACTATTATCTTTTGATTGATTGTGGAATTTTCCATAGTGATTGGTGGATATATGATCATTTCAGATATCATTTTGCTTAATATTGATAGTTCCAACTTGATTCTTATGAAATAATATCTTGTAAAATATAAATACCTTGTTGGGTTTTATCATTAATGGGTGGAATTTACATATTCTAATAGAGATAGTTCTATCTATGATGGACATTTGGAAATGAAGGTTGGTCAGAACATGCCTGAACATTTTTAGCTAGGTGAGAACAAAAACCACGAGAATAGTCCTTCGATAGATAATGGGGGAATATATAGGACAATATTTACATGAATCATTATCTTATATATGATGTATTTCATGGTGATTTCTTGAATTATCTACTAGGGTGATGTGTTTTATTTATCATTTTAAGGACTTTTATTATATTATCAAAATCAAAAACAAAGGCAAAAAACAAAAGAAACATTCAAGGGGGCATGTAGCAGTGCAGTCCGAGGGCATCCTTGATAGCTATATCCATAGCAGTTGGGAGAAGAGACCCAGGGGAGGTGAATATCATGAGAGGGTTTCCCTGGGATGCAGTAGCAGCCAAAAAGTCAGCCAACTAGTTCCCCTCCCACCATGTGTGAAGGATCTCAGTATTACTGGAGAGATTTGCCTTGCATTTACAAATGAGGTAGTTGATATTTCATGGGGGGACATGTTACCGTTAAGGGATCTAGAAATGATCTTTGAGTCAGTCTCCACTATAGTTATGGGAATATCATTTGAAAGGAAGATTTCAAGACCAGTGTGCATCGCCTTAGCCTCCGCCACAAGGGATTCCTCCTCCCCAAAAAAGGAGTTGAAAGAAATATTGACGGATCTGGAAGGGTCCCAAAAAGTCCCTCCTCCCCTCATACCCCCTGCCCATAAGACCCATCCATGTTCAATTTTAACTTTCTAGAAGGGGGATGCCATCTCACCCAGGAGCTAGACCTTGGAGGTGCTGGGGAGCCAGAGGGGCACACACTGTTGATATGTCTATGAAGGGAGGGCGCGGCTGCATGATGCTTATGGATAGGGGTGAGATCAGCAATGGGAAACCTTGTGCGGAGAAGCATGCCATGAATGGAGGGTTGAATCCCAAAATGTCGAGATTGGTTGCGCACCTTCCAAAGACACCAGAACCCTACCGCAAGAAGGATAGAATGACCCTCCTCCTCAGGCTTGGTGGAGGCCCTGTTGAACCAGCACTGGAAAAAAAATCAAGAGAAGAGACCACCCCTGACAACTCCATAAACTCCCCAAGACAGTTTTAGAGGTGGCCAACCTAGTCGATTCAATTGAAAAGGTGGAATGAGGTCCTCATTTTAGGGGAATATCAATAGAAGCATCATAAAGAAAGGGAAATGCCATTGGCATAAATATACAACTCTGTGGGGATGGCGTTGGACCGAACCCTCCAGAAGAAAATGATAAACTTGGCTGGTATATATTTCCACCAGAGAACTTTCCCTAGGGGTCACTAGCCGGCAGCCTGTACATACCATTTCTGTAATACTTCACTGAGAACCTTCTAGAAGGGGAGCAGCAGAACACACACCTATCCATGGAGCCACCGATGCAAATGTCGTGGAAGCACGCCACATGGGTTGGGATGAGCAGGGCATTGAGAAAGGAAGGATGTAGGGAGGCCTCTCTGTCAGAAAGATCTGGTGTCAAGCACCCTGGAAATCTGAGAATTCCGCTACCCCTATTGCACTCCCAAAAGTTGGCCTCACCCTTACCAATGATCCATTGTTATTGCAGCTGGATGGAGGATAGATTCCTACCGAGAGTTCTCCAAAAGTGTGATGCCTTACTTTATTCGCCTTGTACCAAAAGCATACCTACCTCGTATAATCTGACTCCACAGCGTTCAACCCTCAATAACTTCCCAAGCCATCTTACCTTGGAGGAAAAACATTTCCTCTCTCAGGATCCTCACATTATTACCACCGTGCTCTAGAGGCCTCCCCAGTTTTCTCCAAGAGGCCCACCTACATCACCCCTCACCGTGGGCATCCCAAAAGAAAGAGTTCAAAATGGACTCCAGATGATGATAATTGACATGGGAACCTTCAGGACAGCAAGGATGTGCAGACATATTGAAGATAGAACACTATTGATGAGGGTGATCCTCCCGCGAAAAGAGAGGATGCAGTTCTTCTGATTGTTAATAAGGTTAATGATTCTGGTGGACAGGTCCTCAAAGTGATGCACCAGGATTCTCCTAGGGGAAACAGGGGTCCCGAGATAGGTCAAGGGGATGTGCTTTTCCTGAATACCAAGAATGGTCTCAATGTAATCCTTATGCCGACTTGGAAATTTCCAAGGAAAGAAGATCCAACTATTCTCCCTATTGATCACATGTCTACTCCATTTGGCATTCTCATACATAATCAAGAAAAAACCTCTGATGAAGGAGCTCTGCCCATTAATGAAGAACAATAAGTCATCTGCAAAGAGGAGGTGGGGGAAACTGAGATCCTTGGAGCCTCAATGGTAGGGCCGACCATTTCCTTATTACATGGCCCTGGAGAAGTATATGCTAAGTGCATCTAGGGGAAGAATGAAATGGATCGAGGAAATGGGGTCCACCTACTATAATCCTCTCACAGACTTAATAAAACTGCACTACATCCCTTCGAAAATGATATTGAACCACGAAGAGCTGTAACATTGAATGAAAATTTCGATGGACTCCATAGAGAATACCATGAATCTCATAACACAAATGATGTAGTTCTACTCCAAGAGATCATATGCCTTATCCATGTCCAGTTTGATCTCAAAATTCGAGCCCACCACTTTGTTGTTGATATCCAGAACCATATCCTGAGCCACCCTAATAGCCCCTTGGATTGATCGACCAATGTTAAAGGCATGCTGTTCATTTGAGACCCACTGGTGAGTGAATCCAGAAAGTATACTATTCATTAATAATACATATTATCTTTTAGATAATGCGTGGACTATAAGATATTTAATGAATTGATAAGTAAGAAATTATATCTACTTCTTAGAACCGTAGATTTTTTTGATCGTACTAGAGTATACATAGAATTCCCTAATATCAACAATAAATCATTATATCATCGGGAGAGGATGATACCATCTAATATATTTCCTAACTTCTGTAGGAGTGGGTATGGAATATATGAGTACCGAGTGTTGACATTTGAATAAATGAATGTTCTATTGGTGTTTATGTTCCACCTAAATTAATTCTTCCCCCATTTTTTTATGATATCCTTATGTACACACTTTAATAGAGGGAGAACATGTCACATTTAGAGATATATGGATCAAACATATAGAGTATCGATTTTATAGAAAACTCTCATAGTTCCATGTTTATATTGACCTAGTAAACTTTTTATGTTATGTGATATTAGAGTCCAGAGTATCAGTGGAACCTAAAAAGGTTGAGAAAGTAATTTATTATATATGGTCTAAGAATATTTTATAGTTATAATTTCATTGGTATTTTCCAATTATTACCACATGTTATCTATGGCTCCTCATTCATGGAATCACTAATGAAAACCCCATCCAAGAAGGGGTGAATATTTTTTGGTAAGAAGATTTTGAGAAATCATTTCTAGTGCTTATATGGTGATCAATGATTGTGCTAATATTGTAATGACTTGTGAAAAGTAAGGAATATAATCATTGTTGTAATGATCCCAGAGTGGAGAGAAGATGATTTATGATATACGATTTTAGAGTAGTCACATATGGGTATAGTTTGTTGATGTCACCTGAATCAACATACCAAATGGAATACCATTAGTTAGTAGTGGTGGTTAATTCCTTGATATATTGAAGGAAATATATTTTGTTTGAGGGGTTTCTGAAAGGCATAAAAAAAGATAAAAAGGTATATTTTCTTATAGTGGGACATGATTCTTCATAAATGAAAGTGGAATAAGCATATTTATACATATTCTTTTTATTTTTCATATACCTCATCAAAAGGATAACATGGTTATAGATTCACTAGTTGGAATGAATCAAAAATAGGTGGTAAAATATTTGATTTGGGAGTGGTAGATGATGATCCATATTGGAGATATTTAACTCAATGTTAAAGATACCGTGTTTGAGAAACCCTTACATGTTTATCAATAATGTCCTCACTCCATATTCAGGTGCAGATGAGTCATCTATTGAATTTTTTTTATCCATTATTATGGAAAACATATATTTTGGGGATCCAACCCCATATTTGAAACATGATTTTGATAATAATAATTATATCTGAGGTTGTGTTGTGGTCACTATGATTAATCATGTTGATTTGATGAGGAACTTTTACACATTGTGTTGGGCCATTCATTCATGTTTCAAAATGATCTACCAAAATATATATAGGTAGTATTGTTGTCCTCATATGATGTGATATATTATGGGTTTCTTTATAGGATTTCCAAATTTCATCTGGTGATGTCTAATTATAAATTTCTCATCGGTATTCTTTAGTCACTACACATTCCTAAGAGTAAGTGGGATTATGAGACTATAAATTTCATTAAATGGTTACCAACGATACACTATAGATGAAATGTAGTGGGGAATTTTTTGGATTTTTTAGCCATGTATTCAAACTTCCAATTGATTAGGGAGACATACTCTGTTGATTATATGGGTAATTTCTATGTGTCAGAGATTGTGTGACTGCATAGAGTTCCATAGTGATTTGTATCATCATGGGATGAACAGTTAAAATATTTCCTTCATAGATGATTACCGTGGGATCATAATATAAGGGTTCATCTAATATATACTTATCATCCCTAGATATATGATCAATTAAGGAAGACCATTCAATTATTATAGGAAATTCATTGAGATTCTATTATTTATTTTTATTATTGGTGCTAAATCCATTTAGCTCTTGTAGATTTTTTATACAATAATGACTGATTATTTACTATGATAGAAATATTCAATTATTTATTGAATTGGAAATTTAATTCTCAACTATGTTGGGTAGATCCATTATAGTTTATGATAATCATTCCATGTCTCATGAAAGAGTCATCAGAACATATCCCACTAATTATAATGTCATTTTCAATTTGTCTATGGAAATGAGGACATATGTTGACTGATGTCACCACCCTACTGAGTTTATTGTGTGAGATATATCATTCCTTCTAGTTCTTATGGTATTTGGGAATATTCATGTCTTGAGGTAATTTATATTAGTACCCATCAATATGGTGAAATTAGGGATTATGGAGAGAATATATATGGATCATTCCGACTAGATCATCCATTGTGTTTTAATGCAATGTATCATATTCTCCATACATCATAGAAGGTAATATAATACCCTGAATATTCTCATGTAATCTATATTGAGGATTCTAAGAATAAGAATGGTGCATTTTTTAATGATAGTTTGATTTGTATGGGGGATTAGAGTAAAAATACTTTGTGAGGGAATATCTTTCTCTACTATGGGTGTATTAATGAATAATTGTATTAAAGTGTATATGTATAAAGAGGAGTATGTTATGTGGTATTAATGGATATATTATTTCATGTACGAGGCCTAGTGATATTTTGGAATGTACTTAAAGGATATTTAACTCTATAATGGAGTTGGTTTCATAGACTGGACCATTTTATGTATGGTCCTATTTATTTTTTTTCATAAAAACATGAACATATTTAATTTTTTAATTAAAAATTATGTTTATTTATTTTAATATATGTATTTAAATGTTTTGATGTTTTTATATAATGATTAATATATGAGAATTATTATTTTTGTTGAACCTTGGTATGGATAAGTGTGTTAGGACTCAGTGGAATTGCTAGAAGTGCTATAAAAGTTCGTGAATTTAATTTTTTGAATTGGATGTGTTATATTCTAGCTTTCTTCTAAATTTTAGTAACATGGATGTTTGGAGAGGCCATATAACTGCTAAAATTAAATGGGATGAGTTTATAATTTGAGGGGTCATTTATTTTTCACAATATTATATACATATATATATATATATATATATATAACCATACAACCTTATTTTTTCCTAGGTTTAAAATATTTCATATCATATGGAAGACGAAAATAATTATTTTATATGGAATAAAAATTTTATTTAAGGGATTTGGAAACCATTACATATGATAAATTATATTAAATAACTATTTTTTCTAATAGAAACAACTTTTGTATAAATAATAAATTATATTATTTATGATGATATAATTTATATTAAAATCTAGAAAGGTAATATATATTTCTATGGGGAAGTAGATATTACATATTATTTGTTCCTATAGTAAAAATATTATATATTGATAATTCATATTACATATTTAGAAAATTATATACCCTATTAATTTTCATGATGTAAAATATATTTCATATTCTGTAATATATTACACAAGGATATCATCATATGAAATTATTGTATATGGATTATAAATATATTTATTGGAACCGCATTTGGAAAATATCTTACATGTGATGTTATTTATACTTCACATTAAAGGGAGAATAAAAAATTTGCTAAACTCTAGAGATGAAATAGTTGTATAGGTGTGAATATATATATATATATATATATATATATATCTTGGAATGTTTTTATCTATCATGAATAATATTATTTTGTATAATTTTTATGTGATCCACAAAGGAGATATTAAAAATAATTTTTTGAGTGTTCTGACCCCGAATAGCCTCTTGGCCATCTTTTTATTGATTTTTGATAATCCCATATTCAAGGTATGAGGGGGAACCCTTAAAAGTCATGAAGAATTATATATTACATAACCCATAGGTCATAGAGGAAGCATCTAGACTATACATACTAGTAACGACTCCTCCCCACATTTTAAATCGTCTTATCATCTCTCCACCTTTGCATGGATATTTGGCTAGGAATCCAGTACATGCACAATCTGGTCCTAATGGTAATTTCATATGCTATCTTTCATTCATATTTTTTTATCTAATTCACTAGTGAATGCACTTAATCTGAATCCTCATCAATGCCTTCTCCATTTTGAGTCTGCCTAGTCGATTAATCACAATTCTGGTGGCCCGAAAGCCTTGAGGTGGCCCAGAATCCCTACTATCCCAGAGGCCTTGGGAAGCCTGAAGGCCATGAAGGACATGAGTAACAATCCAAAATCCTAAAAGCCCATGTGGATGAAATATTACCAAATAGCTACATTACCGAACAATACCTACCACAATGCCTACTACAGTATCTACAATATTGATTACAACATGTCCTACCACATAACTACTATATTAACCTATAAATTATGTCCCTTCCTTGATTTTAACTCGGGTCTCATGGATGCACTTACCGAGTCCTCACAAACTAGGATAAGGATCTTGTGATTTATAGGGTTTTGATGTTTTCCAAATTTTGAATAATAAAAAAAGTTTCTTGGTTTTAGAAAATTTTAATGAAATATTAAAAATGATTTTAAAATGGGAAATATGGTATATTAATGACCTATAAAAACCGAGATAATAAATAATATGTCTCTCATTTTTCTCATAAACTCAAAGTAATATGTGTACAAATACTTACAAGATTTCATTATTGTTAATTTTATTTGAAAATTAAAAATATATTTATCACTTTGAAACCATTATCTATCAATGTCTCTTGTTATTTCAATGTATTAAAAAAATCATGAACATTTATTTTATATTTTACATTATTTATTCCAATTATATGATTAAAACCATTAAATCCTAGATTAACTATCAATATTCAATGATCAACATCCATTTAGATTAATTTATGTTTTTATGATGTTATCCTTAAATCCTCTATTATTTTTTAATATATGTATAATGTGACGTTTTGTGATTTTATAGACCAACACTCCATGATCAAGTGTATAAGAATGTAAATTGCATATTAAATTTGATACAAGATGTAAAATCCTAGATATAATCATGTAAAATTATAATATAATCAATTAATTTTGAATCTCTTACATATGAAATAACTTTTCAGGTATATATATTTCTATAAGTATAAAAAAATTATCCAATTCCATGATCATTATATCAAATTAATATTTTCCATTATAAATTAAATTGCATGATTTATAATGAGTCTCTAGTATTTTCCATAAATTCTCTAACACATGGTATCCTTCTAAAAATGTCGCGTGTACTAATTTTCATCACATGCCTTGGAAATGGAAACATATGAGGAGGTGATCACTAATTCCAATTTATGGAAAAATAAAACATTGGAAATCATCTCATAAGAATGTTATACAAATTAATGAAATAGTATGTAATCAATATTACTATATAATCAACAATAATATGATTAAATGCTATATCCATGAAATAAATTTTAATATGAATATAAAAATATTATTATAATAATATTGAAATTCATAATTTCAAATATCAAAAAATATTTTCGATGACTTTTTTCAAGACACTTATTTGGATTGGGGGATAGATACATAGAAAATATTTTTTTTTCAACACATGAGACTTGAGAATGCCTCAAGGGACTATATAATTAGTGATCCTAGTTTTCATATGAGTTTGTAAATTTAATTCCCTATAAATGTTAAGAATGAATTTTTTTATGATTATTTATAGAGACTCTTAAATAAATAAAAATATATATAATTAAATATATTAAATTTAAATAAATAATGAGGTTTTTTAAGACTTCAATTATCATATAGAATATTAATGTTTTCCCCATGTTAATATATGAGATAACATGATTATAACCCATAGAGAGAAATAACAGTGATGGTTAAAAAATAAATAGTAAACTATATATAAATAATATGAATTGGAAGAATTTAATATAAAGAGATAATACTTTTGACCATGTCTATATAAAGGATAACAAGACCATAACACAACAGATGTAAGAAGGTGGATGGTTTCACAACACATATTCAATCTTCCAACAATCATCTATATTGGAATAACAATAAATGAAAGTCCAATACATATCACAATGATAATATAAGGGATAATATGATAAAAATTACTCTGATGGATGAAATTTGATGGTTAAATAATACAAAATCAATTTTCTAATAATAATTAGTATTGGAATAAAAAATATGGAATTCTAATTCTTTTTCTCATCTAAATAGAACAACATATTCTTAGGTGAGTTATGAAAACCTCATTAATATAATTATTTTTTACATTTATTAATATATAAACATCAGATAATAATTAAAATAGACACTATGTTCGATAGCATATATAATACACCAAATCAAGTGTAATCAAACCACTAAATATTATTATTTAATATGATAATTAGCACATAGCTATTGGAATGGTGGGTATGAACATGATTAATAGAATAATGAAAATATGGTCTACACAGGTATATATAATTCATTACTTTTTGAGCAATTAATTACAAATGAAGATGTAAATGTTTTTAAAAATAAAGGGAAATGTTTTTCTAAAGAAGGCTTTAAATGTGAACAACATTGTTTTATACCAATAAATAAATATATCACAATTATTGGATTATATTAATTAAATATAAATAAAATATATTTCATTTAAATTCTAAAATTCATTTTATGTCTTATCTGGACAAAAATATTAGAAAAAATCACATTCTAAAGATAAAAAAAAAATTTTATCAAAAAAGCAGTTTTGCGGTTTGTAAAGAGAATGTTTTTTAAAATATTTATTTTTTCACTTGTAAAATTTGTATTTGGAAAAAAAAAATTAAATAATATTTACTATATTTTCTTTTGTTAAATGTTTTTTATTTTTCTACTAAGATACATTTTTTAATGAATAGTAAAAAATGCATCTTTTTATTTTAAAAATAATTCATTCTAAAATTTATTTAATGTATTATATTATATTTTTGAATTTTTTTAATTTATAATTAGATTATTTTTTATCATTTAAAACATCGTAGGTCATTGGAATAAATTTCACAACGAATATGGATATAAAAACATTTTAATCATTTCATGGTTTGTAATTTAAAAACTCATTTTCTCATTTTATCAACACGATGAATTTTTAATTAATTTCTCCAATTAATTTGTTTTTAATTAGGATGAATGGATTAAATAATAGTAATTAGAATTTCAAAATTATTTAAATAGGCCCCTAATAAGAGTAAATAATGTAATTAAGAGTAAAATATAATATTTTAAATATTTTAAATTATTATAAAACATTTAATAATTTTATTTTATGAGCACTGGTCATCAAAAATAATATTTTGGCTAAAATTATAATCATTTTATGCCACTTTAGTGAGATTATGGAATTTATAATATTATATTCAATAAATGGTAAATTTTGTCACACTTTTGTTTTTAACAAGTGAAATATTTTTAATATGGGGTTATTCTGGGTATATATTCAAATATGAATATAATTTTAAAATACAAATTTATTATAATTTTCATGGAAATATTTTATTAATATTTAGTAAATAAATAATTTAAATAAGTTCTTGCACAATGATGAAGCTGCAAATGTTTAATAAAAGGAAATATAAAATAAATTATTTTAAATATACAAAAATAAATATAATTTTATATGATTAACATCATAAATGAAATTTTCACATTACTATGTCATTTAATTGATGTTTTAGAAGTATATTTTCGAATTTATAATTATTGTATGATATTTCCAAATTGAAAAATAGTTATTTGTGTTTATAGTTATATTATTATTATTTAAAAACAAATAATATTTTATTAAATTATATAGAATTTATAAAAACCAATATTTATAAAATATTAACAGTATAAGTCCCAATATATTATAAATTACACATTTATTTGTTGTTTTTTATTTTATAGTATTTATCTTAACAATCAATTTTTAAATTACATGTTATCACTCTAAGAGTTTAAAGGGTTGATTATGAGATAAAATTAAAAGACAATGATTGCAAAATAATCAAAAAAAAATTATTACTTTTATTGGATTAATTTATTATTACCCATAATAATATTGTATTCAAAATAAATAACTTTTAACCCATTGGGAATAGAACATTAATTTTTACTAATTTAATAATTTGAAGAATCCCAAGAGTTCCCCTCTCCTCTCTTATATAATGGAACCAAATTTTCTCTTTTCATCACATCTCAAAAACCTATTTGTCAAGGAAATTCACTTCCAAAATACCTTAGGAGTATCCCTATCAACATTTTAGAGATCATTTTCTAGGATGTACACTCACCTTAGAGGTGTTATGTTTTTAATCATAGTTGATTTTCTGAAGGAAATGTTTTGTTTTTAATTATTTGTTTTTTTTGTTTTTTCATAAACTTATTTAAATATTATTCATCCCTGAAGAAATAACCAATATAGTGTCATAAATAAAATGAGATGTTATTATATTAAAATTATGACCTAAATCCATATCTAATTCTAATAAATTGGAAATGATTTATTTTTTCATGTTTGTGGTAAACTACCACCTCGTGAAATGATATAATTCATTATCCATCACCATATCTCAGGTATGGTTTAAAAAATTGAATATAGTAATATATATTTTATTAATAAAATATTTACCTTTTAAAAAAAATATATCCTGTATCTTCTTACAATTCCTAGATCATAAAAACGGCAATGTCGGTCGTGCATTTATATGAACTATCACTTCAACTAAATAATGTGATTCTATTTTCACCACCACATCACATGAATGATATATATAAGCATCTATAAATTAATTATTCAATATTTATGATATTTTTATTATATTTAAGGTAAAATAATATATAAATATTTTCCATAATGTTCATTGAAAAATTGAAATGTCACTCATGCATAGGTATGACATACCATCTCCATGATTATAACATAATTGTCTTTAAATATCCATATGTAAGTATGGATTTAAAAGTATATTTGATCTATAAAATTTATTATTATTTCATTAAAATTATTTGAATAGGTTATGGAATTATGACCACATTGACTATAAACATCATATCAATTAAATTTTGACTGAAGTATTGAATATCATCAAAACGTCAAACACGAACATTAATAATTATGAAATTGTTATAACATGATAATAATTAGTATCAAAATAATAATAAAATTTAATAATGGGATTATTAAATTAAATAATCAACACATTTATATTTTGGAGGATGATAAAAATTATATTTTATGAGGCAAACTCAATGTAAGGCACTTTCTGTAAAAAATCATCTTTTATATTAACTATTTCAAATTATTTTACAAAATTTAAAATTAATGTTTATTACATATAAATAATGAATATAAATTATCTCCTTCAAGTAAATTTAATGTTTTTATGCCTCATTAATATTTTTTATTTTTTATTTTCAAATAAATTGTTTTCATTTATGAGTGGAAAACATTGTAAAAAAATTTTTATTTCAATGTGGAAATTTTATATTCCTATTTATGATTATTTATGTGCTATGAATATATTATGTAACATGGGAATTATTTATCAATATGGGTGGTTCTGTAATAAACCATGGTTGGGAGATCCCATTGTATCACTCTAATGCATTGGGTAATGAGATGGAGTTAACATCTAGGGTTTCTCCTAAGTGATTAATGGAATATACTATAGTGGTTATTCCAAATGTATCATGAGGGTTAAAACATATGTATATGTTAATGATATATTAAATTTGATAGAGATATGGAATTATATGACAGAATATACCTTTATTATTTATGTTTTCTATGTTTTTTTATAAAAATATTTCAATCTCATGAGGTAATTTATAGAGCTTATGTTTTATGGGTGAAATGTATACCATTGTGAAAAAAGATTTTCTGGGTTTAATATATTCATGGAATAAAGTATCAATTTATTTTTTTTGTCCTCTAATATGATTTTAATCCTCTCCCCATGTTTTAAAATATTTTTACAGGGTTCAAATTTGGGTATGGGAAATAAGGAAGTCGTGTAGGTTGTTATGAATATTTTTATGTAAGATAATCATTGTTTTATTTTAATAGTATTATATTTTAAAAAATGGGTATTATTTTGGTAGTATCCACTTGTATGGTTGTTTTATGTTACATGTGAATGATGAAATAATTTTCTATGAATATAATCTTAAAAATATTCTCAATGAGAAAAAAAATTCTAGAATTAAACTCATGATTATGTAAGGGTTTTGGGTGAAACCTTATAGTTGGTATCAAAGGTCGATTTAAATATCTTTAGAAGATAAGAAAATTCCAATTGAAAGACATTCCCTTATAGAAAATTTATAATGTTATAATATTTTATGATTACCATTTTTATTCATCTAAATAATATTCATTTAAAATTGTTTTTCATATAAGGAATATTGAACTGGTGCTGGGAAGGCATTAACATGAAAATATCCTTTCATATCACCATCCTGAGATTGTTAGAATTAGAACAAAATAGTTCATTGCAGTTATTGCTATGTTGACATGGGATATAAATGGCGGTGGAATAAATTGTTGATATCATCTAGATCAACCAAAGAGTAATATGTTAATACTGACAATTTCAGAAGTCAATATTGACCTTCATACAATGGATCATCTAATCTAGTGTTAGTTTAATGTTGTAGTAATTCCCTATGAATGATTTTCAATTTTATGGGGTGTTGATACAATTAAATGTTTAGGGTTATTTTTTACCATTTTGATGGTTAATATGATTAGTTGTGGTTAATGTTTAATAAAATCAAGGATAGTGAGGAGATAAATTCCTTAGAGTGGGATGAATTCAAAAATATTTTTCATCAGAAATATTTTACTTAGATAGTTTAAAAAAGTATTGAAAAAAATATGGGAAATTATGTATGAGGAGGATTTAGTGGTAGGATATAAAGTTAAATTCACTCAATAAGAAAGTTATAATACAAATATCTTCTAGGATCATTATAGTAAAACCAAAAATATTTTGGCATGATTAAATCCAAAGAATCGAAGTTCATTGGAATCTCATGAATTAAAAACATATGAAAAACTTGTTTAATGTGCTCAGAAGGTGGAAATAGAGTTTTCTTATGATCATGTGTTATTTTAAAAATAGTTTAAAAATAGGTCCATATGAAAGTATAAAGGAAGAACTCATCAAATAAGTATATTGGTAGGAATAATTAATTTAGTTTTTTTGAGAATTGTGGAAAAAACACACCATATTTTTTTTAAATTATTGTAGTTTCTTATAATGTTGAAAAATAGCGACTAAGGATCATAATGAAAATGAAAATGATCAGGGTAATGTAATAAAAAAATATTATATATAGACAATAAAATAATTTAATTGTAATTAGATGGGACATTAAGAATGTTAGTTTTAAAAGAGGAACACAGATGATTGGATGAATCTATGCTATATGAATATAGGTGTGGGGAAATCTGTTAAAACAACTTTAGTTGATTTTGGGCCCTCAAATAAAGTGTTATCACATCTATTTTTATTAAATCACATTATTCTGAAGATTTTTTTTGATTCTTGGTCTACACATTCATATATTTAAAATAATTTTTTTGGTAAATTTTAAATTTAACCTCAAGAAATGAATCCAGAACATATGGTGAATACAACTGGGAGAATTATTAAGGCGAAAATAAATTTTAAAAATATTCCTATAATTTTATTAAAAAATAATTTATCTAAAATGTTGTATTTATTCCTCTAGTTGATTTTGATGATATTTTTGGTATGTAATGTATATCAATTTACAATGCTAAGATAGATTGTAGAGGTAATAATGTTTATTTTTAGTAATAGTTTCAATTCATATAAAATAGTGAACCCATTCCATTGATAACATATCTGGAAGATGATAATCTTTGAAAAGAAGAAATGAGTGTTATCTTGAAAAATATTATCTTAAAAAATGAATTTTTTAAATTAATGATTTACAAGTATTAAATGAGTATATTAATGTCTTTCTTAGTTATTTTATTTGAATTATACCAAATCGGGATGTAGAATTTACAACTGAATTATCTCATAAATATAAGAAAACATCGAAACCCCCATACCAAATAGATGATATGGTACTTCTAGAATTAAAAAATCAATTATAGGAGTTGTTATATAATTGTTTCATTCTCACTATCATGTCAACATGGGGTGACCCTGTCTTCTTTGTTAAAATTATATATGGTTCGATGATACATTGAATTTATTATAGAGCCTATAATGACATCAAAAATTAATAATAGGGATACCATACCACATATCAATGGTTTTTAAATCATTTCATTGGAGAAAAATATTTTTCAAAGGATTCTCTAAGGTCAAGGTTCTATCAAGTGAATGTAATGGATGAAAACATTCCAAATAGGACATTTCAAACCAGAAATGTCCATTATGAATTTGTAGTTATGTCTTTTGGGTAAACCAATACATCTGTTTTATTGGGGATCATATGATTTGAGTTATTCCTGAGTAATTATATATGTTTGTGGTTGTGTTTATTAATGATATTTCAGTATTTTCAAAAAGTATATAGGAACATGAAATGCATATTGGGGATATTTTACACACCTTAAATGAAATGAAACATTATAGGATTTTCATTAAGTGTGATTTTTGGATTAAAAAAATTTAGTCCATTAGGACCATTGTTTCTAAATAAGAAATATTTATTGAACATGTTAAAATTAATTTTTTTTTGAATAATTCTTGAGACCCACTTATATAACCAAGAATTATAGTTTTCTTGGTTTATCAGCCTATTAATATAGTATTGTTTGTAACTATTCATAGTCTTATAGTCCACTAACATTCTACCACTAAAATGTGTTATGTCCATCAGTATAAAAGCATGTGAAGATTTTTTCTTGAATTAAAAAGAATATTGGTTAATGCTATAGTCAGGGACCTTCCATCTAGAAAATTTTAATTCTCCATTTATAATGATGATTCATTGAATGGGCGTGGTAGTTTCAAAATTCAAAATGATTAGGTAATTTTTTATGCATCACATCTTTTGAAACATCATGAGGTAAATTACCAAACACATGATTTTGAATTAGCTGATTTTGTTTTTGTATTTAAAATTTTGAGGCATCATTTTTATAGATTAAAATGTGAAATATATACTTACTATAATATTTAGAAGTATATATTTACTCATATGGAATTTAACTTGTTATAGATAAGATGGGTACAACTAATTGTGGATATCAATTTCATGATTATTTACCTTCTTGGAAAAGAAAAAATGTGGATGGTGCATTTTTCAGAAATTTAATGGTACATTAACCATGATAAATTTTAAATTGGATCCTTTGTTCAGTTATTTGTTGAATTTTGTCTTGGAAGTTGTTGGTGTAGGGAATTATTATTTTTTGTTTTAGGTTTCCATGAAAATTTTTCTATCAAATACAATTAAGACAGTGCCAATGGAAGACTGTGAGTGGAAAAAATTATAATTAGTTTAAAATGGTAATTTACCTTAATATAATGTTGATAAATACTTTTATTAAGACTTGGGAAGTGATAATATGTGCCTTTTAAAACATTGTTTAAGACTGAGTTGTTATTTGGAGCTCATGGTTCTCTATTTTTAGTTCATCCTTACAGTATTAGGACGTATAGAAACCTTCAACAGTATTATTGGTGTGATTGAATGAAAATAGATATTTGCGAAATTAACATGAATTATTTGGCATGTCAAAAGGTTAATGAATAGTGATAGTTGTCGAATGGGATACTTCAGTCTTTTCTAGTGATAGAGTGGAAATGGAAAAATATTTCCACTGATTTCATAGTGACACTATAGGAGACTTCTCCATGTAAAAATGAATTGTGGTTTAATATTGATAAATAGAAAAAATATGATCATTTTATTCCAATTATAGAAACTTGATCTCTAGATCAACATTCTCAGTTATACCATAAAGAGATATTTAGGTTACATAGTGTTTCTCATTTTATTGTATTTGAATGTGATCCCTGGTTCACTTCTATCTTTTAGAATGGCCTTAAAAAGTCATTCGGCACTGAATCAAATTTCAATAATAATATTCATCCTATATCATATGGGTAACTAAAATGAACAATTCAATCCTGGGTAGGATTTCAATGTTTTTTTTCAATAGATTACCAAGGAATTTGAAATAAATAAATTTCTTTGGGTGAAATTTCATTTAATAATCATTTTCATTTCAGTATACATGTGGAACTATTTGAGGTATTATATGAATAGTGGTGTATAACTCTATATTTTTTGGATAATGATGGGGAAAATAAGTTAGAGGGACATATTGTTTCATGACCCGACCCTACTGGTCTCCACCCGCAACTACCCCAGGCCCGCCTCCATAGGTCATGGGATGGCGACAAGCGTTGAAGGTGTAACACTCTCGGGGTGGCCTTCACCTAAGTACCCGTACACACACACAACCCACTCGATTCAAAAGTGCATAGTAAAATAGAAAACTAAAGGACAACAACCATAACCCAACCACAGTCTTGAATAAACCTCTAAAGTAGAACAAGTAAAGTGCTGAAAAGTAGATTGAATAGTAAAAAGGGAAACACATGAGCCCAACTAGAAAAGTGCCACAACCCAGCTACAGGTAAACAAAAGTACATCTGGTGAGTCTCACACCTGAAAGTCCTACTACGATCACTGAATGCAGCCCAAGCTCATGTATCCTCTATGATCCTCCCTAGTCTCGATCGACCTATCCGTCGTCTATAAGGGCACACCAAGTGCTGACAAATCCCAAGCAGAGGTGAGTATAATGATACTCAGTAGGATGCCCTGAAAGCTCGAGGGAGAAAAAAAAGAGGTACTAAAATGGTGAGCATTAGACCAAATAAGGAACAGTGAAAGAGTACATCAAATAGAGTGCAACTCAACCAAACAGAAGAAAGGGAGTAGGCTCGTCCAACAAAGTGGAGCTAGACACAAAAAGCATGTGGCACACCCCGCGTGTCTTCGCCCCTTCTAGAAGTAGTTTAACTGAACCCATGGAGTGGGAACAGAAGTAGGGTGTATATATATATATGCTCAACAAGAAACCCAAACAAGTGTGTAAGGGGATCTCCATCACCAAGCCCTGCTCATGAAAAGTCGCCAATAGTTCTATGGATATCCATCAATGATTCCCAAACATCCCACATGTCAAAGTTGTCTCATTGCTAAACTGTAAGACCAAAAGTCTCACTCCAAAAATCCTGTAGAAAATCCTCTTAATAGCCTCATAGAATGGGAGGAGTCTGAAAGAATTCTTCCGGTAACCCACTGCGCAGCCCAACTCGAGGGTAAACCCCAAAAGGTTGTTCGGTGACCCACTGCCTAGCCCTGCTAGAGGGTAAACCCTAAGAGGTCATCGGGTAACCCACTACGCAACCTTGCTGGAGGTTAAACCCTAAAAGGTCCTCGGGTAACCCACTGCCTAGCCCTGCTGGAGGGTAAACCCTAAAGTCAATGGGTAACCCACTACACAGCCCCTCCAGATGGTAAACCCTAAGGTCACCGGGTAACACACTACCCAACATCGTTGGAGGGTAAACCCTGATACACCAGTGGGTACCCACTACCCAGCCCCAATAGAGGGTAAGCCCGAAACTAGTCCGATAACTCTCTGCTGCCTGTGCCATCACTGGGTGTCACTAACACCACTACAATGTGTTGTTTCGGAGTGCATCAAAGGAACCTTTGAAAAACACCATTTCATGTTTCTACATTTAATTATATCTCTAATGAGGCTTCACACACCAAAATATATTACACCATTGTAATCCTTGTGGAAATACAAACGATATAGACTATTTATTTGCAAGAAACGCAATCCTGATGAAAAAGTTATTCAACACTACTTTATGCCCATAAGGCGTCTCAGGGGAGCCACACCTCAGTCCCAAAAGTGGTCAGGAAAACTGCGCCATCGCGATGCTCTCAGAAAAACACGCCAAAATGACTACTCATTCACCCCGAACGGACGTCTGATGAAAAGGTCGCAAAACGCTGCTCACAGCATAAATGACGGCCCATGGGTACCACATCTCAAGTCCGGAATAAATGCCTGAAACCCCTTAGACAACTTCTTCTCAATGCCAGCGTCACAACGCCACCGATGGCGCTTTAAACAGATTCTGGATGTGTTCGTGCCATCTGAAAAAAGAATACCGATGTGGTACTTAATGAGCGTGTTGTGCCATCGAGCCCCCATCTCCGGAATTAAAAATCCCTTAGACCATCTCAAAATCTCTGTCTCGAGCCGAGGATTTCATAGCAGCAGATGGCACACAAAAAAGACACTCGTAGTGGAAGTTATGGGTGCAAGAAGACAAGGGGGGATCCCCTTTGGGCTCGACCGGCCCACGCCGACCGACCCTTGTGCCCTGTCACTATCCCATGCAGAGACCAACTAAAGGGGGGTCTCGGTCCCCATCTTGGGGTCGTGCGCAATTACCCCCCTTCACGCCCCGCACGAGCGATCTTCGCACGTCGCTGCCGCCTCAGAACACCGACGCTTAGGAACCGCGCCACCTCCTGGGACCGCGCTGCTGCCACCTGGAAACCACACCGCCATGTACGACCCTATCGCCGCTACTTGGGATCCATCGGAAACCCCTAGAACCACCAAAAATTGGGGAAAATGGATAGAAGACATCCCGGGGTCACCCCAGACACCCCGGGACTCGAAAATTCAATCCAAAAGGATCGTTGGGAATATCAAATAGAGCCTTATGCAAATATGGACTTCAGTCAAGAATTAGACATCATTTTGATTGAATAAAAATAGTTCAAATGTAAATGCAGAATTTATAAATGAGAACGCAAACTCTTACCTCGTTGGGCATAGCCCGTAGCTTCTTGAATGGTCTTTCAGAGCAGCCACTGCTTTTCCCGAGAGGAGGAGGAGCTTGAGGTAGTTTTCTCCTTAGTTGAGAGAGCTTTCTCTGGGTAGAAATTAAGGGGAAGAAGAAGGGTGGTGGATTTGTTTAAATAGAAAAATACTTAAACCCCTTCCAGTAATCCATGTATCCAAACATTCGGTGGGGTCGGGTTTAAGACCCCTATAGGGTAATATCCACATTCTGAGTGCAACGGAAATCTCGGAATTTTAATCTGAGCCTCTATTCAGAAGTTATGAAGTTCATTCCTGAGGCCTCTAAATTACTAAAACTCTGCTGATGGCGTTTTACACCAAAGGGCCGCACCTGTAAAAGTTACACACCTCCTAGCGTAAACGGCACGCTCTGGACTCATCATTCCTTTGGTTTTCCCGTCCGAGCAACCATTTAGGAATTTTTCTTGTTTATTTGGCGTGTCCAGTGTGAACGAACTTAAAATTTAATTCCAGCCACACCAGGGCTTGGAATCACATGCCTTCTGAATGCCATGCTCTAGAATAATATCAATAAAATATCAATGTCTTATAGGCTCAAAACCCGGGTTCTTGCATCATTCCATCCTTCATGTTTTTTTTCACCGAAAACAAACTACAAAAACAACTCGGGATACTGATCCCACATATTGGTCTCTCGTTTCGAGGTGCTCTCCTGCACCCTCCTCTGCCGCCACAACACACGAACCAAAGGGATGGTCCATCCATGTAGTGTTTTCTCTTGCGGGTCCACAATCACCCCTTTGTGCTTTGTAAAGGTGGAACCATCCTTGATGTCCAGCTCTCCCAAGTCGATAACGTGTGTGGGGTCATGCACGTATATCCTTAGCTGTGACACATGGAAGACGTCATGCACACTCTCCAGCTGTGGGGGTATATCAAGATGGTAGGCCACCTCACCAACCCTGTGCACAATCTCAAATTTCCCAATGAACCTCAGGGATATCTTGCCACCCCAACCGAATCTCCATGTACCACGCCACATAGAGACACTTAAAAAGACATGGCCCCCCTGCTCGAACTCCAAGGTCATGCGACTACGGTCTGCGTAAGACTTCTGTCTGCTCTGAGTCATCCTCATCTGATCACGAATGACCTGCAGCATCTTTGTCATCACCTGCACCAACTATGGTCCCATGAGGGAGGTCTCCCCAACCACCATCCAGTACAACAGTGACCTCTAGTGTCTCCCGTAGAGGTCCTCAAAAGGTTCCATTCCTATAGTAGATTGGTAACTATTGTTGTACGCGAACTCCACCAACGGCAGGTGATCCTCCCACCTCAGACCAAAGTCTAACAAGCATGCCCTTAGCATATCCTCCAACACCTGGATAGTGCATGCAGTCTGCCCATACATCTGGGGGTTAAAAGCTGTACTCATCCACAGTCGAGTCCTGAATTCCTCCTGCAGTCCTCGCCCCAAACGAGATGTAAACCGTGTGAAATTCCTGGATTAGTTGTGATCAGAGAGAGGGGAGGGTGAATCAGTTATAACTTTTTCTTTTTTAAGAATTGTTCCCTTTGAATGATCAATTCAACCTCTGTAGCTGGTTAAGACCTAGATCTACTCTTTTGGTGGTGCAGTGATAATGAAAGCACAGAACACAAATATTTACAAGGTTTAGTACAAAGACCTACTCTTTGCCGGGTTGGTTACACTCCCCAAGACGGATTCTTCACTATACCAGAAGATGTATACACGGTAATTGGTTATACACCCCAATTACATGTTGGTTAAACCCCCCAACTTCATAGCATCTTCATCATCACATCTCCACTTCTATTCTTCAAATGTGTTGTTCAATTATTCAAGTAGGTTCAACAAACTCCAGAAGAACTTGTCGGTCTTTCTCACCAATAATTTTATTCCATATGCATGCATGTGCATACATCCAATCCCTTATTATTCACTTGTGCACACACCCTCACAACCCAAGACATGGGATGTAGCCTTCCTTGCTTGCACACCAACTCATAAGGTGTGTGGGATTCACTTCACTCGAACCCACTTCAAAAGAGGGCGCTCAAGTGTGCGGCCACTCCGGTCTTCTTCCGCACAAGTCATTGAGTACAATAGCCGCGCAAGGTGTGGGAGCAGCAGGTGTGCAAGTGGAAGCAACACCTTTTACCACGTGAGTGGCGCGATAGCTTCCTCCTGCCACGCAGGTGTGCTGGCAGAGAAGGCGCACTGGTGTGCGCGGCTCGGATTCTTCCTTCTGCGCAGAGGGATCACGCAGGGTGACCCGATTCTCCTCCCATCACGCAGGGGTTGTGTGATCAGTTCCCACGGATCCTCGGGTGGATCTGGCCTTTACTGTCTCCCTCGGGCTTGAGACATTACTCTTCGCATGTCATGGATCTACGTGGGACTTCTTCTCAAAAGACTAGAAGCACTTCTCGGGTTGGGCTTCACCCTTTGTAGGAAAAGAGTTCAATTGAAGCCGCGCGGATCAAATCTTTGATGGCCCGAGATCTGTGGCGTTTTGAGATCTTCAAACGCGGATCAAGATACAGCAGAGAATCACGGTATCATTCATTCAATGTGGACTCCTTTTGACGTAAATACTTCATGTGTATGCATCCTCAAATGCACACATGGCTTCTTCTTGTTCTGTCCATGCACGAACACTCTGCCTCGAAACTCCGTTTGTTTCACCCTCATTCGAATCTTTAACTCGTTTCATACATGCGACTTGTAATGAATGCATGTGTTCGTGAGGAGGAGACGAACACACTGGTGGTCCTATCTCCATCATAGATGGTCGGGAGCTCCATCTACCTAGCTCGGGTGGATCTGGTTTGCGGGAGACGTCGCGGGATGACCCTCAGCCGGCGGGAGGTTGAAGAAGACTCCAGTGTCGTTGGATCCGCATTAAATGATCACAGATGACCAGGATTATATCGTGGCGTGGAAATATTAGATGATCGGCTGCGATTACACACGGATCAGATGGACGGCGTAGATCAGCTCCACGTATTTAAAAACTTGTCCCACATCGAAACGTGTCTGTGTTCTTGTGCGGTTTAACAAAAAACTCCCACCACTTCCATCCCAGATTACTCCTCTCCCCCCTCCGGTGTCGCCCTACGCTGGTTCTCCTGCGGGCGCGCTCTGGTGTCCACTATGCTCCTCCACGGGTGTGCCCTTAGCACCCACGCTACGCGGGTTTGACCTCCGCATGGCACGAGCTTACACACGGCCCGGCCTACTACGGGCTGGCTCTGCCTAGGCCTCCACATGGGCGTGGTCAACCCCTTGTGGTCCCGCATGTGCCTCGGGTTGAGGCTTGGGTAGCTAGCTCGCGGGCAGGCCCCATTTTTATCATAATCTCCACTTGTATACTTGGTTAAATAACAAAGTAGGAACATGTCTTCTTCATGCCATTCTCCTCTCCTTCACCTCCTCTTCTTCATAAGAATTCCTCATCTCCTATTCAACATTTATTCTCTACTAAGGAGGGAATTCCTAAAGTTTCTTCTTCAATCGTTGCCCTTGAATCAAATATTTCGTCAGTGTTATTCAATGATCCAATAAGAGATGAGGTTGGATCATCTTCAAATCCTCATTCACTAAGAGATAGTGCACGGTATTCTTCAAACCCCTTCATCCACTATGTAGCAGTGGATGGTTCATCTTTTCACTTCATCCACTTAGATGTTTTGGATGGATCCCTTCTTCATTCCTCATCCACTTAGTGATAGTAGATGTAACTTCTTTGTCTCCTCATGCATTGCGAAGAAAATTCATGGACTTCTAACAATGTTGTCACATTTTATCTTTTTGATACAAGTTCTTTGAACTTAAGATCTGCTCTACAATCGTCTGATTTTGTGATGCATCTTCAACCATCATTCTTCAAGATTTATCACTCTTCAAGCTCTTCTTCATCAGTTGACACTAATTGACTTGTTATTGACAACAAATGCAATCACTTGGGCACAAAAATCTCCCCCTTTGTATTTGGTTTTCAATACTCCTAATCACACTTTGAAGAATTACACAACGTGTGTGCTGATTATTTCTCCCCCTTATTAGACAACAAATGAAAAGGGATAAATGGGAACTCATTCCCAAAATGCATAACCACTTGACCCTGCACAACTTCAGCAACCAATTCTCCCCCTCAAGGGATGCACTCATCCCCTTAAATTCCCTACATGTTAGTAAAAAATCATATAAATATAGGGAATATGGAGAGACCTTTCTCTTCCTCAAGTGAGAGGAGAAGTCTGAACATGAATTTTCATCCTTAGCTCAAAAAATCTTTCTGCAGTCATAGCATTGGTGAAAATATCAACCACCTGATCTTGAGTAGAAATGTAGTCTAGCTTGATGTCTCCACTGGCGACCCTTTCTTTGATGAAATGAAATTTTATATCAATGTGCTTGGATATGGAGTGCTGTATAGGATTCTTAGACAATATAATTTCTCTTTGATTATCACATAAGATCCTCAATGGTTTTTCAACTTTAATTCTCAAATCTACTAGCTGCACCTGCATCCAAATAATTTGTGTACATGCATGTCTAGCTACCACATACTCTGCTTCGACTATGCTCAATGTTACAAAATTCTATTTCTTGCTGCACCAACTAACACATCCTCCTACCAGAAAGAAGGTTCCAACAGATGTGGATCTTTTATCAGTACAATCACCAGCCCAATCAGCATATATGAATCCCAACAACATTATGTTCGTACTGTGTTTATATAACATTATATAATTAAGGGTTCCTTTCACATATCTCAAGATTCTTTTTGTTGCTGATAAGTGAGATTCTTTTGGGTCACTTTGAAATATGGAACACAAGGTCACTGCATATGTTATATCTGGCCTTGAAGCTGTGAGATAAAGGAGACTTCAAATAATTCTCCTGAACTCTTTCTGATCAACATTGTTGTCTTCTTCATCTTTTCATAGCTTGGATCCAACAGAAATGTGTGTTGAGACTTCCTTTTCACTCTCCATTCCAAACCTTTTCACTAAGTCCCTTGTATAATTTTCGTGTGAATGAAATATGGAGTTTTTCCTTTATTCCACCGGAAATCCTTGAAAATATGTCATTTGACCAAGAATGGACATTTGAAAGGTTATCTTCATCTTCTTAGAAAATTATTCACATAATCCTTTCTTGACACCAGCAAAAATAATATCAACCACATAGATAATGACTATGAGAGTACCAGTGGCCATTTCTCTGACATAGAGATTACTGTCAACTGTTCCTTTGACAAACTTCATGCTCTTGAGACAACCATCCAATTTGGATTACCAGGCTCCAGGGGCCTTCTTCAATCCATACAAATCTTTTCTCAATATGTATACCATACTACCATCTTTTCCCACCACAAATCCCTCTGGTTGTTCTATATACACTTCTTCTTTATGATCTCCATTTAGGAATGCATATTTCACATCCATTTGATAGACATTGTACTGCTTGTGTGCTGCAACTGAAAAGATCATTCTGATAGTTTCCAGTCTTGCAACTGGTGTAAAGGTTTCGTCAAAGTCGATTCCTTCCATTTGTGAATACCCTTTGCATACGAGTCTGGCCTTATTTTTGGAAACATCCCATTTTTCATTGAGTTTTTTTTAAAACCCACTTTATCCCAATTACATTTTTATGTTTGGGCCTTAGCACAAGATCCCATGTGGAGTTATTTTCTATTTTATTGAGTTCCTCATGCATAGCTTGTATACATTCCTCATGTTCAACTACTTCAGCCACTGTGTGAGGTTCAACTTGAGAAACCATTGCAGTCTGATCTTCCAATCTCAATCTTCTTCTAGTTTTTACTAAGGACTGTGGGTCACCAAAGATGTTTTCTGTGTCGAAATGTTTCTTCAATTTGTTGTATATCCTTCTTCCATTTTCATTACCTTCCTCTTCATCAATGGTGTGTTCAGAGTTGATCTCACAAACAGTTGGTGTTGTCTCAGTTAATTTTTTATTATTCTGTTCCAAGGTTTTGTCATTTTTTGAGTCATCATTATCCACAGGGTATGGTTTGGTGTTGTTTTAAATTATTATGGCATCACTACAGTAAATAATTTTTTTCAACCTCTTATTCAAGCATATGTAGCCTTTTCCATCAGGTAGGTAACCCATGAATATTCCTTCATCGACTTTTTCTTCAAACTTTCCCAGATTAATGTTTTTAATATTGATGATGCATGGACTGCCAAAGACTCTAAATTATTTAATAGTTGGTTTTCTCTTAAACCACATTTCATAGGCTGCCATTTGTGTTTCTGGTCTTAGGAGACATCTATTATGTATGTGTATAGCTGTGCATATTGCTTCTCTCCATAAAAACGTATAGATATTGTGCTCAACTAACATAGTCCTCCCCATTTCGACTATGATTCGATTCTTTCTTTCAGACACCCAATTCTGTTGTGTAGTATATAGTGTACTGTATTGATGCTTGATTCTATGCTTGACCAGATAGCTTTCAAAATCATCACAAGACTGTTCTTTTCCATTGTTTGATCTCACTTTCTTGATACAGAGTCCTAGTTCTTTCTCAGCCTGCCTCTTGAAATTTTTGGACATTGTGATTGATTCTGACTTCTGTTTCATGAACATTATGTTGGTCATCCGAGTGTGATCATCAATGAAGGCTATGAAATAAAGATCTCCTCTTGTAGACTTCTGTGTCATCGGTTCACATATGTCTGTATGGATGAGTTCAAGAGGCCTAGTAGACATGATATCTACTCCTTTGTGTGAACTATGGGTCAGTTTTCCCTTCTGACATGTGTCACAAGTTCCATCTCTTTCTCTCTTTAATTTTGGCAGATCTCATACAATATTGTAATTTAAAATTTTACTCATACACCTTTGACCAAGATGGACAAGTCTTCTGTGCCAGAGGTTGTTTTCATCCTTAGAACTAAGGTAACAAGAATTGATGGACTCACTAATTTGGAATAGGTTGCCAGTGGTTCTTCTTCCTTGAGTGATGATTTTATCATCCTTTGAGCTCTTGATGATGCATGAATCCTTCTGGAACAACACCTCATGTCCATCATCACATAATTGGCTTACAATCAGCAGGTTGTGCTTTAATCCTTCAACAAACAACACAGTATTGGATTTTAGATTTTTTGTTTCAATCATTGCCTTTCCAACTCCCTTGATTCTCAATGAAAAGTCATTTCCAAACACCACAGTTCATCCCTCGTGACATTCTATGTTGCTATGAATTTTTGTATCACCAGTCATGTGTGATGAGCATCCACTATCAAGGATCCATGACTTGGATTTTATTGCTGTCTTTTAGAGGAACTTCAGCAAAGCATGTGATTTCTTCATTGGGTTCATGAATTCCTTTTCCTTACATGTATTTGACTCTTTGTTAAGGAAGGATAGTTATACATTTATCAGATCTATGACCTTGTTGGTCGCATCTTCCACAAGATTCACCCAGATAGTCATATTTGATCTAAATTGGAAGTTTTTCTACTTTCTGTAATACACTCTTGGTTTCAGGATGTCTCACTCTTGACTCATGCCTCATACTTGGATGATACATGTTATACGAGCATGCATAGGCCTTGTGTCCAAACACACCACAACACCAGCAGTAGCCTCTAAACCTTGACCTTCTCCGCTGATAGGTGTTATGTTGTAATTTTTTTCCAAGATTTGAGTAGTCCTTATTGGGGATTTCCTTTCTTCCATTGAAGATGATTTTTCACAAGTTTTGTATTTGATGTCTGTCTCAATTTCATCTGCGAACCTGCATTGTTAGAGATAACAGATGTATTTTTGAGATTTACTTAGTGGTGATTTGACATGCCTCTGAGCACCAGCATGAGATGATTCTCCCTTGACATCAACAACCTTGTTAAAGTATTCCCTCATCTTTGTCAAGCTATTTTGTGCATAAATCCACTTGGACTATGTCATTGATTTCTCTTCTTCTTTTAGGTGAAGTTTCTCTTCATGATATTTTGATATCTTATCCAGCTTAGCTGTCTTTAGTTTGTGTCTCTTGATTTCATCAATGTACAGTGTCTCTTTCTTCATACACTCTTCCAACTCCTCAATCATCCTTTTGTATTCCTTTTGTAACAGTTTCTTATATTTCATGAGCTTATTTTTTTGCTCAAGTAAAGCCTCTAATTCATCTTTAAACATGTGTTAAGGCTCTGTTCGTTCACATTCATCATCTTCACTGCTGTAGGTGTCAATCCCTTTTTCCATATGAGCCATAAAATTTGTTTCTTCTTCTGGTTGACTGGATGATGTGGAGTCTGATTCTTCTTCTTTGCTCACATAGATTCTTCATTCACCTAGAATGAACCATTTCTTTATTGCACCAAATTTTCTTCCTTATCTTGGGTTTCTACTCCATTTCTTCTTTTGTGATTTTTCTTCTTCAACTTCTGGGGCACTAAATCTTTTCATGGGACAGTTAACAGAAAAGTGTCTGATGTTATTGCAATTGAAACACCTTAGTGGTAATTTACCTTTTCCCTTGAATTTATCTTTTCCGAACCTTTTTGATAAAAGAGAAATAATTTAGTTGAAGTCCTCATCCTTTTCATCATTGTCAGATTCACTTGATTCTAAGACGTCGTCATCTCTTATCTTGAGTTGTCTCATGGCCTCGAAAGCCATCTCATTATTGATCTTCTTCTTGAATACTGGGATCTTCCTCATCTCATATGAAATGATAATGTTGTGCATTTCGTCAAGAGAGAGATCGACTATGTCCTCTAATGCTGAGACATTGGGGTCAAACCTGTCAGGAAAGTTTCTCATTAGTTTTTTTTACAATAGTTGATTCCTCGAACATTTCTCAAAAGCCCCGAATGTTACTGACAATTTCATTGACTCTTTTAAAATAATCATCAATATTTTCTTCTTTCCCATCTTAATATTTTCAAAATTTCTTCTTCAAATTTTTAATTTGACATCGTTGACTTTCATGATGCCTTCATAACTGCTTTCCAATTTGTCCCAAATTTCTTTAGCATTATTGAGTCCCATGAATTTTGTGTATACCTTTTCTGAGAGTGACATAAGGATGGCATTTTGAGCTTTACCATCAAATTCTATATTTCTTTTCTCATCCAATGTCATAGTATCTTCATTATCAAGAGGAGGGAATCCAAATAACGTTGCATCTCTATCTTCAAGGCTGAGAGATAGAAGGTAGGGTAACATCTGATTCTCCCAGCAATGGTAATTCATTCCATCAAATGTAGGAACAAACCTACTATTAACAGAATTCAGATTGTCCATTTTCTCAGAATTAGATCCTAATAGAGGGAACCTCCATTTGATACCACTTGAAATGCTGGATCAGTTGTGATCACTGAGACGGGAGGGGTGCATCAGTGATAACTTTTTCTTTTTAATAATTGTTCCCTTTGAATGATCAATTCAACCTATGTGGCTGGTTAGGGCCTAGATCTACACTTTAGGTGGTGCAGTGATAATGAAAGCACAGAACACAGATATTTACAAGGTTCGGTAAAAAGACCTACTCCTTGCCGTGTTGGTTACACTCCTCAACACGGATTCATCACTATGCCAGAATTTGTTTACACGGTAATTGGTTATACCCCCCAATTACAAGTTGGTTATACCCCCCAACATCATATCATCTTCTTCTTCACAACTCCACTTCTCTTCTTCAAATGTTTTTTTCAATTCTTCAAGTAGCTTCAGCAAACTCTAGGAGAACTTGTCGGTCTTGCTCTCCAATACTTTTATTCAATATGCATGCATGTACATATATCCAATCCCTTCTTCTTCACTTGTGCACACACCCTTACAACCCAAGAGATGGGATGTGGCCTTCCTTGATTGCACACCCACTTGCAAGGTGTGTGGGATTCACTTCCCCCGAACCCACTTCAAAGGAGGGCGCGCAAGTGTGCGGCCACTCCTGTCTTCTACTGAGAAAGTATTTTAGTACAATAGTCGTGCAAGGTGCGGGAGCAACGGGTGTGCAAGTGGCAGCAACACCTTCTACCGCGCGAGTGGCGCGATAGCATCCTCTTTCCGCGTAGGTGTTTGGGAAGTGAAGGTGTGTAGGTGTGCCCATCTCAGATTCTTCCTGTCGCACAGAGGGAGCACGCAGGGTGACCCGATGCTCCTCCCATCATGCAGGGGTTGCGCGATTAGTTCCCACAGAGCCTCGGGTGGCTCCGACCTTTACTCTCTCACTCAGGAGCAAGAGTTTACTCTTCGCGTTGCACGGAGCTACGTGTGACTTCCTCTCAAAAGATCAGCAGCACTCTCAGTTTGGGCTTCTCATTTTATAGGCAAAGAGTTTGATCGAAGTCATGGGGATTAAATATTTGAAGGCCCGAGATCTGTGGCGTTTTGAGATCTTCAAACGCAGATCAAGATACGGTCGAGAATCACGGTATGTTTCATTCAACAATGACTCTTTTGGATGTAGATACTTCATGTGAATGCGTCCTCGAATGCACGCATGGCTTCTTCCTGTTCTTTCCATGCACGAACACTCTTCGTCGCAACTCCATTTGCATCAGACTCGTTCGAAATCTTTAACTCGTTTCATGCATGTGACTTTTAATGCATGCATGTGTCTGTGAGGAGGAGATGAAAACACTGGTGTCCCTATCTCCATCAGATACGATCGAGAGTTCCATCTACCTTACTCGGGTGGCTCTGGCTTGCAGGAGACGTCGCGGGATGTCCCTCAGCCGGTGGGAGGTTGAATAAGACTCCAGCTCCATTGGATCCGCGTTAAATGATCGCAGACGACCAGGATTATAACGTGGCGTGGTGAGATTAGATGAGTGGTCGTGATTACACACGGATCAGATGGACGTCGCAGATCAGCTCCACGTCATTAAAAACTTGTCCCACATCGAAACGCGCCGTGGTTCTTACACTGTTTAACAAAAAACTCCCGCCGCTTCCATCCCAGATTACTCCTCTCCCCCCTCTGGTGCCGCCCTGCGCCGGTTCTCTTGCGGGCGCGCTCTAGCACCCACTATGCTCCTCCACGGGCGCGCCCACGCCGTGCAGGCTTGACCTCCGCGTGGCACGAGCTTACACACATCCCAGCCTCCTGTGGGCTGGCTCTGCCTAGGCCGCCTCATGGGCATATTCGACCCCTTGTGGTCCTGCTTGTGCCTTGGGTTGTATCTTTGGTTGCTAGCTCGTGGGCAGGCCCCATTTTTTACATAAGATCCACTTGAATACTTGGTTAAATAACCAAGTAGGAACAGGTCTTCTTCATTCCATTCTCCTCTCCTTCACCTCCTCTTCTTCATTAGAATTCCTCATCTCCTCTTCAACATTTATTCTCTACTTAGGAGGGAATTCCCAAAGGTTCTTCTTCAACCATTTCTCCCGAATCAAATATTTCATCAGTTTTCTTTAATGATCCAATCAGAGATGAGGTTTGATCATCTTCAAATCCTCATGCACTAAGAGATAGTGCATGGTCTTCTTCAAACCACTTAATCCACTCAGTAGCAGTGGATGGTTCATCTTTTCACTTCATCCACTTAGAGGTTTTGGATGGATCCCTTCTTCATTCCTCATCCACTTAGTGATAGTGGATGACAATTCTTTATCTCCTCATGCATTGTGAATACAATTCATGGACTTCTAACAATGTTGTGACATTGTATCTTCTCGATACAAGTTCATTGAACATAAGATCATCTCCACAATCTTCTGAATTTATGATGCATCTTCAACCATCATTCTTTAAGCTTTATCACTCTTCAAGCTCTACTTCATCACTTGACACTCATTATCATGTTATTGACAAAAAAATGAAATCACTTGGGAACAATACAGTGCGTCACGGATGGAGACAATCGTTGAGGGTACTCCATGAAGGCAGAAAATCTCTTGAAGATACAGCTGCCCCAGACTCTCCAACAAGTTCTGCTCCCTGATGGAAAGGAAGTGCGCCGACATCATGAGTCAGTCCACTATCACCCAAATGGAGTAATGGCCCTTCATTGTGCGTGGGAGCCCTATGACGAAGTCCATAGATATTTCATCCCACTTCCACTCCGGGATATCTAGGGGTTTCAACAACCCTGTCGGAACCTGATGCTATTCCTTCACCTACTGATATGTAATACACTGAGAAACAAACTCAGCTACGCCTCGCTTCATGCTAGACAACCAGAACTGCCACTAATGCACTACGTACATCTTCCTCACATCAAGATGTACATTCATGGAAGAAGTGTAGAACTACTGAATCTCCTCCTACTACATCTCCACTGGTACTACATCTCACCCCTAGAATAGGATCTTGTGACTCCCTCCTTTAGAATACCCATCAGGAGTATCTCCCATGGATATTTAATCATGAAGTACCTCACTATCTACATCCCCCAGTTGCGACTCTCTCACAATCTCAAGGAGCGAATGAGTTAACACCATAGACTGTAGGAATGTTGTACCCTCCTGCTCCACCAAGGTCAGCCATAGGAAATCCAACTGCTCTGATTCTTCCCACACTAATTCAGCCTGGGATTTCCTATTAAGAGCGTCTAATACATATTTCCCTTCCCTAGTGTGTAGAGTATCTCAAAATCATAGTCCCGCAGAAACTCCAGCCAACACCTCTACCTCGGATTCAAATCCTTCTGAGGAAGATGTACTTGAGGCTCTGGTGGTCTGAGTAGACCACAAAACGCTCACCCAGATGGTATTGTCTCCATAACCTCAATTTGAATACCATGGCTGCCTGCTCCAAATTGTGGGTTGCATAATTCTGCTCATGGGGCCTCAACTGCCTCGACCCAAATGAAATCAGTGCCTACGGCTGCATCCTCTCTCACCCAAGCCCATCTCCTAAAGCATCGCAGTACACCACAAACTCAACACCCTCATCTGGCATCCTCAACACTGGAGCACGAGTCAGCCTCTGTCTCAACTCCTCGAAGGCCTCCTAGGACTGATCAGTCCAGGTGAACATTCGTCCCTTCCACGTCAATGTAGTTACATGGGAAGCAATCCTGGAGAAATATTTCATGAATCTCATATAGTACCCTGCCAATCCAAGGTTTCTCTGCACCTCTGATGAATTCTTAGGTGGATCCCAAGAAAGCACTACCTCTATCTTTGCAGGATCTACGACCAATCACTACTCCGTAATGACATGCCCCAGAAAGTGAACCTAATGAATCTAGAATTGACACTTTGAGGCATCCCAAACAACTAGTGCTCTCAGAGTAAGTCGAGGACCATCCTCAAATGCTTCGTGTGCTCCTCCTCCATCTTAGAGTATTTGAGTATATCGTCAATGAATACAACCACAATCTAGTCCAAGTACAGCTGGAAGATCCAGTTTATCAAAGCCATGAAAATGGTGGGGGAATTCGTCATGCCAAAGGGCATCACCATAAACTCGAAATGCCCATAACGACAATAAAAAGCCAACATGGGGATGACAGCCTCTTGAACATGCAACTGGTGGTATCCAGGTCAAACATCAATCTTGGAGAACGACTTCCCACCACTCAACTGGTCGAAGAGTTCATCGATCCTCGGTAGAGGGTACTTGTTCTTTATCATGGCCTAATTCTGGTGATGATAATCAACAAAAATTCACAAATTCCCATCACCCTTTTTCACAAACAAAACTGGAGCTGCCCAGGGGGACACACTGGGCCTGATGAATCCCTTCTCATGGAGGTCCTACAACTGAAGATGTAGCTCCCAATTCTCTGTGGGTTTTATCTGATAAGCCACACATGATATCGAGGCAGTCCCCGGATGCAAGTCAATGTAGAACTCCTTCTATTTCCTTGGAGGTAGTCCTAGTAAATCCTCGGTAAAGATGTCCATGTAGTCCTCTATAAAGTTAGGTATCTGTGTTCCTGTAGCGTCTACTTCTCCAAGAGCCATGCTCGCCAACTAGTGAGAAAAAGATCATGGTCTCCTATTCATAGTACATGTCTGCTCTGCCACGAGGTCTCGTTCACCAAGGATGGTGATCCTCGTCCCATTAGAAAACACGCTTCTGACTTATCTTTGATGACAGTTGATCTAGGCATGAACCATAGAAATCCAATCCATGCCCAGGATGATGACGTAAGGTTCCATCGTGATGACCAGTATGTCCCACGTGAAACTCTCTCATCTGAATGGTAGTTTTCACTATCTGCAGATAAAGGTCTCTAATGAAGAACATCCTGTTGGAAACTCGAGGGTATGTGTAGGTGTCAGCACCTTTACTGGAAGCTTCATCTCCCGTAAAAAAAGTAGGGATATAAAGGAGTGGTTGGAGACTGTGTCTACTAGTACTGATGAAATTGTAGAGTAAACAAAAATCATACCTTGGACTATCTCGTGTTCTGGGGGGTCACAAACACCCATTTCTAGAAGCTTCCTGTGGCCCCTACAACAAGCTCCCGAAGCCTAGCATGGGCCACCCAGCGGTGGCGGTGGAAAGACCTCGAAATGCCGTCCCGGACCTCCTGCTCCTTCCTCTCTACCCACACCCCCTCCCTGAGGACCACCCTGTCCTCGCCTGGGAGATCCCTGGCCACGGCACTACCTCTGTCGCTGCGGTGCGCCCATAGCCTACCATGGCTGCTCGGTATGCCTGGTCGGTGAGTCCCATTCTAGGAGAACCCTTCCTTCATAGGCATAGCGCTGACTCTCTCCTGACTGCCCAGGTTCTCTATGTTGTCACTGGGGTGTACGACCCTGCCCTTGAGTCTTCTCATTGAAGGGTCTCCTCGACTGAGGCTCTACCTCTACTGCATGCCTGCTACCGAAGACTATGCTCTAATGCATCCACTGCTAGGTCCTTCTAGCTAGCATCCCTCATCCATGAAACTCTCTATCATGAGTGCCCTCTCTAGCACTCCAGTATAAGTATGGATGCATAGGTATTCTACACTTGTACAGATCTCTCAGTGAAGACCCTGGTCAAACTTCTGTGCCTGGTAGTTACTGTTGCGGAGCATGTCTTGCGAGTAGCGTGTCAGATCGGTAAACCAGGACGAGTACTACACAATGGTCATCCCCCCTTCTTCAGATCCAGAATCTCCAGAATCCAAATGGAGCATAAACAAGAGAAGCGGTACTCCTCTCGAAAGAGCTGCTGAAAGTTATCCCACGTGTGAGACGACTCATCGTGGGTCTGCGTAACCAACCCCCACCAACGCCCAGTCATCCCGAGGAAAAGCATAGCAGCTAGGGATACCATCTGGCCGTCGGTGTCTGTACCAGCCTAAAAAGATAGTCCACAGACTCTTTCCAGTCTTCCACTACACATGGATCTTGGTCTCTGTTGAACTTCTATGGTCGCTGACACTAAATGTCGTGGAGCGCCCTCAGCCTGCGCTCAAACTAGGCCTACACTGCCATTACTAACTGCCAATATCTAGGTGGAGGGGATATTGTTGAAGCCCTGGGTGGAAGGGAATCACGTGAAGGTCCCGGAACTAACGCCTCGTCGCTCACCCGGTCGTCATCAGGAATTGGAGAGGGTAACTTGGTTGTAAACTTTCCTTGGGGCATCCTAAAAATTATCAATGATTACCATGATTATATGAGCATATATATATTATAGTAATTAGAAATGGGATCTAACTCAACAAGGATAGTCAATGACTCAATCGTACCAGATGCATGTTCCAAAGTTCCCTGAAACAAATATCTCAGTATGTCGAGTCGACAAGTGGGTTATGAGGGTCCTGGTAAATGGATATGTTAGCCGCCTGTAAAATCACACTCCCTATCCTAAGAGCCGATATCAGGACACGTCAACACTATTACATTAAATCCCAACCAATTCATTATAAGGGACGTCCGAACAACTCCCTAAAGAAAGAACCACCCCCGATACCACGTTGTCACAACCTGAACCTAATGGTCTCGAGCAGCAACTACCCTAGGCCCGCCTTCATAGGCCTGGGGATGGCGACAAGCGCCGAAGGCGTAACGATCTCAAGGAGGAATTCGCCTAAGTACCTCTACAAACACACACACACAACCCACTCAATGTAGAAGTGTAGAGTAAAAAAAACCAAAGGACAAAAACTATAACCTATCAATAGTTATGAATCAACCTCTAAAGGAGAATAAGTAATGCGCTAAAAAGTAGACTGAACAGTAAAAAGGGAAAAACACACACCCCACTAGTAAGGTTCCACAACCTGGCGACAGGTAAAAAAAAGTACAGCTGGTGAGTCTCACACCGCAAAGTCCTAATAAGACCGCTGAACATAGCCCAAGATCCTGTATCCTCTACACTCCTCCGTAGTCTCGATTGACTTGTATGTCGTCTGCAAGGGCACAACAAGTGCGGGTAAAGCCCATGTAGGGGTGAGTATAAAGATACTCAGTAGTATGGCCAAAAAGACTGAGGGAGAAACAAAGGGGGTATTAAAATGGTGAATAGTTGGTAGAACAATTAATAGTAAAAGATTATAGTAAATAGAGTGTAGCTCAACCCAAGAGAAGAAAGTGAGTAGACTCATCCAACTACGAGGATCTAGACATGGAAAGCACATGGAATACCCCGCGTGTCTTCGCCCCTCCTAGAAGGAGAGTAACTGAACCCAAAATTGGGAACAAAATTAGGGTTTATATATATATATTCTCAACAAGAAACCCGAACGACTGCTTAAGGGAATCTCCATCTCCAAGCCCAACCCAGGAAGAAGTCTCCAATAATTTTAAGGATATCCATCACTGATGCCCAACCATCCCGCACGCCAAAGATGTCACATATTTGAACCGTACAACAATGATTCCCTCTCTAGTTATCTTGGAGAAAAGTCCCTCACTAGCCTCATAAAAATGGCTGAGATTGAAAGTAGTCGTCGGGTAACCCACTGCCCAGCCCCACTGGAGGTTAAGCCCCAAAAGGGTGTCGGGTGACCCACTGCCCAACCCTGTTGGAGGGTAAGCCCTAAAAGGTCGTCGGGTCTCCCAATACATAGCCCTACTGGAGGGAAAACCCTAAAAGGTTGTTGGGTAACCCACTACCCAGCCATGCTGGAGGGAAAACCCTAAAGTCAATGGGTATCCCACTCGCATCCCCGCCGGAGGGTAAAACCTAAGGTCAATGGTTAACCCACTTCCCAACCTTGCTATAGGGTAAACCCTGATATGCCGGTGGGTACCCACTGCCCAGCCTTGCTGGAGGGTAATCCCGGAACTGGTCCGATAACTCTGCACTGCCCTTTCTATCACTGGATGTTACTAACACTGCTACTGTGCGTTGGTTTGGAGTGCGTCAAAGGAACCTCCGATAAAGTCCATTTAATGATTCCACATTTAATGAGATCTCAAAAGAGGCTTTGCACTCCCAAACAGATTACACCGTTGTAATCCTTGTGAAAAAACATGCAAGATAGACTACTTACCTGCAAGAAATAGAGTCCTGAAGAAAATGATATTCAACACTGCTTTATTCCTATACGACATCTCATGGGGCCAACACGTCGTTCCTAAAAGAGGATGGTCGAAATGCACCATCACAATGCTTTGATAAAAACATTCCAAAATGGCAACTCATTCGCCCCGAACGAACGTCTGATGAAAAAGTCTCAAAATGCTGCTCACAGCTTAAAAGATGGCCCATGGGGCCCACGTCTCAACCATGGATTTCACACATGAAACCCCCCTTGAAATCTCTGTCTCTACTCCATGGTCACAACACCACTGACGGTGCCTTTAATGGACTCTGGATGTGTTCACACCACCCGAAAGAAGAATCACAATAAGGTACTTAACGAGCGTGTCGCGCCACCGAGCCACCATCCCGGGAATTAAAAATCCTTGAAACCATCTCAAAATAACTGTCTCGATCTGAGGATTTCACTTCCGTATACGACACATAAAATAGACACTCGTAGTGGATGTTACGGGTGTCCAAAGACAGGGGCAATCCCCTTTGGGATGGAACGGCCCACAGGTCTTCCAAGAGGCCCGGCCGCTGACCCGCGGTCCACCACGCCGACTGGACCTCGTGGCTGGTCGTTGTCCCACGAAGAGACCCGCCAATGGGGGGTCTCGATCTCCCACTCGAGTTCGTGCGTCGTGACCCCCTTTGCGCCATGCACCGGCGACCTCCGCCCGCCACTGCCGCCAGGGAACGCCGCCGACGCCGCCTGGGAACCGCGCCGCCGCATGGGACCATGTCGCCGCCGAATGGAAACCATGCAGCCATGTGGGACCACGATGCCGACGCTGCCTAGGAACCGCTGAAAACCCCTGGAACCACCAGAAAACGGGGGAAATGGCTGGAAAACTTCTCGGGGTCACCCCGGACACCCTGAGACTCGAAAATTCGATCGGAAAGGATTGTTGGGAAGATAAAATTGAGCCCTATGAAAATATGGTCTTAACTAGAGAATTGGACATCATTTAGATGCATGAAAATTAGTTCAAATGTATATACGGAATTTAGAAATGATAACACGAACTCCTACCTCATTGGGCGTAGCCCGTAGCATAAAAACGGTCTGTAGGAGCCACCACCACCTTGCTGGAGAGGAGGACCTTGAGGGAGTTTGATCCTTAGCTGAGAGAGATTACGCCAGGGAGAAATGTAGGGGAAGAAGAAGGGTGGGGTTGGATGTGTACAAATAGAAAAAAACTTAAACCCCCACATGTAATCCCTGTACCCGAACATTCAGCAGGACCTGGGATAAGCTGCCTCTAAGGTAACATCCATGTTCTGAGCGCAACTATAAGGCCCCAGCCTTAAACCTTACTTAAAATTGAATTAAATGAATAATTCACATTGAGGATCTTTTCAGGTTTATAGTTTTAGAGAATTAGGACATAACTATTACATCTCAAAAGATTACAAAGTAGTCTCTTCTACTAAATTTCCATAAAATAAAAACTCTTAAAAAGAAACATGTCTAGTTTCATGTTTTAGGTAGCATGACTTTCCCTTGATCCCATCCTTGACCCTATTCTACGCTAAGTCCTGTGAAAAACATTTTAAAAACTTGGGATGAGCATAAAAACTCAGTAAGGGATACACAAAAAACTGTTAGTTTATCAAAACAAAAAGTAAACCATGTATACTTTATCAAAGTAATACTTTTCACCTTTATGAAGTAGTAAAAACTCTTCACTGAATAAAATATCATTTCTTACCTTTTTGTATCCAAATGATTACCATAAAACCCATATAAAGAACACATAACATATATAAAGGTAACTTGGGACATAAACATACTTAATTGGAATAACCATACGGTCGACTCCCACACATATCACTTAATGGAATAGCCATACAGCCAATTTCCATACATACGAAATAAACTAGCCATATGGCCGACTTCCATACCCAATGCATTGGAGGTTATAACGTAACCACCCATCCTGGTATTCACGGAACCACCCGTCATATGGTTTATAACGTAACCACCCGTTAAAATGTCCAAGTTCCAATATAAAATCATAAAACATAAAACCAATATAAAGGAATGATAACATTTCCACATTTCAATCACAATATATCATAAATATATTGACATAATAGAATCCTTTATCAAAACCATTTTCAATACCAAAATACATAATAGAGTATATGGTATTTATTTTATTTTAAAAACATTACGGCTTTTTGAGGAAGCCAAAGACCAAATAATACTCACGGCGACGGAAAAGGTCGTTGTCATCGCGTACGTTAAAAGAAACATTCCTTTTTGTCGTTTAGTAAAACGCTTCGTATAAAAAGATTCCTTTTTATAAAAGTAAAAGTCAAAGGGGTTTATACACCGTTACAAAAGAATGTTGTGTTTAAAACGAAGTATGCCTCAATGAAAGGATATTGAGACGAAGTCCCTTACAAAGACGGTATCCTTGGTTAAGGATAAATAAATTACATAATTATGTGTGACAAACGAATACACCAAATATAAGTGGATATTAAGTGTAAAATAATCAAAGGTCATTCACACATATTCAAAGGATGACATATTCAATAACTACATGTTGAACCCAAAGAAATCGAAATTGGGTTAAGAAGTTCCCTTGACAGCCTAACGGCGTCACATCAAAATGAGTTGATGAGAGATAAAAAGTGTATCTCATCACATGGACATAAAAGTTACATCAATAAGGATATATTAGAACATATCCCAATATAGTAATATGTAAATTAAAAGACCCAACAAAATAAGTCTTTTAAAAAGAGGAGGTTGAAAGGTTCCCTTACCAACTTGGGTATCTTTCGAAACATACGACCCGTGAAAGAAGGACAATACATCATTGATGTAAATACTCATAAATGAAGGAATATTACACAATGAGTAAAATAATGGTAAGTACATACACCACTCAAAGGAAATTGTGGCAAATGTATCATAAATCTCACGGGAATAAAAGTGAGATGAAAAATCACTTACGAAAACTCGGCAGCCTAACGGCACCACTTAAAACTTCCAAAAAATGGATTAATGAGATGAAATAGGGTATCTCATCACATTACAACAAAATTTACAGCAAGAGGAATATGAAATAACATCCCCCATCATAAAAAATAGGAGCATAAAAGAAGTGACATAAAGGGGAGTACTTAAAAAGAAAGAGAGAGGTTAGATATCTTTCGAAAATTCGGCAGCCTAACGGCGCCACTCAAAACTTCCAAAATGGATTGATGAGAGAGAATAGGGTCTCTCATCACATGAACATAAAAATTACAGTATTTTTAATATATAATAACATCCCAATAACAAGAAATACGATCTTTAGAGGGAATGACATAAAAGAGTGTACTTAAAAAGAAAGAGAGGAGTAAGATCCCTTACCCCGGGTCCGACTTGACACGATCATTTTTTAACGTCCTGAATAATAAACTTGAGTTAATTTACACTTTATTAAGAACCTTTTTCTAGTTCATTATTCCTTTTAGTTCACTTATTTTCATGTTATAAACATTATGTAATCATTTAAGTTATTAATGTTTGTTTTGTCGATATTTGGTTCTTAAGTCGAATGTGGACTTCTTACAATTACATGTTGTTCGTGTGGTCAAAGGTTCTTTATATCCAGAATGACATTCCTGATTTGGATAGCATATATATCATATATATCCAGAATATAAATGTATTTATAATATTACATAATCATTTTGAGGTAAGAAATCAAATGCACCGTTCATGGAGACGGTAAGCAGTACGTACGCATGAACGCTACTTTCATTTCTTTGTCATATTAATGGAATTAAAACTAAATGAGAGTTATGTCTTTTTTAATTAAAGAATTATATTAATCTTTTAGATGTATAATTAATCATATATATCCATTATATACATGTAATTATAATAGTACATTACATTTGGGGATAAGAAATGAAATGCACCGTTCATGGAGACGGTAAGCCGTATGTACGCATTAACGCTACTTTCATTTCTATATCATACTTTAATGGAAAGAAATAATAATGATTTAGAGGTATATATTAGTTCCAGTATAAAATCATATATAATAACATTAAATCCATCCTTTATATGTCCCACGTATGACATTAACGAATGACATCACTTTGAGGGGGCGGTAGTCCGCACATCCTAAAATGAAGATATCGTGTATACCCATAAAGGAAACAATAATGGTATGCCATAAATGAAAAATACAGAAGCTTAAGGAAAGAATAAACATATTATATATCATATATAAAAATAGTGACAACATAATGGCCACCTTTGAAGGTGTTAAATGAGTATTGAACAATAATCGTTTCGGGAGGCAGAATTTCGCCATCCACAGAAACCATATGTTATTTAACCATTTGATGTAGTTTTGTGAGCGTGTATCTCAAATAAATCATATAAAAACATCCTAGTATATTGAATATACTGGTTTTGTTACAAAATAAGTAAATAAAAAGAGTTTAGGGGGTTGTAGAAGCAAAATAAAACAAATGAACATGAGAGAATGAATTACCTTTAAAAGTGTAACTCCTTTTGATTTGAGCCTAAAGGATTCCTTTGAAAGGATTCTGCCCAAAGGGAATCCTCTAGGATGAGGAGATGGATGTTGAGAGAGTAAATGGGCAGGGTTTGGCCGAGCCAATGTCTTGAGGAGTGTGTGAAATGAGGTAGATGTGGGGGCCTTTTATAAGAGGAGATGAGGGGCACTTTTGGAAAGTAAAGAAATATTACATTATTTGAAAATGTGTTTCAGTTTTAAAAGGTCCCACATTGATATAATTCGTGGATATGGTGATAAGGGTTCGAAATCCACCCATCCAATAAGTTTTGGACATGTGTAGTTCATAGACTTTACATTATATTTCCATTTTATTTAAATCGTCAAATAATGAGGTCATCGCTGCATCATCATGATGTCATAAATAATTTAATTTATATAGTGTCTAAAAATTATAAAAAAACTACTATGATGTAGGAAATATTTTTAGATTTCCAATGAATATTTATAATCAAAAATCTGATCTTTATGACCCCATGTAAAAATTGTTTTCGTAAAACATATGATGTTTGTGTCATTTTTACTTTTACATTAAATAAAAAGTTATTTATGTCATTTCCCAACCAAAGTGGCTCCATGGGGTCCCCAAGTTGACCCATGGTTTGTCTTGGTCGTCCCTGACACAACCAATGAGGGTAGGACATGTGTCAAGCTCATCTTATTTTATTAAAGCATTATTTTTACCTTAAACTACCCTAATTACCACTAATGGTGATTAAAAACTTAATATGTTACTATTCACCGAAAAAAATTATTTTTATCCCATTGAACCACATTTTACTTCTTAATGAAAACCATCTATGTCGGATTTTTTAAATTCAATACACATTAGTGGTAAACTTTCATTTAACTGAAAAATCGGTTTTCTTGATTACCACTCAGTGGTTTCACTATTCATCAAAAATTGGAGTTTTTCAGAAAATTACCAAAAATTTACCTTAAGCTATATTTGATATTCCGAATTCAAAAATGTGTTTATATTACATAATTCAAAGAATATAAGTAGAATTAATTAATTTAATAATTAACTCACGCTGACAAAACAAATAGCGTGATTTTAAGAAACAATAAGTATCAAAAGATTGATACTAGTTTAAGTCCGATTTAAAAGTGAAATTAATTCCAACGACCACTATTGGATTTAATGGTAAATTTTTTTTCTAATTTCACTTTAAAACCATTTCAAAATATTATCTAATCCTATAAATAAATTAGAATAAAAAGAGGGTTTGAATTAAAAAACAACATTTTACACTATTAATTAAAAAAATGAACTTTATCGGAAAAATACCAAAAATTTACACAAAGTAAAATTTAATGTCCTGATACTAAAGAAGAGTTCTATTTTTTACAAAAGAATTTATAAGAGTGATAAAAACTATTTTTAATGACAGTTCTCCATCAAAAGGCGATAAGTGAACCTTTAGTGAAAATTAGGGTATAAAAGCCTAAAATTGAATTCTTTCCATATTTTAAGCCTTTGGATAAATGTAAAAACATTTAAAAAAAATATATAATCATATTTTAGTTATTTCTATACATTTACTCCAATACAAAGTCTACATGTTAACTACCATTTAAAATAATATTATTTTATTATTAGAGTGCAACGTAAGATTCCCATGAAACTCGTTGTTGCGTATTGGGTATGCCATCGAGCATAGCATCCCCTTTAAAGTAATATTAATATTTGATTCCCAAATATGGATAAATATAAATATGTCATATTCTTTATTTACTTGGGGTGTTACATCCTTCCCCCCTTTTGGGAATTGCGTCCTCGCAATTTTAAAATTGGGCTTGGAAACATCCTGGAAAGTCCCACATGGAGAAGAGTCAGTAAAACAATCACTTTAAAATAAAGAAAGATAAGTTCAAAGGTCACACGAGTTAACCCATACTAGGATTCCACGTATGAAAACATGGACATGGAGGAGAAAACATAGGGTCATGTTCTGATGGAGAGTGATAGAAAACATGTTTAGGAGAAAGTTAACAATGAGAAAATCACAAACTTGTAATGGGTTAAACGGTATTCGAATCCCCAGTAGGAAAAGTTAATAGACAACATTTTTGTTTTATGTTACTTTTTATTGAGGAATTTATTCATAAGGAAACATAATCACTTATCATGTTGACTCTCATCTTTAATTAGATTCCGTACACAAACTCATATTTTCTCCAAAAGGCGAGTATTTAGGAAGACTTGTTCACATTAAGAGTAGTATAATCAACTTTTAGAGAATCACCTAATCCACAAAAGAGAAATATATACTTCCCATATCTTTAGACTTTAACCAAAACCAAAACCAAAAAGGCTAGTATAAGACCAGATAATCCAGAAAAGGATAACCCTTTATAAAGAGAAAATCTATTCTTAACCTCCAAAATTTTTCCAACAAAACCCAAAGTTCAACGAGGACCATTAGATAAACAATTTGTACATAAAATTATTCAATGTAAACCAATATAAGATTGAAACCCAAATATTTTAAGGATTTAGTGACATAGTCTTCCAAGTTAAATCGTAACATTTATCTCCAAACAACATCAGTTGCTCCTAAAGTCTCGTATTGAAAAGTAATAAACCTAATCACATATCCTCCATGATAGGTTAATCATTTTCATAAATAACCCAAAATCAACATACTCTTAATTAATAAAATCATATAACTAGAAAGAATCAGTCAAACTAACCAGGGACTTCATGTAGTCCAGTGGTAGGAGATAAATACCAGTCACACTTTGGTCGTGGGTTCGATTCCCGCAGCATTGTCCGACGCGACGGGTTGTCACACGGTCTGCGTGTTGTCCCCTTTACAAAACTATATAATTATTAAATCATTCCCCAAAAAGAGATGAAATCATCAAAAATGATCATAACATATTTTAACCTCAAGTTTATCTCATGCCTTTAATTTTCCATCATAACATATAATAACCCATAATTACCTCAAAAGTAAGGATCATATAAACCCTAATGGTTACCTTTTTAATTTTTACCTGAACTTCCACATCAATTGGTCATCTCGTACATGATTCATTATAGAACATACCAAGGTTCACGTGGTTGATCATGACTCCTTGATAGTTGGTTTAGAACAACCACGATTTTCCTCATCGAATCCCCCATTTTATCTAGTATCTTAATCAGAGAACCACGATAGTTTCCTTCAAACATCTTGTCTCTTTGGTGCCTACTAGATCCATCCATTCACTAAAAACAGAAATGTCAGTGTGAGTATATCAACAAAACCATCATGTACTAATGAGGAAGGTAAACACTAAGATATACTTATTCATTCACTTTATCTAAAACTAGGACTCTTTTTAAAATCCTAACCATTATGGTAATGTCACTTATGCTTAAAGAACACCCTAACCTCTAATGTTATCTAAACCGACCTTTGATACCATCTATAAGGCCCCATCCTTAAACCTTACTTAAAATTGAATTAAATGAATAATTCACATTGAGGATCTTTTCAGGTTTAGAGTTTTAGAGAATTAGGACATAACTATTACATCTCAAAAGATTACAAAGTAGTCTCTTCTACTAAATTTCCATAAAATAAAAACTCTTAAAAAGAAACATGTCTAGTTTCATGTTTTAGGTAGCATGACATTCCCTTAATCCCATCCTTGACCCTATTCCACGCTATGTCCTATGAAAAAAATTTAAAAAACTTGGGATGAGCATAAAAACTTAGTAAGGGATATACAAAAAACTGTTAGATTATCAAAAAAAAGTAAACCATGTATACTTTATCAAAGTAATACTTTTCACCTTTATGAAGTAGTAAAAAATATTCACTGAATAAAATATCATTAATTACCTTTTTGTAACCAAATGATTACCATAAAACCCATATAAAGAACACATAACATATATAAAGGTAACTTGGGACATAAACATACTTAAGTGGAATAACCATACGGTCGACTCCCACACAAATCACTTAATGGAATAGCCATACGGCCAATTTCCATACATACTAAATGGAATATCCATACGGCCGACATCCATACCTAATGCATTGGAGGTTATAAGGTAACCACCCATCCTGGTATTCATGGCACCACCCGTCATATGGTTTATAACATAACCACCCGTTAAAATGTCCATGTACCAATATAAAATCATAAAACATAAAACCAATATAAAGGAATGATAACATTTCCACATTTCAATCACAATATATCATAAATATATTGAAATAATAGAATCCTTTATCAAAACCATTTTCAATACCAAAATACATAAAATAGTATATGGTATTTATTTTATTTTAAAAACATTACGTCTTGTTGAGGAAGCCAAAGACCAAATAATACTCGCGGCGACGGAAACGTTCGTTGTCACCGTGTACATTAAAAGAAACATTCCTTTTTGTCGTTTAGTAAAATGCTTCGTATAAAAAGATTCCTTTTTATAAAAGTAAAAGTCAAAGGGGTTTATACACCATTACAAAAGAAATTTGTGTATAAAACGAAGTATGCCTCAATGAAAGGAGATTGAGACGAAGTCCCTTACAAATACGGTATCCTTGGTTAAGGATAAATAAATTACATAATTATGTGTGACAAATAAATACACCAAATATAAGTGGATTTTAAGTGTAAAATAATCAAAGGCCATTCACACATATTCAAAGGATGACATATTCAATAACTACATGTTGAACCCAAATAAATCAAAATTGGGTTAAGAAGTTCTCTTGACAGCCTAACGGTGTCACATCAAAACGAGTTGATGAGAGATAAAAAGTGTATCTCATCACATGGACATAAAAGATACATCAATAAGGATATATGAGAACATATCTCAACATAACAATATGTAAATTAAAAGAACCAAAAAAAGAAGTCTTTTAAAAAGAGGAGGGTGAAAGGTTCCCTTACCGACTTGGGTATCTTTCGAAACATACGACCCGTGAAAGAAGGACAATACATCATTGATGTAAATACTCATAAATGAAGGAATATTACACAATGAGTAAAATAATGGTCAGTACATACACCACTCAAAGTAAATTGTGGCAAATGTAGCATAAATCTCACGGGAATAAAAGTGAGATGAAAAATCACTTATGAAAACTCGGCAGCCTAACGGCGCCACTTAAAACGTCCAAAAAATGGATTGATGAGATCAAATAGGGTATCTAATCACATTAAAATAAAATTTACAGAAAGAGGAATATGAAATATCATCCCCCATCATAACAAATAGGAGCATAAAAGAAGTGACATAAAGGGGAGTACTTAAAAAGAAAGAGAGAGGTTAGATCTCTTACGAAAATTCGGGAGCCTAACGGCGCCACTCAAAACTTCCAAAATGGATTGATGAGAGAGAATAGGGTCTCTAATCACATGAAAATAAAAATTAAAGTATGTGTAATATATAATAACATCCCAATAACAAGAAATATGATCTTTAGAGGGAATGACAGTGTACATAAAACGAAAGAGAGGAGTAAGATCCCTTACCTCGGGTCCGACTTGAATCGATCATTCTTTAATGTCCTGAATAATAAACTTGAGTTAATTTCCACTTTATTAAGAACATTTTTCTAGTTCATTATTTCTTTTAGATCACTTATTGTCATGTTATAAACATTATGTAATCATTTAAGTTAATAATGTTTGTTTTGTCGATATTTGGTTCTTAAGTCGAAAGTGGACTTCTTACAATTACATGTTGTTCGTGTGGTCAAAGGTTCTTTATATCCAGAATGACATTCCTGATTTGGATAGAATATATATCATATATATCCATAATATACATGTATTTATAATATTACATAATCATTTAGAGGTAAGAAATGAAATTCACCGTTCATGGAGACGGTAAGCCGTACGTACGCATGAACGCTACTTTCATTTCTTTGTCATATTAATGGAATTAAAACTAAATGAGAGGTATGTATATTTTAATTACATAATTATATTCATCATTTATATGTATCATTAATCATATATATCCGTTATATACATGGACTTATAATAGTACATTACAATTGGGGATAAGAAATGAAATGCACCGTTCATGGAGAGGGTAAGCCGTACGTACACATGAACGCTACTTTCATTTCTATCTCATACTTTAATGGAATGAAATAATAATGATATAGAGGTATATAATAGGTCCAGTATAACATCATATATAATAACATTAAATCCATCCTTTATATGTCCCACGTATGGCATTAACGAATCACATCACTTTGAGGGTGCGGTAGTCCGCACTTCCTAAAATGAAGATATCCTATATACCCATAATGGAAACAATAATGGTATGCCATAAATGAAAACTACAGAAGCTTAAGGAAAGAATAAACATATTATATATCATATATAAAAATATTGAAATCATAATGGACACCTTTGAAGGTGTTAAATGAGTATTGAACAATCATCGTTTCGGGAGGCAGAATTTCGCAATCCACAGAAACCGTATGTTCTTTAACCATTTGATGTAGTTGTGTGAGAGTGTAGCTCTAATAAATCTTATAAAAACATCCTAGTATATTGAATATACTGGTTTTGTTACAAAATAAGTAAATAAAAAGAGTTTAGGGGGTTGGAGAAGCAAAATAAAACAAATGAACATGAGAGAATGAATTACCTTTAAAAGTGTAACTCCTTTTGATTTTAGCCTAAAGGCTTCCTTTGAAAGGATTCTTCCCAAAGGGAATCCTCTAGAATAAGGATAGGGATGTGGATAGAGTAAATGGTCAGGTTTTGGCCGAGCCAAAGGCTTGAAGAGTGTGTGAAATGAGGTAGAGGTAGGGGCCTTTTATAAGAGGAGAGGAGGGGCACTTTTGGAAAGTAAAGAAATATTACTTTATTTGAAAATGTGTTTCGGTTTTAAAAGGTCCCACATTGATATAATTCGTGGATAAGGTGATAAGGGTTCTAAATCCACCCATCCAATAAGTTTTTGAAATGTTTAGTTCATATATTTTACATTATCTTTCAATTTTGTTTAAATCGTCAAATAATGAGGTCATCGCTGCATCATCATGATGGCATAAATAATTTAATTTATTTAGTGTCTAAATTTTTTTAAAAAAATACTATGATGTAGGAAATCTTTTTAGCTTTACAATTACTATTTATAATAAAAAATCTGATCTTTATAACCCCATGTAAAATGTTTTTTTGTAAAACATATGATGTTTGTGTCATTTTTACTTTTACATTAAATAAAAAGTTATTTATGTCATTTCCCAACCAAAGTGGCTCCATGGGGTCCCCAAGATGAACCATGGCTTGTCTTGGTCGGCCATGACACAAACAATGATGGTAGGACATGTTTCAAGCTCATTTTAGTTTATTAAAGCATTATTTTTACCTTAAACTACCCTAATTACCACTAATCGCGATTAAAAACATAATAAGTTACTATTCACCAAAAAAATTATTTGTATCCCATTGAACCACATTTTACTTCTTAATGACAACATTGTATGTCGGATTTTTGAATTTCAATACACATTAGAGGTAAACTTTCATTTAACTGAAAAATCAGTTTGCTTGATTACCACTTAGTGGTTTCAATATTCATCAAAAATTGGAGTTTTTCAGAAAATTACCAAAAATTCACCCTAAGCTATATTTGATATTCCGAATTCAAAAATGATGTTTATATTACCTAATTCAAATAATATAAGTATAATTAATTAATTTAATAATTAACTCCCACTGTCAAAACAAATAGCGTGATTTTAAGAAACAATAAGTATCAAAAGATTGATACTAGTTTAAGTCCGATTTAAAAGTGAAATTAATTCCAACGACCACTATTGGATTTAACGGTAATTTTTTTTCTAATTTCAATTTAAAATCAATTAAAAAGATTATCTAATCATATAAATAAATTAGATTAAAAAGAGGTTTTGAATTAAAAAACAACATTTTACACTATTCATTAAAAAAATGAACTTTATCGGAAAAATACCAAAAATTTACACAAAGTAAAATTTAATGTCCTGATTCTAAAGAAGAGTTTTATTTGGTCCAAAATAATTTATAAGAGTGATCAAAACTATTTTTAATGGCAGTTCGCCATCAAAAGGCGATAAGTTAACCTTCAGTGAAAATTAGGGTATAAAAGCCTAAAATTGAATTCTTTCCGTATTTTAAGCCGTTGGATAAATGTAAAAACATTTAAAAAACATATATAATCATATTTTAGTTATTTCTATCCATTCCCGCCAATACAAAGTCTACATGTTAACTACCATTTAAAATATTATTATTTTATTATAAGAGTGCAACGTAAGATTCCCAAGAAACTCGTTGTTGCGTATTGGGTACGCCATCGAACATAGCATCCCCTTTAAAGTAATACTAATATTTGATTCACAAATATGGATAAATATAAATATGTCATATTATTTATTTACCTGGGGTGTTACAGAAACGACAGTCTCAGAATTTTAATCTGAACCTCTATTTAGATGTTCTGAAGTTCACGGCCGAGGTCGCTAAATTACGAAAACTCCCCTGGTGGAGTTTTCCAAAGAAGGGTCGTGCTCGCGAAAGTTACACCCCTCCTAGGGTAAACGGCACACTCCGGACACAATGGTGCCCTCAGTTTTTCCATCCGAGAAACCGTTTAGTATTTTTTTTCTTGTTTACTTGGTGTGTTCTGTGTGAACACACTTAAAATTTAATTCCGGCCACACCGGAGCTCGAAATCACATGACTTCTGAACGCCCTGCTCTAGAATAACATCAATAAAATTTCAAAGTCTTAAAGGCTCAATACCTGGGTTCTTACTTATTTGGGAGATGAAATGATAGATAAATTTCAGCTGCATTAGTGAATCCAGAGAACATCTCAGAGAAAGAAGAATATATATACAGAGAATATGAAGATGAATTTTTCGTTCGAGGTAGGTTATCATGTCTTTATCAATGTTTCTCCATTGAATCATGTGAATAATATTAATATTAAAATAGACAGAATTTTTGATATCCTACATAATCCACCACATCGTTCTTAAAAATTAAGGATTATTTTTTAATAATCCATTTTTAATAGATCCGTCAAAATGGTGGGCATCCAATTGATTAAATGAATTATGAAAATATGGTTTACACATATATGTATAATTAATTCATTTTAGAGTAATTAATTATAAGTGATGATAAATTCCTTTTTAAAATAAAATGAAATGTTTAATATGTACATGTGCACGGGTGAGTTTTATTCCAATAAAAAATAAATCACACTTTTAGGATTATATTTCTGATAAATATACATAATGTATTCAATTTAGATTTTAAAATTCATTTTCTATTTTTAATGGAAAATTTATAAGAACGAATAAAATGTTATGCATAAAATCTTTACTTTTCAAAAAGGCAGTTTTTCACATTTTAATGGAACACTTATTTTACTTATTTATTTTTTTCAGTTTTATAAATTACAGATTAAAAAATAAGCTTTTTTTTTGAAATAAAAATTATTAAATTAACTTTGGTTGATTTTTATTTATTTATTTTGTAGAAAAGATTCATTTTTAATGAATAATATGAAATACTGCATTTTATTTTACAAATACCTTTTTATCAAATTTATTTTGAGTGTAAAATTATATTTTTGAATGGTTTTAAATTATAATTAGATTATGTGTTTATTGTTTATTTCAATTTAGGTTAGTGTAACCAATTTCACATTTAATTTGGATATAAAAACAGTTTAATCTTTTGACGGTTTTTACCTTAAAAACGCGTTTTCTTGTTCTGTCAATGAGATTAATTTCTAATTATATCATACAATTTATAATTTTTTAATTTTGAAAAATGGATTCAATGTTTTTAATTAGTTGGCCAAAATTATTCAAATATATCCCTTTTATTTTTGTACCATATGACTAGAAACGTTATTAATTATTATTATAACATGGTTAATGGGAAATGAGGTAGTTAATTGTAAATGTAATGTTCAAAATATTATAAAATTACTATAAAACATGTCATAATTTTATTTGATGTGTGTGTGACAAATGAACTCATCCATTGTCCAAAATTATAACAATTTTATGCCACTTGGGTTAGAGTATGAAATTTATAATATTATATCAATTAAATGTCAATTAAGTCACGCACTTCTTTTTACGAGTGATATATTTTTATTACGAGGTTATATAGGATACCTATTCAAATATAAATATTATTTTGAAATATTAATATTTTATATTTATAGTGACAATTTATTTTTTTAGGCAAGAAATAATTAAATTAATGTCTTGCACAATGATGATGGATTATTTATTTTTTTTAAAGAAAATATGAAATAGATGATATTATATATACACAATTATATTTAATTTGAGGTGATTCATTTCAACCATAGTTTTTTATATTAATTTTTCATGTGAGTGATGTTCTATAAGTATTGGTTATAATTTATATTGTTATTATGATATTTTTAAAATGGTAATTAATTAATACTTTCAAGTCTATATTAATGTTATTTTAAAATAAATAATATATTATTAAATGATATAAAAATAATAAAATACCAATTTCAGCCACAGGATTTGGATAAGACTAAAAATTTCATCAATGACACATTTTTTGATCATTTTTATTTTTATATTTATTTTAATAATCAACAATTTGAAATTTACAAGATACCAATGTACGAGTTAAAAGAGTAAATTAATGGTTAAAACAAAAACATAAATATTATAATATATTAAAAAATAATTTTTATTTTATTAAATTATTTCAACGCATTTTAGTATTATGTTATAAATAAATCACAATGGAACATTTTATAAATAAATAATAATTTAATATGTTGATGAATCCCTAGAGTGGACCTCTCCACCCCTATAAAAGGATACTCATTCTTATCATTTTATCTATACACAAAAATGTATTTTATGTGGCTAATATCTACCATAATTCCTTCCTATAATACCTACCCACATTATAAAGATTTTATTTTATGATTAAATATCACCTTACTGGTTTTAAGGGTTTAATAAAAGGAGATGGTCTGATACAAAGGTAATGTTTTTAATTAAGTGATTTTGTTATGTTTCTTCATCCCCTAATTATACATTTTTAAAAAAATATATAATAATAAATCAAGTATCCTTAATATAGTTAGATGTTTTTTTAATATAATCCCTTAAATATATCTCCAATTCTATAAAATGTGAAATGAATTCTTCGTTCATGTGTACAACGGACTACCACCTTGTGAACTGATATTACTCAATTTCCATCACCATATCTAACCACTGGTTAGGATGTTAAAATTATTGTTTATATATTAAATTATTTATATATTTATCATTTTTTTAATAATATAATGGTTATTTTCTTACAATTCCACGCACATACAAATGATAATTTCGTTCGTGTGTACATGTGAACTATCACCTCCATGAAGCGATGTGATGTAATTTTCATCCTAAAATCACATGGATGATATATATAAGTTTATTAAAATTAAAAATATAATATTAATTAGATTATTATAGTTATATAAATATAAAATAACATATATGATCTTACCAAAATGATTGATTTTTTTTAAAATGGAACCCATGTGTACATGTGGATCACGATCAGCATGATTGTAACATAATTAATTTCGTATATCCATTTGTAAGGATGCATTTAAAAGAGTAATATATTTATAAATGTGATTATTATTTCATTAATATTATTCTATATAAGATTTAATAATGAACATTTGTACTATATAAATATTATTATTGTAATCATTAACTCCATTAACAACTGTCGTCAAAACTAATGATATGAACATAAAAAATTAAGAAATTGTTATAACATGAAAATAAGTAATATAAAATAACAAAAAAGTTAATTTTTTTCTCATGAATGTAAATAATTTACCTATGTATATTATTTAATATGATAATGGTTTTACATGCTGATTCAGACTCAAAGTAATAGATTGTTTAAAAAAAATACTCTTTTAAATATACGTTTTCAATTATTTATACAAAATAAAGAAGGATTAAAAAAAAAGTAGATTAAGAATAGAATTTCGTTAAATCGGGTCTCTTTATTGTTTTTATACATCCATTACGTGTATAAAATTTTATTTTAAAATAATTTTTTTTATTGATGATTTCATGACTATAATAATCATATATGATTTTGAAGTGGAAATGTAATTTTTCCTTCCTGATTATTTCATATGTTATGAATATGTTATGGTAAATAGAAATTCGTTATGAGTATGGCTAGTTCAGTGATATACTTATGTCAATTGAACCGGTTATAGCTCCCTAATTCTTTGGGTTATGAGATGAAGTTAACTGGTAGTGTTTCTCCTTAAAGATTATTGTAGTATACTACAATTGTTATTCCAAATTTTATAATGATGTATAATACCAATGTATCCATGAATGATATATTAAATTTAAGAGTGATATGGAATTTATCAAATAGTATAACTTGATGATTTATTTTTTATATGGCGTTTTACAGGAACAATATGATTTGATGAGGTATGTTATGAGATTATATTTTATGGGTGAAAAGTATTACTCAGGGAGTATTTTTCTTGTGTATAACATATTCAGTTTCTAACGATTGATTTACTAATTTTATGTCCATTACATCAATGTTTGTTCTATTATCATGTTTTGAAATGTTTTTCAAATAGTACAGGGATGGATAAAATAAATAGTGAAGTAAAGTTGACTTTCATGATGATTTCGTATGAAAAAAAATCAATATTTCATTTTAAATTTATTATATTTTAAAAAAAATTCATACAATATTATTACTATCATTTTTTATTATTATGCGATGTAATGTTTGAATCACGACCTAATTGTATAAAAATCAAATAATGAAACTATACTTAATGTGAAATAAATTAAACTCTTGACTAAAACTCCAGATTATGTAATGTTTAAAGATGGGTCAATATATGAATATCAACCAAAATAAAATTTAAAAATGTGAAATTAAATACATTTAGAGTAATTATTGTTCGAGTAAGAAAGTAAAAAATAATCACGATCATAATAAATATATAGAATGATGGTAGATTGTGTCAAAATTACATAACCCTAGTAAAACTAATAACACATAAGAAAATGTTAACATATATGAAAATAATTTAAAATATTTTATTAAAGGATCATACAAAATAATAGATAAAGAGATGTATTATTCGATATAGTGAGTTCATTAACTAAAATTTTAACACATATATATCAAAACTAGAAATTAAAAGTGTATAAATTCTTTTAATAATTACTAGTAAAATGTATGAAAAAACATATAAGGTTTATTAGGAAATAATTTTTTTAAACTCCCGCAAAATAAAAATTAACATGGTTCTTTCAATAGTAACATTTCAGAAAGAATTAAGAAGTATTTTTAAAACCTTTAAATTTTAAAAACATTATAATAAAGAATCTAAAAATATATATAATCTTTATCTTCGATAAAGTAATAGTTGAATAAAAAACATGTGGAAGACAATGGAAAATACCCTTTTAATAGTTGAATACTTTTAATAGTTGAATAAAATTGTAAAAATGTTCAATGTAAATGTTGTATAAACAGTTCTTGTTTGAAAACATTAATCTATGATGGGGTAATATAAAATATAATCAAATAGTCAATTAGTTTGGGAGAACCCATACAGGGAAGAAATAAGATCATGGAAAAAAATAAATCTAGGGAATGAGTCATAGGCTATCAATTTTAACTATAGGAAGAAAAATCAATCAGTTTTAAAACATTTGGTAAGGGGTTTATGTGGTAAAAAACTAATCCATTAGAGAATAATAATTAATAAATCCATAGGTTATAATGTACCTAATTTTTTATAAATAATTCAATTTATCTAAATGGTGTTATAAAAAACTCGTATGAACACAGTAACACTTGGTTCAAATGAAATTAGAATAAAATAATTTAAATTTCCTTATATTATTATTTAAATTACAATGAAATAGTGTATAAAAATTAATGATATAGTAAATATATTCAATTACCTATATTAGAGTCATTGTTCATAACATGTAACATATCACAATGAATTAGAATTGAGGCCACGAAACCCCTTGTGACTTGAGTAATACATTAGTATAAAAACTATAATAGTGAGGGATTATAACTAAAATTTAAATAATATTTTTAAAATAAATGTCTTTATACTATATTTTATATATGATTTATAAACACTATATATATGAAATTTTGTTCATAATTCCAAATATGTATCAAAGGGAGTAATTTGAGATGAATTCCATTTCCTTGTCTCTGTTTCATTATGAAATTTCAGAAAAATATTAAATATTTAAGTTAATTCAAGGAAATACATACTTGTGAACTTAATTTATAAATAAAAAAATTAATAATACCCATTTATTATCATACTATACATATATCATATAGTATTTACCTATTTTCAACATCGGGTTTTTGTAATCATTATCACATTAAACTAGTATCCTAATAAAGATGTCGATATAAATTATTTTTAATTACTAAATCCTTAATTTATAATTTAGGGAATTGTAATAGATATTACATGATATTTTATAAACATTAAATTCATTTCATGGTTGTTTTTATTTCAAATAATGAAGTTAAAATAAGAAAAATAAAGTTTCGAGGATTATTATTAATGATTTAAAGGATGATATATATTTAACAAAACCAAAAACCGATAATTATTCCTACATTAATATAATATTATATTATTAAATAAGTTCTTATAGTTATTTAGGATAAAAAACATAGTATTATTAACATAAGTGGTTAAATTGACCCTAAAATTATTCTTTAATGATTAATAAATGATTTTGAGGTGGTATAGTTTAAATATCATTATTAAATAAGAGAAATGATATTTATTTTTTGATATTATATTTATACTTCAAAATATCAAGGAAGTATAAAGTGGAAATAATTTCTGTAAATCCATTACTTTGGGTGAATGGATCCTAATTTTCATTGGTTAGCCATTTTTAATTGAGTAATTAATAATAATTATTTTTTAATCAAATAATTAATAAGTCCTAAATTTTTTTAAACTAAAACAAAAATGATATCATTAACAACATATTTATCCGAAAATTATATCCACATTGATAGACATGTATGATGGAGTTGAAAATTAAAATGAAAATAAATAGTTACATTGAGGTGCTAGTCCATACCTATGCATGGGTGAATATATAATTATCTATAGTATGAGATCGATAAGTAATGATAGTTAATAATTTAGAATCCTAAATAAGATATAAATTTGATAAATATTTATTAATTTAATATTCGTTACAATAATTTTATGGTGGTGATGGAAAACAAAACATGTTGCATCGTCGTGGTGGTAGTTCGCATAATACAAAAATGTAGAATTAAATTTTCATAATAAAAATTAGAAAATGTGATTAATGATTATTAACATATCACAATATAATTTGGTATATAAAAAAATATATTTTTTATTATATTATCAGTAGTGGAAAACAACAATAGAAAAATATTACAGAAAACATTCAAGTCTAAGGACATAGCCTCACAACCTGCCACTCTCCCCCTATCCTAAACCAACCCATAAAAATGATGGGGCCTTAGTATATAAGAAATAATTATGAAAGTACATATGGATTTAAAAATTATAATTATAAAGGAGACATATAAATTTATCAATATTAGAAAATATAATTACTCATGTTGACCACTTTGAGATTTTTGTGAAAGATCCCTTAGAAATGAATATCATAGGATAATCACATGTGTCTTGAATCTCAAAAGAGATAAATTGTATTATAGATAATTTTAAAACAACTATGTATAAATAATGGATCATATTTTTATGAATTCCATGAATGGGCGGTGATATGCCCCTTTTAAAATTGGAGAGAATTGTATTTTTGTAAATAATTCATCTTTATATTATGGTTGGACTTGTTAAACATGTCAGGTATATAAAAAAATTTATAAAGTAAGTGGAAAAAATATAAGATTGATCCAAACCTCATTAAATCAATTCTATATAGGTTTTTAACATTTTTAATTGCATTAACCAATTAATTATTACTTTTACCAATTTATCTTTTACCACAGAAATAAGTTTTACTTAAGAAAAAATGAATTTTATAAAAATAATTACTCAATATTAAATAATATAGATCCAATTGTAGTAAAATTTAAATCCCTTTTATTTGATTCAATTTTAAAAAGAGATAAACATTATTTTTATAAAAAATAAATTATTAATTTTTTAAAAAAATTATTATTGTTGTTATAAAATGTCAAATATGGATTTGTAAATTAAAAGAGACCATTTAAAACATAAAGTAAATTTTAAAATAATTATTTATATATATAAAAAGATTCATTAATTTCAAATTCTCAATTTAGAACTAGTATTATCATAAAATAACTTTATTTATTAAAATGGCATTTTTTACTATTCATCTAAAAATATTCTTTTTCGAAAAATTCCAAAAATTTATATCAAACATATATTATTACACTAAATCTAGAAATTATTTTTATTTAGTAAAATTAAATTAAATTTTGTTTAGAATTCATCATTTCTGTACTTTTTTAAATGTTAACAATTTTTTATTCATTTTTCCTATCAATTACTAATAAATCTATTTTCATTATATTATTCATTTTATAAAGATTTTTAAAATCTATAATGATAATATATGTTGTTTACCTAAATATCAAAAAGAAATTCTCAAATAATTTTATATACCTAAAATGAATTTATTAGTTGTTTTCATATTTTTTCATCTATAAATTTTTCATAAAGAGGTTACTCTTATTCATTCATGATAATTAAAGAAAGGATTTAATGTTCAAATATAATATTTATATTTTTATTACGATATTTTTTATTTTCATTTATTTTAAATATTTCATGTGAAGAAAGCTAAAAACACATTAAATTAATCAATGTTATCCATATATTTAAAATTTGGATCATTGAATTCTCCAATCCTTAAATAAATATCAACCTTAATATTTGACTTGTATGTTTAGAGTAATTTCGTTTGGTAAATCACAATTAATTATACAATACATGATGATCATGTATTAATTTAGTATTTGGAAAGATATTTTTTATATAACAAATTATTATATTCAAATAATAAATAGATCTATCATATTCATAATTTCCCCTATAATTTTATTAAGGAAATAATATATAGATTCATAACAAATAACCACCCACAATTGCTGAAAATTATCAATATTATAATCATAAAACTGTAGGGTATTAATTATAAATCAATATCATGAATTTGTCCAAAACTTTTATGACATAAATCACTAAAATATATTGACTGAGAACTCATTAATTGACTATCTAATTGTAGTTTCATAGGTTCTTCCTTCTTTAGATTGTTATTGGGGCCTATATTCCTCGCTATCCCTTGGATTTGGAGATTGAGTCCCATAACATCAACCTTCATGGAATTGGATCAACATATTTTTAGAGCTTATATCATTCAATTACACGTTTTTCTCGATGACCTTCATCACCACACTTATATAATTTACATATCCCTTTGTGAAAAAATCTCACATAATGTTTCATATAGTTCTGAAAAATAAAATGTTTACTCTTCCTTCCATCATCATCTTCATCACATGATTTTTCATGAGAACCCATATTAAAGATCACTTTTATTTTTGCATGATCAAATATAAAAACATAATTAATCATATTTCATGATAGTTTGGAATAAGAATGGTTTTTTTTCACTCCAGAACCCATTCTGAGGGGTTTTTCTTCATATAATAAATGAATTTTCCCCCACACCTATAGTTCCTTCCCATTATGACCATTTCTAAAACTAATGAGTGATGAAACATTAGAAATATTATGGATTTATCATAAGAAATAATATTAATGTGATTCAACATCAAAATTTTTTTACACTTATCATGAGGTTGTCCATTAATTAATATAGTTCATCCTAAAGCAAAAATAGTTTAACTTATAATATTCATGGTTCGACCAAGGATACATTGTGTTCTTTTTCCTCATAATTTGTAATATAATCATCAACATAGGGATCCAAATCTAATGGGAACATTTATGAAATATTCAATAAACAAAAATCAATGGAATCAGTGCTATAAATATCCATATTATCTGATATTTAGGAATACACATATTAATTAACATGTAACTGAACATATTAATCTATACATTTCAATATATATTATCTGAGGAAACATTAATATTTTGTCTATCTAACCATGAAATTATTTAATATCTGATAATTATTCCTAAAGACGATTTTATTGACAAAATAATCCTACCTAAGAGTGTATAAATGATTTTGTGGATATGAATCTTTTTATTCATTAGGTGATGGTCAAATTGTTACACAATCTAGCATTTTGAGATTATTTTAGCTATATAAATATTTTTCAGAAACTGCATTAACATGTAGAGTAAAAACCTGGATTCAATTTCTATGAGAACCAGACAATATATACATTACCAAAACTCCATGATGTTGTCCTATACAAAGAATTATTTATAAACATATCCATAGGGATTCAACTAATTTTATATAAACCAATTACCCCAATAAAATGGGAATTAGCCCCTTAATTTCAAATCATGTTTTATCAAAATGGGATATCTATACCATCAAATCTATGATCAATTGAAACTTACTAACCCTTAAATGTTTCTCAACAAACATCATACGATAAAAAAGTTAGCTAATCATTTCATTTAACACAAACTGTAATTCTGCACCCCCTAATTATTATATGTGGTTTCATAAACTTATACATAACATATTAACATTTATAATGAATGTATATAATCATTTATAATGAGAATATCAATAATTATAATTGAATCTTAAATTTTAGAAATATTTTTTATGGATTCTAGATTTTGAGAATTTGTAAAATAAAATAACTAAAATATATGATGCTCTTTGTAACAAATTGAAATTTTTTCATTATATATAAATAAAAAAAATAAAATAATAGTATTTAATATATACCAAAAATTCATTTAGATGATTTATTCTTTTATAAATGTCATGTATAGTAATTTTATTACTATCCTATAAAAATTGAATCATATTAAGGGGTGTTCTCGAACTCTTACTAAGGGAAAACATAAAATAGATGAAATAATGGAATAAATAGGGAATAAATATTAAGTCAACAATAACTAAAAAACATAATTACATGATCCACATGAATAAAATAACATAGTATATCCATATAAATAAATAAAAACCTAGATACCAAAAATAATAATATCATATAGGTGGAATAGATAATATGAGAGAACAAAAAATATGCAGTCAAGGACCGTTTTCATGACACTATTCCAATTATAGAGAGAGGTATAATCCAAAACCAGGATAATTTTTCCTAGGATACCAATTGTTGAGTTTATTTTCTATACAATTATTTACTCCACCCAACACCTAATTATGACAAATTAATTCACAAAATAGAAAATAATACATTTATTACTATTCAAATATGAAACTCTTAAAAAACATAAATATATGTATACTGATGTATATGAAATTTAAATACATAATCAACCAATATCATTCAATAATCATTATGAATTTTATACTTTTCACCATTTCCTAAAAGTGACAACTTGATAATAACGAATCCAAAGAAGAATGTAGATAGTCAAATAATTCATAGTCAACTTTCCAACCCTCATCCATATTCATAAGAAAATATATAAAGTCAAATAATTTTTTCTATGTGAGTATATAATAGATAACATGATCATAGCTCATATCATGGAAGATGGTGGATAGTTAAATAATATATATTCAACTTTCTAATAATCACCTTTTAGAAAACAACATATGTAATGTTAATACATTTAGCAATGTCACTGTGTGAGAAAACACGATCAAAACTCTATAGAAGAAAGTGGTAAATTCTAATAATTTATATTCTAAAATTTAAAAATAATAATTTAAACTGTCTAAAAAAACATGGAATTCCAATACAATTCCCTATGCCAAAATAATAACATTATTTCTAGGTGAGCATCATCAAATATTAATTATGTAATATATAATGTTCAAATCATATATATAAATAAATATAAAACTAATTCAAGACATGAATAATCCTGATCATAAGCCATCAAATGAAATAACGTTGATTGTTTTAAAAAGGAATAACCCAAGTGTATTAATCTAATATTAGAAGTATTTTTTCATAAAATAAAAAAAAATCTTAGAAACGAATTATTCAAAAGGCATAAAAAATATGGTATCAATAAATGAATTGTTTTTAGAGATTTTTCAATCACCAAAATTAATATATATATATATATATAATTATCAAATACCATATTATTTTAAATACATATGAAAATTATAAAGTAAATTAATGTTAAAAAATAAATGATATTTTATAAAAGGAAATTTATCATTGACCTGAAATAAAAATAAATATTTTTATTTCAAATGTAACATATTAAGAGATAAGAAGAATAACATAGAAAAAATTTCATTCAAAATTGATATCCTATAATTGATCCTTAACAAAACATAATTTTTTTCTTTGAGTAATGAGGAGAAAAAAAAAGACATATAAATGGAAAACTTAAAACATTTTTAATATTTTTTAAAATGGATTATTGGAGTGACCTCTTGTAAAATATCTAAAATGATTTCGGTTCATTTAAAATAATTTTCCTAAAGTGTAATATAGAATAAAATATAGTATAAATTTAGGGTCGTAGAACCTAATCAGGAAAGAAATAAATTCATTAAGAACCAACATAGCTTAAGGAAAAGATAATTTAGTTATCAACATCCCTTATGGGAAACATACTCTTTGAGGTTAGAAAAATTTTAAAATGGTTTTATGTTGTAAAAATGTAAACTATGTGATTATAACACATAATAAAAAAATCGAAAAATGTAACCAATATATATGAAATAACTAAATGAATGAAAAATTAGTTTTAAAAAAAACTTTCAACTGGGTAACAATTAAGTAAAAGGACATATGAAGAAAAAAACATTATTTTTATTATTATATTCCATTAATTATAAGGAAATAATATATTGAACATTAATTTTATTTTATATTTATATAAAACCATATATTGGAAACATGATTCATAATATGTAACATGCCTTAATGAATCATAATTGGGACCAAGAAAATACATTTTTCATTTGTAATACATTAATCAACTACTCTTGAATTAGGATATTGTAATTTAACATAAAATACCATGATTAAAATATAAATCATGAAATGATATATTATATAGGTAATATATATACATAATAAATGAAAATTCTTGCATAATACAAGACATGTTTTAATGAGATGAATTTGAGAAGAAAAACCATGCCACAATCTAGATTCACTCAATACTTTCACAAAACTATTAAATAAATAATGTTCATTAATAAAAAAATCATGAACCTTATTCATATCTATAACCATTTATAATCCTCAATTATAATCAATCTTTGTATTTATAAGTTAGTTTTTACTTATTTTCAATATTGAGGGTATGCAATCTTTATGTGATTGTTCTAGTTTTGTTAAAAAGGATTTGAAATATATTCATTTTTAAAATTACATAAATAATAGATCATATAAGATACTATACGATATGTTTTTTGTTTTTTTGTTGATAAATAGTTTCATTCAATGTTATTTTTAGTTTCAATCAAATATGATGAAATCAATTATGGTCGAGTTTCCCTGATTATTTTAAAAATGAAATATGTTTTCATAATTATTTAGTATAAAGTTTTTATAAAAATACAACAATTTAATTTAAATATTAATATCATATAATATCATTAAACATGTTTTCACATTAATTAATGAAAAAATCATTTTTATTGTTTAATTAGTTGGTTAAACTGACCCAAACATGATCCTCCCATGATTAATGGGTGATTATAAGGTACTTTGGTTGTAATATCAATATATCCAAGTGATAATTATCTTACTTTGTTATTATAACTCTGATATATCACAATTTTAATGAATTATAAAGATGTTATAATTTATATCAATTTATTAATTAGAATGAATATATTAGTATATTCATAGTTCTCTTTTTTAGAATATGAAATTAACTACATTTGATTGTTGATTATATAATTAATATGATCTTCCAAATGTTAATAAAATAACATTAATGAAAACATAAATAACATATTTATCCTCTAATACTATCCTTTTGAGTATCCATGTAAGTTAGTGATGATATTAAAACAAAAATCAATCATTCCATTCTGGCAGTAGTCCACAGGTAAGCACGGTGGATGATTCCATTTTCAATAAAACATGATAAAAGATTAATATTGGATAATTAATATTAATAATATTTATATAAACATCATAATTATTTATTAAAACCCCATTTTGGAATATCCTTCTTTAGGGATGAAGGAAAATCGATAATGTTGCATCATGGAGAAGATAGTCTATAAAACACAAGAATATTATTTTAAATTTTATTGGTACAAATGGGAAAAATTATTAAAGGATTATTACCATATAAAAAAAATATAAATTATATTAAAAATAGTTATTTAATTATATATATTTTGGAAATTAAGAATTGTTATATATAAATAGAAATGGTATATGTTATGAACGAATGCTTTTTCATTTTGAGAACTTTGAGATTTGCATTGAAGATCTGTTTGAAAAAGATCGCATAAGAGAATAAATTTTCATTAGAATATCAAGAGGGTGATCGATTATACCGAGTGCTGGAAAAATTCATGGATTCAAGAGGAAACTATATTTTTACGAGTTCCACGAAGGGGTGTAGAGACACGCCTTATGTAATTGGTCATAATAAAAATTCTTTAAATATATTAACCGTATATAATGGAATCACATGTTAAACTTTCATGTTTATCTTTAATTTATAATTTATTTAATGGGGTAGTAATTAGGTTAATAACAACCTCATACACTCAATTATATAAATTTCCATCTTATTTTAATCAGCTTTACCCAATGAATAATTACTTTTTCCATTTTATCTTTTACCACGAGAAATTATTTTTACATAAGGTATGTTTCCCCTTATGAAAGAATAATGTGGAACTTATTAGATAATACGGACCCAGTGATTATATATTTTAAATCTGAATCATTTTAATAAATTTATAAATGTGTAAAAAAATTATTTTTAAAAATTATTTTTATTATTTATAATTATTTTTATTAAATAATTACGTTTTTATAAAATATAAATTATTTTTTATAAATAATTATGTTATTAAATATTATAAAATCATTTATACAATACACATTATTCCATATAACATGTTTTCTTTAATTTAAAATTCATGCTTACATAAAAATAATTTCCGAATATCATTTGATTTATGGAATGTGGTTTTTAACTATTTACCTAAAATTAATTATTATTTAAAAAATACCAAAAAACTAAACCTCTGATTATGTTATTATTATTAATACAATAATGATATTAATTTTAGGAAATTAAATTAATATGTTTTTATAACTCTATATTTATACAAAATCCCTAAATGAAGTGGATAATTTATTATGTCAAAAATAGAGTTTTAAAATTTAAATTATTCTTTATTTATATTTCCTATCAATTAGTAATTAATATATTTGTAATATTTTTTTTAATATAATGAATATATTTCATTATTATGAATTCATAATATAAAATGTTCCATGAAATAAAAAAAATTATTTGATAAATATATTTTAAATCATAAAATGTTTTTCTTAGTTTTATAACTATAATATTTGGAATTCATTCATATTAATATTAACCAATATTTTATTAACAAAAATATATCATAATGTTGTTACTTATATTTATTCATTTAAATTAATTGGTTGGGTTTTAATGTTTGTACTTAATATTAAAATTTTTATTATGATATATCATCATTCTGCCTATGTTCGTTGTTATGTGTGCAGCAATTTATCGAAAAAATTAAATTATATAAAGGTAATCATATATTAAGATGTTGGGGATTTATAGGATATAACAACCAAATTAAATATATTCTAATGACAAAAAATAAAAATATTTATTTATTAATTTTGAATACACCCTTATTGAGGTCTTGAGTAGACCGTTTATTGAATTAAGTCTAGAATTTTTGAAACATGATATAGTTTTGAAAATATTAGAAAAATATGGAAAATTTAAAGCCCACATGAGGGTTTCTTGAATAGAATGATGATATTTTGGGTTGAACTAATGTTCCCTAGGATTAATCATAGGATATTTTCTATGACAAATATGCAATTTTATAATAAAAACCCTAGAGGAAAAATGTTAGTGATCTAGGATAGGTGTGTTAGTCACTTGAAAGGAAAAAATAAATTATTAATATTTGAGACATTCATGAATAAATCTAATAATGAAATGTAGATAGAATACACAGGTGGAAATCACACCTATACCAATACAATATTCCTAATAGTTTAAAAACCATTTGGAAAAGGGGACTATACCAATTGTTTTGTTGAACCATTACTATATTTTTTTTATTGTTTTCCCAATGGTTTATAAAAACCGTTGGATTTAGTGATAATCTAGCGGTTTTTTTGAATGGTTTAAATAAATCTTTGGGTATAGTAGTGAATATATTTTTCCAAATGGCTCTAAACCATTTGGGTAACATTACATTCGCAACTATTTTTTAAAACCATTCTGAAAAAAATACCCAAATATCAACGCCTCCATGGATCTCAAACTCCAGAGATCCCAAAAGTCTTTCAAAAAACAATAGCTCAACCCACCATCTCATATATTTTTTACAAAACCTCAACCATCTCGAAGATGTTTCCCAAAATCTCCACTCGAATGCTATTTCCTAGTTCAACAAGTCTGGTTTCCAATGATTTTTTCTTCTGCATTAAATCGGCACGCGTGATTTCATTTATTTTAGATTTTGTCATTCCATTTTTTTTGGAAATTTAGTGTGTATTATGATCCCATTACAAATAAAAGAAATATATCATTTAAGGATGCGTTTTGAACCCTACTCTGTAAATTGCACTGGAGGGTGCTAATTAAAATTTCCAACCGAGCATCTATCATTGATTCAAGTGATTTTTGTTCATCGATTTTAAATAAATAGGTGTGCCTTCATTTATTTTATATTTTATGTTCCATTTCACTACAATGTACTTTGAATTTTGAACCCCTTATGAACAAAAGAAATATATAATATTATGTTGTTTTTTTATTTATCTATATAGAATAATTTTGGTTGAAATTGAAGAGGTCAATATGATCATGATTAATTTTATCATTGATTTATTTTAAATTTAAATTCTATTGACATGATTTTTTTGTTTGTCATAAATACAGTTATATAATTTTTTATCCGAAGTGGAATGATAAGATTCACCTAAATTATTAATGTACCCCTAAATGATGTCTTTGAAATAACACACTCTAACATTAAGATGATGATACCCACACTATAAGTCATTCAATAAAGATTATCTTCTACCTGAACCTCTAGAGTGGGTTTTGGGTCATTTTCAAGTTTGAATGGTGATAGAACAGAAATTTTTCTCTGTTACGTGATCATTTATTTCAACTCCATCAAGCGGTTCGATCATACAGTTGATTATTTTTTGAAATTCAAAATGTGTGTTAGGAATTCATGTCACAATTTTCTTCGGTAGTTATAAATATTTATTAAGGTATTTAAATCATTTTCTATACTATGAAGGAACCCATAAAAAAGAATATAACATTCATAGAAATCACCACTATTATTCATGCCTACACATTATTTAACATCTGATATAAATATAATGAAATAAAATAGCATGGTCCTATGTAATTAATTATTCACCACTAGTTGTCAGTATTGGAAGACTGTGGAGGTGCACCAGAGGTGTTGTTGTGAAAATGAATGGATGTATTGTTTTTATTTTATTTTGGGAATTAGGAATCAATATTAGAGTGTTTTAATTTTCTTAATAATTGTGTATACTTATATTGGGATAGGTTTGTGTTGGACAGGTAAGTCATGAACCCATCTCTAGTGGTTATTATAGGTTAACATGGTTATGAAATTGCACTTCTTGATTATCAATGTTACATGGACAACCCCAACCCTTGGACACCCCTACCCCCTTGGAAGACACCCTCAACCCCCAGGACAGCACCAAGCCCATGGAAATCCCCAACCCCCCAGACAGCCCTCAACTCCTGGACACCACCCCATCCCCCAAGACACCCCCAACCCCTCATAGAATGACCTACCACTGCCGTTGATAGCCCTACCACCCCCGTGGACGCCCCCAACCCCCGCAGACCATCCACACACCCCCTAGACACACCCAACCCCCTGGAAGGCCCTGCCACCCCCTTGAACATCCCGCTCACCCCTGGACACCCTGTACCCCCTTGGACAGCCTCACCACCCTCATTAGATAACCTTCCCACTCCCTCAGACTCCCTTGACCCCCCTAGACACCCCACCCACCCCCGTGGACACCCCCAAACACTATGGATGGCCCCTCCACCACTGTGGATCGCTCGCCCACCCCTGGACTCCCCTAACCCCAAGATAACTTCCCCACCCCCATGGACAGCCTGCCCACCCCCTGGAAAACCCCTAACCCCATGGACAGTACCCCAACCCCCGTGGCTAGTCTGCCTATCCCATGGACTCCTCGTACCCCATGGACTGCCCCCACCACACTTGTGGACTGGCCGCCCACCCCTGGACACCCCTACCCTCTTGGACAGCCCCACTGACCCCTGTGGACACCCCCAACCCCACTGGATAGCTCTTCCACCCCATGGAAAGTCCTCCCACCCCAATGAACACCCCTACCATCCTGGACTACCTCCCAACAACTTTGGACTGCCCGCCCACCCCCTGGACACCCCTACCCCTGGACATCACCCAACCACATGGACTGCCCGCCCACCCCCTTGGAAACCCCGTACCCGTTGTATATCCCCACAAACCCTGTGGACAGCCCTCCCACCCCCTGGACACCTCTTACCCCCTATATATCCCCCTTGGAAATCCCACCTGGTCCCTTAGACAACCCCATCACCCCCATGAACAGCATGTCAAACCACCAGGACACCCCATACCCCCTAGACTACCCCCCACTATCATGGACAGCCCTCACACCTCCCTAGACACCCCTACACCCATGATATTCCCTAAAATCTTGTGGGTATCCCTCCCACCCCCTGTAAAACTCGTACCCCTAGACAACCCCCACCATTGGAAAGCCCCCCCAACCCAACCCCTTGGATAGCCTCGCCACCCCTGTAGATAGCTCACCCACTTCCTGGACACCCCATACCCCACTAGATATCCCACACCATTTTTGACGGCCTGCCCACCCACCTGGGAACCACATACCCAATTGGACAACCCTACCACCCCCATTAACAGCACACCCACCCCCTAGACAGATCACCCCCCTTAAATAGCCCCCAACCACCCTGGACAACCCCACCATCCTAGATCATAAACCGACCACCACTATGGAGACCCTCAACCCCCATTGATAGCCCCCCACCCCCAGGATTTCCCCCACCCCTGGAAACCCCACCCCATGGGACAACCCCACCCCCTTGGGTAATGTATGTGATCACTCATATAATATACAAAAATAATAAATTTCATCGATCTAAAATTTACTCAACTCCTGTATAATTCTCCTCCACCAGTGTACATGATCATGTACAGTCATGTAATGTTCCTAAAATATATTTTATTATAAATATATTAATTTTATGTCTTTTATATTATGATTCTCATATTGAGTAGTGTGTCAGTTATGGTTCCATATAAAGTAAACAATTCTCATTTACGTAAATATATTTTCGATTAAGCATCAATCATATTGATTTGATTTTGATGAAATGAATTATAATAATTTTTTCTGAATTTATAGATGTTTGATGTAGGAAACCAATCGGATTTCAACTGATTTTCAATACAATTTGTAGATATTTTTAGATTTTTCATTTCATAATGCTTCAGATAATGGTCAAAAACACTGCCCCTATTACAATTATATTGGAAGACCGTGGTTGAGCCAGGGAAAATTCTGCTACCACATAACCAAATATGGAATTCAAGAAAAATACTTTTTATGGTATAATAATTTGGAGAAAATTAAATTCCATATTGAAGATGATTGAAATGAGGGGATTGGATTGGAAAAATTTTTATATGACCGATTTATTTTTATTTGTTATCATGGAAAATAAAGGATTCCAACCCATGAAGATTTTGATATGAGAACACATGATGCATCTAATGAAATTGATGATGTTTTCAAGGTGAAAAAATTGACTGATGATGCCACGACTTCAGTATATTAACAATGCAGTAAAATGAAAATGCTAGAATTTTTAATCCGATTATTTCATGGGGAAACTATGTATATGATTTATAAAACTGTCGTCGATTACATTCATACCTTATTGATGGGTATAATTCTAGATAATGTAAATATTCCCTCAAACCACTATATGGCTTGTAATTTTGTTGAGGAACTTGGATTTTCAAGAAAAAAAATTCATGCTTTCCCTAAAGGTCATTGTCAGCACATACTGTAAAAAGAAACATTAATTTTTATTTTTTAGTAAAAATCTATGTAGAAAAACTACCCCTTTGAATGAAATGAAATGTCAATGGTATTTATACACCATATAAATGAATTTCAAGTATAAATCAAAGTATTCCTTAATGAAAAGAGATTGAGATGAAGTCCCTTACCTCGAGTCCAACATGACATGTTCGTTATTTAATCTCCTAAATAATAAAATAATATTAATTTATAACTTCTTAATAACCATTTAAATTTTTATTATTCCTTTTATATTACTTATTACCATGTTATAAACATTACATAACCATATATGTTAATAATCTTTGTTTTGTCGATATTAGGTACTTGATTTAAAATCAAACTTCTTATAATTACATGTTGTCCCTGTGGTTCAAATTCCATTAAACACAAAAATATATTCATGATTTTGATATCATACATATCATATATATCAGGAATAAATATGTATTTATAACAATACATAATATTAAGAGATAAGAAAAGAAATGCACCGTTCATGGAGACGGTAAGCCGTACGTATGCATGAACACTACTTTTATTTCTATTTCATATTTAATGGAATGAAAACAAAATGATAAATAAGTATATTATATTTATAGTTAAAAAATTTATATAATTTCATTAACTCCATCCTTTATACATTCATCTTATGGCGTAAATGAGTCATATCACATTGAGGGGGCTGTAGTCTGCACTTCCTCAATTGAAATTATCATATTTAACCATTATGGAATCCATACAGGTATTTTATAAAAGTAAAATAAAAAATATTACAGACAATATAAATATAATATATATCACATATAAATAGAGTTCTATCATAATGGCCACTATGTGAGGAGGCAGGAAATAATTGAACAATCGTCATTTCATGGGGTCGTAGTTCACCGTCAACTTGAACAGTAAGTTCGTATCTATTATATGGAGGTGTGTGTATATTTAGATTGAATAAATCTCAAAAAAACACCTTATTATATTCAATATAGTTGTTTGTTATAAAATAATTGAATATATAGAGTTTTGGGGGACAGGGAAGGAAAATAAAAGAAAAGATCTTGAGAGAAGATGTTATGATTAAATTGTGTAACTCCCTTTGGTTTGAACCGAAAGGCTTTCTTGAATTACCTTCTGTTTAAGTTTTGTATTCTTGTTAGAAGAGACGAAATTATAGAGATTAATTTAGTGTAGTTTGGATGATCTAATGGTGGTTTAGAGCTGTGAATAATGGTTAGAGGTGATTGCTTATTATAAGGGGGTGGAGGGGCTCTTTAGGAATGTTTGAAACTATTATTTTATTATAAAATGATTTTCAGTTTCAAAAGGACCAATTATTATTTAACTAAAATATATGTGTACATAATTATACATAAAATAATCCAATAATAATTGAATAGGTTTTGGACAGTTTTTAATCCTTATATTTTTTATTTAACTCTATGTTATCTAATTTATCATTTACCATATCCTCTTATATATTGAAAATATATGGTTAATATATTAACTATGAATTATAAGGGAACCAAAACGGATCACTAATGAAATTTTTAACATCATATATATCATTTGGTAGAATCATCAATTTCTAGGACTATTTTATCATATAATAATATATTGATTTATTTAAACATTATTATATGTCCATTTTAATACAATTCATATCGTGACATTTTAAAAAATCAAAACCCACATTATTAATTCATATAACCTACATTAAAAAAATATAACAAGCCCTAATGTTCTATATAATTATTGGATGGCACAAAAAATTTCAAAATAATAATTATTTTATTATTTATAATATAATTTATTTGAATCCATTATTAATGAAGCAATTACTTAATCAGCAATGAGCAATAATTATATTTTTTTATATAATGTATAAAAAATATAAATAAAATACCATTATGTATGAAATAATTGTGTATTTCCATGTACTAATTTATAGTGAAAGTGATCATTAATATAACTATATATAAAAATTGTTTTAGTTAAACGATTCATGTGTATGTTAGTTTTTTCCTTACATTAAATTCATTAATATAATGTGTCATTATCACTTACATGTGGCTTCATGTGGTCTCAAAGTCGACCCAAGGATGGAAAAGGTTGAACATGTAACAAAAAATGAGGTTAGAAAATGTTTAAAAGAAATTTAATGTTATTATAATATTATTCTACATCCTTATTTACCATATTTACCCTTTAACCATGGTTAATCATATTTTTATAGAGGTAAATATTCATAACTTCTAAAAATACAAGTTACATATTAACACAATTTGGACCACTTGATTCCAAATATGGAATCCAATTTTTCTTTTTCAGACCATAGAAGTGGCTGAAATTATATTAAAATTAATTCTCCTTTTCCAAACAAAAAGCATGTTTTTAAGAAATAATAACTATAAATAGATTTATATTTGTTTATGGCCAAATTAAGAGTAAATTGCGTACATTGAACTGAATTAGATTAAATAGTAAAAATATAATCAAATTAAACATTAAAACCAATTAAAAGTATTATCTAGCTATATAAATAAATTAGATTAAAAGGTTGATTTTTATTAAAATTCTGTATTTTTCATTACTCATTAAAAAATGAACATTTTCAGAAAATGTCCAAAATTTCATAAAATGTAATTTCTAATTCCACAATTATATAGTAGAGTATTAATTTTTCAAATATAACATATAAAATTTAAAAAATGTTTATTTAAAAAGGGTTCTTCATTAAAAGGTGGTAAATTGACCTTTTAATTAATATTAGAGTGTCAATGCATAGAATTGGATTCACTCAAATTTTAAGCTTCGGACATTTATTGGATAAATGTAAAAACATTTTAAAAACATGTATAATCATATATTTGTTTTTATGTTCATTTATTCCAATAAAAACGTCTATAAGATAACATTTATTTATAATAATAATATTATTATATAATTTTTTGATATAAATCAATGTTGTGTGAAACGTAAGATTTCAAAGAAACCCGTTGTAGCATGTCGGGTATACAATCAAAAACAGAACCCCATAAAAAGTAAAATTAATATTTAATTTAAAAATACTAATTAATATGAAAATGTATTATTCTTTATTTACCTCGTATTTTACATTTATATTTATTAGAAAACAAATTATTTTAACCTCGTTTCCAAAAATAACACTAGTTACTTTTAAAATAGAATCAAATACCATTTTTAAAGTCAATGATTTTTGAATAATTTTTATATCAACATAAAAGTATTAATTAATTAAAACCCAATTCATGGAAAAAACATCCACTAAGTTAGCGTGGGCACAAATTAATCCTCACAACCAAGACATGAACCATTAAATGAAATCAATACATAGACGAATTAAAATGGGTATATAAAAATAATGACTACCTAAATCATCCTAATTATAATAAAATAATCATGAGGAACTCAATATTTACTTACATTAATGAAATATTATGTAGTTTATATGGAAAAACTCTCTAGGATGCCAATGTGAAACTGAAATATCCCATTCATCTCCCATTTTAGTAACAAGTATAGTGAAAATCATAAATGATCATAATTATAACTAGGAACTAGTTAGACTAAAAAAATTAGGCTTCTGTAAAAAACATACAAACATTTTCTTTAGAAACCTAGGGTTCCCAAGATATCAATATATGGAGATGGGAAAAAACATTAATCTCATGATTAAATAGTATGGAATATAAAATAATTATTATCTCACCTGCAAAACCCATGAACAAAATATCCCCTTTAATATATATAAATAACAATTAACAACAAAAAACATCCATAAGTTCACATTTCATCAAGTAGATCAATATAATCAAAGGGGAATCAATATAAAAAACCCATAATTTGAAATCAAACCCATTTTATTAATTTTTAAAAAGGGTATTTGAAATGAATACAAGGGATTACATGTAACTTCATCCTCTTTCAAAATAACCGTATGAAAACAAAATGTTTATATATTTAAAAATAAAATCTCTAATTGGATAATTATTTAACTAATATAAAATATTAATGATTCATCAAAAGAAATTACACATGAAAAAACAAAACGTTTTCATAAATGACTATGTTGAAAACAAAAATAATATCATTAAAAAACAAACTAGTGTCAAACAACTCTTTTAAAATTCTAAATTCCATTGAAAGTTCAACTCAAGAATTTTTCAAAAACACTTTTCCGGAATCTAATATTTTGAAACACTTAATATTTGAGTTTTTTATCAATAAGACCATAACAATTTCTCATGCCTACCTACTAGGACATAACATATATAAAACTCTCTTTAGTTTTCAATTTATCTAACGAAGTTTACATCCCCATGACTGTGTGTATTATATATTTGTAGACATGACACCCAAATCAGTGTATAATGTAGTAATTTTCACACATAGACAATATCCCAAAAAAATAAATGTTATATAAATACAAACATTGTTATCACACATAATGGAAAGACCCAAAGAAAAAAATAAACATATATATTTCCATGCATCAAATGATATATACTAATTAAATTGATGAAACAAAATTATACGTTCATAAATTAAAAAATTAAGAAAGATGTTATTAGAAACTAATTATAAAATACAATAAATACATTATAACATCACAATCCTTCAATTATTCTCAAATTAAATAAGACATTTTCACTAAATCCTTCACTTTTATGAATACTATGAATATATTTCCATACCCATTAATGCTTCTACTCTAAAGTCCCAGTCAATGAGGAACAACTAATTTATCTATGATACTCAATCAGTGGTCCACTTATGTCCATGAATCTTCCACTCTTTATTGTCCCCCATAAAACCATAGATAAATATAACAAATATGTTTATCATAGTATATAAGAAATGGTGGTTACATTATTACATTATAACTAGATAAAATCAGACACATCCCAATTGAAAAAATAGTTCAATATTCTTGGAAAACTATATTCATAAACGAATTTCACTTTAACGTGAATATACATAAAATAAAACATAGTTTTCTTATAAGATAATCATAATCGCCTTTTGTGATTCCATTTGAATTATTCATTCGAAATAACCAGGTATCTAGGGAGAAAATTAAAAAATAAAGGGGTGAGCATAGATTCTCAGTAAGGTTCAACATATAGTGGAATCTAAATATGAAATTAATAATATAGTCAGAAATAAATAATATTCATATAATTCCATATAAATAATCACACGAGCTGAAACCGATCCACGAATATAAAAACTATTCAAATATTCACATAGACAACAATAAATGAGTTCCTAATTTTGGAATGTATTATGCAAGACATAAAACATATTCCATTATGGAATCATTTTGAGACATCATAAACATAACATCAAATATTCATGTAAATAAACATTATATAAATTTGTATGTAGTAAAAAAAACAAAAACAATTTCGTTTTAGGATATATATAGATGTGTCAAGGGGCTGTGTAATTCATTTCCCCACCGATCATGTAACTCAAAAGTATTTTAGAACAATAAATTTATGCTCGATAGTGAAAATTGGTATGGAAAAATGAATATTAATGTGAATTTTAGTCCTATATACTTTACATATATGTCATTTTATATTAAATTTAACCCCTTAGATAGCTTTCAGTATACAAAACCCCAATATTTTTATGTTCAATCGCATATTCAACATGGGACCCCGAGCTTGAACGACCCACAATATATATTACCAATATAACCTAGACATTATGTAGTGACTATTAATAGTAATAACTATATTATTAATGATCTATGACATACAAAATATAAATTATTCATTAATTATAACTAAATAATCATCCTATTTATAGTAAAGTAATTTTATTCTTCATAAATATTTATTCTTCAAAAAAAAATTAATGATTTTCATGAAAATATAGTGTAATTATTATCATGGTACATTTATAATTTTTTTCTGAAAAACTGAATTCATTTTTGAAATAATATTTCAAAATTTACTTTTGGTGAAATATTTTTATATAATTTTTGAAAAATAGTTTTTTTAATGAATACTGGAAAATTCTATATTTGAATTGAAAACATCCTTTCAATTTTAATTATTTATAAAGTTAAATTTAAATTAAAATTTAATATAAATTAATATTTGTTAAACATAACATCATTTAATATAATTTATTTCAATGGAATAAATTTTATATTGTATCGTAATATAAATCCATTGAAAACTTTTGAACATGTTCCCTTTAAAACGTGTTTTCTTATAACATATGCAGGTTTTTTTAAATCCATTATTTCAAATTCTGTAATTTTAATTTCAAAAATTTACTCCAAATTTTTAACTATAATAATGTATATTATCTAAAAATCTGAACATAATTTTTTACCTAAATTAACATTAAAAACAAAAAACATTTTTATAGTGGTTACATTTAAAATGGATTTACAAAGGACTTATAAAAAATGATAAGGGTTTGAAATTATCTAAAACATTTCAAAAACCAATTGAATGAAAATTTTAAAACTTTATACCATATATTCCATAGAATGATTAATTATTGGATTTTTTTACTTTAAAATTATGTGGGTGGAATTATTTATCTCAACAAAATTCAAGTGGGACACTCACCTCACATATAATAGGCCAACCGTTCTCATCTACACATAAAACCATCAAGACCATTTTATTTTTCAATTATTTAAAGACATAACTTCCCAGAATCCCTCCTCTCATACTATAATCTTTTTTGGGATTTAAAACCATCCTATAAAGGCTTTTGTGTAATACTATGTGGGATCACTGAAGACGGGGAAACTTTACTCAACGAGATTTATTATTTAATTCATCCAATACCAACTTCAATCATTCTAAAACCATGATTTTATAATAAAAATATTATATTATATATACATAGATATTTTTTTAATTGAATTTTCTAAAAACATCTACCCTTCCATCAAATGTATTAAAAAATCATCATACATTTGTTCGGTGGATACTGTCTTATGAACCAATTGCATTCATTTTTCCCTTACCACTTATCAAGGATGGATAAGATGATGGATATAATGTATATATATTATATGTATAAAATAATTATACCACTTCATTAATTTTAAAATATATACCTTTTTTGACATCCATTCCTTATTGTTTTGAATGAGGTCTCTCTTATATACATTAGACTAATGCCTCACAAAGTAATATTATTCACCATTCAATAAATATTTACATGGAAATTAATAGGGATAATGTTAAGGAATATATTTTAAATAAATGAGATAATTATGATATTAATTATTATTTTTCATTATTATATGATAATATTTCATTTTCATTTTACAACAAAAAATTAATAACATCGTACTTGTAAATTTGGACTATAACCTCCATGAAGCGATGTGTTTCTCTTTTAATCATGACACCATGTAGATGACATATATACGTATATTAAAATATATAGTATATTATATATTATATTTTGATATTTACGTAATTAAAAAAAATTAATTACCTCCTTTCCAGAAAGATCATTGGAAAATGGAAATGTTACTCATACATATGTAAGACCTACCATCTCCATGATCGTCACATACTTCATTTTTTGAACAATATTTCATGAGCTTTCATGAAAAAAATTTATGTATAAATAAGAATATTATTTCATGAATATTATTATTTATAATATATAACTATAATATATGCATAATAACTAGTTATTTAATAGCAAATAACGAATTAGAAAACAACGCAATTAACATCTAAAATAATGAACATAATGAAATATTATTAATGAACAGGTGATAAGATGTTATAAAAGAATCATATATTATACTATAAATATTAATATGGTTATATAATAAGATAATATCTTGTTCTAGACAACTATAAATGATAATAAATTGTGTTTATACATCCTAAAACATGAGGTAGTATAATTCCTAACTCAAATTCAATTCAATGGGTAAAAAATCTTCCTCAATGATTGTATCATTATAAGATTACAGGGGCATAGAACTAAGATTATTTTATGTTTAATTTCCAATTTTTATATAGAATTAGATTTCATAAAAATAAAAAATTAATTAATTAATACCCACTTTAATTATATGGTCTTTTATGTGATTTTTTGTCCCAATTTTCTTTTTTTAGGAATTCTATCTTGATATGAACCTATCATATTTAATATGGTTTATATAGATACACATTGACATGTATTATCATGAATTTATATAATTTCAATATATTTTATGATTAATTTAATTTTATCATTTCGTGGGTCTTATGATTCATTTTTCAAACAATCTATACACGAATTTTACTGAAAATGTAAATGACATTTTTGTATTGACATGTATAGTGTGAATCGAATTTTTCTCCATAATAACCATAATTTTAATTGAAAATTCGGTTATATTTTTTCATGGTTATTTTAAATGAATATTTTTATCAATATTTTTTTGATTTTAAATAGTTTTTTAAAAATGTAAATTATATTTTCCTCGAGATATGTTCTGAATAATTTTATAAGATTACTTTATATGTTTCCATGGTTGTATTGAAAAAAAAATATTTTAATAATATCATGTAATCATTTTGTTCTAAAAAATAAATTTTAAAAAGAAAATATCATTTTTCTAAATATTTATTTAATGTTATTTTAATGGTATTTCCAATCATCATTGTCAAGAAACCATGTTCTTATTTTTTTCTAGAAAGGATATTTTATAATGATCTCGTCCTCAATATTTATATAGATGGATTAATAGTTTTTCAGAGTGATTTTTAGGGAAACTATTTCACTTCCATGGGTTAATATTTTATCAAAGATATTATTTGTTAACCCTTTTCTTTTCCGCATGTTAATGTTTTTTAAATTACTGTTATGTGTCACTTTTCTTTTCAATGAGTTAATCATGTTGAAATGTAATTATTGTTATTATAATGAGCTTTAAAATTATTACTCAACACTGTTTTCATAATTTATTGTTCATATAAAATATATATGATGGGTGCACATAGATACCACTAGGTTTTCTTATGACAACATATATAATGGTGCAACCTAGATAGTGATGGATGAACCCTTTTTAACTTATACGATAGGTGTACGCATATAGAACTCCCATGCATTGGATATTGTTCTTTATCTATTATGGGAATAACAAGGGAGTTTGAGTAGGTTTTCTCTTATGTATTAATTGTGATCTATATATTTTTGAAATGGTTATAAATATTTTTATGGAGATAACATTATATGATTTTAAAAAAATAACATTTCCTTCATTGAGTTTATAATCTTTTTATTTGATCTAGACTAATAACACATGCCTCATTAATATTAAATTTGATGAATCTTGCCACTAGAAAATAATTAATCCATTTTTTATGTTTTTATGATCGTGGTATTTGTGGGTATGAATATATTTTATGATTTTATAATGAACATCAATTATATGGTTATAATGTTATATTCTTATTATGATCATCGATGAAATTAGATTCTTAATTACTATTTTTAACCTTCTTCAAATTTTATGATAAAAAATCATTTGATTATTTTCCCCTAGTTATCAAGTATGATAATTACTTAATTATTTATAGAAGGGTTTCATATCAGTGATTTTGATAACCAATTATGGAATATTAAAATCCAGGTATAATGGGAAAGATAATATTGTAAATATTAGTGGTATTGTTTTGTAAGAGTTTTTTTCCCTATTATATAAAACTCGTAACATTAAAGGTCATTGTGAATGTAAGTGATCCAATATATTTTTATAGTATATGTTTGGGATAGAGAATTGTTTTTCACCATCATCATGATCAATTACGAAAAGGTAATGATTATGATTTTAGTGAGGAATTTAGGATTACAGGTTTTGGGATATAATATTTGGTATTAGATTTTGGTATAAATAAATTATGAGATGAGGATGTTTTCATGTGAGGTTATCTTACGAGTTAAGGGTTCAATAATCAGTATATAAGAATAAGTATGTTCATAATTTCAATGTCTTATAGACCCCATTGAGGTTTTAGGTAAAGATATATTATAACGAATAATGAAATTTTTAGAGTCGTTTTATTAGGTTGAAGTATATGTAAATATATTGATTGACATGAAGTTATCATTTAAATTTGTACAAATATACATTTTTTGGTATTGATATCTTTTATGGTTTATAGGATAAGGGATATTGAGGTAATTTTGGGAACAAATGTATTATCATATAGAAAATCACAGGAATGAAGAGTTATTTAATGACTATGTGTTTTATTTTATTTCAAAATGAGATATCTATATTTTTTTCATGTATGATAGAAAGTATTAGATAACCCTCGATGTTAAAATACTCTTTAATTTATTCATAGTTATGGTTATTTGTGATATAGGTTTATTCCTTAATGCAATGATTCAGTTTCATCATTCAGTATTATCATGGAATTTTTAATATTTATATAACATATGATGGGTTTTCCATTTTGTGGAATATCTTCTCACATGATAACCTTTTTGGTTTCGTTTAATGTCTGAAGACAGGTGGAATATTTTGTTAACACATTTTTTATTATTATCATTTTGATGTTTATTTTAATTGAATTTCATAATACTAATATATCTTGAATACTAATCGTTTGGAGGAAAATATTGATTATGTTGGAAATTGGTTAAATGTTAAAATTATACTTATAAATTATGTATAATTCAATATTTTTTCATTTTATATATTGAAGGAAATCCTCAACTCTACAAATAGAATAATGAAACAAAAGTGTTAAACAATTACATTCTTATATGATTAATTTGATTATATTTTATATCATCATATATACATGGTTTTGAGACCCATAAAATCAAATTGAACATTCAATTAATTGTGATCAATGACGTCAATTACTCTCTTTAATTATTTACACATGTCCTCCAAGTCTAAATCATTACTTCCCTCACAGGTTCTCATATTGGGAATCCTAGTAGCATAAATTAAATGAACAACATTACATATATGAAAATGTAACTCTTTGATAATTTTTAATATACACATTCATAAAATAAATTTAATCTCTTTACTAACTTACTGTACAAGAACCACTGATATTTTTATTCTGATTGTTTAATCAATATGCAACACTAAACATAAATGGCCAAAGATGTAAATATGAAATATAACATAATAATTAAATTAGTGGATATGAATAATATTACCTAATTTATGGAATATAATTACATATGTGTACTAATAAATATAAATTATTGATAAATGTTTCAGAAAATATCAATCAATTTCTAGTAATGTAATTTAATCTTCAAAAATATGATTTTATAAAAAATGATTTTAAATGATTTTCCAGAAAGAATTTGTTAACTAGTTTTTGGAATATTTATAAAATTTATGTAATATAATAATTTTTTTTAATTCTTCTTATTAATATTTACTTTGTGTGATGTTTTGGGATTTATCATAAATTTATTTATTTTTAGAAAATTAAATAATAATGCATTTTAATTGAAAAATATATTTTTATAAATTTATATGGAATGATAAATTATAATTTAAATTGTTATAAAAGATTAATTATTTAAATAATAAATAAAAAAATCAACTTTATTTAATTTGAAAAACCTTTTTTTGGAATTCTGAAAATAAAACCATTGAAATGATTCGAACATTTTCGCTTTAAAAACCTGAGTTCTCATTACATCTTTAATGTTAATTTTCATTCAAAAATATCCAATTATGTGAATTTAATTTGAAAATTTTTATTCAATATTTTTAATAATTATAACATATATTATGTAATTATTAAAACTTATGTTTAAAAAAATTGATAATTAAATAGAGTAAAATTATTTACCATTGTTAATGTGAAAATCGGTTTACCCAAGTGCTAAAATAAACTAATATGGGATAGAATTGACCAAAAACATGTACAAAATAGATTTTATTGCATTATTTTGAACATATAACTTCTTTTATCGTGATTTTTTCTTTGTTGGGGACTAGTAACATGAAGAAAAATGATGGTTGGATTTTTTAGTTCAAAACATTACAAGTGTGCCACTCACCTAACATATAAAAGTACACATATTATCTCAACCTATTCACACGTTGAATCCTTTTTTTCAGAAAATATCCTCCCAAATACCATCCCAAATTTCAAACTATTATCTCATATTCCAATTTTAGTATATATATCCATCCAATGAAGGCTTTTTCTGCATTTTGAATGGGGAAACCAGAAGAATATGTAATTTTTTCTATGAGAATGCCTATTTTATTTCCTACCTCTACGTACATCAGATATTGTGAAACCATTAAAATAAAAAAAAAATTATTTTTATATTCTATTTTTTTTAATTTCATGTACTAAAACCTTCTCAATTTTCTTCCAATGGGTTATGAAATCATCATTCATGTGTATGGAAAACTATTTCCTCATGATCCAATGTCATTTGATTTTCTATTTGAACCAATCTTGGTTGTTTATAATGATAGATCTAAATTATATATATATATTATATTTGAGACATATTAAAAAATATTGGATCATTATATCATATATATCTTTTATCATTCCATTATTTAGGGGGCATCATATTGTTTCTCATGTGTACAACGAACAACCACCTCACTAGGTGATGTGATTTGCATTTCAATAACACTATACATGGAATGTAATAATTTAATATTTAAATAACATATGTTTTATGAATTAAAAAGATAATTATATAGATCACCTATTTAAATTTTTTAAAAATAATATATCATTTTGTTTTAACACTAAAATGGTGATAACACCATGCGTGTACATATGGAATTCTACCTTCACGAAGTGATATTATTCTATTTTTATCAGAAAAACACATTGAGGATATATATATATATGTATATTTATTGAAATCAATTGGTATTTATTATATTTTAATCCACATGGAAATAAAAATATATAACTTACCACCTTTAAATATGGAAATTTGAAAAATAGAAACATCACATATGAGTTTGTATCACCTATAATCTCTATTACGGAAAAATGCATTATTTTTCAAAAAAAATCTATAATTATTGTTATTTAAAGTATATTTTACATATAATTATTATAATAATTTTTTGATTTATTTTTGAAATAAGATATAACTTTATTATATACATTAGAACTAGGATATTCATAATAAAGTATGAATGGGAAAATAACACAAAAAACATCTGAAACAATGAAAATAATGAATGATAGTTAACAAATGATTGATAATATGTTATAAAATTATCAAATATGAAAGTATAAATATTAATATAGTTTTTTAATATGTTAATAACTTGTTTAACACGACTTTAGATGATTTTGGGTCACATTCAACCAAATGTGTAATGTGATTTAAGGGCTTTCTCAACCCAATTTCCATTCATTGGATTTAACTTATACTTATCTGATTATGTCCCTATAAGATTATATTTTTAATTAACCATGATTATTTTATTTTCTATTTAAACTTTTCATTTTAATTTATATTTGATAAAATTAATAAATTAAATTATTTGTCACCACATCAATGAAGTCAAATTTGTATGGTATTTTCATCTCAACCTTCCTTTTGGAGTATTGTGTAATGTTTTCCAGCATATTATTTTACGAGTTATATATACAACCCATTTGATATTTAATATCATATATTTATTTATTCTCATGATATTTTATGCTTAGTTTACTATTTTCCTTTCATGGGGAATATTATTCAATTTCACTCAATCGGTATTTGATATATCTTATAATATCATTCATTATTTTGATTTTTAGTAAAAAATATCTAATGCCTAAATATTATGATCTACTTATAAATTACTTCCCTTAATTTTCTTCTATTATATTAATTAATTATATATTTATGTTATAGTACCATGTGACGCTATTTGGTACTGAAAATAATTTAAAAAATATGTTTATGAAATATCGTCTTTTTTTCTCTTTTCAACCTGCAACAAATTTCCTTCGAATAAGATGTTTTCTTAAAATGAATTAAAACTATTTAAGAGATAAAAAAATTATTTATTAATTGAATTTCTTTCCCGTGATTTACTTTTTTGAAAATTGGTTTTTACTAGAATAATGATTTTTTTTAAATAATTCCCATTTATATTTTATCGAAAATATGAATTGATGTTTTTTTAATATATATGACTTTAAAAGAATTTTCCCCTGTCATGAAAATTATTTTATTGATGATTCCTTTATAGTTTTTCAAGGTTATTTTCAACAAAAAAAATTTTTTTATTATTTTTTAATGATTTTTTTATCAAAATGGAAATGATATTTTCTTAAGAAATGTTTAGAATTATTCTTAAAAAATACTTTATACGTTTACAAAGTTTATTTCAAAGAAAATGATTTTTAACATAAATTGTGATCTTTTATCAATAATTTATTTGTGTCAAGACCCATCCCCCGGGGCCTGTGTCGTAATTACCCAATGCCCGCCTTCCATAGGCCAGGGGTTCGCGACTAGCACCAAAGGAGTAATTCCCTATAACCGGGAAGGCATTGCCTTTATAAAATGTAAACACATTCAACTAGAGTATAAGCAGAAGAAAACACTAAGTAAAATTGAAAACAAATGCAGTGCTAAAATTAAGGGGCCGAAAATACAAGCCCAACTGTAAAGTACAAGGTAAAAGACAAAACCGCTGGAAGGTGACAAGATTCTCCTGGATCATCCACCACGAATCCTACCTGAAGGGTAGGTGCAGATAGCACAGCTCCTTGATCGTCCACCATGGATCCTACCTGTAGTCTAGGTACATATAGCCTCCTCAACGACCTCTTCTATTAACCTCCTCTAGGTACCAACTCGTCATGAGGTCCACCACCAGGTATCGACACGTCGTGAGGTCCACCTCCAGGTGTTGTCCAGTCCTCGTACACTCGGCCTCCGTCAGCTCTATCCATCGTCTGCGTCCAACACAACGATATGTGGGAATATCCCATGCGGGGTGAGTATAATGATACTTAGTAGAGACACCGACACCCACAAGGTCTCAATAAATCCAACAAGAATAACCACAAAAAGTATCTCAACAGATAACCCTTACTTAGGTATATGCCCATACATATACCTATGTTATCAAGTAACCCATCTCAATCATGATGAAAACACAAAGGTCATAGACTTAACTCAAACCAGTATTTTTATTCACGATGTTGAAAACACGGCTACTGGAGAAATCATCCTCTTTAAAGTATAGTGGGCATGTTGCTACAAGAAAGCGCTTCCCACTAACCATGGACTGCTGAAGTACTCCACCTGTCGAGTACTATGGGCCTGCTACTACAACCAAGAACTTTCCACCATGGGTCTGCTGCTACAACCAAGCGCACCCCCTCATATCATATAGAGGTACTCCTTCTATCGAGTACCATGGGTCTTCCACTACAACCAAGCACTCCTCCATCGTGGGTCTGCTGCTACAACCATGCGCACCCCACTGGGCCATCTGAATCACTTTGAGTCGATCGATTAGTAGTTGTCAATTCTCAACCATCTACTAGGTCTTCACACTCCGTACACTCGTCTCCGGGAGGGTTTGCTCCACGAGCTACTGGTAGATACTTCCAAGTGCCATGTATTCTCACGTGAAAGTATCTCAATGGACTAACTTTCTATAGGGGTCTCAATGAAAAATATGACGCGTCAATCAGACGCCCGGTCTGTGAGTTATTTGAATTTCCATTCTAGGGGCCTGGTTGGATTTCAGGTACAACCCAACCCGGTCATGCTCAAACCAAATCCAAATCTAGTTTAGATTATGCCAAAAGAACCATTTCATCAATATGAATCCAACATAGTCGATGACATATCAATTGGACGTCTGGTCCTTAAGTTATAAGCATTTTCGCTCCGAGGGATCGGTTGGTTTTGAGTTCGAACCAACCCCATCGTACCCAAACTTTTCTGAAACCTTTCATGTAATATAGAAAATGATCGAATCAATCCAAGGAATCCTACGCAACAGACGGTGCGTTGATCAGATTTATGTATCTCATGTTATGGTCGTTTAACTGAAAACTGTCTGAAAAAAGGGGGGTCTGGGCCCGGTCCGACCCGACCCAACCCACCCTGGGTTGGCCTGAACCAGGTCGACCCGTTCCGGGTCTAGGTTTGGCCTTGGAGGGCGCAACCCATCCCGGATGGCGCGTCCCGGAACAGCCGGCACGACCCGCATGGCCCGCCCCGGCCCGACCTTGAGGGAGGCTGGCTTCGGCCAGCTGGCGCGGCTAAATACCGCGCCCCCAAATCCAGAACGGCTGATCCGTTCCGGTATCGTCTACTGCCGCGGCTCAGCCACGGTGGTCTGTTCCGACGGGGCACTACCACAGCCTTCCACAGACCACCGGATGCACTCCGGTGGTCTGTTTTTCCTACAGTCTTCCCCAACGGCTCTCCTGGGACCCGAACTCCACATCGATGGCCTCAAAACGTCACCACCCTTATGTTTACCCATATCCATGCAATCCGAAGAGAAACGATCAAACAGTGGAGTCTTTTTTTTCCATTTTTGTTCGGCCCACACCCTCAGAATTAGGCGTTATCGAACGACCATGTTAATCATGGTTTCACGTAGTATGAATAAGATTTTATTCAAATAAAATTGAAACAAACCACCCTACAATTCCCCCACAAATAACTATTCCCAACCTGAAAAAGAAAACATCTGCGGATCAACTTGATTATGAGTTGATCCACGTTCATTGTTTTATAAGGGAAGAACATGAAAATATAAACATACTCAAACTAAACCCCTACCTCGATAATTGACGTCACACGTTGGGCGTCGTGGAAGACGGCGTCATGGGGAGTGGATTCGTTGATGACGTCACAGTGCATCCGAGGAGGAAATGACTTCTCAACATTAGTTTCAGAGAAGAAGAATAAATGAACATCCTCACTCTTCATGGAGTCAGCATTCTTTGTCGAAGGGTTGGTGTTTTTCAAAAAATTAGAAACTCTCTTCTTCTTTCACAAGAGCTCTCCCTCAAATATTTCCCGCAACGCAACATGTGACAAAAAAATTAAAATAAGGCTTTCCCTAATTTTAATTAAACTTGAAAAGCATTAAAAATTGAAAACAAATAATTAATTAATTTAAGAGGACTCAATTTATTAATTAAAGTGTTGTCATAATTAATGGAGAGGGGAAGGTGAAGAAATTTCATAAAAAAGGGGGTTGATGAATTAAAAAAGGGAGTTTACAATTTAATGAAGGGGGTTTAAAGAGGCTTAAGTGAGATGAAAGGTTGGGGATCGTGTGGGCCCCACATCTCAAATATCCACACATGGGAAGTTGTGTGGTTGTGGGCCCCACCAACAACTTCCCATGGGAGGGATCAACTTCTATAGACATAAAATTGTTCCAAAAATTTTATATAACATCTTAACTAATCCCCAATTTTCAATTTACATCCCGTATAAAACGCAACTGCGGTAAAGGTACCCTTAAGCAATTACCGGTGCTGTGAGTTCATCAGTGCCCTCAGATTTCAATTCCGAGAACCGGTTCAAATGAAATAAAAAAAACCCGCTCTTTCGTTCACTGAACATACCCGAGATAAACTTCTGAAATTGATTCCAGGCACACGAGTTCTCGGAATCAAGTGCCTTCAGAATCCACAGACTCATAAAATTCCAAAGTATTTATGAGAAAAACTTACTTGAAATTTTCAAGTCAGTACTTTATTCCTCCCTCAGGTCTTTACGTCCCCGTAATGATACAACATAAACCAGGGATTCAAAAGGGGTGATCACGCATCTGAGCCTCTTTCTCCCATGTGCTCTACTAGACGTTCCTGTTCCACCAGAGATTCCAGACCCGAGTAATCGACCATCCACGTAGGAACCACTTTTGTCGATCCTCAATCTCTATAGGGACCTCCGTAAATGTCACCCCGTCATCGATGTCTAGCTCCCCAAGATCGATGATGTTGTTCGGGTCGTGCATGTATGTCCTCAGCTAAGATACGTGGAAGAAGTTATGCACCAAATGCAACTGAGGTGGAAGGGCCATGCGGTAAGCCACCTCACATACTCTTCTGAGGACCTGGAAAGGTCCGATAAAACGCAGAGATAACTTATCACCCTGGCCAAATCGTCATAGACCTCATCGAGGTGAGACCCGTAAGAAGACGTGGTCACCATCCTCGAGCTCCAATGATGTTCATCTCTTTTCAACATAGGACTTTTGTCTGCTCTGAACAGTATTAATCCGCTCCTGGATGATCTGAACCTTCTCCTTCGTAGCTTAAACCATCTCTGGTTCTACACGTGCTGGCTCCATCATTATCCACAAACGATATCTAAAAGGCATCTAGCTGCTGTCTCGCCACTCCTAACTGATGAATGCCTGATATCCAACTAAGATAATCTGATACAGCATTCCCCTCCCCAGGAGTATAAACTATCTCGAAGTCATAGTCCTGGAGGAATTCAAGCCATCACCATTGTCTCTGGTTGTTGTCCTTCGGAAAGAAGTCACATCTGACACTATTGAGTTGGAGAGAACCGTAAACCTTTCTCTCAACGAATAATGGGTGAGACTATCCAAATATATGAACTCATCTCTACCCTTCCTCATCTATATTCTACAAGAGCTGCTGAGATTTCTCCTCTGCGAAAAGAGAAATCTAGTCTCATCCCCTAGATGAACCACGTTCATTGTGTAATATAGTCAATCCTGACATGAACGGTACAATCCATATCGTGGATGATGTCGTAAGATCTCGATGCTACTACCAAGATATCTAACCATTACTCTCGCCTCCAAGGGTTGAGTCACACTGTTAGAAATCAGTGTGTGGTTATTGGGTCTCCTCCAGTAGAAACCTCAAATGTGAGGGTCAAGTCAATAGTTTTAACCGGAACCTCTCAGTATCAACCATAAAAATGGACCAGGATGTAAAAGTCACAAGGAAAAGGTTCTTTTATTACTGCAGATCAAAGTACAATGAAACACAACAACCACAAACAACAACAAAACGGAAACTAGAAGCACCAAGAACAAAGGCCTACATACCTGGATCTAGTCCCGCTCCTATCCACCCACTTTCGGAGCTCCATAGTTGTATGCTTCAGCTGCCTGATGTTGTGCTCTTCCATGTCCACTTGTTCCCTGCGGTCGAGGTGGACTTCCTGGTGGTGGTGGTGGAAACACCTCGAAGCATCGGCCACCTCCATCTTCACGGATAGATCCTCTTCCTCAGTCTTCTGCTCCTTGTCGTCCGCCTCAATCAAACCTCCACCTCTTCATGGGAGGTCCTTCTTCTATCTATTGATCATCTGTATGGCGGGTCAGACAGTCACGTGCCATGTGACCAAGCCCACTACAGGAGTGACACTGTCCACTTCTGGTAAGTTTTTGTCCACCCTGGGTTCCTCGTACACATGATCCTGAGTCAGGAGGTCGACCACCTGTGGGTCTGGTCCTCTTGGACCTCTGTGTCATATTTCTACTGCCAACTGCAGAAGACTCTGCTGCATGCCGACATGTGGTGGGTTCCACAACTGGAGATTGCTCAACAAGGAAACTATCCACTAGGAGGGCTCGCTCCAACACCCCTATCTGTGTCGGGATGCTTTGAAAAACCACCAAAGCTCTAATATCTCGCCTGAGCCTCTTCTCGATGGTCCGGGTCCGGATGAACGGGTCTCGTACCATATCTGTAGAGTAGTGCAAGAGGTCTGTGAACATCACTGAGTATTGCACCACCATCATGATACCCTGATGTAGATGCAGTATCTATTGAATATGCACCACTCGAAGGGTGACTGGTACAATCTCTGTGTGGAACAGGCCCTCGAAGTCTGCCCATAGAAGTTTCGGCTCGTCCTGCATCTGGAGAATCAGGCTCCACCATCTGCCTGCTGCTGCATGAAGGAGGCTGGAAGTGAGGATCACCATGAAGTCGGCTGGTGTCCCTACTAGTCTAAAGACTATCGCCACAGCCTCCATCCAATCCTCAGACGCATGTGGGTTCATCTCTCCACGGAACCTAGGTGGCCTATAGCACTGGAACTCATGTAGCATGCTCAAGCAGAATGCACTCTCTACTGTTGGGGCTGGTTGCATCGGTGGCCCAATGGGTGGCAGTACCGCTGGTGCCTCCCTGGTTTCTTAACTGGAAGAGGGCCCTATACTAAGGCCTCATCTCTCGGTGGGATATCAGTATATACAACTCTCGGTTCTCTAGCTGGTCGTCCGCAGGGAGGAATCCTGAATGAAACAGACGTGAAACTGTCGAAGACTATACCTGGTGAGCTGACATGGTTAGTGTTGACTTAAAAGAAACATCTTTGAAAACAGACATGCAATCAGTGTTTTCGTGCACTGAGTCAGAAATCTGAATTCAGGGTCCTTGTGTATTGATATTTCGGCCTCCTACACCAACAATAGCCTCCCTGAAATGATGACCACACATAGTACCCTTAACTCTATTGCTTCATAGAAAGAAAATATCAAAGTCTGAAGTTATGCGGTAGAACCGACGTCCTCTGATGCCAATATGTCATGACCTATCCCCCGAGTCCTGTGTCGTAACTACCCCAAGCCCGCCTTCCATAGGCCAAGGGCTAGCGACTAGCACCAAAGGCGTAATTCCCTATAACTAGGAAGGCATTGCCTTTGTAAAATGTAAACACATTCAACAAGAGTAAAAGATGAAGAAAACACTAAGTAAAACTGAAAAAAAAGTATTTCTGAAAGTAAGGGGCCAAAAATACAAGCCCTACTCTAATGTACCTGGAAAAAGACAAAAAAGATAGAAGGTGACAAGTAGATCCTGGATCTTCCACCGCGGATCCTACCTGAAGGGTAGGTACAGATAGCGCAGCTCCTAGATCATCCACTAAGGATCCTACCTAAAGGGTACGTACATGTAGCCTCCTCAGCGCCCTCGTCGGTCAACCTCTTCCGGGTACCGACTCGTCATGAGGTCCACCTCCGGGTACCGAATCGTCTTGAGGTCCACCTCCAGGTACCGTCCAGTCCTCGTACACTCAGCCTTCGTCAGTGATGTCCATAGTCTGCATCCAACACAATGAGGTGCGGGCCTAGCCCATGTAGGGGTGAGTATAATGATACTCAGTACAGACCCCAAGACCCTCAAGGTCTCACTAAATCCAACATGGATTACCACAAATAAGGATCTCAATAGATAACCCTTACATAGGTATATTCCCATACATATACCTATGTTATCATATAACCCAGATCAATCATGAAGGAAACACAAAGGTCACAAACTCAGCTCAAACCATGATTTTTTATTCAAAATGTCAAAGTCACAGCTGTTGGAGAACTCCACCTTTGTCGAGTATAGTGGGCATGTCGCTACAACCAAGCACGTCCCACTAACCTTGGACTGCTGAAGTACTCCACCTATCGTGTACTATGGGCCTGCTGCTACAACCGTGCACTACCCACCATGGGTCTGCCGCTACAACTATGCGCACCCCCTCATAGCCTACATAGGTTCTCCTTTTATCATGTACCACCGGTCTGCCGCTACAACCAAGCACTCCTCTGCCATGGGTCTTCTACTACAACCAATCGCACCCCATTGGGCCATCCGAATCACTCCGAGTCGATCTATCAGCAGTCGTCAAGTCTCATCCAGCTACTAGTTCTCCACACTATGTACGCTCGTCTCCGGGAGGGTGTGCTCCACGAGATACTGGTCGATACTTCTAAGTGTCATGTAATCTCATGTGGATGTATCTAAATGGATCGCCTCTTCATAGGGGTCTCGATGCAATAGACGACACGTCAATCGGACGCCCAGTCTTTGAGTTATAAGCATTTCCGTTTCAGGGGCCCAGTTGGATTTTGGGTACAATCCAACCCAGCCATGCTCAAACCACATCCAAATCCCTCATAGAGTATTTCAAAATAACCTTCTCATCAAGAGGAATCCAACATAGTCGACGACACGTCAATAGAATGTCTGGTCCTTAAGTTATAAGCATTTTCGCTTCGAGGGCCTGGATAGTTTCAGGTTCAAACCAACCCAGATGTACCCAATCTTCATCGAAGCCTTAAGTGTAATATACCAAAATGACCATCATGATCCAAAGAACCCTACACAACTAACAGTTCATCGCTTGGAGGTCTGTAGCTCTTGTTATGGTCGTTTAACCGAAAACGGTACGAAAAAGGGGGTCTGGGCCCGGTCCGACCCGGCCAACCCACCATGGGTCGCCTCGAATAGGGTCGACCCGTTTTGGGTCCGGGACCGGCCCGGTAGGGCACAGCCTGGCCTGGATGGGGCGACGCGGCCCGACCGGCGTGCCCCGGCCCGGCCGGTGCAGTCCGGCCCAGCTGGCGCGGCGCGGCTCGCCACGGCTCGGACGGCGGGGAGGCCGGCTTCGTCCAGCTGGCGCGGCTTAATGCCGCGCCCCCCCAAATCCAGAACGGCTGAGCGGTTCTGGTCTAGTACGCCGCTGCGCCGGCGAGGTGTGCAGGCGCCGCCTTCCGCGGACCACTGGACGCGCTCCGGTGGTCCATTTTACCTACCGTCTGTGCCAGCGGCTCCCCCGGGACACAAACTCCACTGTGAAGGCCTAAAAACGTCGTCGCCCTTCCGTTCACCCATTTCCACACAATCTGTTCACACACTAACAACCAGCGGAGGGTCGTCTTTCCGTGTTTGTTTGGATCGCGCAATGGCCAAGTTAATCATGGTTTCATGTAGTATTAATAACAATTTTATTCAATTAAAATTTAAGCAAACCACCCTACAATTCCCCCACAAATAACTATTCCCAACATGAAAAAGAAAACATATGCGGATCAACATGATAATGAGTTGATCAATATTCATTTTTTTAGAAGGGAAGAAGCTGAGAATATAATCATACTAAAATTAAACCCCTACCTCAATAATTGATGGCGCACGTCGGGCTTCACGGAAGACGACGTCGCGGGGAGAGGATTCGTAGACGATGTCAGAGTGCCTCCGAGGAGGAAACGACGTCCCCACACTAGTTGTGGAGAAGAAGAAGAAAGGAACATTGTCGCTCTTCATGGAGTCAGTGTTCATCTTCGAAGGGTTGGTGTTCTTCTACAATGGATAAACTCTCTTCTTCTTTCACAAGAGCTCTATCTCAAATATTTCCCCCAACACAACATGTTCCAACCAAATTAAAATAAGGCTTCCCATTATTTTAATTAAACTTTCAATGAATTAAAAAAATAAAAACACCTAATTAATTAATTATAGAGGACATAATTTATTAATTAATGTGTTTGCAAAATTAATGGAGAGGGGAAGGTGAAGATATTTCATAAAGAAGGGTGTCGATGAATTTAACAAGTGAGTTTACAATTTAATTAAGGGGGTTTAAAGAGGGTTAATGGAGATGAAGTGTTTGGGATCGTGTGGTCCCCACCTCTAAAATATCCACACATGGGATGTTGGGTGGTTGTGGGCCCCACTAACAACTTCCCATGGTAGGGATTAACTTCCATAGACAGAAAATTGTTCCAACAATTTTATTTAACTTCTTAACTAAACCCCAATTTTTAATTTACAACCCGCATAAAATGCAACTGCGATTAAGGTCTCCATAAGGAAATACATGGATTGCATATTCATCTGTGCACTCAGATTTCAATTCCAAGCACTGGTTCAAAATATAGAATAAAAACCCATTTATTCATTCACTGAACTTACCCGAGCTAAACATCGGTAATTGATTTCGGGCACACCAGGCCTCAGAATCAAGTGCCTTCAGAAGCCACAATCTCATAAAATTCCAAAGTACAAAAGAAAAATTTTCCCTGAACTTTACAGGACATTAAAATTTGTTCAAAATGATGTCTTTTTTTCTCTAAATATATTTATTGATATTTTAAAGATACTTCCATAAATCATTGTAAACAACCCTTGTTGAAACTTATGCTCCTATGGGGATATTTTTTATTTATACAATCCCCATTGTTTATTTGGATGTATTATGATTATTTTAATGATATTTCAATGGAACCAACAAATTTTCCAAATTTTTTTCTTGTTTCAAAAAAATTTTGATAGGATACATTTCTTTTCCATAGGTTAACCCTATTTCAATGAAATTGTTTTATTACCCATTTATTTTTTATCAGGAAATGGCGTTTGAAAAAATAATGTGTTTTTATGAGTTCTATGATGGATTCTACGATATATGTAATTAATTTTTTGTTCATGTATATTATATACAATTGCTGAAATCAGATAGAACAGGGTGATCCCACTATAGATTTTACTGTAGGTAGCTCAGATACTATCAGGTGGTCCCTTTATATAATATACGATGGGTGAACCAAGATAGAATAACAATTCATTGGGTAATATTACATTTAATCTAAGGAAAGAAGGAGGGTTTTAATAGTGGGTTTATCCAAAGGACTTTGGGGGGAAATAATTATTTCCCACAAGGGTTCAAAAAGGGTTATAATGATGATGTTCCAAGATATATGTATGTATTATCTTTTCATTCTATGAGTTTTTAAATATTTCCTTTGACAAGAATGACTCCACATGGATCAGGAATTTTAATTCTGATGAGTCTTGTCTTTGTTAGAGTCCTATTCCTTGTTTTAATGTTATATGATATTGGTATTGAAGGGTATCATTTTATTTTATGATTTGATCTTAAACTCATATTATGTCGTTAAACCCCGATACGATTATAATTCTCAATAATGGAATTCATTTGTTAATGATAATTTTTTCCCTTACTGAGCATCTGAGATCACCCTTCTTATGTTTAATTTTCATTTTTTATCATGTATGATGTTGAATGAAATATTCCCATAAGGTTTTGTTGCGGATTATTTTGATGACCTAATATAAAATATAAAAAGGTGTATAATGTGAAATATAATTTATTAAATAAAGTGGGTATTATTTATGAAATATTTTCTTATAATTCTTTAAAGATATAAACCTAAAAATTTCATTAGAATGTATGTGATGAATATGTAGTTTTGATATTGTGTGTTATAAAAGAGAAAATTAGGCAACCACCCTTAGTTGAAAAGACCAAATTGTAATGTTTTAAATTTTAGTACTATATCAATTATTTTCTGTTTTGGGCTATTATACATCACTTAATAAGTTCAATTAATTCATAATACAATTAAATAATTAAACATAATTAACTAGCTTAATTGTCAATAACATTTAGTATTAGAATAACTAAAATATAGAATTTAATACATTCACTTGTCAAAATGATCATAAACCATGTAAAAATATACATTATATGGTAACATAATATAATAAACTAAATAATTTATAATATTCAAAAAATGATGTTGGTCTAGATGAAAATAATTTAAAAGTTCATTGGAATATTCATGATTAAAATTCCATTTTCACCTTGCAATCACTTTTTAATGACATCAATAATATGAACGAAAACAATTATTTGAAACGAACAATTTAAAATTTTAATGAAATCATCAACAAAAATATTATTCTTGATGGGGGAATGTTTTTCATGTTATTTACGTTAAAATAAACATTTTCACTTTTGTAAATTGGTCAAAATGTTCCACATTTATAAAATTTTAAGAAGGTTCTTGTTGATCCATTTAAAAAATATAAATTGGAAAATTTTATTTAATAAACCACATGGAGATTATTTTAAAAATTTGTGAAAATAGTTTAAGAAAACAAGGATATGGAAGAAAAAGATTCCCTAATGGTGAATTAAATTTAAATAATCCTAAATAGTGATGAGACTGTGAAATCAACCCTTACCACATGGGTGTAATTTGAATCGTAATCCCCAAGAATAAAATAATCAAAATTTTAAATTTACATACAATTATGAGAATTATATTAATTAAAAATTTTATAAATGAGGAATTATATACATCACAATAAATAAATAAGTGTAAAATGTGACATATGTCCCACCAAAGTAAAAGTGCACAAGAAACCCTAACCACTTGTCTAATTTCCTTCCAATGATTATGAAACTCATATATTATAAATTTGTTTTTTAATAATAAATTAAAATAATATATTAAAAAATATTATACCATATATTATTTACATATATCCTTTTTATGAACCACTATAAAATAATTCATTATTAAAATCACGGTTCTGGATGATAATTGCTTCATTATTTCAGGGATGTTTTGGTACGTTAGTTTTGGTCCATATACATTTGACATGGGTACATCATCTCCAAAATTCTAATTATGATATTATATTAAATTATATTCCATATATACCAATTTATTCTCATATAAATAATTATATATATATAAATGAATTTCATTTTTCCGGGAGATGGTAGTTTGTACAAATGCATGAATAATATTTTAATTTTTTGGAGGATGGAATGAATGAAAATAAAATAAATATTATCAAAATTTAAAAAAAAATTCATGTCATATATATCATATTTATTCATAATATCCATATGTATTATTAAATATTTATATCATCAATGGAAAACAGATCACATCGCTTCATGGGGGTGGACTCTACATGTACTCTTGAGAAAGTTTACTATTTTCCAAAATATTATAGGGTAAGATGGTATATATTATATATTTACTGAAATATAATAATTGTTTTATAAATATCTTATATATTTACCATTACATTTTTTAAAACATCCATTTGAAATGGGGATGAATAATGAATTACTACACTATGTGTAGATGGTAAGCTATACAAACTTACGAACACTGTTTTTTCTATTAATATTGTGGAAAATTTATGTAATATGAGAAAAAAACAATCAAAATAAATTCCTTGTATATTTATGGGACCTTATTTATTATCCCAGTATGGGTTAAAAGATTTATGAATACATAGCAGAAATAAACATGAAGTACTCGGTATGTATGATTAAAAGTTATTCATTATAATTCATTATATCACTTATTAAAGGACACATAGAATGGGTTTGGAAATAAAACAAAACTATAAAACATGGAAAATGATGTTTATAATAGTAATGGTATGGTTTTTTCAAGATATATGGTTCAATGTGGTGTAAAGAGGTGAAGCAGTGTGTACCATTTTAAAATTGATGTGATGAATACTTTTGGGATTTCATGAAAGATTAATGTATAATAAATTATTTATCTATCAGAAAGAATCAAATTGTCCAGGAATTCAAACCTTGGGTATTATATAGTTTAAATATCATCAAAAAATATAATAATTTTATATAATTTTAGGTTTTTTAAACCATATCATTTATATTAACATCTTCGTTTTCTTATTTTAACATTAACAACGGTAAAATATTTTTCACTATTGATGGTTTATAATTTTACATAAAGGGTAACTACTTATAGATAAATGGAAATGGATGAATCTATTTCTATATATTACCTCATATTTCATTTGTATACATTTTTATTATTTAAATCTAATTTAATGACATATTATTTTGAAAATATATCATTTATTTCAATTTTGACACTATCCAAATAATTTTATTTCAAATACCTCAATATAAAGTTGGATTTATAATATAATTAATTTATAGATCAAATAGTATTAAATTTTAGTCTATATAAAAACCTATAACACTATAAATCCATAAAATTATATCGATTTTAATATTTTTAATATCATTTGTTTTCATATTAACAAAATAAATTCTCTATTAGCATTGAAAGAACATTTAGGATAATCATATAGTCACTAAAGATAATAAATAAATTATCATAATAAATGTAATTTTATTATCCATAAAATTGATATTTATATCCAAACATGTCACGACCCGACCCTACCCGGGCTCGAGCCGCAACTACCCCAAGCCCGCCTCCATAGGCCAGGGGCAGGCAACTAGTGTCGAAGGCACAATTACTCGGGGAGGCCTTTGCCTAAGTACCTGTACACACACACGCAGCACACTCCATGAAAATGTACAGAGTAAAAAAGGATAGCAAAAGGTAAACTGCTATAAACAACCACAAGAGTGCATCGACCTCTAAACAGTACAAGAAAAGTGCCGAAAAGGAAAAAGGGGAAAAACATGCGCCCAACCAAAATGTGCCACAACCCGGAAACAGGTAAACAAAAGAAATAGCTGATGGGTCACCCACCTGGAACCCGGCTACGACCACCGCACGCTGTCCAAGCTCCCAGGATCCTATGCTCCACTGAAGTCATGCTCCACCTGTCCATCGTCTGCAAGGGCACACCATGTGCGGCCAAAGCCCAAGCAGGGGTGAGTATAAAAATACATAGTAGGATACCCCGAAGGCTCGAGGGAGCAACAAAAGGAGGTACCGAATGGTGAGAAGTAGAGAGAACATGGAAATGCAAAGGGAGTACAACAGAGAGTGCAGAAAAGATTCCAGCTCAACCCAACAAGAGAAAGGAGGTAGACTCATCCAGACACAAGGAGCTGGAAACGGTGAGAAGATGAACTTCTCTTTGAGTCTTCGCTACCTATAGTAGGAGAGTATACTCATCCAACCACGAGAATCTATACACGGAAAGCACGTGGCATTCCTCGCGCGTCTTCACCTCTCCTAGAAGGAGTGTAGCCAAAACCCAAGGAGTGGGTACTCAAACGAGGTATATACATAAATATGCTCTACCAAGAAGCCCGAACAAGCTCGTAAGGGGATCTCCGTCCAGTCGCTCGGCCCAAGAAAAAGTGGCCAACGGTCCCAGAAGCTAACACCATTGATGCCCAGCATCCCGCACGTCTGCCCCAAATCACAAGTCAAGGGGTTCAAACCACTGCACCTCGACAATATCCGCTTTGGGCAGCACTGACTCGCCCGCACGGTTTTAGGTCGCGTCATAAGGACGCGTCTCGGTGGGGGAAACCGCACCTCGTACTTGAGAGTTCCGGGTTAAGTCAATCCCCACCTCGTCACTACCCCGCAGTAGAGAGGTCTCCTCAAAGTCAAAGCCATCAAAACACTGGCCCGTATAACCAACGGTCCCGCTTCGGTAATCACGGAGGAAAGCCTTAGATGAGCCTAGTAGAAAGGACTGAGCCTGGAATGCCAACCGGTGTCCCCATTGCCCAGCCATGCTGGAGGGTAATTCATAATATTATATAGGGTGACCCACTGCCCAGTCATGCTGGAGGGTAAACCATAATACATTGTCAGGCGACCCACTGCCCAGCCCCGTTGGAGGGTAAACCATAATAAGATATTGGTTGACCCACAACCCAGCCCTGTTGGAGGGTAAACCATAATACATCATCACAAGACCCACTGCCCAGCCCCGCTGCAGGGTAGACCTGGAATAAGTCGACATGCGGCCCACTGCCCAGCCTTGCTAGAGGGTAGACCTGGAACTAGATGACGGGCAACCCACTGCCCAGCCCTCTAGAGGGTAGTCCCTAAGAGGTCGTCGGGGGACCCACAACCCAGTCTCTGCTGGAGGGTAAACCATAAGTGCGTCGGGCGACCCATTGCCCAGTCTCTGGTGGCGGGTAGACCCAAATAGCGTCGGGTGACCCACTGCCCAGTCTCTGTTGGAGGGTGGACCCTAATAGCATTGGGTGACCCACTACCCAGTCTCTGCTGGAGGGTATACCCTAGAATCCGATGAGTAACCCACTACCCAGCCCTACTGAAGGGTAAACCTGAAGAAGTCGATGTGTAACCCACTGCCCAGCCCCGCTGGAGGGTAAAACTCAGAACTGCTCTGGCCATCTCTACTGGAAGGTATAACACTGGCCAACCGAACACGGAGTGGGTATCACGCAACCACCCAACTCCAAAACAACTCTCCCAAAAGAGATTCAGCGCCTGTTCCATCACGGGGTTCCACTAGCACCGCTACTGGTCGATCCATCGAGAATGAAACCAGGGGAGACCACTCAACCCTGCTAGTCAAACAAACGAGCACAGAGAGACCCTATAGGTCGCGAGAGCTCAAAGTACGCAAAGTAGAACCCGACACGCACGTGGGGCCCACACAACGTGTGGCCCCATTGCAACCCTGACCAAGCACCGAAACATTCTCAGGTACGAACAACCATGTGTACCTCCAAGCACTCCCGTATACTCCCAGAGTATACCTCAATTTCAGACCAAGGGCTAGCATGCACATGGAACCCAACGTCAACGTGAAGGCATGACGTAAAAACTCCACCTCAAAGGCCCAGGCATGACCAACCACATCTCGTGAACCATTTATATCACTCTCCTAAGAATGTGCGATCACAAGCCAGGTGTCAGCTACAAACATGGTAGTACGAACCGCCACCGGAGCACCTTTCACATTCCACATTTCCAAATATTGCGCAAGAGGATCCGAACATCCAAATGGATCACAATGTTGTAATCCTAGTGAAAAAACATGCGATATTGACTACTTACTTGCCTCCAATGGATATCCGATGGAAAAGGTCACCAACACCGCCTCACGCCTGAATGATATCCCGTGATCCCGAGCCTCGGCCTTGAAAACAGTCAGACGCATCGCACCATTGTGATCCCCTTGGGAAAACACGTCAAAAGCACTACTCACATGAGTGCAATGGATATCCGGAGAAAAAGATGCATTCCGGCGCACCGCACATGAGCGGTACCACATGGGACCCGGAACCCTGTCCTGAAACTCATTGAACGGATTGCACCGTTGCGATCCTCTCAAAAAATCACACAAGATGGACTACTCATTTGTCCAAAACGGTCGCCCGGTGATAAAGATGGAAAATCATTGTCGGCTCCCAAATGGCCCTCGTGGGCCCCGCACCATCATTTTGAATTTGGGAGGAAGGATTGCACCATTGCAATCCCCTCGTAAAAACACCCAACATCGACTTCTCGCACGCCCCGAACGGACGTCCGAGGAAAAAGTCGCTAGTAGCTGCACACATCTCAAAAGACGGGTCGTGGGGCTCGCGCCTCAACTTCAGCATCAACGCCTGAAACCACCCTGGAAAACTCCGCATCGATGCCAGGGTCCCAACGCCACTGAGGGCGCTCAAAACGGACATCGGACGCGTCCGCGCCATCCAAAACAAGATCCACCGAAGAAACGACTAACCATCGATGTACATGTCACGCCACCGAGGCCCCTCGTTTCGGGAATTAAAAATTTCCGAAACCATCTCAAAAAGTCTCCCTCGGCGATACGGTTCCACCGCCGCAGACAGTACTCAAAACGGACACCCGTAACGGAAAATACGGGTGTCCGAACACCGTGGGGGCAAGGCCCCTGGGGCTGGACCGGCCTGGACCGGCCGGTCCACCCGGCCTGGGCCAGCCCATGGCTTAGCCGCGCGGGCTGGCCGTGGATTCACGGTCCGCGTGCATACCAACCATGATGTCCAGTCGTGGCCGCCGTGTGAAGACCCACGCGGTGCGGGTCTTTGTCGCCGCAGGGTGGTCGCGCGTCGCGACCCCGCGGTCGCCGCTCCCTGGCGACCGCCGCCTCGCAGGGCACTCCGCTAGACACCCCCACCGATGCCCGAGCACCCCGCTGCCGCTCCTAGAACCTCCACCGGACACCCGCGCCGATGCCCGGGGACACCCCCCCTTCTGCCGCCGCCGCCTCCTCGGACCGAAGCTGCGCCGCCCCGGAGCTCCCTGGACCACCTCGTTGCCGCTGGAAAATCCCAAAACCTACAAACTTCGGTGGGTGTTTGGGACCATGTCCGAACTCTAATTTTTGATCCAAAAGAGGCAACAGGAAGAACCGAAAACGTACTACTCATATACGAGATTTGTTTGAATATTAAACATCATATCGACGCATAAAATTGAATTCAAAGGGCGGTTCGGAAATGAAAACGCAACGAAACCTCCTACCTCGCTGGGCGTTGCCCAGAGCTTCGCCGCGATCCGTCGGAGCTGCGCTTCGCCGGACCATCTTTCTGGAGTCGCCTTGCCGGAGATGGAGGAGGAGAGGGGAGAGGCGGCCGTGCCAGGGAGGACAACCAAGAGGGGGGGGGGAGATGTGTTTAAAAACAAAACACATAAACTCCTGCTCGTGGGTCCCGTACCCGAACTCCCGACGGGGTCGGGATTTATCCCCCCCTAGGATAAAAACCACGCTCTGAGTGCAACGACAGTCTCAGAGTTTTATTCTGATACCCCGTTCAAAAGTTATTTAACTTAGCGCCCGAGGCCGCCAAATTACGAAAACGCCCCTAGGGCCATTTTTCACAGATGGGTCGCGCCCGCAAAACATATACCCCTCCTAGGGTAAATGGCACTCTCTGAACTCAACGGTGCCCTCTATTTTCCAATTTGAGCCACCGTTTAAGATATACTAGCGTTTCTCCATTTAACGAATAAATTAATTTATTAATTTATCCGTTTAACCTTGCGGAAGCAAGAGAGGGGTCCAAACATCCCGCACCAACATGTTTTATGTCGTTCCTAGGGTAAACACCCCATTCCAGACCCATCCGTACACTCAGATATCTAACCCGATACTCCGTTTAGGAGTTATCTCATTTATTTAGCGTTTCCATTGTGAACGCACTGAAAATTTAATTTCGGCCACTCTGGGGCTCGGAATCGCACGCCGTCTGAAGGCGCTGCCCTGGAATATTATCAAGAATATTCCAAAGTCTTTCATCGAAAAAACCCAGTTCTTAAATCATTCACTCCTTTAAGATTTTCTTCCCCAGAAATCAAACTAGGGAGCCACACAGGGTACTAAGCCCACACCTGGCTTTCCCATACCCAGAATAACCCACGCACAGCTCCGCGTCACCGCACACGAACCAAAGGATTGATCCATTCATGCGAGGTCGGCCCATGCCGACGTCGTGCACCCACTCCAGACTTTGGGGTTAGGGCATGGAGGTAGGGTACCTCGCCATACCTTTTCACAATCTCAAACAGCCCGATGGCCCTCGTGGGTAGCTCACCTACCTGGTCAAACCTCTACGTCGCACGCCGGGACTGGAATCACCGCCTGCACCTGAAACCAGGCCCGGTGATTCCCTCCTTTAGAGTATTCATATGGTGAAACACCCAAGGATATCTGGTCATAAAAGATTCCATAGTTGATGCTCTCTTACATGCTCCAAAGGCGAAGGAGTAAACACCATTGACTAAAGGAAAAGGTATCACACCTTTTTTCTTTACCAACACAGGGTTACACCCGACACCCTACATCACCTTGGTAACACCTCAAACAAGGAGCAGGGAGAAACGCCTTTCACATGCAGAGCCTAACAATTCTACTGCAAGAAGTAGAAGAGTCGCAAGTGGTACCTCTCACCATCCCGTGCTCTGCGGGATCGTAGACATCCAAAGCTCGCGGCTACCCGCGGTCCCAACCGTTAGCTCCCGGAGCCTGACGTGGACCGCCTAGTGGTGATGAGGAGATCTCATAACATCGTCCCCCACCTCCAGCTCCTCCCGCTCCTTTGCTAGCACCACCTCTCTCGCCACTACTCTGATCATGGAGCTGCCTCTGCCGTGGTGGTGCGCCTGCTGCCTGGCTGAAGCTCTCAGTAACTCGGGTCGGGCAGTCTCGTGCCAAGTGACCTCGCCCGTCACAAGCATAGAACCGTTGCTCTCTGGGCTGCCCTGGTGCCCTCCGGTGCCATTGTGGTGTACAACCACGGCCCGAGATCCACTCACAGAGGGGAATCCTCGGCTGAGGCCCTACTCCTTTTTGCCATAGTGGTATACGACCACGTCTCCGAAACCAGCAGTGGGAAGACCACCTGCATCAAGGTCCTGTCCTCCGGAGCCTTCTAGCTAAGGCAGACTTCCCGGCTCTGTTGCGCCCACTGCCACTAATAACTACAAAACATGACAGGAATCCCTCTGTCACCAGCACCATCTCTAGAACCCCGACATATGTGGAAATTCCCAAGGGTACTATGACAACACAAATCTCTCGGCAGAGACCCTGACCAAACTTCCGTGCTCGGAGGTTGTCGTCATGGACCAAGTCCGTGTAAAAGTGTGCACGGTCTGCAAAACTAGCCGTGTACTCGGCCACCGTCACCCCTCCCTGCTGAGACTGCAAGAGATCCGGAATCCGAAAGGAGCGCAAGCAGGAGGGAAAAACTCCTCACGAAACAAAAACTGAAAGTCGTCCAACGAAAGAGATGAATCGTCAAGAATCTTAGTCACCAGACTCCACCAACACCGAGCTACTCCAAGAAAAAAGGTGGCTGCCAAAGCCACTCTCTGATCTGTCGGCATCTGCATAAGCCTGAAAAGGCAACCCACTGTCTCAAGCCAGGCCTCTACTGCCTGAGGGTCTGGCTCACCACTGAACCTCAGCGGTCTCTCCTGCTGGAACTCACAGAGTGTGCTCAACCTACGCTCATACTGATCCTTCTCTACTGAAACTATCTGCTGCTCAACAGGTGGGGGTGCTGCTACCGGCCCACCCGGAGAAATGGCTCGCATGATGGGTCCTGGACTGTGGCCTCGTAGCTCACAGGATCATCGTCACGAACCAAAGCCGGTATCCTTGCTGCCTATCTTCGCGGAGACATCCTGAATATTATCAAGGAGTTCCGCGGTCAGATGAGCATATATGTATATACCAACAACAACAACGATGGGGAGCTGACTCAAGAAGGACAGTCAAGACTCAGTCCTATGTGATGCAGAAAAAAAATTTCCCTACAACAAGAGTCGTAGCATGCCCAGTCGAAAAGCGGGTTATCAAGGTCCTGGTGAATGGATATGTAGGCCGCCGCACCATCACTGGACTCCCTGGACTGAGAGCCGCTCTCGAGACACGTTAACACTGTTGCCCTAAATCCCAACCAGTTCCTTTTATTTTAGGGACGTCCGAACAGCGTCCCAAGGAATGAACCACCTTTGATACCACTTTGTCACGACCCGACCCTACCTGGGCTCGAGCCGAAACTACCCCAAGCCCTCCTCCATAGGCCCAGGGCTGCCGACTAGCGCCAAAGGCACAATAACCCGAGGAGGCCTTTGCCTAAGTACCTGTACACACACACGTAGCACAGTCAATGAAAAAGTGTAGAGTAAAAAGGAAAGAAAAAGGGAAACTGATATAAACAACCACAAGAGTGCATCGACCTCTAAACAGTACAAGAAAAGTGCCGAAAAGTAAAAAGGGATAAAACACGCACCCAACCAAAATGTGCCACAACCGGTAATAGGTAAACAAAATAAACAGATGACGGGTCTCCTGCCTGGAACCCGGCTACGACCACCACACACGGTCCAAGCTCCCAATCTCCTATGCTCCACTGAAGTCATGCTCCACCTGTCTGTCATCTACAAGGGCACACCGAGTGCGGGAAAATCCCATGCAGGGGTGAGTATAAAAATACTCAGTAGGATACCCCAAAGGCTCGACAGAGAAACAAAAGGAGGTACCGAAGGGTGACCAGTAGAGTGAACAGGGAAAAGCATAGGGAGTACAACAGAGAGTGCAGTAAAGAGTCCTGCTCAACCGAACAAGAAAAAAGAGATAGACTCATCTAGACACAAGGAGCTAGAAACGGTGAGAAGATTAACTTCTTGTAGAGTCTTTGCTGCCTATAGAAGGAGAGTAGACTCATCCAACCACAAGAATCTTGACACAGAAAGCACGTGGAATACCCCGCAAGTCTTCGCCTCTCCTGGAAGGAGAGTAGCCAGAACCCAAGAAGTGGGTACTCGTACGAGGTATATACATATATATTCTCTTCCAAGAAGCCCAAACAAGCTCGTACGGGGATCTCCATCCTATAGCTCAGCCTAAGAAAAAGTATCCAACAATCCCAGAATCTAACACCATCGATGCCCAGCATCCCTCACGTCTACCCCAAATCACAAGTCAAGGGGCTCAAACCACCGCACCTTGACACTATCCACTTTGGGAGGCATTGAACCACCTGCATGGTTTTAGGTCACGTCACAAGGACGCATCTCGGTGTGGGAAAGTTCCCATCGTACTTGAGAGTTCTGGGTTATGTCAAACCCTGCCTCATCACTGCCTCGCAGTCGAGAGGTCTCCTCAAAGTCAAAACTGTCACAACACTGACCCATATAACCAAGGGTCCCGCTTTGGTAATCATGGAGGAAAGCCTCAGACTAGCCTAGTAGAAAGGACTGAGCCTGGAAGGCCAACCGGTTTCCCCACTGCCCAGCCATGCTAGAGGGTAATTCATAATATGATATCGGGTGACCCACTGCCTAGCCATGCTGGAGGGTAAACCATAATACAACGTCAGGCGACCCACTGCCCAGCCCCGCTGGATGGTAAACCATAATAAGATATTGGGTGACCCACTGGCCAACCCTGCTGGTGGGTAAACCATAATACATCATCAGGCGACCCACTGCCCAGCCCTGCTGGAGGGTTGACATGGAATAAGTCGACAGGCAACCCACTACCCATCCTTGCTGGAGAGTAGACCTGGAACTAGATGACGGGTGACCCACTGCCCAGCCCTACTAGAGGGTAGACCCTAAGAGGTCGTCGGGGGACCCACTGCCCTGTCTCTGCTGGAGGGTATACCATAAGTGCGCCGGGCGACCCACTGCCCAGTCTCTGCTGGAGGGTAGACCCTAATAGCATCGGGTGACCCACTGCCCAGTCTCTGCAGGAGGGTAGTCCCTAATAGCATCGAGTGACCCACTGCCCAGTCTCTGCTGGAGGGTAGACCCTAGAAGCCGATGAGTAACCCACTGCCCAGCCCTACTGTATGGTAAACCCGAAGAAGTTGAAGAGTAACCCATTGCCCAGCCTCGCTGGAGGGTAAAACTCAGAACTGCTCTAGCCATCTCTACTGGAAGGTATAACACTGGCCAACCGAACACGGAGTGGGTATCACACAACCACCCAACTCCAGAACTACTATCCCAAAAGAGATTCAGCGCATGTTCCATCACGGTGTACCACTAGCACAGCTACTGGTCGATCCATCAAGAACGAAACCAGGGGGAGACCACTCAACCCTGCTGGTCAAACAAACGAGCACAGAGAAACCCTCTACATCGCGAGAGATCAAAGTACACAAAGAGGAACCCGACACGCACGTGGGACCCACAGAACGTGTGTCCCCATCACAACCCCAACTATGCGGCCAAACGTTCTCAGGTACAAACAACCACGTGTACCTCCAAGCACACCCGTATACTCCCAGTGTATACCTCACTTTCAGCCCAAGGGATAGCGTGCACACGACACCTAACATCAATGCGAAGGAATGACATAAAAACTCCACCTCAAAGGCCTAGGTATGGCCAACCACATCTGATGAACCATTTATATCACTCTCCCAAGAATGCGCGATCACACACCAAGGGTCCGATACAAACATTGTAGGACGAACCGCCACCGGAGCACCTTTCACATTCCACATTTCCCAAGATTGCGCAAGAGGCTCCGCACAGCCAAATGGATCACACTGTTGTAATCCTCATAGAAAAACACACGAGATCGACTACTTACTCGCCTCCAACAGATATCCAATGGAAAAGTTCACCAACACCGCTTCACCCCCAAACGGCGTCCCGTGATCCCGATCCTTGACCTCTAAAAAAGTCAGGCGCATCACACCATTGTGATCCCCTCGGGAAAACACGTCAAAAGCACTACTCACGTGAGTTCAATGGATATCCGGAGAAAAAATACATTCCGGTGCACCGCAGATGAGCGGTTCCACGTGGGACCCGCAACCTCGTCCCGAAACTCTATGAACGGATTGCGTCGTTGCAATCCTCTCAAAAAAGCGCACAAGATGGACTACTCACTTGTCCAAAACTGTCTCCCGGTGATAAAGATGTAAAATCACCGTCGACGCCCAAACAACCCTCATGTGCCCCACACCATCGTGCCGAATTAGGGCGGGCAAATTGCAGCATTTCAATCCCCTTCGAAAAACACCCAACATTGACTGCTCGCACGCCCCGAACGGACGTCCGAGGAAAAAGTCGCTAAAAGATGCACAGAACTCAAAAGACGGGCCCTGGGGCCTGCACCTCAACATCGGCCTCAATGCCTGAAACATCCCTGGAAACCTCCGCCTCGATGCCAGGGTCCCAACGCCACAGATGGCGCTCAAAACGGACGTCGGACGCGTCCGCTCCGTCCAAAACAAGATCCACCGAAAAAACGACTAACCCCTCGATGTATGTTTCGCGCCACCGAGGCCCCTCGTTTCTGGAATTAAAAATTCCCAATTCTATCTCAAAATGTCCACCTCGGCGATACGATTCAACCGCCGCAGACGGTACTCAAAACGGACACCCGTAACGGAAAATACGGGTGTCCGAACACCGAGGGGGCAAGGCCCCTAGGGCTGGACCGGCCTAAGCCGACCCACGGCTTAGCCCTGCGGGCCGGCCGTGAATTCGCGGTCCGCACGTAGACCGGCCACTAGGGGCGGTCGCGGCCGCCGCGTGAAGACCCGCGCGGCGCGGGTCTTTGTCGCTGCATGGGGGTCGTGCGACGCGACCCCGCGGTCGCCGCTCCCTGGCGACCGCCGCCTCACCGGGTGCTCCGCCAGACACCCCCACCGACGCCCGAGCACCCAGCTGTCGTGCCCAGCGCCTCCACCGGACACCCGTGCTGATGCCCGCGGACACCCCCCTGCCGCCGCCGCCGCCTCATCTGAGCGAAGCCGCGCCGCCCCGGAGCTCCCCGGACCACCTCGATGCCGCCGCAAAATCCGAAAACCCGCAAACGTCGGCGTGTGTTTGCGACCATGTCCGAACTCGGATTTTCAATCTGAAAGAGGCGACGAGAAGAACATAAAATGTACTAGGCATATACAGGCTTTGTTCAAAGATTAAACATCAAATCGATGCATAATATTGAATTCAAAGGGTGGTTTGGAAATGAAAACGCAACGAAACCTCCTACCTCGCTGGGCGTTGCCCGGAGCTTTGCCGCGATCCGTCGGAGCCGCGCTTCGCCAGACCGTCTCACCGGAGTTTCCTCACTGGAGATGGAGGAGGAGAGGGGAGAGGCTTCCACGCTAGGGAGGACAACCAAGAGGGGAGGGGAGAAGTGTTTAAAAACAAAACACTTAAACTCCCGCCCATGGGCCCCGTACCCGAACTCCCGACGGGGTCAGCATTTAGCCTCCCCTAGGCTAAGAACCATGCTCTGGGGGCAATGGAGGTCTCAGAATTTTATTCTGAGACCCCGTTCAAATGTTATTAAACTTAGCGCCTGAGGCCGCCAAATTAACAAAAATTCCTCTGTGGCCATTTTTCACAGACAGGCCACGCCCGCAAAACATATACCCCTCCTAGGGTAAACGGCACGCTCCGAACTCAACAGTGCCCTTGGTTTTCCAATCTGAGCCACCGTTTAAGAGATACTAGCGTTTTGCCATTAAACGAATAAATTAATTTAGTAATTTATCCGGTTAACCTTCCGAAAGCAAGCGAGGGGTCCAAAAATCCTGCGCCGACATGTTTTATGTCGTTCCTAGGGTAAACACCCCATTACGGACCCATCCGTACACTCGGATCTCTGATTCGGAACTCCGTTAAGGAGTTATCTCATTTATTTAGTGTTTCCAGTGGGAACGCACTGAAAATTTAATTCCGGCCACTCCGGGGCTCGGAATCGCACGCCGTCTGAAGGCGTTGCCCTGGAATATTATCAAGAATATTCCAAAGTCTTTCGTAGAAAATCAGGTTCTTACAAAACATAACATTTGTCTACCCCTCTATGGAGACATAATAGTTATTAAAAATGAAGAGTTATCCATTTTATTATATTCAATGATTTAATATTATACATATCATTTTCGTGGAAGTCAATTAAACCTATAAACATAAACCAAATTGTGATAATTTTTGAATTTATTTAATCTAACAATAATTATGATGAAATACTATGACCTTATTACTTAGTTTTATCCTCATTTAACCCAATTTACCCTTAACCATGTTGATATAATTTACCATAGTCAATATTCATAATGACTAAATATAAAAGGGGAATATTTAACAAATTTTGACAATAGGGTTAATAATATTGAATCCATTATCTCAAATAAAATTCTATTAAATTTATCTAAATTGTTTAAATATAATTTCACAAAATGAGATATTTTTTAGAATTCTAATACGTTATAAAAAGAACATGAAAATTATTTTCACCATCCTAGTAGAAGTAATTATTGATTATTAGTCTTTAGTATTAAATCTATTGTATATAAATTTCATTAGAATAATTCAAAGATAGTGATAAAACTAACTTATTATGATCAAAACCCATTTGACACATAAAAATGTTTTTCGAAAATCATCTCTTTATTTTCAACATAATTATTATTTTCATTTATTATCAATTGATAAATAAATTATTTATTCTATAGATTTGTAAAAATTAAATTTTTTCTAGGTTATTACATCCTATTAATACCCCTTAAACTAATTTCATAGAGGACACTATTAAATAGAATTTTAATAGAAAATTACAGTTTGTTTAAACTCGTTGTTATGTGAAACACAAGTTATAAACTAAATTGAATTTATCAAAAAAATGTATTATAAAATATTAGGGTTTTATTATCTAAAAAATTAAATTGAATTTCAGTATTGATTTTTAGTTACTCTAATATAAATATATTGGGTTACTTCAACCTAAACACATCCTCAGGTTCCCAAATAACTTCAACGAATTTATTTTTTCTTCACAAAACATTGACCACGTGAGATGTTTGGTTTTGAAGCCACCTGTTTATATGATCATGAATAGACACTAGTTTACCCCCATAATATTGATACTTTTCCTTCAATATGACCTCTGAATTTGGAACATGTGATGTTTTAGGCATGTAATTCCTTATGAGAGATACATGGAACATATCGTCACATGAGATAGATTCAGTGAAATATCTAATGTATAATATACTATCACGATATAATCGTATATAAGTAAGTTTTATGAGGCCATTTTTTAAAATCTAATTATTATGTTCATGGGAGTTATTCCTAAGAATACATTTTCACCATCTTCAAAATTTCGTTCTTTCTAATTCTTTTCAGTATAATTGTTTTTTCGAATTTGAGCCGGTCTTTTCTGTTGCAGAATATCTCTAACCATCTATGCCATTTACAAATCAAGGTCAGGTCCCAATAGAAATATTCCTAATAATTCATTACATTTGATTATAGTTCATCACATCATTCTATATTTGGATCCATAGTTAACCATATGAATGATCAAGTAAAATATATTGTTATAAAAAACTGACTTCAAAGGAAGGTTCTACTCCCAACTCAATTGAATTCCATATAGAAATATCTAAATATTACTCATAATTCATGAATATTTATATCTTATTTACTATATATATAAGGATTATAACATGTGTTGAAAGTAAAATATCCCTCCAATTCGCAATGAATAATTTTCTAGAATTTTGAGGTAAAACTTAGATCTATATCAAATATAATAAAATGCGGCCATAAATGAAACATTAAAACATCCTGAATATAAAATATGGATAGATTTTTAATAGATAAGTCATATATGAAGTAAAAAGGTGTTATGAAGTAAAAATTTTATCCACAACAACCCATATAACATTATTCCCTATATTATTTTTGAGGATTTTGATAATAAAATCCATGGTGATGATTTCCCATTTCCATTCCAGTATTATAATGTTTGTAACATGCCCATATATTTATTTCTATCCATATTAAATTAATGTAATATGATTAATCATGAAAAATATTATGAAACATATCTTTTTGAGTAATCCCACAAAATATACTCTTTAAAATTTCAATACATCTTCATACTTAATTGATAAATAGTGATAGATGAACTACAAGATTTATTAAATAGAATATTTTCCAATATATCATTGATGTGACACAGAAATGTATCATGAACCATATAATTCAATAACAATACAGGATTAACATAAGAATATTACTTAAATTATTTTTAATCTCCACATATTCCTTCTATTCCTCTTCAATCATCACATGTATTGATGACTGTATTGTCATTTTTGAAATATTGATTTCTTATCTTGCTTCAATATTTCATGATCTATCAATTGAATGTTAATAAACTTTGGATTTTTTATCCTCACCATTTATATTCTAGTATTTTTTTTAATATATCGTATATACCACCTTGTTTTCATTTCAAGGGTTGTAACGTATTGTGAATTCCAAATATATATTCAGTTCCAACCATCTTATATTGTCCATATTCAAGTATTTTTTTCTCAATATATAACCTAATGTTTTATGATTATTGTATATGTCCAAAAATTATCTAAAAAGATAATTCATCCATGTATTTATTGTAAATATTACCACAGATAACTCTAAATCATGAGTTTGATAATTCTTCTAACGAACATTTAGATGGGGTGATGTATATGTTATGACCATATCATTTAACATTAGGATGCATCGAGAGTCCTTATTCAAAATATAATTATAGATTAAAAACAGTTATCCACTATAGTTTATTTTATGTATAGTTGTAATGACTTACGATCTATAAAATTACATTGTATTTTCCTTAGATTAACCTATCCAAGGGAACTGGGATCTCTTCAGTGTTAACGTAGTTAGTCTGTTAGATGGCCCTGAGAAAATTTTCACAAATAATTTTAAATAACCACCTAAACCAAGGAAACTATGAATTTATGTTATTATCGTTATTCTATGATAATGTTGGAAATATTCTTACATTGATATTTCCATAGATATACACATTTAGGATATTATATCACACCAAATTAAAAAACAATGTTTCCAAAAATCAACAATGGTAAATTTTTCATTCATATTTTCCTTCCCTATTTTCTTTAGTAAAATCCTCATGAAATATTAATTATTTTAAATTATCTTTTCATACATATGAATATCATCAATAAAGACTACCACACAATAAGTAAGGTAATATCTAAAGACACTATTGATTAAATCTATGAAGACAACATAGGAAATAGAATAACCAAATGTAATTTTTATAAATACATATTTTACATACCTTGTATGGAATGTTTCCTTTGGTATATACTCTTACTAAACCCTCAATTGATGACATGTAAAACATAGGTCAGTCTAATAAAATTATTTTTCACCACATAGTTAATTAAATATGTAAGAAATATAGGGTATATGATATTTTTGCATGATATAAATCTTATTATGTTCTCAATCATATATTCATAGACACATTGATCAATCTTTATTTATAAAAAAATCTATTCACAATAAGTTCATGTTCTTGGATTAATGAATCCCTTTTCACGATTTTTATGTAGTGGATTATTAAATTACATCATCTCAATCAAATCCATTATATATAATGTTTTTAATAGGTGTATCAATATGTATGAGTTATATTGAAATATTAATTTTTCAATTTGGTGGAAGAGCATTGAACTATTCTAGAAATACATCAAAAAACACCCCAACAATATGCATATCATTGATATAATTTTTCCAAAACAAAATAAGTTGAGAAACACTTTTAAAAAGGAATAAAGACCCATATAAAGGATGTGATATCCATTGAAAGATCATATTTTTATTAAAAATTATATATTATTATATATGTGTATGGAATAACGATGTATAAATCCCTTTCTAATAAAATGATTTCAGATTTATGTGGAGAAATCCAATACATATCCCAAATAATAGAAAAATTAACCATTGTTCGTACTAAAATATTTACAAGAAACACATTCTCATGAACATAAATTATCGTAGAACTATATACATATGATGTTACAATAATATCATTTGGACTTTTCATTTCTAACTCAACATCTAACCATTATGTCCATGATGAAATACCATTAGAAAAATATTCAGATATAAAATATTTGTTTAAAATATAATCAAAGAAATCATTTGAAATTTCCCATTGAATGATATGTTTACCTTTCACCACATCATTAGGAACATCGACATCTGTTGTAGTAGTTTCATAGGCTTTTCCTTATATCCTTGGTATATTTTTTGGAAATTTTCCTTCATTATAAGAGATTTTGTTCGAATAGTGCCCTACCTATTTATAGTTAAAACACATTACCTTGATGGATTATCCCTTAACCTTTTATTCATATGAATGATGGACCTATTCTCCGCACATAAAGAAAACTAGTTGGACTTTTTATGAAGTACCAATGTCTTTATTTCCCCATTTACAACAGTTTATAAAATTAAACATTCTCTTCTTACCTTTATCATTTTTTTTCTATATCATATTTTTATTCTCTTGGTTTTATTTCATGCAATATGACTTGGAAAACTACTTCTATATCTTCCTAGCACATCATATTATATCCTCATACGAGGAATTCTTTTTTATTCAAGATCCATTTATATGATTGGATTTTTTTCATAGATTAAATGCTCAAAATTTCACTTTGGATTACACATGTTTTTTGTAGAATTCATTGATAATGTTGTTATGTAACCTATCTAAATAAAAAAAAATTCTTCATTATATATTAGACTGATAAAATTTCATACTATATACCCTTTTTCTTTGTTAGGAAATAACATTTACAGGAAAAGATACTAAAAATAATTCCCTTTAATACTCAATATTTTTTCTAATCCATAGTATTTTAATCAATGTCCATAATTAATTTACATGCCCCAAGAGGTGATAATCTACCATGAAATTTTTTTCACATTCTGTAACTCCTAAAGTGATATATATGCTCTCAATGGAAATTATCCATTTCTTACAAATAAATTGATATTTGGTCACATTTAATGATGTTTATTGCTAAATCATAATGAATTTTGAGATTAATATATTAAATTATCGATCGATGGGCTTCCATATAATTCCAACATTATTACCTATTACCCATTTATTCTTCCATAATATAGGTATAATTGTTTCTAATATACCTACATCTCAATCTTCATATTCATTGTCTTTATTAAGAGGTAAATACCTACATGGATTGTATTCTTTGATAATGTTCCAATTCCACTCACTAGGTGCCATTTCTATTTAATGGAATATAGAATATAATATCATAAAATTATGAAACATAATTTATAATTCCAAAACTAGTCAATATACTAACATATATTGAAAAATTATGGCTTTTTTTAATCAGATTATCATTAACATGGTTTCGTTAAGAATATTCTCAAAGTATTTTTTTGTTATATTGTTCAAAAATATATGTTTTATTAAAACTAGTTCCCATGATATCGAGTAAATGTAATATGATACCATATGTAAATACCAAGAACCTAGTACCCTAGAGGCATTGATTACATTATTACAATGACAATAGGTATAATAAATCCACTCCCTAATAACAAAATATTGAAGTAGTATTGGTAAACTAGATACATACATTAACATCACATTAACATTTGAAAACCTAAAATACAACATAATATTTTTTTAGCAAAAATAATTTTTCACATTACAATATAAATATATTTTAATCATTAAAAGATTCATAGTATTTTATGGAATATAAAAATATTAAATCTAAAACATTATATTATTAGTAAGGGAATGTGTATAGAAGAATCAGAATAAGGCAAAAAAATTATGGATGCATATAAATGAAAATGAAATAACACCTCATAAAAATAACATGAGATAAAAATAATCATTCATATAAAAATAACACATAAATCACGTGGATTTCTATAAATTAGTTCATAATAATTGGATTTGTGATGTTAATTTCGGAAAAATTATATAAAATGCTCTTTCTTGGGAACATATATTCAAGTCCTTGTGCCAAGAAATCTTATAAAAATTGGTACGGTCTCAACCAAAAACCCAAACTAGTTTGGAAAATGAGACATACTAATATGTTGAGGGTCTATGTAGTTACAGGACACAACCATTTCCTAATTATTTCAATTCACCCCTCATATGAATAAATTAAAATCATAATCGACTACTTTAATATGTAATAACTATAAATTTTGAAAAAATATCCTACATAATATCAATACATTCAACAGTAAGAATAATCATTATATTTCCATATAAAAACTTTTGGTGGATACATAAGATGATAAAAATAAAAAATTAAAATATTTAATAATTTAATATAATATATAGAAAAATACATTGAATTTTCATTGGAAAAACATTTAGGAAAATAGCCTTTTAACTTTAGAATCACAAATGAAAAGAGTTCACAAATTTGAATATAAATATTTTCATGAAAATAAACATGAAAAAATCTAATGGAATCCAGAAATAAAATATTTTTTATGATGGGATAAAAATTCATTCATTCGGTATGAGTTAATAAAAACATTCCATCCACACTTTTATAAAAATTTTAAATACTATATAATTTATAAAATGAAAAGGTTACATTCAAAACGATTTGTAAAAATTAAAATAATGGAAAAAAAATTAATTTAATAAAACATTCTGGGAATGATTAAGACATTAAAGAAAATAGTTTTTAAATATGGTTATGGAATAAAATCATTCCCCCAAATGATATTTTAAAATAAAAAATATGGAATAATAATGACCTTGTGAAATAAACCATTAACACTAGTGTATCTTTTGAATCATAATTATTATGAAATATATACTAATAAAATTTCATTTAAATTCCATAAAGTTGAGAATATTATGGATATAATATATATAATGTCATGTATATACAAAACAAAAAATAAATAAGTGGTGAATATGGCGTAACTCCCATCTAATTAAAAGTGAGAAGATAAACCCTTACCTCTAGTGTGAATCCATTCATATGTGTGTGACCCTCATGAATAATAAGTATATATTTATTATTACTCTATTATTGAAGAATAATAATTTATATAATAAAATATAATATTTATTTATTACCTTTAATAAACCATTTTTTAATAATTGTTTATTAATGTTAATGTTCTGTAAGATAACATCTTGGTTTGACATATATGTCTTGGTTTTTTAATTTTTTTACGTGTACATTGCTCATGGTAATATCATATGAATGAGTTTAATCATCATATAAATATATTTTTTATTCATTATATAATTATTTTGTGATATCCTAAAAATTTTAGATAGAAAAATTAATTTCAATTTTCATGGAGATTGTAACTCGTAAGTACGTATGAACACTATTTCAATTTTTTTTAAAATGGATGTAATGAATGGTAAATAATAAATTTTTTAAATAATATAAATAATATTTTTTAATAAAGTAAATAATTATAACTATCAATGAAAATCATAATGAAAAAATATATTTCATCGTGTTGTGGTGGTGGGAGTCTAATCATACGCATGAGAGACATTATCATTTCCCAATAGATTAGAAGGTAAGAATTTGTATATGAAATTTTAATTCAAAAAAATATTTATGTCATAATGATAATATATATACATTATTTAGATATTTATTGAAATTCATGTGAAATTATGATTAAAAATGAATTTTTTTGGAGACAATAAGCCATATGTATGAATGAATGATTTTTCACATTTTTTAAGTAGGAATAGAGATGAAATAATGTTTTAGAATAATAATAATAATATTTATTTTTATTTAATATATTAGATCTATTATATTATAATGGTTACAACACATTATGATTTTTAATAAGATGAAATAATCTAGAAGGACTCGGTAAATACGATAGTATCTTCTTCGAGAAAGTTCTTTTAGATCCCTTATCAAGTGAAATGGAGTCAGAATTTGGGAATAAACAAAAATATAGAACATGGATAAGGATGATTATGTTTTTAATAAATTGGTGATGGATTATATATATGTCTCATTGTGATGAAGGAGGATCTTTATTTTATAATTGATGTGATGGTAAATTTCATAATTTCTTAAAAGAATAAATTTTAATAAATATATTATAAATAAAATGAATCTAAATAGATAGGGATTCCATTGAGAAGTATTATATGGATTAAAAAAACATAAAACATTATTTAGACCGGTTTTTATGGGTTTAAAAACATTATCACATGGTTTAACACCATAGATAACCTATTTAAAAATTATCAGTCACAAAATATTTTTAACACTTAAAGGGTCATTATTTTACCTATAAAATAAATATTTTCTCATAAATAGAAAATGGATTATTTTTTCGACCATTTATTACAATATTTATATTTTTAAATATTCTAAATAATTTTAAAAAATTTTTTAAATTATAATTATGATAATTTATCACTAATGTCAATATTCACAATATTCATTAAATTAAACATAAAATACAACAGTTAATTTTTTATTTTATATGTAATTAATTTATACATCACTAATATGTTATATTCATATTAAAAATTTATATAACACTATAAACCAATCATATTATATCACTTTTCATATTTTTAAAATCAATTATTTTATTATTTTATAGATTTAATAAATATTATAAAAGTGTTTCACATATATTTATGGGAATTATATTGTCTATCAAAATAAAAATAATTCATGATAAAAAATATACATTTTTTATTAACATATTTGAAAAATATAGAATTAAATAAATTAATTTTCTCTATATTTAACCCTAAATTGATATTCAAAACTAAGTGAGTGGAATTTTGTGACATTCTATTTTTTAAAAATTATATCTATAATTTTCAAGGAAAAGTGACCGTTTAAGAGATTAATTTTGGGGTAATTTTAATAAGAATTTAATTTATTTCATTTTTTAATAATAAGGATAAATAAATTACATTAAAACTTAGTTTTATCCATAATTAATGAGACATAACATTTTCCAAGGTGATATTTTTTTACCATGGTAAAAATTCATAATGCATTAAAATAGAAATACGTGTAACAAATTTAGACATTATCATACAAAATATTGAATAAATTTTATCAGAGTAATTAAAATTAATTGGATTTATTTAATTTTAATTTATGTTCATAAATTTTTTTGAAAACTCTTTTCAAAAAATTTATAGTTTTATGTTTAAAAATGGATTTATATTATTTTATAATTTCCACAAAAAAAATACAGAATCAATGACTAAATTTTTTATTGAATATAGTGTTTATAAATTTAATGAAATTCAGTAAACCATAGTTATAATTGGAATATATTAGGACAAAAACCCATTTATTGCACAAAAATAGTTTTTTTTAGAAAATATCACATTTATTTTCAAATTATTTAATTTTCAATTATTATCAATTGAAATATAAAGAATTTATTATATACATTTGAAAAAATATGATTCATAATTTAGTTAGTCATATTAATTCCCAGAAACCCAATAGTTAGGCGAAAATTATTAAATAATATTATTATATAAAATCATGTTTTGTTTAATCTCAGGGTTGGATGAAATTCATGATATCTAATAAATAAAATTTATCAAAGGGATATAAATTATAAAATAAATGAGTGTAACAAATATAATCTTTTAATATAGATAATTATGTTATAGAATTTATTATTCCTATTTCTATACCTCATGTCCAACCCATCTTCTGATGCACAAAATTATGGTGAATAAAATTTTGATAGATGGTTTTCTAGTGAACTAAAATAGAATTCAAATCCCAAAAATATCCCACTGGATTTTCATTTCAGTGAACCATGGAAACATTATAAAATATTTTATGTATCAACATTACCCATCCTTTCATCCATCACAAATATCCCGATATGTCTTAACTCCAATAATGCATTTCTTGAATGATGACCATGGTGAATATATCTATTGAATTTGGATTCCCTCTATATTTTTTTGTTCCATATCTTTATCATCTAGCCATTTTAAGATGAAATGATATTTTATGTCGATTTTCATCACCTATTCAGGGTACATCAGATGTTTATCCAAGAGGATTTCTCTTTTTCAACCGTACATAATAATTCCATCATATTGAATCCATTTAAGATTCATCAATAATTTAAAAAAACATGCCGTTTTGTTCCCTTCCTCAATTTCAACAACTATCAAAATATATATTAAACATAGTGTAAAAATATATTTTAACATTGATTGTTTGATTATTTTCATTCCCTTAAAATAAAATATATAACGGGTTTTACATTTGTACTTTATCAGCATCCTAGCTAATCTATGACTCCACAAACTATTTCAAAATGTAATATATACAAAAAATAAATATATTTATATCTATCATTTCTTTCAAAAAATAGTGGATCAACCTCAAAAAAATCAAACGACCTTTTCTAGTATTCTCCAACTGCTAACTCATAACTACCATTACATGGTAATTTCTTGAAATGTCAAAATAATTTCATACGTCAATCCTCAAAATTTTAATGCATATGGTAGTTTCCCCTTGGACATGGACACAAATTTCCATGCTCATACATATGATGTATATAATTTAAAATAAGAAATATTTTTTTAAGGAGGCTATCCAACTTATATTTTTAATAAATTGTTCCCTGATTTTCTAGATATATCCCCTAAGAGGTAAAACTAATGTTTTGAATATCTTATATCTATCAATCATCATCACTAATGATTTTATTTCAATTCCTATATAAATCATCATATATTTACTGAAACTTTTATTTATTTATTTATATATTTTGTTATAATTTGGTATATCTATTATGTTTTTACCAACATATAAAATTTATATAATTAGTATATTATTATAACATTTATTTTGATAATGAAGTGCACTCTGTTGCATTTTTTGTCAATTATGTATGTTGTTTTCAAAAGGTGACATGGAATGGATGGATGTCAAGGAGCGTCAAGATATGAATGTCAAAGGATGTGATTGTGATGGTGATGAATGGAGAATGGCCATGGAACATGGAGGAATGCCACTTAGGAGATTCACTAAGTGGAATAGGATATTACGGTTGAAACATTATCCATGTATATCAAACGATTGTAGAACTAATCTTAATGTTTCAATACTTGTATCAAGATGATACTAACTTACACCACTTGAAGAATGGATGATGATGGAGCATCATCATTACATCAGACGATTGATGAGCTGATCTTAAAGTTCCAAGAACATGTATCAACTGGATACAATGTCACAACAATATCAGAAGACCATTCATTGTCTTAACAATGCATGAGGAGATGAGAATAACCATCCACAACTCCTAAGTGGATGAAGTGGTGCTAATGAAGTCCATGCACTATCACTTAGTGCATGTGAATTTGAAGATGTTCCAATTTGATCTCTAATTAGATCAATGAAGAACATTGAACAAGTTATTTGATTAAAGAGCTCGGTTGATGAAGAAGAACCTTCGGGAAGTCCATTCTTAAAATACTGAACACATGATTAAGAAGAGGATGAATCCATTTGAAGAAGAAATAGTGAAGAAGTGAAGGGAGTGGCATTTGGCATTTGAACCTTGTTACTTTGTTTTTAAACAAAGTACTTGTTCTATACTTAAGAAAAAAAAGAGCCACCAAGGAGGCCAGCCGAGGGTCATCACCCAAGGCTCTTGTGGGACTCAAGGTCACCACAACCGTGGGGACCCTCAAGGCCAAGGCAACAGACCTGAGGCAGGGGCGCACCCGCAGGACGCAACGTAGGCGCCAGGGGCACGCCCGGAGGAGCGCATGGTGGGCGCATAGCGCGCCCGTGTGTGTATAGTGGGCGCCATTGGCGCGCCCGAGTGGATGAGGTGGGCGCAAGAGAGTGCCCGTTAAGAGAACACGGTGCTGGGCGGCACCGTGGAGGGGGAAGTACAACTGAGCATTGAGTGGCATGAGTTATTTGATAAACCACGAGAAAATAGCAGCGCGTTTCGATGTGGGACGCGGGATTTTGCTGCGGAGCGGATCCTGACCGCAAGATTGATCACGCGCCAGATCTCGGCCGCACATCTAATCCACCTCGGCCCGTTCAGATCCAGCCCATTGAAGATTATTTGATCACCTGATCCGACGGCTCCCCGTCCTTCTTCAACCTCGAGCTCGCCCAAAGGCCACCCGCGACGTCGCCTAAACCAGAGGTCATCCGACCACCTGATTTTGAGTTTCCGGCCACCTCCGATGAATCTAAAAGGCTCCATTCGGCTCGTCTGTCCCTAACGAACACATCCATGCAAGAAAGAAGCACGCATGCATTGTAGTGAGGAATTTCGGCTGAGGCCAAGGCATGCGAAGCTGCCGAAGGCCATGGGGTTTATGATTTGCATGGATTATCCTTAACCGAAGGCCATGCATGCGTTCTATGATGCATGCACGTAGAAGAAAATAAAGGAAGAGACCTGCGTGGGAACAGAGGAAAGATTCAAGATTTGGAAAGATTTTGAAAAACCGAAAACTTCGGGTATTCGATTTATCCCACGCGGAAGATTTGAGGCATCCCTCTACCTATAAAAAGAGAGGTCGAGGCTCTTTGTTTTTTGCTGAATATTTGAAGAGTCTCCCGCGAGCACCCTGTTCTTTGCGAAGCATTGAGCCCCGCGCATCTCACTTGCGCGGTAGTTTGTTCCGGAGCCACCTGAGGCTTCGAAGGTGTTCCCTGCGTGCACCCCTTGCGCGACAGGAAGAGCCCTCACTTCCAGCGAACTTGCGCGGCAGGAGGAGCCTTGAGAAGCCAAGGTGTTTCACGGCTTGCGCCCCCCCCCCCCCCCCCCCCGCCCCACGGCCAGTGCACCTTGCACGCCCTTGTGGCAGGTGCACCTTGCGCGCCCTCCCTCTTAAGAAGTAATTCGGGTTAAGTGTTATACACACTTGGTGTTGTGTGTGCTAAGTGGAGAAGGATACCTGAGGCCTTGTGTGCTTTACAAAGGAGAAAGGCCGTGGGTAGTGGGTGTGAAAAAAGGGAGGCCGTATCCCTTGGTTGTGCCAAATTGAAGAACACACTTTGTGTGTGCAAGGAGGAGAGTAAGGCCACACTTAAGTTGTGTGTGTGCTTAAAAAACAAAGAAGAGGTCGTAGACCTTATGTGGGAAAAGTGAAAGTGGGTGTGTGCTAAGAAAGTGAAGGACCTATGGGTTAAGTGTGTGCAAGAAAAGGAGGAAGGCCGTAGGCATTTTTGTGTGCAAAAAGACAAATAGGCCGAACCTTTTTGTGTGTTCAAAATGAAGTGTACACACTATGAAGAAGAAGTGGAAGACTCTCACACTAAAGTATAACACACTTTTATGTGTGTAGATAAAAAGAACAAAGAGTGTGAAGGAGGAAGTTGTTGTGTGTGCTTAAGGAGTTATTACCCTTTGTGGGTTTATTGCACCATGAGAAGAAGAAGGGGAGTGCATGCATGCATGCATGAACGTGCACACATGAACAAAGATAAATCTGGTTGTGTGCATCTGAGTTGACCAAGACCGAAAGTTCTTGAAGATTATTGAGAAGCCATGAAATCGGTGCATGAGGAATCGGAGTTTCCATGCACTCAGTGCATGAAGTTGAATTGAAGTGAGACTGAGCCAAACTAAAGTTAAAGAGATTAGTTGTCTGAGTTTTCAGTAGATTGAGAAGAGCCTGATCAACAGAAGTGATCAGAAGTGAAGAGCAAGACCAACAGACCTTTTCAGAGGCTGTTGAAGATTCTTGAAGAGAGAGGCCAAGTCATCCTAAGAGAAAGGAGATAAATCCTGAGCAAGACGAGAAGACATGTTCATCACAAGTGATCAGAGGTACAGAGCAAGGCCATCAGTCTTTATCCCAGACTTCTGAAGATACTTGAAGAAGCTTAAAGTGAAGAAGAGATACTCGTGTGACTCGAGGAGCCAGGAGAAGCCCGCTGTGGGACTCAGGGTGGAAGAAGTCTTCAGTGGGATTCTGGATCAGGCCAGTGGGACTCTGGTAACACTGTGAGACGCAGTATAAAGACCCTCCTGTGGGACTCAGGAGAGATACAATGGGACTCTGTATCGACCATTGTAAAACTAACAGATTATAATTGAAGAAACCATGTTGGGGTGTATAACCAACATGGCAAGGACGTAGGCCTTTGGTGTCGAACCTTGTAAATCCTTGCATCCTGTGCCATTACATTTACTGCATCACTCGAGGAAAGGCTGAGAGATACAAGAAGAGTGGATCGAGGCCTTAACAAGCCATATATGTTTAATTGATAATGAATAAATTAGTAAAAAGTATTAAAGGATCACTGATTCACCCCCTCCCCCCTCTCAGTGATTCACACTGATCCGGGCACTTCAATTTGTATCAGAGGGAGGTTACCTCTAAAAGATCCAAGATAGTCTATATGGAGTGAATATTTAAGGAAATGAAAGAACAACCTCAAATGGATATGTCTTCCAAGACTCTGAAAAATAGAATGAAGAAACAGGCAAAGAAGATGAAGAAGAAGGTTGCTGCAATCAGAGAAACTCCTTCTAAGGAAAGAAATGTGAAAGTCACATCAAATGACAATTCCTTTTATCATTCTTCTGATGAAGCATGCTCTAGCTGTGATGAAGATGCAAGAAACAATGATCTTCTAAATTCAATCAAATATCTTCAGAGGAGAGTCCCCAAGGAAGTGGCAATGTGTATAGCTACAGGCGTCCTTGATCTTCAAGAAGAAAAATTACATCTAGAAGAAGAATCCAATTCAATGGAAGATCAGTTGGCAAAAAGGGTTGGCATAGCCAACACTCTCAGAAAGCTGGTGAAAGCCAAAGATGAAACAGTGTTCCTTTGCAAATGAAAGATATGAAGATACTGCTGAAGAATTGCAAAGAAGCTTTTCTGAGAAATAATTCTTCAACATAATGGTCAAAGAAGTTTTCCATGCACTGGAGAAGTTGCACAAAGTGTTAATGAATGTCAGAGATGCTTAACTCGAAGGAAAAGTCAAAAGGGTGAAGGAGCTGGACAATTCATTACAAGAAATGAAGAAAATGCATGAAGACCAGATGAAATAGCTGGAAGTGAAATGGGAAGGAAGGATAAGAACTATTGAGGATGAGAAGAACTCCCTCAATATGAAATGCTTAGAACTGGAGGTGATATTGAAGAATCAGCAATCACCCAAAGCCAAAGCCTCCCAGTCAGCTGAAAGGAAAAATGTTGCTACTCATGTATGAATTGAGCAGGATGATTCTAAAATAAATACATCCTCTAATAAAAGGGCATCAATTTCTAAAAAGAAGGTACCATCCATCCCATATTGTACTCATGTTTCTAAATGTGTTTCCACAAAAAGTGCAGGATGGAAGAATAACTCCAAACAGGTATGGATGAAGACAATGAAGAAAGAGAGATCTCCTGAAACAACACAACAAGTCAAGAAAAGTAACCAATAGCCAGAAGGACTCAAAAAGTCAAGATTTGTGGGCCAATGTTGGTGTTGTAACAAGTATGGGCATTGTGAAAATGATTGTTGGTACAATCCACTGAATGTAAAAGCACAATGGAATCCCATGCCAAGGGGGAGAAAGCCAGAGGAAAAGAAGCAGCATCCACAGGTCCAGAGACATCTGTTTACTGCAAATAGATTTGGATTACTTGATAACATCTGGGATGTTTGCAAAAGTGGTCAAAAAGATACATGTCAATCTCCAACTCAATCCAGAGCTCAAAAGAAGAAAAGATCACAGAACCTGGCTCAAATAGAATCCTTGGGAAGCAAGAAGAAATTTGAAGATGCTCCCAAGAAGGTTTTGAAAAAGGAAAAGAAGTCCTTGGAATCTAAATCCAAGAAGGGTGATGCATCCAGAAGGACCACCAAGAAAACATGCTTCTACTATGGAAAGAAAGGACACACAATGGATCTTTGTAAACAAGCCATGGAACTGAATAGAAGCAAACTGGACTCAAAAAGACAATCAATCCAGAAGAAGCAGAAGGGATTGATTGAAAATAAGTTTCCTAAGAAAGGTATCTTAACAGCATCAAAAGAACCATGTGGAATTTTCAAAACTGTGGCCTCACATCCAAATGACTTGTTAGTCATATGGCCTAATCAGTTGCAACTTTCCAGAGAACTACAAAGAGCTGAAGATGAAGCACTGGTAGTAGCTAAGGCAAAAAGGAAGCAGAACATTTCACATGAAGATCAAGTTCTGTGTGTGAGGTGCAATCAAGCTGGACATACTTGTGATAAATGCATGATACTCATTCCAGCTCATCAGGGATTCTTCAAAAGAATGAAGATTGCACTATGAGAATCTAGTGCTCAGAAGGCACCTAGAAATAGAGGAGTCACACACAAAGAAGTTGAAGATGTATTGAGATCCACACCAACACAAACATCTTTGAATATCTAATGTTCAAGTGTGAAGAATGGTGAAAATGGGACATCTCGGTTGATAGAATCTTCTCAACCTTGTTATTCACATTGATGAACCAAGGAGGTTCCATCTTATTCCCTTATACTTCTGGTATTTACATGTGCTAACATTGCAGGGAATTGAAGATGATGATCATTCTCATCTGGAGAGTGGTTTGGACAGAATGGAGTTCACCCCTTGAGGGGGATCCAATCTGTAGAAGATGGGATTCTGAGATTTAATACCATCTTGTGAAAAGTGAAGGTATTCCAATCATACATTCATCCCTTGTTTCTTAATTTTATTCATCATGACAATTAAGGGGGAGTATTGATTGAAGGAAAATGGATGAAAGGGGAGATTTATCTTTGCACTGAACTTTCTAATGAGTTTTGTGGAGTATGTGCAGGATCTAGCAAATTATTGTTATATCTGAACAATTTCAACCCCCTGAAGCATGATCTCACATGTACAGTGAATGTTGGACAGCATTGAGTTCCTTGGTCACATCACTCTTGTTTTCTACACCAGGTTAGCCCAAGTAGACTTAGAGTTGATCTACTAAAGGTTCTTTGCTAAAGAGAACATGTGACATCATCCCTCTCTTAGTGATTTTGAAGAAAATGATTATCTAAGGGAGGAAGAGAATTTTGAAAGTGAACCACACCACATCATTGCATTTGATTGCCAATAAGGGGGAGAAAAGATTGGCACACATATTGACCCATTCATATGTGCTGAATAAGTGTATTGACAACAAAAATAAAGGGGGAGATTGAAGTGAACTGTGTTTCATTTTTTGTCAATTATGTATGTTGTTGTCAAAAGGTGACATGGAATGGGTGGATGTCAAGGAGCGTCAAGATGTGAAGGTCAAAGGATGTGATAGTGATGGTGATGAATGGAGAATGGCCATGGAACATAGAGGAATATCACTTAGGAGATTCACTGTGTGGCATAGGAGATTATGGTTGAAACATTCTCCATGTATATCAGACGATTGTAGAACTGATCTTAATGTTTCAATACTTTTATCAAGATGATACTAAGTTACACCACTTGAAGAATGGATGATGATGGAGCATCATCATTACATCAGACGATTGATGAGCTGATCTTAAAGATCCAAGAACTTGTATCAACTGGATACAATTTCACAACAATATCAGAAGACCATGAATTGTCTTAACAATGCATGAGGAGAGGAGGAGAACCGTCCACAACTCCTATGTGGATGAATTGGTGCTAATGAAATCCATGCACTATCACTTAGTGCATGTGAATTTGAAGATGTTCCATTTTGATCTCTGATTAGATCAATGAAGAACATTGAAGAAGTTATTTGATTAAAGAGCTCGGTTGATGAAGAAGAACCTTCAGGAAGTCCATTCTTAAATATTGAATACATTATTAAGAAGATGAGGAATCCATTTGAAGAAGAAATGGTGAAGAAGTGAAGGGAGTGGAATTTGGAATTTGAACCTTGTTACTTTGTTTTTAAACAAAGTACTTGTTCTATACTTAAGAAAAAAAAAGAGCCACCAAGGAGGCCAGCCGAGGGTCATCACCCAAGGCTCTTGTGGGACTCAAGGTCACCACGCCCGTGGGGAACCCTCAAGGCCAAGGAAGCAGCCCTGAGGTAGGGTCGCACCCGTAGGACACAGCGTAGGCGCCAGGGGCACGCCCGGAGGAGCGCAAGGTGGGTGCATAGCGCGCCCGTGTGTGCATAGTGGGTGCCAGTGGCGCGCCCGAGTGGCTGAGGTGGGCGCAAGAGCGCGCCCGCTAAGAGAACACGGTGCATGACGACACCGTGGAGGGGGAAGTACAACTGAGCGTTGAGCGGCAAGAGTTATTTTATAAACCACGAGAAAACAGCAGCGCGTTTCGATGTGGGACACGGGATTTTTCCGCGGAGCGGATCCTGGCCGCACGATTGATCATGCGCCAGATCTCGGCCACACATCTAATACGCCGCGGCCCGTTCAGATCCAGGCCGTTGAAGATTATTTTATTGCCTGATCCGACGGCTCCTCATTCGTCTTCAACCTCGAGCTCGCCCAAAGGCCACCCGCGACGTCGCCTGAACCAGAGGCCATCCAACCACCTGATTTTGAGTATCCGGCCACCTCCGACAAAGCTAAAATGCTCCATCCGACTCGTCTGTCCCTAACGAAGACATCCATGCAAGAAAGAAGCATGCATTCATAGTATTGAGGAATTTCAGCTGAGGCCAAGGCATGCGAAGCTGCCGAAGGCCATGGGGTTTATGCTTTGCATGGATTATCCTTAACCGAGGGCCATGCATGCGTTCTATGTCGCATGCACGTAGAATAAAATAAAGGAAGATACTCGCGTGGAAATAGAGGAAAGATTCAAGATCTAGAAAGATTTTGAAAAACCGAAATCTTCGGGAATTCGATTTATCCCACGCGGAAGATTTGAGGCATCCCTCTACCTATAAAAAGAGAGGCTGAGGCTCTCTATTTTTTTGCTGAATATTTGAAGAGTGTCCCGCGACCACCATGTGCTTTTTGAAGCTTGGGGCCCCGCGCATATCTCTTGCGTGGCAGTTTGTTCCGATGCCACCCGAGGCTTCGAAGGTGTTCCATGCGCGCACCCCTTCCGCGACAGGAAGAGCCCTCACTGCCAGCGAACTTGCGCTGCAGGAGGAGCCTTGCGCAGCCACGGTGTTTCACGTCTTGCGCCCCCCCACCACCCCCCCCCCCCCCCCGCGGCCAGTGCACCTTGCACGCCCTTGTGGAATGTGAACCTTGCGCACCCTCCCTTTTAAGAAGGAATTCGGGTTAAGTGTTATACACACATGGTGTTGTGTGTGCTAAGTGGAGAAGGAGACCTGAGGCCTTGTGTTCTTTACAAAGGAGAAAGGCTGTGGGCAGTGGGTGTGAAAAAAGGGAGGTTGTATCCCTTGGTTGTGCCAAATTGAAGAACACACGTTGTGTGTGAAAGGAGGAGAGGAAGGCCACACTTAAGTTGTGTGTGTGCTTAACAAACAAAGAAGAGGTCATAGCCCTTATGTGGGAAAAGTGAAAGTGGGTGTGTGCTAAGAAAGTGAAGGACCAACGGGTTATGTGTGTGCAAGAAAAGGAGGACGGTCGTATGCATTTTTGTGTGCAAAAAGAAAAATAGGCCGAACCTTTGTGTGTGTTCAAAATGAAGTGTACACACTAAGAAGAAGAAGTGGAAGACTCTCACACTAAAGTATGACACACTTTTAAGTGTGTAGACAAAAAGAACAAAGAGTGTGGAGGAGGAAGTTGGTGTGTGTGCTTAAGGAGTTATTACCCATTGTGGGTTTATTGAACCAAGAGAAGAAGAAGGGGAGTGCATGCATGCATGCATGCATGTGCACACGTGAACAATGATAAATCTGGTTGTGTGCATCTGAGTTGACCAAGACTGAATGTTCTTGAATATTATTGAGAATCCATGCAATCAGTGGATGAGGAATCAGAGTTTCCATGCACTCAGTGCGTGAAGTTGAATTGAAGTGAGACTGAGCCAGACTAAAGTTAAAGAGATTAGTTGTCTGAGTTTTCAGTAGATTGAGAAGAGCATGATCAACAGAAGTGATCAGAAGTTAAGAGCAAGACCAATAGACCTTTTCAGAGGTTGTTGAAGATTCTTGAAGACAGAGGCCATGTCATCCTAAGAGAAAGGAGATAAATCCTGAGCAAGACGAGAAGACCTGTTCATCACAAGTGATCAGAGGTACAGAGCAAGGCCAGCAGTCTTTATCCCAGACTTCTGAAGATACTTGAAGAAGCATAAAGTGAAGAAGATCTACTCGTGTGACTCGAGGAGCCAGGAGAAGCCCCCTGTGAGACTCAGGGTGGAAGAAGTCTTCAGTGGGATTCCGGAGCAGGCCAGTGGGACTCTGGTAACACTGTGAGACGCAGTATAAAGACCCTCCTATGGGACTCAGGAGAGATAAAGTGGGACTCTGTATCGACCATTGTAATACTAGCAGATTATAATGGAAGAAACCATGTTGGGGTGTATAACCAACATGGCAAGGACGTAGGCCTTTGGTGCCGAACCTTGTAAATCCTTGTGTCCGGTGCCTTTACATTTACAGCATCACTTGAGGAAAGGCTAAGAGATACAATAAGAGTGGATCGAGGCCTTAACAATCCATATAGGATAAATTGATAAAGAATCAATTAGTAAAAAGTTTTAAAGGATCACTGATTCACCCCCTCCCCCTCTCAGTGATTCACACTGATCCGGGCACTTCAGATAAGAGAAATGATCTATATTTATCCTAAAAACATTTATTTTTTCATGAACTAATGAAATATAAAATTATATATATGAGGTTAATTTTTATCCCATAGAGTCTTTTATTCCACTTACCAACAACCAATTCCTTTATTCGGTAATAATATTTATTCTTTGGTGATCATTTCCCTTCCATTAGATCATTCAATTACTCAGTTCCATTAAACTACGATAAATCCCTTTCATAATCCATCACTGGCATATATTATTTTGATTCAATGAGAGATTATTATTCTTATTTGTAACCAATTTATCCTACAATTGTTAAATGAAGATAAATAACACCATCCCCAACAACTAAAATATTATTTCAATATTTGATTGGTGTACTCAATTGAGATGGTTATTTTTCCCTAATTAGATCATCTCTTTCATAAATTATCTGATATTATGTCACTCAATTATCTATAAATATATCTACGGGAAATCACACTCAATATAAAAAAATATTTAACAATCTGGTTGATCTTATACTCATATCATAATTTTAATATTCATTCATTGATTTGAGTAATCTAGATTTTTAAAAATTCTATATATTTTACTCAAATAAAAATCTACAAAATTAGCTATGTTATTCTCAAAATTTTTATTTACTAAGATCTCATTCTTATATCGAACAATTTAATTTAATTAAACATCATGGAATCTGAAGAATTTTATTTGTCCTCATCATATACTAAGAAGCATAAAATTTCTTGACTAGGCCAGATGGAAAAACATTATACCAAGCCTCCATAATTTTCCAGTTCATACAGTGAATATGAATTCTTGAAAATAATCTAAATACTAATTTTTTACGATGTTATGGTATCTTTATTTTCTATTAATTCTCATGTATTTCCTACCAATCTATATATGTTGGACTCTTATAGACAAGATTTGTATATTTTTTTAGTCATGCCATCCAAATTAACTAAAAAAACGACATGTGAAACCTCATGCTCATTCACATATCTATCAATTTTCAATTCATATTTTACCATATCCATTATATTTTGGAGTTTCAGGCATCATTTTCACAGTTCATATACTATTCAATTTAAATAATCTTTATTTTTTTATAATGTATACTCCCCACTATTATTAGATTATAGGCATTTCATCTTCATGTATGTCTTTCTTTCAAATATTGAATTACACTTAATAAATGTATCAAAATAATTACTAAAATTCATCAAAATGTAATAAAAAATAAACATATGTCCTCTTAAAATTGTTTGAAAATAAAATATTCCCTCATGGGACTGAACGATGTGTATGTCCATAAAAACCAGTTTAAAATAGTTTTAAATTATTCAAACATGGTTTTTGTCCATTTAGGATATAAGAAACCCTACTTTGCTTCACCAAAATACATTTCTCAAATCATATTATGTCTTTATGATCAAGAATTAGTATATAATTTTATTTTATAACCATTATATTCTTCAAATTGAGGTGGAATGTATGTAATTCCAATACTTAATATTTTTTGAAACACTAACCAATGCAATTACCTTTATTATTCAAACTAAGTATAGAGTCCCATATTGTACACATTTTGACTACTATTGGACCCTGATTTACAATATATAATTTATTATGAAATTTATTTCAATTCCTTACATTAGATAGATTAAAAAGATATATTAGGCTATTCAATTTCCTTGGGATATGTCAAACACTATTCATCTAGAATACCCACACAATTTTCCCCCAATTCACAACTCCATTTCCAAAAATATATATAGATTCATCGTCCACCAAATGTAATGACCGGAAATTTATGAATACATAATTTCCGATACACCACTACTCTATTCGAGAATGCAATAATGCACCTAATTTATGTACACATTACGATTTGAAATGATAAAAATAATCCATAATCAACTGAACCATTCCATTTTCCAATGAACTTTTGTGTTCCATATGTTGGTAGTCATTTGGATATTTTAGTGTTACTCCTTATATCTTTATTTATGTGTCCTTTCATCTCACACTTCAAATTAGTCTATCTATGAAAACCCAGAATTCCATCACTCCTATATTTTTGAAATTTTTATGATGCAATATTTTGGTCGTTGTTTTTCTAGTATGGTGAATGTCCATATCCATAAGCATTAAGATAATTACCAGATGGGAATTGGGAATCCCACATTATGATCTATTTATTGAGTACCAAATTCCATATATCGTCAAATATAAGATCTATTTTTTTATTAGCGTTAAACAATATAGTAATCATCTTATCCCAATTATCATGAAATAATGAAAGAAGTAAGAGTTCCCATGAATTATATATTAAAATAAACAAAATAGATTTGAGCTTCCCTCAAATCATATTGAAATGTTACATGTAATCTTCTATTCTAATTCTGTTAAAATTTGGCTAAACAAATTCTTCATCCAATTTTTTCAGTGATGTTGATTTCTTGTACAAGTATAAAATTCATTCTATACATCCGCTATTATTTCATCATCATTGATATTGAAAAAAAATATTAGTCAAATATTAAATCCTTACCTATACTATAGACATTGAATATATGTTATCTTATTCTCTATTTTCCACTATCACTATGTTCAAAAAAATAGAACTACTAAGACATTTAGAATAAAAATATCTTTAATCTACATTATCAAAAAGAAAAAATCCATTACATCAAACCTATCAAATCATTCCTTTCTATCTCTTCAAAAGATTACACTAATTTCATAACATACACTAAATTAAATAACATTCAGAAAGAGATAACCACTACTGGATACCTCAAATTCAAGAACCCCTTAATATATGATATTTTATTTGGATACGACCAATAATGCAAAACATTACAATCCTCACAAGGATCACACATAGAAGATTATGTATAGTGGAAGAATAATTTATAACAGTTTTCATCCACATGACTGAGTATTTAAATTATTTATAGACTTCTCAACTTACTCAACACACATATTAATATTTAAGAATCATATTTAAAATACAAAACATTCAATGTACTAAATATAAATTCAATGATAAAAAAATAATATGAATAAAAAATGAATAATTTTTTTTTATTTTGGATAGTTAGTCCAATAATCATTGGATAATAAACCTAAATTATTCTTATATTGTAACCAAAAGAGACATGAATCTATAAATTGATTAAAAAATATAGATAATCCTCCCCAAATTCGCAACCCTTTAATTTTTTCAAGGACTAAATCAATTATTTTTACAAAATCCACAACTTGTTTAAATACTAATCATTTATAGTCAAAACAATTAAACTTTCCCCACTAAAATCCCATAAAATTAGTCATTAATTCTTAAAATTTGATAAAAAATCATTGACCCCTTATATTCACTAAGAATATGGGGGTTTATTGAACTTTTGAGAATATGATGTTTTATGGTTGTTGTTTGTAAAAAAAATTAATGGGAAGGGTAAATGATTATGGTGTTTCATTTTTTTCTTGGAATAAATTTATTTGTGTTATATGACAAGTATTTTAATCAATAAAGGAAATGTATGGCGATATTGTAATGCATAAATATCATTGTATTGGTTTTTAGGAATATTTATATATGTATTTTTACAATGAGTTAATGAATTAAGAACTAATGAATATGGAAAATGAGAAATTCATGATGCATGTTGGATAAGTGAGTAAAAAAATATATGAATATGTATACATGGTTGGTGTAAAAAAATATATATCTATTCAATTATATACATAAATGAATCTATATTACTAAATAGGTTCTGAGTATGGAGTATCCACATATGGGTTTTCCTATGTAAGGGAAACTGTATACCCGAATGAACTTAATAAGAGATTTGATCATGGAGGAAAATTAGTTGTATATACTATAAACCGATAATCTTAATCAAATTCATATACCCATTATACCAATGTATGTTAATTGATCATGGAAGAAAATCGGTTTTTCATTTTGGTGAAATATACATATTTGAAAATTTATCACATTCATGAATGGACAATGTAGGTTATTAATTTACATATGGGTTTTTTCAATAGATTATGTTTAGAATAATTAACCATGAAACTCAAAAAATGAAGCAATCTATGTATCAAGAATGTTGGATGAATAGTGTGATTTTTTTAATGCCTGAAAAAAATGAGTTTGGTGAATTCTTCAATTATCATAGATATAATTATGTATAGTATTGTTGATATTTATATGGATTAATTGAAAGATTCATGCTGTAATGATACTGATATTGTATAATGTGTTTGTTGATGAATACCCAACGATTTATTATGCAAATATCATAAGATTCATGTATTGTAAAGGGGAAATTATATTCATAAATGTTTCAATGTAGTTAAAATTATTATAAAATGTGGTTTTTAAGATGTTTTGGTGAAGACGGTATAAAACAATTATGGTGATTTGGAAATAAAAATATACTATATGACATCATTATTATTTAAATTTAAAAGAAATTGCAGAGGAATCCATCACTTAACAATATACTCATTAGATATTTTATGTGTTGTTAATGGTTTTTAAAATTAGGGAAGTGAATGAATAGAGGAAACATAGGTATCAAGGTTCATTCTCAATGTTGTGTATGAAATCAAAGCTGAATATGTTCTAACCTGTAGAGATGAAATAGTGGAGAATTCATGTATAAAAGTGTTGACATGTAGAATCTTATTAGTGAAATTTCTTTTTACTATTGATTTTTATCATATTGTCAACCCAAGGACCACATGCACTCTCATTGGACTACAGTATAAATCATTTCCTGGATATATCATTCCATCATTAAACAAAACATTATTGTATACTAAAGAATTTGTGTTTTTATACTATTTCCAAATTAAGAAGAATACGGTGCATTCTTATTGTTTATTGAATGATTCAAATTCTTCCGTTATAATGTGTTTTATTGTTAATTTTTTTATTATTGTTAATTCTATCAAAAGAATATGTGATGTTATATATAATAAAAGAAAACATAATGTAATCATACCATGCATTACCTATGTCTATGGTCACATGGATCCTCATTATTCATTTCAGTTGGTATTAAATTCAGGGTAGTTTGTTAACTATTTTTTGAATGTATAAGAATAAATAAAAATTACATGGATTTTATAAACTCAATTATTATTAAAAGAACTCATTTTTAAATCTGGTGAACTATTATATATATATATATAGACATAATTAAAAAAAATCAATTATCCATTAATTATGAATTTCGTTAAACTATTGTAGATGGTTTTAATGATTCTATTGAGGGTAAATCCATAATATTTGTAAACAAGATGAATATATAGAATGATGGAGAAGAAAGAAGTATTATTTATAACTCTATATTAAAAGGGGACATTGAATTTTTTTAAGGAATTGGATTTGAAAAAGAAATATATGAGAAATTGATGACAAATTATGGAGGTAACATGAAATTTATGAAATAAATGAAATATAAATAGATATTAATATATGGATATTTTAATGTGTGACATGATGAATCTGATTGACTATTCTTCAAAATGGATTACGATATTTTAGGAATAATAGTAATCATTAGAGAAATATTTGGAGAAATAGAAGCTATTTAAAATAAATTGGGATTTATTCCTAATATATTTGATACTAAATATTCTTCTTTGAATGATAGAGCGTTTGAAAAAATATCATCACATTATTTTAAAAATGTTCTCATTTCTTATCAGATGATAAAATTTAATTCTATAAAAAAAAATATGATTTAATGTTCATGAAATATATTCAAATACACTAATAAAAAAATTTAAACACCATTTTTAATTCAAATGTGGGTTCTGATTATAATTTAGATGATAAAGTGAGTAAAAAATGTTGATGAATTTATTTTTTTGTTTTCATGAAATATTAAAAATAGTAACATGGAATTATAACAAAAAGGTAACATAAATTCTCATTAATTTTGTACCCTATTGTATATTTTAAATTAAATTTCATATGAATTAAGGTAGATGAAGATATTGATTATGTAGAAGTCAGTCCAAGTAGATCACTAAATAATAAATATGAAAAATGAAAGCCTTTTTAAAAATGAAGGAATTAATAGTTATAAAAATTTATAAATAGAATCTTTTTTCTATTCATTGCAAGGTAGTTATAGTGATGAATACGTGAATTTTTATACTTCCATTAATGAACGTGCTGAGAAGCTTCTTTTAAAAAAGAATGATGATAATAATTTTATCTGTCACTAAAGAAGAATAAGGAGGAAATAATTTAAATTTTATTATAAAAAGGGAAATGAAATAATTTATTTTGAAAGATGAAATTATTAATTAATATAAAAATAATCTAAATTTATCTTCTCAACCTATTAATTATCTTGAAATAGTGTATATATGTGATTATTAAATGATTTACGAACACCATGTGGTTTAAAAAAATTGAAATGCATGAAACAATGAATTAATACATAATGAAACCTTTTAAGGATATTTTTATAAACTATCTCAAGGTAATATAATATCATAATCTTATTTTCTTACGGTTTTACGATAATGAGATATTGAATAATTTTTCAAGGTTATATAAAATCAGTTATAGTTTTTAAATTGTTATTTTTTGAATAGAATATGATTTTATATAAAAATAACATTAATAAAATTTAGAATGTTATTTATAAAAAATGGTGTTCATTTTTTAATTCTACACATTGAAAAATTATTAGGCTAAATTTTTCATATTTTTTTTGAAAATGATGATTTTTTATGAATAGTAAAATAATGAAATATACTGTTTATATACATTAACTGTTAAATACACTATTCTGAGAATCATGGTTGATTTATTCTCCCTAGGATCAAACTCACATGATCTCTTCAATAATTAGGGTAACATGAATGAAGACTAGTTATATTATTGAACGAAAATGTTAAACTGATTATTAAAATAATAGAAAACCCCTCATATCCTAAACAATAAATTCCACCGTCACCCCATATTCCTCTCACACCTCTAAAACATTTATCATTCCCTAAATTATTCAAAATACCATTCCAAATTCCATTCCCCACATCCAAGACCATCTGGTCTCACCAAAAGGCCAAGACCAATGGCCGTAAAGAGCATCTCATGGAGAAGAGATCAAGATGTATGAATCAACTTTCATTTTCTTGTGTTTTCTTTTCAATTAATTTTTTAATATACTCACTTATCCACCTTTTATACAAGAGGTATTTAATAACTATAACAACATATATTCATTAATTTATCATTTTTATGATGAAAATTTAATCACCATTCTTCCTCCCCTCTTCCTCTTATTTTAAAAATAAACACATAGTCTTTGATGTGTTGATTTACACAAATCATGGAGGATGTGTTTTCAATTTAAATTACATCCTTCAAAACTAGTTATAAAAAAATTATTGGTTGAAACATATTTTATTTTTTATTATATATCCTCCTTCATGTTCTCTAGTTAATAAATATACATAATATTATGTAATGTAAGGAAAATAGTTTGTGATTACCAAAGAACCACCAAAATGATATAAACAGATATCACTAATGGTTTATCTAGTTATAACTCCTCATACAATATAACCAAAATGATTTATAGAATCATTTAATATTATGAAATCTTATTAATACCATTTCATTCCACTTTCAATGTTTCACTTCCATTTGACAAAGAAATATTTTATGAACCGACCTTGGAAATCATGTAAAGAACGCATCTGACACAATCGAAAGAAAAAAATATTTTTAATTAATTGCCAAGGTGATGTTATAAAATGATCATATAAGATGTTATAAACATCAATATGTTTCTGTAAAATACTAATAACAGTATTTTAACCATTACACAGGATTTTTAAACACGTTTCATGTAAAAACAACCCGAGGTAAGGGAATTGTTAACACTATTTATATTCACTGGGTTATCCAACCACTTCATTGATTATATGGAACTAAGAATACTTGTGTAATAATTTTTTGTTTATATTATGATGTATAATGTGTATTTATAGTGTATACACATAATCCGTTAAATATATTTATTTTAAATTCATTTATATGATTTTTAAGGGACATTCCTTTAATAATCATTTTTTAAAAATCAATTTTACAACATTCGAAAGAAATGTTTTTATGAAATTATTCATGAATTATTATTTTTTTTTGGGTTAGGGGAATTGTTTTTGAGGGAGTGTGGGACATATATTTAACTCTAATTCATTGTTTATTTGTATGTTGGTGGTCAACCCTATGGTTACTCCAAGTGCAACTTCAATGGTTACACTATAAGGTAGCGGTGAGGGTTACATTGTAAGGTAGCCGCAAGGGTTACAAATATTAAGGTAATAGTGAGGATTAAAACAATTAACTAAGTATTTCCCCATGATACCCTTAATCCCATTTATTTTTTATATAATTTATTTAAATCTCATGTTTCACAAAGTAGGTATATGATTCTTTAAGGATGATAATATTGACTATGTGAAAATGATTTCATATGTTTATAGGTATTCATAGACAAATGGTTTCTATAATTATTTATATATCCCCTAAAAATAATTTTATTATATTACCATGTTTTTAAATTCCTTCGACTAGTTAATATGATGTGTATGATCAATAATGAAGTCAAATTAAATGTTACAGTGATTGTTCAATGAAATCAGGTTGTTGTTTTGTATTTAAAATTGTATGTTTTAAAAGAAATGGACAATATTTTAATGGTAACCACTTTGTATGCATGTTGGATGATATTTATGTGTTATGAATTAACATTCTAAAACACTAAACTAAATGTTCGTAGGGAATTTCCCAAAGGGAAATATCATTGAAATAACTGGACTATGTAATTTTTTATGCTGGGGCCTTATAGTGGGTATTGGAGAATGGTTTAGATTACTTTACGGGTTATAATGATCTTAATAGAATATCATTAATGATTATAACATTATATTTATGTTTAAATGAAATTGAATTTAAATATTTGAATGTTTCTTCATTGAGGATATTTCAGTTATGAATGGTTTTTCATAGTAGAAACATGTTAGTTAAATTTGAAAGGAACTGAGAGACTGATATATTTCTGAACCTAAATCCTGGAATGGTAGCAATTGCAACTGAGTAGTTTGTGATAGTAATGTATCAGTTTACACAAGAAAAAAATGGCGGTGTCATCAATGCATGAGAACAACCAGAGCTTCTACAATAGAACAAGAATATTGTGGAATCCACTGATATTCTAGAAATAGATTATTTTATAGAGGATACTCATGAGTTGAATCTACTAATATTAACGAGACATTTATCATAGTTTAAATAAATGAAAATATTAGAATAACTATTTATCTTTATACAAGAAGGAAACATAAGATCGTCTGAAAGGAGTTCAAGTATCTTTTTATCAATGAAGAAATAGAAGAAGATGTATACAATAAGAGTCCAAGTTGTTTCTTAAAAAAATTATGAAAAAAAATTATTTAAGCAGAATATATTTATATGGGACAAGGAAATTCCCAATAAAATAATTTTCTAGGTTGTAATCATGATTAATTAATCAAAAAATTATGAATGGTGGATTAGAAAAAAGCCTTTACAAACTACAATCAATAGGATACATTGATATTAATTATTTATGTTGATGATATTAATTTTTTTTGGAATAATAAATATTAATTTGATGGATTTTCCATGAAAATAATGATATTAGATTGAGATTTCAATGCTATGAGAAATGATATAATTTATTTTCAATCATGTTTCCAATTTTTGGGACATTTTTTATTATCATAATGTATATACCATGGGGTGAAATAAATGATTTGGAATGTAAAATTAAAACCCTATTCACACAAATATAGCAGTGTTGAACAAATATATTTAATGATGACGTTTTAATAGATGTTGATCTTAATTATTTTTGGATATTTATTAGAATCAATTATTTTTTATATTTATTTGGAATAGACCTGATTTATTCTAATACCCTATATACAACATTTAAAAGGGCAGATATTGTGTCACAATTTTTAAATATTAGAATAATTCATATATACATTAATGACAATATAAATAAATGGATAATTTTTTATTTCAAGGGATACATGATTATCTTTGGCTATGACAATGTATCTTAGTTATTTTATATTAATGCTTTAAGATTTAGTTTAGGTCAATCATATTTTTGTAGGTGAAATATGTGTGTATGGGAAAAATAAAAAGTTAGATTAAAAAAATAAACACTATGGATGAATTATTTTTACCAATCACTTCACAACATAATTAATAAATAATAATAAATTTTTATATGTGTTTAATAGTGGAGTGGAGTTACCAATTCATCATTGATGTTAAAATCAGAATGATATAAATTTATCAGATAATCATATTAAAATTTCTATAAGAATGAAAATTTATAATAAATATCACATTATAAAGGAGATTGTGAAAAGAAATTAATAGGTGTTGGAGTTAAAGACAAAAAATTGGGAGGTTAACATGTGTTCACCAAATAATTACCTAAAGAATAATTCTAGAATCTATTTATAAACATATAATTACTATTACCCCAATATCCCAGTGTTAGAGATCACATAATTATATATTTTTTCTAGATACAACTTTTTGAACACCGATGGTAAGAATTATTTAGTTTTCTTGGTAAACTATTAACATACTTAATTATTTCATTTCATTTAAAAACATGAAATAAAACATACTGAAAGTAAAAATATATTTCGCCAACTATCTTAGTGATTCCATCATCATTTATTGGGAAAAGGAAACAAAATAAATGTGATATAAAAAAACTCAATATGATTTATGTAATTTGAAATTTATCCTTAATAAATAGATCATAATCTGTACAACATAAACTATAATGAATTTCAACTATCTAAACCAATTATTCAATAAATTGATAACATTACTATCACGACTAGATAAGTAAAAATCTATATAAAAAATATAAGGAACTGAACACATTATATTTTTAATAAAAAACATGAGCACAAAAATAATCCAATGAAAATATTAATAGAATAATATATTGGACAATAATAACTAAATTTTTATTGAAATAAATTATTAATATCTCACATTGTGATCATACACATTATGATTTCTTTATCTTTAAGGCCTTTTACAAGACAGTTTAAAACTATTGGTAAATACACATTTAATTATAGTTCACTAATTCAACACATAAAACTTTTTATAAATAGAGGATCCATATAATTCTAGGCCTCACCAGTCATTTCTTGTCAAATTCATTCAACATATATTGAAGGATTGATTTAATTACAGAATAATATTCCTTATCAATTACTGTATGTATTGAATAAAGAATACATAATATAATAATTTCCCAGTAAATAAATTAACAATAAAAATAAATAATTATATGTAAAAAAATTTCATATAATAATAAATAAGTATATCCATGATAACAAATTTGGATATTTAATAGAAATATATTGTCCAATGATCATAATAAGGTGTATCATTTAATGGAAACTTAATGGTCACAAACATTATTCATGAAATTCAATATTAACAGATTCATTGGTCGAAATTATAAAAAAAACATATTGAAAATTAATTTGGATAGTGTCATTACAATATTATCCATAGTGGAGTATAAGTGTAATAAAGGATTTTTCTCATTGAGGAATATAAATACAATGAAAATATAATTAAAATAATTTCTAAAAAAACATTTTAATTTTAAAATAATATTTTTAAACTATAAATTTAAAAAATATATGGAAAACATTTTCTAAGTAAATTGATTTTTAAAAATTTAATGGATGTTTCAAATGAATGAGTTTTCATTACAGTGGGGATTTTTCATTCATGTCAATCATGTAATAAACAATGATTCGATTCACATTTATATAATAATGATCATAAGTACCTTGTATGTAAAATGTAAACAATATTACTTTTCATTTTTATAGTTAAAATCTAATAGTGGATCAAATTTACTTTAAAAAATGTAATACATTTTTCAGAAAATAATTAATTGGAAGAAAATTATTTTCCTTCACATAAATAAATGAGTAGGTACTTTTTAATAATATTTCCAATTATTTTAATTTCCAAAGTGAATAAAGTGGTATTATTAATTGAAAACAACATTAACAACCATTGGAGAAGGAAATGAAATGGTTTTATTGTAAAATTATCAAATAATTTCCTTCAATAGAAATTAAATTATACGTATAACAGACCACACATTACATGTAGATATTACATCATTTTTTACGAATATTTATTAAATAACATAATAAAATCCACACTTGGACCTTATAGGTTTATTGTATATAGAAACTAAGAATCATAAACAACTGGTTCATAATATTTCCACATTATCCCCCACATATTTCTTCTTAACTAGACTCCTTTTTGACATATCAATCTTAAAACCATTCTTCGGGACATGGGGAATAGAAACATATGAAAGGGTGAGCTAAAATTCTCAGTAAGGGTATATAAGGGAAATAACAATAATATCATAATCATAAGAACATGACATTTTAAAATCTTATCCTGCATATAAAAGATCATAATATCGTGGAATGGCTAAAATCATAAAAGTGAAACGTATGCCCTATATTCGTTACATAAGAAATGAAATTTTGGGGAATATACATATAATCATATTAAATAATTTCATATTACTCAAGTCTCATTATCATGACCATAATTGTGGAAAAAGTCCAATACAGAACTGAGTTCACTCCTCATTCTAGACCTATATCACTGTACTAGATTTACATGCCATTCCATACATTTTAATCTCAAGAGATATAAATATTTTCCCAATTCATTAGAGGGTGATATACGTCCCACCCATCTCATAATAAAATCATTCTTACATGGTCCATAAAAACATAAAAATATTCACTATAGGATAACCCATTAAAAATGGATTAATTAAACATCATTTTATAAAAAATGTTATAAAAATGATTTCCCTAAATAATACAAAATCAAATAATTGTTATATTAGGTTTAGAAATATGACCCAATTTATTTATTTTCAAATTATATGGAAAATAATTTTGACAAAACACTTGAAATTAATTTCTAACAAAAATATCATTTCCTCTTTAAAAAACATTTCCTTCCTAAAAATGCTACACAATTTTATAAAAAAATCATTTTAAGTGAAAAAAACATTTATCCTTGTAGGGTAATATTCATGTAAATAAGGCATTATGAAAACATAAAAATACATTGATTCTATACATGTTAAAAATACGTTCTTCTGTACTTTTTATGGAAAGAAAAAAAGTACATTGTATGATAAATAAAAGACCGATTCCTTCTATACCATGTAGTAAAAGTCAAAGTTGGTAGGAATGACATTAAACATGAATTAAGAAATTTTAAACCTCTTATGAGAAAATTTTAAGAAAAAATGGGCATGGATGATAGAATATCCCCCGTAAATACGTATGTATAAACAATCTCAGATAATTAGGAGATGAAAAAAATTATCCCCTACCATAGTCTGCTATGTTTCGTATGTTTCAGAACCTCCTATATAATGATATAAATAATGTTATAGACAAATTCATGATTAATAATAATTTTTATTATATCATATATAATTATATTATCACCATTTTTGTTAGTAACATTTAATTGTAACTACTTATTCAGATATTAACTACTTCATGTTATAATATATGATTTGTCAGATAAGATCAAGTTCACTAATTAGGTTATAGATAATTCATTTAATGAATTATATTTTTATAATTTATATAATATTTATTAATTTAAACCAGGTATATAATTATTGTTTATGATAGATAATGTATAATGAATCACGTCGCATTGTGGACATGGTATTTCGTAAATATGTTCACACATTGATTTTGTTTTAATAGGATGAATAGAAGGTGATATATAGTTGTTTCATAATTATAAATCAAATATCTGTATATTACTGATACATTTTCTATTACATTATAATTAAACAACGAATTAATATGATCTATAAGAAGAAATCAGTTTGAAGAATTAGTAAAATAGATTACATCTTCTTTGACACTCTTCCTCTAAATCTCTTTTTAGATATATAGAGTTGGTATTTAATGATGAACATAACCTCTATAATGAAAATATTGAAATTTTTTATGAAACATGGGGGGGGGGATTCCCAAACTTGAAGTCTAAAAATGAATTGCATAGGTGAGGGAGGAGGTTCCCTATTGTAATTGAGGTGAGGGAAACTTTTGGAAAATCTTGAAGAATAATGTATAAGAAAATAAAAAACTAAAGAACAAATGTCCATAATTTTCCAATTTAGAAGATGATATGAGATAGGGTTGTAATCCCATTATCCAATAAATTTTCGACTAGTTATTTGGTAAATTCAAACAATATATTTTTAATTGACAATGATTTATTCTATTTAATTTTAATTGAGGTAATAACATTCAAAATATTAGATGGTTATAAATATTTACTTTTACTGTATTAATTGAATATAAATGGATATTTAATTATATTATAGATATTATGATTATCAATTATTAATTTTAAATATTGTAATGATTTTAAAGTAATTTAAAAAAATGTTATATTTATAAAATATCAATAGTATTAATTTTGACAGTATTAATTTATTTGACATTAATTAATATTCCCACAAAACATAAATTATAAAGAATTATTTAACACACTCTAATCAAGTCATATTCACCTATAAATTTTTTGGACCACACTGATTAGTTCATATGATATTTCATTTAATATATTTAAAACCATTTGTTTTTATATTTATATTAATAAAATAATTTTTACATCACAATCCTGTCAACATTAATGGTAATTATTTAATATATAAAAATTACAAATAAATTACTATAATATATGTAATTATTTTATATGTCCAAATAATATCTATAGTCTATATTATCTCATATTTATCCATTTATAAAAATTAATAAACTTATATAAAATTAGATTGTGAGATTTTGTCACATTCATTAATTTTTATTATATTCATGTCATATTCATAGGTATGTGGAAATTAATTGATTCCATTTAAAAATAGATATTAAGGCTTTAATATAATCATCCAATTGGGGTTTTACAGCTGTTGCGGTAATTTTATAATATTTTTTTACCTATAATTACCAGATTTACCTTCAACCATGGTAATAAATATAATTACCAAAGTTACTATTCATATTTCCCAGAAATAAAATAAATCTATTTACATAATTTATACCTACTGATTCCAAATATGGAATCCATTTTTCCAAAATCAAAACAATGAATTTTTAGAAAATAATTTAAAATTAATCTCGTTGTTGAAATGAGAAAATTTGTTTTAAATGTTAAAATATTACAAAAGAATGATGTGTTTTTTACATCTAAATTTAATGTAAAATTAATTCCAATGACAAAAATTATATTAAATATTTAAATATAATACATTTATAATTTGAATCCATTCAATGATAGAATTTATCCATGTAAATTATTTAAATGAAAATGGTTATTTTAAATTAAAATTTACAGTATTTTACTATTCATCAAATCATGAATGTTTTTAGTAATATATCATAAATGCATCCAAAGTAATGTTTTATAACCCATTTAAAAAAAAATCTTTTTTTATCATAAATAAATAGTAGTGTGTCACAATATTCATTAAAATGGTGTTCTCCATTCAATGGAGTAAAATAAACTTTTTCTTTAATCAAATTTGTTTTTATACATCCAATAAGGTTTTATTCATAACATATGACTAAAATATACATTTTATGAATTTAACAAATACTTTTTATGTATATAAAACATATATATCTCAATAATTTTATTTCGAAAAGTAATTCACTAAAAAATACAAATATCTAATTTATTTTTATTTTTTATAAATAATTTATAGCCAATGAATTCACAATGAATTTAAATAAGATAGTTTTAATTATTCCCACTAAACTAATGGCTAGAATATAATAGTAAATTTATAATTGGGGCATCTCACGATTCATTTAAACAGAAAATTGGGTGGAAATCATGCTACTCTAGAATAAGAATTATTTAAAAAAATATTTCATAAAAACATCCGGGTGTTACATTATACCCCCCATAAACTAAAATTTCCCCTTGAAATTCAACACTTGGAAATAAATATATGACGATAAACCCCCTCGTCATATCATCATGTTCCCATGTATCTTCTTCAAATTAGTGGTTCCTCCATAAAACGTTAACCAAGTGAGTGGTCTATTTTCGTAGAACATTTTTTGCTATGATTAAAAATCCTTATATGTAGATATTCATAAGAATGATCTTTCTCCATAGGTTTGACTTATTTCATATTAAAAGTGAAGTATCTAGAATATTTTTTCTCATGAGGGATACATGGAACAAATCATGAACATGAGAGAGATTTGGTGGAAGTTACAATCGATAAGCTACATTCCAAACATTATCCTGAATTTCTTAAGTACCAATATACAAAGGGATTAACTTTCCATTTTTTCCAAATATCATGGCTATTTTATATGGAGATATTCATAGAATTACCTTATCAAACACATAAAACTCTAGGAATTTTATTCAGTTTATAGGGATTCCTTTTGGTCGACATTGAGCTACACTTATGTGTTTTTGAATAGGTCTTACCTTTTCAACCATTTCATCAACATGATCAAGTATTAATAGAATTATTTCCCCAACATCATCTGAGTAAGTTGGAGTTATGCACTTTTTTCCATATAGGCCTTCATAAAGATCCATTTGAATATTGGATTTGAAGCTATTATTTTAATAAAATTCCACCAATGGTAGGTGTTGATCCCAACATCCATTGAAATCTATAGTGAAAGATCTCAACATGTCTTCTAGAGTTTTAATTGTCCCCTTAGATTGACCGTTTATCTGAGGACGATAAGCTATATTAAAACATAACTATGTATCTAGTGAATTTTTAAGACTTCTCTAGAACATCGAGGTAAACCTCATATCACGATCAGATATAATGGAAAGTTGTACTCCATGCAATCATAACACTTCATTTTGGTATATCCTGGAAATCAAATGAAGAGAGTAATCATGTCTAATAGAAATGAAGGGTGGAGACTTCATAAGGAGATGAAATGTAAGGTAGATAATATTTTTTTCCTTTGGATGCTTTGGTATGTCTGATGAAAATAACCATAGTGAGGTTTTCCCATTTTTATTCTGGTGTGGGTAATGGTTGTAAGTTCCCCTTATACATCTATCTATTAGCCTTAACTTACTATCAAACCAAGAACCAAGATACATATTCAGAGAAATCTCATTTAATTCCATCCCACCAAATTTACTCTTTCAAGTCCTTGTATATTTTTGGGCTTCCATATTGAATAGATAATGAAGAACTATGAGCCTCATCCACTAGCTACTTCTTTAATTTTGGTATGGGAAGAATACAATATTGGTTACTAAACCTTGTTATTTAACCACAATAAAGGTTGTATTCGGGAACATTTCTCACATTGTATTGTAGCTCTACGTATCGCTTCTTCAACACCATAATGATCAGTTGTATTAATGGGTAAAAACTCATATAAGAAAGATAATATTTCAGCCTTTTAATTAAAATTTCAAGATCTATCCTTTGAAAATCCATAAAAATTGGATCTTTTTCTATGATCATCATAGATATGCTAGCATGGTCTTTTCAAATTAATTCATATACCAAATTATTTTTCCCATGTGGTAATGTATTGAGAAGTCATAATATTTAATCAACTCCAACTATTTTCATTAGCTCATATGCATCTTTTATTAATATACATTAATCTTTTATGATCCAAATAAATGTAAAACCCTTCACCATAAATATATTGTATCCATATCTTTAACAAAAATATTACCAAAGCTAACTTCAAATCATTTGTTGGGAAATTTTCCTCGTGGATTTTGATCATCTATGAGACATAATCTATCACCATTTTATCTTTCATGACAACAAATCATAAGCCCTTCATGGATGAATCACTATCAATCACAAACCATTATCCACTATAAGGCACATTAATCATAGGTGCACTGGATAACCTTATTTTTACTTCATTGAAATTATGTTTAAATTCTTCAATCCAAACAATCCTTCCTCATTAATTAGTCATCATGGTGAGTGGAATATATAATAATGAAAAATATTTCATAAAATGTGGATTATATCCATCAAAACCATGAAATATTTTGATCTCAATTACAATTTTTTCTCTCCACAATCTTCCAATATCCTATGATTTTTGTTGGATCCATAGATATCCCTTTCTTTAGAGATTATGTATCCCAAAAATTAAACATTATGAGGCCAAAATTCACAGTTGGAAAATTTTTCATAAAGCATCTCTTTTCTCATGTAATTTAGTACAAATAAAAAAGTGATCTTTATGTAGTTATTTTCGCATTTTATAGACAAGAATATAATCTATGAAGACTACCCAAACTGATCAATATTGTGCCTAATGAATATATTCATGTGATCCATTAAGATAGTAGGGGAATTAGTAAGACCATAAGGAGTCACTATAAATTCATTGTGCCCATAACTTGAAAAGAATTGCACCTTCAGTATATCCTCCTTTATCACCCTTAATTGAAGATATCCGAAATGAAGATCAATATTGGGAATTTATTTAGCCTTGTGTAGTTGATCAAATAAGTTATCAATGTGGGAAATATGATATTTTTTTCTGGATACTGATCTTGTTTTTTTCTCAATAATCAATTCAGATTCTCATTGATAGATATTTCTTCTTTACAAACAAAACAAGTGATACATAAGGTGATGCACTAGGGAATATTAATCCCTTCTGTAGATTCTCATGTATTTTCCTCTTCAATTCCAAGAAATCAATTTGGTTCATTCTATTAGTTGTCTTCGAAATCAGCATAATAGTGGTTATTATATCTATTGAAAACTCCACTTCACGACTTGGTGTAAGACTCAAAAATTCATCGAGAGAGATATAATCAAACTCATGTAAAACGAATTTGTTATTAATAGAGAGTTTCTCCCCTTACATTTGAGAAAAATATCCTTCATTTATAGGAATCAAGACACAAAAGAGGGATAAAATTTATACTAGAAGGATGCATTCATCCTTGAATGGATGATGATCATAGATTGATCTAAAATATAAAATGTAACTTCACATCATTTTAAATTGATATGAGATCAATATAGAGACATCCATTCCATGTCAATAATCACATAAAATTCTACTATAGGAAGGATTACATGATTTTCAGGAAGCACATTCCCGCAAATATCAACCACAGAATAATTATAAACATTTGATGCGATTTTTGTGCCATAAGTAGTTGTCAAAACTAATTTAGCATATAATTTTTTACGTAATAAGGTGATACCCTTAGAATATTATTAGTAAATAAAGGAGTGGGTTGATCCAGAATCAAATAAATCATTTTATACATTACAGTGAATGGTATGTGTATCTTTCACCACATCCTTATTGTACTCTACATCACAATTACTGATTTCATGTGACATTCCATATCCTTTGGCCTTAAGTGTTTGTTGATGTCAATCATCTTCAATATCCTTTAGATTACGGAATATATTGTAATAATTCCCTATTTCATTTCACTTTTAACTTTGAAGTGTTGAGGTCCATTCTATGTGCATGTTCTTTTTTCACTTCATGAGACATATCATTCCCATCACTTCGGAATTCAACTACCTGATGGCCTTCTTTTATAAACAAAAAAAAATTTACTAGTCCCATTTCGACAATTATCTCAATGTTTTATTCCACACATTGAGCATAAGGGAAAACTATTATTTTTTAGTGTGGTATTTATATGTTCATTTGAAATCAATTTTTCTATTCTTATCAAACCCATTTGGAAAATTTGTTACCCCAATATCCATATCAACCTTGAGAGAACATCAAGAAATTTCCTCAGTCCTATTGATGTACGTTATGGATAATTACATGTGGATAAATGATTTTAAGCCACTGAAGAATCAATCAATTTTACTCTTAGATTGGATAATAATTCTAGAATCATACCTTGAAAGTCTTGAAAAATTATCATCCTAGGTAACAACAGATCCATCAAACTTTTGTTCATGTTAATGGAACTCCTTATCTGTATTTTTTCAAAGTATACGAGGAAATTAATTATTGAAAAATAATTTATTGAACTCTTCCCATTCCATGCACATGAATTCATCTCTTTGTCTCATATTTTTTAAAATATTCCACCAATTATCATCTTTACCTTCCAAATGAAATACTACTAAGATGAATTTATCTTTTTCATAATATTTCTGAACTAAAAATATCTTTTCAGTGGTAGTGATCCATTATTCATTCACTATTGGATCATAAGACTCATTGAATTATGGTGGAAGCTTCCATATGAAGGATTCAACTAAATTTTTCACCATATTTTGCAGATTTTGATGTCCGAAATGAACAAAGATTGAGAATGTTGTTTTATCATGGATAAAATATTTTTCATTCTTACTCCCATAATATTTGGTTGATCATGGGGATTATAATTTCATTTCAACTTTCAGTCACCACTCACACAGTTCCTATAGGTTCCAGATATTGACTAAAACCAAGAAGAATAGTGTTATAAACACTAATAATTATGGGAAATCCAAATAAATCAAGACTAAAATTTCAATTTAAGACACTTTAATGTTTATCCTAATATATTCATGAACCTATTTTTTTACACTAGTATAGGATAATAACTTATACATAGACATATCCTTAGGGTTCTTACTAAGGTTCTCTCATTCTAGTCTCAAAAGTTTAACAATAAATTTTATATGATTCCAACTATAAAATCCCATAAATAACATGTATATATTAATTCAAAATTGAATAATATTTATTAAATAACAAATAAAACCCACTCTAGGATAGTACAGATTTAGTTTCTCTAGAAATTGGGAAACATAAACAACTAGTTCATGAAACATCCAAATTTTCTCCATCTTATTTATTCATAACTTGACTTATTTTTTTGAAAAATATCATACATAATATCATTAATCATGACATGGAGAGAATAGATATATGAAAGGGAGATCTCAAATGATTAGTAAGGGTAATGAAGGAAAATATCAAATATATCATAATCATGAAAACATAACATTTTAAAATATTATCATGCATATAAAAGATCACAATATCATTTCATGGGATAAATCATAAAATTGAAATGTAATAAAAATATTTATAACATAAGAAACGAAATTTTTTGTCATATACACATAATCATAGAAAATCCTTTCATATTTTTCAAGGGTCATTTTTTAGGCCATCATAGCGGAAAAATTCCATTACTGAACTGAGTTCACTCCTCATTCAAACCCTGTAATACTGAACCTTATTTACTTTCCATTCTATTTATGTCTATCTCATGAGATTTAAATCATTTCCCAATGAAGTTTAGGGATATATTGGTACCACCAATCTCATAATGAACCAATTCTATCATGTTCCAAAAAAACCTAAAAACAGTCAACATAACATTACCCACAAAATAAATGGGGTTCTAAAACATTATTCTGTCATAATTGATATAAAAATGAATTTACTAAATAACACACTAAAAAATAATTGTAATAATAGGTTTATAAATATGACCTTATTTAATGAGTTTCATCATAGATGGTAAATAATTTTGAGAAAACACTTGAAATTAATTTCTCAAAAAAATATACTTTCATCTTAAAAAAATGTCTTCCTTTCTCAAAATGCCACCATAATTTAGAAAAAATATTTTTATTTAAAAATACTCTTTTAATATTTTAATGGATAAAACAAGTAAATAAGTCATTATAGAAGCCTAAAAATCCATTCATGCCATACAATTAAAATACATTGTTTCCATACTTTTGCTGGAAAAGTAAAAAAGTACCTGGTATGGAAAATAGAAGAAATATTCCTTCAATACCATGTATGAAAAGTAAAAAAAGGGTAAAAATGATAGTATACTTGAATATATGAATATTCAATATTTTATGAAAACATTTTTAGGAAACATGGACATGGATGATAAATGTATCCCCATTAAATACTTATATATAAACAATCTTAGATAACGATGAGATTAAAATATTATCTCGTACCCTAGGTACGAAATCTTTCATTTGTATTAAAAACTCATGAATAATTATTTAAATAATGTTTCTGACCTTTTACAAAATCATAATAATTTTTATGATATCATATACTATAATATTATCATCCGTTTGATAGTAAAATTTCATTGTCACTCATTATTCTGATAATAACTGCTTCATGTTCTTATGAAATATTTTTCATATAAGTTAATCTTAGACTTATATGTTAGAGTTAAATAATTTAAATAATTATATTCATATAATAATTATAATATCAATTCATTAAATTCAAGTATATAATCATATATTAATGAAGATCATACAGAATGAATCAAATTGAATCTTGGAGACGGTAGGTCATACGTACACACAAGTGATGGTATCATTGAAAAAATTGTTGAATACTATTTAGGCGGATGGTTTATAATATATAATACTTAGTAACATGTCATAATCATCATATATGGTTATTATTTCCATCATTATAACCATCCAAGTAAGGTGGTGGTGAAAAACAGTTTACACCACGGGGTGGAGACGGTAAACTGTATGTACAGACGCATGGTGATTTTGTTTTTCAAATAATGGATAGAAGGTTATTTATGGTTTTTTCATATTTTTAACAACATATGATTATATGAGTGATACTGATGGTATTATTTTATAATGAAATAAATAATAAAGAGGATGTAGATGAAGAAAGAATTTTGAAGGAATCTGTCGAAGAAACTAACTCTTCCTTGACATGCTTCCTCTAAATCTCTACATAGATCACTAGAGTTGGACATTGAACATGAAAATAACCTCTATAATAAAAATATGGATGTTTATTAGGAATCATTTAATGGTATGTTATATTTTTAAGTATCAATATGAGGAGAATAGGTGAGGGAGGAGGTGCCCTTTTATAATTGAGGTGATGGGAACTTTTGGAAACTCCATAAATAATAATTTATAATAAAATGAAACCCTAACAAAAAAACCACCAAAATATCCCAATAATGAAGATGAGATAATATAGGGTTGTAATATAATCATCCAATAAATTTGGGACATTTTATATTTTCAATTTAAACTATATATTTTCAATTGTTTCTTGGTTATTCTATTTAATTTTAATTTTGGTAATGATTTTTTAAATATTAAATGTTTATAAATATTTACTTATATAGGGTTAATTGACTTTAAATTAATATTTAATGAAATTTTAGATCGTATAATTATCATGTTGTTATTTTAAAATACTTTTATTATTTCAAAATATTTTAATGAAATGTAATTTTCATAAAATATCAATAGTGTCAATTTTAGTACTATTAATTTATTTGAAATTAAATAAAATTCACTCAATAAGATAAAATAGGAAAAAAATTATTAAATACACTACTAATATGTCATAGGAAACTATAATATTCTTTCAGAACATTTATTAGTTCATTTAATATTTCTTAATAATTTTAAAACCATTTTTTATATTTATATTAATAAAATAATGTATACATCACTGTTGTGTCATCATAAATGGTAATTATGTAATCTTAAAAATTTATAAATAAACTTATATAATGTTTTTAATTATTTTATGTTTCCATATACAATCAATAGTTGATATCATATCCTATTTATGCATATATTATAATTAATATACAAATATATAATGATATTTTGACATTTTGTTACATTCATTATTTTTTATTATATTCTTGTCATAATCATAGGTAAGTGGTCATTATGTGCATAACATTTGAAAAATAGATGATAAGGGTTGAATTTATTCATAAAATTGGATTTTTAATGGTGCTTAAGTAATTTTATAATATTATTTATACCTTTAATTACCTAATTTTCCTTTGACCACGATAATAAAAATAATTACTAACGTTACAATCCATATTTCCCAATAGTAATATAAATAAATTTACAAAATTTGGAACTACTGATTACATATATTGAATTAATTTTTTATAATTAAAAATGCATAATTTTTAGTAATTAATTTTAAATAAATCTTATTGTTGAAATGAGAAAACGAGTTTTAAATGGTAAAATATTGAAAACCATTTAAATGTTTTTACATATTAATTTAAGGTAAAATTAATTCCAATGACATAAATTATAGTAAATGATAAAAATATAATCTATTTATACATTGAAACTATTTAGTAATATAATTCAACAATATAAATTATTTAAATGAAAAAAGTTATATTCTGCTAAAATTGAACGAATTTTTACTATTCATCAAGATCTAAAACTTACGAGGAAAATATCAGTAATTCATCCATAGAAAATTTTTATATCCCTCTTAAAGATAAAAAGTTTATGTTTACATATAAAAATTATTTACTGGTAAAAATTTTAATTAAAAAGGGGTTCTCTATACAATGGTGTGAAATTAAAATTTATAAAAAAATAGGTTTTTGTACATCAAATATGATTTTTTCATACAATAGGACCAAATTATGAATTATATGAAAATAAAAAATATTATATTAAGTATATAACCCATATATATCTCAAATATTTCTTTACCAAATATTAATTCACTTAAAAATACCAATATCATATAATTTATATTTTTCATAAATAATTGATATCAAAGGAATTCACAATTCGTTTTCATAATTAAGTTATAACTATTTCTTCTAACATAATGGGCATGCTATAATGGAAATTTTATAATCATGGAATCTCTTGGTTTTTTATGATTATTATTTCATGTAAAGGATGCTACTGAAGAATAAAAAATATTTTTAAAAAATATTTCTTAAAAACATCTGGATGATACAATACACAATACCAATAAAAATGTTATTGAATCATAATTATTTTATCAATTTTCTATCACTTTAATTTTATTACCCATAAAAGGAAAAAAATAATAGGAAATATTAAATATCATAAATATAAATATATTTTTGACATAAAATATCCAAGGGCCAGTAGATGTGCGTCATTAAAGAAGATTAGTGTATAATATAACATATGTCACTTAGGAGACATTTTTAGAGAAGAGAATATTACAATGACCATTTCATTAATGTGATGATAAATTATTGAATTTATTATATAGTGACTCCGAATTAAAATACATATATATTAAATCATTTTGGATTAATATTCATCACATTATAGAAATATATGATCGAGGACTATAATAGTTTAGTGTGTTTAGAAACATAGAAAACATATTTTAACCCGTTGAAGGATCTTCAATGTTTCAAAAAAAGTCATTCTCCTTTAGTATTTATTCTAAAAATAAATTTTCGTAAATTTGGGAAATGAAACATAAGAAAGGGGAGAGATCAGCTTATCATTAGGGAAACATATATGTGATATATAAGAATAACATGAGAATAAGTACATGCAAACATGAGAATAAAATTGTATGTTCATAATTTTCATACAAAAGATCATATTCATTGTTCATTTCATAATATTAACTATTTATAAGACATGATTCACAATGGAGACAATACCATAATCGGTGAAAAAATAACATAGGCATAAGACGTAGAATTTGATTAATACACATAAGAATAGAAAATCCTATATCATGGATACCTATGAAGACCATCATAAAATGTAATTCCATGTATAATAACCCATTTACCATCTATGGGACTGGGATGACATCCCTTGTACCCTCTTTTTTATGGAATAATATTCCCTATTGTGTACCATCCTATTTTAAGAATGGGATTCCCTCTAGGGTACCCTCTTGTTTTGGGATTGGGATTCCCTCATGTGTAACCACTTATTTCATGCTTTAAATTCCCTCCCATTTACCCCTTGTTTTGTGCATAAGGTTGACAATTATATCAATCATGGGATTAGCTTCCATGTATCCTCTTGAATTTTTAAAACAGTTATCATTACCTAATGAATTGGAGGGAGATATAGGTCCCACCCGTCCAATAATGAATTCACTCATGCATGTGATATAAGCTAACAAAAAATTAATCAAATTATGACCCATGAAATGTAAAGGGTATCATTAAAAATTAATCACATGAAAAAATATAGATAATGTATATATTTCAAAAAATATCAAAAGCTAATTACCCATGAAAATAGGTAGGTTTGAAAAGAATATAACATGTTGAGGAGAATCAAGAATATAAAAAATCATTTCATCGAAACATAAACCATTCAAGAAAGAATATGACTGGTATTTATAAACTATAAAAAAGTGCTTTGTCTTAGATGGAAAATGATCTTCATAGATGTAATGGAACATTTCATAAGGATAATAGCCTTTCCTCTAAAATCCTTTTCATTAAACAATTTCATTATATCATTTCTTATAAAGAAGTATTTTTCCATTTCATATAAAAAATTTAATGATTAAAATATCTTCTCTAATTTAAAAAATATATTTTAAAAACATAATGCATCTACAAAACGTTTTTCATTGAAAATCATTTGAAAACATAAAATGAATGTTCAAAAAAATTTGAAATACTTTTATAGAAGATGGGTCTGAAAACATATCAAGATAACATAAAATCATTGAAATATAATTAATTTAAAATACATTTTTTGAAATATTATTATGGGAGCTTTGAAAATAATTTATAACACTTTTCAAAAATTATACATATAAGAAAAAAACATGAAAATTACATTAAAATCAGAAAATTTCAAATATAATAGAAAAAAATTTCCATAAAAATAATCTGGTAGTCATACAAATGAATCTTTATGGAATTGATTGTCATAACAATGGGTAAGTTGGTACATGACAAAGAATCCTTTTCCACCATAAAATGTTTAGAAATGTTGCTCAATCAAAAACGGACACAATTGTTCCTCTTGAAACTATTTCGTTAAAGGTTAAAATCTGATAAAAATTCACTTTGAGGATTATATGATATTCGTTAAACATATTTGAATTTTTTTAGAAAACAATGTTTTGAATGAACATAGATTTCCAACTAAAAGGGATTTTTTTCAGATATTCATAATTTTTTCTTAATTATCATAAGTAGCAAAGATTTGAAAATGGTTCTGAAACATGATGATATATTGGATAAGCATAGGATATGAAATATAATTACTTCTCTTGAGAGATAGACCTTAAAATTTCATTAAAAGAATCATAATAATATTTAATCATGATAAATGATGAGACTGTTGCAATAATCTGGTACGACTATTAAAAAGACGTGGCCTTAAACAAAACATAATCTTGAATTATGTTAATAATTTAAATTTAGTATCTTTTCAGGATTAAAGTTTTAGAGAAATAGGCCATAACTATTAAATAACATCTCAATTGTTACAAAGTATTCACTTCTACTCAGTATCCATTTTTTTCATTTAATAAAAATCTCTTAAAAGAAAACACAAGTTCTTTTCATGATATAATTTTTCTTGAATTATTAATTTCTCTTACACTTCCATATATCCACTGAAAAACATATCGAAAACATGGGATGAGCATAAAAAAGCTCCATAAACGTTACAAAAAAAGGAAGGAAATCATTTGTCCATCAATAAATACTAATCAGTGAAATAATAATTTTCAATCGTTAATTTACCACAAATTTTTTTAAGATTTATGAATATAAAATGGAAGTCCAAAATCATAAAGGTATCATGTGGAATCTATAACATACATATGTTATAGCTTTCAAAACTATGCAGGGAGTTACCTTTGGAATACTCATCACCATGTATTCCCTAAATCTCTTAGGAGAAACATTAACATTTGCCTCCATCATGTTACCCAATGAACTACAGAGCTATCTCAAGATCACCCAACCTTGGTTTATCATGGAAAAACCAGTATATGGAATTTATTTTCCTTTTAAAAGCATTACGGTATGTTATGGAATCCAAATATCAAATAATGCTCGTAGTGGCAGAAATGTTGTTTTCACCGCGTATGTTAAAAAGAAAAATTCCCTTTTTTCATTTAGTAAAACACTACATAGAAAAAGATTCCATTTGAATGAAATGAAATTTCAAAGGGGTTTGTACACTGTATAAAATAAAGTCACATATAAATCAAAATATTCCTCAATGAATGGATATTGAGATGAAGTCCCTTACCTCGTGTCCATCGTGACTTGTTAATTCTTTAATATCTTGAATAATAAACTAATGTTAATTTATACTGGCTTAAGGTCATTTTTCATGTTTATTATTTCGGTTAAAATACTTACTACCATATTATAAACATTACATAATCGTTTATGTTAATAACATATGTTTTGTTTATATTTGGTACCTGAGTAAAAAATGAACTTCATTTAATTAAAATTTTTCCATGTGGTCAGAATTCCATTATCTTCAGAATGGTATTCTTGAATTAGATATCTTATATATAAAATATTTCATATATATATATATATGAATTTATAATTGTACATGCCGTTTGTAGAAAGAAATGAAGTGCACCGTTAATGGATATGGTAATTCATACGTGCCCATGAACACTACTTTCATTTCTATTTCATATTTAATGAAATGAAAACATAATGGAACATTGGTATTTAATAATTCCAGTATAATATTATATATCTTTTCAGTAACAACATCCTTTATACGATCTGTGTATGGAATGAATGAGTCATATCACTTTGAGGGGGTAGTAATCTGCACTTCCTCAAATTAAATTATCGTATTTACCCATTATAGAAACAGTAAAGATATTCTATAAACGAATTTTAAAAAAGCATAGAGACAATATAAATATAATATATAACACCTATTAATATAGTGAAATCATAATGGCTACAATGAGATTATGTAGGATATAATTGACCAATCATCATGTCGTGAGGCTGTAGTATGTCATATATAGAAACCGTATGTTCGTATCCACTAGATGGAGGTGCGTGTAAGTGTTTTTTGAATAATTCTCATAAAATAATAATAGTATATTGAGGATATTGGTTTTTTTATTTAAACAAATAATAAGAAGAGCATAGGGAGTGAAGATGTAAAACAAATAAAGAAAAATTGAAAGAAGAAGTTACCTTTAAATTAGGTAACTCCCTTTGGTTTGAACTAAAATGATTCTTAGAAGTTCTTTATGCCTATGTTAAGGATTGTAGGGGGATGATAAGAATCTTGAATCTTATTTGGGAAGATAAATGATGAACCAAGGGGCATGAACTGTGTGTTTAATGGGTTAGAGGAGATAGTCATTTACAAGGGAGAGGAGGAGCTCTTTAGGATTGTTAGAAAATATTCTTTTATTATATGATTATTTTCAGTTTCAAAAGGTATAAAACATATTTAATTCAAAGATAATGTTCATTTAAGTCAAAATAAAATCATCCAATAATATTGGTCCGGTTTGGGATATTTTTTAATCCTTATCTTTCATATTTATCTCTTTGTTAGCTTATTTAATGTTTACCATGCCCTCTTATATACTCATACTATATGGTTAATGTATATACCATAAAATTCCATGCCACCCAAAATGGATCATTAAATACATTTGTAACATCATATATGTCATTTGGATGAATTTTAGGTTTTTAGGAAAAATTTATCATTTAATAAAATATTGATTGATTTAAAACATTTTTTTGTAAATTTTAATAAATTCATACCATGAATTATTTTTAAAACTCCAAAAAAACATGATTCATTCGAAAAAACTTAATCAGTTAAAATAAAACAAGTCATTATATTCTATAATATTCGTGGATGGCATTAAAATGTTCAAAATATATTTATTTTAATTTTTATAATATCATTTATTTCAACCATTTATTAGTAAAATAATTACTGCATCACCATTGTGTCCGATCTAATTTTATTTATTTAATGTCCTAAAATTATAAATAAAATACCCTGATGTATGCAATATTTTTATCATTTTAATTTAAACTTATACTCTATGATATAAATTATATAATCCCACGTTAAAATTGTTTTGGAAAAATTATACATGTTTATGATATTTTTATTTTTACATTAAATAAAAATATATTAATGTTTATATCTTACACAAAATGGCATTCAAAGGCCAAAATAATAAACCAAGGATTTTTGTGGTCAGCCATTACCCATACAATATTGTTAGGAAAAATGTTAACGTAAAATTATATTATTATAATAATATTTTTACCTTGAATTAACCTATTTAACTTTAACCACAGTAACTAAACACTCAATAGTTACTATTCACCAAAAAATATTTTCATCATATTGAACCACATTTCATATAATGATGAAAAACATGTATGTCAAATTTTTGAAATTCAATTCAGAGAAGCAGTAAAATTCTATCTATATGAAAATTCCCTTTTTACTTACTATGTAGTGTTTTATCATTATTTATCAAAAATTGAACATTTTTACAAAAAAAACAAAAAATTCACACAAAGATAATTTTGATATTATGAATTCAAAAATAATGAGTATTTTACAAAATTCAAAACATATATATTTCATTAATTAATCTAAAACTAATTTCTATTGTGAAAACCAAAATGCATGATTTTTAGAAATAACTACTATCATAAGATTGGTACTTGTTTATGTCTTATTTCAGAAGGAAATTACATTCAATGACCTACATTGGACTAAATTTTAAAAATATAATCCAATTACACATTAAAACTAGTAAAAAAATACTCTAGCTACATAAATAAATTAGATTGAAAGGTAGTTTTGAATTATATTATAGTATTTTTCACTATTTATTAGAAAATGGACTTTTTAAAAAAATAACAAAATTTCATCCATTATAAAATTTCATGTCCTATTTTTAAAGAAGAAATTTATTTTTTTAAATAGTAAATATAAAATCCCCAAAAATTCTATTTAAATTTTTTTTCACCATCAAAAGGTGGTAAATTGAACTTTTAAATAATATTATAGTATTTGTGCTTTAAATTTGACTCATTTTCATTTTAAGCCACTAACATTTAACAAACATGTGTAATCATATTATAGATAGTTATGTTCATTCCCACCAATACAACTTCGTAGAATTCAATTCTATTTAATATAATATTATTTTATTATTTTTTTAGTATGGCGCAACCTGGTGTGCAATATGAGATTTTGGAGAAACCCATTGTCGTGTGTCAGGTACGTCATCAAACATATCATCTTGTCTAATGAAAAATTTATATTTAATTCAACAATAGTAATAAATATGAAAATGTTTTAATAATTATTTACCTTGGATTTGACATCCATCCCCCCTTTTTTTCATTGCGTCCTCACAATTTTATTCACTTATCAAATAAATGGGCATATTTTTCTCTCATAGAATTGTCAGATTCCCATGTTGCCTCTTCAACCATGTGGGTTTTTCACAAAAACATTACTTGATGAGTTACCTTATTCGGCAACACTTTGTCTCTCTTCGGTCACGAATCTGGACTGGTTATTTTTGATAAGTGAGATTATATTCCATCTGAACTACCCCTGGACTAAAAAACATGAGATGGATCCATTATATACTTTCTCAACATAGAAAAATGAAAGACCTTATGTACCTAGGACAAACATGGAAGTAAAGACACTCTATAGGAAATTGATCCAACTTTATTTAGTATTTCATATGGTCTAGTGAACCTCAGACTTAAATTTACCTTCTTTCCAAACCACATCACACATTTCCATGCGGAAACATTGAGAAAGACATTATCACCTACCTCAAAAAAAGATCCTTCCTCTAGTTATCTGCATACCTTTTCTGCCTACTCTGAGTTTTTCTCATGTTATTTTGAATTAGCTAACATTTTTCATCCATCTTTTTTACCAATTGTGGTCCCATCAACATTATTTCACCTACTTTATCCCACATTGATGGAGTCTGACATCGATTATCATATAATGAATCAAATGGAGCAATATTTATACTGGAATAAAAACTTTTATTATATGAAAATACATCCCAATAAAGATGTTGGTCCACAAATCCCTTGTAATCCATTGAGCAAGAAGGTATCCTATCTTACTACATCTAAATTTTTCATTATGACTGCCCATCTGATTGAGGATGAAAAAATGTACTAAAATTTAATTCATTACCCAATGACTTCTGAAGGCCTTTCCAAAAGATAGAAGTAAACTTGAGATCATGAGCAGATACCATGGAGAGGGAAGCACAATGAAAGCTGATTATCTATTTAACATACAACCAATAAAGATGATATAGAGACAAAGTATCTCAAGTAGAAAGGAAATGAGCATATTTAGTCAATCGATCAACAATAACTCATATTCCATTATTAACACGGGATATCTTTTGTAATCCCACAATGAAGTCCATAGATATTTTTCCCATTTCCACTCTGTCACCGGTAATGGATGAAGCATCCATTTCGGTAACTGCTTCTCTGCTTTAACCTCTTATAAATTCAAACACTTTACAGTAAAGTCAGAAAAGTCTATTTTCATTCCATCCAACCAGTAATACTCCTAAAGATATCATTACATCTTAGTACAACCAGGATGAGCTGAAAACAGAGAACATTGAGCTTCCCATAACAACTCTTTATTTAACTATGAATCACATGGCACACATAATCCTTTCCCTCAACCTCAAAAAACAATATTTTTCAATGTTAAGTTAAGGTAAGGTACCCTTTTCTATGAACTATACCTTTTTTTATAACTCACTGTCTTCTTTCTGTGCTTTCATAATTCAACCTTCTAGAGATGATTTAACTAACACCTGAAATAAAATAGAGGGATCACCTGCACTAAAAACTTCTATTCCAAATTTCATCAAATCATTAATCAATGTATCTTTTTCCAAACATTACATGGTTAATGTAGCATTACTTTTCAAACTCAAAGAATCGTCCACCTTATTTTCCATTCCCGGATGATAATTTATCATGCAATAAAAATCCTTTATTAATTGCATCCATCTCTTCTATCTCACGTTCAATTCATTCAGAGTAATTATATTCTTCAATCTTTTTTGTCAGTATATATTTCACATTTTAGTCCATACAGATGATGCCTCTAAATTTTTAATGCAAAACAACAACAGCTAATTCCAATTAATGTGTCGGGTCATTTAACTCATGAGGTTTAAACTGATATGATGCATAAGAAATTACATTATCATTTTTTATTATAAAAAAACCCATGTCTTTTCAATCAAGAATCACTACAGATAACAAATCCACCATATCTAAAAGGCACTTCCAAAAGTGGAGCATTCACCATTATTCTTTTCAATTCCTAAAAACAATCACCACATTCTTTTGTCCAAATGAACATAAAACCTTTTCGAGTTAACTTAGTCATTGGGATAGATAACTATGAAAAAATTTCAACAAATCTTTCAATAATGTCCTACTAAACCACGAAAACTACGAATATATTGGATATTGGTAGGTCTAGGGAATTATTCAACAAATTTTGTGTTAGAAGAATCAACAGTTATGCCATTTTTTGAAATAATCTGACCAATGAATGATATTTGTTGTAACTCTAAATCAAACTTTCTGAATTTCCCATACCTTTACTTTTCATTTAAGGTTTGAATGATAACCCTTAAATGACTTTCATGTTCATATTTACATTTAGAATAATTAAAAATATCATCAATAATCACAACCAAAAACTTATCAAAGAACTCATGAAATATTCTATTCATTTGATCCATGAATACAGCAGGTTCATTGGTTAACCCAAAGGAACAACTAAAAATTAATAATGGACATATCTGCTACAAAATGAAGCCTTTAGAACGTATTCTTCCTTTATATTCTACTGATGGTATCCTAACCTAATGTCAATCTTCAAAAAATAATGAACTCCCTTGAGCTGATCAATTAAATCATTGATATGAAAAAAATTATAAATTTTCTTAATAGTTATGTTTTCCAATGCTTTATAATCAATGAAAAATTACATTGAGCCATATTTGTTTTTAACAAAAAATACTAGATAACACCATGGTGATGTGAAAGGTCAATGGAAACCTTTGACTAATAACTCATGCAATATATTCGTTAACTCTAACAGATTAATTTGAGCCATTAAAAAATGGGTTTTGAAATTGTCTTAGCATCAGGAATTAATTCAATAGTAAATTCATCTTCTCGATCAGGTATTATACCAGGAAAATTATCAGGAAATATATGAAGATACTCATTTACCAATAAAACATAATTAATCTGAATAGTTCTTTTATTTTCATCAATATGTGAATGTGAACATTAATTTCAACCTTTTAATAGTTTCTCAGCTTCCTCATATGCTATCAAATGTAAGGGTTCATTCTTGTACACAAACTGAAATTCTTTTATAAAATAAACCTCTTTAGATCTGTATTTAATCGTAGAATGATAAATGGAACGCCAATCCATACCCAAAATAACATCAAACTCTACTAGGGAAAAAATAATAAGGTTTGTAGGTAGATTCTTTCCATACACAAGGACAAGAAGGTACATATAATTTTTTTATCTCTCAACATTTCCTCCCTGTGTTTTTACCATAATTTCTAGATTATTATCTTCAGAAGAAATTCTGAATTTACATGAAAATCTCATAAATGAATGATTTTTTAGATACTGAATCAAAAAACACATTTTCATAATATGTAAAAACAAATTAATGTACCTCATACTACTTCATTCGACGGCCCAACATCTGTTGAGGTACTTATAATGGATATCACCTCCCCTTTATGCTTGTAATCTGACATCTTTCCCTCAGTGGAGTTCTTCATTGGACAATCATTTGCATAATGACCCATTTAAATGCACTTATAACATTTTAATGACTATAAATCAGATTTTTTCTTACCAATACCCAGATCTTTTTCAGCTCAATTATGAGCTTTATGTCCAATTTTACCATATCATTATCACTTAAAAAAATTCAAAAGTCATTCCCCTGCATGATTTTTACAACAATTTACATAAAATGTAATCTTCAATTTCTTACCATCATATTTTTAAAGAGTTATTTCCTTTCATCTCCCACCTTGACGTCAAATTTTGTTGTTTTTCGAAGAACACATTATCATTGACAAACTCCATTTCCTCCTTCTCCACACATCAAACAAGGTTTTCATAACTTTTTAACTCATAAAAATATAAATACCTAGTATTCTTTGGATTTAGTACGGAGTAAAAATGATTGATTTTATTATTGATCTCTCGTATGAAATTTACAGCATGCCTTTCCATTCGAATGAATATTTCTTCATAATTAGCCACTGAGTCATATTCCTACCTCAATTCCAAGAATTGTTTTCCATCCTTAAATGAACTACCATAGAAAAATATTTCTCAAGAAATACACCATTGAATTCATCCCAATCAGGAACATCAATATCCCCTATACACATGATATTTTTCACTATTGGCCACTACTGATTGGATTCACCTTCAAAATGGTAAACATCAAGCGTAACCTTTTGTTGTTCTAAACACTCCATGACCTTAAAAATCATTTCCAGTGCTTTAATCGACCCTTCACCGAGAAAAAGTTCTGATGATCATCTGAATGATGCGGGATGCTGCCTTATGAAATGCTCCATTACTAACATGTTCCACGGTGGTTTATATGGAAGATCTTGTTCATAGATACCACCCCCATTTATATCCTGATTCAATTGTTCCATCACTACATCAAATTGTTCAGTTATTATTCTGACTATCTCTGGTTGCTGATTTTGATTGTTGTTTTCCTCCTGATGTCGTCCCATAATAACTTCCATGTTTCCTCTACGGAAAACCATTCTTAACATAGAAATATCATAGGTGAAGAAACAAGGTAATATGTAAATAATATATCATTTCAACCGTAACATAAATCATTTTATAGATATTAATTTTACCATATCGTAACACTTAATGTGATCTAAACTGAAATTTTATACCAACAATAAGGACCCAGCCTTAAGGATTATATAATCTTGAATTATGATAATAATTCATATTGAGAATATTTTTAGGTTTAGTGTTTTAGAGAATTGGACAACAACTATTATATTACATATCAATTGTTACAAAGTAGAAACATATACTTATTATATATTTTTTCCTAAAATAATATGTATTAAAAGAAAAAAAGAGTTCTTTTCTACATTAAAATCTTTTTGAATTATTCCTTTCTCTTACCCATCCTTATATCTTATGAAAAACATTTCAAAAACATGGTATGAGTATTAAAATCTCGGTAAAGGTTGTAAAACAATGAATAAAAACATTAGTCCATAAATATAAATGAATCAATGAAATCATATTTTTCAATCTTTAACATACCACACAAAATCAAAAGATTTATGAATTAGAAATGGAAATCATATATCATAAAGTTAACTAGTGACATCCATAACATAATTACATTGTAGATTTCACAACTACGTATGGAGTAACATTTGGAACACACATCACAGTATATTCCAAAAATATCTTAGGATAAACATTAACGTTTGCCTCAATCACTTTACCCAACGAATTGGAGATCTATCTTTGGATCACCCACCCTAGGTTTATCTTGGAACCACCCATATACATAAAAGATTCCCATGAACCATGATGTATTCAGAACACATAAAAAATAGAAATGAAAGATAAAATTCCCACATTTCTATCAAAATACATCATTTAAAAATATTGAATTAACCAATAAATTATCAAAACAATTTAAAACAATAAAATACATAATAGAGTATATGTTATTTATTTTCCTTTTAATAATATAACGTCTTGTTAATGATGCAAAATATTAAATAATTCTTGTGGTGGCAGAAAGGTTGTTGACACCGCGTACATTAAAAAGAAACATTCCCTTTGTATTTTAGTAAAATGATCCATCGAAAAATATTCCCTTTGAATCAAATTAAATGTAAATGGGAGTTATACACCATATAAATGAATATCATGTACTAATCAAAATATTCCTCAATAGAAGTATATTTAGATGAATTCCCTTACCTCATGTCTAACTTGACTTGTTCATTATTTAATCTCTAGAATAATAAACTAAAGATAATTTCTACTTTCTTAAGAATCTTTTTCAATTTACTTATTCCTTATAATTACATATTACCACATTATAAAAATTTCACAATCAATTATGTTAATAACAATCGTTTTTTTGATATTTGGTACTTGAGTCAAAACTGATCTTTTTATAATTAAAAGTTATCTAGGTACTAAAAATTCTATTATCTAAAGAATTATAGTCCTAAACTAGATATCATATATATCATATATATCTAGTATAAATATGTATTTATAATTTTACATGATAAATGGAGATAAGAAGTAAAATGCACCGTTCATGGAGACAGTAAGCCGTACATATGCATGAATGCTACTTTCAATCCTATTGCATATTTAAAAGAATGAAAACATAGTGATACAAAGGTATATTATAATTCCAGAATAATATAATATATAAAATTACTAATTCAATCCTTTATATGTTCCACATATGTCTTGAATGATTCATATCACTTTGACAAGGCGGTATTCCGCACTTCCTCAAATGAAATTATCGTATTTCTCCATTATGGAAACCATAAAGGTATGCTATAAATGAAAAATAAAAAGAATTAGAAAAAATATAAATTTAATATATATCACATATAGATATAGTTCCATCATAATTTTCCCCATGAGAAGTGGTATGAGATAATCAATGAATGATCATTTCATGAGGTAGTAGTTCGCCGTACACATAAACAGAATGTTCGTATCCATTGCATAGTGGTGTCTATAAGTGTAGATTGATTCCATCTCATAACACCAACATATTATAATTAGGATACTATTTTTGTTCTGTATACAATTAAAAAGAAGAGTATATGGATTGAATAAGGAAAATAATATAACAGAACTTGTGGGAAGATGTTACCATTAAATTGGGTAACCCCCTTTGGTTTGAACCAAATGGCTTCCTTGAAGTGCCTTCTGCCTAAGGTAATGCTTCTAGGAGGAAGAGAGGGATCATGGGAGATTATTTGGGGAGATATTGGGTGATCCAAGGGGTTTGATAGATGTGTTTAATTGGTTAGAGGTGATGAACTTTTATTAGGGAGGCGAGGGGCTCTTTAGGATTGTTTGAAAATATTATTTTATTATAAAAATATTTACAGTTTCAAAAGGTCAAAAGTATTTATAATTATATGATAAGGTGCATATAAGTTGAAATAAAATAATCTAATATGAATTAAAGAGGTTTTTGTATATTTTTTTAATCATTATCTTTTTTATTTAACCATTTGTTAACTTATTTAACTTTTACTCTGTCCTCTTATATATTCGTACTGTAAGGTTGATGTTTTTACAATAAAATTTATAGACACCCAAAATGGATCACTGTTGAAAATTTTAATATCATATATGTCATTTGGCGGAATTTTTTATTTTTAAGGCTATTGTATCATTTAATAAAATATTTATTGATTTAAAAACTCTATTAAGTCATTTTTTATACTATTCATATCATGAATTTTTCAAAAAATCCAATCCAACATCATTCTTTCGAGGAAACATGACAAATTCAAATATAACAAGTCCTACTCATATATAAAATCTGTTGATGGAATAAAAAGATTCAAAATAAGTTTATTTTATTTTTTAAAATATCATTTATTTAATCCTTTATTAATGAAGCAATTACAACATCACCATTGTGTCATAACTAAATTTATTTATTTAATGTCAAAAAAATTAATAAAATACCATGATGTACGATATATTTTAAGATTTTTGATGACTATTTATAGTTTATGTTATCAATTATATAATCCCACATTAAAATTGTTTTGGAAAAATAATAAATTTTTATGATATTTTTTTTACATTAAATATAATGTTAGTAATGTCATCATCATACTCAAAGGGCTTTAAAAGGCCAGAGGTCTAACCCAAGGATTTCATAGGTCAACCATTACTAATAAAATATGGTAAGTAAAGTGTTAAAGAAATTTTATATTATTATAATATTTTATTACCTTTAATTACCCTATTTATATTTAACTACGGTAAATAAAAATCCAAAGTTACTATTCACCAAAAATTGTTTTCATTTTATTGAAATTTTTTTACATAATTATGAAAACCATATATGTTGTATTTTGTAAATTCTATTCATAGAAGTGGTAAAATTTCCTTTAAATGAAAAAGCCCTTTTATAACTTATATATAGTGTTTTTTCACTATTCATCCAAAATTGAATATTTTTAGAAAAATACTAAAAAATAACCCATAGATAATTTTGATATTCTGAATTAAAAAATTATGTCTATTTTACCAAATTAAAATCATATATTTTTCATTAATTAATTTAAAAATAATTTCCATTTTCATAACTAAAATGCGAGTTTTTAAAATATAATAACTATCAAAATATTGACACTTTTTTTTCAATTTTAAAGTGAAATTACTTCCAATGACCAAAATTATATTAAATTGTAAAAATATAATACAATAAAAAATTAAAACTAATAAAAAGGGAAATCTAACTATGTAAATAAATTAGATTAAAATGCATGTTTGAATTAAAATGTAGTATTTTTCACTGTTCATTAAAAACTAAAATTTATCAGACAAATACCAAAACCTCATCCAAAGTAAATTATTTTGTCAAGATTCTAAAGAATAAATTTATATTGTAAAATAAAAAATATAAAATTGACACAAACTAGATTTAAAAATGGTTTTCCATCTAAATGTAGTAAATTGACCTTTTAATATATATTATAGTAGTTGTGATTAAAATTACACTCATTCACATTTTGAGCCTCTAACATTTAAAAATAATGTATAATCATATTTCAGTTAGTTCTAATCATTCAATCCTATACAACGGACAGTTGTTAAATACCATTTAAAATAATATTATAATATTATTTTACAGTATGAATCAGCCTTGGGTACAACATGATATTTCAGAGAAACCTATTGTATTGGATCTAGTACTCCATCGAAAATAGAATCCCCTTTAAAGTAATATTAATATTTAATTAACAAAATTTTAAAAAATATGAAAATGTTGTACTCTTTATTTTCCTAGGATGTTAAACTATGATAATGTTTAATCATAAAAATATAGATATTATAAGATTACGTGAAACTAAAAATAACATGAAATTAATTATATTTTTGATATAACAGGTAAAAAGTATTTATTTAAACCTCATAGAAAAATATGGCTTCATACCATGGCATGTGCCTCCATGAGGAAAAATTGAATCAAAATTACATTCCCTATTTGAAAACTTTTGAACCATAATCCCTGTGAAATATATTTTAAAAATATATATTTAAATACAAATAAAAATAATTTTAATAATCATATAATACATCCTTTAATGGTATAATCAAAAAAATTTAAATGTTTGGTTAATAATTCATTTATCTCAAAATAAAAATAAAAAGTTATATGGAATTCACTTACCATAAGTATAGATTTTTTTGTACACTTTCAAAACACCTGTATAATATATATATTGTTCTACTATACATATATTATAGGAGAAAATTGTTATTTATAATACAATATAATAATTTTCATGGGTTTATAGTTTCTGTTTATTAACAACTCCTTGTTAATGTTTTGTTTCAGGTAATGTACACTTTATTTTTTTATGTTTGGACTTATATTTTGGATCCTCTAACATAGATATTGATTTAAATATTTTAAAATTTTAAAAAGTGTTATAAATATCATATATATTCATTATATATTTATTTATTAAAATTATTATAAGATATATGTATGAAATGCATTTTTCCATTCATAGAGATTGTAGGTCATACATACACATGAAAACTGTTTCTATTTCATTTTTGGATTTGAATGATATGATGTAAATTATATATATATATATTAAAATTACAGTAGAATTATTACATCATTTATATCATATAAGGTCACTAAATCCATCCATAATACATTCCTTGTACAGTTTGATTGAATCACATCACTTTGAGGTGGCAGTCGTCCATACTTCACTAAACTAAATAATCATACTTACAGAAAATAGAAATCATGAAGTTATGTTTTATATAATAATTTGTGAAGAATAAATACATAATTAATATAATATATATTATTTAAAAATATTGGTTCCATATTAATTCTGAAACATTAGTAGTGGTCAAAGAAAAATGAATAACATTGTTTCGTCAGGCTATAGTTCACCATACAAAAGAACCGTATTCTATTCACCCATTAGATTGAAGTGTTTGTATGTTCATGTAAAAAGCATATAATAAAAACAAATTAGAATATTTGTGATAAATTTAATATCATATAATATTCTAATATTTTTAATTTATATAGTTAATAATGAAAATAAAATAAAAATGTTTAAGGAAGTTTATCAATTCTTCTTTATGGTAGTTCCCTATACATTGCAAAAGAGGGATTCCCCTATTGGATTTCTTTACAAATGGATAATTCAAAAATGCTTAAATGGAATTTGTGAGAATATTGGATAATATTTTGGGTGATCCAATGGTATTTATAAGTGTCTTGGTATTTTGGCCCTTATTTGTCAGGTTTAGCACGTTATGAAGCTAAATTTCTACATAATATTTTTAATTAATTATATTTTCTTTCCCTAATATTTATGGTTCCCAAATAATTTGAACTAATTATAAATTATAAATTATTCGAATTCAAAATATGGAATATGGTTTTCCAAATTCTAATCATTTGTGTTCCAGAAATTTATTTAAAATTATTCTCAGAGACGGGATTACAATGCACACTTTTATGAAAAAATGTGGAAACATTTTCTATGTAATTATATCCAACATCATAGTGAAATTGATCCCAATAACCTAATTGGATTAATTTATTTATTATTTATATATTTCATTTTTAAACAAATTATACAAATAATTTTTATATACAAATAATTTTTATGAAAAATATATTTTTATTGAAATTAGGTATTTTCACTATTAATCAAAAAATGAAACATCACATAAAAATATCAAAAATTCACCCTATCTAAATATAAATATTTTACATTCATGAATTAATTTTATTTTGAAATTTAAATTTTATAAATGTTCAAAATTTATTAATTATGATTGGCTCTCTTATAAATGGTGGTAAAACTATATTTATAAAAATATTAGTCTTTAGGTATAATATTTGGTTTTTCAGATCATATGCATATAAAGAATATTAGATGAATGTAAAAATTATTTTATTGAATATAAATAATAAATATTTAATTAATATCATCCACCAACAGTAATTAATATATATTATTAGGATAAAATTTCTTTGTGCGCCTAAATGTTGTTTTTAATAAAAAAATTCTTTTTATATTCAATTGGTTCTTATATCCATTTATAATTAATGTGTAACTAATTAATTCAACCATGTATTCTAATAATTTTGTTAATATTATTCCTAACCACCAACATAATGTCTTGTTTATTTATTAATGGGTTAAATAATAGTATTTTTTAATAATATATTATTTTTTTAGTAAAACTCAATATTTTGTGTCACACAAGACATTGAGGAAGGTCAGACTTGTCTTTATTGTTTTCTAACCTTAGTGTTCGTTGTAAGGAAATATATAGATTACTATGCATGAGGTTCATGAATATGTTTTTTTCAAACAATTCAATCCAAACTTATTTCCATAATAAAACTATATTCAGTTTTCTGTGAAATGAAAAAGAGTAGAAAGATTAAATTAATTAGAAAATAAATATTTCACAAATTATTAGTTATTAGAGAATTTTTGTGAAAAAGTTAAATCCAAGTAAAACTATTTGATATAAAAAATAATATTATGAATATTCATTACACATATAATATAATAATATTTAAGATAGTGAAGAATAAATATAACTGAATGAAAAAAATTGAGTTTCGAAATTTTATATGCCTTACTATTTTTCAAATCAATTCCCCTTCGATTGAATTATTTAAAGAGATAAATTTTTATAAAATTACGTTTTAGGGAACATTATATTATAGTTAGAAGGTAACATATATAAACTATATAATTAATTTTGGTTCTTACCATTATAATATGGCACAATGAAAATAAATTGAGTCCGAATCTATTACATTCACATAATTTTGATTGAATGCACACTGTGAACATATATAATGGTTTTTTCGATTATTTTTATTTACAAAAGTACCATATTAATAGTTATAATATTATATATGTTCCTCTTATAAAGTTTTTCAACCTATTCATTGATAATGATTTTTTATTCATGTTTTAGGGTTAATTTCCTTGTTTTATCAATCATGTTTAAAATATCAAATTTACTTATGGTGTTGATTTTTATAATCATTCATTAAAGGTGGTCAAGGAAAATGAGTCGCATCGCTTCATGGAGACATATGGTCATTCGTAAAGATGAGAAAAATTATCATTCACTTAATGAGTGAAATTGAATGGAAGTGGAATTCATATTACTTTTAGAAAAAAAATTAGTATATTATTAATAATATATTTTAGTAATATCCCTAATTAGGACTATCCATGTTAGTCGGTGATGGAAAATAGATTGTATTGATTCGTGATGTGGTAGTCCGCCTTACACATGACTGATAGCATTGTTTACCATTTAATAGAAGATTGGGTGGATAAATATTTTCAATTAAACATAATATTATCTCATTGTATGGTTGATATTTTTTCTATAATATTGGGTGCGTTTTGAGAAAAGTGAATATAAGAAAAATGAATTAAAAAGATAGGGAATAATGAAAACAGTAACGTCCTCCTATAGGACCATCAATTAGATCTCTTATCAAGGGAAACATGGTAATCAATTTTGGGGGTAAAAATTACACTATAATATGATAAAAAAATGTTTTGGAGTTATTTTTAATGTTTTTAGTGAAGATAAATTGACTGATATCATCGAATAAGTGAGGGTGGGGGGAGTTCCCTTTTATAATTGAAGAAGAGGACTCACATGAAATTTTGATGTGAATATATAAAACACAAAATTTTCACTTGAAAAAGGATGAAAAAATGAATCATTATCAAAAGATATATGTTATAAGGTTGAAATATTCCCTTCCCATTGGATTTATAAATTTCTATGGTTATTGTTTCCTTTATCTTTATTGTTTTTCAGCAAAGTAAACCCATTTTCACCAAAATCATTGTAATATTTTTACCACGTCACAAATAATTATGATCAAAAAATAATTTGATCATATTATATAGTATAAATAATATATATTTCTAATATTTAATAAATTTTCCTAAATTAATATAATGTTATATAAAATAATTTAATTTAAAATACAAACATCATACGAGTCCAGAATTAATTTTCAAGAAATGAATTTTTCAAGCATATAATGATCTTATATTAACTATATGACTCGTAATGACCCTGGTATGGATTGAAATTAATTTATTTAAATTTATATTCTCTAAACGTAATTAAATATTATTTCAGTAAATATTATTTTAATTCAGTAATAAGGATAAACATTATATTTTTAAAAATATTTTTTAGAATATTTCGATTTTAGGCCTAGCAATAATCTTATATCAAATTTGGTTATAAATATTAATAAGTTGAAGTTATTTTTTATAAAATTAATAAAATAATATATTTTAAATTTAATTTCAATGTCATATAATAATAATAATTTAAAATTCCAGAATTTAATAAAAATTCATATCTATATTTGAGAAATATATATTTTACATCTTTCTTGAAATAATCTTCTATTTCATAAAAGTCAAAAAAATTCCCCATAATATAATTTTAAAATTATTTTTTCAAAAATAATTTTAATTTTAATTTTGATTACTTCTAAAACATAAAATATTAAATTTTAACATTTTCATGAAAAAAATAGAATATTGTTTTAAATGAATAATTTTTTATTCAATAATCTATCTATGATAAAAATAACAAATTATTTATTAAGAATGTATCAATAAATAGTAATTTATTCATATCACTACGAATATATTTAATAACATATATAATCTTACTCTTAACATAAAATTAAATAGCTAGTCTATGATGGTAATATTTAATTAGCATCTCATAGTTTTTTTATGATTAGTGTTGTGTGTAATATAATCCATCGAACATAATGTTCTTCTTTTATTTTATCTTGGTCATGTGTACAACCATATATCAAGTAAATTAAATATATGTAAAATATATATATATATTAAACTCATAGGTTGATACATTCTATCCCCATAAATAAATGCCTTCCTAACATTTTTAACTTACTCTTTGAAATAATTATTTAGAAATTTTAAAATTCATTTATTAAAACCCCACTTTGAAAAAGTGATGAAAAAAATGTCCTAAAATAGGGGAAGGTTATTATTAAGGATATATAGATTATAATATAATGATATTTCCATGTAGTAGACCATTGGTTGGATGTCAAAATGAGGAAACTGAAGAAAAACATAAGTAATTAAGAAAAGTGATATAGATCATTTATCAGAGGAATGTGAATGGATAAAGAAACGTAAATGACCACAAAACCATAAATATTTGTCTTGTTAAATGAACATTGATTCATATAGTATGAATGTAATAAGATACATAATTGGTTTCAATATTATATTATTTAAGTGTATGAAATATTTTACAATATTGAAATAAAAGGTAATATACATACATAATATCTATCATTTAAATAATCACAATTTCATACATTACTTGTTCTTAAATCAATTTTCATTTCCTCTCTAAATCTATGAAATGATTATCAAAATTATTATATATTAGGAAATACAGTTATCATTTAATAGACTATAAAATAAATAAATTTGGAACAATTCATTTTCTCTATTTCTAAACATGTACCAAAACAAGAATGTTTTTCACAGGTGAGTATAATACATTAATATTTAATCTTGATAATAATACACAGTGTTCAAATTAGTAATTATAATAAAAAAATTTAGTAAATAAATATTATTTATCAAAATATCTCATATCCCTTGGTAGGAACTACACACTTACCATCCTTTAGTTGTGGGATTAAGCCCCTCGACTTCACAAGGTATGAAGAGTTGCCTACCAACATGTGTGTTGTCTTTATTCCAAAACTATATTAATATAATTTCTATAACAATACCAAACTTTGATGACTCATAATTACTACAACATAAAATATAAGATAATACTAAATGTTTTAAAATACATGTAATCATATTACCACTAAATTTGAAGGCATTCTCCCTTAAAAAAAATTTTTAATTACATAAAAAACTTTTCTTGTTTCAATTAATGACTAATAAAATGACATTAATCTCGATAAAATCGCATCACATAAAAAATATAAAAAATTATTTTCTTAGACATTAATCTTATTATAAAACATGAACTAAAATACACATGATGGTATCTAGAAATTAAATGTTAATATTATATGAATAAATATATTAATACAAAATCAACACAATCATTTGATATTTCATGATTCTTATAATTAAAACATGATTGGTAAAAATACTTCTATAAAATAGTTATTGAATCCCAATACACAAATACAATAAACATTTTACTTCAATAATTCAATGCTTTTTTCAATATGTTAAACATTTAAATTGGAATTTATTTTGATAATTCCCATGTACGCCAAAATAAATAAAATGTGTAGAAATGGATTCTTTTGATGAAATTTTTTTCTCTCTACTAACTCTTCATATCCCATTGAATATTAGTTTCTATATTCCATTAATTTTGACAAATAATATTTTCATATTCATTTGATGTATTTTCATGGGTTTTTTCTTCGTTCTTTTTTACATGAAGAAAACCGAGCCTCCCTTCCTCTATGGTATCCACCATTAGACCTATTGGAAGACCCTGAACTTCTAAAATTTAGTGTCTCTGATAGTTGTTTAAGATATATATTATGAATCTTATATCATTATAACATATTGGTAATAATCAAAATAACTTATAATCCATCCATTAACCCATTTTAGTTATAAAAATCACCAAATTTTCTATAGTATTCAATGTTGAATACATTATTTTATGTTTAATCCATTTACTTAAACCAAAAACTATTATGTTTAAAATAATTGTTGTAGTTGGGAAAATATAAAGTTATTTATAAGATAACTGAATCATGTAATAATATTTTTTACATAAGTCAGCATAGGATTGGCCTAGGTCATTTATTATTGGCATCTGTTCAATCACATATTGATGGTTCATATTTAAAATGTCAACAATCCAAATAATATCTCTTAGGATTGTTAAAAACGAGTAGAGTGAAGCCCGTTAACATGACGTATTTGTTGATCCATTCAAATCCCAAGGAACCTTTTCTAGAGTTCATACCGATAGGTAGAATTGTGATATAACCATATCCTCATATAGTTTCCATACATGAATTTTTATCTAAAAGAACTACATAACCTCTTCCCCACTATAACAGTAGGATATTATTCTATAATTTTATCTATCTATATCATAAAGGTATTTTCCCGAATATATATATGAAATATTCTATTTATTAATGTTTATAACAAAATTTCCTTGATACCTATTATAAATACCATGATCCCAATATTCTATATTCAGTGGTAAATTTATTACATAGTTTCTAGATAAATGAAATCACAACCCAAAGACCAAATAGATTTGTAGGCTTATAAAACATGAAATATACATGAGTATTTCATTGGATTTGAATACCTGAGATACAAAATAGTCAATGTAAAAATTATTCATATGTAAACTCATTCAAATAAACCTTCTTCATATACTAGGAATCAGAACAAAAATAAAGGAATGATAAGATTTTTTTTAAAAGTTATGTAAATTATAAAATATAATTTTTATATTAATCAAAATTAATAAAGAATAAAAATTATGTAAATTTAATTATATGTACACACATTACATTTAATGAGAATCATTAATATGTGAATTAGATAAAACATAATCAATATAATAAGTTGAATAATAAAACCCAGATTCAATTTCATAAAAAGCATGATCTTATAATGCATCCTTGTATAATATCACTACTATAATCTCATGGATAATAAAAATTGAATTCATACTGATATATCTTATTAATAATTTATTTAATGATGTTAGGCATCATGATATATATACTATCTAGAATATTCACAAGTTGATTTAATAATATTTATAAACACCCATCTAATGATAGCTTTCTATTTTTCATTATGAGATTATTAATGCAACCAGGGATGTATATTTCTAGGACCCACATATCATTTAATATACTATAAATTCCACCCATAAAAATGATAAATTTAATTCATGAACTACATTCCTTGTTAATAAATGTTCTTTTTTACTAAATAATAAAATATTTCTACATTACCAATTCAATCAAATTAAATTCAATGTAAACCACCTTATGTAGAAATGATATATGGGATATAAAATAAGAATACCCATGATAAATAATATAGAAATTTATGATAAATTTAATGTATAATTAGAAAAATAATGTTTATATTTCCAGGTAAATACAATGATTAAAAAATTTAATCATGAACGTGAATGTCAATAATTTAATTTTTGAAATTTGATCATAAAACATCCATAATAAGAATATGGATGGTTTTATTAAAACATATACCCATTAGAGTATAATTATAATAAATGGTTCCGAACAATAATTATAATAAATACCATGAAAAGTCCATTGAATATAATTTTAAGAAAAATAACTTTCCCAGTTTGAAAATCTATTTAAAAAAAATATTAGGAAAATCATTAAATTTGAAAAGAACCTTATAAAACAGAAAATGATTTTTAAAATAAATATTATTACATTATTTTGGAAAGGATATTTTAATTTTTATTATTTTAAAATAAATTATTACATTCAGCTATTTTATAAAAAGTCAAATTTACCTTTTTTTTGAAAAATAACAGAAAGATTTAATATAAAACATTTTCATAAAAATTCATTTATTCTGAAAAACGGAATTTTGAAAGGAATAAATATACCAATTTAAAAAATAATACATGTATTTGAAAGAAAACAGATTTTCTAGTGAAGAGAAACATAAAATTGGAATAACAAAACATTTTTAAAGTCATTTTACATAAAATGAGAGACAACTAGTAGTAATACATGTAAAAATAATTAATAAAAATAGAAGAATGAAAAGATGTTGGGGTGATATTTTTTATTATATGTTTGAGTAAAATATCATGAAAAGTGTGATAAAGTTATAGGGATTTTTATTTTATGATAGAATATGATGACAGCCATAGAATTTTATAAAAGAATACTGACAAATGTTAACATTCTACAAGGCCTAAATAATGACCCATTATATAACCATATGTATGATATGGTCGAAATATGGATTGAAAATATGATTATTAATATTTTTAGGTCATTTATACCAAAATCTTTTTTATTTTAAGCCAATATTAAACCAATTTTCCCCTTAATTGTGGATGACTGTTTTTACTATTTTACTACACTTTATAAACTAGAACCGAGAAGAAAATATTTTATGATATACATGTTGATTCCAAAACATGGGATCCAGTTTTTTTGGAAATAAATTTGAGATAAGTAGTCAAATTTAATTTAAAATAAAATGTATCGATGAGTTACAAAATGGGTTTTCAAGTAATTCAATTTTTAAGTATAATATTGTATTATAATAACTATATGAATTTTACAAAAAATGAAATTGATTTAAATTAAAATATTTATATATATACTTTATGGATTTCTTTTAAATAATTAATTATTAATTAATATTTTAATTAGTTAATGTGGAGGAAAAATATTCATTTCGAAATAGTTTTTTTTGAAAATTTTAATTTTAATCCAAAAAAATTAAATTATATAAATATTATGAATAAATATTATTCAAAATTAATTAATTGTTTTAAATGTAATTAAGGAATATGTTTTTTACATTTAAATAAAATCCAATTATTAATGGTCCATTGTAATTAATACATTTAATGAAAAGACCTAACTATTTTTGAAAATATTGTATTTTACCTTTTTAATAGAAAAACTGCCTTTTCAAAACAAATTTAAACATTTCACTCAAATAATATTTTGGAATTATGATTAAAAATTTATTATAATTTTATGAAATAATAATTTTCAAATTTCAAATAAAATAATTATAATATTTTTTCTAATAAATAATTAAAAATCATTTCAATGGAAACATATTTCATGTTGTAAAAAACATGTTTTTTAAGGGTGAGTGTTTATTATTTTTATAATTTATAAAGAAATTTTCCTTTATTAGGACCTAACTATATATGTTTCAAATTATTTTTATTCATATTCTTTCCATCCAATTCAATATCTATTATAAAATAGTCACATTTATATTGTATCTCATAGTTCCTTTGGCCCGATGTAGCATGGCTAACAAGACATCAAAAATAATAATCATTTGATATTTTATAGTTTTTTTCATTCAAAAAAATATATAAAAGAGATTAAATTTATTTAAAATTATTTTATATTAAAATATCATGGAGATATATTTGTATGGTTTTCAACCTCATTCATTACAGGGCTTATGAATGGTGTTCTATCCCCTCACCCATCTTATCCATGGATATGGTTTCAAAATATTTTGAAATATTATAATATAAATCTACTCATTGATATATTATTTAATATTATTTGGAGAGAATATATTTTGGAAGAGTTTTTAAAACAATTAATCTATGATTTCAACATGTGTGAACTTTTTTAAAGTTTATTTAAGTGGTCGTGTGAACTCTTTTTGTACACATTAATGTTTTTTGATTGTAATGATTTTATATTGAAATATGATGGAATGATTATTGATTATATATATATTAACATAATGGTTTTAATTTTAAATTTTATTGAATCTTACATCCTGATTTCTCTCATAGGCTAGTAATTTTTTGATAGTAATCCACTACCTTATATTAAATTATTCATAGACTTATGATCCTTGATTGACACCAAAGTCCAATGGTGGATATTTGTATGAAAATGTGGTTTTATGATGTTTTTGGTGTGAGATACAGTTATTGTGAAATAAAAGTATCTTTAGGTTTGACAATTTTTATCAACAAGTAAGTATGATTAAGCTATAAGAAGCATTTTTAAATAAGTTTAAAGAAATTAATGAAATATTATAATGCTTAAATTTTGTGTCATTATTTATAATAATAATTTCTTTATTTTATTTTACGATGATTGAAATAATGAAGAAGTGCATAACATGGAAAAAATGATTTTCACAGGGCGTGTTGGAGAAGTGTTAATGCACAAATGCATGTGCTCCTTGTAAGGACTTATCTTATTTTGGAATTTTCGATATAGTTGAATCTATATACACTAACAAGTTATTTAATATGTAATATCCATGAATGTTTTTTCACATATGAAGGAATATTAATCCCCATATGGATTTTATATTTTTTTAGTATTATAAAAAAATTGACTTATTCACATAAGGGAATAGGTAGTTTATTATAATATTTGTACACAAATAACATGCATATGAAAATTGATCATGATGGAAAAATCATTACACACATAGTTTAACTGTTCACATATGTGAATTGATTACATATCCAAATTGACCATATAGTTGAATGAATCATATATTGTATTTTTTATGAATGATATTTTAATGATATGGATGTGATGCTCACATAACATTGAAATACATTATCCTTGAATATAATATGACATGTCTGGGAAAATTATTTTATATGATAAATTCTTGTTGTGAATTGTTAAATATTCATGGAACGAATGTGGTTAGATTTTTTATGGAATTCTTCATGAATAATTAAAATATTTTAGATAGTGAAATCCTATCACATTAAAATGTGTGTATTGAGGCACCCAAGTGGATTTATAGTGGGAGGATTATTTGATTTTGTAAGAGATATGAAGGGACGATATTTAAATATATTTTTATGCATTTTTTATGGGGATTCAATGTGATTTTTTATGGACATTATGATAATGAACATATTTTATATTTCTCAAGTCATTTTTAATTAGATATTATTTACACCACATCAATAATTCATTTAATTTTGAATTAATAGAATAGAAAACATTCAATACATAATGTGTTTTTTTGATATTTTTTATCAACTAAATAGTGTGTAAAGGATAGAATGTGTCAGGAATTGGGAAATACGAAATGGATAGTGTCCTTATAGGTAGTGTTTAATAATTTTATGGGTATTTACATCTGACATATAATATAGTGAGTGTAGATAATTTTAGATGTAATGTGACTACATTTTGACCCTCTTCTTGAGATTTGATAATTATTTCAATAATCATTATATAATGTTTTCTATGAGTGGATAATATGAAATATCAGTTGAATATAGATCATTAAAATAGATGTAATTACCACTAATTCCATAAATAAAATTTATTTTATTGCAACTGATGTGCGACATAAAATTGTTTCCATGTCTTACCAAGGAAATGATACTCTGATTGATTAGAAAACATTATATATTATTTTTTTCATGTTTTTGTGTTTATGTGCGATGATCTAGTATAGTAGATTCTCTCTAAATCTTATTGAATTATTCTTTTAATATAAGAATACATAAAAAGGTACTTCCATTAAATCACTCTATATTGGTCACACAGATGATGATTGGTCCTTTCATCCTGCATTATTAAAAAGTATGTCGACATATAATTTTAATGGTTCTTATGTGATTAGAAAAGTTATGTTTCAATTGTCTTTACCTTACATCCAAACCATCACCTAAATTAATAATTTCATGTGAATGTAATTCCTATGGGTGAACCTATGGTAAACATAAATATATTTTACCTCATAACAAAAAATCCATGTCATGTATTGAAATCATTTAATAAAAAATATTAATCCCCAATTTGGAAACACATATATGTATAATATTAAAAGAAAAAATATTTCAATTGTCCATGAATCCCATGAAATATAATATTAAATATTTTTATTGAAACACATAGATGAATTTAAAGAAAATAATAGTCCTTAAAAAAGAAATTATAAACATGGTAGGAGATTAAATTTACTATCCCCATAAACCATGATCCCTATGTTAAAATAAATACATTCCCCAAATTCATATACCATGTGTGTTATGTATTGAAAAACAGTGAGAAACTATGAGGAAAACTCAAGATGATGATGGGGAAGATAAATATATATCTCTTAAAACCAAATTATGTTGAACCTATGATGAACAAAATTAGAATCATCAATCAGGAATAATGGAGCTTCCAATGACCTCTCCATTGCTGGGTGACAAGATTGGGCCGGGAGGAGGGGCCAAAAATCAAAGGGGGTAAAAATAAGAAAAATTTAATATTTAGAACAATGCATATTTGTGTCACAAAATGACTAAATAATTTCCCAGTGAATAACCTCCCTCAGCTAATAGGCTTACTTAATGAAACAAATCATTTTATGTCACATTACCCTTCATAATGATATTCAATTCAATGAAAAACTCTTGTATTAATCATGAAATGTCATGGAATGAAACTCCATTTTTAATGAAACAACCTATCGCAGGTCAATTTCATTGTCTTTATGAGAATCCCAAAACTCCTAAAAAACCTAATGAAACACCATGAAGCCTCAAAATATTTTATTATTTAATACTAATAAATGGACAACTGACATATCGGTGCTAAAATTATCCTTATTTTACAGATTCTTCACATGTAAATTTAATGAAAATGGTATAGTAAAAAAGAAACTAAAATATACTTACATTAAGAAAATATGTGGATGGTTATGGAAACGTAGTGAAGCTCATTTGAAATGAATCAACATAGATAATTTCTGTAATCAAAATCCATTGAATTAATACATAAACAATATCAAAAAATATCCAAAAATACCTAATCCATAACCATCTATCATGATGAACTATTAATGTAGGGACCTATCCCAATGCTGATTGAAATTCCAAATCCCCACCAGCTATTCACTATTTCTAAATTCTTAAGAATATATAATTTGGAATTATTTCACCCTCATATAAACATAAAAATATGTAATGAAAACTACCAAAAATAAATAAATTTACATATTTTTGGAAAACCATGAATATAAAATAAAATAATATAAATAATGTGAAATAAAAAGATGGTATATGTATAGAAACATAAATCAAAAAATATATATCTAGAAAATATTAATATATTATAATGAAATAAAGAATCATTTTACAGTGAATATATAAATACCACAACATAAATTTGCTAATAAAACATCCCAAAAATAAATAATAACTCAAAATTCTCCTACATCACTACCAAGAAACCCACAATCACTCACCACATCCCACAATGTCATAATATATACTAATGAAACATCAAATGAATTAGAAAAAAACTTGAAAACAGATAGAAAACATAAGATCTTTACACACACACACAAATCGTTGTATATGTAGAGTGTGAGAAAAGCATTACTAATATGATTTCACGAAATAATATACATTGTACATTTCAAATTAAATTCCAAAAATTATAGTTTTGACATAAATTGTAAAATTATGTTTTGACATGTGAAAGAATAATGAAAAGTAGTATCATATTTCACAGATTTTTTCAAGAACCCAAAAATTAACGGCCTTTCAAAAACAATTGATGCACATTTGACCTAAAACCATAATATTATCCCAAATAAAAAATTAAATACATTCTTCTAAAATTTCATTCAATCCATGAATATAGGAATTTAAAATTTATACATATACTAAACAATTCATCATATTTTGTTAAAAAAGTCACAAATTACTTTTCAATGAAAACATAATTATTCTTTTTGAAAACCAAAATGTAAAAAAAAATTATAAATCAGTTAAAATGAAAACAAATTAAATATAAAATTCATTGAATAAAAACAACATGGTCTAAGATTTCAAATGAAAAATATAAATCCCTACTTCTATGTATTCTTAACATACAATAAAATTAAAAAATATACAATTAAACTATTTTTAAAAATTGTTATGATCCCTAAACAATCCTAAACATGAGTTAAGGATCCTTGGAAATATAATAAGATATAAAATGAATGACAATAGACATGTTAAATTAGATTACTCTCTAGGGTTACCAAAATGTATAAGTCGAATATCCCATTCACCTCCCCTTTCATGTCACTGAGTATAGTAACAGCAACCATGACAGACAGACTTTTATAGGGAAATAGCTAGACTATATACACTAAGCTATAAATATATGAACTAAGACCTCAATTTATCAATCTATGGTTCATATGATATCAGTAAATAGAGTTTAGATAATAAAAAACCTAGGAGTTAATAATAATGCGTAACAATATGATCTTATCTCACCTCTATCAACCTAACATGAAATAGACACATTCACATTCATGAAGGATAGTTAATAATATCCTCCTTGGATCAATAATCCTAAATGATCATAATATAATTTAACAATGATGAAAACTAAGGGAAACAAAAAATTCAAATATTTTATTAAAAAAAGATACAAAATATCATTTAGAAAACAGAAGTTTGGGTAGTAGAGAAAATTTATCTACCATTAAAATCACTCTTTAAAACTAACCTTTGGAATCCAGTTGAAAACCAAAACTATACATGGAAACCACCTTTATTTCACTATAATAATATTGATCCGATAAATAATTATACCTATAAAAAATCAACCTTTTTCAATAAATTATTCCTCTAAAAACATAAGATATTGCAATAAAATTATATACTATTTGAAACTCACCTTTAAAATTTTAAATTATTTTAAAAGTTCTAACTGAGTATCTTCAAACCCACTTTTTCTGTGAAAACGTTATGCAAATTAAAGATACCATTTTTGTAATACTCATAGATAAATAATTAAATATATGGTGAATGGTATTTGTTTTAAAAAAGAACTAATCATACCATGATTTATAATATAAAGGAATAAAATATAAATGTATTCCTTAATATCCGGAATCAAGTTGAAAAAATTTCACATGTGATTGTTAATGATTAAAAAGAATTTGGATGATATTTAGAAGACCTAAACATGAAAATAACATAATTAAAACAAAAAGACCCAAAATTTCATACCCTGTGGGAATTATGTTTTTTAAAAAAATTGTAAAGTATCTATAATTTTGGAGTAATAGAGGGAATGGAAAATTAAGAGACAATCATTGAAACATTCAGGAAAAATATAAATAATGTTATTAAAATTGAATTAGGATAATAAGGGAGATCCTTGTAATATCTATATATCATGGTGACATGATTCGAATGATAAAAGGGTGAAAAAACCCTAAAAATCAGAAAGTTTCATAAGAATAAAAAATTAAAAATAAAAAAGTACACAAGTGTGTTGTGTAACCATATACATATCAAGGTATAATTAAAATCCATCTAGAAATAAATCTTACTACATGGAATATATCATGTAACGATGACTTCCCACTATAGTGTAGTAAACATCCTAGAAAAACACTATCACTTTCTAGGATTTTTCATGGTGTGGAACTTCCTAAATCATGGTGAGGTTTGCTATAAGTCTAGACCTATACCTCATTGGGAATCTAGAAACTCCAAAAAACCCTGGAAATCAAAAAAATATAGATATATCATATTTAAAATTTTTTAAAAAGGATAATGACATGGTTGTGTCACAACTATCCCAATCAGATCAATTTCTACACCCACAAATCATTAAAAAAGAGAAAAATATATAAAATTATCTATACTTAAAACCATGGTATAATAGGTAGGGGAAATGGAATATTGTTGAATCATCAATAAAAAGGAACACCACACCGGAAACAAGTCCTAAAAAATAATGATAATGAATCACAAAGCATAATAAAATAAAATCAATTAATTCACAATCCATATCTATCCATTATGAATCTCTAGGAAAATGGAGGCCAATAATAAGTATCCCAATATATTATAATTCTTCAAAAATAGTGATCTAATGGTTATGAATGCCACAGAAAATGAATGTCTAAAAAATTAAAATTGTGCCACTATCATAAAAAGAAATGATAGGACTCCACAAATCACAGAAAACCACATATGACCAAGTAAAATGCACAATGGAAGCACAGTAATAAAATTTTCCACTATGATTAAACCCAATGGTAATTGTTGTGAAATGGGTTTAATCGCCAACCCATCATATTAGTCATGGTTCCCAACCCATATTATCATTGGTGATATAGTTTGTTACTTATATGGGTTAACTCCCCATTACAGTTATTTTTATATCATAGGATATCAATATTTACCCATTACATTGGCGTGAGATATTGGTCCAAATAATCACATAATAAAAATCTGACATTTGTTTTCTTCAAGATCATAAGGAATTCATCCATCAAAAACCCCATTATAAAATGGGTTTCACAAATGTCTCATTACAACATAACCTACCCTAATGGAAGTAGTATCGTACACATTTCATCAATTCATAATCGAAAATACCATTACAAAAGTAATGAGTTTCATTATTACTGTGTAATCATATAAATAAACTATATAGATAAATAATAAGGATGGTAAACTAAGATCATATCCCCATTAATGAAAATTATTAATTAATGGTTGTGGTCTTTGATTAATAGAAATACCATTAAAATAAACATTCAACTTTCGTTAGTAAAATAATGTTTTCTTTTTTAATTTACATATAAAAGACAATGTAAATATAAATTTCTTTTTTGAAAATTAAAATGTAATTTAAAAAATAAAAAATAAATAATTTATTCTATTAAAAACCTTTATTCACTACTTTTATAGGAAGAGTCAGAAAATTACTCATTTGTAATATGTTAAAAGGATTCCTTTTTAACTATTTTTTAGAAATAAAAACATCAGTTAAATGAATTAAAAAAATAATATCATAATTTAAAAAAAAATCATTGAAATATTTTTATAAAAAATGGATATTAAAGAAAAAATAATTTCATCCAAAGATGTAAATAAATGAGATTTACTTTAGAAACATATTTTTAGTGTCTCTAGTTTGTAATGTAAAAAATGAAATGAAAAAACATGTTTTAAAAAAACAACTAGAGTAGAATAAAATTATTGAGCATGTTGAGAGGTAGATCATAACATTTTATTGTCATAAATTAATCAAGAAAAATACCGATAAAATAATTAAATTATAATATTGGACTCTTACCTAGAGATGTCATTTCTTAGAATGAACTCAGAACACATTCATAATGAATTAATTGTTTTAGACATCTATAATAGGGTAATTATTATACTAATGATATCATAAATGATCTTCTTATGTCACTAAGATTCACTCATTTTATCAATAATTTATTATTAAAATCACCATTTCTGGTGTTAATTGTTTTTTATCATGGGTATATATGTTCGTTAGTTCTTGTAATTTTATATTTATCTTGGTTAAATAACAACATAATATTAATCAGTATAGAAATATCACATATATTCATTATATACTTATTTAGAGTCATTCATAAATGTTAGATATAGAAAAATAAATTACACCAATCAGGGAGGCAATATGGCTTATGTACGCATGAACACAATTTTCATTTTTCAATATAAGGAAAAAAAAGAACTGAAAATATTAAATTATAATATTATGATCATTAATATATCATATTTTTCATTTATATTTAATAATTTATTCTTAATTTCCATCCATGTAAACTATAAACTAAAAATGAATCGCATTTATTTCTAGATGTGGTAGTCCACATGTTTACATGAAAGACATTATCATTTCCTAAAGGAATAGATGGTATGCAGGTAGTTGTGAAATTATAATTTCATAATTATAATAATTTAAACTATATAATTTATAAAAATTAATCCAGTAATAAAACCCATCCATAAAAAATCATGATTAAAATTTAATTTTATCTCTACATGGAGAAAATAAGTCGTACATATGCACAAGTGATACATTCACTTCTCATTTTATAGGAAGGATGGTTAATAATGTGGTTTTCATAATCATAATAAATTTTTTTCTTTTTTAGGGTACTGAATTTATCATTTTGGTGATCCATACCATATAATAATAGCTAAAAAAGAGTAAAACAGTAAGTTATTGGTTAAGAATACTACCACTACATTAAAATGACCCCGTTAGATCTCCTCTAGAAGATTATAGTGTTGGACTTTTTGGAAGGATTAGATGATGTAAAATGTTTATATCGAAGTTTATAATTGAGTTTGGAAGATTTTTTTGATCTAGGGGGATCAATGTGGGGTTAATAAGTGAGGAAGGATGTGTGTATTTATAATCGATATGAGGGTCGCTTTTGAAATTTCTCAAAATATTAAATTATAATAAATTCATCTTAATGAATCATTTCTAAAAATGGTTGATTTATAATATATTATAATATAATGTTGAAATACCATAATATAACAAAAATACATCATTTTTATATTATTTTAAGCATTATTATTATGAAAAACTTATTTTTAACTAAATATTAATTTAGTTATAGTAACAACATTTTCAGTATTAAAGAGTTTTAATTTTTTTAGAAATAATGTTAAAATTTACCAATAAATGGTCAATTTATTAATTGTTAGACCATGTAATACCCACCATGTATTATTTAAAAATTTATATGTTATTTAAATAATTTAATATAATATTATTTTGATAATGTATCATTATTTTTAATTTTGACACTATTCATTTAACATAACCCAAAACATATCAATACAAATATGGATTTCCAAAATAATGATTTAAAACCACCATAATACTTCATATTAATATATAAAATTCATTTATAATAATAACTCATTTATATAATATCTCTATAATATACATAAAATTCAATTATTTATATTTTTTATGAAATATAAAAATACTAAATATATCGTTCCTAAGAAGTTAAGGCCATTATATAAATATTTAGAATTAAAAATTAACATAAATGAAGAAAATATTTTTATTAAGCTAAAAATATTCACTTCTATTCATTCATAACTTAAATTTTTCCATATATAACCACATGAAAAATATGAAAAACAAAAAAATTAAAATTCTATAAAATTATTTTATTTAAATAGTCAATAAGTTATATTCTTTGAAAATTATAAATTAAAGAACTTTATTTAAATACTAAGATGTTCATTTTAGAATTAAATTCATCCAATAATTATGAATATGAATTATTATGTCCCATCAAACATTTTTAATCTAGTTTATTATTTTTTTCCCCTTCGTGATGTGATAAATTTTACCACAGTTCTAATTTATCTTGAAAAAATGGATTATTTACCAAATTTAAATAACTATATTCTAAATAGATAATTAATTATATGTATATGGATACATATTTATGGTATAAAATAATTTTAATTTATGTGAAAAAATGTGATGAAAATTTCATTTTAGAAAGAATATATTTTAAGCGTAAAAATGGATTTATTAATTTTATATTTCATAAAAAGAATTTATTGAATTTTTTAAACAATTTATCAGGAAAACAAAAAAAAATTCCTATTAAAATACCCAATTGTGATTAATTTACATCATTAACGTAAAAATACTTTGGGTTCATAAAAATAAATATTTCTTAGATATATCACTTTTATTAATGAATAATTTTTTGTTTTTAATTATAATCATTTAATAACCATGGAAATTAATTTATTAATGCGTAGACTATATAATTGGAATAATTAATTGTTTACTATTCCAACATTCTTATCTAGCTTCCTGGTGATAATAGACCCATACTATTATTATAATTATTAGAAGTTATTTTAAACTTGTTGTTGCATGTAACCCAAGATATCAAATAAAAAATTATATAAAGAGAAATATTTTATAAAAAGTTAGGGATATTAAATTATAATCCCTAAAAATGAGACCCCCCCTAAAATTTTTCACCTTGATACTAATAGATGCTGATACGTTTCCCAAATCGCATCCTATGGTTCCCACTTAGCTTCTTCAAATTTGTAGTTTCATTGAAGAAAAACTGGACAACAGTGTGGTCGTGTTTCAATGGATTTTCACCCAATTATAAATAATCATTTACTTTTTTGTTAAATGAATCATCTTGATCTAGAGGTATGGCCTTTTATTTTAGTACATGTAAAAGATCATGTATTAACATACACATGATTGATATAAGGAAAAATCATGAATATAATAAGTATTTAGTGGATGTTCCCATTTATATTCTACAGTCCCAATATGATCAGGAATGTCAAATGTATGGATATATATAAGGTAAAAATTTCCCTAGTTTCCAAATATCATCACCCTATTCCCCAGATATATTCATATAAATACCTTGTCACTAACTTCAATCCCTAGTACAATATAACAATTCCCATCATGACTTATTTTCCATCTCTATAATTTTTAAAGTTCATTTGAATGATACTAACATCCTCTTCTATTTCTTCTGCCAGATGAGGTCATAATGGATTTATTTATCGAAAATCATTCATTTAACTCATATTTCTACACATACAACCATAGAGGGCTTCATAAAGAGCCATCTGTGTTCATAAATTAATGCTTATGTATTATCAAAATTCGACCAAAGGGATGTTTTTCTCCCAAAAAAATTTAAATCTAAAAACATTTCTCTCAAAATGTATTATATATTTTGAATTTTCATCTAAGAAGGTCCACGTATAAGAGGAATATAAGCAGTGATGAATCTAAAATCTATATCCAAATCTTTCTTATGACTCTTAAAAGTGTTTAGGTAATTCTTAAATCGTGATCAGAAATAATAGATAAGTACATTATATAATCCTACTATATCCTTAATGTAAATATGAGTAAGTAGATAAAGAGAAAAATATACTCTAATGTAAATTATGTGTGATGAATTTTTATGTAGTTAGAATATAACACATATATAATTATTCCATTTAAATTTACTAGGGAGTCCAATGAAAAAATCATTGGGGATGTTTTCCTATTTAAATTCTTGTATTGGTAATCGATATAAAATCCCCTCATACTTCTTTCTCTCAAACTCATGATACTATTGTTCCAAGAACCAATAAACATACAAAGTATTGTATCTCTTCATTCCATATGACGAAGAATACTCTTTCCAATATCTATACATATTTTGAATTTCCCTTTGAAAGAAATGAAGAACTATGAGTATCCTCTATTATATCACTACTCAAATATGGTATGTATAGAACATATACCTTGTTCATAAATCATACCATTCATCTGAAATCATTGTTGAACTAAATAACATTTCTAACATTATTTGACTAGTTTACATCTTCCTTCTCCACATGTTTTATGTTTACATTGATAGATGGTTGAACACTCATTTTATCAAGATAATACTTCTCCCCATATTTTAACAATTATATCTCCATACTGTGTAAATAAATAAATTTTTGATCTTATGTGATCCTCATTATAGATAAGCTAGAATGATCATCTCAAATAAGGGAATGTTTCACCTTATATTCATTATCAGGCTTGTAATGTATTGAGTAGTCATAATCTTTTATCACATCCAAATATCATCCTTGGATCATGAACATAAATTTTTTAGGGAAAATATATTTCAAAAAAAAATTATTTTAATTCATTTCACCTTGTTATGTATAGTTTTAATGGATATATATATTTAATTAAAAGACATGACGTCAATCTCCCAACCATGAGTAAGATAATTTTTATACAGGACCATCAATTGTTGGATGGAATAAGAAATAACCATGTCACTCTATAGGAGGATGCATCATAGATCCTCTTTTGATGCATCCCTAATGTTCTTTATGATATATTGTTTTACCAATGTTTTTATATTTTTTGACAGCTAACCTTTTGTATTGGAATTCAGAGTTTTCCATGAATCAAATCAATCAAAATCATATTTGGACTATAGGATCCAAAATAATTAGTGGGCGATTTTAATAATTTATAGAAGTCTATCATTGTTGTAATTAGGGAAAGAATGAAGCTGCTAAAGGGTTTTGAAAGAAGAGTATAAAGTCATCAGATAGAATGTTTTCATATATTCAAAACCAAAATCGAGCGATGATTTTCTAATAAAGATGTTATAATATGATTTGAAAAGATAATGATAAATCCTTTAGAAGAGATAGTAAAGTGGTTTGAGGAATTTTACAGTTTAAAAAGAATTTTCATATTCACATTTATGTAATCATAAAATAGTAACTAGCATTCTATAGAGAATCATAACCAAAAATCTGCATACAATAATACCCATCATTATTAGATAATTTTAACCAAAATTCTTACACATATTCATAACTAGAATTCAGAGAGAGTTGTAACAAGACTTTTGAGAGAATCGTAAGAACTATTCTATAGATAATCGTAACTTGAATTATGAGATAATCCGATCCAATATTCTGTCTAAATCATAACCACCACACTAAGGGAATCTTAAGTAACATTCTACAGAGAATCGTAAAAACCATTCAGAGAGAATAGTAAGCAGATTTCAAAATAGATTTTTAACTAGAATTTTGAGTGAATTGTAACTAGATTTCTGTAGAGAATCATAACCAGTATTCTGATTAGGTCATAACAAGTATTCTGTGAAAATTGAAACAATCATTCAATAAAAATTAGAACCATATAGAAAGAGGGAAGGATACTGACAATTGTATCTAGGATAATCAAAGTATTTTAATAATATTAGAAATAAACAAATTATAATTGGGTGAAGAACTATTCATAATGATCCTAATATAAAGAAGAATTAATCTGGTCATACATGACATTCGAATTTGCAAAAATCTCATAGAATTCTACCATGGATTGATGACATCAATGATTAAATTTGAAAACAAGATATTTGTGGTGTTTTTTTATTTTTCAAAGTGGGAAATATTTCATGTTACTATAATTTTTTAAGAGTTTCTTGGATATACATCCTTAGATTAGTAGTTCATGTTCGATTTTTCTATACACGCGTGAATGGTGGAGTAATGGGGAAATTGATGTGGAAGATCTCGTCTAATTAAAGGATATTGGTTTTGATCATTCTAGTAGATTTTTATTTTTTTATAGATTGAGATTGAGTACATTGTTTTGAATGAAATCAGATCTAGATAATAGTAGCATTTTATTGAATGAAATATGATCCAGATATCATCAACATTATATTAGAAAATTGGATCCTGATTAAAAAAAATATTATATTAAAAGAAATCAGATCCAGATTACTGAATCTCTATATTGAAATAAACAGTATCCAAATTTAAACAACCAAATATTAAAAAAATCAGATCGAGATTACATCATCATTATACTAAACGAAATATGATCCATAATCCATCATCATTATGTTGATAGAATCAGGATCCAACATCATCAGATAAAGAGAATCAGATCCAACCAAATCAGAATGTGGATTTTGACTGATTATTTGTGGATCTGTTTCATCAAATACATTATTCCTTATATTAGATCATTTTTTTCCAATAAAACATTGAAAACTGATGGGAGTCAGTAATATCAATACTATTATGATATATAAGGGTTTTAAATGTATTTTCACAAGATTTATCCAATTATGCATAATAGTGTATTTCTATAAACCCATGGGAGTTTCTACGGTAAAGACATTAGTTCTCACACTAAGGCCAAAAAATTTAAATCTTACTTTCTTTTATTTTATACCATCTTTTTCATGAACATTTATTCAATAAAATATGATAAGGATATAATTTTTGGTTGGTTTTGGGGGTTATGTTTCTAAATGTTTTGAATCATATAAAAATTAAACAAATCTTTCAACCCACTATAATATATTATTAAATCCTTGGATCTTCAATTGGTATCAGATGTGGTTCCCTTGTTGAATCCCTATCATAGAAAATATCAATTTCATCAACAATAGAATAATTATAAAATTATATCACAAGAATTATTATGTATTAATAAATTGAATTATTCTTTATCTCCTATCGATTTTCTTAGATGTTTTTGATGCAACTACTATTGGGTTTCCACCTATTGAGAAAGACGCTCTGATAAAATTTTCTGATAAAAGAAACATATAGGTTGATGGAATGGATAAAAATTATATCCTTACATCCATATCAGTGAATTTTTATCATATGGTGATGGGACTTAGGACATCAAAAAGTATTTGGGACAATGTGGAATGTTTTTTTGAAGGGAATAAAATTTTCAAGGAAAAAAATCTACAAAGGTTGCATAGTAAGTATGATAGGTGATGAAACAATTAATTAATACTTCACCATAGTAAATAAATTTCAATGTAGTATTATAGGATTCAAAGATTCCTAGGAATATTATAAAAATTTAATGAAACATATGATAAACTTTTTGAACATGTTCGATCCTACAATTTTAGCTTTATAAGACAAGGATGTTTTATATCATGATGAGTTCTATAGCATTATATTTACTTATTAAATGAGTAAATCACCGATCATTAATAATAAGAAGAAATATGAAATTGATTTTGGATCTATGAGAAAGATGAGAATACAAGATATTGATGAAGCCAATCCTTGTGTGTCTGATAATAAAAAATATAATGACTTGATTGAAAAAATCCATGTCTCTCATATCAAATTATTATTGGTGTGGAAGACGAAATTATGGGGGAAAGCTTCGTCTCAAAATTTTTGATTGTTTTTTAATTAAACACTTTTCTAAGAATTTTCCCATATAGAAATCTGTAGAATATAATGATGATTCCAATAAAAAACTCAAAGGAAGAATATGAAAAAAAAGATAAAAATGAGAAGTCCTATAACAAATTCAAGAAGTTGTTTTCTAGAAATAAGAGTAGTATATTGAGTAAGACAGTTTAATCAGACTCAACTAACATCAATTATTATAAAGAATATTGTTCAAAAAAATTAAAAACCATAATTGCAAATGTTGAGAAAACAAAATACTCCTCAGAGAGTGAAGATGGTCGTGAAGAATATTATAGAGAATATAATCTCATAACTGAACTTATTTTTTGTCTTGAGAAAAAAAAATTGTTAATATTGGAATTAGATAAATTAAGAAAGATAATGACGAATATTCTGATTGTAGAAAAAAGGACATTAACCAGCAGAATGAATACATTCAGAAGATTTTATGCTAAAAACATAGAATTTCTGGCCCTGGAATAGTGAATGAGGATGTTGAAAGACATTAGAGGATAAGGAATAAGAGGATAAAAAGATTAAATAAAAACATCTTGATTCTCAATTTAACTTGTGAGTGATGAATGAAAACATCATCAAAGATATAGAAGTAAAATATGAGATTACTAAATTTGCAGAGAAGGCTCATTACAAGAATCATGTGAAAATATCTCTTAACAAAAATAATGATTTATCTGATTATTTTAAAAATTCTAGACTCAAAAAGGGTATTATGAAAACATGGGTGGAGAAATGAAGTGAAAAATATATCAATTCTATAAAACATGAGAACTTAAACAAAAGAAGACATAATTTATATCATTAGTATAATAGAGATAAAATATGTTACGAACCAAAAAAAAGTTTCTATAAAAATGATATTTCTTGAATTTTACTCATGATTTGAAGGATATTGATTGTATCATAGAATTTATTGTCCTAGGGATTAACCATCCAATTAAGGTCATGAAAGGAACACCCTAATGGTGGATCACACGTGAAAAATACACAAAAAACCCCAATTAAGGTTTAACCATCCATGTGAGGTGGATTGAGTTGTGGGTGTAACCACTAAAGATTACTCACATAGTCAAAAAGATCATGAATAAAAAATTATATCAAGTATAATCATGGCCTGTAAATTTAGGAAACAGCTTCTAGTGAAGTTGGTGGTCCTGACATGAACATTCAAAATAACAACATACTTTATGGATAAGTTCTAAAAAACCCACCATAGGGTTGTATGATCCTTATCCACTATTATTGAACCCTGATTTAATTCAGATTGGAGTAGATCTAAGAAAGAGTGAGAAATTATCACATGGATATACATAAGTCAATAGAAAGAGAGAAGAAGAACAACTAAAGAGGACTTGGGTACTTACCGTTGCACATCCAACATAATGAACTGAAGCGCAATCTGATGCTGGACAAAGGATATCTCTTGATTCCTAGATTGAGACTTCAAAAAGCACTATAATGAGAGGAATAAGGGTTAATCCCACTGCTTCTTAGATTAGGGAGAAAGGAGGATGATTAATATATCATTAATGTAAAACTAGAAAATAATCCATAAAATTATCTTGTGCATGGTTTGTCTACACAGTTGGTCAAACTATAAGAAAAAATAGGATGATGGATTTAACATAATTGTTTGGCCGTATGGTTTGATCAAACCGTGTGCAAGACATGCAAGATAAACTAGGGGGAAAATGTTCCCTCACACTTTTTTCCAACACCACCGTGCACCAACCGTGCGAGATGGTTCTGTATGAAAAAACACAACATACATGGATAGTAAAACCTTATGTTGAGCCTATTTTTCCAATAAAGAGATAGGTTAGAGGGTCTGACCATTTCCTGAACACCCTCGTAACCTTTATTGTCCCATAAGAAATCTATATTAGGTCAAATGTAATGATTTATAAAAAAAATTATTAGATCCATTCCTGATTGAAAAATTGTGTTCTTACAGTCATCCCCTATTAAAAGAACTCACCCCTCAAATTCATCTTCTATGGGTAAAGAAACACTTCCCGAGAACAACTCTAGCCATTGGGAATGTACGTCTACTTTCCTCTCCCAAGTCTCTTCATATACTCGGTTGTGATGCCACAACATAGGTACAATAGGGACATACTTTCCTCTGAGAGGCTTTGTGCTTCAGTGAATGATGCATAACAGATACTCCCCAAAGGTAGTATCATCACCTAACTCAACTTAATCAGGATCTATGGAATGATATGGGTCGACATGAAATTGGTGAAGCTTTAAGGAATGAAATATATTGTGAATGGAATGGTATGTCTGAGGTAGAAGCAACTGATTGGCTACCTGCCCGACTCTCTCTAGAATTTCAAATGGTCAGACGTAATGAGGAAACAGCTTTCACAGTTTCCTTATCCATATATGACCTATCCTAGGAAATACCCAAAGAAAAACATGGTCCAAAACCTCAAAATCAATAGGACGTTGATGCTGATCAACATATTATTTCTATCTAGAATGACTAGAAGTCATATTCTTCCAGATTAGTTGAAACTATTAATATGTCTCATGAACAAGGAAATCTCCTAGTAGGGATGCCTCACATGCCTCAATCTTGCACATGGGTAAATATAATGGCTTCCATATAAGTCCTTCATAAGGATCCCACTGAATTGTTTCATGGAAACTATTTTTATTAGTGAAATTAATGAGAGAAATTTATTTCTCCTAAGTACCATCGAAATCAAGGACACATGGTAAAATCATATCCTCTAGAACTTGTGTTGTCTATTCCGATTTTCCATCGGTATGAGGGTTACATCTATTCTTTGACACACCAGAGTCCCCATACATTTATGCAGACCATTCCATAACCATGAAGTGAATTGAGCATCCCTATCATAAATGATAGTACATGGAACCCCATGTAGTTATATGGTCTCACATAAATACAGTCTTCCTAGTTCATCAACTGTGAAAGTCTCCCAAATAAGAATGAAGTGGAATGATTTCATTAGTCGGTCAATGACTACTCATATTGCATTACTACCAATTAGTGACCTAGATAATATGAATATGAAATACATAGAAACATCATTCCGTTTCTATTCTGGGATAGAAAGAGGTTATAACAAGCCTATAGGTCTCGAGTGCTCTGAATTCACCAACTAACTGTTGGAACACCTAGTAATAACGCCTAAAATCTGATGTTTCATCTGAGGAGTCCAATATCGGCATCACATGTCTCAATACATCCTCAAGATTTCTGGATGAATTTCCCACTCGGAAGCATGGGACTCTATCATCAACTCCTCTCTCATATCTACAGGAACATAGATACATCCACACAGATGCATGACATCATCTCTATCAACAGATCAATCATGAGTTGGGTTATCTCCTGTTATACTCTCAAGGGGATCCAAACCATTATGATTTGAAAACTACCAACTCTTATCCTTCTCAAGGAGGGAAGAGGTTACTATTATGGATGATAGGTACAAATACCAGTGACTATCATGAAACTCTAGATGATGTTAAAAAATATGTCTATTAAATTCCATTAATCTCTAGATTTCAATAAAACTGGTGTTTGATTTATCCATATCATCGCATCAGTGACCACATTCCCCTTCCATGCCTATATGGTAGCTCAAAATAATTTTTTTTTAAATATTTGACCTATATCCACTGTATATGGCCATGGCATGATGAGAAAAGATATACTATAGGATTTTGTGATCTGTATACACCACAAAGCACCCACCCAATAGATAGTGTATCATGAAAAGTAAGGAATTGAAAAATAAAACTATATCAAGTTCATGTGTAAGGTAATTTCTCTCATGAGGGCTCAACTACTGAGATTCGTACACAATGACTTTGTCTTCCAACATCAACACTTCTCTTAGTCCAATTCATGATGCATCAAATAAGTTGATATTTCCTTTTACATGTTCTGGAGGAATTTGGATAGATGCCGAAAAAAGCCTCTCTTTCATCTCCTGAAAGGATTTCACACATGATTTAAACCATGTAAACATGACACCCTTGTTTATAAACCTTGTAAGAGGTAAATAATGCTGAGAATAGTTATGTATAAAATGCCTATAATATTTAACAAGCCCTAAGAATCTTGGGATATCAAAGACGTTCTTGGGATGATCCTAGGAAACAAAATAACTAACCTTTTTGGGTCGATAAATACTAAAGATTCAAAATATTTATGACCAAATAAGTGGACCATGTCGATGCAGAAAGTGAACCTAGAATGCTTGGTATATTGTTGATGCTCTCCCAGTTTACTCAAAATGATCTCTAGATATTTTTCATTCCATTACGAGTGTGATAATAAAAATAGATGTCATCAAAAAATACCTTGAAAAAAGAGTCCAAATTGGTTTGGAAAAACCAATTCATCAGATCCATGAAAATGGTAGGTGTGTTTGAAAGACCAAATGGAATAAAAAGATTCACATACAGACCATACCTACTTTGGAATGTTGGAAGTGGTATGTCAGATGGCCTGACTCACACCTGATGATAAACTGATCTCTAGTTGATACTAGAGAACACCTTGTGTCCACAAAGTTTTCCAGAAAGATCATCTATTTGAGTAAGTGGATACTGGTTCGGGATCATAACTGGTTTAACCATCTAAATTCACGCATTGAAGAAGTGTTCCATAGACCTTCTTAGAAAAAAGAACAATCGAACCCAAGTGGATATACTGGGCCATAAATTGCCTTGGTCCTCTATGCCCTCTATCTACCACTTGAGCTTCTGAATCTTAGTAGATTCAATCATGTATAGAGTAATATAAACTTGTGTTTCTCTAGGTATAAGCTCTATTAACAAATAAACATCTATCTTAGATGATATGATAAGAAATTCATCTGTAAAAACATTCATAAAATGAACAACTACTGGAGGGAACATAATTTGAAGCATACCCTGATCCCCCAAGAAATGATTTGCAATCTGGGCAGTCACTCCACCAATTTCATGATTCTTCAATCCATCTCTCCCAGACTAGACATCACACTCACCTTTGAGAAGATAACTTATGACCTCTTGTAATGTAAAAGAGACCATATAGTGATATTAGTCTACAAAGCTGTGATAGTGGACTAACCTATCCATCTTGAGAATGATGTCTATGCCTGTAATCTTTAGAACAAAGAGATTCCCTAATAAAGGGTTACTTCCTACCTTAATGGAATAGTCCTTGCAATGGTCTACTCCCTCCATTCATATTCCTAATATTTTATCATGTATCATTACACCATAGAGATATTATATCTCTAGTCGAAGACTTTACATTATAGATACCGTAATTAAAGAGTTTGATACACCTATGTCAAATAATGAAATGAAAATAATAGATATACTAGAACATTACCTCATACTGTAGATGACCCCATATCCTGATCCTCAGGTATCGGCTATAAAGCATGCAACTGACTAGATGCACGACCAAGTGAAACAAATGGACTAAAATAATCATGACTGCTCTACTGGAACTGCGGGTGATCTGAGGTCAAACTACCACACCCATGATTCCCTCCTTGACTATACCTGTTGTTGCTATTCCAACTCCCCACCTGACGCAGTGCAATATAACTCTTTCATATAGGTGAAGCAGATGTTGATCCATTTCCACTCGATGCTGGTGGAAATGTCCCAAAACATCATTGAAGATAACCCAAACAACATCATTCCGGACACTCCATAGGGTCTCTACCATATTAGGGCTTCTTATTCCCCGGGCTTCCACTCCAATGAAAAACTATAGATCTATCAAACTAGAAACAGTCGATGCTGCTTCCCTGATGATAATCCTCAAGAGAACATTTCCTGCCATTGGAAGAACTACTGGCTAATGTTGCACTGATCCTTTAAACCCAGTCCTTCTTGCATCCCTCATGTTATGTTCAGTGATGAGGTCTTGATTAGCTATTTGGTAAAAGGTGGAAGGAGAATGAAAATCATCTGAGTTCGGATGGCATACTGGATCCCATACTAAAAAATATCTAGAATGTGAAAGCTCATCACCAGCTAGAATCATTTAAAAGTGTTGTAAATCAGTGAAAAATGATGAATATTCCATAATTGACATAGAACCCTGCTCAAGATGCATGAAATCTCAAGCCCTGTCAGTTCTCAATGCCTGAGGAATGAGTTGATAATCGAACGAGGTCCGCAAGTCAACCCATATCTTGCCTTGATGAAGACCTTCCTAGGTAACAGCATCCCACCAATGCTTGGATGAGACCATAATCTTATTTTTACCAAGTGTGACACACTTTCCTTGTGTCATTTCAGGATTCTCAATGATAGATAGTGTGGAATCGTTGCAGGACTCTCCAGCCTGAGATTATCCATCCCCTGAAAAATTAGGAGGATGATGCTACTAGAACTCATGGTCAGATCAACCATCATAGGTGAAACATATGTAGCACCTTGTATGGACTACATTAGACATAGGAAACTATAAAGGACTTGATAATCAGTTCTTAGATTAGTACCAACAGGCGGGGCCTCATTTGGCACTCCTAGAGGTAATACTGGAAGCATAAGGCCCAGCATGTCTGGATGATGATAGTCACCACTTTCTATAGGAATGACACGAAGACATTGTGCTGGCATTGGTCTACAAATTCCTAGCACACACCTCTAAAAAAGAATAGAAATGAGGATATATCACCACTAACAGAAGCTGAATGTAAGAAAATGCACTACCCAAGGCATACTACCCAACTACCAGCTTAGGCAGCCAGGTATCAGTAAGTCCTCAAGTATATGTTTCATATCATTTAGCAGTTAATTCCTAGGTTCACTCCTTTACCTTTCATTAACATGGAAAGTATGGATAAGGTTGTGAAACCAACTTATTTTAAATTATAGGATTCATTTTTTTATAATGGATAGACAATTATTTATAGCATAATGGCTTGAATCAGTAAATTACTCATCCCAACCCATGAGGGCCAATACATCTCATGAACTGAGACATGAAATCCCTAAATCCTAACCAATGCTAGTACGTGTACAAGAATCTATCACAACATCATTCAACAATCAAAAGCATGCCATGAAATTCAATACAGTGAAATGAACATATATGAAATGGAAATATGCAATACTTGTGAATTCTATATGCATATAACGACACATGTAGTAATGTTCCTTTACATCTTTCCATTTGGATAAGGATAAAAAAATACACTCAAATGATAACAATAAACCACACCGCATATCATGTGTGTCACCCAAAGGTGAAATAATATTCACTATAATATGAAAAAGAAGAATAAGAAATATAATTTAGGAAATTTGGTTTTTACCCCGAACATGGGTTTGTAATGCTCATGAATGACTTGTGACCATGTTCCAAGTACTCATATTCTACCATCTATTGTCTTCAAATATTAATGTAAGAAATGTAATCACCTTTGATACCACTTTGTGACGTCTCGAACCTATTTTCTACATAATGGGTTCCCCATGACTGGTGGGCCACATGGACTTTAGCACATATCCCTGAACACTAGAGGCTACCAAAAATTAATGAGGGACTAGGGTGTGTCTGCAGGAACACATTTCCCTCATTATGATAGTGTAGCACAGGGGAAGGAATATAAACAATTGTAAATAGTGGAATAAATTTAAATTGTATAAATATACAGTGTAACCAAACTAATGAAATAGTTAAATGAGAATAATAATAAAATAATCAACTAGAATAATGATGATGTAATTCCATGTCACTATAAAATAAGAAAACATTGATATAAGATACGTGTCATAACATTTTCCACAATATAAAAAAGAAAAAAGGATAATCCAAGCATCCTGAGATCCTACTAGGTCATCTATTATCATGAAATATCCTATCAATACACAATCATGTATTAGAAGATGTATATCTCCCTTTCTCTATACCTAAAACCATTTAATCTACTCTAGGTACAAAACGACACCAAGGGAGTGTGTGGGATAAATCACTGTGGGGCACCACCAAGGATATCTATGAAATCCAACCCGTGTAATGGAATATATCATGGTGTAGGAATTAATATATTAAGTGATGAAAGATGTACAATATGTCTAAACACCCAAGTACTTTCTTCGTCCCTTGGATGGTGTCTGAACATGTTACTAGTTCATTAATTTATCAATCACCTTTTATTTTTTATAGTTCATGGGAGGTGTAGCCAACACAGACATCGTCTAATTATATTATATGTAGTGATGTTCCAAAGATGTATCAAGGAAACTGGAAAATGATATCCAATGAGGGTGTTCTAGGGTAACAAACAAGGTAACATAAATCTCATGGAATGCTAACTAAGTTGAATTTGAGCTATTAAAGTGGTAAGAGTGTAATCCAAGGAAATTAATATAAGGAATTCCACAATAATTCGCCTACCAATTTCAAGGTGAGTGGCCATGTTAAAATGGGCTAAGCGAAGGCATGGACCTATGGGCCTTCACTATTGGAACCTACAAGGAAATTCTAGATCAAAGGACTGAATTCGAGGTATCTTGTAATAGTTTAAAAGATCATTTGTCAGTATACCAGGCATTTGAGGAATAGAAAAGAACCAGAGTCAAGGTGGGTATCAACCTATGAAATCTTCATCCTTAAATCAGAATGGGGTTCTAGATACCCAAGGTAATTTCCCCTCAGAATCCAATGCAAGCTCGAGTCAGCCCATTCCTATTTCATATTGTAATCATGTAATAATTAATTAGCTTCCAGTCTTTCCTTCCATTAGCGTGGATATGTCAAGTATATTTTCAACCATTTATTTATTGGACCAAATATTGTCTTCCATTATTGGGGATATGACATGTGGAGTTGAAACCGTTTAATGAAGTACTAATTAACCATTAAGTAATATTCAATTAATGATATTCACTCTACTACCATCTTTTAACCTTGAAAGTGGTGATATGGACATGTAATCTCTATTCAATCTCATTTTCTAAGGCCCTGTTATATACTTAGTATACTGGCCATATCACATTTCACATTTCAAAATTAATAATCTTTTGGAATAAATTACCTTGGGCGGGTCAAGCGGTGAGCATAAATGGTACATGAAACTATTACTCAACCATGTAGCCCAGTACCCAATCATACTATCTATGTAGGGGAACGTGACTATGTATAGTACCTGACCAAACATTGTGTTGGATTCATTCCATATAGAGGTACATGTTTAGACTATATTCATGGCCAATCCATGTCAGGTACACTGGAAGGTACCCATTATAGGGTGCATAACCTATATAGGACCAACATGTAATGTATATGGGATTGTATGTAGCATGCCCAAATAATGTACACACCAAGTTTTAGTTTTAGGGGTAAACACCAATAACCATGGTACACATATCGTCTGTTATTCATTTTATACCATTTTGAGAATTTTTCATATTGTCTACCCCAATGATAGAATAAAAAAATAATTATATATTTAGATCAAACATTCTCAAAGGTCAATATAGAAAACCGCTTGAGGAGTTTTTTGGAATCCTAGGTGGTGTTTTATGATTTTCCCTAAATAGAATTTTATTATTCCATTATTTTAATCAATTTTATTATCGAATGTGAGATATTAATAGATGTGGTCCATGAACCATCTACCATAACCAATCCTAGTGTAACATTTACCTTGATTAAGTCTCCCTTATTAGGTGTTCCCTTCTATTATAATTTGATATTTGTTTAGTTATTCTTAAGGATCCCTTTGGGGATGCCTCTACGAAAGATTAAACATAGAAGAAACTTTTTAGGATTCCTCTATATTCATTTTGTTACTATGGGACCCCTAAGGGAATACATCACATAATATAGACTAATGGAATACCTATTAGGAACCCTTTACATGTATACCATATAGAGGATCCCATATATGATGACATTGTTTCATATTGTACATTTGAGGTTCCGAGGATGGGAAACATACCTAGGTATCATTCCAAGGAATCTGTGTAGGATACATATATCTTTTTTAGTATAGGATAACATATAGGATTCCTCATTTTAAACTTACTACTTTGGATACCTTTTAGATTGTATTTTCTTATTTGTATACATGGAGGATCCCAAGTTGGATTTCTCATTTGTGATATCTGGAGGGATCGAGTGGGATACCTAATGTTTGATTGACCATGAGCTACTAAAACTAGTTTTCAATTGAGAAGGTATTGGGGGGTCATCATATAACACATGATGAACATGTAATCCCATGGAATTGTGGTTGTAGTATTAGGTTTAGGATTATTTATATCGTCACTCATTAATTTATACATTAACATGATTACTATTAATGGAGAGATCATTACAAGTGGTTCTTCCTCATTTATTGATGATGTGCGTAAAGAAATGCATATTCATTACCTTTTCCATTCCCTTATATTCATTATTGGGTTACGTATTCTAAGACGTGATACTATTGAATCATTTTTATATCCATATGTACTATATGGGATATGATTCTTTAGCCTATAGGTATGACTGTTATATTATTGGAATTGCTACACGTTCTTCAAATAATATCACAGTTGAGCCTACTACTATAAAATATGGGTATAGGGCCCCATTAATTTATACTCATGGATGTTTAAACTCTACCAAATTAAAAACCACTAGGTGGTTGGAATGTAATCTCACTGTTAATCTCTCCTTACTGATCACCTATGGTTCAGACCCTAGGAGTTTATCTGAGTCTCAATGTCATAATTTCCTATAGACTGCGTCCCAGGATTAGATACTAGATTGGATTTACAAAAAAAATAGTGGAATTATTTCTAGATCAGTGAGTATTTACAAGAATCCTAGATACACATCATAGTAATCCTCTGATACAGTGATCAGTGGGGAGTACAGGTGACCTTAGGGCTAGGAAGAGTATCACCCTCATGTGTTGTAGGATGATCATTGATATTATATCATCTCATTGAAGAAGGTATTTTGGGTGGGGATTATGGGAGAATAAATTAAATTAATGACATACAACATAATTTTAATGACATCCATCTGAATTACATTGCATATGACTGTGAAGAGATCATGATTATACAGCCAAGGATCGACTTGTGATATTTTTAAGTTATTTATTCACAATATTAATGTATATTCATATTTATATATATATTTATATATATAGGAATATAAATATATAAAAATATAAATATGGATATCCATGAAATCACATTTCCTAGTTTATTAGTATAACAGACCCATGTATCAGCTTTAGGTACTTTTTAATTGGATTTGTTTGACTTTTCAGTTGAGTCTCTACTAGCCTGAGCATACTATATGAGAATTTACTTATGATAGCAGATGTATATGTTCTTTTTTAGGGTTCATAATAGATATTATATTCTAGATATTATATGTGAAACTTGGTGTCTGTAATGTAATTATATCTTATTTTTAGGTTAAAACATAGATTCGTGGTTGTTAGGGCTGATACCCAATTTTTCATGATCGACCATAGCCGATCATATGGAATAAAATGATTAGTATAATACAGTTTAATAGTATCTAGAGACTTACTATGTGCTCTAGGTCAGAGTTAGTAATAGATCTCTGAACAATTACATCAGTTTATTATTCTACTCCTCCGTTGGTAGCGTCAGTCCAGTTAGTGAACAACATTGTGTGTATCACGTGGATCATTTCTATTTTATATAATTTTCATTTATTATTCCATTATTATCTTTTTAATTTTATTTATTATGTGTACACAATTTAAATTTTATATTTTATATGATACATAAATATTGCCAATGTTTTCCATCTATGATTTGAGGGCATAGTCTCCACACTGTCACACCCAATGTCCTCACTCATGGTTGACCGCCATTCAAATATGAAGAGGCATTCTTGATTCTAGATAGGGAACATATTCAAAGAATAATATTGGTGGAATAAAATTTAGGACTTTACATCACTCATTTGTATGGTTCGACTACCACCTCCACAAAGTGTAGTTATTAATTTTTCATTTTTGATTTACAAGGATGGTATTAAGTATAGATATATTAAATAATGACTTTATATATTATGAAATAATTATTCAAGAATGGGGAATTATTATCTTCCATTCTATCGTTCACTTTATATAAAATTAAAATTAATTTTCCTGTGTGCATTAAACTGTCAATCTCCATGGAATGTGTAATTCAATTATCTAACTCTACCTTTTATGGATGAGTATAAACATGTAAATATGGAATATATATTATATTTAAATAATGAATCATTAACTCAATATTTTGTTACCATGATCAATATACAAGGGATAGAATAAATGTAAAACAATTCTACAGAAAATAGATTCAGTTGATGCCAGAATACAATGTTTTTTATAAATAATTTTAAATACAATGATGCTCAAATATTATAAGGGGTTAATATATGAAATTATAATTTGGAAAATTATTATATTATATAATCAAAAAAACATTAAATGAAAATTATCAAACTACCTCTTATAAATATCATAGTTTTTCCCATATAGTTATTTATGGAATTTCTATGTTTTCATTTTATTTTTCAATATCTATGAACTCAATATAACAAAGGGATATTTTTTTTATGAAAATCCACTTTATTTATATCATCTTTTAAAAATTATTTTCCATCATAGGATATGTTTTTACTAAAAAAATTCAATAATTTTTATCTATTCATATATGATTGTTTAATTTCAATTTTACATAGGATTGAAATTATTAAAAATGGATTAACATTAATATTCTTATTTATTTATGAACAAAGTGCTATAATATTTTGACTACAAAAGTGAATGCATTGTTTTATTACATATATTGAATCAAATGAATTTTAATTCATCATTTCTAGTCAACAATTTGAATATTCTATTAAAAACATATACATTTATTTTCAAAGGATATTTTTTACCTAATATTTTTGAAAATTAATGATTTCAATTAAATTATTTCAATAAGGATATTTTATTCTCCTTAATAAATATTATATATATATATTAAATTTATTTATATTTATGACGGATTCCTTTGGAAATTATTTATTCTTTTTGGGGGATATGATCAAATGACATTATCTAATTTTATTCCATCAGTAAATATTGATGATGAAGATTTTATGATGATTATATAAAACACATTCCTTTTTAATGAGTTAATCAAGGTATGGAACCCATTTTTCAATGGGGTAATCTATGATGAAAAATGAAATATTAATGTAACCCATTTCTTTTTCACTGGTTATGATATGATAAATGACTTTCAATATTATGACACACATATTCTTGATTTTAATTATTTTTACGTGAGATCATAATTATATATATGTCAATTTTATTGGGTAGTGATATAAATTTCATGAGGAAAGAAGGAATTAATTTGGATGTGATCCAAGATCAGTAAGTGACTCCACCCACTATGATATTATTATGAGTAAACCATGACTAATTTAATGGTCTACTGAGTGAATCTAATCCACTATGATACTTCTAATATGTGAACCATTACTTCAAAGGAATTAATTTTTTTGGCTTATGTGTATTCCAAAAACATATGTCATATGTCAATGCTATGATTTCAAGGCCCATGTTTGATTATTTTTTTATGAGAAATGTCTGATGAAAAACTAAAATCTATTTCATAAATTTAGTTGAAAAAATATGATATCTATATTCTTTTTTCAATTGTTATTACCATGTTCTCATACCCATATCTTAATTTTTGGTTTTATTAGTGAATGATATCTCCCACATTTTCCTTTAGAGTGAATAATAGCACACCATTTCTTATGTTTCATTTTTCAATGTAATAAATAATTTTTTATGTATAATATCTCTAACAATGGTTTTGGTTATGAATAATTTAATTGTTTTTGTTTTAGTAAACATATGAAAATGTTTTCTACACATACATGTATCGAATGATGCTATACCTATATGATTCGAGCATTGATCATAATTATTTTGTTTAATATTCACCAAAAAATACAGGATATTTATGCATTTAATGTTTGGGTCACTATATTGGCCTGGACTGATAATGATTTATTAGAATTTAATGAAGTCTATAAATCTATAATTTATTAACTATTTATCTATATACACTATTTAGAGTTAAGAAATATGGAAGTAAGTGCATTCATATGAATGATTTTTATAACTAACAAAAGTTTATTTTTGGTAGATTCATGAACCCTTTGAGTGAATTTGAAATGATCTTAAAATATTTGAACACAAAATTCATCAAGTTCCTGTATCTTTTTATGGCATATTGGAATATAGTACATTTGAGAGTGATTTTATTCCAATGATACTGAGAACCACATGAATACTATGATCGATGATTGTAATGTTAATCAATATTAATTTAATGATTTCAAAAGATTTAAAAATAGTTTATTTGGATGAGAATTGTATATTGTATGGTAAATCTTCATAGAGTTCATATATATAGAGTTTCTAAGAACCAATATCATACATAGAACATTGCCAATATTATGAAAATTTTGTAGATGATTCATTTTATGGAAATAATAATGATTATGTTATTTTAAATCAAAATTATTTAAAAAATGAATAGAAATTCAAATAGTATAAAGAATCAGTGATATTCACAACATTGATAATAATATCACATAAGATAATGACTAAATGATGGATAATTTAAATGATGATGATGGTATTTTCGGATAAACTCTACATGTTATTTGTTTAGTGTAAGTTGATTTTTTTTTATTTTGGTTTGGATGAGATTTTAAATTTTCATTTATTTTTCGTTTCATTTTAATTACTAGCCCTTCGGTTACAAAAAATCTTTTTTAATTCATTTAATTTTTCTTCCTCATTTTATTTTTTCATTTATTTAAATTACATAGTTTATGTTTTATTTCATAAATTTAATTGATATATTGGAATTATTTAATATATATTTTTCATAATTTCTTAAATTATGTTATTAAAATATTTAATTTATAAAAATATCATTTATGTTATATATATATATAGAGTCATATATATATAGATATATCATTACATATATATAATTATATATGAACATATTATTTACTTTAATCATATATATGTATAGTTTTGTCGACCGTTTTTCTTCCCCACTTTAGTTTTCACACATGACACCAAAATTAGGCAATAAAATCCATATTTCATCCTCTCGACAATAGATACATTTTCAGCACATCTCCACTCCTGCATCAATCATTTTTGTATCCGACATGCTTCTGTATGGAGTGAAACAGACACACGCATCTCTATCTCATCATAATACACTAATCAAAAAACTATCACAACACCACATATCATGAAATCCTCTTCTAATTTATGATCTACTGGGATTGGATGGATCAATTGATGCATCATTAATACACCATGTAATTTTCCATGAATGCATCCTCTCTTAGTTCAACTAGTTTGGTGACACAATGGTTGCAGCTTCTATAGAGTTTCTACAATGTGATTTGAAGGATTATTTGAATCTTACACATTTTTTCATTGCTACTATAAGTTAGCCTCAAACTACCATGAAAATTTAGTTTATAGTCACCTTGTGGGTAATACACCAAGGATTCATGATGTGGTGAATATTTCTTGTTACTGTGGGTATTTAAATATGATAAATTAAGTGTTAAAACCAAACTACTTTGTTGTTGGATGCCAACCTACCGTAAGTGGTATTTCTAACCTATCAAGGGTTGATTTCAATTAAATTAATGTAGTAGAATTCATGGAAACATATGAGTTAAAATTCAAGTGACAATAAAAGTATTTTAAGTTACCACACACCACATGCATCGTTTTTTTATTGCCGATATGAATTATTTATGTGACCACAAAAATTAATAGTTTTTAATGTGTTCACACATTCATTATACTAACAATATGGTAACTTTTTTCCTTATAGTTGTTAAACTAAACACTCAAAAAAATATGCACAATATCTGTACACCCAACACCTGAAAAAAATTTATTCCCACAATTATTATACCAACCAGAGAACAAAATTTCCACTTGTGTTTAGTATACATGCCATGTGTCTAATGTCTCAATGTTACTCAGAATAAACAATCAATAATTTACTTTGATTATATTTTAGAAAACATATATTTTCCATTATCCTCTATTTTAGAATTATTTTTTCAGTTTATAAATTATTTATATGTTTATTAAATTTAATTTAAACATTCTATTATTTTTATTTAATTTTTATAACAAGTATTTTTAACTAATTTGATTAAAAATGTTGTTTAAAAAATTCAAAAAATAAAAAAATTTATTTTCATTATCTTATTTATGATAGTTTAAATTATAAAATCAAACTTATTTTTTAAAAACGTATTTATCGATTTTATTTTTTCAAGAGACCTCATTTATCATAAATATCATATTTGTAGTGTTTCCAAACAAATTCATAATGGAATTAATATTCATGACATATCAATGATTATGATTATGAAAATAAAAATAATAAGTATAAGTGTTTTTTTGGACATTAATTTTTTTAACATTGAATTATTTTATTAGTTATCTAGGAAGTACATTGAGATCATGTAGATCTTAAAATTAATGATATTGGATTATCCATTTTAATGTGATCATTAAAAGTGATAAAATTGACAAGAAATAATTTATTCATTAATGAAAACTAATATTACATATGATAATATATAGATAAACATACGACAATGAAGTGATAATTATTATGTATTTAATATAAAATAGGACTATTATTTCATTTCAGTGATCATAATGTAATTAATTATTCCAACCATCCATTACTGAAGTAACCATATTTCTTGTGTTTCATCGATATTCTACATTATCTAATTCACTTCGGATATTAAATTCTATCATTTGTTTCATTTTTTTCCATGTTCTATTTCAGAATCCAGAGTATGTTTAATATTTTCTTATGAAAAATATGTTTAAATTTGTTATTAATCTAATAAAAGACATTTTGTGACTCATAGTTAAATTTCATGTTGGTTTTGACTCCTAAAAAATTTAATTATGGTTATACTACCAGTTGAGAAAAAGGTACATCTAATGTTGGGTTATCACTCCCTATTATAAGTGAGGAATGTTTTTATAGAATTATTATTGATAAGAATAGAATATTTAAGACTAGACTAAGATCTTAGTGATATTAACTATTTAAAAAAACTGTTGTTTTTTTAATTTTCACATCACAATTGAAAATATTAATCAAATTGAAAATAATATTTTTTGATTATTTTGAGAATGGATATTCCACCCCCTCTAGTTATTCCTTTCATATCACTAGGACTGAGTAATTGTTATTATAGGGTGGATCCTTTTAATGAGTTGGTTACTACTGTTTCTTTAACTTTTTTAACGGACCATCGTCCATGATTTAATAGTCAAAGGAATGGTCAAATGCTATATTATAGAAAGTCATGAATTTTAGATGTCGTATCGCGTCAAACCATCTCAAATAAATTGATTTGATTTTTTATTAAATGGAATAGATGGGGGCATTTTAAATTATATAAGAAATTATTTTTTCATTATCATGTAAATGTTTTAAAAAAATATGTAGATTTAGAATATCTCATAAGAAATTATTCTACAAAATGTGTTATAGACTACAAAGTTGTGAATTACTTGTATGTTTATTTACAAATATATAATTACAACCATATTTAATCATGTAAAACTACTTGTATCATCTTGTAGACATTAAAACTAAATAATTAAGGAACTAATATGTTTCAAATAACCTTGTTGGGAATTCAAAATGATTAGTTTCAAAAATTCATTATGACTAATCAATATTGGATCGATGAGATGTAAAGTAGATTCAATAAATTTGATTACATAAAGGTTCACTCTAGGTGATCAGGAATAATGAAGTTCTTATTTAAGGAATAAATTGAGATATACTTAATAGGTAGAACTCATAGAAGGTTGTGATTAAATAATGTAATGATTTAACAATGTGCTTGGTGGATGAATTGATATGATCACTTCCTCAATATGAGATGGAGATGAAAAATGATAATAGAGTAGAGAATGAGAAATAAATATATAATAAATTCATGTTTATTATTATTTTCACTAATACCTATAATTATTTGTTATAATAATTTGATTATGGAATAATAGAATATTTTACTAAAGGAGTCTACATGTACATGAATGGAATGGTGGGTTTTCAGATGCATATAAGAAGAGATCTGAACAAGGATGACAAAAAGGGACCTAAAAAAGGCTGTAGTAGAAAATAAAATGTTTCATAATTAACATACTATGAGTATATGTATAATAGAAATATATAATTATATACTAAAAAATTAAAACTATAATGGAATGATAGTAAATACAATATGGAGTTAAAACATTCATATCATGGTGGATAGAGTTTTACTAAGTATAAGGGATCCAGTAGTGATTATTATATGAGAAAAAAAAGTATAATCCAATATATGATTACTGGGAATTAATATGAATGAGGTAAAAAAAATTATGAAAATATTTCAGGTTATGAGTTTATTATTATGAATGATGATAAAAAATTAACAGAGGGAAATGAAATGTATCCAAGATATATTTTAACATCACATGGAATTTAGCATATTTTTATTTAAAATAACGTTTTTATTTGATTGATTATAATTTAATAAAATTATGATATATTTTAATATAAATATTATTTTATGAAATGAAGTGATTTTATTCAATGATTTTTTTGTTATAAGTTAATATTAAAATTATAATATAAATACATTGGTATTATGTTTCCATGAAATAATATTTTCTGTTGAATATAAATTCTATTTTATTATAAATTTTACTATTTTTAAAAGTATATAATTTCAATATTTATAATTTTAAATTTTAATGTGTTATTTAAAAAAAATATATTTAATATCTATTAGTGTAAATATTTAGTATTAATACAAATGGTATATAAATTTTATCATATATTTTTTTGAAAAAATATATGTAAGTAACACTACTACAATGGGAATATTGTTATTAGAAGGGTGAAATAAATATTAATTCATTTATATAAATCAAATAATCCTAATAAAAATAAATTATAATATTTTTTATTTCCATTATTTATTCTATGTAATTTAATCTTTAAATGGGATACTTATAAAAATATTACATCCAATATAACTTGGGACCTTTCTCAACCACATGTGGGACTAGGGATTGAACCCATGGGGGAATTTCAACTAATAACTCAAAAATATAGATTGATATACTATAAGTTAATTCACATGTTAACATGGTTGTGAAAATGAGTGCAATAAGAAGAGAACATGGGATGGTAGGCTAGTGTTTGTCGACATGACTTGTGTATCCCATGTGTGAGGTGTGGGTATAGGAGTGGAACATGTTTTACTAAAAACTAGGACTCTATGGAAGTGGTAATCATATATTACTTCTCTCTATCTGACCATGATTCATTGTTGGAAATGAAACATGCACTTCTCCACTTTTTTAAAAACATCCTCATATATTGATTGTCATGTTATTTGATCTATCCTTTCCTTAAGTACAAACAAATCAAAAAAATTAATATTGATCCTAACCTAAGTGATCATTCCATCAACTTCCTCTCCACCTGATGTTGGTTTTATCCATAATATGCTTATAGCGCAACATGATTCTTCCATATAATTTCATTGATGTTCATATTAAATAACAAGCCCATGTCATTATTCACAATCTATTATAGGTTGACTTAAATCCATTTCAAAACAACCATATATATATATACATATATATTATATAAAAATTATCATTCATTATCAGATGTTAAAAAGAATTGTATCTTCTCGAAATCTTCCTTTAGTCATTCAAGGGACATTAATGGAGCATTGTTGACTAACACGATAGTCTAGTTACAATGATGAAGGTATATATATATATATTCCATATCAATATTAATGATTTATAATCATCGTAATTAGGTTCCCATGTCAGCTAGAGGGAGATAAATTCCATCAAAGATTCTATAATAAAAGATTGGAATGAAAAATAGTTGAAATCCTAACATGAATTTTGAGAATTTTATATTATATAGATTCATCTTATGTGAAAAAAAGTTGGTAAATAAATAAATAATTTTCAAAATATTTTCAAAATATCTACACACTAGTTTTAATGTAATAAATTTATATAATTAATTCCTATATATTGGGTATTTCTATTTATCCATATTTTTACACATTATAATTTAGGAGGAGTAATAGGATCCTCATACCTTAGATGTATGGATTTTAGCTTCATCGCCTATATTTATCCAAAAACCTTATATAAGGGTTAAATATTTATAAATAAATTTTTTATAAAAACCCATACTTTTAAGGGAAACATATTTTCTAAAAATACTATTTAAACTTTTTTAAAAATCCTAATTTTACTGAATTGTTTTATGTTATATTAAAACCATTTTCTATTAAATTATATATAAAAATATGTTAATAATATCTTGTTTATTATATAATGTTTAATTATATCTTTTCATGAATAAAATTTTCATTAAAATTTATGTATTTCATTCATGATTGAATTCTTTTCCATGAAATATAACGATCATTAAGATTCCATGAATGTTTATAAAACAATTTTTTTAGATGTAATTTTAAATATTTTTTTATGAATTTTTACCTTGAATGTTAGGATTTTCTTAGAATATGGATTCAATTTTTGGATTATTATGTCCACTATTCTTTTCATTTTCAAAATTTATTACCTTTTATATTATTAATTTTTTTTAATGGACTTATAATGAAATAGTAGGATTAAAAACAAATATAAACAAAGTTAGTGCTTGGGAATAAAATATGATGATGAGGATTAGGGAGACAACCCATTACATTATGGTTATATTGTTCAAAAATGGATATGACTAGTGACCTCATAGATTTATTAATGATTCCCATGTACTATTGTACTCTATAGAAAAATTAATCTTTTTTAATATAATTTTTTAATAATTCTTAGTATACACCCAATATCATTCCGAATGTCATTATATTATATAAGTAAATGAGATTTCAATGTATTATTTGTATAATTGTTTTGAACTATATTTATTTTTGAATATTCTAGAAAAGACAATATTATTATTTTGGAAAATATATATATATTATATAAATTGATATTTATTTCAAATAAATTGGAATTTTTTTATATAATTTTATAGTATTTATAATAAATGGATTTACCTATCATTTAAAAAAAATTTAATCTGTAATTTTATTATCACCATATATTTGTAAATGATTTTCGTAATAATAATTTTAGTTTTAAAGGATTTTTGTTTCATTTAAGCAGCCAACTTCACAAAATCTTTTATTTTTTTCATTGTTTATTTGAATAAAATTCTACTATATTGTATGTTTATTTCAAATAATCTAATTAATAAAATAAGGAAACATTGTGTGTTTAATTGAATTAATATTTATTAGTTCAAATTTTTTTTAAAAATATTAATCATGTTTTAATCATTGATCCAGGGAGTACTAGTCTCTAGATATAAAACACCATTATTTTAAAAGAATAAAATTATATTTGACAGTTTAAAGGATATGACACACTATATTCATCTTTAATTACATGTAACACTTAGTTTAGCTTGTGTTACATGCAAACCAGAGATGTATATTTTTTAGAGTGTATTCCACACGAAAAACCGAAAATAAACATCCCATTATATATACAATAATTATAACCTAGACATTATAATTGAAGTTAAGATTTGAATTAACTCAATTATAAAAATACTGTTTATATATATTCTTTAGTGAGTATGTAATTAGAATGTAAAATTAGAAACTTTTGAATATAAATGGAAATCTATTTGTGTAAAACTATTTTAATTTCCAGAAGTTTATTTTATACTTATGAATTAAAGTAATAACAATTTTTGTATAATATTAATGAAATTTATATATAATATAGTTATTATAATATCTAATAATCATCCTAGGTATGTTCTATAAATTATGTAGAAATAAATACAAATTTTCAAATAAAAATGTATATTAAAAAATAATTATGTCAACATTTTATGGCACACTTATATTAAAATTTTTAACACATTAATAAAAATAATTTGAAAAAATAAAACTAATTTTTTTTAATTTTAATATAAAATTTTACTTTGGATGTATTTTTTGGATTTTTTAGAAAATATTGATTTTTCAGTGAATAGAGAAAATACCAATTTTTTATTAAAAAAGTATTTTATTTTGAATAAATAAAGTAATTTAAACATACAGATTTATTTTTAATATTTTTATAATTAAAATATGTTATATTTAATATGTTTAATTCATTTTAATGGAAAAAATTAGTTTTTATTAGAAGTTTTTTTTGGTAGAAAAATTTGGTTTTTGAAAAACTTTTTTAAAATACCTAATGATTATAATTTTTGATTAATTAAAATTTATCTAATTGGGAATGATTTAAATTAAATGATTAGAATATATATTGATTAATATTATATTAGTTACATAAAATTATTAGTATTATTCATAGAGTTATTATAGAATAAACTTATTCGAAAAAATGAACTAATAAAAACCCGTCATCCCACACATCTACAATATTAATTTTAAATTAACCATTTAAAATAACGTGAATTGAAATTTGAAAAAATTTATTTACTATTTGTAATGAGAATAATTTATATTTTATAATATATAAAACATTATGTTTTACCATTTTGATTAGTAAAAATAGTCACAATATATTAAATATTTTTAAGGTAAAATGGAGATTTCAATGTGGATAAACATTAAACTAATGGGGAAAATAAAATAGAAACCAATAAAACACAAATTGGATGAAAAAAATCTAAATTATCTCTTATTTTATTTATTTTAGTTTAATATTCACGATGATTTACGTGGAAAGGATTTTTATGTCATTTAGTCATTCAGAAAAATTAAAAGTGTTCCACTCACATCACATATAAAAATTCACTACCTCTCTTATCATCAAACCCCTCATGGATTTTGGACTAACATATAACATACAGAATCACTTCCAAACCCCCCTAAACTCATCTTAAATGCGTTATGTAAGGAATAAATCTAACAATGTAATAAATTTAATTCAGACAAAATGATAATAAATTAAGGTTATAACCACAATTATGTAGCCATAGATTATATAAACCATGGTTATAATAAAAAAATATCCAAGGGTCATAAAATACCCATGTAATTATTCCAATTTCCCATTTATAGCCTTTGTATCTCTTTTCCAGGTAATCCCCCCTAATGATTCGATGACGTCTCCCATAATCCTATGATGACGACATGACCACCGATGCTCATCGAGGACATGGCCACCCCACCTCCCTAACAACACTGCTCTAAGGTGGCCTCCCCACCCCTACTATTTAATTCCACCGACATAGAAACTCAACCTCCCTATGATCAAACTTCTCGGGTGAGGATATGACATGTCTTTGAGGTTTCTCTAACATGGCCCCAATGTGGCTCCAACTCTCTCTCTTCCATCACCTTCACCTCCACTTATACATATGACTTAAAACTACCCACCTTCTCAAAAAATGTATAATTTCTCCTAATTAATTCCTCATTTTTTGAGTCTCTTCCAAATTTCATTGGTCAGGGATATATGAATCACCCATTCTTATTTCCATGTAGTAGGGTTTCTTTGAATGATGATTATTTTATATCCTCAAATATCAGTTTGATTTGTACTATTGGTTTTTAAATAAAATATGAATTTCTATAACACATAGTATCATAGCAATTTAATATCTGTAAACATATGAACCTGTTGGTTCTATTTCATCACACGACCTTTGGATTCTCTCAATGAGTAGGGTTTGTCTGATTTCACTAGATGGCGAGAAACTCCGTCCCGAACAACATTCTGCAGTCAATCCCTCGAAGCCCCTCCTCTATAGTAAGTTTTATAAATTATTATATATATATATATATATTATTTAATATTATCAATATTCTATCTCACCTTATTGTATTTTATAGTTTCAATTTTTTTCATTGTTTGGATTCTTACTAAAATCAGTCATTGTAATTTTCATGTATAACTACACCCTTTGAATTCCAATGTATTTAATGTAAAACTAGACTCCTTATACAACTATTTTAATCAATAAGAATTCAGAATTACTTATTTACACAGAATTATTCAATCTCAATTAATTATTATTTATTAATTTTAACTTGACAAAAACATTCCAAAACCCCTATCAACATTTTCTAATCTTGTAATTTCGATTTAATAATTCCCAAATTGAAATAAAGTTTCATAATATTGTTTTATAATTGACTAAAAAGTTCTCAATTAATTGAAATATCTTTACTTTTGTTAAGAAACATTTAGATGATTGACATATTCTGTTATAAATTTTTTTAGTAATTGAGCTCGTTTAGAATGTTATCTTCTATTGTTTCCTAAGTGTTTCACATTTTCAATATAATCTAATGTCCACATTTCTTATGGAGATTTACAATTCTTCAAATATATTACATTATGTTAAAACATATCATGAATAATTTATTTCCCTTGGATTCCATATTTTTTTTAAAATATTATACAATTTATTTTTAGAGGTCTACAATCTATGTATTTGTATCATTTTCCATTCTATCATTAGAGAAATGTTACATTCCTCATATTTATTTAATTTTGGTAAATTTATTAATTAATATTTATTATCTCATACTCTAATTAATTTTACATTCAACACATTGGTTAGTGATCATAATGTGTTCATCAAAATAGATAATTTTATTATTTATAAATATAAATTCAATCTAAATATATGATTATCATTTTATTTTAGTCATTTAAAATGGTTTTTCTATTTAATATGATAGTAAATATTCTTAAGGTTTTGATATGTTCATGAAAAAACATATTTTTTATCAGGACATTGGGTTTCCATGAATTTCATTTTGTAAAAAAAATCTATTATTATAAATTCTGAAAACAAATGTAATGATAGATGTTGATGTAAATTTTAAAATAATAACTTGAGTAATTTTATTTAAACTCTATTATTCCAATGGTCTTTACAACATTATTTTAATAATATTATCTTATTTCATTAAATAGTTCTTATGGGACATCATTTCATGTATTAGATTATTTCAAATGGTCAAATAAATTAATACTATTCTTTCCTTCAATACATTTATTCCCTATTAAATTTCATAAATTATATTAATTTATCTATAAATGACTATATTATGATTGAATTTTTTTATTTTATTATGTATAAATTTTTAGACATGATTGGATCCCATGTTTAATTTAATTATTCGATGTTAAACTGTTTTGATATAACTTTTGTTATTATAAGATTCTATAAATAAAAAATGGTCATTAAAATTAATTACCTTTTAGATTCTATAAATTCCCAATTCAATAAAATAAATATCATTAATAGAATATTTTCATTGGTAACACTTCAGGATATTATAATAAAAAACATTTAATATACATAATGAATGAAATTATGATATATATAACATATATATTATATGATATATACATAATCAAAGCAACATTATTTTGTAAATATAAGTAAATAAACCACTGATACTATTCATAATATATACTATATGTATATGTTTTATTATTTATCAAAAAATCATATATTTTATTCATTTATTTTTCTAATTAAATTGTAGATGTATATTTAAATGTTTTTTATTTTTATTTTTTATGATATAAATAATTTTTTCATATTTTTCTATATGTTATTTCAGGTTCATATAAAATGACCTTAGAGAGAAGAATCCAAAAATCTAATATTGTGACATGTGTAATATATGATTTTGAGGACAATAATTTTACATTATAAACTCAATCATTACTTTCATGTACTGTTTTATTAGATACATAATATATTTATGTCTATAATTTTACATTATTTTACTCTATATAATCAGTCATCTCTATATATGTGGGAATCATATTATTGAAGATACAATTGATAAATTAATTCTTTTCAGCACACCAGATACATTTTAAATATACATTTTTTATTGATGAATTTATATTTTTTCATATTTTTTTTATTCATAGTTATTAAATAATGTGTTATACATAAAAAGATATATATTTAATCTAATAAAATAATATCATATTATTGGAATTCCACTTATTTCACTTCAAAAATTAAATTTAAATGTTTTTCATACAGGTAAAAATGTAGGTTATTTATGATAAAAATCACTTTTTTATTTTTTTCAATTTTTATTATACTCTCTATCAAAACACTAAAAAATTTATTTCTTTTAATATATGTTAAATATATATATATATATATATATATATCAATTCCTAACATCAACCATGGTTTTATAGCTTGATTAATTGGTTTTGGGATGTGTTGTGAAGTTCTATAAAGCAAAAGATAAACACATGGATTGAGCAAGTTGTATGATGAAAAATCCCTTTTCTTTTTTGTCTAGACAATTTTTATATATGATTTTGTTTTAGATTTCACTAGGCATCCAGTAATGAAAGTAAATGATGAAATAGTCAATCATGATGTTCTTTATTTGAAATGGGCTTTCACCATAATTGTGCTATAAATTCTTATCATTATGATTTTATCCACCTCATAATGATTTTATTATCCACTCTATTTTGAGCATTTTTTATTAAAACATTTATTTTATTTTTATAATTTTTCAACGGACTCTATATATTTATCTTCCTAGTACATTTAAATTTAAATTTATTATATCCATATTAAATTAGTGTATATTACCAATTTAAATATGTAAATAATTATTTTAACCCCATATATCTTTTTACCTGTGCTGCATACATTTTATAAACTCCAAATTATTATCTATTTACAAAATTGAATTGTATTTTTACAATTATATGAATGTTTTTTTATTCTCACAAATTACATTATGCAATATGAGATGTATTTATTGAATATAAATTATTTTATATTCTATTCATTAGGCTGTTAAAATATTTACTGTTATGTTAAAACCATCAAATACACAGTTATACCCTTTTTTGGAGAATAGCTTTTTTATCAAATGAATATATATTATAGGCACAGGAACTAGCCACATTAGAAATAATGGCATCTTTGAAATAATAACCCTTTTAGTTATTTTTTAATTAAAATAATAACCCCATTTTGGTTTCACTATTATAGTTTATAATCATAACAAAAAGTTCATTGACTACTTTTAGGCATTTTCATGCCTAGAATGATCGGAAATATCCATTGTTCCCCACATTGGAAAACCCTAAAAATTTAATTAATGATAATAAATTTACTTTTTTTCACATGTTGGTGGATTATAAATATGTAGGGATAGTATTTACAGTGTAGAATAAAATTATAGAAATAAGATGTAGTTCTTGGGGTGTTGGATATATGCTTGAGCATAAAAAAGTGTAATATGGGTATGATTTAAATGGATTAATAAATGTTAGGATAATTGTTTTAGAGAATTATATTATTTATATTAAAAAATAAATCTAGTCAAAAGTATGTTGAAACATATTTTGTTATTATATTCCTAATTTTTTTAATAATGATTGATTTACATGATGAATTTATAAGTAATGAAGCTGGAAATAAATCCTTAAATGGTTATAGAAGAATAATAATTGGGTAATGGTTAGGTAATTTACCCTGAAATGAAATATGGTATATTGAGGCATGGTAAAAGGTTATTTATGTGTATTGGGGTTTAATAAATATTGATCTTCAATATATATATAATGGATTCTAATTTCACGTTTGATTCCACGTGCTAAGAAGGGGATAAACTGAAATCATGGGTTTTCTTGTATAAGAAATGATGTAATATGTTATGATTTTTGTGATATATCAGATGCTTACAACCAACTTTTTCTTTCGAATTTTGATCTATGCTAATGGTCAATTTCATGTAGCTTATAATGGGCTGAGTTTTGAGGTTCTAGGTTATATCCTAATTGGTCTTGAATTTAATTGAACCTTTTTGAATTACATTACAAAATATATATTCCCACACTAACTAATTATGTTAATAGAGTTAATAGTGGTTTTAGTATGTATTATGATCTCAATAACTATACATAACACCTTCTATATGTTAAAATTGTATGCATGATGTTTCAGGTAATGGAATGTGGCTGTTTTATATGTTTGATGATTTCTAGATACTTTTTCAATATTATCTTTAAATCATACATATTTTTACGGAGTTTTTTTTTCATACTTCCTTCCATTTTAAATTTCAGTTTCATTGAAGTGGTATTGGTATGTCTGACTTTACTTTGATTTTTGTTTTACTAATAGACATTTGTGGGACTGTTAATATATTATGTAATGCATATAATATAACTAGTGATTTAGGTGTGTCATAATTTGGGGAATGACTTTGAATACATAACATTGTGTATAATCATTTCATTTAATCCATTTTATGTTTTGAAACAACATTTGAACATTAATTTATGATTAATTAATGGTATTTATAAAGGTTATGAAAATAATTTAATAAATAAATTATTTTTTATGATAACTTTATGATATGAGTGGTTGTTTTTCCTTCTATAACCAAAAATATCTTGAGGTTGTGATATTTATCTTTCAATGTTTTTATTGATGAAAAACTATAGTATCACTTTTTAATTTTACTCTCTTATTTCTAATAAGTCAATTATGAAAAATTCCTTCAGTAAGATTTAGGTGTTGATCCTTTTGATAAAACCCACATCATTTTCTAGAAATAATTCTATAAATTTATCATATACAATGAATGTAATTAATAATCATTTTATGTTCTATCAAATTAAAGATTAACATCAAGTCATCCTTTTTAATTAATAAAAATATACTTATCTATTTATTTTCAGGAAAACATGAATTCTTGACCATTTTTAAAGGTATGATTTGGTTCTTAGGATGGTTAAATTTTCCATACAAAATAATCATATAATATTAATGTATCATATTTGTAACTATCATTATTTTTAAATTCCAATGAAATTATACTCTTGAATTGAGGATGATTTTGTAATTTGAAATCATTTTTTGTAAACATTCCTGATTGACATCTATTTTTTTATTCTTATTTCAACAATGTTTTTTAATACATCCATTAAATTAATTAATCATTAATGAAGTATTAAATCTTGTACAAAAGGATGATGATCCGTGAAACTGAACAACTAGAACTATTATCATTCTCTCAAAACCCTTTCATTAAACATTAGAGTTTATTTGGGATAATATTATAACCTTTATTTTTGGGAAAAATTGATATATTAAAAGTTCATTTTCAGTCACCCCCAAATTGAAAATGATGTTAAGAATGTTTATTGGATATTTAGTAGATAAAAATTCCATTTTTGAAATCATTTTTTATGTTAATGTATTCAATTATATACATTCTTATTCATTATATTTGGTTTTATCCAATGTTTTTAGCTGATGTGGATGATAGACAACATTTCTGTGAACCTATTCTTTATGGTTTCATGCAACTCCATTTCATACATGATCCCTCGCCTGATGAGAAATAATTTTCAATAATTAAAAAAACTTCCCATTTTGATTATAAAATTAAAATTAAGGTAGAAATTGAATAATTATATTAAACCACTTTAGTTATTAACTCTTTAATACGTTATATTTTTTTGATTATTTTACATTTTTATTTAATATGTATTCAATCATTTGTTTCCCCTATTTTGTTTTCTTTGGTATTGTAACTTCTTATGGGGGAGTGAAATATTTCAATGAAATTCATTCACTAAAACCAATGTTTTCAAATTATTTTGAGTTGTTATTACTTAATTATATATAATTTAATTGCAATAATTTTTGGGTAATGAAAGGTTTCAAGTTTGGTTTTTTATTATTCATCTTGAATTTTGAATTTAAAGATTTTTATAAAATAAAATGATACATATGTTGAAGTATTAAAATGGAGTTTATTATTAGAGCATATTCTTTTGATGCATGCATTTGTAACCTATGTATTTTTGTGAATTTATATTATATGTTTTAGGATAAAAATTAGAGATTAATAGGTATTTTTTTTATAATCACTGTGTATGATTTATAAAAAAATAAATTTGTAGATATTTTTCATAGTTCATTTGTACAAATAGCATAATTATGAATATTATATATAACAATTATTTATATATCCTATTATTTATGATAATATATTTGAGGTCATCCCCTCTGCCATCTTCCTTCTATATCAGTTTGAAATTAAAATGAATTAGGACAACAAATTCCACTCATTTTTGTTTATCATGATTAAAATACCATAATAGTGTTCAATAAATATTAATAGGTAACTACCTCACATGGATTTAAATTTTTATTGAAATTTAAAAGTCTCTAGTTCATTGCATTTAAATTTTTTATAGTGTTCAGTTTCTATAATGTATTCCATACTATTTATTAGTAGTGGATACTGGTACATGTAGTAATGTCAATACCGATGATTAACTATGTAACTGGTTACTCCGAAAAAAATTTGAATTGCTTATTGATATATTGTATTTCTTCCACATAGATGATTTCATTTTATTTTCTTTTAAATTATTGTTTTAATATAAATAGAACAAATTCCATCCTATTTTTTATCTCTAATAAGTCATTATCCTTTGATGGTTTGAATATCAATGTCTCATATATCTATGGTATAATTGATTTGAAGCTTATCCTTTTTAGTAATGACAATTTTCATATAAATTATATACCATCTAATACTATAACATAATTTTATGAATATGTAATACTAATATAAAACTAGTCACCTTTCATACATAACAATGGTATATTAGAATAATTACCATAATAAATCAATAAAACACAAAAATATAGATACATCATCATTAATAGAATATCATGTATTTAATTGAATCTAATTATTATGGATAAAAATAAATTACAAATAATTATATAACAAACATGACTATTATATACAGTAATATATGAAATTATAACTATATTAAAATGAATTTAAAGTTTTTAACTAGACTTTTCTTCTATGTTATACATTATTTGCATCTATTAATCATAAAAAAATGAAAATAAATAATAATTTTAATTTTTCATATATTTCAGGAATGGAAAAATATATTTCTAGACTAAAATACACTATTATTTTATTTATTACACATCTATGCATATTGTCTCTAATATTAGTACACGAGAAATTTATTATCACCAATTATTAATTTCGTTATTCAGTATTTCTACATTCTAAACACTTTATTAAGAATTATCTCTTCGTTTCAGGTTTAATGATCATTGTTTTTTCATATTTAGATTAAAACTTTTAGAGAGTGACTATAGTGGTTCTATTATCAATATTGTTTTTGGAAATTAGTTTATGAAATTCATATAAAAAATATCCTTATATCTAATAGGTATCTCAATCAGGCATGTATCTTTTATCCTCTATATTATATGATTGTTGAGTTTTTTCTATTTATTCATTCATCTTGTGTTCTATATTATAACATTTTGTTTAAAAAATGGTAGGAAATATTATATTATAGATAGTAAGGAAATATCCTCTACGACTCTATTGATTCTATAAAATAATGATCTCAATTATTGAAGGATAAATACAACCTCTATAAATCGATAAATCTATGAAATAAACTATTTAGTTGCACTACAATAACCTAAATAAAAATTTCAATGAATTATATAATTTCCCATGAGAAACCATTTCACATCACACTCATCAAAGGTGTAGAAAATAAGAGCATTATCATGAATTCAATGGTTTTAAACTATTATATATATAATTATACCCCCCCAATCCACAACCATGGGTAGTGAATAATGGATAATGGTGAAACAATGACAACCACACAAAATTCTATTAATATAATCATAATCATATAAATAATAATTTTTAGGGAATATGTCACATATAAATTTCCCCTTGATGAACCCTAAGGGATTGTTCCATGATCAATAAAGGTTCATTGTTATAGGACATTATTTAATTAAAAAATATGTGGATAAACATAATTGCACCAAACATTAATAGGGCCACTCCATGAAACAAGCCTTCCTCCAAGCTATAATGTGGAAAAATTCCTTGCTATTGTTACACTTTCTTAGCTCTCCAACAATAAAACAATTTAGATCATATAATTTATAAAATCAAGGATTTGGAAATTAATTAAATTTATATTACATCTAGAGGTTTCACTTTATTACATTTGAAATCACATAAATTACTTACCTAAAATTTGGTTTACTTCCTCACCCTCATCCCCTATCCATATCACATATCCGCCTCCAAGCCACCTGATCATCACACAAATACCCTACAAAGACATTGAATAAACCAATTATTCCCACGAAACTCTACTTTAGTAGATTAGTATACCTCTTTATATCAATTTACACCTATATATTTCCTCGTATCCAAACCACCACCCCCAAACCCCTAATATTCCCTCAAATAAATACCTCTACTATCTTGAAAAACAAATTGTAATAACCCTTTCACAAAAATATATATATATTTCACTCATTACCCTTATAATGGATCATCGATAAAAACTAACGATCGTTCCAAATGAAAATTACTAGCATCCCCAACAATATTTGATGTTACTAGTTAAACAAATAAACTCATGAAAGACCAAGACTACCCAACCACCATCCAATCCATCCTATAGGTGAACCTCAACCAATTTTATTATAAAAACATATCCATGGTGACCATTCAACCCCATACTCTTCCTTGAGTGATATATTACACTAATTCAACAAATATATTTCATTATGAATCAGAAACCCCATTAATTGTATGAGGCTTGGGAATACATAGATGTGAAGGTCAAAAATGAATAAATCCTTATATATGAGGGTTATATAGTAAGCTGACATGGGAAAAAATATCATGGAGGCACTACAAGATATGTATTTTTATAATATTATCCTTGTATGATATGTGTCCTACAAGAGTTTACATTATTGTTTTTATCCAACATTGAGATGACCCTAGAGTATATTGAGTTTAGGTTGGGTCAAAAATAGTAAACCAATTTATATGTATACATTAGTGAATTAATTGGTTTTTGTAACCCTACATATATGTAAACAATAGAAATTAATGAGTTTAAACTAAATTCCATTATATTTCGCATACAATCAATTTTTCCACCATTAGAGTAGTACCAAAAAATGCATGATATAACCAAGATAATGATAACATTGTTGATGAAGTCCCACATCTAAATCATATATTTATATATCATACACTCTTTTATTTCCAATACATATTCATAGGGTTAAATCAGTTAGTAGGATGTTCTTATACTGTGTATAATTTATATTCTAGGAAATATTTTCATCATGAGGATGTTTGACTTATATTTTATAGTCCACTAAATGAAGTCCATGTTTACAACCATGGGTGGTAATTTTTTCACATTTAGAGAAGAACATGCATTGCATTGTTCCAACTATGTCCCCTTCCTCCCATGTAAATATATAATTTATCAATTTACCATTATTGTCTAAGAGGATATTTTTCAAGAATAAAATAATGTGGAACATGTAAAAGGATGAGTGCACTTACATAATAGTAATGTATGAGAATGGTGATGGTTATTCAGTAAAAAACTCATACACTAGACCCCCACCACCCTTGAGGAAAATACGTCACCCTACTACCTATGCCACAACACATTTTTTCTCCCATCCATAGTTGAATATGTATTTTGGGATGAAATAGAGTACTTGATAGACCTTCATAATAATATCTATCTATAACTCCATTTATCCTAGGACCCACCACATGTTCCACCTCGAATTAAAGTACCTATACCACAACCCCCATCCACATCATCCATAATAATACACACTAACAACCTCCACACCCATACACCGTTTTCCATAATCTATACAACTTATTCCACCTCCGACATCATCCCACATATATCCTCATTAAAGTATACATATAAATTTATCCCTATCCCCATTATAGTCATTACTCATGACAAACTGGGTATCTCAGTTGATGTCACCACCCACAATAAAATAGAGTTATATTCCCAAAGAATGTTTAGTTGGAAGATATCTAAGTTACCAATGAATATTTCACACAATAACCCCTATACAAGGAACATTGATTAACTATTCAGTAGTGAGGCATCAACAAAAGATAATTTTTATTTTAACCCTACTCTAATTTATGCCCCTAAAAACACTATAGTCTCCACTACTAAGAAACAAAATATTTTCAATCATACTAAGATGATAAATGAGATGACCATTGAGATTTAATATATTTTTGTGACCACTATATTAGTTTCCATTCCCGACCAGTTATTGATATCATCATTGTATAACAAGTATCATAAACTGATATGGTTCCCATAACCATGTATGGCTCAATATGAAAACATTCCCCAACCATTGAATATACCCTATCCCCACATACCACATAAATAACTCTTAACCTAGGGTGTATTATTATATAATCCATTACAAATACCTCTCAATAGTTTTCATCTTCTATGGTAGATATTTATATTCAATAATGAGATCTTTAGTAGATTTCAATGTGGAAAGAATAGTCACTTTGAGAGGATCTACCTACTATTATCATGAATTATATTAATTACACTATGGAGGAAAATAATTATAATTGGGAGTCTTGGGAAGATATAATGGTGTCTTAAGATTTCTCCCTCTCTTTATTTTGGAATTTCGTGACTAAATTTTATATATATTGTATAACATTTTTATCTTTTTAGGTACTAATTAATTTTTGTAATAACATTATATTATTTTATTACATTAATTAATAATTAAAATAGAAGATATCATCTTTTAAACGAATTTTTTTTAAAAAAAATTCATTAATTTTTTACCCAACCATTTCAAAAGTGAAGAATTTATTTTATTGGAATACAATGAAATATAAAGTCAAATAAATTCAATTATTTAAATAATATTAATATATTTAAGTTTTTATGAAAATAGTCTACACTAATAATGGAATATTTATTTAGATTTTAATATTTTATTATATAACAAGATGAATCAAAATTATTTATGACTATTTAAATTTTATAGTTGGGTTCCATTGAGAGTCTCTAGAGTATGTTTAATCTCTTAGATCCCCATGTTCCATTATATAAAATAAAAATATTTCATGGTTTAAAGTATCTTCTTGAAAAAACTTTCTTCAACTGGGATATTAAATGATTAAATATATTGATGGATACAAATATATTTTTTTTGCATGAATAATTTTGATTGTAAATTGAAACCAAATTTATTGATGTAATTTATAGAAAAGTATTCCCATTCTTGATGTACTCTATGATTTTGAATCATTGGAATAAATGGAATAGTCTTGCTGCTTATATATATAGGATTAGATGCACTATCATGGAGATTTTATATCATTGGATTCCATATTCACATATTGAATATTTATATGATCTATTTAGGATTGTCAAGGGTGAATAAATTCCTATTCCCATTACTCCCTCTAATGATGATTGCAAATTTATCCAAGATTTCATACATATGGACCAATATCTTCACCACACTGATAGAAAGCTCATTTAGTTTCAATTATCGAAGAAGTCATTTCCTTATATCTAGGACATTAATTCTCCTCACAATTATGGATAGAATATTTAAGGAATTAAAATCTATTATGCTAAAAATATCCAAAACGAGAAAAATGTTAGAGAGTTCTACATTTAGGAATCAAATGTAGTTTAAATTCATCTTATTAGATAGCATATAGACATTTTGAACAACTTTTTTTTGAAGTATTTCAATATGTATTTTTTTAATATATTATTTCTCAATAAATATATTGGTTTAAATTTTATATCAAGTAATATCTTTGTGCCTTTGTTATAATTTTTGTTAACTCATTTGATATAAATAAATTTAATGTTACCAACAACCCAGTTTATAATTTTTATGTTATTAGAATAGATTAATGATAGTGTGCTGTAGTAAAATAAATATCACCAAAAAATGATTTTCTTTTATTTTTAAATGATATAGTATCGTGCTTGTGTGCAATTGAGTGGTGTTGGGATTGCATTAATATTTATGAGGCAGACTATATGAGTTCAGGATGCAATAACTATGAGTTTTTTATTACATATGATAGATATAGACATGGTTTAAACAATTCCAATAATATCTAATAGCAATTGTTAAACTGTGGATTCACCAATCTATTTCCATGGTTGAAACCATTTAGGTATGTTTTAATGGATAAGGATAAATATTGTTGATATCAGGATACTGTCACAAATTAAATTGTTTTAACAGGTGGTCTATTTCCATAGTTTATACAATAGATGTAGAGTTAATTGGAAAAGTTAAACCATGGAAATATTCTGCTATTTTTAAAATTCAAATAATTGAAATAGGCTATTGTTACCATAGTGTAAACAATTTTTATATATGTAAATTGACACGGTTAAACCTTGGTGATATCTATCTACTTCTATGATTTAAAACACGAAAATTTCCATCTGTTGCCACATTTTAAACTATGGACCAAGAAGGAATTTGTCACAAATGAAATAAGACCCATGATTTATCTCAATTGTGATTGTATGATACAACAACATTTTCTCATCCTATTTCCATGGTTTCAAACCATGGGAATAGTATTTCTTTGTTCCAAAATATAATACCCAAATAATATGTAATGTTCAAAAATGTGTGTTTTTTAATTTCTTTAGACACCCCATAAATTATTATACTACCATTATTATACAATAAAATAAATATCCTAAATATAAAAATATTTATTATTATAGGGTGTCTCTTAAAAAAATACACACATCCATCAAATCTGTTATTAAATCACTATTATTTTTTATGGAGTATAATCACCTCAAGAAATAGTGTCATTTTATTCAATCCCCACCTATCAGTGTTGGGAATACTAATGAATATAAAGCTAATATATTATATTTATAACAAAATTATTCATTTGGAGTATTTTTATAAAATATTAACTTTTATATTTAATTCTTAATGGGATTCTATAATATATCTTGTCTGTATGGTATACTATCTCCATACGAAGCTATGTGATTCTTTATTAATAAATGTGTTACATGGAAGGTAATAAAGGTAATAATAATAAATAAGTGAGACATAAATTCCATATTTTTTTATTAAATAAATATTAATCATTGATAATATATATTATATCTCTTTATTTTTACATTTTCAATCAGTCAATAAATTGTATCATCATTCGTGGACGTGTGAACTCTAGACTCCTCAAACTGATAATATTATTTTTTCACAAACACATCACAATAATGATATATAAAATTACTTATAATTGATTTATATTTTATTTTTGGTATAAATATCATTATAGGAAGTTAAAATATTAATTTCCTTCTTTTGATTATGACCATTAAAAAACTGAAACGTTACTCATTCATTCATACAACCTACTGTCTCTATGAACGTAATTTTCAATCAGTTTTTCATAACCATATATAATAATTTTTTCAAAAATTATAACTGATATACAATTTTGATAATTAGATCATCAATATTATTTTTAAAAATTTATAATAATGACCTTTTGGCTGTATTAAACAAACCAAATTCATTTTTGAAACATAAGGTGAATATGGTAAAAACATTCGTCATAAACTTCATCAATTATTTAATTGTATAAACAAGTTAATTTGTGAATTATGATTAGAAAAATACTTGAAAATGACCCTACTAATGTTAATAATTATCTTATGTTTATTATTCAGAATGATAATGTCACAAAATACATGTTATACTAAACGTAAGGGGTTTTCATGTCTCTCTTTCAATTTTGGGAGATATATGTCATATGAACAACATATTTTTATTATGGGGTTTATATACTTCCAATGAATGTATTTTTTTATATATTACTTTTAATTTTGTTGATTTATATATCCATATTATGATCTCTCTTTAATGGGGTTTATAGTTTCAATGTTACCAAATCAATAAGGGATTTTGGACATAATTCTCATTCTTTGATATGTTTGTAATGTTATAAACATATCTCCATTTTTAGGTGAATATAATTCCCCAATAACATAAAATATAATGAATAAACATATTTCCAGGATATTATAAGTTTTATTTAATGTTATTATATTATGGGGATTATGATTCTATGTTATATATGTTGTAAGAGTCTTTTGTTTTAAAATCATCATTTATCGATGTTGTTTGTGATTATTCTTCCAATAATGAAATATAATGATAAATTTCTTGGGAAAACCATGTGAATTATTATCCATAGGATATTCATATTGTTTTACATATATTAGTTCAATTTTTTCCACTCTATGGTAATTAAAAAAATTTAAAATGTTTTTAAGAAAAGTAAACTTTGTTTCTCTCTTCTGTTAGAAATCTATTTTCTTCAAAAAATTGATTTAATACTTTTTTTAATCTTTTAATTATGAATAAGTCATGAAATGTTTCACCATATTTTCTTTTTACTTTTATCATATCCTTCCAAACAATGAACTATTTTAACCTTTTTGATGAAAATGGAATGTTATATTGGTAATTTAACTATTTGACAACTTAGATGACATTGATTTCTATAAATATTCTTCTATATTTTGACAAAGGAATTTTAAATTATAATTATTTTAATAATATTATTGAAATTTTAAATTTTTTAATTGGTTTTCAAATATAAATATTTTAATTGTGTTTTTTTTAAAAGTTCTCAATGTGAACAATATATCTTCCTCAAGAATGTATTAATGATTTATTAATTGTATTTTAATTCCACAACATCAGCAACTCTAGATTTAACTTATTCTCTATTTGTAAAAATATTTAATTATATTATCCCCATTATTTTTCTATATGGACTAATTTTTTTAGGTATAATATTATGAACCTTTTTCATTCTAATGGGATAATCATTTTTCAATGTGGCTATTACAGTACCCATAACTTTTGGATATGACAATCATGTTCACATTGATTTATATGAAACTAATTTAATTTCATGGGTGTTATAAAGGAATGAAGGGAATAATTTTTATTTTTATGAATTTTATGACAAAATGAAATAAAATAAGTATTCATTTTGTGGTTCTAGGAAATTACTTATATGACGAGGTAGTAGAGATTTCTTTTGGAGAGCATATTATAACAAATAAAATGGGAGGCCTCGATAACATCCACTGACAACTTTATTTCTTCCATGATGTGGTGGCCCAGATAGGACTGGGTGACCCTATTATGGATTATAAGATGTTGTGGATCAGATATCTCTAGGTTATCTCATTAAATCTTATAATTTTGGAATTCCCAGATAGCACTAGGTGATCCTGTTAAAGATTTTAAAATGGTTTCAACAATATGGAACTATGATTCCCTGGTAATAAATATATTTGATATATGATGCATTGATATTCAGATTAAAATTTTTCTTAAAGGGTTTTATGAATATTATTTTCCATGATACCAAAATGGTTTTAATTGCATTCTATAAGATTACAATGTTTCTTATCATCATAATTGACATCACATGGACCATGATAATTGATTCCAATGACTCTAGTTAGTCCATGTTATCATGTTTCATTATCGAAGTATTTATGTGACTGAATTTTCTTATGTTATAATCATATAACTTGATTATGTCCTCATACCGTTATAATATTGTTATGATCGTTGATAAAATTCAAATTTTAACAATTATTTTTCCCTTACTGAATGTTTGACATCCACATAATTATGTTTCCTCTTCCCAAGGTTATCAATAATGTTTTTGAATTACTTATTTCTAAAAGTGATTTCTTATAGATGATATTGATGTAGAAATGTAAATTAATAAAAATTTGGTATAATGGTAGATGGTGTTCATCTATATAGGATATGTTTTTATAAATCTAATTTGATATTATTTGGTCACAATTCACTAAAACTCTATAACTAATTATTAATGGGTATTCAAGTGATCTTATATTTATTTATGATGATATTTGTTTTAATTGGGGAAAATTGGTTCACCTTCTTCAATAACATTTAAAAATTTAATTTTAATGAAGTTATCCCTTGATCCAAGAGTGTGGGTTATAGGAAATTATAATTTGTATAAGAGTAGAGTTTTAATGAATTCATATATTAGTAGGTTTTTAAGTGAGGTGATATTAAGAATTACATATACAATCATAGGTCTATATTCTAAAGGATGATCATATGTTCAGTTTCGTAGCCACCCCAATGTGGTTCTAAGAGATTGAATCTTAACGTGAATAATCAAAAAATTGGTGCAATTTCATTTGGATTAGGTACTTTTACCTCTATGAACAACATGTTGTTTTATTTAGGGAGGAAAAAAATTCATGATTATTAATAATATGGTCATCCCAATGGCTGGGGGCCAACCTTTTACTTCATACAAGGCCTCGTATTTTGAACCCACAATAAAAGGGAGACAAGTTTGGAGTGAATACAACTTTCCTTTGTGATATCCCTATAATTATAACGTTATTAATGGTAAAAAATAATTTTATTACATAATCAATTGAGATTCTATTTTAGGAGTTATTTCGGATTTATCTTATAATAATTTATGATCCAATTCTTCAAATATTATGTTAAAAACATAGTTAGGAAATTATTGAATAAATTTAGGTATATTAATTTATGGAATTATTTGGTTTCAAATTTTGGTATTACTGTTGATATTTGTTTTTTAATGATTGATGGTTTATTCATTTTAGTAATTATCATAACTTGTGATAAAATTTTCTGATTTGGTTAATATTTTATGAAATGAAGAATAAAATTTTATCACATTTATTATTATGTGGTCTTTAATTTTTTTTCATGCTTGAAAAAATCCTCCTGAATACACATCATTGGTGAAAATATGTGATTATGGTGTAAATTAATTGATGGATTATATTATTATCATCAAGTAGGAATATTTTCACATTCTCTTAATATATATAGAAATATAATTCCACCACTCTAGGAATATAATATGGTGAAAAAATTAATCTCCAAGTACTATCAATTCATATGAACCTATTTTCTTTTTGATCATCATATATTTACGGTTCTGATACCCTTAATAGTTCATTTAACATTCACATTCTTATCATCATTGACCGCAATCACTCTCTAAATTTATTTACACCTTTTCCACATTCACACCTATGATATCCTGTTATTAGTCCTAGATATGTATTATTCTAGATGAAAATCAAACATCTTCATCACAATTAATAAGTGGCATTTTTATTCCCCCATTTAATGATGTTGGTTTATAACATATGTATTTTCAAAGTCCAACTTTTGATTACTATAAAAAATATCAAATCATAAGGAAGTAATTTATTAATGGGGGTATGATGTACCACCATTATATTATAATAGATGAAAATTATATTTTATAGAATAGAGGACGTCTAACACTATATTCATCACTCATTACACACAATATTAAGTTTATATGGTGTTACATGAAACTAATATATTTTTATGTTTGATACTATATTCAACACCCTGCACCAAACATAAAAATCTCCCGATAAATATTACAATTATACTGTAGATATTGGAATTGAATTAAATAAAGTTTTAAAATATGGTGTATAAATATTCATTGGTTACAAATTAATCTGAATCGAAAATAAAATCCCTTGGAAAATAAAGGAAATATTTTTTGGAAATACTATATTAATACGCACAGGTGTGTTTTATAAGAATAAATAAAACATAAAACTCATGTTGAATTATATTTATTAATTTTAAAATTATATATTAAAAATAATTTAAAACATTTTTGCGATTTGTTTTCTAGACATTATATTAAAATATATACCATTTTTATCACAAAACTACATATTTTTTTAAAAAAAATAGTTATGTGCCTTTTTAGTGAAAAAATGTCTTAAAAATAAATTTTAACACTTCAATGAATTTTTTTTCAATATAAAAAATTAATTAGAATATAAAAAATTAATTGGCGTGAAATATTTTTATTTTTTTGAAAATAATGATTATTTGTTGAATAGTGGAAAGTACTATTTATTGTTTAAAAAATTGTTTCCTATAAATTATGTAATATGAATGTCCCAATATGGTTCAAATATTTTTTAAATTATTCTATGTTATATCTAATCCAATTAATTACTTTTAGTGATCTTTCTATGGTTTTTAGTATATTTTGTTATGGATTTTTTCTAAAAACTATTTTCAAATAGATAAATCTTCTATATTTTCAATTAAAATAAAAAGTCACTTTTTGGGACTGTATTACATGAAATATATAGGAAATATATTTGTAAATATTAATTTAGTTTCATATAATGATTATTGTTTGACATTGATATAATATTGAATCAAATTTTTACAAAAAACATCTGCTTAAAACCATACTTTCTCAACACATATGAGGGGGTGATAATAAATTAAAATTTTCAAAATATATGAATTTAATTTGGATTAAAAAAATATATATTTGGAATAATCCTAATTTATATTTTCTAAAACTTTAAACATAATTGATGGTAAAATTTATTTGTGAAAACAATTATAATTAAATAGAAATATTAAGTAAAAATGTGTTTACTTTGTAGATAAATTTTAAACACTAGGGTCTAAATATTAGAGACCAACCCATGTCAACTAGACCAGTTAACCAATTCATCCCATTATGTGTTGTTTCAGAACATATAAAACAAAAATAATTCAATATAATAAATAAATACATACAAATAGATTATAGTGTGGAAATAATGAAATATTCGTCTTCCCCAAATGACTAAACATGGATGTATGACTTGTACATACAAACAGATATCCATGTGACCAACCATCAACTCTAAAAAGCATCCCACCAAATATAATTCACAAAAATTAAATTCTTTATTTTGTATAATTACCATTCCTTTACATGTATCCTCTAAAAAAAGGTATGTATCCCCTAGAATAAAGATGTATGGTTTGAGCTATATAGCCTAGTAAGATTCCACAAATGAATCTATACAAGTTATAATATAAATAATTCAAATGTTTTTTGTGTAAAACAATACATTTTTAACATAATTCTTATCAATAAATCAATTTTAACATATTATAATACAAATTTTTTCTTTTCCCAAATTTCATTTCTTGTTTTCCAAAACCATAAAAATTCAATTCATGAAATAATGTGGTTAAACATTCCTAGATATAAATATAATTTTTATTAAACATCTATGAATTATTATATCATACAACACACAACCATAAACAAAAATTCACCTCTAGATATGATCTATCCTATGAGACATTACATATAATAAAATCATGATACCAAAAGGGAATACATTAGTATGCAACTAATATCGAGTCCTTCCAAATCCTATCGATATAAAATATGTTATATCATAGTTTTGTTATACACACTAATTCTACCTATGCCAGTTTCTCTATCCATCCAACATTACAGAATTACAATGTATTTCAATTTCCATTTTAAAAATCATCCTCACAATTTTATTAAACCATTTCAATGACCTGAAAATATACTTCGGGGTTTTAAAATCAATTTCATTCCATTTATAAGAAATTTTATTTTCAAATAAAATCTTTTTTAAAATAAATATTCATTCCATTTGGAATTTTAACACAATTAATTTGACTTAATATATCATTGAATCAGTAATAACGACTGGAAATTCAGATAATTTGAACACTTCGATAGATCTAACTACCTCAAGGATGTAGAAAACCTAATGATCATTGAGAATAGATTTTGGATACCATAAGAGCTACCATCAGACTATAAGTGAGGAAAAATTACTAAAATAGAGTGATATAAAATATGATATTTTTAAAAACCTGTACTATAATGGGATCCACAACCAAAATAATTGAACAATAAGAAGGAACACTTGATTTAATACGATAAATATCACCACAATGGTGATCTATCACTAAATGAATAGATGTGGATATATGAAATACACCAAAAATCTCATAGGTATCACACTAGGTTGAGTGTGAAATCCTTAATAGTGAATAAATGACATATATCAGAAGTATAGAAGCCAAAAAAATAACACTATGACATTTATGTGGTGTGTAACCCACATACACATCATGAAATCATCATGGTCCATATATGCTGAAAACCCTATCATATTTTGGTTAAAAAATTATTTTCATACTAACATGGGGTGTACTTGTTATAATTTATGTAACCAACTTGTTCCATGTATAAGGTTCATGGATTCCTCCTAGATGAAATTACAAGACTTGTATATTAATAACAGATTTTTTATGTTCCTAGAAAGCAATAGAATATATTGGTTCTTACATTGAGAATAATAAAAAATTAAATACCTTAACCATTATCAGTGTACTCCCTATTTAATGGTCAGAATTACTCTCCCAACTAAGAAGGAAACAAAACATTAATGATTTGAACCTATTTGGAAAGAAGGAAATGTTGTGTTAAAATCCCCCCTCCATAAAACCTATTTTTCCACAAAATGTTCTTAGGATCATTGATCCACAAAAAGAGAAAGTCAATGCTACCACATAAACGAATACCTCTCCCTTGTCTCTTGGTGATCAAGTCCACACTTCCATAGTATCAAGACCATGGGGATCATTTTACTGAATAATACCTCATTCTAATGATCCATAATTTGAAATGGATACTCTACCTAAGTGATATATGTTTTATGATTTACCTCCTCCCACCTAATCACATGTGTATTATCTAAAAAATATCTCATATACTTGTAATAATGAAACAAAACATGGATAGAAATCAAACTAGATGTAGTGTTTCACAATTATTCCACACAACTCTGTTGCTCAAAAATCACAAAGGCATCCACGAACCACGGTTAAAAGATACACAGCTTAACTAATCAATGAAATATTTCAAGAGGTGGGGCTATGAGGAAATACTGATGTCCATCCTAAAACTCTATCATCTAATGATGATGGACTATATATGATTTCTGATAATTCTATTCTATGATAAAATGAATCAAGATCAACTACCCCGTCCCTATCATGTCCTAATCCAAACTAGAAAATAATAAGTGCCACTGATCTAACTCTTCCCAAAATAAGGAAGATAACAATGGTGGTCCATAGAAATAATCAAAGGGTATCATCATAATCGATTCCTGATAATTATTCTCGTAGTAAAACATAACCAAAGGTAAATATATGTCCCATCATCCCCCAAAATCCTCCAAACAAGCCCTCAAAATTTCCTCATGATACTTGATATCCCTTTAGGTATGTTTATCACTCTGTGGATGATAACACATGTTCAATTTCCACATGGAACATAGTACATCCAACAATACATTCCAGAATATCGATGTGAACCTTGATTCCTTATCAGAATCCCTCGAAAAGTGCACCACATGATGTCTCATATTCACTCATACATATAAGTCCATATTCTGTTCTAATCGATTCTTTTCATTTATTGGAATTGAATCCATTGATTTATTGAGAATTTTAATAATCTCTCAAATCACACACTTCCAACAAGTACACCATGAAAAAACAAAGATTAAATCTGTGGAAAATTTTCCCACTTCTATTCCATAATGGGTAATGGTTTCAACAAACCTATAGGTCACTACTTCTCCCGCATTACTCTCTAACAAGTGAGAAACTATGATACAAAATCTAGAACTGACTACCTCACCTCCATAAAAAAATACTAATGTATCAAATCAAACTATATCATTGTATCCCCACGTTGCACAGACCATCAAGACCAATGTCCATTTTCAAACAGATCATGTTTCAATTAAAAAAAGTACATCCAAACTACTATGAAAGCACATTTCTCTACTGGGAGATTGATTCCACTATCTTGATGTCTCCCCACCATTAAGTATTTATCTCATGTAATGGGTCTCAGTGTTTATCACCTAGTCAAGTTATACTCACTCATCAATGGACAAGTCAATCATTATCAATGCACCGGACACCTATCTACCAACTCTATTCTCTCCCAATATCATCTTGGAAAACTAACTCATTAGTGACCACTCTTCATTGATTTTTTCAATACATGGATCTATACTCTTCTGGATAGTTCATCAATAACCACATTTCTACTCCCTAGGGTATGTACAATGTCAAATTCAAATGTCTGAATTCAATCACTCAATGTCTCTATCACAAGTATAGATCTATATTTGATAAAATATACCTTATGATTTTGTGATTATAATATAGTACAAATCTACCCCAAAAAAATATTGATTCCACATATTGAGGTCATGTGTAACCACTACCGACTCAATTTCATTTGTAATGTTGTGATTCTCATGAGGGTGTAACAATCAGGAGACATATTCAACCACCAATTTCTCTTGGATAAAGGTACTCACTAAACCCATATTGACGTATCATAGAAAAAATAATAATACAAACATAGTTTGGGAGAATACACAATGATGATGAAGTGAAACATAGATTCATCTCCTCAAAATATAAACAACTTTTTTCATCCCCCATACATTACACCCTTATGGGTCAAATCAATTATCTGACATGAAATTAGGGAAAATTCTCAAATAAAGTGCATGTAAAAAAATATCCAATCATAAGATGCTTTAAATCTCAAAATTGTTTTGGAATTTTTCATGGACATGACTGCCATTTTCTTTTCTGGATGCACTACAATTGCACTCATAAATAACAGATGCTCTAAAAACATCACCAGTTGGATCCAAAATTATTAATTGGAATGTGTACTATAAAAATTATAATCATTAAATGTTTGAATATGAAAACAAAATAGTACATATTTTCCTTCTATAACTCAATGTACACCAGGATATCATATACCAACATAATAACAAAAGACTCCAAGAACAGATGAAAGAATTGGTTCATCAAAACAATAAATATCATAGTTGTGTTATTGAGCCCTAATGGCATATCTAGAAACATGAAACTCCCATATTGACTAAAAACATTTTATTGCGCATTTCATCCTCATGGACACTCAAATTATGGTACATTGAGTCCAAGTAAATATTATAAATCCATTGATCCCATCTAATTTGGTCAAATAAATTATCAATTTTGGAAAAAGGATTCTTGTTCTTAAAAGTCACCTGATTCAACATTATATAATCAATAAAATTTCTAAGACTTACATCTTAATTTTTTGAAAATATTATCAGAATATACAACATTTAGACACAATGTAAAATAAATCCAATTTCATTTATTCCCTCTAGATATAAATTATGATCCACCCACTAAGTAGGTGACATTCGATAGGATGTCATAGAAATAGGCATTGTTCTACGGGAAGGTCAAAAAATCATGATCTCTATATATGAATGTAAAATAGTAAATTAATCTAAGAATAAAATAGGTTATTAACACCCAATTAATGTTAGATAGTCACCCAATAAAGGTTATACAATGTCAAAACAATTCTGACTACTATAATGAAATTATACCAGCTTAAGGAACAACATGCCACCCTTTCAAGTGTCCCACTTACCCTTGAAAACATGAGTACCCCCTTCGTTAGATATGAAATATTCTTGATGATGATAAAAATATATATTTACCATCATAATGATCATCCAATAAAGGATAATAATTTATTTTTTTATTTCAATATCATGAACTAAATATCCCAAACCACCATTATATCAATTATCACCACTAGACATGTGGTACACATTAAAAATTATTCAGAATTATTTCCCAAAGGCATGGAAAGTTCCAACATTAATGTAATAATATACAAATGGAAACCATAATCATAAACCAACATTTTTATATAAAATAATGAGTAGACATTGTATCAAACAAATCTAGCACAATTTAAGATGAAATAAACATTGTACCTCTAATAGTACCTTATATTATATCATATACAACCAGTGCATGATTAATAAATTCACAAGCATTTATGGAGATTACTTGATCATTATTTCAAATAAATATTTTTGATTGTGTTTATTTTATTTCTTGTGTGTTATACTAGGTATGTTTTGTGGAAAATTGGGATTTTGATGGGAGGGCAATGGGGTAGTGCATTGTTGGCACCCAATTTTCCCAAACCATGCTTCCTTCCTAGAAAGCTTTCATCCTATGTTACTATGGTGTTTTCAAATTTGGATCATGGATTGTAAAACCTTCCACCATCATAGTAGAAACTATGGGTCACCCCTATGTAAGGTGGAAGGAAAGGGATCACTCTTAGTGAAAATCAATTACCTTATATAGAAACCTATGTGCAGAGCATATAAATCCACGTAAAATTATTTTTAAAATCATATAACCCTAGTATTAATAACTAATCATACATACCAAAACATAAAATCAATCGTGTGGATTTTAGAGGCTCCAAAAATGTGTTTATGCCCTCCCAACCTCTTTTCTTCATGATTCAAAGGATAGATTTTCAAATCTACAACTCTCTTGGTATATATTTTCATCCTATTTAGATCTACCACTCCCTCTTTCACTCCTCTTCATAGATAAAATAGGGATTTGTATCTACTGTTGGTTATATATCTAGATCTATGTTTGTTATATCTTGATATCTTTGATCATGGATCATGGATTCAGATCTACTTCCCATCTTTCATTGCATTCGTGATTGATTGGATTCCAATTAAAGATTTCTATGTGGTGATCAATCATCCACAAATTGAGGTTGGGGGTATATTATTCAAAAACCAATGTCCACATTTTTATAACATGTATGTTATTTTATAATTTATACAGTATGATTAGATATCAAATTTCATTAATTGTATTAATTTTATTGTGAATTAATTATTTTATGGATTGTGAAATTGGATTAATTTATTGTTGAATTAATTAATGAGATATTGAGATTGTGAAATTTATTTCATTAATTAAATTCTAATTTATTAATGATATGTAGAGATTGGGAAATAGAATTTTTTAATTAATTAATTTATAAATTAATGATGAGTTCATATTGTGAAATTTATTATAATAATTTATTTTTCAATTAGTTATCAGTATATAAGTATTTCAAATAAGATTGATTAATTGTTGAAATAATTGATGGGTAATTTTTGATTATTTGTTTTACTTAATTTGACTAATTTATTGTTAAATTATTTGATAGGTATTTTGATTGTGAATTGTGATAAGATTGTCAATGATGTATAAACTTAGTGGATAACATAAATGTGATATATGTGTGATTGTGATATTCATGTGTGGGACATGTCATTCTTCATCAAAATCCTATAGGGATAAAATTGATTTCTAAATGTGTTTGGGAAATTTCATATTTCTTAAAAATCTTATAGTGATAAATTTAATTGATAAAATTATGCGGGAAATGGTCTAAGTCATCCAAAGGCTATAAGGGTAATTTGATTTATAAATAAGAGTGTGACATGGTACACATCATCCAAATCGCACTTGTGTGAGTGCTTGAAAAAAAAGTGTGGTACACGAAATGCTACATCAAAATACCATGTTTCCATTGAATTTAAACCTAGACCAAGAATGTTGACATTGAACCCTGGTTCAAAATATTCAAACATAGGAATTCAAATTAAATGAATAATGAAATTTATTTTTTTATAATTAATTTTGACTTCTATTATTGGTTTGGTTCAGACTCCCTCACAGTCTGATGTAGGTATTGAGTGCTAAAGTATCCTCATTCTCCTTGGGGTTTTTTAAATAAAGTTTTCTTATGTAAATTTGAAATGTTTAATTTATTCTTTTATTTAATATATAAACAACTTAATACCCTATTTTCATGGATATTGTTTTAGGAACAATTGGTACTGTCCTACTAAGTTGTACTAACTCTCTACTCGGTCTGCAGGATCCGTACCTGAATATATATCATGGTTAGAGGGTAGGTTAAGGTCAAGGGCCCCGAATTAGATGGATGATATGTAATTGATCATGTATGAGGGAACTAGACTTAGTATTAGTACCTGCTAGGGAGTTGTGAGTTTATTTATTTATTTTGATTTTTTCCAATTGAAACATGACATGAATTACCATTATATATAAACTATTTATTTTTACATATTGTATTTATTATTTTGGTCATCATGTGATTTAGATATTATTTCAATTTTCGTTATATCTATTGGATTTTATTTATTGAGTTTCCATTATTTTTCTAATTTTGTAAAAAAATTATCTTCTCTCTATGATCAATATTAGAACCTCACTAGTATTCAGTACCCTCTAGCACACGAGGAATCACACTTGAGGTCACATAGTTAACTAGATTCAAGAACCAGTATGTGGAACCTACATTAGGATGTTACAAATTGGTATCTGGTTTGTTTTCTTTTCATTCACTTTTTATTAATATTCAAGAAAATTAGGTAGGAGAATATGATGATTCAAACATTCATTAAGATCTGATTAATAGGAATAATGGAACCATGTACTAGGTAAAAGCCAAGTACCTAGGGTAGGATTTCTATTATGGATGTGTGTTTTAACATTTGATGATATTTCACCATGGGATATTCACATATTTTATGATGGGATTATTCCTTCCGAGGTTATATGATATTGGGATTTTCCCCCTAAATGGAATGACAGTTGAGTGAAATGTATCATTCTGGGTTGTATTGAGTTTTTTGACACGAATAATATTAAGAATTCCGGGGAATATGTTTTTTTGTGTATTTTTCTAAAAATATTAATTTTTTTCCTTTCTTAATAAATTTATCAAAAAATATCCATAATGTGAACATAGAAATTGTAAATGATGCAAGTTGTAAAAAATTAAAATTGAAATTGGGTATCTAAAAATAATTTGAAAAGGGAAAATGATTACTCAATTCTTTATCCATGATCTAGATGTAGGATGAATTATGGTAGTGATATCACCTCAGTACTGACCACATTGCATGGTTTAGGGAAAAGACTTATTGTGGGTTATTATAATTTTTCACTCTTATGTATGTAATATTATAGAAATTCCATGTAATTTTTTTAAAATTATATGGAATTATTTGAAGATTACATGCTTTTATGACACCCGATTTTGAGGCTCGATAAACCAATAATTGAACATTGAACTTCTTTTATGTTTATTTAAATATATGTGTGAGTAGGTTTTTATTACATTTAAATTGATGCATGGTTCAATAAATTAAGGGAAATGTTGAACTCAAATTGGTTATATTTACCTAGAATAGATCTAGCTATGAATGAATGGGTTGATAAGAAAATGTATTTTTTCAATTTTCGAAAACTAATAAAAGAACCTGAAATGTTATTCTTTTCCCCACCACGTTGTGTGGTGGCACAAAAACGCTATGGTGCAGTGACATATTGATAATGTATGTCGCATTAAATGAATCTCATTAATGGTACATCCACATGCATTGTAATGATGTATTAAATTACGTGTAAATGATAAACAGTTTCATAAATGAAATAGTGAAATTATGTGAAGATGTATTGTAACAGAAATGATGTGACAAGTTTTGTTTTAATTGGTTAACACATTGGAGAAATCACATTCAAAATGGTGGAAATTTGTATGACAAACCTATTGTGAGATACCCTCTATAAAAACGAATGACGAACACCGGAAAATTGTGATAAACGTCAACACACATCGATGAATGATACCGGAGAGAATCAAATGCCAAAAAACATGAATCCCCGTAGAAGGAATGCTTCAACAACGAACACATTCGATGTATGGGTTTGTTTTGTTTTATGTTTCCCAGTTCTTTTTCCTAAAACAAAGAACAGAGATCAACCATAATCAAGATGATCCGTGGATTGCTCGTTCTTGCATGATGGTTCCTTTTTCATGCGGTTCATGAATCAAGATTGATTAAATTGTGATAGAACGTCAATTATACATCACATGTTTCTAAACAGCAAAGGCAGAGGGAACAAGCTAACATGAACAACTCTTGATTCCCTCTACCTTATGTGTTTAGTATATATTTTATAGACACTACTACAAAGAGGTGGCAAGGAGGATTTGTGGTCATAGTAAGGAAAATGGTATACCCTAGAGGTCGTAGGTGCTAGCGGTATGATGAACAGACCACCAGAGATGACTCGACGTTATATGAGGGTGGTCGTAAGTGCATGGTAGTGTGCCACGTTCATGTTACAGAGGTAGTAGAAATGGACGGCTCATGCCGCAGTGAAGCACCAGGAGAAAACCGTCAGGATGGTAGTTGGCAGAGGCACGCGGCCCCTTAGACTCGTCGGTGGAGGGGACCATACACGCAGGTCGTAGCTTCACATGGAATACAGTCACCAAGTCGTGTAGGGAACCCTATTGACCAGGTTCTATTGGCCGCATGATAAAGCCCATGACATGCTACGCGACCGGGATGAAGAGAGATGGTCCACTAATAGTGAACAAGTAGGGTGAGACCATGCCAAGTTGGACTGACCAATGCCTTATAGTTTGGACACACCCCATCGGGCTAGGTAGGATGAGACCATGTCATCGGGAGACCTAGCGTGCTAGACCCCCAGCCAAACCTGGCTAGGTCCAACAAAGCCCAATGGCCCTAGGCCCTACTAGCCCGGCCAGACTAGGCTGACCCAGGCCTGAATCGGGTCAGTTCGAGACATTGTATCTATACCGTGTCATGTAGAGCCCCTGGCTGGGTTGGTCTGGTTGGTCTGACCTGGTTGGACGAGCACGAGACACAAATTTCCATTGGTTACTAAAACCCTAATGACATACAATCTGAGCGTCCAATTTGAAATCCAATTTTTTCATTGGAACCCTCATGATGAGGACGATATGTTGGAATACTCTAAGGATGGTTTAAGGGAAGTTAAAATACAATAAATGGGTTAAAGAGAAATTCTCCGGAAGTCAAGTGCACTACATGAAAAAATCCCATGGTTGGTTGAGACTAGAAGACTACTGGAAAGATACAATATGTGGATCAGTAGCGATGGCCCAGTGGGATGTGGATCTATCTGGCCATATAGATCCATAATGGGGAGAAGCTCCTTGTGATCCTATATAACCACAGTATTCAATAGGAGGAGTAACATAGTATGGCCATTGTGGTATGTATTTTTATGTGACCCATAATGCGCATGCTAGGGATTAATTCTATATAGCCCATCATACCCATGGTACACATCCAAGATGAGCACCGCCATAGTTCAGGGTTTGTGGGAAGTGGCTCAATTTGACCCAGAAGGCCCACTGTACTCATTGAGGAGGAGTTCTCTAGTAGCCCAAGGTGTTCGATGATGCGACTAATGGTCATAATTTTCTTACTCTATACTATATCTTTTGTGACCAGTCTTTCTTCCTGATAATACATTTAGGTTTGATTATGGATTGATTTGTGGTATTCCCTTGTTGGGTTGGGGTCCGTAATGTGAATTGTTTTACTTATCCTTGAATGGGCTTCGCCAACCCAAGTTTTCTTCTGTGTAGACGACCACCACCTTGATAGGGGACTTTGTGGCATTGGACCTGGTGGTTCCCTATGAGACCATGTAGACGGGGTGTTCTTTTATATAATTGAGCTGCTAATCTACACTAACCAATCAGATAGGGGGTTTCAGTAGATGGTTTTCAGTTTATCCATATATTTTTCAATTTCCAATAGATCTTTTGTTGTGTTTGTATTGTTATCCCATTTGACCTACAATTTTTTCTTTTACTCAGTGGTTGTTTAACGGAATTCAAGTTTACCTTTCCCGCTTTAGGATGGGGTTGTTTATGTGTGTTCGTATATGTACTCATGAAAATGACTGGAACTTGTTGGTTGAGGCCTTTAGTTGTAGTCTCCAACCCTTGTTCTTAGGGATGCAGGCTTAGGGGATGTCACGGCTCATTCACCAGGGGATGATTAGTGAAAATGTAACTATGTTAATTTTTTTATGTGTACTATACTTTTTTTTATCATTGTAGATATATTATTCTATGATGACGATTGTTGGGAGTATGAAAAAAGTACATAGATGGGGATGATCCTATATTAGTGGAACATAAGGTTCATAGAGTGATGGGTGTGGATGTGGTAAAGAAGTTATGAGATAACTTTTCATAATTTATTTAATTAATCTCAAGATACCCAAGATGGTTTTTGAATATCAATTATGATATGAAGAGGGAGTTCTAGTTGCATCACCCAATGAATTTCACTAAAGAGGGTGGAACATACATAGCTGAGTTCGGGATTTTGTCGATCCAAATCATAATTGACAACATGGAGACTCTTGTTGAGAAGAGTTTCAATGTAAGGATTATATTTTACATGGTCGAGGGATGTGATAGTCGTAAATCTGGACTCAGGAAGTATAGCTAGAGAATATGGAGTCGAAGGAATTTTGGGTTATTTTCTTGGATCACATTTATAATAATATGATCAATATGTAGAGGGAATTTGACTTCAATAGGTGGACTCATGGGAGTATTTCCTTGATGAAATACTCTCAAAAGAATATATAATTTTGGTTCATTGTTCATTTTTTGGTTAGGGGTGATTCTTCTTCTTAAAATGGTTTCAAGATGGGATTAAATGTGAATTTTACTCTAGCTGAATATCTTCCTGAAGAAGTAGATTTCAGAATTGATTAGTCAGGATCACATATCAGAGGGGAAACTGAAGGAGGCTTCATGTAGAGGATATGTGTTTTCTACTTGATGGTACAGAGGTACACTTTATTGGATAACGATGCATCTCTATGAGAATTCTAAAAATGGTGATATAAAGAAGAGTATCCAAAGGGAAGTCTCAGTTACATATAGCCTTAATCATATGATCTATCACCAGTGTGTTAGATTGGGACACTTCTAGAGAATGTTCCCCTGACCACCAGTATAGTGCCGAGCCTACTATAGAATTGGACATCTAAAAATTTCATTTAGGTATAAATTATTGTTGAGAAATTAAGGAGTAAGTAGATAGATCTAGGTTATAGGAAGGGGATATTCTACACATAAGTCGGGTAGTTAGAGTTCAACTGGTGGTGGTATAATTGATAGTGGAAGTCGAGTTCAGGATAAAGAGAAAATATATCAGAACTGTGGTGATGATTAGGGGACTTAGACTGCCTCATAAAGAATAGGGGTAGGACATTAACATTCCTTTCAGTAGGCACTAGTGGATAGAGAGTCTACACCATCGTTAGTCAGAGGTACTATTATGGTACCTTCAATGCTAGATAATGTCTTATATGATGATTTTACATATAATTACTTCATTTGTGACAAAAATATAAATGTTTTGATCCTTTTAGTGGATTTAATGAGTGGAGTTTTGACGATAGATACACCATTTGGAGTACGTTTGAGAGAAATCTATTTAGGAAAAGGGTGATCCCATATGTTTGGGGAGTATCATCTTATGTGGTATTTTACAGTCAGGACATGTCAGGAATTGAAAATATTTGTGGTATCGACTGGTTAGTATCATATTGAGATCACATACATTTTTACAACATGAGGTTTAATTTTACATCTCATGAGGGTGATAATAATGAACACTTAGGAGAGTATGACATCAGGGAGGGATATGTAGTTCCAGTTCATCAACAATTGTGGGGAAACCACCCAACATTATAGTCTATTGAAGGATGATATAAGTGTAATGAATTATGTATTTCAACTCATAGGGGGCAGGTTCCATGATTTGATTCCTGAGGAATTATTATGGTTGACACCCAAGCAGTACATGGAGTTTACAATTGAGCACATTATGGGGAGTTATCATGTCTCCATTTCACCATATAGTATGACACTGAAAGTGAATCAAGAGATCAATAATCCACTATAATATTTAATGGATAAGGGTTTTATGCATTGGAGTACATCACCATGGGGTTCTATAGTTTTATTTTCAAAGAAATATAATATGACTATGTGCTTATTTATTGAAAACTAGAAGTTGAACCATATGACTATGAATAACTAGTACACTCTTACGCTTACCAATGACATCAGTAACTAGTAGAGGGGATCTTTACATTTCTCAATAATTGAATTGAGATCAAGGCATCATCAATTGAGAGTTAGACCTTATGATATACTATATACTCCTTTTTAATGTAGTTATGTACACAATGATATCATTTTCATGTCATTCGGTTTGATAAACATAGCAGTAGTGTTAATGGCCTTGATTAAAATAATCATTCACATGTATATTTATTTTTTTGGTAGTGTTTGTGGATGACATCATGGTGTACTCCAAGACCCACTATGATCATGCCCAAAATCATGACAATGTCCTGAGTAAACTGATAATGAATCATCTATAGAAGAAGCTATCTTATTGTCATTTTTTGATTGATTGGCTATAGTTCCTAGGTAACATAATATTAGCGGAAGATGTTTCATTGGACCCATTGAATGATTTAGAAGTTGTATCTTGGGATTATCTTAATATTTTTTTTATATCTACTATTTTTTGGGAAAATATAGATACTATTGAATATGGATCCATGCCTTTTCCTATTTGGAAAAACCAATATGGGTCTTTCTTAATAAAGGGATAATGTTAGAATTAACATGATCATATGAGAATGAATTTTATGAATTCAATATTATCTTGAATGTGTAACCAATATTGATCATACTTGATCCAGGGGAGGAGTGTATAGTATTTTGGCACACTTTTAAGATATGGTTTGGAGCTATATTGATATAAAGATAATGAGTTGTCACCTATGGGTCATGGAAATTAAGGCCTCATAAATAAAACAATCCTATAAATAGCCTAGAATTATCTATAGTTGATTATTATTTGAATTGATTGATGAATTATTTGTTGAGTGAAATGTTTAATATGTATAATAATTAAGAGAAATTTAAATATATCATTTCATTGTGACTTATGAGTCTCTAAAATAATGAGGGGGTATTTTTTATGCGGTATTTTGTGTTTGAACATGAATATATAGCTAGAAATGTAACCACTGTTTCTAGTACTTTGTGCTGGAAAACTCAGACTCAAAAAGTTCTGGAGTCTTGTGCTGAGTGGATGATGATGAAATTACTGGATGAGATTCATTTAGTCACTTAGGAGAGTCAGGATAATATTACTCTCATATCATTTTGAGTGGATTTTAAACATTTTAATAGGATTATAGAACATCACTTTGAGGATATGTAATGATTACACTTGAGGAATGATCTTGATATAGGGTAGTCACATTCAAGATGGACCATAGATGATAATGAGATATTCATTTTCAAGAATATATTTTTTGTGCCTATGAATATTTGGGAGAAGTTAATGTGTGAATATCATGCCTTAATGTGGGTCGTGCATCCATTTGTGACGAAAATTTATAATAACCTACGAGGACAGTTGTTCTAGTTGTGAATGAAAAAAGGATTGTAAGGTTCAAGAAATGATGTTAGGCCTTCGAATAGGATAAGGGTAATCATCAAATACCCAATGGTTTAATATTTAAATTTCCCATACAAAAATTGAAGTGGGATGATGTTACCATATATTTTTTGGTGGGTCTACCATGGAATCCTTAGAAGAATGATGCAATTTGTGTGGTGGTTGACTAATAGAGTAAGGTATAAAATTTCTTACTAATAAGGGGTACATTCATAGTGATTTTTTTGGGAGAATTATATATTTGGGAAATATTCCATTCATATGTTTTTCCATATGAAATAATTTATGTCTATGACACATTATTTACTTCACAATTATGATAGGTCTTGGATAATGTTCATGGTGTGCCTTTTTTTGAGTACGACATTCAACCCATAGTAGGATGGGCATCGAGAGGGTACTATATAGGTGTTTGAGGATATTATTCAAGATTGTGTGATAAAATTTTGGGGGGATTGGGATGATCACTTAGCTATGGTGGAATTCTCCTATAAAAATAGTTGTAATGAAATAATACAGATAGAACATTATGAGAGAATTTATGGTAGGCTATGTAGACCACCTCAATGTTGGATGGGGGTAGGTGAGTTAGAGTTTTTGGGACAATGTCTCATGAAATAAATGTGAGAGAATGTTTTTCTAGTTGTGAAGAACATTTTTATGTCAGAGTAGTTAGTTTTCATATGCTAATATACATCAAAAACCACTAGACTTTCTTAGTGTGATCATGTATTCATTCAGGTGTCTCTTAGATTTGGTTTCCACAGGACATAGAGACAGGGAAAAATGGAACCCAGGATTTCTAGAAAGTTTGAGGTTGTGGATAGAATCAGATTCATTGAATACCCATTGTCTCTTCCCTTGATAAATTGTTAAATCAATGATGTTTCCATGTTTCATAACATTGGTGATTTCACTCGAACCATTATCAGGTTATAGATGTGGATGGTGTTGATCATTAGATAGATGAGTCGTTGGAGAAGCGTCTGATACTTGTGTTGGACCATTGTGAGAACTTGTTGTAAGGAAAGATAATTAGAGTATTTCATGTATTTTACAATCAAGGGTGTGATCACAAGGAATCATGTTAGAGATAAGAAGATATTAAATCTTGGTGGCAAGATATTTTTGGTTCAGAATCATAAATATAGTTGGGAGTAGAGGTTATAGATGAGATATTATAAAGAGGAGGGATTGTAAGATCCCAATAATTTATGGAGATGTCTCAGGATGGTTTTTAGGTACTTATTTTGACAAAATTTGAGTATATATTTTTTCGTTTATCATGTTTTTTTCTATAAAAATTGGAATTATTTCGAGGTAAATACGAAAGTTCATGGAGAGAACATGTTTTTCCTAAATAGTTATACCATCCTAGTAAATAGTGTACACATGAGATAGTGGGGATGGCACAGTTTATTATGTGTTGGATAAATCATTCACCCTATTAAAAGAAACCTTGTGACACCCCTCTGTGATATGTGTGTCTAGGGAACACAGTTTGGGGACACTCTTCACACAGTATAGGAAACTGTGTGCACATAAATTAAATCAAATCAAAAATAGTTTTAAAATCATGAATCCCCCATTACTATTAATCGATAATCACAAATACTCAAACCTAAACTCATCCATAAAAAAATTTATAGGCTCTCAGATGCATTCTATTCCATCTTGATCTCCCTTCATCACGATTCAAATTCTAAATTTTCATATATGTACCTATCCATATTGGTATTTTCTTTCTAAATTAGTCTATCTCTCTCTATCGATTTATCTTCTAAGATAAAATAGGGATGTTTATCATCATTCATTTAAAGATGTGGATCTAGGTTTATTAGGATTTTAATTTTTTATCTTAGATCCAAGATTCTGATATAGATCCCATTCGTTATCAAGATATCAATTGATTGTTTTTAAATTGGGGATTATTATTGGGTGATCTCTAGACAACGAATTGAGGTAGGTTTTCTTTTATTCAAAACCAAAATGCATGATTTCAAATATGTGTATTTAATTATATAATTTCAATAGTACTTTTAGAAATTTAATTTAATTAACTAAATTAATTAATTTGGAAAATTAATTAATTAATGTATTTTCAAAAATGATTATTTAATTTTTGAATTAATGAACAAGATGTTAAAATTCAGAAATTTGTTTGATTAATGAATTATAAAATTAATTTGTGTTATATAGATGATTTGATATCAAATTAAATATATAATTGAGGAATTAATTAATGAGATGTTGAGATTGGGATATGTATTTGACTAATTAATTGTTAAATTAATTAAATTGATATAAAGATTGGGAATTATTTTTAATATTTAATGAATTAATTAATGGGAATCATTGAGATTTTGAAATTGACTGAATTTTATAAATTAATTTTTTAATTAATTGATGAAGGTTTTATTGTACTTTTTTTAATATGGTTAATTTTTTTTAACAGTTATTGATGTGATATATTTTTTATTATTAAATTTGGGGTTTTGACATGGTATTCTATTTCCAAATCCAATAACGATAATATTTACTGATAAATGTGTGTGGCGGAATAGTCTGAAACATTCGAAGCCCATTGTGATAATGTAGATTAATAAAAATGTATTGGATATATTAGACTATTTTAATCTCAATATTGAAAATTTTAATTATTAATGATTGTGTTTTATAGAATAGATTTTACAAATTCCACTTGTGTAATTTTTTGATAAATTAGTGTAGGAAATAGAATTCTCCTTCAAAATCCCCCAAGGTTTTTAGCATGGCCAGCAAGATAAAAAATACTGATATTGGACCATGGTTATAATATTATCTATTAATAATTAAAATGAAATGAAAAATGAAAGCATGTTTTTATAATGAATTGAGAATTGTATATGTGTTATCGTTCATACTCAAGAAAAAGATGAAAGATGTATTGTTTCTTTAGGTTTCAACAGTAACTCGGGGTTTATGTGGTTAAATAGAGTATAATTTAATAAATGAAAAATATTTACTCTATTTCTTATCATTTTTATTTATATGAATTTATAAAATTTTTTACTATATATTTATTAGACACCATTTTCGGGGACCAATTATGTTGTACTCACACCCAACTTGAGCTACCTGATTAGTACCCAAAAATATTTCATGGATATAAAATAGGTTAAGGGAATATTTCCTTTATCAGATGACTGATATGGGATGGAGAATGGATTATTGAACAAGACATAGTGTTGTGAAACTCTTTTTAGGTTTTAGTGTCTTTATTTTTTGGATTTCACAATTTGAATATTGATATGTATGGTCTTGAAATATCTACTATTTAGTTTGGATATTTTATTTCTTATTTTGGTCATCATGTGATATTGGTATTCTAATGGTTATGGTTATATCTAACTATCTTGGTTTATTTCATTTAAATTTTAGTGATACTTTGATAATGAAGGTATAGTTTCCAAATGATTGATATTAGACCCTTTATACCTGTCAGAAGCCTCTAGAGTATATGGATCCAAACATGATTTAATGTAGTGAACCAGATCGGGGAATTGGTATGTTTGAATTGGGTCAAGAAGTTAAACAGTCTTTAACATAAATCCACCTTGACATAACCACCAGGACAACCATATTTTCATGAGAATAAGACACACTATCCTTGTGATTATCTACATGATAATGTGATACCATGGTGAAAGTGAATCCATCCATAGTACATATGGACATTCGGTTACAAAAATGTTTCAGATGGCTACATCCTCAATGAATATGTTAAGTCCTAGGAACCTCTCAAAAATGAGGAATAGTATGACCATGAATCAAAAAAATAGTTAACAAAAACCTATTGATGCCCTCATAAATCCCCTAAAACTGTTGATATAGAAAACTGGCCACTATTTTTTTCTTTATTTTATAAGAAGAAGCACCCTAGCTAACAAATTCTCTAACTGAAGGCCTTCCCAATCATATCCCTCTGGAATTGTATACATAATGCATTGATGCATTATCCAAAACATCCATAATGGTAAAAAGATATAAAAACCCACGATTAACTAAATATAGTCATTCATAAACATATCTAACCCCTGAGTCATTAGGTAATCATTTGAGACAAGTTCCAGTTCTAAATACACCATCCCAAAAGACCCGATGGAGTTATTCTATGTGGTAAGCTCCCTTTCACCCAGGTCAGAAACATTCCTGAATTTTCTACATGTCATATATTATCAAAAAAATTATGATTAAATATTTTCTTGAAATAAACCATGGTAGGACCCGAATGTATCTTATATTTCACTATGGAGTCTTACCATCTTCTTTATAGGCACTTGTTATTATACATTGATATCCCCACCTGAGAATCTTCTAAATTTTTAAAAATGATTAATATTTATTAAATACAGTCAAGAAACTCCACTAAATCATGGGACCCCCTCTCATGATGGATTAATGGTGTATGCATCTTGATAAATTCCTTTCGATGATCCCTTACTCATCCTAGGTTATTTGTGCCCACTCTTATTTAGAAGATATATCCTAGTTCATATATTTTATAAAAAAATATAAAAACCAATCATTCATGTGAAAATTAAAAAACCATTTTAAAAATACTATAATTCAAAAAAATCATTAAAATTGTAATAATATAATGAAAATATGAATGCTAAAAAAAGAATAAACCTTTTGAATGGAAAATAACCATCATAACCCCCCCCCCCCAACATAGTTTTATCAGACTACCTTAAACACAAAACGTCTCAAAACATGGTATAGATTTCAATGTAAATATATTTCACATATTATTCATTCAAATAAACCTAAAAATACTTTTTGGGACATAGATAAGATTATCCAACTACCAATCGATACATGAATTAATTTATGGTAGTGAGACATACATTCCTCTATTTTTCACATACTATATGTATTTCAAAGATCCTACTCCTATAATCCTATGAAAAATTACCAAATCAGGTTGTATTGACACACATCAGGCTGAGTAACGGCTCTGATACCAAATAGTGAAATACCAACCCAGGTCATCCAATTTTTTATCCAAGTTATCCCATTATAGGGTGAAGTAAAAAAAGAGAAATAAATTTCCTAAAAGTTTAGAAAATCATGGCATACAATAAGAGTAAAAATTAAATATAATGGATAATACAAATAAGAAAAATGGCTAAACCAAGAAGTATGGCCAGACTAGAATAAAAATTCACCATGTGACTTTATAGAACCTCCATAAAAAATCCCACTATAAAACAATTAGTCAAAGTGAAGCCATCATTCTAGATACATCCCTTACTTTAACTTATGGAGTGAAAAAAGGTCTAAAACCACATAAATGGAGACGTAGGGTGTAAAAAATAAATCCCATTAGGAAACCACCCTAGAATCAATACATTTTGTAATATGAAGTGATCAAAAAAAGTTGGATTAAAAATTACAATCATTTAGATAGATAAAACAATTTCAAACCATTTCACAAAAAAAAATTGGGTTTCTAAAAATTTACATATCATATTTTCCAACACCAAAAAAATTTCAATAATCCAACAATATCGGTAAACAAAATGAGAGATATATATATACATGTGAGCCAACATCAGTGAAATAATCAATCATGAATCAAAAAACTAGAAACAAAAATGCACCTTTAATTGGGGATATAACCTATGGGAAAATAAAAACTAGATTGTCATAAGAGTAACATGTAATATGTTTAGATCATGTAATATTGGGTCCCTCTATAGTCCATTGATATAAAATAGGTTTCATCTTAGTGGTGTGACACACATTAAGGATACCCGTGAATGCTTCTCGAAGAACCCAAAGGTTTAATCTATGAAATTTTTATTAATGTCCATTTCAAAAACAATGATCACATTTAAAAAAACCATTTTTGTGCCAACATAGTATACATAAGGGATTAAAACCCCATTTAAAAAATGAAACCATTCCCTTTTCAATTTCAACACAAGAAATTTAATTTCCAATATGATTGAATCAATATAAATTATAGTCAGTGCATGAAAATAGATTTATTTGAGACATCCTACTAGAACAAGAAGATAGATAACATAAATTAACTTAACAATAGGGACATGAAACCACATTATCTACCTTCAAAAGGTATGGTATGACAATTATTTAAAATGAATGATAGAAAATTTTATCCAAAGACAAATATGTACTATAATCAATGTCGAAACCAAATACAATTATGAACAAGATAGAATTATTACATAAATAAGTGGAATAGATTAATAACAATTATCTATCATGAAAAATATTTAACTTTATGGAATGGATTAACCCAAATAAATTAATGACATCTTTTGGTGATGTGAGGAAGGATTCATAGAGAATGAACAATACTTATCACTCGAATTTCAACCTAAAAAACGCTATGGAATTTACATGGTGTTTAACCCATTCACACATCATTTAATAATTGTGGACTATATACAATGAATCCACTTTATTTTTTATTTAAATATATATTTTTATACATATATAGTGTGTAACTATTACAAAACATGTAAAACATTCATTTCATGTATATATTTTGAGAGTTCATACCAATAACCATTACACAATGTGTAATTCTCTTACAAAGGGAGTAAGTGCCATATTAAAACTAAACAATATATTTTTAATGATGAAGATTTTAAAAAATCCCTAACATAACAATTATAGTCATCAGCACAATTTAATGGTTGGAATTACTCACCCAAAGATTAATGGAATCGAAAATCAGAGATTAGAACATACCATACATAAAGTAAAATTTTATTTATATAAAATTAATAAAAATCATTTCCAACCCTCATTAGATTGAAATATTTTGACATTATCCCTTCTCAGATTTATTTTGGTGCATTATTGGGGCCCTATTACATAATGAAATGTGGGTGGAATTTATTCTTCCAAAACAATTACAAGTTTTCCACTCACCTCAATTTTAAATGACATGCACCCCTACTCTTCTTTGAAACCCCTAATTCTATTTGGATTGGCCAATACCTACCAAAATCATATAAAAACCCATAAACTCATAAAAATCCTTAAATTCCTTCCTAAAAACAAACAATAATGGTCTTTGGTGAAAACCAAATGGGGATACTCTAAGGATTGGTAACATATATCCACATGGGTTTTTTGTATTATTTATTTATCCAGAAACTTATGTTTTTATTATAAAAGTGTTATATAATATAATTAGTGTTCTAAATATACTAATATGATTTTATGTTATTGTTATAACCTAAAACCACACACAAATCCATAAAATGGGTTATGTAATCATATTTTCAGTGTACAGTGAACTAACACCTCATGAAATGATGTTGTACATTATTCAGTTACCATCTCTCATGGTTGGGAATAATGATGTAGAGAATGTTTTTATACTTTATTTAGGACATAATTAAACAAAATGAGTCATTATATCATATATACCCTTTTATGTTCCATTTTTAGGGATATTCAAATGTCACTCATGTGTACAGGAGACTACCACCAAGCTAAGAAATGTGATTCATTTTACATTTACCCATTACATGGAATGTAATAACGAAGATAATAATAAATATATTTGGAATAAATGAAAATTCTTTGATATTAACGACATATTTAACATTATATATATAATATGTATTTTTTCACATTTTCACTCACTAAAAAAATGATAACATCATTCGTGGATGTGTGGACTGTCGTCTCCTTTGAGGGATGTGATTATTTTCCAAATCATATGAATTATATGTAAAAATATATATTATTAAATAATATTGTATTTAATGCATTATTATCAATGTTTAATGATAAAATATTAATCTCTCTTCTTCCAACAGTGAGTATAGAAAAAAATGAAACTATACTAATGGTTACATATGACCTATCATCTCCCTAATTATAACGTTAGTACATATTTCATAACCAAATTTCATGATGGGATTACAGAGTATAATTTATATATAAATAATATATTTACTTAATAATTATTTTTCTATATATGTTTGAATAATGAAATTATTTACCATTTTTAAGCAACCAATGTTATTTACAACACGAAAGTCGAATATGGTAAAAATATCTGACAAAAACATAATTGATTATGTAATATTTTATAAAATGTTAATAAGTAAAATTAATGTAATAATAACCATTAAAATTTTTCTAAATGAATTAAATAATTAACAATTTTATTATTTCTCAAGATAGAGACACATGTGAGAATCTGGACTAAAGGTAAGTGTTTTTCTCATCTTATTTTAGTCCTTATGTTATACGTGCCATATTCTCCTCTTATTTTTTGTTTTATAGTGTATATAAATAACATGACTACATATTATTATTACAAAAATTAATATCATGTTTATTTATATATATATTTGATGATCTCACATTCATGGTGTTTAATGTTTCAATGTTACCAATGGAGTAAGGGATTTTTGTCACAATATGCCTTTATTGAGACGATTGTTATGTTATAAAACTATCTCATTATATTAGAATTAAATAATTCACAATAGAAATTTTATATCCTAAAAATTCATATTTATTAATATTCTATTTTTTATTTAATTTTATTCAATCATGGGTAAAATTATTCAGGGACAGAAAAGTGGTAAGAGTCTTCCTTTTACAATCTCAAAGTTTATCCGGACACATTATGATTATAGTAGAAATAATAATATTGTATGATCTATAACTTGCGAAAATCATTTATATTCAAATAATTAGGTAATTAATGTTATATAAAATTAATATTATCATTTTTCCAAACATTTGATCATAAAATATTTTAATAATGTTTTTAATGAAATCAAACATCATTTCTCTATTAGGTTGGAAATCTCATTTCATCAAAAACCATTACTACTAAAAAAATGTTTTAAATAAGGTTTTTAACCATTAAAAAATGACTTATTAAAAAAATTATTTTCTTATTTTATCTTTTTTCACAAAAAATATTACTATCTCATTTCGTACAAAACCATTGATAACATGTGGAGTATGAAAAAAGATATTCCTTATAACATTTATGGATTTACCCGCCAACATGAAGTAATTTATTTGATGATCCATTTTTATGTCTACAAGTTTATTTTTAAATAATTATTTTTCATAATGTAGGGTAAATTTTTATTTTTTAATAAATTATTTAAAATTAAATTAGTTTCAAAATATTACTTGTTTTAAAAATGAATTAAAAGTACAAAAATAAATTTATGTCAGGATTTTTTAATCATTTTAGTGGAATTTCATTTAATAAACACCAAAAACCCATATGTTTTATTATTATCCCTTGTGTATATTTTGAAATGATACCATTCAAATTATTTCAGAGGATAGATTAATATTGTTTCAAAGAGACTATTATAGGCAACGTTTCTTTTACGAGGGTTAATTATGTTTCAAAGAGAATATTATGGATACCATTTCTTTTCCATGGGTAAATCATATTCTAATGAGATAAACAAAAAAATAATTTATTTTCAATTGGATAATCACGTTATAATGGGAATATACATTGTTTAGTGATTTTTATGATTAAGTTCAAGCTCTTTTAAGATTATTCATGGCATGGTTCTTTAAAATTACATATATGATTATTTTTTCTTGATAGCTTCAGGCAAGCCCATTTCAATTTTATATGTTTTTGTGGACTAGATAGCATTGGGAGGAAGTGTTATATATTCTGTGATGTGGATTCCTAGAAACTATTTGTTGATCCTGCTACATCATATATCATGGGGTAGCCTAAATATCATCAGGTGAGCCAATTTTACCTTATAAGAAGGGGTGGGCCATATATATTTGGGTAATCTCATTATAGCTTGTATGATTGGTGTTCCCATATTGAAATCCAATGTCATGGTTAATGATTATATTGGAAGTGTAAAATATTTTAAATCAAATTAATTTTTTTTAAAGGTTTCATGAATATGATTCCCCATGTTAAAAAAGGATTCCAAAATTCTTGTTATGGGTTTATAATGTTTCTTAGGATCTTTATTGATATCAAATAGCTCCTGATTATCAAATTTGATGTCTCTTTCCTGGAATATTATAATTTTTCCTGATCTATGTATTCATTGATATGAATATTATTTTTTTATAGTCATTCACATTGACTTTGTCATCAAACCATTATTCTATTATATTTTTATATAACGAAATTCAATTATTAATTATTTTTTTACCCTAAATGAGATTTTGAGTTTAGTCTTCTTGTGTTTTAACATCCCAAGGATATAAATAATTTGGTTGGATGAATGAATTCTAAATGGTATTTCTATGGATGGACATCAGGAATAAATATGAAATAACAATATGGGTATAATAAGTGATGGTGTTGAAATTTATGAAGAAGTTGATTATGAATACAATATGATTTGGTTTCGTCCTAATTAATTAATAATATAAACCAAAGTTCTACATGATTAAGTACGTGATCAAATATTTTTTTATTGTATATTTTGATTTGTCAAAATTGGTTCATATTCATTGAATTAAAAACATCAAATGTAATAATAATGAGTTAACCATTAGATCTACGAGTATATATTCTAGGATGTTATACCAACTACCACATTTGATAATAGATGAATGATTTAAAAAACAATGAATATTTGGATTCCAAAGTTAATTTATGTGTAAAAAATTTTCTTTTTTATATTCATGGGAATTAAATTCTCAGTGATCTTATGAATATATAAATTTTTTTATCGTATTTTACATAAATTTAAAAATAAATACAAGAAATTATTTTAGATTAGATAAAATTATTCTGATGGAATTATACTTTGAGGGGGTATAATAAACCATCCCCAGAATTCTAGTATGTATTTATTTTTAATAAAGTTATTAGTCGGAGTAGGACACTTGAGGAGGGGGGAGGGTGAATTGTGTACCATTAAATTTTTTTGTGAAAATGTTTATTTAAAAGGTTACTGTAATTTAAAATATTATAGGCCAGTAAACCAAGGTTGTGAAATTATAATTTATTGACCGATGATGTAGTTTCTTAGAAGATTGATTAATTCAAAATTATAACAAAATTAAATACTGATAAAACATTCAGAACTAATCTAATAAGGAAAAATTGTTATACCTAATATGCATGACTAACTACCAATATAAAATATAGATTTCTGAAAAATGAATTAAAATAAAGAAAGTAAAATTTGAAAACACAACGGATATAAATTGACTATTTCATTCTTAAGAGGAGACATCTTCCTCTCTAGTTGGTGATCACCTACCACCAAGAAATCTATATAAATAATGATGTTCATCCACACCATATATAGTGGTTAACAAAATAGTACATAGACTGTCCAGGTCAGAAGACCTCTACCACAGTTCTTTGTGGGAACAATAATCACAGTCAGGTCATACAGGACCACTTAAATAGTTATTTGTGGAATAAAAATTTCTAAGAAGACAGTTTTTTGAGGATATCATGTATCCACTATTATAGTGTATGAGAAATTGTATGTTTTTAGTACATATAGAAACACTACATGAAAGTATCGCTATATAGTACACAATAGAGAAGAATATATTTATAAGGGATTAAAATTTCTCTTATTGTTATTCAATTCATCTCTAGACACTCAGTTGTATTAGAGTTGAAGATAGAGTCCTATTATGTAAATATACATTGATAACAGAGTGTCATGGAACATTGTGTTCTGTCTTCCTAGAGGATGAGATGTTCTTTCCCTTTAGTTTAGTGGGATGATGATAAGATGATGGAACGATGATGGAGAATGGTTCTCTGGTTCACAACAAGAACAAATGTATAATAACTCATTTTTTCATCTTTTCTGTATGGTTCTTTTTGGGGGTCTTCTCGTATCATCAATTTTATGTGTGTCTTCAAGAGTCTTCTTAGGTCTATCATTCATTCGAACTTCATTGTATATATATTTGTGCATCCTGACATTGTACATGTTCTAGGTGGACACAATTCCTTTTATTTTTTATATCCTTTATTAAGAAGTCATCAAAAAGGAATTAAAATAATTTGTCACATTAAAACACTCGAAATATGACCCTTAGAAATATTTTTAAATTAATGAAATTTTAAATAGTCGATCAGTGATTCCTCGTTCAAAATTTCCTTATGTCGGTAAATCATTCCATCAGTGTGTAATTTTTTCAGTCATTCCATGCTATGGTGACTCAACACATTAGGGAAATGTTTTAAATATAGGGGATTCCTTATGTCGATAGCACTATGCATCGGTAGGTCATTTGAACGGACCGTAGTTAATCTGCTTCAGTAGGTCATTTACACCATTAGGTCATCTGCATTTATTGTTCATTTTCATTGGTTGATCATATAAAATATCTATAGGTCATTTACATTGGTAGGAAATCAGTGTAGGTAGGTCACTTACAATGGTAGGTTATTTGGATAGTCTGTATCTATAGCATCCCACCTTTTTATTACATATCCTTTCATTACATTTTACAAACAAAGGATCTTTAAAGTCTATTGTCATGTAAATTAGGATCAAAATACATGAAAACAACATAAACATTCTTATAAACCACTTTTAAGGCTTCATCAAAAGTTCATCCTATGTACATTTACTGCATATCATATCCGGGAGATAGACATGAAATGAAAGGGTGAGCAGAAGGCCTGGTAAGGGTAAACAAGGGAGTCAATGTACTTGTGATGTCAATAAGAACATGGATAAAAACATGATGACATGAGAAATGGAAGAATATATATATCATAAAGAAAATAACAAGGAACATAAATTGAATATGTGGCTACAACATTTCATTCAGACATTCATGAACATATCCCCAAGGTCCATCACTAAGGTTTCATAAAAAGTACCCAGATTATTCACCAAGGTATTGTAAAACTTGTCATCTATAGAGATTAATTATTTACCCATTGAATTGGAGGGCTATCAGGGAAAACCATTAATATATCTTTACTTTCAAGTGAGCCAAATAGATTATAATCAAACATTTCATAAATAACACAAATGGAATCAAAGAATTGGGTTTCATGTCGGTATCGTGACGGTTAAAAAGAGCTTAAAAATAAGATCATTATTTCATTTATAACCCATGGAAAGAGAGTGAGGGTTATATGCATGTCGATTCCAGGATAAAATATATCATCTTTAGATATTTATGAACACCCATGGAAATGAAATAAGTCTCGGTATTCACATAAATAAACAATAGAATTTCTTCAGAGAAAGAGATAGAAATTTTGAGTCGAAATTTCTACAGCATAACGGCTATAAAACATGGTTTTAGAAATAATTGAAAAGAGAGGGGACAGAGGTAACCCACTCATAGATAACTCATAATACAGTTTGGGTACTGAATAAGATCATGGAATGGATTTTTGAATGACATACCACATGAAAACGGAAACATGAAATAAAAGATAAGATTCGATTTCTTTTACGAAAAAATTGATAGCCTAACATCGTCACCTAACAATTTAGAAAACAAATTGATGAGAGGAGAAAAGGTATATCAATAATTATAAATGAAATAGATATAAATTAGAACACATAAGAACATACCCTCAACATAAAGAGATGGAAATTATAATACACAACATAAAGGAAGTCATGACTTAATAGAGGAGGGTAAAAGGATCCCTTACCTTGAAGGGTAACATCGAAATCTTGATGGTAGGGACCTTGAGAGGCTTGAGGGAACCTTGGGAGGACTCCTTGGGAGGTAAAGAGACCAGTACTTCATTGGGAATTATTTGGAAGTGAAATGAATGAGGTAAAGGCTTGGTATTTATTGGAGAAGGGAGGGGACAAATCATTAATTGTCATGGGACACCTCATCGGTGGTATTGGTAAAATAATGGGCTTGCCTATGATATTGGACACTTGGGACACCTCATACCTTATCATTATATTCATAAGTTGACCAGAATTATTTCATAATTATTACAATTTTAATGATGTCATTAAACACCTGAAACTCAAAAACGGTATTTTCACTATTCACCGAATATTCAAATTTCTAAAAAAAATTCCAAAACATCACCTTAACCAAATATCAACTATATGATTTAAAAAATGACCTCCATTTTATGGAAATAATTTTATAAAAAATTTTAATTTAATTTTTAAATAAAAACACTTTTCACTTAAAATTCAATTATTTCGGAAAAATCCCAATAATTCACCTTAACCAAATATCGATGCTCTGATTTCAAAAATGAACTCCATTTTATGAAAATAATTTTCTAAATATATTTACATTAAATTGTAAATAAAAAACATTATTCACCCTAAAAAACTAATTCATTACCAATAATTTATAAAATAGTTATTTACCTATTTTATTAAATAACATTACTTAATCTACATGCCTATATTATATTAATATGTTCTTAAGTGATGTTACATAATCCATTTTGTCACATTACTAATAATAAGCATAAAATCACTGTTCATAATTTACTATTCACCAAAAATTAATTTTATCTTATTAGACTATAAATTTCATACTGAACACAGCTGTAGAAGACCATTTTTTGAAAATCATTGCACATTATTAATTATTTAATGTTTACATAAATATTTTAAATTATTATTTTTCTACAATTCACCAATAATATGCATACTATATTTATCTGGAAATTTGAAAATTCAAAAACTTAACCATAAGAAGACATCAAAATTTTTATTTAAATCAAAGGATAGCACAAGGGAGTTATTGTCTCGTTACATAACCTCGTATAACACCAGTATAGGACCTACGGGTAAGGTGTTCTAGGGTGATTGAATCTTGGGGCGGCTTGACCAACATTGCCTGAGTAGTGATTTTTGTCAGCTAGAACTTCTCACGAAGGTGATTCCATTACAAATTCACGTGATGATGTTTAGCAAGGGTTTGGTCCAGAGAAAAGCCCAAAGATGCTACCTCCTTCCTAAGTTCCGTTATATGGGCTTCGATCAGCCCAAGACTACTGTATGGGGCAATCAAAACTTCTTCCTATATTAATTAATAAAGATCACTTGTATTTATATACAATAATCACAACATTTAGTTTCCAACGGTCATATAACAGTCGAAACCCAAAGGTATTATTTTAATTATACTCATTTCATTAAATGAAATAATTTTTTGTAGTATAAAATAAGATAACAAACAATGTTAGGAAACCAAATTTATTCAAAATTTTATGTCTTTATAATCTTCCCCCATTACGATATTGCATCCTCGTAATTTTATAATCGGGCTCAGAAATGTTGTTGAATGTCCTGCATCAGAAAAAGAGTCAGTAAAACTATTATTTTAAAAGAAAGGAAGGGAAGTACAAAGGTCATCTGAGTTAACCCATACTAAGATTCCATGTAGGAAAACATGGATATGTAAGAGAAAACAAAGGTCCATGTTCGGATGGAGAGTGACAAAAAACATGATTAGGAGAAAATTATCCACAATAAGATAAAAAACATAAGATGTGTTAAACGGTCTTTGATTACCTAGTAGGAAACATAAACCAACAACGTTTTTGTTTTATGTTCCTTTTCATATTTTTGAAGAATTCATTTACTACATAGAACAAATACATAAGGAAATTTACTTACCTTCAAGTAGAGATTCATCCCTTAATAAGTGTCTACCAAAACTAATCTTTTCTCCAAACAATGAGCATTCAAAAAGACTTAGTCTCATAAAAAGCACAAGAATAATCTTCTAGAGAATCACTTAATCCACAATAAAAATAACCATATTTTTTCCTTGTCTTTAGTCATCAACTAAAAATAAAATGGTTAATATTAGATCATATAATCCCCAAAATGAATAATCCATTATAAAAAGAAATATGACTATTAATCTCCAAAATTCATCAAAATTACCCAACATTCCTGAAAGACCATTCAATACACAATCATCCTTAAAATTTGTCAGAATAATCCAAACTAAGATTGGAACCAAAAACTCAGAAGTATTTAATCATATAGTCTTCCCAAATAAATCTTAACATTTATCTCCAAATAACATCGACTACTATTAAAGTCTCATAGTAATGTAAAATTAACCTATTCACATATTCTCTATTCTAGGTTCATCATTTTCCATAAATAACCCAAATCATCATATGTCCACAATAAATACATAAATTCTTTAAAAAATCAATAATTCCTCCTCAATTTAAATCATGTAGTATTTTATTTCCCTTAGGCATATAGTTCTCCAAAAGAGAAAACATTTTTTAAAATAACCTTTATCATTTAATAACCAAATAATTTTCCTATACAAAGGATATCTATTTGATAAAAAATCAATTTATTCTTGATCCATAAAAATAGAAGGTTCATTAGTCAACCCGAAGGGCATAAAAAATCATAACACCCATATCTTGATTGGGAGGCAGTTTTTGGAATATCATTATTATTCACCATTAATTGATGATAACTAGAATGAAGATCAATCAAAGAGAAGAATTGAGTCCCATGAATATGGTTGAATAAGTCATCAATTCTTGGAAGAGAGTATTTGTTCTTCCCTGTGATCCCATTCAGTTCTCTATAATCAATGCATAGCTACATCAATCAATCCTTCTTCTTCATAAAAAGAAATTGTGCACCCCAAGGAGACACACATGGTTGAATAAACCCATTATCCAAAAGATCTTGGTGTTGTTTCTTTAATTCCTCTATGTCCACATTTTCCATCCTATAGGGGGTCTTTGAAATCGGATGAGTTCGAGGTACGAGTTCAATGGAGAACTCTACCTCTCTTTCTAGGGAGGTCCGGGTAACTCCTAAGGATATAAATCAACGTATTCCAAGATTATGGAGACATTTTATAAAAGAATAAATCCATTGTGAGAAAATTATTTCATTTACTAATCTTTTAACAAAAAAGGATTTTATGTCTTAAAACCTCATGCTTATAAAATGAAAATTTTCTATAATTTCTTCATAATGATTCATAATAATCTTGTGATTAACCAAACATATCCCTCTGTAGCGTCAAAACCAAGAGTGCAGCAAGGCCTGTTGTCGTGTACCAGTTCCAATTCGAGTCTTGCTCGAAGCGTTGTTTTCGGGTTTTACCCCTTTGTACATATGTGCCAGAGTTACCTCTACCTACTCTTATCCATACAATGATGTATTTACTTGATAATCCACTTACTGAATACTCACCAAAATACCAGGAAAATTTCCTATATTTAAAGTTTTTATAGGGCTCTTCATAATGTTTTCATATCCTAATTTCCATAAATAACTAAACTATCCTTTATTAACAACTATAGTATCCTTCCTTTTTAATACATAACTTTTCATTACATTTTACAAATAGTTGATCTTTAAAGTCTAGTGTCTTGGAAATCAGGATCATAATACATGAAAACAATATATACATTCTTCTAAAACACATGTAAGGCTTCATCAAAGGTTCATCCTATGTACATTTACTACATCTCATATCCTAGAGATATACATCAAAGTAAATGGGGAGCAAAAGGCCCAGTAAGGGTAAACAAGGGAATCAATGTACTTGTGATATCAATAACAACATGAATAAAAACATAAATACATGAGAAATGAAAGAATATGAATATCCTAATTAGAAGAACATGAATAATAACTTGAATATGTGGCTACAACATTTCATTTAGACATTCATGAACATATCACCAAGGTCCATCTCCTTGGTGTCATAATAATTAACATGATTATTTACCAAGGTATCGTAAAACTTGTTATCTCTAGAGATTAAATCTTTACCCAATGCATTGGAGTGCTATCAGGGAAAACCCTTAATATTTCTTTAAATTCATGTGATCCACATAGATCATAATCAAACATTTCATAAATAACTCAAATGGAATCAAAGAAATGGGTTTCATGCCAAAATCGTGACGTTTAAAAAGAGTTTTAAAATAAGATCATTATGTCATTTATAACCCATGCAAATGTATTGAGGGATATATGTGTTTAAATTAAAATATAAAATATATCATATTTATATATAATTGAACACCCATGGGAACAATATAAGTCTGGGTATTCACATAAATAAAAAACATAATTTCTTTAGAGAAAGAGATATAAATTTTGAGACGAAATTTATGCAGCGTAACGACTATATAACATGGTTTTAGATAACATTTTAAATAGAGGGTAAAAGGGTAACCCACTCATAAATAACTCATAATAAAGTATGGGTACTTAATAAGATTATGGTATGTATATTTTAATTAAATACCACATGAAAAAGGAAACATGAATGAAAATAGGAGATACGATTTCTTTTACGAAAAATTCGCCAGCCTAACAGCGTCACATAAAAATTAAGAAAAAAAATTGATGAGAGTGGAGAAGGCCTTTTAATAATTAGACATGAAATGGAAAGAAATGAGAACATATAAGAACATACCCTCAACATAAATAGATGGAAATTATAACAGACAACATAAAGGAATTCATAACATAAAAGAAGAGGGTGAATGAATCCCTTACCTTGAAGAGTAGCTTCAAAATCATGATGGTCGGGACCTTGGGAGGCTTGAGGGAACCTTAGGAGGAATACATGGGATTTAAAGAGACTAGAAATCTATTGGGGTTGATTTTTAAATGAAATGAATGAGGTAAAGTCTTGGTATATATAGGATAAGTGAGGGGACAAAGCATTAATTACCAAGGGACACCACATCAGTTGTATTGGAAAAACCATGGGCTTGCCCATGGTATTTGCCCATGGTATTGGCCACATGGGACACCTCATACCTTATATTTCTATTCACAAGTTTACCAGAATTATTGCATAATTATTACATCCTTAATGATGTCATTAAACACCTAAAACACAAAAACTCTATTTTCACTAGTCACTGAAAATTCAACTATCTCAGAAAAATCCAACAATTTCCTCTTAACCAAATATCGATGCTCTGATTTCAAAAATGATCTCCATTTTATGAAAATAATTTTCAAAATATTTTAAATTTAATTTTTTAATAAAAACACTATTCACTAAAAATTCAAATGTTAAAAAAATACCAAAAATTCATCTTAACCCAATATCGATGCTCTGTTTTCAAAAATGAACTCCATTTTATGAACATAATTTCTAAATAAATATAATTTATTTTTTAAATAAAATACATTATTCACCTGAAAATACTAATACTTAACCAATAATTTCTAAAATAGTTATTTCCCTATTTTATTGAAACACATTACTTAATAAAGGTGCCTAAATTATATTAATACTATCTTAAGTTAAGTTACTTAATCCAAATGGTCAAATTACTAATCATAAGCATAAAATAACTATTCATAATTTATTATTCACCAAAAACTAGGTTGATCATATTAGACTCAAAATTTCATATTGAACACAGCTATAGAAGACCATGTTTTTTAATATAATTCCACATTATTAATTATTTAAGGTTTACATAAGTATATTTCAATATAATTTTTCTAGAATTCATCAATAATAAGCATACTATATTTATCCGGACATTTGAAAATTCACAAACTTCACAATAAGAAGACATCATAATTTTTATTGAAATGAATGTATCACACAAGGAAGTTATGGTCTTGTTACATAACCCCTTATAACACCAGCATATGACCTACGAGTAAGGTGTGATAGGGTGATATAATCTTCGGGCGGCTCGGCCAACATTTCTCGAGTAGTGATTTCTATCAGCTTGAACTTCTCATGAAGGTGATTCTATTCCGGCTTCACACGATGAAGTTCGTCTTGGGTTTGGTCTAGAGAAAATCCAAATGTGCTACCTCCTTCCCTAGTTTTTTCAGAAGGGCTTCGATCGGCCCTAGACTACTGGATGGGGCCATCCAATCATCTTTCTATATTATCTAAGAAATATCACTTGCATTTATAGAAAATAGTCCCAAAATTTAGTTTCCAACGGTCATATAATAGTCAAAACACAATGGTATTATTTTAATTATACTCATTTTATAAAATAAATTGCTTTCTTGAGTATAAAATAAAATAACACAGAAATTTAGGAAACAAAATTTATTCAAAATTTCCGGTCATGACAGTATCCCATCTTTTCTGTCGTTTCCAGTCTATTACACATATAAATTTTTTTGTTTGAAATGTATTATAACCTAAATATTAATATAATTTACCAAATTAATATGATTTCATAGATAAACATAATTGAACCCATTGAAATGTAAATAATCATTATTGAAATATTTAGACATGAGTAATAGTAATTTACATTATTTGTGATTATTAGAAGTATTAATACAAGATAGGGTGTCCAATAGTCTCATTTGGGAAAACAATCTCACCCTTTTGATGATCAAAAATAATGAAATTATTCAGTACAATCATTTGATGTGGAATGAAATCAATATACTTATCATATTTTATTATGGAAGACTATTTATAATTTATATATAAGGTTCAAAAGATAAAATAAAGAGTAATTGAATCAATGAGAAATAACATATATAAGAGTGAGAACATAACTAAAGTAAATAATGAGAATTCCAAACTAGATCAACCCCATTTTGGATTACCAAAAACTGAAAGGGGAGATAAACACTATTCTCCCCCTTTGGATGATATGTAAGAATAAAATCGGTGGAAAATAAATAAAATGTACCATATTGTAATAGATAAATGATAAATAGATGAGATAAAATAACACATATTTCCATTAATCAATTATATCTAAAGTGATAAAATTTATCATGTAAAAATAAAAATATACAAGAAAACATCCCTAATAAAGAATTATCTACACTATGTCTAAGGATTAAGAGTTTCCTTCCCTTTTAAAAAGGTATCAGTAGAGGGTCTAGTAGGTGGGGGTTGAAAATATGGAGAGTCAGAAGAAATTTTTAGAGGAATTAGGATCCTTCCTTTGGGAGAATTAGGTTTATGGTTGGGTTTGTGTTGTGACAACAAAGGAGTTTAAGTATTTTCATAGAACCCTGGGTGAATTTGAGTCAAAGTTTGAGTAACTAACATTCATGGTGGGCGCACTGATCTGAGAGGTCCATGATTTACAATAGCAGGCACTACAACCTCTTCACATTGGACATGAAGGTGTGCCTTTAAGAACATGATGAAATCCTTAATAATTTAACCATTTTACTTCATTTCATTCTCAGATTCATCTTTATTCTCCATGAATTTTTTCAAAATTGGACTAAAGACATTCAACTTCTTTTCATGATCTATAAAAGCTATTGTAACTAGATGAAAAGTCAAGTTCTTCGTCCAACACATAAACAGACTGGTCAATTGATGTTTGGTAATGATATTTTTAAATACTTGTCCAAATTTTCTATGATCTGTGCATTTTTAGATTCCATGCACTTGAAATAGAGTCTAACCATTTCATGAACATAGTCTATCTTCCTCTCATTCTTTTAAAGGTTTATCAAACCTGCTGCATTAAATAGAGATTGAGGATCTTTCATTACAACAGTTCAGACTTCCTCAATGTCTAGAGTCTATGAAGCTTGACTAGATGTTGAAGGAATATCAGTATGAGATGAGGTATTAGTCTTCAATGGGTTGTGAAAAGTTACAGCCAAACATTTTTACTCTTAGGTCGATGTATTTAGTATAGAAGAAATCCCATTAAATTATTTTCCGGACATGGATGTTCTTGAAACAATTGTCTCAGTAGTTGTAATTAGGTTGGTTTTAATATCCTCTATCACCTTCATTGCAAAAATAGCTTTATCTACCTCACATTCACCTATTCTATATCATGGAATAGAAACTACATTCCCAAACTACCTCATTTCTAATATTGAAGATCTCTAAGAGTTTAACTCATCACTCAACTCAGAGTTTTCTCTTCTAGATATTTTAATGTCATGCACCATCTGATATTTATTAGATTTTCTTACCGTAGAATAAACTTATTCTTTAAACAATTAAAACTCTTCATTAGTGTAAACTTCACAAGGATGGGTCTCAGCCACTGATTCCCTACAAAAAGGAACAAAAATTTCATCATTTGAAACTTCATAATCTAAATCCAATGATAAATACCTAGGATTATGTTCCCATTCAACCATAACATCACAATCTTGATGACGGAGAGTATCAAGTATAACTCTTCCTATTTGATACTCTTTAGTAGCTTGATCCCCCTTTCATGAGCCCCCCCCCCCCTCAATTTTGATCCCTCGCCACTAGTTTTTCATCTTCATCATATGGTATCCCTTCTTCATAAAATAAATTTGGTATACAAATTTCTTGATCATCCAATTAAACCACAACATCAGAATTTTATCATACTTAAAAAACAACTTTAGGATATTCTTCCAACTGATCCTAATCCACAATTTCAACAATTTAAACATCTTCACCATGATCATACAAATGATGGTCATCTTCACTTTCACTACAATCATTATCATCGTGTCCAGATACATACTCTTCATTTAGATTTCAATCACCATTTTCTTCACCTTCTTCATGGTCACTACAATTGTGACATTCATCGTCTTCAGTTTCATCTACTTATTCAGAGGCCCAAGATCATCTTATATATTCCACATTTCCAGAGACTTTTGTCTCCTCATCACTATTGTATTTATGTGTTCTTTCATCATAGGGTAAGGAAAGTGGAAGACTAGGGGGTCCAAAAGAAAAATATTTTTGGACCACTGGTTCTAGGATTACTCCTATCATCAATAGGTGACACATGATCCCTAACAGCAGTGGAATGTTCTTAATGTTCTTCAGAAGAGCTCTTCTTGTTCTTCAAAGGAGTAAACAACTGCCTCAATTTGGATTCATACTATGATCATCCATATTCTAATGACTATATGGATAGTCTATTAGATTATACTTATCATAAATCTTATCTTCTTATCTATCCCATTCTATCGTCCATGGGTTCCAGTTGATTTTCTTCTTCTTAAAAATCTCTTTACTATGGAAAATCCCACTAATCCTCTAAACAACTTATTATCCATCATTTACAAAACATTTATCTTTTAGCATGGCTGAGATCATTCTTTGATAAAATATGGTTTTTTTGAATTCTTGATCATTTCATTCATGTGAATAGTAATGTTTCAACGAAAATTTACCATGATCCCTTTTTATAGGAGATATACATGTAGACATCATAATACATCAAAGAAACAATGTATACATTCCAAGGATAGATATGATACTGAATAAACCTAAAAAGGACTCTACATTCCCCACATAATACTTTAGAAATTGGTCTCATGTGCTCATGATTATTATTAAGCTCTTTCAGAGAAGTCTCAATGTAGAACACACACTCTCTAGTGGAGAGGTACCTTGATAATCATCAAATACAGCTTCATGAGAAACATTATGATATTCAACCCATGTACTTGATGAGAAAGATATTATATTCCCCTTCTCTATAGACTTGATCTATCCAACATCAATTCCTTATAGTATTAAAACCATATTCATGTAAAATTCATGAACTAGCTGTGGGTAAAAGGGTCTTTCAATATCTGAGAGCCACTCAAACCATCCGCAGTCTTCTATAACACTGAGTAGTAGAAACATTCTTTTCAAAATCCATTCTGTAAGAAAAATGTTTTTGGGACATCCAAAATAGATCACTAGAGAAGAATTTACAGGTTGGTAAGACTATTCTGATTCACCTTTTTGTTTTATAGATGCATGAGAATCACCACCATGAAGATCTCTCTTTACATGTGTTATTTCAATTATTCGGTTCGATAGTTGGGAGGTGAATGGTTATAGGTATATAATGGAATGTCTGAGAGAGTGTAGGGGTAAATGAGTTGAGTGTATCAATTCAAATTTATATCATTTAGTGATTTGGAAATCGAAAAATGATGAAGTTGTAAACTGGGCTCAACATAATCAATGAAACAGTTTCATTATGGTAAAATCATAAAACACATTAAATCATTGATTCATCAGGGGCGGCATGAAAAAAAATTCAGAAAAATAATTTTGTCATCTTGAAAAGGCATCGATATCGGGGTGACAGGGTATGGAGTAACAATGTATCGATGTCTGGCTGATAACTGTGTAAACATGACATATCATCAGTGTTGGTATGAGAACTATGTCGGTATGAAAATGTAATATGTGTCAGCATGACATAGTTATATTTATACTATCAAATTCGGTATAACAGATTAACTTAAAATTGTCAAATAAATAGAAACACAAGGTCCTATAGATTGATCATTTCTTAATCATGTCTGAGGTTTTTTATTTATTCTGGGTCCAATGGCTCAGTAAAAATGCCAGCAAGATGATGTTCAATTCCAATTAACACTAATATCATATCACAATTTTATAATGTTCTATCAAAAATTGACGCCTTACATAAATTTGATTGTTCCTATAATGTGAAATGATATTCGTAGTAATTTTAATAGCACTTGTTCTATCAAAATTTATTATATACATACCTAAATTTCTATCCGTAATCTAGTAATCTATGTTTTATCAAAAAAATTTGTTCACAATAACTACCAGCAGCTTTTTATTCAACTTCGACAGTTGATAATGCAACAAAAATTTGTTTTTTAATAATTTATAAATCTAGAGACTTTCGCAAAAAGTGACATGCACTAGAGGTGCGTTTTCTATCTTACTTATAGCCATAGAAATCAGAATCGGAATAACCCTCTAAATCAAATGTTCTTCCTCTATGATAGAACAATACAATGTTGGTTGTATGTTTGAGATATTTGAAATTAATTTTAACAACAATAAGATGAGAATATTTTGGGTATTCTTGAAAACATGAACACATGAATATAAAAAACATTATATAGATCCAAATAGAATTTAAGTATAATAAACATCCAATCATTCCTCTATAACTGTTTTGATTAATAGATTTACCATCTTAATTAAGGTCTGAATTACAAGTGGTACAAATTGGAGTGTCATTACTCTTAATTCATTTAATGACAAATAATTTTAAAAGATATTTATAATATTTTCTTTTATAGAAAATAATACCATCTTTAATTGGAAATATTTTAAATCTGGGAAATAATTTGATTTCACCCATTATACTCATTTCAATTTCACTTTTCATAATCTTTGAAAAATCAACACATAATGAATTTTTAGAAGATACCAAAATAATATCATCAAAATAAATTTGTACCACTAAAACATCATCATAAATTCTTATTATAAATAATGTAGGATTAGTTATTCATTTTTTAAAATATATAGAAACAATAAAAGTGATGAGCCTATCATACCAAGATTTTGGATCTTTCGTTAAATAGTATAATTTTTTTAAAGCATTATTTGGAAAATGAGGGTCGGTAAACCTAGGAGGGTTTAAAAAAAATCCTCAACTATATACCCATTTATGAATACGCAATTGACATCCATTTGACAATGTTTGAAATCTAGATGCATTGCATGGGTAAGAAATAATTTAATGGCCCCAAGTCTAGCTACCGGTGCAATTGTTTCCTCATAGTCAATTCCTTTTTATTTACTATAACCTTTTGAAACTAATGTTGCATTGGTTCTAACTATGTCACCATATTAATATAATTTATTTATAAACTCCCATTTGGTTCCTATAGTCACAGTGTCTTTGGGTCTATCTATATGATTCCAGACATTGTTTCTTTCAATTTGATTTAGCTCTTCCTGAAGATCCATCACCAAAAATTCATCATTGATGTAATCATTGATACTCTTAGGTTAATGTTGTGGTAGAAAATCTTGATGTTCAATATGATTTAGTATAGATGACCTAGTCTGTGTTCCATTGTCTAAATATCCAACAATTGAATCAAATGAATCGTTCATGACTGTTCTGATAGGTCTTGAAAATGAAGGGCTTGTCACATCAGATTCATCCATAGGTTCATGTCCATTGTGGACAAAATCTCGAGAGTTTCCTAAACTGGTTGTTTTAACTGATTTTTTCACATGACTGATAGAAGATTTAGTATTGTTGTCCAAGATTGACATATCATCCTCAAGATTCACTAGCGGGGTCTTTGTCTCATGAGGATTTATCTCATCGAACATGATATGTACAGATTCTTCTATTTATTTGGATCTCATATTGATGACTCTATAGGCTTCACTAGAAATTGAATAACCTATAAAAATTCATTCATCACTCTTGGAGGAAATTTTTTCTAGATTATCCTCAGTGTTATGAAAATAGAATCTGCAAAAAAAACTATTGATGTAGTTAACATTGTGTTTTCTATTGTTTTATAACTCATAGGGAATTCTTTTAGGGACATGTATAATCAAGAATATATTGATTATATATCAGGTTGTATTGATATCATAATCCAAAAATTATATAGGTGTGTCATACTCAGTAGGAATTGTTCTATAAATTTATTACATGGTTTTATTTCTTCTTTCTGCAACTCCATTTTTCTGGGATGTCCAAGGAGCAGATAAGTTCTGACTGTCACCATTTTGTGAGAAAAAGGATTCAAAATCCCGGTTTTCAAAATCACAACCATGGTCACTTTTTATGGTATTAATTCTAAGACAAATTTTATAATCTATTTTCCAAGAATACTTGTTAAAATTATATAAATAGTCACTTTTGGGATCCGACAAAATGGTTAATGTTTTTCTAGTGTAGTCATCTACAAGAGCATATACATAATTCTTCCCACTAAGACATAAAACACAAGAGGGTCCAAACAAATCCATGTAAACCCAATCAAGATATTGATAAGTTGAAAAATCATTCTTTGGATTGTAATAGGGTTTTTGATGTTTTCCATTTTTACAATAATTAGAGTCTTTGTCATTTGGAATCTCATGTTTAGGTAGATCATTGACCAATACTTTTCTATTAAGCTTTCTAATAAACTGTTCATTTTAATGTCATGCTCTTTTCTTCATAAACTCTGATTCATTATGAAAAGAACTCTAGCATGAAATATTTTGAGAAATTAAAGTATCTAATTTAATAGAATATACATTTTCATTTCTATGGGTATAAAATATTATCTTATATTTATAGTTAAAAATACTACAAGCATCATTTGATAATTTTACATTAAAACCATCATCACATTACTGAGAGATACTACGTAGATTGTATTGTAATCCTTAAAAAAATTAATTTAAAAATTAAATCTAAGTTATAGTCACCAATTTGGTTGGGGCCAACTATTTTACTTTAACATTGTCACCAAATTATACATTCCCACCATCAATAATTATCATTTTGTTGAAGCATTAGTTATATTTTGTCATGTATGTTGAAAATCCATTTTCCGAGTACCATAAGCTTTCGCAAGAGCTCTTCAAGCTATTTTCCTACAAAAGATATTTAAAATGATAATATTTTGGTATACATATTTGTTTGGGTACTGTAACATTAGTAATAATAGTTTTAGGGAACATAATTTGCTTAATGTGTTTCTTATAAGTAATATGTAATGTATTTTAAAAATAACCATTATTTATCCCTTAAAAACATGAAATACTATAAAATGTTTCATAGCTGGAGAATGCATAATGTTTTTCCAAAATTCACATAAATCTATATTTTCCATATTTTGATACAATAGTATTATATGTAATATTCCACTTTCCTGATTGGTATCTTATTCTAGTAGTATACTTTGGTGCTAAATTTTTTCCAAGAATTTGATATATGATATATTTACCATTGGTAAATTAATATAGGTCCTTTTTGAATTACACATTTGAAAGTTTAAGTTCATTGGTATCCTTGAGTAGTTTATAATTTTCCTCTTGTTTCACAGAATGATCATATTTAATAGTGGGATTCAATGCATGTTACTTCATTAATTATTTCTATTTTTCTTTTAATTAATTACAAGTATCGTCTATAATTTTTAAATATTTGAAAAATTTCCTCTCATTCATCATATTTCCAGAATCACTTTCATCTCAAGATAATAGAAATTATATTCAGAATATTTTAGTGTAACCTTAGATTTGTTTTTCATAAAACTGATATTTTCTTTATCAGACTTTTCTAGAGTGGATTCTGAGTCACATGTTCAATTCTAGAAATCATTATATGTTGCGTTCATGGATTTTTTATACTTTCTCTCTGTATCATCATAATTCTTCTTGTAATTTAGATTGGGATAGTCTACTTTACATGTAAGTTTCTCTTACATTCATAAAATATTATTTCTATAGAAGAAAAACATTTTTTAAAATACAATTTCCAATATCCCTTATGATTAGACTTACCTTTGGAGTTGGGATTTCTAAAGAATTTATCCTTTCAATAAAATTTCTTAAAACATATGTGTCTTCGGGCCATATCCTCATAAGTGTTTGTTGATGATTTTCTATCACATGAACTTTTAGTTTCATCTTTAACATTGACCTTCTTCTTGGAGGGAGTAGAATGGAGAGAAATATATTTTATTTTGGGTTCATAATCCTCTTATTTCACATTTAATTCTTCCTCATAAATCACCATCATTCATATCAGCTTCTTTATTGGTAACTTGATGATTTCATGGGATCCTATGAATAATTTAGAAGATCATATCCATATATCATATAAGAAACTAATAACTCTAATGATTTTCTCCTTCGATGTAACATCCCATCATAGAGAGATCAGATTATTCACAATTTCATTAAATCACAGACAGATGATAGAAATAGTCTCATCAGGAATCATTTTAATGTTATCATATTTAATTGAATATTTGATAAAGCTCATTTTTTAAACACATGATGTTTCATCCTATGAAATAGATAAAGTCTCGCAAATCTCATGGGTTGTTTTAAATGAACAAATTTGTTTAAAATATTCATCACCTAAAGAAAAGTATAAGGCATTCATAGATTTGAAATTATTATTATAGGTAGCCTTAGTTGGGAAATCCCAAGTATTTCTAGTAGGAGAAATAATCATATATTATTCAATAATTGAAGAGAAATTTTCAAAACCAATAGTTTCTATATGAATTTTCATTTTAATTTTCTATTGTGCATAATTTGTTCCATTAAAGAATTGAGGTCTATTAGTAGAAAATCCTTAAATTATATTATCCATGATAAATACATATTCTTTTATTGAACATAAAATTTTGAACAAATATTAATTTTAAGATCTTTAAAATAGAACTGATATATATTTAGAAAAATATTTTCAACAATTATATAATTAAATATTTTTAAAAGTGAAACATGAAAATCAACATCTGATACCAAATTTTGGTCAGAGTAGGATACTCAAGAAGGGATGAATGGAGTACTTATATAAATTTCTATTAAAATTTTCATTTAAAAGTTCCCCTCAATTTAAAATAAAACATTTTAGTTATCCATGTTAGTAAAATTATAATAACTAGGTTGTTCAAGTAGTTTTCCATAAGATTAATTAATTCAATGTTATAAAATATATGATATTGGTACTAATTTTGAAACTAATATAATACATAAAAATAGTCATAAATACTATCCTAGACTAACTATCAATGAAAAATTTAGTTTTTTTTTAAAATGAATTAAGAAAGAGAAAGACTAAATAGAAAACACATTGGATATAAAACAGGAGGTTAAGTATCAAGAAGAGAATTATTCTTCTCCACATGGTCATCACCTACCACCCCGAAATCTATATAAATAATGTTTTTGATAAACAACATAGATCGAGGTAAACAATAGAGTACATATACTATCAAAGTCAAAAGACCTCTAACACAGTTCTATATGGGAAGAAAAATTAAAATTCTGTCAAAAATGACCTCTTCCACAACTCTTCGGGGGATAAATAGGTCTAAGAAGACATTTTTTAAGGATATCTAGTATCCTTTAGTGCAATGCAAGAGACATTGTCTGTTTTTAGTATAGACACATAGACATTCTGAATTGTTTTCTAAAAAGTACACAATAGATCGAAATATATTAAGAAGGGATTAGATAAGTTCTTAGTCATATTAAATTCATCTCCAGAATCACTGATGTATTAGAGTTGAAGCTTGATTCCTCTTATTGAAAAAGACACTGAAAACAGATTACCAAGGAGAATTTCATTTTATCTTCCTGGAGGGTGATATTCTCTTTCCCTTCAGTATAATTGGATGCTACTAATATGACATAACTATAATGAACATCAGATATCTGATTCACAACATGCGGGGCAGAAAAATTCCTTATGTGATCTTCCTTTCAGTATGGTGCATGTTGGGGGTCTACCCATATCTTCTTCTAAATGTGTGTCTGTGTTAGTCTTCCAACGTCTATCTCTCATGCACTCTTAAAAGTATATATATTCATGAAGCCTGAAAAAGTTCATGTTTTAGGTATAAATAATACCTAGTATTTCTAACATCCTTATTTAAGATGTATTCAAAAGAAATTAAATTAATCAGTCACATTAAAACACTCAAAATATAAATGTTAGAAATAAATTTAAAATATTATATTGGTGAGTCCTCTAATAGCATCTCCTTCTATTGGTGATTTCTTCATTTGTTGGGTCTTTTTGTTGGTCTTTCCATTCTTTGAGGACTCGTTGCATCAGTGACTCTTTTCAACTATAGGTGATTCCTTGCGTTTGTAGCACCATGCATTGTTAGGTCATTGGAACTGACGGTTGGTCATCTATGTTGGTAGGTCATTTATATTTGTATTTTATCTGCATCGGTAGGTTATTTTCATCGGTAGGCCATTTGAACTATCGTTATGTCATTTACATTGGAAGGTTATTTATGTTGGTATGTCCTTTATTGATTGGTCATCTGCATCAGTAGGTCATTTATGTCAGTAGGTCATCTGAACTATCGGTATCTCATCTCTTCTATCGGTGATTCTGTGTTATAATTAGAAAGTATTTTTTTACAGTCTTACAACATCAATATAAATAAAATGTACTAAACATATATGAGATTATAGATAAATGCAATTGCACATATCGAAAAATAAATAATTTTGATTCCAATATTTAGACATGATTAATAGGAATTGATCTGATTTTGGATTATTAAAACTATTAATACCAGAGAGGGTGGCCAACAGTATCCAATGGGACATAAAAATTATTATTAAATGAATTTTTAATATTTTACACAATCAATGATATGTTTCAATATAAATAATTTATTTCAAAATTAAATGGTTATTTTAATCAAAATATTTTTTTTATAAGTAAATATAATTTTATAAAAATATTGTGTTGTTATTATTTTTCATTGAAATGATATTTCTTGAAGAATGTGAATGATATTTAATTATAAATAAATTTACTTTAAAATTAAATAAAATCCATAAGTGAAATCCTAATTTTCTAAGTATTAATTATAATTGATAATGGTATTATCCTTTAATGATAATATTTTCCATTAATATAAATGATATTTATATTTTATTTCATTATTTAAATTAAAATTTTATAATTAGTAATGTTATTATTAGTAAAATGAAGGTAATATGTGGTTGAAATAAATAAATAAATATTTATATAAAAAATAATCAAGAGAAAATTATATTAATACCGCTTTTTATTTAATTACATAATCAAAATAATATAATCTTTGTAATGGACATATAAAAAAGTTTCCCACTATGATGGAAACACAAATACCTCAACCACGTGTTGGATATGGGATTAACCATGTTGGAGGTAGGTCAACCTAGAATCCCTAGTGTAGTGGTAAGAACCAAATTATCTTGGATATTATGAATGTGGTTGTGCACAGGAGGGATTTTGAAAGTGTGCTTGTGGAGGTTATACATTGCTGGTTAGCACGAACTCTGAATCCCATGTGTCTAGTGTCGGTACAGGAGTAGACCACTTTCTACTAAAAATGGTCCACTATGGAAGTAGTTAACATCAATTAAAAACATAAAGGGGTAACAATTTGATGTGGTATATAAATCAGAAGCTAATAACCTATTATTAAAAAAATAGCATATATTGGTTGAAATTCAATTTGACATGTTGTAGCCATCGGATCATCCTGATAATCATCATCAACCTCTCAGAAAACCTAAGTGATCCCACCATCTTCCTCTCTTCCTCTCGAAAATATTGTAATAAAAAATAATCATAATTCCCAACTCAAAGCTATCAAATTTCTTTATTTTTCATTTCCATTTAATAAAAATCCCAACTCATTGTTACATATCCCCAATAAGTAATGTTTTACACAATCTTATACCCTTCTCAATAGGAATATTTCTTTATAAATTTTAATTGTTAATTTCATGTTGATCATAATGTTTTTTTAACTATAATCTTTTTCAAAAAATGTTTGTTAAATTTTATAGCCAATATTAATGTTTATAGGAACGGTGAAGTAAAATTTCGACTTAAAAATTTTATACATACTTTTAAAATGGATTTTTTAAAATATAATTTTCCTGATTTTTTTTAGTTTTCCCCCCTAATGAATGGATTTATTCAAAATGTTAGCATTCCATATATGGAAATTTAATTTAATTCTTGTTTCATTATTTAAAATAAATTATAGTAGATATTTTAAATATTTTAGTATTCATGTAATTAGAATGAAAAAGGATGCATTTGAAAAAAAAACCCAAATTTTGATCATGGGTTTCAAATGTGATGATGAGGAATGATGAGTGAACTCATGATCTCCAGAGTATTTTTTCTTAAATTTGATACTGCTTGTGGGATCGTTGATTTCCTATGGTTTTCCATGTATCAATATATTCCATAATAATTTTATTATATTTAGATTATTATATTAAATAATATATGGAGAAACCTTGTTTATTTTAATGTTTATTATATTTCAAAAGAAAATAGGTTTTCAAATTGTTATATCTTATAAAAATTTGGAACTTTATTTATTAGCTAATTTGATTAATAACATTATATTAACATTTTTTAAAAATTAATTATTATTAAAATTGTTTTTGTTTGATATAAATTGAAATATTTTGCAAATAACATCATTTTAATTTTTTGAAATGGAATTTCCTTGGGTTTTATAACCCCATACTAGGAAATTTCATGATTACCTTGAAATTTAAAATAATTTTCATTGGATTTATAGATGTTTTGATGGTGTTTTTATGAAATTATAGAGATATATCGAGTGAATCTAGATAGTTTTCTTATAGGAGACTATTATTAAATAATTTTATGTTTTAAGGTATTTCGTAATCCACCAAATCCTAATCAAAGAAGATTCTATAGTGTTTAAAGGAATATATATATCACTGTTGAAATTATTATTATAAATTTAATTCTTATTTTTAGTATTAGTGATGGGAGTGTGAGAATTAAGATATCACATATATTTTGATAAAGGATTAAATATATAGAGAAATAAAATTAAAAAATAATATTATCAATGATGAAAAATGAAAAATTTTATTAAATTCGAATTATGTAACCTAGAAAAATGTTTCAAAATTGTAACAGATAAAACCATAATTCTAAGAATGAAATAATAAATTATTTCGTGTAAAAAACTTATAAATTTCCATATATGAGATTTAATTTAATTTTTGATGACATTGATAAAGATGAAAAGTAATGTAAAAAATCAAACATGAAAATAATAAATTTAAAAATATATGATCATGTTCAAATAAGAAAATGTATTATATCTTGTAAATTATTCAATAATTGAATGAACATTTTAATAGGGGTATTACTAGATTAGGAGAAAACATATCTTTTTTTCTTGGGAATGAAAAAAAATATTTTATGATAACAATGAGAAAAAAATTAAGGATAAATCTATCTTTGGTTATAAGTTTCATTTTCAAAAAATGTACAAAATTGCATTAGTTAAAGGTTCTAATGGGAATGAATAGACTATTTCAAGATTTAGATATAATCTGAAAAGGAATTTTGAAAATAAATTTTCATTAAGATTATCCCAATTATTAGAGAACACAATGATTTTTATTTCATAGAATCAAAATTCAATAATACACTATAAGAAATGTCCTAAGTAATTTTTGATAACTAAATGTTTTACAACTAATCTAGTTAGAAAAAGATTATGATTTCTACCAGAACAACTATCTACTTAATCAGTTTTATAGACCCTACATATTGTGATATAAGGATACATGGTATATGGACATGATGTTATCTAGGAACACGAATATTTATATTTTTATATTTTTATCTTAAAATTTATGTGATGAAAGAACTATAACTTTTTATAATAACTCTAATGGTAAGGTTAATTGTTTTGGTGAAGTTAAAATATTCATATCTATTATAATTTATAAACTACTATATATAGATGGAATAAACCAAAATCTAATTACTATTTCATATCTTCTGGATCATCGAATGTGTGTGATGTTTGAAAATAAAAAAATAATTTTTATAGTGATAATACTATTTTATAATTTCAAGTAGAAAATAAAATATAGACTCTATAATTTTTTCAAAATTACCCACCCAATTTTAATGTGCTTAAATGATTTAGAAATATACCATAGTGTTTGTAATGGAATATTTTGTCTTGTTCATATTCAACATTTATATAAATAGTAAAAATAGTTCTATGTTCTAGAACATCAAAAATTTAAAGCATGGATGTATTTATTCTATGAATAATTTCTAAATGGTATGACGAAACAACTGAAATTTTGATATATTAATAATAAAAATCTATTAGATGATTAGAAGCACTTCATCTTGTTTTATTTTTTCCCTTGAAAATAGATAGTTTTTGTCGTGATATATATGTGTTTTTAATTGTAGAATATTTTAGTATGTTTAATTAGATAATTTTGTTATCTTATAAAATTGAAACCCTAGACATGTTTATTAATATATAAAAAATTATAAAATATAAAAAATAGTAAATAACCTAAATTAAATTAAATGTCCTAGAGAGAAGGAATTTGTTACCTAAGAGTTTGAAATATTTTGTTAAGATAATGGATATTTCCATTATTTTTTTACCCATATAATGCCACAGAAATACGAATTTGTAGAGGGGAAAAATAACTATTCATGAAATGGAAGTCACTATACTAAATGAATTTAACTTAACATAACTATTATGGTCTGAATGAGTTAATACTAATTAATATATCTTAAATACAGTTTACATGGGACACATTTCCATGAAAGCATACTTTGAACTATATTATTTAAGGATACCTAATATTTTTTACTTTCTTATTTTTAGATGTAGAGTTTATATTTTTAATAATATAGATAATTTTTTCAAGTTCGATGCAAAAGAAATGATGTATTTTTTCAAGGATATTCAAATAATAGTAAGTTTTATAGATTATATATTAAGATAACAATATTTATATAATAATCTATGAATTTAATGTTTATTTTTATTTATTAAAAAGATTTTTCATATTATGGAAATCCTTTATATTAATTAAAACTATTCAATATCGATTAATATTGTACTAAAAATGATAATGTATTATTTGATGGTCAAAAATTCAATTATAAATATGATTCTATGAATTAGAAAACTCACATTGACCATTAATTAGAAATATAAATGGAAATGATGAATCTATAAATAGAAATACAAATGAAGTTTTCAATTTTTGCTAATTCAGACATTATTTTTTCTTTTTTACCAATTAATATTAAATATTAATTCAAATATTCAAATTTGTTAAATGAAATGCATGATGAAATTAATCTATTTTATAGAATAGTTCCTGGAATTTGGATGAGTTATATAAATATAAAATATCTAATGGAATCAAATGCATTATTCAAAATAAATTGTATGTGTTAAGTAATATAGTTACAAATAAGGAAATAGTAGTTTTCAAATGTTATTTTTATGAAGATGGAATTGATTTTGAAGAATCATTTCCCGCCATTTCTATAGTAGAATGCATTATAGTACTATAAATTTTTTATTTTATAAATTATTTAAATTTATTAAACTGGATGTAATAATTTCATTTTTAAATAGTTTAATATATGAAGAGTTTTTTGTTAATCGACCATGTAGTATTGGAAATGACATGATTCAAAATCATTTTTTCGAACATTATAAATATTTTTATTTTCAAAATAAATCTCAAAGAGCCTGATTCTATAGTCTAATTATATGTTTGTTTAAAATATATTTGAACAAATGATTTTTTATTATAATAATATTTATAAATAAATGTTGTAATTATAGTTTAATTGTAATAGTACATGTTGATGATATAATGTTTAGATATATAAATGATACGTATAACAATAAAAAAAAATTAGTGATAAAATATTTTGATATGATCCTAATCTAGGTATTAATATTTTTTATTTTTTCTTCAAATTATATAAATAAAATAATTAATTTTTCAAAATCAATGAATATATAATTAATATATGTTTAAAATAGTAAATCTTGATTCGTGCATAAATGACTACATCAATGAAAAATAATTCTTATCTGTATATGGATGATTATGAGAAATATATGAATGGTAAAATATATAGAGATTATAGGAAGTATTATTTATGTGACTTCATCAAGGATGTATATTTTATCTGTTTGTACAGGTTACCGATATCTCTATAATCACAAAAAAAAATCAATTGAAAGGTGTTAAAAAATTGTTATATGTGATAATAGAACTCTAAAAATTATTTTATTTTACATGAGTAAGAGTATTTAAATTTTCAATATTATTCCAACATAGACATTGAAGGTTTCATACATGTTAGGAATAAGACATATGGTCTGTGACACATAAAAGGTAAATTTATAGTATCACAAACTTCCATAAATAAAATTTTACATAAATTGTCCATTTTGAAGATGAGTACATTTATTCAGAAATTGTTCTCTCATTATGATTTTATAAAAAAACTCAGTAATACAAAAATGTTCATTTTGATAAAATTCCCAAATCCAATGGAACTATATATTCTATTACAATCTCTAAAATTCATTCACATTATTCGTGAACAAAACACATAGATGTTATACATTACATTTTATATTTTTATGTTAATAAAAGGGATATCGTTATCTATTTCATTATAATATTAAATCTACATGAATATATATTTAATAATGCAATAGATTATGTGGTGTTTTTTGAATTAAATTTTAAATTACTTTTAATGAATATTTAGTTTTTAAGAGAATGAAATTATTTTGTCTTTTTTTATCTCTATTTGGAAATAATAAATTCAGGGGGAGTTATCCACTATTTGATAATTTTTTAATCAATAATATTGTCAATGGAAATTTTATTGTGAGTTACATTTTTCATTTTGGTAAAATTTTAAAAGAGGGGAGAAAATATGGTATTATATAAAATAAATTAATTAGTGAGGTTATTATAATTTTAAAATGGTGGAGACTGGATTTTATAATAATTATTGTTTATATTTAATTCATTAAATTATAAATTAAAATCCATTTTTTCAAGAAATATTTATTTCAAAATAATTTAATTTTAATTCATCATTTTTTATTTTAATTTATTTCAATTATTTTTATGATTTTTTATTTCATAAATTTTAATGCTATATTAAAATTATATAAATGTGTTTTGTGATGTTATTTTTAATTATTTTTTATAATGTTATAATTTTAGAATATATATTTTATATTGTTAAATATAAATTATTATACATATATATATATGAGGTTATATATAAACTGATTTATTATTTTAGTCATATGTATTGTTTTTGACATTGTTTTTCTTCCCCGCATTAGTTTTCACATGTGAATCCAACATTATGAAATATCAACAAACATTTTAATTATGTAAAAGATTAATTATTACACCACATCTTTTCCTCAACATCAATCTTCTACAACCCATGTATTCTTTTGTACACAGTGTAGCAAGTGCACCTTCTCATGGTTATCCTCATCTACACATCAAGATAGTAGCACGACACCACACAACATAGCATTTTCTACCAATAATAGGTAAACATGGCTCAGCTAGATCCATGAATGAATCTAAGAGACACCATGAAAGGATCCTTGATTGTATCCTATATCAGGTCACCATGTTAAATGATGCAATGGAATCAAATTTTGTAATGTTTCTAAAAGCAATTGGGAAGATTCATTAAACTTTTCTGCAAGTTAAAAAAATGACATGTGTCAGTCTCTACCTACCATAACTAACTAATTTCTAGATTCCATGTGTATATTTAAACTTTTTAACTTGAATTGGTGAAAACATGTGGTTACACTGAGTATTGAAATATGTGACCATGTTTGGTAAATAAAAACTTACCTTGATGTAATATGTAAACTTGTAGCAAGTTGTATTATCAACCTACCATGAGTTCATTTCTAGTGAACACTTGTAGTCCAATTGATGTGACCAAATATGTTTAATGTGAAGTCACTAAAAAGGTATGTTATTTTATCGCATAATATATGTATTGTGTTTTAGTGATGGTTTGTGTTATCTTAAGTTGCGACTTGAAAATTTATTTTGAAAGTGACAAAAAAGTAAATATACTAACTGCACAAAAAATATTGGTCACATGGTGTATATAGTAACCACATAACAAAATTTAATCAAAGAGTAAATATATTAACAGTATGAATATTTTTCTTCACATAGTTTGTATACTGACCACATGACAGTTTTTTTCACATGATCTATATACATACCACCAATTTAATATATCAATATTACTCAGAAAATATAATTAGTATATAAATATGAATATTTTCTAGAAAAAATATATTAAATAGTATGATATATTTTAGTAATAATTATTAATACTTAACATTAATGAATGTTAATTAATATTATATTAATTTTTTTTGAATTATATATTAATTATATATTATAACGAATATGGGGAAAATATATAATTTAAATATATCACAGAGTTAATTTTTGACATTAATATTTTCATACATACTATTTTTTAATTTTTTTTTACAAAATTTTTCTTTTTATATTAATTCATCTTGGAAAAAATGATTATAGTTATTTTTATTTTTTTTGAAAACACATCATGTATCTTAAGAATTTTATTTTATTTTGTTCCCCATATTCTCATGCATGAATAAAAGAGCGAGATATTTCTCTGAGTATAAAAATGATATTTCAAATTAGACATTATAGTATTATTATTCAACATCAGTTGCTATATAGTTGATTATAAATTCCATATGGTTTTCATTATTTTATTTTTTCATTATTATGTTTTGTGATTCCTGTGTCAATTTCTACTTTTCCTGCCTAAAATTGATTTAACAGGGCCATTCCTCAATCCAAAAGTAAGATCATATTGTGAATCAAAGAGAATATTTTTGTTGGTGGTGATTCTTATAAAATTCAGTTAATGTAATTATAAAAGGTGAGAAAATGGTACATCTATAATTAGGATCTAACACCCTATCAAATGTGATAAATTAGTGAATACCAATATATATGTTGATTATATAATATTTTAAAGTGTACTAGGATCTTGGATATCTGACCATGATGAAAACATTACGTGTTCTTTTATTAGTTCATGATACACAATTATCATTTTTAATCACTCAATTAAATTTTGATTGTTCCTTTTTAAAAGGAATATTCAGTAACAAGTACTCATTCATTCCATATCACTAAGACAAAATATAATTAAATTTATATATTTACATGATAATTATGTTGTTATTCAAATTTTACTATTCATATATTAAATTTTCAATGATCCCAAAATTTCTAGACCTATTGTGCTGTAAAATTTTCTTTCTTTTCATGTGAATGTTGATGAAAATGGGATCTAGAGATGATCCAATTGAATCAAATAGGACTTTACAACATCGTGTTTATAGAATTAAACATTTATTTATTTTTAAATTATTATTCATAGTGATAAAAATTACTACCTTTTTTATTTTTATTATCTACTTTGGGAAATAATGCAAATTTTGGAATTTTGCATAAGTGTACTTATTTGGATGATCTATTTAACAGTTTTTGTGATATTTTCTCAAAATATTGAAGGAGATTAAAATAGTAATTTAATATTTGTGTTTTCTATTTTAAGGCTTCAGAAATGTTATAAAATACTATTTTGGGTATACATAAAATTACATAAAATTAATTATATTTAGATATTTAAAATGACATATAAAAGAGATAAAATATAGTGACATAGAAAAGGTGAATATAGTATTCCAACTAAGGTGATTATATGATAGTAATATGAATTTGAGACTGAAGCTCAAGGATTGGACTTAATTAGGAAACCTATTATGCCCTGGCCTTTGGAGATTAATTGGAGTAGACCTTATTGGTCTATAACCAGGGGGAAAGAATAGAGTAAATATTTAATATTTACATAATTTTTTATAAATTTACTGACAGTTTATTAATTTAATTGGATTTATTTTTTATATCTATAAATTCTCGAAGAAGAAGAAATACATTTTTAGCTAGAAAAAATATTCTTTATAAAGATCATTTTCAATTATAGATACTTTGTTATTACAACTAGTAGGATGTATTACAAATATTTCTAACATGATCCATATTCTGAACAACATGATAATTACGGTCCCCCTACCCACAAATATCTATATCAAATATATGGGAACAAAATCAGTAGTGAATATTTACCATGTATACATTAATATGTATATATATTTCCCAAATATTTTCATAATTTAAAACACAATTCATTGTTGATTTTTCAATTGGACAAATACAAAGGTCTATTAATATATCAATGAAACCTTATATTCTAGTCTGTATAGGATTATATTAATCAATGAATAAAGTTTATTTTAATTTAGTAAAAAAGTATCCACCCAAGTTCTTCTTCATGGGGTCATGAAATCCTATTTGTCAAAATAATAATTAGGAGGGACAATATAATGATGAAATATTTCCACACCATATGTAGATTCTATGAATTCTTAATGATTCAATTAAGAAATATAAATTCCCTTCCTATCATAAAATATTCCAAAAATAGATATATTTTATATTACATTAATAAATTCATACTATAAATTATTGATAGTATTCAAATTTATTAAAATTACAGGAAATAATGTAAAGGGAATTTTATAATTGTGAGAAAATGCATATGAAATGATTAAATATATTACATTTTAGGAAATTAAGTATTTTTTATCAAAAAATATCATTATTATGGAATGTAATAATATGTTTAGGTATATTAGTATAACATTCAATGATAGAGCTGATTTAATAATGATTAGACTTAAATTGATAATTAATATCCATATTTTACTTTAATTGGAAAAGTATTAAAAAATTGATACAATTTTTATATATTTACAAATCTAATTAATATGTTAACATTGAAAATTGTAATTTCTCCCAGAATAGATGCTTATGATGATATAATCATGGATGTTAAAAATTGGTTAGCCATAAAACCTATTCTCAAACTAACATATTAAATCATTAATTTTAAAGTAATAAGACTCATTAATGAAGTTAATGTAATATAACCTTATAGAAAATGAAAAGGTAATATCTTATGTTTCATTAGAATTAATTATTTCTAAAAAAATTACCAAACATATGATTTGGATATAGTGCCAGTATGATTTCATGAAATATTTTGAGGCATTATCGCTACTAAGAGAAGTGTGATATATACACTGATCAATAGAGAATAAAGTGTATATTCACCCAAAAATTTTAATGTTCAAAAAATAAGATGGTTAAATTAAATTAGATACCACGATTTCCCAATAAATTACAATCCTATTAAGGGAAAATATGTGTATGATTCTTTGTGGATGAAATACATATTTTTCTATTCAATTGTGATGGTTTAAAGAGGTCTAATATTCCTGGATGTACAATCTGTAGTTATGAAAATCATAAGGGGTTTAACATAATTTATTTTTCCTAGATGATATCTAAATCACCCCTCGATGTGAAGACCAATGAGGTATATAAGTATGATACAAAATAATAAAATAATCCTGAAATTATATAGAAAAAATCCTTATTAATAATAGTGTAATATTATTTATAACATAGATATGTTTCCATTATACGAGAGAATGGATGAAGAATATTTTAGATTACACAGATATTTGATCATTATATATCCTCCACTAAATCAGAAAGATGTATAAGTATCTTACGGGGACCCAATTTTGGGATACCTGAAGAGTTATATTATGGAGTATATGTCTCGATTCATTGAATGCTATCTTATTACGGATTAATATCATTAGAGTAATGAGATGTGTATCCATTACATATACTTGTACTGAAATGGGATAACATCATGGTCGATTTTTTCATAAGTATTTTAATGTAATAAATTGGTAACTATTACATGGGGGTATTGATTGGTCCAATAATAAATTCGTTACACATAATTTACATTCAATATGATTTAGCATTTAATAAAATTTATAAGTTAAATGTAATGGAAATTATGAGGCCATATTGTGTTTCACATTAATTTATATTTTATTGTGACCCAAAATACACATCAAATATTAGTAAAAGTATTTAGAAAGTGTTATATATATTTTTGACATTTATTTTGGATTCTCATACCCAGACTTTGGGTCAATATTAAATTATCATTCAAAAAAATGAATATATGCAATGATCATTTTGGATTTGTTTAATATTATTATTTATTTAAAATCATCATTTCATAGAGTTATAATTTATATATAGTTTCTAATCATGCATAAAAATATAAACATATGAGGCTCAATGTGCTAAGAGATACAAAACACTAGAAATTAGTGATGATGTTAGAGAGGGGATGTTTTTAAAACATCATTATAATTATAAAAAATGATATGTTTCCGAATGTGCAATGATATATCAATGAATAGTGAATATAAAATAAGAGCTATAGTCATAATATTTGATGAGATTTGGAGTGTGATATTGGTGATATTAACTTTTATAATGCTCCATGATTTTTATATATATAAATTTTTCTTTCAGGTAAATATAGTCTATTCTATATCATTATCCAATTTCATAACTAAAACAATGAACCATTCAACGTTTTATTATAATTAATAAAACCACTATAAGGTTCTCAAAGGAATGGTTGTTAGGAAAACACATATATTCTACACGTACTATTTCATGATTTTGTATATATTGATAAACACAATTCAACCCAAAACGAAAGTGGGACCTTGTGTGTTTGGGTAATAGGATATATTTCATAATAAATTTAAATCAGTACACATTATCATTAATGAAAATTAAAATACATGACCTTATATTACATCTATATTATAATAATGTATAACATAACCTTGGTATATTTATAGGGAATTAGTGATTTATAAGTCACAGTATGAAATTTATCGATTAATAAGATGATAAAAGTAATACAGGATTATAAATAGTTATCGCAAATTCAAAAATGTTGGCTGAGAGTCATAAAATGAACATCCGGGTAATACATAAAATTATAATACCATGATAATATAATAAATTTTCAGTAATAAAAAATAGTAAATATTAAGCATAAGTCAAGATTTAATACTGAGACATCATAACATAGTTTTCTTAGTATAACCTCACATGCACCATACAATGTATCTATTGAGATAAAAACATTAACATTTTCATTTTAGGGTTATTTAATTTCATTCCCACCCATCACATTAATATCATATACATGCATTAGTTTGAAATATAGATGCATTTCATCACTTTTAATCCCATTATTAATGTATTCGGGATACATAAATGGAATTACCCAATAAATTAATAATTGGTAAATATGTCATCATACCCTTGAGTGGAAATGGCTATGGGTATTCACAACTAAAATATTTGGTGGGGAGAACCAACTCATAATTTTGGAAGGAAAACAGGAAATGATAAAGATTCGAGGAATGGTTTAATGATAGTGGCTGGTCATCTATCATTATGTGTAAACAATAAATATAGTAAAATATATGTGAAAATACTCATTTAAACATGAATAATTTGAAATAAAATGACATAAATCAATTATTTTACTTTAATAAAGAGGTGGATAGAATCAAATTTCCAATTGAAGATGCATTTAAATGATTTTGGGAATCATATTAACATTTTTTGTAACATAGTGAGAGTTATTTATAGTGTCATAGGGATAGAAATACCATGATAAATGTTTTTTGGGTGATGGGGTGTTGGATTTTGGGTGGATGTATACATCCAAATCTAGGGGGTCATCATTAATTTATATAAATAGGTTTTTTAATATATATGATAAAATTATAAAAACCACAAACCTTCCATGAAATACTAGAAAAAAATATATTTTTTCAATATTTCATGTGGTGTATAAATAAAAATATTAAAATAATACCATTTTTAATTATAAGGGATTACTCTTCATAATGAATATACTTTAAAACATTAAAATATATTATAGGTTTTGGGGGATGGATTAATGGTTTATAAAATTAATATAATAACATCAAAAATAAAATATATTAAAAGGAAAATATATATTTGTTTGTGAATTCATTTTATAGTAATTATTTCAACATTTTCAGTCATTATGATGTCATAATATATATTGCGTTTTTATAAAGTATTTAATTTTTTACAAAACAATTTTATGCCATAGCAAATTATGAAAAAATAAACATTGGATAATTTTTATTTGTATTTCAAAAATAACATTTGTTTTATCAATTTAATTATAAAAATATCCTAATGTAAAATTTTAATTAATAGTTTTTATTTATAAGAAAATACTTATTTGAAGAAAATAATTTTTTTCTAACAATTATAATGATTACATTGGATTTCATTAAATTAAATTATAATTATTATATAAAAAAACTTTTGTAATAATGAATGTAATATTTATTTTTAAATTATTTAATTTATTAAAATGTGTGTTCAGAACATATATATTTTAAAAATACAATTCTTGTTTCATCATATCAAAATATATTTTTTATCAAATTAAATATTAAATAATATATATATATAGTAATTATAAAATGTGATAAATATCATCATTAGTTTATATAGAAATAAATTCAAAATTTTATAATGCTAGGGTATATGTACATAAATATTTCTTACACCAACATACTCGCGAAGGTTTTGTTGTGTGATGGTGGAAATTCCATTAGGTTGTTGGGAGAACATAATTTGGTTTGTGATCTCGATAATAGCGGACTTATATTATAACTGGTTATGTTCATGTTTTAATTATTAGATTTAATATTGTCCTTTGTTAGGGAATATCCTAGTGATTCCATCTCACATGGATTCTCTAATAATTGGGCTTCATTGGGTAATATCCTACTAGCTTGGGTCATTAGTTATTTTAACTTTTTTATTAGAATTTCTCTTAACATTTAATATATATTAAACACAACACTAACCATAAAATGGATATATTTTCAAAATTTTGTTTCATAATGGCCTTTTAAATATGACCAAATATGTTTTCTAATGGTGAAAAAAAGAAATGTACTTCATGTGTTTTATAATACTATGTTACCTAATAAAAAAATAATTCAAAATGTGATTTTAATCTATAATTGTTCTAAATGTAACATTGATCCCATATTTAAAATCATTTCAAAGAAAATATCATTTCACACAAAAAAATAGATTACATTACTTCTATTTAAAATCTTCTGACGATTCCAATGTTTTATCCTAAAATATTTATTTCTACAATAACACTTTGACTGTGTCAGTTTTATTAAATCATTGACCTTTGATTCTATGATTTCATATCTCCAAAAACTTCTCCTAGTAGGAAATATAATACTCTAATTGTGCCACCTCAAGATTTAGTATGTGTGATATATTGGTATGTACTTATTCAAGAGGGAAGAAATGAAGACATAATTTACATGAGATAGGTTACATTGGTTTACTAGTCGATAATACAAAACCCCAGTGAACCAAGGATCCCAAACACGGATTTGTATTATGGAATATTTTTATCTTATTCCCAAACATCATGACATTCTACTATGGTGATATATTATAGGACTCTGTATCTCTACCCTCAAGATTCATGTGTCATTAATGATTTTATGAACATATTTTTCTTAAATATTCATAGATTATATATAATTTTTAATAGTTTGAGTATATTTTGTAATATATTGGATATGATTTGGACCATAATCTTCAATACCTTTATCTTCATCCTAGTATGTCAGTTTCTAGAACCACATCCCAAAATGATCCTAATAATGTTACTTTTCAATGAATAAATGAAAACAAACTTTATATGATAACTATACAAGATGGCGGTGTAGATCACAACATCCTTAGAAATAAATTGAACTTTATCCCATCAAATCCTCCAAAGTTAAAGTGGTTCTATCGTACCAACCATCCATATGAGGGGGATAAGAATTACATCAGTTCATTTTTTATATCCAACACATACTAATGGCTTGACCAGAACCTCGATGTGAACCTCATATATCTATTAGAAAAAATAGAGAGTGAAACACCATATATTATTTACATTTCCATAATATATTTTTTTTATAATTGTTCAAAAGATTAATATTCCATTATAGAAATTAAATTCCCTGACTATGTAATGTGATTGACTACCACCCTGATTTTGTTAATCCCTTAGATGTCATGGAGAGTATTATGATGAAAACCATGGTTACGTTTTCCAATTTAAATATTTTTAAGGGAGGTGGTGTTATAATTTTAACACACCCATATTTAATTTAATAATTTTTCTAAATGAATTCAAATTCTTTGACAACATTAATTACTCATAAAATGAGATCTTAATGAAACAAAAAAAAACTACTGATATATTATTATTTAATATGATAGATATCTCCTAGTCGATTGAATGGTGGTTATTAATAAGAATGAATAATTTATTAAATTAAATGGTCTACATAGGTGTAAAAATAGTATATTTGGTTTATAATTTCATGGAAATATATATTTAAATCAAATTATTTATAAATGATAACTTTATCATAAAAAATATTTTTATAAACAAGAATATGATTTATCATGATAAAATATATGATTCCCTTTCGTTGAATTATTATATTTTGTATTTATATTTTATATTCATCAAAATTTTTAACATTCATTTTCTTTTTTTTATTATTATGAAATAAGTATAAATCAAATTTTATTCTGAAAATGGTATTTTTCCAAAACTATGTTTTATTGCATATTGAAATATTTTTTTAAAATTAACTTTTTATAATATTAATAAACTATTTGAAAAAATTATTTCCTTTTCTAAAATATTCTTTTCAAATTTATCTTTAGGTTATTTCTCGATACTTTTTTGAATAGATAATTGTTTCAGTGAATAGTTAAAATATAAGTTTTTATTAAAAACATTATTTTCATTATAAGATTATAAAAGAAATGTTTTATTTTAATATAGTTTTAAATGTATTATCAGTTTAATTATAAATTTTTTAACATATATTGCATCATTTTTATCATTTAACTATTGTTTTTTTATATAAAATCGTTCAAAATTTTTGAGAAATTTCACTTTCAAAAACTGATTTCACATCAAGTATGTGTATTGATTTCATAGTGAAATCTTCGACATAAGGGAATAAAATTTAAAAAAAGCGATTCCATATTATAAAATTATTATATTGCATAACGAGGTCAACATTCCTTTTTCAAAAAAAAAATTAAAACATTAAAATATAATTACCACATTAAATGTTAAAAGGTGTTCAGAAAGTATTTAATGACATATTTTTTTATCATTTCCCATGTTAATAATCTAGATACAATTTAATTTTTCAAAAATTCCCTATGTATCCTCTCTCTCAACAATAAAACACCACCCACTATCTTCTACACTTCACTCCTAAAAAACCATTTTATTATAGTATTTTATCCAAATTCATTCCAAAATTCTATATCTTCATAATAGATGATATTTTTATATCTAATATGAAACCTATAATGGATTTATTTTGAACCTATGTATTTTTTATAAATAATAGGTAATGTTTTTAACCTTGTGTTTCTGTTTTACTTCTTCTTCTACCCCTCAAATTTTTTTCCAAATATAAAAAAATAATAAAACAATTATATAATATTTACAGAGATATATTTATTTTAATTTAATGACCTATATATATATGACCATTCATAAAGGGGTATGTGAAATCATCAGTCACATGTACGGAAAAATACCGTCTCGTGAACCGATGTATTTTATTTTCACTCAAAAACTCAAACAAAATGATAAAATATTGGATATAATGATAATATGATTTATATATATGATATTAATTAACTTATATAATTATAATATGAAATATAAATTTTTACATCTTTCCTCTAGAAAATTATAACGTCCCAAGTGTGAACAACATACTACCACCTTGAGAACCAATGAGATGTTTTTCCTCATTTCTAATTAAATGGATGGTAAGAAGGATATATTAAATGAATATAAAATATATTTTTAACATAATTACATATCATGAATTAATATTTCACATAATCTTTATTACATTCCATTAAATTAGTGATACGATAACATTGTTCTTGTGTATAAAATACTTCCATATGAAGAGGCGATGTAATTCATTTTTCACAAATGACATTCATGGAAGGTAATAAGGGTAAAGTTAATTAATATATGATATAAAAATTATTATAGAAATTTAATATAATATTTATATTTCACTTCTTTCATCCATTGAGATTATGTAAAAAACCTACATGCATATGTACGACCTATCATCACCCTGAACATTGTATTTTATATTATATCGTTAAATTTTTTGAATTATTCAAAATTAAAGTTTATTGACAATATGTGATATTTATTAGCTTCTTAAAATTATTGAGATTATATAACCCTGTTAAAATTAATTTACATTAAAATCCAAAATCAATACATATATGAAAAATAATTCAGTTATTACCCAAAACATGAATCTAACAAGGAATCATTAATAAACGGGTAATAAAAATGAATATGAATTTCTTATATGATATGATATTTATAATTAATTTTTAAAAAAGATTAATAATAAACCAATATTTATTTAAAATGTGGTTTAAATGTATACAGTGGAAATTATGTCTAAAGGTAGGTTATTTTTTCGAGAAATTAGCTTATTATGGACATAAGTTACACACTGATTATTTATTCTTGTATGTGGTTTATAAGTTCACCTGTTAAAATATTATATAATTAATCTCCTCGCATTAGTGATATTAAAATTATAATTTTTTGATATTAATTAATGTTCCCTATGTTTCAAAATACATCAATGTGGTAAAGGTTTGATTATAAAATCACATTGTTTATCATGATTTTTATGAATAAGATTATGAGGGAAAAATAATATGACATATTTCTCAAGAACATCATGAATTTTCTTTTCCCTTTAATTTTTATTGAAAATACATGTTTTCCATACATTTCCACTCTTTATTTACTCAATATGAAAAAATAATATTTTTAAGGAAAACGATCTTCATTTAACTCTTCAAAAGAAAACACCTTTTATTTCATGACCATATTTTATAAAAAAGTTTTCAACTATGTTATGGAATTATTAAAATTATTTAATAAAGGTAATTTTAAAAATGTTTAACGTTTTACATTATTTTATAAAGGATTATTCTTATAATTTTATAAATAAGTACTATTTTGTTTTTTCTAAAAATGTTAACAGAATATTTGTTTTAATGCGTACATAATGAATAGTATTTGCTCCTAAAATGACCAAATCCTTTTTTCAGCTTCCTTATATGATTCTTAGGTTTTAATTAAAAAAATGAATTTTTTTTTTATTTTATATAATGTGTTTTTCAATGTGTGAAGGCATTTTTCCAAAAATAAATGTTTTAAAATATTATTAAATCACACATAATAAGTTGAAATGATTATTTTTAACAGAATTTTTTTTAAAAAAATAATTTTTTTAAAAAAGTTTTTTAAAATAGAATGGAAATTTTCATCAATATATTTTCTAACTAACCACTAAAAATTATTTTCTATATAATATGGAATCCTTTGATGTCTTTAATTCTTAATTAAAGATAAAATAAAAGGATACAATCCTTATTATTTCAATAGATAGTTTATGTTTATGATAAAGATATATTATATATAACTATTATCCTGACACATCCCAATGGGGCCCGTTTCGCGACTCCGCATTCCCACCTGCAGTAGGCCAGGGGCTGGTGACTAGCACCAAGGTTTCATATTACTAATATGGGAGGCATAACGTATGTACATTGACCCACACACACATATCCAAGCCCACAAATGCTGAAATAAAAAACCCACAACGGAACAAAATGAATGCATATAACTAAACCCAACAAATAGAGTACAACAGAAGGTAAAGTACTGAAAGAAAGCTGGGCCAGAATACAATCCCACCAAAATCAACAAGAGACTGCAAAATACAAAGTCAAATCTATATGCACAAAATGGTACTGGGACTATTTCACGTAGCCGTAGGAACACCTCAGCCAATAGGGAACTCCAAAAGCCTGGTCCTTCCATGGTCTGCCGAGGACTCCATCAAAAGGTTTATCATCTACAAAAGACACGACACGTGCATGCAAAGCCTGTACAGGGGTGAGTATAACAACATCTAGTAGAGGACCCCGAAAACCACAAAGTAATACAAAAAGGAAATTTACAGTCACCTCTACACAATATATTTTTAATGAACATATAATATGATAACACAATCTAGATATACTCAAAACCCATACATGCAGTCTGGAGACAATTCACACAACAGTATATCGGTGATATGGATTCAGTTATAAGGTTCCTCACAGAATTATTTTGGGATAACTCACTCAAAGAGTCTTATAGCTATAATAATTTTTACCTGATATGTATTCTTCTTTGGAAAATTACATGACAGATAGATGCACTCATTTTGGGATAAAAGACTCCTGAGTGTGGAATGATAATGATACACAGATGAGGATCACTGCCAGGGCCTTGTAAGATATCGTGACTCATCAAGATTCACCAACTAAGTAGAGGATCAATGCCTTATGGGGATAGTCACGTCAATACCTGACTCTACAAAGGATTATAAATGGATAATGGATCTCACTTTGGGCCTCTTGGAGGGATACTTGACCCTATATCTGAAAATCCTACTGAATAAATCATGCTATCATAAATGGAAACGATACTAGACCAACTAGGGAACGAGTAAAAAAGGGGCACTAATCAAAATTAAACATTTTCAAGATGTGGTTGAAAAGGAGACCATGCCATGTACAATGTAGCACATTATGTGTTGAAGTGTCACACGCCTTGTCTTCTGACCCCACCAACATCCCTTGTTCAACAGCTTGTTTCATAAGGATGGTCATGTAGAAGAAGGTATACAGGGCGTGTAAGAGAGTTGCATGCCATGTTCCTCTATCTGGGGAGGAATCCATGTACATTGGCCATGTGCTCGTACATGGATTCAACCTGTGTGTTACAACCCGTGTATCTGGAACACGGTGTAACCCATGCAGTCTGACTGGTCTAGACATGCGGTGGAGTACACTGTTTTGTACTCCACCTCATGTCTATGTATCCCCTGGATACACATTGAGTCCTACGTAGGCACCTCTTCCTTTTCTCATAGGTTATATATGCCATGTTCTTCAGAGAACAAGCCATGTCATCGCTTCGTGCATCATGGAACCCTAGCCACCACTAATCCGGTACCACACGACATGTTCTTTGGGATAGAAATCATGTTATTTGTAAATTTCTAGAACTGTCAGTTATTTTTTCTATGCCTCAGTCGATCCTATGTACATTCTTTCGGCAATCCAATCATCATGAAATTTATTTGTTGAGGTTTCTCGATCATCTTGAAGTAGTTTCCATCAGTTTTGGGCCACCGATAGGCCCAAAAACCTCTTCTGATCCACCGACATGAAGAACGCTTGATGAACGAGAACTCCAAAACATTGTCGATCCATCTTCCATCATATCCATCTCACCTACTCTAGGTCATCACGATGTCTAATTTCTTATTTTTGATCATTGCATTGTGAAATTGATGTGCAATGATTCATTGTTTATAACCCCACAAATAATGCGAAGAACGTCGGGTTGAAAAGGGTGAAGGAAAAAATAAACAAAAGAGGAATAGCCCACCTCCATCAATAATTATGGACTTGATCATCTCCTATTAATATGTTTAACAGGAGAATCAAAATTAAAATCCTAGACTGTCCTAAAATCTATTCCCGAATCAAAACCCCAATATAAAAAGAAATTGACGCCCTCCCACAAGAACACATGATCCGCTGATCACCCTGTTGGTGGGTTTATCCACATTAATCATCTAATCTAATAATATGGAAGTGAAGAATCAATATAATAACCGCTACCTTGATCCAGTTAAAGAACAATCACTTCTTCACATTCGTTGGCATGGTTCGTCGAATCTGAGATGCATCGATTGGTCATGTAATCGTCATCTGTCAACAGGTTCTCCTCCAAACCTCAAAGATACTCTCTCTCAATTTGCAGGGTTATCAGGATAATGTAGAAAACATTCCAAAAGCTTGTATTTAAAAGTTAGGAATTAGTACGATGAGAAAAAAACAAAATATTAAATAAAATAAATTATTAATTAATTTTATGTATGTTAAAACATTCAAAAACTAAATTTTGCAGCTGACCTACGTCGGTCAATCAAAGGCCTCGTCTAAGGTAAATTAAAAGCTCTGAATGTAATGATTCCCTATGATTACTGATCTATGAACCCATTTAAATGTTATTCCACTTTTTTCAAGAAAACCACTCAAGAGGGTTGTTTAATGTTTAATTTAAAACAAACATTTATTCCAGACACTATGGGCCTCAGAATCACATGTCATCGAATGTTCTGGTCACAAAATAATTCCATATAATATTTAAAAATAATATATGGAAAGTAGGAGACATTAATTTCTCCCCAACATGGGTCTTTTCATCCTACAAAAGAAAAACAAGGGATACTCCCAAAGATGTGGGTACTAGGAACGGATCTGAGTCTCCCACTCCCATGTGATATCCTGTAAATTCTTGTGCTTCCACCGAATTCACACCAAGGGAATTGATCTCCCACAAAGGATCATATCTTTCTAATCCTTGATCTCCGCCAGATACTCAGCAATGGTCACCCCATCTCTGATGCCCAGCTCACCAAGTCAATGAAGAGCTATGGGTCGTGCATGTACCTCCCCAGTTGCGATATGTGGAAGAAATCATGTACCCCGTGCAACTATGGAAGTAGAGCTAGGTGGTATACCAACTCTATGATGTATCTGAAAAGGGCCGATGAACCTCAGAGAAAATTTTCCATCGTGTCCAAATCACTGCAACCCTTGTTGAGTTGAGATCCTAAGAAAGACACGGTCCCACTCCTTGAACTCCATAGGTCTCCATAATCTATCATCATAAGACATATTCTAGCTCTAAACAGAATTCATCCACTCTAGGATTATTTTCACCTTCTCGGTGGTAGCTCGCACCAACTTTGGATCCATAAGTGTTGACTCTCAAAGGTCATTCTAGAAAAGGAGTGACCGGCAGGTTCTCCAATATCACGCCTCGAATGGTGCCATACAAATGGTGGGGTGGTCACTATTATTGTACGCAAACTACAGCTGTGGTAGTTGTTCCTACCAAATGAATCCAAATTCCATGATACAAGCCCGCAACATATCCTCTAGAACATGAATGGTCCTCTCAGTCTGACCATCAGTCTGGGAATGGAACGCAGTGCTCAAATGTAGCTAAGTCCCAAAATACTCCTAAAATCCCTTACACAACTGAGATGTGAAGCGGGTGTCTTTATATGAGACTATTGTCGAAGGTAATCCATGAAGATTAACTATAACCAACATGTAGAGGTCTCCCAATGTCTCTATGGAACTCTACACCCTGATATCTAGGAAGTGAGCTGAATTGGTGAGTTTTTCAGTGATTACCTAGATTGAATAATGCCCCTTGGATGTTTGTGGTAATCCCAGCATGAATTTCATAGATATTCCATCCCACTTCCACTCTAGAACTTCCAGAGGGTGAGATAATCAAGCTAGAACCTGGTTGTTAGCATTCACATGCTGGAATATACGGCATCGAGAAACGAACTCTATTGTTGCTTTCTTCTTGCGTGACCACCAGAACTGTCATCGGAGATCCCCGTACATCTTCACCACTATAGGACATACTGCCAATGGGGATTTATGAAACTCACTCCGGACCTCCTCCCACAACACCACTATTACAATAGTGCATCCTATGAAAAGAACTACATGTTATCCAACATACGAATATCCATCTAGGCAATTCCCTAAGGATAAAATAACACATAAAGCCTCTCAGTCGACATCCCCAATATTTTCCTCTCTAACTCGTTGTAAGAGTGGAGGGGTGAACAAAATCGACCGAAGTAATTCTATATCCTGATTCTCCAAAAAGGATAATTTTAACGAGGGAAATTTTTCTATCGCCTCGCTCAACAGCCGCAAGCCCAATCTCTTGCTAAGAGCTTCTTCCACCTTGTTCCCCTTCCCTAGAGTATAAATGATATCGATATCATAGTCCTGGATGAACACTATCCAATAACTCTATCTCAGATTCAGATCCTTCTGTGAGATGATATATTTGCGACTCTTGTGGCTAGAGTAGCCGATGAACCACTCTCCCATAAGGTAGTGTCAACAGGTCTTCAATGCGAAGACTACCACTACCATCTTGAGATCATGGGTCTCACAATTCCTCTCATATGGCCTATGATAGTGTGAACCATAAGCAATCACTACCTGCTTCTACATCAGGACACAACCATGCCTTGTCCTCAATGCATCGCAGAAAACTACGTACTTGACACCCTCCTTCGGAAATCTCAAAATTGGCGTTCTCATCAATATTTTTCTCATCTTCTCGAATGCCTACTGGAACTTCTCCATATGTATGAAGGGTTTCCCCTTCCTGTTTAAGTTTATCTTTTGTTCTGATATCCGAGAGAAATCATGAATGAATCTCTGGTAATATCCTACAAACCCAAGGATTCTCCTCACCTTCACCATTCTCTTAGGGGGCTCCCATACTAACACTGCACCCACCTTGGTTGGGTCCATAACTACTCCATTGGCATAGATGACATGTCCCAAAAAGTGGACATTCCTAATCCATAACTTGCACATCAAGAGCTTCCCATAATGTTGGTTCTCTCAGAGTACGTCCAGAACCATCTGGAAGTGTCTCACGTGCTCCTCCACTAACGCCATGTACACATCGATGTTGTTGATGAAGAACACTAGAAATAATTCTATATAAAACTGGAATATTTGTTTTATAAGTCCCATGAACAATGCGGGGGATTTCATCATGCGGAATGGAATCACCAAGTACTCATAGTGACCGTAGGAACATCTTAAATCCATATTCGATATATCCTCGTCCAGTACTCATAACTAGTGGTAACGATACCAATGATCAACCTTCAACAACCATTGCTCCCCTCTCAAGTTATCAAATGGGTATTCAATCCTTGGTAGTGGATACCTTTTCTTCACCATCACTAGATTCAGGAGGCAGTAAACCATAAAAAGCCTCAATCTCCCATATGCATTCTTGGAAAACAAAACTGGGGATCCCTGGGGTAAAACGCTCGGTCTCACAAAACCCCCTCTCTACATATCCTACAACTGCACCCTCATCTCATGAATCATTCTGAGAGACATCCAATATGCTGGTGATGATATCGGTGCCCTCCCGAGGTTTAGGTCGATGCAGAAGTCTCTCTCCTGACTCAGAGTTAATTCTAGAACATCTTTGTGAATGACGTATCTGTAATCCTATACTACTGCTGGGAAATGGAAGCTCATGACATCCACTTCTCCATGGGTAAGGCTATACAAATCATGAGTGATCGACTACAACCTCCTATGAATGATCTCATTTTGTGTTGCATGTGTCTCCTTTTTACTGAAAAAGGAAAATCTCATCCCATCACTACTAACACAACAAACTCTTCCCCTAAATAAGTCAACATTGTCACGGACTGAGGATAGTCAATCCATACTGATAATGACGTCATAATGCCACATTACTATAACTAAGAGGATCTAACTGAAACTCTCACCTCCAAGGGTAGGATCACACTGTCTACAAAGGTGTGTGGTTACCGAGTCCCTGCCAATAGTTGTCTGCAAGCGTATGGGTCGAGTCAATGGCTCTACCGGAATGTAATGGTTTTTTAGAAGACATGTGGTGAGGAAGGAATGATTGGAACCTATGCCTATAAGTATGGAATCTATGGTATAAAAGACACAGATTGTATCCCAGATCATCCATGGATTCCCTGGGTTAAACGCCTCGACCACATGCAGCTGTCCCCGCCCCTGTCCCCCATCGCCCTGAGCTCGGTGCAGACTTCCTCAGGGTATTGGTGGGAGTATATCGATGTGTCTACCAAAACCTGAAGCTCTCCCTTCTCCTCTGCCATATATTCCACCTAGAGGGTCTATCTGCTCCACCCTCTACCTCTACATTGGTGGTCCATCCACCACATCCCTATTACCAGCTCAACGGGTCGGACAATCCCTAGTGATAAGTCCCCAACCGTTGGACGAGTAGCAACCCCTCTCCCTAGGAAGACTGCATCCAACCTGAGATCTTTGGAAACCTAATAAATATTAAAATAATGTATTTGATCATTACTTCCGTTTTCTTAGGTACAATTTATTCTCTTAAGAATGTCATGTGTGCCCCCTCCCCCACTTATAAATGTCCACCACATTCTTCTCTTCTAAAAAGTTCCAAAACATTTTTCATAGAACAGTATATGTCCAAATGTTTCAATTCATTACCTCCACACTTCTAATACTCCATCGTGATATCATAATTCAAATATATGTAAGATTTAGTTTTAAACAAATAATGTTTTTTTGAAGAATATATCATGTTTTGAAATATACATTTTTCATTTTTCTTCTTGTTCAAAATCATTTAAATATTTTTCGAAAAAGATAAATTTTTAACAATATTAATTATTATATACATATATTTTATTGTATTTATTTAATAACATATATAGATCTATAATTCAATCAAATGATATAAAAAAGAATCAATCATTGTTACGGTGGTCTAAGGCCTCTCGAAGTGATGTTACTCATTTTCTTTCACCAGCTTCACAACATGATATAATAATGGATTTAATATTTATATGAAATATAGATTATATTATTATAATTTTTTAATTATAATATAACATTTAACTTCAATCCTTCCAACAATTTGGGAAATAATAACATCTCTAATGTGTACGACGTAGTAGGACCTCACAAACTAATGTGATGTTTTTTTTCTAATTACAATTTTAGTTAAATGAAAAAAAGGACAGAGTCGATGAATATATATGATATTTTTGAATAATTATAATTCATTAATTATTATAAGACTTATATCATATTATATTCTATTCCATGGGGGATAAGATAGCATTGATGTGTGTATGGTGGACTACCACCTTAAGTGGTATTGTGATTCAATTTTCACTAACTCTTTTCAGGGAAGGTAATATGGGTAAATTTAATTAATATATATGATATATATGACATAAAAATGATAATTTAAATGTAACATATTATTTAATTTTTTTAATTTCATACATCTAGAATATAGGAACAACAATACACTCTACCTGTGAGATATCCTCTACATTAAAAGGGAATTTAATTTCACATAAATAACTAGTATGGATTTGTAACGACCCCTACGTTTATTAATGAAAATTACGATTGATCTAATTAAGTGTATTATTATATAAAATTGTTATATAAAATATACACTTACTTGGTTTTATGTTTTTTAATTTTAAAATATCATTATGAATTGTTACCATTGAAAATAGAGTTATTGAACAGTGATCACTTGATTAGTATATATATAGAGCTTTAAAAAAACCAATTTACATATAAAAAGGAATTGGTATCCTCATTAGTTGGAATTTCCCTATATTAAGACCATTTTATGGAGCTTGGAGCGGTGGTATTGTGACTGGTCTCCTCTCTTTACCATGCTCAATCCGAGATTCAACACGATAATCTTGAACGTAATCTCCAATGAGATATGTGAATGTTAATAGGGTTTTCCACTCAAATGATGTTATGTGAGTCACCCCAAGAGTCTTTCACTATATCACACCATATCCTTTGGTCTTATGTGGGTGTTATATGTGGTTATTTAATAATACCCTATCAAAATTATCATGTGAATTCATATTATATGGAATAATGAATAAATATTCATTTTATTATTGTTACATTGTAAGAATTTTTTTAAACAGAAATTGTATTTTTTTATTATGTTCAATTAAGAAACCTATATTTATGAATTAATAAATTTTTTAATAAATTAATATTTAAATAAAATGATATAACACAAATAATTTGTATTAAATATAAACGATTGAATAATTTTTTTGAAAATGTGTAATTTTTCTAGGTTTGAAATCTTTTTTTTGTCAAAACCCATGAATTTTCAATAAATACTTGTATTTATTATAAAACTAGAAATTAAAACATATAAAAAATTATTTAGAAAAAATGTAATTTATTTTTCGAATCAGGATGTCAAAAAAAATTTATATTATATTTGTTTGATTTAGTTTACAAAGCCTTAGTGGACCCTCTATGACATATAAAACATTTTATCATTTTAAAATGATTCTATTGAGAGCGTTACCCACCTCCTCATAATAAAGAATACTATTTTAATAAGTTATGTAATTGTAATTATAAAATGATTTTTTCCACTCTTATTTTAGAAAAACAATGGGAGAATCCCATGGGATAGTTTGTTGGTTTGATTAGATTAATGTGTAGTGTTGAAAACCCAAATAATAAATAATTCTTTCTACTTTCTTATATAAACCCCCTCAGTCTCCCACTTCAGTGCACTAAAACCATTTATATCTCGACCAACCCCTGGCTTAATTTCTCTAGAATCCTCCTAAGTCTTCCCAAGATTCCATGAATCCTCTCTCCAGCCTCTCCTAAGACTTTGGATCATAGTTCCATGTAATGGAATCATACCTAACTTATTTTTGTTCAATTGGAATTATGTTGTTTTACCATTTTTTCAACGAAAAATGTTGTTGTATGATTTCTCACCTCACCCATACTTCCCTCCTTATTTTTTAATTATGAGATACCTCTTTTAATTTATTTAATTTCAACCAAGTAGACATGTTACCATACCGAAATTCCATAAGGAATTTCTCTCTTCTCATTTTCATCTAAAAAATTGATTTGTATTATTAATCTATTTTCCATTACATATATTGGGAAATATATATATATATATACATATGAACCCAAAACTATCCATTTCATTTACGTATGACGAGAAACCCATTTCCCTCTCATCAACAATTTTTATGAATTCTTATATCATGTAGTAATACTATCGGAATTGCATCGTGATTTTCCAAACCAATTTCATTATATAGTGAATACCATACCCATTTCTCAATCATTGGTATTTAGATCTATTCACATTTACCTATTGATTTTATAGTTTCAATTATGAATTTTTTATTACCTTTTCAGGGAATAAATGATGTTGTTTATTGTATCCATGTTTTATGATCCATGTGGAACACTTATGCATGAAATTAAATGATTAAGAATGATGCACCCCAATAGTACTCCAATTCATTTGATAAATATTAGTATAATGGTAAATCAAGTTCAATGAGGTATTAATCATTCTAATTTAAGTTCAATTGGGATTTAATAATGCTCAATTTGCATTGAGAATTGGAAGTGATAATATCTTTTTAAATTTGGTTGCTACATTTCCATGTTACGATAATAAATTTATATTATGCCTTTATGTTCGTGTTCCTTTTGCACTCCATTGATATTCCTAAGTCCTAACTTGTACTATATTCTTCATGTCATACATTTCATAGTCCCTTAAAAATAATTATAGCTCACCCTTTTCTTATTCATGTCCTCATGTTATCCCATTCAATTCATTGTAAGAAGGAATGATGTGGTCATGTAATGAATTTTCCAATATAGTTATTGTGTATTATGTTCTAATTTGTTATGTAATGTACCTAATTTCAAAGACACTATACCTATGAATACATAAATTTTTTTTAAGATAATGTTTATGTAATAAATCTAATTTATGTTTGTAAAAAAAAGAAGGATTGTTATAGTTGGTATCAAAGTATAGGTTTAGTTATTTTTCGGATTAGGATTAGAAAACCCTAGTGAAATCCTTAGAGATGATACAAAGTATAATAGAAACATACCTATATTTTGGTGTGTATTTTTAAGTGTTTTATCATGAAAATAAATCCCTATATGGATACAAGAAGGTAGTGGTGGCTCTAGCACAGATGTTTCTAGGGGTAATACCTAGAAAAAAATGCATGGAGCTAAACTCGAATGGGAAATGGTGCATGACAATGGGCCTTACTGCACTATAGGTTACGACACTCCATGGGGATATTCTTTGGTAAATTCATAATCATACAATTAACCATTATTAATGGAATTTAAAAAATTCCCCCTAAGAATATATTTTGGGACATAGATCATGGATAACATAGATTGAAGCTTATAAATTAATAAGATAAGAAATAAATTTAATTTACAAGTTATAACTTTTTTCATAGGATTTCCCATTATGTGTTACACATAAATTTCATTTTATTCCATCCAATGGACGGTAATAGGAGGACTCTGGTTAAAAACTGATGTGAAGATCAATTTGATAGCTGTTTTAATGAGATGCCCAATCCAAAGGGAGTAGGAATTGTGTACTTTATCATGATAAAATTTCAAATAACTCTTGTTTTTAATAGAATCATGGGTCAAGTGGAATGTTCAACCCCCCCCCCCTCCCATGAAATAAAAATATGCAATCGAGAGCTTCTTATGACAAAGGCCTCCTACTTTTAAGGGATTATCTGATCCCTCAATCACTGAACGGTGGATCAGCCCCATTGAGAATATCATATCCAACCTTCTATGTTCTGAATAAGGGAAGCTACATTTGGATGCTTACTGTATAGAGTGTGAAGTTGATCAAAGGTGGACATTGGTCAAAAATAAAAATCCTGAGGGCGAGATTGATGCATTGGAATGGATGGATTTCTTGAAATATTGTTCGATAAATATTTTTACCGCACCCTCCAACATAATATGGAAACGGACATCCATTCCCAGAATAAAAAATACTTTTAATCCATATGAGCATACGAGAAAAAATTCACAAGCCTAAAATGATATGCCTCTGACATTTTCATTACGCCTGAATGCAGGTTTGAATGCTTCTTTGGTGGGCTAAAACCTAGCCTATATAAATCCAAGGAGATCCTTGACATTGATAGATATGATGGAATTGTCTGATGTTCCCTCAAATATTAAATAGAGATCGGAAAATCACAGGGGTATCATGGGGATAAGAAGTGGAAAGTGGACTTCAATTCTAGCAGTTCGATGGATAAATGGAATAGTGCTATGAAAAAACAACACCAAACATGCCAATTATTTAGAAAGGAGCACCATGGAAATTGACTGAGAAGGAAAAGGAAATGCATTAAATGTTGATGAGAAGGGCACCTGACTATTAAATACCGACATGAAAAACCCAATAAAATGACATGGGAGAGGAACATTTAGTTTGATATGAAACATGTTGTTCATTGGTATGCTGGTTATTCATTCAAGAATATCCAACATTATTTTTCATTTGGGTTCTATGTATTCAATTATATCCCGAAAGATTAGTTGAACAATCCCAACACCACCACAATCCATGGATGTAAAGATGTCGGTGTGGACGAAAAATGGGGAAATCATTGAATCCAATGAATATATCGCTTCCACTATCACAATTTGTGGATTGAGCATACTAGAAAACCACTTCCTTTTACCTCTAGTGGAATTTTATGCAATTCTTGGCATGGATTGGATTCCCTTATATAGAGCCAACATAAATTTCCGTGAGAGGGAAATCTCTCTAACTATGGGGAATCAACCATTGATTTAATACAAGTACAAAGAGGTGGAGTAATCCTCTTTACTACCATCATCTCATGTGTGGATATTACTATAATATGAGCATGCCTATCTTTCATAGATGATTGAGTCTAAGGAAGAAAAAATCCTTGAATACATTTTTATTGTGAGGGAATTTACTAAAGGGTTTCCCAAGGAATTTCAAGGTCTTTATCCTAGAACAGATATTTAATTATCAGTTGATCATATACCTCGGGAAATGAAAATATCCAATAATCCCTATTGAATGGATGTTTTAGAGATTTTCTATTTGATGAAAAAACAACAGGATAATCTAGATAATGTTTTTATGCGCCCATGTTCTTCACCATGGGGTGCACTAGTTTTGTTCATCTAAAAAAGTATGGGTCAAAGTGCATTTGCATTGATTATTCCAACATCAAAAAAATCACGAGAAATTGTAAGTTTCCTATTTTATACATTATATACTTGTTTGATCAGATATGTGGAGTATAATACTTCATAAAGGTGGATTTTAGGATGAGATATTACCATGTAAGGGTGATGAAGGATGATATCCCCAAGACTGCTTTCCGTACAAGATATAGGTTCTATGAATTCATAATAATGCCTTTCAGACTCACTAATGCTCCAGAAATCATTACGGACATAATGTATAGAGTCTTTAGAGACTACCTCAACACATTTTTGGTTTTCTTTATAGAAGATATTTTAATATACTCATAAACCAAGGAGTACCATGAGGGCCATCTATGCAATGTACTACTGACCTATCAAAAGGAGAAGCTCAATTCAATGTACATCAAGTGTGAGTTCTATTTTATGGACGTCTCATTATTGGGTCATATCATCAAAAGTAATGGGATATCTATGGATCCATCCAAGATAGCTACAATTGATGGATGGTCGAGGCCAACATTGGTAACGGATATCCATAGCATCGTGTGTTCAGCTGGATATTATCGCTGAATTTTGAGAAATTTCACCTGATTTTCTAACCCTCTTACCAAGATAACTCAAATTGGAGTAATGTTTTCTTGGAGTGATGAATGAGAAGATAACTTCATGGTGTTTAAAAGGATGCTAATAAATACACATTTTAAAACATTACCCACAACTGGAGAACTTTTTGTTTTATTTATTGATTATTCGATGAAGTACTTGGGCACTGTGTTAATGAAAAATGACAGATATTTCCTATGCTTCTTTGTAATTGAATGTTCATGGGAAAAATATGAAACACAAGATCTGGAGTTTTCTGCAATAATATTCATTCTAAAAAAAGTGTGACATTACATCTTTAGGGGGATGTGTGAAATATATAATGATCGCAAAAGCCACATGTATATATTCACATTGAAATATTTGAACATGAACCAACGAATATTATTAGAGTCGATCAAAGACTATGACTACTCAATCCATTACCACCCGATGAAAGCGAACAAGGTTGCAGATTCTCTAAGTAGAAAGGATCCTACAATTCTATCATTGATTAGAATTTATAAGGATCCAATCTTCTTAGATTTGATGAATAAGGACATTGGAATCATAAATAAGGGAACATCATAAATCCTTTCAAAATTTGTTTCTCAACTTTCAACATTGTAGATGTTAATGGATTCTCAAATGGAGGATGTGGGAATTCATAAGAATGTGGAAACTATCAGAAAAGGGAAATCCTCAGAGTTTGATGTTAATTAAGAAGGAATTTTGATATTTTGGACAAGACTATGTGTTTCATCAAATCTGAAGATAAAGAGTGTACTTTTTCATAATGCACATTTATCGAATTTACCCATCCAATGAGGAAAAAGAATGATGCATCGAGATTTCCAAGGGTATTATTGGTGGGATAACATGAATATGGAGATCAACGAGTATATATCAGTGTGCATGGTATGTTAGAATGTGAGGCCAGAGAGGCAGAAGACTAAGGGGATGTTGCAACCATTACCCAAATGAGCATGGAAATAGGGAACATCCCCATGGACTTTGTCACTATACATCCAAAGTCATCCAAATGAAACATTTATATTAGGGATGTTGTGGAATTTCGTAAAAAGACTACACACTTCATTGTAAATTTAGAGGATTTTTCATTGGATCAACTAGAACGTATATATATCACTGATGTGATAAGGTTGCATGGAGTACCACAATACATTATATCTGATGGAGATCCTAGATTCACTTCTATGTTCTGGAAGATTAATCAACATGCCATGAATACTTATCTGAACTTCAGTACATCTTGTCATCCTAAAACTGATGGAAAATCTAAGAGGATTGTCCAAACAATTGATTACATGTTGATAACATTTTCAATGGACTTACAAGGAGGATGGGATTAACATATTCCTCTAGTTGAGTTCTCTTACAGTAACTGTTCCCACTCAAGCATCCATGTGGCTCATTATGAAGCCTTTTTTTTGGAAGAGGTGCATAACAACGTCCTGTTTGGGAGATTTTGGGGAGTGAAAGCTCCTAGGTCCACAAAATGTCGAAGAAATTGTGGATAAGGATAAGACAATCCATCAACACATTAAAGATTCTCATATTTGAAAAATGCGCTATGCTGATAATCGTCAATGTTACATAGAGTTTGCTGTTGGAGACTTGGTATTCCACTACATATCACCATAGAAGAGATTTATGATATTAGGGAATAAGGGAATTCTTATTCCAAGGTACATCGACCCTCTTGATATCCTTGAACGCATGGGATAAATAGCCTTTTGACTTATAGTCTCACCAAACCAATATCAAGTACCTGATTTATTCCATGTATCACTCTTGAGAAAGTACATACCTGACCCATCGCAAGTACTCAATAAATAGGTGGAACCATTGTAGAATTACCTCTCCGTTGAAGAGAAGCTAGTGAAGATCATAGATGATAGGGAAATAGATCTATTAAATAAGACAATTCACATTGTCAACATGTTGTTGTGAAACCACAAGTATATAGAATTGACATGGGAGTGGCATGATGTGTTGAAGTAGAGTTACCCTTATATATTTTAGTTTGGGAAAAGGAAATTTTGGTGGAGAAATCTCTTAAGGGGGGAAGACTGTAATGACCCAAACTTTTATTAATGAAAATTCTTCTTGATCTAATTAAGTGACATATTATGTAAAATGGGGTTATAAAATATTGGCATCCTTGGTTATATGTTTTTAGAATTCCAAATAACGTTTATAATTGTTATCAGTTCTAATAATCCATATAACATTGATCAAATGACTAGTATAAATATAGGCCATTAAAAAATCCAATTTACTCAGAAAAAGGAATCGATGGGGTCATCTAATATAATTTCTCCACACGTAACCCATTTTTCAATGCACAGAATAGACATAGCATCACCAAACTTTTCTCTTGAGAAAGACCTAAAAAAGCTACAACATGTTAATATTAAAAAGAATCACCTACAGGAGATATGGATGATAATAGAGATTACCACCCGAGCAATGTAATCTGAGCCACCCCAAGAGTATGTCTCCATTGTGCACCTAAACCTTATGTCTTATGTTGGTGTTATAAGGGGTTATGCAACAAGACACTAGCACAATGATTATGTGCATTATTTCTGTATAGAATAAACAATATACATTCATTTTATTATGGTAACATAGTAAATGTTTTTTAAACACAAATAGTATTTTTGGTTAATATTAAATTAAGAAATCTATTTTGGTGAATTAATAGATTTTCCAATAAAATAATAATTAAATAAAATATTATTTCTAAGTGAATTTTTAATAAATTAAAATTATCATGTGATATTTATGAATTCAATTGTAATTTTTTTAACGTTCGAATGATATTTTTGTCAAAACCAATGAATTTTCGAAAAATGTTGGTTTATATTTAAAAACTATAAATTCACATATTAATAAAAATATTTTGATAAAATGAATATTATTTTTGAAACCAAGATTTCGAAATTATCCAATGTAACTTTTTCATAATTTTATGATACCGTCGAATTTTTGTGTAAAAATTAAATAATTTTTAAATATATAATGATTTTTATGACATCATAATTAACCAATAGTTATGTAATAAAATAATATAAAATGGATTTTTGGCCAATATATGTTTTACCTTTAAAAGAATTTGAATTTATGTTTGTTTCATTTATTTCACAAATCCATAGTGGACCCCAATACTTATATAACATTTTTAATTTTTATAATTATTTCCTAGAGAGTGTGACTCACCTCCACCTAAGCTAGAATTATATTTTAATAAGTTAGGTCATTTTAATTATAAAATAATTTTTCCACTCCCCTTAGTAAAAACTATGGGAAAAAATATTGTGATGGTTTCTGGTTATGATTAGTTTAATGTATAGGGTCAAAAAACAATATAATAAAGAATTCCCTCTCCTTTCCTATATAAACCCGCTAAATCTAGCACTTCTCTTCACTCAAAACTATTATAGCTCGACCAACCCCTTACCTCCTTTTTCTAAAATCCTCCCAAGGTCCCCAAGCTCTTAATAAGCCTCTTGTAATCCTCTCCCATTCCTTTGGATCACATATCCATGTAAGGGATTTCATCCATTACCATTTTTCAAAATTTAATTATGTTTTTATACCATTATTTTAGTTTCAAATATTGGGGTATCATTTTAAACATCCCCCATACGGCCCTACATATGTTTTAATGATGATAGACCTCTTTCTCTCTCATTAATTTGTCCAATTTTCACCCACTACCATGCCGAAATTCAATTTGGAATTTCTATCTTCTAATTTACATTCAAGAAATTCTTTGGTGTTATGAATATAAATTCAATTTAATATGTTGGGAGATGTATATATATGACCCCATACTTTCCATTTCATGTACATATAATGATACACACATTTCACTCTCATCAACCACTTTTATGAATTCTTATGTCACACCATTATGCTGCTGAAATTGCACCACGATTTACTAAACCAAATTCATTGTGTCGTGAATACCATGACCATTTTCCTATCAAGGGTATTCACTTTTACGAACATTTACAAATTAATTATAGAGTTTCAATTTCGAATTACACATTAATTTATTGTGTAATAAATGATTATTTTTAATGAATCCATGTTATATGATCTCTGTGGCACACTTATTCATGAAATTAAATGATTAAGAAGGGTGTGCCCTGATAGTGCTCCAATGCTTTGGGTAATGATTAGTATCATGATACATCAATTATAAGTAGGGTATAAATTTTATAATTCATGTGCAATAAGGGATTACTCATGCTCCATATGCAATGAGCCTAGGCTCAGGAAAATATCATGTTAAATTTTGTTGCCACATTTCCATGTTATGATAATCATTTTATATCATGCATTACATTTTACTTTTTTTTGCTTCATTTTATATTCTGAATTCTTAACATGAACTATATTATTCATGTTTTGTTTTTATTACTCCCTTAATGGTCATTATAGCTCACCCATTTCTTATGCATGACCTCTTGATATCCGATGAAATGTTTAGTACGAAGGAAAGTTGAGGTCATTTAAAATAAGTTTTCAATATAATTTTTGTTTTATATGACTATATTTTAATGCAATGTTTCTAATTTCTTAGGGAACTAGACCTATCGATCCTTATAGTTGTCTTAAGTTCATGTTTATGTAATAAATCATGTTTATGTGTGTAATAAAGATCATGTTTGTCAATGGATTTTTCTAAATAAATATATAATAAATATATATTTTATTTATATCATTGTAAAAAATAGGTATTTTAGGTAATTATGATCAATTTACGATAACATAAAATAAAAAAATCAAGATATCCCTGACAAAACAAATTAGTTATTTACTGAAACATGATTTTAACATGGAATTGTTAATAAATGTGTAATAAAAGGTCCTAAGTAGGTAATTTGTTCTATTATTTAATTAATTATTTTATGTAACAGATTTATTATAAAATTATATTATGTTTTCATGAGTTATATAAAAAGTAAAAAGGATTCTGAGACTTATAGTATGATATTTTTTGCCTCAAATTTCATTCTTTGAGACATAAGTTATGTTATACACCTATATTTTTCTATGGGGAGTATATAAAACTATTATAACATTTTTATTTTCAATATAATTCATTTATTGATATTTAATGTTTTATTTTTTGTTATTAAATTGTATGTATTTAAATTCAATAGATATTTTATTGGTAAAAGATTCCTTTTATAATATTATTTTTTATCGGTAATGTTTATAATTATGAATTTTATGACGAAATTTTATGATATATTTATGAAGGACATAATATGTTATTATCAAGAAGTTATTTCATGGAAATACATTTTTTTCAATTCATTTAATTATCATTATGCACTAAATACATTAAAATAATACTTTTTTGGAAACAGACTTAATTTTTCCCTTTGGTCGAAAACCCTTTTTATTTTATATCAATTTTTACTAAAAATGATTTAAAAAAACTATAAACATTATGAAAAAGTATTTATAAATAATATATTAATCATTTTAAAATATATAAATGGGTTTTTAATTAATCATTACAAAGGGTAATTTCCAAAAAAAAATTCCCATTTGAATTTTAGTAATAATTTGTCGGGATTATTTTATCTAAATTTTATGAAATGTATGGTATTGTACACCGTCCTAACAAAAACATTATTTTAAATAATCCTTCATAAATTAGAAAAGTTATTTTTTTGTAAAATTATTTTTTAAAAGTCATATGTTTTGAAAAACAGTTTTCAATGTGGGAGTCTTATTTTCATTAAGTATGTTTTTAAAATATTTTTAAAGATTACATTATATGTTTCTAATATTATTTTAAATATAATGGATTTGTAATTTTGTTATGTTTTAGAAATTTTTATTCAAATTGGAAAGTATATTTTAAAGAATAAATAATTCATGTAATCCTTTAAATTTATTTTAAATAAATTGTGACATAATTATATATTACTTATAAATAAATTGGGAAACAATCCCAGGATAGAATTAATATTATTTATCTTGATGGTTAATGTTTTTGATTAAACGAAATTAATGAAAGAATAATATTTTCAAAAATTTATTCTATGATGAAATATTTTATTAAACCCATTTAGTTTCATGGTTCCCGATATATTTAATGATTAATTATTATGATTTATTATCCTGACATACAATATGCTAAATTTTGTATGAATCATGTATTATTTCATCGGTTCGAATATGATTACTTTTTTATGACCATATTGAACACTTATGTCTTTTTATTGTTTTCATTATGTGATGGTTGTGAAGATATAACCATGAATGGTTAATACATTATAACCAATTATAAATGGGGCCTTTAACACACTCTAATTCATTGGATAATGATAAATGTTCAATGATATTTGGTATAACACAAGAGGTTTTCCCAATCCCAAAAAAGAAGTTATTAGGAGGTTATCCCAAGCCCTAATATGGTACATGTGTCATTTTCCCTAGCCTAAAATGTTAGGAATGTCTTGTTGGGTATCCTTGTAGTATATTGTCAAAAAAAATCACAAAATTATTACTTATGATAATAATATCTTCTTGAGGATCATTTTATTTGAATCCTTCATTTTTGATGACTTCTAAACTACCATGATTTATGCCATGATTCCTATTTATTATATATGATATGAAGGCAAGGGTTTTCAAATGTAAATATTATTTTCTCATATCCACATTCCCATTTTGTATTGATATCTCCTCCATTTCCCCTTATTTAGAATCTAATATCACCAATAATTATTTTTCCATTCCCCATGTGAGAATGAGAGGATTTTGGTAAGGATTTATTATGAAGATTACAATATGGATTGTTAGTAATGTAAAATTTTTAATATCATTCACCAATAAGAATATTTTGATCCTAGTATCAAATTAAACAAAACTACTATTGTCATTATGTATGTATTTTTTAAATGTTTTGAATGTTCATCTTAAAATATGTGATTTTTATTTAAGAGAATGTATGGTCTCTAAAACCATACCCTTATACAAATGTTATTTGTATTTTACTAATTTACAAGCAATGAATCAAGATAAATGATCTAATATCCCTCGTCATGTTTTTTTAACAGATTATTTGCTCAAATATCTATACAACATAGTTCATTGTGGATTAATAGAGAAGGATGAGTTGTGTGCATTATAATAATGTTATCAATGTAGTTCTAGTTTATTTTGGATTTATATCCTGGTTCTAAACCATATAACTATATCATTTGGAATGTTAAACAATGGAATATTTTATACAATTCGTTTTTCTCATCATCCTATATTTCCTCCTGCTTAATTATATAAAAAATTGATGGCTAATAAATTATTTGAGTAATGAAGGATGAAAATACATTAATTATTAGCATGTAAAATCTTTTTATGACTAAAATTATTGTATCACATTCAATAGTCATTATAGAAAGGGTTTCATGATTGATTATACTCATAGAATATTGCAGTTTTTTCACCATCACATGATGGTAATGATTAAAAACCATTACCCAATATCTACTCTAAAAATATTTTTTGGTGAATATTGAGATATTTTTTCAATATATATAATGACAGAATTTATGCAATGTATATATTTCACACATTTCCCCATTGAGATAATACCACCACATATTTATTGCAAATATCACTATTGTAAATTCCTTCTCATGGACTAAGTTATTTTAATCATGTATCAATAATTGGATGATGGTATAGGATATAAATGTTTTAAAATTCTTGAGTAAACAATTGAATCCATTTTTTTTGCATCACTATAGATTAATTTTGTTACCTCACTAGTGGATAGTGTGATTATAGATAGATTGATTATAATACTATCTAACGCTTTAAAGATCTCTTCTCATTTGTGTTTCTAGAAATAATTATATCCCTTCATATATATCTTGGGTAGTGAGATTTAGAAGCATGGGAAGATTCTCCAAAATGGAAATAATATAAAAAAAATAAAATAAAACGATGGATATCAATCATATATATTTTAATGGTCTTTTCTTAAATTGAATAAAATTTTGAGGGATCCATACATATTACTTTTCTTGTGGTATTATACAGTTTAAATGTTACTAACTACTTCCAAAAATAACATTTAATATACATCCCATATATCTTTTCCTATTTTACAATCCTTAAACAACATTAAAAAACTCATCAAGATTCCCCTATCATTCGGATTAGATAAGAATATATTCTATAAATACCTCCCAAAAATTTCATTGAAATCCATATAGACTCTAATAATTATTTCAATGAAGATATATAGAGAATTTATGAGTCTATATAAAAAAAATATATGAACATTTAGTGGCCATTAATTTTATAATACGTTCTCATGGGGATATAAATATTCTTCACCATTACATAATAATATCTCAACAAAGGACCCGCTATAGTGAAGTAATCAGAAGAACATAAATGATTGAATAGGTCACTAGTCCATAGTGGAGGATACTTATTATTTATCATGATCCTATGGATCTCATTGTAATCAATGTTGAGGTGTATTTCACCATAATTCTTCTTGACAAAGAAGAATAATGCACCTCATTGAAAATAATTTCAGTATATAAACACAATTTATAAATTATATTGTAGTTTCTTCTTCATAAATTCATGAACAGAAAGTTTAATTATATATATACTCATGGATATTTGAATTATTATGTGTATAATAATTATTAAAAATATATCCTCATGGATTTTATATAGGTTGAACAATTATTTATGAAACACATCAGCATATTCCTTTATAACGTCAATTTCGTCACAAATGAACATTCTTATAGTAATATATATTTTATTTATAAACATTTTTTCATAATAAAATAATATAAATCCTTGAGATCATTATTCCAATGTATATTAATCATACTCCATGAAATTTTGTCTAATTTGAGGCTGAATTGCAATAGAAAGGTGGATTTAGATCAGTCGGTAATTTGTGATGGACCTATATAAATATTCAAATCCATAACCATAATTGCATCAAATTTTTATAAATATTACATCAAAAGGTCCCATAATAAGAAATTCCCAAAATATAGAGTGGGTAGAATTTATATACTTGTAATGAAAAAAATTTCTAACATATAATTTTCATTGATTCTCCACTTCCATGTTTTAAATAGGCATTTGAATTTTTATACTAATGTTGTGTTTTGTAACAGACAAAGACCTCCACTCCTGGATGAACTCAAAATAACATAAATATTCAATTTCTAGATTTTATACTTATAAATGTGAACTAATTATTCCTATCCAAAACATTCAACATCAAAAGGAAATATTTGAACAGTTACATACCCTATAGCCTTTTATATTTAGATTTTTCGATAATTAGGAAAAACTCATAATAACATGGGTTCATAATCAACTAGTATATAAATATAAAATTCATCTCCTACTATACCCATATTTTCTTATTTTGTCATAATTATTCATCATATTATATAAAATTTATCATATATGAAATTATTTCTAAACATATTTCTTTTGGAATACTTCTTTATAACCTAGTAAAATGAAACATAATAAATATTGAGCATTGATTCAGAGTATGTGTATTAATGGGTGATGTAATTCAAACACCATAGTGGTGAATAGAATTGGAATAATAGCATGAGATATTTTCCATAATGTAGAACTTTCATTCACAATCTTAAAAATTTCATAAACATGAGTTATGGAATAAAACATTAATATTTTTGAAGACATCAAACATAATAATTTTAATTCATCTGAACTCAATCATGAATAGTAATTTCATTTATTAAGTGTGTATAAAACTATTATATTTATATTAACCAATTAATATTTCAATATTAATGACCAAGACCATTATACCAAGAATTAAATCTAGCATCACAGGTTTTGGTGAGCCTCAAAATTCCCAATCAAATTCATTTGACTTTGGTGAGTATATAAAATTACCTTTTGATCCTTAGAACAACATTTTATAAGTTTTATTGAATTATATCCATGTAATTGTTTTCAATTAAAGGGATAAATAGTGTATTGGGGTTCAGGATGAGTTTTGGTTATGGAAGGCCCGAGAAACTAGGTTCTGGGAAATTAAAACCTAGGGTGAACTATTTGGAAAATTGTGAGGCATACAAAAAGTAAATTTTTGTCCCTTTAGAAGAATATATAATGGTTTGGAAAACCCTGATAGAATAGGAAAATGGCCATGTGGTACCTAATTTGTTTTAATCATAGGGGTTTCACATTGTGTACACAAAATGTTTCATAATTTGAAACTAACCATGTGTGGGTGGAACATTGCATAATGGCTTCTACACAAGCTGCAAACAGTTCTGCAATCTATGTTCCAATCGAACCAATGGTTGATCCCTTTGGATACTGATTAAATATGTTTGGCATATGGTTATCCCAATAATGCGAGATAAGTATGAACATATTTAAAAAATTTGAAAATACAAAATTTTCCCCAACAAAATTATCCCTTTTTATACTTCTTCCCTCCCATTTCTGCCCTATACATGATAGATTCTTCAATTTCCTAGTGGATAGTATTGGTTCCTTATTCCTCATGTGGATTCTTATACATGATCTATTGGTGGATATAAATTCGTATCATCAAGAACTTTAATATACTACCCTATTTTATCCATTTATATAACCACATAGAATACTAAATCTATGCAAACTATATTCCCTAATTTTATGGAATTAATATAAAAAAATATTTTATTTGGATTCATTTAGATTGAGATGTCATTATCCAAGGGGGAATCAGCTACTAGTACAATGTGGGTGGATCATAGATTTCAATGTGTTTCTAGGGTGTTATGGGAATGAACTCTATAAGTTTCACATGTGTGGACTAGGCGGGCCATTTAATAATTAAATATATTCTTATAAAATTTTTAAAATGATTATATGAGATGTCTTCTGGATTTAACTGGATCCCCTACGAAAATTCAAACCATGTAAGGGGATTAGAGAAAGCTGGGTTGTTTAGTTCAGATTATTAATTTAAATCGATCTAAATTGGGTTTATTGAATATCTTAGTGTTTTGGGAATATAACAAGAATATATGAAGGATTTAGTTGGTTTTTTACATAGATTTAGACAACATATTTTTTCATATTGGTATTTGACTAAGATAAAGAGTTTTATGTGATCACCATGTTGAGGTTATATTGTGGTAATATTGAGGTGAGGTGATCATCAGGATGATGGTTTGGATCACATTACATTAGATGGTATTGAACATTGAGATTGAGCGACTTGGTTGTATGGGAAGGAGGTTAAAGATGATGTGGATTAAGTAATTTTGGTAATCAATTATCATCATTTTTAGTAGATGAGTTACTAGAGTCATGTTGATAATGATATCATGCTTATCATGGTGCAATTGACAACTCCTTGTGGGTGGAGGCTCCTATAGACATGGAACATTAGGTGATGGTGTTGACCATCAATTGTGTTTGGGGGTGATTAGTGAAGAGATACACATGGATTTTGATGGAAACTAAGTTGATAATGATGTGACAATTAGTTGGGGGATAAGGCTCACCAATATTCATGAGGAGATGGGGCCTATAAATGGTAGGACATATGTCTTCTTTCCTCACAACATTCAATGTTGAGCTGACAATGATTATTTTATGAGGTCATATGTCTTTGATCATCAAGACATCATTCTTCAGGCGGATGTGGATTTTTTTTAGATAAGGCATAATAGACTTCATACTTATTGCTTTGGAATGATGTTTAGATGTTAGTTATGATATTTGTTTTGGCATGGGGTGACAACTTATGAATATAGTGTTGGAACCATAGGGTTCACATGGACTGCATTTTTTGTCAGGAGATTCATTCAGATTAATACCATGGATCCTCACCGCTATAGTTATATATATGTATATATTACAGATAGAAGGTGTATTCCATATATATAACTGGGGGAAAGTATTATGAGATTATCAATGATTTCTAAATTAGGCGATTACATCACTGATGTTGCTGAGATCATGGGAAGCAAGTTATAAATTAGATATTCATGTTTACACTTTTTAATTATTTTTAGTAAACCCAAATTATCATGGATATATGCTAGATAAATGTTTGTGGTTTTGTATAGGTATTTATTCTCACACCCAAGAGGTCCCATCTAGAAGCATATAGACATTATTTCTCTGTGATTAGGTTAGGGATGGAGCATAAGAGACAGATTATTGTTGTCCTGTTGGAACATCTGCATGGGATGGATAGTAAGGGACCATGTCAGTTTATTCATCTTTTGGATTTTACTTTTGAGTATCATTTTATTTTATCATGCTTTATATATATATATATATATATATATTTGTGTGTGTGTGTGTACTAATGGTTTGACATAGGCGACCCCTCATGATTACTTTTATTTATGACTTATAATAACATCCACATTGTCTACAAATGGTATATTTCTATATTCATCCTTTGGGATTTTTCATTTTTATCTAGTTTTGTTATTTTATATTTCAATTGGGATGGGATTTTATTCAACTGCTGTATTTATTTATGAGAAATTATTATTATCACCACATTAGGGTATTGTTTTCCCACTATCACATATTTCCACCATTTTTACTAGTCAGAAGCCTTCAGAATTTGGGGATTTCGGCCTAAGGATGAGAGGAAAATGATCCCAAATCATCGTTTAATATAGAATCTAAGGGAATGTTCTACTAATGGTATAAAAACAAGATTATATTAGTGTTGTATGAAGACATCACAATACCTAGAAATATAAAATTTTAACAATCTTACAAATGATATTAATGATATAAAATTATTCTTTTTTTACTATTAACTATTTGGGTTTTAGTAGAATGGAGATAAGAATGCAGTCAAGACTAGGTACAATGTTCATGACTGTGTTCTTGTATCCCCATGAATGGGGGGAGATCCATGTTTTTAGTGGTGGGAATTTGATGTTATTATTTTCTATTTATTACATTTGATTTTATTTTATTTCCACCTCAGGTCATGCACTTGGGTGTTATGGTTACATATAATTAGTCTTTTCTCCCATGTCCTTGTATGGAAATGGACTTTTGATAATTCATCATCGTAGGAACATATCCTCAGATTAACTATATTTATTGTGATTTTCCTAGGGAACCAAAATTATTCTTAGAGGGTTTTAATTTTTTAAAATGTTTATAAAGAAAGATTAACCATGTTTTTATACTAATTCATTTTTGATGGCATTCAACTCAACCATCCAATCAAAGTTGTTCTAATAAAAAATGTGTGTGATTCTATATTCATTTGTTATATATGGTCTTGAGAAAGATACAATTAGGATGGGATACATATAGGGGGTGAGAGAAGGTGTGAACAATTAAGAAGTAAATATTTTTCATTTGTTTATTAATTGATGAAATTCTACTTTGATTCCCCAGAATTATGTGTTGCCTAACTCTAATGTGGGTAACCAAGGGGCCCCGATGTTGGATTACATGGGATTCCTAACTATGACGTGGGTAGTAAGGGGACTATGAAGCTTGATGGAACTTCTTATCTGACAAATATATATGTCAGTAATGGGATGTGAGGCTTGGTGTCATAAGACATTATGTAGTAGGGGAGTGTAAGGGTGGTGAGATGCACTCACATTACATCTTTCACTATATGAAATATTTATATATATATATATATATATAAATTCTATTATGGTTTTCTGAAAAACATGATTTTAATCCAATGGGATTCTACCAAGAATTACTATAATAAAACTTTAGGAGGGTGGTGATTTGGTGTTTCATGAGCCTGCTTTGGATGAGGCCATTGGGTGTCCGAATGAGGCCCTATATGGTTAGATGATCTGGATATATGGGTACAGTAATAGTTACAGGAAGTAAAACAACATGATATGGCATGTTTTGCGGCATGACTAGATAGAAGATCTCAAATAGAATGGTTCAGGTAATTCTAGGAATATATAGTGGATATAAGTGATCCAATCAAAAATGAAATACCTAAGACATGGGTTCCAAATGTGGATCCCACCACTCTTTCTGGGTGAGGGTGTACCCTATGTGGATGAGAACTAGATAGAATCAGGGAAATTATTTTGAATATCTCGAGACAACAACAATACAGTGAGTTCATGTGGAATCATATATGCTTAGAGGACCCTCAAATAAATAGTGTGATGTACGTGTATATGTAAGAAGACATGAGGGAATCTCTTGGATGGATTTTGATGATAGATTATTCGATCACATCTTGCCAAAAATAGTGATAGAGGGAAGTGGTGCATGATTATGGATCTCATACATGAGATACATTTTTCATTGGATATGTAGGTAACTTAATAGAACTGTTTCATTTTTTCACCTTCTATGGTGGGTGACGATATAATGAGGCTGAGGAGCTTTGAGGATATTTGACCAAAAAACTATCATGGTGAAATTAAACATCATCGTTTTATCCTTATTCATGGATATATTCATTTAGGCACTGATAAATGATGGGAACCCGGCAAATCTTCTCTTTTACTACTCGGGTGACATTGTCTGGTGAGACATGTGTGGATGCTTTAGGTAAAAAATGGAAAGGTTTTGAGGAGTCTCATGAGGGTTTTCCGTATATAGAATCTAGAATGCCACTATTTATTGGGTTATAAACCATTTTCTTCTAGTATTGGTAGTCGAGAAATGTTTGGGGTCAGTATGATAATATAACGACCCATACTTTACATACATTGTTATTACATCAAAATTGAAGCATACTTATTACAACATATAACAAAACCATGAAAGGACCGTATAGGTTTAGTGTCTTTAGAAACTGGGAAACATAAACAACTGGTTCATAAAGCATCTACACTGTCTCCCATTTATTTCATCATATCTATAGTCCCTATTGGCATATCTTACTTAATAACCTTCTTCCTGACCTGGGGAAAGAAAACATACAAAAGGGTGAGATCAAGTGCTCAGTAAGGGTAATCAAAATAAATATCAATCACATCATATTCATAAGAACATAACATTTTGGAAATATTAACCTGTAAAAGAGAGAATAATTTGATAACATGGGATAAATCATATTAGTGAAATTAAATCCCAATAATCACAAATTAAAACATGAAACTTTGTGGCATCCACACATAATCATAGAGAATCATTTTTTATTAGTCAAGACTCATTGCCAAGACTATCTTAGTGGAAAAACCCATTTCTGAACCGAGTTCACTCCTCGTTTCAGTATCGTTTCACTGAACCGGTTTAACCTGTCGTTCCATCCATATCTATCTCATGAGATATAAAATCTTTTCCCAATGCATTAGAGGGAGATATAGGTCCCACCCATCTCATAATGAGACCATTCTTATGTGTGCCACAAAATCATAAATCGTACATCATAGCATAACCCATGTAATAAAAATGGGAATCTTAAACAACATGACATCATAAAACAATTCATATAAGATAAAGGAATTCATAAAAATAATTCCATCACAACATAATCAAATCAATGTAATAATAGGGATAGAAACAGAACCCTATATTATCTTAGATGGAAAATAATTTTGATAAAACACTTGAACTCCATTCTTGAGGAAAATATCCTTTCTACTTCAAAAACATTTTCCTTTCTTAACATGTCATACAATTTTAATCTAAAAGAAGTTGATTAAAAATAAACTTGAAAACTTGTAAAGTAATATTCTTGGAAATAATTTTTTAGAAATCCATTCATGCCGTATAAGTTAAAAAAACATTATTCCCGTACTTTTGTCGGAAAAGTCAAAAAGTAACTCATACAAAAAACGACAAAAGATTCCTTTTATATCTTTTACTAAAAACTCACCGATGGGTAAAATTAGATTTAAAACATTGTAGGTGTATGGAAATAATATTACATATTGAGGAAACATGGATGTGGATGATAAAATACACCCCAGTAAATACCAAAGTATAAACAATCTCGGAGAAAATGAGGTTGTGATATTTTCCCTTACCTTAGGTCCGATTTGCTTCGTATGTGTCCGAACCTCCGGTATAATGATTTAAATAATGTTATTGACTTATTATAGAATCATACTTATTTTTATGATATCATATATGGTTATATTCTTAGCTTCTTGTTAGTAATATTTCATTACTACTTGTTATTCGGGTGTTTATTACTTTTTGTTCTTATGCGCGTTTTGTCGAATAAATTATTATTTTTCTTTTTAGGTTATAGATACCTCATTTCCAGAATGGTATTAGTGTAATATATATCATATTAATTCACTCAATTCATTTATATAATAATTATTCAATGAAGATCATGTATAACGAGTCGTATCACATCATGGAGACGGTATTCTGTACGTACGCCCGACCGATGATATCGTTCCCATGATTGTGGAATTGTATTGGAGTGTATGTATACTTTTTCAGAATCGGCATCACATTAAAATAATCATATATAGTTTTTATATACACCATTATACCCATCTGATTAAGGTGGAGGTGGAAAATAGATTACACCACGGCGTGGAGACGGTATTCCGTACGTACGCACGCGTGGTGATTTCATTTTCCATAGGATGGATAGATGGTCAAATATGGTTTTTTCATACTTATAATAACATATCCCTATATGAGTGATACTGATGTTATTATGTCATAATGAAACAACTAAAGAAGAAGAAGTGGAAGAAGAAATAAAGATGAAAGAATCGGTAACGGGCATTACCTCTTCTTTGAAGCGCCTCTTTGAGACCTCCTCTTAGGGCACTAAAATTGGTCTTTGAAGAAGACCAGGACCTCTAGGATGTTTCTAGGGAAGTGGAGAGGAGATATTGGCAAGGTTTTTCTGAGCATTAAGGCTCAAAGTGGTGTGAGGAAGAGAGGGAGGAGGTGCCCTTTTATAAGGGAGGAGAGGGGCACCTTTGGAATAACAAAAAATATTATTTTATTATAAAGTCAAATTCGGTTTTTAATAACTCCAAATTGATATATATCGAAGCTAAGGTGTGGATCGGTCGAAATACTCTCATCCAATAGAATTTAGACAAGTTTAGGTCATTATATTAACCTTATATTTTAGTTTTAACTCTTAGTTAATTAGATTGACATTTACCATGTCACTTTGTATTTTTATATTATATAGTTAATAAACATACCATATACACCCAAGAGACCCCCAAGTGGTCCATTAATGATACACCTATCATGATATAAGTATCTTGGCAGAAACATAGATTTTTAGGAATATAATAACAATTAATAATATAATATTTGTTTTAAAAACTATTTTATGTCAATTTTGACACTATTTGGTAATTGATTTTTGTGAAAATCATAACAGAATTATTAGTTCGAAAAAAATTAATTAAATCAATACTAACATGTCATATTAAAATAGAAAATTATTTTAATTAATAAAAAGTCTCATATTACATTTATTTGGGTATTTATAACATCAATTATGTCAATATTGCATTAATAAGATAATTACTGCATCATCATTGTATCATAAATAAATTAAATTATTTTAAGTCTAAAAATTACAAATAAAATAACATTATGTAGAAACACTTGTTAGATTTATAATGAATATTTATAGTCTAAATTTCCTTATGTATAACCCTATATTAAAAATTCTTTAGTTATTAAACTTTGATTTTAACTATTTTAACCCTTCTTTAAATAAATTGATAATAAATGTCCTAATCTAATCCAAGTGGGCCTAAATTGTCATATTTTATTCCTAAGGTTTTTTGGTCGAATTACACTTATCCAATAGAATTAGGACATGTTTTCGGGTAATAATAATAACACTTTTACCCTTAATTACCCGATTTACTTTTAACCATGGTAAAAAAATAAAAAGTTACTATTAACCAAAAATTATTTTCATCTCATTGAACCACATTTTAGTCCTTGATATTAACCGTATTTTTCGGATTTTCAAAATTCCACTCACAAAAGTGGTAAAATTAAGTTTTATTAAAAAATTCAGTTTTTTAACTACCACTTAGTCGTTTCACTATTCATCAAAAAATGAAAGTTTCTAGAAAAATACCAAAAATTAGGCCTAAGCTATATTTGATATTATGAATTCAAAAATGATGTCTATTTTACCAAATTCAAAACATATTAGTTACATTAACTAATTTAAAAATTAATTCTCGTCGTCAAAACAAATAGCGTGTTTTTAAGAGATAATAACTATCAAAAGATTGACACTTGTTTATGTCTGGTTTAAATGTGAAATTTCATCCAATGAACAAAATTTTATTAAATTGTAAAAATATATTCTAAATATACTTTAAAAACAATCAAATTAATAATTTATCACTATTAATTATTTCGATTAAAAAAGTTGTTTTTAATTCAAATTTAGTAATTTTCACTATTCATCAGAATATGAAAGGTATCCGAAAAGTACCAAAATTTCATCCTATGCTAATTTCGATATTATGAATCCAAAAATGAAGTGCATTGTGAAAAATAAAATTTAAAAAATTTCAAAAAGTGGTTATTACTATTCATAACGGCTAGTTTTAATAATATTTTAATAGCATATCGTTGTTTAGTGAAACTCGGTATTGCATACGACGCAAGTAATCGTGGAAGGCCGTGGTTGTGTGTAAAGAAATCCAAACTAGTGTTGTGTGTAGTGAAAGGTTCCTATGATTATTTATATAAAAATAAAATATTTCTCATAAAAGTCTCGGGTGTTACATTCTACCCCACTTAAAATGAATTTCGCCCTCAAAATTTGTCACTATGTAACAAAAAGATGAGGATACCTCTACCTCATCATATCCTCAAGCTCCCATGTAGATTCTTCTAATTGGTGGTTCCTCCATAAAAATTTCACCAAGCGAGTGGTCTTGTTCCATATGACTTTTTCACTATGATCTATAATCTCTATCGGCTGTTCTTCATAAGAAAGATCTTGCTCCAGCGGTACAACTTCTGAGCTGAGTAAATGTGGAGGATCAAGTATGTACTTTCTCAGGAGAGATACATGGAACACATCGTGTACTTGAGAGAGATTTGGTGGAAACACCAATCGGTAAGCTACCTTTCCAACACGATCCAGTATTTCGAAAGGACCGATATATCTAGGGCTCAACTTCCCCTTCTTTCCAAATCTCATGACCCTCTTCCAGGGAGATATTCGTAAGAACACTTTATCACCCACTTCAATCTCTAGGTCTTTTCTTCGGTTGACAGCATAACTTTTCTATCGACTCTGAGCTGCTCTTATGTGTTGTTGAATAGATCGGACCTTTTCTGCCATCTCATCAACAATATCAGGTCCTAATAGCTTTCTTTCCCCAACATCATCCCTGCTAGTTGGAGTCATGCATTTCTTTCCATAGAGAGCTTCATAAGGAGCCATCTAAATCATGGAGTGAAAGCTATTATTATAAGAAAATTTCACCAAAGGTAGGTGTTGATCCCAACCACCTTTTAAATCCATAGAGCAAGCTCTCAACATATCTTCTAGAGTTTCAATTGTTCTCTAAGACTGACCGTCTGTCTGAGGATGATAAGTAGTGCTGAAACTCAACTCTGTATCCAGAGTATGCTGAAGACTTCTCCAGAACATCAAGGTAAATATCGGATCCCGATCAGTTATAATAGAAAGTGGTACTCCATTAAATATTACCACTTCCTTTACATATATCCTGGCAAGATGATCCAGAGAGAAATCCTTTCTAATATCAATGAAGTGTGCTGACTTTGTAAGACGATCAACTATGACCCAGATAGCATTATTGCCTTTGGAAGTTTTAGGAAGTCCTGTGACAAAGTCCATAGTGATTTTTTCCCATTTCCATTCGGGTATGGGTAATGGTTGTAACATCCCATTAGACTTCTGTCTCTCAGCATTAACATGATGACAAACTAAGCATCGAGAGACATATTCAGCAACATCTCTTTTCATTCCATCCCACCAGAAGTACTCTTTCTGGTCCTTATACTTCTTCATGCTTCCATGATGAATAGAGAATGGAGAACTATGAGCCTCATCCGGCAGCTCCTTCTTTAATTCGGGGATGGGAGGAACACAAACCTGATTTCTGAACATTATTATCCCATCACAATAAAGGTTGAATTCAAGAATATTTCTCACCTTCTTTTGTAACTCTACATCTTCTTTCTGCACCTCTTTAATCTTCACATGTATAGATGGTTGAACATTCATTTAAGAAAGATACGATTTTCCCCTTCCATTATAATTCCAAGATCTATCCTTTGTAAATCCATAAATATTGGATCTTTTGTGATCCTCATCATGGATAAACTGGCACGGTCTTGTCGACTTAATGCATCTTCCACCCTGTTTGCTTTCCCAAGGTGGTAATGAATTGAGCAGTCATAATCCTTAATTAGCTCTAACCATCTCCATTGGCGCATATTCAGCTCCTTCTGTGTGAAAATATACATTAAACATTTATGATCAGTATAAATGTCACACCTTTCTCTATAATGATAATACCTCCAAATATTTAATGCAAATATTACCACAGCTAACTCCAAATCATGAGTTGGGTAATTTTGCTCATGGATTTTCAACTATCGTGAGGCATAAGCTATCACCATATCATTTTTCATAAGAACACTCCCCAATACCTTCTTGGATGCATCACTATAGATCACAAACCTTTCTCCACAACAAGGCAGTGTGAGCACAGGTGCACTAGATAACCTTCTTTTCAACTCCTTGAAATTCTCTTCACATTCCCCCATCCAAAAAATATTAACTCCTTTCTGAGTCAACCTGGTGAGTGGATTAGATAATCGTGAAAAATATTTCACAAAACGTCAATAATATCCAGGAAAACCAAGAAAACTTCGGATCTCAGTTACTATTGTTGGTCTCGACCATCTTTCGATAACCTCTGTTTTTGCTGGATCCACATATATCCCCTCTTTTGAGATTATGTGACCCAAAAATGAAACTTTTTGAAGCCAAAATTCACACATGGTAAATTTGTCATAATTCTTCTCCTTTCTTAGGATCTTCAATATAATTATCAAGTGATCTTCATGTTATTCCTTTCTCTTTGAATAGACAAGAATATCATCTATAAAGACTACCACAAATTGATCAAGATAGTCTCTAAAGACTCTATTCATCTGATCCATGAAGATAGCAGGGGAATTAGTAAGACCAAATGGCATCACTATAAATTCATAGTGTCCATACCTTGTACGGAAATCCATCTTTGGTATATCCTCCCTTTTACCCTTAATTGATGATACCCTGAACGAAGATCAATCTTGGAAAATTATTGAGCTCCGTGTAGTTGTTCAAATAAGTTATCAATGCGTGGGAGAGGATATTTTTTCTTGATAGTGATCCTGTTAAGTTCTCGATAATCAATGCAGAGTCTCATTGATCCATCTTTCTTCTTAACAAATAGAACAGGTTCTCCCCAAGGTGACGCACTAGGGCGTATGAATCCCTTATCAAGATTCCCTTGGAGTTTCTTCTTCAATTCCTGCAACTCAAATGGGGCTATTCTATAAGGTGTATTTGAAATAGGTAAATCACCTGGTACGAGTTCTATTGAAAACTCAACTTCACGATTTGGTGGAAGACCCAGAAATTCCTCGGGAAAGATATCATCAAACTCTTGTACAATGGGAATATTATTAATCATGAGTTTCTCAACAACCATTTGAGATAGATAACCTTCATTTAGTGGAATCAAGACCCATAAGATGGAATAAATTTCCAATGGAAGGCTATGTTCATCCTTGAATTGATAGATGGTCATAGATTGATCTAGAATATGAAATGTGACTTCCCTTCTTTGGCAATTGATATGATATCCATATAAAGAAATCCAATCCATGCCACGAATCACATCAAATTCCACTATAGGAAGGATCACAAGATTTGCAGGAAGCACTTTCCAACAAACTTCAATCGGGGGAGAATTATAAACTATTGATGAGACTGTTGTGCCATTAGGTGTTGTCAAAGCTAACTCAACATCTAATTGTTGAGGTAATACGTTGATACGCTTAGAAAAATCATCAGAAATAAAAGATTGTTTGGATCCATAATAAAATAAAACATTTGCTACTTTAGAGTGGATGGTAAGTTTACCATTCACCACATCGTTATCATACTCCACATCGCTGATAGAAATTTCATGTGACTTTCCTTTGTCTTTATCCTTAAGATTTTGTTGACGTCGAACATCATCATCAACCCTTGGATTAGGGCATTTATTGGCATAATTCCCCATCTCCTTGCACTTGAAACATTTAAGTGTAGTAGGTTCATTCTCTGTGTCCCTTCCTTTGTTTGCATCATTAGACATCTTCTTCCCATCATTGCGGCATTCAAATGCCCGATGACCTTCCTTTCCACATTTGAAACATTTACTTGTTCCTCTAAGATAACTCCCTCCATGTTTCTTTCCACACCTTGAGCATAAGGGAAAGCTCATCTTATTTTGAGTGTGCTATTTAGATTTCCCATTGAATTTAATTTTCCTCTTCTTATCAAACCTATATGAATGATAGGTTAATCTAATCTCCATCTCAACTTTGAGAGCACATCGAACGATTTCCTCATAGCTATTGAAGTCCCTTATGGCTAAGGCCCTTCAAAGACTTGGTTTTAAGCCACTAAAGAATCGATCGATCTTACTCTCAGGTTGGATAATAATACCAGAAGCGTACCTTGAAAGTCTTGTAAAATTTTCTTCACAGGTACCAACAAATTCATCATCCTTTTGCTTTTGATCAAGAAACTCTTTCTCCATCTTTCTTTAGAGAATACGAGGGAAGTACTTATTGAAAAATAAGTTCTTGAACTCGTCCCATTCCATGGACTCAATTTCATCCCTTTGGCTCGTATTCTTAATAAGATTTCCCCATTGATCAGCATCTCCTTCCAAACAATACACTGCTAGGATGACTTTATCATGTTCAGAACATTGAAGAAATGAAAATATATTTTTAGTAGTACTAATCCATTGTTCATAAACTAATGTATCAGTAGACCCGATGAATGAAGGTGGACGCTGCCTCATGAAGGATTCAACAGAATGTTTCTCCTTCCTTTAATCGTTTGGAAGTCCTACATGATTCATAGCTTGAAGAAGATGTGTGAGCATGGATACAAGATTTTGCATTCCAGCTCCCATAACGTTTGGTTTCTCAGGGGGACAATCATTTCATTGCCCGTCGCATTCCGCATTAACACGATTCTTTTGGGTTCCATCCATTGACTAAAATCAAGAAGAATAGTGTGCCCAACACTAATTATAATAGGAAAACCACATAATCAAGAATAAAATTTCACACTTAAGGCCTTATCCTAGGTTATTCATGGCCATTTCTAAAACACTATAATTGTGTTCTATGCTTAGACTTATCCTTAGGGTTTTTACTAAGGCTTTCACATCCATGTTTCCAAAGGATGACTATACCTTTCCTCTGATACCAACTATAACGGTCTGGAATTACTTCCAGTGGACTATAATTGATACCTATCAGGGCACTCCATGGGTGGCTACACCCCCTGGGTGAGACACACCACCATCCCCAGTGGCAGCCATTTCCCCATGAAGCCTTGGGCGGAGATCCATGCTTCGTCCAACGCTCACTTGTGAGACTTCCCAAGGATCGGATACATTCCTTCCTCCTTTACCTCTAATACCAACTATAATGACCCATACTTTACATACATTGTTATTACATCAAAATTGAAGCATACTTATTACAACATATAACAAAACCATGAAAGGACCGTATAGGTATAGTGTCTTTAGAAACCGGGAGACATAAACAACTGGTTCATAAAGCATCTACATTGTCTCCCATTTATTTCATCATACTTATAGTCCCTTTTTGCATATATTACTTAATAACCTTCTTCCTGGCCTGGGGAAAGAAAACATTCAAAAGGATGATCTCAAATGCTCAGTAAGGGTAAATAAAATAAATATCAATCACACTATATTCATAAGAACATAACATTTTGGAAATCATAACCTGGAAAAGAGAGAATAATTTCATAACATGGGATAATTCATAGTAGTGAAATGAAATCCCAATAATCATAACATAAAACATGAAACTTTTTCCCATCCACGCATAATCATAGAGAATCATTTCTATTTATCCAAGACTCATTGCCAAGACTATCATAGTGGACAAAGTCCATTTCTGAACCGAGTTCACTCCTCGTTTCAGTCCTGTTTCACTGAACCAGTTTTACCTGTCGTTCCAGCCATGTCTATCTCATGAGATATAAAATCTTTACCCAATGCATTGGAGGGAGATATAGGTCCCACCCATCTCATAATGATAACATTCTTATGTGTGCCACAAAATCATAAACCGTACATCATAGCATAACCAATGTAATAATAATGGGAATCTTAAACAACATGACATCATAAAACAATTCATATAAGATAAAGGAATTCATAAAAATAATTTCATCACAAAATAATCAAATAAATTTAATAATAGGGATAGAAATAGAACCCTATATTATCTTATATGGAAAATAATTTTGATAAAACATGTGAACTCCATTCTTGAGGAAAATATCCTTTCTACTTCAAAAACATTTTCCTATCTTAACATGTCATACAATTTTAAACTAAAATTTGTTGAATAAAATTAAACTTGAAAACATGTAAATTAATCTTCTTGTAAATAATGTTTTAAAAATCCATTCATGCTGTATAATTTAAAAAAACATTATTCTAGTACTTTTGTCAGAAAAGTCAAAAAGTACCTCGTACGAAAAATGTCAAAAGATTCATTTTATATCTTTTACTAAAACCTCACCGAAGGGTAAAATTGGATTTAAACAATTGTAGGTGTATGGAAACAATATTATATATTCAGTAAACATCGATGTGGATGATAAAATACACCCCTGTAAATACCAAAGTATAAACAATCTCGGATAAAATGAGATTGTGATATTTTCCCTTTCCTTAGGTCCGATTTGCTTCGTAAGTGTCCGAACCTCCTGTATAATTAATTAAATAATGTTATTGACTTATTCTAGAATCATAATTATTTTTATGATCTCATATATGGTCATATTATTAGTTTCTTATTAGTAATATTTCATTACTACTTGTTATTCGGGTGTTTATTGCTTTTTGTTCTTATGCGTGTTTTGTCGAATAAATTCTTATTTTTCTTTTTAGGATATAGATACCTCATTTCCAGAATGGTATTAGTGTAATATATATCATATTAATTCACTCAATTCATTTATATAATCATTATTCAATGAAGATCATGTATAACGAGTCGCATCACAACGTGGAGACGGTATTCCGTACGTACGCACGAGCGATGATATCGTTCCCATGGTCGTGGAATTGTATTAAAGTGTATGTATACTATTTCAGAATCAATATCACTTTACAATAATAATATATAGTTATTATTTACACCATTATACCCATCTGAGTAAGGTGGTGTGGGAAAATAGATTACACCACGGCGTGGAGACGGTAATCCGTACGTACGCACGCGTGGTGATTTCGTTTTCCGTACAATGGATAGATGGTGAAATAGGGTTGTTTCATACTTATAATAACATATTGGTACATGAGTGATACTGATGTTATTACTTCATAATTAAACAACTAAATAAGAAGAAGTGGAAGAAGAAATAAAGATGAAAGAATCGGTAACGTGCATTACCTCTTCTTTGAGGCGCCTCTTTGAGACCTCCTCATAGGGCACTAAAATTGGTGTTTGAAGAAGACCAGGACCTCTAAGAAGTTTTTAGGGAAGTGTAAAGGAGATATTGGCAGGGTTTGGCCGAGCATTAAGGCTCAATGTGGTGTGAGGAAGAGAGGGAGGAGGTGCCCTTTTATAAGGGAGGAGAGGGGCACCTTTGGAATAACTAAAAATATTATTTTATTATAAAGTCAAATTCTGTTTTTAATAGCTCCAAATTGATATATTTATAAGCTAAGGTGGGGATGGATCTAAATAATCTCATCCAATATAATTTAAACAACTTTAGTCCATTATATTAACCTTATCATTTAGTTTTAACTCTTAGTTATTTAGATTGACATTTACCATGCCACTTTGTATTTTTATATTATATAGTTAATAAACATTCCATATACATCCAAGATAACCCCAAGTGGTCCATTAATGATACAAATATCATGATATAAGTATCTTGGTCGAACCTTATATTTTTATGAATATAATAACAATTAATAATATAATATTTGTTTTGAAAACTATTTTATGTCAATTTTGATAATATTTGGTAAATGATTTTTGTGAAAATCATTACAGAATGATTATTTCTAACAAAATTAATTAAATCAATAATAACATGTCATATTAACATAGAAAATTATTGGAATTCATAAAAAGTCTCAAATTACATTTATTTTGGTATTTATAACATCAATTATGTCAATATTTCATTAATATGATAATTACTACCCCATCATTGTATCATAAATAAATTAAATTATTTTTAGTCTAAAAATTACAAATAAAATACCATTATATAGGAAATATTATTATCTTTATAATCAATGTTTATAGTCTAATTTATCTTATGTATAACCCTATATTAAAAATTCTTTAGTTATTAAACTTTGATTTTAACTATTTTAACCCTTCATTAAATAAATTGATAATAAATGTCCTAATATAATACAAGTGGGCCTAAATTGTCATATTTTATTCCTAAGGTTGTTTTTGGTCGAATTACAGTTATCCAATAGAATTAGGACATGTGCTAGGGTAATAATAATAACACTTTTACCCATAATTACTCTATTTACTTTTAACTCTTGTAAAAAAAAGTAAACAGTTACTATTCACCAAAAATTATTTTCATCTCATTGAACCACATTTTAGTCCTTGATATTAACTGTGTCTCTCCGATTTTCGAAATTCCACTCATAGAAGCGGTAAAATTATGTTTTATGAAAAAATTCAGTTTTTTAACTATCACTTAGTGGTTTCACTATTCATCAAAAAATGAATGTTTCTAGAAAAATACCAATAATTTGGCCAAATATATATTTGATTTTATGAATTCAAAAATGATGTCTATTTTACCAAATTCAAAACATATCAGTTACATTAACTATTTTAAAATTAATTCCCGTCGTCAAAACAAATAGCGTGTTTTTAAGAGATAATTACTATCAAAAGATTGAACCTTGTTTATGTCTGGTTTAAATGTGAAATTACATCCAATGAAAAAAATTGTATTAAATTGTAAAAATATATTCTAAATATACTATAAAACCACTCAAATTAATAATTTATCACTATTAATTATTTCTATTAAAAAAGTTGTTTTTAATTAAAATATAGTAATTTTCACTATTCATCAGAATATGAAAGTTATTAGAAAAGTACCAAAATTTCATCCTAAGATAATTTCGATATTCTGAATACAAAGATGAAGTCAATTTTGAAAAATAAAATTTACAAAATTTCAAAAAGTGGTTATTACTATTCATAATGGCTAGTTTTAATAATATTTTAATAGCATAGCGTTGTTTTGTGAAACTCAGTATTGTGTACGATGCAAGCTGTCGAGGAAGGTCGCGGTTGCGTGTAAAGCAAGCCAAGATAGTGTTCTGTGTAGTGAAAGGTTCCTTTGATGATTTATATAAAAACAAAATATTTCTCATAAAAGTCTCGGGTGTTACAGATCAGCCTCCAAAGGAGTTCTGGGAATCGTGGTAGATTAGGAATCATGAGTGGTTTTGAAGGATACCTTATAGGATAGCTAGGAGGTAGGGACAATAACATACCCATGGATCAGATCTAGGATAGAGAGTTGTTCTAGTATATGGTAGTTACAATTTATTTTTCATGTAGAGTCATGTATGAGAGAGTGGGACCCAGCTGTGGGTTCAGTAATTATTGGCTGGTGTAGCTCCATATAGGGGACATGCCTCAGGAAGTTAGTAATCAAGATAGTTGAATGTAGTGGATCTACCTAGTGTAGAGTGGGTTAGGGATATGAATACATTTAGAGGTTCTCTTTATTCTCCACTTGGATAATTTTTTTGATTATACGTGGATATTTTCGGAGCATGAGGTTCATATCTATTTTATTTAGACTAATCAGGTTCTGGGTAGAAGGTTGTAAATGTTAATGATGCGTTATATATATATATATGAGGTTCATAGGAACAAAGTCTAATTATGACCATAGATTTGATTTATGATTTTAAGAGGTGTGTGTGTAACTAATGAATAAATTAGATGATGTAATATTTGGAGGATCATATTCATCGTGATTTTTATGGTCATGCATATTAATATTTTATGTGGTGTTATTTTTATCATCTATAGAGAAGATTGATTTTCAGAATCTACTGGGAAGCGATTACTTTTGGGAATCTAATGAAATGTTGTATATGATGGGTGCGGAATGACATGGGCATTATTTGAGAATCTAATGAGGGGTAGTAATGGAGATTCCATATGGATTGAATTTTGAGTCCAAGGATAATTGGTAGACCATCAAAATGACTATTTATGTCATGATGCACCCAGGTAGGTAAATAAGAAGTTACAAATATCCTTTTGATAAGTTGATATATAAATTATGACTAGGGTAGACCATGTAGACTCTATCAATATGGACTTGTAAAATAACATATCTAGGTTTGAAAAAATTGATTGGGGGACATGTTGTGTTACGGTTGGGAGATTGTAACATCCCTTGTTTTTTAATAGGTCAAAATTACAAAACATGATTAATTTTTTGGTTTGGTGAAAATAATAAATTATTTTGGTTTTTTAGTACCTAATTTGGGGAGTTTCATTGTGATAATTAATTGTTTATATATGGGGTTTATTTCTTGGCATGTGCCTTAGGGATTTGGGTGAGTTTCACATGTGATGGGCCCCAAAATCTCAATTTTTTTAATCCCAGACTTGGGTGAATGGTTTATACAAAAAATGCATCCTCACTGTATTAATCATGAATCCCAATATAATCATTCATGATAGTTCGGATTAATGTGTAGTGGATAGTGAATGGGTGTGTGATCTGTTTTCAAGTTTTATAAGAGTTGATCTACATAGTGTGTGTGTGGTTTATCGAACAGTATTTTAGGCCTTTAGATGAGGGATACAAGGAATGTGGCTTCGGTAAGAGATGTTCATGGTTGAATAAAATGTGCACATATCCATGTGACTTTTGATCCCTAAGGAATATGAGATCACATGGTTAGTGAATTGTTAACAAATCCTTTTGGGAGAACTGTGCACTAAATTATAAAATGTGAAATTTGAAAATTACCCATGACTCCATTATATTATTTCACTCATACATTCTGCAATTTACACAAAAAAATGGGGATTCTACACTAATTTACTCAAACCTAGGATTTTTGTATTGTTCATAATTCAGACTCAGTTATTTGACCAGTTAGTGGATATCGATTTATCTCATTAATACCATCACTCCTCTAACTTTTTTTCTTTGTTAATCTATCCATATAGAATTATAATTCCATGAAATACCTTTTTCCAATTTTCCTAAAATTCTAGAAAATTCCATTTTGTTGATGTTATAATTTAGATTGTTGAAAATATAATATGAGACAGAGCATGCTAGTACAATTTAGGCGGATCATAAATTTGTTATTGTGTCTATGAGTGTTTTGGGCGTGTACTCCATATACGCTATGTTTGATGATAAAGAGGGACCCTACTTAATAAAATAAACATTTAGTAAATTATTTTAACGGTGATTTGTGATTCTTATGAGTATGCATTGGATCCTCTACAAATACTCAGTAAGGGTTTGAGGATTGGACAATCTTGGGTAGTTTAGGCCGAGTGTTTAATTTATATTAAACAAAATTATTTATATTTAATTACTTTTTACCTTGGGAATGTGATGGGGATGGACCAAATATTGAGTTGGAATTGAACACTTGAATTGAGGCAATGTAGTTTTTTAGGTTGGTATTATCTATTGTTACATGGGCTGACATGATCCCAATGTTGAGGTGACATGATTGTGGGATCGGGGAAATATGATCACTTTGTTCAAGGATTGTATCTTGGAACTTGATATGGATTTGACCATCATGATTGATAGACATGGTCTCATGGGTATGAGGTATCAGATGATGTGTCTTAGGGATGTTTTTTTATTAATGTTCACTATTTTTTGGGTGAAATTCTATTAGAGTCTTCTTAACATATATAGTACTATGATCGATGTGGGGTTGAAAAATTTTAGTGGTTGGAGGTCCCCATAGATTCTGCTGATTAGGTGACAGTGTTTTCAATATGTTATGTTTTGTGTGATCACCACAAAAAGTCACTTACAAATTGATGGATCATATGTTAATGGTGATGCTTCAATAATTTGAGGGCAGAGGATTGCTAACAAGCATTAGGCTATGGGAAAGGGACATTAGAGGATAGATATCTTTATTCAACCATATATCGGTTGTTGAGATGATAATGATTATTATTATACTACATAAATGATTGTTCCTTGACACATCAGGAGTTAATATGACTGGGTATTATAAGCTTTGGTCTATGGGAACATGAAATTGTTGACTAGGAGTGAAGTATAGATGCCCGTTATGAGATCTATGGAATGAGGTGTTGAGTTTTGTATTTGAAGTTTGAGCCTGAGTGCTCTCCTGAGAATAATTTTATTTGGGGGAATCCATAGGATTTATGCCATAGATGGTCAAAAATTCAGTTATTTGTATATATATATAAATAGGATCATCATTGTATTTATATAACTTGGGGAACCTATTTTGAGATTAACAATGAAGGATAAAGTGTGTGATCACTACCTTGTGGCTTCTGAGGACAAGTGATGTAGGTTATACATTAGATATACATGTGATACCATTTTTAATTATTTTTAGTACATTAACAGTATTATTTATATAGGTTTGGAACATGTTGGTGGTAGCCTACTAAGATTTTTAATTACACCCTACATAGCCCAATTGGGATGAATGTAGATTTTAGGTCTTTTTGATTGGGTAAGGAACTGAGTTCACAAGTTGAACATTGGGGGTCATGTTAGCCCTTTTTCATTTGATTGAATGTAAAAGACCATAGCAGTTGTCGTGTCATCAAGAGGTAAATATTAATTCTCATTTTATTCGATCTTGATTTATATATGTATGTACTAATTTTTGGACATACAAGACCCTTATTGAATATTGTTTTTAATGGCCATTTATTACATATTTATTGTCTACCGAATGTATTTTTATATTATTCCATTCATATTTCTTATTATTACTTCATACTAATATTCTATACTTCCATTGTGGAATGATCTTATTTTTATTTTTAATTTATTTATACTCTATTATTATTATTATTATTATTATTACAAATTGAGGTTATAGTATCCCCATTGTCTCCATGTTATACCTTATCAAATAGTCTCCAGCAATGGTGTATGTAATGTATGCCTATGGATACAGGGAAACCCATCCTAGAGCACCATTTACAGTGAAAATAGTGCTGGGTGATACATCATATTCTTTTACACATTGAAGATAAATCTAATCATGTTGTTTTTTATAACATATCAGGAACATAATCTTGTTTTATATAGATGATCAAGATCATTGACATGTTTCCCATAATGGATCTAAAACTTTGAATTGTTTCCCATAACAATAACATGACATTTAATACTTTTTCCCATGATTTAGAATGAGATTTTGGTCCCACCGCTCAAATAATAAGTCCTTTATTATGTGTACCGTAAGATCCTAAGTCAACAGTCATATCCGAACAAATGAAGTAAATGAGTTTCATGAACATTACATCATATCATAACCTATGGAAAATAAATGGGATTCATAAAATTATTAGGTCTTCACCATAAACATATGTGGTCCTCATAAATAATAATGATGGTATCCTTAGATTATATCCCTATTAATTATTATGTATCATCCATTGATTTTTTATCTTAGATGTAAAATGATGTTGAAATATCACATGGAACAATTCTTGTGGAAAATAACATTTCCATTTATGATTCACTAATGTTTTTAAAAATAATCTCACATATAAATGATTTTTTGTTTGAAAAAAATATTATATACATATAGTGGAATACTTACATCAATGATTCTTCAAGATGATAGGAAATCCTACTCAATATATATAATTTAAATAAACATTACATCAATATTATTATTGAAAAAGTCAAGTGTTTATCATTTGGAAAAATAAAGAAAGTTTTCATTAAAACCATTTTCAAAATAAGGTAAAAATTGGAAAATGATTATTTTAATATTTTTTAGGATAATAGAAAAAATAATTTTTAATTTATATTATAAAATATGGGAATATAAGTGAAATAATACTCATTGGAAACATAAATATAATCAATCCTGAAAACGTTGAGATGGTAAAGTAAACCCTTACCACTTTATTAAAATATGATTCATAATCCCCATGAAATAAAAAACATCATATTGATTTGTATATCCAATATTTTTCTAGTCAAGAATAATAAAATGCACCCATATGAAGTGTATACCTCATAAGAAAGTAACATGTAGTGTATAAGTCATGTGTACTATAGAAATAAATTTTTTCTGAAAGTCCCGTACAATGAGTACGACACATCATGTATGTTATTTATAATAATAGATAATAAACTTAGGTTAATTATTCAATTTCTCTCACTTATTACAATGTTATATCAATTATTTAATCATTTATAATAACATGAATCAATTAAGGGTTATTTTGTACATAAGTCCAACATGATATTAATTGGATTATAATGGTCAAAGATGACATTATTCCATAATATAAATAATAATTACCATTATATAATTATCAATTACATTCATAAATTATAATACTAAATCTTACCAAAAAATATGGTTTTGAAAAATGAATAATGTTACAATCATGGAGATAACACACCATACATATGCCTGAGTAACATTTCCATTTTCCAACAATCATTATGTAAAGAAGGTGAGTGTAAATTTTTTTTCATGAATGATAATTACATTATATTTATCATATTAATTCAATAAATATACTTATATATATCATCCATGTAATGTGGTGAGAAAAAATTAATCGCATTGCTTCACGGAGGAGGTAGTCCAAACCTATTAAAGATTGAAATTACCATTTTGTAGTGAGTTTAATAATATGAATGTCATTTATATATAAAATTTTTATTATGATAAATATAAAATTAATTTCATATATAAACATTAATTTCATTGTTAAAACTAGTCTTAAGAGACAATGATGAAAAATGAATTACATCATTTTGTGATGTGGTAGTCCACCGTACCCAGGAATAATTGTTTCATTTATATTTTTATGGAAGAGGATATAAATGTAGGTAATGAAATTAAATAATTACATATCAGTATATGGAGGATAAAAGTGTAATTATTTTATAATATTTTATGAATATAAGTTGTAGGTGGAAGAAGAAAAAATAATAAAACATGTAGTTCAAAACTATCAATTTTCTTTTGGAAAAACTATTTTTATTTATATTTTAGGACAACCAAGGATGGAGTTCTATATTAGAAAAATCATAAATAATGTGGGTATTTATTTTTTTAAGGTATCGGTTTATTTATTGGATGATCAAAAAGGGTTTTTAGGTGTGAAGTGTTGATATGAAGGGGTACCATTTATAAGAGATGGGTGGTGAGATCTTATAATTTCCAAATATATTTATTTAATATAGATTAGTTTTCAATTAAAATTTTACAAAAATCATTAATTTTGAATATATGATGAAAATGGGAAAATACTATTTCATATAATAATTTTTTAAGATATTTATGTAACATTACTACCCTTATCATATGGTTTTAACCGATCATACACCCTTTTTAATCATTACCTAAGAACACATTATTTACACAATGAGGGTAAATATAGTTAATATAAATTGAAAAAGGACCCTAAATATAAATTATTATAAATATATATAATATCATAATAATTTAAATCAACATAATATTTTTAATAATTTTAATTTATTCAATAAAATATTATTTATTTTAAAATTTCATTAATTACAATTTTTTGAATTAGTCTTTACCTTGAAATTAATAATATTTTCATAAACAAATAATAAGGAACAAATATTTTATCACGTAACTAAAATTTCTTGTTATTCTATATTTTTTTAATCACCTTATTTACCTCAAAGTTTTTTACATTACGAATTTTTAATATCATTTATTTTAGTTTTTTGGTTAATAGATTAATTATTACATAAACATTATGTAAGAATATAAGGTAATTATTTCATCAATGATAATATAAAATAATTTAACATCATAAAATATATATTATTTCGTCTCAATATAATCATTTATGTTCATTCATTATTTATATCTACTCAATAATATGTCATGAAAAATTATTTAATATGACACTTTGTGTTATATATACTTGCCCAAGCATTGCATATGCATTTGGATACGATTCTTATTATATAACTAAAAAATTAAAAAATATTAATAAAAAAATAATTTATATGTATTAGTTAATAAAAAATTATTAAAATTCTTTTTACCACTTTACTAATGTTCATAAAAAAGAAAATTTGACTTTTCTAATGTTGTGGTGGCGTTGTGTCGACATTTAAAATGATATTCATATTTTTCATAGAATAAATTATTATTTATACTTTATGAATTAATTTTTTGTTATCTTTTTATTATATAATGATAAATTACATTTTTAAAATACTAAATTAAATTTTTATACCATTTTTATCTATTTAAGATATCACAACAAATATCATATCTAATAAAATGTTATATGTTACAATTCACCAAAAATTCATCTTCTTCAGATAAAATATAAAAAAATACCAAGATAATTTTGGATTTTTGATTATACAAATTTATTTCATTTAATAAAATGTTTAAAACATAAATATAAATGATTAATTGTTTTATCAAATCATAAACCGCATCAAAAAACTGAATTTATAAAAAAAATTAATCCTAAAAATAATATTCTAATAAAATAAGTTATGAAGATGAATCATGACTAATTATTTAGATTATATATTACTAAATAATAATTTTGTTAAATATAAATCAAATTAATGTCACAATAGGAATTCATTAATGAAAATATATTTCATTTTCACAAAAAAAGTTAAAAAATATATATTTAAACTATTCACTGAAAAATATGTATTTTATGAAAATTATGAAAATATATTTTTAGGATAATTTTCACATGATGAATTAAAAATTTTAATTTATTTTTTCAAACAAATATTATATAAAATCTATAAAATATATATAATATTTCCTCAAAATGGTCAGGAAAACATTTTGGATATAAACGAATTTTTTTGAAGAATAAAATGAGATTGTTAAATTTTTATTGATAATTTTATATAAATAAATCGATAAATTTTATTAATTTTGAACCTTATATTTATTTCGTATAACTCTTAATCATACTTATAGAATCAAATTTAATGGATATGGTATAATGTTATTTTTTTCATGGAATATCAATGATTCATATCTTAAATGTTATGTAATAGTATTTAATCATAAAATATCAGGTTCTTGCAATCTACACCACCTAAATAAATTGTGTCCTCACAATTTCATGTTTTTTTTAGTAACTAGGGGATTGGAAATCTGAAATACCATTTTCCAAATCAAACTTAATAAAAAATTTTAATAAAAAATCAACTTAAGAAGAGAGAAAGAGATGTATGAGGGCCATTTGGAATAACTCATACCCAAATTCTAAGAAGGAAAACATTGGTGGAAATTGAAAACTTCAATATGGAAGAGAAAAATAATTCCCATGGACATATAGAGATTGATAGGGAACCTGATCATGATAAATTTTATGATCATAATACTATAAATATGTGATGGGTTAAGATTCCATTTATTTCATTATAAGAAAAGTAAACTAGTGTTGTATTATTTCAGGTTAAATTTCCTTGTTTTCTGTAATTAAATTAATTCATAGTGTATGAAAATAGGGTAATATACTTAGTTGATATATATATTTTAGTCATTCAATAAATTTCCACCAAAATATCTTATTTTTCAATACATTATTATTATTTAAGATGGATTTTTGATAGCTAAATAAATAAAATAAACTTATAATTGATCATATAATCTAGAAAATAATAAAAATATATTCCTTATTTATTAAATAATTATCAAACAATCAAAAGAAAAATTGTTATAATATTATATGATAATTACAAAAAATGATAAAACAATATATGTGGAAGAATACATCATTCTCTAAAATTCAAGATTAATACTCAATGTTCAACATATATAATTCAATAAATAACTATCCTTAAAATTCTTCAATGTATTTAGACTACTATTGAAACCAAAATAAATAATAATAATTTGATCACATCATCTTTCAAGATAAATTATCATTTAACACCCAAAATTTAAATGCTCATAATGTAAAATGTCTATGATAGAAGAACAATTTACTTTATTAACCAGAATAAACATAAATCCACAATTAAATAATATATTCCCCAATAATTAAATTAAAAATTCCATTCTCATAAATAATTCCATAATATTACATTTCCCTTAAACATATAGGATTCCCAAAATAGTTACCATCTTTACAAATAACATTAATCACTTAAAAAAATCAATTACAAATCCTAAGACTATATATACAATAAAACATAAAATCAAAAAACAAAAAAAAACATTAAATTGGAATAAATATTACATAATAAAAAACAATTTCATATTGTCCAGGACATGACATAGTCTTGTGGTAGGTGATGCCCAATTGTCACCCTTTTATTTTGGGTTCAAGCCTCACATACTAGGTAGTGTCAATGAGTTGTCACTCAAAATAAAGGATGTATTTTTTATAAAACTAATTCAATATATTCCTTACAGATTTACTAGAAATGACACATGCATCCAAAAAACACAATCTAAATATTTCGAACATTAATGAAATGTTTTAACCTCACAAGTTATCCTATAACGTTCATTTTTTATACATAAAATGTAATAACCCATATAAACCTAAAAATCCAAGATAATATATGAATTAAATATTATAAATAAAATTTATGATTCTGCCGACAAAATTTGAAATCGGTCTCCCTTAAATAATTATTTGTAATTTACTATTCTAGATAATTGTATCACTGGGAGGGGGAGGGGTGGATACATGATTGATTTCCTTTTATGTCTTTGCCTCCTATTAAATATTAATTCCAATGTGAGAAATATTCAAAAACACATCAATGAGAAAACTATAATTTAAAAGGTTCACTATTAAATAATAATCGTTATGCCCATTGTATGATTTGGAAATCATCCAATACCAAAAAATCCCTAGAAAACAATCCTTTTCTGTGGAATACAATTATTAGGTTATTCCCATTCAGTCATGAAGAACTATTTAAAAACTAAAATAGAGCATGTGGTCCTTCAAGAAGAAATGGATTAATACAATGTTTTTAAACAAAACATGCTATGTTGCATCTTTATAAAATTTCACAAATATAAAATTTCAATTAAATTCATTGCATTCTTTCCCTGATGCTGGTAAAAACATCTATGTCAAACTAATAAAATTGACTGCGATTTCCAAGTCATATTTTTTCCAGTATGATTTCTCAATAGGGAAAAATATTTCTCTGCATAATAAAATTAATAATATTTTTAACATGCTCATAATTAACCTATAAAAGCCAATATGAGAATCCATAACGATATTATTAATGGATTAATTCAACCATCTTATGAATACGATGATCTAATAAAAATATTTTAATGTTTTTTCTACTCATTTAGTTAATTTCTAATACCACATCTTGAAGAAAACCCCAATTTAGAGCATCTTCTTATCTCTAATGATCAGAAATCTCTCTACATATTGTGAATAGTACATCTGCCAAGAATGTATACTGTACTTTTTTTTCATTTTATAATTGACTCAATATATTGATTGGTCTATGTTCCTGAAAACATTCCCACACAACAAAATTACCCAAATTTGAACAATTCCTTGATTTTTTGTGAATCTTGACTTCTTTCAATGTTTTTCAACTATTCTTGTTTTATCACTATCTTTCTTGAATGGTCTAAACATTTCATCTTACTTCTGAAATTTTTTCACAAACATTAGTCTGAATATAATTTCCTCAACACAATTCCTTCGTAACAATGTTCCGTACCAATTGCATGTATGAGGAAATAGATTCCATTATGATTTATCATTATGATTTCTTCATTATGATGCCCCGTACCAATTGATGAATGAAAACATCATCATTGAACTACATGCTTCCCATTTTCTTCACTTTTATATATCCTTCAATCTATTCATGTTTCTAGATCCCATTGTCAACTCTTTCAAAAATTACATAACCAAGACTCGTCTTCCTCTTATTTCCTCCAGGTAGATAATACCAAATCTGATTAATTTACAATTGTTTAGAATTTTTTTTTATCTTTCTAAATATTATTTAGAAAATTTGAGTCAAACTCAATACAATGTATCTTGACCCATTTGAAATCAGAATAATTCATCCTAATGAATGGTGGGAAAAATGTATGCCAAATATCTTACATTATTCTTTTTATTAGTTATCACATTGTTTTCATTTTCATTGTATTAATTGGTCCTCATAAATTATTCCCCTAATTATTACAATGGAATACTATGTTCGATAGACCGGTATCAAAAAATTATACTTCAGTATCATCTATGAATTCTAAAATTGACATAAATGACTTTTATGCACAAACAATACTCTATATGATAAATATGATAGTATACCTAATCTGGGTGATTTTCATCAATAGATTCAATATCAGAATATTCCTTTGTTCACCAAAGTCGTCTTGTATCTTTACATCCATCATTACATTGAATAAATTTAGGATCATATTTATCATCATTTGAATTATAATGGAATTTATTGTAAGATCCCATTCCTCTAGGAACATCCTTCATCCATGATATACCTGAATATTGTTTAAATGACTATGATCAGACTGAATAACATTTCTAATAGATTTTCTCTACATTTGGTTTTTTAGTCTTGCATCACATGGTTTACTTATGATTTATGAGAACATGATGATTATCAAATAATTTCCTAATTTAAAAAATAGTCATCCAGGCTCCAGTGTAGCACATTAATATAATCATCTCTTCCATTTCGAACACAATGTGATTTTGATGAACCATTCCATATAGAAAACATATTCCCATTATTATTTAAATTCTTAACTATTATGAGTTTAATTTACATGAATATTATTGTGAGTTCGATTTTACCAATATATCAAGTGATTTGACTTCCTATTTTCTGAAACATTCATGTAAAAATAAAATACCTAAATATTATAATTATCATCATTGGCTTGGTCCCAATGATCTCCCCCTTGGGGTTTTTGTCTACCATTGTTCGTAAATCACTAAAAATTGTAACTTAATGCTATGGATTACATATTAACAATTCTAATTCAACATGAGATAACTAATTGTAGGAAACATAAAATATTGACAGTAAAACAATGCTGTTAAATTTTATTGATCATGAAACCTATTCCACATTTCATATAAATTTTCTTCTATAGATTTCTCCACTTCATCAACTTCCCTAGAAAAAAATGAATTTGTTTCCTATAACAACTCCAATAAAAACATCACATATTTCACACACATACACTACCAGATTCATAGAATACAAATAACTCCCCATATTTACATTCTTCTATAAGAATATATTTTATGAAACAATTCTACCCATTGAAAAAACTATCCAAAGTTATGATGAGAGAGTTAAAATAAATAGATACCTCAAAATTCCATAGAAAAAGGATGGAATCCCATGTTTAACCTCAATTATGAGGAACATTCCTTCAGTAATGCTTTTTGAAAATTTTAGTAACTTTTTCTGATGTCGGAACATATTCAAGATTCAATTCATTCTTCTCCACATGCTATTTGAGGTAATGATATTTGAAATCGATATGTGTTGAACAAGAATGTAATTTCATATTATTTGTGAGGATTATTGAACTTTTATTACCACAACCCAAGATCTAGGTTTACATCACTTCAATAAGTCATTATTCCAATTGTGTCTTTATCTACATAATTTAGGTAGTTTATTAAGTTAAAAAAATAATCATCTTCATACATACTAAGAGTTACTGAATTCTGTTTCTTTGTATACCAACTAAAACAATTTTTCCACAATAATAAATCTCCACCAGATGTGGATCTTCTACCATCAACATCTGAATACCCAAATAAATCAAACCATTATGAACTATCATACCTGATTCTGATTTTATTGTGCCATTGACATATCTATGATATTTTTATAGCATGTAAATGTGATTCTTTATGATCAATCTAAAATTTTCCAAATAATGTAATATTATAAATGTGGTCATGACTTGAGGTTGTCAAATATAACAATCAGGCAATCAACATACTAAATTCATTATAATCAATATCCTTACCTTCTCCATATTTACCCATCTTATGTCCCTTGTAAATTTGTGAGGAAATCACCTTCTAGTTTTCCATGCTAAACATCTTGATATGCTCCAATAATAATTTTCATGGGATAGAAAAATGTGTTTCATGTTTTATAAAATTTTTAAACCAAGAATTTATTTCATTTACCCCTACAAGGAAAAAAATACACTTTCATTTCATCTGTGAATTATTCAAATTATCATTCATCATTCCTAGAAAATATAATGTCTTCAATATAAACTATTATGATAAGGTCACATTATTGACATTATTTGATGTAAATATTGCTATCAAATCGTTATATCATGAAACTCAACATCCATAATCTTGTATCCAATTTAGAATACCATTCTCTTGAAACATGTTTTTTCCTATGAATGTCATCCTTTAATCTACATATATAACTTCCATCTTTCCAAAAAATAGAGCCACCTGGTTTTTCAGTGTAAACATCCTCACCAATATCCCCATTATGAAATGTGGACCTTACATCCTTTTGATAAATTTGGAATCTTCATTTTGCATCAATAGTGTGAGAAATTATTATTATTTTCTAATTTTTCTAACATTGGAAATGTTTCATAAAAATGAAGAACATAAATTGGTGTGTAACCATTGTGACCTATTCTCACCTTGATACTTATCTCTTCACTATATTCATTCAACTTGTTTCGATAAAACCCATATTATTCCAATCACATTTCTATTATCTGTATTAGGTATGAATTTCCATTTATTATTATTTTTTATTTGATCCCGCTCTTCATTCATGGAATGAACCCATTCCTAATACTAAGATGGTTATTTCACATTATTCGGCTCAATGTTTGATTACAAGGAATTATTTGTAACATCATTTGTTTTTATTTTTATATAAAATTTGTGATGTTGATCACCAATAATATTATGGGATTCCTCTTTATTCCTTATCATAGGATAATTTTTTGTAAATTATTCTTCGTCACTAAAAATAGTTGAGTCCAATTATTCATAATCATTAGTGGGATTACATTTTCTTGTATCCCTAAAGGAATTGTTAACAAAACATTCGTTATAAGGATCATCATCATTATTTTCAAGAGTCTACTTGTCTTTCATGGATATTTCAATTAAATTTAAATTAATATAATCAAGAATTCATCATTTTTATTTGTTGAAACATTTATATCCTCTTACTTCAAGAGAATATATAACAAATATTACATTTTCTTCTTTCATCTCTAACTTTCCAGGTTTTACATCATTCTTCATTATAATGTGTGGTATACCAAAAAATCGCAAATGTATCAAACTAAAAGATTTATCATAAAACATTTCATATGGTCACATATGTGAATTTTCCCTGTGAAAACATTGTTTTTGAATATACAAAGAATTACTCATTTGGTTCCCCTAATATTAATGTAAGAGGCTATGTTCAAGTTACATTGTTCTCCCCATTTCCACCAAACCTCTCTTATTCCATTTTAGAAACAACATTTTTTGGAGTCTATGATGAACTATACTCATGATGAATTACATTCATGCCATTATAAAATTCAAATTAATAATTATTTTAATAACCAAAATTATCAATTCTCTATTTATTCACTAAATACTCACATTCTGTCTCATTTTTCCTCCTGAAACATTTTAAAAATTTTAAATAACATGATTATTTTTTCGTAAACATAAAACAAGTAATTTTAGTATCCAAATCAATAAAAGTGATGAATTTTTAACTCCATTTATTTATTGTTTTCTATTGGGCAAACAAATAATATAATAAATATGTTCTGATACTTTTGTTGAACAAATATCAACATTCTTATTAATATATTTTTATTCATTATATTCCTTAAAATAGTATAATAGAAATATCATCTTCTTAGAAATCAAAAATATCATAGAAACTATCTTGATTTGATAAAATTTTCATCATTATCTCACACATTTGTCCCAATCATTTATGCCATAACTGCTTCTCTACCACCATACCCATGTAACAATAGCTTTCTATTTAACCAACATGAAATAAGTAACCATTCGTATACTGTCCTGTTGTAAAAATATTTCAATAATGGAGTCTTTTTTTAACTAACCCATATTTTCTTAAGATAACATTGTTAACCTCATCAAAAACTCTTGAAACAATTAGAATGTTATGTATCAACCCATCAATATATTATGATTTACTAGATTTCAATTATTTCATTCTCAATGAAAGCTGAAACAAAACATTTGATTCGTAAAGATTCATTATTAACAACTAATACCATTTATTCATTAAATTATTTCAAATCTTACAAAATTTTAGGTATATTCCCGTATAAAAAGACCACCCACTGTCGTGAAGCCAAGGTCGTTCCCTTTTTAATTCATTCATAGGGGTTTCAATAATAAGATTAATTTCTTTTATCTTTTATTTATCTAATTATGGATATTGAGAATTTCTAACAAACTATTAGTGTTCCAGTAACAAAACAAGACATCCTATAGAATGATTTCCAATAATTTCACATATTTCACAAAGATTATCCTTAATGTTGAACTTATTTTCAATTTTCACACCATTATTTTTAGGATTCCTTATAACTTCCTTATAAAAATTCATTTTTGAGAGTATTTACTACACCTCAAACAATTTATTTCCCAACATTACCATGAACAGTAATATTTTTCATTAATCCACCTTGCATTTTCTGTATGTATGAATCCACTACAATACAAGTAGTACACAATGAGAGAATAATTTTCTCTAAAACTTCCTTACCTATAAGAGTTGTAAACATGCTTCTCAAAAACCATATTTTTCATGTTATCTAATCCACAAACCATATTATTATCAATTGGAACGTTCATTTTCATTTCATCCTTTTCAAAACCAAATATAATAGAAACATTTTTATACTCATAATTTTTGGAATCAATGGTAAACATAGTATTTTTGGAATTTTATGAATTCTAAAAATTATTTGTCTTGGCCACATATATAACTTTCCAATTTCTATTCTTTTTAAAAACAAATATATATTTATTCTCAATCATTTAACATAATGTTTTTTTGATCATTCTCATGTTGCTCTTTATGATAAAGTTCACCAACTTCTATTAAAAATTATCTAAGAAAACTGAAGGAAACATTACCACTGATTTCAATTAGTTGTAACCGGTATAGATAATTGTATCCCTAAGATATGGAAGGGTGAATCAATGATTCCTTTTCTTTTTTTTTCCTTACTTATGAAAATAACTTCTCCTCCTATTAAATATATCTTCCCTATTGATGATAATTCCTACACACATCCATAGGAACATAATAATTTACAATGTCCACAATTCAATAAGTGTAGTGATAACATTAGTATGGGATAGAAATTATCCAATACCATAAAATACACTTGAATAAATACCTTTTTTTTGTATAAAATAAAAAAGGATATTCTCTTTCACTTTTATATTAATATGTAAATAAACCAAATGTGCATGTTCTCCTTCTTGAAAAATAATGTAATTCAATGTTTTTGTAACATAACATGTTATAGTGACTCTTTATCAAAAATAAAAATTATAAACATTCAATTAAATTATTCACATTCATACAGAAAAGCTGGGAAGAAAATCCTTGAATTTAAATAAATCTTAGTCTGGTTTCCAAGTCAAATTTTTAACAGTCTCAAAGCTCATAACTGAAATATAGATATCTGCAGAATATAATTGAAAAAGTTATGAACACTGCCTTATTTAGTCTAGAAATACCAACATGACAATCCAATCCAATATGAAAATCTAATGAATATGATAATCAGTAGAATATGATGATCACCTGAATACATTATAATCTTTTCACTTCTCATTTCCATTATGTATGACATGAATTATTCCAGAAAAATCCCATGTGAAATATATTCTTCTCAATAGAGAACCACCATATCACTACTTCTTGGGAGTATTACTTTTGACTAAAAATTACAATGTAATATTCACCTTTTATACATATAAAAAAATATAGGTTATTCAGGATTCTAGAATATATTCCTCCTCAACCGAATTACTGTAATTTTAATTTTTTCTTTCATTTCGAGTGCATTTCAACTTCATAAAACATTCTCAAATCATCTAATTTCAATTGGATCCTTCTATAATAATATAAACACTAATATTAATTTTTAATTTATTAAAAACCCTCAGTCTTGATCCTATTTCCTCAATTAGTTTCCTTCAATACAATATTTTTATAATAATTTCATATGTTAGGAAGTAGATATATTTTTGATTTCCTGAAATTATTTCATAATTATTATACATTATATCAATGAAGGAAAACCCACATCATCATAAAACTTCAAGATTTCCATTTTCATCACATTTATATCTCTTTCAGTCTCATAATGTTTCGTGACCAGTTTTTGAACACATTCAAAAATCACATAAATAAAACATTAATTATTGTTTATTCCCCCAGGCCGATGATCCTAATTATAAATAATTTAACAGTTTCAAGTTACATATGATAATAAGTCTCGCATTAATTAATTAAATTAGATTCATCATAAATTTCATTCATGCTAATACATTTGAAATAAAAAAGATCACCATGATGAATGGTTGACTACATTTGTGACAAAACTCTGAGATTCTAAATTTTATACCTTACCACATTATATTATTTTTCTATTAATTAATTGGTCCAAAAAACATTTCCACTATTGCCTATGATGGAATAATTAGTATGATGGAATGGTATCCTTACCTCATACTTTAGAAACTGCTATCTCTTTTGAATATGATAACAATGAATTTTCTGCACAAAAGTTTTTGTCTCTGATGAATACAATGGTATACCAAATCGAATGGATCCTCGTCACCATATTCAACTTCTCCAACATCCTTAATTCACAAAATTATTCTTGAATCATGAATTATATCAGAAATTTTAATATAGTTGAGATCTGATTTATCATTATCTAATGAAAAAAATAATTTACTGTAACTTACAATTCCTCCGGTAACATTTTTCTTTCTTACTCTACTTGAATATGATTAACATGATTAAAACTAGACCGAATATTATTTACAACACATTTTCTCCACCTTTTATTTATCATTATTTTTTCACATTTCTTACAAAATACATAGGATTTATGTGAACTCGAAGAACTACAAAACATTGTTAGAGTTATATTATAGTCATCCTAAATCTAATATATGACCTCAATACAAATTTCTCTTCCAGTATAGACCCAGCATGAGTCATATTAAACATTTCATCCATAAAACATATTCCAATTATGATTTAATTTCTTTACCACTATAATCCTTATTTTTTAGAATACATTGGTCAGTTGGAATTTCACAAAAAAAACAATGTGTGGTGATTTCATTTATTATTAAACAACCTTGAAAATAGAATACAATTCCTAATTATGATGTTCATCCTTATATACTTGGCCCTAACATTATTTCTAATAAATATAATGGTTACATATACAAATTTAAAAATATAATTTTCCTCCTTTAATTACAATAAAATAAAACACCAAAAGGGGTTTCTATGATTTTGAATTTATGGTCAACCTAAAACTTAGATGCACATGATTGAAGATCTTAATCTCAGTGCTTTCTAAAACCCTTCAAAAATATAAACTATAAAATACTAACACTATCACTCAATGATTCGATGAAAAAAACAAAATAATTACCTTCCTAGAATTGACCATAATAATAAAATTTTCCTACCCAATATGAAAATTAATATAAACATGATTTATGGAAGAAAAATAATAAATTTCAAAATTGAGGAATAAAAAGAATGATAATTCTTTATAACTCAATCATGAACCATATGTTCTTTTCATATACGTGTGTGGAACCATCAAAATTATAGAAACTATATCATATTACATGGATAATGACATAGACCATTCGATCCGAAAAGAACAAATTTTTACACTATATATCATGCACATCGATATGTTTTCTATAACAGATATATCAACACAATTTGTTTTTTTTAATAGATCAACCACTTCAACTTTTTTCCAATATTGAATAATGAACTAAAAATTATTTCCAACAAATATCTCATGATATATAATACTTTTCTCCAAAAATTATAATGAGTTATAGTTTTCACCCATCACATAATTAAAATCATACATATATGTTCAAAAATATTATAAATATATAATTATATCAATTATATCAAAACAGATGACTAGAATTTGGTTTTATAAACATTTTATCATAACATAACCCATGGAAATGAAATTGATTCTACAAAAATATCATCTTTTCATCATATATATAAAAAATATAGATAAAAAATAAGGATGGTATCCTTAGTACATATCCATAGTAATGATTAATTATAATAAAATTATCTCATCTTAGATGTAAAATGATTTATAAATATCACTGGGAATAATTCTTGAGGAAAACAAAATTTCAATTTTTTGATCACATATTTTTAAAAAAAAATTATAACATACAAATGAAATATTTTTATTATTAAATAAACTATTGAACATGTAATTTATTATTAGAATAATTTATTCATCATGGAAATATGAAAATAAACACATTCAGTATATGTATAAAAATTTTTCTAACAGTATTTTAGTCAAAAAAGTAACAATATGAAACATTTGAAATCATGGAAGAAGATTCATTTAAAAATGTTGGTCAACAAAAAATAAAGGGTGAAAATTTATTTCATAAAATTATATGAGAATATTAAATCGTTTTTGAATTTTTATTAGGAAATATGTGGAAGGAAGAGAAATAAACCCCAATGGAGATTTTATAAAAAGAAATCAGGAATAATGAAGTTATTAAAAAATAAACCCTTACCACATTGGAGAATTTGGAATCACAGGGACTAGGAAAAAAGTAAAATTAAATGGATTTTTATATCTAATAGTCATCCAAATAATAGTAATAAAATATTTTCATGGGAATTATATAAATCACATAAAATAAATAGGAATTGTTTAAGTCATGGGTCCCATATAAATAATTGTGAGATGAAAATCTCTTACCTTGAGACTAAATCATCACAGACATAATTTAAATTACTAAATAATAATATTAGTACAATTATATAGTTATTTAAAAACACTTTTCTTATTTTTATTTCTTATTTCTCATTTATTATCATGTTATACCAGTTAAGGTCATTTCTGTTCAAATATAATTTGTTTGATTATTTATACATAAGTAAAAAATTAATTTTGTAGGTTGACTATGGTAAAATAGGAAAATTATTTCATCATGTATGTAATAATAATAAATAAACAATTAAAATTTTTATAAATAAATTATACATTTTAATCTTTCCATTAAATAATTTTATTAGAAATTAACTATGTAACAACCATTGAAATTCTAGGTCATATTTACTTATGGATAATACTTCAATTTTTTAATGATAATTATGGAAAAAACATAATTGTTATTTAACCCTCAAAAATTGGTGAAAATATCATATATATATATATAATATTTTTTATTTAAATATAAATATATTACATCAATGTGATGTGGTGATGAAAAATGACACACAATGCTTTTTAGATGTGGTTGTCTAGTCTACCCATATGCACGAATAACATTATCCTTTTTAGTAAATTGAATAAAAATAAGGTAAATTATATATCAAGTTTCAAGGTAGATAAATTTGTCATGAATATAAAATATAAAAATTAATTCCATCATTATAAACAACCCTGACTGATGTTGAGGGAAAAGAATTACAGTTGTCCACAAATCAGTAGTCCTCCACACACATGAATAATGGTTTAATATTTTCAATTTATGGAAGAGGAGATCCGTATAGGTAATGAAATTAACATAATAATGTGTCATTATATTACATATAATAGTTTTTATTTTATTATGGTTTAATAATATTTTATGAAGTCAAAATAAGAAACAAAACTAAAACATGTAGTTTCAACCAATACATCTTCTTTGGAAAACCTCTTTTTATTAACATCGTATGACCACTATGTTTGATTTTATATTTATAAAATACTGATAGTATTATAATATAGTTTATAGAAATTTATTTTGGTATTTATTAGTGGAAAACATAGTTTTTAGTGTGAATTAATGAGGATAATAGGTACCCCATTATAATAGATTGTAGGGGTACTATAGGAATTCATACAAATATTAAATTAATATGATTTATTATCTAATTAAAAATGGATATAAACTCATTTATTTGGTATATTGGATGATTGTGTGTCAATATAATCTCATCCGATAATTTTTAACAAGTTTTGGTAACATTATTACCCTTTTTAGTTGGTTTTAACCCATAATTAACCATTTTTAAACATACCATTTCAACAATGATTTCTACTCTTTGAGGGCCAATATGGTTACTATAAATGGAAACACGACAATATATATACTATGGTTGGTATTATACCTAATATGAGAATCTCTTTTCTGAAACAAATATGTTTAGTAATGTTATATCCTTTTTGAAAATATTATTTATAATAAAATATCAATAATGACAATTTTAGAACTGTTCAATAATTTGACTTCAATAATAATAAGACAAATCATGGAATAATAAATAAATTATTTATTATATATTTTAAAATCAATGATTTTATATAAAATTCATGTATCAATTTTTTATCAAATTATATTTCTTTCAATATTTTTATTATTATATATTTGCTTTTTCCATTATTTGAATAATTAATGTTTAAAGGTTGTGTAAGAATTTTGTGTAATTATTTTTCAAAAAAAATATAAAATAAAATACCATCATAAAAATAAATTAATTATTCTGAATATAATCAATAATATTATTTAATTATTTAAATTCCTTCATACCAATTTTTGGAATAAATATTTAATTTGTTATTTACACTTTTCTAGGAATTTGTAATAATTTTAAATGCATTTGTATAAGAATCTTGTTATATAACTCCATGATATTAAAATATCGGCATAAATAATTATCCATTAAAATTATGTAATTAAACAGTTAATAAAATCATTTATACCTATTATTTATTATCTATATGGAACAAAATTTTTCTTCTCCAATGATATCCAAGAACTTTGTCGGCCCAGAAAATGATTTTCGTATTTATTTTCAAATAAAATATAATTTAATTATTGTGAATGATTTTTTAAAAAATATGGACTATATACTAATACATTATACATTCAATATTTTTAATAGTAAAATTATACCATATATACATTTCAACATTATCAAAAAAGATTCAATATATCATTAAAAATGCAATTTTAACTATTCACAAAAAATATAACTTTGTCGTTAAAATATCAAAAAAATTCATCCAAGTGTCAAATTTAATTGATGAATATAAACTATTTGTAAATTTAATAAAATATAATAATGACATTTTAAATAAATTACTTTTATTATAAAGTCATAAAATTTAGTGAAAAATAGATTTTACAAAAAAAGTGTTCTAACAAATAAATAAACATATACCAAAATAATATACAAAGATTAATCACATATAATTAATTATATTTTATCTAAATAATCAAATAATTAAGGTACATCTAGATCAAATTAATTTCCCCAAAATTAATTTTTAATGAATTTAAATGACCCATCTTCTAAAAATTACCAAAAAATAGTATATTCACTATTCACTAAAAAATCAATCTTCCCCCAAAAAATTATTACATTATTATATTGAAATACTGAAATAAAAAATGAAATTAGATTTTTCAAATATATTTTAAAGTATTTATATTAATTATTTAAAATTTAAACTCTTAAAAATGAAGTGGAATATTTTTTTGAGGATAACATATATTTCTTAAAATTAAATTGTATGTGTTAATTTTTTTGATTATTTTATAATATTTTGAAATCACATTTAAATTTAGTTATAAAGGTATATTTATTTCATATGTGATTTTATCATATTTATACTACCAATCTATTCACTATGATATAAAAATATTTCATCCATCATTTATTCTATGTGTTTCATATCCTGTATGTTATCCAACATAGTATTTCATTTTTAAATATCGAGATATTACATGTCATATGAAAGAATAAATTTTGACATTGGAACTATGCCTTTATTTCATTATTTTATTCTTCTATAATCATTTTTTCATCCAAAATAAAATTAGGTTGATAATGTTCAGCCTATTAAACATATAAATTGGATACTATGATCATTGAAGGGAGAAATAAAAAATTAAATAAATTCCATAACATATGAATTTCTTGGTTCTATTATTTTTTATACATTTTCTATTTTATAAAATAAAATTTTATTTTATTTTTTATTACCTTCATAATGGTCTGTATAGACTTTTTTTTAATTACTATATCATATTCCTTGGTAATTTCAAACAAGGTGTGCAACAAGGAGTCCTTTTAAAACACCATTTGATTATAGGGTAAATACCAAATATTACCTTTTAAGGATTATTATCCATATGCATAACTATGCCATATCCTCATTCGTGTGCAGTATTAATCGAGGGATGTTGTTTCTAGTAAAACAATTACTCCATACATTATAATAATTTAGGGATGATTTCAATTTTTTGTCTTATCCCCGAGGCTTCACTATAGTTTTCTAATCATAATCCTTCATTATAATTTGACCCTACTATGATACAACTATGAAAACCCATATATTTAATTTACATAATTAATGACTTATTATATGAATATACACATTATACAATACCAAAAGATAATGAATATTGGGGTGTTTTTCTAATTAGATACATAGAATAATAACCTGAAACGTTGGTATATAAATAGTATTTAAAAAACTCCAAAACAAGATATTATATTACAACAATAATCCAAAAATACACAGAAGAATTTGGAATTATATATAAATGGGGTGAGCTATAATTCATTGTATTTGAATTTTCAAAGAATAATAGGATGAAAATAAAACATGATTTTCAAGTGGCTTATCACGGTGACACAAAAGGAGTGATAAGAATGAACACAAACATAAATGAATGATATAAGATAATAATGTCAATGAAACATAGGATTGTTCCAATAACATAATAAATGACATTAAAAGAATTAGTTAAGGACTACCTGAATGAAATAATATCGTAGTTTTATTAGGATAACCTCTCATGAAGCACAGATTTTATCTCCTGAGATAAAAATATTACCCAATTAATTAGAGGTCTATATTATTCATGGTCCACCCATCACATTAATATAATTTATATAAATTAGGGTTCCATATAGATGATAAAACCTATGAAAAAATTGAATACTATTAGACACATCGTTATATATGTATTTGGGTTATATAATTAAAATTACCAAACCATTGAAAATAATAACATCTAGGCCAATACCATTGAATGTAAATGGGAATTTATATTCACTATAGTAGTGATTACCATGAAAAAAATCATAAGATAATAACTTTATAATTCCTAGTGTATATACATATTAATAGAAAGATTCAATGATAATTAATGGGGGATTATCATCAATTAAAACAGTATGGATGATAAAAATGGATGTTTAATGAAATTTTTCATTATGTAAAATATGAAAATATATGACATAATACAAAGAATTTGAATGAAAAAAGTGGAAGAGGTAAGAATCATCATACCTTTATAGGACACTTTTAAATGATAGGGAGGAGCTTTGAAATATATTCGGTATATATTTAGATATATTTACTAAGATAGAGTTAAAAAACATGATAACTAATGGAAAATACATTTTTTACATAAAAATAATTATTTAATGAAATGTACTTATTAAGTATAAATTTTTGGTTTTTAAGACACCGATAGTTTTCTAAACAATTTAAAAAATATATTTGAATTTATTAAATAATATTATAATTTTTATTTAAATAAAAATTATGTAACAATTCATGTAATATTTATTTCAAAAATATTTAATTTATCTAAAATATTGTTAAAAAGTATATTTTCTAAAAAACAATATTTAGTTTCTTCATATAGAAATCAATTTTTTAATCAAAATTATTATTTAATAGAGTATAAATAGTAATAATAAAAAGAGATAAACATAATAATTTTTTTTAATTATATGATAATAAACAAATTTTTACTTATTGGTTCTAGTTACATAAAACCTTATTACACCACAATACACACTAATGTAATGGTGTGCGATGGTGGAACATTTTTATGGGGGTTTGAAGAACATATTTTGGGTCATGATATCAATAAGATAGAAATTATCCACTAAATATATCCATTAATATATCATTTTTTGGATTTCATATTAGGACCGATGAAATGTAAATCGAAGTGATGTTATCTCCAATAGAATCTCCAATAATTGGGCGTCATTGGGTAAAATAATACCCATCTAGATTATCATTTATTCCATCTATATTAATTATACATTATCGAAAAACATAATATATAGTAATAGAAATGGTATTTATATAATGACTATATTATAAAAAAATTGTAATGATTAACAATATTTTAATTCTGAAAGATTATATTTTATAATTGCACAAAATTATGAAAATAGTGCATGTGTTTTGAATAACTATTTTACATCATATGGAATTTAATCATTCCAAAAGATATTTTCATTTATATATGATCATTTAATTGTAGTGAGTGTATTAAGAGGAATATTTTTTCCAACTTTCTTTTCAAATATAAATTATGGTAATATATAATTAAAAGTCAATTGTTACAGATAAATGACTAAATAATATTTTTTTTGTAAAATATATATTTTCATTAAAAAATATATTTTTATATATTGTTAATTTTGTTCAATTATGATTATATAATAATTTCAATGAACTTTTTGGAAAATATATTGAATTAAATAAGTTAACATACATACAATAGTTTTTACTTGTAATGTAATAATTATATTTTAGGAAAAAATATTGAATTTTTGTAAAATTGTTATTTTTGTGATTTCATACTAAAATTATTTTATAAAAATTATAATCTTTTTAAAATAATATAATATGATAATTTTAAATAATGAAAATAATATAGATATTCATATTAATTTTATATAAATTAACCCTATTTATAAATTAATGGTAAATAAGATTAATAATTCAGAATAATTAAAATGAAATTTTCTTCCAAAACTAGTTTCTATACATGTTATATGTATTAATTTAAATGTTAAATTCCTAATATTTAGAAATTTAATTAGGATAAATAGATATATAATTCTTATTCATCGCATTAATATTTTCTATGTAGGGTAATATTATTGTATTAGAGAAAAATTATTATAATGATTAATATTTAATTAAGAGTAATAATTTTTAAAATGGGTAGTCTAAGGTGTCTAAAATTTTACAAAATCAATTTGATGTTGGGACTAACTATAAAAACATTTTATGTTTTATATGTGAATTACACATGACATAACAATATTTCTTTACATAACACACCAAACCAACCTAACCAACAAATGATAACATTTTTACCCCTAACCTAACTTTCAATTCCATGAAAAACACCCTATTTTCATTTATAAATGAATCTCACCATGGACCATTCTATTATCCCACTCCAACCCAAAGGAATTTATAAATATTTTCCCTTCAAAAAACCCTCTATATACCCCTCTTATAGAGTTCCTAAGTTAATAATGAGTTTTCCCTATTATTTAGAAGCTACATAACAAGGAAGGGTTCTTCAAGACCTCCTTCTTATTCATGTTATTATTTTACGATAAATTCATTGATTATAATTTTATTTTTTTCATGTTTTCGAAATAATATAACTAAAATAACAATTATTCACTATTTATTAGCTAATATCCATATATCTCATTAAATATTCCCTATGAAAATTTTTATTATTATAATATTTCCTAAATCAGTCCTCCAAATTCCATGCCAAATTATCATAATGTAAATATTCCAAACTATTTTTATTCAAGTCTATTTACCAAGATATACAAAGAATTCAATGATTGGGGAATTATATGTATTAATCCAACATTACATAATCATTAAATTGAAAGAAGGAAATATATTCTTATGTTATGTGATTGATATTACACATTAATGGTATACATATGAAGGGTACACCCTAATAGTGCTCTAATGCACTGGTAAAATAATTAATTTCTTGATATTACATGTTCAAATTTACCTGGAATCATCACATTGTATTATTTTTACAATATGATCTTTAATAGACAAAGTTATATTATTTTATAGGGCCATAGGGACGATCTTTGGTTATATATTTATGAATGTGTCATACTAATGTTGTAGAAAAATTCCCACATTATGGCACATGTACTTATGAACATGATATGCCTCATGTTCTTATGATAATTTAATAACTCTTTTATTTGTGTTATATTAGTCTATCTTATCTCTTACTAGACTTTAAACTCACACATATCTTTTGATAAAAGTCATAAATATATATTATACAATGATAATATATAGGTTGGGATTTTAATGAAATATTTCAAGATATAAATATTTTTATTATTTCTCATAATGAGATCCATTTATTCCATCTATTATATACCTTCTTTCAAAAACACTAATCCAAAAGTGTTCCTAATAAAATAATCTATGTAATTTTTAATTATGGTTAATACATGAAAGAAATTATTTTTTATTATAGTTTATTTCATAGAAAGGACTAATTATTTATGGAAATTTTGAATAGAAAACAATATTTAAAACTTCAAGGAATAGTCTAAATATTGGAAACCATAATTTCATTGATCACTTATTTGGTGGTTTTGTATAAAATTAATCATTTTATAGGCATTGTAATGTGTATTCACATGTGGAAGAGATGAAACAATGGTTAATCAACCCAAAAAATCCTAGTTGTCATTAAATCATTTCTAACTCTAGAGAACCAGGAGTTCGAAGAGGATAGAACACCCAGCAAGGAAATGCGTGGGATATGTTTTGGTTATAATATTTTTTACAAATAATTATGAAGTATTTATAAATAATGTAATTATATCTAATTATATGTAATAATTGATTAATTTATATGTTAGTAGAAGCTAAATATTAGAAAATAATTTCAATTAATCATAGCCTTATAATTTTTTACAATAATGATTATTACTTGTAATTATTTTTTCACTTATATTCTCCAACGTTAGAAAAATAATATAAAATAGATGGAACTATATTAGATATAATGTTCATTGAAATGTTGACCTTCCAAATACGATGGAATTTAAAGTTGAAAAAGTCGTGATGATGGTGTATCTGTTATATCATGCAATATATAATGACATTAATCTTATTGAGGATTTATTTTCACCGAACTAGGAACTAATATCTATTGAAATTTTCATATTCCAATAAAAACCTAATTGTTTGGACCCATTAACTAATTTTTTGGAGAAAAATGAATCTGTGATATTGAGATGACATTTTATGTGCAATGTGGTTCGAAAAAATATATGGTTGATTTTTCTATTTACCACTAGGAGGTAGAATCCATTTTGTGGTATAAATTTATCAAGAAGAAAATTTAAGAGGATGAAGTCAATGATATAATGTGGGAAGAGTTCAGTATGGTCATTTTTAGAAATTAATATCCTCAAACTCTATAAAAATTAAAAGGGAGGTGTTGGAGATTTTGAAAAAGATAATGATTTAGTAGGATGTTATGATATTTTTTATACAATTATTTTATCATATGATACATTAATATAAATTTAATATGAGTACATGGTCTAATGATTTTTTAGTTGACTAAGACACCATCTATTACAATTATTAGCATATCTATTTTTTGGGATCTATGAAAATAACGTGTGGTGTGATCTCAATGATGAAAACTAATTTTGAATAAACCAATGACTTTTGGATAAAACATTATGAATATAGGGGTGGATAGAAATTTCAAAACAAAATTATATTAATAAAATTAATGAATGAATCAAAAACATCTTACATGAAACAAGCATGGGGAGAAGCACCTTAGGAATTTTTCATAAGTAAGTCGGAAGTGTTAAAAGTGTGGATATGATGTCCATATTTCATAGAAATTTCATTGTTATGAAAAGTTATAAAAACCTACCAAAAATAAAAATTGGAAATATGGTCGACCATAATCCTACAGCGCATTTTTTCATTTGGGGGATCATGGATGTTGGTCGGTGTTTGAATCAATGAATGGTAGTACAAAAACCCTATCAACTGAAAAATTGGGTTGGAGATAGGGGTATTATTTTTTCTCTCATGAAAACTAAAAATGATGATATAAATGATGTTTTGGAAGGTAAAAATTCTATTCACATAAATATTTATAGTATATTGTTTGATTCTATATCTATACATTCTTTTATTTCATTCAAAATTTCACTGAACATAAAAATTGAACCCTATAATATTTAGATGTTGGGATATCTGTTAAATATCATGTGTAAAATCTCGAACTCATTTTAATCATATGTAACTAGTCCCAATTGGATATATAGAATCGTGAACACCTCCTCTTATTCCAAAGGCTTTTGCCTTGTAGTTAGTTTCAATTATGGTAGAGTGGGGGAGACTATACAAAATTTTTAGATTTCATATATGTGGTAAAAAATAAATAAATAATAGTGTGTTTATGATAATACACTAAGGAAAATTAAGATAGAATAAATATCAATAAAAATAATACTATGTCAACATAAAAGTAGTAATATCATATACATGTGATGTTATCATTACGATACAAAGTAGGAAACAAGTAGACATGGTAGTTGATAGAATGTATAGTAATAGAATATATAAATTTGAAAAAAGTCATAACCAAATATACTCAAAAGTAATATAGGTAAATGAATCCATAAAGTACACCAAAGATCTCATCGTAAAAGAAATAACGAATTCATATCAATGTTCATCTTTTTATCCTTAATTGCATCCATTATTTTTATCCATGTACCAATCGGAGGCCCGGATAGTGTGTGAGTAAAACATTATTGGCACCATCAATGTTTTGAAATGAAAACCTATTATGTGAATATATGATGTAATGGTGGTCATATATATATATACATTTCAAAATAGAAACTATAAAATATGATATAATCAGAAAATAAAAACAACTATGGCTCATCCTAGTTACCTCATAATGTTAGAAATTTCAGTTGTAGATTGACCCAAGACCAATTGAAACATCATCCTTATCAGGACCAAAGAGAAAGTCTAATGTATCATTAATATAGAATTAATTTTAAATCAAGGAACTAATATATGGTATTCCATATTTGGGAAAATCTATCTGAATCCTCAGAGATCATCCTCACCATTCTAATATTCTATATTTCACTTTTGAATCATCCATATAATATTTTGGAATTCACGCATCTAATATATAGACCAAGACCAAAGATAATTTACTACTTAGAATTCTCATCAGTGAAGAGATAATGATGGAATCCTACATGTTATTTAAATTAATTTAAAGTGAGGAGTCCATAAATTTTCTAATATAGGTCATAATTTCAAATATATCATCATGATATATATGATATGCCAATCATAATAAAATTAATCATGTTTCATGTGACATATCAATTTCATTTCACGAGTTAAGTCATTGAATGTTTGATTTGAAATATATGATATCATAGTGGGTTATGTGAGGGTTAGATAACATTCGATATTCTATTTAATTCCATTTTGGTATTCAAATTACAATTCAAGGGATCTACACACCTAACAGGTGGACTGGTTAAAAGGTAATTGTGGTAGTCATTATAATTTAATGGAACACACCATATAGGGTGGTCCATGTTGAGGTCTTGAAACTCAAACATTTCCAACTATTCTAGTAGAATTTCTAGGTCATGTTAATTTCAATTAATAGTGGAGATACACATTTTAGTGGAAAATCATAGAAATTATATCACACAACATAATAGTGATGAAATACAAATCCCATGACTATTAGAGAAACGTAATTGACAACCTACCATATCCATAATGTAGACTCATCATCTATTATCGACCTTCGATTTTTACTAAAACTAAAGAAAACCAAAAACCAAAAAAAAAACACCTGAAAAATGTTCATGTTAGGTCACACCAATATAACCCTAAATATGGATAAAAAAAGAGAAAGTTATAAGAATGGATCATAGACTAACTGGGGGGATCTAACAGGACCAAAAAAATTAGATTTAGGGATTTGATTATTGATATATATCAAAACCTAAAACAGTATGAGGCAGAGATCTCTTTGATGGTGATGCATTTAAAATAAGGATTTGAAAGGGAGGAGGAAAAATTAAATGAAGGAGGTGAAAATACTAAATTTTAATATTTAAAGGGATTCATGGTTTGGCCCCATTTATTACAAAATCTTGTTCCAAACAATTAATTCCATTTATCGAGGATCTCTCACCTCACATGGTTTAGAAACATTGTCAAAAATTTTGTGCACAAAATGCTCATGGTGGAACTAAAATTTATTAATGTTTTTTTCTTATTGTGATAGTTCCATTACATTATTAAAAACCCATTATCTTTGATTTTTGGCCATCATGGATGAGGTGAAAAATTAGTAATAATTCTATGATAACCATTATACCTATCATATTTCCCCAAAAAAGCTAACATTTGTCCTCAAAACATGGACGCAATCTATACATCCCTGATTAGTAACATCATAGAAATCAATTTAGATACAACTAACGGTTTGGAATTTAAATTTATGAATATGGTAATTTTTGAAAAACTAGGATCTTATAACCACCATTCTCTATAAAACTAGGCCCTAAGATTCCATTTCAATGTTGGATGATATTCATAGAATAATAAATCTATCCATTTAAAATATATATTAGACTCTCATTAGCATATCTAATATTGTGCATGGTCATGAATCCAAATAACCTGAACATGTTTAACTAACATACACTTGATTGTCCTTCGGTTGTAATAAATTATATGAGCTAGATAATCCATATAAGAATCGACATCCTATAACTCAAATTCCTCAAAATCATGAAACTAATATGGTTCATAGTGATATTAGTGGATTTTATAAAAACAGACAATGTCCATAACCATTTAATGTTGAGGAAGACCTATTTGACCTGATACTAGCCTAAACCACTCCAAAAACTCGAAGGGTCTGTTGAATCTTTTCAATGTTTATCTATTGGTGAACCAAGATAGGCAAAAAAACACAATTACACCAGATCTCATACCTCAAAATATAGATATATACGAGGATAATCAACATAATAATTCTGTCTATTCTGATCTATATCCAAATATTTCATGATAATATATACTTACTCAGATATATTCTGATTGAGAGGAGGAAACATTAGTACTAACTATCATAACACTAAATGAAATTTTGTTGAATGACATTGAACACCCTAGAGGTTATCGTAAGGATCAATATGAATAGTCCAACAAAAAAACATTATTAGACAAATAATATAGTGGGAAGTTATTTTTCCAAATTCCTATATGATCAAGGACATATAACTATATAATATATAATAGTACATGTATAGTGTGTTATGAAAGGTCATATGTATACATGTGACGTTTATGCTTAGACGCACCAGTGAACTCATAGACTTACGAAAACCGTAAAAGAAACCAGAATTAAACTAAGAATAACTATCTGATACTATAGTTTGTAGAACCTTATAATGTAATATAAAATATCAAAAATTAACCCTATCAAACCCATCCACTGATATGCTCTCCAAAATGTGAAAAAAGTGAGTTAATTTCATCAGCTTATCCAAAATGACACCTAGTCCATCACTACACTGAGGCGAATTCAGTAACCCCATCAAAACATCAATTTCGTAATCATAAAACCAGAAATACAAAATGGATAATGTCTATAAGAGAAATGAATGTCACATTAATTATAGCTTTAGCTACTAATGGGTGGAACGCTGAGTCACAAATACAATGATCACATTTTTCAGCAAAGGCTACCCATATTATTTTGATAAGTCAATATAAGACATTATGGGTTTGAGTAAAATGATTAAAATAGATATGAATTTTTAGTGATTGTACTTGAGGTTTGGGAGGTGCTGTTTAGTTTTCTAAATTTTTTCATGATTTCAATCGGGGTTGGGCCATGGATGTTAAAATATGCATTAGTGGTATTCATGACATGACAAGGCCCATTAGGAAATTCCAAAGGGTCAAATGACGTTTATTTTTAGGGATTATACCAATTTTTGAATAAGATTTCCACTGATAAGGATTTGAGGCATATCCCCTTGATTTGGGTGATCTCAATAACAATGAGGTATGGGTGGGACATAGATTCATGATTGGGTGAGTTGGCCAGTTTTTCCAATACTCACATGCATGGGGCATGGTGTCTTTATTTTCACTATGACCATTACTTAGGAGAAGATGTTCCAGGTGATGTATATGACATGTTTTTTGGAGTTTAGTTAACTAGGTGTGACTATAGAAAGGATAATGGATCTATGACATAATATAGAGGGAACTATTTTGTAGTCCTTGAGGTGGAACTATGGTTCTATGTTTTTTCATGTCGGTATGATTACCATGAAATCCCTCTAAACCAATTATTCTATCAAATTTATCTAATGAACTCTAGGAAACCGATAAATTGTTTTTAATACCTATATTTTGTTATTTGAACAAGATTGAACCTTGATATTGGTAGAACGATTAATGGTGATTTCTTAACATTCTTGAGTTTAGTGCCGCAATGTAAATTTAGCAATTCATGGATAATGCTTTGCCATTATTCAATTCCATGTATTTTGATATGAATTGATTTAATTTGATATTAATTCATATTTTATTCAAGATATATATTTTTTAATCGTATTTTCTTGAAAAAAAATTATTGTGAAAATAGGTTTATAGGTATGGAAGCCATTATGGTTCACAATGAAAAATGATTTATCAAATGCATTGAAGGGGGAGTTTATTTAGAAATGAGTTTTCATGCATTGATGTGATGATGATTCAATATGAAAGTGATTAATAAAATGTGACTGTGGTCATCAAATGGGTTTAAAAATTACAACACATTGGGAACCTTGGGTGCATCTGTGAATGTACATGTCCCTTTAGTGCGTGTTAAACCATATGAGGTTTTGTGTATCGAAACACTATAGAAATAGTCAACATAGGTTGGATATATCTTAAGCATACTTCTAGATTCTATTATATATATTATTAATTTCCATAAAAAATATCACAAATGTTTTACTTTCTCATTTATTTTTTCTTTTATGTATGATGTTATATTTAATGGTTATTTTATCACTAGTATATCTTATGTTTATCCATTAGGGATTTTGATTTTGTTCACCCATTTTCATACATACATATCATATTCCGGGTTTATGAGAATATAGAATTTTATTTCATAAAAAATAGATTTATTTTTTAATGAAATGGTTTTATTTCATGAAAATTATTTATAAACAAGAATTTTTAATGAATTTTTTTTTTATATTAAACATTTTATATAAAAATTGATGAAATCCTATTGGAATTTTTTCTCACAAACCACTTTTCCATTGGGATTTTGTAGATATTTTTATTGAAATAAGTAAAGTGAAGGGAATTATGTAATATGTTTACTTCTCTTTAATGTCAATGTCTCTGTATAGGGATAGTTTGATGGTGATTGATGGTCTTATTGAGTTTTAGCTTTATTTTTCATGTTTTAATTTAACTATTATCCATATGGAATGGATTGTGTGTCTTTAAAATGTGATATTTTTTCTAATTTTTATTATTGATGTTGTTTAATTTTTATGGGACTATTTTGTTTATATGTTTTTATTAATCTTGTGGTGGTGCATATCTGATGATGTGTTTGGTTGAACTGGGTTGTTTCATTTAAAAATTTATCAAAGATAAATATTTTCAGGATGTTTTTTTTATGATACATAGGTTTTTATTACATTATTCTATATACATGAGTTAGGACCACTAGAATTAAAATAGTATGTGCATGTGGTTTCCTCTCCAACTAAATTCCATATATGAATATGAGTTATCATGGGTTGTCATGAATTTTTTCTAATCATGAGAATTCTTTTTTGATGTTATTTTAAGAAACTATTTTTGGGGTTTATTTCATTGAACCATTTATTTATTTATGTTTTTTATATTATCTAAATAATCAATTAATACTTAATACTCTTATTTTTTTTAAGGCACTTACATGGATTCTGTAATTAAACCATTGGATATGGAAAATTATCCTTTGGTGAGTGATTATTGTTTTATCTTTCATATAAAATTCATCTTGAAGAGGTCTTTTTAATATGAGTGGGGAAGCTAGGAGAAAATATCCACATCTAAATCCTCTTGTATACCCTTCATTGGTATAATCTAAAACATATTCTACCAATACATTGGGAAAATTATATTTTGTGAACCTAATTAAAGTGGCGGATCATGGATCAGATTTTACTCTATTTAATCAACCAATATAATACTATGACATTGGTCCCAATGAATCAAAATAGTTTCATGAGATGATTTAGAGAACCTATCATTTTATGAAAAGTCATGAAGAATCTCAAAAATATTTTTCTTCTGTATAGTCCTAATGGTTGGATATAGAGATTGTTGAAGTATTTCATGAAAGAAATGATGAATAAAGATCCCACATGTGATAATTTCTATAAAATATTCAATCTAATATTTTACCCTAAAAAAATTGTTATGGAGAAGTCTGCAGAATTTATGACATTGAAGAAAGGGGATTGTACTCTTTGGGAGAAATCAAGAACATTAACAATGTAATTGAATCTACAACAATATAATTTTTATTAATAACTCCCAAATTCCTTAATGGTATGATATGGTTATGAGAGATGATGTTAAGCTGATATTTTCTGACATATTCATTCTAAATATTGTGGAATTAGTCCACAAATCAGAAATAGTTTGGTATAATATATCTTGGAGAATTGATTGGGAAGGCGTCTTTGTTCATGCCTATATTGTCAAAGTTGTGTCATCATGAAAGAAAAAGAAATATAATGGTGATCAATTAAAATTAGATATAGTATCAAAAGAATCATCTAAAAATAATCAGTATTTTTTTAATCTTTGTGGTAGTCCTGGTTATACTAAAACTATTTGTTTGGAATTTACCAAAAGCTGTCATAATATTGGAAAATCTAGTTATCTGATGCATTTTTAGGGGAGGATGTCCAACTGATGTAAGGTTGTATATTTTCTCACCAAGGGTTCACATGATTTTTATGATGCTTCCATGGGTGGGGGGTCATATCGTTTGGACAATGGGGATATTCATGTAGATAATAATTCTCAAGGATGTGCTAGGAATAGTCATATTTAGGAAATTTTGTACACACCATATGAATACACTGCATGGAAAAGTGTTGTTTTAGTTAGGGTTTTTAATTCAATCCCTATGGTATTATCCAAATTTGGTACATGCATTACACCTTATTTTATACTGTAAAGGACATTTAACTTGATGGAATTGATTTCAAAATATATGTCACTATTTTTTGAACATTCTACTACTTTGGGAATGTGTTCCAAACATGGTTTTAAATTTTATACATCTCCAATGAGGAATGATGAATTTGAAGTGATGTTGGATTTATTTTTTATTGACCATGGAATCTTTGGCAATATTATTGGAATGGATTAGATGATCAAATTAATGTCCTATATCAAATATTACCATCTTCATGTTTGGTTGTTTTTCTCATGATGGAGTCACATATATCATTCTTGGTCGGTGGGTTTCAAGATCTATGAGAGTAATGCTTTTTGTTCCATATAATATAGTGATATCAAGATAGTTACCAAGGATATTAATTTTTTCCATTGTCTTTTTATTGATTATTTGACTTATCATATTGGTTAAAAAATAATCTTTATTATTTTTCTAGGTAAATATTGGACAGAGAGTTTGAGTTCATTATAGTGCTTTTTTCCAATATGATTCTCGTTTCATTTCCATATTGTCTCCTATAACCTGCTAAATTGATTAATCATAAAGTAAAAATTTTATCATTTAAGCTATGGTATTTATTAATATTATCATGTAATCATCACCTTCACTAATTCAAATTTCCATAAAAATATTGGATGCCCCAAGATTCGCATTAACTATTAGAAACTAAATATTGAGACAATGGAGGAAAAATATCCCATCCCATGAATTCAGGATATCGTTGATCAAAATATATGGGCGCATTAGTTCCTAAAATTTTCCTCTAGTGAATATAACAAAAGCAGTTTCTATGGAAAGCGTCTATACCAAAGAAAATGTTTACGATCTAGTATGGAAATTTCTAGTCTCTATTTATTACATTCTATCCAACTAACACTCATAAAATATTAGTCGAATTTTGCACCGAATCATTTTCTATTTTTCAGTATCATACATGGTATTATTTCCATATGGTATTTTGGTGTACTATATGATAGAAGAGTATGACTAGGATCACTTGGATATCATTATTTAAACTATAATGAGAATTGATTATATATAATGCTTTACAACTATGAGTTTTGGTTACAAGATGTAATATAACTAGGGAATGTTATATTTAAGAGGGTTATGTAAATTTATCTATAAAATATTCATGAATTAATGTCTTGTGTAAGGAACAACATTGTTTTTGGTTTCCAGAGAATATAGGGTATTCCATGATATTAAAGGTTGGTTGTTATGAATTTTCCAAGATTGAATCTCCAATTAAATGAATGACTCAGAAGGGTATAATTTTTTTGTGGAACAATATGTATCAATAGACTTTCGACGAATACTCGGTGATTCGGTATTTATATCTAGATTTGATTCTTCCAAAAAAATGTATATGATATTGTTTTTTGGGAAACTTTGAGTAAGAGATTATGTTTTTTCATGATGTATGGAAGAAGGTGGTGACTTAAGGTTCTCTACAATTACAGCCTCATTAGAATAACTATAGTACCTATAATCTGGGTTTAGATGGAATTATGAATGTACTCAAAAATTCATGATACTAATTTTTTGGTAAGTCATTTGATGTTTTTTCAGCACATAAATGTCTAAATTTTATATTTACATAAAGTTATATGAACTTGTGACATATATTTTGGGTTGAGAATCTTTTAAATATTTATATTTATATTTCATACACTCAAAATAAATGAAATTTTGTCACTGATGTTGGGTGTAAGAAATCACTAAATGGGGCATTGAAGATATCATTGGATGAGATTTAAATGATGAGTTCACCCATTAAGATGAACATGGGAGTGGATGGGGTTATTGGGATAGTTTTCTTAGGATTAGTAAAGGATGAATCATCTTTTAATGATTGGTTTCAACTCAATAAAGTTATATGCACTAGTTTATAGTACTGTTGTGAAAACCTAAATAGTGGGGAGACCACAAGTGTTTAATATCAGTATCCTATTATTTCCATCTTATTTAGAGGTCGGATTGTCATTCATATATCTAAAAATATATGATTTTATGGATTATGGATATTGGTCTTACTAGTCCAAAGACATTGGCACTACCATGATGCATCATTATATGAAATTATGAAATCAGTGGCTATGTATTACGAGGTCGATTAGAGCTTTGGTGCTATGATTCCAAACAAATCAGATGATTAAGGTGGAGTACCATAGAATTTCTAGTTTCTTGTATCCTTTTCACATTCCATAATTTAAGTGGGTTGATATATTTAAGGAAATCATCATTAGTTTACATAAAACCACTAGAATGAGTTATTTGATTTGTGTAGTAATTAATCAACATAAAAAATATACTCTTTACCTCTCTGTCAAGGAGACAATTTGGGTTGTATAGACCAGGACGTTTCTTGCACAATATATTATGAGAAAAAAATGGGTTATCTCATTAATTTATTCGGAAAGAAACCCTAGTTTCACATCTAGGTTTAGGAGTGATTTTCATTAGGAGATGGATTCCTAGAAAACATTGAGCATGGAATATCACATATGGAATGATTTGAAGATAGATAATACTATTTATACTCTTGAATATATGCTATGGGCACGTGTACATGACTTTGGTGGTTGCTCATTAAATAACGTTCTACTGGTCAATATTTTCTAAGATAATTGCTAACATGTTTCTATTATGATCGATCACATTGATTAATTGCATTGGCTTCCACATAGATCTCTAATGTGCTTGGAATATTTTGGAGCTAATTCATTAGTTGGATAATTCCTTGTTCTATATTCAAAGGAGAATTTATTGTTGATTCGGATGAAATTCTTAATGTTAAAGAGTCATTAGATACCAATGTGGTTCATTTGTAATTTCCTTATCATTTTACCTATATTCACAAAATGTTTCAGGTTCCCCTGTTTATGTTGAATCAACCATATGAATCCCATGTGAATGAATGGGAATATGATGATCATGATCTTAAACCCACTATGGTTGAGAGATTTATTCAAATTTTGGATCTCCATGATATGTCACTTCATGAAAAATGATTTACTTGGTCTATGTAATTTTTTGATGTAGATGTGATTTCCACCAAACATAGGTGTTTGAATCATTGGTTAGGTGAAAGTGGAATTATCCATTTATAGGCCTGGAGTCTTTATCACATTATAGGGAGAGAAATACATTATGGTATGGATAATTTTAAAACCATTTTTGTTATGGTATTATCCCCAGTAATATTTATGATAGTTTAGTAAGATTCCATGATATTTGTATGGTGTCCTTTAGATTATTTTTTTAAATTTTATGGATTTTTCTATGGGAGAAAACATCAAGGTTATTGGATGTGGCATGGTGATGTTAGATGCACCGTGGTCTAGAAGGATATAGCATGGGGATCTATGAGGAGTATTTTTAGGGAAACTAAATTTTAGGTAATAGTTTCATCATGGTATGGGAATTGTGGTGTAACCCAACTATCCTAGTGATCCTAATGGAATGAATGTTGGGGATGCAGTATGGAGTCCAATTGGGGTGATCTGCTCGGTTATACCAAAACCAACACTCCTACGTTGTGGTGTATTTGGATATTCCATGACTACTACCATGGAGAAGTGAATCTATGTGATACATATGGAATGATTTTTGTACTTAATTTGACCCAAGGTGAAGACAACATGGATGGGGGCTCTGCAACATGATCTAGGGTCCATGTGGAATTATCTATGAGGTGATTTCATGGTGTTATGTCTCATAGTCTATGTATAAATACTAATATGACCCTCCAAACTACATTTTCACTTTTATTTTTATACCGAACTCTAGTCACAAAGTAGTTAATTTTTATGAATAAAATCCCATATTTTATTATTAATAACTCCCAAAATTGTGATATTGATTCCCTGTATTTTCGTTATGTTCATGAGGTAGGTGTATCTTATAGAAGGTGTTAATTCTTGAGAAATGTTAATTTTCCATTAAATTCATATTTTGGTGTAATGAAGAGGATTTATTTTTTATCATGGTTTATTTTGTTCATGATATCCTTTTTTTAAGGGATTTTTATTAAAAATGAGTTTGAATCTAAAATGGTGTTTTAGGAGGGGAATAAACTATGCTTCACTCTGAAAATAATTATTGAAATTATTTAATAGTGTATTTCATTTTAAAATTTTCTTTCAATAAAAAAGAGTGGTAATTTGTTGGTATGAAAATTATTTATAAAATGTGATGATGGTTTTCCAATTTTTTCTAAAAAAACATAGTACTTTTTGAACCATTCGTGCATCAGGAAATTGGCTTGTCGCTTTTTTATGTGTAACAACTCGATATATTTTTTCATATAGAAAGAATATAGATATAATTTTTTTAAAAAAAACATATACATTCTCTAAGAATCATTTATTTCTAAAATTTATTCTCATAATATAGTGCCTAAATGGTTTTTTGTCATTTATTCTTGGTTTTATACTGAATGGTATATTTCATTGTTGGTTACTCATATGTTTATCATATTGTTTATATATGGATGGTTTAGTTTAAAATCATTTATTTTCTTATATAAATATCATATTTCTTTATTATGAGAATATAAAAATTAATTTTATGAAAAACCAAAGGATATGTAGTGAAATATTATTATTTTATTAAAATTATTTATAAACTATATTTTTTTTAATTCTATAATTAATGTTTTATTACTATGTAAATTTTAATAGATTATTTTTATAAATCCTCTTGGTATTTTTTCTCAGTCCCAAATTTTTCTTTTGACAATTCATAGAATTTTTTAATGAAATAGATAATGGAAAGGGAATCATCTAGTTTGTCAGATTATCTTGATCACCTTTGACTCCATAGAGGGACAATTTTGTGGTGATGGGTGATCACAAGAATATTAATTTTTTTGGTCATCAATTATTCTTATTTGTATTATCCATTTGGATTTACTTATTGTGTCTCAAAATTATGTTCATTTCTTATGATGTGTATATTGGTTGTTTGTCTGTTAATTGGGATATTATCATAGTTGTTGGTTTATGTTTATCTATTAGTTGTCCATGACATGTTATTTTTTAGGTGGGTTTGGATTTTTTTATATTAAAGGTGGATCTTGGTGATTATGGGACATAAATAACATTTGGATGTATGAGATCATTTCATCAAATTTTTTTGAACATATACAGGTTCCAAGACTCTCCCATTGATATGATGGATATCCATCTCATTAAAAATTAAACTAGGTAGTGGTCTTCACAAAAAAAACTTTTACTTACGACTACACATTACATATTTGAAATATTTATCCTATTTAATTGATCTATATGTGATTAATTAACAACTAAATCCATGAATAGTGTATGGTTGTCAAACTCCTTAATATCTAATTTCTTTTCAAATAGAAGATAAATCAACATCCAATTACTAAAATATTTTTAAACATCTTTAGATTCAGACGTCTAGAGGAAGTCATCATCAATTTCATTTCCATTCCCGAGTGGGTAATCAAGCCCAATATGAATGGAATGAAATGTTGTAATTATCCTCACATTCATAGGTTCATTTCATGATATTTGAATATGTATTATAGGCTTTTATAGTATATGTATACCAACAACCATTCACTCATAATAAAGTGTCTCCAAAAACATAAACAGTGAACAACCTTTGGTAACTAAAGGTCATGTATCTTTTAATCATTCTCATGTGACCTTAATTAATGAGACGAATATACTTAAATTAGACCCCATTTTGTCAACACATGTCCCATCCAATTTCATTATATATCAAAATAAATCATGTAGCAATAGACATGTGTGGATAAAATTTTATTGGGGATATGTTTAACCATTCATTTTAACCCTACATGTTTTTCTCACGTCATTATGATCATGTGAACTTTTGACATTTCATGTTCTATCATGTAAGTGTTTTTATGATGTTGGAACATTTTATGAATATACCAATGATAGTAACTGGCTAGCCCAAATAATATATTTATATCAATGAAATTCCTGGTTTTTACCCTAAAAGCTACATCTCCCACATTCTTAAAATCAATAAATAATCCTAAATAATAGATAATGTGACTGTGGAAGTGAACATTATCAATCCTAAATTGGAATCCAATTATCTTATCATAGAACTTACGCTCTCCTAGTGTACTCAATATGATATCAATGTTTTTGGGATTATCATGTCTTTTATGATAATAAACTAATATATAATCCAAAAAAGTGACACAAAGGCATATAGGTTTGGGTAGAAAACCCAATTCATCACACACCAGAAAATAGTGTGTGAGTTTGTTAGATCGAATGACTTAACTAAGTACTCATACATGTCTTATCTGATAATGAATTCTACATGTGGAATATCTGAGGTCATTCTCTCACATAATGATAGGACTCCCACAAATTAAATATTTCATAAGACCATATCTCCTCAATTCCTGTTAAAGGGGTCATTTATATGGGTGAGTGGGTACTAGTTCTAAATAGTAATATAATTCTAACACTAGAAAATAAAACATAGCCTTATGGATTCATCCACCTTTTTGTAAAAAATAAATTGTGAAACCAAATGAGAAGTACTTGGTCATATAAATTTTTTTCCATCTAGGTCCTCAATCTATCAATTTATTTATTGAATCTAGGTTGGAACCATCCTATATAGAGGAATAGATAATGATTCTACTACTTAAAATCCAAAATTGTAAACCACAACACTCTCAGAGCATGTAACCCAAGAAATATATTAATAAATACATCTCTAAATCTATCCACCACTACAAGATAAATTTTCTTACATACTATCTAATATTCATGATAAATATTGAAAACATATGTCGACATTCCACCAATCCAATGATGCTTAGGCAAAATTGAGTTTCTTGGATATCTTGTTCTCCCAGGTGAACATTACTACTTCCCTCAGCTAATAATTATTACACATTTTTCTGATAAAATTAAATATGGGATAAATAAGGTAATATCCATTCCATCCTAATTTATATTTCAAATCCCACAATCTAAAATATAAAATTGTTCCATATGAAATTTTAACTGTTGATCCTGATGGAGCAGTCCTTTCATTGTTGAACACTCTCTGACCATACTCCCAATGGAGTGTCAGGGGAAATTACACCACAAAATTACATAATTTCAATCCCAAGAAATTATGTAAAAGAAACAAATATGAATTATTATGATGTGATAATATCAAAGAAAGAATATAATAATGATAGGATACTAGGATTGTTACTCATATTGTACATCGTGTTCACACTTATCCTTAATTAAAGGATGCACTGCATATAATTGGCACGGTTCATAGAAGTAATATAAATCCTAACCAACTTGATTAGATCACCCCTTATATAATTTCGTGTCAAATATTTTATTCATAAACCTAATCACCCATTTTATCATATTTGTTTTGTGATAATCCATCTCTTTATTTGTTATGGTTCCACTAAACCATCTCAAGTATTTTGGGCTGCTGAAGATCCTCTCCCACAACAAACATCTGTAAATGTCCTGAAAAATATCTAATATTCGTTAAATACAACCTAATAACCAAATAGATCTATATCACACTAGGTATTTATGTAAACATTCATTCAACATTGATGGAAGAACAATTAACATCCAGTGTGCATACTCTAAAAACCACTTCCCCAATAGGAAATCACTAGAAAAAAGTTCTAAACACTAAATGAAGAAAATAAATTCCAATGGACAACCCACCCTTCCCTTTGTCATTATCATCACTAAAATTTATATAATAGAAATGTTATTAGATAAAAATTTGATAATTATTTGATAAACATAAGATATGTAATAGCCCAATGTTTTATCAATAGAAATTATTTCCTTATTATTATTTCATGTGGTATAAACAGATAGAGAACATAATACAAGTTTTATAATGGAATGAAATAACAATAGTTTATAGAATTTAAGTAACCTATACTAATGATAGAGTAACATGACCATTGGAATATTAATTTGACACTTATGAATATTAAACTGGCCAATTGGATAGTAACCTCTCCAATGATTCTATATATAAGATTTATTGATCTTAAAAGTGAAAATATTATATAATATTATCATATTATAAGTAAATACATATCCTAAAAAGTAACAATTAGCTGTTGGTTTTTTATAGTTCATAAGTATTTAACTACATTAAAAATTAATTTATAAATTTAAAAGAAATTTTAATTTTTAAAAATTTACACATAAATTAATTTTTTTATGTTTTATTATTTTAAGATAATTATATGAGACCTCAGTTATGTTTTCAAAGTGTTTGAAATGGATTTATAATTTTAAAAATTGTATTTTCCATTTAAAGAATGATTTTAATCCAAAAAATTATTTATCATATTTAGAGAATTATTTTAATAAAATTGAGATCACTTATGAATTATACATGTAAAAAAATTGTTAGGGTGATGTTTTGGTTTTTTTCTGAAATACATGAATTTTTTGAGAATTGTAAAATACGATAAATAACAGTATACATATATTATGTTCAATACACTATTCATTGAGTCATGGATGACTTAATAAATATTATTTCAAAATCACATGATTTAATTACTTATTTCGACTTGAGAAAAATGCCTTTTTCTTATCTTGAGAAAAACAATAATATATAGAGAAAAATAATGAGAAAACATGCCTCTCCTCTTTTATAAATACCACCTCTTACAAAATGTTATCCTTGCACGTATCAGGCCTTTATACTTGTCATAATACTACCCACTACAGTCCCCAAGAATCCCCCCCACATCCATGATCATTTTATCCAAAAAAAATACCAAAACCAATCCCCTAAAGAATTTCTCAAGAGGAAGGAATCAATAGGTAGAACCATATTCTATTTTCATTCAATTTCGTTTCAAGTTCCTCTATTTCTTTTTCTCTCCTCCCCAAACTTCATCAAAATTCCCTGAAAAGTATAGTATATTACACATACTAAAATTATATCTTGACTATTGAAAAATTATTCATCAAATATCTTATTCTCTCTCTTGTACTTTTAGAGTGAAAACATAGTATGTGAGGTGTCGATTTACCACCATCAAGGACAATTTGATTTTGTCATTCAATTACACCATCAAGGATAGTTGTGAAAAAAATTTATTGGTAAACCCATATTATCTTATATATATATATATATATTATTCCTTATTTAATGTTATGTAATAATTTTATACAAATGATTTTAATTTTTAAAAGAAAATGAGTTCATTATGATCAATAAATGCTAAATTAATCAAAAATATTATCATTACTGAATTATCAAATGATTCATAATCACTTTTGGGAAAAAATATTTTTATACTATATAAGTTCATTAATAAAATATATGTTCGTTAAAATAAAACTATCCCAATTCTACATGATTTTCCATTCACATATGCAATTAAACCAGTCACGAAAACCAAGCAGAAAAATGCCCTCGAATGATGAAATTGAATCTCATATACAATAAAAAGGGAAATGAATGAAGAGAATAAAATTATAATAAATAAAATAACTGAATTAATGGTTTTAAATTAATTAATTAATTAATTAATTTTATTATTCCTGATGTTATGATCAAGTGCCGAATATTTTCGGACTAAAGCCAGGGGAATCAACCCGAACATCCATTATTCCTTCATGTTATTCATTCCCTATTCTTAGAAAAATGAAATTCAATTTTATCTTTATGTACATATTATAAATTCTTTTTGTATGTTCATAACTCATGTATCATGATCAATTCATTATTTTTATGATATACCAATTTTTAGAACGTTCCCCCACTCAATTCTTAATGATAAGAAAGCCCAATTTAAGGGAACATCCCGATTCATTTCCATTTTCATGTGCACTCCATAATATATTTTGAGACACTTTTTTTTATAAAATAACTCATTTTTTATAAAAATAATCTTTTTTCACTTCTGGTTTTATATGAAATATTATTCCCTTTTCTAATTTAAATGCTCTTTAATATATTCAATAAACCACCAAAAAAATTATTCATTTCTAATGTTTCATGAAATCATTTTTTTTTTGATTTCACTTAGGTTTGACATACCTCATCATGATATATTCATATTTTTAAATTCTCATGACCATTTATGATTTAAATCCTTCTTTTCATGTACACCACTATAATAGTCTCTTTTTATATGCCTTTTGACATAATTATGAAAGCCAATTCGTTCCATGGGTAACCCTTCTGTTTTTTCTTGACTTGTTATTTATGATTATTTATGTGGGAAACATACTAAAAAACATGCCATGATGGATTTTTCAAGATAGTTCACCATTTAATTGGGTAATTTTTTTCCTCCTGACATGTTATGTGAAATGGTCTTGGTGGTTAGCCATGAATCGTACTTCATGTGAAATAGTTTTGGTGGTTAGGCTCGACTTGTGCTTCTCTCTGTGAAATGATCCTTGACTCCTGCTACCCTATTTGAAATGAGCCTTGACACCTGCTAATGTATAGATATATTTTTCTTCCACATTACTATGATTCCATTATTACATGATCCCATGTTCCATATGTTATGATTCCATTTTTCTAATCATGTTCGATTACTTTTTTTTAATTTTTTTTCTTTTATCCCATGTGCGATGATTTAATATTAGGTTTATTCCCATGTCATTATTTTTAACACATCCATTTTTTCATTTTGTCCCCAGGATATCCAATAAATATATAAGGGTTCATTGAATGTTATGAGAATATAATAGAAGATAAATTATTAAATGTTTTATTTATACCCATGATTTCAATTTTATGTTCCTTAACCTCCAAGACACTAGATATCATGAAATGTGGTTTGTAATTTTATGATTATTTATTATTAAAATCGTGTAATGATTTGTGTAATAGACCAAGGTTTCTATAGTTGGTATCAGTGAAAAAATTAGTAGTTTTGGAAATAAGTAATAGAGATCATTATTAAGAACCACAGGGATAAGAATATGTCTATGAAAACAACCCAATATTTTTGTATGGATAGAGTAAGATGATAATCAGGAAAATAAATCCCTATATGGATACTATAAGTGGACATGGATTTGGCACCATTTTACATAGGAGAAATGATCGACCCTATTGTTCCAGGACTAACTCATGGTTACTAAGTAAAATGCTATAGGCCTTACTACACAACTTATTTGACACTCCTATGGGATATGCTTTGGTGAATTCAAAATATCACTACAAACCATTATTTAGGGAATAATGAAAATGTCCATAATATTATATTTTATGAAATTGATAGTGTATAACCTATATTTAATCCATGGGAATAAAAATTTGGGATATACTTTTCCTTTAATATTGTATTTTATCATATATAAATATTATAATTTATTATTATTATCATTCTATTCATGCCAACTAATTTCACTTTCATGTTCTCATTAAATAAAAGGAAATAGAAGAACACATGGAAAAAAATCAATCTGATAGGGAATGTTGTGATTTCCCTACTGAAATTCCAAATATGTTTGAAATAAGAGCTCAGAACATCATGATTGAACATTCTCAAATAACTCATGTAATAAATAATAACAACAGTTTTGTATAATACCCTCCTTATATTAAGAGATAGAATGCTTTCGTCGAATACTTCTTGTGGAAAAGGCATCCCATGTTTAGTGGATCGTCTAATCCCCTCCACATAGAATAATGCATTAACTCCATTCAAATGATATTAATGTCATCTAGTGCTCACAAAAATAGAATGTTGTACTAGTGGTCTACCATTATGATGTGGAAGATGATAAGTGGTTGAAACTAATCAAAAATACAATATCCAAAGCGGATATTGATTCCATTGAATGGGACGAATTCAATAAAATTATTTTCAATAGATATTTTCCCCAAACCCTCCATATCATAATGGAAATAGATTTACTTGTTCATATGTAGAATGTAGATGATTTTATTGGGGAATATAAAGAAAAAATTTAAATGATTTCAAAAAACACCTCCATCATTGTCATGAACACAAAATTCAAGGTGGTTTACTTATTTATTTCACTAAATTTGAGATGATGAAAAGAATTGGTGTTTTGAGACATTGAGAATTATAAAACTATTTCTATTGTTCCCTAAAGGATGAAATGGAGATCAAATACTCTCAAGGTTTTCATGGTCCTTGTGAATGAATGGGAAAATTTGAGTCCAATATTGGTGGACCAGCAAATAAATCTCATAATGGAAAAAATATCCCATGTGTTTAAATTGTGGGAAGAAGCATCATGGGAACATCCTAAATGTAAATTGTAAATTATTTAAATGTGGAAGATTGGGGAATAAGGCTAAGAACTACGAAATATGTATAAATAATTCCACTAATGGGGTAAAATAAAGGAATGTTAATATCATTTCCTAGCCTGTAGTGCAGTGTTTCAAATGGAAGGAACATGGGAAATTTTCCTACCAATGACCTAGGCCTAGGCTTTTTTGAGTGAATCAACAACAACCTTAAATCCCACAAGGAAGGTAATGGGGTATCACTACTTCTCATGGGAAGATGAAAAATTATGTGGTGATAGGTAAACTAGACATTCATTTAGAAACAATTAAAGTACACTTTGAATCAATTTCTATATATTTTCTTATATCTTGAAAATTTAGTAGAACTATTGAAACACCACCTCAAAAATTGGAGGATGAGTTATTTTTTTGAATATATAATGGGCTAATTACTTTATCCATTGTACATAGCTCCTCAATAAATATTGTTTGTGGAAATAACCTCCCAAAAATCATGTCATACTCCCTTTGGTAGAGTTTGATTCCATTTTAGGCATGGATTTTCTATATTTATAAAAGTCCAACATCAACTATAGGGAATGTGATATCACTATTGACCTTATGATGCATCTTCCAATTCATTACATGTAAATGGAGGTAGATTAATCCCCACTAAAATCATTATCTCATGTGTTGTATAACATCCTTATGAGAAAAAATATATCGACTAAATGACCGAGATAAAGGAGATGATCATGGTCGAATATATTCTCACCATGAGGGATTATTGTGATGTATTCCGTGATGAATTGTCTAGTTTTTCTCTGAACCAAGATGTTTATTTCTAGGATGAAATTGTCTCTATATGTTTACATATATCAAATACACCATATATAATGTCAATTTTTGAGCTAGATGAACTTAATTAGTAGCTAAAATGGAATATGGATAATGTTTTTATATGCTTGAGTGCTTCACCATGGGGTGTGCGAGTCCTCTTCATCATAAAAATTAATGAATGAAAGTGAAAATGCATTTATTATCATGATCTTAATAAAACCCCGTTAATATTAAGTATCCCCTACCACGGATAGGTGATTTATTATATTAGTTTCATGGGACATTTATTTCTATAAGGTGTAAATTTGTTCAGGATATCACCGATTAATTGTGTAGAAGAAAGATATTACCAAAATTGGATTTTGATCAATGTATGCACACTATGAGTCTATGTAGATGTAGATTTTACTCACTAATTATCCATTAATTTTCATTGATTTACTAAATAGATTATTTTTAAATCATCTAAAAAACATGTGGTATTCTTTATTGATGATATTTTGATATACTATAAGAGCAAGAAGAAACACAAGAATCATTTGAATACAATGTTGAAAACTTTTTGGAGGAAGATTTTTTAAAAAAAATTACATTAAATGTGAGATCTTGTTGGAGGAAGTATCATTCTTGGTGAATTTTATCACTAGATATGGAATATTTGTGGACCTTTATAAGATAAAGCTAATCGAAGAGTCACTCAGGCCAACATCTCTTACAGAGATATATAGTATTCATGTCCAAGATGCGTATTAACTATGATTTTTGAAGAACATAAAAAAAATTAAACTCAACAACCAAGCTAACATTTAAGAGAATAACATTTTTCTAGACTCAAGAATGTGAGAAAAGCTTTACAGATCTCAAAAAAGGGATTATCACTACACTATTTCTTAGACTCCTAAAAATTGGATAACTCATTTTTTAGTATAATGATGCTATATAAAGGTTTAGGTTATGTACTGAAGAAAAATTATAAATTGATATCCTACAACTCAATGAAGTGGAAAATTCATTAGAAAAACTATCCTGCACATGATCTGGAGTTGGTGGTTATGATCTTCACATTGAATGTATTGAGGTATTATCTCGGTTGGGAGAAGTGTGAGATTTATAGTGACTACAAGAGTCACAAATATATACCCACACTAAATAAATTTAATATATTCCAACGAATATGGTTTGATCTCATCAAGGATTACGACTACTAAATCCACTATTATCCTGGTGTGGAAAACAATGTTGTAGATTCTCTAAGTAGAAATGATCTTACATATTTATCAATGTTGACAATTATGAAGGATCAAATATTCTTATAATTAAAAAGGATAGACATGGGAATCATTAGTGGTAGAAAATTATCAATCCTATATAAAATGATTTCTCAACCTTCCCTTGTGGAGAAAATAATGGATGTTTAATAAAATGATGTGGAAATTACGAAAAGGATTGATTCTATATGAAATGGAAAATCATCTGAGTTCAAGATCATTTGGGATGGAGTGATGAGATTTGGGTCATGACTATGTTTACCATACAATCCATAGATAAAGAAAGAAAATTTGAATAATTCACATATCTGAAACATCCCTATTACCCAAGGATCACAATGATGTATCATGATCATCTTGAGAACTTTGGGTGGGATAATATGAAAAAAGATATCGTTGAATATAAATAATTGTTCCCTGTATTTCATAAGTGAAGGTTGAAATGAATATTTATAAATGGATGATTAAACCGTTACCCATACCAACATGTTAATGGGAAAACATCACCATGGACATTGTCACTGGACTTCTATATACATCTAGAGGAAACAATGCTATATGGGTTATTTTGGATCATCTTACCAAGACCTCTCACTTTATCACAATTCAAGAGGACTTATCATTGGATCCAATAGCTTGGATATGTATCAAATAAGTTTTAAGGATTCCCTGAGTACCACTATCAACGGTATCAGATCGAGATCCATGATTTATCTTGCTGTTTTGGAAAAGTCTCCAACATGCTATAAGAACTATGATGAAATTCAGTATGATATATATTCTTAAAACTAAACTCCAATCTAGATGGAATATTAAAAAATGTAAATTCAGGTTAATATCATGTTTTATCGACTTCAAATGTCAAAGGCACCAACATCTACCACTGATTGAATTCTCATTCAACAATTGTTTCCACTCGAGCATCAAATGGATCTATATGAAGCCCATTATGGGAAAAGGGGAATAGAAATGGCATGCTGGGATGATGTTGATGAACATAAGCTATTTGGGCTAGAAATAGCAGAAACAATGGTGGAGAAGGTGAAAAAATTTTATAAGAACATCAAGATATCCCAAATTAGACAAAATTGAAATGTGGACAATTTGTGATGATACATGGACTTTATGGTTGCAGACAGTGTATTCCTCGAAATATCTCCTTGGATGAGGATCATTATATTTGAAAAAAAAGAAGTTATGCCCAAGGTACAACGTCCCCTTATATATCCTTGATCATGTTGGAGTTGTTGAATATTTACTAGAACATCAACCATCCAGGTCCCAAAAACAAAATGTATTCCATGTATCCTTCATAAAGAAGTACATACTAGATCCCTCACATGTACTGACTTCATTGGTTGTACAATTGGATAATGATATTTCTTCTAAAGAGAATACAATTAAGATATTAGATCATAGAGACTGTTTTCTATAGAACAAAACTACCTACATAGACAAAGAACAATGGTAAAACCATATGTATGAATAGGCAACATGGGAACCAACTAAATCCATGAAGTAAAACATATAGAACAGAGTAATAACATTATAAATGAATGAAACAAGAAGAGTTTCTGGAATTTTTTATACTTATTACTATGGAATATTAACTTGATAATTGGAATAGTAATGTGACCCTTGTGTATAGTAAACAGAAACATTGAATAGTATCCTCACCAATGAAGGTATAAACAAAATGTATTCGTCATTTAAATGACAACATGACATAATCATATTATAGTGTAAGTAAATAAATATTTTGAAAATTATTAATTAATTTCCAGTATTTTGATTAGTCATAAACATTTATTTCAATTTTAAATAATTTAAATTTTTTTTAAAAAAATAATTTCATAAAATGTATTCATAAATTCATATATTGATTTCTTATGATTTTATGATAGTTTTATGAAACCTTAATTCATTTTTCAATGTCTTAGAGAATTAGTTTTAATTTTTAAATTGTATTTTCCTTGTAAATCATGATTTTAATTAAGAATTATATTTTTCATAATTATATATTTATTTTCATATAGTTGAGTAAATTTTTGAATTCTACATATATAAAAAAAATTGATTACTTTTTAGGCTTTTATAAAAAAAGAATTTTGGTGAAGAGTACAATAAGATAATCTATGGTATATATATATATTATAAGTAAAATACTTTATTAATTGGGTAAAGTGTAATTTTAGAAAAATTATTTCGATCTCAAATGATCTAATTACTATATTTATTCTCAAGAATCTAAACTATTTATTTCCTTTAGAAAAATATTAAAATATTTAGTTAAATTAAGAGAAAACACCCCTCTCATCCAATGTAAATACCACCCTCACCAACTCTTCTTCTCACACCTCTCAATCCTTGATCCTTGTTAAAAATCTACCCACAAAACTTATAAAACCACACCCCATTATATAATATAATGTGGTCTAAACAATAGAATAAAATTAATCCCTTATGGTGTTTCTCAAGAAGAATTAACCAAGAGGAAAACCCCTCTTCCCTTTTCCTTCAATTTCATTTCATGTTCCTTTCATTCCTTTTCCAATCCTCACATATCCTCATAAAAATGGCCTAAAAACTCAATTATCATACATATACTATAATTTTATAATGTTTTTGGAATAACAATTAATCAAATATTTTTTCCTCCTTCGTTTATATTAAGAATGAAAACATCGTCCATTAGGTGACTATTTACCACCTTCATGGACGACGATCATTCATCATTCAATTACGTCTTCAAGGCGGGTCATGAAAACATTTTTTTGGTCAAAACTAGTTATAAAATATTCATAATATCTTATTTAATGTTTTGGAATAATTTTCTATACATGATATTAAGTTATAAAACAATATGAGTTCATTATGGTAATAAAATGCTAAATCAATCCAAATGATTATCATTATTTATTTATCTAATGAATAAACCTCAGATCTAGAAAAAAATGGTATATTAATATTATATATGTTCATTAACAACATATAAGTCTAGTTATATATAACTATCCACATTCTATAAAATATTTCATACACATATTCACGTTAATCAACACTGAAAACGAAGAAAACTAACGCTCTTGAATAATGAAATTGAATCACATAACACATTAAAAGGGACATGAATGGACTTAATAAAATTATATTGAATCCAATATATGAATAAATAATTCTTAATTAATTAACTAATTAATTTTATTATTCATTACATTAAGATCATATGCTTGAATCATTTCAGACCTAAGGTATGAAAATCTACTTAAACGTCCTATAATCTTTCTGTTTACACATCACCTCTTTTTAGCCACATGGAATTATATTTTTTCTATGTACACATTGAATATTATTTTTTTATGTTCCTAAATCATGTATCATGATCCATTAATCTCTCTTTTTTTATATATATTTTTTTAAAGTTTCCTTACATAATTGTTTCCGTTATGCACTATTGATTTAATAGAAATTCCCAATTTCATACCCACATTCAAGTGCATTGTGAAATTTTTTTAATCCAATATTATTTTCATAAAATCAATAATAATATTATTAAAACATTATTTATTCCATTCTAGTTTTATATGAAACATTTTCCCCTATTCTACTTTAAAATGTCATTAATTTTTCAAAAAACCAGACTAAAATGTTTCATATATAATGTTTAATGAACAATATTATAATATTATTTCACATAGGATTGACATACAACAGAATGATATATGCTAATTTTCTACTATTTTTGTCCATGTATGTTTTAAAACCATCATTTCATTGACACCACAATGATATTATCATTTTATATACAATTTGACATAATTATGATACTGAATTCATTCAAAGGGAAACCCTTATGTTTAGTTTTTATTTCTATTGTATGATTATTTTGTGGAAGACATATTCATTAACATGTTATGATGGATGTTCCTAGATATTCATCAAATACATTGAGTAATGTCTATTCTCATCATACAATTTGGGCAGTGGTCTTGGTGGTTAGCCTTAACTTGTTCTCCTCTATGTGAAACAAGTCTGGACAATTGATCCCGTATGTGTAATGAGACATGCTTCATGATAATGTTTTTTAATGTTTTTACATGATAATATAATCACATGTTTTATATGTTATGATTTCATATGTCTAATCATGGTCTATTCCTTTTTATAGTTTTATTTAAAGCCTTCGAACCCATGTGCTAATATTTATTCTTATAATTATTTCCTTACTGGGATTTTTAGCTCATCCCCTTGTTCATGTTTTCCCTTGGTTATCCAATGAAGATGTAAGGGATCAATGTATGTTATAATTTTATAATGGATGATAAATAAATAAACGTTTTATTTAGACCCTTGTTTTCTATTCTATGTACCTAGTGTTCCAAGAAACTGAAATTAAAGATCCTTGGATTGTAATTTGATGATTAATTATGCTTGAAATGATATAATGATATTTTTAAAATGATATGTTATCTATAACTTATTTACACAAGATCATATTGAAATGCACATACCATCCAAAAATCACTTTCCTCTAGATGACACCGCACTAGAAAGAGTGCGTAGAAAAACAAAAGTTCAGTGAAATGATTTTAATATTATATGAAATAAAAATTTCACAAATCTAGATGCTACAATTTCATTACATTATAGACTCTCAAGATCTCAGGTAAAATTTATTATTTTAAGGTAGCATGTTACTCCCCCAAGTTCATACCCTGATAATGATCTTCCATTGTGATAATATCCCACCATCTCATAGATGATTATGGATTTATATTTGTTGTGATATTTACCCTCCATTATGGAGGAATATCATGATTCTCAACAATAAAATGGATAGCCTCAGTCCAGGAATATATAGCAAGGTGATCACCTCCCCCCAAACAATTAGGTGTTTTCTACATTTGGAACTCCTTTTTCAACTCTTTCATAGTAAGTGATAGTCATATATCACCCTCCATAGATAGTTGTAGTAAATGTAAAACCTACTTGTTCTAAGAATAAATTCCTAGTATATATATATATGGTGGTAAAAATGAGTCATAGTTGGCACTACTAGTGGGTTTGGTACCACCACCATAGAAGCATGGTCATCACCACTATCATTGAGCTCCAAATAAGTCCACTCAGATGTATATATAATAAATTCAAGTTTAAAACCTCAGAATATATACTATGATGAAGGATTACTTATTGGGAACAAGCATATGCTAAAGTTAAGATTACTAGAGAAAAAAAGTATTCTACCAGCTTCTAAGGTTATATCATAACATGAAATTATATTTTTCAATCCTAATGTTTTGTTATATGTGGTGTAAATTAAATGTTATAGAGGAATAATTCTATTTAATATGTAATTAGATTCCAAATTTAATGGAAAAAATTACATTATTATTTAATTTTTAGAAATTTGTATATAATGATATAAGGAGTTTGTTATATAAATTTTACATTAAAAAGTTTTAAATACCTAAACTTTTTACGTTATAGTTGGAATTACATGTAACTACAACCATCCATTGACATTCGATATCAGGATATATCAATTCAATATGATGGTTCATTTATAAGTATATCAATTCCCAATTTATAGTTGTTGAAAATATTAAAAGTTTCAAATAGAATCAATTTAATCATAAATATCTAACATTTGATTTCTTAAAATTATTTTTAAGTCAAAAAAATTTAATAATTAGACTGTTAATATTACACCAAAAATAAATATAGGAAAACATTATAAATATTGAATTAGTCAGTTTATATAACCTAATTATTTCCCAATTTCCCCAATAAAAAATATGTGTAGAAATAAAGGCAAGAAATTGAATCCTCTTAAATGAGTATCGAAAAATTCATGAAGGAATAAATACATGAATATTTGTGTTATTTTCCCACAAAAGAAATGGAATAATAAGGTTTCTGAGATCAGGTGGATCACATGAACCACTTAGACACAATTTATCATATAACTAGAAGGGGTCATGTGGATGGCCATGAATAACACATAACCCAAAACATATCCTATGAATACCCTTTTGAAAAGTCTTTCTTTCATGATGTCAAGACAAAAAATCAGTGATCATGAGGAATCTTCCAAAGGGTTCCCTCAAGACATGTGAATTTTCAACTGCAAGATGCCTCAAAAACCCTAAAAATATAAATCTAAAATAGGAAGAAAATATAAAGAATGTGTAAGACTTTTATAGTTTGAATGGTCACATGATGCATCAGTGATGTGAATAATCACTAAACATGGACACATTCAAGAAGACCCATGAGATCCCTCACCTATGTAAAATTAATATATGGAAGAAAATTGAAGGATATAGGAGACTCTTATGATCAAAAACATCACACGAATCTACAATGGTGATTCTAAAGACACTGTAGGACTAATGATTACATTTATATCGCATCTCATGAAATCCCCCTAGAATTTCTTCCACATCATGTGAGGAGACTAGGGTATGTTCTAGAGACCTCTCACTCCCCCTTGACATCCTATGGACAAACAGATAAAATTTTATATGAAATGCTAATGAATATCCATAGGAATAATATTTCTCATGTGATGTATCACCCAGAGGTAGAGTGATTGTCTACGAGTATACTCATGAAACTCACATTAACACCAACCTTTTTAAAATAAAAAAAGTAAATAACAAATTGGATGACATGTGTGCCTCTCACAGTTGTAAAATTATTGTGATGTACTATAGTTGTCTGAAGCACAGTCCCTCATGACACCTTGATGAGTCAGCCTTATCCCACAATGACCTTTCGATAGGAAACATGAAATTGTGATGCCCCTTCACCATGTCAATATGAATATATGGATTTCGTTAAGAATTATTTCATGAACCCACACATCCCGAATAATTTTAAATAATATAGTAAAGGGGGGTTTTTTTTATGGACTTGTGGGTACTAAAAACTAGGTGATACCCTCATGCTTATCCATTTAAGAGACCCTTGATGAAACGGGACTCCAAATCCATTTTCCAACCCTAGCCTGGATTCACATGATATTAATCATGCAATGCTTTAATCAACTAGCAAGGATATGCCTATGAATCTCCCATAACAACATAAAAAATGCACCACTACTCTCTAGATAGAGAGTTGTCCTTTTTAATCCTGATGCACCATCGTACTCAAGAACTGAAGAAGATTACTCAGATCATATGATCTCAGGAACAAAATAAATTCTGATCAGGTATGATTTTAAGAACAATCAGTGCAACCACACATCTTAAACAATCACATCAGGTGATCACTCATAGATCATGTGATGGGATTCTGGATGGACACAAAAAAGAACATACCGTATATTATCTAAATAACATTAGACCTAATATAAGATAACATGGAACAAATATAAATAATTTTCAATATAATGCTTTGAATAAAGACTAGTGGTGGAAAAATTAAATGAATGAACATACATGATGACCCTAATGTGCTTCACCAAAACTACCTAAGACATGTAATTGAATTGGGATATATCACTTAGATCTCATTAAAATCTTTTTTTATAGCTTTGGATAATTTTAAATACTCTATAAAATTTAATGGAAGTCATGTGGTGTCCAATAGGAATGCCACCACAGTCTCATGAAGCCCTTCTGGAATTCCATCCATATCTTTTGATGCCCTTAAAAAATGTTTCCATCCCCAAATAGTGGCACCAATTCAAGTCAGTAAAGCATAAAATTATCACCTAATCATGTCAAAATGACTCTCTCAATACCCAAAAGTCATTCCATTCAGATATTATGATGGCCATTAGAAATTCCATATAGGAATCATGATTTCTTTTAGTTATGTCAGACAAGACATGTGACACCGTCCGAGACATGTCACAATAACTCTTTTAATGGCCATAAAGTGTGTAATACAACTCTCATGATGAAACCATGGCATGCCATCTAGATCATGTGAAACCCTCTGGACATGACAGTAGAGATCATGTGATGAATTTCAGGATCAACCATCTATGTTCCACTATATCCCCTAGAAAATTAAGCATTGATCATGGGATTAAACTGAAACCTTCCATCGATGATATGTGATGTCCCTCAGACAATACTACTGGATCTTGAGATTTTCATGGGATATGCCCTCAATATAACCAAACATGTACATGGATCCTATTACATGTCTAAACAGACAATCAAGGATTGTCAAGAAGGCATTCATGCACATCAGATTGGAAATCATTCTAGTTCAATAATGAAATCCCATGTTTAATAACATTCATCACCCATAGTGTGTAAGCCCATAAGAGATAGAAGAATCGTTGTTTAAGACTCAATCAAATGATATATGATGCCTCTTATTCCAACCATTACATGGATAAGTTGGACACCTCTCTATTTCTTGATATATATGTTAACAATCTAAGGGGGGGTTTAGTACTTGAGTCCCACATACATATGCGATGAGACTGATCATTTTCCATCCCTTTTGATTCAAAATAAGAATATTTCATATAGGCTTAGGGAGTTCCAATAATCATATAACTACCATTGTAACAAATTTCCATGTAATAGGAAACCTTAGAGTGTAATCCCTGATGAGTGGCATAACATAATATTTCAGCCATATAGGGAAATCTTTGCATATAATCCTTGAACAACTAAACTACCCAAACACGAATTCAAGAAATTAATAGGATACATAGTATTCCTTCCTATTATTTGTGATCAAATACGAATCCTTTTTGATGTAATCCCAATTTCTCTGATATTTTCATACTCGAGACCCAATCATTCCCATTGTTGGATCACTCAACCTCCTACCACAGTGGACTAAGAAATCAATTGTACTATATAGAATTTGATTCCTTCCATTACCAGGATATGTAGGTTGCATCCCTAGGGCTTGAGTATGATATGAGAAATCCCAAATTAAATTATACAGAATAATTACTAAATTCAAAATTAAAAAGGTCAATCCCTTTATATCCCTTATTTCTAACACTAAACACAGATCCAGTGGGATTAGTATTCCATAATGAACAAATCATGGGAATCATAAATCTCCCCTAGATAGGGATATCTTAGTATGTAAATACTGAATTAATAGAAGGATATGACTATACCTCCTATAAGGGAATCTACCATGGGTCCAGTCCTGAGGGAGTTATGGAACTATAATTAATATAATTCAAGCCATAACCAGGATATGCAAGATGTTTCCACAATAAACGAGCTAAAATATCATGTGACTAAGTTCCCTAACATATGTCACTTCCATATGATGTTAAAATACATTGTTTTGATAAAATATGTGGGATTTAATTCATATAATAAATAAGATAAATATGATTCATCATAATGGATAAATCACCTCCTTTAAATATTAACCACCTCCCTCCATAGAGGGATATTCAGAAGTACTTAGTTATATAAATTCAACAATTTAGAAGCCTACTAGTAATGGGGAATCAGACATGGAACCTCAGATACCTACTGATGGATTCACTATAGATATTTACATATTCTACACATAAAAGATACATAACCTTTAAATCGATTTCTTATTGTAACCGGTTTTATATTGGGATTAGGAATATATTTATGAACGTATCATAAATCTATAAGATATTCCTAGAGTAGGAAAAAATACCCTAAAATGGTGTGATGATCCTTACCTCCCATCTTCTTAACAAATGTGAGTCTGAAAGTGTTGTTGGGACTAAAAAATCCATTTTCCATCCTCCCTCTAAACATAATTTGTGTACCCTATTATGGATGAGGGAAAGATTTGGATTTTTTAATAATAATGATAATGGTAACCTCACATTAATGATTATTGATGAAAAAATCCTCCCAAAATCTACCATGGTAAATACAAAACCCAACCCGATCTGGGTAACAAATCACCAATTTTATGATGAAAGAGGAAATGGTTGAATCGACATGAATATATCCAATAAAAAATGATCAGTTTATTATATATTTATTCATTTTTCACACATTTTGTAAATAAAAAAGAAAAACATGACGTTAAACTCTCAAATAATATAATGACGGGTTAATAATGTGTCATTTCAAATTATTTTACATATCTCACAAAAATATCTAATAATTCTGGCATAATCATACAACTAATCCTCCATAATTGGGGTTCCCATAAAATAATAAAATCATCGCTCTGAAAATACCAAGTGATCAGAATGGATGAATTGGTAATAATATGATAATTGTGTTAACAATGAATATTTTATTGAAAAAATAGTATACTGTTAATATTGAAAATGTTGTCAACCTTATTCGTTATTTTCATCATAACATTAGAGACTAATCCCATAAACATCGTCTTAATCTAACATAATTTTTTCATTATCCAGCATCCATTCCAGAAATTCAGATGTGTCTAAAACCCCATCAAGTAAAAAATAATATCACCTTCTTGAAATATTCTACACGAGGTGATGAAAATCATGGTCTTGGAGCATCATTGACAAGGTATAATGACAACCCTCAAGACTACTAATGAGGGTCTCGAAGCACTATAACTGATGATTTCACACCATCTTGTAAATGATGTAAGTAATCTAGTGCCCCTCGATTGCATAGAAAACGACTTCAGAATATTATCCCTAGAGCATGACAACCAAAATATTCAATAACTAATGAATATAGAAACTGATGCCAAATAAATCTACCTTCTTATTATGTGGTCACCCAGGATGGCCCTTGTTAACCCCCATCACCAGCATCATCCCACTCGTACCCATCAGTCTCCTACCAGCAGAGACACCCAAAACCTTTCCACCTCTTATGCCCATGAATTGTTAACAATAAAGAAAATAATACAAGGAAGACAATGATAATAAATGGGGTATAATATCCACAATCCCATTTATGGATTCTATTAGCATATTCTCGTAGTGACCATTAAGCATGATAATATCCCTTCTCACTCAGAAAATGTATGTAGGAATATTCTAATAGTATGAATGGTAAAAGTTCATATCTCAACCCCCTGCATAATGCCCATTGACCTAATCTAATATAATAAAGAGGAAATTAGATAGATCATATACCATGCTCAATGAAATACATTTTCTTATAAAGATTATTGATGTAATATGGGTTTTCTTAAATCCCATCAAACACATTGAAGAACTACCAATACGTCATAGAAACAACTGAATAAATCTATCAAAATATTATGTAACTGGTTCAGATGTTTCGATAGGTTCATATTCCTATCCATAAAGCAATAAAAATACAAACTATGAACTTCATCAATAATTGACGTATTCTGATAAATACACATTCTTGATCCCATCCAGGATGATTATGCGAATATTTTGATAAAGATGAATTAATTGGAATGGTTTCATACTCCCATACAAATTGGGGATCAGTAGGGGATAGTGCATCTTACCTCATTTTATGGGAACATTATTATTTAAACTTTTTTGAATGATATTCTAATGGACCAGGATCATCCATATATACCCATTATGGTCACGACTCACCAACTTATAGGGGAACATGAATCGTGACATGATCATATTCCTATCAAATATGTCTAGATGCATTCTGAAATGTAACACAATCAATAATATTCATGTCATTTAATCTTCCTAGAATATTCCCATAGATAACATAAACTCATCATATATTCCTAGTTCCACTAATGAATGACTACCCCAGCATCAACCTGAGGAAATAAAAGAGGTGACTCAATTCCCTTATCCCATTCTAGAGGTCCATTGATATATTCCGTCAGGTAATGTATATTCGGAATTGGTTCGAATTAAAATTCAAACTGGGCATCTCATTGTGAGAGGGGAACATGACTTGGGGTAGGTTCATACTCCTTCAATGAAAGGCAAGTGGAATATATCAAAGGCTCAAGATAAAGAGAATATTCCCTCCCTAACGGAGGCATACCAAATTAATATAAAACAACATAATATGGAACATGAATTGGGATAATCTCACAAATATTTTACTAATGACATAGCACATTATTATATTCATGTAGCTTCTCGGTAGCATGATTATAATCCTACATCACTATATGATTATAATCATGTTCCAGCAACTGTCAAATAGCAGGTTCATGTACATACAAAATTACAAATACTAGGAAAATATATTTTTATAGTGATATAGAATGTGACCCATATTTCTAGTCTAGTAAATGCTAGTGTGATTTAGTTCCTTAGGGACACATTCTCAATACTCCAAGGATCTGTTAACTATTCTATTAAAGTAGAAGTTGTTCATTATCATGATAGTCATCCTAGTGGTTGTATGGATGTGGATCACAAGGATTGTACTCATAACATTCATCATGGTCAACCACCCCATTGTAATATCTCCAATGGAGAAGGAAATCATCCCCTTTCTAAGACAACTTCATATAGATAAGTGATAAAAACATAGACTCCATAATATAGAAAGATGCCCAAAAAATATGGGTCAATTACATGTAGTTTCCCATCAACATCATTTAGTACTCTACTATAGACAGAAGCCAACCCTCAGAAGTATTTTCTATAATATGTGAAGATGGAGGCATGAATGACTGAATAAGATGATTTTGGATTTAAAATATGGAGAATGATAGTTATAAAAAATCACCCAATCATGTTCTGGCCACTCACTACTTCCCACTAAATGATCCAAGATGAGATTGAAAAGCATGTAATTAATTTTATATAATAAAATATTTGGTCAACTCAACAATTACTGTATTATATACATCTCCCAATCTATGATATGGGGGTTCACATTAATACAATAGAGACATTCTATTTCTAGCTGGACCTGGCTTCTTTCTCCACCGCTAGGCATTTAAAACTAGAAAATCACATCTAGAATATGTATCATGCTTTCCACTGTTGCATCAAAAAAATTAGATGATCACGGAACCCATGGCATGATTTCAAATTCATGGATGGGGAATTTTTTGATTATTACACTTCCCTTCACCCATAGAATAGCTGAAACCATCAGATTTTAAATTTGTAAGGTCATAGCCTTCCAATAAATCTGAGGATCAGGTAATTCTCCGTCTCATTAATCAATAAAATAAAATTCCCCCATATCATTGATGATAATAAATCATGAAATAATGGAGAGGATATCCAAAAATCCATTCATCATAAACCCTAGTAGAAATGAGAATTCATTTCAGACATAAAAACCGAACTTTTGATGACCCATAAAACTTTTAGAAAATAATGGTTCTCATCATGGGCTTCCACCACGCCCATCTTCTACAAAAGAACAATAATGTCTCCTGAAATGTACCTTGGTATAATTTACCACAATATCCATCAAATATAGGAACCAGATGTCAGGGCCGTGGGAATTTCTACCATTACCTCCACCTCTCAGGATGAAAATTGTCATGAGGATTCATGACATACCAGTAACTACTACAAAAAACACTCAACATGCTAGGATGGGGGAATTGATATCTCAAATATGATCACCAACTTTGTCATCACCTGAGAAGTTTCTAGGGAAATCATTAGTGATTCCAGATCAACCCCATCTCACTAGGATGGGATAATTTAGTTCTCAGTATCAGTATTAACAATAATTAAATACCTAACTGAACCATTGGATACTAAAAAAATTATCATTCAATGGATAGGTCAGCCCTGAAGAACCCCAAAACCACTAGGATGGGGGAATTTTTATCATCATAATCATCATTGAAGAGCGAAGTAACCTTATCCAGGATTGGAGGTCAAAATCAACAGTTGGAATCTCATCTTTTCCTCTCGCCATAAGGAAAACATCTTATTTTTGGAAATCTCATCAAACATTATCAAAAAATCCCAGCATGTTAATGTCCATAGACTAGGAATGGAGGAATGTATAAAAAATGTGGATAATCCCCACTAAGGATAAAATCACAAATAGCTTAATATGACAACATGTTTGAAGTATTTCCCAGATGAAGGAAGTACAGAATCATCATGTTTCCTCAAAAGTAATGGAAAACAACAGTTACCCTATTTGAATTTCAGAATATCATTACCACCAATATTATAGACATTGTTATTAATAAATGAATGAAAAGAGAAAAAACATGAAAAAAAATCTTGATAGTAGAGTGATTTGGATGCACCAACAAAGGATGCATGCACCAAAAACCTGATAAGGCAAAAACAATATGGAACCTTCAAATCTTGAGTTTCAACCTATCTAGTAGAGCACTAAAAAAGAAAACAGGAATGTTCTGGATACATTTAAATCACCATTGATAATATTTTAGGTTCCTTCCATAGAGGAACAATTATAAGTATATGAGAGTGAAATAAAAACTCTCAATTGATATAAGGTAGAGCTAATCAGGGAAAATATTCCTAATGGGTATCATCTTAGTAAGGGACAAATTTTCTACCTTATACTATTGATCCACCAGTAAGATATTATGATGAGTTTTAGAGTGGATCTGGAAAAAGGATACTGGTCTATATAGAGGAGGAAGTAAAAATGATAATGACAATCATGTCTTGCAGAAAAGGTCTCTCACTCTCTAGGATGATCATTCAGTATTAATAAAAATAAATAATCATCAGGATAGGAAGGTAGGTCCAACTTCTACTTGCTCCCTGCAGATGAAAGGTGGCTTGGTAAGTTGTACCCTCAGAGCTACATAACACCATATAGTCCATGATTACTCCAATGGAATCCCTGTAACGGTGATGCACACATGTGAATCCTGAGAGGATACCATATACCGAGTGGGTGGTGAAACTTTTATTTCCCCAAATTGAATAAATACTACCTTCTCTACCTTTGATAGTGTAGGTAACCCAGTACAATATCTCACACACTTCATGTCCGGATGTAGGCTGATGATGGGGAATTGGGATTTACAAGAGGCATGAAAGAAGGGTTGTTTTTATGAAAACACTAACAAGGAAACCCTTTTTCTGCGACTAATGTATTCCAACACGATATATTATATGATGGGAGGAACTTCGTGATTAGTTCCATTATTAATTCATCTCAATAATAGAGAAAACTACCATTATGAACCTAATGAACTAGAAAAAAACTAAAAATGAGAGTTTTTATAACATTATAGAATGATGTAAACATTTAACCTATTCACTCAACATCCCTACCTCGTAGATGAAATAACATAGACTATATTCTAAAAATATCTATGATGAGTTACAAACACGTTTCTTCCCAATGATGTATCAAAGTGGCATTTATGATCTTTTAGAAATGGAACAACACCTCGAGGAATCCATTTAGCCATCTGTATCAAAGTCTGGATTCATTCCATCAACATAGGGGAAAATTCTATGAAATTTAGAATTTAAACATATCTTAATCAAGCCTATTATGGTACACATCCAAGAAACTAGGCATGCCCTGAACTTCCCAACACCTATTATCTAGAGGTGAAAACCATAGAATCAACCAAGGAAATAAACAAATAGAAGTCAGTGCTACCTGGGAATTGAGGGACATATCAATAAAGCATAATCCCACAAAAATTAACAAGTCACTAGTTATTTCATGGTAAACGTGGATAACAAAATTCATAGGAAACCGGATCCTAGGAAGCCTGATGAGATCAACCTCCCAAACTATCCATACTATAGAAATTTCCAAATAAGAAAGGGTAATAATATCCAGGATCACTTTACCTTGAATGATGTCTTACACTGTATGGTCGATGATCGATAGGTGGTTTTAGATAACTCCTCTAATAATGTGTCATAAATAACTATTTCCCAATCTAATGAAAATGTTATTTTTTTGAAATTTATGATTAGGTGTGTGCAAAAGACCATTAAGTGGATGAATCTAAAAAATATTTGATAGATCTCCTTCCACTATGAAATCATAATTATATAGAACCAAAATAGATCCAGATCCTAATAAAGTAGACATCATATATTCCCCCAAAGGTTGGTGCAACCACATAAATAAGTAGGAAATAGAATCAGGGGATTTCTATTCTGGTCCAATGCAATCCGTCACTCTTAAGCAATTCTTCCCTACGACATCTGTTACATGGGAACTACCCATCTAAATTGAATAATCATCATTAGAATAGATCATATTTGTTTCTTATAATGTTATTTACTTGGTATATAACTTCTCTGACAATGAACATGAATCAGAAGGTTAGATTCCAGTATATATTTGATGAACGAGAGGTCGCATGCATAGAGACAGAGGATACAAGGGATAGCATGTGGGTTATCGAAAAAAATGTTTCAGTCCCTCCCATAAGAGGAAATATATAGGGTTAAAAATAATTTTAAATCACTTCAGTATTCCAATAACAGATATTGTGCTTCCTTAAAACCCCATAGTAGTCATCCACACTATGTTTCCTTACATTACCGCCTAGTGGAGGTTCGATAATCTCACCATCTAAGGATGAATGGAAGGTCAACACAAATGTTTCAACCATAATATTATACTCCTCTTCCAATGAAAAAAAAGGACAATCCACAAGAAAATTACTCATCCCATGATCCACAGTAAAATGATAAACCCCACATTGGGATGCATCGACCTCTGGCACAAAAGTATGACATTTTTAAAATAGCTAGTGGTTGTCCACACAAATCTCTAAATCGTGGATGTGCTCCATACTTCTGAAGTATTCATGGAGATATACATTGGATCCATCTCGATAATTTAGGAGTCTATAATAGAATTCTATACAGTCATGGTTTATCAATTGGAAACCATTCAATCAGAATATCTTATCAACATCTCACTCACATATAATCGCTCGAAATATGTCATCCATGGATACCTAAGTTCCAAATTTGTTTCGTGAAGACTAAATAATTTTGACATAAAAATATATCTGAATGATAATTTCTCTAGGGTCAATCCTATATCACTCTGAAACCCAATGCATTTTTGATATATTGGATAGGACATTATTCCCAAAAATCTATCCATTTAAGGGTATGATAATAATGGGAAAACAACTCTAGTGATGATAAAACTAGAATATTATTTTAGAGATGTGACATATGAGACTATATTTTTGGTAATATTTCCAAACATTTCATATGACTTCATTCATGGAATTATTTGTCTTTACATCCACATGGTGGTACCTTCAAAATTACATCAATTACTAAAATACTCTATCAATGGGATGGTTGGAATACTACATGGTGTCAGTACCCCATTTAAATCACATAAAACCACATATAATAAATATTATTTATATAAAAGGATTGAAAAAAAACCAATAGAAGGTGATAATACCTAGGTTGAATCCCCCAATGACTTGGGTACCACTACATCAAATTTCGTAGACTATGCTCGATAGTGACAGAGAGGCCCTCATTTTCAAACATCTTCTAAAAGTTTGTCCAATGACTCCAATGTAGAATATGGTAAGGATGGCCTCAGGAAATCCCCTCCAAAATTAGGGGAAGGCGTCTCAACCACTATTGATGATAACATTTAGATAAATCTGGGAATATAAGAATACATGTCATCTACGTTTATTAGTACCAAAATTCCCATAAAAAATTCAAAAATTGTGCTTATAATTTCTCAAAAATCATTGATATTTGTTCCATTGGATCTAAACAAATATACTAGGACTGTATCTAAATTTGGTTACACAATATCGCTACTTACCCAGTGTGAATCACGCTTAATGTAGGAATCCATGAGGATGAACCCACATTATTCCACAAATGTAGAGGAAGATGTTGGTAAATTGATAAAATTCAACATTTCTCAAGAAGTGAAATACACAATGTGTTTTACCTATATCATCCCTATCAACAAGAGTAATTAGAAAATTTGGGTCTACATTAATTTCAAAAAATATAGTTAGAAATTTACATTTGAAAATTCCCCATTACCAATTACAAAACTATTGATTGATGAAACTGATGGCTTCAAATTATTTTCCATCATTGATGGGTATTCGAGAAACAATAAATTATTTATGTCTCCTGAAGATGAATATGATATTCCAGGAGCTCACTACATGCATTCTTCTTTCTGTTAGGTCAGTACATTTAGCATGATGAATGGTGGTTCCATATTTCAACACAATATTTACAATATTATTAAGTCGTTTTATAGAAGGAATGTTGAAAATTATGTAGTCGAAATGGTTTTCAAATCTACATAATGACGTGATCACTTCATGAATATTCTAAAAACTATTTGATAATCTATGAGAGAACATTCCCAAGATGAATGATCTAAAATGTTATTTTAGGGTAACATCTGGGATGTTCCTTGGCTTTGGGTTACTCCACTATGTCATCAAGGTCAACCTTGATAATAATAGTGTTATTTTAGCAATGCCACCACCATAAATCTTGATGACCTAAGGGGGGTCCATGGGAACCTAACCTTATTAATTTATATGAAACCTAGATTAAAAAACATCCATTAAAGAGGCTAATAATGAATTTTATAGACTATCAATTTGAAAATGGAAACCATGATTCTTTAAAAATAACCAACAAATATTTATTGCACCCACTACTACCAATGCTTCTATAAGAATGGAAGTCAGTCATCATGTATGTGGCTTCCATGGAGAACTCATTGGGTTCCCTCTACAAATAGTATAATGATAAAATTATTGAAAACAATCTCTACTGCCTTAGAGAAACAATTCTAGGTACTAAGACCAAATATTCTAATGTCGAGAATAAATAACATTCACTAATCACCACAATGTAGATGAAAATACATTACATGTAGCACCATGAATTACATCAATTAAATTTTATTAATACTCTCACATATATCCAAGTAATGCCCACAATGACTTGGTTCATGGAAAAATGTATGTTTATTCTATAGTAATACGACATTCAGTTTGTTTAATAAAAGTCAATGAAAGGGATTGACTTAAAATATTTCCATACAACAAATCCTACCATAAAATATACATCTATGGACATTGATCTTCTTTATGACATGTTCTACTATTTTTATATCACTCCTAGAACAAGGGATATATATTTTGATGGACCCTCCCAATGTTCTATAAGAAAAATAATGGAAAACATGAAGCTAAATTGCGTTGGTCCAACGATTGAATTTCTCTCTCTATAAAAAAGTAGGTTTCCCCTAATCATTCTCACAGTCCAAAGAATGCACGAATAATGAAGAAAAATACTAAGCCCTCATCAAGGGCTTGGAACTATACCAAGAACATCATATATCCTACATGAATATCAAAGGGGGGCCAGAGCTAGTTATAAACCATATCATTGGAGAATATTCCATCTAAAATGAATTATTGGACACTCTCATAGGCTACGTCCGGTGGATGATGGAAGAGATCCCTTTTAGTACCATAGTGCATCATGTTCTATGATCATAGAATGCTTGCGCCTCTCTATTGGATAATTGTCCTCCACCATTTCCTACCCCAATCAAGATAAATAATTCTCCCCTATCACACATCAAAGAGTGTCCAAATAAACCGCTATATGTGTTATGAACTAATTCAATCAGGTTAGAACCACACCATAAAAGGATGAACTAGTATCCTCCCCCGGATGGATGGAGCCCATAATTTGCTATCTCAAAATGGGACTCTCCAGACCGACCTAATCAAAAGGGAACCAATTTTCCATTGTGCAGTTAACATTACCTTTTATGATGGTCCCAATAAATAGATTATCCTCTATAAGTATTATTTTTAGTGATTCATCCTTGGATGCATATTAGAAGGAGGTATTTTCTTTTTCATTGTGGAATTCCAAGCGGGGTCTTGTGGCACCCAACAATCTGAGAGCAATCACTCACACAAAATATGGAGGTTGTGATATTTTAGACAGACCATGATACTTGACTACAGGTAATTCATCAATAAATTTCATGTAGTCTAAATCCATGAAGCCCTCATCTGTCAACCCTCATAACTATTTCATATAGCTAAATATTATTTCCATATTTTGTTTGGGTTATGAATGTTGCGGGGCCATATCACTATGCCACATATAATTATTTCAATTAAATAATTACATCTACAAAATTATATTCCAAAAAGGTTGAAGAAATACCCCATAATGAATTTATACTGATGAAAATAATTATCTTCATGAAGTCCCATATAATCAATATGTTTGGGGTCCTTCACATTATATTGATAGAAAAAAGAACAAAATTATGCTCTACAAAGTTGATGAAACTATACCATGAGTAAAATATCGTGTGAAATCTATCAAAAATATATATCTTAGAGATAAATTTATATATATAATCCTTAAATAATACTCTTTCAAATATAATCCTGATGATGGAGAATAAGGATAAAAATCTCTTGCTGAACAAGAGCCTCTATTCTATATGGTAATACAGTATAACCATGTATAATTCTACCCCAGAAAAATCATAATCACTAGTCCTAAAAAAAATGTAGTGTTACCCCTATAAGCCCAAATATATTTGCACAGAAAATCCATTTTTTGACAGATGTTAGATGGTGAGATATCGCAAAATAAGTAACATGAATTCGAGTGGCTAGATGAGAAAATTATGCATAAATTTCAAAACCATAAAGTTCATCATAATCAGATTTCATGAGACTATAACAAAAAGGTTCACCTATGTTCATTCCTCAAAGAAGAAATATTATTGTCTCTCAAAATTGCAATGAATGTAAGGAAGGATCCCCCAAACTAATAAGCTAAATGGGAAAATAATTATATCATATATGTGGTCTACCATAGTGGAGCCTACTCATTTTCCACCATAGATGGGGAGCAGGTTAAATAACCCACAAATTATATATTTATCAAGAAATAAATCATATATTTATCTTCATGCATATTTTTCCAGAATTTATGACATTAAACTATACAATATCATCTTATAAGCATGACAATAAACTTCAAAACACCTCATGTCCTAACAATAAGACATTATACAGTATGGTGTCTCCCATCTTGAATACATGATGTTAAACTATATGAAGATGTCTTTAACACATACCACAAATCTATATAGATAAAATAGTCACTACGTGATGTTAAATTACATGGTCAAATTCCTCAACACATGATGTTAAAATTCACAAATAACATTTTCCCACAAATGAATCACTGCACAAGATCTAGATATGTGAGAATGAAGGATGACATACCACCATCCACATAAAATAGTTAAATCCACTATGGGAGTTTCTTAAACTCTATAAATATTTGAAGTTTGGTTTTTATCATCATAGGATATATAGGGATGCTGATAACACTAGTCTTTGGCTATGTCAACACCATCCATTTCCCTCACTTTTGGTTATCCCTGTCATTTCAAAAAGACATTAAACTACATGGATAATTTCATGAATCTATGTTAGTAATTTACCTGGATTTATGGAACTATATATGACTTGATTGTCATTTTTAATGACATATGTATGGATTCCACGATCATATATCATGGTCCATCCACCACATGATAAATAATACCCATGTCCAATCCTTAAATTCATCTCCTTAGTGAGAAGAACCCATTCCATTCATTTTTGTCACACTGATCATAGCTCATTTAAGGATTGGAAGTTTACTAAGGGTTCCCCAAAAAAACAAGGAATATATTCTCATGGTAGGATGACCATAGTCTTGAATTCGAGGTCATAAAAGGAGTACCGGGAATCCTCACTACATGATGTTATAATTCATGGTTGATGTCTCATTTCTGAAATAAAAGTGTAAATCACTATAGATCTTGACCCATATGACCACCTTTTTGTGTTGGTATCCTACCACACCTCCCCTCAAGTACTACCTATGAATTGATTGGTCACATCACAACATACGCAATGATTCCCATATATTCAAACTGTGGTTCAATAATGAAAATTATCCAAAATTCCCATATCATCATATATGATATACTTTTATAGTAGTTGTCTTCCACATGAAATATGTTCAGCATGATTCCAATTTATATAGGATATTTAGTGATTCCCAGATTTCCATATTTGGGTCTAGTCACACTTCCCCTTTTCACAAAGGGAAGCCGACATCCTTGCCGCAAGATGTTAAATATCACAGTTCATTATGATCTACTTGAGAGTTGATTCATGGCATCACATGGTACCAAGTGATGCTTGGATCTCTAATCCTAGCTCTGACTACAAAAACTAATAGAAATAATTCCATCCTCCACATATGGGTAACAACTATGTAAGATGTATATTTTCCAGAATGACGTGTTGGTTTATTCCTTTCACCATAGGGTGCATTGTGACACCTTGGTCTCCAGAGATGGGCTCAACTATAAAAACTCTTCAAAAATTCATCATAGACACATGTGGAATGAGCCATAGAATCTCATTTTTACAATGTTCAATCAAGATCTACACATGGATTTCAAGTTCATGCAATATATTGTGCACAATATTTTTGGTCGGTTCTGAGATCCATACCACATGATGTAAAAATATAATAATAACATCTATGTCGAATGAAATTAAAACTAAAAAATAAGGGTGTCCTCACCACACAATAATTAATTTAATGAAAAATGAATTTAGCATATGATATTGAACTGCATGGAAAACATCCACACTATATGATGGTATATTTTTTTGGACATCAACCTTTTACATCCCCATTCAAAAAAAATACAAGATCTTTATCCCAATCAACATGGGTATAGGTGGATTCTATAATCATTTAATGAACCTCATTCCATAAATCATATATCATGTGTTGAGAGCCTAATGTTAATAAAAAATTCCACGTCTCTTGTAAAAGATAACAAAATTCAGAGGACCATTTGTTTAAATATTCATGTATATATATGAATCCTTCATATTCCCCAGGGGGTGCTCGGACGTTTTGATAGCTCTCATATGTGTGGTGATGGATCTAGAAGTCCCCCCACCGTAGAAGATCCACCTCTGTGTACAGAACAACATAATATAGACCCAGAATATTAGCTACCCCATCATTCCTAGGTTCTCCTATCAATGCCTTTTTCAAGGCCACTCCTTGTAGGCTTGCAGAATACATTTCCAAGGTGAGAGGAGCCCCCCTCTCAGGATTCTTGCATATAGGGCCTGCTGGTCGGCCTCCCTTCCCCTAGCTTCTAGTGTAATTCCCCATGCGGACCCTCAGTGCCCCAAGGTTAGCATGGTGGTGCCCCGGGACTTGCCTGTGGCAGAATCAGTGTTGTCACTACCTCCCCATGATATGGGAGGTAGGATGGAGATCATGTACCTTCTCTCGTTACCATGTTGCAGGCCCATCCTTCGGATCAGTTCAATTTTACATCATATCCTCTCCCCCATGCTCTTCTAAGGATCTCACCCAATAGAGTGCTTCCAGAGCTTTTGGTCCAGTCTGCTAGCTCGACTGGCCCCGCCCCTGCCCCCAAGGTTTTGTGGTGCAGTCTTTCAGAGGCTCCGGAAGAGAGCTCAGGCTCGATCGAACCTACTGTCTCCACTGTCTTGGGTTTGAGAGAAGGGTCTCATGTCCCATGGTTACATATTTCAGCAGCTACTGAGTCTTCCTCTAGAGTTTTCCAGGAACCACCCACCCCCTCGGCAAGTTCGGGGGATGCATTCTGAACCCAAGGCCCCAAATCTCTCGATCGAGGTCCTACCCTATTCCCCAAATCCCATCATCGACACTTAATCAGATCCTAGGCGACCATCACTCATCCCCATAAATCGGCCCTCTCCGCTATAGTGTGCATGCGATCAAGAGCCAAGAACTCAATAGAATGCTCGTCATCCCATTTCTCCAAGGTGTATAATACTTGATCCAACCCTATAACATTATTCCATCAACAAATTACATCATCATATGGAATTATCATAGATTAAGAGCTCAGGATAAAATAGAATTTCTCGCAGGTGAATTCGAGAAACACAATTCCAAAGTGGTTGTTGTCCTCGAGCTCAAGGAGAACCCGACCAGACTCAATGAATTTGGTAGGAAAATCCAATTGCATGGCCACATGCATTCTAGCCCCACAAATTGGTATGTTTGGATATTATGGAAAAGGGACATCAATGTTGATTTGGTTTGTGCGGTAGACCAATTCACCACCTTGAATGTGTCTCAAGGAATTATCTCTATCTTCATGACCTTCATCTATGTGAGTTGTGAATCCCAGTTGTGTGTTAACTAATGGAGGGATCTCAGTGACTTCGACCCAGGTGTCCATCCCTGGATTGTCGCTAGGGGGGATTTCAATGTTGTTTTCTATCTAGAGGAGATGGAAGGCAAGGGAATTTTCCTATGCAAAGCTAGTACAGACTTTGCCCAATTCATGGCTGGGAATTGACTCTCCATCAATGGCATCTATGGTGATCATTTCACTTGGTGCAACAATAGAATGGTTCCTCGCCAATTGTGGGTCCATTTGAACTATTTCCTGGCTAGTATGATGGCCATTCATATGTTCTCCAATGCAAGCATTTGACACCTCATCTAGGGTCTTTCCAACTACCCCCCCCCCCCTTCTGGTCTCCTTGGCTCCAAGGCTGTATTCCCATGCTGGTTTCTGCATCTACCGTCACTAGGCTACCACTATAGGATATCTTGATCAAATGAGGTCTATCTGGTAGATCCTAATCAAGGTCATACATGCATTAGTTTACACAATATGTTGAGACACCTCAAGGTCAGGATGTTGGAATTGTCCAAAGAGCTCTCCCCCCCGATCGTTGATTTTGATGTGGCCATGCAGTAGGTGGATCGGCATGAGAAAATCCAGGAAGAAGTATTGATGACAGGACTTTCGAGGATCCTTCCTACAAAAAAGACACCATAGCCATTATGCTGATCAAAATGAAACAAGAGTCACGAGACCAAGCCAAAGTCAAATTTTTCAACAAGGGACATATGAACAATGAATTTTCTCACGCCTACATCAACAAGAGGAAATTCTCAATTAAACCTTACATTCTTTTGGATTATGTCTCTTATTTGGATAATAGTGACCTGGCGGCTGGCTTGGATAACTATTTCTTTAGGGACCACCTAGTTGTCCCTAACCCCTACATGGAAGATGCGTACCTGGGAGGGGTCTCGGATCTCCTCAATGTTCTTCCTATCCAAATCTCTATCCAGAACAATGAGGGGATCATCACTATCTTAGATGAAAAGGAAGTCTGTGAGGCCATAAAAAACCTCAATCCCAAAAGCACCCTAGGACCAGACAGTTTTGATGGTTACTTCTATAGGGCCCCATGGGTGGTGGTGAAAAAGGATGTTTTCTCGGCTATTTAAGACTTATTTCAGGGTGGAATCTTTCCGAGAGTGGTGATTGCAACTACCAATGTGCTCTTCCCAAAATCTTGGAACCCCACATCCATTACACACTATAATTTGGTGAGCATGAGAAATTTCCCATTCAAATTTCTGGCATGTGTCATCAATTCCATTCTGGCCTCCCTCATTCCTCAGTTGGTCTCTCTAGAGAAGCATGGCTTTGTTAATGTTTGATCGATCCAAAGAGCCATTTCACTAGTGTAGGAGATGATTAGAGACATTAATTTCTAATCTCGTATTCGCAATATGGCCATCATTCTAGACATGGGAAAGGCCTGTGACCATGTTGAGTGGGGCTTCATCAACATGGTAATGGAGGGAACTTGACATTTACCTTAGAATATTTTCCTGATTTTTAGGTGTTTTGGTTCCTCATGGTTGGAGGAAATCTTTGGTGGGATGTACTTCAGATTCATCAAGGCCACCCATGGTCTATGGTAGGGAGACCCAATCTCACCGAGAATCTTCATCCTCTACCAAGACATCCACAATCGTCTCATTCACTGGATCATGGTCAGGGGAGAGGTAATTCCATAATGTAGAAGGTTAAGGTCCACCCAAATTTCCCACTTATTGTTCGTGGATGACACCATAATATTTTTAAATTCCAGAAAAAAGTCGATCAGAGATATCTCTAATGTTATAGACCAAAATTTCTACTATAGTTGCCAAATGATCAACCAAAAAACGATTCACCTCTGCATATCCAATAAATTCTCATATTATCAGTCAGTAGAGGTAAATCCCAGCCTTTCCATGCATGGGGGCAGCTTCCCTATGGAATACCATGGTGCACCAATCTCCCCCAATAGCCTCTGCATTCAGGATTTTTATTTCCTCATCTCAATGATTATGGACTAGATTCACAACTGGAAAACCATATTCTTTTCATTTGGATAGAGTATTTCTCTAATCAACAGTGTTCTCCTTGCCACTCTGGTTCACGCCCTCTTCTCCATCAGAGTCACCAAAGGCATAATCACAAAAATCGACATGTTGCTGGCTGAATTTATTTGGGACCCTAAGTCTAAGGGGAAACACTATTGGGGCTCCTAATGCAGGGTGGAAAGGTCTACCAGTATAGGAGGCATCAATTTTCGGAGTCTTGAAGCCATTCTCCTCTTCAAGCATGCCAAGATGGAAATGAAGGTCATGGAGCGGTGCAATCTTTGGTGCTAAACAATGCATGATTAGCACTATGGAACCATATCATCAGTGACTGTTCATGCCTCTCCTTTTTGTTTAGTCATTTCTCCTCTGATTTCATCACTTATTTTTCACTTGCACTGGATCATCGGGAAGGATGGCCTCTCATTTTGGAATCAGGACTGGGTCAGGGTTGTTCCTGCATTTCGAGCTATCCCACTCCCTTAATCTCTTTTAGGGTGGATAACTTGTATCTGGTAATCATCAAGGAAGTTCAGAATGAGAGATAATATGAGATTTTTTACCTCCTTGATCTCAGCCCGGATCCTGATCATTGCATTTTCACCCCCTCTTCCTCAGGGGCCTTCTCCGCAAGAGACTTCTATCACATTCATGAGGCACATGTCGATACTGATAACTAAGAAAAAACTCATTTGGCCAAAGTGCATTCCCTCAAAATACAATTTTCTTCACTGGTAGATAAATAGTAGAGTTATTCCCATGTATGACCATATCAAGGGATGTGGCATCTAGCTTGTTTCCAGATGCTCCTACTACAACTTCCATCAGGAGGAATGTGTTGGCCACCTATTCATTGAGAGGGAATGGGTGAGGGAAGTATGGGGATACTTAGGGGATTTCACCTCGTTTCATGATCCCAATATGGCATATCAGCCTTTCTGAGACCAGTGGTTCCATGGTGTGGGAGAGCGGGGCCCTGAGAAGATGACTCGATCTTTTCTCCCCCATGCAGGCTGCTAGAATGTTTGTAAGTCCCGCAATAAATCCATACATTAAGGGGAACCTACTACAAGTCATTCCCTCATACTGAGAATGACGACTTTTCTCATTGATCTTGTTAGGATCCTTGGCAACTGGAGAGAGTCTCCCACTATCCACTGGCTAAAGTAGTATGTCCTCGATGGCCTTCTTGGTTCGTGCAACACCAGTGGGAATTGTGTCTACTAAAACCCCCCATCTCGGGGCCTTAAAATCAACACAGAAGGGTCATTGAATATGGGGACCTTCATGGGGGTGGAATTTTTCGCGACCACTCAAGTTCCATCATCCTAGCATTCTCATCCCTCCATGGCCAAGGATCCTCTCTTCAGGCAGAGGAAAAAGATTTTCTGTCTAGCCTGACCTTATTTCACTAATTAAATGTAGTTTTCATAGTGGTTGTAATGGAAACAAAGATACTTCAAAACTTCCTCAACAGTATGGGCCAAATCCCATGGTCCATCAGATACATCATCAATAAGTGATAAGTCTTGGTCAACAATAAACCCAACATCATTCACAATTGGTGGGAGGGGATCCAAGTTTAAAATAATCTTTCATCACTTGATGTCTCAAGATTTGAGTGTGTCAACCTCCATAATTGGTATACCATGATACATGATGGGGTTAATTTGATTGGAGGAGATTCCCTCAACCTTCACTATTTAAGGACCCCATATCCCTCATGATTGTATTCTCCGTGGCCCCTGTGCATTCCAATTTTAAATAAAATAAATAAATGATGATGATGGAACACATAATCGTGGTTATCTTAATTAGGCTCTTGTGTGTCATCCTCTATATTAGGTCAATGTGTGTCTTGACCTTATACTACATTCAGTATTGGTTAAAGATGTATGAACATAAACAATCTCCTGTGATGGCCCTAATACCAAGACCATGAACTGCTAATAAAAGTGACACAAAATTTTTCATATTGGAAACCAAAAAATGGAGGCCAAAGAAAAATTCAAAACATCACCTGCTAAAGACTTCATATCCCGAGTTTGGGAAAAATTACGAGAAAATAAATATATAAAAATCTTATTGGGTTTATACAGTAGCCCCCCATGAAATGATCACTTGACCCTATTGTTCCAGAATTACTTAGAGTAATTATTTTCCACATATCATTGTTCTGACAATATATTTGATATGTGGTGACTCAAATTTTAGGGTTCTCTAACCCTATTATGATAATACACCTTTTTCATATCTCAATTCTTTATTTGGGTGCCTAGTATCACCCCCAAACAATCCATGGAACATGGAATGGATACTTTGCATCATGTGACCCATTTCATGAATTTTTATGTATGACTATGGCTTTAGAATATTCTCATATGGTCATCATACTAATTCTTCACATTGAAATAGGGATTTTTGATCCTCCTAATACCTGACATCACTATGGCTTAACCATTATCCTTTGTGTGTTTGGGGTTATTACTAGAATAACTATCCCACATCATCCCTCTCACCCCCAAACATTGGAACATGGAATTAAATCTATATACCAGAATGTATGAGTAGATTATACTTGCTTGATGTCACATCACCACGTTTTTCACTATTTCCCTCATATTAGATGAAACACTTCATTCATGAACCACATGGAATTGGGAATGAGCTTTATAATTATTACATGAACTACCATATTGAGCTAGAATCCTTGTTTTATATCACTCCCTAAATATCAAACCTCATCATCGGTATATTTAATTATCTATATATCATTCATGGAACATGGAATGTTGTGGAGGTAATATTTTCTTGACCATTATACTTACTCATAAGAGCCTTGACCCACTAACTAAAGGCACCCCGTCATTTAATTAAAGTAGAATCAATTCTTTTGATTCCTAGAAATGTCGTAGTGAAACATGGATCCTCATATTGTTTGGGGACATCCCAAGCTTGTATGACAGATTTCTTTTTCAAATAGTAAATTTTTTGTGTTATGATTGACATCACCCACATTCTTACTATTCTTGTAGACCTTACATCAAATGTATTTCATCCTAAATAATATTACACCCATAAACATTCATTTACCCTTAGAAAATAGTTTCAATACCTATATTATAAAACTCAATCGATGCATAAGGGATTTATCCTACCGTACAAAGGAATCTCTTTATTACATCAAAGGATATCTAATCCTCATGCGCCATGAGAACACCACATAAGAACTCAACATTGTAGTATGTTCTTGGTCATTGTTATCATGTTTAAACCATATACCCTTTTAATCAATAATTCCACAGATAACAGTCACAAATCAATAGTGATATAACGTCTAAGGTTACATAATATAAATTAAATAATTTGAAGGACTGTGCTCAAAGAACCTAAACTAAATAAGTAGAATTTCCGACCTAAAATACCATAAAATAAATCCACAAAAGGTCTAAGATAAATTTCAAATATCAAACAAAATAAAAGGTCAATGAAAAAATAACCTAAAATAAAGTGATATATGATCTGATCTAAAAAACCTAAACTAATGTGATAGAAGTTACAAGATAAAAGAAAAAAAGGGAATCCTCCGACATGTCAAAAAAGACAATCAAGCCATGTCAGGAAGACATTAATGCATTTAAGGAAGGAAATAAGGATAGGTAAATAAGGGAATCCCATGGTTTGATATCTTTATTCACCCTCAGTTTGTAATCCCAGACCAAAGAGAAATGTTAGTGTGTAACCCCATATCAATTGGATATGATTTATTTGATTCCTTATAAAACTAGGATATGTAGAATGCCTCTATGTTCTATGATCTCAATAATAACTATCCAAAAGACCATCTTAGTACATGAGTCCCCTATCCATATATAGTGAGAATGTTCATTTTTCTTCCCTTGATTCCATAACCGAGCATAGAACACTGAATATTATAGTGTTTCAATAATCATATCATTTTTATCGAAAACTTATACCAAGGTAAGGGAATCCTCAAGGTGTATGCCCCAATAAACAGAACAATATTATTTTCCCCATATATATAGGAAAATCTTAAAATGTAATCCATCATTAACTAAACTATGAGAACTCTAATTCCTATGATAATAATGATACATCTGAACCTTTTCGAGGCCCAAGACATAATAAGAATTCATTTTGATGTCAGCCCCATGTTTCTAACATTTCTACCCTCAGGACCCAATCATTCCATTGGGTTGATCGCTCTACCCCATCCCTCATTGGGCTGAGAAGTCAATTAAATTATGAGGGCTCTAATTTATTCCATAACCATGATATATAGGAAACCTACAAAGTGAATGAGAACTATATTAAACCACCCAATGGATGTCTGATATCATAATACCAAAATCCATATGAAATGAGGACAATCACTTTCAATACCTTATTTCCAACAATGATAGTAGATCACAAGGGATTATGGAGATTCAATGAACACCCCATTAGAATCATAAATATGCACATGTCATGGAAATATTAGTATGTAAATCCCATATGATTTAAATGATATGAATGTCCCTCACATAAGGGAATCAACATTTGGGATATACCCAAAGGCATGATTGAACTGTGTTAACATTGATTCCAACCATAACCAAGATATATAAGTTGTCTCCTTGGGACTCGATCAAAAATAAATGTTGACTAAATTCCCACACATAACCTTTATTTTTAAAATTAAACATCATGTGTTCAACAAAATATGTGTGTTTTTAAACGTATAATAACATTGATATATATGATGTCACCTAATGGATCAATCCCCTCCAACGAATATTAATAACCTCCCTGCGTGGAAGAAAATTTTGATGTGCATTGGTTATATGGATTTTACATATAAGTAGCTACAATTTATTTGGGGAAACAATGTGGCACAATAAAGACATGCTGAAGGATTCACTAATTAGATCCCCATCCTCTGAAAATAAAAGAGACTTAACCTATAAAGCTGTGGGATAGGGAAACCAGTTTCATATCTAGATTAAGAATATATTAACGAACATATTTTAAATCTATAATAGAGTCCCATAGTAGGAAAAAATACCCCCAAAAGGGTGTGATATGCCCAACCTCCCATCCTCTCGACCAATGCAAGTACATATGTTTCATTTGGTCTAAAACCCTAATTGACCACATACTTTTTGAATGAAGTTTTGTACCAAGTTATGGATTTTGGAAAATTTGGATGATTCCATTAATTATGACCATGGTAAACCACTATTAATGAATATGTATGGAATAATAACCCAAAATCAACCATCAATACAAACCAAACCATCAAGGATGAGGGTTCCAAGTCTCCTCTTACTTGATGTAAAAAATATATAATAATTATTATGATATTTTTCAATGTAATAAAATTGGAATGGGTTATTCATATAAAATAAATCCCTAAATTCCGATATAATTCGTATGGAAATTATCCCTTTCCTTATAGTCCAAATGGAAAAACCCAATACAGTTGAGTATCATAAATCATCTATGTCACTCAAAAGTGAAATAGATTAACAATTACATGAAGAATTCCAAACGAAAAGTGAAACTTTGGTCACATGGCTATTATTTATAAAAATGGGTTATATAATCATTAGAATAACTTATTTCAAAGTTCTCAAATGATGTAGTAGCAATATTACAACCCAAAATGATATGAAATATGAAAATAAGCATTGAAAACTCCACTGTGTGTTGTCCTTGACCTAGTTCACTCCTAAGTAATTTAACCACGTTATACATATGGACTTATTCCTGACTCCCTGTATGCCAATGGCTACTGTCTAGAAACATGGTTCTATAATTGTATAATTGATAGTATAAATCCAATTTATCATGTAAAATTATATCTTTATAAAAATATATAGGAATGTAGTAAAAATTAGTCATATATAAAATGTATGTAAATCAAAAAACAATATGGATACTATAGATATACAAAAAATAAATATGATCACAAAAAAATGAGGATGATAAGATGATTCAAAATAGGAAACTAGTAAAAGTATTAGTCAAATTTCATTACATTAAATATATATATAAAAGTGGAAAAACACCACAAATTTTAACTATATTGGAATCAGGAGCACTGGATCAGGTAAGTAATCCAAATACCACATTCTGATAGAAATCTCGCATTAATAGTCAGGTGATTCCATTCATCCTTATCAACATCCATAATGTCTATATGGGTACCAATTAGTGACCCAAATATGGTTTAATTAATACTCACTAATCCACCAACAATGGTTTCTAATAAAAAACATATAGTGACTAATTATTTTCATACATAAATGTTACATAATTGTAGATAAATATTCAATAAATTTCACGACTAAATTTTTGAAAACCAAAAAGGTTTTTCGTATTTTAAGTATAGTTATAGAATCGTCCTATTTTATGAAAAATATTCAACATCTCCCATAACTATCCCTCCATTTAATACTCTTTAGAGAAATACACTAATTTTTCCCCTCTTCATATCCTGGGAAAAAAATTAGAAATGGGGAGCTCAGAGCACAGTAAGGGTAATCATGGAAGATAAAATTTCAATATCATACTAAAGTACAATATACAAATAAGGGTTTGTGATTTTTAGTATTACAGAAAAATTTCATACACTATCTATCAGGAATCAAAAGCATGGTCCGTTACATAAATCAATATCATCTCAAAATAAAATAACCATAAGAGGGGGAAATCATCATAAATGAATCATGGAACATATATTCACATCACATATGTTTGGAATATATATGTTTCATTAATTGTTTATATTTGACATATGAAAATGCATTTATTTATTTAATTTTATTGTTAATTCATGAATGTACACCTAATATATTGTTAATCATTGTAATGGAACTATAATTTAATAATTATGAGAAATTGGATCTAAAATTATTAAAAGTTTCAACTTGAATATGGATTCTATGATTGAAAATGATCATATTATTCTTATGTCGGTTGAAACTAATGAAACAAGTTGAGATGGGTCTTCAGGAGTTGGATGATGAAAATTTAGTACATATAATCATTTTAAAACGTGAAGTCAATTTTAAATGTCAAATCAGTTCATGATGTGTAACTAGTTTAGTAAATTAATCCAGTTCATGAATTGAATCTAGTTTATCATGTGAATTTAGTTCAAGGCATTAAAGATGGGATACTTTTCTGATTCAGTATACTAAGAGTGAATTTATATGGAAACAAAATATTCATGACCCAAACCTCTATTTATCATCATGATTTACTTGAGACTCAAAATGGGCCATATTAATTTCAATATAAAAACAAATGAAGAGCCTCATAGGATTCTATAAATAGAGAGATACCATTTTAATACCAGACTGATTTTAGAGACCAAACCTTTGGGTTAGAAGTTTCACTGTGTATCGTCCTCACCAGTCCTTATTTCCACATTCTAAATTTTATACTTTTGTTTTATCCTTAATTCATACTCCTTATCACTTGAATTAGGGGGTAAATAATTCCTTATGATAGGTTAATTTAGAAAATGGTTGAAGGTTCCATTTGATTTTATTTATTTATTTTTCTCTCAAGTATCATGGTTTAAGAAATTTTAATTTAACTTCCAATATATTTAATTTAATTTCATAATTATAGTTGACATTTGAATCAAATAGGAAATTTTTATTATGAAAATGATTAACCTTATTAGGGAATGAATATTTTTTAATGTTGGGTTATCTAACATAAAATTAGTATTGGTTGAAACATGATATAAAGATTCCTTAAAATTCTTATGTCATGACCAGACCGAAGTCGGGGCTCCCGCTGCAACTACCCAATCCTACCTCCATAAGCAAGTAGCTAGAAACAAGAACCAATGGCATGACTAACAAGGGGATTCTTTTCACAATTTATTTTATGCACACCCATAGAAATCATGATTCAAAATAGAAAATGGAAAAAAATCAAATATTTGTATATTTAAGGTACCAACCATTCATGAAAAACCTCTATACAGTAGCAGGGTATGATAGTGTAAACTCAAAAATAAAGTGAAAAATATAAACCTAACCAGAAATATTTTCAAACCTTACAAAACTGGAAATGTAAACTAATGAGAGAGCTCAGCTTTGGAATCCCAAGATATGACCACTATACATGGCCCAAAGTACTAGGTATCCCTAATCTCTTTTAAAGTCATTGTCGACCTATCCATTATCTTCCTAATACATGATATATGCTGTAAAACACCATGATGGTGTGAGTGTATACATTATATAATAATCCTAGTAATTTAAACATATCATTACATGATTATAATAATAATTAATACTCAAATTAAAATCCAATTATTGTAAAATCTAATTTCTTGGAATACATTACATATAAGACTAAAAACCACAAACTAAATAAAACATTCCATGATTTATCATATATTATGAGATCATAACAACCTTTTATCCCGTAAATATACATACTATAAACATGGGATAACATGAAAAATGGATAATTTAAAATACATATAAGGGTATAAAGATAAGAATAAATCACAACACATCAGTTAGAAGGCATAACATAATGATATAAAAAGGCATAGAAGCAGATTAAATCTAAAAATCATAACATACAGAACATGTGATGATATAATAATGGAATAATAGTAATATGGTAGAAAAATAAAACACCACTTTATCAGGAATCATCTCTCATTCCAAGAAATGGAGCATGAGTCAAATATCATTTCACATATAGGAGTATGAGTCAAGGATAACCATAAAGAGTGTTTCCAATGGAGCATGAGTCAAGGGTAACAACCAAAATTGTTGCATATAAATTCCCAGGGTACTAAAAATTACCCAATTAATTGGAGGCATATTTTGGTACAAACATTACAAAATATTAATGAATATTATTTCCATATAAATAATCATATATAATTAATAAAACATAAATATTAGAGTTACCCTTAGAAATTATTTTGTTCCATAATAATTTCAAAAGAATAATAAATGGAATTATCATAGTTATTTCAATGTAATTAAATAATTAAATAATATATGGACATTAATTGAGGAATATTGTCATATATAATTATAGTTTATGTCAAAAAAATGTTAAAAGAGTTTTTTTGATGATTTATAAGTAAAATAAGTCAGCATGATTTGTGGAAAAACATTCAAGATTCCATAAATTATAAACAAAATATTTTTATAGCCCCATAATTGAACTAAGGTATTTTTTCATGATAAAGTTATTTATATTATAACACATAATGGTGGCTTAAAAAATATTGTGTATCACTCTTTAAAATGGGTATGAATTCTAGAAGATCCCTTAAATTGGGCTTCCTTATCATGAATAATTGTGTAGGGAACCTTTCAAAAACATGTATATCTACATGAAATAAGGATGAATGGATCATTATTTGAGAATTTAAATCATTTATATGATGTTTATAAAAATAATAGAGAATTTCATTTGGGTAAAAATAGAGGAGTAACCAGAAGTAATATTGGAGTTTTGGGTAGAATCCCTTTCGTTTTATCTAAAATGAATTTAACTTTGAACTTAATGTCTTGAATAATAAAATTAGATTATTTAAATAACAATAAAATAACCATTTATACATTTATTTCATTTATTATTACTTTATTTTGATCAGTTTTTCCTTTTTATGGGATAGGAGATTCAATTTCATCGTTTGAGAGCATTGATTTCCTATATTTTTCATGATCGGTATACACTTATAAATTTATAAAAATCCATGTAGAATAAGAATAGTCTTCCAAAATGTATTTATTTATTATTAATGAAATTATAGAATATTAAATTACCATATTTATTCAATTAGTGATTTGGATTCATTAGATAATTCATTAAAGATAATCGTTTAGATTAATTTTGAATTTTTTTTCATAATAAGATCATTTTGTTTTGTAAATTAATAAGATGTGTAAAAATTGTTCCCGAACATTTAATAGGATATAATATATAAATGGAAGAGAGTTTTACCTCTTTATTCCTTCTTCTTAAATAAATCCTTATGGAATTGTTTTTTGTATTTTATAAATAACAAAAGATCCTAGTCATGTGGAAAGGGAATTGGTTTTTTCATCAAAATTTAGTTTTAGATTTGACGCACGCCTGTCGTGGGGCGTGGCAAAACAATTATTTCCTAAGTTAAAATGTAGTAATGTGGTTGACCTAGGATGTCTCCCGAAGAGGAGTGCACACAAAATGGGTTGTCACTTTAAAACGGGGGTAAAAATGTTGTGAACGGAAATTTGAAATTCAAATGATTGAAAAAACAATGAAATTTAAAAAAGGGTGATTAGGTCGGGGTCGGTTTCCTAATTATAATTCTATCCTTGTTCAATTTAATTCAAACCTCTTCTTCTTATTTGATTAAAGTGAGTTTCCACAATCGTTTCCTCTCACTTCCTTGGTGAAATTATTATTGTGAGAGAAAACCTTACCAAGATCTTGGTTTGGTCAACTCTCCTTCCATATGTAAAATAGTTGTATTGAATATCCTTAATTGAAATGGGCAATTCCCGATCGGGTTTTTTTTATCCCAAACAAACAAGAATATTCACTACACCTTTTACACGTACTGACGATCGTCGAGTACTTCACCACTAATTCCTAGTTTATTCCATCGTATATAAACCAGAAATTAGTGGAGGGAGATATTGATTATTTTACCAAGGCAAAAATAAATAACGGAATTAATATTCAAGAACGATCGCACTTGATTATAAAATCCGCTATAATAAATTGAAAACAACTTTGAAGAATAAAGAAATTTATTCAATTGCGTCCAAGAACTCAAGCATTACAATGTAGAAAACCAACCCTTCCCCAATCACTCCAAAAGTTTACCCCACCATGGTAAGGGTAATCGAGTTGAATGGGGAAGAAGAAGACATTAAAAAACTATGAAAAAGAAAATAAATAAAAGAGAAAGCCGAAAAGTTCTCCTTCTTGGTGTCCCGGAAGGAATGGGATGGAGAATGGATGCCTTGAGAGGGTGGAGCTCTCCTCCTTTTATAGCCAGAATTCTTCCCCCGAATGTCGACGCGTTGTATCCCCATTAAATGACATCTTCACGCGTTGAGCCCTTCATGAATGTTGTTTATTATTCCCTTGGCCGTGTCCCCTCAAATTGCAGCGGATTTGGACATCTATTCCGAGAGTTATGACCGTTTTACTATGAGAATTTATTCTGTCCAGTCAGACTCTCCAAAACGAAATCCTCCGGATTAAGGTGCTTTAATGGCCCCATAAACGGCCAATGCACTCGGTGCTTCCTTCATAAAAGATGCTCCCAAACTCCTTGCGCGTCCACCCACCGAATTTCACAAGCTTTGGGCCCACAGTGGTTGAGATATGGATCCCACATCAAAACTAGGCAGAACTGAAAACAGTTTTCTTGAGCCAACTTGTGAGCTTCTTTTGAGCTTCCATATGGCCGATTCAGATTTTGGTCCAAATATATTAAATGAAGCCCTGGATGTTTAGAATCTGAAAAAGAAAGAATTTCGCAATTTGGATCAGTGCAGATAATGTTATGGCCAATCTACCGAAATAATTTAAAACTGTTAAAAAATCCAAAATGGCCAATTTTTACAATTCAGCTCAAAATAACACCATTATCATAAAAATGAAACAATTCATCTTAGAAGAACAATTTTGTGGGTTTAAAACAATGATATTCAATATAAATTAATTGAAAATATTTGCTCTATCAATTCCCCCACACTTAGCACTTGGACTCCTGGACAAGTAAAAATCAAATCAAATCAAAATCAAAACACATATCAATGAGATCAATCAAATCAATTTCAAGAAACAAAAAGATATCATGCCTCATAAAAAACTTTTATTTCAAGTTCTCCATTTAAGATTTTAATATATTTCCACTTCATTTCTTATCCCATGCACACAAAACACCTACCTCACATGAATTTTCTCTCATCTCACAAATGTAAAGGCTGAACAAGGTTTTTCTCATCCAAACTCACACAAGAGTCACCATAGGTTTGATAAATTCCTAATTCTCCACCCGATGTGAGTCAAGAACATGTGTTTCTCATGAGGACTTTTCAGGGTTGTTCTGTGGCTTCCGGTTGGTAGGATTTAGATGTTAAAAGTTCTGAGTCCGAAAAAGGAAGGCTTGGCTCTTATTGAAGCAAAATTGCAAGATTCTAGTTTTCACTCAAATATGGTCTTCTTCACTTCCCCTTTGATGAAAATAGGCTCCATCATCATTCAATCAGCTCAGCAGCAAACATTTCAATCTTTTCAAACATGATTTTTTTTTAAAGCTCCAGATAGGCACAGCTTTCTTTTTACATTGGAAGCTCCAGAAAGGCACAGCTTCTCTTTTTACATTAGAAGCTCCAGAAAGGCACAGCTTCTCTTTTTACATAAAAGCTCCAGAAAAGGCACAGCTTTCAACAGAATAATTTTTCAGCATCACACACATCTCTTCCACAATTTATTTTCCACCCAAAGTATAACCAAATGAGGTAGTACATCACAAGACATCTTCCCCCACACTTAAGTTGAACAAGATCATGCAATTTTACTTCAAGAGCAGGTATGATAGGGAAAATTGGCTTGTAATGTGGCTAACCTAATAGGCAATTCATGGATACTAGGGGATATAATGAAGGATAAATGTAAAGGTGGGCCATAATGAAAAGGATTATTTTCAAAAGGGGGCTTTAAACAAAATAAGTGCCTCAATCATTTAAAACACACGTACCCCAACCCTCAAGTTTTGAAAGGAATAAATCAAATTCTGGTTAAAGCAAGCATGGTCTAGTTCTCTCATGAAATGAGGTGAATGAAAAGAATATGACAAAAATGGTTCAGAAGCCTCACAGGAAAGTTATTTCAATGATATAGACAGTGAAATATGGCATGGGTTTCAAAAATCAGTGTACTTTTCATGAAATTCTAAAAGATTTGAACTTGAAAAGAAGTCATTTCAGCATTCATTTAAGCTCGGTTTCATGAAATAGATTGGTTCACTCATTGACATGGGTTTCAATAATGGTATTGATAATCTTTTCAGCTCAAAAGTTTCAGAAACACACCAAAAATTGAAAAATAAACACACAAAAATTTGAAAACACACAATTTTTTATTTTTATTTTTATTTTTTTGAAAACAAACATCAAATAAAAATCCTATACTACAAAGGTTCCCTCCCCCACACTTAAATGATGCAGTGTCCTCGATGCATTTAAGTGGATTTAACATGTAAGAAGAATTCTGATTAAATCACAACAGCAAGAAAATGTGAAGGAGAGGTACAACCTGATGGATCTTATTGATAAATAGGTTGGAGGAGCATGATCTCCTCCAATGGCTCTGATGGTAGGGTCCCAAGGAATTTCTTCAACCTATGTCCATTCACAGTGAATGGATCCTGCTCTCCATTCTTCATAATCTGCACAGCACCAAAAGGATATACATGAGTAACAATAAATGGACCTTCCCATCTGGAACGAAGTTTACCTGGCATCAACTTGAGTCTTGAGTTGAATAATAACACTTTGTCTCCAGGAGAGAAGTCTTTTGGTTGGATTAGCTTGTCATGGGCCACTCTTGTTCGTTCTTTGTAAATCCTTGAGTTTTCAAAAGATTCCCTTCTAATTTCCTCTAACTCCTGTAACTGCAATCTTCTTTCTTTCCCAGCTTTCTCAAGGTCCAGATTCATCTCTCTGACCGCCCAGTAGGCTCTATGCTCCAACTCCACAGGAAGGTGGCAACTCTTTCCATAGATCAGTCTATAGGGACTCATCCCTATCGGTGTTTTGTAGGCCGTCCTGTATGACCATAATGTATCATCTAACTTTTGGCTCCAGTCCTTCCTGTTTGGATTAACAGTCTTTTCCAAAATTCCCTTGATTTCCCTATTTGAAACTTCAGCTTGCCCATTAGTCTGTGGATGATAGGGAGTTGATGTTTTATGATGCACCCCATACTTCTTCAGCAATGTCTCCATTCTCAAATTGCAGAAGTGAGTCCCTTGATCACTGATGATTGCTCTAGGCACTCCAAACCTACAAAATATGTTAGACCTGACAAAATCACAAACAACTTTAGCATCGTCAGTTCTGGTTGCTTTTGCTTCCACCCATTTGGAAACATAATCAACTGCAAGCAAGATATATGAATTTCCAAATGACATCGGGAAAGGTCCCATAAAATCTATCCCCCAAACTTCAAAAATGTCACAAAAATTCAGTGGCATTTGGGGCATTTCTTGTCTCTTTGAAATATTTCCTGAAAACTGACATTTTTCACATATTTTGCAAAATTCATGAGCATCTTTAAAAATGGTGGGCCAATAAATTCCAGATTCTAAAACCTTCCTTGTTGTCCTCTGAGGTCCAAAGTGGCCTCCACAAGCTAAAGTATGACAAAAATCAAAGACAGATTTAACTTCACTTTCAGGTAAACATCTTCTTATTACTTGATCATTGCAAATCTTCCAAAGGAATGGATCATCCCAAATGTAATATCTAGATTCAGCTTTTACTTTTTGAATTTGGTGATAATTGAAATGAGATGGGACCTGAGATGTTACCAGAAAATTGACTATGTCAGCATACCAAGGCACTTCTCCTTCAATCAAGTACAACTGCTCTCATGGAATTTGATCATTCAGTGGGTCTCTTTCTGGAACTTCAATTTCAGCAGTGTTTGGCAGTCTACTTAAGTGATCAGCCACTTGGTTCTCAGATCCCTTCTTATCCTTGATTTCTATATTGAATTCCTGCAGTAGTATCATCCATCTCACTAACCTTGGTTTAGCATCGGCTTTCTTCATCAAGTACCTCAAAGCTGCATGATCAGAAAACACAGTGATTTTAGTTCCAAGAAGATATGATCTAAATCTTTCTAAAGCAAAAACAACTGCAAAGAACTCTTTTTCCGTGGTGGTATAATTGAATTGGGCCGCATCTAAAGTTCTCGAGGCATATGAAATGACTTGTGGTCTTCCCTCAATTCGCTGAGAAAGGACTGCTCCAACTGCTTGGTTAGAGGCATCACAAAGTAGTTCAAATGGTTCTTCCCAATTTGGAGGCTGCATCACTGGTGGTGAAATCAATCTCTTCTTCAACTCATCGAAGGATTCCCTACATGCACCATTGAAATCAAAATCAGCATCTTTCAAAAGTAATCTAGAGAGAGGGAGAGAGATCTTACTGAAATCTTTGATAAACCTCCTGTAGAATCCTCCATGTCCTAAAAATGATCTAACATGTTTCACACAAGTAGGGTAAGGTAATGAATTTATCACTTCAATTTTTGATTTATCCACTTCAATTCCATTTTGGGAAATGACATGACCAAGTACAATTCCTCTTTGAACCATGAAATGACATTTTTCAAAGTTTAAAACAAGATTTTTTTCAATGCAGGTTTTCAAAACTTTTTCCAGATTTTTCAAACAATGATCAAAAGAATCTCCAAAAACTGTGAAATCATCTAAGAAAACTTCCAAGCAATTTTCAATGTGATCAGAAAATATACTCACCATGCACCTCTGAAATGTACCTGGAGCATTACATAATCCAAATGGCATTCTTTTATATGCAAAAGTACCAAAAGGGCATGTAAATGTCGTCTTATCTTGATCCTCGGGGGCAATGGGTACCTGGAAGTAACCTGAAAATCCATCCAAAAAGCAATAATGAGTTCTCCCTGCCAATCTTTCTAACATCTGGTCAATGAAAGGGATGGGGAAATGATCTTTTCGAGTGACCTGGTTCAATTTTCTAAAATCAATGCACACTCTCCAACTGTTTTGAATTCTCATAGGGATTAACTCATTCTTTTCATTTCTCACAGTGGTCAGGCCAGTTTTTTTTGGAACGACATGAATAGGGCTGACCCACTGCGAATCGGAAATGGGATAGATGATCCCAGCTTCCAAGAGCTTTTCGATCTCCTTCTTCACAACCTCCATCAAGGTGGGATTCAGTCTCCGTTGGGGCTGTCTAACAGGTTTTGAATCTCCCTCAACAAAAATTCTATGTGAGCATATTTTTGGGTTAATTCCTGGGATATCACCTAAGCTCCATCCTATTGCCTTGATATTCTCTCTCAAAATCTCAATCAATAATTTTTCGTGGGTTTTAGAAAGATTATTTTCAATTATCACTGGTAGTTTCTCTCCCTCCCTAAGGTATACATATTTCAAATCAGTGGGGAGTGGTTTGAGTTCCAGGTTAGGGGGATTCTCAAGGGATGAGACTAAATTGACGTTTTCTTCTTCCAAATTTTGGACCTCCTGCACACAAGAAACCATATTATCTTCCTCATTATTTAACAAATCATCAAAGAAATCAGATTTTACCTCTTCCTCCCACATGAAGTCAGAATCTCCAACATCTTCAGCATCCACATGATCAATGATATTTTCAAGGGAAGAAGTCTCTCTTAAGTCTAAGAATTCAGAGAGCATACCTGATTCTTCAATTGGTTCTTCACCAACTTCATGGGAAAGAGAAAAGAGGGAGTGATCATCTGATGGATGCCTCATGGATTCAAAAATATTGAAGTGGACCGTGCTCTCTCCAAACTCCATGGTGAGTGTCCCCTCGTGGACATTGATGATGGTTTTGGCTGTCTTCAAGAAAGGTCTCCCCAAAATGATGGGTGAATGAGATGGGCTCCTATCTTCTTCCATATTGAGTACGTAGAAGTCAGCTGGGAATAAGAGATCTTTGACTTTCACAAGGACATCCTCCAAAACTCCTGCAGGAAAAACTGTGGATCTGTTTGCAAGCTGGACCACCACTCTTGTGGGCTTCAATTCTCCCATCTGCAAAGAAGTGTATACCGAGTGAGGCAATACATTAATTGAAGCACCTAAATCACACAAAGCATTAGTGAAATTTAATGAACCAATGGTGCATGGAATGGAAAACGTCCCTGGATCTTGACATTTGGTTGGAATCTGTGGTGTGATAAGGGCTGAGACACTTCTTCCCAAGTTAATTCTTTCATTCCCATGAAGCCTTCTCTTTTTGGTGCAAAGATCTTTCAAAAATTTTGCATACCTTGGAATTTGTTTAACAGCTTCAAGTAGAGGGATATTGATTTCCACTTTCTGGAAGGTGTCCAGAATTTCTTTTTGAAGTGCTTCTTCATGCAATTTCTTTGATTCAATCATCCTTGTTGGAAATGGTGGAGGTAATTCTTTCTTCTCCCTTTGTTTTCTTTGCATTGGTGTTTCTTGTTTCTTATTCTGTGGCCTATCCTTCTCCTCCTTCTCTTCCTTTTCATCTTCTTGGTGGATTCTCACAAGACTTTTTGAATCATTATCCCTCAGAATATGTGGTATTATTTCAGGTTCAGGGTTGGATGGAGGTGGGATTTCTTTTCCACTTCTTGTTATGATTGTACTTACATTCTCTTTTGGATTTGGCACTGTTTGGGATGGAAGCTTACCTGGATTCTTGGACATTATTTCAACAAGACTTCCCACTGTGTCTGCTAGCTTGTCAACCTTATCTGCTAGGCCCTCATATTTGGATTGTAGTTGTTCCACAGAAGGTTGTGTGCTGGTGGATGGTTGTTCATATGTCTTTCTTTGGAATGGTGGAGGCTGAAAAGATTGTTGGTGTTGGAAGGGCTGTTTATAAGATTGTTGGAAGGGAGGGGGGTTCTGGTATTGCTGCTGGTGGTAAGGAGGTTGACTGGGGTGCTGGTTAAATGGTATCATCTGGTTTTGTTGGTTCCCATATCCTTGTTGGGATTGCAGTTGATTTTGTTGGAATTGTCTTGGTTGAAAGGCCGCAGCACAGTATTCTGTCCCCTGTATCTCAGGGCACTGGTCAGTATAATGAGTGGAAGAATAACATAAACCACATACCTGAGCTGAAGCTTGTTGTCCATTTGCTTATGTTACAGCCATTTGACGGACTAATCTTGCAAGGTCATCAACTTTGGTTTCAATCAATGTAGATTAATCAGATGTTTTTACCTCATGTATCCCCCTGGTTCCCATTCCTCTTAGTCCAAATTGTTGTGAGTTTTGAGCAATCTTCTCAATTAGTATTCTGATATCTGCAGGAGACTTGTCAATCAGGGACCCCCCTGATGAGGCATCTAGAAGATTTAGATCATTATCCATTAGTCCTTGGTAGAAGAACACAAGGAATTGGTGTTCCTCCATTTCTTGATGTGGGCAGCTGGAACATAGCTTCTTGAAGCGCTCCCAGTACTCGTAGAGGGTTTCTCCAGTTGATTGTCGTATGATGTAAATCTCCTTCTTGATGGCAGTGCTCCTCGATGTGGGAAAGAATCTTTGCATGAAACTTCTTTTTAGGTCTTCCCAATCACTGATCTCCCCTGGTTGTAGGTTGTACAACCATTCTTTAGCTATTCCTTCAAGTGAGAAGGGGAATGTCCTCCACTGAAATTGGTCTTCGGGTGCTCCTCTTGGCCTGAAGCTTGAGCAAGTGTATCTGAATTCTTGCATGTGCCGATTTGGATCTTCTCCTGCAAGACCATGAAACTTTGGAAGAACAGGAATCATATTGACACGTAATTCAAAATCATTTGGTTCAGTGGGTGCAATTAGTTGGTTATTTTGAATGGCAAATTGTGGGGCACATAGATCACGCAGGGTTTGGATGGGATTTCTAGCCATGATTTCAGGTTCAGAGTGAACACTAAGAGTTTCACTTGAATTTGAGAGATCTATTTCTTCAAATATTTCTGGTAGATTTCTTTTTCTTAGTTGGGTTAATGTTCTTTCAATTTCTGGATCAAATTCAATTAATGGTTCTTTTGAGGTGCGGGTCATTCAATTTTGTTTTTGTTTTTTTTTTTGCACTGCCTCCCCGGCAACGGCGCCAAGTTTGACGCACGCCTGTCGTGGGGCGTGGCAAAACAATTATTTCCTAAGTTAAAATGTAGTAATGTGGTTGACCTAGGATGTCTCCCGAAGAGGAGTGCACACAAAATGGGTTGTCACTTTAAAACGGGGGTAAAAATGTTGTGAACGGAAATTTGAAATTCAAATGATTGAAAAAACAATGAAATTTAAAAAAGGGTGATTAGGTCGGGGTCGGTTTCCTAATTATAATGCTATCCTTGTTCAATTTAATTCAAACCTCTTCTTCTTAGTTGATTAAAGTGAGTTTCCACAATCGTTTCCTCTCACTTCTTTGGTGAAATTATTATTGTGAGAGAAAACCTTACCAAGATCTTGGTTTGGTCAACTCTCCTTCCATATGTAAAATAGTTGTATTGAATATCCTTAATTGAAATGGGAAATTCCCGATCGGGTTTTTTTTATCCCAAACAAACAAGAATATTCACTACACCTTTTACACGTACTGACGATCGTCGAGTACTTCACCACTAATTCCTAGTTTATTCCATCGTATATAAACCAGAAATTAGTGGAGGGAGATATTGATTATTTTACCAAGGCAAAAATAAATAACGGAATTAATATTCAAGAACGATCGCACTTGATTATAAAATCCGCTATAATAAATTGAAAACAACTTTGAAGAATAAAGAAATTTATTCAATTGCGTCCAAGAACTCAAGCATTACAATGTAGAAAACCAACCCTTCCCCAATCACTCCAAAAGTTTACCCCACCATGGTAAGGGTAATCGAGTTGAATGGGGAAGAAGAAGACATTAACAAACTATGAAAAAGAAAATAAATAAAAGATAAAGCCGAAAAGTTCTCCTTCTTGGTGTTCCGGAAGGAATGGGATGGAGAATGGATGCCTTGAGAGGGTGGAGCTCTCCTCCTTTTATAGCCAGAATTCTTCCCCCGAATGTCGACGCGTTGTATCCCCATTAAATGAAATCTTCACGCGTTGAGCCCTTCATGAATGTTGTTTATTATTCCCTTGGCCGTGTCCCCTCAAAATTGCAGCGGATTTGGACATGTATTCCGAGAGTTATGACCGTTTTACTATGAGCATTTATTCTGTCCAGTCAGACTCTCCAAAACGAAATCCTCCGGATTAAGGTGCTTTAATGGCCCCATAAACGGCCAATTCACTCGGTGCTTCCTTCATAAAAGATTCTCCCAAACTCCTTGCGCGTCCACCCACCGAATTTAACAAGCTTTGGGCCCACAGTGGTTGAGATATGGATCCCACATCAAAACTAGGCAGAACTGAAAACAGTTTTCTTGAGCCAACTTGTGAGCTTCTTTTGAGCTTCCATATGGCCGATTCAGAATTTGGTCCAAATATATTAAATGAAGCCCTGGATGTTTAGAATCCGAAAAAGAAAGAATTTCGCAATTTGGATCAGTGTAGATAATTTTATGGCCAATCTACCGAAATAATTTAAAACTGTTAAAAAATCCAAAATGGCCAATTTTTACAATTCAGCTCAAAATAACACCATTATCATAAAAATGAAACAATTCATCTTAGAAGAACAATTTTGTGGGTTTAAAACAATGATATTCAATATAAATTAATTGAAAATATTTTCTCTATCAAGATTCTATGTTCAAAATAGCTTCATGTTCTTTTCATTAATTTATTTCTATAGTTCCCATGTTGTCTCTTCATACATATGGTTCGACCAATGTACATTTACAAGGTGAGTGGTCTTATTTCATAGAACATTATTTCCACCATCCATGATATTCATTGGCTCCATCTACATAGAAATATCATTCTCCAACTGTACCACCTCTGATGTCATTACATGATATATATTTACTATTTACATCCTTGAGAGGGATACGTGGAATAAATTGTGTAATTTAGAAATGGTTGGTGAGAGTGCTAGAAAATAGGCCACAACTCCCAAACTATCAAGGATCTCAAAGTGAATGATGCACCAAGGACTTAGCTTCCCTTTCATTCTGAATCTCATTATCCTCTTACAAGGATATAAGTTGAGGAATTCTATGTCTCTGACAATAAATTCCAGGCACCGTCGATGATTGTCTATATACCTATTTTTTGAACTTTGGGAAATCTTGATGTGCTGCTGAATGGTTTTCTCCTTCTCCAACATTTTTTCTACCATATCAGGTCCTATAAGGTTACGTTCACTGACTTCATCCATTACTGTCATTGTTTTTCAAAATTTACCATAAATAGATTAATATGGAACCATTTCGATGATGAAGGGTAAAGTATTTTTGTAGGACAATTTGACCTGTGGAAGAGTTGGTCTCATCCTCCATTGAAGTCCACAAAACACGCTCTAATTTTTTTTCTCAAGGTCCTGAATAGTTTTCTTAAATTGTCCATTATTTTTAGGATGATAGGTCTTATTAATAATCAGATCCGTCCATAAATAATGTTGGAGAATTTTCTATAACTTCGAGTTGAATATCGGATCTCAATCATTTATAATAGATAGAGGTAATCCATGAAGTATTATAACATATTTGATACATATCCTTGATTTTTTATCTAGTGACACATCGTCTTAAATTGTGATAATGTGAGCTATCACTATAAGACGATCCACACTAACCCTTATTGCATTGTTCCCCCTGGATGTCTTTGGTAGTCCCCTGAAATGTGTCCATGGATATGTTTTCTTATTTACATATATGTATAGGTAATGGTTTCATCATCCATTTAGAATTTTTACCTTCAACCATCACTTGAAAGCATACTTGTAAAATTAATGTATATTCAGTTATCTCCTTTTTCATGTTTTCCCATGAAAATTTCTGTTAGAGATATCGATACATCATTAGGTTCCCTAGGTTAATAGAGAAGTATGAGTTGTGTGAATCATTCGGATCCACTTTCTTTATAACTATTTAGGATGTTATTCATAGTATTGAACCAAATATTATGACTCTATCCTCATCGATATTGAACTCGTAGGATTACCAATTCTTGATAGCTTCCACTTTTATCTAAATTTCTACATAATTTCGTTGAGAATCATTTATATTCACCACAAGGGATGGTTGAGAAATCATTTGGGAAAGAATTTATGATCTCCATCCATTAATTATTCCAATTTTGGACTTTTCTAAGTCTATTAATATTTGATCCTTCTCAATTATAATCATTGATAAAGATGCATCAACTATCTATATAGAGAATCTGCCACCATATTTTCCCTACCAAGATAGTGGTGGTTGAGAATTCTTAATCATTAATGAGCTCTAACCATATTAACTGGAGTATATTAATCTCCTTTTATTTGAATATATATTTGATACTCTTTTGATCAGTATATATCTCACACTTCTCCCTATAGAAAAAATACCGCCATATTTTGAACAACAAGATCACAGGCACCTACTCTAGATCGTGAGTAACATTTTTTCAAATGAATTTTCAACTGACTAGTGGAATATGTAGTCAATATATCATTTTTAATTAGTATACGTCATAATCCTTTCTTTGCAACATCATTGTCATGAAAAAAGTGTTCTCCACTTATTATGAGTTTGAGTACGGGTACAGTGATAAGCCTATTTTTCAACTCCTTAGAGCATTACTAATATTATTGAGTCAAAGAAAACTAGACTCCCTTCAAGGTTAGCATGGTTATTGGGTTTTAAAATCAAGATAATTTCTTCAAAAAACATTATTAATAACCATCTAGACCAAGAAATCCACAGTTATTTGTTATAGATGTTGGATTGGGCCACTCTTTAAATTCCTTTGTCTTGTAAGAGTTCAAAAAAAAAAATTTGGTGATTTCAAGCCCCAATAATGATACATCGTCCATCTAGAACTCATATTTACTATAAATTCCATATGTTTTCTCCTATTATAAGTTCTGAAACACCATATTAAATGCTTCTCTTTTTCCTCTTTTCAATTGGAGTATATCCGAATATCAATGATAAAGACTACCCAAAATTTGTTGAAGTAATATCTAAATACACTCTCCATTAGATCCATGATACTTTTGGGGGTATTATTAAGTTCAAAGTGAGTAAATATTATCTCATAGTTTCCCTACATCATTTTAATGGATGTCTTGGGAATACTGTCCTTCATCACTATTAATCGATGATATCCTAAGTGATGGTCTACCTTAGATAAATAACTGACCCCACATAGAGGATTGAATTAGTCAAATATTATAGAAAGGGGTTATTTTTTATTTTCATGGTTATATTAATATCATGATAATCAATTAAAAGGTGCATTAAACTATCCTTCTTCATGAGGAAGAGTACTGGAGCACCCCATGGGGATGCACTCGGGAATTTATCAACCTTGTACATATTGTTCTATAATTGAGTCTTTAGTACTTCTAGTAAATGGTTATAACTCTATAAGAGGTATTTGATATAGGCAGAGATCTAGGAACGAGCTCAATTGAGAACTCAGGTTCTTGGTTAGGAGGATGATCGTGCAATTCTTCAGTGAAGAAATCAATGCAAACCCTCATGATGGATCTAAATTCGATCATGATCATTTTCATTGTCTCAATCATTTGAGTGAGGTTTTCTTGCTCATAAGGTAGTAATATCCGCACATGCAAAAATTATTCTGAAAGAGATTTATCTTCCACCTTTCACTTGTATGTATTGGAATATGATTTGGGGTGTGAAGTGTGATCTACCATTCCATATAGTTGATGTTGTCTTTGTATAAAGATATCTAATCAATTATTAAAATAGAATCAAACTCTACCAAAGTGAATATGACATGATTTTATAGGTTTTTAGATACACAAACAGTAACTAGGGAAAAGTCATGTACATTTGATGTAACATTTTCCTCATTATATGTTCTCATAGACAACTCAAGATGCAAATTTTGAGGTGGTTTTTGAATAATTCTACTAATAATACAACATATCAAAGAAAATGTAAAATAAGAATAAAATAGTACTTTAATTATTCTTGAATAAATAACCATTATTCCAATCTCCGCATCATTTTCAATCTCCACATCAGTAGTAGAGATAACACAATCCATTATTTATTTCCATGGATGTTGTTGTGGATTTCCTCTGACAACCACCAACTTTGGGTATTGGTTTGAAAAATGACCATGTTATTTTAAATTGAAAAAATTCACTTCTGAATGAGAGTGCATATGAACCCTCATTTCATCATTAATGTTAGTGGGATTCATTATATCTATTTTTCAGTTCTTAGCCAGATGCCACATTCTTCCAAATTTGTATCATTTCCTGGTTCCCTTTAGAAAGTTCTCATGATGCTTCTTCCCACAATTTTGATGTATAAGACATTCATTCTTCATTCCATCATGAGATTTATTTGTTTGATCCACCAATATAAGAATCCAGTTTCCACTATTCTTTTTAACGATACCATGAGACCATTAAGAGTATGTGATATCTATTTCAACCTTGAGGTCACAACGTACAATATCAATATCACTTTTGAAGTCTCGAATCACCAACTCCTTTCATAGAATCTTATTTATTCCACCAAATAAGTGATCCATCTAGATTTCAATGTTCATGAAAAACCTAGAGGGGTATCTGGAATGCCATGTATAGTATGATTCGTACACCCTGATTCACTCATCGTCCTTCTATATATGTCTGAGGAACTCTCTTTTCATATTCAGATAGAGGATTCATGGAAAATATATATTGAAATACGTTTTATTTAATTTCTCCAAATCAATGGAATATATTTACTACTTGTACATTATATTTTTTATTAGTTTCAACCACTGATCAGCTTCCCCATCAATATGATATAATTCCATTACATCTTTCTCTTCTTATTAGCACTAGAGGATAGAGAATATCTTTTCAATGGTGTTAATCCATTTTTCTGTGAGGAGGGGATCATAAGATAATCTAAACAAAGGAGGAAATTCCATCATGAAGGATACTATGGAAACATCCTCTTTCCTTGGAGAAGGAAGTTGTTCCACAAAACTGAATCTATTATTCGTAACTTGATCTAGCTGAGAAAGTATTGTCACAATGTTTTGAGCATGCATTTTGATCATATTTGTAATTACATTATTGAAATAATCACATTTACTATCAAATTGATTGTTTAAAAATGTTCTTATTTTTACTATCATTAACTAATAAAATTAATTTCCAATTAGGTGTCTTCAATACATAGCTAATAAGCTTAAAAAGAATCATTAAACATAAAATGGGTAAACTCTTAAAGGAAAAGTATATCTTGACTTTTGATTCACTAGGTTTCAATCTAGGATATCCATGATATGTTTACAAAATTATATTATTATAGGAATTTTGTATGTTCCCTAATAAGTTTTCCTTATTATATTATGAATTTACCAAATAATATCCCCCATATGTGTCAAAAAAAAGTGCACAGTAAGACCCGTTGTTATTTATCGAGTTACACAGAGTCAGGTCCAGAACACCTTTTTAAAGGTTTAAATCCTAGTTATATCTATGATATATCCAAATCCACTTGTATAATACATACATCGATGTATATTCTTTATAATATTCTTACACTATACTAACAAAAATTCAGGTATGTTTTCCCATACATAGTCTTTTCCCTAAGGTTCTTACTAAAGTTCTCTATTGCTAGTTTTCAAAAATAACTAATAATATATTCTGATACCAACTATTTTGACCCTAGACTATTACACATATCATTACATATTTATCTCATTATTAGAAAACAAACTATATTCCAATGATCATAAAATATATAGTTTTGTAACACTATGACCATAAAACTGAAAACATGGGACTAAATAAAAAAAATATTTATTATTTATTATGAGATCCTAACATTCATTGATCCCTTACATGTACATATTATATCCTATGGATAACATTAAAATAGATATTAGCTAAAATTAGAATAATGGAATAAACAAAATAATAAGTCATAGCACAAGGTTTATAAAACATAACATAATGATAAAAAATGAATGTGTCATTCTTAAATATAAGTAAACATGACATATAGGACAAGGGATCATATAATCATGGAATCAAAGGAATGTGGAAGAAACATAAATCATGAATTTTTAACCATTCAAGGATCATTGTACATAGTGGATCATGATTCAAATTTTTTTTCACATAGAGTAGAATGAGTCAAGGCTAACCCCCATGACAATTTCACATGAAGCATGAGTCAAGGCTAACCATCAAGTCGGTTTCACATAATGTCTTCGGAGAAAAAAAAATCCAAAAACTTTTTAGTTCTATTTGGGTGATCCAATTATAACATGTTTACAAATATTTTTTCCCCATAAATAATATTACAAAAGTAATCAAACATTAAAATAATTGATTCTAATGGAAAAATTTAGGTAACATAGTCATGTAAAAAGAATAATAAATATATGTATCAAATAATTTTCCTTGAAATAAAATAATTAAATAATATATGGACATTAATAATGGAATATATGAATATATAATTATATGTGATGCCAAACTAGAGTAAAAATGGTTCTTAAGAAGCCTTATAAATGAAATATTTCAGTAAGGTCTAGTGTAAAACATTATAGATTGTTTAAAATGTAAATAGAATAATTGATTGTATAAAACTAAAATTGTAAAAAGGTATTTTTCCATTATAAAATTGTTGATTTTATAAAAATAATGGTGTATTAAATCATATTATGGAGCACACTTTAAAATGGGTAATAATTCATGAAGATCAATTTAATAGGGCTTGCTTATCAGGAAGAATTCAGTACGAAACCTTTTAAAAACATGTACATCCCAAAAAAAGGATTAATGGATCTTAATAAATGAGATTAAAAATTTTATAATATTTAAATAAATATAAAATATTTTAACATTATTTTAAAAAAGAGGAGTAACCAAATGGAAAAAATGAGGCTCAAGTAAAATCACATAACTTATGTCTGAAACGATTCTACACATGATCTTAATGTCTAGAATAATAAAATTCTATCATTTAATTAATAATTAAATAATCATTTATACATTTATATTATTTATTATAACTTATAAATTTCATTTGTGGATCTTTTTACGTGTTAAGATATCCAATTTCATCATTTCGTGGGGTTGATTTTCCTTGGTTTTCATGATCAGTTTATTAGTATAAGAGTTTGAAAAATCAAGTAGAATAATAAGAGTTGTCCATATATGAATATATATTTTTTCAATGAAATTATATAAAATTAAAATACCACAGTTTACCCTATGTTATTATGATTCATAAGAAAAATCATTAATGATAATCATTTAGATTAATTTAGAATTTTTAGATCACAATGCAGTCATTTTGTTTTATAAATTAATATCATGTGTACAGAATAATTCTAGAAAATTAAATAATATGTAATTTATATATATATTATAATATTTTCCAACCATAAAATTGGTTTCATGACCATCCTTGAAGTCATAATTGAAAGATTAAATCACGACGTCCACGAAGGTTGTAAATCGGCACCTCACGGAGAGAGGAGAAGCGCTTTAATAAATAATTATTCCATCAACATGATAACATTATAGTATATTTAAGATAATATATATTTAGTTACATATGGAAGAGGGGAGTTGAATAGATATAGAGAAAATAATTTAACTTTAATATAAATTGAAAGAAAATGAATTATGGTTTTACCTCTTGATTCATTGTTTTTGATAACTTATTTGGGAATTTGTTTTTGACTGTTATTAAGGAAAAAAAGTTTTAGGATTATGGTAAGGGGAGTGGGAGGATATTAGAGAAAAATGTGGAAAAGGATAGAGGCTTTATATGTTTTAGGAGAAGATGATGGGTGGGGTGGTATTTATAGTGTAGGAGAGAGGTACTTTCTCATTATATTACTCAATATTTTTATTTTTTCACATGAAAATAAATAGTTCAAATTCATGACACAAAATATAGTATTTTTTTATTTTTAGTTGTAAAAAATGGTCCCTACCATCATCCATCACTCAATTAATACTATAAAATATGATTTTTAACATATGCTCTAAATTACCATATCTTACTATTCACCCCCAAAAAAAGTATTTTAGAAAAATCCAAAAAATTCACCCAACCATTTTCAAATACATAAAAATAAAAAATGAATTAAAATTTATGAAAATCATTTTATAATGTTGATAAATTTTAATTTTTTATAATATCATGATTTACATAAAAAATACAAATTTTAAAATAATAACTGATTTTATAACACTCGAAAAAATTACATAATGTCTAATAAAATTATTTTAAAATCATGAGACATGAAAATATTTATTTATTAATATTGTAATGAAAATAAATTTTCTTTTATATTATTAAATTATTCAGAAAATAAAATTAAATATTTATGTCATATGAAAATACTAACACATAAATAAAAAATTTCAAATTATTTATTTAGTTCCAATATGTTAAATTAAAGAATATTTTCTTATATAGGGTGGATAAAATTTATTTACACCATCGTTGATGAGGTTACTATTCAATTTTCTAGTTTCATATTCTTAAGGGTCATGTTAATATTCCAAACGTTATGTTATAATTCATAAGGTATATGTTTTATAACTTCATGAATTTAATTTTATTTCATTAATTGTTCATTTATAATTATTTAATTGTATTATTAATGTTATTTAATGATATTATAATATATTAAATAATTAAAATAAAGGTATTGTTTTGATAAAGGGTTTGGTCCATACACATAAACAATAAGACACACAAAATATTGATGTGGGAGAATAAAGAGATACAATAGGAGTAAAAATATAATAGATGTATGATATAATCAATGAGAATAGTACAACCCAAACCAGGATGTAAATTAACATCATCCAAACAAATGGGATCCACATGGTGAGTTGAATAATAACACATTGAGTCATCACCACCAATAGATGGAGACTACACTCAATTGACCATGAGAATCTAAACATAGAAATCACATTGAATACTCTTCACTTATTTAGCTATCAAGGATAGAGAGTTCCCAAATCTACGGTGTTGGTATAAAATAATATATATTATCTCATTCAAAAGAATCCCAAATTGGAGCGTAAGGGGATCTCTATCCTAGAGATCATCCTATAAAGAACAATATCCAATTGTTCCAAATGCCAATCAATGATTCCCTGTTTATCGTGGGTCTACTTTGAGGTAACTCTGCAAGTCAAAACATTACATTTCATTATGCCATAAAATTATGGGAACCTGATTTTGAGGACCCATTCCCTGGTATAATAGGAGGTATCCACTCTGATTCCCTTCGAGGACACATCCAACTCTACTGGAGGGTACCACTAAGTAGATGTTGAGGACTCCAATGCCCATATCTATATTAGGGTGAAATATGATTATCATCAATGAATCCACTGTGAAACTCTAATATTGTGTATAACTCATTATTCATTGAGTAATCCACAACCTATCTATATTGGATTGTAAACCATGATAATAATCGAGCAACCCAATGTCTGTCTCTAATAGAGTTCACAACTCAAAAACCCTTAAGGAATACAATACAAATCTATATTAGAGGGTAAAACATGGTAATAATCTAGAACTCCACATCTTTGATCAATTAGTAGGTACAAAAATGTAATCTTCATGGAATCAACTACCCATATCCACTGGAGGGTGAAACCTAATAATCCTCGAGGACTCCACTACCTAGAAATAATGTAGTGTAAAAATCACTAAATGTAGAGGAATACATTTACAAGATTTAGTAGAGGATACAAAATCGTATTCATTGAGGACTCCCCTACCCATCTCTACATGAGTGTATAATGTTGTAATATTTGATGACTGCACTGCCCATCTCTAATGAAGGGTACAATTCGGTAATTTCTGGTGACACTTTGTGATCACCACCATCATGGAGTATCTTTTAGCCTTGCGTCCCGCTTGGAACATTTTATATCATATCAAAAAACCCATAACACGGTTTTCCATCATGTACTACATTGAAGGACACTCAATATGGGATATTCATGAGGAAAAATATGAGTTTTGTAACGCCCCGACCCCAGCTACCCAGAGTCGGTGCATTACTTCGTAACATTGGCATGATCACAAAAGATCAAGTCTCGAAAGACCGATTAGTTTAGTAGCCTTGGAAACACTAGATACATTTGTAAACGTTACATTACATCATAAAGTAAACCAAAACAACAACAACATATTGTCTTCATATCCCCTCAGACTATCCCTGCAGGTCATTCATAATATACTTCTTCAAATCCTGGAAAACATTAAAACATTGAAAGGGGTGATCTCAGATGCTCAGTAAGGATAACAATATTGCGGAAGCTTTCATAAATAAACATTAACATTTAAGGCAATGTATAACTAAAACAAAAGCCTTTTAATCTTGAACTTCAACATAATATGGCAAAAGTAAAATGAGATAATGCCATTCACTTCTTCACATGGATATTCTACTGGCCGAATAATCACATGCAATATCAATAACCACTTTCATAATGAGGGAATGTATAATGCCGGACATTCTGAAACATTTTGTCAAGGCCTCGGCCAAGACATCTAAAATGATTAAGGCCTCGGCCAAAACCATAAATCAAATTGGGAAAGGGCCTCGGCCAATTCCACGTCTAGTTGTCTCATGAGACCTACTGATGCATCGAGGAGCTATAGCGGGCTCCACCCGTCACTTATTAAGTCCAATACATTCCTCATATGAATAGGTTTAAACATATCATAAACCATAACATAATCATATCACATAAAACATGCATAAAGGAAACATAACATTTCCACATTTCAATCACAAGATATCAATACAACACATTGTTATAATAAAAACGCTTTCAAAACCATTTTCAATACCAAAATAAAAGAAAGTTAAAACTTTGTATTTATTTTTCATTAAAAAAAAGATGGCTTATAGAGGAAGCCGAAACTCAAATAATGGTCACGGCGGCGGAGAAGTCGTTGTCGCCACATAAGTACGGAAAGAAAAACATTCCCTTTTGTCATTTAACAAAACTCTTTGTATAAAAATATTCCTTTTGAATAACCGTAAAATTCAAAGGGGTTTATACACCGTATAAAAGAAGGTTGTGTATAAAACCAAATATGCCTCAATGAAAGGAGATTGAGACGAAGTCCTTAAAAAGATCATTTTTAAAATAAAATAGATCTATTATGTGTATTAACTATAGGTACACATAAAGAAAGTAAAAATACAAAATAGGACAAAATAACATCATGACATAATTTGAAAGTAGGAGATTAACCCAAAGAATGGAAGTTGGGTTAAGAAATTCCCTTACCTCGTGTCTGACTTGACTCAACCGTTCTTTAACCTCCTGAATAATAAACTAGAGTTAATATATACCTTATTAAGAACCATTTTTAATTTCATTATCCTTATTATATCACTTATTACAATGATATGAACATTATTTAATTATTTAAGTTAATAACGGTCGTTTTGTCGATCTTTGGTACTTGAGTCAACAATAAGCTTCTTATAATTACAAGTTGTTTATGTGGTGAAATATCCATTATATCCAGATTTATATTCATGATTTAGATGTCATATATATCTTATATATCCAGTATATACATTAATTTATAATATTACGTAACATTTAGAGGTAAGAAATGAAATGCACCGTTCATGGAGACGGTAAGCCGTACGTACGCATGAACGCTACTTTCATTTCAATTTCATATTTAATGGAACTAAATCATAATGATATAAATGTATAATATAATTCCAGTATAATATAGTGTATAATACCATTTACTCCATCCTTTATACATCCCACATATGGCATTAACGATTCAAATCACTTTGAGGGGGCGGTAGTCCGCACTTCCTAAAATGAAATTATCGCGTTTTACCCATAATGGAAATCATAAAGTAAGACATAAATGAGAAATAAAGAAGCATAAGTAAAACATAAACACATTATATATCATATATAAATATAGTGACATCTTAATGGCCACCTTTTAAGGTGTTATATGAGTGTTGAACAATCATCGTTTCGTGAGGCAGAAATTCGCCATCCATAGAAACCGTATGTTCTTTAACCATTAGATGTAGGTGTGTGTAAGTGTAGCTCGAATCCTTCTTATAACAACATCCTAGTATATTGATGATACTGGTGTTGTTACAAAATAAATGAATAAAAAGAGTTTAGGGGGTTGGAGAAGAAAAATAAAACAAAACAACATTAGAAAATACATTACCTCAAAATCGGGTAACTCTTTTTGATTTGAGCCAAAGGCTTCCTTGGGAAGAGTTCAGTCCATAGTGAGGATTCTAGGAGTAATAGGGGGAAGTTGGGAGAGTATTTGGGCAGAGGTTGGCCGAGCCAAATGGCTTGAAAGTGTAAATGAGGTGGGAGAGGTGGGGGCCTTTTATAAGTGGAGAGGAGGGGCACTTTTGGAAAGATTGAAATGTTACATTATTTCACAATGATTTTCGGATTCTAAAGGTCCCACACTTATATAATTCGAGGATAAGGTGATAAGGGTTCGAAATCTTATCATCCAATTGGCTTTGGACAAGTGTAAGCCTTGTATTTTGCATTATCTTCCCATTTTATTTAAATCGTTAAATAATGAGGTCATCACTACATCATCATGATGTCATAAATAATTTAATTTATTTAATGTCTACAAATTATAAAACAAAATAATATGATGTAGGAAATCTTTTTATCTTTCTAATGAATATTTATAATCAAAATTTGGACTTGTGTAACCCCACTTAAAAACTGGTTTAGTAAAACAACTCATGTTTGTGTCAATTTAATTTCAACATTAAATAAATATATATTAATGTCATTTTCCAACTAAAATGGCTCCATGGGGTCCCCAAGTTGACCCATGGGTTGTCTTGGTCGGCCATGACTCATCCAATAGGAGTAGGACAAGTGTCAAGCTCATATCATATTAATAAAACATTGTTTTTACCTTAAACTACACTAATTACCTCTAATCGCGATTAAGAACTTAAAAGTTACTATTCACCAAAAAATTATTTTGATCTCATTGAACCACATTTTACTTATTAATGACAACCATGTATGTCGGATTTTTGAAAATCAAATCACAGAAGTGGTAATATTTCATTTAAACGAAAAATCAGTTATTTAACTACAACTTAGTGGTTTCACTATTCATCAAAAATTTAAGTTTTTCAGAATAAGGCCAAAATTTCACCCTAAGCTATAATTGATATTACGAATTCAAAAATGATGTCTATTTTACAAAATTCCAAACATATTAGTTGCATTAATTAATTTTAAAATTAATTCCCGCTGTCACAACAAATAGCGTGTTTTTAAGAAACAATTTATATCAAAAGATTGGCAATTGTTTATGTCCAATTTCAATGTTAAATTAATTCTAATGACCACCATTGGATAAAATGGTAAAAATATATTCTAATTATACTCTAAAACCCCTCAATAGTATAATTTATCACTATGAATTATTTTGATTAAAAAAGTTGTTTTAAGTATTTTTCACTATTCATAAAAATTTTGAAGTTCTCAGAAAATTACAAAAAATTCAACATAGGCTAATTTCAATATTAGGAATACAAAAATGAAGTCCATTTTGAAATATAAAATTTATATAATTTTAAAAAGTGGTTATTACTATTCATAACGGCTACTTTGATTTGTCGCGATGTTTTAGAACTCGAAGTTGCGTACAATGCAAGCTATTGTATTATTGAATGAGAAGCGTATCGTGGAAGCTCGGGGTGTTACATTCTCCCCTCCTTCAATAAATTGCGTCCTCGCAATTTGATATTTTTCTTTAAAAATAAGAGGTTGAAAATAGAAAATACCTTTGTGGAAAACCCACATCGGAAATAAGGTTAATAAAATTTATCCTTAATAAGAGGGAAAATGGAAATAAGAAAGTCACCACCAAATTATGATCTCGATAAGGAGAACATTGGTGGAAATTAAAGACATATAATTGGAGGAAAAACGTAAATATTTGTAGGGAGTGATTGAGGTCATCAATCACAATCAACTGTCAAATTGAGGGCCTCAAAGCCTTCAATCTATGTTGATTTAAAATATCATCAGTTCAACAAGACATAAGGTATTAGGATAACACATTTTTTGTTTTAATATCCCTTTACTAAAGTTTAAGAATTAATTTATTCATTGAATAAGAGATAGGTATATATATATTTATGCTTGACAATTAGTGTTTCAACCTTCAACTCATCTTTCACTCAAAAAGATAATAGAACTCAAAAATATTATTATTATCCTAATTGTATAAGGTTCCAAATGTTAACACATACCATTTAGATTAGTAAAATTATATTGTAATAACCAGGGAATTCCTGTAGGCTAGTGGTAGGAAATAAAGGCCTGTCGCACTATGATTGTGGGTTCGATTCCTCCAGCTTTGTCCGACGCGACGGGTTATGCCCCACCCTGCAGGTTGTCCTATAGTATCATAATATTCCAAAAATAATCTTCATAAATTTTTTAGCCTTAAACAATACTATCCAAAGTTCAACTTAATCCATTCCAACCTTAATAGTTATCCAAAATACCTCCGTCCAGACTTTCTCTAAAAGGTCTCTAAATTCCAAAATCAATTTATCAGATTCCCAAAACAAAGAAAAGTTTCTCTTATTGTCACATACTAAAAATATGATTACCTTAATCATATTAAAACCTTACTGAAATCAAAAAGTACTGCAGTACAATCCATATATATATATTACATTATTCTTATAACCAGAATATAATCCTTGAGTCCAAAAGCACCAATACATTAGTTTTTCTGCTTCAACTGTAGTAACAGCATAAGATTGTCCTTGATCCCTTGGCCTTTTCTGAGGTAAGTTTCTCTGACGCTTAGGAAATTCATTTGCATAATGACCCATTTCTCTACAATTGTAGCATTCAACTTTAATAGCCTCTTTCTTTCCCTTGCAATCAAGAGCCTGGTGACCCTTTTCTCCACATTTATAACAAACTCCCATTCCTTTTAGACAAGTACCAGGGTGATTCTTCCCACAATTATCACATAATGGAAAATCCTTCTTTCCCTTTTTCCCTTTATCTGTCTCTTGTTCCACCGTTCTCTTTTTCTCTTGCTTTACTTTGTTGTCATAAGACTTAGAGAATTCCTTTTCTGTCTTGATAGCACATGAGACAATATCTTCGTATGATGAGAAGGATTGTGATACTAAAGCTCGACGGAGAAATTGTTTTAACCCATCAAAGAAACGATCAATCTTACTCCTTGGGTTACGTATATAATCGGCAGCATGCCTCGCTAACCTTGTAAAGTTAGCCTCATACTTTGTGACATTCTCATCCTCCTTCTGCCTCAAACTCAGAAATTGCCTTTCCATATCTGCTCGATGGTCATGAGGATAGTATTTTTCTAAAAACAGATCTTTGAAATCCCTCCATTCCATATTTGATACTTCATCATCTTCCTTCATGTTTTGAATCAATGACCACCATTGATCGGCATCTCCAGTGAGGCGGTAAACTGCCATGACAACCTTCTCCCTTTCACTACTCCCTAAGGCATGGAATATTTTCTCTAAGGAATTTATCCATTGCTCAGCTACTGTAGGATTTGTACTCCCATTGAAGGTTGGTGGTTGTTGCCTCATGAAGCGGTCTAACATTGATCCTCCACGTTGCGGATCAGGGTGCTCCATACGAGTAAGGTTATTATTCATAACCTGAGTGAGTTGTCCCAGTATGGTAATAAGTTGATCAGCACCAGTTGTATCTCCATATCCACAATAATTATCTTGATCAGGAGGGCAATCCCTACACGGAGTTCGTGCATTGATACGGTTTCCATTCCTTCCACTAGGCGCCATTTCTAAACAATGGCCTAAACTAGATTAGTTTATGAATAAAAATACATAATTCCATACTTGTAAAACACTTTACATAAATTGAACTATTTATGGATATAATCCATAATCATAAAAAGAAATGTTTTCTTTGAGGAAGTATATACTCATAACCCTTCATAGTGGTTTGTAAATAAAATGAGAATTATCCTAAGCATATCCCCCGGGAGTGTCGTAACCAAGAGTGCAGCAAGGCCCGTTGTCGTGCACCAGTTCCCGTTCGAGTCTAGCTCAAATCGGTGTTTTCGGGTTTTACCCCTAGGTACATCTGTGCCAGAGCCGCCTCTACCTGCTCGTATCCAGACAGGGATGTATTACTCGGAAAACTCACAAAATCTCTTCAATAACAAAATTCTAGAAAGTTCTTCTATACTAATCCTCAAAGTCTATCTTTGGGCTATGTGCTCTAATCAGAGTTTATCTAAATCTAGCTTCCAAGGTTAGTACAAAACTGCCTCTGATACCAACTGTAACGCCCCGACCCCAGCTACCCAGAGTCGGTGCATTACTTCGTAACATTGGCATGATCACAAAAGATCAAGTCTCGAAAGACCGATTAGTTTAGTAGCCTTGGAAACACTAGATACATTTGTAAACGTTACATTACATCATAAAGTAAACCAAAACAACAACAACATATTGTCTTCATATCCCCTCAGACTATCCCTGCAGGTCATTCATTATATACTTCTTCAAATCCTGGAAAACATTAAAACATTGAAAGGGGTGATCTCAGATGCTCAGTAATGATAACAATATTGCAGAAGCTTTCATAAATAAACATTAACATTTAAGGCAATGTATAACTAAAACAAAAGCCTTTTAAACTTGAACTTCAACATAATATGGCAAAAGTAAAATGAGATAATGCCATTCACTTCTTCACATGGATATTCTACTGGCCGAATAATCACATGCAATATCAATAACCACTTTCATAATGAGGGAATGTATAATGCCGGACATTCTGAAACATTTTCTCAAGGCCTCGGCCAAGACATCTAAAATGATTAAGGCCTCGGCCAAAACCATAAATCAAATTGGGAAAGGGCCTCGGCCAATTCCACGTCTAGTTGTCTCATGATACCTACCGATGCATCGAGGAGCTATAGCGGGCTCCACCCGTCACTTATTAAGTCCAATACATTCCTCATATGAATAGGTTTAAACATATCATAAACCATAACATAATCATATCACATAAAACATGCATAAAGGAAACATAACATTTCCACATTTCAATCACAAGATATCAATACAACACATTGTTATAATAAAAACGCTTTCAAAACCATTTTCAATACCAAAATAAAAGAAAGTTAAAACTTTGTATTTATTTTTCATTAAAAAAAAGATGGCTTATAGAGGAAGCCGAAACTCAAATAATGGTCACGGCGGCGGAGAAGTCGTTGTCGCCGCATAAGTACGGAAAGAAAAACATTCCCTTTTGTCGTTTAGAAAAACTCTTTGTATAAAAAGATTCCTTTTGAATAACCGTAAAAGTCAAAGGGGTTTATACACCGTATAAAAGAAGGTTGTGTATAAAACCAAATATGCCTCAATGAAAGGAGATTGAGACGAAGTCCTTAAAAAGATCATTTTTAAAATAAAATAGATCTATTATGTGTATTCACTGTAGGTACACATAAAGAAAGTAAAAATACAAAATAGGACATAATAACATCATGACATAATTTGAAAGTAGGAGATTAACCCAAAGAATGGAAGTTGGGTTAAGAAATTCCCTTACCTCGTGTCTGACTTGACTCAACCGTTCTTTAACCTCCTGAATAATAAACTAGAGTTAATATATACCTTATTAAGAACCATTTTTAATTTCATTATCCTTATTATATCACTTATTACAATGATATGAACATTATTTAATTATTTAAGTTAATAACGGTCGTTTTGTCGATCTTTGGTACTTGAGTCAACAATAAGCTTCTTATAATTACAAGTTGTTTATGTGGTGAAATATCCATTATATCCAGAATTATATTCATGATTTAGATGTCATATATATCTTATATATCCAGTATATACATTCATTTATAATATTACGTAACATTTAGAGGTAAGAAATGAAATGCACCGTTCATGGAGATGGTAAGCCGTACGTACGCATGAACGCTACTTTCATTTCAATTTCATATTTAATGGAACTAAATCATAATGATATAAATGTATAATATAATTCCAGTATAATATAGTGTATAATACCATTTACTCCATCCTTTATACATCCCACATATGGCATTAACGATTCAAATCACTTTGAGGGGGCGGTAGTCCGCACTTCCTAAAATGAAATTATCGCGTTTTACCCATAATGGAAATCATAAAGTAAGCCATAAATGAGAAATACAGAAGCATAAGTAAAACATAAACACATTATATATCATATATAAATATAGTTACATCTTAATGGCCACCTTTGAAGGTGTTATATGAGTGTTGAACAATCATCGTTTCGTGAGGCAGAAATTCGCCATCCATAGAAACCGTATGTTCTTTAACCATTAGATGTAGGTGTGTGTAAGTGTAGCTCGAATCATTCTTATAACAACATCCTAGTATATTTAGTATACTGGTGTTGTTACAAAAGAAATGAATAAAAAGAGTTTAGGGGGTTGGAGAAGAAAAATAAAACAAAACAACATTAGAAAATACATTACCTCAAAATCGGGTAACTCTTTTTGATTTGAGCCAAAGGCTTCCTTGGGAAGAGTTCTGTCCAAATTGAGGATTCTAGGAGTAATAGGGGGAAGTTGGGAGAGTATTTGGGCAGAGGTTGGCCAAGCCAAATGGCTTGAAAGTGTAAATGAGGTGGGAGAGGTGGGGGCCTTTTATAAGTGGAGAGGAGGGGCACTTTTGGAAAGATTGAAATGTTACATTATTTCACAATGCTTTTCGGATTCTAAAGGTCCCACACTTATATAATTCGAGGATAAGGTGATAAGGGTTCGAAATATTCTCATCCAATTGGCTTTGGACAAGTGTAAGCCTTGGATTTTTCATTATCTTCCCATTTTATTTAAATCGTTAAATAATGAGGTCATCACTACATCATCATGATGTCATAAATAATTTAATTTATTTAATGTCTACAAATTATAAAACAAATACTATGATGTAGGAAATCTTTTTATCTTTCTAATGAATATTTATAATCAAAATTTGGACTTGTGTAACCCCACTTAAAAACTAGTTTAGTAAAACAACTCATGTTTGTGTCAATTTAATTTCAACATTAAATAAATATATATTAATGTCATTTTCCAACTAAAGTGGCTCCATGGGGTCCCCAAGTTGACCCATGGGTTGTCTTGGTCGGCCATGACTCATCCAATAGGAGTAGGACAAGTGTCAAGCTCATATCATATTAATAAAACATTGTTTTTACCTTAAACTACACTAATTACCTCTAATCGCGATTAAGAACTTAAAAGTTACTATTCACCAAAAAATTATTTTGATCTCATTGAACCACATTTTACTTCTTAATGACAACCATGTATGTCGGATTTTTGAAAATCAAATCACAGAAGTGGTAATATTTCATTTAAACGAAAAATCAGTTATTTAACTACCACTTAGTGGTTTCACTATTCATCAAAAATTGAAGTTTTTCAGAATAAGGCCAAAATATCACCCTAAGCTATAATTGATATTACGAATTCAAAAATGATGTCTATTTTACAAAATTCCAAACATATTAGTTGCATTAATTAATTTTATAATTAATTCCCGCTGTCACAACAAATAGCGTGTTTTTAAGAAACAATTTATATCAAAAGATTGGCAATTGTTTATGTCCAATTTCAATGTTAAATTAATTCTAATGACCACCATTGGATAAAATGGTAAAAATATATTCTAATTATACTCTAAAACCCCTCAATAGTATAATTTATCACTATGAATTATTTTGATTAAAAAAGTTGTTTTAAGTATTTTTCACTATTCATAAAAATTTTGAAGTTCTCAGAAAATTACAAAAAATTCAACATAGGCTAATTTCAATATTAGGAATACAAAAATGAAGTCCATTTTGAAATATAAAATTTATATAATTTTAAAAAGTGGTTATTACTATTCATAACGGCTACTTTGATTTGTCGCGATGTTTTAGAACTCGAAGTTGCGTACAATGCAAGCTATTGTATTATTGAATGAGAAGCGTATCGTGGAAGCTCGGGGTGTTACAAGTTTAATGAAGGAGATATTGAAAAATGATGTTTTATAAAAGGGATCCAAGGGATAGACAGTGGTAGTTATGACCCACAAAATGTGTCATCCAACTCCAAGACTTTTCCATTTCCATTTATAGTACATGGATCCCAACAAATATAGTAGTACACAATGTTCAGGTCGATAACACGGTGTGTCCAAGCTAACTGGGATCGGGCTGTGTCGTTCTGTCTATGCCTGTGTACTCTGGTATAAGACCATGTCCACGTTTATGTACTACCACATAGATTCTAGCGGGCGTGGTTCATCACAAGTATTTTCTACATGGGAAGAAGTAACACATCATGTTGTAGGTATTCCTTCCATGTTATCCTTATGATTTCTGGAAATCTTAGCTACTATCCATAAGGGGCTACATGGCATGTGTTTATCCATGTACATAGTGTGTATTCAGTTTTTTCATATAATATTAGATCTTATTTCCATGCCTATATTCAATAATATATTTTTCTAATAAAGTTTCGGTTTTCTATAGGAATAATCCATATTGATGGTTTCTGTCATTTTTGTCCACCATTGTCCAGAAAAAACGATTATGGTGGTCAAAGAAGGTTTCACTATTCTAAAAATACACACAACACACCTCGGTTCATCCAAATACAATAGATTCATTTTCCATTATTCAAAAATGTTACCCATGCCCCACAAAAATTTAATATCTATCTTAATTTGTTAAATCCATCGCTTATTTTTCGATTCTTCAGGATTGTGGGGGGTCTGAATGGGCTCAGTAGCACATTGAAATGTTGAACCAAGACCATGGGGTCCAAATAGAGATGAATTTGATGAAAATGAGGGTGAAAAGAAAAATTAAAAAGATCAACGGATCATTGGTAATCATTATTGTATTAAGATCAAGAACTACAATACAATATTATAAAACATTTAATAATTAATTAATATTTTTGTACATGTGTGCACGCACAATTCTTAATTGGTACAAATCCAACAACATGGGTTCTTCTTCTCCATATATTTAATCAAAATGATGTAAATCACTTATTGAAATGTCCGAAGATTATGTTTTATAATTCATCAATGAATAATGCACTCACCAATGATCAAAGGGACATGTTGCATTGACTGCATCCTAATCTTCTCTAATATTTCATTTCATCATCATCTGATGTGATCTGCCAATAGAAGGAGGAAGGAAAGATATAAAAAAGTACTTTATTATGAGGACAATCTTAGGGGAATATATATATATATATATATATATACTTATATATTTTGTATTTTGGTAAAAATAAATACATTTATTAATTTACAAATTAATTAATCCCCTTAATGTTCCACCAATGAGCTCGGAGTTTAAACAGCCAGTGCTGATCTATTTTATGTCGTGACTAGGGTAAAAAAAATGCTTCAAAATAAACCACGGTCTCATATTTTTTTATCTGAGCATATATTTAATAGTAAACTAAAATTACTTATGAACTATTTGAGTGTAATATAAAATATATTTAATATTTTTATAAAAATAATTATTTCCACATAGTTTCTCGGAATCGCATGTCATCATAGGTCATATCCTTGGAAGTATATATAAAAATATTTCAAATTCATACACCAACAAAATATGGTAACTACCACCCAAAAATATAAAAATTGGAATTTCTCTATGGAGGTCAGGATTTCCTGACCAATGAATCTACCTCATCTAGAATCTGTCACAAATAAAACAATATTTTAATTGTTATATCCATTTTAAACTGTACCATAAGTTCTACAAAACCATAAAACACATTCAAAACTGATATGAAAACCAATAAATATGTTTTTCATTCCTCTCTAATTTCATCAAATTATTTCGCAACCCCATTTGTTTCCCCCCTTTTCATTAATAAAATAAAATAAATGAATGGTATTTTAAAAACAATAAATCTATTTTCTATTCCTCATGTGTTCATCCTTAAATGGATTCTATATTCATTTTATTTAATTAATTAAATAGTTAAGAATTTTCTATAAATTATTATTTTTCTTACCCTCATAAAGAATTAATAACACCCAAAAACCTGTCAAAACATGCACTGTTAAGAGGGACTATTTCATAGTAGTTATTTTTTTATGTTTTAAATTTTATACTATTGGTTTTATTTCTCTATTTTATGTTATGTGTTCGGTTCTGAATTTTTTAGGGTTTTTATTTTTTTATTGAATTACAACAACCCACATGATAAATGTAAATTATTTTTTTAATTCACTTTAAATCATGATAAAATACAATGGAATATCAATGAAGATGCATCCATAAGTCACATAGAGAAAAATAAAAATTTCATTTTGGAGGATTTTTACAATGGGATTCAGGTCTGAATAAGCCCATAGACTACTACTGACCATTGAACACATGATTACAAATGGGTATTAGAAAATCCCCCTTTGTTGCAAAACATTTTGAAATAAAAACTTTTATCATCCAAATGATATTGAATAGGGTCATAATCAACCTAGTTCTTCTTGAATATATTTAAACTCATCTAGGAAGATTTATTAATCCCTATGAAACCTTCTAGTTCTAAAATTCCTAAATGAACATGGTAAGAATTTTCCTCCTCTGATTTTAATTATATGATCATGCTTGTGAAATGATTTAGTGTATGTCTAGTCATTTAATCACAGTATGGGATGAGATGTCAAAATATTTCTCTCTCACTTAATTCCACTATCTTTATTGATGGATATATGGGTAAATATAATAAACATTAGTAAATTAAAATATGAATATCTCTATTCTACTAAGGATAAATAAAAATTTATTACATGAAAATTTCTTTATTATATTATAGATATGTGTATAATAATTTATAAAATTAAAAAGGGGTTGTGATAATGAAATTTGGTCAATTATTGATGATGTAGATATTTTTGAAATAATTAAGAAAATCCCTAGGGAAATCTATAGTGTACTAGAAGAAATTGAAAGAAATAGATTCTAGGGGCATGGTGAAGGGACACAAAAATGTGGTGACTACATTATCAATAAAAATAATGAGTGGATAGATGAACAAATGGAATGAATGGAAAGATAAATTGGTTCAGTAATTATTCTAAAAAATACTCAATGTATATATATGTAGGAGTAAACATATGTTTATTATAATATAATGAATAAATTTTATGGTTGGTGGATGCAACAACAATAAGGGGATGTTTACCAACAAAATACATGAGATACTAGATCAAAATACAAAGGGAACACACTGATGAGATAGGTCTATATATTGAAAATGACTGTTGGAAAATCCATGACCATGACATCGGTGATAATCAAGGATAGAATAGAAGTATTAACCTATTATATGTTCATGCTGTGAAATATAGAGTATCACATAGGAAAAACTGTAGAAAATCTATTATAAAGACTAAGAGGTGTACAACTGAGATTTCCCAAGGTTCACCCATGTGATGACTTTAATTTCATTAATACATGGATTTTAAAAGTAACATTGGATCATAAAAAACCATGAAAATTACATATAAAAATAAAGAAGCGATGAAAAATATTAAGTAGAATGAATACTAAGTTTTTTTTAAAATAAGAACAAACATAGGTAAATTTGAGGATACCATTTCCCAAGAAACTATAACAAGTGAGGGTAGATGCCCCAAAAGGTTAATTTTTGGGACACTTAATTTTTTTTATTAACATTCCTTTTGTGAGGATATTCCAAACATGCCAACCTACCCAAAATTAATTATACAACTAGTAATCATAAATATGATATGGGAATAATTTTGAATCATTCTATCATATGATATTGTTTTGTTCTGGTACCAAAGGTCCTGCCCAAGAACAAACCGCACCATAGTATTTAATCTATTCCTAATTTTTAAGATATATTAAACTTAGAAAATCATTATGTGACATAGGCATGTGTATAAAAATCATGTTGTATGACACATGAAAGATCCCCCAAACTACATGGAATGAAGCCATCACTAAATTTCATTCAATATGAGTATTCATAGTGAAACTACCCAAGAGTGGTCATCACATATATCTTGATAAAAAATATCATACTTGTAGTTCATATTTATATTGTTAGATATTGAAGATAAGTGGAATAGAATCATGATAAATAACTCCAATACTAATTGGATTGTGTTGAGGGAGAATTTCTACATAAGCTTATGTAAATTCATCTTGGAAACAAAGGATATATAGAAATACCAAGGGCTTAAATATAATTTGGGGAATATTTTCCCTTTACGAAATAAATAATCCCAACAAAAACCACCCTAAAAATCCAAACACTATATGATGTATGACAATATTTTAAAACATCTAAATGATATTTCATTTATATCAAGTCCAAACTACAATGGAGAACCAAAGTGTAAGTCTACTAACCTCTCATTGTGAAGTAGAAGACAAAAACACTCAGACTCCCTGCATAACTCCAATGCTCTCAATATGATTTATGTTCTAACTCCACAATATTTCCCAAGTATCATTAAGAACAACCTAATATATGTGATAAATTCTATTTACCTCACGCTCAAAAAACAATATAAGAAAAACCTCCAATGTTTCTAAATAGGGGTGATTAATGAAACACATTAGGATTTTCCCAAATAAGTTCCCTACTCACTCCAATAATATAGAACAAGTTATCACATGTATATGAAACCATTTATATAAATCAATATTGAATTGTTCTTTAGTTTATAACAAAGACAAAAATTTCGTATAAAAATATTATATTAGGAAAGTAAACAATCAATTATTTTAATCATTTCACAATCCTTTTTTTCATACACATTACATGATTAACAGACACAGACCCATACATGAATGTTTCACTGATAGGTGCATAATCTTAATTAGTTTATATTCCATCCATTGTGTTGACACTAAGTGGCCCGTCTCCTTATTCCCCAATGAGACATGTCCCTTATCTAGGGGCACATACCTTTTTCCCCAAATTGTACACACCCCTTACTATTGGTCACATAAAAATCATGAACTGAAACAAACCATGTATACAAAAACCATTTCAAATAAACCATTTCTACCCATTTAAATAAAAATTTTCATTGTTGAATACCATTAAAAAACCATTTTCATAAATCCAATATTTATGTAATTTAAAATAAAAACATTAAAATTTAGAAATAAAATAACTTTACACAACCATTTTCCAAACATCCACAAATCCCAAACCATAACTAAAGAAAGATTGAACATTTTATTTCGGATAAATTAAACAATATATTTCAAGAAATATAAAAAATTTGAAATAGTGACTTCATGCTCAAATAAGAGGAGTCATGAGTGAAGCCACCTACCTCATGAATTATGTCGAAAATTTTCACAGGAATAAAAAATACAAAAAATAGGTTTGAATCTCCTAATACCCAATTTAGATCTCATTCCCTTACATCAACGCTACCAAATATCATTATGATTTTCACCAACCATCATTTATGTATCCCATGTGGACTAGATGTAAGATATTAATAGATGGATGGAATGTTGATCTAAAGGAAACTACCACAAATGAATACATACCAAGGGAATTAGGCATCAATGAACAATGAATCACCTCTGAATTTGTTATCATTTGAAGGGTAAAGACACCACAACCATTTGGAGGATGAGAAAAAATATGGTCTAAAATGCTGAATAATGATAGGATTATAGGTGAAGAGAATTTGGATCCACTTTTATAGGATCTCTATTTTAATCTATCTATGGTTAGCGGCACATTGGGGAAAATTGTGCTCTAACCTTGTAACAACCATTTCCTCATGAGTAACCTTGCACGGTTTGAACAGATTATTAAAAAATAATATGTGTAAAGAGTGAAAAATAAATCTATCCCACATGAAATTGATTTTTTATGGGTGGTCGCATGGTCTGGCTAAATAATAGTCCTAATCATGCACCTACCCAAAATCCCTTGTGTCATTGTGAATTGTTTCTTATTGAAGATTCACAATTTCGACTAATTTTTTTCCAAATGTGAACCTTTATAAAATCCCTTGAAACATTATAAAATGATTCCAAAATCTCCCAAACATCCCCCCAAAAAATTAAATATATAAAACCCATAAATAATGGGTTACTTACATGAAGCTATGGGTGATGTATCCCCCCCCCCCCCCGCAATTTCCATTTTCATTAGTGGAAGGTAGAAAATTAGGGTAGATAAGAAAGAGCTTTGGAAATTTTTTGATCATTTCATTCTCCAATTCCCATATTTCTTATTTAATCTAAAAATATTTACATAACCACTGAAAAAGTTCCATTATTTTTCAACGAATGAAAATATATTTCCTTTGAAAAATCTCCACTAAAACATACACCAATGATGAATTTAGATCTAGGTTGACGTAATCACATTAAATCAGAATGTTTGGATCTAGATGATACTTTTCCAAATAAGGTACATGACCCAAAAAATATGTATCACCAAACCATGGTGGCAATCCTAAATAATATTTCCCCACTCCAACCAATTAAATTATATCAGAAGTTCCTATGTATTGAGGAGATAATGTTCCTGTCTCCATAAAACAATGATCCTCATGCCCTCGAGAGATCCTCTAAAAAAGGACAAGTCACCTAGAATTAATGTGTTCATTAAATATTATCCTTATACAATTTCTAAACATTCTATGTTGTCTCTATCCTATTCCTAATCAAATTAAAATTCAATGTTTTCTCACAAATATGTCATGGCCCAACCAGTAATGTTGCACCTATTTCCACCAAATAAAGTTTAGAACAACAAGGATGCTCATACATTGATTGAAAAGGAACCATATGTATCAGGGCCTGATAACTACTGTTATAAGAGAACTCTACTAATGGTTTCTACTCTTCCCATGGTCACCAAAATCAATTACAGATGCCTGAATCATGCCTTACTACATTTTTATTATAATTTTCGAATTTCATTCTGACTGGTGAAGATATTTTGAACTCCTAGTCAACTTATTCCAAAGGTATTTCTGTAAGATATTCCATAAATGAGATGTAATCCTCAAATCTTTTTATAACACTATAGAAACTGGTACACCATTTCTCTTTACCACATCATAGATATAGATTTTAGAAAATTCATCCACTATATATGATTCATGATTAGGGATAAAAATGAGCTCACTTTTTGAGTTAATCCATTATCACCCATATGGAATGGTGTTTCCAAACCATTCTTGGGATACCTATTACCAAATGTATGCAAATCTGCTCCCATTTCTAAATGGTAATAGGTAATCATTACAACATAGTTATTTTTCCCTTATTCTCTAACATAACATGATGACATGTTAAACATCTCAAAACCAACACAACCAATTTCCATTTCATATTGTCCCACCAAAACATTGCTTTCAATGAATTACACATCACCTATATTCTAGTATGAACAACCCATCCTGAATGGAGGTATAAATGAAATAATTGTTCCAGAAACATCATAGTTATTGCCCTCGGATTTCAAAACCTATAAACTAAATTCACATATAGATTACATCACTCAATTGTCTCCAATTGATTGATTTTTGACCTCATATAAACACATCTTGAATCAGATGTATATTCCTTTATAAATATCAACACCAAATCAATGTCAATAGAAATTTGAAAGAAAATTGCAATTGATCCTCGATCTTCACCTTCCATGTGCGTGTTGACTCGGATGGACATCAAATACAAGTGATCTAAATCTTTTTTTTTCATATGATCATATGAACATATCCTTAAATCATACTCCATGAAATTTCATTTAACCAATATATAAATCGTGTCGAAGAAAAAAATTTGGGGATATGCTATCCATCTTCTTTTTCTTAGCATCATGTACCTTTGTGAGAAAACATGTTTCAATCTCTTATGGTTTGCAAACGCTACAAATTTATCACTAAAGAGGTAATGAAACCAAATCTTCAAATCATAGACTATAAAATCTAACTCCAAATCATGTGTTGGTAAATATTATCATGAAACTATGTCTACATTTAATCATAAGAAACCACAATATCTCCATGTATGAGAACAGATCCCAACCTAGACTCCAAAGAAACACAATACACTACCTACCCTTATCCTAATTCCAAAAATATAAAGATTAGTACTGATGCAAGGTGGACTTTTATATCATTAAAATGATATCAAAAATCATCATTATATTGGAATGGAACCATTTTCCTAGTAAAAGCTGTCTTAGGAGAAGCTAGTTATGAGAAAAATCAAACAAAATGTCAATAATTACCTTATAGAAGGTGTGGTTTGAGTCGATTTTGGTATCCAGGTGGACAAATGAATATTGAAAAAGGTTTGGATTATGTGTAGTTTATCATGGAATTTTATAAAGCAATGTTTTCATCCTCAATGGATATATGAAGATAGGGATGGTTTTTGTGGATGTCCTATTTATGTTTCCCATTTTAGTTTTATTTGAAATTAAACTCCAGTGGAGATGGTTGATAGGGCACTAAAGGAATTTTTAGGTGATGAAAACAGTGTGAAATTTTATGTCAACTGAGTTGTCTAATGAGGGAAGGTGATTTGACTTTGATGATGGTGCACGTGTGATATCTAGTGGGGTTATCATCAGCGTGGTGACTTCGGAGGTGATGTAATGATGACTATAGTGAAACGATGATGTCGGCGACACATGTGGTAGTGGGATTTCTAAGATTTGTTAGTGACTTGATGGCTCCTGAGGTGAATCCTATGATTTCTGAATTTTTTATATGGTACTTGGTTTTATTTATCAATTTATAATTTTTAATATCTGTGGTTCTCAATTTTTATGAAATTGGTTTCATTCATGAAAATAACAAAAAAAATTATTTTGAGGATGAACCATCTTTAAAAGGAAAACACGTATCGCAATGACAATATTTGTTGGTTTATTAGGGATAACATCATCAATATTATATGGACCTACATAAAAATTTATATTAAGGATTACATAGAAAATTAAACGTACATATTTTATCTAGAAACTGATCTTTAATAATTTATAATAGAGATTATGATTATGCAAGATTCTTTATACATTCACCATGTATTTCTCATTCTCAACCCCTATCCTTGAATTCACCAATATTTGGTCAACAAAAACCACAAAAAAAATGTAGATACATCAAAAATATCCAATTAAATAATTCCTTATAGACTATTGGTGAATTCATAAGTCCAAAAGTAATTACTTAATAATTATAACAGATGTATCTACTTCTAAAAAATGTCATTGCAATATTCTCTTTCACGACTAATAATTGGTGATATCCTAAATAAAAATAAATTTTATAGAACCATAAGGATCCCCTAAATTTATCAAATATATCATTAATGTGTGTAATTAGATAGTAATTCTTCATATTAAATTGGATAAGATTATGATAATCAATCCATAGCCTTATAGTCCCATATGCATTTTTGAAAAATATGATCAGTGGTTCCCATTAAGATATTATATTTCCAATGAAACATTTTCATTATAGCTCATCCAAATGAAATTTTATTTCCCTTGATTATGTTGGTTATATATAGTAATGTTTAAGGGAAATAATATTGTTCCTTGAATGGAGATCAATCAGAAACTGCATTGCTCTTCTCGGTGGAAGCCCTGTGAAATTCTCAAGAAAACATCCTGATATAGATCAAAAATTGTTGGATAACTACTTTTATCAATCGCATCCATTGATTCCAATGTCAATTCTAATAACTATTATTATATTGTTACAACTACTCATAGTATCAAGTCAGTTGCACCTACCATTACATTATGGTATCATCTATTGCGATGATCAACGCCATCAATAATAGTATAACTAGCCCTATGAATATAATCGACTATGCGATCCTTGAATATAGTCCACCAATCTATACCCAATATTATTTAATAGACTTTAATTTCAATAATTGTGAAATCCCATAGCAACCCATCTCCATCAACAATTAATGAACAAGATATACACATAAAGGCTTAAAATTCTATTTCGCTAAGAGGACTTTGATGTTTCCCAATCGAAAGCATTATCTCAATTTTTAAACACATCCAATAAAAACCACGAGAGGAAATAAATAAATGGGATACCCCCATATTAATCAAATCATGAATAAGGGTAAAATAAAAAATAATCATACATATCCCTATTAATGGTCCAAATTGACCATCCACTGTCAACTGCTCATCTCCATAAAATTTCATACTCAGTAAACATTGTTCATTATTAATTTATATAGATTTTCATGATTGAGGGATCATGGTATTACAATAATTACAAAGGATATCTCAATTCTACTGATAATATTTATTATTCTTCCTCATCCTATTGAATGATTCTTTGTATGTATCCCATAATAAGTGTCTGAAACACCCATCTTTGGAGAATTGTGACAATAGTGCTAAATATTCCCCATTTGATTGAAATTATGACATGCTCTAGGTGGTGTCGTGCAATATCTCCTAATTTTTTCAAAATAACCACATTAGAAACATCCAACTATTATCTTAGGTTAGGGGGTAAAATTCAACAATCCAGTTATGTGATTATGATTCATCCACATACTATGGAAATAGGTGTCTCTCTTCCACATTCTATCAGAATTAGATTTCCCATTTTTTCATGTTGGTATCAACATGCTTCCTGCATCCATAGATAATAAGATGTCACTTTATTCCATTGTGACACCAATAACTATCTTTGTATAATTAGTTATACCGGGCTTAATAATCTTTGAGTGAATTTATTTCCTCAACCCCAATTCAATAGTGTGTTCCATCTCATTATCACTAGTAGTATCATTTCGTTATGTGTGAACTGAATTTCTAAATTTAGCTGCATATTATATCATTGGGAGTCATTCCTACTTAATGATGAAAAAGATTATCATTCTTGAAATTCGGAATATGTGAGAAAAAAATTGATTTTTGAACAATTAATTAAAATCCTCCAATGTAATGGATTAATATAATTTATCAAGAAATGATAAATTGCACAATTGGCGTGAAATATCTTCCATAATATACTTTTCCAACCTGAATTTCAACTCTACTGGTGTGCTGATGGAATGAAAAAATAATATAATTTTGTTTCTCCATTACACTTCCTTTTACGAATATGAATAGCCTTGAATGATCAGTGGATTCTACTTCTGGAACTGAAAGGAACAATTTACATTCCATGTTTTATCCCTTCATTTCACTGTATATATAGCCTAAAAATCATGGACTATGCTTTGAACTAGGTATTTGTTCACCTATGGCTATTTTTTAACCAAATTTTCCACATCCTCATCATGTTGGTTTCTACGAAGACTTCTGGGTGACACTTTTTATAAACAAAAAACCATTATATGTCACTCTATTTATTAATATAAGGCTTAGTAATTTGAAATTGTACAAAATAATATATCACAACACCAATTTCCTAAATCTAATATTATCCACATTCATCCATTTTTTTTAAAAAAATCACGATTTTGAAAATCTATCCATTTTCAAAATAATTATTTCTTTTCTTTTCAAAATCACATATATGATAAAATTTCATCATTTTTGTAAGATAAAAATATTTAAAATAAATAATAAATCATTACTCAAAATGAAATTTATACTCCTAGTCAGAAGTCATTTCAGAAATGAATTCCATGACCATCTCAATGGATTAACCTGCGACAATGAGATTAATAGTCCAAAAATGTGTAATGAAAACACTTATGTACTCATGAACCTGGTAATCTTTCATTCAACATAAAATGTTTAGAAATGTATTTTTTATTCTCTACATTTAATTTCCCACAAATGATACTCTTTTCCAACATCCATACAAAATTACTAAACCAAAATGAATCTCAAATACATGATCGAAAACCAATACCATTTGTCTCAATATATATTTGGACCAACCAAGACTGTTTTAACCTAAAAGTCTTGGACTGAAATATTTCATACCACAAGTCAAAATAAATGATGTATCATCCATGAATGATACAATTTGAAACATCCTAAACCACCCCATTGGATTGAGTTGAGGTGGAAATTCTAATTTTCCATAAGAGACACCCCCAACATGCCAAAGAAATAAATAAATTAAAATCTCTTTAATACTGTTGGGGGATGACTTACATTTTTGAAATAAAACAACCCATACACACAATACATTATAATACAACAAAAAAATGATGCATTAAATAAATTTAATATAACTACATGTAATACCATTGATATCACAAATTAACTAAAATAGAGTACCATATTGGAAGACTACTCATATCATTGTATGAAGTGGAAGAAAGTACCAAAAAAACTCTGAGACAATAAATAAAAATCCAATACATTAAACATTATACACACTCACATACCACCATACAACACAATTATCATGAGGCACCACTAACGTAATGGGTCACATTCCCTTTTCCATTGTCTTGATAAAAATATCATTAAAATCACAAAAGTGTTAAAGTATGGGTTTGTAATGAAACTCAATATGCATTCCCAAATGAATTCCCTAATCATTCTAATTGGATAGAAAATGATAGTAAATTTATATTAAAAATTGTATAAAAACATATTAAGTAGTACAAAAATCAATAAAATATCCATAATGTTCATGCCAAAATAGATTCCAAGGAAATAAAATATACAATTTCTTAAAACAATTCCCATTATTTATTTTCATACCCATTCCATGATTCACACACACACACCCAAAAGATGCATTATTTAGTAATAGTTCAATAATCATGACTGTTTTCTTATAATTCAACCATTTCATCACTATGTGGACAATCTCCTTGTGACCCATGTAATATTTCACTTATCCCAGTTCATGTACATTTCTACGAAAAATTTACATGACCCTTATTTGGGGTCAAGTAGTAAGTAAAAACTCATGAAACCCATGTATTCCAAAACCATTTCAAATCATCCATTAAAATCAATATATATAAAACCATTCTTTTATTCATTAAAATTGAAAAAAAACAATTCTATAGATTCAACAAAGTCTAATTTTATAATTCAAAATTTAAAATCAAGAAAACTATGAACTTTGCAAAACCAATTTCAATAAATATAAAAAACCACCATTCATCACTACATAAAGTTTATACCATGTATTCACATCAATGTAAATATCTATTTCAATAAATTTTAATAAAATTCACAAATACTTCATGTACTAATAAGAGGAGTTTCGAGTGAGGACACCGACCTTAGGAATTCTGATGAAAATGAAGAATTGCATGAAAAAGACATCAAATCATGGTTGAGGCATAAAACACACATGTTATATATAATTACCTAACATCAAAACACTAAAACATTAATAAAATTGGAATTAACCATGATAGATATATCCCCGGTGGAGTAGATCTAGGAATATAAGAGAGTTAAAGAATGTAGATCCAAGGAAAACTACTACTAACTAATACTTACAAAGGGAATCATAATTCAATTCACCATGAATTGCATCTATATTGCTTTTATTTTTAAGGAGAGATACTCTATAGAGTTTGGAAGGAATAAAAACTTCATTGTGTTCCAAATAGTGAAAAAGAGTGGAAAATATTGGAAAATAATGAGAAACCTTTTTTTATGATATCACATATAAGTCGTGCATGGTTAGTCACATGGTAATGAAAACCATGAGAAACATATTTGTCATCGTCATATTAAAAAGGCTCCTTGTATGGTCATCCCAAATCATTATACAAACAACAAACCAATTGTGAAAATTCCATGTTTCCAATTTTTAATGGTTTTTCCTTGGTGGTCTCATGGTATATCCAACCCTTGTTCCTAACCATGAACTTACATAGAATCACATGTTTCATGATACAACGTATCTTGTAGGAGTTTCACGGTAACAACAAATCATTCTCAAAATGTAAACATTTATAAAATCCTCAATAATAGTCCAAGATTCTTCCAAAACCTCATAATGTTAACCCACACCATTACATATTTACAATATATAATGAAAAACATACATAGTAGAAAGAGGGGGTGATAAAACATATTCTGGTGAGAATATTTTTTCCACTTGAGGAGAAAAAATTGAGGTACAATGTGTATGAATGTTTCTATGAGTTGGATATGAACAATATAGAGTAAATAAGAATTTTCAAATGATTAGTTGTAATGTGGGATAAGACAATGTGTATAAGGAATAAAAATATATTAAGTTAAAGATATCGATGAAGTTAAAAAGTACACGATGTAAATATTGATATAGAAGAGGGTACTCATAAAAGTATTTAGAAGAATAAAGATAAGATAATTTTTCGAAACACTAAAACTATAATATATATTGACTCCAAAATGTTTGAGAAGTGATAAAATATAAAGATGGTACGTGAACCTCAATTATGATTTTTAGGATTAAGGATGAAATGGTTGATACATCCAATAGAAATCATGAATATTCTACCATTAGGAAGAGTTGTGATGTTTAGAGAGGTAGTAAACAACCAAACTATTTGTTAATGTAATAAAAATAACCATTCATGGACCTTGAATATGTAAAATATTTCCCATAATATATCAGTAATGCTAAAGATGAAGGGGTATGGTCTATCCAATAAAATTAAACAAGGGTATTCTATGAGTCAGCCCATGTTTTTAGGAATTTTCATTATCAATTTTTCGGTAAAATCACCCCCTACAAAATTTTCAAATTTCATTGTCTAGGATTATAATTTAACATGTTAATTTTACTTACTTCCACACCATCATGAATCTATATGTAAGAAAAAAATGGATGAAAGAAAGTTACAAGACCAATACGTAATGTGAATCCCATTCATCTCATGCATTAAAGAAAATACACATGTTGAAATCCATTTATATAGTTTTGTTTGTGCATTAAGAACCTTCATAGTTATGCTCTAAGTGTTATTCAAAGAGGATTACGAATTTTAATGATTAATTTATATAGTATATCAATAAAATTTAATTTTTTAAGGGGTTAAACTGTCAATTTAATGTCCACCATGATTTTATCATTTCTAAACCAAACTATTATACAAAAACAATATAATATACATTCAATTACATGAGTTTAAACATTATTTATACATAAATTTGAAGGGTTATGTTTTTGAAAATAATTTTTAGATATTATAATGTTGTTTTGGATTTATAAAATCACAATTTATGGGATGTTGTTATTATTTTTAAATCTAATATTTTTGATATTTCTCTTTGAATTAAATTACTGATATTTTCATTGATTAATTTAATGAGTTGTATCTATTTCCATAATTGACTATACCAATCAATAATATCCTTCGCAATACATCCTTTATGCCTAATATTACCCATTTATTCCAAATTATATTTGTTGTGAGGCTCTGGAATTTTCAATTTTGAAACATTCTATGCATCTTATCAAAGATATGGTTGAACAAATTCATTTGGAATATAATGGAAGCCTATTTTTCTTATGCATTTATCATTTTACACATATTTCATCAATGCCATTTATTTCCATTAAATCAATAAATATACATGTTAGAAAATTATTTGAGATGCAGGCCTATGGTATCCATTCTTACCTTTCATCAGATATTTTTCCATGATAATTATGTGAATTAGAATGGGAGAGAGGTTTACATATAGGATATGTATATATTTCATTGAAGAATACTATGGATGAGTTTTCCATGTAATTGTTGGAGAGGCCATGCTAGTTTTTCATTATAATTTTTCATTATTAACCTTTGTTATTTAATAAGAATAGTAATAATAATAAATTATTTTTATTTTGGATTGACAAAAACTCACAAATTCTAGAGTGATGTCACTATGATTATATATGGTTTGGTAATGGATGTTAGATTTGGTTTAAACACAACATTAAAGAATAATATAAATTAATTTCTAGAGATTTTGATTCATTCATTATTATTATAGCCATCATGATAAGACTGTATTGTTTCTAAGTGAGGTAATAGAAATTTAACATGTATAAATAGATATTTTTATTAGGAATATGTTATGAAATCAAGCTCTATGATTTAAATTACAACAACATTTTTTCATTTACATATTATATTCCATTTAACTAACATTCCTAGTCTTTTAATTCATTATCCTCCAAATATATATTTTTTTATTAAAAGGACACTTTTATGGAAAAATAGTGAAACCAACAAGTCCAAATAAGCCACCAAACACTATAACACATGACATATTTATCAAAGGCCAGCTTAACCCCATTAGACTCAAATCCATTAAATAATTTCCAAGATAGAGTTGTTACCTTTTTTTCGAGGTCATCATTGATACTATCTTCGAAACATGAAGCCAGAATGTCCCACACTCACAAGAACTCTGCCACCACAATTTTCTTGTTATTTAATTCTCTTACTAGGATTAGCTATTGTTTGCCAATCCACTCCCATTTCTTCTTGTTAGTGTCTACTCAGATCATCCTTCCATTCCTCCATTCCGCATCCTCAGCCGAAGCACATATGGTTAACACCTTCTCACCAATATCTTCCTCAGATTGTAATAGCATCTCCTATGGTGATTACCCAGGCTCATCCTCTCCTTCCGGCTCACTAGGTATCCCCTATTCACACTCCTTTGTATCATAAAATCAAACCAATTGACTCTCACTCCCCTCCCTCAGTTTCACATCCTCCCTTCCTGAGCCTAAAAGAACTGGGTCCATCTCCTATACCTTTGCACCCTCTGCACCCACCAGTCCAGGAACAGAGTCAACAATGGAAACTAACTACCCTAGATTCTCTGATGGAAAAGCTCATAGGTCGTAAAAGGACTGGATTTCCTTCTCTGTGTTCTTAGATTTGATTGCAGACCTTATTGTCCTTGTTTTTTGCAAATTTGAGTAGTTTTTAAGAGGATTAGTTTTTTTAACCGTGTTAACTGGAAAATGTCCCAAGAGATGAAGCTCCCTATTCTCATTAATAAGTCTAGAAGCATAGCTATCATACCCCAGGAGGGATTTCTCATCATCCGACCATGACTACAAAATCAATTCTTTCCTACATGATTCATAATCCTCATCTGACCTTGTACCATTCGACTTCCTTTGCAACTTTGGAATCACTGTTTTCCACCCTCCAGGATCCAAATTCTCTTTATCCTCCCAGAATAGAGGATTAAAAGGGTTACTGATTATTATGGACTGAACATGATCCTGCTGACCCAGAGACCATTGAAGAGGAAGGCACAGGATCTGGACAGAAATTGCTTGCAGCGGGGAAAACCATCCTCCCACTCCCCTAACCATAACCTCCTTTGTGAAAGAGGGAGCGATCCTAGGACTGGACTAGCCCATGGGCTCCGGGACCTGACAAGATGAACTAGGGATCCCTAAGTCCCAATTCAATCTTGCAAAGATTTTAGCAACCTATGGCATCGCATACATCGAATCCAAACTCTTCTGAGGAGGATCTTTATTAGAGATGTCTCTGATTTCCATGGGTTGGACATCAGAGAGAATGTTCTTCTACAATACCCCTCCCTATACATTATTATTCCCTCACCGACATGATGAAGATGTGTGCCCCAGATTCTTACAGGAGTTATAGAAGTGAGTCCATTACTCGAAGATTACCGGCTGCTTATATCTAAATTCCTCCCCAACCGATATCCAGACCCACTCGACTAGAGGTAAGGAGACATCGACTTCAACACAAACTCAAGGGGAAATCGAGTGACAAATGACCGAAGTTCTTGAGTTCGATAAAAGGTATCGACCCACCAGATTACCCAACACACACATTATAGATGGATTCTGAAAAGTTAAAGGTTTCTTAGGAATTCTTGCCCACAATGCTAATGACGAAGCATCTCGGTTCATGTGAATATCATAGGACCATGTAAGAAGGAAAAAAAGTTATCTATTGCAGGTACACAGAGCACTTGACCACACAGTGATGAAATCTTCTAATGGTGAAAATGAACCATGATGCTTTGCTTATCCAACAGACCGACCGTCACCGGCTCCTTGAGGCCCCATGAAGCGAACACGAAACAGTTGAAGGTGTCCACTGAAGGACTCAACGATGCAACAAAATCCACCGAAGTTAGATTTAATAGATCTGAGGTCTCTGTAAATTCCAAGGTTGATAGCGTGAGTTGAGGAAATCCATCTCGTAGATCCACATATTTAGGGTTAGGTTATGTGTTCAAAAATATTTACAATTTCAACCTGATGAATTCGTATAGAAATTTAAAATGAGTTATTTTAAAAATGCTATATAAATTGACAATGAATTGGAAAATTAAATTGAATAAATTAAGAATTGTCATTATTTCAAAGGATAAAATTAAAATTCATTGTTTATTTATATCATTGAAAAATTAGGGATAGATGTATTTTCCTGAATGGTGCGTGGATATTTAATTTCACATTATATCTATTTCATTTATTGTCATTTAGAATAATTCATGGTTGTGTGAATGTAATTTTTATAATGTTGGGAATCTATCCATTAGGAAAAAAAACATTTACTTATGGGCGACTAAATATTATCATGTATTTTATGTAATTTTTTTTATTAAAATCTGTTGATTTTTGGTAATTATATTGAAAATTCATGAATATAATCCTAATATACTATTCATTATTGGAAAAATATTATAATTTAAGGACTATTAGGATGATTAGATAAAAAGGACAAAAAATTACCTAGAAATATGGCTTCCCATGAATGAAGATGAACATAGTAGGTTTCATGGCATCGAAACTGGTTAACCAGGTTGAAATAGAGCTTCAAGAGTGGGAAACTATAAATCCAGAGCCTCAATCTATTCTATGATGTGGCACAATTTTAAGAAATGCCCCTATCATAGGACATGAATCTATTATAGGATATGAATCCAGTTCACAATGAGATCTAAGATCATATATTGTGGTAATTCAGGGTGTGAAAGTTATAGAATCTTCCTGATTTAGTATTTTGATAGTGAATTTTGATTGGAATGACACATTAATTATCTAAAAATCCATGTATCACCCAGGGTATACAAGAGACACATAATAGATAATATTAATCTTGAAATAAATTCAACTTGATCCCCATGATGTTGTGTATATCTATAGAGTGATTCACTACATCTACCTGATAGATGTCAGAGAATAAAGGTTTCAGTGAGAATCTATAATCTGTTGAGTCCTCAGTAGTTCATTGCCCTAATTTTAACATTTTATAATTCTTCTCTCATCCATTCTCCATAATCACTAATCACTTTGATTATAACAACCCAATTTTTTCAATAGAAATTCCCTTATTATAAAAATTTCAAAAAATCACATGAAAAAAAATAATGAACTACTATGTGATAAGATTCATTTAAACATAAATTTTTAATTTCTGTGTTTCAAATTTGGAAAATCCAACATACACGGTTGCAATCAGTATGTTATATGAAGTCCTATAGGAAAAACATAAATTTTAGTGAATAGTAACCTACCCTTATGAATAATAACATAACATTATGAATAGTGATATACCATAATGAATAGTAACCTTAACAATGATAATATGTAAATAACATTCAAGATGAATGTATGATATACCTATATTTCAGAGTAAGTAAATGAATGTTATAAAACTAGTTTTTGATAATAAATTTGGATTTTTATTAAATATTAAAATAATAATATTTAGGATTTTTTTCAAAAATGGACATTATCTTTGGATTCTACATATTGAAAAATGTTTAGGGTGAATTTTTGGGATTTTTCAGAAATACATCAATTTTCAGGTGAATAGTAAAAATACTTTGTTTTCATATAAATGATGTATCTTAAATTGCATCATTCAGGATGTAATGATTAAATAAACATTATAGATCATTATATTTTGTAAAACTATATTTAATTACATAAAAAGTTCTTTAAAATACAATAAACTAAGCATCCAAACCTAAAAAACTTTCCAATTCCAAATGTCAAAAGGTTATTCCTCAAAGTATCCTTTTCTCTTTCATTCACATTACTTTTAATAAATAAATTAATTAAAATTATATATATTGTTTAAAGACTAAAAAAAATTATATTATATTAATATATTATTTATGATTTCAAAAACTACTATTACAAGTCTAACATTTGATATATTATTTTATTTAATATTTTAATCTAAAACACCTCCCTCCTCATCTATGAATAACCCCTCTCCCTCCCCTTGCCAAACCACCCCTCTAAAGCTTCAAACCATGTCTAAATGCTTCCCAAAAATCCTCCATAGTCCCTATAACATGTCCAAGAGCATCTGGTCTCATCAATACAGCAAGCATAGGTCCCCTAAGGAGGATCTCATGATGAGGATTCAAGAGGTAATTTCCCTTCCTCTTTATTTTAATTTCCTATCAATTTTGAGTTCTTTACTTATTGAATACCCACCTATCTTCATCCACATTTTATGGTAACTCTATTATAATACATATACTGTAATTTTTTGATATTAATGGGATATTATACCATCCAACCCCCTTACCCACATCATTTTATTTTATAAAATAAAATGCAGTTCGTGAGGTGTTAAGCTATCACCTTCAAGAATGACATTTTTATTTTTCCATTTCTACATTCAGATCTAGTCAGGAAACCATTTAAATGGTTGATAAATAAAATTTGATATGTATTATTTCTTATTTAATGTTATAGAAATAACTTATTTACATATTACAAACTGATTAATCAAAACAAGTTTGTTGTTGTCAAAAAGCCGCCAAATTAACTCAGACTGTCGCCATTTAATTATTATCTAATAATTCATCCATATTGTATATAATATTAAAAATTATAAGATCATTTAAACTCCTGTAAGATAATTACTAATATGTAATATCAGTTCTATATTTTTCCCCATTTTATACTCGAACTTCAATTTATGAATACAAGTTAACCGCTCATAAAAACCCATAAAAACAAACATTCCCGAACAATGTTTTTAAAATATATAACTCATCCAAAGCCACATAAAATAACTTAAAGAAAATATAATGAATAATATTCATGTAAAAATGGTTCAAGAATTTTTAATTAATGAATTTAATGTGGTTATATAGGATACTAATGTGAATGAAGCGTTCAGATATAAGGTAAGGGGAAAGTCTCAAACCCAATTTACATTTTTCAGGTTCTCCCTCATTCGCTCCTTTTTTGATATGGTTACTCCATAAAAATAATTTCTTCATCATTGAATTTTCTTTTCTTGGAAATAAATTTTTTCTACTGATGTTTATGTCAAACATATGTTTTTGAAAAGAACTCTTCTTTAAAAACACACCTTTTTACTTCTCATTCTTGGTTGGCGGTTCATGTAACATGTATGTTACTCCCTCTTCCTTTTGGGAACCCAAAATTTATGAATCTGTTCTTATGATATAAAACACATTCCATTACTTGTGTTAGTTATGATATTTATTCATTTTGGTAAGCAATATAAATGATAATGTTATGTTGTGATAGGTTCGCCCAGAATTATATTGCGCAATATGAACCTTTCAATGTGATAGGTGTGCTCCAAATTATACAGCACCTCAATGCATTGGGTAAAGTGATGAATGTCATGATTTAATTTGAAATGATGCGTGAAAATGATTCTAACTTTGTTCACAAGTATGTGTGGTGTTTAACCACTAACACATGATGTTTCAATTTTATGATTCTCCACATTTCAAGTCTATTATTAATGCTTCTTCTCATGTTCATGATCCTTTGCATATGTTATGATTATTATCACCAATTGTTATATTGTTATTATATATCCTTTTACTAGGCTTTCATATCACCCATTTTGATTTATATCATTAGGTGACTATAAGTTCTAATGATAGGTCATGTGCCAATAAGAAGCTAGAGAAAAAGGAATTAAATAAATGTTTGTGCTTGATGTTGTAATTATTCTATATGGTTCTATTTTTCCAATGACACTAAACCTTTGGATCATCTAAGTGTAATACTATTATTTTGTATAAATTTAAAATTATGTAATAATAATATAAAAATTGGGTCTCTATAGTCGGTATCAAGGGAATGTACTAATTAATTTAGGAATTAGAATTAGTGAACACAAGAGAAAACCTATGGCATGAGACTAGGTACAAATATACACACAAGAATCTATACATTGGGAACCCATAAGTTATGATTCTAGTGAAAATTGTTAAAATGAATATGTTATTCATGACTTTTGACTTATGTTTTGTTCTATCATATTCTATTTTAGAAAATGGTGGGAACCTCGAGAAACCAGGCCAACAACTCGTGTGAGGGCCAGTGCAACGATTGCCCGAATGACATCCCCAATTTTTTGGGAGGTGGAGTTCCAAACTTCATAGAGATGATTACCCAACTATTTGAGGTTATGAACAATAACCATAATAATGTAGAATTTCCCCCTTCACTAAATATGGAGAAACTAGCTTTTTAATGTTTTATGAGGAAAAGGCCACCAACATTTAGTGGATATTTCGATCCACTAGTTGGAGAGGAGTGGGTCAACTCCATGGAGAAGATATTTTTTGTGTTTCACTGTTTTGAGATGGAGAGGGTGACTCTAGAAGTTTATCATCTAGATATAGAGGCTAATAAATGGTGGGGTTTGATTAATAAAACCACCCGGAGGGAGGAAATTGTAGAGATGGAATGAGAATATCTTAAGAAAAATGTTTCACATCATATATTTCCCACAAAATCTTCGCACGAAGATAGAGGGAGTTCCTAGAGATCATGAAAAAATATGGAGAATCTGTCACAACCTATAAAGTTAATTTCACAAGGCTTTCAAGGTATTCATTGAGTTTTGTTATCAACAATGTTACCAAATTTGATAGATTCTTTTGTTGACTAAAACCACACCTTTGAACGGATTTTGAAATTGGAGACTTTGGGAGTTATGAAGAAGATACTTGGTGTGCTCACAAAGTGGAAATGTAGTTTGGAGAATGGTCCAACGACTGTGGTGAAATTAAATAAAAAATGGGGGTTCATGTCGGAGGATCTAATGACAATGGTGGGAAGAAACTTCAATGATCCACATGCCAAAAATTTGGGAAGTTGCACCCTGGGAACTGCCTAAAAGTGATGGGGAAGTTCTTAAATTGTGGGAAAGAAGGACATCATGCTCAAGAGTGTCTAAAAGGCATGATGAAGAATGAGAATGTAGCCGAAGAAAGGAGGGAACCATCGATGGTATAATGATACAACTATAGGAAGCTAGGGCACTATGCAAGTTGATTCACTAAACCTCGAGTTATCGAGTATAATCAGCATCAGTAGCCACCAAAGCCAAAGAAAAAGGGGCAGATTTATTCCAACACTACTATCAAAGTTGATAAAGATAATGAAGTCGTACAATGTACACATTCTATTCACTCAAGAATGGAAAAGGTCTTATTTTATTCTAGTTCTACACATTCTTTTATATCTTGTATGTTTTATTGAACTATAGAATCAAAGCCCCAAAACATGGAAGTAGATATATCTCTTAAAACACCAAGGGTTCCAATCATTGCAACCCATGTTTTTGAATTTTCTCCTGTTGGCGTATGTGGGAAGATTCATCCAGGGAATCTTGTAATACATCCCTTGGTTGAATTCAACTCTATAATGGGAATGTATTGGCTCTCATTATATAGATCATGTATCAACTGTCGGGAAAAGGAAATATCTTTTCATATTCTGAACCATCCCTTGCTCCTCTACAAATGGAAGTATGATCATGAATCTCTTTTTAAAAATACTTCAACTATGTGGGTGTTGATTCCCTATGAAGAAGCATACCTCCTCCAAATGGTAGGGTAGAAGTAAAGTGCTAATCATGATGAAATGCCCATGATGAGGAAATACAATGATGTATTTCCCGAAGTGTTACCAAGACTTCCCCAGATCGTGAGGTAGAGTTCTCAATATAACTCAAACCCATAGCTACATCTATTTCTATGTGTCTCTATAAGAAGGATTCTATTGAAATGGAGGAGTTAAATAAGTATCTGCAATAGCATCTATGAAAAGGGATCATATACCCTAGTGCATCAGCTTGGGGTTCTCCCGTGATCTTTGTGAAGAAGAAGGATAGAAAAATGTGGTTCTGTATCGATTATCGGGAACTCAACGAGAACACTATAAAGAACATATATCGTCTTCCAAGGATTGATGACTTTTTTGATTATTTAATAGGATATCAATAATTTTAAAAGGTGGATCTTCATTATGGATATCATCATTTAAAGGTAAATAAGGACGATATTCAGAAGACTACCTTCCGTACAAGCTATGGGTACTATGAGTTTCTTGAAATTCCCTTCAGACATACTAATGACCCTACAATCTTCATGGATTTGATGAATAGGGTCTCTAGAAATTTTGTAGAGAAATTTGTGGTATTGTTTATTTATGATATTCTCATATTCTCCAAGAGCCAGTAGGAACATGAAAAACATCTAGGACTTCTGTTAGTGACATTGAGATAGGATAAGTTATATGCCAAGTTATGAAAATGTGACATTGGGATGAAGAAAGTCACTTTCTTGGGACATGTGATCACAATTGAGGGAATTTCTATAGACCCTTCAAAAAAAGGTGATTTGGGTGTGGCCTAGGCCCTTTAGTGTTAGAGAAATATGTAGTTTTCTTGAATTACCTAGGTACTACTGACGTTTTGTGAGACATTTATCATGATTTTCAATCCCACAAACAAAGTTAACAAGGAAAGGGGTAAGGTATGTTTGGACTGAAGAGTGTGAGGTAAGCTTCAAGGATATAAAGAGAAGGCTAATCACAACACATGTACTCACACTACATAAAAGTGGAGAATGTTTTTTTTTTGATATAAAGTGGTGATTCAAAGAACTTCTTGTGTTCCGTACTCATGCAGAATGAAAATGTGATAGCATACGCCTCATGAAAGTTGAAGGTCCATGAGCGACACCACCCGACACATGATATTGAGATAGCAGCCGTGATCTTGGCATTGAAAATATGGTGGCACTACCATTATGGAGAGAACTGTGAAATATACACCGACCACAAGAGCCTAAAGTGTTTATTCACACAAAAGCAGCTCAACATGCATCACAAGAGATGGCTAGAGATAATCAAGAATTATGATTTCTCTATTCAATATCATCCTGGAAAGGTGAACAAGGTAGCTGATTCTCTAAGAAGAAAAGATAATTCTACTCTATCCATGTTACATATTGAGAAATACCATATCATCATTGATCTGAAAAGAATGTCTTTGTAAATTAAAAGGGTAGGTGATACATCCTACCTTTCCCAACAGATTGTGCAACCATCCATCCAAGAGAAGATTAAGGGAGCACAATGGGATGATGTGGAGATACAAAAAAGGTTGAATGTAGTAAAGGAAGGTAAGCTTCAAGAGTTCCATATCGATGATGATGGTTTGATTCAGTTTCGAATGCGGCTTTGTGTGTCTTCGTCACCTGGGAAAAAGAAAGAGCATTTGGAAAATGCACATGGATCAACATTCTCTATCCATCCTGAGAGTACCAAGATGTATTGTGATCTCCAAAAACAAATTTGGTGGGATAACATGAAAAAGAAGATCGTAGAATATATCTCATGGGTCTTGGTATGTCAGCTAGTTAAAGCAGAGTGATAAAAGTCCAAAGGGAAGATGCAACCATTTCATATACCCATGTGGAAATGGGAGAATGATACTATGGACTTTGTCACAAGTATACCAAAGAAATCTAAGGGAAATAATTCCATATGGGTTTTGGTTGACTGACTCACCAAGACTTCCCATTTTATCACTATTAGAGAAGATCTCTCCCTTGAACAATAAGAAATGATATGTGGGATGGATGTGGTGAGACTGTGTGGTGTTCCAATCTCGACTGTCTATGATCATGATCCATGGTTCACATATAAAATCTAGAGGAGTCTTCCACAACCTTTGAGTATTGAATTAATGTTTAGCATGGACTATCACCCCAAAACTAATTACAAATCTGAAAGGAGTATTTAGATGCTTGAAGTTATGCTAAGAACCTGCTCTCTATAATTTAATGGTGGATGTGATCAACATCTCCCACTGGTTGAGTTCTCATACAACAATAGATTCCACTCGAGTATTAAGATGGCTGCATATGATGCCCTATATGGTAAGCGATGTATAATTTCAACCTGTTTGGATGAATTTGGAGAAAGAATACTTCTTCGACCCGATCATGAGCAACAGATGACAGAGAAGGTTCAAGTCATCCATAAACACATCAAATCTGCTTAATGTCGCAAAAGATCTATGCCGACAACCATCATGGAGACATGGAGTTTCAATTTGGAGATAAATTCTTCCTTTGAATATCACTAGGGAAGAGAGTCAGGTGGTTTAGAAAGAAATAGAAGCTAAGCCCAAGGTACATTGGAACCTTTGAGATCCTTGACTACATTGGAGCTATGGTCTATTGTCCTGAACTTTCACTGAATATGGATCAAGTACATGATGTGTTTCTTTTATCACTCCAAAGGAAGTACGTACCTTATCTGACACATGTACTGAACTCAGAGGTTTTATAGCTGGAAGAAGATCTCTCATATAAGGAGAAACTAGTAGAGATTTAGGACCTGAGAGATAAGGTTCAATGCAACAAGACAACCCACCTTGTAAAAGTGTTGTGGAGGAACCATATGTTTGAAGAAGCTTCCTGGGAACTAGAGGAGGCAATGAAGGAGAAGTACCCCCACCTATTTGAGTGAAGTGAAATTTCAAGGGAGAAATTTCATAAGGGGGGAAGAATGTAACGACCCAATGTTTTTCAATGGAAATTACTTTATAATAATTATCTTATAAAATCTCATGAAAACAAAATATAAAGAACTACTATGTGATATATTTCTATTAAACATATGTTTGTATCTTTTATGTTTGGAATTTGGAAAAACTTATATACACTGTTTCAATCTCTATGTTATTTGGTGTATAATAAGGAAAAAATAATTTTTGGTGAATAGTAACCTACCCATATGAATTGTAACATACTATTATGAATAGTGATATGACCTAACAAATAGTAACCTTACCAATGATAATATATATATAATATTCACGTTGAATGTATAATATACCTATATTTTAGATTACGTAAATGAATGTTTTAAAACATGTTTTTAATAATAAATTACAATTTTAAATAATTATTAAAATAATAATATTTAGAAAATTATTTTTGAAAAATAGAAATTTTTTAGGGATTCTACACAATGAAAAATGTTAAGGGTGAATTTTTTGGATTTTTCTGAAATACATCAATTTTTGGGTGAATAGAAAAAATACAGTTTTTCACATAATCAGTGTATCTTAAATTGCATCACTCCTGATTTAATAATGACATAAACATTATAGGATTTTTTATTCGGCCAAATTATATTTTATTTCATAAATGGTTCCTTAAAATACAATAAAATCAATTTCCAAACCTAAAAAAGGACATTCCATAGCCTAAAGTCAAAAAGTGATTCCTTAAAGTATTATTTTCACTTTCTTTCACTTTCCTTTTAATAAATTATTGAATTAAAATTATAAAGAATAATTAAAGTCTAAAATGAATTATATTATATTAATATATTATTTATGATGTCAAAAAATACTATTACAAGTTTAACATTTGAAATATTAATTTATTTGATATTTTATTCTATAAACACCTCCCTCCTCATGTATAAATAACCCCTCTCAATCCCCTTTCCAAACCACACCTTTCAAGCTTAATGACTGGTCAAAACAAAGACCAAGAATCATCCATATCCCCATCCTCACTTCCAAGAGCTTCTGGTCTCATCAAAAAGTCAAATCCAAGGTCCTCTAAGGATGATCTCAAGGTAAGGATTCAAGAGGTAGTTTCCCTTCGTCTTTCCTTTAATTTCCTTTCTATTTCAAGTTATTTTCATATTATCTCCCCGCGTATACTCCTACATATGGTATGATAACTCCATTATCATATATATTCTTTAATTTTATGATACTAATGGTATATTATACAATCCAACCCCCTTCCCCGCATCCTTTTATTTTATGAATTAAAACATTGTTCGTGAGATGTTAATCTACCACCTTCAAGAACGACATGTTTTATTCTTTCATTTATACTTTTAGATTGGGTCATGGAACCATTATTATGGTTGAGACAGAATATTTTATATGTATTATGTCCTATTTAATGTTATGGAACTAACTTATGTACATATTACTAAATGATTAATCAAAACAAGTTTGTTGTGGTCAAAAAACAGCCCAAATTAACACAAACAATCATCACATAATTATTATCTAATGATTCATCCACATGGTATGTAATATAATAAATTATAAGACCATTTAAACACCTGGAAGATAATAAATAATATTTAATATATGTTCTGAATGTTTACCCATGTTCTACCCGAACATCAATTTATGAATACAAGTGAACTACTCAAGAAAAACCATAACAACAATCTTTCCCGAACAATGTTTTTAAAATCTATAACCCATCCAAAGGAACATATAATTACATTATAAAACCATATTTAACCCTTTTAATGTACATAAGGTCATATAATTGTTAATTAAAGAATTTAATGCGGTTATATAGGATATTAAAGTGGAGGAAGTGTTAATATATAAGGTATCTGGAAAATCTGGAACCCAATTTTCTTTCTTTGGGTTCTCCCTATTTCACTCCTTTTTTAATAAGGATGCTCCATAAAAATAATTTTTTCATCATTTAATTTCCTTTTATGGGATAGAAATTCATTATACTGATATTTATGTCAAACAACTATATTTCAAAATAACTCATCATTCAAAAACACACATTTTAACTTCTTATTCAAGGTTGATGGTTCTTGTAACATGTATGTTATCCCACTTTATTTTTGGAACCCAATGATTATGAATGTGCACATATGATATGAAGCCCATTACATTAAATGGGTTAGTTATGATATATTTTAATTATGTTGTGCATGATAAATGATAATGTTATGATGAGATAGGTTCACCTGGAATTATATAGTGCAATATGAATGTTTCAATGTGACAGGTGTGCCCAAAATTATTCAATGCACCAATGCATTGGGTAAAGTGATAAATATCATTAGTTAATGTGAAATGATGTTTGATCAAGATTATTGATTTGTTCACAAATGTGTGTGTTAGTTAACCACTAAGACTTGATGTTTCATTTTTAGGCATTTCCATATTTCAAGTCTGTTATTAATGCTTCTTCTCATGTTCAGGATCCTTCGCATATGTTATGGTTATTCTCACCCATTGTTATATTTTTATTATGTATCCTCATACTAGAGTTTTCGTTCACCCATTTTGATATATATCCTCAGGTGACTACATGGGCTAAGGAGGGGTCACATAATAAAAAGAAGCTTGAGAATAAGGAATTGAAAAAAATCGTGTGCTTGATGTTGTAATTGTTATGTATGGTCCATGTTTTTCCAAGACACTAATCCTTTGGATCCTCTTTGTCAAATACTATTATTATGTTTATCATTAAAAAGATTTAATATTAATATAAGAAAAGTATGGATTTCTATATGGATTATGAAAAAGAACACATTTTCTAGGGTAATGTAGCTGATGTGGGAAGGTGTTGTTGGATTTTATTTCAATATTTATCATTCATGTATTAGGGTTTCATAAATTTTAAAAAATATTCCAATAACATTAATATTAAATTTGAATGTGAAATAAATTGTTCACTCAGCAACAGATTACCCTAATTGGGGATGAACATTGGCATATTTACGGTAATAAATTTTAAAATTGCTATTGAAAAAAACATGATTCGGGGACACCCTAAATTACCATACCAAGTGAAAATATTAATTATCCTATCAAGGAGGGGATTTTATGACCATTGAATCTTCCTATTCATGAATCTAGCCCTAATAAAAATCATTTAATTGATATATCAAGTTTCCCATCAACCCTAAGAGATATAAAAACCTCAACATTCAAAATGATAGCAAAAAAAAAACAATCTCCTTTTCCATCATATCTCCATTTTTCAAAAAATTTCTAAAATATATTTTATTTTTTCTACTTCATCCTTAATCTAATAAAATGAAATCTTATTCTCTTAATAATAATAAAATATAATTATTTTTTCACATGGGTTCATCATTGACTAGCTTATATATTCCTTTTTATTATTTAATATCAGTTGTCTAAATTTTTATAAATTTATGTTATCATTAGTCCCATAGAAAATTAACAATTCTCCATGATCCGAACCTATTTTAGATAGCTCTTTGGGTCATTGATAATTCCATACAAGAGTAATTAAAATAATAAATATATAAACTCTCATACAAGTGTGATTAATTAATTAAAATAAATTTAACAGGCATATATTGTCAAACAAAAGAGAAAACCCAACTAGTTTTTTATTTTTTAGAAAGAAAATTATTTTATTTTAGTGGAATAATTAAAAGTAAGAGAATTTATTTTGTGTATTGGAATGATTTTATATAAGTTATAGATTAGGGTAAAGAACATTGAATTATTTTTATATCAGGTTTAAATGCATTCCCAGATTTCATAGCTCTTGGAGATATAGTGAAATTGGATTTATCATTTAAATGAATGTTCAGTATTTGTTCTATATTAGATATTGAGTACATTAATTGGTTATGAAATATACTCTTCAAGGTAATTATTCCCATTTTCTCATGGTCGGATAATTTAGTGTGTCACATAATCGATTTTTTCACTATTCCAATTATTATCCCAATTACTGAAAATTCGATCATTGTTATGGCCCAAATATGGTAATATTTGTAACAATTAATTTCTTTATAGATTATAATATAATGTGTCATGATAAAAGTAAAATGATATATATTACAAGTTTATTCAAAATTTCAAAATCCCTAATACTTGAACTAAAATTAACGAAATAATATTAAATGGTACCATCTCACATGAGATAAATGACCCCAACATACGGTTTAATTTACACACTAATCCAAATGACTGGGATTAAGGAATATGTAATAACTAAAACTAAAACATGAATACTATGGAGAGGAATATAGATGAGGACCCTCCACAATGTAACTTCTCACCTGAATCTTTTTCCACCAGAATTTGTATTATGGTAGTAGATCACTTGTCTCTTTATAAGACTAATTACGGCTTATGTTTTACTTATTTATCCATTATTATAACCCATTATAATTATTAGATAAATCATGGGAGTTAAATTTTGGTCCTTTTATTGAATATTTGATTTCCATAAAAATTCAACATCAAACTCTCAAATTGGGGAAAGTCCATCAATATTAAAAAAGTAAACTGAATGCATTCCCTGAATTGGTTTCACATCATGGATTGGATTAAAATACTAAACTATTTTCATGTATTGAAACAGTTTCACTTCATGAATCTATTTTTAGGTCTTCAGGAAGATTTATATCTTGAATAGGTTTCAAACTCTGAATTTCTAGTTTGTAGATGTTGAAGCTATGTCTAAGCCTCGTTCATCAGTATTGACCCACAAAATCATTCTAATATCATCTATAATCATGGGCAGACATATTTCAGGGTAATTTATGATATGTTTTTATCTCATCCTTCACATAATACATAAATTATAGTATCCTACAAATAATGAACAAAACATTATGTTTTTAAGCATTAATTGACCAGAAAATTTCCAATATCAATGCATTTTAGTTTAAAAAATGTATATAATAAATTCATATACTATGGTTCATAATTTTTATAGAAATAATTTCATATATAAATGGTAAAAATGAGACTATCAAATCATTATTGATGAAGAATAAAAAATAACTACCCATTTCAAACTGTATCATGAAACATCCCATGTTTCCCATTTCATAACGGATTACGAATAATTAATTATTTCACTTAGTGGATCAATCATAATTTCATTCTTCTATAATGAATCAGGAATTTAGTATTTTTTTCCAAAATAATATAAAGATATATAAAATTATTATTATATATGGGTCTCACCCATCCCATAATAAAAAAAATTGTTCTTTAAAATCATATGCATTCATAATATCCTTATATCATAACCCATTTAATGAAATTGATTTTTAGAATCATTTCATCAATTTAGAAAAGCATAAAAATTTGAAGAATAATTAATTTCAAATATATATATATTCATCATAATCATAAATCATCACTAGAAAGTATAATGATGTTATAAATGAATCATATACATAATAAAATAAAAGAATCACTAGATATAATTTCCATTGATGTACAAAATTCAAAAAATAAAATCAACAAATTCATGAGGAAAATAACCTTTTCACATTGAAATTTATCCTTTGAAAACAGAATGTTTATAATTTTTCTTAAAATAATTTTCTTTTAAAATAAAAATTTTAACATATAAAATTATATTTATAACAATGGTTATTATGATTGAGGGAATTTGAGTTCTTTATGTAAATTTAAATACAATATGTCCATTCAAATTTTTGGTCTTGAATTGAAAATGACATAATGATTTATTTTAAAACATTTTTAAATAAATTAAATAATCAGAAAAAAATTATTTAAAAATATTTTTAGAATTTCAAAAATATATTTTAATATTATTTAATAAATAGGGAAGGAAAATAAAAAAAATATTCGACCAAAGGGAGAATTAAATTCCCGTTGGCTTAAATTTGTTTCATGGTATTATGGGTAAATAAAGAGAAGAAAATGATAGGTGATTTGAAATTCAACAAAAAACCATATTAATGGAAAATTCAAGAGTTTATTTAGAGTAATATAATAAAATATCATCACCGGAAACTTAATCATAAACAATCTTAATAATGAATGATATTGTCTCGTAAAACTATACCACATTGTTATATTTTTCATTATAATAAAAATGAAATCAATAAAATCATATGAATATGTATCTACCATAATAATAATTATATGTAATATAAAATACATTCATGCTAATTATATACACCACAAAAAATTAAAAAGTGGTTTATAAGGCTTATGCCACCTGAAAATAAATGTGAAATCAAAATCCCATACAAATATGGTAACCATTGAATCATAAAAACTGTTAAATAAAAACGTAAAGTTGAAGATTAAATATCATGAAAATAATGATATTTATCATATAAAATTTTTAACGGGGTATAAAAGAATTCAAACAAAATAATGAATTTGGGAATAAGTCATATATCTCCATGTGACAAAAAAAGTCTAAAAATCAATTACCTTGATTCATGACTTCTATCATCAAGTTTGGAAATATAGTATAATTAATATAATTTTATTATCAATTTATTATAGAACCATACGTATATGTATAATTCCATATTTTATTTATTTGTCATCTTCTATGAAACTTTTATTGACAAATATTTGTCAAAATCATGTTTTTGGTAATCACTCGTTAAGTTTTCCTGTATGTTTTTGTTTGTTATTTTATGTAATTATATTTTTTATCATTGATAAATTCTATACATAATTTTAAAAATGATATAAATATAATGTAAAATAAATTTAAAAGTTTCTATACAAATACATTAATGTTAGAACTAGAAAATGAATTACATGATCGAAAGAGATGGTATACCATATGTATACATGAACATTGTTTCCATTTTCTTGATGGATGAAAAGAAAAAAATTTGAATAAAATATTACAATTACATAATAGTATTTAATTTATACATGTCTCATATTTTAATTACAATGGTACTTATTAAATTCCTTTTAAATAATATTTGAATAACGAATCATTTCACTTCACGAGGTGGTGGACTACCATTCAGACGAGATATGTTATCGTATACCCACATATGAGAATGAAATAAGTGATACATGATATTCTGACTCCATAAGTATAATATTTTCATAAATATATTATACAATTGTTAAATACATTAATATAACCATCCTTGAAATATTTTTATAGAAAACGTATTTAATTGGTTCGTATGCTAGTGGTTCATTTTAAAGGGATAGACCGATTCATTTCCCACTTGATGGATGAGGATATAGATCTAGGTCATAAAATAAACATAATAAAATATTTTTATATGATAGAAATTAATTTTAATTTTTTATAACGTTTGATTAATATTTCATGGATATAGTGTAATATATAAAATGAAAATTCATTGTTAAGGATTATACCTCTACTTCGATGAACATATTTTGGTTTACACTTAACGCCTTATTATCAAGGATTAACAAAAAAACCTCTAAGATGTGGTGTTTGATTTATCGAAATAAAATTATCTATGATTTTTTTGAAATAATTTTTTTTAGTGTGAAGTGGAGTGGCGAGGGGGTATCCTTTTATAATTGAGGGAGAGGACTCATATAGGTTTTTTTGAAAAAAATTACATTGTTTTTAGCATTCCAGAATGAAAAAAATATATCATTATAGAAAAAATATACAATAATTTCTTAATAATTATATTAAATGGATGTTGGAGAAGATTCTAGGTCATTTTACCCCTTATAATTTTAATTTAATACCTAGTAAAAATATCTTAACCTTAATCGTGATAATTAATTTTTACTATTTTTACTATTAATATTGACCAATAATGTAATTTGAAATTATTATATAATATTAATTTCGATTATTTCAAATATATAATAATCATTTCTGATTTCATTTACTAGAGTTGGAAAATTGTAATTTAAAATTAAACCTACATTCGTGATGAAAAATATTTTTCAAAAGTTGAAATTTTCAAATGTTTTGAAAAATATTATATCAAAATTCAATATAAAATATATTAAAATAAACTAATTTCAATTAATTTTAATAAAAATTAGATAATTTTAATTTTAAAACAATTTTAATATAAAATATATCCATATAAATTCTTTAAATGAAAATAAATGTTTAATAAAAATAATTATTTATCATTATTCATCCAAAAATTACACTTTCTAAAAAAAATCCAAAATAAATCTCCTTAAGTAAATATTGAAATAATGATTTGAAAAAATATTTTTAAATTGAAATATATTTTTTATTGAATTTTCAAAATTGAATTATTTAATAATTTATCAAAAAGTGACCACAAATTGTTTTATAGAAAAATAATTTTTCTTGGAAAAAATGATTTCATAATATCTATAATGCTAGTAATATTAATTATTTGGATTTTAATTAATATTGATATATATATATATAATTTATTAATTTAATTTATATAATTCATCATTGGTTTTATTAGAAAATATTTTTGAAAAACTTCAGCCACTTAAATAGAGTATTTAAAAAAAATGAGTTTTTTTAAAAAATAAATTTTGAAATAAATAATGAAAATTAATGATACAAATGAAATTAATTTAATAATTATAAATAAAATGGATTCTAAGACAAATTTGGGAAGAATTAAAAATTAAATCAATAACGAACAGATATAGAGATGCAATTCTTGAATTTCAGGTAGATGGAAAGTGATAATGTTGCAAAGTACAGAGCCAACATTACAAGGATGAAAAGGCATGCTATAGACTATATACCTAATCCCGGGAGAAAAATTGATCGATTATTTGATGGTTTGAAACAATTCCTTGGAAGGGATCTAATCCTCTATATTTTCTCATCGTATAAAGATATAATTTCATGTGCTATCAAGATGGAAAAGGAATTATCTATGTTTTACAACATTAAGGGAAAGAAAGAGAAGAATAGGGATGGTGAAAACTATGGAAAATGAAATAAGGAAACATGGAATAAGGTAAGAGATTAATTTTCAACAAATTATAATAGTGGAAAGAAACACACTGGTGCTTTCGTAAAGGAAAAAGGTATATGCAACAAATGTGAACACAAAGGCAATCTTGATGGTGATTGTAAGGGGAAGAAGGAAGTCAATAATGTTCAATGCTATACTTTTTAGGATATGGGACACTATGCTATGGATTATCCAAAGCCTCAAGGAAACATGCCACAAAAAAGGCCAAGGGGTTAGGGATAAGCATATGTGATCACAACTGCTGATATTGAAGTTCTTAATGATGTAGTGGCTGGTAATTTAATTGTTTCATCAGACTAAGCCAATGCTTTATTAGATTTTGGATCTTCTCATTCATTTATATGTTCCCAAATTTCCAAGAAATTTAGACTTTTCCATTTTTATTTAATATAGGAGTAATTAGAAAAAATCGTAGTGGATTAATCATTGAAATAAAGGCATGTCGATTAGTCCCCCTCATGACATGAAAAAATGCTTCATTTCCGAACCATATCATCATTGCAATGATTTATTTTATATTATTCTATGTATGAATTGGATATAAAATTATGATTCAAATATCTATTGTAAGAATAATGAAGTTACAATTTTTAATAATGGTGTAGAATCCCTTATCTTTAGAGTAGAAACATCAGCATCTGATTCTCATCAAGAACCACACTCAATAGCTCTACTGAATTCAATCACTGGGGAAAAGGGGAATGTGATAACTATGGGTGATGAAAATAATGTTAAAATAGATGATTTACCTATTGTTCAAGAATATATTGATGTGTTTTTAGAGGATTTACTTAGACATATTCGAAAGAGGGAAATTGTGTTTTCCATTGACTTAATTCTTTGTTCAGGGCCCATATCAAAGACCAAATATAGAATGGCCATTGTTGAGATTATGTAACTAAAGAAACAAGTAGATTAATTGAGTGATAAATGATTTATTCTCCCTATAGAAACTCCATGGGGAGCCCCTGTTCTTTTCAGTAAGAAGAAATATGGGTCTATGTGTTTGTGCATTGACTACAGGGAGATCAATGCTATAACAATAAAAAACCAGAATCTTCTACCATGAATTGATGATTTATTTGATGGACTTAAGGTATCCCAATATTTTTTAATGATCGATCTTCGATCTGGATATCATCAATATCGTTTGATGAAGGAATGCATTCCATAAATACCATTCCGAAACAGGTACAAGCATTACGATTTTATAGTAATGCCTTTTGGACTAACTAATGAACCATTTATTTTCATGTATCTAATGAATAGTTTTTTCAAGTAATATATTGATGACGTTGTGGTGGTGTTTATTGATGATATCCTGGTATACTCTAAAATCTATGAATAGCATTAAAATAATTTCCACACTTTTCAGATGACTCTTAGAATAAATGAATTATATGGGAAGTTCAGTTAGTGTAAATTTTGGGTTCAACTAGTTTTCTCTATAGTCAATATTGTTCCAAAAGATGGTATTTATTAATCATTCAAGGAAAAAACACTCTTCTCGAATGGCCTACTCCAACGAACATAACTGAGGTATGTAGTTCTATTCGTTTAGCAGGTTCTAATCGACATTTAATTCAGAATATCTCCCATTTAGCCATCTCAATGACCAAGCTTACACTAAAAAGGGTTATGTTTGTATGGGAAAAGGAATGTGTAGAATTATTTAATGAATTGAAGAGAATATTATTGAATGCTACGATTGTACGCCTACCATCGAGGAATGATAGGTTTGTTATCTATAGTGAGGCATCAAAGAAAGGACTCAGTTGTGACCTTATGTACAATGATAGAGTGATTTCATATACCTACGGATGGATAAAAATTCCCGAAACAACTATCCAACTAATGATATTGAATTAGCATAGGTAATGTTTGATCAAAATATATGGCGACATTACTTCTATAGAGAAAAATTTCAGATACATACAGATCACAAGACTTTTAAATACATATTCTCATAGAAATAACTCTGTATGAGATAAAGGAGATGTATTAAACTAGTCAAGGATTAGTATTGGACAATACAATACCACCCGGGTAAGGAAAATAAGGCGGCAGACTCTATGAGTAGAAAGGACCATAGAATTCTGAGCAAGATGTATATTGAAAGGAATCCATTATTCATGGATCAAGTAAATATGGATATGGGAATTATCAAGTAAGTATATATGTCACTACTTTTTCAAAAGGTTACAAAACATTATTTACTGGATATGATATAAAGTACCCAGGCTGATGATGAAGAGTTTCAAAGGAAAATTAAAGCTGTAAATGATGGGTAGTTGATTGACTTCGTATATGAAGGTGGAATTTTGAAATTCAGAAAGAGGATTTGTGTTCCCTCTATTTCAGGGCAAAAATGTGAACTATTGGATGATGATCATAGCTTTAATTTCTCTATATTCCCTAGTATCATAATGATTTATAGAGATTTAAAGGAGTATTTTTTGTAGGAAAACATGAAGAGTGATATTGTTGATTATGTGTCGAGATTTTTGGTGTGTTAATATGTGAAGGATAGAAGAAAAAAACTAGATGATTCATGCAACCCCTTCTTATTCCTATGTGAAAATGGGATGATTTTATAATAGTATTTGTCATGGGGCTTCTGAGGACTCCATGAAAAAATGATGAAATATGGTTCATTGTTGACCATCTTACAAAATCAACACCTTTTCTTGCTATAAGAGAATATTTACCACTTGAACATTTATAAAGACTACAAGTTAATGAATCTGTAAGACTTCATGGTGTACCCTTATCAATTGATTTTATCGTGATTTATATTTTACAAAACAATTATTCAAAATGTTTTTAGAAGGTCATAGATACTGATCCTCATTTTGAGAACTCCCTACCACCCCCAAACTGATGGACAATCAGAATAGACTATTCAAACATTGGAAGACATGTTGAAGAATTTTTCATATGACACTCATGGTATGTGGGATGAATATTTACCTCCTATATAATTTTCCTATAACAATAGATTCCATTCACATATTCTGATGGAACCATATGAATCGTTATATGGAAAGAGTTGTTGTATACTAACATACTAGGATGATTTGGATGAAAGAAATATCATAGGCTGAGAACATATTTAGGAAACAACAGAAAAGGTGAAGATTAACCAATCCCATATCAAAATCTCATTAAGTAGGTAAAATTGATATGTTGATAACTGAAGGATGGATATGGAATTTCATGAATGAAAACATGTTTTCTTAATGTAGTATCAATGGAAGGATATTATATGACTCTGTAAGAAGGGAAAATTATGCCCTAGTTATATCAGACCTTTCAAAATTCTGTACCGAATTGGAGCTGTAGCTTACCTTTTGTAAATTCCACCAAGTCTCTCCAATGGTCACAATGTGTTCCATATGTCAATGTTAAGGAAATACATGCCAGACCCAACACATGTACTCACCTATGAAGAAATAGAACTTGGTGTGATCTTTCTTATTGTGAAAATCCTATCATGATTCGTTATACCAAAGAACTAGTATTGAGAAATCGGAAGACACTCCTAGTAAAGGTTCTTTGGAGGAACCATAATATGGAAGATGAAACATGGGATTCTAAGGAGCTTAGGATGAATACATACACAAATCTTTTTATGTAACATTTTGTGAATTTTGAGGAAAATTTTTTTGTAAGGAGGGGAGAATATAACAACCCAATATTTTTCAATTCAAAATCCTTTCTTATTAATATTTCTTAATCATATTAAATCACGACATAATGAACTACAAAGTGTTATGTGACCGTTGAACAACATTTTTTCACTTTTGTGATTTGAATTTCAAAAATTTGACATACATGTTTGCGATCAGTAAGTTATTTGGAGTCTGATAAGAATCACATAATTCTTAGAGAATAGTAATATACACGTATGAATAGTAACATACACTTTTGAATAGAGATATGACCTAATGAACAATTACATTACCTTTGATAGTAGATAAATATTATTCATGTGGAAGTACGATATACCTATTCTTTGGAATAAGTTAATAAATTATTAAAAACTATTTTTTTAGAAAAAAAATATGATTTTAATTAAATATTAAATTAATAATATTTATAAATATAATTTTGAAAAATGGAATTCATTTTTAGATTCTAAATTTCAAAAAATTGTTACTGTTAATTTGTGGTATTTTTATGAAATACTCAATTTTTTATGAATAGTGAAATACAGTAAAATACTATATATACAAATTATCAGTCAAATACACTATTTATGACAAATGTAAGTGATGTAATACAACTTTATTCAAACTCACATGCATTTATTACTATTTTTGTCATGAAATCATCACTATTTATTATCTTTCGGTATGTTAATAAACTATTGTTAAAACAATTATGAAACCCCTCCTCTCCTCCACTATAAAAACTCACCATTACTCCCTCTTCTCTTCACTCCCCTAAGCCCTGAAATTCCTCAGTATCTTTCCATAATACCCTTTCCTAGTCACTCCCCACGTCCAAGAAGCTCTTTGGCTTTCCAAAATATGAAAATCCCTTCCCTTAAGGATGTTCTCAAGGAGGTTTTTCAAGAGGTAAAACAACTTTCTTCTTTGTTTAGTTCCATTTCAATTTATCTTCTTTTGTTATCCTATCCACAACTCCTCTATCCCAATTAAAATGATAAATTTAGTATCATCTATATTATAGAATTATATATTGTGAAGGGAGGAACCATTATCAATATTCTTACTCTCTACCTTTCATTTTAAAAACGAAATCAACATCCATGAGGTTCCAATTTATAACCTTCATGGATGACGAAGTTTCGTTCTTCACTTTATCCTACATTACTAGTAAATAAACCATTATTATGGTAGGAACAGAGTATAATATATGTATTATAACCTAATTAATATTCATTAACCAAAATAAATACATATTATTAAATCATATACCCAAACTAGTTACAAATAATCAAAAACCCGCTAAAATAATATGAGTGAATGTCTTAAATATTTCATTGAATGATTCATCCTCATTACATGTAACCAAATGATATAAATTACCATTAAAACATATATATGTTCAAAAATAATTTTTAATTTTAATTCTGGTGATTTACATCCATTCCCCATGAACTTCATTACTTAAGAACATGTGAACCAATTATGAAAATAAAGAAAACAAACACTTTGGACTGATAAAATTCCATATAATAACTTATCAGTAAGGTAATAAATTAACTACAACTAATTATAATAAACTAAATAAAGGCCTTATAGGTTTTTAAATAAGTTATTAATAAGTAAAATTTCATATTACAGGACCATAATTTAATGATCAGAACTCATTCATACATAAGGTAAGGGTTTTCTCACCCGAACCTGCATTTTCATTCCGGTTACTTTTATTGTATAATTACCTCAATTATATTCAATTATATTATTATTTAATCCTCATAAAATAGGTTTTAGTGTTCTACATAATTTTATCAACCATGAACCTTCCTTATTTTATGGATATTTACTCATTTTAAAAGGAACTTCCAAAATTGTTTCAAAAATACAAGCCTGATTCAAGGGAATTTCTCAAATTTTACCCATTATCAAGGGCACCCTATAATATTTTTTTTAGAAACCAATATATTTATAAAATCACTCATTATATTATGAAATTACTATCTTAATTAACTTCTGGTATTATACATAGATTTTTCAAAATGAACTCTTCTTTTAAAAAAATAGTATTTATCTCATGAATTGATTAATGATTTTATATGAGTATTTTCGTATGATTCAACACTCTTGTTGATTATTATGTATTATTGGGGTTAATCATTTATGATGTAATACACAATATTTTATTGAATTTATTATTATTAATTTTATTATGCATGATCTATCATATAACCATTCACCATATTACTCAGAGTGGTTAGTGTTTTATGTTTAATTATTAGGGAATGTTAGATACATTTGATATAATAGTTTTAGTATAAATGCTTTTGTTGTTTATGTTTATCCCCTATTATATGAATAATTAATTGGACCTATTATGTGATGGTCATGTCCCTTTATTTCCCATTGATGAATCGATTGGTCTCATGGGAAAAACTACAATCCTGGCATAAGGCCATGAAAAAATGATTAATTATGGTCTTGTCCCGAGGCCTCAACGGTATGGTTATGATTTCAAGAATATGAAATTCCTCATCAGGAAAATATTAATTGAAATATCATGTGTTTATTTGACTAGTATAATACCCATGATTATGTTTTATTATTGCATTATTTACTCGGCTCATATTCCTTCCATAATGTGTTCAGTTTTATTATTTATAAAGGCATGTGTTTTCAATTATTCACCTTGCGTAATGTTTATATTTATGTTATCTTCTAATAATACGATTACTCTTACTAAGCATTTGAACTCACCCCATTATTATGTTTCATTTTTCCAGGACATGGAGATGTTATTTATGAGTGATTTGTAGGAATAATCTATGAGGCTTGGATATTTCTAATGGAATAAATTAGTGTTGCATTTCCCTTCATGATGTATTGTCAAACTTATATATGTATCTTGTTTCCAAATGATAACAAAATAATTGTTCCTTTTATATACATATTCCTTGTTTATATTCCAATATAATGAAATAAGTCACAAGCTCTGGGAAACAGGGGGCAGGTCCTTAATGTTATTCATGATTTATATTTTTTGAAATAGTACCATATTTCTCCCCTTATTAATTACAATTTATAAGATTTTATTAAGAAAATAGTACTCAATTATCTATTCGGTCATGAATCAATTTTCATAAATTATAATGTTTTTAAAAAAAATTCAAACACATTTTATACTTTTAATAATTATTTATGAATGACATTTTCACCATTTTCATTATTTGAAAAATGTTTTAAAAGTTATCATATGTCATTTTCAAAAAATCACTTTTCCAAAAAAATTGCAATTAAAAGGGAATATTATTTTGAATTTCACAAACTGAAAGAAACCACCCTCCATCACGAACATCATTTATTGGATTCTATCGTTTAAAATTTTAAGGATATATTTAAAGTAAATTATTTTAAAAGTGAATTTTTGAAAAAAAAGTATTTCCAAAATGTTTTTAAAAAATAATAAGATATTTTCCTCATCATTTTTCCAAAATATCTTTTTGTGTTATTTAAATTCATCAACGAATAAAATCCAATATTATTATTTCAATGGGTATATGTTGTATTGATACAGTCATTATTCTTTAAATTGTTGGTTTATGATTATTTTTACCAAGGATAATAATACAATTCACATTCTTGTTTCATTTATTAGTCTATAACATTGACATCAAATATTCACTTCACTAGTATCATTAAAAATTTAATTTTCCAAAAATATACATAGTATTTTTTTGGATATGTTTATTTCTCAAATTGTATCTCATTTGTACAGACTATATTATATTTGAAAAGTTATTTGATTATCATTGAAAATACATATAAATTGATTCTCTACAATCAATATGGATATTTTATGTTAAGGAACATTGATTCATGAATTAAATAATTTATTCAATGTATATGGAATTATTTGGACATGCAGTGTTAGGTGGGTCTTGGTATTATAAATCCCCTCGATTAATCCATTGGTCTCTTGTGGAAAAAAGTTAATATATCTTTAAATAGTTTTATGTGTAGTTTAAATCATCGATTAATGTTCTTGATATTAGGGATATCATGAATATTGAGATCATGAAAACCAATGGATAATAATTCCTATATTATGATTTCAGTTATTAATACCGTGGATATTTTCAAAATGAAATTGTCTTTGGATGAATTCCATTATGATTTTAATGATTAAATGGAATGTGTTTTCAATTATTTACATTTCAATATTGATTATTCCTTATCTAGTTACATAAATGGAATATGTACTCATATAATTACAATTATATATTTATTATTCCTTATCAAATTATTTAAATGTAATGTGTTCTCTGTTACATACATTTATATATTAATTACGACTTATCCAATTATTTAAATGGCATGTGTTCATGGTTATTTACTTTTTAATATTGATGATTCCTACTCCATTTATTGAAATGGAATGTGAGATATATTATTTAGTCTTAAATGATGATTATAATTATTTATTAATCATAATTTTTTCTATTTTTAACCCTGAGTGATCATTTGATCTCACCCTTATTTGTTCTCCTTTCACATTAATCAAGAAAGTGTATATGGTTTGATATAATAGAACATGAAATAGGTAATAATGTTATTCAAAAATAATAATTTTTGAATTTTTTATTTAGGAATATTGTTATGTTCATTTATATATCTTGTTTTCCAATGATATTATATTATTTGGTCCATTGGGATGTGATTCCATGTATCTTATGTTAATGTAATAAAGTAGTCATCTCCTCCTGGCTATAGGGGTCAGGGTCACTATATTCACACATCTATGAAACTATTTTATAATAACTATAAAATTATTATACACATTTTAAAGAACCAAAATTATATTTATAATAACATATATAATTTAATATTTACATTTTATTAACACTTTATGATCAACTATTCATTAAATTCATGTTTTCGGTATTAACGACTTATTTTTTTTAATGTTTTTGTTTGGTATTTTTGGTCCTTATATTTTGATCTTGGATAAATCATATAAAAAAATTTATCCATTATATAAATATCAGATACATTAAATATATATTTATTTATAGTAATAAATTATTCTTTGAGGTAGATAATGAAGTTCATCGTCCATATATACGTTAGGTCGTACATACATGTGAACTCATTTTCCATTTTTTAACAGATAGAAAGAAGGAAAAGTAAATACTATATTACCTTTTAAAAATAATTTTATGTTATATATATATATTATATTCATTAAAAATATCCTTTTTAGTTTCAATGTAATGATAATGTGATGAAAAATCACATCGCATCACGAGGCACTAGTCCTCCATACAAGTGGGTGGCATTATTATATTCCCATAGAATGAAATGTTAGAATGTATACGGTATGTTATAACGTCATAAGTATAATTAAATAAAAAATTATGTTTCATACATCATTATTGAAATATTTGGGAGGTGGTTTTGAAAATTTCATTACATTATTTCACAAGGAGGTAGTCCAGCATCCATATGATCAGTAGTTTCATTTCCTGCTTGATCGAAGAGAAGGAAAATGTATTGTAAAAAAATGTAAAACAATAAAATATTAGTTTATTAAATATACTGATGTTATTATATATTCATAAAAAATTAATATTTTAATGATTTATAGGAATTAATAAAATTAAAATTCATTGTAAATAATAATACCTCTTTTTTAGAGAACCCCATTACATTTGCACTTATTGCCTTATTAAGAGGGTATCTTAATAATAAAATTCCAATAATATTTGGGATGGTAATTAAGGAATATATTAAGGTATTAATGGTCTAATGAATGTTATTTTTATGTATAAGGATGATATGATAGGTGGTAGCCTTTTATTAGTGTGGGAGAGGACACACATGGAATATTTGAAACGAAAAAGGTGTACAAACATTTATAACATGAAAATGTTTCTAAAATATTTCAGTATGGAATCATTGATGACCTAGGGTATAAATATTACAAATAAAATGGGTTTTGGATAATTTTATTTGTTATTTTATGCTATATTATTTTATTGTAAAACAAGGTAAACCTGTTCATACCTTACATGTGATAATTAATTTTTGGTGCTTTTATTATTCATTTTGAAAAAAAATAGTTGAAAATTTTATATTATATTAATTTTTATTATTCCAAAAATTGAATCAATTTTTCAAAATTCCATTCATTTTTGTTGAAAAAATAATTTAAAATTAAACTCATAGATATAAGTAAAATTTGTTTCGCCAAGAGAGAATATTCAATAGATTGAATAATTTTTTTTATCAAAAGTAAATTTTAAATTAATTCTATTGTCAGAAATTGTATCAACTAAAATATTATTGACTTAATTTTACTTTAATATCTATTTTAAAAAAATATCTTTAGAAAATATTTAAATGACAATGCATTTTTCAATAAATTCCTTTATTTTAAACTATTCATTTAAAAATTAAACTCAAAATGTCCCCAAAAAATCCATGACAATATAATTTTCAAATTATAATTTCAAAATTATATTTTAATTTAAAAATAACATTTATAAATGTTTAACAAATTATTTATAAAATAAGTTTTCAAAAATGACATAACACATTATTCACTAAAATTCTTTTATTAAAGAAATTATGATTTCATATAAAATATCTCACTAGTACTATTCACTATATTAATATTAATTAATATATTATATAGTATAAAAATATAAATTTTAAAATTACCCACTATGGGTTATTTTAGATAATTAAAATGGAAAAATATTATGCCCTTAAAAGCAATCTTTATAAAAAAGGAATTTTTAGGTATAAAATTACATTTATTAAGAAATCATGAAAATTGATGATCCAAATTAAATTAATTAAATTATTATGAATAAAATATATCATATATCATTTTATTATGGAATCTAGAATACATCCATGTTGAAAATTACATCATAAAATTAAAGGAAATCAAAGTATTTTCCAAAATTATATTCTCACTAACAAACCAACTTTTTTGAGAAAATTAAAAAAAATCACCATAAGATCATTTTGATATTCTGTTTTAAAAATGCAATAGTTTTTATGAAATAAATTTATATTAATTTGTATCAATTGTATATATTCTCCATGTATAATAGTAAAAATTATCATTTTTGAAATAAATGTATTTTTATGCATTAAATTCCATTTACTGAAAATTGTGTGCTTATTTAATAATCTATAATCAAAATATGTTTATAGATTATGACCTATATAGACATTTCATAATTTGGTTTGATAAAACTAGGGGTTTCATGAAACACAATCTAAAAAATAAATTAATTTTTTTAATTTTTTTTTGAAAATATCAGGGAGTTAAAAATCCATTTTGTGAGTATATGAAGTTGTAGTGTACAACATAAATATAAATATCAAGTCAGAAATTGAATAATATAAATGATCAATGAAAATTATAATTACTTTAGTGAAATATATTTATATCTAAATTTAATACTATCGGAAACTTCCTTTATCAATTTGGAGGTAGGAGTAGAGAAGTTCCACACGCTTCCTTATTCCTAAAGAATTAAAGATATTGACCACTGAGACCTACTTTCAATAGGCCCCGAAGTGGGGATAAGAACCAAGTGTATAATATTCTCACACAAGATGGAAGGCATTACCCATTTTAACAAAAATGAGATTGGGAGACAAGATGGTAAAATCCCCAAAAATACCATGGTATATATATAAAGGGAACCAAAATCCAAACTGTGAATGATTTAAATAGAAATTATGAAAAAATTACAACCAAAGTACCCAGGAAAGTACCGAAAGAAATAGACCAAGAAGCTACAGAACAACTACCCCAACGCCCGAGCTAGTAATGTCTAGCATAGTCCCCAAATTCCACCGAGAAACCTAAAAATAGTTTTATATTGTAAGGTTAGTATACATATTTACATAGTTAAAAAAACTAAAGTCACTCCTTCACAAGTGGTGTAACAAAATAATTCCCCTATGAGAGTATATTATAACCTCAACCCACCTACCATGGAGTACTAACCAACCCACCCTCACCAAGGCACACTCACCAAATAACGTAAGTCAAGTAATGTAGTAGTATGGATGCATCGACATTTGGGTACCGCAAATCACATTACCAGAGGTTAACTACTCATTACAAACGTTATAAGTATTGATTCAACCACTCTTCAAAATTTAGTCCCACTACCACAACCATCCCGCACAAACATTGGCCTCAAACCATACAGAAAACCACTCCCACAGACACTTTGGCCATAACCACACCACACATCTCTCCCATAGACACGTGGGCCAGAACAACCATGTCTCTTGCATAAAGATACCTGGGACGCATCCCAATGAAAGTTGGGAAAAAACCTAGCCTGAAAACACATGATCCCCTTGTTCTCAAAAAACATTCTTGAATGATCTGCGAAAATGGTAATCCTCAAGCCATTATAGGATGCATGGTTACTCTCGATTGGTAAGAACATGAAATAGGGTGTGGGGAAGAAATTCAATAACCAGGCATCCATCCACCAACTATGATTTAGGGAAATACACCCTCCCCCATGAAATGGGGGTGTTCAGCACATGGTTCTCAACAAGCGTGGGTGCATATAGAAAGATCAAGTAACTAGTATTTATATATATAAGTAAAAAAACACTCATACTAATTTACGTGTCCCCAAAACTAACTACCAGTCTAGCAGAACAAATTTTTGGTTACCCTTATATGCCCAATAACAGAAAAACCCACTACCAAAGCATAACGCAACCCCTTTTTAGTTTAACTACATTCCATTTTTTAATTAATGGGTTCATGTTACTTTATTCCAGCAGTACCCAAGGAAACCAACGAGCACAAAATATGAAACTATATTAGGAAGTCAAGATCCTGATTAAAAAATGACATAGAAAAAAACTCACTTTGTTCTTTATTACATCAAACATTGAACAATAGAAGAGGGGACAACGTAATGAATTTCCATTTTAATGCCCATTCATAAAAGCATCATAGAAAATCCATCACATAGTCCCACTACCGCCCCCCCTCATTCTTCATAGACACATGTTCAACCATTGTCAATTTTCATTCTTCAATGTCATACCATACAATCATAATTTCACAACTAATACAAGTTTCCCTGCTATAAAATGAAGCCACACCCAGCAAACCTATAAGTATAAGGTCATGGAACAAAAAATTCCTATAGCCCCGATTCCCAAAAATGTACGTGATAAAGTCCCACATCATAACAAGTTCATAACTACACTAAATTCCCACTACCTGACATTTCTCTATGGACACAACATAAGGAAAGGTAGTACAACTGCCTAATAGTCCATCGATTACATAACAAATCGGTCTCTCAAACTAGTATTCCAACACTATCCATTTACCACCCCATAAAAAAATACCACAACATCCACCACTATAATCATAGACTTATGACACAAACATACCAAACCAACTCATAGAACCAACTAATCCCAGCTGGCAACCACACCATTATGTCAATCATGTTCCTTTTTACCAAGAGGGTTTCTTTAATTCCACTATAAAAAACTGGGGTGATCACACAATATGATTGATCAAAGGGCATCCATTCCATTTAGACAATTATATTTGATTAAAAATATGTCATGATAAATCCATTTTTAATGAATCACCAATAATAGGACATTTCTAGTGATAAATAAAAGACCACCAACGACTATTATTTTCAGAAGGCATATAGCCAAAAAACACACAAAAGTATCAAAATAAAATATGTGATCAACACCAAACCACTTCTAGAAAATATTTTATTGATACATGTTATCATTTGATCATATTATCTTCTAATTTATTTCCAATTTTATGACATTTAGTCACCCATTATTCACATGGAAGAATTATTAAACCCACCCCGCAAGATGAAAAATTATATAGAGGTAGAAGAAATCCCTAATTGAAACAACATGCGACCAAACATCCACTTTGGAAAAAAATAGGGGATCACGCGAGAAGGATTAAACTACAATAAAAATAATAAGGAAGGGGATCTCGAACAAGCGCATGACTCATCTAGAGAGGAAGGAATTAGGTGCACCAAGAGGGAATGGAAACACAATAGATGGAGAAGATCTCGACTTTGAAGATCCAGATCCTATATAAATAGAACAAGAAACAGTTTCAAGGAAAATTAAAGTCATATAATGGTTACGATTTACACATCTTGAATATTTCAATGTCTAGGGAGTGTTATGATATTAAATATATAGTTAATATCCATTAAAATGCTCAAACAATCCATAAAACTACCTTTAATTCATATAAAATGTAAGATGGTCAAAACTAGAAAATCGTAATAACTGGAAATGGGTCACCGATGGGTGACTCATCGATGCTGATGCATCGAAGGTAGAGCTACCCATGTAACCTACCAATTATGAGACACTGATGATGATATAATGAAACAATGAATCACTAACTCCATGAATAACTGATGCACTCGCATTGACCCCTTGACTCATCGACACCGACAACCTCACATCAACGCCATCACTCGCTGACACCAATGCCCTGGAACCAAATCCCTAGCACCAATGCCTTGATTTTATAACACTGACACCCTTGAATCACAAATGTTGACATCCCATACTCACTGATAGAAAACCCCCTGACTCCCTGATGAAAATGGTTCAAATTGGATTTTTAGTTATATCTTAGAATGACTCACTGAAAGCCTCCAGAACACCCCAAACACCAGTTTTTATGAATGGTATGGCCTAGAGGGGTCAGAGTTATTACACTAGATACCTCTTAAAATGATTTTGTCCATAAAAATTTAAATCTAAACCCAATGTAGGAGGGGGCCAAAAAACTACCCCAAAAGATACCACTTAGGGAAAAACTACCATGTCATGTTTGAAAAATGGAGTGAAAACCTAACATCCAGGGACACCTCCTTGACATCAATATCCTATAAAATTATACAAACACTAAGTCCCAACATACCCAAACAACCACCCAAACACCAATGTTCACACTATCCATACACATGGATTATGGATCTCCTTCTTCCATGACAAGATAATATCTTTTGTGGGCCACACCAACTCACGCAACAAACTTTAATTGAATCCACATTAATGCATCTTGATTTTGGATTGGGTCATCCCCTACCCATAGTCAAGGCTTTTAACACTCCAAACCTAGAAACATGGAACAACTAACCTGATAATGAATAAGGATAATCATTTTATCATAAAATGATGTAGAAAAGTAAAAAACAAAAACAAAACATAGAATAGCTCTGGGTACTTGGAATGTATCTATAAATCTCATTCACTTTTACTCACTTTGATTCCACCATGCCTCCATAAAACATGTAATATATTAATGTTCTATCCACAAAGAACCTTCTCCTCAAAATCCACGATTCTTAATGGTCACTCCTCGAACGTCATGTCGTCCTCAATATCCAAATCTCCCAATTCAATGACGGTGAAGTAATTTTATGGATTTTAATAGAATTGAGAGACATGAAAGACATTGGGGACCCTCTACAACTTTTTTGGAAATTTCGTCTGATAATCCACCAATTGAAATCATCCCCACACTTTGAAGGGCTTGGTGAACAAGGGAGAAAGATTTCTTCCCATACTAAACCTCTACTTCAAAAATCAAGGGAAGACCTTCAAGAACACGTGGTCCCCAACCTCAAACTCCATGGCCCTTATTCTATTATCAAAATAAAAATTATTCTAGTCTTGAACTACCATCATCCTCTCATGGAATTTCTGTAATTTCTTTGTCGTACTATGAACCTCTCTTGGACCAAGTATGGCTGCCTCCCCAACTTCTATCCAACATAAGTGTGAATGACTTGACCTCCTGGATAGTGCTTCAAACGGAGCCATACCAAAAGATGATAGATTTCTATTTTTATAATAAAATTTTAGAAAGTTAAACTTTTGTACCCACAACCCACTAAATTCTAGAACACATGCCTGACACATGTCCTCCATCCTTTGGATGGTCCTCTCTATTTGTACATCTATCTGAGGGTGGAAAGTATGGTTGAGGTGTAACTGCGTGCCAAAGGAATGATACAATCCCCCCAATCACGGGACATAAAACATGTATCCCAATCAGAGACAATGGATCTTGGAACTCAACGAAGCTGAACCACCTCATTCACACGACAACATGTTAAGTCATCCACTATGCTCAACTCCTTGATCGTTTAGAAGTGAACTAACTTCGTTAACTGATTCCCCTACTACCCAATGGTCATTTCATTCTCCCAAAGTCAAAGGTAATACTATAATGAAATCTATTGATATGTAATCTCACATCCACTCAGGATCATCTATGTTCTACAACCGATCATCAATACCATGTTGATTAGCCTTCAACTCCAGACACTTGAGGCACCATTCCACAATCCTACCATAGCCCGCTTCACCCATTTCTACCCAAACTATTCCCTAAAGCGTTAATAGATTTTAGAAACTCATGGATGCACCACAATGAGTGATATATGGAACTCACAGAGAACTCCACCTCATATTGTCATTGGAAAAAATAGCTTTCAACGAAAGAACATCCAATTATAATCATCCTCTAACTGTCCTTTTCAAGCATTGCCCTGGTCATTGCGATCACACATCACTTAGGTCTGTGACTCTCCCCAATGATACTCCTCAACCTTCCATACTATAGAAGAATTTATTTTCTTCTGAAACATACAACTTTTTCTTCCATCTACTCTAGCATCAAGGCACAAAGCGGCCAACTCCTCCATTTCCTTCCAAGCATCCATGGATTCCCGAAAAACCTCATTCTGTGAAATCCTTATTAAGTCATTGACCACCATGATCCCCTTTTTAGAGATTTAAGAGATCTAAAACTTATAGTCCTATATAAAATCCATCTATGTTCACTGCCACAAGTTCAGGCCTCAATGGAAGAATATATTCCTCAAACTCTTCTAATTCGTGAAGAACACAAATAGATCCCTGACGAGGTAATGTTGCTACAAATTCCACACAAAAAGGCCATTACCAGATCTAGATTATGGGTGTAATAATTACATTCATGGGGATATAACTTCTTGGACCCATAACAGATCACACCTCACTGATTCATCAGAAAAACCCCCAAAACTAAGCCGGAGGAGTAATATAACACCTTGAACATCACCCCTTCCTCTGGAAACATGAGCACTGGAGCAATGAACTGCTTCCCTGTTAGGGAGCTAAAAGCTACATGACACTGATCGCTCAACACAGATCCTTGGTCTTTCTTGGCCCAAGATTTCAACAGATCTGCAACTCTTGATTATTCTAGTATGAACCTCTATAATATCTCACCAGACCTAGGAAGCTATGAACCTCAACCACATTCTTGGGTTCCACCCAAGAAACAACTGCTATGACCTTTGATGGCTCTAATGATATACCGAGTTGAGACACCATGTGTCCATGGAATTTCACCACTCAAGTTCAGAAGAAGCACTTGGACAACATTTGATAGAGCTGTTGGCATCAGGGGACCTCCAAGATATTCGTCATATCCTCGACATGATCCTCCTATGACCTTGAGTATAATGGGATGTCATCGATGAACACAAAAACAAACTGGTCCAGGAACATCTGGTTGACTGAGAGCATGCGACCCAAGAACCCAGTTGGTGTATTCATAACACCGAAGGGCATGACCACGAACACAATGTCCCCATACATGAACCTAAAAGTAGTATTTGGGATGTCACCCTCCTTCAACCTCAACTGGTGATATCCAGACTATAGATTGATCTTAGAGAACCAACCTGTTCCCTTTAACTGGTCTAAAATATTGTCGATCGTCGAGAGTAGGTAGTGGTTCTTAATCATCTCCTAATCCAGTCTCTAGTAGTCTATGAATTATTGTAGACCGTTGTCTAACTTCTTTGAGATCAAAACTTGAGAACCCAATAGTGACACACTAAGTTGGATATCATCCTTCTTCATTAGGTTGTGGATCGGAATCTATAACTCCAGCAACTGAAAACATGTTATCTGATAGGGAACCATTGAAATAGAAGAAGTTTCAGATCATAAGTCTATTCCAAACTACGTGTCACGTTGTGGGGGCAGAGTTAGAACCTCCTCTAGTAAAAATTCCATGAACTATCTGAAAACCCTAGAAACACCACTATATGTAAATCTGATGATCCTACTGATAGCTTGGCCAACAAGGATATAAGAGGATCCACACACCGACTACCCACCTGACATCCCTTATCACCAATGAAAACTACATATTGGTTATCTATATCTGAAAACACAAATCTTCTCCGAAAGTAGTTGATAATGGGGTGCACAGAAAACAATAAATCGATGCCTAGGTTGACATTGTATTGCTAAATCTAAATAAGAAGAAAATGTCCACTGGACTGATGCGGCCCCAACATCAACTTATATCCCTAAAAAATATCAAACAGAATGGTCTGACCTCCAACTGGCGTGTTCAACATCATGGAAACAAAAAATTTCTCTACATCAAGTACCATGGAATGGGATATATTGGGTGAAAAATAGGAGTGATAAGACCTTGTATTGAACCATGTACATGCAAGAGTACTAAATATACTAATCGTACCACGAATAACCTCTGCCCCTCTATTGGAAGTAATGCCTCGGTGGAGTGATACTACCCACACCATGCTCCTCTACCACTCTACTTTTGACCACATCCCCTTCCATGACATGATCATGTTCCATGAAGAGAACCCTGAGATACACCTACTTAAGAACCGTCTACCCTCAGTGGAGTGGGAGCCCGCTTCCCATGTTGCTGGAAATGTCTGACTGGAAACTACTACTATTGTGCTGGGCACTGAACCTTCCCACTCCCACTATACTATGATCAAACAGGGAACTAGATTCGAAGATATCTGCATACTCCATAGAAAAATCACCTCAATCCCAATCCCATGGTGAAAGGGTGAGTACCAGGAGATCGAGACAGAACTTGTTGAGGGTTACATAACACTAGCCTGAACCTGGAAGGCCCTGACACTTGTGACCTACTACAGACTACATTCCCCTTTTACCAAATTGGTAAGATACCATATCTTGGTACTCACTCCATGTGATTCCATCCCCTCCCCTACATTAGGCTTCATATGAACCTCTATGTATTTCGATATGGTAAAGGGAGTGATGTCATAATGAAGAGAAGGTTGGAGTGCCTCCTCCAAGTGTCTCTCCTATGACACCTCATCCAAATAGAGATCCATATCAAAAAATTGGATTTTATTGAACTTGATCCCAATATACGTCACTAACATACTCCACTGCGGGAGGGAGAGTAGATCTTGTCCCTTCTCGGCCTTCCTTAGTGAGGAAAGAAACTCTTCCCAAAACACCTTCACAAATTCATCCCATGAGACATGAATATCCTTCATTTTGATTAAGTAAAGAGTCCACTACTGATGTGTTTCTCTTCACATCTGGATCACTTCTAAATGATCCTAGTACTCCCTCGGAGTATGGATCAAGTTGATGGTGATAGTCAGCTCCTTATGCCATCCCTCTATCTCTGAGTTTGAAATGTTCCCTTCGTACTTTACGAGTGAATACTGCTAGAAATCATGAAGTGTATTATTACATAATTCATCTTAATCTTCTCTATTTGTCCACTACTGATCATATGGTTCATCCGGCTGGGCATCAACTGCTCGTACCACACATGATCGACATCCGTTTGTTATAGCTGAAAACGGTAAATAAGTAACTCCATAGCCCAGGTAGTATGGAAATTTAATTTTTAAAAAATATTTTAAACTGTTATTTTATTTTATATTCTCAAAACACCCATGAAACACAAGAAAAAACTCTTCATGATGCATATACCATTCCTACAGTCTCTACCATATAATTAGTGCAGCATCACTTCGTCATTATGTAGGAATAGACTTCGTGCATCAGATCATGGGGTCCCCAAAATCCAGTGGCCTAGATGGTCTTCCCCAGCCAACATCAGATACCACGATTTACTAATTCCATTTACCTACTATACCTTACAGTTCTAACTGTGCCACAATACGAACCCCATCTTATCTCTAAACCTCCCAATTATACCATTCTATCACGACTCACCTTCTTCAAGATGGGGGAAGGGGAAGAAAATATTCCCTCCCTACCTTATTCAAGATGAAGGAGAGATAGTGAACCCTTGGACCAACCTTCAGTAAGCCCCGGAGTGGTGACTAGCACCCGAGGTATAATAATCTCACACTAAATTAAATTCATATCCCCATTTAATGTAAACAGGATCAGAAGAAAAGATTGTAAAATCCCATAAAACACCAATGATTTATATAATGGGAACCAAAATCCAACCTATTCATGATTTAAAAATAAATTGTTAAAAATATATAAAAAATGTAACAAATTATATACCAAATGAAATAGACTAAGCAGCAGCACAACAACTATCCTGCCGACCGATCTAGTAAAGTCCATTACTGTCCTCAACGTCCTCCCAGAATCCTTAAAATGGTTTTATATCGTAGGTCGAATATAAATGTATACCTAGTTGGAAAACTAATTCCACTCCTACATAAGTGGAAGAACATACTAATACCCTTATAAGAGAACAGTGGAACATCAAAGCACATACCAAGAAGTAATCACCATCCCAACCTCACCAAGAGAGAATAGCCAAATAATGAATGTCAAGTAATGTACTAGTATAAGGACATCAACATTTTGGTACCCCACATCACATTTCTAATTGTTATCTACTCATTCTTAATGTTTGATGTCTTAATGCTTCCCTCTTCCAAAACACATTCCCACTGCCACCACCTTCCCACACAAACATAGGCCTCTGACCACACTCAAACTCTTAACCGTAGACACTAGGTCCATAACCACACCACACATCTTTCCCACAGACACCTGGGACACAAAAACCACAAATCTCCTGAAGACACTTGTGCCTCATCATGAAGATAGTTGGGGAAACCAAACATTCCCATAGACACTTGTGCCCCTAATTAAAAATAAACCTTCCTGATGGATTTTTCACTAGGGTTGGCTTCAATGAATTACAACCTACCTCAATACACTCAAGCAGTAAGAACCCAAAAGAGCGTGTGAGGAAGAAAGACAACAACCATTTTTCTATCTTCCCACTAGGATGTTGGGAAGGACACCCTCCCCCATGAAATACGGGTGTTCAACACATGGTTCTCAACAAGGATGGTGTGAGTATTGACATCAAAAGGAACTAAAATTTATATATTTAAGTCAAAAACCCACATCCCAAACCATGGGTCCTCAAAACAAACAACCATTCCACAAGAAACACTTTTGCTTCTACCCCTATATACACAACCTAAAAAACAGCCACAACCAATGCATAACCCAACCCCATTTTCATTTAACAGCAAGACATTTATTAATTAAGTGTTTCACAATTTTTTATTTCATCACAACCCAAGGAAACTACCAAGCACAAAATCTGAAACAATCATAGATGGTGAAAAGAATGATTAACAATAAAATTAGCTACCAACTAGGTTCGTCCTTTAGTACAACCATCATAGAATATGGAAAGAGGGACCAATGTAAATAATTTACATTTTAACACTCGTTCAAAAGAACATCATTTAAAAATAAACCCACAGTCCCACTACACCTGCATCTTCTTAGAAACATGTTCAACCATTAAAAATAATCATTATTCACTGTTATACTGCACAATCCTCCTCTCACAACAAGGAATGGAACCCCCACTTCCCAATGATGCCAAATCCAACCCAACTTTAACCAAAAAGTCATGACACAAACCAATCATACATCCTGATTGCCATAAAAATTCCTTGATGTTGTCCCACTACATGAAAAGTTCATAACCACACTATAGTCCCAATATCCATCATCCATCTATGGCCACAACACCAGCAAAGGCAGTCCCACTACAAAGATTTCCATCCATTCTGCGGTCAATCAGTCTTCGAACTGGGATACAAAAGCACCCCTATACAACCCCATACACACATACCACAACGACCACCACTTAAACTTAGCCCCACTGCACAAACATACAAAACCAACTAAACCCAGTTCGCAACCACACTATTAAGATATGAATATTCATGTTTATAAGGAGGGTTTCATTACTTATACTTTAAAATAAATGGGGTGTTCAAAGAATAAATTTGATCCTAGGGCATCCATTTCAATTATCCATGTTTACGGGATTAAGAATATTTCATGTTATTTACATTTATTAAGAATCCCAAAAAAATAGGACGTCACTATTGTACAAGAAATGACATCAAATAGAAAGTGTTTTCAGAAGGCCTAGAGCCACAAAATAACATAAATGAATCAAAATAAGTTATACGATCAAGATTAAATGACTTGAAGCCTGAATTTTGTTTAAACCTTTTATATTTTGATCATAATGCCTTCTTATTAATTATTAATTTTAAGAAATTTATTCACATGTTCTTCAAAATTAATCATTACTACACACACCCCACGTGATGGAAAATTATATAGAGGAAGAATAAATCCTTATTTGAAATACTAGGTGACCAAAACTCCTCTTGACGCAAAAATAGAGGATCAAACAAGCTTCATGAATCACCATGAAATTTGAAGATGAAAGGACTCTAGTAAAAGATAATGGTTTTTCTAGAGAGGAAGTATATATGTGCACCAAGATGGAACAAAAATCACCCTAGGAAGGAAATATCGCGGCTATAAAGAGAGAGATCCTATATCAACGAAATGGAAAACAGTTTCGAGGTCTATTAAAGTCAGATCATGGTTATTATTTACTTAGATTAATTATTTAAAAGTATGAGGAGCATTTTGATATTAAATATAGAAGTAATAGCCTTTAAAATAGTCAAAAATTCCATTAAACTCAATTTTCATCATATAAAATGTAAGAGGGGAAAGGTGGAAAATGGTAAAAAAACATTAAATGGGTCACTAATGAGTGAGTCACCGAATATGATCCACTAATGGGTGAGCTACTGAAATGACCTACTGATGTCAAGTCCCTGTCACTAAGCTACAGACACAATGACTCACAGATTCTATGTTTAACCGAAACCCGGTAACTGATGCCCTAACACAGAATCCCAGACCCACTGACACTAAAACCCTGGCACTGACACCCTAGTATGGAATCCCTATCTTACTAAAATCGATGTCATAGGACCTACACTCTCACTCGATGTCATCGATTCCCTAGCGTTGACTCCTTGGCACTGACTCCTTGAATTGTAGACACCGAAGCCCTCGAGTTACCGACACACTTTTTTTTAAAATGTTCATATTTATGAATACTGGATTTTTTATCAATGATAGAGATGATGTTAGATTTTCCTAAAAAATATCAATCATTTTATGTAACATTGAGATGAAAATTGTGTTATCATTATATAATGTCATGAATAACAATAGATGAATAAAATTACATTTTTAATAGTGACCATGATAATGTAACTGCATATAGTTGATATTAATGAAGAATATCAAGATTAAATAGATATTGAAATGTATAACCTTTCCGGTTTGTTAAATTTTCAATGATAACTCTTCATGAATTAATTTGATGAAAAGTGACCTAATATACTGTGATTTATTAATGATTTGTTGAATAATAAGTAAATTGTATTTATATACACAATTTAAAATTAGTATGTACATAAAATAACATGTTTCTCTAGAAGGATGTTTAGAGAATGAAACCCTTTCCTTAAATACAAGCTATTTCATGTATGTATTTTATCTCTTGAATAATAAAAAAATTCAATTTTTTTATGAAACATTTTTTTTCCCTTATACTATATCTTTTTAATAAATTAGTTTTTTTTTTAAATTAAGAAACATAATCAGGTATTTCTACATCGAGTCTTTTGTGGATTCTCAATTAATAATTTCAAAATGGAATTGTTGTGTTGAATTTTTTAAAGATTTCATTATACCTACATCTTCAAAATAATAATCATTTTAAAATTAATATTTTTATCCATAAATTATAATTTAAAACCACTCATTAGTTATTTTTTAAAAAACGATCTACCTTATAATCATTTCGATGATGGTTGTACATAATAATAAGTAATGTTTCCATTTTTCAGTGATAATGATGGATAAAATGTAAGTGTTATTTTATAATAACATTTTTAAATAATATTATAAAATTAATATTATTTATTTAAATACAACTTTACATACCATCCATGTTATTTGGTACTAATTAATGATGAATCAAATTGATCTGTGTGGTGGTTGTCTTCTATACACACGAAATGTGTTATAATTTTTCAGTGAGTGGTAATCATTGAAATTATATGATATATTAATTTTTAATAAGGATGACTATATAATTAAAATAATATATAAAAATTAAATCCATCCATATGAATATCTCTGAGTGGTGTTAATGGAAAATTATGTGCATTTTTCTGTGAGGCGGATGTTTGGCCTACACATTAATGATGGTTTTGATTCCCATTTGATATAAGATGAAATGAATGAAAATTATTACATAAAAATAATAAATAATTAGTTAATATTACAATCTAGTGTTATTATATTATTATTTTTACATCAAAATTTATGGTGGAAAATGAATATGAAAAAAGGAGCATGGTGAAGGCAATCTCATTCATTTATGAGATCCTCCTTTGGAGATCATATTAAGGACCATATGGTTTGTCTTTTGGGAATGAATAAATACTTATAATCTGGATTATTATGATTCGAATATATTTTTCGTAGTATGTTCAATAAAAATTAATTGGGAGGTGTCAAGATTTTATTTGAGGGGGTACCCTTTTATAATTGAGGACGAGTGGAATTTAGGTAAATTACAAAAAACTGTTCCAAAATTGGATGTCACACTCATTCCTTATACCTACAAAATTTAAAAATTCAGGATTATAGAACAAATAAGTCCTATAAACACATCAAAGTCTAAAAAACATGTTTTAAAAATTTATCCTCTCTCTATCAGTGGTTATACATTTTTAACATGTCAGTTTTTTATAAGGGTAACTATTTTTTACAAATCATAAAATTTAGTAAAAGAAATAATTATGTCAACATTATTATATAATATAAATTATTTTTATATAAATATATGTAATTAATTTATTAAATTAAATTCATATAATATATATAATTTTATTTAAAATAAAACATAGAAGAATGATGAAATGTGATTTGATGGAAAATACATTTACATGGAAATGATGAGTTTAAAATAACATTATGAATAAACATCATTAATATATGAATTTAAATTCAAAATTAAGTTATTATAATATAAAAATTTAATTCAAATAATTACTCATTGGAATTTGATAAAAATAATTAATGTGGAGTAGTCTAATGAATTATAACACATTTTTAAAAAAATGTGTTTTAACCCAAAAATCATATATTAAATTATAGTATTAAGGTGATTTAAATTTAATTAATTAACTTTAATACTACCCAAAAAATACTTATTTTAATATAATATCAAATTAACAAAATAATGATACTTTTTAATTAAAAAATTCCTTAAAGGAATGTAATGTTTTTAAAAAATCTGTATTTTTAACTATACACTGAACAAAAAATTCCTAGAAATAAAAAATTTCAACATAATGTAATACTGATAGTATTATTTAAAAAAAATAATAGTAATTCTATAAATTAGAAATTCTAAAATATCTAAAACAAACTTTTCATATTTTCAAACTAAATGTAATGTTAATACTATCTGAAATGTTTTTTTTGTTACAAAATAATTCTTATTTCCAAAGTATTTAGGATTGAAATTTCATTTATAGGAAACATTTATGTATTAATTAAAATTTTTTATCATATTCAACCCTTCCAATGTAATATATAGGATATTACAAAAAATATTTATATAAAAATATTTTAAATATATTTTGTTCTTTATTTAATCTCAATGTGATGTATTGAATAAACTATCAAACATAGTGTTTTATTGAAATACCTTACAGTTATAGTAGTGTTTTTGTTCAAATGTGTAAGAGAAATGTAAGAGAAATGGTTAAATTAAAGAAAGGTAAATTTTAAAATTCCATAATTTTTAATGTTCCAAGGTTTTTCACAAGGTTTTCCAAATTGTGTTCCACTCATGCGATAATCAACGTACAATATCCTTCACCTTGCATGTTTTAGGTACACAATCATAAAAATAATATATATTCCATGAAATATTCCTATTTAATTATTTTATGCTATTTCATTGAGATATGGATCTCATTTATTTGTTAAAAAATTGTGATCCATGAATTTTGTGCAGTACGGTTGCGGAGCATGGTCAGTTCTAATAGTGTTCCAACTGTGCACCTTCCGTTATTTCACCAAATACTATACTTTAGAGACCCTATCATGGGTCAAACTCTTGTAAAACCTTAATTATTTCATTAAAAAACCACTAAAATAAAACCAATGTTCTATAAAAAATGAATAATACATACCATTATGATAAACTGAGATCATATATCCTATTGGGTATACTCAATCATCATGGGTATATAGAGGTACCTCCATATCATTGGTGAGTAAAAAGTAACGACTAATCATGTAGTAATTAAAATGGTATAATATAACATAATACTCAGTATTCATTTGTCTCCAAGTATATTGTGATGATAATTAGTAAAAGTAGTGAATTTTTTTATACTTGGAGGGAAAACATAAAACTATATTTAAAGGAGATATATCGTAGATTCGGTTTTTGACATGAATTTACAAAAATATACATTTAATTAAAATAGTTATCGAAGAAGTGGATTGAAAATAACATAAAAAAGATACAATTTGTACCCATTTCATGTGAGTACCATGAAAATATTCATAAATAATAATCTGGACCACAAAAATAGATAAATGATATTTTCAATGAACCCAAACCTCTATAAAAGTATATATTAAATAAATTATATAAAATAATGTTTAACGAGTAAGATTAATTAATGAAGTTACAATAAGGTATTTTTAATAATTAACTAATTTTTTCAAGTATATCTCCTTGAAGAGAATGCATTCAATTTGTAAGAAGAGTTATGGATCAATGTAGTTATGAAATTATTATGGACAACTCAATGTGATCACAGTAAATAAAAAATATCCATTTTTTATAAATTGATTTATATAAAATTATTTTAATAGATTAAGGATTATTAAATATTTAATACTAATATGGGTATCAACAACTGTGGGTGAATAAGTAGGACCTTAAAAATATAGTTTCCTAATTAGGAACATGCCTTTTGATTTTTTATTCTGGACTTTGGGTTGACCAATGATCCTTCTATATTAATGAAAATTATTAATATATTCTTTAGGTAATATAATAAAAAATATATTTGATACCTTTATTTAATATATTCTAATATTTCCCAACATTCAAGAGTACTAGGAGAAATAGCTGCGAGTTATACTAAATACTCTATGGAAGGAATGTTTTTTTTTCAAAATTTACTAAATGTGATTTCTTATTGTAATATGTTTAATTCATTGGAATAAATTTTTCTTGAAATGGAATATCCATGGACCCAACATAAATTATTATTAGTATATGATATTCCTATTTTCCTTATAATAACTTATATTTATTGTTTCCTTTTTCTATCATGATATGTAAAGAGATTTGTAAAAAATTCATCACATCTTTATAATCTTCTAATAATGTCGACACAAAAGGTATTTATGTTCAAATGTATAATGGGAAGTGAAGAAGGATTTAAGGATATGAATTGTACTCTTGTAAACATATCCATGCTAACACTACCCTACATTGGTAAATTATTTTCCATTTATAGTGGTTTATCATTGAATGAAATTGGATATGTTCTTGTATTGATTGAACAAGTTTTTTTATGTGAATCAACAATATAAATATCATGAAAATTGTTATCCTACTCATCATTTTTAGTTGGCAATAATTTTATTTTCTATAATGAAAAAAATAAACTATTATTACGTTGATGAGTGTTATATATGTAAATCATCATTGTTTGATGTACATAATCACATAGATAGAATATACCCAAAGGGAATAGAGATTATTCAGGCTCCTAAAAGAATATTATTCTTCAATTCTAAATCCCTATGCTAAATAAAATTAGTTCATTGAATCAGCGATTTGGAAAAAACCTAAAGTTATAAATATAATTTGAATTAAAGGTGGTCCCTTATCTAAGGGCATGGTCAATATAGGTATATTAGATTTAATTGAATTAAAATACACAATCCTATCCCAAATGATTTCCCAACCATCATTTTTAGAGAGGATCATGAAATGACAGAGTGATTATCAAATGGTAAATTGTAATATAAATACACTGAAAAATGATAAATTTCTTAATTTTTATCTTGATCTACATTGAAATCTATAGTCCTGAACAATATTTTGGATCCAATGTATTCCAAAATTAAATAATGGATTGTGGGTTGAAGAACATAGCTATGTATTCTCTATACATCCAAGAATCACCAAAATGTATAATGATCTATGTAACCATTATTGGTGGGATAATATGAATATGAAAAATAATTATAATATGGCTAGATGTTTGGTATATGTGAAAGTGAAGGAATAACATAAAATTCTTAAGGGAATGTTTCTACCACAACTTATAACATTATGGAAATTGGATAAAAAATTGTGGAATTTATAACTTCTGGTCCTTATATTTTAAAGGGAAATAAAAAAATTGTTAATAATTGACAAATTTACCATGTATTCATTTTTCAACACTATATGATTTCATTACTCCCTTGGGAGCCTTACTCTTCTGTATATTCAATAATTGGTCAGAACCTATGGTGTTCCACTATGAACTGTCTCTCTCTCCAGTCAATGTTTTATTTATATATTCCAGAGGTTCCATTAAATGACTATATTCATGAAAATAAACCTATGAAATACCTATTATCAGATATTTATGGGTTGATTGAGAGGATTATTAAAACAATGAAGTAATTTTTATGGGATATCTCACATGATTTACAAGGGTATTGGGAGTGGTATCATAAACATTTTGAATTCTACTAAAACAGTTGTTTTCATTCAATTATTCAAATTTATCCATATGGAGACATTTATAGGAATTGTGAAAAACTCATACATGTTGGGATTATGCTAGATATGGAAATCTATTGGGACCAGACCATGTGAATTATACCATATAAAATATAAAAGTAATCAAGACAAATAATAGGGATTCAAAGAATCATCCAAAGAGTTATGCTGAAAATATTATGTGGTACAAAGAATTCAATGTTGAGGATCATGTATTTCTATATGTATATCCATGGAAAGGAATCATTTTATTTATGATAAATTTAATACCTACTCCAAGGTATATTGGACCATTTGAGATTATTGGTTGTTTTGTAATAGTTGAACATTGGTTGGAAATACCACCTATTATTTCTAATGTCAATTTTTTTCTTCTGTTTTTCTTTGATATAACTATATATACCTATACCAACCTAAATACTTGACCATAATGGTGTGAAATTTTTAAATAAATTATAATTGGAATAATAACCAATCTTGATTCTCGATTAATGGGAAATATTATGAACTAATAATAACATCAATCATTTGAAATTACTATAGAGAAATGAAATGATTGAGTATGCATCCAGGGGGCCTAAAGATGTGATAAAAGAAAATATATGCAAGTTATTTTAATTTATTATTTAAATTTAAAAGTTCAAATTTTTTAAGTTGTAGGATGAAACGCTAAGAACCTTACTATAAATATATACATATCATTCCCTGAAATAAATATATATTTTTTAATTGATTTATATATCATATTAACTGAATAAAAATTCTACTAATGCTTTAATTAATATTTATATAAACAATTTAAATTATTCAAAGTATTTTTGGGTGTAAATAAGGGTAACCATTCTACGTATTTTATATTGAAATATAAATAATGGTGATTCAATTATAAAACTAAATTGTTATGTATAAATGACTATTAATAAATTTTAAAAATTAATTTATCATCCATCATATAGTTTTTAATTATAAGGTAATAAATTAATTTTATCCTTTGAAGATTCATTTTCATAAAAAAAAATTATGTTCATGCATAAAAAATTTATTTCTTAAAAACATTAAATAATAATTATAAAATTAATTATGTTAGAAAATTTAAACCTATTTTAGTATTATGGTTTTTAAAATTATATTCAAATAAATTGATACTAATAATAAATTAATTGTATATATGATTAAAAAATTTAAAAATTAAAACCCTATTTTCAATAAAAATGATTTTCTATATGTTATATATTTTCGTATAATAGTTAATTTCGTTATATATTGAAATTGGATTATGTAAAATGGAATAAAATTAGATTAATAACACTAAAATGTTTAAATAAGGGATATATTATACCTATAGGGATAAAATAATTACCATGATTAATACAATATCAATACTTATAATTTCTAAAATAGGTAATATAATGTGGTTTAAAAAATAAAATAATTTTTCATTTAGAAAATATAGAACACCATTTTAAGGTTAGTAATTCAATCCTTTATTTCTCACCTATATTTCTTCATGTCAATCACCTAACCCCTTTTTGAAATAATTCATACCACATTCCTAACATTATATTTCACGAAAATCAACTCATTTAACTTATAGAAGATGCTCAATTAGATCCATTCCATCATAACTCTCTTACATGAATACATTAATCATGTTGTTCCTTCCCTACCCCTCACAAAATATATCTCAATGAGGTATTATGGATCTCATGTCTTCTACCAATCATTAAAACCCTATATAAAAATTTTAGAATACTCCTCCTCATTGTTTTGATTTATTTTGTTATTTTATGATCATCTCATTCATTTTTAATTTATTTTTTCATTATAATTTTATTTTTAACAAAATGATTCATTATTGATGAAATAATACCCCTATCCCTTAGTAAACCATTTCCATATACCTTTTTCTATATTCACCATAATACTGTTATCTCTATTTAATTTTCCATGAAATATTTTCATATTCTGAGTACCCATTTCAATTCACTTTCATATGTGGTAACCTTTTATTCGGGGATTCCTTGAATGAATCTAATTTTATATTATCATACAATTCAAATGATGAATCATATTCTTATGTATTATGATTTCTCTGGAACAAATAATGACATAAATATGATGGTTATGCCCTAATAAAGATCAAATGCCTTGGGATAAAAATTAATCTCATAAATTGACATGTTCATGATACCATAGAGATATTCATTGGGAATTTTTTATGAATTATTTTTCAATAACTGTGGAAATATGTTATTATAATACCTTAATGATGAACTTTGGTGATATGCTTATGAATGTCTCGTGTTTATGTTGTACCCACTTTTTCTAATTATTTTCCATGTATACAAGATCATGTTATTCCTCATAATCTTATGTTCATGTTATATCACTTGAACTTATGTTCATGTTCTTATATTATGCCTCAATTTATAAACATTAGGTTCATTTATACACCATTTTTATTATTTATCACATACTAGGATTTCTGTTCATGCACTTTTCATCAACAATATCCTTAGGAAATCTTCCCCAGTGAAGTGATGTGGTATGGGATAATAATGGAGGCATTAAAGTGTGTCTAAAAAATTTTATGGTTTCTTATGTGATCTATATATTCCATGTATTGTTTTCCTAATTTAAATTATAGTAAATCCCAAAATTTATTGGCAAAATTATCAGTGTAGTATTTTTGTGTAATTAAATTTAATTCCATGTATGAAATTGTGGGTTGTTATAGTGTTCCATTAAATATCACCCAATAAGAGGTTCAGGAGAAATAATAAGAATGAAAATTTTATCCCAAAATAGATATTTTCATTTGATATTCTTTATCATGTGGGGAAAAAAGCTAATCTCTTATAAAATTCACAAAACATGCCCCATGTAAACAATGTGTTCAATGTATAACCATCTATGATGTGTAGACCAAATCCATCACTTATACTAAACTCAATGGTTGTAAAACTGGGACATGATTTTCCTTACAAGTTATATCCAGTGGATATATTGGATTGTTGATATAAATGGTTGTTAATCTCTATGTCACACCTTGTCAATGATTTACATAAAATCATATATTCAAATAAGAATCATAGGAATCTAATTATGGGATAAGATTAATTTACAACCATTTTTTACATTATTTAATTATATTTTTAGGGTGATATTTTTTAAAGTGGATCACTATAACACCAATTATTTTATGAGTTAAAATCTATTAAACAGTCTCCAATTTATTCGATAACCTTTTTTTAGCTAGCTCCAAACATAAGTAAATAATTATTATATTTTTATTATTTTATATCATTATAATATAAAATTATATAATATAAATGATAAATTAAAAAAATAAATTTTTAAAAAATATAAATCAATAAACCACATGTTATCAAAAAACGTATGGTTAATATTCTAATCATATCAATAATCATTTAAGTTGATACCCCAAATTCCAAATATGTAAAGAATACAACATGTTATAAAAAAGATAAATATATGAGATAATAAATAATAGAAAAAAATGAAATTTTTTGGATCAAGTCTTTAAGATTATATATAGGAATGTAATATATCTGTCATAAACATGGATGTTGGTTATATAGAAATTTTAAACTATTTTTTTTGTAATATAGGTTTGTTGGGATAATATGCACATTGGGAATATTCCATCATTTGATATAAGATTGATAAAATATATAAATTATAGGTTTAGTGGAAATAATATGGTATAATAAATTAAAATTAGACATTTATAATATATTTATTGATATGATGTGTATAAATAGAAGTATTCTCAATATAAATTTAATATATAAATATAGAAGTTATGGAATCAAGAATTAGATTTCATCCATTTTTTGACCATCTATATAAGATTTGGAAGGATTTGACATCAATAGGTTTTATGTAGAGATATATTTTTCTTTTTGTATGACTTTTTAATATATTAAGTAATATTTTTTTGGATATTGGTGTTGAGATGCTGTGTTATTCCAAGGCCTAGTGGTCCATAAATTGATTTTATAAAAAACATTATGTATATTTATATAATGTGAATGTAGTGTTTAATAATATCTATTATATCTCATGAATGGTGTATCAACATGAATATATGAGTCCATGTTTGATTATATGATATATTTTTTCCCTAGGCATGACCTAATGTTGTTAGGCTCCATATGTCTAGTTTAGTTGGTCATTTGAGGCGACGTTTAATTAAAATAAGAAATTGATTATATATATTGATTAATAAATTGTTCTATAATAAACACTTATAAATATTTCCCAAGGGTTAGAAATCTAACACTTTATAGATTTTATTATAGGTGAAAAGTATTATTCATTAGAGGATCAACACTGAATGATAAAGGATGAACATATAATGTTGATTGAGAGGGAGTGAACATTGTGAGTCTTCTACATCCCTGGTGACCACATTATTCACTAATGATAACTACATATTTGAAGTACCAATATTTATTTCTTGATTCATACCATAATTAAAATATCTATAATGATATAATCTGTAATTCATTGATTTGTGATTAATTGATCTTTCGCATGATTTGTGATTCCTATTATTTTATTAATTCCATAAATCTCTCTTGTCTCATATGTGATTATGTATATTAAATATTAATTCATTATCATTGTATAATAATGATTATATAATTTTTTTTTTCTCATTTTTCATTCTCTTTATCCCCCTATATTTTTTAATGTTCTTCTAAAATTTCCAATAAGATCATAATTTAAAATTTATGTGTTGGTTTATGCATGATCCAATGCCCAAACCCATTGAAGATTATGATGTGAATAAAAAATTGAAATATTCATGGTGTATCATGATTTATTGTTAGTTGTGAGTGATTATTCATGTTTTTTGGATCGCATTTAGTTAAGGGATCTATTAAAAAGTTATGGTGGTGTGTCGGGAGGCATAAAATCTTTAAGGAATTCATTGGAACTAGATTTACTGTAACCAGAGGCCAGGAATCGACAATTATAGGTGACCCTCACTAATTTAGTGTAGTCTGGTGGAAGGATTTTATGTGGTGGAGTAACATCTATATAACTGCATAAAAAACCATACATTATACTAAAATCATGACTACACACTATGTAGTGGAGACGGAAAAAATGTGTTCCTCAAATTCCACAATTGTTTGGGGATTAAGAAGATTCAAAGATCACACACCAGGGTGACATGAATTGTTTCTAATGGAATATAATCATAAAATTATATGGGACTAGGTGTCTATTACTCCAAGATTAAACAAGAATGGATATGTACTAGGGAACATCCATTTACATATCTAGGTGCATGGATGAAGACCAACGTACAGAGGCATGATTAGAATGTCACAGGCAGGTCCCAAGTGGCTGATACAAGTTGTGTATGACCTATAAATTTCTTTTAGTATGACATGGATTCTAATATTTTTTCCATAGGATAAAATGTCTATGTCAAAGAGTAGGATCACACACTATGTGGGATCCATAAATTTCATGTATCCAATTTTTTGAAAAACATATTTGTCTAACATCTCATTCATTTTGATTTGGATTTTGGACCATGAGTGTTGTATCGTGATTTTATATTCAAAAAACATTATGGTAGCCTTCCAAGTAGATTTTTATATATTATTCAATGTGTTACGAGAATGAATCATACTTGGGAAATAGTGTATTGACAGAATCAATGGGGTTGTTCATCATAGTTTTTTTGGTGATGAAATCTCTTGAAGAATCAGAGTGGGTGTCAACCAAAATTTATTGTAGGTATAAATAAAACACTCTTCTAATAATAGGTTCACATCCATTATCCATGGAAATGGTAATCCCCTATTGTACCTGGGAAGCAATCCCTCATACTCTTTTATTGATATTTATCTCACTCACCTATTTAACAAGGGAACGAGTCCTCTATCCATGGGGATGGTACTCCACTAACACTCCAGGGAAAGGGTCCTCTATACTATTTATATAGATAATGATGGTACTCCCTAATTCTATAGCATGTGTGGGTCCACCATATTCTGAATCATAACTCCCTCATTATAATGATCTGATTCCAAGAAGGTCCTCCATTATATGTGTGGCTCCATTAGATATAAAACATAGTTTCATTATGTTAAACCATCAACTCTTTTCTAGTGAGGATACACATGATACATGGTTTACAGTTACAGATCCCTCGGATGTGGTGTACATAGTGGTGAAATTCATGAATCTCAAAACATTATACTTTGGGGATTTTGGGTTGTTTTTAGCATCGAAGATTAACCTTTGGAGGTGTAGGAAGTATCATTATTAATATATGGGTTGTGATATAGAGATCCCATTTCTCACCTATATAGGTTTTATATAATAAAATATATTAATATTTTTTATCTTTCTCTTCTATTTTACATTAGGATGAGCTGAATACAGGTTTCATGTCTTCTATTTCTCCATTATTACTTTTTAAGGAATCGTACTGGGTATGAACATACTCACCCCTTCATGGGATTATCACAAATTTTATATGTCTTATGAATATAAGGGATATATCAGAAGTGGATTTTGTTGAGGATATGGATACATTGGTCAATGTTATCCTACATTGGTTCATTTTTTTAGTTTTAGAAGCTTTCTCCATAATAATTTTTTATTTTTTATTTTTTTCAAGATGGTTTATCATTTATTGTAGGTTCAATATATTTACAACTAATATATCTAATTACAATATCAAAATCTTTTATATTTCCTAGCAGTTGTGGAATTATTTTTTTCTCCAAGTGTTACTATTTATTATTATTATTCAGTTATACATATATATGTATAGTATTGGGTGTGTGCGTATAAGTATATTATGAAAAATCATCCCACTTAATTTATTCTTTCTCAGTTCTTTTCACTAGACACATGCCAATGTAGGAGGTTTTTGGGTCACGGCTACCAAATCATCCATTTTCTAGGAAGGTCCATATGGTTTGGGTCCTTACAAAGTTGTATAAGAGGTAGTTCATCCTCATGATGGTGTTAGGAGGTTTCTAACTTTATGAGATTTGGTTGGGGATTTAGGGAAACAATTTTTTGACTATTACTTATTTATCTTTCAAGCTACAAAACTCTGTGTTGTTGTGGTGGAAATCATATCCAAACACCAGGACTCTAAATAGTTACATGTCAACATGAAAAACTATGGAATTAGTTGTAGGTAAAATGGTGTATGTATCATATATGATTATTTATTTGACTGACCTCAATGATTTGGCTCCATATATATATATATATATATATATATATATATATTAAAATATAAATTTGGTATGTCATGTCAATATTGAGGAAGTATATAGAAAATAAACCATCATCAATACAGATTACGAGTTGTGATGGGGGCCATTTTAGAGAGGAAAAAATTGTTCAGGATCTTGATGATTGTTGGAATAGTTTGAAGGTTCTCGATAAAGAGAATATTCTTGTTGTAGTTGTACTAGATGGTAAATGGGTGGATCTTACACCCATTGATCCATGGGGGAAGAATTATAGTGGGTTAGATTGATTATTCTTAATAGATTATGAAGACATGTATACTAGATGACCTTGAAAGCTATAATCATAGACTAAATTTTCTTTTGGTGTTTGAGGATTAGGGACCACAAATATTCTGGGTTGAGATAGACCATCAGGTGCTAGATTCTTGGTTTTATATAGTAGTTTGAGTATTATGTTTTATATGAGAACCATTGGCACTGGGTGTCTCCCTTTAAACAATCCTTTTTATGGTCTATAAAAGATTTAGTGGGGTTTTGGTAGACATACATATGATGTGGAGACACCCTCTTATGAAGAAATTGAGTTTCTTTCATACAAAAATATTTTCCACTCTACCATACACCCTCTATTGTCGCAATAGCTTCATGAGATATCTTTGTAAATGGATAAATTCCTATGAAGGAATCACTGGGATGATGGATCTAGTAGCTGTCATTGTGGAGCTATGAAATATATAGTATCTAGTAGGTTATAGTTGATAGGGTCTTGGAGTAAGAGACCTCCTCTTATATGGCCTAAGAAATGCGGGCTAGTAATGCGGTGGGAGTTTGTGGACCTGGTTCATTTTCTTGGTTCTTCATCTATGAATAATCGAAGAATATTTATAAGAAAAAATATATGACCATGGTTTTCTTTTTGATGTACAGGTATTTAGGAGTTTGATTTTGTGACACATCATTATATTGTAGGTGGGTAGATAAAAGGGGATTTTGATCCATGTACATCAAAAATATAAAGAGGTTTGATCTATGTTCCTTTTTAAATTTAGGATTTAGTACGCCTAATTTAGAGCCACAACACTTTGATTTTTTAATTCTTATTTTGGTGTTATGAGATCTAGATTTGGGTATGTGATGTAGAGAGACACCTCCCCCACCGATACATGCCCTCATGATGAGATCCAAAACCATACCGGAAAGTTATTTTCACCCAAAGAAGATAGTATTAGTTTTTGGAGGATGATTTTCATTTAATTGTCTGTTTGAGGTTATTTTTTTTGTGCTATGTATCAAAGTTGGCCCTGATTGGGGAGGGAATTTGCGTAAATGGAAATATACCAACATGATTATAAGGTTAGTGACCTCAAAGATATGAGAATGTTTGAGGTATAAAATATGTTTATTATACTATAGTTTTAGTTTTGGAATGTAGTTTCCAGACACCTTACCATTGATGTAGAGTTATTTTGAGACTAAGTGATGGAATTTTAACTGTTTTCTCTATCTATTTTGTTTGGAGTCTTCTGTGGATAAGATTAGTGATTACAAACTTCTAATAGTGTGAATGTATTTCATCAGGAGATAGGGAGACGTGCGTGGAATCATTCTATAGCTAGTTTTTAGGCCTTGTTATTTTTCCCATTGTATAGAATAATTTACTAGTGTTCATTCCCTGATGACTATTACCATAAAGGGTTATAGTTTACACAAGGTGAAAGAACATTGTTTTCATTTCTATGCAAAGGATTAATCCTGATGGAAATAGTTAGGATCATATGTAGGATGATACATCTGATTCAATAAATTTCTTTACATGAACTTTTTCGTAGTTGATGCAATGATCATTCAATTACATTGATGGCGGAGGAGTAAGTGGACATCCTTCTTGAGGATGTTCTAGGATGACCTTCTATCATGTTTTTTCATTCTTTATAGTTTTTCATGAGGCATTAAAAAATATTTTCCCTAGTATATCAGATGACCCTGGGTAGTTGTGAGAGAGAATTTCATAGTTGTAGGAGTATAATGAGAATTTGATTTCAATCACTAGTGATCCCCTAGCATGCCTAATATTTCTCACATAAGTGGTAGATAAAAATTTGAGGCTAGGCATGGATTGAAATCACCTAGATCAAGTGAATGTTCAAAATAATTATTCTCCCATGGGAACATATTTAATATTCAACCAGTTTCATGGGGAGAAGTGGTTTATAGAAATTGACCTCATAGTAGGTAATCACTAGCTCCATGATTGATCGGGGGATGAATCTGATGTAGCATTCATTAGCCTCTAGGGTTATCTTAATATTTATTGGATACCCTTTCCATGTTGAATCACCCAACATAATAAATGAGACATGTTAACAAGATATTTGACTCTTCTTGGATTAGATTCATATTGGTCTTATACATTGGAATAATTGGGAATTTGGTGTCAATGGTAGATAATTATATACAAATGAGGATCGTTCGAGAAAATCTCTAAGACTTCCATCTTTATTGAGATCACTCAAAGGATTAGTCTTGTGTTATTGAGGACCACATCATGCAATATATATTCCCAAGCATGGGAGTGATAGAGGACTCCTCAGTGGTTGGGTTAGTTCAAGCTTGGGAATCGACTAATGTTTTTTCCATGGTATTTAGGGATTAAAAAAATGATTTCTATCAATAGTTGCACATAAGAGATATGGAGAAGTTGGATTCTTAGAAATTCATCATTATGGGTAACGATATTGAAACAAATCATCAGTCGATAGTGATGAACCCTCTTCTTCTTCATCATTTGATGGAGAATCATATTAAAGACATCAACATTGTGGTCATATGTTACCAAATGTACATATTATACTCATTAAATATATTATATAAAATATATAATATTTCCATCCTTTTTTAGGAATGGATGTTGGTTTGGGTCATTTTATGATAGGAGGTTATGAGGGAGTTATAATATTTTCCTTTGGTTGTATTTCCTATTGTGGAAATATTTAAAAATAAATTTTTGTATTTTTACTACGATTTCATTAGGTGTCGCATGTCTGAGGTCATCTCTCCATGTCTAGCATGTAAACAGCTGATGGATGAACATAATTTTTTAGAATAATTGATGCATACTCCTTATATCCCACATCTGAAATTAGAAAGAATATCCATAGACACTGTGACATGTATTTCATGGAAAATGAGAGGCCAAAAATCCATTACAGAGATATTTGACTGACTCACAATATTGAGTCACTTCCTTTATATTAGGGAGTAGTGTTCGGAAGAGTGTTTTGGGGAAGTTATAAATGCAGGAGACCAATCAAATTTGTTGTGTGACCTTGATGATGTGTGCCACCATGATGTGAATTTCACATCATGGATGTGGAAGGTCCTTCAAGGGGGATTCACATCCAAGATCAAGATGAGTTCAATTCTCCACCCCCAGATGGATGTAAAACACATCCAAACTATCCATGAGTTTGAGGAAATGTTTAGAGATAGAATGATAGACTTTGTTAAGATATTAGAGGATCACTTTACCTTCCTATATTTTTCTTATAATAATATATATATCTCTACTATCAACATTAAACCATTCGAGACACTATAAGGGATACCATGCATGTTACCCTTATGGTGGACATGGATTTTTCATACATCTCTTGTTAGGCCATAGCTGCAGAAGGCAATGATGTAGTAGGTCTGTGTGACCAATGGGTGGACCAAATAAATCTAAAAGCATGAGAAAATATTATTAATATTGATATCATAGGCCTATAGAGTTCAAATACGGAGGCCATTTTTTCTGGAGACACTCCCAATAAAGAGGATATCAGATATTTTTTTGGAGACAAATGTTATCCTCATGGTTTATCAGGACACTGGAGATATTTTAGAGGAATGGTGATGTTTCATACCACTGATCCATGCCACCATTGTGTGGATGGGTGAATGATATCTTCTATGCATCATAGATGATGAGATATGTGCTTGATCCTATGCCTACGATTGACTTGTGGGAGTAGTACTTCAAGGATATTTCTCCATTAATGGAGTATGCAGTAGTGACCGAGGACTATTAAAATATGGTCCTAAACAAAATGATTATTCACATAGTTCATTGTTGTGGTAGAAAGAGATCATATAGGAGAGCTCTTGGGAGTGGTAGAGTCATGTGTTGACTCTGTATCCCCATGTCATTGTATAGACTATTGTTTTTACGGATAAAAAATATAAGATGTAAGGAATAATGTAGTGAATCATTTTTTTGTAAGACATCTAAATATACTAAAAAATATTTTTGGATACAGTTTTAGAGAGTGTGTGTTATTTTTAGGCTTAGTAAGAACAAAATTGTTTTTATAAATATATTAAATATTTTTATATCATATGCATGTTGTTTTTTAAAAAAATTTAAATATATCCTGAATAGTGACTACTGTTTTAAAAAAAACCATCGTTAATCCTTAAAGTATGGATAACCATAGGCTTTACCTTTGCATGTTCTCTAATGAATGTCTGGTGGATTCGGTCATTGTTGGGTCTATTTAATTTAAATAATGAATTGAATTATTAAATTGTTTTATTAAATTACTCTATGAATATAGTCTTAAAAAAAATTTTCAAGTGATAGCTGCATAAAAATCAATATATATTAGTATATGAGGGGAGGATGTTTAATTTTATGATAGATATCAAATGGAAAATGATGATTGTATCACAATGGGTTAAGTGGATGAAAATTTTGTTGGCCTTCTCTGTTTCTAGATAATACATTCTTAACTAATGTTTGACTGGTAATTGTTGAAGGGATCATCATTGTTTTTTCCTCTTTTGATTTAATTATTTAAATATCTATTTTATTTTATTCAAATCTATACAATTAATTTATCATTCGCATGGGCTGTATTGGAAATTATTTTGTTAATACTATAAATCATTCTTGTAGAACCTGATATCACCCCATTTAAAGAATTAAATTGGATTTTATTCCATGAAATATTTTAATATGATACATTCTCTTTATTCATGTGGTTTATGCCACTCGGTTCTTCATGTTCCCCATTATCACCTCATGTGGTTACTGTTTGACATTTTTGGGTAGGTTCAAATGCGATCGAATAATGATATTTATGGTAAATTCACATTCAATTAATGGAATACTGTTATGAGGATGGACATGGATGGATCATGGTTTGAGTGTGATGCATCAGGGATCTATAATCCATTTTTTCGAAGGAATCAAATAGAATGAAACATAAGGTGCATCGATCGGTTTGTGGGTTTCAAGTGGTTCAGAAAAACTCGATTGGCTTCCACTAGGGAATGAGAATCGATTATCAGCCACGACCACAACCAATTTACATTATCTCGATATAAATATTTAATGAGTTAAAGGATGTTATGTTGAAACACATGAAAATATTTTCATTATAAGGAAATATAGACAACAATATGTATATTTTGGATGAACACATGAAATATTATTCATATTTTTGTGGAAGATAGGGTTTTTAGATGATTCAAGGAGAAAATTAATATGGAGTGAGTGACATGTCATGTGACCATACACATGGTTCCAGGATATGTGAAAACTGGAACATGTACGTGGCCTCATGTGGTCATATACACCATATACTCTAGGATTCCAAGACTAGGTGAACGCGCACATGCTAATGTACATGAGCACGACCAGAATGTCAGCTATAGGTATTGAGTGGCAAATAGATAGTCTATATTATCCTATTTCTTCCCAGCCTTCTTTAGTGGAGAACATATACAAGAAATGGAGTGAGACCACATGCGGTTTGGAACCCATTCATTTCATGTACTCTTTTTCTATGAATATTACAACTATCTTATATCCTACGGTCTGACTTGCATTTTATACCCAAATAAGATGCCTTGAATTTTTTTCAATTTAAATTAATATGGTATCCAACATAGTCGATTTGAGGTATGATTCAATGTGTCCTGATAATGAATCTTATCCACGGTATGCTAGATCGGTGGTACTGATTGGGTGTGATACTTATAGTGTTATTAGGGGTGGAACTCAGATGTCACAGTAGGGAATGGGACCATGTACTCTTTTTATAGGTAGATAATATACTCCTCTATCATGCCAGGGCCCACGTACACACTCAATGGGGATGTTGCTTCACTTTCACATCAGATAATGGGGCCCCCATACACTTTTAAATTTATTGATGTTACTCCCCAATTGATACAGGTTGCAGGTACAATATCCATGGGGGCTATACTCCCATTTTGAATAATGTTCTGGTTCCCCTATAATCATTATACATATGGATGTGTTAATCTAATATATTATACCATGTGTAGGTCCTATATCTGCTAGAGTGACACTCCCTTATCATCGAGCATCAGCATTATGCAGGTCCTACATGGGTGTTATGGATCCCTCGATTGTGGAGAGTAGTTTTGGGGTGGTTCCCCTCCAATTATTTCTAGTGAGGTTCTGCAAGAATCATGGTTCATTGATGTGGCTCCCTTAGTTGTGGTTCATAGAGTTCTAGAGTGAGAGACCATCCACACGAGATCCTTTCGATGTTTTTTTGTGGTGGGGGGATTTGAAGATAATCCTTTGGATATTCGGGTGGACTCATTACTCATAGCTATAATATGATATGGATATCCCCTTTCTCATCCCTCTGGGTTTCTTATATGATAATATTTTTATGTTTTTTGGGTTCTTTTTAGCTCTCACTTTTTCTTTATCTTACTACTTCTATCATTTTTTCTATTTCCCTATGTTCATTTTTTGGGGTGTCCTACAAGGTTTTTATATTCTCACCCCTGTATGGAATTTTCCGGAATTTGTCTTGTTTTATGAAAATGACGGACAACTCATAGGTGGAATTGGTGGAGCTTACAGATACATGTGATAATTTTACATCATACAGTGGTCAAGGATTAGAGATTACGAGTCAGGATCCCTCCACATTCATTCATTTCTATTATTGTTAGGTTAGGACCTCACATCTGGTTGGGAATGTTTTTCCCAATTACATTTATTTATACACTATTATACTCATATTTTATTCCCTACAAGTAATTGTTTGAATTTTTTTTACTCTAGGTGTAACATTCATTTATGATTATTCCCCTTCACATACTCATATATATTGTTGGGCATGTTTAAAGGTAAATTAGGAAAAGGTCTACCATATTGGTAATCCATTCTCAACGCTTGTCGCTAGCTCCTGTTGTAACACCCCATGATTTTGTGAAAAACTTCTCTACAACATATTTACTTATTTTGAAATTTTATGTTACTTGAATCACTTTTTTTAGTTTTAATTACACACAATACTATGTTTCTCTTATATTACTTAAAATTATGATTTTATCTTATGTTACATAGAAGATCGATTTTATTCCAACCATGAGATACTATTTCAAAATTATTATTTAATAAGATAGATATCAACTAGTTTTTGGAATTATAGTTATGATATGTATTAAATTTATCATTAAATTACAATTTATAAATTTTAATATAATTCTTTTGTGACCAATTGGTTTGAAAAGAAATTAAAATCCTTTTGAAAATATACTATTTTTTTTTCTATGAAACAGTTTTCATGCATATATTTGTATTTTATGTCAATTGACTTAAAAAAATAGATGGATATTACTTTTTTTAAAATTTATATATAATATATTTAATCATATTTCTTAAATATATCTTATATGTTTTCTATACATCACATAAGAACACATCTAATTTTATGCAAAATTATCAAAAATGGTTTTGTCACCATTTTATAATAAACATATTTTATAAGTAAAATTTTCATATATAATGAAATTAATTTTTTAAATATATAAATCAGTTTCGAAATCATAATATTAAAATTTTATTATAGTGATATTTTGGGATTTTTTGGATATATTTTATTTTATCATGAATAGAAAAATATTGAATTTTAATTTTGAACTATCATTTAATTATATATATATATATATATAAAGATAAATTATATTTATAAATAATCTCTAAGTAAAATTATTTCATTTATATAAATTTAAATCCAACACAGGTTTTTTGAACCTATTTTATATTGAAATTTTTTATAAAACCATTACAAACATTTGATTATTTTCACTTTAAAATCAATCTTTCTTGTCTTGTCTGGAGGTTTAATATTAAATTCATTTTGATACATATATGAGCATAATTTGGAAAATTTATTTTAAATTTTGGAATTTGGATTTTGTTTAATGTATAATAAGTTAAACATAATTTTCATCAAAATTAATAGAAAATGAATTAAAAAATCATTTCCATAGTTAAAATGAAATGTAGTTCACTATGAGTTAAACTAAAATGAAAAAATAAAAAAACAACTAAAATATGTTCATAATTTTATTATAAGATTTTAAGTTTGACCTTTTATGTAATATTCAATGGAATATGGAATTATCATTCCACTTCTATTTGAATATAACCCATATAATAAGTTATGTAATGAAAAATACAATAAATGACACTTCCCTTACTTTTAAAATATTTATTATATTGGGAAGGGGAAAACCAATATGGTTTAGGGTATAAATATTATTTTGAATGATAATTTGTTTTATTATCATAACAATTTATCATTAAATTTTATAGAAGAATTAGTAATGTAAAATTCATATGAAATTCCATTGCAGTAGTTATTTATTTAATAAAAAATAAATAATACTAAAAATCATATTGGTTGGGTAAATTTATTGGAGGATTATGTTACATTATTAAATTATATTAATATATCATGTTACATAGAATAAAACAAAATATATTATAATTCAAATATTTTTTTGGTTTTTAAATCAAATTTTAATAAATAAAGTTAACATTGAAATTTATTTTATTTTATGATATATTGTGTTTTCTTAAATGATTTAGAAATTATAAGAATATTATAATTTTAGAAGTTATTTATAAATGATACTAATTATTTATAATGTTCCATTAATGGTAAAATTGATCTTTTAAAATGAAAATATTGACATTTAAAAAGCAAAAACCTTGTTTGCATGATTTGAGTTAAAGAAGTGTTTTTACATGTAACATGCACCCATGTTAAAATTAATTTCCCACAAATATTTGATATATTTTTATAAGTTAGATATTATATTTAGAATAATATGGTACAAATTTTTTATTGGTAATAATTTTATTTTAGGTTTAGTGTAAAAATTACTATCGTTACAAAACTAATTAATATAATAAAATCCCAAAGTGGTAAAAATAAGGTTACTTAGGAGTAAAAGAATAAAATGTTTGTAAAATATTTTTGATTGTGAGGTGGAAGTTTTTCTCAACTGTATAATCCATAAAATAAATTTAATTTTCAATTTTTAGTGTTTAGTATGATTGACATCCCAATAGTGAATAATGTTGAGTATTTACAAGAAATCCATTCCACTTCACCAATAAAAGTGTACTCACTCTGCCCACTTCATCACACATCTCAAGCCATTTTTCTCACTAGATATCTTCCAAAATCAGTTTAAAAATTCACTCTCATAATCATATAAGCCTACCTAAGAACATAAGACCAACCAATTAAGGATTTATTTCATACCTAAGGAGGATACTCAATGAATATGTAATGATCTTCAACATTCATTTTTATTTTATATATTTCTCCACCGCCTTAAATTCTTTTTATACATTTATTTTATAAAAAAATCACTATATTAAATATTAATATATGTTTTATGTTATTTTTACAACATTGAACCCCAGAAACCTCCACAAAATCAATTATGATATAATCATTCTTGTGTATAGAAGGCTACCCCCCCCCCCCCCCGAACCAATGTCTCTCGTTTTTTCAATTACCACCATTCAAGGTTGGGATTAATGATGTAAATAACATTTATATATGATATTTATGATATTAATATTTTTATTTTGATTATTTATTTGTTATAACATCCATACCATAAGGATTTCAATTTTGAGGGAATAAGATAACATCAATCGTGTGTAAGTTGAACTACCACCTTGCGAAGTGATATGATTCGTTCACACATTACCTGGGATATATTAAGAATGGTTTCATAAAAATATGTGATATATATAAAATAATAATTCTAAATTAATTTTAATATACATAAATACATATATATATATTTGTGTTTTTCATTTACTTTTCTTTATCTAAATACAAAAAATAGAATCATTTTTGATGCATACAAACAACCTACCATCTCGAAGAACAATATATTTTTTTTCCTACTTCCAAATTTCTGAGATAATTATCCATACATATGTACTAATGTCTTAAATTATAGAGATTTTGAAACTATTATTGATATATGATCGTCAATAATGATAAGTCAAAACTAATAAAAAACAAAGTAGTTATTACCCAAAACACATGTTTAACATGAAATTGTTTACAAACATGTAATAAACATTCCTTATAAAATAATATATAATCTATAATCTATAAAATTAATGATCTATATTATGTGTATTATAAACATATATTTATTAGGAAGTATATTTTAAATAGTTAAATTTAACTCATGACATAATATAAGGATTTTTTGTTGCACTTTTTAATTTTTTCAAACACCTACTATATTCACCACCTATTTATTCAATGTGGTATATATACTACCCATAAATTTATTTTATAATTGTTTTAATTAAAATTAATAGTATTTACACATCCTTTTTAGGATACTTTTTTCACGGGGTTTACATTTAAAAAGATACCAAAATGTTAAGGGAAAATTTTGTTAGATTGAAATCTTCGATTCATACATTATATTATGAACCTATATTCTTTTAAGAGTTATATATCTAACCCCATTGACATATAATATCATGAATATATTTATCGTCATGATATTTTATTATAAATTTTATTTTTTCCCCTCATGGCGATTATGATTCAATTTTACAGAATTGTTAATGAGTTTTTGTTAGGATCTCATTATTTATCAGGCTTTACTATGATTAAGTCTCCAATGATTAAATATCATGCACTACATTTCAATAAATAGACTGAAATTCTCACTACAATGGATATTCATGATATCTTCATGTAATGGTACAATTTTTACACATTTTTATTCTCAATATAAATAATAAAATGTTTTTATGAAAATCCAACATTATGACTTTTTTTGCTTAAACAACATTCTTCTACCAAAAAAATGATTTCTAGAATTGTTTTTTGTAATGAATTTAGATTATATATTAACATACTTTTCAAGTAAAATTATTTAAATATGAAAATATTTAAAAAACTTTTTTAAATGACTTTCAATGAATCCTTTATTATTTTTCAATTTTATTATCAATGAAAATAATTTTCAAAGAGTTTTATGTTTTAAAAATATTTTTCAATTTTGAAAAGATATCATCCTCAAGAAATATTTTAAATTATATATTAATATTATTTTACACTTAAAATTACACAAATTGGTGTTATATATACATTTTAGGGATATGATCCATGGATACTATTCAGATTCTTTCTCTAAATTGTTTCTGGTTTGATGTCATGATATCAATGAAACCATTTTCTCTTCCATGAGTTATACCAAGATAAAAATATTATGAACCCCCATTCTATTTGTTACGACTCGTCCCCCGAGGTCCATGTCGTGACTACCCCAATCCCACCTTATATAGGCTAGGGGATGACGACTACCACCAAAGGAGTCATTCCCTAAAACTAGGAAGGCGTTGCCTTTATAACCGGTAACACACACACAAGCAAGCAAAAAGCTGGACGAAACACCAAGTAAACTGTATAACAAAAGAGTTCTTAATGTAAAAAGGGGTCACAATAAAATAACAACTATAAAGTACATGTACCACTGAAATGCAATACAACTGAAGAAAAAAAAAGACAGCTACTAAATCGTCCTCTGAGGTTCCTACTAGAAGGGTAGGTACAAATCGTCGCCTCAGCACTCCATATCTGTCTGTATCCTTTGTGTACTGACAAGCTGTAGGGTCGACCTTCGAGTACCATCCAGTCCTGGTACTCTCAGCCTCAGCCAGTGTTGTCTGTCATCTGCATCCAACACAACAAGTTGATAGCATAGCCTGTGCAAGGGTGAGTATTACGATACTCAGTTGGGACCCTAAGACCCTCATGGTCACACAAAATCCAACAAGGATAAACCAAATGGTATTAAATCAAATCGATAACCTTACTTAGGTATATGACCATACATATACCTAACTTATCAAGTGATCCATCTCAATCTGGAGGAAAACACAAATGTATTGACTCATCTCAACCAGAATTTTTTTCACATTAACGAATCCTCGGCTGCTGGTGAACTCCTATTCAATTGAGTATAGTGGGCCTTTCACGGCACCATATGTGCTTCCCAATAACCTTAGACTGCTGAGGTACTCCTTCTGTTGAGTACCGTGGGTCTGCAGGATCACACATAGGCACTCCCCACTATAGGTCTTCTGTGTCACCAAGCACGCTCCTCCCCGTAGCCTGCAGAGGTGCTCCTCCTATCGAGAACGGTTGGTCTGACGCGTCACCAAGTGCACTCTTATGAGGTGGGTCTGTAGCGGAAGTAAGGCACTCCCCACTGGGCTAGTAGATTAATTCTTAGTCAAACGGTCAGCAGTCATCGGGTCTCAGCCAACAACTAGGTCTCCGAACTACGCACATTCATCTCTGGGAGGATCCGCTACATGAGCTACTGGTCGATACTCCAACTGTCACAAATTCTCACTATGTTGTATCTCAAATGTACACCATGTCATAGGGGTATCGACACAAAAGACGGTGCGTAAATCGGACACCCGGTCTGTGAGTTATTAGCCTTTTATACCAGGGGCGCGGTCGGATTCGTGCACGATCCATCCTGGCTGTATCTTAACTATACCTGAAACTCCAGTGGGGTATACTCAATGGGACCATCATGCTCCAAGATTACCAGTGCCACTGACGGTTCGTCAAACGGACATCTAGTGATAATGATTTTAACACAAAAAAGTGAAGGGTCGTAGTGCGCCCAAGTCCAGTCCGACTTAGTCGGACCGACCCGACCCGACCCAGTATGGGCTGACCCGGTTAGAGTCGACCCGGCATGACCCACTGGGTCTGGTATGACTTTTTGGGTAGGCCAGTCCTTTGGGTTCTGCCCGGCCTGCTGGGCCTAGCCCAGCAGGCCGCGAGGGGCCTAGATGGACGAGAGGGCGCAGACCGGCCGTGAGGGCGCGGACCAGTAGCGGGTCGGTGTGAAGGCGCGGACCCACCATGGGTCGGCGTGAGGGCGGTTCCACCCAGAGGGCGCCGCGTGGGAAGTTCGGCCTGGAGGGCGCAACGAGGGAGGCACGGCCCGGGGCGCGGGGCTGGTTCGGTCGGGGCGCCGTGAGGGCGTGGGCTAGTTCGGACGGGGCACCACGTGGGCGCGGGCCGGTTCGGTTGGGCCGTCACGAGGGTCTGGTTCATCCGGGGGCACAGAAAGCTGGAAGGACGGTGCGGTTATGGCATCTCGGGTGGCCAGCGGGCTGGCGGGGTCGGGGAGGCTCGGGAGGCCCGTGGGCGGCTTGGTCTGGTGGTGGGGGGGGGCAGTCGGCGGACGGTGCGGTCGGCAAGGGGAACAGCCGTTGGTCGGTGCGGTTCGGGCCGGTGCGGCAGAGCCGGTTCGACCGGGGCACCAGAGCGTCGTGGGGGCGGCTCGGGCTGCAGATGCCGTGGGAGGTGTGACTGTTACCTTCGTTTCCTTCAACCCCGTTGGCACCTACATCCGTTTCAAAAAACACCACAATGAAGAACGGAGGGGGGTCATGCCTTTTTAGTTTGGCCCACACCCTCCGCGTTTATAGTGGTAGCAAGGGGTTCATCAATAACATAAAAAAAGAACGAGCATGGAAGATATTTTAAAACATAAATTCCCATAATCCCTCGATAATTTTTATTCCCAACCCCGCAGAAGAAAAAGAGGGGAGAATATGGAATTGTTAATAAAATTATGTGTAAACCCCTACAACATACCATAAGAATTTATTCACACCCCGCAAGGAAAACATCCGTCCATCAACTTGATAATAAATTGATCCATGTTCTATGTTTTTAGAAGGAAATAATCAAGGGAATAAAATCAAACAATGTTAAAAATCATACTTGTTCGATGTTGGTTGGCATTAGCACAAGATGGCGGTCGTCGATTCATTGTATAAGAACACGTCCTACGTTGGAGGAATTTTCGAGAAACAAATTTGAATCCGTTTTCGTTCTTCATAGAATAAGGTGTTCCTCGTCAGTGTAGCGTTCTTCGTTGGAAGCTTTCTCCCAAGTTCCCCCACTACCCAATTCTACCCACGTGAATTCATAGCCAAAATAATAGATTTATATATCTATTAATTCATTTTCATAATATAAAAAAAGGTTCAAATAATTAATTGTTTTGTTGGCTCAATTAATTAATGGGTAGTATTTGGCACAATTAATAAGGTGTGTTGGAAAAATTAAAATTTTGGAGGTGTTAAAGAGGCACCCCCGACATTTATAACGGGGGTTGAGAGATTTTCCTCTCCTCCCAGCAATTTTTGGAGTTGATGGATTCTCCAAATTAAAGGGGGGTTTCAAGGGGGTTTAATACCTAGTGGTCCCCACACCCATAACATATCATGGGATGTAATGTTTCAGGTGATCCACACCACCTTATCCTCTCATGGGAGTTAAGGTATGGTGGTCCCCACTTCCAACTTTCACATGGAGGTTCAGTTCCGGTGGACCCCACCAGAAATATCCACATGGAATCTCAAAATCAAATAAAATGATGTTTATTTTATTTTATTATTTCCATAAAAACCCAAAAACTAACTTTCGCACTCATCTATCTACCGTTGAGGTGAAAGTCTCCTTAAGCGAATATTGACACTAGAAGTTCAATAGTGCCCTCTAAATTCAATTCTGAGCATTGGTTCAAACGTTATAAAAAAACCCTCTTGTATGTTTACTGAACGTACCCGAACAATACTTCATAAATTGATTTCGGGAACACAGGGTCTCAGAATCACGAACCGTCAATTTCCATGGACGTGTAAAATTACCAAATACTTAAAAAAAATTACATGGAAATTTCAGGTCTTTACATTCTCCCCACCACATGGATTTACGTCCCTATAATCTACAACTCAAACTAAGAGAACAAGTGGGGGTACTGAGCACAGATCTGAGCCTCCCATTCCCATGTGCTCTCATGGAGGTTCTCTTGCTGCCAACGAATGCACACCAGAGGTATCGACCATCCACGAAGGACCCGCTCCTATCGATCATTAATATCTTCTAGAACCTCCATAAAAGTCGCCCATTCATCGACGTCTAGCTCCCCATGGTTGATGATATGAGAAGGCTCATGCACGTATATCCTCAGCTAGGATACGCGGATGACGTTGTGCACCTGGTAAAACTGAGGTGGAAGAGATAAGTGGTATGCCACCTCACCAACTCTACTGAGGAACTGAAAAGGTCTGATGAACCTCAGAGATAACTTGTCGACTCGGCCAAATCTCCATAGACCTCATTGGTGTGAGACCCATAGAAAGACGTGGTCGCCATCCTCAATCTCCATAGGTCTCCATCTCCTATAGGTATACGACTTCTTCCTGCTCTATATAGTCTTTTTCTTCTCCTGGATGATCTGCACCTTCTTTGTGGTAGCCCGTACCATCTCTGGTCCCACTAGTGCTGACTCCCTTGTGTCTGTCTAGCACAACGGTGAACTCAAAGGTTTTCCATACAACACCTCTAAAGGTTCCATCCCAATAGTGGAGGGATAGATGATGTTCTATCCAAACTCCACCAAAGGTAAGTGATCCTACCAGCTACGACTGAATTCAAGGACACAAGCACGCAACAAGTCCTCGAGGGTTTGAATGGTCCTCTCAGTCTGGCCATCCGTCTGAGGATCAAAGGCAGTGATCAAACGAAGTTGTGTCCCGAAAGCCTCCTATCACGAGCTGAATCTGGTCACCACCAAAACTGGCACCCGACCCGACCTTTGGCAAGTCCCAAAGGGAGTTCCCGATCCCCACTGGCAGGCACAAGTGCCTGGGTATCAAAAACTGAAAATTGGGAACGATTTACCCGAGTTTGTATACTTACAACAACAAATGAATCCAAGAAATCAAATGTGTATTTTTCAAACCAAAACATCATTTACTAAAATTCAAAACTTAATTACACAATTTTAAACACTGTATAAAGACCATTAAAAAGGTACAAACTCATGAAATGACATCCCGAGAACCTCTACATGGAAAGAGGAACCACCCTCAAGCCATCTCTATGATATTGCATCACGATGGACCGCTAAAACCCCGAACTAATGGCATAAAACCTGTACCCAAAACCGTGATACAAAATAAGAAAGTCTACTTATACCCAAAGGTGTAAGTAGGGTGTGAGCGAAAGCCCAGTAGGATACCACCACTAAGAGACTCCATGTGATGAAAATTTCATGACAAAATCATTGCAAGTTTTGTAAATAAGAAATTCTTGTCACAATTTTCTAGATGATGCAATAATAAATGAAAACAATTTTCATGTGGGCTAATATTAAAGGACCAACAGTTTTAAAATAAATAACAATGATACTGATTTTTCCATCCAACAATAGTGTATACCGACGGTACGTACAAAGGATCTAATGAGTACAAGTAATAAGAAATAACCCCTAGGAACTAGCTATTTGTGGGTCCCAGGTACCTCGTATCTCGGTGAAAGTAACAAAAACAATATATATGTTCTCATGCAAGAGCCACTAGTTGGGATCATACCCATAACCTAGTGGTCCCCAATCATCATCATCATAGTTTATTTAGAGTGGTAAGCGTCAATCTTGCTAAGTGAAACTGAGTCCAAATCCCACAGATCCACTAGCATACTAGTACACGTCCACCGACCTAGATACCCGGGTTTTCCCTTTGTGCTCAAACAAGTTCAACAATCCAAGAAATATAGTTTTCACATGAAAATATCACTTCCACATCACACATTAACCAAACATCCCCATGTACATCACACACGTCACAAATTCCACTTTTCATTAAAATGCATTTTGAAATCAAACTCACACCAAAATTGCCTATAACACTTTTCACATTTCATTAACACTTCCAAAATTCATTTAAATTTTTTTATAAAACCATTAAAAGATATTCAACTCACATAACATCCCACACACATGTCACATAATACCTTTCTCACCTTCACAATTCATTTTATCAATAAACTCACACGAAACATCCCACACTCGTGTTTCGCACACAAAACACAATTTAGTAAAACATTTCGGCAATTTATAAAACATTCTAAAAATGTTTGACATCTTGAGTCACCAATTTAACCTTAAAAACCCCACATTCGTTGAACACACTCACCCAAACAGTACATATACACCTTTTCCAACTTTTTTTAATCAAATAAAACATTTTCAATTTTTATAAAATAAACCCAAGAGGTATAACCATTGTTTGCACACTAAACCCATTTCAAAACCCTCATTCAAGACCAAAATAATACCAATACCAATCCAAAACAGAATTTTCAGCCCTAAAACAATTATTAAAACACCCCCAAGTGTTATAAAAATACATCAAATAATACCACAAAGATACGCATTAAAAACACACGTTTTCATAAATCACCTTCAAGAAGTATGACATGGTTTTACACATTAAACTCATTAAAAACCACTTTTCAAGGCCCAAGTGACAATAAGGAATTAACAAACCATAATTGGCAGCCCCTTTCAAGACTAATAAATCACTTTCATATGTTATAAACTGTAGATACCCAAATCTTGACGTACATGGACATTCCATTACTTTAGCGGAATACTTAATACATAACAAAAACAGACACACAAGGACTGTAATAGTTTATTGTCTTTGGAAACTTGGAACGTAATCTTCTAATCGTGGTGAAAGATCTTCAACATCTCCCATAAAGATATTCCACTTTTTGTTTCCTTACCTAAAACCTTTCTTTTGATCCTGGGGGAAAATAAAACATAAAAATGGTGAGCTCAAATGCTCAGTAAGGGTAATCATTGATAAAATAAAACATACCATATACATTTGAACTTAAAAACATGAACATAATGTTTAAACATAAAAATCTTGAGAAACAACATAAAACATGGAAGTACATAAGGCATAGATCATAATGGAACATAAACCATGATAAAATAGCATGGGAATAAAACATGTAATGGTGGCATCCATTAAGCACATGTAATGATTTCCATAGTAGCCAGGGCATTGCTGCCAAGACCATCTTAGTGGACAAAGTCTCATTCTGAATCGAGTTCACTCCTCGTTTCAGTCCTGTAACACTGAACCAGATTAACTTACCGTTCCAGCCATGTCTATCTCATGAGATATAAAATCTTTACCCAATTCATTGGAGGGAGATATAGGTCCCACCCATCTCAAAATTAAATCAATCTTACTTGTGCCACAAAATAAACTTTAAACATTCATCATAACCCAAAGAATAAAATGGGTTTCATAAACATCATTCCATCATCACATAATCCATATAAAAGAAATGGATTTAATAATAAGAAAATTGAAACCATGTAAATCAAAGAGAAATTATACTTTAAACATACACATATGAAATAATGTCATCTTATATGGAAAATGGTTTTGTTAAAACACTTGAAATGAATTCTTGAGGAAAATATCCTTTTTTCTTCAAAATCATTCTCTTTTTACAAAATGTCATGCAATTTTAAAAGAAAAGGATATTGTTGAAAATAGTCATGAAATATTTTGGAGGAATATTCATGAAAATAATTATTTATAAAACCGTAAAAATCCGATCGTGTCGTATAAGTTAAAAAAAACATTCTTCTCGTACTTTTGCCGGAAAAGTCAAAAAGTACCTCGTACTGTAAACAAAAGAAAGATTCCTTACATACCATGTAGTAAAAGTCAATAATGGTTAAAAAGGACCTTAAACATACATGAATACACTTTTATAAAACATGGACATGGATGATAGAAATAACCCCAGTAATTACTTACGAATAAGCAATCTCTAATAAAAATGAGATTTGTAAAATTATCTCTTACCTTAGGTCCGATTTTCTTCGTAAGTGTCCGGACGTCCTGTATAATGATTTAAATAATGTTATTGAATTATTACAGAATCATATTAATTTTTATGATATCATATATGGTTCACTTATGACATTATATTACCCGTTCTTTTGTAAATTCCATGTTAAAGAGCGTTTTGGGTAAAATCGTTTCATTTGTCGTCCGTGTTTTTGACTTTTAATTATTCATATGATTACTTAGATCATGATTACTTACATCCAGAATGTTAAACATGATTTATATATAATATATATTCAGAATATAAATATATATAATAGATCGATAAATGGAAAGAAATACACCATTCATGGAGACGGTAGGCCGTACGTACGCATGAACGTTGTTTTCGTTTCCTCATTGAATTGAATGGAATTAATTGGTTGACATACATATATATATATATATACATAAATCCAGTATCATTATTATGTCATATATTTCATTATTACTTATTATATATACTTTATAGTCATATATGAATGGTTAATCATTGAGAATGAATCTCATCGCGTCGTGGAGACGGTATTCCGTACGTATGCACGAGCGATGATATCGTTTCCATGATTGTGGAATTTTATTGGAGTGTATGTAAACTATTACAGAATAAAGATAAATTTATAATAATCATATATAGTTATTATTTACACCATTATACCCATCCAAGTAAGGTGGTGGTGGAAAATAGATTACACCACGGCGTGGAGACGATATTCCGTATGTACGCACGCGTGGTGATTTCTTTTTCCATAGGATGGATAGATGGTGAAATATGGTTTTTTTATACATATAATAACATATCAGTATATGAGTGATACTGATTTTATTACTTCATAATGAAACAACCTAAGAATAAGAAGAAGTGGAAGAAGAAATAATGTTGAAAGAATCGGTAACAGACATTAGCTCTTCTTTGAAGCACCTCTTTGAGACCTCCTTTTAGGGCACTAAAATCTTTCTTTGAAGACAACCAGGACCTCTAGGATGTTTCTAGGGAAGTGGAGAAGCTAATTTTTCAGGGTTTGGCCGAGCTTGAAGGCTCAATGTGGTGTGTGGAAGAGAGGGAGGAGGTGCCCTTTTATAAGGGAGGAGAGGGGCACCTTTGGAATTTTTAAAAATATTAATTTATAATAAATCTGACCCCACTTAAATATCTCCAAAAATGAATCATATTCGAATATTAGATGATATATGGTTGTAATATCATCAACCAATCAAATTTAGGCATGTTTGGATCCTATTTTAAACCTTATCATTTTGATTTATCCTTATTTAATCTATTTAAGATTATTTGGTGTAATACAATTATAAATTTTAAATTATAACAAATAATTACTTATTTGTTGTGAATTTTCCAGTATTGTTTACTTTATAACATTATAGACCATATAAATTTAAATTTATAATTTTTAAATATTTTTGTGATTTTTAAACAATATTTTAATATGTTATTTTTATAAAATAACAATAGTGTCAATTTGGACACTATTCATTTATTTGAATTTTAATAAAATATATACAGAAGATATGTTCAAACTAAAAGCTTTAATAGATTCATAAAAGGTCATATGTATCTATAGAATTACTGTATCACATTAAATAGTTCATATAAAATTTATTTTATTATTTTTAAAACCATTTATTTGGTTTATCTCTTAATAAAATAATTACAACAACATTTTAGTATAATTATTTACTATACAGATTTGTTTCATAAAAATTAAAAATAAAATCCTATGATGATGATAAATCTATCACCTTTCACAATAATACTTTTACTCGAATTTATCATCTTAAAATCACAATATTTAAATTTTATATTTATTAAATTATGAAGGTGACAACTTTGGAATCATTTAAAATAAAATAATATAAGTGTCATAATCCCTTTTATAATGCTCCAAACGGTTATATATTAGGTAATTGGATTATTAAGGAGTAGATATACACTACCAATATGTTTTTTCTGGTTTTTGGGCCTTTTAATGGGTATTATTATTTCAATAAAAACTATATTACTCATTTCCCACTTAATAAATAATTTTTGTATCATTAATGTATCACAATTAATGACAATTATTTAATCCCTAAAAATTCTAAATAAATTATCATAATGTAGATAATTTTATTATATTTCTGGATACTATTCATGTTCGATGTTTTATGATGGTTATCACTAAATTAAAATTATTATACTTATAAGATTTAAGAGAGTGACATGTTGTCACTTTCTTTGGTTTTAATAATAATTAAATTATTTTCATTGTCAAAAGTCCATAAAATGAATCTAATCCCACCCTTAGGTTATATGGGTCTACTATTATCCAACCAATCGAATTTTGGCATGTGTTAGGGTAATTTTATAATATTATATTTACCCTTAATTACCCGATTTACCTTTAACTATGGTAAATAAAATTTACCGTAGTCACTATTCATAATTCCCAAAAACAAAAAATAGCTTATTAACATAATTTGGACCCATTGATTCCGAATATGGAATCCATTTTTCCAAATTCAATACACAGAAGTTGCAAAAATTAAATCAAAATTAATCTCGTTCTCGAAAGAAAACGGGTTTTTCTTTAAAACATTGCAAAAGATTGAATTGATTTAACCTACGAATTTAATGTAAAATCAATGCTAATGACATACATTATATTAAATGGTAAAAATATATTATATTTATACTATAAATCCATTCAATACTATAATTTAACCATATAAATTATTGCAATGAAAAATGTTGTTTTTAATTAAAATATAGCGTGTTTTTACTATTCATCAAAATATGAAAGTTACCAGAATAATATGAAAAAATCATCCAAAGTAAATTTTTTTTTCTTGATTCCAAATAATAATTTTACTTTGTCAAATTGATATTATGAACATCTCAAAAACTATATTTAAATTGGGTGCGCCATCAAAAGGCGGCAAAACTGCATTTTTTTAAAAATACTTATTTTACCCGAAAAATTTATTTTGATATTATACCATGTTATAGAAAATGTGTAAGATGAATAATAATGTTATAAAATTCAAAATTTATTTAATACTATTCATAACGACTAGTTCATAATAATATTATAATAATATATCATTTGTTTAGTAAAACCCGGTATTGCGTACAACACACGCTATCGAGGAAGGTCGCGATTGCGTGTAATGCAAGCCAAGCCAGGGTTGTGTGTTGTGCAAGAATACTTCATTGTTTCGTATAATAGAATCCAACCATATTTCATTTATACATTGAATATATATATATATATACTCAATGTTTCGAAGAATAACTATTATCAAAATTGTGTGTAACACGATCCAAGAATAGTGTTGTGTATACTACAAGCTAATACGGTGTTGCATATAGCGCAAGGTAATCTTGGTGTAGCATACAACACAATACATTAATGAAATAAAAAGAATATTTTTCATAAAATCTCGGGGTGTTACATTCTACCCCCCTTAAAATGAATTTCTCCCTCAAAATTCGTCAGGTTTATAAATGGTTTACTACTCGAAAGTTTGTTTAATAGAAACCGACATCGTAAAAAGGAATACCAAAACATGTCTTTAAAAACTAAAGTATGAAATGTAACGGTTACCCAAATTAACTCATCACTGGGTTTCCACATAGGAGAACATAGGTGAAAATATGGATATGGAAGAAAAATCTAACCATCATGTTCTGATGGAGAGTGGTAGAGAACATGACTATGAAAAATCCAACAATCACACAGCTATAGATTTGTGATGATCTAAGGTACCATCTAATTCATCGGATATAAGGGATCTAGGAAAACATTTTTGGTTTTCAAGATCATTTCCCTAATGTTGATGAATTAAAAGAAATACTTACATGATTTTGGTACAATCTCACTATTGTTCGTGAATTGAACAATTTCCACTTCATCCCTTAAAGAAATGAAGTTGAATTTGTTATTCGTGATGTGTTAGCAGATCATGTGATATAATTATGGGTCATTCCATATCTTTTAAACAAAAGGTTAGAAAAAGTTATAATTCCATATTATAGTTAGATTAATCGTATATGGTTCCAAAAATGAACTTATACTTCATATATCAAACCGCTTAATAAAATAAAACTAGTTTCTACTAACTAGGGACATCCTGTAGGCCAGTGGTATGCGATAAAGGCCAGTCTCACTTCGGTTGTGGGTTCGATTCCCACAGCCTTGTCCGACGTGATGGGATGTCGCTCATCCTACAGGTTGTCCTTTTTCTAATACTTTATTAATATAACATCCCATCAATAATATCAAAAAAACTTTAATTATTAAACAATACTAACTTATTTCCAACATAATCCATTCCAATATTTAGGTGTATCCATAGTACTGCAGTCCACTCTCATAATATAGTGAAAACGATTACCAGAGATTTAATACCATCGCTGATCCCCATATATCATAGGATATGTCTTGTTGGTCACATTCCAAACATTCGAAGGCCTTAATCATGTATTCTCTTGAAAAATGAATACCCATTGAACCTTAGTGAAAACATGAATGCAGTTAAAAGTTAACACTTTCCACATACCAAAATCCTCAAAATTAAATATACTCAAACTGTGATATCACTTAGTCCTTATATCTATCATGAGCTCATTAATGCACTCAAACATCTCATTATCTTCTTATTCCTTCATTATGCGGATATCATCTACTTTAAAAAAATATCTGAATAACCTTCCATTGTTACTGGTACCATTCAACATATACTTTCAAATACTTTTAGGAAAAACAATAGTTTAACAATCCTTAAATGATTCTTTATTCCATAGTACCATTAACTATAAAACATAACTCTCAATAAAAATACAATCATTCCACTACCTTATAAAACAACCGACAGAGCTTCAACACTTCTTTCAGCTCACATATCATTTGTAGTCTCTTCATCATCATCAACATAAATACTACCCATATGACCATACTGATTCTCTTCATGAGACTTTCCCTTAGGGAATTGGTTTGCATAATGCCCGTACATTCCACATTTAAAACATTTAACCATTGCTGATGTCGTAGAAATACCCTTATCCTCATCCATGGTGTTAACTGAACCTTTTCCTTTTCACTTATTGGATTTGTGTCCTTATTTTCCACACCCAAATCATCTTCCAGTTCCGTTGAAACAATCTCCCTGATTCCTCTTCCCACATGATTTAAATGAGGGAAATTGAACTTTCTTTCCTCTATGATCATCATGAAACTACATCTTTCTCTTATTATCTGAGTCGGGAAACTTTCCAAAGTTGAGATTATTGATCATATTATGAGATTACTGATTCGGCATAATAATGATGTTTGCACTTCCAAATCACATTTCATTTGGTTTCACATGAAGAATATCATTCCATTGTCGGGCATATCCTCCATTATCGTGAATCTTCCTATTTCCATCCATTTTCTAAAACCCAAAAAGAATAGTGTAAGAGGAAAAAATCATGCTGGGGAAAACAACATAGTAATGGGGGAGTATCCTCAATATATAACATCTTAGTTTAAATTCTATGACCGTTACCATATTTCATGACTATATACTATACATATACTTATACTTAGGGATATCCCTAGACATACCTCAGAAATATCTCTAGGAATCTCACTAACTTTTTCGCATCCTAGTTTCCAAAGGTTGACTAAACCATTCCTCTAATACCAACTGTAGAGACCCAAACCTTGACGTACATGGGCATTACATTACTTTAGCGGAATACTTAATACATAACAAAAACAGACACACAAGGACCGTAATAGTTTAGTGTCTTTGGAAACTTGAAACGTAATCTTCTAATCGTGGTGAATGATCTTCAACATCTCCCATAAAGATCTTACACTTTTTGTTTCCTTACCTAAAACCTTTCTTTTGATCCTGGGGGAAAATAAAACATAAAAAGGGTGAGATCAAATGCTCAATAAGGGTAATCATGGATAAAATAAAACATACCATATACATTTGAACATAAAAACAAGAACATAATGTTTAAACCTCAAAATCTTGAGAAACGACATAAAACATGGAAGTACACAAGGCATAGATCATAATGGAACATAAATAATGATAAAATAGCATGGGAATAAAACATGTAACTGGGGCATCCATTAATCACATGTAATGATTTCCATAGTAGCCAAGGCATTGCTGCCAAGACCATCTTAGTGGACAAAGTCCCATTCTGAATCGAGTTCACTCCTCGTTTAAGTCCTGTAACACTGAACCAGATTCATTTACCATTCCAGCCATGTATATCTCATGAGATATAAAATCTTTACCCAATTAATTGGAGGGAGATAAAGGTCCCACCCATCTCATAATGAAATAATTCTTACTTGTGCCAAAAAATAAACTTAAAACATTCATCATAACCCAAAGAATAAAATGGGTTTCATAAACATTATCCCATCATCACATAATCCATATAAATGAAATGGATTTCATAATAAGAAAATTGAAACCATGTAAATCATAGAGACATTATAATTGAAAAATACACATATGAAATAATGTCATCTTAGATGGAAAATGGTTTTGATAAAACACTTGAAATGAATTCTTGAGGAAAATATCCTTTCTTCTTCAAAATCATTCTCTTTTTACAAAATGTCATGCAATTTTAAAAGAAAAAGAATTTTGTTGAAAATAGTCATGAAATATTTTGGAGGAATATTCATGAAAATAATGCTTTATAAAACCATAAAAATCAGTTCGTTCCGTATAAGTTAAAAAAACATTCTTCTCATACTTTTGCCGGAAAAGTCAAAAAGTACCTCATAACATAATCAAAAGAAAGATTCCTTACACACCATGTCGTAAAAGTCAAGAATGGTTAAAAAGGACTTTAAACATACATGAATACACTTTTATAAAACATGGACATGGATGATAGAAATAACCCCTGTAATTACTTACAAATAAGCAATCTCGGATAAAAATGAGATTTGCAAAATTATCCCTTACCTTAGGTCCGATTTGCTTCGTAACTGTCCGGATGTCCTGTATAATGATTTAAATAATTTTATTGACTTATTACAGAATCATATTAATTGTTATGATATCATATATGGTACACTTATGACTTTATATTACTCGTTCTTTTGTAAATTCCATGTTAAAGAGCGTTTTGGGTAAAATTGTTTCATTGGTCGTCCGTGTTTTTGACTTGTAATTATTCATATGATTACTTAGATCATGATTACTTACATCCAGAATGTAAAACATGATTTATATATAATATATATTCAGAATATACATATATATAATAGATCGATAAATGGAAAGAAATACACCGTTCATGGAGAAGGTAGGACGTACGTACGCATGAACGTTGTTTTCGTTTCCTCATTGAATTGAATGGAATTAATTGGTTGAAATACATATATATTTATATATACATAAATACAGTATAATTATTATGTCATATATTTCATTATTACTTATTATATATAATTTATAATCATTTATGAATGGTTAATCATTGAGAATGAATCTCATCGCGTCGTTGAGACGGTATTCCGTACGTACGCAAGAGCGATGATATCGTTCCCATGATCGTGGAATTTTATTGGAGTGTATGTATACTATTAAAGAATAAATATAACTTTATAATAATCATATATAGTTATTATTTACACCATTATACCCATCCAAGTATGGTGGTGGTGGAAAATAGATTACACCACAGCGTGGAGACGGTATTCCGTACGTACGCACGCGTTGTGATTTCTTTTTCCGTAGGATGGATAGATGGTGAAATAGGGTTGTTTCATACATATAATAACATATCAGTATATGAGTGATACTGATGTTATTACTTCATAATTAAACAACCTAAGAAGAAGATGAAGTGGAAGAAGAAATAAAGTTGAAAGAATCGGTAATGGACATTACCTCTTCATTGAAGCGCCTCTTTGAGACCTCCTCTTAGGGCACTAAAATTGATCTTTGAAGAAGACCAGGACCTCTAGGATGTTTCTAGAGAAGTGGAGAAGATAATTGTTCAGGGGTTGGCCGAGATTTAATGCTCAAAGTGGTGTGTGGAAGAGAGGGAGGAGGTGCCCTTTTATAAGGGAGGAGAGGGGCACCTTTGGAATTCTGAAAAATATTAATTTATAATAAATCTGACCCCACTTAAAAACCTCCAAAAATGAATCATATTCTAAGATTAGATGATATATGGTTGTAATCTCATCAACCAATCAAATTTAGACATGTTTGGATCCTATTTTAAACCTTATCATTTTGATTTATCCTTATTTAATCTATTTAAGTTTATTTGTGGTAATAAAATTATAAATTTTAAATTATAACAAATAATTACTTATTTGTTGTGAATTATCCATGATTGTTTACTTTATAACATTATAGACCATATAAATTTAAATTTATAATTTATAAATATTTTTGTGATTTTTAAACAATTTTATAATATGTTATTTTTATAAAATAACAATAGTGTCAATTTTGAAACTATTCATTTATTTGAATTTAAATAAAATATATACAGAAGATATGATCGAAATAATAGCTTTAATAGATTCATAAAAGGTCATATGTATCTATAAAATTAGTGGATCACATTAAATAGTTCATATAATATTTATTTTATTATTTTTAAAACCATTTATTTGGTTTATCTCTTAATAAAATAATTACTACAACATTTTTGTATAATTATTTAATATACTGATTTGTTGCATAAAAATTATAAATAAAATCATATGATGAATATAAATCTATCGCCTTTCACAATAATAATTTTACTCGAATTTATCATCTTAAAATCACAATATTTAAACTGTTATATTTATTAAATTATGAAGGTGACAACTTTGGCATCATTTAAAATAAAATAATATAAGTGTCATAATCCCTTTTATAAGGCTCCAAACGGTTATATATTAGGTAATTGGATTATTAAGGTGTAGATATACACTACCAATAAGTTTTGGTCAGGTTTGTGGGCTTTTTAATGGGTATTATTATTTCAATAAAAACTATATTACTCATTTCCCACTTAATAAATAATTTTTGTATCATTAATGTATCACCATTAATGACAATTATTTAATCCCTAAAAATTCTAAATAAATTATCATGATGTATATAATTTTATTATATTTCTGGATAATATTCATGTTCGAAGGTTTATGATGTTTATCAGTAAATTAAAATTATTATACTTATAAGATTTAAGAGAGTGGCATCTTGTCAGTTTCTTTGGTTTTAATAATAATTAAATTATTTTCATTGTCAAAAGTCCATAAAATGAATCTAATCCTACACTTAGGTTATATGGGTCTACTTTTAGCCATCCAATAGAATTTTGGAATGTGTTAGGGTAATTTTATAACATTATATTTACCCTTAATTGCCTGATTTACCTTTAACTATGGTAAATAAAATTTACCGTAGTCACTATTCATAATTCCCAAAAATAAAAAATTATCTTATTAACATAATTTGGACCCACTGATTCCAAATATGGAATCCATTTTTCCAAATTCAATACACAAAAGTTGAAGAAATTAAATCAAAATTAATCCTGTTGTTGAAAGAAAATGGTTTTTTCTTTAAAACATTGCAAAAGATTGAATTGATTTAACCTATAAATTTAATGTAAAATCGATGCTAATGAAATACATTATATTAAATGGTAAAAATATATTCTATTTATACTTTAAAACCATTAAATATTATAATTTAACCATATAAATTATTTCAATGAAAAAAGTTGTTTTGAATTAAAATATACCGTGTTTTTACTATTCATCAAAATATGAAAGTTACTAGAATAATATGAAAAATTAATCCAAAGTAAATTTTTATTTCTTGATTCCAAAGAAGAATTTTATTTTGTCAAATTGAACTTATAAACATGTCAAAAACTAGATTCAAAGTGGGTGCGCCATCAAAAGGCAGCAAAACTGCATTTTTTTAAAAATACTTATTTTACCTGAAAAATTTATTTTGTTCTTATACCATGTTCTAGAAAATGTGTAAGATGAATAATAATGTTATAAAATTCAAAATTTAGTTAATACTATTCATAACCGCTAGTTCCTAATAATATTATAATAATATATCATTTGTTTAGTAAAACCCGGTATTGGGTAAAACAGACGCTATCGAGGAAGGTCGCGATTGCGTGTAATGCAAGCCAAGTCAGGGTTGCGTGTTGTGAAAGAATCCTTCATTGTTTCGTATAAAAAAATCCAACCATATTTCATTTATACATTGTATATATATATATATACTCAATGTTGCGTAGAATTACTATTATCATAATTGTGTGTAACATGATCCAAGAATAGTGTTGCGTATAGCGCAAGGTAATCTTGGTGCAGCATACAACACAAGACATTAATTAAATTAGAAAAATATTTTTCATAAAATCTCGAGGTGTTACATAAACTAAACCCAAACAATACCTCTGGAGTTACACATGAAAACTACCCAATTTCAAGCTAAAATGCTACTAAATATTAAATGTTTAACCAAATCCATCAAAAAAGATTTCACACTATAGAAAATGGATTATAAACATGCTAAATTAATAAACCAAGCAAGCTAACTTGTTATAAAATGGTTACACATGGAATCACCTACCCTTTTGAGTCGAAACCCTCAAAACCTGGTGCGAAATCTTAAGCGCACCGCCGCTGCACCACAAGAAATATAAATCCAGACCTAAACCACAAATATTTACCCAAAAGACACCAAAGAAGACATTAAGATCGAACCCAAGCTTCTAGATATTAGGAACTTCAAGAAAGTTGAAATGAAACTCAACGAGGATGGAAGGATCCAAGAAGGAATTCCCTTACTTGAAAAATCATGAGGAAATCGGCCCCAATACACCAATATTTGAATCTTGAAGTACCGAAAACTAGTATGGGGGATTGAAGGAATTAAATTAGGTCATTTGGGGACTGAAATGGGGGAAATAGGATGAAAATTAAAAGTCTTATGAAATAATAAACTTACCCTCTCAAATCTGGACGATTTGATGAACCCTAAGAAATTCATCCCTAAATCGCGATTCCTAATAGCTCCAAAGTGTTGGGAAAGCTTTGGGGCGCGGCTGGGTATAATGGGATCGTGGGAGACTTGGAATCACCGAAAAATACATAATATTGAATAAGTTATTAAATAAATAAAATAAATTTTTAAAACTGAATATGGGCTTCTGGGCAGGCCCAATCCCTTAAATAAAAACCAATCTAAACATTGGTTATGGATTTCTAAAAGCATAAAATTTTAATTTTGGTGTTAATATATCAGATGATGACATTTAGAAGTTGTAATGACTGGAAAATATTAAAAAATGGAAAATTTATAATAGAAACAAAATTTATTTTTAAATCTGGAATTGGGCTCACAGTTTGGCCCAATTCATGAAAACACACCTATTCTACATAAAACCATTTGGAAACCCCCAAAACAAAGCATTAATGGAAACTAAAATAAAAATACATTTAAAATAATCTATTTATATGAAAATTATCCCCACCATGAAAACTTTTTTCCCTGGAAAGTCACAACAAGGCCAAAGAAACAATCAAACCCAACGGAGAATCCAAGTGGTACTCCCTTGCCAGGTTTCTCCCCCAAAGGCCAAAACACCTCCAGTGATCAATGAAGGAAGTAATAATCTCACAAAACAAACATACACCAATTTCCTGAAACAATAAATCACATTAAGGTGTTATCCTAGATGAAAACTCCTCAAACACAATCTGAACAATACTCAATCAATTTACCCAAATAAACAACACCATCGAACAAGGTTACACGTACCCTACTATAACTAAACCATTGGGAACTCTCCAATATCAATGTTTACCCAAGGAATATGTAGGTATTTAGATATCTCTGAATGATAATACCTACTTCCCATACAAGACCAAGGAAAAAAATGAGTTACACGTATGAAGATACACAAATGGGCTCCCCACCATAAGAGACAACTTAAATTTTTTCCCGAGACAGAATCAAGACACTAATAGTGGGAGGCCCAAACAGACTCCCTAGTACAAGGGTTATACATCAATTAGAAATTTACAAAATAATATGCATGATACCCATGGTAGGTCTTCCCACCACAAGAACCAACCATCTTAACCAACCGGCGTGGGATGACATGAAAAGACCCCAAAATTAATGAGTTGGGATGGTCGCACGGTTAGTATGCACAGTTCGGGAAATTGTGCGATAACTATGTGGATCCATATATCTACATGGTTATTTTTTTTCATGATTAGAACTAACCATGTGAAAACCATGTTCTCAACTTTTCTAGCCAAATTTCCAACCTTTCTCCAAAGACTCAAAGGAAACAAAAGGGGGAGGGAATAACATTGTGTGATAACATGGGTACAAGACCCTCCACCTATTTCCACCGAACGGGAACAACAGAAGAAATATAATGACACCATAGGTTTAAACTCTTCCTATCTTTCGTATTGTGTATAGGACTTTGTAGAAGGGTTTCAACGAAACTAGGGTTTCCCAAGACTACGCGCCAGCTTCTCTCCGGGACCTATGGCTGGAGCTCAAAATATTGAACCATCTTCGGCCTCACAGTTAGGCTGTGGAAACCCCTATATGGAACTTATTCTTTTGACGCCACAAAAAACTACACCGCATACCCCCGATGGGTTAATCAAGACATAACACACTCCATAACTCCCTCTACCAAAACCAATCATTTCACTGAAACAAGGGATCAGAAGATGCACACACATCGCACCTTGTTTCTTTGGGTGAGAAACAACATAAGGGAAGGACACGTATAAACACCTTCCTCTAAGATAAAGGATTTTATGTTTTTCCCAAGGGAGACATAATCCCAACATAACAGAGAACCTCTGAGGATTTTGTGACCTTCACCTTTATAGTAAAAAGAGAACACAACATCACAATGCGTCACCGAACATGACCCTTGTGATTGATAGAAACAATACATGGGACATGACCATATTCCAAGTCCCTAAAAAACAGACAAGTCCAAAAAGGGGAAACAATATCCTATCCGAACCAAAATCTCAAAATTGGTGGTTTAATAATAACTCTTGATTCAAAGAAACTATGAAGAACCTAGAGGCCCTCTTAGACACCATTATGAATCTCATCCATACTAACAACCAAAGAACACTTCCACCTTCGATGAATCATGGAACATAATAAACTAAGGTTTCTTTCAACCTTCCACAAGCACATTACCACTACAAGAGGATCCACAAATCAACGAAATGAATTGGTGTAGACTCAATCAACAATGATCAATAAAATATTCCTTATATTGATCAACTGGGAGGATTTTCCAATGGCAAAACAATACCGGTTTCACTTCAGTTGTGAATTAACCCTTAATGGCGGCATACCTTATCCAATGAGAGAACCCAAGGACCCAACCAAGCTGGTCCATTGGTCAAAACATGCCACAAACCAAATCCAAACACATGAAGGGATCCACCATAAAGGCATCCCAAAACATTTTTCAAAAGAGACCACTAACCTTCCCTACAACACAGCTTACCGACCAAAAACAAACCCCAAACACAGTTCAAACAGAAGGGGTTCTTGGACTCAAAACATCCCACAACATCAACACTTTAAAAAACCCATAATACAAACCATACCAAACTATTCATCAAGACATAATGTTTTTCTTGAAAACAAATTCTTTGAAAACAAACGGTTTAGCAGTAAGCTTATCCACCAATGGTACCCCATAGGCCTCACACATGCATGTTTTAGTGCCACACCAGGCACCCTCCTCATATCTGTCCTGTCACTCATCCATTCATGCCATCAACCATCCATAATCCCATATAACCCCATGCATATGGTCACTCGTCGAAATACCAAAGTTTAAAACCAATATTCTTTCCACTTTTCAAAACCAAAACGGTCAACCAACACAACCTTTTTCTCAAAACTGCTAACCAGGAGATCCAAATCACAATTTTAATATTACTAAAATTTTCATAAAGACACAACCATTTATACAAGAACTAAATGTCATGTTATTCACATCAATTTCATAATATCTCATCCCAAAAAAACACCCTATGCTAGTTTAGAAAACTCTATTAGAAACACTTTTTCAAAACCAACTTTAGTATAGTTTCTCCTTCCAAAAGTGGTGTAGGCACACCATATTCCATTTCAATATAATTCTGAATATTCAGATCAAATATTTCATAAATCAAACCATTCCATATTTATTTGAAAATAATTTCACAAAAACTTTACACTTCTTAAAACCAACTCACTTTAAAACCTATGTTCCAAGATTTCAAAACTAAAGAACACAAGACAATGCGAGAGGAAACTAGTTTCAGTGGGTGACTTGGACATATGGTCATAAGCCATATTCCAATCATTTCACTGTCACAGAGTGTGCTCTTGGTAATATCCCCATCTCCACATGTCTTTCGAGGCCCTGCGAGCTTACTGAGACCATTAACCCAACTCTCTTTTCATTTCCCCTAATCATCATTAAACCAAGAAAACCAAAGGACTCTGAAAGGTCCCGAATTTCCCTGGAGACTTGAATCCCATCATGAGGTGTGGTGATCAGCCACACTACTCATAACAAAAATTACAAGTCCTAAAAATCCTATCTCCATACTATCTCGATTGTTCCCCAAATAACATAACACAAAGAGAGCGAACCTCCTCTGATACCATTTTGTCACGAACTAAATCTGGTCGCTGCCAAAACCGGCACCCGACCCGACCCATGGATAGTCCCGAAGGGCGTTCCCGATCCCCACGGGCTGGCACAAGTGCCTGGGTATCAAAAACTGAAAATTGGGAACGATTTACTCGAGTTTGTATACTTACAACAACAAATGAATCCAAGAATTCAAATCTATATTTTTCAAACCAAAACATCATTTACTAAAATTCAGAACGTAATTACACAATTTTAAACAATGTATAAAGCCCATTAAAAAGGTACAAACTCATGAAATGACAGCCCAAGAACCTCCACATGGAAAGAGGAAACACCCTCTAGCCATCTCCATGACATTGCATCACGATGGACCGCTAAAACCCCGAACTAATGGCATATAACCTTTACCCAAACCTGTGACACAAAATAAGAAATTCTACTTACACCCAAAGGTGTATGTAGGTTGTGAGAGAAAGCCTAGGAGGATACCACCGCTAAGATATTCCATGGGATTAGCTTTTCATGACAAAAAGCATTGAATGTTTTGTAAATAAGAAATGATTGTTACAATTTTCTAAAGGATGCAATAATAAATGAAAACGGTTTTCATGTGGGCTAATTTTAAAGGACAAACAATTTTACAATAAATAACAAAGCTATTGAATTTTCCAGCCAAAAATACAGTATACTGACGGTAAGTACAAAGGATCTAATGAGCACAAGTAATAAGAAATAACCCCTAGGCACTAGCGAGTTGTGGGTCCCAGGTACCGGTGACCAGATTCGGTTCGTGACAAGTCCCGAAGGGCGTTCCCAATCCCCACGGGCTAGCACAAGTTCCTCAGTATCAAAAAGTTAAAATTGGGAATGATTTACCCGATTTTGTATACTTACAACAACAAGTGAATCCAAGAAATCAAATCTGTATTTATCAAACCAAAACATCATTTACTAAAATTCAGAACTGAATTACACAATTTTAAACAATGTATGATGACCATTAAAAAGGTACAAACTCAGGAAATGAAAGCCCAAGAACCCTCACATGGAATGAGTAACCACCCTCAATCCATCTCCACGACACTGCATCACGATGGACCGCTAAAACCCCGGACTAATGGAATAAAACATGTACCCAAACCTGTGACACAAAATAAGAAAGTATACTTACACACAAAGGTGTAGGTGGAATGTGAGAAAAATCCCAGTAGGATACCACCGCTAAGAGATTCCATGAGATAAACATTTCATGACAAAAAGCATTGAATGTTTTGTAAATAAGAAATGATTGTTACAAATTTCTAAAGGATGCAATAATAAATGAAAACAGTTTTCATGTGGGTTAATTTTAAAGGACCAACTATTTTAAAATAAATAACAATGCTACTGAATTTGCCATCCAACAATACCATATACCGACGGTAAGTACAAAGGATCAAATGAGCACAAGTAATAAGAAATAACCCCTAGGCACTATCTAGGTGTGGGTCCCAGGTACCTCATATCTCAGTGAAAGTAACAACAACAAAATATATGTTCTCGTGCACGAGCCACTAGTAGGGATCATACCCATAACCCAGTTGTCCCCAATCATCATCATCATAGTTTAGTTAGCGTTGTATGCATCAATATTGCTAAGTGAAACTAAGGCCAAACCCCACGGATCCGCTAGCATACTAACACGTCCACCCACCTAGATACCCGGGTTTTCCCTTTGTTCCCAAACAAGTTCAACAATCCAAGTAATATAGTTATCACATGCAAATATAAATTCCACATCAGAAATTAACCAAACATCCCCATGTACATCACACAAGTCACAAATTCCACTTTTCATTCATATGCATTTTGAAATCAAACTCACACCAAAATTGCCTAAAAGACTTTTCACATTTCTTTAACACTTTAAAAAATCCTTTAACCAATTTTATAAAACCATTACAAGATATTCAACTCACAAAACATCCCACACACATGTCACATAATACCATTCTCACCTTTACAATTCATTTTATCAATAAACTCACCCAAAAAATTCCACACTCGTGTTTCGCACACAAAACACAATTTAGTAAAACATTTCGGCAATTTATAAAACATTCTAAAAATGTTTGACATCTCGAATCACCACTTTACCATTCAAAACCCCACATTAGTTGAACACACTCACCCAAACAGTACATATACACCTTTTTCCAACTTTGTTTAACCAAATAAAACATTTTCAATTTTTATAAAACACACCCAAAAGGTATAACCATTCTTTGCACACTAAACCCATTTCGAAACCCTCATTAAAGACCAAAATCATACAAATACCAATCCAAAACAGAATTTTCAGCCCTAAAAATTATTAAACCACCCCCATGTGTTATAAAATACATCAAATAATACCACAAAGATACACATGAAAAACACAAGTTTTCATAAATCACCTTCAAGAAGTATGACACAGTTTTACACATTAAACTCATTCAAAAACCTCTTTTCAAGGCCCACATGACAATAAGGAATTAAAAAACCTGAATTGGATGCCCCTTTCAAGACTAATATATAACTTTCATATGTTATAAACTAAACCCAAACATTACCCCTAGAGTCACACATGAAAACTACCCAATTTTAAGCTAAAATGTTACTAAATATTAAATGTTTAACCAAATCCATCAAAAACAGTTTTCACACCACAAAAAAAAGATTATAAACATGATAAATTAATAAACCAAGCAAGATAACTCATCATAAAATGGTTACACATGGAATCACCTAGCCTTTTGAGTTGAAACCCTCAAAACTTGGTGCGAAAGCTTAAGCGCACCGCCGCTGCACCACAAGAAATATAAATCCAGACCTAAACCACAAATTTTCACCCAAAATACACCAAATAAAACCTTAGGATCGAACCCCAGCTTCAGGATATTAGGAACTTCAAGAAAGTGGAAATAAAACTAAAAGAGGATGGAAGGAACCTAGAAAGAATTCCCTTACTTGAAAAATCATGAGTAAATCGGCCCCAATCCACCAATATTTGAATCTTGAAGTACCCAAAACTGGTATGGAGGATTGAAGGATTTAAATTAGGTAATTTGTGAACCAAAATGGGGGAAATAGAATGAAAATTAAAAGACTTATGAAAGAATCAACTTACCTTCTCAAATCTGGATGACTTGATGAACCATAAGAAATTTGTCCCTAAATTGCGATTCCTAATAGCTCCAAAGTGGTGGGAAAGATTCTGGGGGCGCGGCTGGGTATAATGGGATCGTGGGAGACTTAGAATCACCAAAAAATACCTAATATTGAATATGTTATTAAATAAATAAAATTAATTATTAAAACGGGATATGGGCTTCCGGGGAGGCCGAATCCCTTAAATAAAAACCAATATAAACATTGGTTATGGATTTCTAAAAGCTCCAAATTTTACTTTTGGTGTTAATATTTCAGGGGAGGACATTTAGGAGTTGGAATAAGTGAAAAATATTAAAAAAATTAAAATGTTATAAAAGAAACAAAATTTATTTTTAAATCTGGAATTGGGCTCACAGTTTGGCCCAATTCATGAAAACTGACCTATTCTACATAAAACCTTTCGGAAACCCCCAAAAAAAATATTTAATGGAAATTAAAATAAAAATAAATTTAAAAATAAGCTATGTATATGACACCTCTTAAAACCCCTTCCATATATGAGATGTAAATCGTGCATCCTGATTAGTGATAATCGTTGAAGGTACTCCATGTAGCCACACAATCTCTTGCACATAGAGGCGTCCCAAGCACTATATTGAACCGTGCTCTATGATAGGTAGGAAGTGGGATGACATGGTGAGTCATTAGACGATCACCCAAATAGTTTCATGACCCCTAGATGTATGTGGAATTCCTGTCATGAAGTCCATGGATATCTCATCCCACTTCCAATCAGGGACCACTAAGGGCTGAACCAAGCCTGCTGGTACCTGATTCTCTGTCGTCACATGTTGACAGGTGAGGAAACGGGACACAAACTCTGAAAATGCTTTCTTTATTCTCATCCACTAGGGCTATCGTCGGAGGTCCTTGTACATCATTGCCACACCTGGATGTACCGCTAGAGGGGATGTGTGGAACTCCCTCAACACTTCCTCCTGAAGTGACTCTGGTATGAAGGTTCATCCTCTGAAGAGGATGTCGTTCTCCCCACCTTCATGAAATCCAGCAAGTTCCTGCCCTGTGAATATCTGAGCATGTCGAGCCTCACTATCAGCATCCCAACACTGCGCCTCCCCGAGTCACTGAAGAAGTGGGGGAGTGACTGTAAGATAATTCATAAAAGATTCTTCTTCTCTATCCACAATGGATGTATATAAAGAGGCCATCTTCTCCGTCTCCTCACCTAGCAGATTTATACCAGATCTCCTGCTCAGTGCATCTACAACAATGTTCCCCTTCCCATGAGTATAGTCTATCTGGAATTCATAGTTCTGGACAAAGTCAATCCAACATCGCTATCTCAGGTTCAGGTCCCTCTGAGAGTAGATATACCTGAGACTCCTGTGATCATAGTACAAGGTAAAACGTTCACCCATCAGATAGTGCTTCCACATATTCATGGAAAAGACCACAGCCGATAACTCGAGGTCATGGGTATTATAGTTCTTCTCTGGATGTCTCAGCTATTGAGAACGATATGTTATCACTGATCACTCCTACATCAAAACACATCCGATTCCAGACCCTGATTTCTCATTGTAGGCTACGTACCCTACGCCTTCCTCTGGAAGCCTCAATATGGGGCACTAGTTATCCTCTGCCTCACCTCCTGAAAACTCCACTAGCCTCACTCTGACCACAAGAAGGGTTTCCCCTTCTTCATTAAGACTGATAGTGGTGTTGCAAATCTGGAGGAATCTGGCACAAATCTTCGATAGTATCCAGCCAAACCCAGGAAACTTCGTACCTACATCACACTCCTGGGTTGCTCCTAAGTAAGTACCACCTCAATCTTTGATAGATCTACTGCAACTCCAGCCTCCGATATGACATGTCTGAAGAAGAAAACCTCTCAGAACCAAAACTGGCACTTTGAGAGCTTTCCATAATGCTGGTGCTCTCAGAGTGTATCCAGTACTACCTGAAAATGATAGGCATGATGCTCATCAATAGTCGAGTTGATCAGAATGTAATCGATAAAGACTACGAAAAAGTGGTCATGTTATGGATGATCTGTCATGTTCATGAGTCCCATGAACACTTATGGAGCGTTGGATACGCCGAATTTCATAACCAAGAACTTGTAGTGGACATACCGACATCTGAACTCTGTCTTCTACACATCTTCATCTCGAACCTTGAGAAGGTGATAGCCTGATCTGAGGTCTGTCTTCGAGAATCATCGTGCTCCCTTCAGCTGATCAAAGAGGTTATCAATCCTAGAGAGTTGTTACTTGTTCTTTTTAGTCACCTGGTTTAGGTGTCGGTAGTGGACACAAATCCCCAAGATCCCATCAGCCTTCTTGGCAAATAGAATCGGGGCTGCCCAGGGTGAAACACTGGGCCGGATTAATCCCTTCCCCTAAAAGTCTTTTAGTTGTACCCGCAGATCGCGAAGCTCCATGGGAGCCATCCGATATGCTAGTGTAGATATTAGTGTCGTATAGGGATACAATTCAATGTAAAATTCCATCTCTCTACATGGAGGTAGACCTGGGACATCATCAGTGAAAACATCCGCATACTGGTCCACCACTATAGGATAGCTCGGACTCTCCACACCAACAGCTCTGAGAGTAAGGCTAGCCAACTAATTAGTGATCGGCTTCACCCTCCTCGGGGTAAGTCCGTCCTGTGCTGAAAAGGCTCCCTTCTCGACGGTGATGGTAAACCTGGTCCCATCCATGAGAAAACACTGCATAATACAATAAATATGATCATGGGCTATACATAACCAGTCCGTACCCAAGATGAAGTTGTAAGGTCCCGATGCCGCTACTAAGATATACTAGCTGATGCTCTCACCATATAGAGTAAGCTAACACTGCCGACACCAGTGCGTAATCATCGAATCTTATCCCATAGGATTCTCTATCCATAAGGATTGAGCCAACAGCTCCGTCAGAATCTCTGAGCTCCAAACTAGGGTAGTGGAAATAAAAGAATGACTATCACCTGTGTATATAAGTACTGCAGCTATGGTGGAATAGACATAGATGTTACCTCTTATCATCTCCATAGTGTCGTGATCATATGCCTCAGCATCCTTGAGTTGAGCTCTCCCTTATCCACCTTCTCCCTACGGCCAGGGTGTACCTCTTGGTGGTGGTGGTAGTAACATTTTGAAACGTTTCCCACCACCAGATGCATGACCAACTCCTCAGCCACGTTCGTCTGCTCCCTACTGACCACCTCAATAGAATCTCTATATCTGCTTGGGAGGTCCTTCAACCATCAGATGAACATCCATATGGCAGGTCAGACAGTCATGAGCCATGTGACACTTCCTGTGGCATGAGTAACACTGCCCGCTCCTGGCATGTCTGTCTCCACTTCAGATTCCCTGCACAACTGATCCTCAGTCATGTGATCGTACACCTGTAGGTCTGGTCCTCTTTGACCTCTATGACATTTTCCTACTGCGAGCTACAGAATATGACACTACATGCTGACTAGTGGTGGATATCGATGCTGGAGACTGCTCAGCAAGGAAACTCTCCACTAGGAGGGCTCTCTAAATGACCCCTTCCGGCATCAGGATGCTGAGGGAGAGCACAGAAGCTCTGATCTCCCGCCTGAGTACTTTCTCAATAGTCCGAGACCAGAATAATGGGTCCCACACTATATCGTTGGAGTAGCGTGAGAGGTATGTGAACCTCGCTCAGTACTGAGCTACAGTCATGCTGCCCTGCTACATATGAAGTAGCTCCTGAATGTGCCCAGTGTGAAGAGTTTCTAAGGGAAACTCTGCCCAAAACAGGCACCCGAAGTCTGCCTAGAGAAGTGTCAAGTCATTGTGAACAAAGAGAATCACGCTCCACCATCTGCCCATTGATGCATGTAGAAGGCTAGTAGAAAGATTCACCATGAGGTTTGATGGTGTCCATATATGTCAGATGAATCTCTCCATAGCCTCCAGCCAGTCCTCATCCCCCCGTGTGTTTGTCTCTCCCCTGAACCTGGGAGGCCTCTAGCACTGGAACTCATGCAACACGCTCAAGTGGCATGCACCGTCTGCTACTGGGGTCAGTGGAATCGATGGAGAAACTGGGAGAGGTACCGCTGGAAAAGGTCCCTACACCAAGGCCTCGTTTCTTGGTTGTCTATCTGTGCATACAAATCTCAGAACTCTAGTGGGTTGTCTGAATTGAGGTATCCTGAAAAGAAATAGGTGGGCTACTGTTAAATGTTATACCATGTGAGCTGACCCGGCTGAGCTGACTTAAAGAAAAATTTTGAATACACACACGCAATCAGTGTTTTCATTCACTAACTCAGAAATCAGAAATCTGGGTCCTGGTGTAGGGATACGTCGGTCACCGCAACAACACTAGACTACATGAACTAAAAACCACACTCACTACACTTAACACTATGTCTTCACAGAAAAGATCAGAGTCCTATGTTCTGCGTTAGAACTGACTCTTCTTATACCTCTTTGTCACGACCCATCCCTAGGGGCTTGTGACGTGAGTACCCCATGCCCACCTACTATAGGCCAGGGGCTGGCGACTATCACTAAAGGAATAATTCCCTAAAACTGGGAAGGCATTGCCTTTATAACCTGTATCACACAGAATAATGCACACAGCTGGATGAAACACCAAGTGAAATATATAACAAAAGAGTGCTGAATGTAAAAAGGGGTCAGAATACAAACCCAACTGGAAAGTACAAGTACATTTGAAATGAAATTCAATTGATGAAAAAAAGAATAGATAGCTACTACATCATCTTCTGAGGTTCCTACCTGGATGGTTGGTAGAGATCATCTCCTCAGCAGTCCAAGTTTGTCCGTCTCCTCCGTGTACCGACAAGCCGTATGGGCCTCCTCCAGGTACCGTCATGTCTTAGTACACTCAGACTCAGTCAGCGATATGTGTCATTTGCATCCAACACAACAAGGTGCGGTCATATCCCTTGTAGGGGTGAGTATAATGATACTTATTAGGGACCCCGAGACCCTCAAGGTCTCACAAAATCCAACAAGGATAAAACACAATGTATGAAATCAATAGATAACCTTACTTAGGTATATGCCCATACATATAACTAAGTTATCATGTGATCCTTCACAATATTGAGGAAAACACAAATGTACTAACTCATCTCAACCAATATTTTGTTCTCATTAATGAAACCTTGGCTGTGGGAGAACTCTTGATCAATCGAGTACAGTGGGCATGCCGCGACACCAAGCGCACTTTCCACTAACGTTGGACTGCTGAGGTACTCCTCCTGGTGAGTACTGTGGATCTTCCACATCACACAGAGGTGCTCCCCACTGTGGATCTACCATGTCACTAAGCAGTCTCCTCCACCGTGGGTCTGTCGCGACACCAAGGTGCTCCCCACTGAGCAAGTAGAGTCACTCCGAGTCAAACGGTCAGCAGTCGTCAGGTCTCTTCCGGCAACTAGATCTCTGTAATATGCTCCCTAATCTCTAGGATGATCCAATCCATGAGCTACTAGTCGATACTCAAACTGTCACAGAGTCCCACGAAAAATTTTCTCAAAAGTCCTCCACGTCATAGGGGTCACAACGCAATAGACGGTGTGTCAATCGAATGCCCGATCTATGAGTTATTAGCCTTCTAGTCCCTGGGGCCCGGTTGGATTCGTGAACGATCCAACCTAACCATATCTCAACTATACCCCATACTCCACTGGGGTATAATCCAAGGGACCTTCATGCTCTAGGATTACCAGCACCACTAATGGTTAGTCAAATAGATGTCTCGTGCCAAAGATATGTTCAAAAGAAAGTAAAGGGTTGTAATAGGGATGGGTCCAGTCCGACCTAGTCGAACTAACCCGGCGTGACCCAGCCTGACCTGCTGTGTCGGGCCGAGCTCGTTGGGCAGGCCAGTTCATTGGGTTTAGTCCGGACTGGTAGGCCCCGCCCCGCAAGTCGAGAGGGATCGTGGAGGGCCTAGAGGGTGTGGACCGGCCACGAGGGCGCAGACCGTCCGCTTGTCGGCGCGAGGGTGGGTCGGACCCGAGGGCACTATAGTGGTAGTTCGTCCCGGAAGGGTGCCGTGTGGGAGGCTCGGCCCTAGGAGCGGGGCCGGTACGGTAGGGGCACCACGAGGGGCCAGTTCAGTCAGGTGCTCGGAAGGTTGGCGGGCTGGGGCGGCCAGGTCGGCTCAGGAGGCTGGCGGGCCGGCGCGCCTCGGGCGGCTCGGGAGGCTGGCGGGCGGGGCGAGCCAGCAAGAGGTGCAACCGTAGGATGGTGAGGTTGGCGAGGCGTGCAGTCGACGGGCAGCGCGATTCCACCCAGTGCAGTGGAGCCGGTTCAGATAGGGCGCCAAAGGGTCACGGGGGTGGCGCTGGTTGCGGAGGTTGTAGGTCACGGAACTGTTGCCTTTATCGCCTTCGACGCCATTGTCGCCATCCTCTAGTTCGAAGAACACCACAAAGAAGAATGGCAGGGGTGGGACCATGTTAGTTTACCTGCACCCTCCACATTTATAGTATAAGCAAGCGATTCATCAATAAATAAACAATAAACGAGCATGGATGATATTATAAAACATCAATTCCCATAATCCCTCGATAATTTCTATTCCCGACCTTGTAAAGGAAAATAGGGGAGAACATGGAAGTTTTAATAAAATTATTAATAAACCCCTACTACCTCCTGCAAAAATTTATTCCCAACCTGCAACGAAAAATATCCACAGATCAACTTGATAATAAGTTGATCCATGTTCTTTGTTTTTAGAAGGAATGAATCAAGGGAATAAAATCAAACATAATTAAAAACCCTACTAGTATGATGTTGTTCAATGTTAGCGTGAGATGTAGAACGTCAATTCGTTGTAGACAAACACGTTCTACATGGGAGGAAGTTCTGAGAAAGAAAGTCAAAGCTATGGTCATTCTTCGTAGTTGAAGGCGTTTCTCATCAGTGGAGCGTTCTTCATTGGATTCTTTCTCCCAAATTTCACTTCTCCCCAATTCCACTAAAGTGAATTTGTAGACAAAATAATAGATTTAAATATCTATTAATTCATTGGAATAATATTCAAAAAGTTTCAAATAATTAATTGATGTTTTGGGTCAATTAATTAATTGGGAGGATTTGGCATAGTTAATAAGGTGTGTTGGCACAATTAAAATAGTGGAGGTGCTGAAGAGGCTCCCCCGCATTTATGAGGGTGGTTGAGAGGTTTTCTTCTCCTCCCATTAATTGTGGGAGTTGAGGGTTTCTCCAAATTAAAGTGGGGTTTCAAGGGGGTTTAATTCCGAATGGTCCCCGCCACCATAACCCTTCATGGGAGGTTATGGTTCGGGTGGTCCCCACTACCTTAACCTCTCATGGGAGGTTATGGTCTGCTGGTCCCCACTTCCAACATCCACATGGAGTTTTAGTTCCAGTGGACTCCACCTGAAATATCAACAAAGATGCTCAAAATAAAATAAAATGAAGTTTATTTTATTTTATTATTTCCATGAAAAACCCAAAAACTAACTTTTTCCACTTCCATCTTCCGTCGAGGTGAAAGTATCATTAATTGAATATCGGCGCTGCAATTTCAACGGTGCCCTGAGATTTTAATTATGAAAAATAGCTCAAAAGTTATAAAAAAACCCTGCTTGCACGTTCACTAAACGTACCTAAACAAAACTTCAAAAATGGATTCCGGTCAAACCTGGCCTCAGAATCCGGCACCGTCAATTTCCACGGAGTCGTATAATTCCCAAATATTTAAAACAATTACATGGAAATTCTAGGTCTTTAAACTATTCATGGGTTACTCTATTTTGAAATTATTATGAGTCTTGTCCCTTTTCTATGGGTTATTATAGGATAACAATTTTATGATACCCATTTCACTTTAGGGGTTATGATTTGATGATTCAATATGACATATTCGCACATAGAAATATGGTTTTAATAATTAAATGGGTGGTACATATATTTATGTCCAATGAATTGTGTAATGGTATATATATAATGAGACAAATATGAAATGGATAAGGTTTGAATAATTTTCATTAATATTCTACTAGAATAAGTGTGAACCTGGTTTTCTAATATAGGTATGGAACCAGGAGTGAGAATTATTCTCTAAGGGAAATTTTACACTTTTATAACTTTGGAAATGTTCCTTGACTAAAATGGAAATTATTTTATATACATATGTGCATGTCACGAATTCCATGTCTTCTTTTAATGTAATTCACTCATGGGTACATGTGTCTTATTATCTTATGATTCAGGTCTTTTTAACATCATATAATTATTTAATGGATCATGATTTTGATATTTGATATATAGGGAACGTGATTGAAATTATATTTTCATGTTCTTGTACCAGTATTTTAATTTTATTTTTACTTATCTCCATTATTTACCCTAACTCATAATATGAGATCACCCATTCTTATGATTACATTCACTATATTTTGAAAAAAGGATTTATGTAGAGATACTGAAGGGGAATGAATTTATGGTATACATTATAGATATTTCACAATGCTAGATGATTATCTTTCCATTTTCAAAAGGTGCTAAAAAATTAATGTCCTTGAGTGCGGGTTTCTGTATTGTAATGAATATTATTAAAATGTATTTCAATATCCATGTTTTTTTTGCTGAAGTTGTTATAGTTGGTAACAAATAAATGGTTTTTTCAACTTTTCAAATTTGTATGAGAAAACATTTGTGAGATCCCTAGGGATATTTATAAGGATATCTCTATAGAGTTTTCTGATGAAAAGTCTAATTATGATCCAATATAGGATAATTCCCTATAAATTTTAAAAGGATTTAAATTTTGGGATAATAGTCATACATACATTTCTATATAATACAATTGGATGTAGTTCTTGCCTAGATGAACCAATGTGTAATAAAACTAAAAATAATATTAAGCTGGACTCGATCGGGAATGGGTGCATGACAATATGAATGACATCACACCTAGTTTCACACTCATTTTGGATATTATTTTGAAATTAAAAAATTATTTATGAACCATTTTGAATTATTTAGGTAAAAAATGATCATGGATGACCTGGTTTAATCCAATAGTACCATAGATTTTAAATAAGGTTTCATGATATAGATATAATATAAATAATTTATCATTATTATGTGGTCTTCATCTATGATATGTGTTGACCACACAATAATTTCTTATTATAGTCATGTTGAAACCAAAAAAAAAATAACATGGTTAACCTCGAATGAGATTGAAAATTTGATGATGATTAGTCAAATGGGATGATCACTATAATGAAGGAAATTGTGATTATTCCAAATAAATTCAGAAAACATGATTAGAAATATGTACCATATCCATCTCACAGACACACAAAATAATATGAATAAAGAGTTCACTGAGTGTTTAGGTAATGGAGACCATATGGGAATGAATATTCATTTTTATGTGTGTGTTAATTTTTGGAAGAAACACCCTTTCAAATGTCATAGAGTAAGGAGAAGATGATTTGATTAAGGAGAGGAATGACACAAATCGTGTAACTGCAAAGGGAAATGAAAAGATCAGTTAACACAACGTATGTCAATATTCGACTCCCTAACATGTCATCAACAATTTAATTCAGTAGACATGAAGTTAAAGGAAATTATTAAAGTTGAGGTCTTAAAGGGGAATCTTATGATGATAATTATCAAGGTGGTACGTGTGATTGATATAATGATGGTTATAAATATAGTTCCAATAAAATGTGATGGAATGAAGTTTCAACCAAAAATATGACTAATATTAGTTATTTGTTTGATATGGAATTTGGATTATGGATGTATATCTGTATTGGAATTTAATGATTTTTTTTATATGAATTATGTTATATACATGGATTGTTCAGTATAATTTTTTTAATGTATTTGAAAAAATATGATGAATGGTAATAATTTCCTACAAAATTGATTCAATGGAAAGGTTATCTTTTATGTGGAACACATTATTATGGAAAGAAGACCCATAATATGTTCTTTTTGTTGAGAAAATGATTTATAGTTTGGATAATGAAATGTTTGATAGGAATACAGTAAATTAAATAGTACAAAATTATATGGAAAAAATTAATTTTCTTAAATGTGGTTTATACTATTATGGATTGAGTAAACGACCTTTTTTATTTAAGGAATATATCCTATAATAATTTTTTAATTAATGAATATGGAAAATTTATTGTTTTATAAATGGTTTTATGGTTTTTCATGTTGTTAACATGTTTCAATAGAATACATAATGATGGATTTAACATTTTTGATTTGTTACAATCAAGATCCACATTATTGTATATAGGGTTTAATGAAAATTTCATATTAAGAAATTTATTGACCATAATTATATCATTTTACATTTCTAAGGGTGATAAGGTTAACTATTTATGGAATGGTTTATGTTGATCTTGGGATATGGTTTTATATATTACTTCACCATAAAAAGATTTATGGTTATATGATATCATTTTCTAAGGTTTTTGATAGGTGGAATGAATTATAATTATATTTAGTGATATTATGATCTGATTACCATTTTAAGATTAAAATATTCAACATCATTACTTATAGTAAGAGAATAATGGGAAATTGATATAGGAACAAGAAATGCGTGAGATTGTGAATATAAGATGGGATGAAATCATGTATATAAATGAAAATCCACTGACTATTGGAAAATGATCTTGAATCCAAATGGTTAACCATGAAACTTTTTTCGTTGACACAAATGGCCACTTATGTCATCACAGATTTATAGTATTTTAGTTTTTAATATTATATAGATCAATCACTATCACATGACCAGTGATATTTATTTCTCTCTATAATTATTTATGATTTTTAACCATGTCAACATTACCACGTACTACTTCTGTTCCCTTTTTTGGAATCCTATTATGTTTAAATCAAAATTAACATCCCAAATCCATATATCTTTTTAGTAGGGTTTTTTATTAATCCTTTTAATGATGTGGGTTTTTATTAAAAGAAAATTCATGTATTAATCCTTTTTTAACTGAGTTTTTAAGGAAAATTTCATTTTTGGTGATGTATAATGTAACACCCCAATATTTTGTGAAATGTTCTTTAAATATATTTCATATTTTTTGTAATTTTTGATACATGAAACATTTATTTTATCTTTAGTTACACACAGAACTATTTTTTGTCTTGTATTACACACAATTCCGAGTTTATCTTGTGTGACACATATAATGAATTTAATGATAACATGAATTATAATTTAAATCTTATTATTCAATATTATAATTTTTAACTCGTATTAGAATGGAATGTATAAATAGGATTAACTAAAATAAAAAAATATCATTTGAATTTGCTTTTATAATTATTTTGTCCCTAACTAATTGGAAAATATATTAAAACACATTTTAAAATAAAAGAAATGTTTTATGAGAAATAATTATCATGCTCACATATGTGTTATATATAAATAAATTGAAAAAATAACTTTTGTTGATTCTTTTAAATAAAAATATAATTTATATTTTAAATAAATTGTTCAAAATGAATCTTATATGTTTTCATTACAATATGTAATAATAAATCCAATTTTAAATGAAAATATATAAATTTCTAAAAGAAGTTTCCTCAACTTTTTAAGGCACATTGGTATTAATTTTTTTATGAAACATTCAAAAAATAATCCATATAAAATAAAAATCATTTTTAGTTATAATATAAAAATTATTATAGGTTAGTTTGTTGGATTTTTATGAAAAGTGTTATATTTTTTATGAATATAGAAAAATAAAGAATTCTAATTGGACAATGAATTTTCGTTTAAAATACTAATAATGATGAATTATAATTGAAATTATTTTAAAGTAAAATAAATTCATTTATATCTAAATTAAAAAAATTCTGTAAATTGGAATGAATTCGTTATTAAAATTGAATATAAAAACAATTGTAATTTTTTTTTTAATTTTTTCATTACAAATCATGTTTATCATCACATTTACGAGATTGATATTAAATTATTATTTAAAATTATATAAATGGAATTTAAAAATTGGATTCTAAATTTTCAATCAGTATAAATTAAAATGTATAATATGGAAAAAATAATTTTTATCCAAATGAATAGACAATGTAGTAGAAAATAACTACCAGGGTTTAGGTAAAATTGAGTCTACCAAGAGGATAAATTAAAAATATAAAAGTTAAAATGAACTAAAATCATATATTCATATTATGATGTGATTTTATTTTGACCTCTTATATCAATTCCTCTTATATAAGGATATTTATTTCACATTCCTTTGAATATGTCCAATATAATAAGTTAAGTAATGAAAAATAAAAGAAGTTACTTTTCATACATTAAATACACATAAAAATTTTTGAAAGGGAAAACCAAACAGTGGTCAGGTTTTAAATATTATTTTTAATGAAAAATTAGTATTTTTATCATTATAAATTATCAATATTAATTGAGATAATTTACTGATTTATATTTCCTCATAAATACCCAAACAATAATTATTTAGTTAATAAAATAAATAATCTATTTGATTTTAAAAATCATAAATGTGAATTAAAAAGAATGCACACCTATGTTATTTATATTATAATAAGAACATATAATGTAATTAAATTTTTAACACAATATATTATAATTACACCTTTTTATTTATTTCTTTAATTTAATTTAAATGAATACTATCAAATTTGACCTTATTGTTATTTTTTCTAAATAATATTTTATTAAATGATTTATAATTAAAAAATAATATATTATGAAAATAGATTATTAAATTATAATAAATATTAAATATTTTTCCATAATGAAAAATTTATCCTTTATAATGAAATTATTTATTATTAAATAATAAAAACATTATTATAGCTGTTAAGATTAGTTCTATATTTTTTACATGTTACAAGCACTCAGGTTAAAACTAATTTCCAACACACATTGTATTTTTATTTCTGATTTAATATATTATATTTAGAATTATTGGTTCTATATATCTATTAGGAACCATTTTTTTTAGGTTTAATGTCTAAATGACTTAGGTTATAAAATAAGTTTCCTTAATAAAAAACCAAAATGGTAAAAATTAGGATACTTTTGATTTAATGAATGAATGTTTTGAAACATGTGATTAATTGTGTGGTGGATATATTTAATGACCATATAATCTGTTTAAACCTTAATGAATCATTTTAGGATCCACATTTAGTATGATTTACCTCACAATAGTGAATAATTTTCAGTATTTAGAAGAATTCCACTCCTTATCAACTATATAATGGTAGACACTCTCCCCACTTAATCACATATCTAAATCCATATAGATCAACCAATATCATCCCAAATCACATCCAAAATTCCATAAATTTATCCTATATTCTTTTTTTACACATATATGAATCCATGAAACTCATTACTGATTACCTAAGGGGGATTCCTGAAGAAGAGGTAATGATCTTCAACATGCATTTTCATTTTATACCACTATCCACCGCCTTAAATTAATATTATTCCATGATTATATAATATCCCCATTTTCATTGATATGATAATTTTTTATGTTTAGGTTACAACCATCAACCACACTCACTTCAATCATATTCTTTATGAATTCATTGACCATGTGTACGGTGGACTACAACCTCGTGAATAGAAGTCATTTGTTTTTCCATTACCTTAAATAAATCATGGTAATAATGATAGAAATAATTTTTATATGTTATATTTATTATATTTATGATGTTATTATTATTTTTAAATTTTTAAATCACACATAATATTATGATTTCATATTTCTAAGAATATGAAAACATTTTTCGTGTGTACGGCGGACTACCACCTCATGAAAAGATGTGACTTGTTATGGATTTACATTTTATATATTAAGGATAGGTTTAATAAAAATATGTGTTATATATGAAGTAAAAAATAAAATATAATGATGTTATATATATTAATATCAATTTATTATAATTCCTTGAATAAGATAGGAATATGGAAACAATGATCATTTCGTATGTAAGTCCTACCATCTCCTTGAATGGTGCATTTATTTTCACATAAAAAAATTATGTATTACCATAACAACATATATATTGAATACATATTATATTTCTATCATGCGTAATAGATTTAATATGATGAAACCATGAGATTATTAAGATCATGAAAAATTATAAGCCAATATATATCTGAAAAATAATGTTGTTATTACTTGAAATAAATTTTAAATAAAGAATATTTACATGAAGTGTAATAAAAGATATTAAAAAAATTATATAAAATTATAAATATATATATATATAATCTGTTTATAATTAACTTATATTTATTATACAGTATTTTTTAATGTCTAAGATAGAATTCAAGTCTATTTTTTGTCTCACTTTATAATTTTGTGAGTCACATACTATATTCACTATCTATTTCATCATTATGGTGTATATTACTTCCAAGAAAGTAATTAATGATTATTATATTTAATATTATAATTATTTTCACATAAATTTTATGTTCTCTCTTTAATGGTGTTTACCTTTAAAAATATTCCAAAATTGTAATATAATTTTTTTTGAATATCAATCTTTGAATCATATGTTAATTATAAAACAAATTCCATTAATGGTTGTATGTAAATACCCTTAAAAATGAATATCTTGAATTTATTTATCCTAATAATATTTTATATTCTATTTTATATTATTCCTTCATGGGTATTATAATTCAATGTTACCAATGGTGTAATGATTTAATGTGGTAATATAATCATTTAGTTAGATTGATTATAATTATGTATCCAATGATAAATTATCATATTATAAAACTAAATAATTATCCTTAACTTTATTATACTCTGGTTATTCAATAAATATTTGTGTAATGTTACCATTTTCCAGGCTTTTTTTCTTAATATAATTAATAATTTTTTTTAAGAAAATCTGACTTTATTTCTCTCTTATGTCATAAATCAGTTTTATTCTATAATGATTTTTCCAAAAAATGTTTCAATTTTTTAAAATTATATTTTAAAGTAATTTTCATGGAAAAGGATTTATAAAATTTTATATTCTTTTAATTTTTCATAAATTATTTTTAAATCGTAGTATATATGTTTTAAAATTTATTTTTAATTAAAATGATTTTCAAAAATGTTATATATTTTAAAAAGTGTTTTCAAAATGGAAGGGATATTTTCAAAACAAAATCAATAATTTACCATTAAAAGTTATTTTCCTTCTAATATGACATCCTTTGGTCGTACCTATACCTTACTGGGAATATGTTCTAGGGATACCATTCATATTCTTTTCTAAATGGGTTATCTTTTATTGGAATTATTTATATGAAACTCATTCATATTACATGGGATATAACATGGTAAATTGATAATAAAAATTACTTATTTTCATGTGTTATGATAGGATTTAATTATTTTGAAACCTATCCATTTTAAATCGATTATGATATGATGAATGGTTTATAATACACATTTCTTTTCATGGGTTATGATATGATGAATGTTTATTATATTGTGGCACAAATATATATATATATATATATATATTTGTGTGTGTGTGTTATTTTAGTTATATGTAGGGTGGTACCGATATCACCCTGTAATTCATTGTGTAATTATTAATATCCAAGGATATAGATAGGACCAGATTTTTGAGTGATCTTAGATCAATAATACAGTGCAGGAACCTGAGTGACCCTGGTTCAGCAATATATAACTGCAACAAGGAGTGAATTCAATTCAGTAAGTCACTTTTTCACCTATGAGAGCATTTTCAATTAGACCTAAATAATTTGTAAATAATTTTATATGTTTAGGTGTATAAAAAAAAATCCCTTTCCTATGTCGATGTTATTATCCTATGGTTTATGTTCTTTTCTTTTCATATGATTCTTGCATTTTCAACAACCAAAATTTATTCCATGAATCATGATTATGATCATTAATATTAAGGGAATGGTTTGAAAATATTTTTATCAGGTCACCATTACCCTATGTTCATGTTATACGTATATATCTACATTACTTAGAATTATTGGTCATCTGATCAAACCCATTTTATATTACATTTCCCTAGGTTATGAATAATTTTTTTATGTAGTTTTACAAAAGAGGAAGATTTTAATGGAAGACATTGAGGATCTTTCACCTAGCTAGATGATTATGTTTCCATGTTTCCGAATGAACTAATATATTATAGTCCTTAGGCATTTAATTGCTTAATGTAGTGAATATTCAAAAAATGATCAATATCATTATTTGTTATACAGGTTCATTGTACCTAGACAATAGAGGTGAGCTTAGGTAACAGTTCCCTTGTCCTTCACTGACTATGAAATCCTGAGTGGTTCTACATGCTCCAGTTTACCATTCACTAAGACAAATATTTTCATGACCCATCCTGGTGGTTCCCATTCAGGGACTCCCCAATCCCACCTCCAATAGGCCTTGGGATTTTGACTTGCACTGGGTAAGCATATCAATAACATGGTAGGAATTTATTATGTACCTATAAGAATTAAAACATCACCAATCCCATAAATGTTGAAATGTAAAAACACACTAGGAAATAAACTACGGAAAACAACTACACCCACCAAGAGAGTATGACTGGATGTAAAGTGTAGTAATATAAATTAGGACATAATACAATCCCACTAAGAAATGTGTATGTAAACTACATAGTCCAACATATAAAATAAATTTTTACTCAGACTACTTCACAAATCCATAGGAACACCTTTTCCTTTTAAAACTCCCAAAGCTCTATCTAATCACGGTATGCCCAAGACAATGTTAAAATTTCTCTCATATACACAAAATAAAACACCTATGGGAAAATCCCATGAAGGTGTGTGTATAAAATACTCATTAGGAAACCACAAAACCAAAATGAAATACAAAATGAAATAGGTATAGTCAGCTCTATACATTATATTTCTATAATAAATATAACATGAACATCTAGATATACTCATAAAAGGCTCATAGTCCAGAGGTAAGTCACAGCCACCACATACCCACACTTGGGAGTTAGTTCAAAGATTCCATGAAGTACTCATCTAGGAGAACACAGTACTGAGTCTAATAGAACTGATGACATCTGACCGAGAAGTAATGTTCATCGTGAACTATTATGAGTGGGATACAATGATATATCAAAAGAGGGATATGATACCATAGATGAGGATCATATCCAAGGCCATGGGGTGATACCAATATCTCCATCTGGAATAACATACTAATTAGAGTATCAATGATTGGTGATGTTGTCCACATCAATACCATGGAATCTACATATGGAATGAAGAAAGAATAGAGGATCCTACTCCGGGCCTCTTGGGGGGATTCCAACAACTATGTTCAGAAAGTACTACTAAGCAGATTATACTCTTATTAGCAGGAAATGATACAAATCAAACTTTAGGGAAATGATCAAGGCACACCCCTAATGATGATTATCCCAGATACGGTGGACTAGAGATTCATGCCACATTGAAATGGGAACACGACATGTAGTGTGGTCACATAATATACCCTTGACTGCATGTATTGACCATGTACGATGAGCCATGTCATTTAGAACATTGTATGTAGAAGATGGGTACACAACATGTAGAAGGGTCACACACCATGTCCTTCCAATAGGGGTCCATCAATGTACTGTTATTGTGTGCGAGTACATGGTGTCAAACCGAGTTTGATTACCTGTTATTGTGTGAGAGTACATGGTGTCAAACCGTGTTTGATTACCATGTACGATGAGCCATGTCATTTAAGACGTAGTTCATGAAGCTCTTCCCAGCGTTATATCTTTATGGACACCAGTTAATTGCATCACTTCTGTCAGGACCTTCCAAGGGGCCTGGTTAGGGAAGCAACCTTCGGTTAGGACAATAGTCACGTTGGGGCATCACTGGCGTGTCTTGATGCTGGAGAATTGTCATGCCTATCTTTTGTCCCTTATAATAGGGCTTCTCGAGGGCGCAGAAGACTAAGGAATACCACATGGAATGCGGGGAATTTTATTCCATTGGAATGTATCTGAGGTTTTCCTCAGCTTCCCATGATTAACACAGGGTATGCTGCAAGTTTAAAATCTAGCAGAGACGGATCAGACTGATCAGAACACTAGCTAGAGTGGATCAGATTGAAGAACCCCCTAGAGGGAACACCGATGTTAGGGCCAGCACGTGGGTGACTTTCCTAATGCTGAGGAGTGGAATGAGGAATGAAGTGGAATGATCCCACCGGGATGTGGCGGCTCGGGTAAGAATTAGGATCAATGATGGCTTTGGTCTTGAGCATCGAAGAGACTTCTTATGTATCCTCGTGGTAGGGAATTAAACTCCGCGTAGTTTGGTGAAACGATGGGACACCTTAAGAGGAGAACAGTGAGAATGGATGCATGGATAGGACCCAGAGGAAATGGAACCTTTGGGCAATGTCATGAGCATCCCAAGGCACGTGCACTACTTGAAAATAAGTCTATCCCACGGTTTTCCAAAACTATGGGTATAGGGATAGTATATGAACCTATACCCAGGGTTCTCCAAGACCTCATGTATAGGCCACCTATAGCCACGGTTCTCCAAAACCGTGGGTAAAGGTTATTTTCCGAAGACCTTTACCCACGGTTTTGGATAACCGTGGGTATTGGGTTTTTTTATGACCTAAACCCACGGTTCTGGAGAACCGTTGGTATATTTTAAGGTGGGGAATGAAAATTAGGCAGGACATGAAAAGAATTTTGTGGGAAGTTATTTTTTCACAGTTTAGTTTAATATATTTATATATATATAAATTTATATACTGAGAATTTTGGTAGCTTGTTTGTCCACTAGTGGAGGCGCGGCCGTGAGACGGGGGTTCGAATCTTGCAGTCTATAGGTTTTGAATTTAAATAAACGATTTGTATTATATTAATATATATACCTTTACGTATATATAAATAACAATTGAAAATCGTAGATCCATTGGTCAGCTGTCGGTGCGCAGCCGTGAGTCCCAGAGTGAGACGCGGGTTCAGAACCCCTTGTCTGTGTTTTCGGATTTTTTAGTACCCAATGTGGATAAAAAGAATATTTATACATTGATGTATGATTATATAACAAGAAGAATTTGTAGGTCAGTTGGTCCCTTAGTGATGCCCATCCATGAGGCGTAGCGACAGTGCGGGTTCGAATCCCTGCTACTATGAATATTTTGAATTTTAAAACCCCACGGTTTTCAAACCGTGGGGTTTGTTGGGTGCCACACTGGAATTGTCGTGGTGCACACTTTGACTCCCCTATAACCACGGTTCTCCAAAACTGTGGGTATAGGTTGAAACCCCTATACCGACGTCGTTCCAGCCCAGGGTTTCCAAAACCGTGGGTACAGCCTATACCCACGGTTTTGGTGGATATTCCCACGGCTTTGAACCGTGGGTATAGGTCATTTTTTCAGTAGTGGTGGGATCGAGGGAGAGATAAGGATGGGTCATGGGTGATGGGATTGTGCCTCGTGGAGGCTTCCTACATATCCCTGTGCCAGGGAATCAAAGACCATGTAGTTCAGATAGCGAATACAGTTTAACGTCATGTGGGACGGGTATGGGGATTATATCCTGAAGCGTCCCATGGTATTGGAGAACCGACATGAATGGGGCCAGAACGACCAGGTGGTGGGGCTTGAACATCATGGAGGCTTCCTATGTACTATGCCATAACACGAACCAATGTTCCTGTAGTTCAGGATGGATTGGGTCTTACACTCTGAGGTGGCCCAAGGTGGTGGGGATGCAACCTCATGGAGGCTTCCTACGTATCATGCCTTAGCACTGATCAAAGTCCCCGTAGTTTAGGTGGATTGGGGATAACACTCTAAGGCGGACCAAGTTGGTGGGGCTTGATCCTCATGGAGGCTTCCTACGTACCATGTTGTAGCACAGATCAAAGTCCCCATAGTTCAGGTGTATAGTTTAACGCCATGCGGGACGATGGTGCTTGGTAGTTTAACGTCCTACAGCTCGGAAGAGGGCATTTGGGGCTTATGCTCTGAGGTGGCCCAAGGATTGTCATGGTCGGTGCTTAATCTAAGCTCACAAGAGTCATGCTCTGTGTGAGAAACAAGAGACAGCAGAGACCTAACGATCAAGTCATGAATGGTATGCCCATTGGAAATGAGGAGGGTCATATGAGTTGAGTAGCCCATGGTGCCAGTACAGACTCCAGGATGGAGGCCCATTGGCGAAAAATCATAGCGTTAGAGGGATTTTACACCCAGAAAGAGCAGAGGAGATTTGTTCCTTATCATTCCCTCCGCTAGCCTTGAGGACTGATGATGAAATGGGGGAGCACTGTTCCCCACCACGCCCTTGGCTGGTGTTGGAACTGAGGGAGTGGGGAGGAACAGGGGCGTTGCCTCCTGTATGAAAGGATAGGGGCTTACACCAGGGTGGATTCCCTTCCCCGTGAACAAACTCCACTCCAATGAAGAGTATATTATCCCCTGTGATGGGTGATACCATCCCCGTGGAGATTAGTGGGCATGGAGAATGTCCGAGGTGGGGGGAACCTATGTGTGAGGCACAAGGTCAGGTCACCGTTTAATGCCATGTGTTGAGGATGAAGTGCTTGGCTGTTTAAATTCCTACAGCTTGGATGAGGTGGGTTTTCTCCACACCCCTAGGACATACATGACTGGTACCCTCTTCCCCTTGTGGAAGGGAAGGCATCAACAAGGCCATAGTGAGGGGGTATCATGGAGCGAACCATTGAGGGGTCCACGTTAGTGTAACTATGAGACAAATAAATAGATTTTAGCAAGCCTATGCGAAGAAGAATGAGTTGGAGCAACGCAACAAGAAGGATTGTACGAGGGACATTAAAGTTACATCGTACAATCCTCGAAGGCCGTACGAGAAAACCATGTATTATGTGAATTCCCGGGGTGCACAGGACACCTGCGAATGGAACCCAGAAGGAGGGCATCGGGCATTCATGCAAGAGGGTTCCCAGAGAGCACCAGGGTTAAGGGACCTGGGGGATTGCATGAAACCCTTGAGGTTTGCACGAAATAAAGGAGCCTGATGTAAAAATCCCCAGGACCACGAGAAATTGGGGGGGTGGGGGTGAGGTTTTGCGCACGTCTAGGAGGATGGCGCACAAGGTGTATGAATTACACGCAGGCAGAAAAGGCCGCGCGTAAGGATTGGGGGTGAGTGATAAAGAAGGGATTTTGTGCAACTAGCCATCCTGCACGCAATGGAATGAATTGCGAGCAAGGGGCAGATCCCGAAGGGATTGGATTTCAGTCTAAGCCAATGGGGATCTCGCGCGAAGGCGGACCCCAGGGCGACTAGGTGGGAAATGAACTATACCTAAAGGAAATATTGTGCGCGCATGGAATGTCGATTAAACGCATGAGAGCCAGTTCAGATTCTTCATCCCCAAAAAGGAAAGGGTTCTCCTTCTATTTATAGGCATCCGGTAGTGAGGAATTCAGGGATGCGTGAAATAATTACACAACGGAGGTGGAATCTCGGAATATCAACCACGCGGGGTTCGGGCTCAAAATTATTTTGCGCCTCTTCCGAGGACTCTTCACAAATCCCAATACTTTCTGCACGTCACTTATTTTTTCATGCACTTCACCCTTTTTTTCGTGCATCACCTCTGAGCCCTCTAGACGAGGTCTACGGGTCTGAATATGACTTCTCTTTGTCATTTCGAAAATTCCTTCAACACTTAAGAACTTTTCATCGTCTACAAATTCCCCCCTCGGAATTGGATTGGCAAGGGGCCAAAATGATCAGATTCTGAGGGAAACACTGAAGTGTAGGCCTTCATGGGTCCCATGCACACAAAAATTTGAAGTGGCGCACAAAACTCTACCAGGCGCGGAATCCAATTTTCACATGGGCGTGGAACACAAGATTGGCCTATAAAGCCGTCGTGGGTCCCTTGCTTAGTAAGGAATTTCTCGCACGATAAGAATTGAGCTCTCGTACACGAAATTGCATCTACACCTCCATGAAAAACCACTCTGCAGTGTGTAATTCCACTGAGATTTAGAGACATTTTATGCGTAAAACAGCGATTTTTCACGCCACAACATGATATTTCATGACAACCACCGATTTTACGCACCAGACTCTAATATTTTTCTCTAAACATCTAGCTTTTGTGCAACACACTCGAAACACATAGTTTGAAGATTATTGCTGCATACCGGGCTGATGAGGGGGAGGCCGCTGCTTACAGAGCTGAAATGGCTATGAACCCAGAGGCTTATGGTGCAAAGAGTGTTTTATCCAATAACCAGACCCTCTTCAACATGCTAACCCCACCCAGAAAGAGGACTCATTGTCTGAAAATGTGCCACTCTGGGACATCGGTATTCTGGAGGAGGTTCCCCTGCCGGGTTTTGTGGTTGATACACCATGGTCATGGGTGACCCGCGAAGACAAACTTCCTTGATACAATGTCACCAGTAACAGTCATCCTGCTAGAGAAACCATGCATATGAATGTCTACATCCTAAAACCCAAGACCATGACAATTTTTGGGGGTGACCCTATTATAGAGAGTTCCTCAGCCCTCTATGCAAGCACTTTCCGTCAGAGCATCACTGACGAGACAAAAGGTTGGCTGCAGGACTGGGACCTACGGTCCGGAGGCAACTTCTCCAATGAGTGGGCCTAGGCATACTGGGTTCACCATACGTGTGACCAATTTGGGGCCGATCTGCGGTACATTGGTCTGTTTGAGGCGGTGTGGACATCGCAGTTCCATTTCTACCGCCAGCTTATGCTCGGGCCGGAGCTATTCACATAGTGGTCCCTGGATACAAACACATTCCATCTTTACCATAGGGATGTCGGCATCAGTCTCTAGGACATCCACTGCATCAGGGGTGTCCCTTTGGAGGGCCATAAATATGATGAGTTCCTCCCACCAATGAATATCAGGGGTGACAGGTGTCGAACCCCCATACTGATGTGGCGTCTACTGGAGCTTGCCAAGGAGAAGCTGGGAGTCAATGACTTCTTGAAGGAAATCTCCTATAAAGACTTGTTTAAACTGTTCCTAGAGATGGATCTGGAGGTCAAGATTCCAGGGCGGGGGAAACTATGTCCAAATGTGGTTCATAGGAGCAAGAGCGGATCATACCGGACGATCCTAGAGGTGGGGCAATACCAATCATGGGGCTACAGCATAAATGAGGCTCGGGACCAAAATGTCTGATAAGTCGGATTCCTTGCCACATTCCTGAGTGCGTGGCTCCTGCCAGTTCGGGACGCAATGATGGTCATCCATCCAGCAAACCTGGTGATGGTTGACATAATGGCTGCCAATAAGAGGTTCAACCTTGGGGTCCCCATGTTGTCTCGGCTTAAAACCATATTAGGACACATCTTGAGAGGGGGGTCTCCTAGGAGAGTATGTGGCCCCTTCCATATCTTCCATGGCTGGGTTGTGCCTTACTGCCGTGGATACACTTTTTCAAATGTCATATGTCATCCGGGAAATGGCCTGAGACCCTCTATGATGAATATTTTTAGGGTCATGTCGATGACACTCAATGAGTGGGTGTATGGATCAGGATTGGTAACCATTCCATCTTCGCCTTCATCCCATTCCCCACCCCAACTGGTCAGATGATAGACGATGGGAAGCGATCACTAGAGAAGAAGGAGTACTTCCCAAGCATCAGAGGCAGGGTGGTTGTGGCTCAGATTGATGGGAGGATCTTATGTAATCCTTATATTCCATCCAGGTTCGCTAGGAAATTCGGATGCCTCCAGTGAATGCCGAAGAGAGTATACAAAGATGTCTGGGAGGAGAGGCATCCTTCCATTCTTCTTCTGTTGTGGCTGATGTTCACGACATACGGCTCTGGCGACATCATCACCTTCACTCCCACCGGAGTCAATGCTAACCACTCGACTGAGTATCATGAACATTGGACCATAGTATACCTTGAGGGGATTCTGCAGAAGCTAGTTCAGTATCTCAAATTCACCAGTGTGGAACCTCATCGGCGAGAGAGCAGGTAGGGTGGCACTAGAGGAGGAGGATCATATGTGACTCAGGTGACGGGGCCCGAACAGGCCAGAACCTTAGCAGTAGGGGCGTCGCAAGGTGTGGTTGCGCCCTCATTTCCTGGAGGAGGAGGGCCCCATAGAGAGGCCAGATAACTTCATGGGAAGAAAATAAAATACCTGCTCTAACCTTCCCACCACAAGGTCTTCCCTGTGCTATGGTCGGCTTGGATAACCCTACCACTGTCAATGAGTACTGAATCCATTTGGCAGAAGATAGTGCAAGATGGGATGCAGTTTCCAGATGTCGGGCTCGTTCGGGTTTCGGACTGAGTGTTCTTCCATCAATGACATGCATATCTGACAGCCATGGCCATTTACGCACGCCAATGGGATCGGCTTGTGGAGCCACCTCTCTTGGTGAAGGTGCTTCTCGGCCAGGAGCATGATCTAGAAAGGATGCCACCGGGGGAAGATGACAGCGATGAATCTGAGGGAGATGAAATAGGAGAGGAGGTGGAAAGAGAAGGGGAAGGTGAAGGAGAAGGAGAAGGGGAACCCGAATCTAAAGGGCTGAAAGGGGAATCCCACCAGGGAGTCTCTGGGAGAGAGGCAAGATCCTCGGCTCCGATATGGATGTAACCGAGATGCTTGAGGTATTCTTCAAACCTTAACTTCTAATGTATTCTCTTCCCTTTGCAATCCTTAACCCATCTTCCTTATTATACTGAAAGGCACATCGGTGCTGATCAACTGTCTCCGGTTGAAGGAGGGGAGGAAGAATCAACAGGGAAAGGTGGGGCACTGAATCTTGTTATCGAACTGACAAGTGCTGAGGGATCTCCCTCCATGAAAACTCCTGTAGTGGATACGGCACTAGAGGCTGATTCCTTGGGTTCCTGTAAGTTACTTGATTTAATACTGGTAATTACTATTGGAGAACTCAACTGATCAGGGTGCTCCTTGTCTGTACAGTGATCATGGAATTGGAGGCCCGTCAGACTGGTGATCCTGGACCATCTGTGAGTGTACCGATGGAAAACATACTTCCCCATCAAGAACATGACTCACAAACTGAGTTGGCACATGCAATTGGTGAGCAGGGTGTGGCGGACACCAGTGATGCTACCATCGGGGCAGGGTCGGAAGTCGATGAGGGTGCCACTAGGATCGAGGGGAGAGAAGAAGGTCAGCCAGAAGCTGAGGAACCTATTCCCCTAGAAGGAATCTCTAAGGATGACCCTACCGGTGGCCTGTTGGCTGTCTTCCCTATCTATCGGCCCGCTGATCACGAAGAAGTTGATGATTCAGATTCGGAAGCGGCCGAGTAGAGTTGGATGACATGACTCAAGGAATGGAAGTGCATCCAACAATTTCCCAATCAGCCCCAGGTAGAATTGCTGAAGAGGATGGGGTCACTCTACACCTGGCTGTTTTTCCTGTGTGCTGGAGGGGCAGATTCTCAACGCCTTCACCTAAAGGTCCATGATTTCATGGCCGAGAAGATTGGTGAGAGGAGCTGGAGTGCCGAAATAATCCAGTTGCAGGAGGAGTCAGGGTGTACCCAAGCATTTCTGAGGGTGGATCAGGATGTCCAACACCTCATGGAATAGTTGAAAGAACAAGATATATTCATCACAAACTACTCCGAGATCGTGGAGTAGTTAAGGGCCCAGCTGGTAGATGCTCAAGATCAACATATCAAATTGGAGCCACCAAATAACTGAGCTCAATGTCGAACAGGCACTAGCACGGGCCAGGGTCAGGGAGCTGTGCTCCACATCCGCGGATTAAGAAAGGTCCTTCAGGGGACGGAAGGTAGTCTTGGTGGCCACTAGTGAAAAGGTGGCGGTATTGGAGAGATCCGTCTAAAAAATTGACCCTTAGGGGCCCTATTTTGGAAAAACCCTTAAACTCATCTTTCTTTGCTGCTTCTTCTTCTTTTGAACTATATGTATGAGAAAATTCATCTAATTTCCCCTTTGCTTAACATACTTGTCACTTTTGATTAACATGCTCAACCATAATCATAAAATAAATATAAATCCATCCCTAAGCTCATGTGGGCCATGAGAAACAAAGGCGGCTCATACTATCACATTGTTTTATCATGGGAGAATCAACCAATATTTAGGCATTCGAAATTCAAACCTGGACTTCCAAGGAGAAGAGGGAGTCACATCCAAAGGAAGAGGACCTCAGACCAATTGATGTATTGTCTTCTCAATTCTCTCTAGCGCATGAGCGGGGAAATGTCAGGGGCATTGGAATCAGTCAAAAAATAGGGAAATGAAATCAAATGTGAATCACATTACCCAAATTCAGAATAATATCACAGGGGTGTGGCAATGAAGGACGACTATTGATCGTGTTCGAAACACAACATCCGTAATGCATTAGCCTAAAATGGGGACAACAAATGGGGGCTGACCGCTGACCATGTTAGTGACACGGGGCTTAACTCAAATATAGTCGATCAGTCTTCTGGAACATTGGCCCTGGATAGCAGGCAGACCATGGGTCGAGCATCCATACTATTAGGTGGTTCCTTCAAATGGGAAAGGGGGTGAATATCCGAATAGGGGTCATGAAAAGCGTGTAATGTGAAGTGGTGGTTTTTTTGAATAGAATCCAACACTCCCAAGATAATTCCACCGTGGTGGATGCACAATAGGTGGGCACATTAATCTGATCATGGACCATCCCTACTTTTAGTCAGGACCTCTCTGGTGAGGGAATTGTTTCTTCCCAAAGTCATTATGGGGCATCCTGAACTTGTTTAGGGAAAATTCTGCATTTTCACATCTCCCTAGGGGGGGTCAGACCAAGAGGTCGACGGTGGGGAAAAGTATGGGATTTGTGATTCTCGGGGCTGGACCTGAAATGAAATGTCTAGGATTTACTACGTATATCATAAGGATGAGAATCAAGCCATACATAGTTCATGGGAGGTGGCACGACACGGTAAGGTACCCGTGCAAAGGATGAAAGGGGTGTGCAAGTCCAGCCCTCGCACCAAAAGAAGTGCCAATTGATGTATATTGTTTGTCCATTAAAGTGAATGGTTTTTCTTTTGTGGAGAGACCGGCCTAGGGTAAAAATTCCTGGCATCACCAAAATAATCAAGCCGTATACAGGTGTTGAAAAATGGTATGATAAATGACCTATACCCAACATGATGTCCTCTGTGATGAGGTCATCATAATGTAGTGCTGATTTTCGTTGTGCGGCCGGGGCGATATTGTCACAGTTTATGGTCATGTGGTAGGACCAAACGTAGAGTATAAAGTCACATGGCTTGGAAATGGAGGAATGAGCACGACGCGATAAAACATACACGACGTGAATGTGGATGAGGCCCAGATCATCACTGTGTGCACCTCTGGGATAGGTGCCTTGGGCCTAGAGGCTGACGAGGGTCAGAGGATAGGGGGCAGGAGAGAGTAGCTCCCAGCTGAGCTAGACCAAGAATCACGATGTTCGGGTGATCCTAAGAAGTCCATGGGGATGGGGATCGAGCCTCACATAGCACTTAATGAAGATCTTAGTTTATGGTCGTAGAGCTCGGACCATGGGAGCCCTGAAGGATGCTATATGAGAGCTTTGTCCCCCTGACGTGCGATGGTGTACTGAGGGATAGAGCCATTAGTTTCGAGATTCCAAATGGACATGATGGGGTGTAACATAATGTGAATCATGAAATCAACATTCAAGTCCTGAAGTGGTTGGAGTGACGATGGAGGATTACTGTTGACCATGTTCGCAACACAGTATACTGTCGTGTTAGGATGTAATGGGGATAAACAAATTTGCATCGACCTCTGACCATGTTCGCAATGAGGGATTTGTATCAATTTTTTGTCTGAAACCCTCGGGGGCGTTGGCCTGTAACTGTAGGAGAGCCCTTAGTCATGGTTTCCATGCCATTTTTGTGGGGTCCATTTTGGTGTGAAAGATAACGGGGGGCCAAATGAAGGGGAACACGAAGCTTGACAAGTGTAAGGAACATGCCTAAGTTGAATATGACACTCCTAGTCCTAGACTAGAGTACTATGAACACATCGGTAAACCACTACAAGGGGTCGAGGGACTCAACTTGAGGGTGGCCAAGAGATAAAAGGTTCTGGGGAGAAGGGGAATGGTGCTAAAAACACAACGTGAAGGAGGGAATAACCCTCTACCACACCTATATATCCCACTCATGGAGAGGCATAGGCCAAGGGGCCTAGGTGACCAGGAGATCATGGGATCTCTACAAGATGGGGCTGGACACGAAATCTATACATTCAGGCTGTACTACATATCCCATAAGGATGGGAATCAAGCCACACATAGTTCGTGAAGATACAGTTTAACATCATGCGGGATGACATATAGTTTAACATCATTCTTGATGACATATAGTTTAACACCATGCAGGACAAGCAGTTTAAGGTCATGTGGGACCACATGCAGTTTAATGTAATGTGGGATGAGTAGTTTAAGGTCGTGTGGGACGACAGTCCATTTTAAGGTTATGGAGGACCACGTAGGATAGTTTAAGGTCACGGGGGACCACAGGAGACAAAATGTAGGACCAAATGATGTTTAAGGTAACGCAGGACAAGCATGCAGTTTAGGGTCATGCGGGACCATTGTGCCATTTAGGGTCATGCAGGACCATTCAGTTTAAGGTCATGTAGGATCACGGGGCTTAGGCAAAGTATTACGTGAGGAATTTTGCAATGGAAGGAGGAGTTATATTCTCACCATCCATGGTCACCAGGGAGTATGCTTCATTGGGATAAACCTTATGAAAAATGAAAGGTCATTCCCACTTGGGCTCCAAATTGGGTGGTTTCCTGCTTGGGATCATTGGTGCCCTGATGGCTAATACCAAATCACCTTGCAGGAAAGAGTGGAGGTGAACCTTCTTGTTGAAAGCTCAAGCCATTCTAGTCTGATGTTGTGCAGGTCACGAACCCTGTTCTCGTCCAGTGCTTCAAATTCATCTAGAAGGATCTTAGCCACTCTATCCAGTGATTTCTGGTCATAGATGGATGTGATAAATTATAGAAACTGACCCTCGATGGGCAGGGTGACCTTGGTTCCATACAACTGGGAATAATGGGTCACCTGGTTGGAATTACAATTTGTCGTCCAATAAGCCCAGAGGGTGTTGGAGAGCTTCTCCGGACAAATCATCATGTTCTAACCAGTCATTTTTTGCAGAATGTTAGAGAGGGTTTTATTGAATGCCTCAATCTATCCATTTACAGGCTCATGATGGCGGGAGGTATGGTTGGAGAGAATATTGTACTTGGTGTAAAATTTCTTCATCTCGGCTGCTCGAATGTTGGTGCCGTTATCGGTGTGGATAGCGTGAGATACTCCAACTTGATAGATGATATTAGAACTCACGAAGTGAATGATAGAATGGGCCATGACTTCCTTGAACAGAATTTCCTCTGCCCACTTGGAAAAGAAATACTTAGTGGTCAGAATGAATCAGAATTGGAGAGCCATATCCGGTGGGTATAGTCCCATGTCATCAAACCCCCGTACTTCAAAGGGCCAAGAGTACATGGTGGTGTGGAGAAGCTCTGGTGGCCAATGAACAATGTTAGCATGAACTTGGAATGCATGGAACAACTTGGTGAACTTGCTGAAATTGTGGATCATGGAGGGCCAAAATACCCTAATCTTTGAATCTGGTGAGACAGTTTGGGCCCAGCCTGGTGGGAAAAATAGAATCTGGCATGAACTTCTTGCATGACCTGTGGAATATCGACTCCTTGGATGCAACGGAGAAGAACACCATCGAAACAGCACTTATAGAGGATCTTCTCAAGACTGGGACCACTCTGGAGGGTGAACTGCAGTGCGCGGTGTCGTATTTTCTTGTGTTCGGACCGATCTGCCGGGAGGCAACCATTTTGGAGATACTCGACAAAAGGGGCCCTCCAGTCGGGCGTAACTTCAATTACTGCATCCGAAGAGCCTAGCGGTCCCGACGTGGAGGACCCAGGGGTAAGTTGGCTAACTCATAGGCCATCCTCATTACCTAGAGTGATGGGAGCAACGACCCTCTGGTGCGCCATATGGATAATTAGATCATCCTGTTCGGGCTCTGCAAGTGACGCGACCATGCTTGCCAAAGCATCTACTCAACTGTTCTGGGACCGAGGGACACGAGTAACCTCAGGCCAAGAAGGGAACTGCGCCATTAGCCGAAGAGTGTGTTCTAACCATGGTACGAGCTCTGGATTCCTAAAAACATAGTCTTAAATGACCTGCTTAATAACTAGCTCAGAGCACCCATTCAAATGAAAATGGAGCAGATCGATCTCAAGGGCTATCTCGAGACCAATTATAAGGGCATGATACTCTACCTCGTTGTTAGTACAACCTTATGATAACAAGAATGAGTAAGGCGGGACAACTTTCACTGGGGTGATAAAGACGATACATAGACCTACTATGTTGAGCCTTGGATCATTGAGCCTCCCACTGGTGGGGCTCCAAGAGGCACCGTCAAAGTGAATTTTCCAACATGGGACATCTTGATCGACTGAGCGGATTGCATCATCAAGAAAATACAAGTGCAAGGAATGGTTTGTTGTGGTTGGATGGGAAGCTAGAAATTCTTCCCACACATGTCCCTTAATAGCCTTCTGAAAGAAGAACCTGATGTCAAATAGCTGGAGGATCACCACCCACCACGCAAGTCAGCCAGTCGACATGGGGAGATTCAAAATTTACTTCAGCGGGTCCACTCGAGACACTAGATGTACCTCGTGGTGCTGTAGCTAATGTTGCAACTTCTGCACAGCAAATACAAGAACAAGTGAGCTCTTCTCTATGATGGAGTATCTGGCATCCATATCGTGGAGCATGCGGCTGAGGTAGTAGAGGCTGTTTTCGATCCCCTCATGGTTCTTCTGGGCGACAAGGGTACCGAGGGACCGTTCCAGGGCAGTGACATAGGGAATCAACGGCTTCCTGGATATGGGTGGCATCAAGACCGGAGGCTGGATCAGATACTGCTTGATTTCTTCAAACACGATATGGCACTCCTCATCACACTCATAAGAGGTTCCCTTCTTCATGAGTAGAGAAAATGGATTACACATGCTAGCCATATTTGCAATGAATCTGCATATGTAGGCCATGTGGCCTTGGAGACCTCGAAGCTCCAAAATATTTCTCAGGGGAGGCATCTGGCAGATGGTCTTGATCTTATCCCGTTCAATCTCGATGCCTTGGTACCAGATGAAAAATCCATGAAAAATCCTTGAAGTGACCCAAAAAGCACACTTCAAAGGGTTCATCATTAGGAGGCAGGAACAGAGGAAAAAGGACACTTTCTCATGGTCCTTGATATGGTCCTGGGATGGGTGAGATTTAACCACCAGATCATCCACATAGCACTCCACCAATGTTCCCAGGATTGGCTTGAAAATGTGATGCATGGCCCGCTGATAGGTGGCACCTGTATTTCTCATGCCAAAGGGAATAACCTAGTAACAGAAAGTACCTTGTGGCACTCTGAATGTGGTAGAATCCTCATTATCAAGGTCCATCTGGATCTGATTATATCCAGAGTAACCATCCATGAAGGAGAGATCCTAGAACATGGTCGTAGCATCGATCAACTATTCTGTCACGGGAAGGGGAAAATCATCCTTCAGACAATGGCAGCTGAGATCTCAGAAATCGATGCAGACTCTGATCTTCCAATTCTTCTTCCAGACTGGCACGATGTTGGCTAGCCACATGGGGTATTGGACCTCCTTGACGAAGAAGTCCCTGATGAGCTTTTCAACTTCGGCCTCGACCATGTCACTGTAAGAAGGGTGCATCCTTCTGGGAGTCTACTTGAATCTGTGATGATTCACCGTAAGACCGAGGCGGTGGACGACTACTTGAGGATCTAGTCCTGGTATCTCATCGTAACCCTAGGAAAACACATCACTATGTTGTTTATGGAATTCTACGTATTGATGCTTCTCCTTGGAGGACATAGAGACACTGATCAATGTGGTTCTCAGGTCTGCCTAGATTCCGAGGATCACCAGTACCAGTTCATCGACAATGGCTGAGAAGCCTTCCTCAAAGGCATGGGGAGCATCCTCTATATCTTCTTCTCCACTTATGGAGGGATCCCACCCTGGGGGAGCTGCTTCTGAGCTACCAAACCCTGATGGGAGGCTGCAACCAGCTTGTGCAGCAGTGGATATTGCATCGGGAAACTCTGACGCTGCCGAGACCATGGCTATGAAGGCTGTCAACCAGATCCCATCTGGTCTCCAGTCCAAGGGACCACGCTTGATAATATCAAATAAATAGTGGCACGTCGGCCAGACCCAACTAATTCTAGCCAGGAAAAATAGAAAAGTATGACTTACTGTCATTACTATGAGTCAGACGTCTCGATACCTGATGGGAGTGGGAGGCTACGTGATCACTGGGTCTTGGTTCGTATAAGAATACGAAGTGATCTTCCGATGCTGCCTGGATTTGGGAGCATGATTCCTCCTTGTCCTAAAAATGACAAAACATTGCCCCATATCAGGGGTTGTGGCCTCCAACCGATGGATCAGGAAGACATAGGCTTCATTGAGGCCTGCCCAAGGGTCAGTCATAATGGTGACAGGTTCAATATTGCTTGCCTGGACTTTTTTATCCTTGCTATTGTAATAGTAAGAATCCAAGTATCAGGCTTCACAAGAGGCGAAAGTAGATGCGTCACATTAGATTATGACCACTCGACCAATAAGGGAGTACTTGAGGCATTGCTTATATTTTGAAGGGACCGCCGCGTGCAGGTGGAGCCATGGCCTGCCCATCAATGCATTATAAGTGGTGTCCTGGGAGATAACCATGAACTCAGTACTAGCAATTAGGACACTGAACTGGTTCATCAGATGGATTGTTACAACTGGGGTATGCTCTGTCCTATCATACCCATGGAACCCTAAATCAGACGTAGTCAGGTGATCTTCGGATAGCCCCAACTTTCGTAGTGTTCATGTCGGGATAAAGTTGATTCCAGAGCTAGTGTCAACGAGACAGCGGTGAACCTCCACGCCATTGAATTAGCCGATGATATACATCAGGCGGATGTTCCCCTGTATGGGAGAGCCTTCATCTTCCCCTGAGAATGAAATGACGGCCTGGAATTCGGCATCATCAACTGCTTCAGCATGGAAGGCCTCTACAACTGCTACCTCCGTCTCAAACTGGAGGGGACTTTTTAAAGCCACAGTGAGTGCTTCGTGCATATCTGGTGATTGGCGATGGGCTTCAAGGATGGAAAGCCTCTCCGGGATGCCGAAGAGATGCTTGAGAACATCATACATCCATGCTAGGCATGAACTTCTTCTTACAGGAGGCTGCTCTGTAATTGGAGGCTTGGTGGGCCCTGCCGGTTGGACTAGCGACTGACTGGTGCTGGGTATATCCCACTGCTCACTAGTCGAAGCCCAAAGGGCTACTGCCGGAAGAGGACTGGGTGCTTGAGATCAGCCTACAGTTGGGTGAAGCTGGTCGTGACATGGATGTAGAGGTTCTTCCTGATCCAGTAGCACAAAAGGTGATGGAGGATGACCTATCGACACTGGATGAAGAGGCTACGCTTGTTTATTTCTGTGATGGGCCTGCTATATGGTCTTAGTGGCATGTACAAACTGGCTGGAGGTTCCAAATTACATGCCCCGATGACCCATATGGTTGCTGCTCCACCAACGTTGGCATCGTCTGGGGACATTGGGTAGGTTCACCTGGTGCTCCCCCTCGTCAGGAGTCATATAGTGATTTACCAACTCGATGGTGTTAACTGAAGCGTACCCTCGGCTATCACTTGAAGAATCATCCACCACTGGGATGATCCTAAGGGGGAATGCCCATCTCATGGGGCATGATGTTTCCGAGAGTGCGGGATGAAAACAACATTGGAGGGGTGAGTTCTTTCTTCTTTCACCACCTACGCTTTCTCTTCTGGGATGAGGTCGGCTGAGGTGATGATGTAGAAGTGGTTGCCACAGCTTTTGAGGGCTCCGAATGATTTATTCATGCACGGATGATGCCATGTGCATGGGCGACTGCCCAACAAGCCATCCAGTCATTGTAATTCTAGGACCCATGGTCAGAAACTTGGTGCCACTCACCTTCGCTGTCGCTACTCCTATCGGATCTCACAAAGACACCTGCCACTTGTGCCAGGGATGGTCCCAAACATACTATGTTGTTGTCAATCTGGTCTTGGATCCATTCCTTGAACAAATAGCATCGCTTTATGGGTTTCCCCATGATCTGCTGATAAGGGAGGTAGTTGATGTGATCACTGAGATGCACCACTTATGGCTTCTCGCACTCAAGAAGTCATACGATTATCTTCTCTAAGGCTCTACGGAAGTAACCAGGGACCTTCGCCTTATTGAATGTGTAGGTATGATTCCTTCTATCCAGAAATGGGGCTCTAGGAACCTAACCCTGTTGGGGGGCTGAAGGAGCCTTCCAAGGAGGTGTAACATGATTATCTCACGTATGCAGTGGTGGCGCATTATGCGGGGGCGCCTACAGATTCTGAGGACACTTTTGGGCTAGAGGCTACGCTCATGGTGGTGTACCTCTATAGGTCTACAGAGATGGCTCCACTGGTAGCAATTCTTGTTTCCTAGGGGCATCTATCTGGGCCACTACGGCGGGCTCAGCTCTGGCAGCCCTCCTAACTGGGATTACAAGCGGCTTCAAATGATCCTGAATGGCCTGTTTCAAGGCTTCTTCGAGGCACTAGGCCTTATCCGAGAAGTCTCAGAACCCTCCGGGATAGTTCTGAGTGATCAGGGAAGGAACCAGTTTCATCTTGACATTCCCCACACACATCGTCAGTAATTTATTTTGAGTTAGTGGAATGTCAAAGGAGTATGTGAGCCCCTTCCACCGAAGATGAAGTACACAAATCGCTCATCAGGGGTTTTTCTTTCACCAAAAGAGGTCAGCGATGTTTTTCTTCCAGGTGGTAGAGCTGAACTGGTAAGGGAACTGCCTACAAAGGTCCTCCCATCTTTTCACAGATCCAACGGGGAGCTGGCTATACCAAACAAATGTCGGCCCCTCCAGTGTCTAAACGATGCAATGGAGCTTGGTGGCCTCATACAATGATGGGGTCCCTAACATAGGCCCACACCTTGAGTTAATGTGGGTCAGGTGCTGTGGGGGCCCCTGTCCTGTTAAAGGGGGAAAAAGTGGAATTCCCAAATATCGGCGGTGCTGGCATGTCATCCACCCATGCAGGGTATGGCATGCCATCAGGTGGGATAGACACCTGTCGCATTTCCAAATCCTCGAGATGGGTGATGAGTGCCGCCATTAGATCTTCTGGGCACGGGTCCATGTCCTGATGGGCATCCCTATCCCCGAGCATGTTGTCAGGCTCTTTAATGTGATAGGCAATCTCAGCGGCTCATGGAGCGGCTGGTGGAGCGACCCTTTGGGTGGCCAGGGAGCTCGAACGAGGTTCCCTGAATTGTCGCGCCATTCGGGAGGGTTCAGCGAGACATACCGCGCCCTCTTGTCGTGAGCTCCGGCTTCCACTCTGTTAGTGAATACGACATTATCAGTGTTTCTTGGGAGAATCTCACTGAGGGTTAGTTGTTCATGCCCCTAATGCCATGGCCTAGTATCACCATAGTCGGGTCGCCGCAGTAGAATGCATTCAGCCAGAAGTTCATCTACTAACTTCTTCTTCTCAGCAAGCTGTTGGCATAGGGTGGCCTTCCCGGGATCTTCCTCTGTCTTCTGCACTGAGGCAGACGGGTCGGAAATCCTGACAGCTCCAACATGCTCTTTTCCCTTGCCGACATTCTGGCTTTGTATCAATGCCTCAGTGGATGGAGGGTGACCTAGGGGGATCCTCTGTTGGCGAGTAATCCTCCCCGATGGGTCCAGTGGCAGAACATCTTCTGGGGGGTGTCCCCATAAAGATGTTCCAACTCGATTTCCCTTAATGATAGATTAGTCATGTTAACCGCCACTCTTCTAGGGGGCATATCCTCACTATCGCCAAGAATGTCGGGCTGCCGGTGAATCACCCTGAAGATGAGGGAAGCATTTTTCCCCTAGCCACAGACTTGCGCGTGGGGGGGGGGAGCCTCTTCAATAACATTACAGAGTACTTGGAAACATTGAACACATTGCTATTGGAGGGCCCTGTGGTGGCCAGGTGAATCAGGGTGTCAGACCGTGGGAAGTGTGGCCAGGTCAACCAGGCATCATTGCTCACTTATGTATTCCAGGTGCTCTTGGATCCCGAGATAAGTCATTCGTAGGTGGCGAAGATAGAAGTGAGTCTCCCAGAGGGTCTGGTGGAAACATTCAAACTCTTCCGGGGTGAGAGATTCTGGCATATCAAAATTCGACCCTGTGACTGGCCAAAACATCTCGAGGAAGTGGCCCACTACGAGGGTGTTCCAGAAGCTCCCCGACTCAGATCCATGGTTTGGACCTTGATTACCCCACTCATCAAATGAGGGTGGCTAAGGAACTGGTAGCGGCGCTATGGAAAGACGTTGGTCTGATAGACTGGCTACCGGAGAATACGACGAGCGGGCTAATTGGCCGTTCAATCATGGGGTGTCCTCTAAGGGTTGCAGCGACATAGCAACCATGTCACGATTGGATGGACTGGTGACCAGGGCTCTAGACGTAGCATCAGCATCCGCCAAGGGTGTGCTATGTCGCGAGTATTCTTCCATTGACCCCCAAAATAGCTATCTTCCATCTCTGGACGAGGCAGAAGGTGCTTCCCGAGAGTCCGGTGGTGACTGCAAGGTCGGTCCCTGGGGGTATGCCAAGTTCTCATCCTCTTATATATACCATTAGAGGTAGGCTGGGATCATATGGATCTCGAAATCGAGGTGTACGAGGCTGATACGCCTCGCCCCTGCCACAACCCTTGACTCATAGGACTTTGGAGAGGGCTCCATCGTTGAGTCGTACTCCACCTCGGAGTCTAAGAAGTGAATTGTTCTGATTTCCATCCGACCTTCCCATGAATTCCTCTTTCGGTGGCGAAGACCCGCCTTCCTTCACCTGGGTGGCTCCTCAGGGCAGGGCTGGTTTCTGGCATGGGGTCCTCTGGCCGTACTGGTGTTGGGGTAGAGAGGGTTTCTACTCGATAATGCCGGGGTGTGAGGAGCACCGAGACCGATATCGAAAGGGACATGGGGAGGACCTACATTCATGACGTTGGAGAAGTGTGGTTGGCCTCCACCTCTCTGATTGTGGGGTGAGGAGGAACTTCACCTATTGGCACAGGGACATGGGGAGGAGCTCCATGATGATTAGTGACCGAACATGCAATGTCTCTATACACGCGGTCCTCGGTAAGGGAAGTGACCAAATACCCAGTGTAGTGAGAACAGGAGAGGCCCACACACGGAGTGCTGCTGTCTTGGGGAAGACACTTAATTGGGCTGAAGGTGTCACTGGGAATACCTCCAATTAGAGGTTGGAAGCAGGGAGAGCTCGCACCTTCCGTAACGGCGGCATAGAGTAGACCTTCACAATGGATGGCACTACTACAGATTGGTCCACATCGGTCATTTCCTATTCCGGTGACCGAGAGAGTTGACCCATCCTTCCCATGGGGTGGTTTGGGCCTCGATCTGGGTAGGTCGTATAGCTGTCCCCACTCAACGTGTATGGGGAGTCTGTGGTAGGAGTCAGTAGTGGCTCGGGAAACAGTGGTTGCTGACGTTGATGCCCCACGGTGGGCATCCTCTTCTGATCATGCCCGATGCTGGCGTTGGGTCAGATGGACTGGAGCAGGTGGTGTAGACATGTCAATTACTTGCTCCATGGATCAGGGAACTGGGTGGCAGTGCTGATGCATCCTAGAGGGGTCCCTCAACGGGAGCCCTTAAAGCGGGACACTATCAGGCCTTCCTGGATAACCCCTACTTCGTCTACATCAGGGAGGGAGGTGTCAAGGTTTTCTGTGGATAAGCAACTGAAACGATAGAATATTGGGGTTGGGAGTAGTGGCTCCCTGCGCGGCCCTTGGGGGTGGCGTTGATGGTGAGGCAGAACGACCACAAGATCCAAACAAGCCATGTACCTTGTGGGGATGACCCCCTCCTCCTCGTACCTGCGTACAAGGTCATTAATTACCCTTCGCTAGAAAATATCTAATGAGGAGAGGGGCCATGTGCGCCCATCAGTCATGGTGGTCAAGCCAGCATGGAAGAGGTAGAACTGCGCGCGGTAGCCGCATTGATATTGCCCCTGCCCCTGCGCCGGTGGGCAGGTGAACGTGCTCCGGATGCAACAAAATGATTCATGGAAGCAGGGAGATGAACACATTAATACTTCCAGGAAAAGAAATCTATAACTAGTTCCCCAGTTTCATTCCGTCTTCCGTGGTCATTAAGATGGATCCACGCTGTCAACGTCACAGAATAGAATGCTCAATGTCTTGACAATCCCAACTTCTGGGGAGTTTCGCATCAGGCCTATTTGGTGGGACATGATTCTGGATGACGAGGTTAGATGATATGGTTATCCACTGATTCCCCCAGCGCTACTAGCCTCCATGCTGAGGATACGCCTTTCGCATCGAGTTCCCTATTTTTTGTTTCAGACGCTTTTGACATGGTGCGGGCATCCGTCATGCAGAGGACTTGATGTTGTTACTCCGCATTCCCAATTTTCAAAGGCAGGTGGCATCCACTACTTATTTATGGACGTCTGCTCTTTGATCGAAACGGGAGGATGGGATGTTTGTTCTTACTTCTGCTGATTCCTCCTCATAGCTCATCACCTAGTCCTAGTCTCCCTCAAATATTTAAGACGTAGTTCGTGAAGCTCTTCCTAGTGCCATATCTTCATGGACAACAGTTAATTACACCACTTCTGTCCGGACCATCCAAGGGGTCCGGTCAAGGAAGAAACCTTCGGTTAGGAGATTAATCACATTGGGGCATCACTGGAAAGTCTTGGTGCTGGGGAATTGGAATTTCAGTCTTTTGTCCCTTATCATAGGGCTTCTCAAGGGCACAGAATCCCAAGGCATCCCACATCGAACGTGGGGAATTGTTTGCCATTGGAATGTATCTGAGGTTTTTGTCAGTTTCCCATGTTTAACATAGGGTATGTCGCATGTTTAACATCCAGCGGAGACATATTAGATAGATCAGAACACTAGCTAGAGTGGATCAGATTGAATAACCCCCTAGAGGGAACACCAATGTTGGGGCCAACACGGGGGTGGCTTTTTGAATGCTATAGAGGGGAATGGGGAATGAAGAGGCATGATCCCATCGTGATGTGGTGGACCTGATAAGAATCAGGAGAAATTATGGTTTTGGGCTTGATCCTTGAGGAGACTTCCCATGTATCCACGTGGCAGGGAATCATAGTCTTTGTAGTTCGTTGAAACGATGGGACACCTGAAGCGGCGACCCGTGGGAATGGACGCTTGGATAGGACCCAGAGGAAGTGGAACCTCTGGGCTAGGGCATGAGATTTTTGAGGCGTGTGGGCTCGAGGGAGAGTTCTGGATGAGTCATGGGTGATGTGATTAATCCTTGTGGAGGCTTCCTACGTATCCTTGTGGCCGGTAATCAAAGACCATGTAGTTCAGATCGTGAATACAGTTTAACGTCATGCGGGATGGGTATGGGGCTTATATATTGAGGTGGCCCATGGTATTGGTGAACCGACGTGAATGGTGTCGGAACGACCGTGTGGTGGGGCTTGAACCTCATGGAGGCTTCCTACATCCCATGCCTTAGCACGGATCAATGATCCCATAGTTCGGGATGGATTGGGGATTACACTCTGAGGCAGCCCATGGTAGTAGGGCTTGATCCTCGTGGAGGCTTCCTACGTACCATGTCATAGCAAAAATCAATGTCCCCATAGTTTTGGTGGATTGAGGATTACACACTAAGGCGGACCAAGGTGGTGCAGCTTGAGCCTCGTGTAGGCATCTTATGTACCATGCCTTAGCACAGATCGAAGTCCATGTAGTTCGGGTGTACAGTTTAACGTCATGCGGGACGATGGTGCTTCACAGTTTAAAGTATGGCATATCGGATGAGGGAATTTCGGGCATACGCTCTGAGGCGGCCCATGGTTTCTCATAGTTGGTGCTCACTCTATGCTCACAAAAGTCATTCCCGGTGTGAGAATGAAGAGATAGCAGAAACCTGATGATCACGTCACGAAGGGTGCGTCTGTGGGAAATGAGGAGGGGCTTACGCGTTGAGTAGCCCATGGTGCCAGGACTTACTCCCGGATTGAGGCCCATTGGTGAAAAAGCGCAGTGGGAGAGGGATTTGGAACCCAGGAAGAGAGGAGGAGCTTCGTTCCCTATCACACTGTCATGACCCCCTCCAACCAAAGATTCCCCTCCTGAGCTGGCAATGGTGAAAGGGAGATAATGACCCCTGAGTCCTACCTTCAGTAGGCCCCAGGGTGGCGACTAGCACCAAGGGTATGAGTTTTCACAAATATGGGAGGCATTACCCTTTTTATTATTTAAGATCGGGAAATAGGACAAGTCAACATCCAAAAAGAAGAAAATGAACTAGTATAGAAATAGATCAAAACCAATCCCATATGCATGCTTTATACAATAGTGAAACAAAACTACAAGTACAAAAAATCTCCAAATACTGTACCAAAAAGTAAAGAAAAACAACAACAACAAAGAGCAGAAACTCCCCTTGCCTGACTAGTATGGTCCCTCACAGTCCCTGTAGTCCTCCTGTAGACTTGAAAGAAAACGTAGGGTGAGCATACAAGTATACATAGTAGGGAAACATAAAGCTCATGTGCACAAGTGGGGAGACATCATAATGCCCCGTGAGATAACAGAAGAACCAAGACCTAGAAAGGAATCTATCCACCCAACCTCACCAGTCACACTCACCATGTAACACAAGTCAATAGAGTATAGTAGTAATGTTATCAAAGTATGGGTACCCCGCACCACCTTCCCACTGGTTATTGAAGACATCCTACGCATCAGACCAATAAATACATTCTCACCACAGTCCCACTGCCTCATCCCGCCCGCACACACCTGGGCCACATCCTTACACAGTCCAACTGCCAAACCCTGCCCACAAACACTTGGGCCACAACAGTCACACGTAACCACGCCTACAAACACCTAGTCCAGAACAACACCCGACACGCCCGAAGACACCTGGGCCTCATCCCGAAGACACTTGGGAAACCACCAGCCCGCACACATCTGGGCCAACCACCGCACTACCCTGCCCGAAGACTCTTGGGCTAATAATGGACCTCAGGCCATCACATCCTGCCCGAAGATTCTTGGGATACCCAGGAAAGGGAGCAGAAAAGAGCTAATAACCAGCCACTAATAGAAGTGTTGGGAAAAAACCATCCCCCTTGAAATGGGGGGGGGGGGGGTTCGGCACTAAGTGCACAACATGGGTGGGGTGCATAAAGAAACATAAAACATACATATTTATATAATTATAAAAACCACTCTGCCCATCCTAAGGCTTCTACATAAATATTTCAGCACGTTCCATAGCACTAATAATTCAAGAGTATGAACACAACAAACAATCCCAAAACCCCATTTAATTTTTTCATGTTTCGATAGCTTTAGTTATCAGTTTCTTAACTACTGGGAAACTATCAACAACCAAACTGGATCAAGCGTTCATAAAACATATCCCTACCATCCACAAATCATGTTAGGAAAACACAAGAAACACAAACAAGTCCCTTCTTATTATCCAACCAACCACATTGACAATTATTCCCATTCCATTACCATGCCCCACCATTCATTAACTCTTCCACTTTTATTTATTATTCACAACCCATAGTTCGTTCACATTCAAACTCATCCCTATAGCCCCGCTGCCAACCACCATAAACACAATCACACCGAAAACCGTACATCATCATCCCTTTGATACCATTTATCGTAGCCCCACTGCACATCACCAACATAGCATTCACACCAACCCACAACCAAGCTAACCACATCCCCGCTGCTCACCCGATCCACAACAACCCACAAAACAACCCCTTAACATAAATAAACCCTAACTAGCACCCACATATTTATTATTTCAGTTTGTTCAACCGGGGTGATCACACAAGGGTTCAAGGTATTTAATCAGCCAAATTTACGTGATTTACCAATTTCCACATTCAATAAAATTTTCATCCATAAGAAAATCCAAAAAGAGAGGGAAATATTTAATTTTGTAAGCAAAGACCCCCAACGACCATGATTTTAGTAGGCAGAAGCTCCTTCAATTCTCAACATAATATCACAGGATATAAATAATGTAACTAGATTCACAAACTTCCCATCCCCGTTATATAAGCAAGTTATTATATTTATTAAACTGGTTCAAATGTGTTTCACGTAAACAAGAGGACATCCACCCCACATGATCCAAAATTTAGAGAGATGAGGGTAAGATCCCTACCTCAACAGGTTCTGATGTCCTTCTATGAACACGACCACCATTATCACAAGGCTTATCCCAGAATGACTTCACCCATCAAGGGCATCGCGGAACCACCGAATCAACAACACAAGAAACACCCTCAACAAGGAGATCACATGCCGTAGCATGGAAGGAAAATGGGAGAAGTAGGATCGGAAATAGAATACAAGAACAGAGGTTTAACATACCTTTTTAGTGTTTTTCATCAAATACCATCGTTCCCGTCAATTATCAGCAGTCTCCTCGGTTGGAAACTACAGAGGGGAGTTCTAAGAATATGGAACGGAATAGGGTGTATGATGTTCTCCTCGCAGACACTATCCCGCAGTCACTGACGGATCGATGATCAGATTCCAGATAAAGATGTTAGGAGGAAGGATTCTAGGTCATCCGGGAGCGTCGCCATGTAGAGAAGAGAGGACTGTAAATAACACGTGAACCTATCTTATATAGGCAACGAAAGGGTAAAATGGTACGTGGCTTGTATTAATGAATACACGACGTGACCGTACAACTGTTACACTGTTTGACTGGTCAACACATGACACGTCACACGATTTCCATGCATTTAATGATAATAATAAATTCAATTAATAATAGTAGTTTAATTGACCCAAGATACGATTCATAAAAAGGTATTCATCATTGGTATTAAAATGACCGTCATAATTTCAGGGTTGCAACGTCACAGACAGTTCGCCAATCTGATACCGTATGAGGGAGATACGTTGGATACAAGATCCCGTAATAATAATGATATTATTATTATTGGGTGTTTCGTGGACCCGAGTCACAAACCATAATTTAATATCCAACATTAGACTTGAATCAATCGTATTATTTAGAGGATCACATCACCACAGACGATAAGTCAATTGGACATCGCACGCGGAAGTTATGACGGGTCGATGATTTAATAATATTATTACATCTATTAATTTACGAGGGTTTCGGGTACCCGATCTGAAAATCCAAAAAAAACATCCAATATTGGACTCATAATTTCCATCTCGTAGTCAGGGTCCCACTACCGCTAACGGTTCTTGAAACCGAGGTTGTATGAAGAAGTTTTGGACGAAACACGGTTTTCCCAACAAAGATAATAATTACATTATTATATTATTATTATTTTATTTAACCATTTTATTTTTTTCCCAAAAAAAACCCATGCTCAACCTCTTTTTAGCGCATAAGCCTCCCATGATTGACTCCTTATATATATATATATATTCATTATCATCTTTTAATCATTATTATAATATATAATAATAATAACTTACTAATGAGGCTACCCATTCCCACACCACCACCAAAACAAAATCGCGCCTCTCCTTTACTCCAGGTCAACCACGCCCCACCCCTTATTGATTTAATTTTTAATTTAACTTATTTATTTTATTGCATTAAATTATAAATATTTATTTCATTTAAAACCTATCTCTCTCCAATCTCACTTCAATTTCATTATTAATAAAATTAATATTAATAACACCCATCATTAATGTTCTAATTTAATCTCATTAAATTAGATTACCATAATTTTTCACATATTAAACTAAAACCATTCCATTTGTCTCAAAACCATTTCATTTAACTGAATTAAATGACAAAAAAAATTACTATAACTAACATATTCAACCCCCTTTTAATATATTTAATTTGATTAACCTCTCGCACATATTTTTACGCCATCAATGTTATTTATTGTTTTTCAATAATAATAAAAATTCATCAAATTATTTTATTAACTCGTCACCGTTATTATTTTTAATACTGATAATATTTACGCTCATCGCATTGACCATGTTAAACCACTCCGTTGGATATCTGAATCTGACCATGCCACATCAATGTCGCATAACATCCTTCAATTTAATTATTTAATTCTATTTATTTTTATTTCACACTGATTAAATTGAAACCACTTTTATTAAATTAAAACCATTCGATTTAATTAAACCAACATATTTTTACGCCACCATTATTATTATTATTTAACACAATAATAATGAACTCACCTTTAATTTTATTAACTCACCACCATGCTTCCACTGTGCATCTTCATTTATATGTTTGCTATAAATACCATGAATTATTTCATTAATTTCTCATTATTATTAATATTATGAATAATATTAATAACACAACACCCATTATTATTATTCATATTTAATTTCAAAAATTACTCAATTAATAATAAACTGCATGTTTCATTTATCAACGTCTAATGGGTCACAAACCTTCCCACTTCACATCATTAATAACAATAAGACCCATTAAATCATTTTATCATGATCATTTTCATTTTAGTTTAATTAATCACAAAATTTATGTCATAATCATTTTTATTTAACATATTTTTATGTTATCATCAGTATTAAAAATTATCATTATAACGCGTGTCGTGTTGACCATATCTATTTCAACAAGGGAGTGGACCGGAGGGGTCCGGGCCATTACATCATATACCTCTTAAAACATTCTCATCCTCGAGAATTAAAAACCAACCCAGAAGACAGAATGGATCCGAACAACCACTCCACAAGATACCTCTTAGGGCTCTCGTCATAACAGGAAAAAACCGACAACCCTAATTTTATGAGTTAAGAATTCCTTCTCCCATATCGTGATATTATCCGCTTTAGGCGGCACTGACTCACCTGCATGAGTTTAATCGCATCCACATTAATGCGTCTCGATTAGGAATTAGATATTCCATCTTCCATATATTAGGATTTTCCAAACATACACTACCCCCAACACCATACAAAACAACAATAAATTTCCCGAACACATGGCATGGGGAATTCGTTCCCCCATGTTGATATATTATCCGCTTTAGGCGGAACTGACTCGCCTGCATGGGTTTAATCGCATCCACATTAATTCATCTTGATTAGGGATCAGGTCCTCCTCTCCCCAAATGATAAGACTATTCACACATATTTAAATGAAAGGGGGAAACATCCTAGCATTATAGACTCATGAAAAAAAACAAGGTCCAGGCCCAAGAAAGGGCGAGAATGAGTTTCAACAAAGGAGTTTGATGCTCCTGAATTTAAACAAAACATAAACAAGATCATTTAAGTAAAATCGAAAGTATCTCTCTCATTCGTTGGCTTGGCTAGGGTTGCCACTTCTGTTACATGCAACTGTTCGTGTCCCACTCCTCAGCCTCTCTGTTAACGTCCAGGTGCCATAGTTATATGGTAAACAAAGAACACCTAATCCCATGTAGCAATGAAATTTCCTCAAGGTTTCATTTTATCATTTTTATTTCAATTTCTTTCCCAGAACACCCAAATCAAGTAAAACACAATCATGATGATGCATGTACATTCCCTAGGGTCTCTACCCTGCAATCAATGTAGTCTCACTTGGACGTTCGGTAGGCTTAGAGTCCTTGCATCGGATCACGGGGGGCCCTAAAATATCGTATCCTAGCCGGTATTCCCTGGCCTATGTCACACACCATGATCAGCCTACACTGTTTCCCTACCATCTCATGCAATCCTCACTATGCCTAACTCTAGACATCATTCTATCTCTCAACCATCAGCCTCTGATACCATTCTTTCACGACCCCCTCCCACCAAAGATGCCCCTCTTGAGCTTGCAATGATGAAAGGGAGATAATTACCCCTAAGTCCCGCCTCCAGTAGGCCCCGAGGTGGCGAATAGCACCAAGGGTATGAGTTTTCACAAATATGGTTGGCATTACCCTTTTTTTATTTAAGATCGGGAAATAGGGCAAGTCAAGCACCAAAAGGAAGAAAAGGAACAAGTATATAAATAGCTCAAAACCAATCCCATATGCATGATTTATAAAATATTGAAACAAAACTACAAGTATAGAAATGCTCTAAGTATTGTTCCAAAAAGTAATGAAAAACAACAACAGAAAACAACAACAACTCCCCCTTCCTGACTAGTACGGTCCCGCACAGTCCCTATAGTCCTCCTGTAATCTTGAAAGCAAACGTAGGATGATCATACAAGTATACTCAGTATGGAAACATAAAGCTATCGTGCACAAGTGGGGAGACATCCAAATTCCCTGGGAGAAAACAGAAGAACCAAAACCTAGCAAGGAATCTATCCACCCAGCCTCACCAGTCACACTCACCAAGTAACACTAGTCAATAAAGTATAGTAGTAATGTTATCAAACTATGGGTACCCCGCACCACCTTCGCACTGGTTATTGAAGACATCCTACGCATCAGACCAATCCCGCCATTCTCACCGTAGTCCCACTACCTCATCCTGCCCGCACACACCTTGGCCACATCCTTATGCAGTCCCACTACCAAACCCCGCCCGCAAACACCTGGGCCACAACTATCATACGTAACCACGCCTGCAAATACCTAGTCCAGAACAACCACCACCACGCCCGAAGACACCTGGTCTAGAAGATCTACTGCCATGCCCAAACACACTTGGGCCTCATCCCGAAGAAACTTGGGAAACCAGCTTCCCGCACACACCTGGGCCAGCCACCACACTAGCCTGCCCGAAAATACTTGGGCTACCCGGGAAAGGGAGCAGAAAGGAGCTAATAACCATACACTAATAGATGTGTTGGGAAAAACACCCTCCCCCATGAAATGGCGGTGTTAGGAACTATGTTCTCCACATGGGTTGGGTGCATAAAGAAACATAAAACATACATATTTAAATAAGTATAAAAACCACTCAGCCCATCCTAAGTCTTCTACACAAAGATCCGAGCACGTGCATTGGCACTGATACTTCGAGAGTATGCACACAACAAACAATCCCAACATCCCATTTAATGTTTTCATGTTTCAACAGCTTTAATTATCAGTTTCATAACTACCGGGAAAATATCAACAACCAAACTGGATCAAGCGTTCATAAAACATATCTCTGACATCCACAAATCAAGTTAGGAAAACACAAGAACAAAAACAAGTCCCTTATTATTAACCAACCAACCCATTGATTTTTATTCACGTTCCATTACCATGCCCCACCATTCATTTACTCTTCCACTTTTTTTATTATTCCCAACCCATAGTTCGTTCACATTCAAACCCATCCCTGAAGCCCCGATGCCATCCACCATAACAACAATCATACTGAATCCCGAACATCATCATCCATTTGATATCATTTATTGCAACCCCACCACCCATCACCAACATAGAATTCACACCAAACCACAACCAATCCAACCACATCCCCACTGCTCACCCGATCCACAACAACCCACAAAACACCACCTTCACATAAATAAACCCTAACCAGCGCCCACATGTTTATTATTTCAGTTTGTTCAACTGGGGTGATCACACAAGGGTTTGAGGTATTTAATAATCCAACTTTACGTGATTAACCAATTTCCACATTCAATAAAATTTTCATCCATAATAAAATCCAGAAAAAGAGGGCAACATTTAATTTCGTAAGCAAAGGCCCCCAATGACCATTATTTTCAGTAGGCAGAAGCTGATCCAATTCACAACATAATATCACAGGATATAAGTAATGTAACTACATTCAAAAACTTCCCACCTCCATTATATAATCCAATTATTATCTTTATTAAACCGGTTCAAATGTGTTTCACATAAACAATAGGACATCCACCATTCTTGAAGAACAATTTAGAGAGACGAGGGTAAGATCCCTACCTCAAAAGCTTCTGATGTCCTTCTACAAACACGACCACCACGATCACAAGGCTTCTCCCAGAATGACTACACCCACCAAGGACATCGTAGCACCACCAAAACAACAACAAAAGAAACTCCCTCAACACGAAGATCACATTCCATAGCATGGAAGGAAAACATGAGAAGTATGATCAGAACGAGAATACAAGAACAGAGGTTTAACATACCTTTTTAGAGTTGTTCGTTAAAGACAGTCCTTCCCGTCAATTATCAGTAGTCTCCTCTATTGGAAACTACAGAGGGGAGTTCAAAGAAGAAGGAATGGAATAGGGTGTACGATGTTCTCCTCGTCGACATGATCCCGCATTCACTGACGGATCGACGATCAGAGTCCGGATGAAGAAGTTAAGAGGAAGGATTCTAGGTCATCCGGGAGCGTCACCATGTGGAGAAGAAGAGAAGACTATAAATAACAAGTGAACCTCTCTTATATAGGAAACGAACACGTAAAATGGTATGTGGCATGTATTAATGAATACACGATGTGACCGTACAACTGTTACACAGTTTAACTGGTCAACACACAACAGGTCACGTGATTTCCATGCGTTTAATGATAATAATAACTTCAATTAATAATAGGTGTTTAATTGAACTCAGACATGATTCATAAAAAGGTATTCATCATTGGTCTTAAAATTACCTTTATAATTTCAGGGTTGCAACGTCACAGACGGTTCTCCAATTCGATACCGTATGAGGGAGATACATTGGATACAAGATCCCGTAATAATAATGATATTATTATTATTGGGTGTTTCGTGGACTCGATCCACGAACCATAATTTAATATCCAAAATTATACTTGAATCGATCGTATTAATTATAGGATCACATCGCCACTAACGAGAAGTCAATTGGATGTCGCACGCGGAAGTTATGACGGGTCGAAGATTTAATAATAATATTAAATATATTAATTTACAAGCGTTTCGGGTACCCGATCCGAAAACCCAAAAAAGACATCCAATATTGGACTCATAATTTTTGTCTCGTAGTCAGGGTCCCACTGCCACTGACGGTTCGTGAAAATGAGGCCGCACGAAGAAGTTGTGGATGAAACACGGTTTTCCCAACAAAAATAATAATTACATTATTATATTATTATTATTTTATTTAACCATTTTATTTTCTTTTCCCCTCAAAAAACCCACACTCAACCTCTTTGTAGCACATAATCCTCCCATGATTGACTCCTTTAATATATATATATATATATTCATTATCATCTTTTAATGATTATTATAATATATAATAATGATAACTTACTAATGAGGCTACTCATTACCACACCGCCACCCAAAAAAATGGCACCTCTCCTTTACTCCATGTCAAACACACCCCACCCCTTATTTATTTCCTTTTTTATTTAACTTTTTTATTTTATTGCATTAAATTATAAATATTTATTTCATTTAATCCCCTTATCTCTCCAATCTCACTTCAATGTCATTATTAATAAAATTAATATTAATAACACCCATCATTAATGTTCTAATTTAATCCCATTAAATTAGATTACCCTAATTATTACCATATTAAACTAAAACCATTCCATGTGACTCAAAACCATTTTATTTAATTGAATTAAATGAAAAAACAAAATTAATATAACTTATATATTCAACCCCTTTTTAATACATTTAATTTCATTAACCTCTCGCACATAGTTTTACGCCATCATTGTTATTTTTTTTCAATGATAATAAAAACTCATAAACTTATTTTATTAAATCATCACCATTATTATTTTTAATACTGATAATATTTATGCTCATCGCATTGACCACGTTAAACCACCGTGTTGGATATCTGAATCTGACCATGCCACGCCAATGTCGCATAACATCCATCAATTTAATTATTATTTTTATTTATTTTTATTTCACACTGATTAAATTGAAACCCCTTTTATTAAACTAAAACCATTCAATTTAATAAACCCAACATATTTTTCAGCCACCATTATTATTATTATTTAACATAATAATAACGAACTCACCTTTAATTTTATTAACGCACCACCATGCTTCCACTGTGCATCTTTTTTTTGTTTTCAATAAATAACATGACTTGTTTCATTAATTTCTAATTACTAATAATATTATGAAAAATATTAATAACACAGCACCCATTATTATTATTCAAATTTAATTTCAACAATTACTCAATTAATAATAAAGCGCATGCATGTTTCATTTATCAACGTCTAATGGGTCACACACCTTCCCACTTCACATCATTAATAATCATAACACCCATTAAATCATTTTATCATGATCATTCTCTTTTTAGTTTAATTAATCTCACAATTTATGTCATCATCATTGTTATTTAACATATTTTTACATTATCATCTGTATTAGAAATTATCATTATAATGTGCGTCGTGTTGACCATATCAATTTCAAAAAGGGAATGGACCGGAGGGGTCTTGGACATTACACAAACCCTCCACTAGCCTTCAGGACCGAACATGAAAGGAGGGGGAACTGTTCCCCACCACACCCTTGGTTGGCCTTGAAGCCGAGGGAGTGGGGAGAAATAGGGACGCTGCCACCTGCAAGAAAGGCTAGGGTCTTACAGTAGGGTGTCTGCCCTTCCCTGGAGACAAACCACTCTCCAATCTAGAGGATATCATCCCCTGTGAGGGGTGATCTAATCCCCGTGGAGACAAGTGGGCGTGGAGAATGTCTGAGGTGGGGGGACCCTACGTGAAAGACATGGGGTCATGTTATAATTTATTGTCAGGTGTTGAGGATGAAGTGCTTGGCAGTTTAACGTCTTGCAGCTCGGACGAGGTGGGTTTGATCCACACCCCTAGGACTTACATGACCAGTACCCTCTTCCCCTTGTGGAAGGGATGGCATCACTAAGGCCACAGTGAGGGGGTGTCGCAGAGTGAACCATCTAGGGGTCCACATTAGCATGGTTATGTGAAGAAGAAATAGCCATTAGCATGCCTATGCGAAGAATCATGAGGCAGAGCAATGAAATGGGAAGGATTGTCCAAGGGACTTTGAAGTTACTTCGTACAATCCTAGATGGGCGTATAGGAAAACTATTTATAATGCAGATGCCTAGGGTATACAACACACCTGGGAATGGAACCTAGACGGAGGGAATCAAGCGATCATTCAAGAGGGTGCCCAGAGAGAACCATGGTGGAAGGGCCCTGGGGGATTACATGCAACCCTTGAGGTTTGCACCAAATAAATGATACCGGTGTGAAAAGCCATGGGACGGCTCGAAATGGGGGGGGAGGTTTTCCACATGTCTAGGAGAATTGCGCACATGGTGTTTGAATTACGCATTGGTAGAAAACACCACGTGTAATGACAGGGGGTGCGCGCAAAGGAAGTGATTGCGCGCAACTAGCTGGCCTACGCGCAATGGAAGGAATTGCACGCAAGGGGAAGACCCAAAAGGGATTGGATTTCAGTCTATGCCAAAGGGGATCTCACATGAAGGTGGACCCTGAGGCGACTAGGTGCAAAAATAACTGTATCTAAAGGACATATTGTGCGTGCGTAGAATGACGATTATGCGCAGGAGATGCAGTTCAGATTATTTAGCCCCAAAAAGGAAGGGGATCTCCATCTATTTATTGGCATCCGGTGGAATGGAATTCTGGGCTGCACAAAATAATTACGTGGAAGAGGTGGTGATTCCGTATATCAACTGTGTGGGGTGCAGGTGAGAAATTATTTCGCGCCTACTCTAGGGACTCTTTGCGAATCCCGATTTTTTCTGCGCGACACATATTTTTTCGCGTACTTCATCCTTTTTTCACGCATCACCTCTGAGCCCTCAAAACCTAGTCTCTGGGTCCATATATGACTTCTCTTTGTAATTTCGAAAATTCCATCAACACTTAAGCACTTTTTGTCATCTATAGTAATCACATCATTGGTAACCAGAATCCAACAGAACATATCTTCATCGCCACTATCAATAACTGAAAACCATCGAAATGGAAGGGGTCGAACCACAGAGCTTCAAACAACCAACACTGGAGCTCCTAACAACCAACACCAGAGACACCTCAACCTCTCCATTAACCTATCACAATTTCAACATTGAATTTAAATAAAAAACCACGGTTGTCGTCATCACTGATCATCTGAGAGCAACACCAATCATCACATGCCAAATCTATTGATGGATCCTCCATGAAGCCGTGGTGAACATTGGAAAACACAAACGAAGAAACCCAAAGAAACTAATAGGATAAAAAACCGAACATCGAAAAAAACAATATGAAAATATCAATGTGAGACCTTCCACTATGTGCATCCATCAACACCATCACAATCCTCTCACTACACCACCGCACACTAACGTAGTAGAGTACAAGGATATGGTTTAGGAAAGAAATGTAAGAGAATATGCATGAGGAAAAGTTGTTCAGAAAGAGGGACCGCCGCAGTGAGACTTCACCTCCAATCCTTCACCACGATAACAAATCCTCCACCCACACCATTACGCTAACCACAGATGTGGGAAAACGTGATGGGTGAGGCCAACAATGCAGGGATGAAATGTTGAAAAAACCCTCCATTGTGTAGATGCCAACGCCAATCCAAAACCAAGGCATGAGGTTCACAGAGAGGCACTCAGAACAGGACATGGATAAAAGAAATCCTACAAAGGAAGGAAAAATACAATAAGAAAATGGAGAATGGAAATGACACTACGGAGCAGAAGATCCACTTTTCGGACGGTTTTTAGGGAGAAACCCTATATCCTACAAGCATTGAGTGAGAGAGAGAAATGGGAGGAACATGGGAATGGGGAGCCATACCCACCACATACCCACACTAGGGATTCTATCTGATGATTCCACAAATCAATTATCTAGTAGAACACACTCATGAGTCTGAAAGCACTGAAAACATTTTCCTGAGGGAAGCTGCTTATTGAGAACCTTCATGATAGAGATACACTAGTATATCTCATGAGATATGATACCACAAACTAGGATCACAGCCAGGGCCATGGGGTGATACCAACAACTCCATCTGGATTACCTGTTAATTGTAGTATCGATTCCTAGGGATGTTGGTCACTTCGATACCAAGGAATCAACCTAGGGCACGATGAATTAATAGAGGATATTACGACGGGACTCTTATAGGGGATTCCAACAACTCTCTCTAGAAATTCATAATAAATGGATTATACTCCTATAAGTAGAAAACTATAAACATCAACATTCTGAAAAATGATCAATGGCACAAAACCTAACTAACCTTGTCCATGATATGGTACACAAGATATTAATTCCATGGAGAAAGGGTTACAAGATGTGTAGTAGCATCACATGTGTTGTACCTTTACCCCTAGTAATGTCCATGTACAATGGCCCGTGTCATTTAGAACAAGGAATATAGAAGTTCTATACATGTCATGTCGTTCTATCTAGGTTCCACCCATGTACTCTATCCATGTTCCAGTAAATGGTGTCTTCCCACATCAACCTACTTGTGCACCGGTACATGTTGTAACCCATGTAACTAGTCTAGTCCAAGCCATGTGGTGGGGTACACCCCATGTAGGAAACCCGTGTATTCCACCATGTGTTTGGGTATCTCCTGAGAGACACATCATGTCTCCGATAAGGGACTACATCTTTTGTGACAGATTCACACTCTATGTGGCATTTTACTAAATCCCAAAACCCATGCCTCTATTGAGTGGGTGCCACAAGTCGTGTAACCCCACGTTACATGCCCTGTTGATCATGAAATTTATGAACCATTATTCTTCCTCTGTGTGTCTTGGAATATCAAATGGTGTTCGATCCAATGGTTTGTTCACCCCGAAACTTGAGAATAAAGGAATTCCCACCATTGGAACACTGAATCAGTGGGTTTTGGACTTTCAATAATCAGAAAGAAAATATTTCAATCCCTTGCATGAAAATCACTTAATGAATGGTATCTCTAAAATCCCTATGACCCTTCTATTCCCATCATTGTCACACCTCTAATAGGTTTTCCAATTTTTCGATCTTCATTTTTTGATAATTGCACCATTAAATGGAGGCGCAATAATCAACAATTAAAAAACGATGAAAAATAAGAAGAACACAAACAATATTGAGGGATAAAATCCCATGAACGCATCATGGAATGACTCTCAACCACTTTTCATTATGGACATGATCCAGTCAATATGACTGGTTAAGTACAAAAAATAAATTCTCAATAATCAAAACGCTTATAAAATCCACAATCATATCCCATCCAACAAGAATGAGCAAGCCGTAGAACAACCGGCTTGTTGGTTTGTCTGCATTCTTCAATAAATATATGAATAGAGAAAAGAAATCAAAAAAAACATGCCCTACCTTAGGGATGGATCATTCCCTAAAGGGGATTGATCGCAATGTCGCTACCATAGGTGGGATCCATAAAAACTGCATCTATCGATCTTCAATAGAAGCTCTGTTATTGTTTTCCGTTGAGATCATTCTCGAGGGTTTTCTCAAAAGGCTCTATTAAATTATAGGGTTGGGAACCTAACCATGTATCCTATATTAAAGGGATTATTTTAAAAAAATTCATTTCATTGTGGGGAAATATTAAAATAAAATAAATTTTTATATTATTTTATTTATTAAAATTCTAAAACCTAATTTTTATAGCTAACCCGAACCGGCAGATGTCAGGCCTCACCTAGGGTAAACTCGCTACTTTAAGGAAAATTGTTCCCATATATTTCTTATTTAGGCACCCATTTAAATGTTATTATACTTTTTTATTAAAACTACACCTTGGTTATATTTAATATATTTAATATATTTTATACATATATTTTAGGAATGTTGGGCCTCAGAATCACATGTCTTATCAGCACCTAGTCTCACATTAATTCAACATAATTTTTAATGATTATACCGGGACTATCTGGGACATTACAAATATGAAATTCAATAAGCCTATGTTGAGAATAATCATTCATGATCTATGTCCATGCTCTTGGATATAACTACAAGATTCATGGTTATTGAATCACCATTTGTGACTATAACCATTGAATGTCTCAACCTTTGCACTTACCTAGAGGTATTGAGGGTTTTATATTGATTATATAATTATATCCAGATGTAATTATTAATTTAATAATTTATATTTTAAATAAAATCGTATTTTTATTATTAGTATTTTTATTAATATTTTTTCCAGTTTTAAATTACTATTAAATTATATCATTTGAACATTTATATTAATTATACATACTCATAAAAGTAAAAAAATTATAAAAAAATTATTGTTTGAATATTTTGAATGGTTAACTTAAAATAAATATTAATAAATTTATTTATAATAAGAAAGAAGATATTTTTCAAATAGTTATTATTTCATATACAGTGCACTCTTATAATAAAAAAATAAATTAGTACTTATGAAATAAAAGTTTTCAAAAAATATTCAAATAATAATAAAAATAAATTAATAATCATTTAAGGATTATAACACTATAATAAACATAAATAAATTTAATTTCTTTAGAAATTTATATTTTTCTATAATAAAATTTAATAATTTTTCATTTTTCTAATAACATTACTCTATTTTAATAATTGAATTTGATAATATTGATTAAATATTTTCTCTCAACAAATAAATAATTTATTTTTTATTTAAATAATTCTATTGAGGTTATAAATGATTATCATGATATAGTATAAAACGAGGTAAATGGAAAAATTTAGGATAAATTTATATAATATCTATATATTTTTTTTATAAATTTAGTGTATAAGGGGATTAATAACTCATATAAATTAGGGTTACTCTTTAAATCCACATTCCTTCTAGGATAAAAATTCCCAAACATTAAGGAATGATTATTTATAGAAATGACACTCCGTCTCCCCTTTAAAAGGAACCCTCTTCTTCCCCCCATAAATAATGAATTCCATTCTATTTCCTCTTATATACCAACATAAATAATCTCTCAAACAATAAATTTCCATCATTTAGGAACTTTAGGTCTTTGATGGAGTCTCAGATCCATCATTTACAAGAGGATATCTTGGATATGGTTTTATTAACAAATTAAAGTGTTGTCTTCTACTTAATCATTTTTTTTATTCTTATTTATCAACCCAATAATAATTATGATTTAACTAATCAATAAAATATAATTAATATTATTAAATTACATTTAAAATGTTATAATATTAATAAAATAACATGTTTATAGTCATCCCTTCGTAATAACACACTCATTTTTTGATTGATTTTACAATATAAAAAACGATTGTATAACACATCCATCATGAATTTATAATAAAACAAAAAAATAGTAATGTGGGATAATAAAAGGAATATAATATTTTGTTTTCATAATTTAGGAATGTTAATATAAATAAACATATTTATCCTAAAAAATTAATTAATTTATTAATTCAATTTACACAAAAAATGGTATTATAATCCTTCTTTTATAAACAATCCATGTAAATTCCTAGAAATGATATTGAAAATAAGGTCATTAAAAAGTTAAGTTATTCTATCCCGATGAACATTATAGAGGAGATGAAAAAAATATAAATGATCGAAGGATAAAACATATATACTAAAGTAAGCATAGAAATAAGAGAACAAATAACACTTGAATATTAATTTTAGAAATGAATAATTGATAAATCATAAACAATAAATTAAAAATTAGTGATATTGAGTAAAAATCTATAAATAAGGTTATGTTATATATTAATAATAAACTATATTCAATATATATTAGGTATGGTGTTCAATAAAAAAAATGAGGTAATGATTTTTTTAGAATTAATATATTTTTACTTTTTGTCAAAACCCTTTAACTTAGATTAGACAATTTTAAGATAAATATACTCTAATCCTTCTACATCTTTCATTATTTTGTTTTTTTGGGAAGATTCATGTTCACAAAAAAATCTTCAACTTTTATTGATTTCCTACTTTTAAAAAATATGACATCTTTAAAGATAACATGCATCCAATACACATCTATTATTCTTATATATTATAGTTCTTTGGTAGAAAAAAATGATTTATACTACATTAACCATTACAACTTCTTCATGGTTCCATTATTGATATTTTTTACTCCACTTTTATTTTTCTAAAATTCATTTATAACATTTTAAAATTATATTGATAATAATGTATAACATTGTTTCACTCAAATTAATAAGTATTTTTTGTTTTCTCATTAAATTTTATATTTATCCCTATATAATCACTCATATATTTAATAAGTCTTCATGTATCACACTCTGTGTTCTCTTTCTTTTAGGTGAGTAAAATTTTCATATAATTTGATCTATTTATAAGATGTATCTTTTATGATACCATATGAAAATGTTATATATGAATTTTATTTCCTTGGGTTTATCAAGGTTCCATGTATTATGGGATTCATGTGGACCAAATTATTTTGTTTAATCATTATGTAAAGGTTTTTCCATGGAATTAATATTCCCTATAATCCATTAATTAATGCTTTATATTTCATGAAATTTCTTTAGAACATGAGTATTGTTTATAAATCATCTTTTTAGGGTCAATAAGTAGTAATTCTAAATTCAATAAATTATGCGATGTTGTGACACATGGTCCACTATATTATTATAGTATTGGTTGTCAATCATGTTGTCTCTTATGATTTTTGTAATATGTTTTCCATAAATTTACAATGATATGATAATTTAAAAAATGACTTGTAACGCCCGGACACCAGATACATTGAGTTAGTGCATTATTACATAACATTTTCTTGATCCCAAGATATCATGTCCCGAAAGATTGATCTCCTTATTATTCATGGAAGTAATTGATAAATACATAATTTTTACATTATATTATGAAATTATAAAGTAACATTGTGTCTCCTTTCAGAAAAATCACATCCCTTGCACTATTCCTGCATGACATTCATAATATACTTCTTCACATCCTGTATAAAGTAAAACATTAGAAAAAGGGTGAGCTAAGATGAACAGAAAGAGTAAAAATATAGCAGAAACTATCATAAATAAGAATAAACACTTAAGGGATTGTATAAGGTAAAAACAAAAGACTTTTAAAATTTATTTTCATCATAATATTGCAAAGATAAATCAAATAATTCCATTTAATTATTTACATGGATATTATACTAGTCGAATAATAACATGTAATGTTAATAGCTATTCTCATAATGATGGAAGGCATAATTCTGAACATCATAACAACATTTTCAAGGCCTCAGGCCAAGACTACATATAAAAATATTGTCATGTCCTTGTGCTAAGACACTAGTTGGTCTCATGAGACCTACTCACATATCAAGGGGCTATAGCAGGCCCTGCACATCACATAATACAACCAATGAATTCCTCATAAGAAAAGGGAGAAATATAACATAAACATTCATATTAAACTAGAATACGAACTGTTAATACTTTAACCATAGACTTGAATGAAATAAAAATTGCACATCTAGAGTGAATCATATCATAAAACAATCAATAAAATATGGAATATTGTATCATAATAAATAAACTTCAATTAAAAATAATCTACAACCTTAGATGTTGATACCGATGAAATCAATTATAAACTATTTGAGATAAATATCTCTTTCAACATTTATATCATTTAAAAGTCACATAATTATAAAAGAAAATATTATTTTTAAATTATTCAGATTCTCTGGTAAGGGATGTTTTGAAGGTGCTATAAAGGTTGAAAATAGTCACAGCCGATGTATAAGTTGATAAAATTCATTCCATATTTTGTCGAAAAGCTCATAATGTACATTGTTTGGATAAAGATAGAAATATTCCTTTGTAAAAAATTATAAAAAATAAAATAGGGGTATAAATGAATGTATCCCATAGTTTAGAAAATATAAAAAAAGTTTTGAAATACATTTTTAAGAAACCTATATGTGGAAGAGAAATAAGACCCAGTGGATACTTACATATAAACTACCTCGGATAATAATGATATTGTAAAATTAACCCTTAACATGTAATTTTCCTTAGTAGAGGGTACCTTAACCTCCTGTATTATGGTCAAATAATTTTTATTAAATTAAACTAGAACCACATACATAAATATGATATCATATATGATTCTCTAATATTTCATTATCAGTAATATTTCAGTATTACCATTGTTTCAGGTGTTAACTGATTCATTTTCCTTTATATATTTTGTTATGTAAGTCTTGCTTGTTAAGGATAGTATGTATTTGATTCATATACAGAATGATATTATTTTCATAAATTGTTTTTTAATCATAAAATTAAAATTTCTCTTTAATGGTTACGATGGGGAATTACAACTCATCGCGTTGTGGTGACGGTAAGCCATACGTACACAAGAGCGACAATAATATTCTATTGATGGTGAAATAATATCAAATTAGAATGTATACTATATATATATATATAGAATCATTAAAATTTTATATTTCTTATTTACATAAATTATACTCATTTTTATACCCATCCAAATAAAGAGGTGTTTAATAACAAACTACACCGCGACGGGGAGACGGTAAGCATTACATACACACGTATAGTGACATTATCATGTAATGGATGGATAGAATAATGGATATGGTTATGCCATATTTATAATAACATATCATTGTGTATAAGGTACTACACTTATTTTTTTTTGGAAATAGCCTAGAAGGAGGAAGTATAAGATGAAAAGAACTTTGAATATGGCGATGAAATAATTAACTTTTATTTTGGTGCTTCCATTTGATTTAAACAAAAGGGATCAGTACGTTGGATTTATGATCAAATTAAGGCCTCTAGGATGATGTGGGGGTAGTTTGGAGGAGATTTGGTAAAGTTCTGCCAAGACAAAAGGATTTGGAGGTTTGAATTAAAATAATGGGAGGTTCCCATTTATAAGGGAGGTAAGGGGTTCTTTAGGAAAATCTTGAAAATTAATTTATTATGATATTATTTTTGGTTCCTAATAGATCAAAATTGATTTATCTCAATGATAATGTGGATATGGGTGTAATTACTCTCATACCATAGGTTTTAGACATGTTTAGGTCACCATATTGACCTCATCTTTTAGATGTAACCTGTAGTTAAATAGTTTTACCTTTTACCATGTCGTATTGTATTTTTAAAATACATGGCTTATATAGTTACTATAATATCCCAAGAGAACCTCAAGTGGTTCATGATTGACATATGTAACATTATCTATGTCATTTGGCCAAATATTATATTTTTATGACTATTATATAATTTAATGAAATTTTATTTGTTTTAAAAACTCATTAATGTCAATTTTGACACTATTTAGTATTTTGTTTTTGTTAAAGTCATGACATTGTGATTCCATTGGAAAAAAATTGAATCAACCCTAATATGACATGTTAACCTATATAAATCTAATATGGAATCAAAAGTTTCAATTTACTTGTATTTTATTATTTATAATATAATTAATTTTAATCTTTCATTAATTAGGTAATTAATGAATCATCTGTGTGTCATAAATAAATATAATTATTTAATATCTGAAAATTATAAAAAAAATACATGATATAAGAATTCATTTTTAGCTTCTTAATGATTACTTATAGTCGAAATTATCTTATGAATAAACTTGTATTAAAATTAATTAGTTAATAAATTATGAATTTAACACTATTAACTCTTATTCAAATAAAATATAATAAATTTAATATTCTAACAAAAATGGATAAAAATGAATTTATTTTTTTGCTATGGAATATTTTGGTCGAAAAACACTTATCCAATAGAAATATGAAATGTTTTTGGGTAATTTTATGTTATTATAATATTATTTTTACCTTCAATTACCCTATTTACATTTAACCATGGTAAATAAAATTCAATGGATACTCTTCACTAAAGTATAATTTAATCCTATTGAACCAAATTTTACATATTGATGACAATTTTGTCTGTCAGATTTATGAAATACAATTTGTAGAAGCGATTAAATAACATTTTTTGCAAATATTTAAAAGTTCCTACAATGTGGGTAAAAGATGTTAAAAAGTTCAATAAAATTATATATATATAATCTTATTTTAAAATGACTCCATGGAATTAAATTAGACTAAAATAGTTATTATGTATCTATTTTGAAATTTAAAATAAATTTAAATTAAAATGTAATAGTTATTTAAATAAAATTTCAGTTTTAAATAATAACGCAGTGTTTTTTCTCTATTTATCAAAAATTAAAGGCTTTCAGAAAAACAAATTCACCCTAAACTAATTTTGATATTCTAAATCCAAAAATGAAGTCCTTTTTGAAAATTAAAATTTATAAAATTTCAAAAAATTTGTATTAATATTCATAACAGTGTTTTAAATGGCTATTTTGATTGGTCGTTGTGTGCTAGAACTAGAAGTTTCGTACAATGCAAGCTATTGTTTTATTTAAAGAGAAACATATCATAGATTCTTGGGGTTTTACATTCTTCTGTCCTTCAAATAATTTCTTTTGTGAAATTTCTTGAGTTCTACTACATAAAAAGATTCGGTTGGTTCTTCATTATATTTTTCCCAGGTTGCCACATTACCTCTTCCATTTTATGGTTTCTCTAAAGAAAATTTATCAGATAAGTTGTCTGGTTTATCAACACTTGTTATATCGTATCCAGAATTATGATAGGATCGTCACAATAAGACAGATCGGGTTCCAGTCCTATTTACTTGTGTTGGGTTAGGTATGTATTTTCTAAATACTGATACATGGAATACATCATGATCTTTTGAAAGATTTGGTGGAATTTCCAAATGGTAAGCTAGAACTCCAATTTGTTCTATAAATTCGAAAGGTCTGATGTACCTGGGACATAATTTACACTTATTACTGTACTATATAACACCTTTCGATGGATATACATACAAGAAAATATGATCTCCTATTTCAAATTCCAAATCCTTCCCTCAGTTATCGAAATTTTTCTTTTGCATAATTTGAGATTCTTTTATGTGGGTTTGGATAAGCTTCACCTTTTTAATTTTTTTTCTCATGAAGTTCTAGGCCTATGAGTTATCTTTCATCGACATCAACCCATCAAGTTGGTGTCCGACATATCTTTCCATATAAAACTTAATATGGTTCCATATAAATACTTAAATGGAAGATATTATTATTGGTAAATGCTACTATAGGTAAATATTGATCCCACATACCTTGAAAGTCATGCTAAAAAGATCTCAACATGTCTTCTATGGTTTGAATAGTCTATTATGATTTTCCATCAGATTGAATATTCGTATGAAGTGCTCAAACAATGTCCAGTATCTAGGTATTTTTTAAGACTTTTCCAGAATCTTAAGGAAAATGGGGATCACGATCAGAATCTATCGATAGTGGTACACTGTGAAGTCTTACAAGTTTATTAATTTAGAGTTTTTCTAAACATTCAAGTGGTAATTCTTCTCTTATAGATCGAAAATGTTCATACTTGTTAAGACAGTCAATAATGACCCATATTGCATCATTCCTTTTAGGATCATTTTGTTTCCTCATGATAAAGTTCAACGTAATATCATCCCATTTCCACTCAGGTATGAGAAGAGTTTGCATGAATCCTCTTGGATGTTGTCTTCCAGCCATCACCTGTTGACAAACAAAAAATCTTGACACATAATCAGCAATCTCCATATTCATGTTGTCCCACCAAAAATGTTCCTTAATATATCTATATATCTTAGTGATACCAGGGTGTATAGAGGAATTGGATCAATGAGAACCATAAAATAATTCCCTTTTTAGATTCGGTATATCAGAAACACAATGCCTCTTCCCAAATTTCCAAATTCTATCTTCATATATGAAGTCAATCAACCACCCGTCATTCACAAAATTATTTTCCTTTAGAGACTACTCCACATCACTCTAAAATGTTTTTACCCATTTTAGTAAAGAAGGTTTGGGAACCATTTAATAATGTATTGATTTTTCACCTTCAATGATTATTCCTACATCCATATTTACTAATTTAATGAACATATGATACCCTTCAAATCTTATATGGTTTAGAACTACATGATCCTTTCTACTCAAAGCATTTTCCAACATATTTTCTATCCCCACGTGGTATTGTATTGTGAAACAATAATCCTTTAGTAGTTCAATCCATTTAATTTTCTTAATGTTGAATTATTTTTGTGAGAAAATATATTTCAAACTCTTGTGATCAGTATATATCTCACATTTTTCACCATAGAGATATTGTCTCCATATATTCAGAACAATTATTATAGCTGAAAACTCAACATCATGATTAGGATAGTTTTGTTCATGAATTTTATGTTGTTGTAATGAATAGAAAATAACTCATGAATTCTCTATATGGACACAACCATGCCCATTCTGTAACACCCCGACCCTAGTTACCCAGAGTCGGTGCATTATTACATAACATTGGCATGATCACAAGGAAATCATGTCTCAAAAGGACGATCAGTTTAGTATTATTGGAAACAAGACTCATACATAAGATCAAATTTACAACATGAAAAGAAATAAAACATGAATTTATTACATTAGAAACATACAAGCCTCCTTGATAATGCCAAAAAGTCACTCATAACTAACTTCTTCATATCCTGGGAAATATAAAAATACAAAAGGGGTGATCTCAAATGCTCAGTAAGGGTAAGAAATACATAAGAAGATAACATAAATATTAAACATGATGAATAATTTAAACCTCACGCATTTACCAATAATAAACATGAATACTTTTATTGATGGAATATGGGATGAGTAAATAATTCCATAATAAAACATAATCATGGGTATTCTACTAGAAAAATGACCAAATGAACCATCAATATTATTTCCATAATGAGGGAATATATAATGCCAGACATTTTGAAACATTTTGTCAATGCCTCAGCCAAGACATATAAATATGATTAAGACCTCAGCCAAATCCATATATTAAATTAGGAAGGGCCACAACCGATTCCACATCTAGTAGTCTCATTATTCCTACTGATGCATCGAGGATCCATAGCGGGCTCCACCCGTAACATACTAAGTCCAATACATTCCTCATATGAAATGGTGGAAATATAACAAAAACATTTGTATTAAAACTATCATATGAAATTTGAATACATTAACCATAAACCATGAATGATATACCAATAGAACATCCACAACCAAACAGATCACAAAACCTTCAATACAATATTGAAGTTTTGTATAATAATAAATCAACTTCAATTAAGCTTAAAATCCATCAAATGATGTTGACATAGATGAAATTGAAACTTTTTTTGGAGAAACATGTCTTTATATTTTGAAATAATTTAAGAGTTAGATAGTTATAAAGATAACATATAATTTGAAAATATTTTTATATGCTTGCAAGGGAAGCTTCGATGATGTTATAACGACGTAATATAGCCGCACTCACCGTATAAGTTAAAAAAAATTCTTACCTTAATTTTCATGAAAAGGTTAAAAAGGGCATTGTTTGGAAAACAATGGAAAGAATACTTTATAAGAATCTTATAAAAAGTCAAAAAATGGTATAAATGACTTTAACTCATTGTATATTAAATAGTAAAAATGTTTTAAAACATATTTTTAAGAAACATGGATGTGGATGATAAAGAGGTCCCAGTAGATAATTATGTATAAACAACATCAGATAATGAAAAGATTGTGAACTAAACCATTAATATTTACTTTTCCTTGGTAGAGGGTAGTTTAACGTCTTGTGTAATGTTGAAATAATTGTTATTAAATTATACAATAATCCTATACATTAATATGATATCATATATGATCTTTTAACATTTCTTTGTTAATAATATCTTACTATTATTGTTTTTTCGGGTGTTTACAGATTCATTTCCCTTTACAGATTTGTTTGAGGATGCGATGTATATTATTCATATCCAGAATGATATAAATTCTTTAAACATTATTTCTAATCATCTAATGAAAATTAATCATGAATAGATACGATGGAGAATGAATCGCATCACGTTCATGGAGACTGTAATCCGTATGTACGCACGACCGATAATATCATTATTTTGATATTAAAATAACATATAATTTCATGGTATATCATATATAAATAATAATTATCATGTTATATTTATTATTTACATCAATTACACATCATTATTATATCCATCAAAATAATAATGTATTGAATTACAATTGCACCATGACCTGGAGACGGTAAGCTATACGTACGCACGTATGGTGACATTTCATTCAAAGGATTGATAGAATAATGAATATGGTTGTACCATATTTATAATAACATCACAGTATAGAGAAGATATTGGATTTTTATTTTATAATGGAAACAACATAGAAAGAGGAAGTGAAAAAAGAACGGAAATTGAAAGAGGTGATGAAATATTTACCTCTTATTTGGGTTCTTCATTTTGATTTTATCAAAACGGATTATTAGGATGGATTTATGACTAATGTAAGGTCTCTCAGATGAAGGGAGCATAGTTGAGAGGGTATTGGGGCAGGGGTTGGCCGAGACAAATAGTTTTGAACGTTTGAATTATATAAAAGGGTGAGTTCCCTTTTATAAGAGGAGTGAGGGGAACCATAGGAAAAGCTAGAAATATTATTTTTAAAATAAATATGTGACTCCAGGCTGCTTCCTTACAGCTTTGACTTGTTAAAAGACCATATATCATGACACAAAATTATCAATCTCCCTCTTCATGTTGTCGCACAAAAAATTTTCCTTCAAATATCTATAAATTTTGGTGCTACTAAGGTGTATAAAGAAATTGTAACTGTGAGCATCATCCAACAATTCCCTTTTAAGATCAGGTCTATTTGGAACACAAAGTCTCTTCCCAAACTTCAAAATTCCCTCTTCATAAAAATAGTCACTCAATCTCCCATCATTCATAGCTTTAATCTTCTTTTGAAACTCTTCATCACTAGTCTGAGAACTCTTTATCCTTTCTTGTAAAGATGGTTTGACAACCTTTTGAAAAAGCATTGATGTTTCACCTTCCAAGGTAATTCCCATTTCCGTATTTACTAGATCCATGTATATAGGATCCTTTTCAACATTCATCTTGTTAAAAACTCCATGATCGTTTCTACTCAAAGCATCTTACGCATTATTTTCCTTCCTCCAGTGGTAGTGTATCGTCCAATGATAATCCTTGAGTAGTTCAAGCCATCACCTTTGCCTCTTGTTGAGTTATTTTTGTGAAAAAATATACTTCAATATCTTGTGATCAGTATAAATCTCACATTTTTCACCATAGAGATAATGTCTCCATATCTTCTACGAAAAGATTACAGCTGCTAACTCAAGATCATGAGTAGTATTGTTTATCTCATGAATTTTTAGCTGACGTGATGCATAGGCAATAACCCTATCATTCTTCATAAGTACACAACCAAGTCATTTCTTTGAAGCATCACTATAAATAAAAAACCCATCATTCCTCAATGGTAGTGTCAAGATAGGATGATTGAATAATCTACTCTTCAGTTGTTCAAAACATTCATCACACTCTTTTGTCCAAAAAAAATTTAACCCCTTTACGTGTGAGATTGTTTAATGGGTTATCCAATCGGGCAAAATTATGAACGAAACGTCAATAATAACCTTTTAAACAAATAAAACTGCATTCCTCAGTTATACTCATTGGTGTTTGTCATTCATGGATTTCTCTTGTCTTAGAAGGATCAACATAGATTCCATCCTTAAAGAAAATATAGCCCTCAAAAGAAATATATGGAAGCCAGAATTCACACTTTCTAAACTTCCCATATAATTCAAGCCATCTTAGAGTCTTTAGAATAATGCACAAGTGATTTTAATGATCTTCATATCTTTGGAGTATACCAAGATATCATCAATAAATACCACTACAAAATCATCGAGATATTCCTTGAAAACTCTATTCATTATGTCCACGAAGATAGAGGGTTCATAATCAATCTAAAAGGAATTACTGTAAACTCGTAAAGCTCGTACCTAGTTCGAAATGCTGTCTTCAGAATGTCTTCCTTCTTCACACACAACTGATGGTATCCATATCGAAGGCCAATCATTGAAAAGTATTGAGCTTCATGTAGTTGCTCAAATAAATCATCAATTTTAGGTATGGGAAACTTGTTCTTTATTGTTATAGCATTGATCTCCATGTATTCAATGTACAAACTCATAGATCCATATTTTTTTCTTAATAAAAGGATAGGGTCTCCCCATAGAGAAACACTAGGGTGAATAAATCGATGGTTACTCAATACCTCTTGTTGTTTTTTAGTTTCACTAATTCCACTATGGCCATTCTACAAGGGGTCTTCGACATGGGCCTTGATCCAGGAATTAAATCAATTGAAAACTAAATCTATCATTCTAGAGGATGTTCAGGTAAATCCTTTAGAAATACATCAACATACTCTTGCAAAATAGGTACATCCTCTATTTCAACATAATTTTCCTCACCCATAGTTATTTCATTCTCTTCCTCCCCAGTAATTTAATTTAGTTGAGTTACTGGGTGTGGATCTTGATAAGAATTACGTGGTGATGATTCTTCTCTAAAGATAAGGTGTTCCTTATCATCATCATCAAAAATAGTAACCTCATTCTTATTACAATAAATATTTGCATCATGGTCTGAAAGGCATTCCATATCGAGGATTATATCAAATTCAATAATGGGTATGACGATGAGATCAGCAGATATTGAAAATTTATATGCCTTAATGGGAATTTATTCATTGAACATTGTAGCAATGATACTTCCCTTAGATGTTTTTACAGACAACTCCCTTGTTAAATCAAATTGGAAATATCTATTTTTCTTGGAAAACTGAGAATATATGAAAAAATGCGCTGATCTAGAATCAAATAAAGCATCGGCTAAAATTGAGGAAACCATTAAATTACCTGCCACCATGTCTTTCGAAGCTTCAACCTCAGCAGTAGTGATCGCATAAGCCTAGCCTTGATCCCTTGGCCTTTTCTGAGGTAAATTTTCCGGACGCTTAGGACATTTATTTGCATAATGTCCCATCTCCCTGCAATTTGTATCATTGAACATTGGTAGTGTCTTTGTTTCCCTTACAATCACCAGCATGACGGCCCTTCTATCCAAATTTGAAGCATACTTATTTTTCTTTTAGACAGGAACTAGGGTGCTTCATCCCACAATTATCACATGTTGGAAATTAAAGTCTTCCCTTTTTCAATGTTTCCTTATTTCCTTTCATAGAGTGTTAAATAGATCTCTTCTTCTCTTTCTTTTCATTAAAGTCGTAAGACGTAGATAATTCCTTTTTTGTATTGATAGCACATGATACAATATCTTCGAACGATGAAAAGGATTGCGATACTAATTCTCGACAGAGAAAATATTTTAACCCATCAATGAAATGATCAATCTTACTTCTTGGGTTACATATATAATCTGTAGCATGCCTTGCTATCCTTGTAAAATTATCTGTGTACTTTACAACATTCTCATCCTCCTTTTTCATCAGACTGAGAAATTATATTTCCATATTCGCTCAAAGGTCATTAGGAAAGTATTTTTCTAAGAAAATTTCTTTAAACTCCCTCCATTCAATATTTCATACATCTTAGTCATCCTTTGTGTTTTGAATCAATGACCACCATTGATCATCATCTCCAGTGAGGCGGTAAACTGCCATAACAACTTTTTCCCTTTTGCTACTCCCCAAATCATGGAATAATTTCTCTAGGGAATTTATCCATTGCTCAGACACTAATGGAATTGTACTCCAATTCAATTTCAGTGGTTGTTGTTTCATGAAGCGGTCTAACATTGATCCTCCGCGCTGTGGATCAGGGTGCTCTATACGGGCAAGGTTGTTATTCATAAACAGAGTGAGTTGTCCCAGTATGGTGATAAGTTGATCAGAACCAGTTGTATCACCACCTCCACTATAATTATCTTGAATAGGAGGTCAATCCCTACATAGAGTTCATGCATTGATATGATTTCCATTCCTTCCACTAGGCTCCATTTCTAAACAATTTCATAAACTAGATTATTTTATGAATCAAAATACATAATTCCAAACATGTAAAACACTTTAAAAAAACTGAAAATTTTATGGATATAATCCATAATCATAAAAATGTTTTCATTTAGGATGTATATAATTATAAACCCTTCATAATTATATTTAATGAAAATGAGAATTATTCTAAGCATATCCCCTGGGAGTGTCGTAAACAAAAGTGCAGCAAGGCATGTTGTCGTGCACCAGTTCCCATTTGAGTTTAGCTCGAAGCGGTGTTTTTTAGTTTAAACCCTAGGTACATATATGCTAGATCCACCTCTACCTGCTCGTTTCAAGACATGTATGTATTTCATTAAAAACTCCCAAAATATCTAGAATAACAAAATTCGATAATGTTCTTCTATACTAATCCTCAAAATCTATCTTAGGGATATGTGCTCTAATCAGAGTTTATCTAAATCTAGTTTCTAAGGTTTGTACTAAACTTACTCTAATACCAACTATAATTCCCTGACCCAAGTTATCCAGAGTCAGTTCATTATTACATAACATTTTCATGATAACAAGGAAATCATGTCTCGAAAGACTGATCAGTTTAGTATTGTTGGAAACAAGATTCATATGTTCGTTCAACTTTACAACTTGAAAAGAAATACAACATGAATGTATTCCATTGGAAACATCCAAGCCTCCTAGATAATGCCCGCAAGTCACTCATAACTAACTTCTCCGTATCCTTGGAAATTGAAACATACGAAAGGGGTGAGCTCAAACGCTCAGTAAGGGTAAGAAATAAAGCAGAAGATAACATAAAAATTATGCATGATGAATAATTGATACCTCGTGCCTTAACAAATAATAAACAAGAATAATTTTATGGAAGGAATATGAGGCGAGTAAATAATGCCATAGTAAAACATAATCATGGGTATTCTAATAGATGAATTACCACACAAACCATCATTATTATTTCCATAATAAGTGAATGTATATTGTCGGGCATTCTGAAACATTTTGTTAAGGCCTCGGCCAAGACGACTAAAAATGATTAAGGCCTCGGCCAAAACCATAAAAAAAATTGGTAAGTTAATTTGTCAATTCCACATATAGTGTTATCATGAGACCTACCGATGCATTGAGGAGCTATAGCGGGCTCCACCCGTTACTTACCATGTCTAATACATTGCTCAAATAAAAATGTTTTAATATAACATAAACATTCGTATGAAAACTATCATATGAAATGTCATTACATTAACCAAATCCATGTATGGTATACAAATAGCACATCCTTAGTCAAACATATCATAAAACATTCATTACAATATGGATGTTTTGTATCATAATAAATCAACTTCAAGTAAGCTTAAAACCCATCAAAAGATGTTGACATAGATGAAATCAAAATGTTTTTTTGAGAAATATCTCTTTATGTTTTGAAATAATTTAAGAGTCACATAATTATAATGTAATAATTTATTTTAAAAATATTATTATAAGCCTGTAAGGTAAGCTTTGACGATGTTATAATGACGTAATATAGCCGCACATGCCATAAAAGTTAAAAAACATTCTTACCTTAATTTTGTTGAAAAGGTTAAAAGAACCTTTTTTAAAAAATGATGGAAAGATTCCATTATAAACATCTTAAAAAAAGTCAAAAAAGGGTATAAATGACTTTAACCCATTTTCTATTAAATATTAATAATATTTTAAAATATATTTTTAAGAAACATGGATGTGGATGATAATGAGGTCCCAGTAGATAATTACATATAAACAACCTCAGATAATGAATAGATTGTGCAATAAACCCATACCTTGTACTTTTCCTTGGTCGAGGGTAGGTTAGACTCCTTTGTAATGGAAAAATAGTTGTTATTAAATTAAAAAATAATCCTATACATTGATATGATATAAAATATGATCTTTTAACATATCTTTGTTAATAATATCTTAGTGTTATCGTTGTTTCAGGTGTTAAAGAATTCATTTTCCTTTATATTCTATGTTATGTGAGTCATATTTTTTATGGATGGGATGTATATTAATCATATCCAGAATTATATAAAGTCTTTTAACATTATTTTTAATCATCTAATGAAAATTAGTCTTGAATGGATACGATGGGGAATGAATCTCATCACATTCGTGGAGACGGTAATCCGTACGTACGCACAACTGAAAATATCATTATTTTGATATTAAAATAATATATAATTGGGTGTTATATCATATATACAGAATAATTCTGAAGTTATATTTATTATTTACTTCAATTACACATCATTATTATACCCATCCTAATAATAATGTATTGAATAACAATTACAGCACGACGTGGAGACGGTAAACAGTATGTACGCATGTATGGTGAGATTTCATTCAAAGGATAGATAGAATAATGAATATGGTTGTACCAAATTAATAATAAAATCACTATATATAGAAGATACTGGAGTTATTATTTGATAATGGAAACAACAAATAAAGAGGAAGTGAAAGAATAAAGGAACTTGAAAGAGGTGATGAAATATATACCTCTTTTTGGGTTCTTCCATTCGATTTGATGGAAATGGCTTCTTATGATGGATTTCTGACTAAATTAAGGTCTCTATGATGAAGTGAGGACAGTTTACAGGGTATTAGGTCAGTGGCCGGCCATGCCAAATGCCTTTGACAGTGTGAATTAGAGAGAATGGTGGGTTCCCTTTTATAAGAGGAGTGAGGGGCACCTTTGGAAATGCTAGAAAATATTATTTTATAATAAAAAAAATTTCGGTTTATAATTGCAGAAAAGTTTATTATTTAATTTCTAAGGTGGGGATAGGTCTAAAACCACTCAACCAATAAGATTTAGACAGGTTTGGGTATCTATATTATCGTTATCTTTTAGATTTAACTCTTTGTTAAATAGTTTGACATTTACCATGTCTCTTTGTATTTTTATATTATATGGTTAATAAACTCACTATATACTTCCAAGAAAACCCCAAGTGGTTCATTAATTACACATCGATCACTATATAAGTGCTTTGTCTGAACCTTATATTTTTAGGAATATAATGTCAATTAATAATATAATATTTGTCTTAAAAACAATTTTATGTCAATTTAGACGCTATTTGCTATTTGGTTTTTTCTAAATTCATAACATTATTATTACATCAAAAACAATCATCAAAACCCACCCCAATATGTCATATTAACCGATCATATTAGTGTAAATCATATAAAGTCTCAAATTAAATTTATTTGGATATTTATAATATAAATTATTTTAATCATTCATTAATACGGTAATTACTGCATCATCATTGTGTCATTAATAAATTTGATTATTCAATGTCTGAAAATTATAAATAAAATACCATTATATAGAAAATAGTTTTAGATTTCTAATGAATATTTATAGTCTAATAGATAACATTATAACTATATATCAAAATTGGTTTACTAAAAGATATATGCTTATGTCATTTTTGTATTTAATTTTACTTAATTAATATAAAGTGTCATTATCAATTACCAGTGGATCCATGGGGTCCCAAAACGGACCCAAAGATGCCCATGGTCGGACATGTATCATCCAATAGGGCTAGTACATGTGTTGGGGTAATTTAATTTTATTATAATATTATTTCTTACCCTTATTTACCGGATTAACCATTTAACCATGGAAAATAAAATATTTACTGAAGTAATTATTCAAAATGACTAAAAATAAAAGTTACCTATTTAAAAAATGTGGACCTCCTGATTCTAAAAATGGAATCCATTTTTCTATATGAAAAACATATAAGTGGTAGATATTAATTTAAAATTAATTTCCATTGTCAAAACAAAAAGCGTGTTTTTAAGGGCCGTGGGGGCTGTGTGAGTTGGTTCAAGGTGGTGGTGTCCTGTCGTTGAGTTTTGGGTTCGAGTCCTCGCAAAGGCAACGCGCACTATATTCCAGCGATCCTCTCATCCCCTCGACCCCATGTGGAACTGGACCAAGCCCAAGGATTGGACACCTTGGGCCTAGCTGGGGACGTGCGGCGCGTAGCTGGGCAGGCCAGCTCAATACCTTGTTACCAACCAACACGTTTGCCACTTCGGTGGTGGTGTGGTGGTGAATGTGAGTTTCCTAAACCAGTCGTTCTTTGGGAGGTGTAGGGTTCGATTCCTGGGAGTCCGCTTTCGGGGCGAGCCTCTCCCCTGGATCCATCCACCTTGTCGGGTCACCCAGATTCTTCTGGGCAGGTAAATTGAGGCACGACCCAACTGATAATGGATCGATGTGACAGACCATCGCTTCTGGGATGTTACCCCTGGGACGCTCTTCCATCTCCGCTGGAAACAAATCCTTCCCCAGCTGGGGAGTTGCCTCTGGGAGCTACCTCTTCATGGGGGAGGGGGTTTTCTCTGTGTCGAGGGTTCGAAAAGGCCACATAGGGTAATTCCATTTTTCAAAAATAAAAAGAAGCGTGTTTTTAAGATGTAATAGCTATCAAAAGATTGACACTTTCTTATGTCCAGTTAATAAGTGAAATTACGTCCAATGACCAATATTGTATTAAATGGTAAAAATAAAATCTAATAATATACTTTAAAAGCACTCAATTTTATAATTTATCATTATAAATTATTTTGATTAAAAAGTTGTTTTTAATTAAAATTAAGTATTTTTCACTATTCATCAAAAAATGAATGTTTTCATAAAAATACCAAAAATTTACACTAAGCTAATTTCGATACTCCGAACCCCAAAATGAAGTCCATTTTGAATGATAAAATTTATACAATTATAAAAAGTTGGTGTTACTATTCATAACGTCTAGATTGATTGGTTGTGGTGTGTTAGAACTTGACGTAGCGTACAACACAAGCTACTATATTAGTCAAAGATAAACATATCGTGGAAGCTTGGTGTGTTACAATTTTATTGAAGCATCACTATATGTCACAAATTGAATCTTGTCACAACCAATACCAGTACTAAACCCAGGCAGTGAAAAGACCCAAAGGGCATTCCCTATCCCCATGGGCTGCCACAAGTTCCTGGGTATCAGTAATTTAGTTTTGGGAATACTTTACTCGAGTATGAAAGAAAAAAACATTAAAAACTATCCATAATATAAATCTGAAAGCCAAAAAAAGGATTAAGAAAAAAAATGAATAGAATAAATTGGATTAAATAAAAAAAGTGTTCCATATAAAAATAAAGATAACAGAAAGATAGCCCCAAGGACTCCACACGACAAGGGGTCATCACGCACAAGGCATCTCCACAACTCCGCACGAAAGATGAGAACTAACACCCTGAATAGCCACCACCCAAATCCTTTCCATTACCAGAGTAAAACATAACCAAGTCTACATAAACCCAAGGGGTGTAAGTAGAGTGTGAGACTAAGACCAATAGGATACCACCAAATTATACTAAAGAGAATGCAATACAATGTGGAAACTCAAGCAGTTTTAATACGCAAAGAAAAGTAGTGATAAAATCCAAGAAATGAAAATTTCAATTGAAAACAGTTTTCAAGCTTAAATTTTCAGAATATTCAAACATTTAAATAGAAATGTTAGCTACATTAATTTACTTCCAAAAACACCCAATTACATAGGAAAATACCACAAACACAATGAGCAACAAAATCGGGAACACCCCTAGGCAATAGATAGTCTCGGGCCCCATGTACCTCATACCTCACTATAAAGTAACCATAGTAAATCTATTCTCATGATCGAGCCACTTGTAGGAAACATAACCATAACCTAGTGGTCCCCAAACATCATACACGTAGTTTAGTTAGAGTTTTCATTATCCATATGCTATGTGAAATAGGGACAAAACCCATCTGGTCCACTAGCCATACTAGTACTCATCCACCCCACATAGGTACCCGAGCTTCCACCTTTGTGCTCAAAAATTTTCAGCATTTAACAAACATAAATTTTAATGAAAAAAACACCCATTTGTCACATGCACCCAATACATTAGCTACACACATTTTATACCATTTAAAACTAACAACAAAACACTTGGAGTTTCAATAAAACAACTTCTCCAAATCTTTCCTTATTTTGCATCCAAAACCATATGAAAACCCCAATTCAACACCATGTTCATACTCAAATTAAGAAAAATAGAATTCACAGAACCGTAATCATTTCTTTAAACCCGTTACATGAGTTATAAAACAACCCACAATAAGCATCACACAGAATATCCATGTAAAGAACCGAATTAAACACCAAATGGGTACTCGAAAATCATTTTCGTGACGAACGTCACCCAAAACCAATTTCACAACAACAACCAAAGGATAAAAACATTGAAAACATTACATTCATCCCTAATACAATTCAATAAAATAAACTAAATAATTATAGGGCATTTCTTACAAAAACAACAAAAGATTTATATGAAACCCCCCAATTTGACATGAAAATGACATTGAAAATTCATTTGCTTTATAATTGCCACTAAAAACTATTTTGGAAGCAATATTAAAATTAAATATACATTAAAATACCATAAACACAATAGCTAGATCACAAATATTTCATACCAAAAGGAATCACCTACCAATGTAATTAAAACACTTGAATCACCGTGTGAAAATCAAGTCACACCACCACCGCACCAAGAGGGGCTTAGAACAAACCTAAAACTACATGAATTGACCCAAAAATCCCATTTTTAAACCCCAGGTTCGAAACCCTACCCCATGGTCACTTGGTACTTCATGGAAAAGGGAAGAAAACCTAAACAAATAGAATGAAACCCTGAGAAATTTGAAAGAAGAATAAAATGGACTAACTTAGTTGAGGGAACTTGAAGAAATATCCCCAAAACACCAGTATATGAAATTGAAAATGGCCACAATTCAGGTGTTCTTCACAGAAGAATTAGGAGGTCATTAATGAACTGGAATGGAGTAAAAGAGTAAGAATTGAGAGAGTCATGAAGGAATTAATTACCCCATCAATTCTGGATTATTTGAGAAACACTATAATGTTCTGCACTTAATCGCGCTGAAGAATAGCTCCAAAGAGGAGGGAAAGAGACAGGGCACATGGCTGGTTTCAATGGTCTGGGGTGAGGCTTGGAGTCACCGAAAAGCCTTAAAATTGAAAATGTTAATAAGGAAACAAAATTCATTTTTAAAACTAGAAATGGGCTTCGGGCAGGCCCAATCCCTTAAATAAAAACCCAAATAAACCTACGTTATGGATTTCTAAAGGCTCCAAATTGACATGGTGGTCTTAATATGTCAGGGGAGGCCACGTAGGAATTAGAATGGATGAATTTTTTTGAAAAACAAATTAGTTATAAAAGAAGAAAAATTTATTTTTAAAAATGTAATTGGGCTCTAGGTTTGGCCCAATACATGAAATCTCACCCATTCCTCTATAACAGCTTTGGAAACCCCCAAAACAAAGAATGAATAGAAAATAAATGAAAAATGCCGTTAAAATATTTCTTGTATATTACAATTCTCCCCACCATTAAAACTTTCCATCCTAGAAAGTCAATCTGAAGCTTGATCAAAAATTTGGAATGTATTGTAACATCCCAAACATCCACGACAATCTTATATTTAAATAATACATTGTCGTGTGTTGTACGCAACTTCGAGTTCTAACACACCACAACCAAACAGACTGGCCGTTATGAATAGTAATACCCACTTTTTGAAATTTTATAAATTTTATATTTCAAAATTGACTTGATTTTTTAATTTTTATTATCGAAATTAGCTTATGTTGAATTTTTTGTATTTTTCTGAAAACATTCAATTTTTGATGAATAGTGAAAAATACAAAATTTTAATTAAAAACAACATTTTAATCAAAATAATTTATAGTGATAAATTATACTATTGACTGGTTTTAAAGTATGATTAGATTATATTTTTACCATTTAATACGATTTGGTTCATTGGATTTAATTTCACATTTAAAATGGACATAAGCAAGTGTCAATCTTTTAATAGTTATTACTTCTTAAAAACACGCTTTTTGTTTTAACAACGAGAATTAATTTTAAATTAATTTCTGCCACATCTGTGTTCTAAATATAGAAAAAATGAATCCATATTTATAATCAAGAGTTACAAATTGTGAGAATACGTAACTTTTATTTTTATACATTTTGAATAATTACTTCGGTCAATATTTTATTTACCCTGGTTAAAGGGTAAATCGGTAAATAATGGTAAAAAATAATATTATAATAATATTAAATTAATCTAACACGTGTTCTAACCCTATTTTATGATACATTTCCAACCATGGGTATCGTTGGGTCGATTTTGGGACCCCATGGAGCCACTTTTAAGTTATAATGACATTTTATATTAATTATGTTAATGTAAGTACAAAAATGACATAAGCATATATCTTTGAGTAAACCAATTTTTACATAGAGTTTTAAATGTTATATATTCGATTATAAATATTTATTAGAAAGTTAAAAATATTTCTTACATAATGGTAATTTATTTATAATTTTTAGACATTTAAAAATTAAATTTATTTATGACACAATGATGATGTAGTAATTACCGTATTAATGAAAGATTATAATAATTGATATTATAAATATCCAAATAAATATAATTTGAAATTTTTTATGAATTAAACTAATTTTATATGTTAATATGAGATATTATGATTGTTTATTTTAATTTTTTTTGAAGTAATAATACAGTTATAAATTTATCAATAACCAAATACCAAATAGTGTTAAAATTGACAGAAAAGTGTTTTTAAAAAAATATTATATTATTAATTGATATTCTATTCTTAAAAATCTATGGTTTGGAAAAAAACATATATAATGATACTTTTATCATTAATGAACCAATAGGGGTTCTCCTAGAATTATATAGTTTTTTAAACATATAATATAAAAATACAAAGAGAAATGGAAAATTTCATACAATTTAACTAAGAGTTAAATCTAAAAGATAAAGTTAATATAGTGATTCAAACCTATCTAAAAGCTATTGGTTGCGTGTTTTTCGACCTCTACCCACCTTATAATTCACATAATACACATTTTAACCCTTTTAAATAGAAAATTATTTTATTATAAAATAATATTTCTAGCTTTTCCTAAGGTGCCCCTCACTCCCCTTATAAAAGGGCTCTCCCGCTTCTTCCCAATTCACACCTTCAAATCCATTTGGCTCGGCCAACCCCTGACCTAATACCTTATAAAATGTCCTCCATTAATTCAAGATACCTTAATTTAGTCATAAATCCTACCTAGGATTCCCTTTTTATCAAATCAAAAGGAAGAACCCAAATCAGAGGTAAATATTTCATCACCTCTTTCAAGTTCATTTATTCTTTCACTTCCCCTTTCTTTGTTGATTCCATTATAAAATAATAACTCCAGTATATTCTATAAAATTTTATGTTATTATAAATATTGTTCAACCATATTCATTAATCTTTACATCTTTTGAATGACATGTCACCAAATGTGAGTACGTACGACTTACCGTCTCCACTTCGTGGTGTAATTGTTATTCAATACATTATTATGTGGATGGGTAGAATAACGATGTGTAATTGATGTAAATAAAAAATATAACATGATAATGATTCGTTATATATGATATACCATCCAATCATATATTATTTTAATATCAAAATAATGATACGGTCACTCGTGCGTACATACGGATTACCGTCTCCACGAACGCGATTAGATTCATTCCTCCTCGTATCCATTCAAGACTAATTTCCATTAGATGATTAAAAATAATGTTTAAATACTTGATATAATTATGGATATGAATTATATAATTCCCATAAACAACAAATATGACTCATATAACAAATAATATAAAAAAATGAATCTGTTAACACCCGAAATAATGATAATACTAAGATATTATTAACGAAGAAATGTTAAAAGATCATATATGATATCATATTAATGTATATTATTATTGAATAATTTAATAACAATTATTTCACCATTACATATGATGTTAACATACATTTGACCAAGAAATAGTACAAATTAAGGGTTTATTTTACAATCTCTTCATTGTCCGAGGTTCTTTATACGTAATTATCTACTGGGACATCAATATCATCCACATCAATGTTTCTTAAAAATATATTTTAAAACATTTTTAATATTTAATAGTAAATGGGTTAAAGTCATTTAAACCCTAGATTTACTTTTTATAAGGTTTTTATAAAGGAATCTTTCCATCATTTTCCAAACAAGGTCCTTTTTAACCATTTTGACAAAATTTAGGTAAGAATGTTTTTAACCTATACGGCGAGTGCGGCTATATTACATAGTTATAACATCGTCGAAGCTTCCCTTACATGCTTATAATAATATTTTTAAAATAAATGTTTTCTTTATAATTATGTGACTCTTAAATTATTTCAAAATATAAAGATATATTTCTCGATAAAAAGTTTTGATTTCATCTATGTCAACATCATTTGATGTATTTTAAGCATATTTGAAGTTGATTTATTATGATACAAAACATCCATATTGTATTGAATTTTTTGTGATATGTTTGACTATGGATGTGCTATTTGTATACCATTAATGGTTTATGGTTAATTTATTGACATTTCGTATGATAGTTTTAAAACGAATGGTTATGTTATATTTCAACCTCTTAATATGAGGAATGTATTGGACTTAGTAAGTGACGTTTGGACCCCGATATATCTCCTCAATGCATCGGTAGGTCTCATGAGACAACTAGACATGGAATTGGACAAGGACCTTCCCAATTTGATATATTGTTTTGGCCGAGGCCTTAATCATTTTTAGAAGTCTTGGACGAGGCCTTGAAAAAAAGTTTCAAAATGTCTGGCATTATATAGTCACTCATTATAGAAATAATATTGATGGTTCATGCGGTCATTCATCTATTAGAATACCCGTCATTATGTTTTATTGTGGCATTTTTTACTTAGCTCATATTCTTTCCATAAAATTAATCATGTTTATTATTGGTAAATGCATGAGGTTTCAATTATTCATCATGGTTAATATTTATGTTATCTTCCATTGTATTGCTTACCCTTACTAAGCATTTGAGCTCACCCCTTTCTTATGTATCAATTTCCCAGGATATGAAGATGTTAGTTATGAGCGACTTTCACGCATTATCTTGGAGGCTAGGATGTTTTAATGGAATAAATTCCTATTGTATTTATTTTAAAGTTGAAAAGTTGATCTTATGTATGAATCTTGTTTCCAATTATACTAAATTTTCCAGTCTTTAGAGACATGATTTCCTTATGATCGTTCTAATGTAATCTAATAATGCACCAACTCTGGGTAACTAGGGTCGGGGTGTTATAGTTGGTTTCAGAGCAAGTTTAGTACAAACCTTGGAAACTAGATTTAGATAAACTCTATTTAGAGAAAATATCCCTAAGATAGACTTTGAGGATTTGTATAGAATATTTCCTTGAATTTTGGTATTTTAGAGATTTTGTGAGTTTTCCATGCAATAAATCCCTATCTAGATACAAGCAGTTAGAGGTGGCTCTGGAATAGATGTACCTAGGGGTAAAATCCAAATACACTGCTTTGATCTAGACTCGAACGGGACTGGTGCATGAAAACTGGTCTTGTTGCACTCTTGGATACGACAATCCCAGGGGATATGCTTAGAATAATTCTCATTTACTTTACAAACTATTATGAATCATTAATGAGTATATAATTCCTCAATGAAAATATTTTTATGATTATGGATTATATCCATGAACATTTCAATTTATGTTAACTATTTTACATGTCTGGAATTATGTATTTCGATTAAAAAACTAATCTAGTTTATGACATTATTTAGAAATGGTGCCTAGTGGAAGGAATGGAAACTGTATCAATGCACACACTCAATGATGGAATTTCCATCCTGTTCAAGATAATTATAGTGGAGTTGGAGATACAACTAGTGCTGATTAGCTTATCACCATACTAGGACAACTCACTCAGGTTATGAATAATAACCTTAACCATATGGAGCACCATGATCCAAAGCGTGGAGGATCAAAGTTAGAATAATTCATGAGTCAACAACCAATGACATTCAATGGGAGTAAAAATCCATTATTTTCTGATCAATGGATAAATTTCTTAGAGAAAGTATTCCACACTTTGGGGAGTAGTAAAAGAAAAAGCGTTTTCATGGAATTTTACCACCTCACTAGAGATACTGATAAATGGTGGTCATTGATTAAAAACACAAAGGATGAAGAGGAATTATCAAATATGGAATGGAGGGAGTTTAAAAAAATTCAAAGAAATATACTTTCCTCATGACCATCTAGTGGATATGGAAAGAAAATTTCTCAGTCTGAGGAAAAAGGAGGATGAGAATGTTGTAAAGTATGAGGCTAAATTAACAAGGTTAGTAAGGCATGATGCAGATTATATATGTAACCCAAGAAGTGATATTGATCGTTTATTTTAAGGGTTAAAATCATTTCTCCATCGAGATTTAGTATTACAATCCTTCTTGTCGTTTGAATATATTGTATCATGTGCTATCAAGACAGAAAAGGAATTACCTAAGTCTTATGAATTTTAAGAAAAGAAAGAGAAAAAGAGATCTGTTGAACACTCTAGGAAAGGAAATAATGAAACATGGAAAAAGGGAAGAGTTTTATTTCCACCATGTGATAATTGGGGAAGGAAGCACCCTGGTGCCTGTCTAAAAGAAAAGGGAGTATGATTCAAATGTGGACAGAAAGGCCCTCATGATGGTGATTGTAAGGGAATGAAAGACTCTACCAATGTTCAATGCTACAATTGCAGTGATATGGGACATTATGCTAATGAATGTACTAAGCTTCAGGGAAACATACCTCAGAAAAGTACAAGGGATCAACACCATGCTTATGCGATCACTACTACTGAGATTGAAGCTCCGAAAGACATGGTGAGGGTAATTTAATTGTTTCCTCATGTTTATCCAAAGCTTTATTTGATTCTGGTTCATTGCATTGTTTCTTATCTTCCGTGTTTTCCAGGGAAATTAGATATTTCCAATTTGATTTAACAAGGGAGTTGTCAGTAAAAACTCCCAAGTGATGTATCATTGCTACAATGTTCTATGAATCAGTTCCCATTTGGGCATATAAATGTTATTTATCTGCTGATCTCATCATTATACCCATGATTGAATTTGATATAATCCTCTAAATGGATTGGATTTCTAACCATGATGAAAAAATTTATTGTTAGAAGAAGGTGGTTACTATTATTGATGATGATGATAAGGAACACCTTATCTTTAGAGCAGAATCATCACCACCTATTTCTCATCTAGATCCACCCCCAGTAGCTCAACTAAATTAAATTATTTTGGAGGAAGAGAATGGAAAAACTATGGGTGAGGAAAATAATTATAAAATAGATGATGTAACTATTGTGCAAGTGTTTGTCGATGTATTTCCAGAGGATTTACCTGGACATCCTCCAGAATGAGAAATTGAGTTTTCCATTGATTTAATTCCTGGATCATGGACCACATCGAAGACCCCTTATAGAATGGCCACTGTGGAGTTAGTGGAACTAAAGAAACAACTAGAGGAATTGTGTAACATGGGATTTATTCGCCCTAGTTTTTCTCCATGGGGAGCCCCTATACTTTTTGTTAAGAAGAAAGAGGGATCTATGAGGCTGTGCAATGACTACACGGAGATCAAATTCTTTAATAATAAAGAACAAGTATCCCCTACCTCACATTGTTGATTTAATTGACCTACTGCATGGAGCTCAGTACTTTTAAAAGATTGGCTTTCGGTCTGGATACCATAATTTGTGGGTGAAATAGGAATACATTATGAAGATAACATTTTGAACCAGGTATGGTCATTATGAGTTTATAGTAATGCCTTTTGGATTGACTTATGCACCCTCTACCTTCATGGATTTAATGAATAGTGTTTTCAAGGAATATGTAGACGATTTTTTAGTGGTATTTATTGATGATATCTTGGTATACTCCAAAATGTACAAAGATCATGAAAATCACTTTTTCATTATTCTAAAGACTCTTAGAAGACAAGAATTATATGGGATGTTTAGAAAGTGTGAATTATGGCTTCAATACATTTATTTTGTTGACTATAATGTCTCTAAGGATGGAATCTCTGTTGATCCTTCTAAGACAAAAGCAATCCAAGACTAGCCATCACTGACAAGTATAACCTAGGTACACAATTTTATTGGTTTAGCAGGTTATTATCGACATTTCATTCAGAATATTTCCTGATAGGCTAACCCATTGACCAAGCTCATACGTAATTGGGTTAAATTAGGTTGAAAAAAGAGTATGAATAATTATTTTAAGAACTGAAGAGATGATTAGTCAATGCTCATAGCCTGACTCTACCATCGGGGAATGATGGGTTTGTTATTTATAGTGATGCTTCAAAGAAAGGACTTCATTGTGTCCTTAAGAAGAATGATAGAGTTATTGCCTATGCATCAGGTCAGCTAAAAATTCATGAGCAAAACTATCCCACTCATGATCTTGAGTTAGAAGCTGCAATCTTTTCATTGAAGATATGTATACATTATCTCTATGGTGAAAAATGTGAGATTTATATTGATCACAAGAGTTTGAAGTATATTTTCTCACAAAAATAACTCAATAAGAGGCAAAGGAGATGGCTTGAACTACTCAAGGATTATGATTTCACGATACAATACCAATAGAGGAAGGAAAATAAGGAGGCAGATTCTTTGAGTAGAAAGGATCATGGAGTTTTGAAAACGATGAGAGTTGAAATGTATCCTATATACATGGATCTAGTAAAGATGGATATGGGAATAACCTTGGAAGGTGAAACATCAATACATTTTCAAATGGTTGTCAAACCATCTTTACTAGTGTGGATAAAGAGTTTATAGAATGGTGATGAAGAGTTTCAGAGGAATATTAAAGCTATGAATGATTGGATATTGAGTGACTTTGTATTTGAAGAGGGAATTTTGAAATTTGGGATGAGACTTTGTGTTCCCGATATACCTGATCTTAAAAGGGAATTTATGGATGATGCTCAAAGTTCCAATTTCTCTATACAACCTGGTAGCACCAAAATGTATAGATATTTGATGGAACATTTTTGGTGGTACATCATGAAGAGGGAGATTTATAATTTTGTGTCAGGAAGTATGGTTTGTCAACAAGGGAAAGCTGGATGGCAACAGCCTGGAGGAGTCTTGAATCCTCTTCCCAGACCTGAGTGGAAATGGGATAATATTATGATGGAATTTTTCATGGGGATATCAAAGAATCCTAGAAATAATGATGCAATATGGGTCATTATTGATCATCTTAACAATTCAGAACACTTTATTTCTATAAGAGAATATCTACCACTTGAAGGTCTAGAAAGAATATATATTAATGATGCTGTGAGACTTCATGGAGTACCCCTATCGATTGTTTCTGATCGTGATCCCCATTTTACTTCAAGATTCTAGAAAAGTCTTCAGAAAGCCCTGGATAATGAACTTCATTTGAGCATTGCCTACCACCCTCAAACCGATGGATAATCAGAACAGACTATTCAACCCATAGAAGACAAGTTCAGATCGTCCTCACTTGACATTTTGGGTATGTGGGATCAATATTAACCTCTGGTAGAATATTCCTACAAAAATAGCTACCATTCAAGTATTCAGATGGCACCATATAAAGCGTTATATAGAAAGAGATGTCACACACCAATTTTTTGGGATGATGTTGGTGAAAGAAAACATGTAGGCCCAGAACTTGTTGAGGAAACGATGGAAAAGGTGAAGGTAATCCAAACCCACATCAAAGCAGCTCAAAGTAGATAGAAGAGCTATGTCGAAAACCGAAGGAAGGATTTCGAATTTCAGGGTGGATATCATGTTTTCTTGAAGGTATATCCATGAAAGGGTATTATAAATTTTGGTTAGAAGGGAAAATTGAGTTCCAAGTACATCAGACCTTTCAAAATTATAGAACGAGTTGGGGTTGTAGCTTACCGTCTGGAAATTCCACCAAGTCTTTCCAACGTTCATGATGTGTTCCACATATCACTATTGAGAAAATACATGTCTGACCCAACACATGTACTCACATATGAGGAAATATAGCTAGAACCCGATCAGTCTTATTGCGAAGAGCCTGTAAGGATTCTTGATACAAGAGAATAAGTGTTGAGAAACTGGATGTCTCCTCTGGTAAAAGTTCTATGGGTAAACCAAAAGACGGAAGAGGAAACGGTGGAACAAGAGGAACATATGATGAAGAACCACCCGAGTCTTTTTGTGCAGTAATATTCAAGAAATTTTAAGGATAAAATTATTTTAAGGAGGGGATAATGTAAGACCCCAAGATTCCACGGTACACTTACCTTTGAATAATACTGTAGCGTGTTTTGTACTCAACTTCGAGTTCCAACACACCACAACCAATCAAACTATCCATTACGAATAGTAAGACCCACTTTATGAAATTTTATAAATTTTATCTTTCAAAATGGACTTCATTTTTGGATTCGTAGTATCTTAATTAGCTTTGGGTGAAATTTTGGTATTTTTCTGAAAACAAACAGTTTTTGATAAATACTCAAAAATATTAAATTTTAATAAAAAACAACTTTTTTAATCCAAATAATTTATAGTACTAAATTATAATATTGACAGGTTTTAAAATATAATTAGATTTTATTTTTACCATTTAATTCAATGTTGTTTATTGGATGTAATTTCACATTTAAACTGGAAATAAGCGAGTGTCAATCTTTTGATAGTTATTACTTCTTAAAAACACGCTTTTTTTGTTTTGACAATAGAAATTAATTTTAAATTAATTTTTTCCACTTCTGTGTTTTGAATATAAAAATATGGTTTCCATATTTAGTATCAATATTTAAAAGTTTTGTAAATAGGTAACTTTTATTTTTTGACATTTTGAATAATTACTTCAGTAAATATTTTATTTACCATGGTTAAAGGGTAAATCTGGTAAATAAGGGTAAAAAATAATATAATAATAATACTAATTTACCCTAACACATGTCTTATCCATATTGGATGATACATTTCCAACCATGAGAATTTTTGGGTCGATTTTGGTACCCCATGGTGCCTTTTATAAGTGATAATGACACTTTATATTAATTAAGTTATAGTATATACAAAAATGACATAAGCATATATCTTTTAGTAAAAAAACTTTTACATATAGTTATATATGTTATCTCTTTGACTATAAATATTCATTAGAAAGATAAAACTATTTCAAACATAATCGTATTTTATTTATAATTTTTATACATTACATTATTAAATTTATTTATGACACAATGATGATGCAGTAATTACCGTATTAATGAAAGATTAAAATAATTGATATTATAAATATTCAAATAAATATAATATGAGACATTTTATGAATTAAACTAATTTTATAGGTTAATATGACATATTAGGGTTGGTTAAATGAATTGTATTCGAAGTAATAATACTGTTATGAATTTATCAAATACATAACACCGAATAGTGTCAAAATTGACATAAAAGTGTTTTTAAAACAAATATTATATAATTAATTGATACTCTATTCATAAAATTATAAGGTTCCACCAAAAGACTTATATAATGATAGTATTATCATTAATTAACCTCTTGGGGTTTTCTTGGAAGTATATAGTAAGTTTATTAACAATATATTATAAAAATACAAAGAGAAATGGTAAATGTCAAACTATAATACTAAGAGTAAAATCTAAAAGATAAAGTTAATATATTGACCCAAACCTATATAATACCTATTGGGTGAGTGGTTTTCGACCTATCACACATTAGACTTTAAATAATACACTTTGGAGGCATTAGAAACCGAAAATAATTTTATTATAATATAATATTTCTAGATTTTCCTAAGGTGCCCCTCACTCCTATTATAAAAGGGCACCCCCATTCTCTCTTATTCACACCTTCAATGCCATTTTGATCGGCTATCCCCTGCCCTAATACCCTCTCAACTATCCTCCATTAATCCTAGAGAACTTACTTTAGTCATAAATCCAACCTAAGAAGCCCTTTTGATCAAATTAGAATGAAGAACACAAAGAAGAGGTAAATATTTCATCACCTATTTCAAGTTCCTTTCTTCTTTCACTTCCTCTTTCATTGTTGTTTCTATTCTAAAATAATAACTCCAATATCTTATATACACTGTTATTTATTATAAATATGGTACAACCATATTCATTATTCTATCCATCCTTTCAATGAAATGTCACCATACGTGCGTACGTACGACTTACCATCTCCACATCGTGGTGTAATTAATATTCAATACATTATTATTTGGATGGGTATAATATTGATGTGTAATTGAAATAAATAATACATATAACATTATAATGATTCTTTATATGTGATATATCATCCAATTATATAATATTTTAATATCAAAATAATGATATTGTCCCTCGTGTGTATGTACGGATTACCGTCTCCTCGAGCGCGATGAGATTCATTCCCCGTCGTATACATTCAAGACTAATTTTCATTATATGATTAAAAATAATGTTTAAAGAATACATATAATTATGGATATGAATAGGATACACCCCATACCTAAAAAATAGAACTCACATAACAAATAATATAAAATATAACGCATTTGTTAACACCCGAAACAACGACAATACTATGATATTAGTAACAAAGTGTAACACCCCAAGCTTCTATGGTACGCTTCTCTTTCAATAGTGTGATAGCATGTGTTGTACGCAACACCAAGTTCTAACACACCATAACCAATCAAACTAGCTGTAATAAATAGTAATACCTACTTTTTGAAATTATATATATTTTATATTTCAAAATGGGCTTCATTTTTGGATTCAGAATATTTAATTTAGCCTAAGGTGAAATTTTGGTACTTTTCGGATAACATTAATATTTTGATGAATAGTGAAAATTACTAAATTTTAATTAAAAACCACTTTTTTAATCGAAATAATTTATATTGATAAATTATGATTTTGAGTGGTTTTAAAGTATATTTAGAATATATTTTTACCATTTAATACAATGTTGGTCATTGAACATAATTTCACAATTAAACCGAACATAAACAAGTATCAATCTTTTGATAGTTATTATACCTTAAAACACGCTTTTTATTTTGACAGCGGGAATTAATTTTAAATTAATTTTTGCCACTTCTGTGTTTTGAATTTGGATAAATGAATTCCATATTTGGAATCAGGATGTTCAAACTGTGTAAATAGGTAACTTTTATTTTTAGACATTTTGAATAATTATTTCGGTAAATATTTTATTTACCATGGTTAAAGGGTAAATCCGGTAAATAAGGCTTAAAAATAATATTATAATAATAAAAAATTACCCTAAACGTGTCCTAATCTTATTTTTTGATACATTTTCGACCATAGGAATCTTTGGGTCGATTTTGAGACCCCATGGTGCCACTTGTAAGTGATAGGGACACTTTATTCTAATTAGGTTAAAATGAATACAAAAATGACACAAGCATATATCTTTAAGAAAAACAATTTTTAAATAAGGTTATATATGTTGGATGTTCGACTATAAATATTAATTAGAAAGATAAAAAGATTTCCTACATAATGGTAATTTATTTATAATTTTTAGACATTAAATAAGTTAATTTAGTTATGACACAATGATAATGGAGTAATTACCATAATAGTGAAAAATTAAAATAATTGAAAATATAAATACCCAAATAAATATAATTTGAGACTTTTCCTGAATTAAAATAATTTTTTTAGGTTAATATGACATGTTAGGATTTATTTAATTGACTTTGTTCGAATTAGTCATTTTGTTATGATTTAAAAAATCAATTATTGAATAGTGTCAAAATTGGCATAAAAGTGTTTTTAAAACAAATATTATATTATTAATTGATATTAAATTCCTAAAAATCTAAGGATTGGACAAGAGACTTATATCAGGATAGGGGTATCATTAATGGACCACATGGGGGTATCTTGGAGGTATGTAGTAAGTTTATTAACCATATAATATAAAAATACAAAGAGACATTGTAAAACTGAAGCAAATTAACTAAGAGTTAATACTTAAAGATAAGGTTAATATAATCACCCAAACCTGTATAAATTATACTGGTTGAGTTTTTTTCGACCCATCCCCACCATAACCTATAAATAATCAACTTTGGAGCCATTAGAATCTGAATATAAATTTATTATAAATTAATATTTCTAGCTTTTCCAAAGGTGCCCCTCACCCCTCTTATAAAAGGGCACCCCCCCTTCTCATTACATCACACCTTAAAAGCCTTTTGGTTCGGACAACCTCTGCCCAAATACTCTCTCAACTTCCCTCACTTCATCCTAGAGTCCTTCCTTTAGTCAGAAAACCAACTTAAGGAGCTCTTTTGATCAAATCAAAAGGAAGAACCCGAAGAAGAGGTAATGATTTCACCACCCTTTTCCAAGTTCCTTTCTTCTTCCACTTCTTCTTCATTTGTTATTACCATTCTAAAATAATAACTCCAGTATCATATATATACTGTGATGTAATTATAAATATGGTACAACCATATTCAGTATTCTATCCATCCTTTTAATAACATGTCACCATACATGCGTACGTACGGCTTACCGTCTCCACGTTGTGGTGTAATTGTTATTCAATAAATTATTATTTGGGTGGGTATAATAATGATGTGTAATTCATGTAAATAATAAATATAACATGATAATGATTCTGCATATATGATATAACATCCAATTATATATTATTTTAATATAAAAAGAATGATATTGTCGCTCGTGCGTACGTACGGACTACCGTCTCCACGAACGCGATGAGATTCATTCTCCATCGTATCCATTCAAGTATAATTCTCATTTGATTATTAATAATAGTATCTAAGGACATGATATAATTCTGGATATGATTAAGATACGACCTATCCATTACAAACATGGCTTACTTAACAAGACATATAAATGAAAACGAGTAAGTTAACACCCGAAACAACGATAATACTAAGATATTATTAACAAATCAATGTTAAAAGATCATATATGATATCATATTAATGTATATGATTATTTTATAATTTAATAAGAATTATTTCACCATTATAAACGAGTTTAACCTACCCCAACCAAGGAAAAGTACAAGGCAAGGGTTATTTCACAATCTCTTCATTATCTAAGGTTGTTTATATGTAATAATCTACTCGGATCTCTTTATCATCCACATCCATGTTTCTTAAAAATGTATTTGAAAACATTTTTACTATTTACAAGAATATGGGTTAAATTCATTTATACCCCTTATGGACTTTTTATAAGAGGATTATAAAGGAATCTTTCTGTCATTTTCCAAACAAGGTTCTTTTTAACCTTTTCGACAGAATTAAGGTAAGAATGTTTTTTTTAACTTATACGACGAGAGTTGTTATTTTCTGTCGTTATAAAATCGGCGAAGCATCCCTTAAAAGCTTATAATAATATTTTCAAAGAAAATTTTTTATTTTATAAATGTATGACTCTTAAATGATTTCAAAATAGAAAGAGATATTTCTCTAAAAAGAGTTTTGATTTCATCTATGTCAACATCCTTTGATGGATTTTACGCTTATTTGAAGTTGATTTATTATGATACAAAACTTCTATATTGTATTGAAGGTTTTGTGATATGTTTGACTGTGGATGTGCTATTTTTATAACATTCATAGTTTATAGTGAAAGTATTGATATTTCGTATACTTTTTTTAATAAGAATGTTTATGTTATGTTTAAACCTTTTCATATTGGAATGCATTGGACTTAATATGTGACGGGTGGAGCTCGTTATAGCTCCTCGATGCATCGGTAGGTCTCATGAGACAAACTAGTGTCTTGGAACAAAGCCTTGACAAAATCGTATTTGTAGTCTTGGCACGAGGCCTTGGATATGTGGTTATGATAGTCTGGAATTATGCATTCCATCATTATGAAAGTGGTTATTTATATTGCATGTCATTATTCTATTAGTAGAATATCCATGGGAATAAGTAAATGGAATTATTTCATTTTATTTTTTCCATACTATGTTGAAGTTCTAGTTTAAAAGGCTTTTGTTTTAGTTATACATTGCCTTAAATGTTTATTCTTATTTATGGATGTTTCCACTATACTGTTATCCTTACTGGGCATTTGAGCAGACCCCTTTTCTATGTTTTATTTTTTCCCATGATGTGAAGAAGTAAATAATGAATGACCTGCAGGGATATTATGAGGGGATAATAGTGTGGATTATGGAGACAATATGTTGATGTAGTAGTTTTTCACTTCATGATGTAATGTAATTCTTTATTAATATATCAAGTGTTTCCAAGGCTACTAAACCAATCGGTCTTTCGAGATTTAATTTTTCTTGTGATCATTCCAATGTTATGTAATAATGTACTGACTCTAGGTGACTGGGGTCGGGCCGTTATAGTTGGTATCAGAGGAAGTTTAGTACAAACCTTGGAATCTAGATTTAGATAAACTCTGATTATAGCACGTAGACCTGAGATGAACTTTGAGGATTAGTAGAGAAGAACATCCTAGAATTTTGGTACTGTAGAGATTTTGTGAGTTTTCCGAGAAATACATCCATGTCTAGATATGAGAAGGTAGAGGCGGCTCTGGCACAGATGTACCTAGAGGTAAAACCCAAAAACACCGCTTTGAGCTAGACTCGAACGGGAACTGGTGCACGACAATGAGCCTTGCTGCACTCTTGGTTACGACACTTCCGGGGGATGTGCATAGGATAACTCTCAATTTCTTTACAAATCATTATGAATGGTTTATGAGTATATACTTCCTAAAAGAAAACATTTTTATGATTATGGATTATATCCATAAATAGTTCAATTTATGTTAAGTGTTTTATAAGCACGGAATTATGTATTTTGATTCATAAACTGATCTAGTTTATGCCATTGTTTAGAAATGGTTCCTAGTGGAAGAAATGGAAACTGTATCAATGCACACACTCCATGTAGGGATTTCCCTCATGCTCAAGATAATTATAGTGGAGCTGGTGATACAACTGGTGCTGATCAGCTAATCACCATACTGGGATAACTCACTCAGGTTATGAATAATAACCTTACCCGTATGGAGAACCCTGATCCGCAGCGTGGAGGATCAATGTTAGATCGATTCATGAGGGAACAACCACCAAAGTTCAATGGGAGTACAAATCACTTAGTAGCTGAGCAATTGATAAATTCCCTAGAGAAAATATTTCAGGCTTTGGGGAGTAGTGGAAGGGAAAAAAGTTATCATGGCAGTTTACCGACTCACTGGAGATGCTGATCAATGGTGGTCGTTGATTCAAAATACGAACGAAGATGATGAAGTATCAAATATGGAATGGAGGGAGTTCAATGATCTGTTTTTAGAAAAATACTTTCCTCACGACCATCGAGCAAATATGGAAGGGCAATTTCTGAGTTTGAGACAAAAGGAGGATGAGAATGTCATAAAGTATGAGGCTAACTTTACAAAGTTAGCAAGGTATGATGGAGATTATATACATAACCCAATAAGTAATATTGATCGTTTATTTGATGGGTTTAAACCATTTCTCCTTCGTGCATTAGTCTCACAATCCTTCTCGTCATACAAAGACATTGTATCATGTGCTATCAAGACCGAAATGGAATTCTCCAAGTCTTATGACATTAAAGCAAAGCAAGAGAAGAAGAGACCTGCTGATCAATCTGGGAATGGAAATAAGGGGAAGAAGGGAAAGGTTGAATATCCATCCTCTGGTAAATGTGGTAAGAAACACCCTGGTACTTTCTTGAATGGAACGGGAGTCTGTTACAAGTGTGGTGAAAAAGGCCACCATGCTCATGATTGCAAGGGGAAGAAGGAAGCTACCAATGTTCAGTGCTACAATTGCAGGGAGATGGGGAATTATGCAAATGAATGTTCTATGCATCAGGATAACTTACCTCAGAAAAGGCCAAGGGATCAAGGCCAAGCTTATGCTATCACTATTGCTGAGGTAGAAGCTCCGAAAGACTTGGTGGCATGTAATTTAATGGTTTCCTCAAGTTTAGAAAATGCATTATTTGATTCTGGATCAACACATTGTTTCATATCTTCCCAGTTTGCTATGAAAATTAGATATTAACAATTTGATTTAACAAGGGAGTTGTCAGTTAAAACTCCTAAGGGAAGTATCATTGCAACAGTGTTTTTTGAATCAGTCCCCATTATAGAACATAAATTTTCTTTATCTGCTGATCTCATCGTCATACCTTTGATTGAGTTTGATATAATCCTCAGTATGGACTGGCTTTCGGACTATGATGCAATGATTTTTTGTAAGAATAATGAGGTTACGATTCTTGATGATGATGATAAGGAACCCCTTATCTTTAGAGCAGAATCATCACCACCTAATTCTTTTCGAGATACACCCCCAGTAGCTCAACTAAATTCAATTATTGGGGAGGAAGATAAAGAAATGACTATGGGTGATGAAAGGAATGTTCAAATAGAGGATGTACCTGTTGTGAAAGAATATGTAGATGTATTTTCAGTAGATTTACCTGGACATCCTCTAGAACAAGAAGTTGAGTTTTCCATTGATTTAATTCCTGGATCAAGGCCTATATCAAAGACCCCTTATAGAATGTCCACTTTAGAATTAGTTGAACTAAAGAAACAACTAGATGAATTGAGTAATAAGGGATTTATTCGCCCTAGTGTTTCTCTATGGGGATCCCCTGTTCTTTTTGTTAAAAAGAAAGATGGATCTATGAGGTTATGTATCGACTACAAGGAGATCAATGATATAACAATAAAGAACAAGTATCCCCTACCTCGCATTGATGATTTAGTTGACCAACTACATGGAGCTCAATACTTTTCAAAGATTGAACTTCGATCTGGATACCATCAGTTATGTGTGAAGAAGGAAGACATTCGGATGACAGCATTTTGAACCAGGTACGGGCATTACAAGTTTACAGTAATTCCTTTTGGATTAACTAATGCACCCTCTGTATTCATGGATCTGATGAATAGAGTTTTCAAGGAGTATCTCGATGAATTTGTGGTGTTATTTATTGATGATATCTTGGTATACTCCAAAATCTACGAATATCATGAAAATCACTTGCGCATTATCTTAAAGACTCTGAGAAGACATGAATTATATGGGAAGGTTAGCAAGTATGAATTATGGCTTCAAGAGACTTCTTTTCTTGGCCATATTATCTAAAAAGATGGAATCTTTGTTGATCCTTCTATGACCATGGCAATCCAAGAATGGCCAGCACCTACAAGTATAACTGAGTTGCGTAGTTTTATTGGTTTGGCAGGTTATTATTGACGTTTCGTCCAGAATTTTGCCTGGTTGGCTAACCCATTAACGAAGCTCACACGTAAAGGGGTTATATTTGTTTGGAAAAAAGAGTGTGAAGAATGTTTCGAAAAACTGAAGAGAAGATTAGTCAACTCTCTTATATTGACTCTACCATCAGGGAATGATGGGTTCGTTATTTATAATGATGCATCGATGAATGGACTAGGTTGTGTCCTTATGAAGAATGATAGAGTTATTGCCTATGCATCACGACAGTTGAAAATTCATGAACAAAACAATCCTACTCATGATATCGAGTTAGAAGCTATGATCTTTTCTTTGAAGATATGGAGGAACTACCTCTATGGTGAAAACTGTGAGATTTATACTGATCATAAGAGCTTGAAGTATATTTTCTCACAAAAAGAACTCAACATGAGGGAAAGAAGATGGATTGAATTACTCATGGATTATGATTTTACGATACACTACCACCCGAGGAAAGCAAACAAGGTGGCAGATTCTTTGATAAGAAAAGACCATGGAGTTTTGAATGTGATGTGAATTGAAAGGGATCCAATTTTGATGGATCTAGTGAAGATGGACATGGGAATAACCATGGAAGGTGAAACGTCAATGCTTTTTCAAATGGTTGCCAAACCATATTTACTAGAACAGATTAAGAGTTCTCAGACCGATGATGAAGAATTTAAAAAGGAGATTAAAGCTGTGAATGATGGGAGATTGAGAGACTTTGTGTATGAAGATGGAATTTTGAAATTCGGGAAGAGAATTTGTGTTCCCGATATACCTGATCTAAAAAGATAATTACTGGATGATGCTCACAGTTCCAATTTCTCTATACACCCTAGGAGGACCAAAATGTATAGAGATTGGAAGGAACATTTTTTGTGGGACAATATGAAGAGGGAGATTGCTGATTTTGTGTCAAGATGTATTGTTTTTCAACAAGTGAAAGCTGGAAGGAAACACCCTGGAGGAGTCATGCAACATCTTCCCATACCGGAGTGGAAATGGGACAATATTACGATGGACTTTGTCATGGGGCTTCCAAAGACCCCTAGAAGGAACGATGCGATATGGGTTATTGTTGATTGTCTTACCAAGTCAGCACATTTTCTAGATATAAGAGACGATCTACCATCAGAATGTCTAGAAAAACTATATATTAATGAAGTTTTGAGACTTCATGGAGTACCCCTATCGATTGTTTCTGATCGTGATCCCCATTTTACTTCATGATTCTGGAAAATTCTTCAGAAATCCATGGATATTGAACATCATTTGAGCACTGCCTACCACCCTCAGACAGACAGACAATCAGAACAGACTATTCAAACCTTAGAAGACATGTTGAGATCTTGCTCACTTGACTTTCAGGCTATGTGGGATCAATAGTTACCTTTGGAAGAATTTTCCTATAACAATAGCTTCCATTTGAGTATTCATATGGCACCATATGAAGAATTATACAGAAAGAGATGTCGCACACCAACCTATTGGGATGACGTTGGTGAAAGAATACTTGTAGGCCCAGAACTGGTGGAGGAAACGATGGAAAAGGTTAAGGTAATCCGAAACCATATCAAAGCATCTCAAAGTAGGCAGAAGATCTATGCCAATAATCGAAGGAAGGATTTGGAATTTCAAGTCGGTGATCATGTTTTACTAAAGGTATTTCCATGGAAGGGAGTCATAGGTTTTGGTAGGAAAGGTAAATTGAGTCCCTGGTACATCGGACCTTTCGAAATTCGAGAACAAATTGGGGTTGTAGCTTACCGATTGGCAATGCCGCCAAGTCTCTTCAAAGTTCACAATGTGTTTCACGTATCTCTATTGAGGAAATACATGCCTGACCCAACGCATGTACTCACCTACGAGAAATTAGAACTGGAACCTGATTTGTCTTATTGTGAAGAGACCTTTATGATTCTTGATACGAGTGAACAAGTGCTGAGAAATCAGATGACGCGTCTGGTAAAAGTCTTGTGGAGAAACCATAAGATGGAAGAGGCAATGTGGGAACCCGAGGATCTTATGATGAAGCACCACCCGAGTCATTTCATGCGGCAGTGTTCTCGAAATTTCAAGGATGAAATTATTTTAAGGAGGGGAGAATGTAACACCCCAAGCTTCTACGGTACGCTTCTCTTTGAATAATGTGATAGCGTGTGTTTTACGCAACACCGAGTTCTAACACACCATAACCAATCAAACTAGCCGTTATGAATAGTAATACCTACTTTTTGAAATTATATATATTTTATATTTTGAAATGGACTTCATTTTTGGATTCGGAATATTGAATTTATCCTAAGGTGAAATTTTGGTACTTTTCAGATAACTTTAATATTTTGATGAATAGTGAAAATTACTAAATTTTAATTAAAAACAACTTTTTCAATCGAAATAATTTATATTGATAAATTATGAATTTGAGTGATTTTAATGTATATTTAGAATATATTTTTACCATTTAATACAATTTTGGTCATTGGACATAATTTCACAATTAAACCGAACATAAACAAGTATCATTCTTTGGATAGTTATTATATCTTAAAAACACGTTTTTTGTTTTGACAGTGGGAATTAATTTTAAATTAATTTCTGCTACTTCTGTGTTTTGAATTTGAAAAAATGGATTTCATATTTGGAATCAGGATGTTCAAATTTTGTAAATAGGTAACTTTTATTTTTAGACATTTTGAATAATTATTTCGGTAAATATTTTATTTACCATGGTTAAAGGGTAAATCCAGTAAATAAGGCTTAAAAAATAATATTATAATAATAATAAATTACCCTAAAACGTGTCCTAATCTTATTGGTTGATACATGTTCGACCATAGGCATCTTTGGGACGATTTTGGGACCCCATGGTTCCACTTGTAAGTGATAGGGACACTTTATTTTAATTAAGTTAAAATGAATAAAAAAATGACACAGGCATATATCTTTTAGAAAAAAATTTTTTAAATAGAGTTATATATGTTGGCTTTTCGACTATAAATATTAATTAGAAAGATAAAACGATTTAATACGTAATGGTAATTTATTTATAATTTTTATACATAAAATAATTTAATTTATTTATGACACAATGATGATGCAGTAATTACCATAATAAGGAAAAATTAAAATAAATGATATTATAAATACCTAAATAAATATAATTTTAGACTTTTTTTGAATTAAACTAATTTTATAGGTTAATATGAAATGTTAGGATTGATTTAATTGACTTTTTTCGAAGTAATAATTCTGTTATGAGTTTCACAAAAATCAATTATTGAATAGTGTCAAAATTGACATAAAAGAGTTTTTAAAACAAATATTATATTATTAATTGATATTAAATTCCAAAAAATCTAAGGGTTCCCCCAAATACTTATATCATGATAGATGTATCATTAATGGACCACTTGGGGGTCACTTGGATGTATATAGTATGTTTATTAACCATATAATATAAAAATAAAAAGAGACATTGTAAAAGTGAAACAAATTAACTAAGAGATAATACTTAAAGATAAGGATAATATAATGACCCAAACCTTTCTAAATTCGGTTGATTGAGTGTTTTTCGACCCATACCCACCTTAAACTATAAATAATAAACTTTGGAGCCATTAGAACCTGAATATTAATTTATTATAAATTAATATTTCTAGCTTTTCCAAAGGTGCCCCTCACCCCTCTTATAAAAGGGCACTCCCCCTTCTCATTACTTCACACCATAAAAGCCTTTTGGTTCAGCCAAACTCTGCCCAAATACTCTCTCAACTTCCCTCAATTAATCCTAGAGGCCTTACTATAGTCAGAAAGCCAACTTAAGGATCCTTTTTGATCAAATCAAAGGAAGAACCCGAAGAAGAGGTAATGATTTCACCACCCTTTTCCAAGTTCCTTTCTTCTTCCACTTCTTCTTCCTTTGTTATTACCATTCTAAAATAATAACTCCAGTATCATATATATACTGTGATGTTATTATAAATATGGTACAACCATATTCATTATTCTATCCATCTTTGAATAACATGTCACCATACGTGCGTATGTACGGCTTACCATCTCCACGTCGTGGTGTAATTGTTATTCAATAAATTATTATTTGGATGGGTATAATAATGATGTGTAATTCAAGTAAATAATAAATATAACATGATAATGATTCTGTATTTATGATATAACATCCAATTATATATTATTTTAATATCAAAAGAATGACATTGTCGCTCGTGCGTATGTACGGACTACCTTCTCCACAAACGCGCTGAGATTCATTCTCCATCGTATCCATTCAAGTATATTTCTCATTTGGTGATTAATAATAGTATCTAAGGACTTGATATCATTCTGGATATGATTAATATACAACCTATCCATTACAAACATGGCTTATGTAACAAAACATATAAAAGAAAACGAGTAAGTTAACACCCGAAACAACGATAATACTAAGATATTATTAACAAATCAATGTTAAAAGATCATATATGATATCATATTAATGTATATGATTCTTGTATAATTTAATAACAATTATTTCACCATTATACGGAGGTTTAACCTACCCCAACCAAGGAAAAGTACAAGGTAAGGGTTATTTCACAATCTCTTCATTATCCGAGGTTGTTTATACGTAATAATCTACTGGGATCTCTTTATCATCCACATCCATGTTTCTTAAAAATGTATTTCAATTTTTTTTTAATATTTACAAGAATATGGGATAAAGACATTTATAACCCTTCATGACTTTTTATAAGAGGTTTGTAAGGAATATTTCCGTCGTTTTCCAAACAAGGTGCTTTTTAACCTTTGCGACGGAATTAAGGTAAGAATTTTTTTTAACTTATACGACGGGTGCAGTTATTTTCCACCGTTATAAAATCTTCAAAGCTTCCCTTAAAATTTTATAAGAATATTTTCAAAGAAAATGTTTTATTTTATAAATATATGACTCTTAAATGATTTCAAAATAGAAATAGATATTTCTCTAATAAGAGTTTGGATTTCATCTATGTCAACATCCTTTGATGGATTTTACGCTTATTTGATGTTAATTTATTATGATACAAAACTTCTATATTGTATTGAAGTTTTTGTGATATGTTTGACTGTGGATGTGCTATTTTTATACCATTCATAGTTTATGATTAAAGTAATGACAATTCGTATGCTAGTTTTAATACGAATGTTTATGTTATGTTTAAACCTTTTCATATGGGAATGCATTGGACTTAATATGTGACGGGTGGAGCCCGCTATAGCTCCTCGATGCATCGGTAGGTCTCATGAGACAAACTAGTGTCTTGGCACAAGGCCTTGACAAAATCTTATTTGTAGTCTTGACACGAGGCCTTGGCTATGTGGTTATGATAGTCTGGCATTATGCATTCCATCATTATGAAAGTGGTAATTGATATTGCATGTGAATATTCGATTAGTAGAATATCCATGTGAATAAGTAAATGGAATTATTTTGTTTTATTTTTGCCATACTATGTTGAAGTTCAAGTTTAAAAGGATTTTGTTTTAGTTATACATTCCCTTAAATGCTTATTCTTATTTATGAATGTTTCCGCTATATTGTTTTCCTTACTGGGCATTTGAGCTCACCCCTTTTCTATGTTTTATTTTTTCCCAGGATGTGAAGAAGTAAATTATGAGTGACCTGCAGGGATATTATTAGGGGATAATAGTGTGGATTATAGAGACAATATATTTTTGTAGTAGTTTTTCACTTCATGATGTAATGTAAAACTTTATGAATGTATCTATTGTTTTTCAAGGCTACTAAACCAATCGGTCTTTAGAGATTTGATCTTTCTTGTGATCATGTCAATGTTATGTAATAATGCACCGACTCTAGGTGACTGGGGTCAGGCCGTTACACAAAGAACAGTTTAAAGATATTATATGATATCATATTAATGTATATGATTCTTGTATAATTTAATAACAATTATTTCACCATTAAACATGATTTTAATCTACCCTTGACCAAATAAAAGTATAAGTTAAGGGTTTATCTCACAATCTCTTCGTTATCTATGGTTGTTTATACGTAATTATCTACTGGTTCCACTTTATCATCCACATCCATGTTTCCTAAAAATATATTTTAAAACATTTTTACTATTTAATTGAAAATGGGATAAATTCATTTATACCATTGAATGAATTTTTATAAAATGTTTACAAAGGAATATTTCTGTCGTTTTCAAACAATGTCCTTTTTAAACTTTTCGACAAAATTAAGGTAAGAATGTTTTTTTAACATATATGGGGAGTGCGGATATATTACGTCATTATAATATCATCAAAGCTTCCCTTACAAGATTATAAGAAAACTTTCATAATAAATGTTTTCTTTATAATTATTTGACACTTAAATGATTTCAAAATATAAGGAGATATTTCTCAAAAAAAATGTTCTGATTTCATCTATGTCAACACCCTTTGATGGATTTTAAGCTTATTTGAAGTTGATTTATTACGATACAAAACTTCAATATTGTATTGAAGGTATTGTGATATGTTTGACTATGGATGTGCTATTTCTATACCATTCGTGGTTTATGGTTAAAGTATTGACATTTTGTATGAAATTTTTAATATGATTTTTTATGTTATATTTCACCCTTTTCATAAGAGAAATGTATTGGACATAGTAAGTGACTGGTGGAGCCTTCTATAGCTCTTCAATGCATCGGTAGGTCTCTTGAGACAACTAAACGAGGAATTTCTTTAAGCCCTTCCAAATTTGATATATGATTTTTGGATGAGGCCTTAATCATTTTTAGACATCTTGGCCGAAGCCTTTAAAAAACGTTTCATAATGTTTGACATTATACATTATCTCATTATGGAAATAATATTGATGATTCATGTGGTCATTATTCTAGTAGAATACCCATGATTATGTTTTATTATGTCATTATTTACACACCTCATATTCCTTCCATAAAAGTATTCATGTTTATTATTGGTAAAGGAATGAAATTTCAATTATTCATCATGCTTAATATTTATGTTATCTTGCACTATATTGCTTACCCTTACTGAGGGTTTGTGCTCACCCCTTCTGTATGACTCAATTTCCCAGGATATGAAGAATTTAGTTACGAGTGACTTGAAGCCATTATCAAGGAGGCTTGGATGCTTCCAATGGAATAAATTCGTGTTTTATTTCGTTCCATGTTGTAAAGTTGAACTTATGTATGAATATTGTTTCCAATAATACTAAACTGATTGGTCTTTTGAGACATGATTTCCTTATGATCATGCCAATGTTATGTAAAAATGCACCAACTCTAGGTAACTAGGGTCGGGGATTTATAGTTGATATCATAGGACGTTTAGTACAAACATTGGAAACTATGTTTAAATAAAACCTTATTTGATCACATATCCCTAAGATAGACTTTGAGGATTAGTATAGAAGAACATCCTAGTATTTTGGTATTTTAAGGATTTTGTGAGTTTTCAAAGAAATAAATCAATGTCTGGATACGAGAAGGTTGCGGTGGCTCAAACACAGATGTACCTAGGTGTAAAACCTGAAAAAACTACTTTGAGCTAGACTCGAATCGGAACAAGTGAACGACACTGAGTCTTGCTTCAATTTTCGTTATGACACTCCCGGGGGATATGATTAGGATAATTCTAATTTTCTTTACAAACCATTATGAATGGTATATGAGTATATACATCTGCAAATAATTTTTTTTTATGATTATGGATTATATCAATAAAATTTTCAATTTATGTAAAGTGTTTTACATGTTTGGAATTATGTATTTCAATTCATAACCGAATCTAGTTTATGACATTTTTTAGAAATGGTGCCTAGTGGACGTAATGGAAACCGTATCAATTCACGCACTCCATGTAGGGATTTCCCTCATGTTCAAGGCAATTAATGTAGATATGGTGATACAACAGGTACTAGTTAGCTTATCACCATATTGGGAAAACTCATTAAGGATATGAATAATAACCTTACCCATATGGAGCACCCTAATCCACAACATGGAGGATCAATGATAGACCGCTTCATGAGTAAACAACCACCAACATTCAATGGGATTGAAAATCCATTAGATGCTTAGAAATGCATAAATTCCTTTGAGAAAATATTCGACCCTTTGGGGAGTAGGGAAAGGGAAAAGGTTGTCATGGCAGTTTACCGCCTCACTGGAGATACTGATCAATGGTGGTCGTTGATTCAAAAAACAAAGTATGAAGAGGAAGTATCAAATATGTAATGAATGGAGTTTAATGAAATTTTCTTATAAGAATACTTTCTTCATGACCATCGTGCAGATATGGAAAAACAATTTCTCAGTCTGAGGAAAACGGAGGATGACAATGTTGCAAAGTAAGAGGCTAACATTACAAGGTTACCAAGGCATGATGCATATTATATACTTAACCACGAAGTAAGATTGATCGTTTCTTTTATGGGTTAAATCCATTTTTTCATCAAGCATTAGTATCACAATCCTTCAATTCGTACGATGATATTTTATCATGTACTATAAAGATAGAAAAGGAATTATCTATGTCTTACGACTTTAAAGAAAATCAAGAGAAGAAGATATCTATTGAACACTCTTGGAAAGGAAATAAGGAAACCAGGAAAAAGGAAAGAGTTGAATTTCCACCATGTGATAATTGTGGAATGAAGCACCCTGGTGCCTTTCTAAAAGGAAAAGGAGTATTCTATAAATGTGGATAGAAAGGCCATCTTACTGGTGATTGTAAGGGAAAGAAAGATGCTACCAATGTTCAATGCTACAACTGCAGAAATATGGGACATTATTAAAATGTGTGTCTTAAGTGTTTGGGAATCTTACCTCAAAAAAGGCCAAGGGATCAAGGCCAAGCTTATGTGATCACTATTACTGATCTTGAAGCACTGAAAGACATGGTGGCATGTAATTTAATGGTTTCCTCAAGTTTATCCAATGCTTTATTTGATACTGGATCATCTTATTGATTCATAACATCCCATTTTTCCAAGATAATTAGATATTTCCAATTTTATTTAACAATGTATTTTTGAGTCAAAACTCCTAGGTGAAGTATCATTGCTACAAGGTTCTGTGAATCAGTTCCCATTAATGAATATAAATGTTATTTATCTGCTGATCTAATCATCATACCCATGATTTAATTTGATATAATCCTCGGTATGGATTGTTTTTCAAACCATGATGAAAAAATTTATTGTAAGAAGAAGGAGGTTACTATTTTTGATGACGATGATAAGGAACACCTTATCTTTAGAGAAGAATCTTCATCACCTATTTCTTATCTAGATCCACCCCCATTAGCTCAACTAAATTCAATTATTGGGGAGGAAGAGAATGAAATAACTATGGGTGAGGAAAAGAATTTTCAAATAGAGGATGTACGTATTTTGAATGAGTTTGTTGATGTATTTCCAGAGGATTTACCTGGACATCCTCCACAACGAGAAATTATGTTTTCCATTGATTTAATTTCGGGATCAAGGCCCATACCGATGACCCCTTATAGAATGGCCATTGTGGAATTAGTTGAACTAAAAAACAACTAAAGGAATTGAGTAATAAGGGATTCATTCACCCAAGTGTTTCTCTATGGTGAGCACTTGTCCTTTTTGTTAAGAAGAAAGATGGATCTATGAGGTTGTGCAGTGACTACAGGGAGATCAATGATATAACAATAATGAACAAGTATCCCCAACCTTGCATTGATGATTTATTTGACCAAATGCATTGAGATCAATACTTTTCTAAGATTGACCTTCGATATGGATACCATGAGTTGTGTGTGACGAAGGAAGACATTCTAAAGACAACATTTCTAACTAGGTACTTGGATTATGAGTTTACAGTAATGCCTTCGTAGAGACTAATTCAACCTCTATCTTCACGGATTTTATGAGTAGAGTTTTCAAGTAATATCTCGATGATTTTTTAGTGGTATTTATTGATGATATCTTTGTATACTAAAAAACTACAAACATTATGAAAATCACTTGTGCATTATTCTAATGACTCTTAGAAGTCTTGAATTATCTGGGATATTTAGAAAGTCTGAAATCTGGATTTAAGATATTTATTTTCTTGTCCATATTGTCTCTAAGGATTGAATCTCGGTTGATTCTTCTAAGAAAAGAGCAATCCAAGAATGGATAGCACCAATGAGTATAACTGAGGTACTCAATTTTATTGGTTTATCAGGTTATTATCGACGTTTTGTTCAGAATTTTGGCCGATTGTCTAACCCATTAACCAAGATCACACATAAAGGGGTTAAATTTGTTTGGAAAAAATAGTGTGAAGAATGTTTTTAAGAACTGAAGAGATGATTAGTCAATGATACTATCATGACTCTACCATCGGGGAATGATGAGTTTGTTATTTATAGTGATGCTTCAATTAAATGACTTGGTTGTGTCCTTACACAGAATGATAAGGTTATTTCATATGAATCACGTTAGCTCCAAAATTCATGAGAAAAACTATCCTACTCATGGTCTTGAGTTAGTATCTGTAATCTTTGCTTTGAAGATATGGAGACAATATCTCTATGGTGAAAAAATGTGACATTTATACTGAACAAAAGAGTTTGAAGTATATTTTTCACAAAAAGAACTCAACATAAGGAAAAGTTGATGGCCTGAACTACCCAAGGGTTATGATTGCATGATACACTACCTCCCGGGGAAGGAAAATAAGGTGGAAAATTCTTTGAGTAGAAAGGATCATGGATTTATGAACAATATGAGAGTTGAAAAGGATCCTATATACATGGATCTAGTAAAGATAGATATGGGAATAACCTTGGAAGGTGAAACATCAATACTTATTCAAATGGTTTCCAAACCATCATTACAGGAAAGGATAAAGAGTTCTATGACCGGTGATGATGAGTTTCAAAAGAATATTATAACTGTCAATGATGGGAGATTTAGTGTCGTTGTGTATGAAGATGGAATTTTAAAATTTGGGAAGAAAATTTGCGTTCCCGATATACCTGATCTAAAAAATGAATTGTTGTATGATGCTAATAGTTCTAATTTCTCTATACACCTTCGTATCACAAATATGTATAAGATTTGGAGGAACATTTTTGGTGGGACAAAATGAAGAGGGATATTGCTGATTTTGTGTCAAGATGTATGGTTTTTCAAAAAGTGAAAGCTGGAAGGCAATAACCTGGTGGAGTTTAGTAACCTCTTCGCATACCTGAGTCAAAATGAGATAATATTACGATGGACTTTGTCATGGGGCTACCAAAGACTCCTAGAAAGAACGATGCAATATTGTTCATTGTTTATCGTCTTACCAAGTCAGCACGTTTTCTTGCTATAAGAGAAGATCAACCACTTTAACGTCTAGAAAGAATATATATTAATGAAGTTGTCAGACTTGATGGAGTACCCCTGTAACACCCCAAGATTTTATGAAAAATATTCATTTAATTTCATTAATGTTTGTGTTGTATGCTACACCAGGATTACCTTGCGCTATACGCAACATCGTATTAGCTTGCAGTATACGCAACACTATTCTTGGATCGTGTTACACACAATTTTGATAATAGTTATTCTACGCAACATTGACTATATATATGTATATATTCAATGTATAAATGAAATATGGTTGGATTCAGTTATACGAAACAACGAAGGATTCTTGAACAACATGCAACCCTGACTTGGCTTGCATTACACGCAATCACGACCTTCCTTGATAGCGTGTGTTGTACGCAATACCCGGTTTTACTAAACAATGATATATTATTATAATATTATTATGAAGTAGCCGTTATGAATACTATAAACTAAATTTTGAATTTTATAACATTATTATTCATCTTACACATTTTCTAGAACATGGTATAAGAACAAAATAAATTTTTCGGGTAAAATAAGTATTTTTAAAAAAATGCAGTTTTGTCGCCTTTTGATGGCGCACCCACTTTAGATCTAATTTTTTACATGTTTATAAGTTAAATTTTACAAAATAAAATTATTCTTTGGAATCAAGAAAAATTATTACTTTGGATAAATTTTTCATATTATTCTGGTAACTTTCATATTTTGATGAATAGTAAAAACACGCTATATTTTAATTAAAAACAAATTTTTTCATTGCAATAATTTATATGGTTAAATTATAATATTTAATAGTTTTAAAGTATAAATAGAATATATTTTTTCCATTTAATATAATTTATGTCATTAGCATTGATTTTACATTAAATTCGTAGGTTAAATCAATTCAATCTTTTGCAATGTTTTAAAGAAAACCCCGTTTTCTTTCGACAACGGGATTAATTTTAATTTAATTTCATCAACTTTTGTGTATTGAATTTGGAAAAATGGATTTAATATTTGGAATCAGTGGGTCCAAATTATGTTAATAAGATACTTTTTATTTTTGGGAATTATGAATAGTAACTATGGTAAATTTTATTTACCATAGTTAAAGGTAAATCGGGTAATTAACGGTAAATATAATATTATAAAATTACCCTAAATCAGGCCAAAAATATATTGGATGGGTAAAAGTAGACCCATATAACCTAAGGGTCTGATTAGATTCATTTTATGGACTTTTTACCATGAAAATAATTTAATTATTATTAAAACCAAAGAAAGTGACAACATGTCACTCTCTTAAATCTTATAAGTACAATAATTTTAATTTAGTTATAAACATCATAAAACTTAAAAAATGAATAGTATCCAGAAATGTAATAAATTTTTCTACATCATGATAATTTATTTATAATTTTTAGGGATTAAATAATTGTCATTAATGGTGATACATTAATGATACAGAAATTATTTATTAAGTGGAAAATAAGTAATATAGGTTTTATTGAAATAATAATACCCATTAAAAGTCCCAAAAACATGAGAAAAACATATTGGTAGTGTATATCTACACAGTAATCATCCATTGACCTAATATATAACTGTTTGGAGCCTTATAAAATTGATTATTACACTTATTATATTTTATTTTAAATGATTCCAAAGTTGTCACCTTCATAATTTAATAAATATAACAATATAAATATTGTGATTTTAAGATAATAAATTCAAGTAAAAGTATTATTGTGAAATTTAATATATTTATATTCATCATAGAATTTTATTTTTAATTTTATGAAAAAATAGATATATTAAATAATTATACAAAAATGTTGTAGTAATTAATTTATTAAGAGATAAACCAAATAAATGGTTTTACAAATCATAAAATAAATATTATATGAAATATTTAATGTGATAAAATAATTTTATAGATACATATGAACTTTTATGAATCTATTAAAACTTCTAGTTCGAACATATCTTCTGTATATATTTTATTTAAATTCAAATAAATGAATAGTGTCAAAATTGACATATTGTTATTTTATAAAAATAACATTTTATAAAAATGTTTAAAAATCACAAAAATATTTAAAAATTATAAATTTAAATTTATATAGTCTATAATGTTATAAATTAAACAATTATGGAAATTTCACAACAAATTAGTAATAATTTGTTATAATTTAAAATTAATAATTTAAATACCACAAATAAACTTAAATAGATTAAATAAGGATAAATCAAAATTATAAGGTTTAAAATAAGTTCCAAACATGTCTAATTTTTATTGGTTGATGAGATTACAACCCTATATCATCTTATATTATAATATGAGTCATTTTTGGAGGTTTTTATGTGGGTTTATATTTATTATAAATTAATATTTTTATGAATTCCAAAGGTTCCCCTCTCCTCCCTTATAAAAGGGAACCTCCTCCCTCTCTTCCGCACACCACTTTGAGCCATCAAGCTCGTCCAACCCCTGCCCAATTCTCTTTTCCACTTCCCTAGAAACATCCTAGTGTTCCTGGTCTTCTTCAAAGACCAATTTTAGTTCCCTAAGAGGAGGTCTCAAAGAGGCGCTTCAAAGAAGAGGTAATTTCCGTTACCGATTCTTTCACCTTTATTTTTTTTCCACTTATTCTTCTTAGGTTGTTTCATTAGGAAGAAATAACATAAGTATCACTAATATAATGATATTTTATTATACGTATGAAACAACCCTATTTCACTATCTATCCATCCTACGGAAAATGAAATCACCGCGCGTGCGTACGTACGGAATACCGTCTCCACGAACGTGATGAGATTCATTTTCCGTGATTAACCATTAAAGAATGATTATAAAGTAAATATAATTAATAATAATAAAATATATGGAATAATAATGCAACTGTATTTATGTATATATATAAGTATGTCATCTATTTAATTTCATTCAACTCAATAAGGAAACGAAAATAGCGTTAATGCGTACGTACGGCCTACCGTCTCCATGAACGATGTATTTCTTTCCATTTATCGATCTATTATATATATTAATATTATGAATATATATATTATATATAAGTCATGTTTTATATTCTTAAATAAATTAATCATTATCTAAGTAATCATATGAATAATTACAAGTCAAAACACGGACGACAAATGAAACGATTTTAACCAAAACACTCTTTAACATGGAATTTACAAAAGAACAGGTAATATAATGTCATAAGTGAACCATATATGATATCATTAAAAATAATATGATTATGTAATAAGTCAATAACATTATTTAAATCATTATATAGGAGGTTCAGACACTTACGAAGCAAATCAGACCTAAGGTAAGGGATAATTTTGCAAATCTCATTTTTATCCGAGATTGCCTATTCGTAAGTATTTACTAGGGTTATTTCTATCATACATGTCCATGTTTTATAAAAGTGTTTTCATGTATTTTTAAAGTCTTTTTTACCCATTTTTGACTTTTACTACATGGTATGTAAGGAATCTTTCTTTTGTTTACGTTACGAGGTACTTTTTGACTTTTCCGGAAAAAGTATGAAAAGAATGATTTTTTTAACCTATATGGAATGAAAAGATTTTTAAGGTTTTATAAAGCCTTATTTTCATGAATATTCCTCCAAAATATTTCATGACAATTTTCAACAAAATCCTTTTCTTTTAAAATTTCATGACATTTTGTGAAAAGAAAATGATTTTGAAGAAAAAAGGATATTTTCCTCAAGAATTTCTTTCAAGTGTTTTATCTAAACCATTTTCCATATAAGATGACATTATTTTCATATGTGTATGTTTCAAGTATAATGCCTTTATGATTTAAATGGTTTCGCTTTTCTTATTATGAAATGATATCTATTTCTTTTATATGGATTATGTGATGATGTTTATGAAACCCATTTTATTTATTGGGTTATTATAAATGATGTATGTTTATTTTGTGGCACAAGTAAGAATGATTTCATTATGATATGGGTGGAACCTATATCTCCCTCCAATGCATTGGGTAAAGATTTATATCTCATGAGATTAACATGGCTGGAACGACAAGTTAAACCGGTTCAGTAATACAGGACTGGAACGAGGAGTGAACTCGATTCCGAAAGGGACTTTGTCCACTAAGATGGTCTTGGATGCAATGACTTGGATACTATGGAAATCATATCATGTGCTTAATGGTTTCCAGAATTACATGTTTTATTACCATGCTATTTTATCATGATTGATGTTCCTTTATGATATATTCCTTACAACTTCCAAGATTTATGTCTTTGCTCAAGGTTTTAATGTTTAGAATTCATGTTCAAGTTTTTGCTTTCAAATGTTTATGGATTGTTTTATATTCTCTACGTTTTCCCTTACTGAGCATTTCAGCTCACCCTTTTTATGTTTTATTTTCCCCAGGAAATAAAGAAAGGTTTTAGGTAAGGAAACAAAAAGGGGATGATCGTTATGGGAGATGATGAAGATCTTTCAACATGACTAGTTGTTTATATTCTGAGTTTCCAAAGACAGTAAACTATTACGATCCTTGTGTGTATTTTTTTTATGTATTAAGTATTCTGTAAAAGTAATGTAATGTCCATGTACGTCAAGCTTCGGGTCATTACAGTTGGTATCAGAGGAAAGCTTTAGTCAACCTTTGGAAACTAGGATGCGAAAATGTTAGTGAGATCCCTAGAGATATTTCTAAGGTATGTCTAGGGATGTACCTACGGATAAGTATACATATAGGATACAGTCCTAGAACTACGGTAACGATCATAGAATTAAACCTAAGATGTCTGATATTGAGGATACTCCCCCTTTACTATGTTGTTTTCCCTAGCATGATTTTTTACTCTCACAATATTCTTTTTGGGTTTTAGAAAATGGCTAGAAACAGGAAGATTCAAGATAATGGAGGATATGATAGACAATGGAATGATTTTCTTCATGAGAAACCAAATGAAATGGGATCTGGAAGTCCAAACATCGTTATTAGGCCTAATCAGCAATCTCATAATATGATCAATAATCTCAACTTTGGTATGTTTCCCGACTTAGATAAAAAGAGAAATATGGAGTTTCATGATGATCATAGATGATAGAATGTTCAATTTCCCTCATGTAAATCATGTGGTAGAGGTATTAGGGAGATTGTTTCAAAGGAACGGGAAGATGCCTTGGGTGTGGAAAAGAAGGACACAAAGCCAGTAAGTGCAAAGAAAAAGGTTTAGTTAATACCATGGACAAGAATAATGGTATTTCTACGACATCAAAAATGATTAGATGTTTTAAATGTGGAATGTACGGGAATTATGCAAACCAATGCCCTAATGGAAAATCTCATGAAGAGAATCAGCATGGTCATATGGGTAGTATTTATGTGGATGATGATGAGGAGAATTCAAATGATATATGAGCAGAAAGAAGCGTTGAAGCTCAGTCGGTTGTTTTAGAAGGTACTGGAATGATTATATGTTTATCGAGAGTTATGTTGTATTGTTAATGGTACTATGGAATAAAGAATCATCTAAGGATCTTTACACTATTGTTTTTCCTAAAATTATTTGAAAGTATATGTTGAATGGTACCAGTAACCATGGAAGGTTATTCAGATATTTTTGTAAAGTAGATGATATGCGCATAATGAAGGAATAAGAAGATAATGAGATGTTTGACTGTATTCATGAGATCATAATTGATATAAGGACTAAGTGATATCATGGTTTGAGTATACAGAATTTTGAGGATTTTGGTATGTGGAAAGTGTTAACTTTTAACTGCATTCATGTTTTCACTAAGGATCAATGGGTATTCATTTTTCAAGAGAATACATGATTAAGGCCTTCGAATGTTTGAAATGTGCCCAATAAGACATATATAATGATATTTGGGGATCAACGATGGTATTAAATCTCTGGTAATCGTTTTCACTATATTATGAGAGTGGAATGCAATATTATGGATAAGCCTAAATATTGGAATGGATTATGTTGGACATAAGTTATTATTGTTTAAGGATGGAAGTTTTTTTGATATTATTGATGGGATGTTATAGTAATATAGTTTTAGAAAAAGGGACAACCTGCAGGATGGGCGACGACCCATCACGTCGGACAAGGCTGTGGGAATCGAACTCACAACCGAAGTGCGACTGGACTTTATCACCTACAACTGGCCTACAGGAAGTCCCTGGTTAGTAGAAACTAGTTTTATTTTATTAAGAGGTATGATATAGGAAGTATAAGTTCATTTTTAGAACCATATACGATTAATCTAACCATAAGATGGACTTATAACTTTTTATAACCTTTTGTTTGAAAGAGATAGAATGACCCATCACTCTATCACATGATCTGCTAACACATCACGAATAAAAAATTCAACTTCATTTCTTTAAGGGTTGAAGTGGAAATTGTTCAATTCACGAACAACAGTGAGATTGTACCAAAATAATGCAAGTATTTATTTTAATTCATCAACTTTAGGGAAATGTTCTTGAAAAACAAAAATGTTGTCCTAGTTCCCTTATATCTGATTAATCAGATGGTACCATAGATCATCACAAATCAATAGCTTTGTGATTGTTGGCTTTTTCATAGCCATGTTCTCTACCACTCTCCATCAGAACAAGATGGTTAGATTTTTAATCCATATCCATATTTTCACCTATGTTATCCTACGTGGAAACCCAGTGATGAGTTAATTTGGGTAACCGTTACATTACATACTTTAGTTTTTAAATCCATGTTTTGGTATTCCTTTTTACGATGTGGGTTTCTATTAAACAAACCTTCGAGTAGTAAACCATTTATAACCCCGACGAATTTTGAGGGCGAAATTCATTTTAAGGGGGGTAGAATGTAACACCACGAGATTTTATGAGAAATATTCATGTAATTTCACTAATGTCTTGTGTTGTATGCTACACCAAGATTACCTTGCGCTATACGCAACACCGTATTAGCTTGCAGTATATGCAACACTATTCTTGGATGGTGTTACACACTATTTTGATAATAGTTATTCTACGAAACATTGAGTATATATATATATATATTCTATGTATAAATGAAATATGGTTGGATTATGTCATACAAAACAACAAAGGATTCTTGCACAACACAAAACCCTGACTTGACTTGCATTACACGCAATCGCGACCTTCCTCGATAGCGTGTGTTGTACGCAATGCCCGGTATTACTAAACAATGATATATTATTATAATATTATTATGAACTAGCCGTTATGAATATTATTAACTAAATATTTAATTTTATAACATTATTACTCATCTTACACATTTTCTAGAACATGGTATAAGAACAAAATAAAATTTTCGGGTAAAATAACTATTTTTTTAAAAATGCAGTTTTGTCACCTTTTGATGGTGCACCCAATTTAAATCTAATTTTTGACATGTTTATAAGTTCAATTTGACAAAATAAAATTCTTCTTTGGAATCATGAAATAAAAATTTCCTTTGGATAAATTTTTCATATTATTCAGGTAACTTTCATATTTTGATGAATAGTAAAAACACGCTATATTTTAATTAAAAACAACTTTTTTCATCGCAATTATTTATATGGTTAAATTATAATATTTAATGGTTTTAAAGTATAAATAGAATATATTTTTACCATTTAATATAATTTATGTCATTATCATTGATTTTACATTAAATTCTTAGGTTAAATCAATTCAATCTTTTGCAATGTTTTAAAGAAAAACCCGTTTTCTTTCGACAACGGGATTAATTTTAATTTAATTTCTGCAACTTTTTTGTATTGAATTTGGAAAAATGGATTCAATATTTGGAATCATTGGGTCAAAATTATGTTAATAAGCTACTTTTTATTTTTGGGAATTATGAATAGTAACTACGGTAAATTTTATTTACCATACTTAAAGATAAATCGGGTAATTAAGGGTAAATATAATATTATAAAATTACCCTAACACATTCCAAAATTCTATTGGATGGATAAAAGTAGACCCATATAACCTAAGGGTCTGATTAGATTCATTTTATGGACTTTTGACCATGAAAATAATTTATTTATTATTAAAACCAAAGAAAGTGACAACATGTCACTCTCTTAAATCTTATAAGTATAATAATTTTAATTTAGTTATAAACATCATAAAACATCTAACATGAATAGTCTACTGAATTATAATAAAATTATCTACATCATGATAATTTATTTAGAATTTTTAGGGATTAAATAATTGTCATTAATGGTGATACATTAATGATACAGAAATTATTTATTAAGTGGAAAATAAGTAATATAGTTTTTATTGAAATAATAATACCCATTAAAAGTCCCACAAACCTGACCAAAAATTATTGGTAGTGTAAATATACACCTTAATCATCCATTGACCTAATATATAACCGTTTGGAGCCTTAGAAAATTGATTATGACACTTATAATATTTTTTTAAATGATTCCAAAGTTGTCACCTTCATAATTTAATAAATATAACAATTGAAATATTATGATTTTAAGATGAAAAATTCTAGTAAAAGCATTACTGTGAAAGTTAATATATTTATCTTCATCATAGGATTTTATTTTTAATTTTTATGCAACAAATAAGTATATTAAATAATTATAAAAAAATGTTGTAGTAATTAATTTATTAAGAGATAAACCAAATAAATGGTTTTAAAAATCATAAAATAAATATTATATGAACTATTTTATGTGATAAACTAATTTTATAGATACATATGACATTTATGAATCTATTAAAACTTTTAGTTCGAACATATCTTCTGTATATATTTTATTTAAATTCAAATAAATGAATACTGTCAAAATTGACAATATTGTTATTTTATAAAAATAACATATTATAAAAATGTTTAAAAATCACAAAAATATTTAAAAATTATAAATTTAAATTTAAATTGTCTATAATGTTATAAAGTGAACAATTATGGAAATTTCACAACAAATAAGTAATTATTTGTTAACAGTTAAAATTCAGAATTTTATTACCACAAATAAACTTAAATAGATTAAATAAGGATAAATCAAAATGATAAGGTTTAAAATAAGATCCAAACATTGCTAAATTTGATTTGTTGATGATATTACAACCGTATCTCATCTATGCTTCGAATATGAGTCATTTTTGGAGGTTTTTAAGTGGGTTTAGATTTATTATAAATTAATATTTTTAAGAATTCTAAAGGTGCCCCTCTCCTCCCTTATTAAAGGGAACCTCCTCCCTCTCTTCCACACACCACTTTGAGCCTTCAAGCTCGGCCAAAACCTGCCCAATTATCTTCTCCACTTCCCTAGAAACATCCTAGAGTTCCTGGTCTTCATCAAATACCAATTTTAGTGCCCTAAGAGGAGGTCTCAAAGAGGCGCTTCAAAGAAGAGGTAATTTCCGTTACCGATTCTTTCACCTTTATTTCTTCTTCCACTTATTCTTCTTAGGTTGTTTCATTATGAAGTAATAACATAAGTATCACTAATATACTGATATGTTATTATAAGTATGAAACAACCCTATTTCACCATCTATCCATCCTACAGAAAATGAAATCACCGCGCGTGCGTACGTACAGAATACTGTCTCCACGAACGCGATGAGATTCATTTTCCATGATTAACCATTCAAGAATGATTATAAAGTATATATAATTAATAATAATGAAATATATGGAATAATAATTCTACTGAATTTATGTATATATATATGTATGTCATCTATTTAATTTCATTCAACTCAATAAGGAAACGAAAACAGCGTCCATGCGTACGTACGGCCTACCGTCTCCATGAACGGTGTATTTCTTTCCATTTATCGATCTGTTATATATATTTATATTCTGAATATATATATTATATATAAATCATGTTTTATATTCTGGAATTAAGTAATCATGATCTATGTAATCATATGAATAATTACAAGTCAAAACACAGATGACAAATGAAACGATTTTAACCAAAACACTCTTTAACATGGTATTTACAAAATAACAGGTAATATAAAGTCATAATTGAACCATATATGATATCATTACAAATAATATGATTATGTAATAAGTCAATAACATTATTTAAATCATTATACAGGAGTTTCGGACACTTACGAAGAAAATCGGACCTAAGGTAAGGGATAATTTTGCAAATCTCATTTTTATCCGAGATTGCCTATTCGTAAGTAATTACTGGGGTTATTTCTATCATCCATTTCCATGTTTTATAAAAGTGTTTTCATGTATGTTTAAAGTCCTTTTTACCCATTTTTTACTTTTACTACATGGTATGTAAGGAATCTTTCTTTTGTTTACGTTATGATGTACTTTTTGACTTTTCCGGCAAAAGTACAAAAAGAATGTTTTTTTTAACTTATATGGCATGAAAAGATTTTTATGGTTCTATAAAGCCTTATTTTCATGAAGAATCCTCCAATATATTTCATGATTATTTTCAAAAAAATCCTTTTCTTTTAAAATTTCATGACATTTTTTGAAAAGAAAATGATTTTAAAGAAAAAAGGATATTTTCCTCAAGAATTCCTTTCAAGTGTTTTATCAAAACCATTTTCCATATAAGATGACATTATTTTCATATGTGTATGTTTCAAGTATAATGTCTCTATGATTTCAATGTTTTCTCTTTTCTAATTATGAAATGATATCCATTTCTTTTATATGGATTATGTGATGATGTTTATGAAACCCATTTTATTTATTGGGTTATTATGAATGATGTATGTTTATTTTGTGGGACAAGTAAGAATGATTTAATTATGATATGGGTGGGACCTATATCTCCCTCCAATTCATTGGGTAAAGATTTATATCTCATGATATAAACATGGTTGGAACGTCAAGTTAAACCGGTTCAGTTATACATGACTAGAACGAGGAGTGAACTTGATTCAGAAAGGGACTTTGTCCACTAAGTTGGTCTTGGAAGCAACGAATTGGCTACTATGGAAATCATATCATGTGATTAATGGTTTCCACAATTATATGTTTTATTCCCATGCTATATTATCATTATTGATGTTCCTTTATGATATATGCCTTACATACATCCAAGATTTATGTCTTTGCTCAAGGTTTTAATTTTAGATTTCATGTTCAAGTTTTTGCTTTCAAATGTTTATGGATTGTGTTATATTCTCTATGTTTTCCCTTAATGAGCATTTTAGCTCACACTTTTTATGTTTTATTTTCCCCAGGAAATAAAGAAATGTTTTAGGTAAGGAAACAAAAAGGGGAAGATCATTATGGGAGATTTTGAAGATCTTTCAACATGATTAGTTGTTTATATTCCGAGTTTCCAAATACACTAAACTATTACGATCCATGTGTGTCTTTTTTTGTTATGTATTAAGTATTCCACAAACGTAATGTAATGTCCATGTACGTAAAGCTTCGGGTCATTACAGTTGGTATCAGAGGAAAGGTTTAGTCAACCATTGGAAACTAGGATGCAAAAACGTTAGTGAGATCCCTAGAGATATTTCTAAGGTATGTCTACAGATGTCCCTAAGGATAAGTATACATATAGGATACAGTCCTAGAATTATGGTAACGATCATAGAATTTAACCTAAGATGTTAGATATTAAGGATACTCCCCCTTTACTATATTGTTTTCCCTAGCATGATTTTTGCCTCTCACACTATTCTTTTTGGGTTTTAGAAAATTGCTGGAAACAGGAAGATTCACGATAATGGAGTATATGATAGACAATGGAATGATTTTCTTCCTGAGAAACCAAATGAAACGAGATCTGGAAGTCCAAACATCGTTATTATGCCTAATCAACAATCTCATAACTTTGGTATGTTTCCCGACTCATATAATAAGAGAAACATGGAGTTTCATGATGATCATAGAGGAAAGAAAGTTCAATTTCCCTCATGTAAATCATGTGCGAAGAGGAATTAGGGAGATTGTTTCAAAGGAACTAGAATATTCTTTGGGTGTGGAATAGAAGGACACAAAGCCAGTAAGTGCAAAGGAAAAGGTTTAGTTAATACCATGGACAACGATAATGGTATTTCTATGACATCAACAATGATTAGATGTTTTAAATGTGGAATATACGGGAATTATGAAAATCAATTCCCTAATGGAAAATCTCATGAAGATAATCAGCATGGTCATATGGGTAGTATTTATGTAGATGATGATGAATAGACTACAAATGATATATGAGCATAAAGAAGTGTTAAAGCTCATTCGGTTGTTTTAGAAGGTAGTGGAATGATTATATGTTTATCGAGAGTTATGTTGTATAGTTAATGGTACTATGGAATAAAGAATCATCTAAGGATTGTTACACTATTGTTTATCCTAAAAGTATTTGAAAGTATATGTTGAATGGTACTAGTAACCATGGAAGGTTATTTAGATATTTTTGTATAGTAGATGATATGTGCATAATGAAGGAATAAGAAGATAATGAGATGTATGATTGTATTCATGAGCTCATGATTGATATAAGGACTAAGTGATATCATGGTTTGAGTATATAGAATTTTGAGGATTTTGGTATGTGGAAAGTGTTAAATTTTAACTGCATTCATGTTTTCACTAAGGTTCAATGGGTATTCATTTTCAATATAATACATGATTAAGGCCTTCGAATATTTGAAATGTGACCAACAGGACATATCTTATGATATATGGGGATCAACGATGGTATTAAATCTCGGTAATCATTTTCACTATATTATGAGAGTGGAATGTAGTATTATGGATAAGCCTAAAGATTGGAATGTATTATGTTGGACATAAGTTATTATTGTTTAAGGATAAAAGTTTGTCGATATTATTGATGGGATGTTATAGTAATATAGTTTTAGAAAAAGGGACAACCTGCAGGACAGGCGACAACCCATCGCGTCAGACAAGGCTATGGGAATCGAACCCACAACCGAAGTGCGACTGGCCTTTATCACCTACCACTGGCCTACATGAAGTCCCTGGTTAGTAGAAACTAGTTTTATTTTATTAAATGGTATGATATATGAAGTATAAGTTCATTTTTGGAACCATATACGAATAATCTAACCATAATATGGACTTATAAATTTTGCTATGATTTTGTTTGAAAGAGATGGAATGATCCATCATTCTATCACATGATCTGCTAACACATCACGAATAAAAAATTCATCTTCATTTCTTTAAGGGATGAAGTGTAAATTGTTCAATTCACGAACAACAGGGAGATTGTACCAAAATCATGCAAGTATATCTTTTAATTCATCAACTTTAGGGAAATATTCTTGAAAACCAAAAAAAATTTCCTAGTTCCCTTATATCTGATTAATCATATGGTACCTTAGATCATCACAAATCAATAGCTTTGTGATTGTTGGCTTTTTCTTTGCCATGTTCTCTACCACTCTCCATTAGAACATGATGGTTAGATTTTTATTCCATATCCATATTTTCACCTATGTTCTCTTACGTGGAAACCCATTGATGATTTAATTTGGGTAACCATTACATTTCATAATTTAGTTTTTAAAGCCACGTTTTGGTATTCCTTTTTACGATGTGGGTTTCTATTAAACAAACTTTCAAGTAGTAAACCATTTATAACCCCAACGAATTTCGAGGGCGAAATTCATTTTAAGGGGGGTAGAATGTAACACCCAGAGATTTTATGAAAAATATTCATTTAATTTCATTAATTTCTTGTGTTATATGCAACAACAAGATTACCTTGCGCTATACGCAACACCGTATTAGCTTGCAGTATACGCAACACTATTCTTGGATTGTGTTACACACAATTTTGATAATAGTTATTCTACGAAACATTAAGTATATATATATATATATATATATTCAATGTATAAATGAAATATGTTTGAATTATGTTATACGAAACAACAAAGGATTCTTGTACAACACACAACACTGACTTTTCTTGCATTACACGCAATCACGACCCTCCTCGATAGCGTGTGTTGTACGCAATACCCGGTTTTACTAAACAACGATATATTATTATAATATTATTATGAACTATCCGTTATGAATAGTATAAACTAAATTTTTAATTTTATAAAATTATTATTCATCTTACACATTTTCTAGAACATGGTATAAGAACAAAATAAATTTTTCGGGTAAAATAAGTATTTTTCAAAAAATGCAGTTTTGTCTCCATTTGATGGCGCACCCACATTAAATATAATTTTCGACATGTTTATAAGTTCAATTTGAAAAAATAAAATTCTTCTTTGGAATCAAGAAATAAAAATTTACTTTGGATAAATTTTTCATATTATTCTGGTAACTATCATATTTTGATGAATAGTAAAAACACGCTATATTTTAATTAAAAACAACTTTTTTCATCGCAATTATTTATATTGTTAAATAATAATATTTAATGGTTTTAAAGTATAAATAGAATATATTTTTACTATTTAATATAATTTATGTCATTATCATTGATTTTACATTAAATTCGTAGGTTAAATCAATTCAATCTTTTGCAATGTTTTAAAGAAAAACCCGTTTTCTTTCGATAACGGGATTAATTTTAATTTAATTTCTGAAACTTTTGTGTATTTAATTTGGAAAAATGGATTATATATTTGGAATCAGTGGGTCCAAATTATGTTAATAAGCTAATTTTTATTTTTGGGAATTATAAATAGTAACTACGGAAAATTTTATTTACCATAGTTAAAGGTAAATTGGGTAATTAAGGGTAAATATAATATTATAAAATTACCCTAAATCATGCCAAAATTCTATTGGATGGCTAAAAGTAGACCCATATAACCTAAGGTTTTGATTAGATTCATTTTATGGACTTTTGACCATGAAAATAATTTAATTACTATTAAAACCAAAGAAAGTGACAACATGTCACTCTCTTAAATCTTATAAGTATAATAATTTTAATTTATTTATAAACATCATAAAACTTCGAAAATGAATAGTCTCGAGAAAGATAATAAAATTATATACATCATGATAATTTATTTAGAATTTTTAGGGATTAAATAATTGTCATTAATGGTGACACATTAATGATACAAAAATTATTTATTAAGTGGAAAATAAGTTATATAGTTTTTATTGAAATAATAATACCCATTAAAAGTCCCACAAACCTGACCAAAACTTATTGGTAGTGTATATCTACACTTTAATCATCCATTTACCTAATATATAATCGTTTGGAGCCTTAAAAAATTGATTATGACACTTATAATATTTTTTTTAAATGATGCCAAAGTTGTCACCTTCATAATTTAATAAATATAACAATTTAAATATTGAGATTTTAAGATGATAAATCCGAGTAAAAGTATTATTGTGAAATTTAATAGATTTATCTTCATAATAGGATTTTATTTTTAATTTTTATGTAAGAAATAAGTATATTAAATAATTATACAAAAATGTTGTAGTAATTAATTTATTAAGAGATAAACCAAATAAATAGTTTTAAAAATCATAAAATATATATTATATGAACTATTTAATGTGATAAAATAATTTTATAGATACATATGACCTTTTAGGAATCTATTAAAACTTCTAGTTCGAACATATCTTCTGTATATATTTTATTTAAATTCAAATAAATGAATACTGTCAAAATTGACAATATTGTTATTTTATAAAAATAACATATTATAAAAATGTTTAAAAATCACAAAAATATTTAAATATTATAAATTTATATTTATATGGTCTATAATGTTATAAAGTAAACAATTATGGAAATTTCACAACAAATAAGTAATTATTTGTTATAATGTAAAATATAGATTTTTATTACCACAAATAAACTTAAATAGATTAAATAAGGAGAAATCAAAATGATAAGGTTTAAAATAAGATCCAAACACATCTAAATTTCATTGGTTTATGATATTACAACCATATCTCATCTAAGCTTCGAATATGAGTCAATTTATGAGGTTTTTAAGTGGTTTTAGAGTTATTATAAATTAATATTTTTAAGAATTCCAACGGTGCCCCTCTCCTCCATTATAAAAGGGCACCTCCTCCCTCTCTTCCACACACCACATTGAGCCTTCAAGAACGGCCAAAACCTTAACAATTCTATTTTCCACTTCCCTAGAAACATCCTAGTGTTCCTGGTCTTCATCAAAGTCCAATTTTAGTGCCCTAAGAGGAGTTCTCAAAGAGGCGCTTCAAAGAAGAGGTAATTTCCATTACCGATTCTTTCACCTTTATTTCTTCTTCCACTTCTTCTTCTTAGGTTGTTTAATTATGAAGTAATAACATCAGTATCACTCATATACTAATATGTTATTATAAGTATTAAACAACCTTGTTTCACCATCTATACATCCTATGGAAAATGAAATCACCGTGAGTGCGTACGTACGGAATACCGTCTCCACGAATGCGAAGAGATTCATTTTCCATGATTAACCATTAAAGAATGATTATAAAGTATATATAATTAATAATAATAAATTATATGGAATAATAATGCTACTATATTAATTTATATATATATGTATGTCATCTATTTAATTAAATTCAACTCAATAAGGAAACAAAAACAGCGTTCATGCGTACGTACGGCCTACCGTCTCCATGAACGGTGTATTTATTTCCATTTATCGATCTATTATATATATGTATATTCTGAATATATATATTATATATAAATCATGTTTTATATTCTTTAATTAAGTAATCATGATCTAAGTAATCATATGAATAATTACAGGTCAAAACACAGACGACAAATGAAATGATTTTAACCAAAACACTCTTTAACATGGAATTTACAAAATAACGGGTAATATAAAGTCATAAGTGAACCATATATGATATGATTACATATAATATGATTATGTAATAAGTCAATAACATTATTTATGTCAATATACAGGAGGTTCGGACATTTATGAAGCAAATTGGACCTAAGGTAATGTATAATTTTGCAAATCTCATTTTTATCCGATATTTCCTATTCATAAGTATTTAATGGGGTTATTTCTATCATCCATGTCCATGTTTTATAAAATTGTTTTCATGTATGATTAAAGTCCTTTTTACCCATTTTTGACTTTTACTACATGGTATGTAAGGAATCTTTCTTTTGTTTACGTTACGAGGTACTTTTTGACTTTTCCGAAAAAAGTATGAAAAGAATGTTTTTTTAACTTATATGGCATGAAAAGATTTTTACAGTTTTTTAAAGCCTTATTTTCATGAAGCTTCCTACAAAATATTTCATGACTATTTTCAACAAAATCCTTTTATTTTAAAATTTCATGACATTTTGTGAAAAGAAAATGATTTTGAAGAAAAAAGGATATTTTCCTCAAGAATTCCTTTCAAGTGTTTTATCAAAACCATTTTCCATATAAGATGACATTATTTTCATATGTGTATGTTTAAAGTATAATGTCTCTATGATTTACATGGTTTCACTTTTCTTATTATGAAAGGATATCCATTTCTTTTATTTGGATTATGTGATGATGTTTATGAAACCCATTTTATTTATTGGGTTACTATGAATGATGTATGTTTATTTTGTGGCACAAGTAAGATTTATTTCATTATGATATGGGTGGGTCCTATATCTCCCTCCAATTCATTGGGTAAAGATTTATATCTCATGAGATAAACATGGCTGGAACGGCAAGTTAAACCGGTTCAGTAATACAGGACTGGAATGAGGAGTGAACTCGATTCAGAAAGGGACTTTGTCCACTAAGATGGTGTTGGAAGCAATGTCTTGTATACTATGGAAATCATGTCATGTGATTAATGGTTTCCACAATTACATGTTTTATTCCCATTCTATTTTTCATGATTGATGTTACTTTATGATATATACCTTACATACATCCAAGATTTATGTCTTTGCTTAAGGTGTTAATGTTTAGATTTCATATTCAAGTTTTTGCTTTCAAATGTTTATGGATTGTATTATATTCTCTATGTTTTCCCTTTATGAGAATTTTAGCTCACCCTTTTTATGTTTTATTTTCCCCAGTAAATAAAGACAGGTTTTAGGTAAGGAAACATAAAGGGGAAGATCGTTATGGGAGATGTTGAAGATCTTTCAACATGATTAGTTGTTTATATTCCGAGTTTCCAAAGACACTAAACTATTACGATCCTTGTGTGTATTTTTTTGTTATGTAATAAGTATTCAGAAAAAGTAATGTAATGTCCATGTACGTCAAGCTTCGGGTCATTACAACCCCTATCGACTATTTCTGATCATGATCCCCGTTTTACTTCAAGATTCTGGGAAAGTCTTCAGAAAGCCTTGGATACTGAACTTCGTTTGAGCACTTCCTACAACCCTCAAAATGATGGACCATCATAATGGACTATTTAAACATTTTATGACATGTTGAGATCATGCTCACTTGACTTTTAGTGTATGTGGTATCAATATTTATCTCTGGTAGAATTTTCCTATAACAATATCTTCTATTCATGTATTTAGATGGGACCATATGAAGTGTTATATGGAAAGAGATGTTTCACACCAACTTGATGGGATGATGTTGGTTAAAGAAAACTTGTAGACCTAGAACTTGTTGAGGAAATGATGAAAAAGGTGAAGCTAATCAAAACCCACATCAAAGCATCTAAAAGTAGACAGAAAAGCAATGAAGATAACCGAATGAAGGATTTGGAATTTCCGGTAGGAGATCATGTTTTATTGATGGTATATTCATAAAAGGGTGTTATACGTTTCGGTAAGAATTGAAAATTGAGTCCTAGGTACATCGGACCTTTTGAAATTCTAGAAAAAAATGGGGTTGTATCTTACCATCTGGTAATGCCGCCATGTCTTTCCAAATTTCACGATGTGTTCCGCATATCAATGTTTAGAAAATACATGCCTGACCCAACGCATGTACTCACATATTAGGAATTAGAACTGGAACCCAACCCATCTTATTTAGAAGAGGTTTTCTAGGTTCTTGATACAAGAGAACAAGTGCTGAGAAAACGAATGAATCATTTAATAAAAGTTCTATGGAAAACCATAAGATGGAAGAGGCAATATAGGAACCTGAGGAACATATGATGAAGAACCACCTGAGGGTTTTTATGCAGAAATATTATCGAAATTGAGAGGAAGATATTATTTCTAGGAGGGGAGAATGTAACACCCTAATCTTCTATGGTATACTTATCTTTGAATAATACAGTTGCGTGTGTTTTACGCAACTTCGAGTTCTAACTAACCACAACAAATCAAACTAGCCGTTATGAATAGTAATACACACTATTTGAAAATTCATAAATTTTATCATTCAAAATAGACTTTATTTTTGGATTCGGAGTATCGAAATTAACTTAGGGTGAATTTTTGTTATTTTTCTGAAAACGTTAATTTTTTTTATGAATAGTTAAAAATTCTAAATTTTAATAAAAACAACTTTTTAAATAAAAATAATTTATAGTGATAAATTATACTATTTATTGGGTTTAAAGTGTAATTATATTATATTTTTACCATTTAATACAATTTTGGTCCTTGGATGTAATTTCACATTTAAACAGGACATAAAAAAGTGTCAATCTCTTGATAGTTGTATCTTCTTAAAAACACGCTTTTTGTTTTGACATGGAGGATTACTTTTAAATTAATTTTTTCCACTTCAATGTTTTTAAGATAGAATAATGGATTCCATATTTTGAATCAGTTGGTCCAAATTTTTTAAATAGGTAACTTTTATTTTTAGACATTTTGAATAATTACTTCGGTAAATATTTTATTTACCATGGTTAATGGGTAAATCCATTCAATAAGGGTATAAAATAATATTATAAAAATATTAAACTACCCTAACACATGTCCTAAACATTTTTGATGATACATGTCCGACCATGGCCATCTTTGGTTCGATTTTGGGACCCCATGGTGCCACTTGAAAGTGATAATGACACTTTACCGTAGGATGGAAATTATAAATCTCCCATCTTCCACTAATTTCCTTTTCTAGAGTGTTCAGCAAATCTCTTCTTCTCTTGATTTTCTTTAATGTCATAGGAGTAAAATAATTCCTTTTCTATCTTGATAACACATGAGACTATATATTTGTACTATGGGATGTATTGTGACACTAATTCTTGATGGAGAAATTTTATTATCCCATAAAAGAATCAATTAATCATAATTTTTGGGTCACATATATAATATACATCATGCTTTGCAAGCCTTGTAAAGATAACCACATACTTTGTGAAATTGGCATCCTCCTTTCGCCTCAAAATTAGAAATTTCTATTCCAGATCCACTCGATGATCATGAGGAATGTATTTTTCTAATTAAATATCTTTAAAAACACTCCATTCCATATTTGATAAATCTTCCTCCATCTTTGTTTTTTTATTTAATGACGACCATTGATCTAGATTTCCTAAGATGCGAAAAATAGTCGTGACAACCTTATCCCTTTCACAACTCCCCAAACCATGAAATGTTTTCTCTAAGGAACTTTTCCATTGCTCAGCTATAAATTTATTTTTAGTCCCATTGAATTCTGGGGGTTTTTCCCTCATGAATTGGTATAACATTGATCCGCCGCGTTGGGGATCAGGGTGCTGTATACGGGTAATGTTTTTATTCATAACCTGAGTGAGTTGTCCGAGTATAGTTATAAGCTATTAACCACCAGTTTCATCACCATCTTTACTATAATTATCTTGAATAATAGCAAAATCCCTACATGGATTATGTGCATTGATAAAGTTTCCATTCATACCACTAGTCACAATATCTAAATAGCAGAATACAGTTGATTAGTTTTTTAATCGCAATACATAATTCCAAACATGTAATAAACTTAACATAAATTTAACAATTGATGCATATAATCCATAATCATAAGAATTTTTTATTTGGAAATTTATTTACTCGTAAATACTTCATAATAGTTATTAATTAAAATAGGATTTATCTTTTAATATTTCCCCGAGAGTGTAAAGACTTGTCCGAAATAAGGCACATTGTTTTGTGCGAAAATACCCTGGGTCAGGCCTGAAACTCCTTGTCAAAGTTTTAATTCCATGGTTCATCTGTGCCAGAACAACATCCACATGTAGTATCCATAATGGGATGTATTTCTGGGAAAACCCACATGATATCTATATTTGTAAAAAAAATCATGTTCATCTATAATAATCCTCAAAGTCTATCTGAGGGTAATAATATCTAATCAGAGTTTTTCTAAATATAGTTTCCAAGGTTTGTACTAAAAATCCAATGATTCCAACAATAACATTAAATACTAGACCCTAGATGCCCATTGTCTGTGCATTATTTTAATAAACAGGCATGATTACAAGGAATCAAGTCTTGAAGGATAGATCAGTTTAGCAGTCTTAGAACATATATTACATAGAAGAAATTAACATTACACTGTCTAATATAAAACATAGCATAAATAATCATTTGATAATTCCATTATTCCCCTATATTATACCATCATATCAATCATAATACATTTCTTGGCATCCAGGGAAAATAAAACAAAATAAAGGGGTGATCTCAAATGCTCAGTAAGGGTAAATAATCTAGCAAAAGATATAAACTTATAATAAAAGATGTATAATAAAAATTGATGTCGTTAAATATAAAGATGAACAGAATATGGAATAAATATACAATACATTACCATATAAACATGCACATTGTTTTCATACTAGTCAATTTATCAAATGAAACATTAAAAACATATTTTATAATTATGGAATGAATAATGCTGGACATCATAACCACGAAGTCAAGGCCTCGTACCAAGACACAAAATATATATTTCTTCACGGCCTTGTTATAAGACACTAGTTTGTCTAATGATACATATCGATGCCTATAGGGCCTATATCAAGCCGTGCTTGTCACTTATTAAGTCCAATACATTCCTCATTTGAAAAGGGTGAAACATAACATAATCATTCATATTAAAAATTTCTTATGAAATGTCAATACCATAACCGTAAATCATTAATGGTATAAAAATAGCACATCTATAGTCAAACATATCATAACTCGTTCAATACAATATTGAATATTGTATTATAATAAATAAACCTCAATCAAAAATAATATCCAGTAATAGATTTTGTCATAGTTTAAAGTGATCAATAAAACTCTTTGAATGAAATATACATTATTCAGGAAATTATTTAAAATTAAAACAATTTATAAAGGAAGTAAATTATAATATATTTTTGAATAAAAGAGTGCCATAACACTTTGGAACTTTTTAATTGAATTAACACTTTGAAACATATTTGTTCATATAAATAAATCTTTAAAACCATTTTAAAAAAATAGACATTATTTAAATAGATTTAAAAAATAAATTTTTAATCATTTAAAATGATGATATAGTGAAAGAGTCCCATACAGAAAACCATAAATGATTCCTTTTGAATTTTTTATGAATCATGTACATGGGTGATAAATATGTCCGAGTAATAATTATACATAAATAATGTCGAATAAAAATGAGATTGAGAAATTAACCCATACCTTGTACATTCCTTTAGTCTAGGGTACATTTAAACTATTTTATAATGAAAATATTATGATATTAAATTAATCTATAACCATATTACTATTTAAGATATCCTATATGATTCATCTATGAAATTATACTACCCATTTAATAAAAATGTCACTGTTAAAGTAGCATTTCGGGTAATAATCTCTTTCTTTATCATCCATATTTTAACTTGTTACTCTACATCCTATCACGTCGATCATGATTTAAATAATTTCATAATATAAAACATGATTTATATATCATATATATTTATAACATAAATATGTATAATAGAAAAATATATGAATTCGAACACAATTCCTGGAGATGGTAGTCCTTACATAAGCATGAACATTGTTTCTGTTTTCTTACCGTAGAGTATAGAAGAAAGTAATCGACCTATACTTATCTACATAAATATATATTATTCCAGTAAAAATATTTTTTCACATATCTCATACTTAATACATATATATATATATTTATGAATTCTTTAATGGTGATTGTTGAAAATTAATCTCATCACGTCGTGGAGACGGTATGTCGTACGTACGTAAGCACGAGCAACAATATCATTCTATTGACGGTGATCCAGTGTTTAATTGGATGATATATTATATATACATAAACTTTACCAAGTCATATTCATTATATACATCAATTATATCCATTATTATACCGACCAAAATAATGATGTGTGGAATAACAATCTACACCACGTTGGGGAGACAGTATGCCATATATACGCATGTATGGTGACATTATCATTCATAGGACAGATAGAATAATGAATATGATAGTACCTTATTTATAACAACATACAAGTATTTAAAATCTACAAGATGTATATTTTATAATGTAAATAACCAATAAATAAGAAGTATAAGAAGGAAATTACTTTTAAAGTGGTGATAAAAAAACAAACCACTTCTTCAGGTGCTTCGTTTGATTTAAAAAACCACTCCATAGGTTGGATTTTTTATCAAATTATGACTTTTATGTTGAAGTGAGGGTTGTTGGTAGGATAAATTAGTAGGTTTTGGACGAGAGAAATGGCTTTGGAGGTGTTCTTTTAAGAGAAGGGAATTACCCACTTATAAGATAAGTGAGGGGAACTTTAAAAAAATATTCAAATATAAGTTATTTATAAAATTATTTTCACCTTCTAATGGCTCCAAATGAATTTATTTCGTGGATAAGGTGGGTATGGGTATAGATCCTTTCAACCAATATGTTTTAGGCATGTTTAGGTCACTATATTAACCTTATCTTTTATACATAACCCATAGTTAAATAGTTTAACTTTTACCATATCTCCTTGTATTTTTATACAACACGGTTAATATAAAGACAATAAAATTCCATGAAAAACTAAATTGGATAATTAATGAAATATGTAAAATTATATAAGTCATTTTAACAAACCATACATTTTTAGGACTATTATATAACTTAATAAAATATTATTTGTTTTAAAAACTCATTTATGTCAATTTTGACACTATTTTGTATTTTGTTTTTTTGTTATAGTCATAAAAACTTGATTCCTTTAAAAAAATACAATGAATCAACCCTAAAATGTCATATTGACTTATTAAATTATTTTTTGGAATATAAATTATCAAATAACATTTCTTGTAATATTTACAATATCATTTATTTTAAACCTTCATTAATATGGTAATTATAACATCATCTTTGTGTAATAAGTTAATTTAGTTCGTTAATGTCATAATATTATAAATTAAATACGATTATATAGGAAATATTTTCAGATATATCATTTAATAATTATATTAGAATTTATCTTTTGTATAACCCTCTAATAAAAATGGTTTAGTTATTAAAATTTCAATTTATCAATTTTAACTCTTCTTTATGTAAAATATAATAAATATCCTAATCTGACCCAGGTGGATCAAAGAGGAACATATTTTTGTCATAAGGGTGATTTTTGTCACAAAAAAAATATCCAATAGATTTAGGATAGGTGTTGGGGAAATGTTATATTATTATAATATTTTTTTTACTTTTAATTCCCCTATTTACTTTTAACCATTGTAAATAAAATTCAAAAGTTACTATTGAACAAAAATTATTTTCATCCCACTGATCCACATTTTAATTACTGATGAAAAAATTAATTTGGGATTTATAAAATTTAATTCATAGAAGCAGTAAAATTAGGTTTTATGCAAATATACAAAATGTGTCTAGAAGGTGGGTAAAAGACGTTTAAAATTGAAATAAAATTTTATATATCAAATCTTATAATAAAATGAATCAAATGAATTAAATTTGACTAATATATATATATATATATATATATATTATGTATCCATTTTTTCTTTAGGATAAATTTGTATTAAAAAATTATTTAAATGAAAAACACGGTTTTTTTGTACTGTACAGTATTTTTCACTATTCATCAAATATTGAATATTTTCAGAAAAATACCAAAAATTCACAATAAAATAATTTTGATATTAAGAATTCAAAAATAAGTCTATTTAACAAAATTAAATTTTTATTTTGGTCTAAAATTATTTTTATTATTGTTCACAAAAGGAAATAAAAAGTATGTCTTTTAAAAAATAGTTTTTATAAATACATAACAATTTTAACAAGACATGTAAATTTAATTATAAATAGGTTTTATTTATGTGAAAAAATTATGAATAAAATTTAAATTTCTTTTGTTACAATTCATATTACAATATTTATTTGATAAATAAATATATCGTTTATATAATTTTAATACTAATGTGTTGTTTTGAAAAAACTCAATCATCTTTATTACATAAGACACATCAGTGTTACGTGAAATTTAAGCTATTAAATTAATTTAAAGAGATAACATACTATGAAATAATTATGTGTTACATTCTCTCATCCTTTAATAAATTGCATCCTCATAATTTGAAATTGTTATAGGAAAATATATATTTTAAAATAGAAAATACCTTTTTGGAAAACCCACATCGGAAATAGGGTTAATAAAATTTAGCCTTAATAATAGGGATAGGGAAATGAAAACATCACCATCAAATTAGGATTTAGAATAGGAGAGCATTGGTTGCAATTAGAGACCCATAATTTTAAGGAAAACATAAATATTTATTGGGAGTGACTTAGGTCAACAATCACAAACTAGTGAACAATAAATGGAAAATTGCGGGCCTCAAAACCATAAATCTAATTTGATTTAAAGTATTATCGGTTCAACAAAAAATAAGGTATTATGATAACACATTTTTTTAGATATTATTTTTTTAAGAGGATTAATTAATTTAATAACATTATAAGATCTCAAGAAAACACACTTGATTTCACTACCTGTCATTATCACAATCTCATCATTTGATTGTTCATTGATCTATTTTCAGTTCATCCCTTACACTAAGAAATGAATGTCAAAATGATTTCTTTACTCTTGAAGCACAAATTATGAAACATAGGGTCCAAAATTATTTCCTTAATCCTCTATATGTTTATTGAAATCCAATGGTTTAGATAAATGTATCCAATAAATTATACATTAACCTCAAACAAAATATCAAGTTCTCAACATAATCCATTCCAACCTTAAGACTTATCCAAAATACTTGTGTGAAAACTCACTGTCAAAAAATATATATGGGAGGTAAACATAATGAAGTTCTCTTTTTTCCGAATAATATCTTGTGAACACCTTCATCATGTAGTCTCTTAAAACATGGTAACACCCTGAATTACCAAAAAACATTATTAAATACATTCATCCTACCTTATTCATTATAGAATACTGGATATAATCCTTAAATCCTAATATGTTGTAAACTCTAACAATGATGGTATAAACAAACAATTAATTACTTCCAAGTTAGTCAAGAATATCCAATATAATTTATCCAAATAAATCATCTCTTATTCCAAGAACACTACCTCTTTATTAGGAATATATTGTGGTTTGCCTTTCCATCAACCATGTATTTTCCAAAAAGATTAACTTACTATTGAGATAGTTTTCTGAGTACCTTTCAATCTCAAATCCTCAATGAAATAGTATTGAAGTACAATCCTTACTTATTTCCATAATTCATATAACTAGTACATCATTGAAACAACACTCAAAAGTTACAATTCATCAATCCAAAAACTAAAATACATTAATTATTCAACATCAACTATTGAAAATGATTTTCCTTAGCCTTGATCCCTTTTATTATTATGATATATATATACTTGAAGCTTAAGAAATATATTTGTGTAATGCCCCATTTCCCTACAGTTTAAACACTAAATATTAATCTATTCTTTTTTCCGTTAGAATTCTTTTTATTGATGACCCTTTTTCCACATTTAGAACAAACACCCTGTCCTTTAAAGCACATCCCAGGGTGATTCATTTCATAGTTATCACATATGTTAAAATCATTCTTTCCCTTATTCCCTTTATCCAGCATTCTCTCTACCATCCTCTTCTTCTCTGGATTCCGTTCAAATACATCGGAATTGAATAATTCATTACCTATATTTTTAACACATGATATTGTTTCCTCATATGATGAGAATACATGGGAGGATATTTCCCTATGAAATGTGCGCTTAATACGATGAATGATATGCTCCTTATTACTCTTTGTAACATGTGCATTGGTGGGATATTCATTCTATCTACTAGGTTCCATTTCGAAACATTGTCAAACACTATGTTAGGTTATGAATCATAATGCATTTTTCTAAAATATTGAAATTCATAACATTAATTGATTTTTTTTCATTTATAATATCATAATCATAAATATGATTCCTTGGAGTAAATATTTACTCATAAATCCTTCATAATGGGTTGTAAAGAAACTATGAAATATCCCAAGCATATCTCTAGGGAGTGTCAAACCAGGAGCATAGTAAGGGACATTGTCGTGTATCAGTTTACCCCGAGTTAGGCTCAGAACACCTTATCAATGTTTTCACCCCTAGGGACATCGGTTCCAGAACCATGTCCACTTGTAGTATCCATTCAAAGATGTATTGTATTTTATTCCTACATAATCTCTACATTACAAAAATATAGGAATTTCATATATACCAATCCTCCAAGTCTATCATAGTGTAATGATCCCTAATCAGAGTTTATCTCATTCTAGTTTCCAAGGTTGTTTCTAAATATCGTCTAATACTATCTATAACACCCAAACACTAGTAGCCCAGATTCAGTGCATTATTTTAATAAAATTTAATGATTATTAGGAATCTTTCCTGAAGGACCGACCAGTTTAACAGTTTTGGAAAATAGATTACATACAAGAACATAGCATTACACATTATAACATAAAACATAGGATATATAATACTTTTAAAATTCCATTATTAACCTAGCTTAAAACTACATATAAATCATAATACTCTTCATGGCATCCTAGGAAAACAAAACCCAAGAAATGGGTGAGCTCAGATTATCAATTAGGGAAAATAATTTAGCATAAGGTGTAAAAATTTATGGAAATATATATAATTAAAACATGCACCTATAAACATAAACATGAACATAATATGGAAAAAATAAATCAAACATTACCATAGCAACATTCATATTGTTATTATTCAAGTCAAATAATCACATGTAACATCAATAACTAATCACATAATTACAGAACGCATAATATGACACATTATAACCACAATGTCAATGCCTCGTGCTAAGACACTAAATTTAAATTTTGTAAAAACTTTGTGAAAATACACTAGTTTGTCTCATGAGACCTACCAATTCATTGAGGGGTTATAGAGGGCCACACCCGTCACTTAATAAGTCCAATTCATTTCTCATTTGAAAAGGTTGAAACATAACATGATCATTCAAATTAAAACTAGAATATAAAATGTCAATACCATAACCATAAATCATGAATGGTATGAAAATAACACATCCATAGTTAAACATTCCATAACTCATTAAATAAAATATGGAATATTTTATTATAAAAAATCAACCCAAATCAAGAATAATATTTAGTAAAGGATGTTGACATAGTTGAAAATGATCTGTAAAACTCTTTGAGAGAAATATACTTTCTCAAGAAATCATATAAATGAATATTTTATAAAGGATGTAATATAAAAGATATTTTTGAATAAATGGGTCACATACCAAATTTAAATTTTTTAATGTAATTAACATTTTAAAACAATCATGTCCATATATATAAATAGTTAAAGCCATTTTAAAAAACATGGAAATTAATTGGATATATTTAGAATATATATCTTTAAATCCTTTAAAATGATGATTTAGTTAAAGATACCCTTCGGTAAAACAATAAAGTATTCTTTTTGAAAACATTATTATGAAACAAGGACTTGGATGATATATATGTTCAAGTAAATACTTACGCATAAACAGTCTCGAATAATAATGTGATTGATAAATAAACTCTTACCTGGTACTTTCCTTTAGTCGAGGGTACGTTTAAACTAATGTATAATGACCATATTATGTTATTATATTATACCAAAAACATATTAATATTTATGATAACTTATATTATTCATTTTTGAATTTATACTACTCATTTAATAATAATTTCCCTATTAAAGTAACATTTCATGTTATAATCACTTTCTTTATCGTATGGGCTTCAACTTGTTTTTCCGGATCGTATTACTTGGATATTGATTTAAATATTTATAGAATATAAAACATTATTTATATATCATTTATATTTAGAATATTATTATGTATAATAGACATATATATTAAATGGAAACATCGTTTAAGGAGACGGTAGTACGTACGTACGTACACATGAATGTCATTTCTATTTTTTAATCATATAGTATTGATGTATGTAAACAAAATATATTTATCTAAATAAATATATATTATTGTAGTAACAATTTTATTTCATATACATCATACGTAATCAATATATATATAGATACAAAAATTCTTGAATGGTGATCATTATAGATAAATATCATTGCGTTATGGAGACGGTAATCCGTATATATGCACGAGCGACAATATCCATAAATTAATGGTGAAAAAAATGTTTAATTAGATGTTATATTATATATACAGATTCAATACTATGTTATATTCATTATTTAAATCTGTTATACTCATTATTATACAAATCCAAATAATTAAGTGTTGAATAACAAACTGCAACATGACGTGGAGACGGAAAGTCGTATGTACAAATGTATATTGAATTTCTCATTCATAGGATGGATAGAATAATAAAAATAGTTCTACCATATTTATAATAATGTCTCAGTCTGTATAATTCATTGGAGTTATTATTTTATTATGAAAACAATAATGAACTAGGTAGTATAAAAAGAAAGGAACTTTGAATGATGTAATAAAATAATTACCTCTTCTTCAGGTGATTTCTTTTGATTTGAAAAAAAGTGCTACATAGGATAGTATTATAATCAATGTAAGGCCTCTAGGTTGATGTTAGTGCAGTTTTGAGGATATTTTATCATGGTTTGGTGTAGAAAAATGGCTTTGGAGGTGTGATTTTAATAAAAGCGGAAGTGCACTTTGATAATAGAAGTGAGGGGCACTTTTGGAAAAGCTTGAAATATTAATGTATAATAGCTCCAAATGGTATTATTTTAGGGATAAGGTGTGGATGGATCTAATTACTCTCATCCAATTTGTTATAGAAATGTTTAGGTCAACATATTAACTTTATATTTTAGAGTTAACCCTTAGTTAAATACATTAACTTTCACCATGTCATCTTGTATTTTTATACACCATGGTTAATATAGTTTGTATAAAATGCAATGAAAACCTCAAATGGATAATTAATTAAATAAGGTACATTATATAATTCATTTGGATGAGCCTTATATTTTTTGTACTATAATATAAAATAATAAAATATTTTTTTTAAAAAATTCATTTTTCCCAATTTTGACACTATTTAGTATTTGGATTTTGTTAAAGTCATAAACAAGTGATTCCTTCTAAAAAGTAAATTGAATCAACCCTATCATGCCAGATTATACTATAAAATTCATGGATGGCATAAAAGTGTACAAATTACATTGATTTTAACATTTATAATATGCATTATTTTAATCATTCATTAATAAGGTAATTTTTGCATTATCATTGGGTCATAAATAAAATTAATTTTTCAATGTAAAAAAATATAGATAAAATAACATGATGTTGGAAATATTTTTATATTTATAATTAATATCAATATTCTGACTTATCTTATGTATACCCATATATTATGGTTTAGTTTTTAATATTTGAATTTATGACTTTTAACTCCTCTTGAAATAAAATATAATAAATGCCCTAATATAACACATGTGGATAAAAGATGGTCATATTTATGTCATAATATTTATTTTGGTAAGAAAAACATTTCCATGTAATTAGTACATATGTTGAGGTAATATTATAATATTATAATATTATTTTTATATTTAATTACCCGATTTACTTTTAACCGTGGTAAAATAAAAATCAAAAGTTACATTTCACGAAAATTTATTTTCATCCCATTGAACCAAATTTGATTGAGTGATGAAATCTGTGTCTGTCATATTTCTATAATTGAATTCACAGAAGTGGTAAAATTACGTTTTATTCTAATTTGCATGTGTGCCTAGAAGGTGGGTAAAAGAGGTTTAAAAGTTCAATAAATTTCGACATTACTAATATTAAATTAAAATGAATAAAATGAAAATAATTAAAATAATATATGTATTAAGTATATATTTTTAATTTAAGATAAATTATAATTTAAAATAATTATTAAAATGAAATAGACAGTTTTTATGTACTATGCAGTATTTTTTACTATTCATTAAAATTTTTATTCTTTGAAAAAAATACCAAAAATTTACCCTAAGATAATTTTTATATTATTAATTCAAAAATGATGTCTATTTTACCAAATTAAATTTTTATGAGTGTCTAAAACTAATTTTATTATCATTCACAAATGGACATAAGAAGTTGTTATTTTATGAAAATATTTTTTCTAAATATATTATTATTTTTACAAAACATGTACATTTCATTATAAATATGTCTTATTTATATGAAAACATTATAAATAAAATTTTAAATTTATTTTTTTCGATTCATATTTCATTATATATTTGATAAATAAATATATCATTTAAATAATTATAATACTAATATGTTGTTTCACAAAAACTCAATCTTGTGTTTAACACACACCAAGTCGATGTTGCGTGAAATATAATCTAATAAATATATTTAAATAGATAAAATGATATAAAATCTAGGGGTGTTACTGTAATTACCCGACCCCCGATACCCAGATTCGGTACATTATTACATAACTTTGGCATGATCACAAGAGATCAAGTCCCAAAATATCGATCTGTTTAGTAGCCCTACAAGTACTAGATGCATAATTAAGTTTTACAAAACATTATGAAATGAAAAAGTAACATTGTGTATACTTTTAAACAATCTCATATACCATAGAATATTCCTATAGGTTAGTCATAATATACATCTTCACATCCTAGGAAAATTAAAACATAAGAAAAATGTTTCACTCAGATGCTTAATATGGATAAAAAAATATAAGAAACTATCATAAATAAGAATAAACAAATAAAGAAAGATATAATACAAAAACACAAGACTTTTAATCATAATCTTCAGTATAATATGGAAAAGATAAATTAAATAATTCCATTTACTTATTCACATGGATATTCTACTAGTAGAAAAATCACGTGTAACATAAATAGCTAATCTCATAATGATAGAATGGATATTGTCAGAGATCATAAATAAATAGTCATGGCCTCGTGCCAAAACTATAAATAAAAATATGTTCATGGATTTGTGCCAAGACACTAGTTTTTCTCATGAGGCCAACTGATGCATTGAGGTGCTATAGTGGGCCCCACCCAAGACTTACTACATCCAATGTATTCCTCATATGAAAATGGTGCAACATAACATAAACATTCATATTAAAATACCATAAAAAATGTTAATAATTTAACCATATACTGTGAATGACATAAAAATAAGACATCCACAGTCAAACATAATATAAAAATCTCAATACAATATGGAATATTTTATCATAATAAATCATCATCAATTAAACATAATATCCAATAATAGATGTTGACATAGATGAAATCAATACAAAAAAAATTTGAAAGAAATATATCATTCTACATGGAAATAATTTAAAATTCGCATAATTATATAAGAAAAAAAATTATTTTGAAAATATTCCTATAAAATTGTAAGGGATGTTTCGAAGTTGTTGTAATAGTGAAAAATAGCCACACCCTCTGTATATGTTAAAAAACATTATTTTCTTATTTTTTTGAAATGGTCATAAAGTACCTTGTTTGGAAAACGATGGAAAGATTCCTTTCAAAACTTTTCATAAAATGTCAATCAATTGAATAAATTAATTTATCCCATTTTCTAGAAAATAGTAAAAATGTTTTGAATTAAATTTTTAAGAAACATGGATGTGATTGAGAAGGAAGTCCTAGTGGATACTTATGTATAAACAACCTCAGATAATAAAGAGATTGTAAAATTAACCATTACCCTTTAATTTTCCTTAGTTGAAGGTATGTTATCCTTCGATATAATGGTTAAAGAATTTTTATTAAATTATCTAATAACCACATACATAAATATGATATCATATATGATCCTCTAATATTTCTTTGTTAATAATATTTCAGTATTATCATTATTTCGGGTGTTAACTGATTAATTTTTATTTATATGTTTTGTAAAGGAATTTATTATTATTATGGATACAATGTAGTTGATTCATATCCAAGAATGATATTAAGTTCTTAAAAATTACTTTTTATTAATCAGATGAAAATTATTCTTCAATTGTTATGATGGGGAATCGAATCTCATCGCGTTGTGGAGACGGTAAGCAGTAGATACGCAAAAGCAACAATATCATTCTATTAATGGTGAAATTGAATGTAATTGGATGAAATATTATATATATATATATAAAGGGTAATTAACAAGTTATATTTAATATTTACATCAATTATACTAATTATTATACCCATCCATATAATGATGTGTTGAATAAGAAAGTACACCACGACGTGGAGACGGTAAGTCGTACGTATACACGTAAGGTGAATTTGACATTAATAGGATGGATAGAATAATGAATATTGTTTTAAAATATTTATAATAAAATCTTAGTATGTATAAGGTACCATATTTATTATTTTGTATAGAAACAACAATGAAATAAGAAGTAGAAGAAGATAATAACATTGAAAGAGGTGATGAAATAATAACCTCTCCTATGGGTGATTCCTTTTGAATTTAACAAAAGGGCTCCATAGGTTGGATTCATCTTCAATTTAAGGAATCTAGGATGAATTAAGGGTAGTTGGTAGGATATTTTTGTAGGGTTTGTAGGAGTAAAAATGCTTTGGAGATGTGAATTAAAAGAAAGGGAGGTGCCCTTTTATAAGAGAGGTGAGGGGAACTTTATGAGAAGTATGAAATATTGATTTATAATAAAATTCTTTTCAGTTTATAATATCTCAAAATGGATTGATTTATAGGATAAGGTGTGGGTGGTTCAAAATCCTTTCATTAAATAGGTTTTATACAAGTTTAGGTCACCATATTAACCTTATCTTTTATATTTAACCCTTGATAAATAGTTTATCTTCAACCATGTCTTCTTGTAATTATATACTACATTGTTAATATAGTTATTATAAAATTACAAGAGTTCCTGAAGTGATTAATTTGTGACATATGAAAAACATTCCTTGTCATTTGTCAGAATCATAAATTTTTAGGACTATTATATAATTTTATAAAATAATATTTTTTAAAAAACTCATTAATGTCCATTTTGACATTGTTTAGTATTTGGTTTCTGTTAAAGTCATAAAAACTTGATTCTATAAAATAAAATTCAATGAATCAACCCTAAAATGTAATATTATCCTATTGAATTCATTTATGGTTCCAAAAGATTCATTTTAAATTTATTTTTATATTTATAATATCATTCATTTTAATCTTTCATTAACTAGGTAATTACTGCATCATCATTGTGTCATAAATAAATTTAATTATTTAGTGTCTAAAAATATTAAATAAAATAAAATGATGTATAAATTTTTTTCACATTTCTAATGAATATCTTTAGTCAACTTTATCTTATGTATAACCATATATTAAAAATGGTTTAGTTAATAAAATTAGAATTTGACACTTTTAACTCTTATTAAAATAAATTATAATAAATGTCCTAATCTGACCCAAATATATTAAAATGATATAATTATTGTCTTAAGGTTTATTTTGGTTGGAAAAGACTTATCAAATATAATTAGGACATGTTTTGTGGTTATTTTATATTATTATTGTATTATTATTACCTTTAATAGCATTATTTACCTTAAACATTTGTAAATAAAATATATAAGTTACTATTCGAAAAAAAATTATTTTTATCTTAACGAACCAAATTTTACATACTGATGAAAACTATTTCAGTTAGAGTTTTGAATTTCAATTCACAGAAGCAGTAAAATTAACTTTTAGGAAAACTTTTAAATATTCTTAGAAGGTGGGTAAAAGACGTTAAAAAGTTCAATAAAATTTTATATATCTGATTCTATTATAAAATGACCTCAATGAATTACATTGTACTAATATAAGTATTATTTATAAACTTTTACATTAAAATTAATTTAAATAAAAAAATTTATTTAAATAACAAGTATATTTTAAACAACAACACAGTGTTTTTTACTATTCATAATAAATTGAATGTTTTTAGAAAATTACAAAAAATTCACCCTAAGTTAATTTTGATACTCCAAATCCAAAAATGAAGTTCGTTTTGAAAAATAAATTTCATAAAATATCAAAAAGTGGGTAATACTATTCATAAATGCATTTTAAATGGCTAGTTCGATTGGTCATGGTGTGTTAGAACTCAAAGATAGGTACAATGAAACCAATTGTATTATTCAAAGAGAAACAGACTATTGAAGCTTGGGTGTTACCTGATTATTTAATTATGATAAAAAATTCCTAATCCGTAGTATATGTCAGGATTTACTGATGATTCCTTTAGGGTTACAAGATTATATATCTTATTATAATATTATTCTAAAAATATATATTTAATTAAGAGTTTTCATTGAAATTTTTCTGATAATCATATGTTTATACTATTCACATGTTTTCACACATTTTGTATGTTATAATGATAATGTATTCATGAGTCATTGATATTTTTTCTCTTACTAAGAATTTTATAACACCCATATCTTCTGTTTCATACTTCCCAAGGATGATATTTTCTACATTATTCATAGGGGATATATTTTTGGGGGAATCTTTTCAGATGTAAAAGTTTTATTTTGTAATAATAATTTTAAATATCTAATATAAAAAGACACAAAACCATTTGGTTCTAGGATTATATTTATTTTTAGGTGAATTTTTGTAATTATTAGAAAATGATATAAAATATATGTATGTTATTGTCAGGATACCTCACTCTCTATGACTTAAATATATTTAAATGATAAATTTTTTATTTAATTAATTTTACTGGGGGTTTTCATTTAATCATCTAGTTTTACTGAATAATAATTTAGGTAATGGGTTTTTAAATATAGCAAGACTCTAAAAAATTAATTATAGTGGAATAAAAATTTCAAAAAAATGTTCATAATTCCTCTCAAGAGTGAGACTAAGATAATAAGAAATCAGTTCCTCTTATTTATATTTATATCCACTATACTCGAACAAGTTCACGTCTTTGAAACCAAATAATAAAACTCACATGTGTAATGATATAAAAATGTATTCATCATTATATAGAAAAATAAAAATGTTAATGTCTATTCACTAGGACACGTATCATTAAATAAAAATTTCATTTTCAAATTCCATATATATGTACGTACTAAAATTAAAAAAATTCGATGATGAATGTTCCTAACACTGATTGGGGTCACACCCCCAGATGTATTTGAAACTATTCTATTTAATAAAAATAATGATTCAAATATGTTTATGTGGGTGATTCATCCAATATTAAGGATTAAAAACCATATTTTGTTTCAAGTGGGATTTTGTTAAGTTCTCTCTCATGGTACATCCAAAACGAATAAAAAAACACAATCAACCAAAATAATTTATCGTAAAATAATGTAGAAAAATAAATCTATTTAATGAAAAAAATATTGTCTTAATACCCCGTTTGGGTGATATATTTTCTATTCCTACATCCAAATATTTATTCATTAAACCCCAATATAAATGTGATATTTTATTTGGTGGTAGTATTGGCCATATGATTCTTTTTATAGTTTTCTTTTAGTCTCACTACCATCTTAGTTCAGTTACCTCAAATGTATTATTCAAGTAAAGGTCATATTTATCAGTGGAAATCATTTTCACTACCAATTAATGGTATTCATATAGGGTTATTTTGGTGGAAAAAATATAATGGTTCATGGATTAATATTGAAGAAAACTTTTATATACAGAATTATTTTATGAAATTTATGGAGTGGATATAATAAGTTTTACTCAAGGGGTAGGTCCTCAAGAATTTTTAACTATATGAAATTACCCGTACCAATCTCCTAAGGATAGAACAATCGATAATCAAATCATTATTAAAAATACACCACATTACATGTGTTCTTTCTAATGTCATCTTCCATGGCTTTCAAATTCTATTCGGATTAATTAATTACATTATAAGGTAATTTATTTTGTATGTGAAGTTCTATGAAATAATAATCAAGTGAGTTTAATAATGACTTACCTCACATATTTATTCCATTATTATACAATTTCTATCTTTATATTCCCTTCAGAAACTCTTCATTATTTCCCTTACTGGGTTCTATGATCATTTCTTCAAAAAACACCTCCACCTATAGTGTGGTATATTATTCTCATAAGTCACCATTAATGGTCCTACAATATTGTTCAAAATAATCATTTTCATAACAAGGGTACTAATTTAGAATTTTGTTTTTATAAAAAACAACTATAAACAATCTCTTGTAAATTTCATTACATGGACATCATCTACCTTTAATAGTGGATCTTTTAGGTGATTTATTTTGGTTGATGGAAGATAGTCATCCGCTTCCACTTCCTATGGTGCAAATAGTTAAGAGAATCCATAATTATGATTCCATTAAATTGTTTTTAGAGTGTTTTCAAAATCATGAGTTGGATCAAATTGATGCTCCAAAAATTGATCATGAAAAATTATACAAATTTTTGACAATTTATTATTAATTTCCTACTTCCCAAATTTTTGTTCTTGTATATTTTCATTCCTTGCATCATAAAACATATCATAACCCTTTGTGTTATTATTTAATGAATAATAGTATTATAATACTAATACATCATGGATATACGTGGTTATAAAATCCAAATGAATGAAAAATAATGTTAATATTGAAACTAGAACACTTATATAACAAAGAACATATCACTACAAACAATAGATTCAAAATTTATGGATTTTTTTTTTCATGACCAATTTACCATGTGAATTCACAATATTAATAAAATTCACTATAATTATATAACATGGTCATGGAACTAGATTCTTGATACTAAACTTTGTTAGATTATTTTTTATTAGTTTTTTAAAATTTTATATTTAATAAGATTGAAGTCGTGTATATATAGTGGTGTTGGGATATGTTGGTTAAAATAGAGATTTTTTTACGTATACAGACTCAACAAATATATGATAATAAAAATTTAGAAGGCCTTCAGTTTTGTTACATGGAATCCTATCTGAATTTTTATATTCTATTACAAAAAAAATATACATTAAATCAATATCATTAATTAATCATCTACTAATATATAGATTTTTCGATTCCATTTCACCTTATAAATTTCCATGGAAAACCAAATCAACCTCCACCATGGTGCTTGGATAATTAAACCATAATCATGTGCATTTTATCACCTCAAAACTACATTCTTTCATATGATTTTATTTAATGAAGTCCTCTAATCACATAATATAATTAGTTTTATAACTAAATGGAGAGTGAAATTCATTTAATGTATAATAAATTATACAATTTATATATATATGATTGATGATTTTCAAACATAACTCCTTATCCCCAAAACATTATCATAAAATGAAATCAAAACATTGAAAACGAGGAAGAAATATAAATGGAAGTTAAATTTTAATAAAACTATGAACAATATATCTTTTAAGGATAAAAAAATGTATTAGGAACTATTAACTAACATCCACTTCAAATAATACCTAATTATAAATCAATAAGTAATTTAAAATAGCCTAAACATGTTTTTTATTTTCTTATATATAATCAAATAAACATGGATGGTATCCACCCTATATTGGATTGACAAGATAAAAATTTGGAATCATGTAAATATAAATTTCTTCTCATATGATATAAAATATAATATAATCTCATACACGTTCTATGCAGAACATTAGTAACAAGCATTCTTATCTGATTAGTAAATCATATTTAATTGTTTATCTGATCATAAGGGAGTAATTGTATAATTTTTTATTAATGATATTATTTTATCATCTAGAATTCACCATGGATGTTATAAAATCAAATGAGTGCATTTGAAAAGAATATATTATGTGTTTCAATTTTATAAATCATTATAGAAATTACAGATTCATTATTTGGATTGGATTTTGGAAGAATCTTTTTTAGAGGAGGAAAATATGTTGCATACTGAATGAAATCTATTTTAGAAGATGATAGAAAAATAAAATTAGTTCAAAATTCACCTTGAATTTATTTAAACATATTTTTTCATGAAAATATGGTATCATATTAATTTTTATATAGAAGACATTTTGTATCCTATCATATATTTTAAAAATTATGTTTTTTCAATACAATGTGATTTTATTCTTGACTATAAATTGAATATTATTGCAGAATATTTAGGGGATTAAATTATATTAGAGATATATGATATTATGTTAAATGGATAATTGATAATGGGATCTCTAAATTCTATATTTCGTAAAACTACCTCATACCATATTAAAATGAGATTCTGAATCAGTGATGAAATGTATCACGATCCAGATCCCTTGATTAAATTGTTTTAGGCGTTTTCATGTTTTGTGGGATAACAAAAAATTATTTCATTCATTTAGGGTCAACATTTCATATATCATTTTGGAATTAGTTACGTCACAGATCTCTATACATGTTATTAAGAAACAATACTCTTGGTCAAATCCTATAACATAATATTTTGTCTTTTATGAGTGAATTGATGAGATGGAGGTTTCTATATAAAATGAAATCTCATACTTCCTTTCCTAGATTTGAGTAACTACAGTCAGGTTTTATACCATTTTATTACAAGTCCTTTACTTTATCTCATTAAAATTAAATAATATGACACATATTTAACGACGTAATATTTTAGAAGTTATTTTCATTAAATAATATTTTTGTTTACGTGTGTTATATGAAACACTATGCTTAAACAAATATTAAGATATTATTATTTAAATATGAAATTTATGAAATATTCTATGATTTAGTCGGTATGAATAGAAATAACTATATTATAAAATAGATGAAGAAATTTTTTCTTTAATAAAATTAATAACCATATATACATTGATTATCTATTGTTCTGAAATGAAGAAAAAATAATTTTAAGGTACACTAAGATATTTTCCATTTGTGAAATGAATTTACATCTTGAGAGATTAAATTTATCTACAACACCCTGGCCTTAAGTATTAAATAATATTTTTTATTAATAAAGAAATTACATTATTTCACATTGAGTATCCTTTAAGGTTTATGGTTTCATAGAATTAGGCTCAAATATATAAAACCACCATAAAATAAAAAGTGTACACTTTCAATCACTCTCTATTTTTTATTATTTACATTTTTAATAAATAATTTATGATCTATTTTATTAAAACTCTTCAGGACTTTCTACTAGACATCTTCCATTCCCTTACTCATCCTTAAATCATATAAATTTTTTAAAAACCTATGATAATCATATAAAACTCAGTAAGGGATATTAATGTAAGGAAAACATTAATCAAATGATAAAAATTAAAACTTAAGAAAACCCTCTCTTGAAATTAAAAAATTTTATCCATATATTTAAATATCATTCTATAATTAATATCGTGTCTTTTAACTTTTGAAAAAAATTAATTTCTATGAAAACATATTAGAATACATAGAAAATTCATGAAGGTTCCTTGAATAGTCATCAAATTAAACCCATAAAGAACCCTTATTGAACCAATAAAGATTAGAATAAACATATTCCCAACTTATAATACAGTTATTTGTTGAATATATTCATTACCCAATTCATTTGAGCAGAATTTATGCGATCCCATCGATTAATGTTTAATAGGCTCACCCATTACAATCTTGGCACGCCCATTGTTTATAATGTTCCAGAACCACAACATCAATCAACTCATTACATCTTTTTATAATGACCATTAAACTCATAAGAAAATTACATTACGATTTTAAAATACAATTTTATTTCCAAAAACCCCACTTTTAATAAAAAATATACCTTTATATTGAAAACACATTTTCAATACCAAAATACCCCAAATGGGAATTATTTTTATTTTATTTAGTAAAACATTAAATCATTCAAAGTAATCTAAAAATAAAATAAGTCACATAGTGGTGGAAATTTTATTACAACTATACACATTAAGAATAAAACATTGTTTTTGTCATTTATCAAAATATTCCACATAAAACCTATATGAAGATTTCTTTTTGAATTTTTTATGAATAAAATCAAAAATAAACATAAATTTTCCTTTATAACACTTTATATCCATATAAATAAATTGGTAAAATAATATCATGAATATTTACATGGGGAAAATATTTTGAAATTAAATTTATAAACATTCAACTCGTCTCATTCCAATTTTAACAACTAAATAAAAAAAATATGAAATAATAACATTTAAAAAATCATTATATAACATGGGAATAGATTAAATATGGATATATAATGTCAGTGGGTCAGAATATATATCTTATAAATTTATAATGGTGTGTATCATCATGAAATGCATTAATGAAATGAGATTTAGAAAAAAAATCCATTACCATGAGTATGACGTGTCTCGTGTGTCTTTATCATCCTGAATAATAAACATATAATAATTTGTTTTCTAGATTAAGAAAAAATTTCAAATTTATTATTAATTTAATTTCACTTATTACAATGTTTTAAAATACTATTTAATCAATTAATTTTACATCTTTTGTTTTGACCATAATCAGTTCATTTGTCAAAAAATGACTTTGGTAGGTCAAAAATGGTTAAAGGGGTCATTATATAAAATATCCAGATTAATAATCCAGGAAACATTTCATATTTATACATAAATTTTACTTTTAAACCGAATAATTAACTATTTTCAAGAAAAATCAAACAATGTTACAATCATCTTTATGGTAGATCATAAGTGCACATGAGTAATGTTCCGATTTATTAATGATCATCTTGGAAAGAAGGTAAGAATCATTTACATTTCATGAATAATAATTATATCCAAAATAAATTGTTATTAAATAAAATATATTTATATATATAATTAATCTAGTGTAAAAGTGATCACATAGTATTGACGAGGCAGTAGTCCATACGTCCACGTATGATGTTTTCACCTTTTTATTGTAGGAAAAGGTGTTAAAGAAAATGATAAATTGTATTTATTGAAAGGTAGTTATGTCATGAATATAATATTTATGATATTTAAGTAACATATTTTAAATTATCCCCATCCTTAATACATTACCTATAGCGGGTGAACGTATCACATCACTTAGAGGATGCTGTAGTCCACATGTCCACAATTGATGTTATTTTATTCTCACAAAATGAAAGGAATAAAAATGTGTGTTATATAAAAAATTCAATTTATATTAATAAAACATAAATATCATATATATATATATATATATAATAAAAATATTACTTCCATCATTATTCTTAGACATCAGTTTTGGTAAATGAAAAATGAACGATATCATTACGCGAGGCATTAGATTTTCATACTTGAATTGTTATTTCATTACCCATTTGATGGATGTGTGTGTAGGTTTTTATATAAAAAATATACCTGAAAATATAATTATATTTATTATATTGATGTTATTATATAATCATTGAATAATAACAAACTAAGGGGTGGAGAAAGAAAGTAAACATAAATGCACATGAGGAATACAACCTACTTTCTAGGTAACTCATTTTTGGTTTGCACCAAAGGACTTATAGGTTAGATTTATTCAAATTGGGAGGACTATATGGTCAGGGGAGATTTTTTAGGAGCTTATTTTTTCAGGTTTTTGGATGATCCAAATGGGATTGAGGGTTGTGAAGAAATGGAATGGTTGAGTTCCTTTTATAATGGAGGAGGAGTGGTATTCAAGTAAATTTTCGAAATGGGAATTCTACACACATTTTTAAAATTTCATGAGGCACCAATAAATTTAAAAATTTTAATTAAAGTAATATATGGTGGATATATGAATATAAAATTTTAGTTAGAAAATTTTATCGGATATTTTCATTTTAAGGACTTTTTTAGTCTATTGTGAAGCTAATTTTCCTCTTAACCCTTATAATTAAATTTAATTAGCTTCATCAATATTTTTTGGTAATAAACTAATTTTAGATTATTAGAAAATATATATTATTATGATTCCAAATACGTTATCCATTTTACCATATTCATTCAGCCTATGTGGAAAAAATTAATTTAAATATAATCACACTAATGGGACGACAATGATGATTTTTAAAGTAAAAATGTTCAAATGATTGTTATGTTTTTATATCTCATGCCAATGTAAATTTTTTTATAATTAAATAAAATGTTTCAAATGATATAAAATTTATCAAATTATATTTTACAATTAAATAAAAAAGTTATTTCACTACATAAATAAATTGGACAAAAATGTATTTCTGAACACAAATTCAGTATTATTCACTATTCATGAAAATATATTAGTTATCAGAAAAATGCCAAAATTTCACCATATGTACATTATGATTTTTATATTTCAAAGAAAGCTTTTAATTATTCATAAATTTTATAAAATAGTCAATATTTTTATTTAAAACAGTTGTGCCACTAAAAGGCGACAAAACAGATATATTAAATGATATTGTAAATAATATGTTATTTTTTGGTATAACTCAATCTTGTGTGAAATAAAAGATTTTGGAGAAACATAATGTATTTTTTTAGATAAATTATTTAATGTTTCATCCCTTTTAGGGTTAAATTACTATCCAATAAATAAATATTAATAAATATGAAAAATACTTATTCTTTCATTTACTACAATGTTACAATATAAATATTGATAAATTCGTCATATAAAATGTGTATACTATTAAATATTCATTCAATTATAATACATTTAGTTATTTTTTATGAATTTAATTATAATTAACTTTTTTTTAAAAGTTCTTGTTTTTTAAAAAATGGTTTTACTTAATTTTCCGCATGGGTATTAAAATTAATTTCATACACATTAAGAAATTTTTTAAAAAAATGTAAATAATATTTTAAAACATCATTCCAAAATTTCCTTATGAAGAAATCTAGTTATTTTTTATAATTAAATATTTTTTATTTAATAGTGAAAAATATAGATTTTTTATAATTTCCTTTTATTTTCTTTAAGTCTAGCATTCTAAATGTATCACTATGTAATATATTTTAAATTAGAATAAAATAAAACGTATTTAATTAAAAACAATATTAATAATTCCACAGTAATTAACATGATATATAATTTTAATAAATTTTCATTTTATGCATAAAATTGCATTTTTGAAAAAAAATATTATGATTATCCCACATGTATTAAATTTAATTTCTGAATCATCAATTATTTGAATCATAAAAAATTATTTTAAAAAGGTGTTTTAAATTTATTATTTATTTAAATTTTAGTTATGATTAGTATGAATTGTAAGGATGGTTTAAAATTATTACCATGAAAAGTTTTAAATCAGGTTAATTAAGATAAATAATTTATGTAAGGACATGAAATTTTACCTAAGATATTATATTATCATGTATTTATAACCTTATAATACTACATTATAGATTGAATAATATATTTTCACTTGAATTACATTATAACCATTATATTATTTTATATTATGTAAAATTGCCAAATGAAACTATCTTTCTTTTGATATCTCTGATATTTTTTTAGTTTAGTTTAAAGAAATATATAAATGATTATAAATAATAATTATTTTGGAATATTTTTTATGATACTGATTTATTTTTATTTTTTTATAGATAGTATGATTCCCTTGAATGCTAACACAGTGCCGATGTGGTGCTTGTGCAACTAGTATAAAAATAAAATAAAAAATTCTAAAAATATTAAATGTAATATATTTCTTATTAATTAGGTCTTACCAAAAATTTACCTGCTAATTATAATTTACAAATATTTTTTAATGTGTTTAAATTCCTATTACATTTTTATATTTTTTTCCTTTAAAGTGAAATTATATAAATAGTTATGAAAATGACATTAAATGTTAATTATTTTTGAAAAAATATCTTTAAGAAATTATAAAATCCTATATGTCAAGAAATAAATAATATTTTAGAGAAATTATCTATAATTTCATTAATGGATTACTTATGTGGTATTTTTAATTTCTATGATTACTTTCACGTCCCAAAATAATAATAAAAATGTGTTTCAATGGATAATGTTAAATATGGTAATTGATGGAATAAGTAAAATAGATAAGTGTTAAAATATAATAAAAACTTTTCTAAACAATATGAGTTTAAAATTTTATTTACCGATAACATACCATCATAAATATGGCTCCAATTTGGTGCCACTTGTCTCATAAATTAACGTTATATTATTTTATTTTTTATAATACTTACAAGTGTTCCACCCAAATCAATTATAAAAGGAAACCATCTCTCCTCTATTTCTCACACTTCAGGATCGATTTATTATGACCAATAACTACTCCAATATATTCATATATTACTTTTACACTTTCGTGTACTTCTATTCTTCCCCAAATATCATCCTATGAAGGGTTACGTTGTAATAAAAATGAGGTTTTTGAAATAAGTGGAATAACTATTAGAATATTTCATTAATTTAATTTTTTATTCTCTATAATTAAATTATATCACTGAAATATAGATATAAAAAATGAATATAAAATATACTTCATTATTTGGATGATAGAAAAAAATAATTATAATATATTTTTCTATCTTATGGGAAATGAAAACATTAATCATGCGTATGTGTGGACTATAACCCCCATGAAAAGATGTGTATTATTTTTTCTAAAGGACATATATGTATAGATATATGGGTGTATCTAATAGATATATAATATTATAATTATATAATTATGATTATCAATAGAAAATATTTTACTTTTCTTTTTACCAATCTATCCGTTGAAAAATGATAACATTAATTGTGCTTAAGTGTGGACTACCACCTCCATGAAATGATGTGTTGTGTTTTTTCATGTATACCACCCACTGATATTTCATAATTTTTAAATAAGATAAATATTTCATTAAAAATATTTTTTATAGTATGGAAAAATTAACACATGAACCTTTTCCAAACTACAGAATATTTTTTTTATTATAAAACAATCATTCTCAAAACATTTGACACGAACAAAATAGGTCAATAACTTTATAATACATTGTAATAAATAAAATAAAATAATTTTTTTAAGGAAATACACCTGAAATTTTTTTTAATCAAATAAATAATTTATATAAATTTATAAAACATGTGTTAAACATGTAATTGATGTGTCAGATTAGATATAACAGATATCTCATCTCAAATTATTTAGGTTGAGACTAATTCCATTTTCAACATATGTTTTCATTTCTCTGTTGTATATAAAAACATGTTAATATTTTCTTCCATTCATTTATGATATTAAATTTATTTGAAAATTTATTTAATTTTCACATCTTTAACATACTGGTGTTTTATAATTTACGAAATTTATAAGGTATTTTTCTTTAAAAAAATGTTTTAAAATATTTCTTTCAAATTATTTTCCTCAAAGACCATGTTAATAAGAATTATTCTATAATATTTATATTAATCATTATAAGGTTGTAAAATTTCCCCTTCTACTAATTTTGTTATACCATAAAAAGGGTTTAAAACAAATAAATTTAACATTTTACATATGGGTCACTTTTGACTCTTTTAACCAATTTGAAAATAGAACTTTTTTTATTTAATATACCACAACATTTTTCCCATCAACATTCCCTTTCATATTTGTTAATATTCCTCTATAACATCAAAAAATTATTTCAAATATGATACCTCTATTTTTGTTTTGGTAATTTTTTGTTTTTATATTTTTTCAAAATAAAATATATTTCTTCTCATTTATATGAGATAAATTAAATTAGTTTTTAAGGTTGAACTGAATCTTTCAAGCTTTTAATGATTAATATTGAATGTCATTAATTATTTTAGTTTTATTATTTTATATTTATGAATTTATGATGAATATTGGAATGGGGAGTGATCCCAATCACTTATTTGATTTCATTCATTAAATGACAAGTGAGTCCATTAAATCACTCCAATACACTGAGTAATGTGATGGACTTATCTCTTATAGGATACCCCTTGGATAATTATAAAAACATCTATTACTTATATGATGTTATAGAATTATATGATGTATTTTATTCCAAATATAATGCTGGGATTGTCTTCTTATGTCCTTGAATGAGGACTTTATGATTCCATAAGTTTTAAACACTATTTTTCTATGACTGCACATTGGTTTTTCGTGAAATAATTTCATTGAAGAACATAAAAACGTTTTTATGAATTATAGATAAGATTATGATATTATAAATATGAAAGAATTTAATTAACAGAATAGAATTTTTTTAGTTTAAAATTTTATTTTCTATTTACGAATAATGTTATATGAAAATCATAAACAAATGGAGTTTATTTCATGGATAAGTTAATATTATGAACTAAAAAATTATTTTAAGAAAATTAAAAAAAGTAAATGGGATTTCATGGTTTCAGAGAACTAATGTTGTTATATTCATTTTATATTTCTTAATTATCATATTTTTTTCTCAAATAATTATTTCAAATGTTTTCCACATGGCTTAGGGATAGGTAGGAACTATATAAAGGTGTATCATTTCACTATGTGATCTTCCTAGAAATAAGAGAACATGTTTTCAATAAAAGAAGTGTGTATATATATATGTGTATAGTTTTTATGAGATAAATATAAATTTATTGGATGATTCTACATTGTTTTTAATAATTTGATATATAATTGTTTTTAAATTTCATTCAAACTCTAAAATGAAATTTTAAAAAAATTAAGAAAGTGAAGTCCACATTATCAATCAAGTTATTATGTGTTTTTTAAGTTGCATTCCATTATATTAGAACTATTTCACATTCTACCACAATAAAATTATCTTCTTAAATATTTTATCTCTACAAAACACCAATTTTATGATAGGTTCTATCAGTTAGAAAAATAAAATCAAAATTAATATCATAAAATAACAAATTTATTCTAATTTTATATTAAATCCTAGAAATTAAACATTGCAAAAATATATCTTAAACATAAATTTAATATACTATTAATTGGGAAATAATTACTGAATTTTAAAATAGAAATATATAAAAATTTGTTTCAATTAGTCTTATCATTTCTATTCAATTTCACAATCCACATTTATACCCTATATTCTATTATCCATATTTTTTAATCCTTGGTCACCTCCTCTTAGAAATCGGTCCACTATTCAATAGAAATATTTATCTTTTCTCGCATTTCCATTCATGTAATTCCTTGGTAATAATGTTTTGGAAGTGTAATTTTTTCATTTTTGGTGATGTTTAAATAAGGACTTCATAGGTGAATCACAAGTTATGGTTTTATATATTTCACTGGTTCATTAATCTCCCAATCTAGTATTTTAGATTCTTCTGGAAAGTAAGCATGTTGATTTCTAATTAATGGATCCCTTGGAAATGGGAATTTGGATTTTTATTTATCATTTTCAGTGATTGTGGCATTCAAAACGATCTGTTAGTTTAATATTGATCCATAATTATGATTTAAATAAATATATTGGTCGTGTTACGTGGGTCTGATATATTCTATGAATTTAATTATTTTGCATAATTTATTTTATTTATTTCAATCTACTAATGATTTTATTGAATTATTTAGTTTTGAAATTATGGAATAATTAAAAGGTTCCTTTCCATAAATCCATTTTGATAAAAAAATTGTTTTGTTTTATAATAAATTATTTTAATAGGAAATTAACAATGTTAAAATACATTATTTAAAATGTATGAAGTGATATTATTTTTTATTTTTTAAATCGATATTTTTAAATGGAGTTGATGATTTTTCGTCTAAAATTGATTTTTTTGAATTTGAAATTTTGGAATTTGAAAAAAATATTAGAAATTATGAAACAATTTATGTTTTATGCCGGATAAATTGCCATTTAATTTTATACAATAAAATGGATGAAATTTTAAATTGAAAATGGCTATATTAAATTAATGTCTACTTGATTCCCATTATATTTAGAAATGTTCTTGTAAAGATATATGATACAGTTCTTCTACTAAAAATGACCAAATCAAATGGAATTTTTTTGGTTTCCATATAATTTGGTTTTAATGAATACTATATAATTCTGAGTACGTTGAATTTTATAGTTTTTTATATTAAAATTATTCAAGTAAATATTTTTCTTAAAATGATAATTTTTCAATATATCACATCAGGTAGGTTTGATAGTGCTAAAATAGTAATAGTAGGGCATATTTATTTTAAAAAAACCACTATGATTCCACTATAGTAATATAGGGATATAGTGATATGGAATTTAGGTTAGAAAAATGTGGGGTAACCCTGTCTATAAAGTTACACCTCAATTATTTTTCGAAAAATGTTAATTGTCTATGGTTATGTGTGAAGAGGATGAATTAATTCACACAATTGACCTACTATGCTATGAATCAATGCTATTGAGAAAATAGAGATGCATTCTAGATTACTGTCTTTTTAAAACATCTTATAAAAAATGTCTCTAGAAGCCTTATCTGGGGTAATGGTTTTTGAGAGGGGTTCTAATTCCTTTTGGAATCATGGTGGTTCCATTACATTTAGGGAAACCTATATTTTTTATCAATACTTTTATGAATATAAATTTTATTATAGAATTTCGAGAAATATGGATTTTCTACTAGAATGAAAAAAATAGTATATTTTAATATATTTTATAAAAATTTATTATAATAGAATGTTTTTTTCTAGTAGAAAATACAACATTACAAAATTAATTTTCTTTAATGAAATTATTTTTTCGTAAAAGTTGAAATATTTTAAGGTTATAGTTTGTTTTGGGAAATGAGAGAAATCAAATGATGTTGTTTAAAAATTATTTTTGATTTATCATGATATATTACTATTTTTTAGAATTATTTTTGTACATATGTAGAATTATATACATGGATGAATACTATTATTTTTATATACACCCCTGATATATTTATCATGGTGTAAAAATAAACACTGTTTTTAGGACATAGATAAAAGGAGTACACCAATCACTATTAGTGATTAGTATTACTTTCTTGGGGAGGATGGTAGTGTATGGTTAAAAAATTATATCTTTATATCAGTGTATCATTTTACACTATTATATTTACTCAAATTCTTTTTTTAAATGAAATATTATTTGTAATGTAACTATTTCTTTAAAAGAAGTTTATTTAAATGGATCTTCACATTATTATGATTTTTTGTGGGTTGTATGTGTGGAAAAATAGTTCCCCATTATTTTATTTTCCCCCTAGCCTCTTATTGATCAATGTCGGAGACCACGGGATATACTTTAAGACTTATGGAACCATCGATTTGGACTCAGGTTTCAGGGCCATAGACTAAAGGGTTATATAAATTCTCAAGAAAATTTATATAGAGGATATTTGAGATTTTCCTTCTAATTTTGAGAAAAAATGATATATTATTGATGTTGATTTAATAAAACTAAACATAAGAACTAATTTAATTATAATACCATCTTAAAAAAAAGAAACCTTGCCTCATAAAGTACAAGAATGGAATTTTTTCTAAAGAGTAACTATGATTTCCTCATTATATATTTTATAGGGAATTAAGGATTGTTCCCCAAGTGATTTATCCATAAATTGTGATAACATGATAATAATGTGGTTATATAAAGGTATCAAAGAGAATGTAGCTGACTTATAACATAAGGGTGGAGTCCATAACAGAAAAATTACTAAAATATAACATCATCATGGATGTCCAACATCCAAAATGGATAATAAAAAATATATTGGTAATGACATAAAATAAAAATTCAATGTGCGTATCAACACATCAGATTACAAACCACATTGTCTAAAAGAACATTTCTCTAATATAATCACTAATTATTTTATCAATATAATAATCTGTTATCAAATTCAATAATTTATGTATTTCCACACAAATTATTTAATCAAAGATGAATTTCTTATAGATATTACAAAACCCCAAAATTTTTGAAACCCCAATGGTTATAATATTATCCGGTGATAAACATCAATCTAAAATATTCTGATGTGATCAATGAATATTTCATGTACTATAATTTCAAGTCATTCTTGAGAAAATTTATTTAATATTAGGTGGATATAAATGTATTTATATAAAAAATTGATTTAGAAATTTTAAAAACCATGGAAATTTTTTTATAAGTTATGTAAACATATGACGAAGATAATACCATTAAAATGAGAATTTAGGGCCACCATAGAGAAATTACATTGATCTTGTATTAGGAATAGGGGAAATGAGGTCATATATATCAAAACTAACGTATTCATTGAAATTTATCCACTACAAGAATATATGATATTTTATTGGATTCCAATGTCGAAACATTCTAGTAGGATGATGAATATTAAATTTTTTTTAATGATATTAAGAAATATTTTCAAGAAAAATGGGTCCTTCCATATCTAAATATCCTCCCAACCTGAAATGGACCCTATAGGGAATTGGTTGTACAAGAAAAATGCATGTCCTTCCATTTTTTTAAACAAATCATCACACATTAGCAGTCTCCATCTATTGTAGTGTCCAAAAAATGGGTCCACACCGTTATTTTTAGTGGATATGGTGCTATAACATTTCAATCATCCTATTAAATTGAGTGAAACCGAGATTTCCAAACACTAGAGGGCCTCGTAGAATGTCCACCCACACCGGTTATGACTTTGCGTCAGATGGTATTTCCATCTATCATATTTATATGGAATCAAGGAAAATACTAAGATAAGTGTTGAAGTCATATTAGAGAGGGTATTTGGACCCCATTTTGTTTTCATGATCATATAATTGAGGATCAGGATCATCATCTTGTGGAGAATAACATCCCAAATTCCGAGGAGGATATCATGAAACCCATTCTATCCAGTCATTGTGGGAGATCTTCAGCTTTTTCTTTTTCCATATCCTCTAACATCTACTCTGAATGGATGTACGTGGCTACCAAGATAAAATGAGGGAATCCATCCATTGATAACGGGATGCCCCATGGTAGGGGATATGGGGTTGCTTTAGGAATTCCCAAAATATAGGGGTCTCTCAATCACGAGTTTTGTGGTAATAATTTTTAATTCCTCCATCTTATCAAGCATGGCGGTCACAATGGGGTGTTTCTCTACTTTCAGTGAAAACTCGAATGGACTAGAGGGATTAATATTTCCAATAAACAAGTTATTGTACCATTTTGATGGTATTAATTTCTAATTTGAGGTTCATTTGATGTCAAGTACCTACCTCTACTGACAGGTCATGACCCCTACCGAAGGGTATACCATGTACTGCATCACACCATGGGGTTGGTCTTCCATAACCTTCCCTTTTTATAAGTCCAATTACTATGGTCCAATGAAGGTTATTTTTAAACATTATTACTAATAGGGATACTAGATTGGATCATTTTTCATCATTAGAGAGGAAAAATTGTTATAAGATAGGGATAAAATAGAGAGCAACATACATTCCCCATCCTCCGATCTGTATGTCTGATGATGCATCTTCCCTAACTCAGTGGAGCACTATGAGGATCCTAAAAAATATTTTATGAAGTTTTTTTTCATATAAATAAATCTTTGTATGCTTAGACACTATGAGCGTTGTGATCTCAACCCTTTTACACTACATTTCTATGGAATTTATGTGATACTGATTTTATGGGTGGGAAAAATGATGATTGTGCAGGAAGTGACATTTAACCCAGATAATCTAGAGGAAAAACACTTTATGGTCCAATATAAAAAACACTAGGATGTTAATTTATTAATATACTTGCATCTAGAGCACTAATAACACATGGTTGGTGGGAAAAAAAATTCGCATATGCCCTCTTTATTAGAAGAATGGTCCTTACAATTGTCTTCCCAAGACTTGATTGGAGTGGGATGAGATCAGGGTGTTGACACAAACATAGACATTTTCTACTTCTGGTTTACTTGGAGGGGAGTCACTCTATGATCCAAATAACTATTTCATACTGGGATTTCTCTCGGTGTGGTTCCATCCTCATCATACCATCTTTATAATATGGAGTGTTAACCACTACATCACGTGTGACGGAGAAAACATCTAATTGTGTGTCAATGACGTTATGATCATCTATAAAAGTCAACGTAGACCCTAAAATGTCGACAATATATCATTTGTATTTAGAAATTATCGAAATTGTAAGTGCTGAGGTTAACATTACTAAGATCCTTAGGAATAGAGATAGAACACCCTCCACCAGCATGTACCTAAAGAGGGATCTAGCGATCCTTTGGGATATAGTTTTTATGATTAAAACCCAAAAATTTAATTCTTCATCCAAGTCTGTATTATTTGGTTTTATGGTTCCATCATGAATTCTTCTTTCACCTAAGAATCAGATATGTCCACAAGGTAAACTAATGTTGCACTTCCTAGGGGTTTTCCTTTCATTAAGAGTGTTAACTCTTCCACCTCAAGATAGTTCTTCTAGATAGGGTATGTCTTCGGCTAGGGGAGGACCTCTATGAAGGTATTTTTTTAATTTAGGGATGACCACATCTTTGTTTAGTGATGGAAGAAGATGTACTTCCCTAAAGAATGGATTTTGTAAGGGTAGGACCTTTATATTGTCCATTTAATGATTGGATAGGACCACCACTATTGTTTTTTGGGGAAAAAAGTGTACCTAATTGATTATTGGTCAAGAAGTAGGGTGGACCATTTCAATAGTTGGTAATGGTTAGAAGAGGACATCAAATATGATGTTACACATAACAAGTTGGAATGTAACAGTTATTGATGGTGCTAGTGGTTGGGTGTGTCAACAACTGAGGTAGATTGGGTCACAATCGCAATCAATCAAAGAAGAATTCTTATATAACTATTGTATATATTTGGAATGACAAGTTGGTAGTGGAAGGAGATATTGGAGCTATATGAGATCCCCCATTTTGAGAGGTTTTTTGGGACTAATCTTGGCTTCAGCATCGAGTGCTATGGATAGGGGCTGGTGGAGATAGGGTGAATTACACAAGCTCTTCATCCCGTGGGATTGGAAAATGTTGTAATTGAAACAGCCTAGTAGGATCAATCCTTAGTGGCTCGTGGCTGGTATTTTTTTGTAGTCTAGACATGCGCATCCCCCAATTACATGGAATTGGGCCATGGGTAATTATAGATCATAGGGGAGAGTCACCTAAAAAAGGATGGACATTGGAATGGGGATGGTTTCTCCATTCATATCCCTTGGGGTTTCTGGTGTTTATTATCATCCAATGTCTGTAGGTCATGGAGGTCCATATCCTTGGTGGGAAAGGCCCCATGCTATTCGAATCAGAGCATTTGGGTATCTATATGCCTCCTTTTTTAAAATCTCCATGGGTGAGACATGGTGTGGTATCTTGGAAGACGAATGTGAGGTGGAAGTCATAGAAGTGGTATAATTTTTCGAGGATGTTGCGTAGTGTATCCTTTTAAATCGACACCCCTGAGTAATGGGTTACAGGTCTCTTGTGGTTTGATTCCTATAAGGAATGTGGTTTCAGTAATCTATATAGGTATAGGAAAATAGATGCCCAATCCCCCAAAATATCCCAATCTAATGAAGTGGAACATGATCCCTGATAATGATGTCATAGTCTAAGTATTTCCAATGCTAATTTCTCCTATTCATAGGTGATATTTATGATGTTTCAACCATTATCTTGATGAAAAATAGAATAAATTGACTGAATTTGCTGAAATTAAAAATCATTTATTTCTAAATATATTATTCCCCATGGCTGACAAGAAGAGACTCATTTCAGAAACACCATATTCTATTGTGATGCCTTTATTGGGCTATCATCACATCACGTCTATAGTTTTTGTTATCGCACATTTCAACGTTCAAAAGGTGATCATAATTCTTATATTTCAATGGATATTTCTACTACATAATACAAATATGATGATTGGTTGTTGGTTAGTCTTTCTATGGATTCCACATTGTAGATTGTTTCGTAGTTCATGTCTCCCTAATATATATGTTCATGTTTTTAGAAATAATTCCTAGTGAAATATCCATGTGGATGCCGATCAATGAGGATACATTTTTTTGATAGAGAATAACCCATCAGTCATGATAGTAGTCATGTATAGAACAACTAGGTACATCAGGACATTGGTTATATAGGGAACCTATAAATACTTTTTATTTTGGGAGGCATATTCTTCATGGAACCAAATGAATATAATGTATATCATGAGGTAATTGACAACATGGGTGTAATTCTATCAATTGTTTTTTCTTCTTCAAAAATCCCAATTTTATTTCACAGGGTTTGTATTATATAACATGACATGAATTTAATGTCATTTGGAGATGATAACAGGGATAATTTCTTATGGGATTGGATGGGTATATGTTTAATGTCTTACAAGGATATAATGAGCATATGTTTAATGTATTCTGGGATAAATATGGGAACAAGTATAATGTCTTGTGAGGACAGGATCCAAATTTCTTTTTGAGACAGATCATTAAAGTGTGTCCCTAGAAGGGGATATGTAACACAAGGATGGTTCATTAGAAATTTCTTTTCAGGTAGATCATGCTAGTCTTTCCTTAAGGGAAAAGATTTCACACCATGTGGGTTGATCAGAATTCCCTATTGAGGTGGATCACTATGGTGTGCCCCTGTGAGAGAATATTTGACAACAAGATGGTTAGGATGATCCCCATTTGAGGTGGATCATGGAGGTGTGTCTCTATGAGGGACTAATTAACAACAAGTTGGTTGACCGAAATCACACACTGAGGTGGATCATGGAGATGTGTCCAAATGATGGAAGAATTCAAACCATGATGGTTGATCAGAATGCCTATTGAGGCATATCTATGAGGTGTGCTCCTAAAAGATAAGATTTCACACCATGATCATTGGTCATAATGAACCTTTGGAAGGTGTCCTATATAACCTACTTAAGAGACATGGATCAAAACTATTGTAATTCAGTGCTTCAATTTAATGTCATGTAATAGGACCAATCCACATAATTTAATATTGTGTGGTAAGGAATTTCATGTCAAGGAAAGATAATCAATGAGGGACTTTGTGGGTCTTTGGTGTAGAAGCTTCCTACATTGGGTATCTCATATCTAATGGTGTGTGATGTGAGGTAATTCCAAGATAACCATACACGGTCTTCCATTGATCATCACATTTGGTAAGGCTAAAATCTTATATCATGTGGTGAGGATTATTTTGTGTAGTTTAATTTCATAAGACAAGGATGAGGAGATATGTAGTATATTGTCATGAAACATGGAACTATAAGAGATAACTACTACATGGGGACCATTTTAATGTGTGAAGAAGATCTGATATAGGTATTGTTAACCAATGCAGGTCCATAATTTTCCATGATGGTTCAACCCTTTGGGATTTCATGAGCACCAATCATGTGCCTCTAGGAGGTACATGATTTTTAAACAACTATGTAGGAGTATTAGTCATGATGTCATATGTTATAGTACCTATTATTAGTATAAATGGAAATTATGGTGCTAATTATTAGGATGAAAGGTCTTCGAAATTTCTATTCTAGAAAGATAGTGATTGCTAGGTAGGGGACCCGAAATTTGTTGCATGCAATTTTTTTTGTGTTGGGGGGTTGATTTAACTGAGTGGTTTGTTATATCATAATTAAAGCATATAATTTAGTTCATCATAGTTCCCTATATTATTTGTAGTTTCACATAGATCAGAGTTTTGTGAAGGAAGGTTCCCTTTTTATGAACCGAACTAGGATTAGAATTAGTTGTGTGAAAATCACTCTACATCATGATAACTTATACGTGGGACCACAAGTGGTATTTCAGACAAACTATATGCCATTTAGGATCAATGATCTTAGGTGTTTCACATTGTCATAGAATACAAGGAGTTGCACATAGTGGAGTATCGCTTCTTCTACTAGAGAACCTCTTTATGGTCATCTAGTGATACTCAATTCATAGTTGAAATCCTTGGGTTTTTGTGTGTGAATTCTTCATTGTAGAACATGTTAGTGTGCTTCATCATCCTTTTCCCCTAGGAATTTTATATGAAGAAATTCTATTTTATTTCCACATTGGTTTATAATTAGATTTTTGTGAAATGGTTGTGTGATCAACACTCCATTCTAGTGAAAAAAACATCATTTTTTTCACACGGTCCTCAGGATTGAGTCTGAACTATGTGGTCTCAATGGACCTCCTCGACACATTATATGAACATGTAATTGTCTTGAAAGATCATATAATCACCTAAAATTTTCATAATTTTCATTAATTATACTCCTAAGACTTGAAATGTTCCTTCAGGGTGGATTGGGGGTTTAGTTCATACATAATTGCTAGTTTTAGTCCTGAGATAGAATTCTGGTTCCAATAGAATACACAATATTGATCTATTTTCAGGATAAACGAAATATCATTGTCTTCATCATCAGACTAGATTACCTAACTCTGATAATTTTTCTTCAATAAATTAATGAATCGTTCCAACTTTAAAAATTTAATCGACACATTTGGAAGATGAAAATAATTGTTTTATATCATATACAAATTTAGGGGTGCATTTTTATGAGGGATTGGGGTTTTGTAATCGATTTTTAATATATTATATTCATACTATGATTATATACAAATAATTTCAGAATAGAATTTATCATCATAATTAGTGATGTGGTATTGTCATATTCAATACAATGAACATATTAAAGCCCATGTTCAACACAACGTTTCAGACAGCTACATAATCTACAATCAATACTATTTATCATATAGAAAACCCACTAAAATTTTATGGGTATTAACCCTTTAGGTGCATCTACAATGTTCTAAACATGGTTCGTGAAAAAGAATTTTATATTACATTGCATGGCTTTTTCAATTTATTAGAATAATAACATGTTATTTCACATTGTTATATAATAGTATTTGGGTTTATAAATAGAAAATAAATATATCAGTACATTAGAAAATCACATCTATAATTCCCTTAAGGAATCATATCAAATTGTTGAGGATATTATGTAACCTGCATTGGATCTTATTTTTTTGAGAAATAATACCTCATGATTATTTTTGAGTTTTTTGGGTTATTATATTTATTTAAAAATCGATTTGACATTTTTCTGATAATTGTTTTCCAAAATAGATAATTGGAAGAAGGGGAAGCTTCCTAGTGTTTTCAAAAATATTGTCTTGGAAATTTCAAAGTTGATATTTTTGAATAAGAATGATTCTAATATAACATATTTTCTAATTTAATAGATGCTATGAAAAACCAGAATGTAGTATCATATCTAGTTATGATCAACATATCAAAATCAGTGAATGGAATTTGTAATATGTAAGGAGTTCATATAAGTGCTTCTATATATGAACTACAAAACATGTGTGTGAATCTGGGAAGAAGAAGGATCATCTCTTGAAATGGGAGGTTTTATTTTCATAGGATTCCCTAAAAGGATTTTTTGGTGGAAAAATTTTAGCAAAGTAATTGAGACAACATTGTTCGTTTTGAAAGTATAAAAAAGTCCACAAAGTGTAATTATCATTGATCATCAAATAGTTTTCTAGATGTCACCATGATGGAGTGTTGTGCTATGAAAACTGTATTGTTGGGAAATTACCCAGTGAATGAGTTTTTCACTTTGAGAAGTACATAAAAATTTTAGTTTATGATGATGTTATTCCTAAATTAATTGTAATTTTTTTATTGGAGGGATTTATGATTTTCTTTTACTATATAAAGACCACTAATCACTTCATTTATGTTCCATAGAAATATGAAGATAAAATTATCACATGAGATAATTTTGTTAAATATTAAAGGTGTTCATAAAGAAAAAATCATGAAGAACAAAAAAACATAATGATGTTTATTTTGTGAGGCATAAAGGTTCTTTTGAGAAGTAATTCTGTCCATTAATTATAAGTAGTTGTTAATTCTTGTTTAATTAAAAAATAGAGAGTTGTTTTTGAAGCATAGTGCGAGTTCACTTAAAAAATATTTTGGGATTTTTATGTAGTTTCCATATCATAAGACTATCCTATGTAGAAACACTATATGATAAAAAATTGATGTTATTTTTCTGTAGAAGGAACACTTTGTGAAGGTGATTTCATTAAAGAAAATGATACATAGTAATGTGGATATCATCTATATGATAAAAATGTTTCTTCATGTAACACTATTAAATGTGTTAAAATATATATGGTTATTCATAGTAATATAATATTATATTAATTAAATAATGAGTACACTTCGGTGAAAATGGTATTGAAATTTCAATACAAGATTGGCTATGAATTAGGGGGATAGAGAGACTTCTATATGCATTATAACATCAATTTGATATACTGAATTTTTGTACAATGTCACATTGATTTTTCATTATCCTTGGACTATCCTATATTTGGTGAAAAAAGTATGTTATTTTTTTATAGTACTTTATTTTATTTATATTTATACATTTCTATGGGAATTATATGGAAGAATGGTTTGCTTAACCATAAAACTGGTTCTAAAGGGGGAATTTGTTTTATCCATCACACTATAAATCACCCCTATGATTGGACATAACCTAGTATCTTTAATAACTGGTATTATACTATATAGATAATGTGTGTAAGTTTTGACTTTTTGAATCCATGATAATATCGAATCATTAAAGGGACTTTTATCCTTGAGGGAAACAACAACCAACTATAGATAAATCATATGCATCACTATATTCGATATTTAGGAATGCATGTGTATATAGAAACATTTAAAGGGATATTAATCATTATAGATAGTGGTTATTTATCAAAATCATATCAAATAAAATGAAACCAGCTACTAGAGATATTTTTTATGTATTATTAATTTGACACAATATACATGAAGTTAATTTCTTTATAATCATCACATTCAATGGGTGAAAATATGATGAATATTGATGAATGTGTTTTAAATTTTTGAGATGAAAATTTACATTAATATATAGTAGGTATGAAATCCTATGTATTCACCCAAAATAATATAGTAATTCATTATTTGGTCTTATTGATGTGACTATATGGAACATGTGATGTATTAGAGAAACCCACAATGATGTGAAAAATAATTTAGAACATCCAATGAATAATAAAACATTGGTTCAATATAAAGGAATTTTTTATTGATGAAAATATATAAAGGATGGCATTTTGGATAGATTACATGGAACTCTTATCACATAAATGGTGATAAAAATGATAATGAGGCTTTGTATAAGGGATAATCGAAGGAAATAACATTCATGTTCATGATGAATCTCAACATGGAGGAACGATAGGAAGAAAAAAATGTTGATAGATTCATTTCATTTCCTTACTCAAATATAAAATATTGTAAAGAATGGATTAAATTCGGACTTACACATCCATTATTTCAGTGTGTACTTTTTTTCACATTTTATAAAAGGTTCCTAAGAACAGTCAGGATAATGATGAGGATGAGTAAATGAATTTCTTATGTTAATGGTATCATAATAACTAACTGTAATTTAATTTAGAAGAAGAATATTCTCTCATAATAAAATTAATGTTCAAAAGAAAACATAGTATAAGAAATTTAATACTAAAAATACAATAAAAAATATACTATAGTGGAGGTTACGGGTAGTTCCCTTATAGGGGAATTGAGTATCGATAATAAATTATTAGTAAAAAATAAGGGTTGACATATAGGTAAAATTGGATTCTACAAATGAAGAGATTGAATTTTTGGGAGAAAAATTAACTAAATATAGTTGAGTGTGTCATAATTCTAAACTCTATATAGATCATCAAGGGAAAGAGATGTTAGAGAAGAAATAATTTATAGAAGGTATCATATCTATAAACCTAGGGACCTCAATAGTGGTCAATTAGTATAGGGTGAAATTTTAAGAACACACCATGATTATTGATGGTTTTACTATGATATTAAAAAAATAGAAAAAATATAATGAAGATCATAGAGAGTATGTTTATGGTCAATGATAAATATTTGATAAATATAAAATACTAACAAGTCAAATTATAGAATTATGAAAGAAAATCACACAAGAAACATAAAAAGGGTAAATGGACGATAGAGGTCCAACAGAGTAGGAAAATGACTATAAGGAGAATAAAAAGTCATATCAAGATGGTATGTATTATATGGGTATTGATCATAAATAGAAATTATAAATTATTAATTCTAGACCACAGGAACACACTTTAAAGTTGAAGGTCATTTTTTGGTATGAATCAAAATAATATATAATGATGTACACATAGTGTAGAAATAATGAAAGATAGTAATTAACCTCATACTAGGTTTTATTGTCATTGAAATATGGGACAATCCAAAATTGTGTTTTATATAGCCAAGTGTTTCTTAATGGAATAATGGAAACAAAAGAATCTATGTAGAGTTAAATAATGATTGGATTTTTTATTGTAATTACTTCTTTTTTGATGTATTTGGACACACAGATAGATATTTCCTTTAAAAAATATAGGGGGATGTGATATTATAGACACAAAGTGGTCATATATAGGATATCCAGAAATAATTAAGAGAGTAACAAACAAAAAAGAACTTTTTAGAGTGTTAGGATGATTCTCATTATTATACTTAAAGGATTACCAAACATTTCAACCAATACAATATTTAAAGCCAATGATATGTATAAAAAATGGTTTACAAGATACTGGTTGTAGAAATTTAATTAAAATCATTATATCATACTATTTTATCGATCATTGTTATTTTTTTCACATCAAACATGATCTGAAATAAGGATCTTATCATAGGAATAAATAATTACAAATAAATGTATTTTTGAGATTAAAGATTATTACAAGAAAAACATATGATTTTCACTAGGATTAAACATTTGGGGGAAAATGTACATGTTAAAAAAATGTATTCGTTTTTCAAGGACATAATTAAAACATTATTAGTGTTATTAAACATTGTGAATTTTTGGATATAATAAAAGATATATAGAATTTTTGTATCCTTAATGGAAATGGGTGCATTAGTTATACAATGGAATAAATCAAATGGAATTATATACTGAGTATGTGTTGAAAGAAATATGTGCCTCTTATCGAAGGAAGAATAAAATGGGTTGTCAAATAAATAACATTGACACATGATCCATCCATTCTTGAAGATATATTGATATATTTTGGATCTTGATATCTCCCTAATACATCACTAAATCAAACACAGATGTGTGATAGTTTTCAATAAGATAATATTAATTATAATTTACTCAATGAAAACAATGAAAGTCAAAAAGATTAATTGAGTTTCTGCATATTAATTTATATAGTCGTATCTTAGATAGATCCATTAATGGGGAAATATATTATGTTCAATTCAAAAAATATTATAGCTAGAAGACTTGGATATTAACTTTCACTTAAGAGTATAAGGTGTTTATTATTATAACACAATATGATAAGGAGTATGAAATGATGCTTGAATGGAACATTTCAACATTATAAATAGATAATGGGATATATTTTACAGACATATGAGTGGTTGGTTATCTCAAGAAGCATGGGATAGGGATGTAAGTATCTATAGTTAAAACTAATTAGTAACATTGTATGGTTGAGAGGAGTGACCGGATCCTGAAATAATTCCAAATTAATGCTTATTGAGAAACACCTACCTTATATGTTTTAAAAAAATTGTTTTATTCACATAATACTATATATTTTACAAGTATTTACTGTGTAAAAGTGAATAAAATCCTCTATATGATTTGTGGAAAGGATGAATGGAAATGAAAACATTGTTCATTGTTCGTGAACTATGATTATGAATTTTTGATTATCACAGAAATGATGTTGTTCCCTGATCTATAGGTGATATATGTATGGAATGAAACAATTATTTCTTAATCCAAATATTCTAAGGAGGTTATCCGTATGTTGGGATAGAATGATTTCTAGGATATGAATGATATGGTTTCTATATAGACTAAATTTTCAATGGATGGGGAAGTAAAAATGGTGAATTTAATATATTATCAGTAAATCATTGGATGATATTTCTACATAATGGTGACAAAACCTGAAAATGTTTTTTCAACATGTCTTGTTAAATAGTCTCAATGTGATCTAAAAGAAAACAACATTATTTTAGTTAAAATAATATTAAAGTATATGAAGGCCTTGGTGGATTATAATTATGTATAAAAATAATATTTGCAGTAATACTATTTTGGATATATATATATATATTAAATTTTATTATAAGATGAAATAAAAAGAATGTTAGGGAGTTTATTTTATCTTAGAATATTGTGTATTCCATGGATGAGCATGAAACAAGATGGAACTTCTATGATCAGGGAAGATGATTAATATACTAAAGTTCTAAAACATTTATAAAGTTACTTTTGTTCAATCATCAACTGTATGAAATGGAATTTGATGTAAATCCTTTAATTAGAATCGACTATGATAATTCAAGTGATATAAATCATAGGAAAATCCACAACCAGCACTCAAAATCAAATCACATTGAAATCATGTATCATTTCAGGGTGGACAATTTTGATCATGTATATGTGAAGATGGAGTGTATTCTAACTTGACATCATATTGTGTCCATATTACCAAAGGATTTATTGATGGTCATGTATTGTCTCAACAATAATTTGTAATATATATTGATTTTGATGCTTAAAAATACCATTCTTTGTTTTCCAAGTATGTTGAATTAATTATGTTTCAAAAATATATATCATTATTTTATTGATATAATTTATAGAATGAAAAGCTACAAGATGTGTTATGGATGAAAATTCAAAACCTATGTTCAGTAAATGAATGTATGGATCACCATACCTATGCTACATGGTATAGTTTTTCTGTCGATCATCATCCCTATGCTATGATGGATTTTAAGCGTATGGTTCAGCAACACTATGTTCAGAGGAACATCAACCATATTAAATACGAACCCTATGTCTAAAATCTAGAAACTCTATTCATACCCTACATTTGGGATTTTGACCATATGGTTAATGAAACCTATGTTTAGAATCAACTTTGTGCAAAAAGGATGAACATATGGATTCTTATACATATATTAATTTTTGATCCCAATGCCATTCACAGATGAATGTATGTTTATGGGACCAGATATTGCTAGGAACTATACACTATGAAAATTAACCATTCACTATGGAAAGGAAACCCATGCTGTGAAAAGGAACTATACTCTATGAGAAAGATCCCTATGATATGTAGTCAAACCCAATGTTTTAGTATTCAACAATAGAGTTTTAAAGTTGTGATATAATCATAGATTCATGAAATAGTATGGATAGTCATATAATATTATTTATTAATTCCCTAAGACTGATTCAAAGGCTCATTATGATCGATTCAAAGAACCATGTTCAATGGATGAATTATCTTCTATTATTAAGGGAATTTACAAGTATCTTCTTGTCAATTTGAATTTGAATTAGAATTTTTAGCATTCCATCATACAGATATATTATATCTGTAGTGAAGAATAAACATGTCTATTCAATATATTCTATCATAATTACATTGCAATATATACACACACATATACATAAAACAATGTATTAATGTTAATATATTTTATAGTTCTACTAAAATGGATGATCAAATATGTAATTATCTGAAGAGGTTACACATTGGAAACATACATTTTCAAACTTGTATTGTTGTCTAATTACTTCTTCTAATTATTGTTACTCAAATTGAAGATCATTTCAAACCCATACCACTTTATAGTTTTTCATTTTTTAAGACATTCATTTCTGAAGAAGATGATTAATATACAATCAATTGTTATAACTACAATTGTGAAGATCAACCCAAACCATCATCAAATAAAACACATTTGTTTTATAGGAGTAAAAACTACTTATACTCATCTATTTATTAAGTATCATATTTATGTACTATAATTGGGATTACTGGTTCCCTATAAAAGAACAAAAAAGATATGTTTATCCTTGTTCTAATGGTATCAACTGCCAGTACTCAATTAGGGATTTGATGGTCTAGTGATTAGAGGAAATTTCTAGTGAAATTCAACTATCACATAGTGAGAGAATTGGTGGAGTGGACTAGAGGATATTTCTTCCCAGAAAAACATTAAAATAATTGTGTTCATTTTTTATGTTTATCTGATTCACATATTTCATATAAAATATAACGTTTCTTGTCTATATAAATCAAAAATGGAGTTATAGACCTGAATTTATCGATATTTATGATGAAGAAAAAATTCACCCCTATATGTTATCTTTTTATTTTTCCGACCTAACAATTATTATTCAAGGAATGTTTTTTTATAAATCTACGGAAATCCTAAAAGTGTATGGTCAATAAAATGAAGATAGAAATTGAAGATCCAAAAAAATAAATGTCTATGGTTTGTGATCTATATTTTAATAGAGAAAACTAAGAATTTTGTAAATAATGTATGATCATATATCTCAATAATATAGGCTTCACAGTCTATTCAAATATCATCACAACTTCTGTGATGCATAAATAAATAGATGCTTGGAATGCTGAAACAATAATCAAATATGACATCATTAAAAAGAGATGAATAATATTTCATATGTACATGGACCTAATGAATTAAATCAAGTATTAAATTTACCTAATACATATGAGACGTGGAAAACTATTGTATTTTCTTATGAAGGAACAGAAAATATCCGAAAAATGAGTTATTATGCTGAAAAACTCTTCTTTGACACATTTAGAATGTTTGATGTAGAAAACATCTATCAAATAAATTGAAAATTTATAGATATTTTCTATAGTATTACTATATTGGTATATCCCATAAGTGAATCTAATAAAGAGCTCAAAGAACTCAGAGTACTACCCATTAAATGGAATGGAATCTTTATGGCTATGTGACAATCATCACTTATTAAGAATTTGAAAATGTAGGAACTGGTTGGAAAATTGAGAAAATATGAAGATGAAATGATAGATGAATATAAAGATAAACAATATTTTCTTAAAAAGTGGAAAAAATGAACTCAATGTGACATCTTAGAATCATTGCTGAAAAACAAAACCGGACGACAAAAAAGATAAGAATTCAGACTCCTTATATTCTAAAATATAACGGGCTCCACTAGCCAAATTCTTTTGCACATTTTAAAAGAAGAAAATAAGATTAAGAAAAACATTCTATATAGATGAAAGATTACTTTTTGATGTAAGATACTATGAATGAAAAACATTTTCTCACATTAGCCCTTACTATATCCAATTGAAAGATAAATGAATTAGGATATAAAGTAAATATTAGAAGAATAAAGATTATGGGAATAAAGGAAAATGAGATATGAAATATACATACAGTGTTTCTAAAGACTCAAACAACACTTCAAAATCCTATTATGAAAAAGAGATTCAAAATCATAAATCCAATATGTTCTTTATAGATAAGTAAGGAGAAGAGGTAAAATATTATTACTGTTATGATTCTGAAAATTGTTGTTTCTCAAATGATAAAATTGCTTCATACGATTTTATTCTATAATAGAAATATTATTCTATATTAATAAATCATAAATCATTAAAAATATAAATTATGTTTTTTAGGTGAAAGATAAACTATGATAAAACAAAATCATGTTCTAATTGAAAGATTCGAATCATCAACATCGAACTATATTTCTCATGAAAAGTGATAAATTAATTTCTAAAGGATATAGAATATTATAAAAGTGTAGAACATCATTTTAAAAAATGTGGAAATATTTTGAATTATATTTTTGAAAGAATTTTATTAAAAGGGAAAATTTTGTTATAGGAAAACGGTGATAATTAAAAATAATACAAAAAATATTTTATGAAAAATTAGAAAACACTATTGACCATTAATATAAAATAAAAAGTCATTACAATAACAACTTCTACATGTGAAATCATCAAATTAGTGGTATTAAAATGTATTTTATTTCAAAAATATATCTTAGAAGTTGGTAATTATAATTTTGGAAAGATAAGAAAAATCTGTATTCTTATATCACTACTCACTAACACGGATCGACCTAAGAAATTATTAGTAAAAAATAAACATTTATTTAAATGGTATTACAGGAAAAATTCTAGAGTAATCAAATGGAAATATAGTGTTTGTGCATTGGATATTCTAGCACATGAGTGGGGACTCATCAAATTTCCACACACTAACTAAAATGGATAGAGGTTTAGTCACTTTCGGTGGCAATGAAAATGGAAATATCAGTGGTGTTGGAATGGTTGGATATCAAAAAAATATCTTAATAAATACATTATTGTATATACAATGCTTAAAGTGAACCGTGATTAGTATTTTTCAACTTTTTTTACTAGGGATTTTATATTGATTAATATAATAATTCTTTCTCTATTCTAAATGATAAACTACTTAAATTTTTAACACCAAGAATTATCAATGATTATACTTTGGATCATATTTCTATGTGTAAAATATTTAATTATTTAATTTATAAGACAAATGAGTTATGGATTTGGCATAGAAGGCTTGGATATTGAAATATATATGCATAAAATAAAATATCTATAAAGCATTTTGTTTTTTCAATTTTCCTGCTCTCACATTTCAAAAAATAGACATTATGATGGAAGAAAAATGAGAAAAAATCACAAATAATCTTTCAAATATATTAACAGTATTTCTAAACTTATGCCTTTAGAACGTATACAAATGGATTTTTTAGACCATCTTGAGTATCTTGTTTCTCTCCAAAATTATATGTTTATGTTTTTAGTTATTGACTTTTCCAGATTTACATGGTTTATTTTATAATTCTCAAAAGTGAATTATTCCTAGTTTTTTTAATGTTTTTTGTTAAATTTTTTAAAATGAAAAAGGTTTTAAAATAGTTTCATTGAGAAGTGATCATGATGGAGTATTTTAGAATCATGAATTTAATATATTTTTCAATCAAAACAAGTTGTAAAACACAACATATCAACCCTATAAAATCCTTAAATGATAGAATTATTGAAAGACAAAAAAACGATTCAATAAATGGATAGGAAAATAATTAATGAATATAGTATTACTATTGAGTTTTGTACAGAATCTACATGCAATGCTTTTCACACCTATAATAGAGCATTAATTAGAAATTTTTTTAAAAATATACCCTATGAGCATTGTAAAAACATAAAACATGACGTAAATTACTTTATTGTATTTGGATGAAAGGTATATATCTTGAATACCATGGATATACATTGAAAAATCAATCCAAAAGAATATGAAGGAATATTTTTAGGATATTATGATTCTTCAAAATACTATAGAGTGTAATAACATGTTAAGTATTTTTTATGAAATAATTCATGTAAAGATTAATGAAACTGACCCAATAATTAATGGGAAATACAAAGTAGGTGAAATTTCCAATTTCAATGATAAATAATACTTCAGTACTCTAAAATTAATTATGAAAAATATATAAATAAAATTCCATCCAGTTTAAAAATAACATGAAACTGAATATCCAGACTGTTTCATACCAAGATAGCCAATAACCCAAAATATTTATCATTTAGTGACTATTATGGGATACATAGATATAATATTTATACCTAAAAGAAATTTTGGAAACCTTTTATATTTATCAAGAATTTTATCATAGTTAGAAACTATGTCTATAGAAGAATCATGGGAAGATGAGAGTTAGGTGTTATCAAATAAAGAAGAACTAAACTTATTAAGATGAATTTATGTTTGGGAATTAGTAGAAAGACCATTAAATTATCCAGTAATAACAACTAATTGGACATTCTTAAATAAAATATTTGAGCATGTCATCATAACTAAAAACAAAGATCGATTAGTAGGTATAAGATATAATCATGAAGGAGGTATAGATTATGAAGAATCCTTCTCCCCTATAGATATATTAGTATCCATTCAAATAATTTTATCTTTTTAATCTAATATTACATTTAAATTATATATTAATGTTGTTAAATCTTCTATTTAAAAACAATTTAAGGGAGGGTGTTTATATTGAACAACCTCCTGGTTTTGAAACTCTATATAAACCAAATTCTGTTTTTTAATCTTACCAACTTCTGTATGGCCACAAAAAATAAATTTGAGACTGGTATAAAGTATTATGTTATTTTATTTTAAAAAATTATTTACTATTGGATTGATAGATCAAACACTATTTAAGAAAACTCTTTCTTCCAATATTTCATTAGTACAAATTTATGTAGATGATTTTATTTTCGGCTCAAAAAATAAAATACATTCTATTGAATTATCAAATATAATGTAAAATTAATTTGAAATTATTATTATTGGAGAAAGAATTTATTTTTAAGTTAACATATATATCAAAAAGAATACAAAAATTTTTAAAATCAATTTAAATATGTTATTTATTTATCAAAAAAGTCTAGATATCAAAACAACACGACTTGTAGAACAAATATGTGTACATTTATAAAATATGATTTGTATGAAGCTAGAAAACCAATTTACAAATTGTTATATATTGTTATGATTGTTAGTTAATTATATCATATTACTATAAGACCAGACATTATGATTTCTATATGTTTTTGTGCTATATTTTTGTCAAATTCAATATAATCCCATCCTTCTGTTGTTTATATAATTTTTTGATATTTAAATGGAACTATTTTTCAATATCTTATTTATCCAAAATACTATTCTTTTAATTTAACTTCATATTTAGATTCTCAATTTTTAGGATATTTATTTGATAGAAAAATAACCATAGGAACCTGTCACTTTTTAGGGAAATCAGTAGTATCATGGTCGAGTGAGAAAAAACCCTCAATTATCTAATCAAAATATGATGCATAATATGTTTTTACTGATTTTTTGGCATATGTATTATGGATTAAGTATTATATACGTGATTTTGGGCTAAATTTTAATAATATACATATTTTATGTTATAATACTAGTTCCCTTATATTTTCAAAAAATTCCAACTATTCATTCTAGGACAAATCCTATTATATTGGGAATCATTTTCTAATAGATAATGTTCATAAAAATGATTATATCTATAGAATTTGTAAATATAGAATATCTATTTGCTAATTTTATAATAAACCACTTCCCACTGCAACTTTTAATTTTACTAAGATGGAGTTAGGGATATTAAATTTAAAATGATAGTTTTTTCTCTATCTATTTTTATATTAGTAAATATTAATTATTATTTTTAATTATTTCAATGTATATTTATTTTTATGTGGATATATGTGAATTAAATTAATTTTATTTCTATTTCCTGTTATTCATCTTTTCAAATGAAATATTAGTGAGTGAAATCTCAATCAATGTGAGAAAACCATCTTCTTTATCCTGCTCTTCTTCAAACTCCTTCACGTCCTTTGGGAATATAGATAGCTTATAATTCCAATATTAAAAAAACCTAAACCATTGAACCATCAATCACAAATCCTTTAAAAAAATAATCTATAAAAATAATTTAAGATTATCATTTGGATGTGCCTACATACCTACCAGTGATGTATTCAAAACTACTTTAACGGGAAGTTATATATTCCGAGTATCTAAATGAAACAATTATTTCATTATAGTCATCATTAGATGTAATGGACTATAATTTTCTTTTGGAGATGATAACACTCCTTTTATTATTGACATATATGTGAAAGTGTTCTGTAGAAATGACACCTTTTGTTTTTTAGTCAATGAATATACTATAATATCTAGGTTTTTTTATAATGTCTTTTCCCTACCTTCATTGGAAATTGATGAGTTGTTGTGATGTACCCATGTGTGGGATTTTCATTTCAACTTAAGAAATATTGGTGATGAAATATAAAAGTCATATCATATTATGATTTCGTTTTTATGAGAAATATCCCTCATTAAAGTAATGAAAAAGACATTTCTCATGATTGTAAAATCATGATGAAATATATTCAATCTGCAACTTTATCATTAATAGTTGAGTTAAATAAAGTCTTTTATCTATACATATATATTCTGTTTCTATTTCTAGATCAAATAAGGTTCAATTTAGGTCAATTTATTTTATTTTATTTATGTCATTGATGTATCAAAGAATAAAGGAAGGGATTCTATCCCTATAAAAGAATAATTTCCTTAATTTTTGTTGCACAGAAATGGAAAAATCAAAGATATGAATTTTGGATGTTGATGTTATCAAAGAAACAACTTAAATGGTAGAACTATAAAAAAAATTATTATATTTTAGGAGAAATTCATTTAATAGTATTTTACCTGTTGGAGTGGAACAATAACAAAAATTGATAGTAGATACTCAGGGGGGAATAAGATGATACATTCAGTTGGTTCTGTTCGAACAAGGCCCGATGAAGAGGCCAAATCAATACATGAGGAGGGTAATCATGTTCAAAGAAGAATAATTTCTATCAACATTCCTGAGACTGTGGATGATGATGCCAAGGAATTTTAGCATGAGGCTCATGTGTTGGAGAATATTGAGCAATAATCTCTTAGAGAAGAACCTAAACGGGAATATGTCCCACCCTCCAAAAAAATATCACTCATTGTTCCTTATTCTATAGCTACAGAATGATCTGCATTGACAAAAATATCAAAAGTCCTTGAAGAGACTATTTAGGCTATTATGCAGGCTAGAAAACCTTCCAGAGACATTAATCCATAATCATATGAATCTTATGATAATTTTATGATTCATAAGAGTATTCCATTAGAGAACCATAACATGTCTTTAAGACTATAATTATAGACTAATAGGAAGAATGTTAAATGTCTAAGAAGTTCAATAGTACAACATTGAATGTTCTTCTTGATAATCAGAGAGACTTGATAAGACAGCTGACATATAAAGAATCCTATTTGGAAACAATTATTCCTCAAGGTTGAGAGACATTTACTAAAATAAATAAATATAATGAAATAGTGAATGAGTTTTTCCATGTCAATATAATTAAATGTTTGAAGACTGGGATTTATTAAAATAATATTCATCAGTAGTGGACATATGTGTTTAGAAAACATTTTTATAACCGCTTAGTGAATCTTCAGGCAATTGATTGTTCTATTAAATCATTTCCTTATTTACCTAGACATTCTACCCATGGATATCCTAATCAAGAAAACTATTCTAACCCAATCCCACCCTTTTGAAAAATTCTCATGTTTACTATTGGATGTACTCATATTTTATCAAAAAACATTAATCTAATTTTATTGTTACTTTCTATTAATTTTTTCTTTATAAGTAATATAATGTTTTATAATTTCATTATTTTATTTATATACAATTTTACACTTCCATATCACATATCTTATTTTTCTATCCAATAGACTATAAAATCCATATACGGTTCAGTTCTATATTAACTATTTTTTATATCATTAATTCATTCAATCCTTCTATTTTCTATTAAAGAAAGGATGAGAGTATTTGAGAACTTAAATAGTACAAGTTTGGTTAGGAATATTGGAGAATTTTTTCAAACAAAACATTTTCATTTTAAAAGTATAAATCTTCCATCAACAAAAAAAATACTATGATATAAATATATTTAATTATATCATTTTAGTGTTTATATATCCTCAATTTTCTCTAAATTAATTTATGGGTTTTCAAATCATAAAAAATGGTGATATTGTTGGGAATGTATTGTCTCAACAATAATTTGTAATATATAGTGTTTTTTATGCTCACAAATACCCATGTTTGTTTTCTAATGATGTTTTTTAATGTATGTTTTGGGAAAATAAATCATGATTTTATTTATATCATTGTTGGAATTCAAATCAACAGGTTGTTTTCTGGAAACCCAATTAATTCTTGATGTTCAGTAAAGTAACATATGGATCATCATCCCTAGGCTATGAAGAAATGATTTCATATGGACCATCATCCCTATGCTATGATGGATATTGAGCATATAGATCAATAATAAAATGTTTAGAGGAATGTTTAACATGTGGAATTTTGTCCTTACATTGGAAATGAGGAAACATTGTTCATACCCAGCATTATAGATTTTTAACATTTGGTTAATCAATGCTACATTTCATATAGAATTTCTACTAAAGGTATCAATGTTTTAATTCTAATCCTAATGTAACTTTTTGATCCCTTGGTTACAGAGAGATGAAATTAAGGTTAAAGAACCATCCATTGTAATGAACACTATAATAGGCAAAGGAACCCTATGCTACAAAAATGAGCCCTATGCTTTGTAAAAGAACCCTACTCTATGTAATGAAACCCTTAACTATGAAAGGGAATCCTACACTATGAAAAGGAACCTGACGGAACACTAAGGAACCCTACACTACATAGTTAAACCCTATGTTTTATATATTCTCTACAAGATTTTAAACGTAGCAATATAATCTGAGATTCATGCAACAATGTTGATAGTGTTACCAGATTATTGAATGCTTATATCTTACTATTTCAAAGGCTTGTTATGATTGATTCAAAACATTATTAATTATTGGAATTCTCTCCTATTCTTAAGTGAATTTAAAACTCCCCTTGGGTCAATTTTAATTTTAATTTTTATTATTCTGTCAGGTGATTAAATTAGATAAAGAATATTGATGAAATATTTATATTCTATATATTCTCTCACAATTCCATTGAAATATATATAGATTTATATAAAAATATTCTTGAATTATTATGAATATATTTTATAGTGATTTTCAAATGAATGATTGAATCTGTTATATTTTGAAGATGATACACATTTGAGACATATATATTCAACATCCTACTCCTGTTTGACTACTACTTCTTGTTGTTACTATTGAATTTGAAGATCAATTACAACTATGATCACATTGGATTTTTTCTTTCTTGATTACTTTTATTTTTGAAGAATAAGACCCACCTATTTTCAAATTTTTCATCTAATTTTGTTGATCAGTCCGAACCATCATCAAATCATCTCTTTTCATTTATTGGGGAATGAATTTTTTGTAGTTAGTTATGGTTTAACTATAAAAAACTAGTACTATGATATTGACAACCAATTCCCTAAAAAATGATCTATTTATCCTGGTTGTAAATGTTTCGACTTCTTTCACTCAATTATGGATTTCAAAAACTTATTATAAGAAGGCCATTATATTTAAATTCACCCAGCTCGTAGAGATAGAATTGGTGGAGTGGACTAGGGGATCTCTTTTCCTCAGAACTCTATAAAATTATTGTGTCCATTTTTTCTCTTTGTCCGATGATCATATTTTATATAGAAGATAGTCGATCATTTATTAAAAAATCAAAAAGGGAGTTAGAAACAAGAATATTTCATGATTTTGAAAATTCACAATTAACCCCCCTGTGTTATCTTTGTATTATATTGACCAAACATTGATCCCATTATTATTTTGAATAAACTATATTGGCATATTGAGTCATGTTGAACCCCTACTTATAAACAGTGAAAAGGTGGAAACCCCCTCCAAGAGGTATAATTATAAATGATTTTTATATAATTAACTTTTAGATTCCTATTTTAGAATATAATGTATTGACCGTAGTGTTTTTTTTGAAAAATGGGGTTTAATGTTTTCTTAATAAGTGAATAATTTTCTAAACCCTCTTATATGTGATGGTAATGCAGTGAAAGGGGACTGTGATTTACTATGTTTTATCATGGGGAGAATGTAATTTATTTGAGATATAAATATTTATTTACAAAAAAATATTATTTGATGATGAAAATTCATGGTAGTATTACCTTTTGGTTCATGATGGATTCTCTTTACAATGGGAACATAGAAAACTGATTTTGAGCATGCATTTTTTATTTGATTACATTTTTTGTTTATTATTTTTTCTCATGTATATAATGTATCTTGTAGAATTTAGTGTGAATATTGAGTAAGTCTCACCTCACTATTCGGATTTCTAGTCTGTGAATGGTGGTTAGTGCATATTTTTCCAGAGTACATGTGAGTTGAATATTTCAATCAGTTTCAAATATTCATCAATAAACACAATGGTATAGATTATTGGGGAAAAATATCCCATAATAATGTTTTAAGGATTTTATTTTATCATGTTTTTTGAAAAAAGAAGTATGAAAATGTCACAAATTTTCCCCCCAAAGTTAAATATTTAAATGTGGTGAAGTATTTGAGTGTCTTCCAAACTTTATATTGGGCAATATGAATGTAGATTTTATTAAAAAGGTATGAATCATAATATGATCATTTATATATTTTATAACAGCTTTGAAAAATCGAAAATTAGGACAACATCATATAAGGACCAAACCTTAAACATTAAATAATATTGAATTAAATGAATAATTCACATTGAGAAGCTTTTTAGGTTTATAGTTTTAGAGAATTAGTATATAACAATTAAATCTCAAAAGAATAAAAAGTAGACACTGCTACACAGTTTCCATTTTTTTTATAAATTAAAAACTCTTGAAAAAAGGGTCATGTCTAGTACAATCATGTAGATAGCATGACTCTTCCTTTATCCCATCCTTGACCCTATTCATCTATAAGTACTTTGAAAACATTTCAAAACATGGGATGGGCATAAAAAGCTCAGTAGGGGTTATAAAACACAGAATGAATACATTTTTTCATAAATACATACTAATCATGAGCTATTTCACTTACCCCATTAAATCATAAGATTTTATGAACAACACATAGAAATCAGAAATCATAAAGGTAACTTGTGGCATCCATAAAATACTTACATTGTAGCTATCAATGATATATAAGGAGTTAATTTGGAATTCCCATCACAGAATATTTCCTCAATCTCTTAGGAGAAAAATCCACATTTACCTCCATCATGTTACACAATGAATTGGAGAGCTATCTTGGGTTCACCTTCCCTAGGTTTATCACGGAACCACCCGTATACATAAATAATTCCATAGAACCATAACATGATCATAACACATAACCTAAGCATAAAGGAAAGATAAAAATCCCACATTGAAATAACAATATATCATTTAAATATATTGACCAAAAAATCCATTATAAAAAGCATTTTCAATACCAAAATACGTAAAAATAGTATATGGTATTTATTTTCCTTTTAGAAACATTATAGCTTGTTAAGGAAGCCAGAAGATCAAATAATACTCGCGGCGGTGAAAATGTCATTGTCACCGCGTACACTAAAAAGAAACATTCTTTTTTTAATTTGGTAAAATGATTCATAGTAGAAAAATTCATTTTTAATAAAAGTAAAATTCAATGGTGTTTATACATTTTAAAAAATAAAATTGTGTATAAAAACAAAATATTCCTCAATGAAAGGATGTTGAGACGTAGTCCCTTGCCTCGTGTCCGACTTGACTCAATCATTCTTTAATCTCCAGAATAATAAACTAAAGTTAATTTATACTTTCTTAAGTACCTTTTAAATTTTATTATTCCTTTTATATCACATATTACCATGTTGTAAACATCATGTAATCATATATGTTAATAACATTTATTTTTTAGATATTTGGTACTTTAGTAAAAAATAAACACCTTATATTTACATGTTGTCCATGTGGTCAATAGTCCATTATATCCAGAATGATATTCATTATATAGATATCATATATATCTTATATGTCATATATATCCATTATATATATATTAATAACAGTACATATCATTTGGCAGTAAGAAATGAAATGCACCATTCATGGAGATGGTAAGCCGTACGTACGCATAAATGCTACTTTAATTTCAATTTATTATTTTAATGTAATTAAAACATAATTATACATAGTTATATTATAATTACAGTATAATATCATATATAATATCATTAACGTCATCCTTTATATGTCCCACATATGGAATTATCGAGTCATATCACTTTGAGGGGGCGGTATACTGCACTTCCTCAAATGAAATTATCGCGTTTACCGATAATGGTAACCATAAAGGTACTATATTAAATACAAATAAAAAATCAATAAGAACAAATAAACATAATATATATCATATATAAATATAGTTTCATCTTAATGGCCACCATAATAAGTGGTAGGTGGTAATCGTACAATCATCGTTTCGTGAGGCGTCAGTTTTCCATCCAACGAAACAGTATGTGCTTCACCCATTAGATGGAGGTGAGTGTAACTGTAGTTAGAATAAATCTCATTAAATCATACTAATATATTGAGGATACTGGTGTTGTTATAAAATAAATGAATAAAAGATTTTAGAGGTTTGAGAAGTAAAATAAAAGGAATGAAGTTAAGAGAAACGATTACCTTTAATTTGGGTAACTCCCTTTGGTATGAACCAAAAGGACTTCTTGAAGTGCCTTCTTCAGAAGGTAAGGCCTCTAGGAGGAGTATAGGGATGTAGGGAGCTTAATTGGGATGATTTTGGACGAGACAAAAATCTTTATATGTGGGAGGAATTGGTTATAAGAAACAGCTTTTTGTAAGGGGGAGGAGGGGCTCTTTAGGTAAGTGTGATAATATGTTTTTATTATATAATGATATTCAGTTTTTAAAGTTCCAAAACTCATTGAGGGAGAAGATAAGATGAATATTTGTTGAAATAAATTCATCCAATGTTAATTTGATAGGTTTTTGATGTTATTTTAATATTTATAATCTTATTTATTTAAATCATTTATTAATGACGTAAACACTGCATCATTATTATGTCATAAGTAAATTAATTTATTTGATGTATAAAAATTATATAAAAAAATACCATGTTGTATGAAATTTTATTATCTTTACAATGAATATTTATAGACTAAGATATAACATATATAACACCATGTAAAAATTAATTTACTAAAAGTTATTTGTTTATGTCATTTTTGCCTTTACTTTAAGTTAATTAATCTAAAGTGTCATTATCACTCCAAAATGGCTCAATGGGGTCCCCAAATCGACACAAATATGGGAATGGTCATAAATGAATCAAAAAATAAGGTTAGGACAATTGTTAAGGTAATTTGTTTTTGTTATAATATTATTTTAATCTTGAATTACCCTCTTTACCTTTAACTACGGTAAATAAAAGTCATAATTTACTATTCAACAAAAATTATTTTCATCATATTGAAATACATTTTACTGAATAATAACAACCATGTATTTTTGATTTTTGCAATTCAATTCATAGAAGTGGTAAAATTTCATTTAAATGAAAACGTCATTTTTTTAACTACTACTAACTGGTTTCACTATTCATCAAAAATTGATATTTTTCAGAAAAATACCAAAAAAACATCCTTAGCATTATTTAATATTATGAATTCAAAAATTATGTCTATTTTTTCAAATTTAAAACATATAAGTTACATTAATTAATTTAAAATTAATTCCTGTTATCAAAACAAATAGCGTGTTTTGAAAAACTATAACTATCAAAAGATTGATAAATGTTTATATCAAAATTAAAATTAAAATTAATTACAATGACATAAATTGGATTAAATGGTTAAAAAATATTCTAATTAATCTTTAAAACCAACTAAAAATATAATATAACCACATAAATAAATTATATTAAAAAGCTCTTTTGAATTAAAATACAGTATTTTTTACTATTCATTTAAAAATGAACTTTATCCGAAAAATACCATCAATTTATCCAAAGTAAATTTTGATGTCTCAAATGTAAAGACTAATTTTATTTGGTAAAATAGAATGTATTAAAGTGACACAAACAATAATTAATTAGGGCTTGTCATTAAAAGGCAGTAAATCGACCTTTTAATATAAATTGTGCTTAAAATTATATTCAATCACATTTTAAGCCTCTATCTTTTATTAGATAAATGTAAAAACATTTAACAAACATGTATAATAATATTTTAGTTAGTTTTGTTCAATCCCACCAATAAAATGGCTAGGAGTTAACTACAATTTAAAATAATAATATTATATTATTAGTGTGCAACGTAAGATTTCAAAGAAACCCGTTGTTGCGTATTGGGTACGCTATCGAACATAGACTTTAAAGTAAAATTAATATTTAATTCCAAAATATTAATAAATATGAAATTGTCATATTTTGTTATTTACCTGAGATGTTATATCCTTCCCCCCTTTTGGAAAAATTGTGTCCTCACAATTTTTATTTACTTATCAAATAAGTGGGGGTATTTATCACTCATAGCACTTTCTGATTCCCGCTTTGCCTCTTCAAACATATTGTTTTTTCAAAAAACCATTACCTGGTAAATTACCTTATTCTGCAACACTTTCTCTCTACGGTCAAGAATCTGGACTGGTTTTTCAAAATAAGAGAGATTCTCTTCCATATAAACTACCCCTAGATTGAAAACATGAGATCGATCTGGAATATTATTTTTCATCAACGAAACATGAAAAACATTTTGTACTAGGGATAAAATTGGATGTAAATCCACTCTGTATGCAACTAATCCAACTTTATATAGGATTTCATAAGGTCCAATAAACTTCAGACTCAACATTCCATTCTTACCAAAACATAACACACTTTCCCCTAGATAAAATTTGAGAAATACATGATCACCTACCTCAAAATAAAGATCCTTCATCTAGTTATCTGCATAAAATTTCTGCCTACTCTGAACTATTCGCAAGTTCTTCTGAATCAATTAAAATTTCACTGCCATCACTTCAACCAATTCTGGTCCCATCAGATTCCTTTCACCTAATTCATCCCGAAAAGATAGAGTTCGACAATTCTTTCCATATAATGCCTCAAATGGTGCAATCAGTATAATGGAATGAAAACTATTATTATATGAAAATTCAACCAAAGAAAGATGTTGGTCCCAACATCCCTGGAAATTTCGTGAACAAGCACGTAGAAAATCCTCCAGGGTTTGAATTGTTTGTTTTGATTTCCCATCTGATTGAGGATGAAAAGCCATACAAAAATGTAATTCAGTACCCATGGACTTCTAAAGGCCTTCTCAAAAGTTATAAGTAAACATGGGATCACGATCAGATATGATGGAGAGGGGAACTCCATGCAACCTGACTACCTCATTAACATTCAACCGAGAATTTTGATCTAGAGATAATGTATCTCTAATAGGAAGGAAATGAGAAGATTTAGTCCGTTGATCAACAATAACCCAGATTGAATTATTACCTTGAGATGTCTTCAGTAATCCCAAAATGAAGTCCATGGATATATTTTTCCATTTGCACACTGCCACTAGTAAAGACTGAAGCATCCCTTTTGGTAACTGCCACCCTACTTTAACCTACTGACAAGTCAAAAACTTCATAGTAAGATCAGCAATATCTATTTTTCTTTCCATCCCACTAGAAATTATCCCAAATATCTCTGTATATCTTAGAACTTCCAGGATGAACTGAAAACAGGGAAATATGAGATTTATATAACAACTCATTCTTCAACTGTGGATCACAAGGAACACATAATCTCTTTTAAAATCACAAAACACAATCATTATCAATGTTAAATTCAAGAAACATACCCTTCAGAACCAAATCTACCTTTTTCTGTAACTCACTGTATTCCTTATATGCTTGCTTAATTCTGTCTAATAGATATGATTTCACATACACTTGATACCAAACAGAAGAATTTCCTACACCAACAACTTCTATGCCAACTTTTATCAAATCAAAAACCAAATGATCTTCTTCCAAATGTAACATGGTTAATGAAGCATTAATTTTTCGACAAAAATCATAAGTCACTTTATTTTATTTTCCCGAATGGTAATGGATCGTGCAATCACAATCCTTGATTAATTATAGCCATATCCTCTGTCTCATGTTTAATTTTTTATAAGTTAATATATACTTTAAACTTTTTTGGTTAGTATATATTTAAAATTTTACTCCATACAAATGATGCCTCCAAATTTTTTATGAAAAAACAATAGAGGATAATTCCAAATCATGTGTAGGGTAATTTAACTCATGTGGTTTCAACCGACGTGAAGCATAAGCAATTACCTGATCATTCTGCATTAGGACACAACCAAGTCATTTCAATGAAGAATCATTGTAGATAAGAAACTCACCATTTCTGGATGGCAGTGCCAAAACTGGAGCATTCAACAATCTTCTTTTCAATTCGTGAAAACAATCATCACATTCTTTTTCCAAATGAACTTAATAGATTTTCAATTTAACTTAGTCATTTGACTAGATAACCATGAAAAATGTTCATCAAACCTCTGGTAATAACCTGCCAAACCAAGAAAACTATGGATCTCGGTTATATTTGTGTGTCTTGGCCATTCTACATTATCTTTATTTAGCAGAATCAATAGTTATGCCATTTTTTGAAACAATGTGACCAAGGAAAAAAATTTACAACCAAACTCACACTTTTTGAATTTCCCAAACAGTTTCTTTTATTTTAATGTTTTCAAGACAACCCTTAAATGACATTCATGTTCCAAATTAATTTTGGAATTAACCAAAATATCATCAATGAACACAACCACAAACTTATCCAAGAACTCATGGAAAATTGTATTTATAATGTCTATGAATACAATAGGTGCATTACATAAACCAAAATGAATAACCACAAATTCATAATTCCATATCTAGTAAGAAATGATGTCTTCAGAAATTTTGGTTTCTTTTACTTTCTACTGATGGTACCCCGATCTCAAGTCAATCGTCGAAAAATACTAATCTCCCTGGAGCTGATCAAACAAATTATCGATATGAGGCAAAGGATACTTATTCTTAACACTGATGTTATTCAATTCTCTATAATCAATGAAAAGTCTCAATGAACCATCATTATTTTTAACAAACAAGATAAGATCACCCCATGGTGATGTGATAGGTAAACTGAAACCTTTATCTAATAACTTATGCAATTTCTTCTTTAACTATAAAAGTTAAATTTGAGCCATTCGATAAGGGGGTTTTGAAATTGTATTAGCATCAAGAACTTAGTCAAAAGTAAATTCAACATCATGATCAGGTATAATACCAGGAAACTCATTAGAAAAAACATCAAGGTACTTGTTTACCACTAGAGCATCATTAATATGAACATTATTATTGTTTTTAATAAAATGTGCAAGGTAACAATCATTTCCATATTTTACTAGTTTCTCATATTCCTGATATGTTATCAAAATTATGGATTCATTATTGTATACAAACTAAAAATCATTCTTAAAAGAAACCAATTTATCTCTGTAGTCAATCTTGTCATGATAAACAGAAATCTAATCCATACCCAAAATAACATCAAACTCAACTAGAGGCAAAACAATAACATTTTCTAGTAGATTCATTCCGCACATAAGGATAAGAATGTTATTATGTTTTCTTTTTGTCTCAACATTTCCTCCAAGTGTTTTTACCGTAAGTTATATGTTCATATATTGAGATGGAATTCCCAATTTACTAGAAAACTTCTCAGAAATGGAAGAGTTTGTAGACCCTGAATCAAACAATACATTGGCATAATCTGAACAAACAAAGAATGTACCTGATGCTACTTCATTTTATGTCCCAACATCAGCTGAAGTAGTTTCAAAGGATTTCAACACCCCTTTCTGCTTGTAGTCTGGATCCTTTCCCTCAGTTGAGTTCTTTTTTGGACACTCATTTGCATAATGACCCATTTCATTGAACTTAAAACATTTTACTAACTGTAAATCAGATTTTTTCTTACCATTAGCCTGTTCATTTTCAGTGCAATTACGCGCCTTATGTCCCATTTTATCACATCGGTAGCACATACCAGAATTAAAAAAACATTCCCCAATATGCTTTTTACCACAATTTTCACAAACTGTAAACTTAATTTTCATACCATCAGAATTGTTTTAAGATTTCTTCCCTTTCATCTACCACCTAAACCTCTTATTTTGTTGTTTTTCAAAGAACACTTGATCTTCAGCATACTCCATTTCCACCTTCGCCTTAAAAAGAACAAGTTTTTCATAACTTTTTAACTCATGGGAAGCTAAATCCCTTCGATACTTTGGCATTAATCCCGAGTAAAAACTATTGATTTTACTATCATAATCTTCTATGAAATTTGGAGCATACCTTACCAGTTGAGTGAATTTTGCATCATAAACTGCCACAGGGTCATATTATTGCCTAAATTCCATTAATTGTTTTTATATCCTAATATGAACCACCTTTTGAAAATATTTCTCAAGAAACATACCTTTGAATTCATCCCAATCAAGAGCATCAATCTCCTCAATATCCCTAATATTTTTCACCGTCGACCTCCACTGATCCGCTTCACCTTAAAAATGGTAAACAACAAGTCTAACCTTTTGATGTTCTAAACACCCCATGACATAAAAAATATTCTCTAGTGCTTTAATCTACCCTTATTCTTGAACAAGGTCAGATGATCCTCCGAATGATGGGGGATTTTGACTCATGAAATGCTCTAATACTAAAAAGATCCTCTATGGTTGATCTGGCTGATCTCGTGCATGGATACCACCACCATTTATAGCCCGAGTAAACTATTCCATCACTATAAAAAACTGTTCAGTTATGATTCCGACCATCTTAGGTTGTTGATTTAGAAGTTTGTCTTCCTCATGATGTCTTCCCAACATAGCTACCCTATTTCCTCTATGGAAAACCATTCTGAACAATGAAATATCTAAGGCGAAGCAATATGGTAATCTGTAAATGCTATATGATTTCAATTTTAACATAAATTACTTTATGGGTATTAGTTTGTCAATACCCTAACTCCTAAATTTATCTAAACCGACCTCTGATACCAACTATAAGGACACGACCTTAAACATTACATAATATTGATTTAAATGAATAATTCGCATTGAGGATATTTTCATGTTTAATGTTTTAGTGAATTAGGACATAACAATTCATCTCAAAAGATTACAAAGTAGACACTTCTACACAGTTTAAATTTTTTTCATAAAATAAAAACTCTTGAAAAAAAGAGTCATGTTTAGTTAATTGTTTTAGACATCAATCCTTTTACATGATCCCATCCTTGACCCTATTCATCTTTAAGACCTATGAAAACATTTCAAAACTTGGGATGAGCATAAAAATCTCTGTAACGGTTATAAAACTAAGAAAGAAAACATTTTTTCATAAATATATAAAAACATGGAATCTTTTACTTACCTCATGAAATCATAAGATTTTATAAATAAAACATAGAAATCATAAATCATAAAGGTGACTTGGAGAATCCATAACATACTTACATAGTAGTTATCATAGCTACACATGGAGTTTCTTTGGACAAACCACCATAGTATATTGTATAAATCTCTTACGAGAAACATCGACGTTTACCTCCATCACGTTACCTAATGCATTAGAGAGCTATCTCGGGCTCACTCACCCTAGGTTTATCAAGTAACCACACATATACATAAATAATTCCCAAGAACCATAACATGATCATAACACATAAACTAAGCATAAAGGAAAGATAAAAATCCCACATTGAAATAACAATATATCATTTAAATATATTAACATAAAAATCCATTATCGTTACAATTTTCAATACCAAAATACGTAAAATGCTTATATGGTATTTATTTTCCTTTAAAAAACATTATGGATTGTTAAGAAAGCAAAAAGGTCAAATAATATTCGTAGCAGCGGAAGGGTCTCTGTCACCGCGTACGCTAAGAGGAAACATTAATTTTTTTTCATTTAGTAAAACTATTCATAAAGAAAATATTCCTTTTAAATAAAAGTAAAATTCAATGGTGTTTATACATTTTATAAAAAAATCATGTATTAAAAAAAATATGTCTCAATGAAAGGAAATTGAGACAAACTCCCTTACCTCGTGTCTGACATGACTTGATCCTTCTTTAATCTCCTAAATAATAAACTAAAGTTAATTTCTACTTGATTAAGAACATTTTTAAAGTATATTATTTATTTTATATCACTTATTACCATTTATAAACACTATTTAATAACTTATGATAACAACGTTCATTTTGTCGATATTTGGTACTTGAGTAAAAAATGAACACCTTATATTAATAAGTTTCGCATGTGGTCAATAGTACATTATATCCAGAATAATATTCATTATTTAGTTACTATATATATCATATACATATAGTATATATATATATATATATAATAGTACATATCATTTGGAGGTAAGAAATGAAATGCGCCATTCATGGAGACGGTAAGTCCTACGTACGCATGAACACTAATTTCATTTATATTTTGTATTTTAATTGAATTAAAACCTAATAATACATAGTTATATTATAATTCCAGTCTAATATCATATTTAATATCATTAACACCATCCTTTATATGTCCCACATATGGCATTAATGCGTCATATAACTTTGTGGGAGCGGTACACCACACTTTCTCAAATGAAATTATCACGTTTACTCGTAATGGAAATCATAAAGGTATGCTAAAAAATAGAAATACAAAATCATAAAGAAAACATAAACATAATATATATCATATATAAATATAGTGTCATCTTAATGTCCACCATGATAGGAGGTAGGATATTATCGAACAATCATTGTTTCTTAAGTTGTTAGTTTTCCATCCATAGAAACAATATGTTCTTCACCCATTAGATGGAGGTGTAGGTAATTTTAGTTCAAATACATCTCATAAAAACATACTAGTATATTTAGGATAGTTTTTTTGATATTAAATAATGGAATAAAATAGTTTAGGGGTCGGAGAAGTAAAATAAAAGAAAAGAAGTTATGATAAATTGTTACCTTTAATTTGGGTAACTCCCATTGGTATGAACCAAAGTACATCTTCAAGTTCCATATGCCTAAGGTAAGGCAACTTGGAGGAGTATAGGGATGTGGGGAGCTTAATAGGGTCGAGGTTGGATGAGCCAAAAGGCTTGAGAGGTGTGAGGAATTTGTTAAAAGTGAGGGATTTTTATAAGCTGGAGGAAGGGCTCTTTAGGAAAGTGTGATAATATTATTTTATTATATAATGATATTCTGTTTCTAAAGGTCCAAAAATAATTACGGTAGAAGATAAGATGACTCATGGTTGAAATAAATTCATCCAATAAGAATTGGATAGGTTTGGGATGTTATTTTAATAATTATAATCTTATTTATTTAAATCATTTAATAATGAGGTGAACACTACATAATTATTGTGTCATAAATAATTTAATTTATTCAAAGACTAAAAATTTATGAACAAATACCATGATGTAGGAAATATATTTATCTTTCCAATAAATATTTATAGTCGAAAATATTACATATATAACAACATTTTAAAATTAATTTACTAAAAGAAATTTTTTATGTCATTTTTGCCTTTACATTAAGTTAATTAATCGAAAGTGTAATTATCACTCCCATGTAGCTCTATAGGGTCCAAAAATCGACCCAAATATTCCCATGGCCGTAAAGTACACAAACAATAAAGTTACAACCTGTGTTAGGGTAATTTTTTATTGTTATAATATTATTTTTACCTTGATTTACCCTATTTACCTTTAACTGCGGCATATAAAAGTTAAAATTTACTATTCACCAAAAAATTATTTTTATCTTATTGAACCAAATATTACTTAATAATAACAACCATTTATGTCGTATTTTAGAAATTCAATTCATATAAGTGGTAAAATTTCATTTTAATGTAGAAGTGAGTTTTTAAACTACTACTAAATGGTTTCACTATTCATCAAAATTGAAGTATTTCAGAAAAATACCAAAACTTCAGCCTAAGATTTATTTGAAATTATGATTTAAAAAATGATGTCTATTATTCCAAATTAAAATCATAGAAGTTACATTAATTAATTTAAAATTAATTCCCGTTATCAAAACAAATAGAGTGTTTTAAGAAACAATAACTATAAAAAGATTGAAACTTGTTTAAGTCCAATTTCAAAGTAAAATTAATTACAATGACAAAAATTGGATTAAATGGAAAATATTTATTCTAATTACACTTGAAAACCAATTAAAATTATAATATAACCATATAAATAAATTACATTAAAAAGAACTGTTGAATTAAAATAAAGTATTTTTTACTATTCATTAAAAATTTAACTTTATCAGAAAAATACAAAAAATTTACCAAATGTAAATTTTGATGTCAAGAATCTAAGGAAGAATATTATTTGGTCACATAGAATGTATTCAAATGAAAAAATGCTATATTTAAAGAGGGGTCTCCATTAAAAAGCTGTAAATCAACCTTTTAATGAAAATTAGGATTAAAATTAGGTTCATTCACATTTTAAGACTCTAAATTTTATTGGATAAATGTAAAAACATTTAAAAAACATGTATAATCATATTTTAGTTAGTTTTTTCATACCCTCCAATACAACGGCAAGGATTTAACTACCATTTAAAATAATAATATTATATTATTTGTGTGCAATATAAGATTTCAAAGAAACCTGTTGTTGCGTATCGGGTATTCTATAGAACAAGCAACAAATTTAAATTAAAATTCATATTTAATTAAAAAATATTAATAAATATGAAAATTTCATATTTCTTTATTTACCTGGGATGTAACACATCATATTATAAAAAAACCCATAATCAGTGAATTTAATTTTGGAAATGGAAATGAGTTCATTTATGAGTTATGCTATAAAAAACATATATAAATTTCATGATCCCTAAAATAATATGTGTCACCACATTAAAATATTTCATATGTTTTCAAAGTATTCCCAAAAACAAATTCATGGTTTTTGAACATTGATAGTGGTTTTTAGCTAGTATATCATGTTGACGAACAGAAAATATTGTCAGTGAAGGGGACCCATTTTTTGTAATTATTAGACTATGTGTTAGATTCCACCACAAGGGAGGGTTTCTTATGATAACCACATAGAAAATAAATTATTTGGTGAAGGAGTTTTATACCATGATAAATGAATAATACATAAAATTCATGATAAATTCATTAAAAAAGGGAATACATTGAATTTTTTTATTAGATAAATCTTTTCTAAAACGATTTTTTAAATGGACACATGGTGAATGAACTCTACTAGAAAATTGGAGTTCGTAAAGTGTGAATGTTTTCACAAGAAGGTATTCTCTATGAAAAGTGCAGTCAGTTCATGGTGGATGTTTATTTCTCAACGGGGGGTTTTTATAGAAATTACCAAGGATGGTCATGAAGGAACCCATTAGTGAAGATAAGGGAGTTTAAAAATTACAATACTAGAAAATATTTTAATAGTACTTTTTGAACATTGTTCCTGGATGAGAATTTACAAGGGAATATAATTATTTTAGGAAAGGTTTTTACTCAAAGAAATATCTATGATGTAAATTAGATTATATCTAACAAATTAAATGGGAGTCTCATGGTACACTCCAATATATTTGAAACAAATATGATGTGATTAGTAAAAATAAAAGAATATAATGAATGAACAATGTGTACATTATAGAAGAGAGATCAATGATTATTTATAATTTTATATTTATTGAAATAGGTGACATATTAATCCAACTACAAACCTCATAATTTTAGTCCCCTATAATGGATTTTGGTACATTAGAAAATTATCTTTGAAGTTAATTTAAAATATCATGCTTAAAATGAACCCTATGAAATTGTTTTGTCATGTGAATGTGTTCCAACCCATGTAATACTAACAATTATTCAATTTTTTTCTTTTATAATTTTCTTGAAATATATTTCATTGATCTATATTAAATTTTAGAATAATGTGTAATTTATCTATTAAAAATAACCCAGATATATTATAACTAAATTGGGTATTACGACTTAATTTGTATAATTATTAATTTTATTTAAAAAATTATTTAATTTTAATTTTTCAATTGGGATATGATTTTTGACATCATAAATTCAAAATATCATTACAGTAAATTTTTAAGAATTTTGAAAAATGGTTAAATTTTTGGTGAAAATATATATAATAATGGATTTTATGAAATATTGTTTTTGGTTGAAGTATTCCCAATGTTTCATTTTTATGAATGGTTTTAGAATTATAATTTTTCAATTTAGAACTACATAGTTAAGGTATTGTAATTGGGGTAAAAATTATTCTATAATGATTTATAAAAAAAATTTATAACTAACAAAATTATCCTGAAAACTGTTTTTCATCAAGTTACTAGTTTTAATTAAAAAATTATTTTTTATCGCAATTATATATTTATTCATGAAAATTTAATTTCATATTAAGAATTATTATGTTCAAATTTGGTATGTATATCCTCCTCATTTTTTCAACAAGGAAAAATGTATCATTTTAAATTGGCTACGTATACGTCCTCCTTTTTTTGTTAAAATTAATGAAAAATTACTCAATTAACATGATAATAGTAAAAACATGTTGAAAGTGTTGAAATTAAAATTATTAACATTAAAATGACCTAATATGTCCCAAATAGTTTTATAGTTTCATATTTCAAACATATATCTTCTCTTATTTTATGATGAGTCATTTAGTTACCAATTTCAATGTGTAATACATTAATATGTTTTAGTCATTAGAAAAAATTCATTTCTTTCCTCTCCATTCATTATAATAGGACGCCACTTCTCCTCTCTTCATCACTTATAAATAACCTCTTATCTCCTAAAAAACCATCCAAAATAATTTCCAAACATCCTTCCGATATCTTATATTTTATTTTAATCATAATACAATCATGGAAGGATTTACATCTAAACATAAGGAGGGTGTCTAAAGAAGAGGTATATTTAATAGATTGGTGATTTTTTATTTTGTCTTTTACAACCATCAATAATCATTAACATTTAAATATAATAATATCATTATGTTTCATAAACTTTAATTTTATTATGATTATCGTATAAACCATTATAATCTAAAAAACCATTTAATGCTTAATTTAAGACATCACCTATGTTTCTATGAAAACTAGCACCTCATGAACCAATAAATTTTTTTAATCCCTGAATAAAAATGAGAGAAAACCAATTTTCCCGACATTTTGTAAATTTTTATTTAATATTATCAACTAAAAATTCCATATTACATATTTTATATAATGAAAAAATAATAATACTTCATTTGGGATGAAAATAATATTATATGAATTTTTATGATGGAAGTAAATGATTATATGTAATTTATTTATGTTATGGTCCCTAAAATTGTTTTATGATGATAAATGCACCACATAGATCTCTCTAAATAATGTTGTAATTATTATGGTCTCAACATATTATATTGGAATTAACCAATTATATAATTCTATTTAAAGCGGTTGATGGTTTTAAGAAGATGATATACCAAGGCCCAGACATGAATTTTTATGTTTTAAAAATACTTTCCTAGGATTTTTGTTATTTTAATATGTTATTTCATTGATCATTTATTTAGAGGAATTATTATTTTATTTAAGTATAAAATTTATTTATTTAGAAAATGATTTTCTGGAATTCTCATGTTTTATAAGTTACCATCGTGATTATTTTTTTTTCATTTATGATTTCATATAATGTGGTTTATTAATAAACATATTCAAGTAGTGGTGATTTATTTTTTAGTTTAATGATGATTTGAGGTGAATGTTTATTATCTCAAAGGAAAAGTATCTTATATGATATCATGGGTTTTAAATATACAAATATGTTTCAATTCATATTTTCTCATGTACCGTTATTAATGTTTTGTATTTAACATATATTTTAAAATGTTTTCATAGGGTTTTGGATTGAGTAAGAACAATAATGAAGTCATGTTAATGGTCATGATGATTTATCCTCAAAATAAATTTTTTTTCATTTTAAAAGAATTGTATTGAAAAAATTAACCCAGATATAATGTGGCCACTTTAAAATTCACGAGTTTTTCATGTAAGTCTTTTTCCCAAAATATCTAAAATTTTAATCAGAAAATATATTAAGAAATGTTTGAAAATGATTTTATGATTTAAAATAATGTTTTGTGGTATAATAAGTATTAGGTATGTGTAGTTGGTATCAATGTGAGGTTTAGATAATTTTATACATTAAGATAATGTATCTATATAGTCGTAAAAGATATAATGTTACAGTTATCCTGATAAATATTTTTATGATTACAATATTTATTCATATAATCAATTACTTATATTAATGGTTTCCCATTGTGGAAATAAAGAAGTTGTACTAGAAAGGGAAAACATGCTAATATTCTCCCAAATAAGCATCCTTGATGGGTTAGAAAAAGAAAAAGAATTGTTTTCTACTATGATGTATAAGTTGATGATGATTATAAATGAAGGTGGAATCCTTGTTAGAGAAAATCATCAAGCACTGTAGAGTAAAATGTATATTGTATAAAATTTAATGGAATAATGCCTTACATATTTTAGTTGATATTCTAACTGTGATGTTTTTAAGGGGAGGATTAAATCACTATAAAATACATTTGAAGTCATGGGTTATTGGGATAATAAACTGTTAATTTAGGATATTTATTATTTTTAATGTGAAGATGATTAGTGGTGGTAATTGGTAAACAATACTGGGGAATGATAAATTATTGATGCCTTGTAATGGGATGAATTTAAGAATATATTTCTTGATAAATATTTTACTAAATTTATTTGAAATGGAATGGAAAATAAATTCCTGGATCTAAATGAAAAGCACGAAGATTTAGTATCCCTTACTATATAAAATTAACCCATTTTTTAATTATACACACCAAATTGTATTTGGGATCTTTATTATAATATAAATAATCTCTATATAGTATATAAATAAAGATATTGAAATATATTTGAATATAACTAATTCACAATTTATTAAAAAATTTCAATGTGCTGAGATGGTATAAATGTAATTCTTGCGGAAAAACAAAACCTGATACCCACTAAAATTGGTACAATACCCATATATTCACATACAAAAATGTCATTACTGATCCCAACATGCTAGAGACTAACACCCAATTATCAATAAAAATCTAGAGGGAATTATTTCACCCAATATGAAGCAAAGAAATGGACTATATAAACATATTATAGAGAGGAATCAAAGAAGGGATATAAATATTCCCTAACTGAAAGAAGATAGAAGAAATGATACCACTAAAAAACAATTCAGATCATTATATAGAATGAGCCCCCCATCAATGGTAAAAAAAATAGAAAATGACTAATTTATGTGATATCATATGATAAATGTCACCATCTACACAGAATTAGATAATAGAAACCATCTCACATAAATTTGGTTCCTTTCCTTTCTCTACATCAAAAGAAATATATAGTTTGACGCATTGTTGAAGTGGTGTATAGGGATTATGCTAAAAGGTTCAGTAGGATCCATCCCTAGTGTTCCATAACTAGTCCCCTTAAAATAATATGAATACTCTCTACCACAAATAAAATAAGGAAGGATAAATAGTTAAAAAAGTTTTTATCTCAATTAATGAAAATGCAATTAATTTTACCCTTTTTCTACATATGAAAAACAATAATGCTAATGAAATTTCATTTAACTTCATATATATATATATATGAAATAAGTCTTATTTAATCAACTAATTCCTCACATATCATATAAAATCAATTAAATAACATAAAAACATGTTAGATCACAATAAGGATCATAAAAGGTCATTCTCTAATAAGACTTGTATCACATTCAATGAGTAGTTCACAGATAATTCCATAGAATAAATTCATATATAATGGAAAATACCCCATGCATGATTCACAAAAAATATTCAATATCAATTTCCATGAACAATGGTCCTTGGGAATATGGGAAGACCCCATGACTGATCCCGTAACAATACATAAATGATGTTCATAAGCTACCATATCAACCTAAGAACCCAAGGAATCCCATGTTCTATTTTTTCCAAAAAAAATTAACATAATCATTAATTCAAAAATATTTTTGAATCCATCATAAAAACTATTTAGAAAATAACATTACTTTTACCAAAACATAGTAAACACAATGTTTCTCAAAATCCCATTTTCCACAAAAAAATAATTAAATCTACCATTCCATTTAATTTATAAAAAATCATATATAACTAGAGATATACCAGTCATCCATCAAAGGATAGATACATAACTAGTAATTCCTCACCCATATAAGCCCAAAGCTAGGGCATTATTGTAATATATTGGAATGATTACAATGAATCAAACCCTGAAGGGCTGATCTGTTTAGCAGTCTTGGAAAATAGATTACATGCTTGACCATTACATTACACTTTATATCATAAAACATATTATTTATATTACGTTGGGAAAGCCATTATTCCCTTATATTAACCCTGTATAAAAATCATAAAACACTTCTCGACATCTTGGGAAAATAAAACATAAGAAATGGGTGATCTCATACACTTAGTATGTATAAGAAATATAAGGGAACCAGTAAAAAATAATCCTAATCGTTAATGTCATGGTACAAGACTAAAAAAATCATTTAATCCAATATCTTCTACATAATATGGAAAGAATAAATCAAATAATTCCATTTAAACATTAACATGGATATTTTTCTTGTCAAATAATCACATGTAAAATGAATAACTAATCTCATAATGAGGTAATACATACTACCGAACATCATAACCCCTCGTCAAGGCCTCATGCCAATACCATAATCAAATATTCTTTCATGGACATGTTCCAATAAACTAGTTTGCCTCATGCGGCATACTGATGCATAGAGGGCCTATAACAAGCCCTACCTATCACTAGCTAACCCCAATACATTCCTCGTCTGAAAAGGGTGAAACATAACATAAATAGTCATATTAAAACTAGAATATAAAATTTTAATACTATAACCATAATCCATGAATGTTATTATAATAGCACATATATAGTCAAAAATATCATAACGCCTTAAATATAATATTTAATATTGTATCATAATAAATAAATAACAATTAAGCATAAAAATAAAAAATGGATCTTATCATATATGAAAATAATCATAAAAAATTGTTAAAACCATTTAAGAGATATATCCATTTTTCACTTTGACAAATTTTTATTTCACATAATTTATTAAATAATACATTTAAAATTATTTTTTTAATCAATGTTTCCCATACCACATTGATCACATTGAAATGATTTAAAATTATAAAACATTTATGTCCATATAAATAAATTTTTAAAACCATTTCAAAAATATGGAAATTAATGAAAACAGTTTATAAGTTTGAATCATTAAAATATTTATAACAATGTTTTAGTTAAAATTTACCTTAAATAATAAAACATATTACTTTTGAAAGAATTTTATGAAACATGGACATGGATGATAAATATGTCCAAGTAAATACTAACACATAAATATTCTCATACAATAATGAGATTGAGGAATTTACCCTTACTATAGGTATGGTACTCTCAGTACGTATCTAAAAATCTGGTATAATGTTTTTAAACATATTATTAACTTATATAATAATTATAATAATATTTAATATATCATATATTATTCTTTTATTACATTATATTACCTTTTTATTAACAATTCCTTGTTAATGAACATTTTAGGTATTAAATGCTTTCTTTATCATATAAGTTTTGATTTTTTATTCTTGATCATATTACATAGATAGGTAATTAGATACTTAAATAATGTATAATATGATTTAATTATCATATATACATGTAATATAAATATATATAATATATATATGTATGAAATGTAAAACTCATTCATGGAGACGGTATACCATACATACGCATGAATGCTGTTTAAGTTTTCTTATCGCACTGAATGTAAGTAAGTGAATGAATAATATATATATATATATATATATTCTAGTAGAAATATTAATTCATATATTTCATAACTAATTTTGTTTATAATCATTCATGGATGGTGAATGTGGAAGATGAGTCTCATCGTGTCCTGGAGACAGTAAGTCATATGTATGTTCGAGAGACATTATCACTTACTTAATAGTATAATTTCAAGGATTTGGATCGAATAATAATTGTAAATAAATAATTCCATGTTATATATAATATTTAAGTCATTTATATTCATCGTTATACCCAGTGAAATAAAGTATATATGAAATATAGTTTACAAAATGGCATGGGGATGGTAAGTCATAAGTACACATGAATGGTGGTATTGTTTATCATAGGATGGGTAAATGGAGGAATATGGTTGTCCCATTAATTTAAAATCATCTCAAAAGATATTATATTCTGAAGTTACTATTTTATTATGGTAACAACTTAGAAATAGGAAGTATAAAAAGAAAAGATCTTTTATAGAAGGGATAAATTGATTACCTATTCTTTAGTTCTCTCCTTTTTATTTGCAAAAAATTGATTTCATCGCAAATGGTTTCTTCTAGTATGAAGATATTAAATTTGGAGGGGTTTTGGGTATGGTTTGGATGGGCCAAAAATCATTGGAGGTGTGAATAATAGAGAATGAGAAGTTCACTTTTATAGGAGAGGTGAGGGTCACATTTGGAATTCCTAGAAATATTAATTTATTATAAATATATTTTTGGTTTATAATGGATCCATAGAGAATTATTTAGAGTATAAGAGGAGTATGGGTCTAAATCCTCTAAACCATGGATTTTATCCACGTTTATGTCATGAAAGTACCCGTATATTTTGGGATTAACCCTTAGTTAATATTCTTAACTCTTACCATGCATTTTGGTATTTTTATACTACATGGTTGATTGAGATACTATAAAATTACAAGATAACCTCAAGTGGATAATTAATGAAATTTTTTACATTATATAATTCCTTTTTGGAAATATTTTATATTTAGGATTTTTATATCATTTAATAAAATATTATTTTTTAGTACTCATTTATGTCAATTTTGACTCGACTTAGTAATTGATTTTTGTTATAGTAATATAAAACTGATTACGTCAATATAAATGCATTAAATAAAATAAAAAAATTTCATTGTAATCCAAAAAATTCATGGATGTCATTGAAACATTAAAATTTCATTTTTTTATTATTTATAATAACATTTATTCGATTCCATCATTAAAAAAAATATTTCCTCATTATTGTGTCATAAATAAATTTAATTATATATTGTCAAAAATTTATAAATAAAATTCAACGATTTGGGAAATATTTTTATTTTTCTAATTAATATTTATAGTTTAAGAGATCACTTATAAAAAACGAATTAAATTTTTTTAGTAATAAGATACAATTCTATGTTATATTTCTCTTTAATTTAAATTAATTATTATAACATGTCATTTTCACAGGAAAGTGGCTCCTGGGGGTCCTACAGTCGATCTCATGATTATAATGGTCATCTATATATCATCCAATAGAATTATTACATATGTTTGATTAGTTTTATATTATAATAAAGAAAATTTACCCTTCTTTACCTGATGTACCCTTTAACCATGGTAAACAAAAATAATTACTGAAGTTGCTATTCAGAATGTCCAAAAATTAAACTTAATTATTCACAAAATTTGGAACGTATGATTCCCAATATGGAATCCATTTTTCTGAATTCAAACAATATAATTGGTAGAATTTAATTTAAATTTAATTCCAGTTGTCCCAACCAGAAAGCTAGTTTTTAAGAATTAAAAACTATCAAAAGATTGGCATATGATTATATCTATTTTCAATGTGAAATTACTTCAAATGACAAAAATGGATTAAATTATAAAAACAAAATTTAATTATATTTTAAAACCGACAAAAAGTATAATATAAGAAAATGAAAAATTTAATGAAAAAACTTATTTTAATTAAAATGAAATATTTTCACTATTCATAAATATTTGAATGTTATCAGAAAAACACAAAAAAATCAAAACTATATTTTTATGTCCCTATTATAAAAAATAATTTAATGAAGTCAAATTGAATTTATAAAAGTGACAAATATTTTATTTAAAAAGGGTTGGCTGTTAAATGGCGAAAAAACTGTATTTTTTGAAAAATACATATTTTATCTGAAATATTGAATTTGAATATATATTTTATCTGAGAAACACATAAGATGAATGTTAAATTTTTATGTGATATATAAAATTCAATATTGGGTAAATACTATTGATAACCCCTTTATAAATGGCTATTTTGATAGGCTGTGGTGTGCTCAAACTCGGTGTTCCATGTAGTGAAAGCAAATGAATTATTTAAAAAGAAGCGTACCATGGAAGATTAAGGTGTTACATAAAATCCTACCTAAAACATTTTTCACACACTACCATATTAAAATAAAACAATAATAAATAACACTATGATAATAAATCAGTCCATATATTCAATTCAAACATCTCATAACCAATTCAACAAGAAAAAGGGTATACTAAGCTGACAAATCACAACATACATCACTGAAACTCACATGACATACCACAACGAACACCAGGGCTATCCCCATAGAGAAAAATCTTACACATGAGTAATAAATTATATAAAATAGTATAAAAAATAAATGAATCTGAAATTTCAACAAAATGGTGCTACCAAAATCAATATAAATAATGAAATAAAAGTATTACTCACCTTAAGAAATGTACCAAAATCACAACGATGATCATTTCCTAATGAAGTGTTTTGAGTGTAGTGGAGGATTTGAAAATATCATGGGAGATATCTTCGATCAAGAGGTTAGAGGATCCTGGAATATAAGAAAACAAATATTCAATGCATCACCCTAAAAACAAAAATCGCTCGGACTTGGCTGTGTGTAACCACATTTCATGTCTTGTAATCCACAAAACCCCGATAATCCAAAAAAACCTATCTCTTAGAGTAAAAAGTCATGATTTCACCATTACATAATGTGTAATATATAGTTATGGCATGTAATCTTCCCTATATATGTCGGTTCATGAAATATGAACAGTACCCAATCCATGATGTGAAAAAAATTTAAATGGTGTATACAAATTTCAAAATATAAAATATTTTCAAGATCTGAACAAAAATTATAAAATATACCTAATTACAAATTCTTCATGTGTGAACATATTAAGAATCATTTATTTCTATTGTAGAAAAAGAAAAAAAATCACATTGAAAACCATGATTAATGCTTGTGTTCTCAGATCATGGTGAGAACCCCACAAAGTCTTTAATACATGTATGCCCAACCTCTTTCTATAAAAAACACTCTTACATGAAAATGAGGTCATTTCCATAGGAAATCATCTCCATCCTAAGGATTTCTTACATTGACATAAATAAATATGCAAATGAAAATATATAATAGTAATAATATAAATTGTTAGTGGGATGTTACAAACTCCCCATCATAAGGATGTACATTAATAGGAAGTCATGTGGAATAATGATGACTACAAAATAGGTAAGTCCAATAATCCCTCTTCAATAACTCGTTATCCTAAGTCTTATATGATTTCTACCTTTTACTCCACTACACTTGAAAAAATGGAATCAATATCCCATGCATGTATTTAATAAGGAATTCAATTATAAGAACTGGATTCTCCACAATAGAAATGTCTGGATTCATGTAAATCTCTTCCCAACTCAGAACATTGGGAGGATTTGGATTGAATTTCATGATTTTTTATATATGGAAAGAATCATTAAAAACTATAAACTGATGTGTAACTTTCAACTGATAAGAAACATTCTAACGCATCTTAGTTACCTCATGTTGTCCAATATATCTTATAGCCAAATTCCCCAATTTTCAATGTCGATATTGACTCAAATAATACGAAACATTCTATAAAAAGGATCCACAAATGAAAAAACACTAATGGATTATTTCACTAATTCCAAAAATATTTCATTCAAATCTATATTGTTACTAAACAACAACATATATACATAATCCTTATTGACATATCGTAAATAATACTATGTCCAACTATAGAGGCCTTACCCACTACTACCCAACAAATAGGTGATATGAATGGGTGACCATACAAAGGCTTGAAAGTGAAAATTTTGATACGTGTATAATAACTAATTCTAAAGGAAATTTCAAATAATCTCAGATGGATATCCTAGGATCCACCAAAATCCATGATGAATGCCTGGAGAATTTCCTATGGTATTTGAATAGTAATCTCGGGTTGTTCATCTATCTATGGATGATAAGATGTAATTAGTCTCACATAATATCTTTTATCCTCTTATATGCTCCTACAGATCATCGATTTAAACATCAGATAATTGTATGAAACAATTTCATAAGGAGCCCAATGTAACCCCGTGATGTTTTGTACATACATCATTTCCAGATCATCAACTTTAGTGGTGTCCACAATCAGAATGAATTTAAACGACATTTTAAACTGATTAATCACCAAATATATATAATTCCCCCAACATGGAGTCAATGGTAATCCAATAAAAAAGCCCATGGAAACCTCATCATTTTTCAAAATTGGCACTAGAAGATGCTAGAGTAATCCAAAAGGTTTCAGGTTCTCTTCCTTTAGCTATTGGATAGTGTAACAACATGAAAAGTAATCTACAATGTCCCACTTCATACCCGACGACCAGAATAATAATCTCATTACATAATACTTATTTGTGATTCCTAATTCAGAAACCCATGATGAAATAGGAAATTATAATATTACATAACTCCCATCCAATGTTGGGGCATCTAACTGATCCCCCAAATGGAGAATATCATATCATGGGAGAGACTAACCAAAAATGGTCTCTTAATAATAGAGGATTTCATAAATTATTATTAACTAATCATTATGATACTACCTCTATAGAATAAACTCAAGGATATTTGATTATAAATAATCACTATCTAGAACTATACACGAATCAACCTCTTGAGAATCTATGTTAATCTATGATGATAGCCATATAAGGTTCCATTCTTCCTTCGATTCTAAAATATCAAGTGATGTCAATTTTTTGTAGAGAGTGTATGCAAGGAAAAAACATATACATAGGGTGTATGAAATGTTGATGTAAAACATTTTATGGTATTCCACCCAAAACCATGGTCTTAGATACATATATTTATGAGAAAATTCATAAATCAGAGTCAAATCACCAGAAAATACTTTGAATCTCTCCACCAGATTGAGTGTTATCATCAAATAAATGAATTAAAAAAAGTGGAAATATCTAGTCCATATGTTCGGTAATTAAACTCATGTGGTCAATATTGATGAGATCCGTAATCCACCTCATGACCATCCAACATAATCAAATCAACCAAAATAGTCACATAATCATCATAGAAAACCACATATTCCTTATCGGGCCTAGGTAATATCTTGATAGGAGCTCGTTCCGTAAAACATTTCATCTCATAAATATAAAATTTTAATTTTTCATTAAATATTTAATTGAAACATTTACAGTTAAGAGACGTAATATTTTATGCATGCATTGATAAATCATTGGCGAACCATCGATAGATTCCAGTAATCCCAATGATGTTCTAAATATCAGTGGCATTACATGAATAATCCACTGATTTAATATCCTACACATTCTAATGTTCAACTATAAATCTATCATTATAAATCAAATTCTATAATAACATCACCTAATTGGTCCATATGATTCATTTCCAATGATTTCTGTAAAAATAGATACTCTTCATGATCTCCGGGACCAAACTCAGATGGTGCTCATGCTCATTCTTGAACACCAAATAAAACAATATGTCATAAAAACACTAACAAAAAACTGTTGAGATTATAGTTGAATATGTGATTAATAAAATCCCCAAAAAACATCATGAGAGTTTTATAAAACAAATTACATCAAAAGATAATCATAATGTCCATACGTGCTTTTTAATGTTCTCTTCGGTATATCAGACTCCCAAACTCTAACCTGATGATAACCCAACAAAAGATCAATATTCCAAAACCAAATTTCCTCTTTAACTAGTAAAACAAATAAACCACATGAGGAAAATGATAATTGTTATTAACCATCAACTACTTCAAATTCTGACAGTCTAGACACAATTGGTGCAAACTATTTTCCTTCCTTGAAAAGAGAACTGGGGTTGTCCTCGGAGAAACACTAGGGAACAAAAAACTATTCTCCATCAGGTCATACACATGAATCTGGAGATCATTAGGATCATATATTTATATATTATATGAATGTATTTAAATCAACTACCTACCAGTCACTTGGTTTAATGTAAACTCTGCATCATTATCTAAAGAAAGACTCGATAAATCCTTCAGGATAATGTATGTAAATTCATTAAAATGGGATGATCAAAAACAAAAGAAATTTAACTTGGAAAAAATGTACATATTACAAAAAACACATAGGAATTTTCAAGGACGATATTGAAAAAAGAGTCCTCTAATATTGATCTCCCAAAAATAAATGAGATCTCCCATCAACATCAAGAAGTGAGACACAACAATGATAACAATCAACCTCAGCATGATGAGTGAAAATCCAATCCATCAGGTGATAATGTCAAACAATATGAAATTGATAAATAAGAGAACTCATACTAATATTGGATCATGTAACAATAGTGGACAGGGACACTAAAAACCCTTCAATTTCCATATCCCAATAGGTGTCACTATATCCATGAAAAAGGACAACATATTCACTATAATTTTATGAATTCCCACAAAATAATGAGATTTAAATGAGTGTAAAGACTCGATATCAAATAAAAAAATCACTAAAACTTATTCAATAAAGATATTACCCATCACATTAACTAGACCTACATTTAACTCCTCCAAAAAAAATCTACTATGTGATGGAACATCAATTCCGAGGCTTATGGCTAGAAACCAATAATCATTGATAAATATTATTACCCTGCAGTAGCCTTTGGAGATAGGGTGCCAAAACCATATCGAGGCATAAACATAGCATGGCCAAAACTATGTAGATAGGCATAAAATCCATAACTATTACATATATTCATAGGTGTGAGACCAGAACACATGTGTGCCCAAATTTTCCATGGTGATTGTAATTAAGTGTCATAATGCAATCTATAACTTATGGTGAAGAGGATACCATTCTATTATAACCACATCCACCCATAATATTATTATCATTCCAGTTACACATTTTTCTTGGTGTTCAATTTTATCTTCCACAATGCAGAATAGATACTTGATAACAACCATGTTTTCATTCCATATTAATCTCTTACATCATATATCTATTTAACATCACTTCTTAGGCCCAACTATTAATCATTAACAATTGTGATCTAATATCCAATCAAAAACCCTACAGTTACTATTAAGTCGTCTCCTAGTTATTATTTTCTACCTAAGGACGAAAATGATCATGATTAGGAAACTGATTGGTATACGATTACATTTAATGCCCATCCCATTTCAATGTGAGTAACTCATAGACCATTCAATTATAAGTGACTATGTATAAAAATGGTGAATGAATAGGGTAAAAAACCTGTCCAATCAAAAGCCTCTTGAATTTCTTAATGTACCTTAGATACCCTAAGTTTTCATTAAAATACATTGAAATATATCATGTAATATGTATGGATTGAGGTGCAGATATGGAGCACAATTTTGACACCCTATGTGAATGAAATTAATTTTATAAAAAAAAATTATATCACACTTGCATAATTTTTTAGAATTAATGTTATAAATCTCAAATGGACTCTCAAATTAATAATATTATACAACTTTTGAATTCATATCAAGGGATCTTACCAAGTCATGTTGATAACATTTTTTTCAATAGAATTTCTGATAAAGAGGCCAATGGTAGTTATGTTTTGTGAAATAATTAATTAATTAATTAATTTAATTCATTAAAAAACCTATACATAATTTAAACTATAAGTAATCTATTATATGAAATCACTAGGGAAGTAAAAACCCCATAAGATCATTGGGAGGATAATTCAACATTCTACATTGGTGGACTGAGATTAGATGATGATTAATTAACAAATCCATGAGAATATTTGTACAGTGAATGCAACAGATCCACATAATCATTTGTTATTGGGTTTTTTTCCAAAAAAACATTCCAATGTTAGGGTAGAAATTTTCATTTTTGGGGGTTTTAAATTTATTAAAATATATAATAAGGGATAATTAATATTCTTATTTATCTGTGATTAATTGGAACCTTCACATAAGTCACATGTAAAATATATATTCTTATTTGATCTAAATCCCCATTTCCCTAGATTTTCAACCAAATTTATATATTTGGATTCGATGTCCAAGTACTTTTGGCCAAAAAAATTTACATTATTTTTTCTTCATTTCCCCCATTTTTATTTTCATTCTTCACCATTGGCTACCAGAGAGAATAGTTTTACACTGTCCTGTGGGATTAATCATGATCGGATCCCTAGATTTATGAAAGATTAATGTTTGATGAAGTGGTTGCTGATTAGAAGACATATCGGGATGATTTTCATGTTTCATGTGATCACTCTCGGGATTTTGAAATTCTTTGAGATATGGAGAGGCTCCACGAGTGACGTAGATGTGTGAGGGATTCAAACGGCAGATTAGATTCTTATTTCTACCCACTGGAGGTCATGAATTGATATCCAAAGGTGGTTACCAACAATTTTTGGTGGTTAGATGGAAAGGTTCAAGGTGGAAGGAATGTATTTTGACACACATAAGGAAGTTATGGTGTTTTAGTGTAAAAATAGACTATACATGTTATATTAAAAAGAACACATGGTATATGGATCATTGGAGGTGGAGGATAGGGTTTCCATGTGAGTTAAAAATAACATTCCATGTGGTACCCTCACATTCCATATTACGGGGAGCTATAATCCTGGAATGTACCCATGGAGTACATGTATAGGTACATGGGTTTGAGACGCACTATGCACTGGAACCTGTAAATTCTACATAGACATGACATGTTCACACATGCATAGTTCGAAGGACATGGGCATGACCAGGAGAATATGGATCATCCCTATGGGTGGACGATACATGCAATATTGTAACTTCAAATTCCCTATAGTAATACATGGACAATAATCCATGTTGTGGAAATAATAAGGCTAGACAGAGGAGTGGGACCATACATCATGTGGACCCCTCACATGTTGTGTAACTCCTGTTTATAAAACATCCATATCTAATTTCTCCATTGACTGGACTTGGATTTAGGCTTCCATGTAGCCTATCCTAAGTTATTTTATGTATAGAACGTGATGGTCACCTTTATAGTGGATTTTTAGGTTCGATTATTGATTTTATGATGGTAATACATCTTTACATGAAAATCACTATTATTAGTGATCAGGAAGGATCATCTGAGAGGAAATATAGATGTGATACTCTCCATTGACACTAAGGTACATGTCCTCTAAAATTAGACATAGTATCCATATATTTCACTAAGGTGTAGTTCCTCCATACAGTTTATTCTTATATAGAGGTGGTACACTAATGTGTCACTAGGGTACACTTCCTCTATCGATGGATATAGTACTCACTTATACTAGGTTGTGGGTCCTCCATATGAATTATAAAGCTATTGATATAGTAATTCCAAATCACAATAGGGTACATGTCATCCATTATCAATGTATAGATACTGAGGTTTTACTCCCCTATCACATCAGGGAACATGTCCTTTATCCATGGAAACAATACTCCCCATTAAAATAGGGTTTGGGTACTCCATCATTTTAGTATTGGTACAACGGTGGAACTCCTTGATCAAAAAAAGGTGTCGTCCTCTATTTTTGAAGATGGTACTCTACAGATTCACCATGCATACTGCATCCACATGAACTGTTTAACAAACTCATGAGATGTTGTTAATCAATTATTGACCCTTGAAATAATTGCAGACTTATCTTCCTTGGTTGTTCTATGATATAATGATCCCCTTATCCCTCTTCTTGGTCTCTTTTATGAGAATATATATTTATACATGTGTATTGGGTTTCCTTTCAATGATTAGAGTTGTCCATTCTTACCCTTTCATTTATTTCCCCCTATTTATCATTTTGGGAATCCAACCGGGTAACCTTGTATTCACACCTACATTTGATTTTCCTATTGAAATCACATCATATCAAAATAATAGAAATTTCAGTGGCAGATACAGTGGAAAATAGGTATAACTAGTTGAATTTTACGGGAAAAATGTTGTCAGAACATGTATATTATGAGCAAGGATCCCTCATCATTTTACATTTATTATATTATCAGGTCATTAGATATTTCTGGTTTGTCATATATATTTTATATTCTCTTTTATGCTTGTGTTTTCATACTCTATTATTCCCTAGTGGTTTTACATTCATTTTTTAGTCTATTGATATTTCATCTTTTGTTACTGTTTCTCTAAACATCCACATTGATATAGTTTAATGAATGTGTAAATGTACATTAGATAGAGGCCTCCCTTATTCGATATTCATTTCAGTGATTGTCACTAGACCCTGGCCTATTCACACAGGCTTGGGGTAGTTGTGGCTGACCTCTCCACCATCCAAGTGGAAACCAATGGGTTAGGTTCTGATATTTTGGTATTGGAGTAGTTCATTCCATTGGATGGAGTTTAGAATTTTTCCCATACAAGGATTTGGTTTGGATATAGGGATAAATTTTTAATGTGTTTTTATTGAATCTTTCTGGGAAGGGAACCAAAGGTTGGGGTGGTAATCTACATATGCATCCACCTTGAATTTGAATAACTACTTCTCGACTCCATGTACTAATTCATTATTTCTAGGTGTCTTTTGTACATGCATCATTTAGGATTTCTTCTGTATTATATCATTATTTATAAATCTCCCCATAAATATATTATCATCAATTCGTGGTATAAATTTATTTAATTTTCTATAAACCACCACAAAGTCATCCTTGTAGGTTACTGATTCAGGATCAAGAAAATGATATGGCGAGTGATGAGGCCTCAGTTTAAGGGACATATCATGAGATCCATTCTCTAGGTGGGATTATTTTAGTACCAACACCTACAGAATAGAAAATTATACATTTTAAGCAGCGTATATATATGCTTAGTATTCATGAAATATACATGTTCCAGTTAAAGAGAATGTTAAGGTTTTTCTATGATCCAGATTTATAGGTAGTAGAGGAATTTGATTTAATTGTTTATCTATGTTTTTAGACACGTACCATCCCTAATAGATGATATTGTTAACCTAACATATATCCTTTTCCAAAAATCAGTTAGGTACTATTGCATTTTAGTCATTCATATGCTTGATAAGTCAAAACACTAATGTTCTGACATTCAAATCTTGTTTCATGAGGAGTACAACCCCTTATTCTTGAACTCAGTTTCGATTCATAAGATTATATGCCTACTTCATGGATGTATGATAGTAATTAATCATTTCATGAGGTTCCATATCATTATGTTCTACTCTATCAATGTTATTTCAGATGGATACATCAAGGTGTTGAAGTTAGAGAAGGTTATCTAAGAAGAAAAATATTTTTGTGTGGTAAACCTTTGAATTCACATATATGTTGGAGTTATAGGGAGTGGAATATTTATTGAGATATTCTTATCTATGAGACTCCATATTGAAAGTTATAGTAGTAGGAACACCATGTCTAATTCATATTCATTTTCTAGTACGTGATAGGTGTCGATGAAAAGGTGCAGTACCCATGATCAAACGAAGTCATATGGTATTTCCGCTCAGGGACCACATAGAGGGACAATGGATCCCATTAAGGGGTAATTTTATTTAGGTGAAGGGTGAGTTCATGTAACATATGATTTCATAACCTAACGTGTTGAGGTGTGTTTGATGATAATGGATGTAAAAGAACCAAAGAGGCATAACCATTATTACAGATCTCCCAAGTATGGCCAGGGAGGCTCCTAGGAGTCTGAGATGATAGAGGAGCTAGTGGAACTGCCAGATGAGGAGATATGGGTAGGGGATGACATTATGATCTCATCCCACAAATTCCACCTGGTGGACCCTGTCATGATCATGGATGAGGCAGTCAAGGCCATGGAAAGTGATACGATATGGACGCATTTGATCTGTCAGCCCATGAGATGATTAGAGGTATGATTTTTATTTATTATACTCTTTATTGAGTACTTTTAGACACAAATTAAAGTCCTTCCATTATCCCTTTACACATTGTTCGAGAGCTAGATATTCCAGTTGAGACCTCATGCCATCATAGTTTCCTTGAGGTTAATACTGGGACTGATTCCTCAATATTATTTACCTTCTATCAGTTAGATATATCTCTTGTTTGAGTGTTTTTCTCAAAGGACCTCTTGGTTTTCATGATTTCATCTTTGGTATGGACTGGTTGTCCATAGTCCAAGCCGAGGATGAATGTCACTCTATATGAGTCATATTCTATCAAACATATGAGACAATATTATCAGTTTTGGGTTGGTGATATCTCATGGATGAGTGAGTTGGCCTTGTGATAATAAGACTAATGTTTATCTCCTATCAATGGAGAGTTTATCCATTGGTGCAGTAGGGTCTTCTGAAATTTAGAATCCCTCATCCATCAAAGATTATATATACATCCTCCCCATGGATATTTATAGACTACCTCTAATGAGGGAGATGGTTGTTTTTCATCATCATTCACCATGGGAGCACTCTTATATATTTTACTTCATATTGGATTACCCCTATCAGGTTTTTGTAGATATGGGTGCAATAAGAGGTCCATCAAGAGAATTGTTTTATCATAACCTATTTATCCCTCTAGGAATCTCCAGTGTTGTTTTGGAGAAAGGAATACAAGATCTTTATGCTTTTTAAGTATTTTTATATCATGAACTATTCCATGTTAATGAATAATAACATTTTTTTGAGTATTTATATCATATTGAACATTTTTGATGGATTAAAATTGTTCTCAAAGAATGATCTAAAGTCCAACTACCACCATTTGGGAGTTTTTGAGGATAATACTTTGAAGCTGAAATTCTAATTTTATTATGAAATCTTTGAGTTCTTGGAAATTCACTTTGGTGTGATGAATTCCATTTCATTATTAGAGATTTTATTAGCTATATCATCTATACATACTTGGACCTATTTATTATTGTATTCATTAACACTATGTTGTTTAATCTATGTTAGAGGAGAAGCAGGATGAGCATTTCAGGATGATCCTAGAATTTCTTCAGGATTATCATATTTTTTGTACACACTGGATGTTTCAGTTCACGATCAATGATGATCACATTTTGGGAAATTTCATTTCTATTATTGATTATCTGGGGTCCTGATGAGGATTTATATAGTTCTTTCTTGGGATCCACTCATGAGCATGTCAAATGTGTGGTGTTTTCCTGGATTTGTAAGGAAAACGTGATGTTTTGGATATAATTCGTTGGGATTTCTGCCCTGTAATGCCCCGACCCCAGTTATGCAGAGTCGGTGCATTATTACAATACGTTGGCATGATACAAGGAATCATGTCTTGAATGACTGATCAGTTTAGTATGCTTGAAAATACTAGATATATTCATATGTTTTACGTTACATTATAAATTGAAAACTACAACAACATAGTCTCCATAGGCCACACTCGTATCCCTTACACTATCCCCTAAGGTCAGTCATAATATACTTATTCACATCCTAGAAAAAATAAAACATAGAAAGGGGTGAGCTCAGATGCTCAGTAAGGATAACAATATAGCGGAAACTTTCATAAATAAACATAAACATTTAAGGAAATGGTATATTAGAACAAAGGCCTTTTAAACATGAACATAAGAATAATAACGAAAAGATAAAATAAAATAATTCCATTTACTTATTCACAAGGATTTTCTATTAGTCTAATAATCCCATTCAATATCAATAGCAACTTTCATAATTATGGAATGCATAATTCCAGACTTCATAACCACATAGTCAAGGCCTTATGCCAATACTACAAATAAGATTTTGTCAAGGCCTTGTTCCAAGACACTATTTTGTCTCATGAGACCTACCTATGCATCAATGAGCTATAGCAGGCTCCACCTGTCACTTACTAAGTCCAATGCATTCCTCATATGTAAAGGATGAAACATAACATAAACATTCGTATTAAAAATGGAAAAAAAAAATTCAATACATTCTCCATAAACCATGAATGGTGTGAAAATAACACATCCATAGTAAAACATATAACAAAACCTTCAATAAAATATAGATGTTTTGTATCATAATAAATCATCTTCAATTAGGCTTAAAATCCATCAAAGGACGTTGACCTATATGAAATACAACATTTTTTAGGGAAATATCTCTTTTAATTTTGAAATCATTAAAAACTCATATAATTATAAATGAAAACATTTATTTTGAAAATATTATTATAAGGATGTAAGGAATGCTTCAATGATATTATAATGGCAGAAAATAACCTCACCCACCGTATACGTTAAAAAAACATCCTTACCTTAATTTTGTCGAAAAGGCCATAAGGTACCCTTTTTGGAAAATGATGGAAAGATTCCTTTCGACCCATTTTATAAGAAGACAAAAAAGGGTATAAATGACTATAACCCATAGTCTAGTAAATTGTAAAAATGTTTTGGAATACATTTTTATGAAACCTAAATGTGGATGATAAAGAGGTCAAAGAAAATACTTACGTAAAAACAACCTCAGATAATAAAGAGATTGTGAAATTAACTCTTACCTTGTACTTTTTCTTGGTCGAGGGTACATTAAAATCCTATATAATAGTTAAACAATTGTTATAAAATAATACAAGAACTATATAAATAAATATGATATCATATATGATATTCTAATATAGCATTATTGATGATATTTCTTTAGTATCATCATTTCGGGAGTTAACTGATTCGTTTTCCTTTATTTTATTTGTTATGTAAGTAATGTTTTTTGTTGATATGACTTATCATATTCATATTAAGAATTATATTATGTCTTTAAACATTATTTCTAATCACCAAATGAAAATTAGTCTTGAATGGATACGATGGGGAATGAATCTTATCGCGTTCGTGGAGACGGTAATCTGTACGTACGCGCGAGCGACAATATCATTCTTTTGACATTAAAATAGTATATAATTGGATAGTATATAATATATAAGGAATCATTATAATGTTATATATTTTATTTACATCATTTATACTCATTATCATACCCATCCAAATGATGAAGTGTTTGATTAACAAGCTACACCACGATGAGGAGATGGTAATCTGTACATACGCACGTATGGTGACGTTGTCATTTATAGGATGGATAGATTAATGAATATGGTTGTACAATTTTTATAATAACATCAAAATATATAGAAAATACTGGAACTATTATTTTAGAACCGAAACATAAAATAATGTGGATGTTGGAGAAGAATAGAACTTGAAATAGGTGATGAAATATTTACCTCTTCTTCGGGTTCTTCCTTTTGATTTGATCAAAAGCGCTCGATAGAATGGATTTCTGACTAATGGAAGCCCTATGGATTGAAGGTAGGATAGTTGGGAGGATATTTTTTGGAGGGTTTGTCCGAAAAAAATGGTTATGAAGGAGTGAATTTGAGATAAGGGGAAGTTCCCTTTTATAAGAGGGGTGAGGGGCACCTTAGGAATAGATTGAAATATTATTTTATAATAAAAACATTTTCAGTTTTTAATGGATCCAAAATGAATTATTTAAAGGCTATGGGGGGGGGGGGGGGGGTTATGGGTTGAAAACCTCTCGAAAAATAGGTTTTAGATATTTTTGGGTAACTACATTAACGTTATCTTTTAGATTCAATTCTTAGTTAAATAGTTTGGCATTTCCCATGTCTCTTTGTATTTTTATATTATATAGTTAATAAACATACTATAAACATCCCAGAGAACCCCAAGTGGTTAATTATTGATACACCTATCATTATAAAAGTCTTTTGGCCAAACCTTATATTTTTAGGATTATTATATCAATCAATATTATTGTATTTGTTTTAAAAACTCATTTAGGTCAATTTTGACTTTATTTAATAATTGAATTTTGTTAAACTCTTAAAAAATTTATTACATCAAAATAAATACAGTTAATCATCCCAACATTTAATATTAACCAATAAAATTATTATAATTCTTAAAAAGTCTCCAATTACATTTATATGGGTATTTATAATATCAATTATTTTAATTTTTCATTAATAAGGTCATTACTGCATAATCACTGTGTCATAAATACATTTAATTATATAATGTCTAAAAATTATAAATAAAATACCATTATGTAGGAAATATTTGATATTTCTAATGAATGTTTATAGTCGAATTTATCTTATGAATAACCCTATATTAAAAATGGTTTATTTATTAAACATTGAATTTATCACTTTTAACTGTTATTTAAATAAAATAATAATAAATGGAATAATCTAATCCAGGTGGACCTAAAGGATCATTTCTTATTCCTAAGGTTGTTTTTGGTCAAATTACTGTCATCCAATAGAATTAGGACATGTTTTAGGGTAATAATAAAATCATTTTTACCTTAAATTACCCTATTTACTTTTAACCGTGGTAAATAAAAGTTAAAAGTTACTATTCTATAAAAATTATTTTAATCCCATTGAACCAAATTTTACTTACTGATATCAACCATTTCTCTCAGATTTTTGAAATTCAATTCAGAGAAGCGGTAAAATTATGTTCATTCAAATTTTCAAATGCTCCTATGAGGTGGGTAAAAGATGGTAAAAAGTTCAATAAAATTTGTATATATCTAAAGATATTATAAAATGACTCCAATGAATTACATTAAACGTATATAGGTATTATGTATCTATTTTTACCTAAAATAAATTTAAATAAAATAAATAATTATTTAAATAAATAGTAGGTTTAAAGAAATAACGTAGTGTTTTTCAATATTCATCAAAAATTGAATGTTTTCAAAAAAATACCGAAAATTGACCTGAAACTAATTTCATTATTAAAAATCCAAAAATGATGTCCATTTTGAAAGATAAAATTTATAAAATTTCAAAAAGAAGTTATTACTATTTATAACTTCTAGTTTGATTGGTAACAGTGTGATAGAATCTCAAAGTTGCGTACAATGAAAGCTATTGCATTATTAAAATGGAAACAAACTGTGGAAGCTTGGGGTGTTACATTATTCCCTCATTCAAATAATTTCACCCTTTAAATCACTAGAATATTACTATATAAAAATATTTGGGTGGTTCTTCATCATAAGTTCTTTGGGTTCCCACGTTTCCTCTTCCATCTTATGGTTTCTCCATAGATCTTTTACTAGACGAGTCGTCCAGTTTCTTAGAACTTGTTCTCTGGTATCAAGAATTTTGACAGGCTCTTCACAATAAGACAGATCAGGTTCCATTTCAATTTTTTCATAGGTGAGTACAAGCATTGCGTCAGGCATGTATTTTCTCAATAGTTATATGTGGAACACATCGTGAACTCTGGAGATACTTGGGGACATTGCAAACCGGTAAGCTACAACGCCAATTCATTCTAGAATTTCGAAAGGTCCATTGTACCTGGGTCTTAGTTTACCCTTCTTACTAAATCATATAACTACCTCCATGGAGATACCTTTTTGAAAACGTGATCTCCAACATGAAATTTCAATTCCTTCCTTCGGTTATCGACATATCTCTTCTAAACACATTGTGCTTTTTGGATGTGGGTTTGTATAACCTTCACATTTTCCATCGTTTCCTCAACGTGTTTTGGGCCAACGAGTTTTCTTTCACCAAAATCATCCCAACAAGTTGGTGTATGACATCTCTTTCCATATAACGCTTCATATTGTTCCATATGAATACTAGAATGGAAGCTGTTGTTATAGGAAAATTCTAACAAAGGTAAATATTGATCCCACATACCTTGAAATTCAAGTGAGGAAGATCTCAACATGTCTTATACGGTTTTAATTGTCCGTTTTTGTTGTCCATCAATTTTAGGGTGGTAGGTAGTGCTCAAACGAAGTTGAGTATCGAGATATTTCTGAAGACTTTTCCGGAGCCTCAATGTAAAATGGGGATCACAATCAGAAAAAATCGATAGGGGTACTCCATGAAGTCTTACAACATCATTAATATATAGTATTTCAAGACTTTCAAGTGGTAAATCTTCTCTTATAGAAAGAAAATGTGCTGAATTGGTAAGACGATCAACAATGACCCATATTGCTTCATTTGTTCTATGATTGTTTGGTATCCCCATGACAAATTCCATCATAATATCATCCCATTTCCACTCAGTTATGGGAAGAGGTATACCGAATCCTCTATGATGTGGTCTTCCAGCTTTCACTTATTGAAAAACCCTATATCTCAATACAAAATCAGCAATCTATCTTTTCATGTTGTCCCACCAAAAATGGTGCTTCAAATCTCTAATCATCTTGGTGCTTCCATGGTGTATAGTGAAATAGGAGCTACGAGCATCATCCAACAATTCTCTTTTTAGGTCACGTATGTGAGGAACAACAAGCCTCTTCCCAAATTTCAAAATTCCATCTTTATATACGAAGTTGATCAATCACCCATCGTTTACAAATTTAATCATCTTTTGAAATTCCTCATCATCAGTCTGACATTTTTTTTCCTTTCTAGTAACGAAGGTTTGGAAACCATTTCAAAAGGCATTGATGTTTCACATTCCATGATTATTCCCATATACATTTTCACTAGATCCATGAAAATAGGATCCCTTTCAACTCTCATCTTGTTCAAAACTCCATGACCATTTCAGCTCAAAGCATCTGCCACCTTATTTGCCTTCCCTGGGTGGTAGTGTATTGTGCAATCATAATCCTTGAGTAGTTCAAGCCATCTCCTTCACCCCATGTTGAATTCATTCTGTGAGATAATATACTTTAAACTCATGTGATGAGTATATATCTGACATTTTTCACCATAGAGATAATGTCTCCATATCTTGAACAAAAATATTATAGCTACTAACTCAAGATCTTGAGTAGATTAGTTTTTCTCATGAATTTTTATCTTCTATGATGAATAGGCAACAACTCTATCATTCTGCATAGGGACACAAGTAAGTCCTTTCTTTGAAGCATCACTATAAATTACAAACGCATCCTTACCCGATATTAGAGTCATGATAGGAGAATTGACTAATCTTCTCATCGATTCTTCAAAACATTCTTCACACTATTTTTTCCAATGAAATTTAACCCATTTACATTGATCTTTGTTAATGGGTTATCCAACTGGGAAATATTCTAGACGAAACGTCGATAATAACCTGCTAAACCAATAAAACTTTGTACCTCAGTTATACTTGTCAATGCTAGCAATTCTTGGATAGCCATTGTCTTAGACATATCAACATAGATTCCATCCTTAGAGACAATATGGCCATGAAAGGAAATCTCTTGAAGCCAGAATTCACACTAGCTAAACTTCCAGTAAAATTCATTTCTTCTAAGGTTTTTCTTAATGGTGTGCAGTTGATTTTCATGATCTTCGTAGCTTTTGGTGTATGCCAAAATATCATCAATAAATTCCACTAAAAATTCATCAATATATTCCTTGAAAACTATGTTCATTAAATCCATTAAAAAATAGGGTTCATTAGTCAGTCCAAAAGGTATTACTGTAAACTCGTAATGCCCTTACGTGGTTCGAAATACTGTTTTCAGGATGTCTTCCTTCTTCACACACAACTAATGATATCTAGATCGAAGGTTAATCTTAGAAAAATATTGATCTCCATGAATTTGGTCGAATAAATCATCAATGTGAGGTTGGGGATACTTGTTCTTTATTGTTATAGCATTGATCTCCCTGTAGTCAACGAACAACTTCATAGAACAATCATTATTCTTAACAAAAAGAAAAGGGGATCCCCATGGAGAAACACTAGGGAAAATAAATCCCTTATTACTCAGTTCTTCTAGTTGGTTATTTAGTTCCACTAATTCCACAGTGTCCATTCAGTAAAGGGTGTTCGATATAGGCCTTGAACTAGGAATTAAATCAATGGAAAACTCAATTTCTCATTCTAGAGGATGTCTAGGTAAATCTCCTGCAAACACATCAACATTTTCTTGCACAATAGGTATGTACACTATTTTAACATTCATTTCCTCACCTAAAGTTATTTCATTCTATTCCTCCCCAATAGTTGAATTTAGTTGAGCTACTGGTGGTGAATCTAGATAATAATTAGGTGGTAACGTTTTTTTCTCAAAAGATAAGGTACTCCTTATCATTATAAAGAATTTAAACCTCCTTATTATTACAGTAAATTTTCACAACATGGTCTGAAAGCCAATATATACCAAGTATTATATCAAATTAAGTCATGGGTATGATGATGATATCAATAGATAAAGAACATTTATATGCCCTTATAGGAACTGATTCACAAAACTTTGTAACAGTGATACTTCCCTTAGGTGTTTTGACTGACAACTCCCTTGTTAAGTCAAATTGAAAATATTTAATTTTCTTAGAAAAATGGGAATATATGAAATAATGTGATGATACAGAATCAAATAGAGTATTTTCTAAACTTGAGGAAACCATTAAATTACCTACCACTACGTCTTTTAGAGCTTCAACCTCAGCAGTAGTGATAGCATAAGCATGGCCTTGATCCCTTGGCCTTTTATGAGGTATGTTTCCTTCGAGCTTAGGAAATTAATTTTCATAATTCCCCCTTTCCATACAATTATATCTTGCAACATTGATAGTATCATTCATCCCCTTGAAATCACAAGCTTGGTGGCCTTTTTCACCACACTTGTAATAGACACCCATTCCCTTCAGGCAAGTACTGGGGTGTTTCTTCCCTTATTTACTACAAGAGGGATATTCAACTTTTCCCTTCATCCACTTAATTTAATTTCTATAATGTTTAGTACATCTATTCTTCTCTTTCTTTGCTTTAAACTCATAAGACATATAATTACTTTTCTACCTTGATAGCACATGTTACAATATCTTCGTATGAAAAGAAGGATTATGGGACTAATGCTCGATGAAGAAATGGTTTTAACCCATCAAAGAATCGATCAATATTAATCCTTGGGTTACACATATATACTTCTACATGACTTTCTAACCTTGTAATTTTATAAACATATTTTGTGGCATTCTCATCCACTTATTGCCTCAAACTCAGAAATTTTTTTTCCATATTCGCTCGATGTTCATTAGGAAATTATTTTTCTAGGATGATGTTTTTAAATAACCTCCATTACATATTTGATAATTCATACACTTCCTTTATGTTTGGAATCAATGAACACCATTGATCTGCATCTCCTGTGAGGCGATAAACTATGATGGAAACTTTTTCCCTTTCTGTACTCCCCAAATTGTGAAATATTTTCTCTGAGAAATTTATCCATTGCTCAGCTACTAATGGATTTTTCCTCCCATTTAATGTTTTTGGTTGTTTCCTATATATGAAGTCTAACATTGATCCTCCGCGTTTTGGATTAGGGTGCTCTATAGGGGTAAGGTTATTATTCACAACCGGGGTGAGTTGTCCCAGAATGGTGATAAGCTTATCAGCACCAGTTGCCTCTCCATCTCCACTATAATTACCATGAGTATGGGGGAAATCCCCGCATGGATATTTTGCATTGATACGGTTTCCATTTCTTCCACTAGGAACCATTTATAAACAATTTCATACACTAGATTAGTTTATGAATCACAATACATAATTCCAAACTTGTAAAACTGTTACCATAAAATGAACAGTTTATGGATATAATCCATAATCATAAAAAAATTATTTGTGGAATTATATACTCATAAATCCTTTATAATGGTTTGTTAAGAAAATAATAATTATCCTAAGCATATCCCCCGGGAGTGTCGTAACCAAGAGAGCAGCAAGGCTCCTTGTCATGCACCATTTTCCATTCAAGTATAGCTCATAGCAGTGTTTTGGGTTTTACCCCTTGGAGCATCTATGCCAGAGCCACCTCAACCTACTCATCTCTAGACATGGATTAATTTCTTTGGAATCTCACAAAATCTTTAGAGTACCAAAATTATAAGAAGTTCTTCTATACTAATCGTCAATGTCCATCATAGGGAAATTTTCTCTAATCATATTTTTTCTAAATATAGCATCCATTGTTTGTACTAAACATCCTCTAATACCAACTGTAATGTCCCAACCCCAATTACCCAGTATCAGTGCATTATTACATAACATTAGCATGATACAAGGAATCATGTCCCAAAAGATCGATTATTTGGTAGCCTTGAAAATACTTGATACCTTCATAATTTTTACCTTACATTATAAAATGAAAACTACAACAACATAGTCTCCATAGGCCACACTATTATACCATAGACGATCCATGTATATCAGTCATAATATACTTTTTTGCATCCTGGGAAAAATAAAACATAGAAAGGGGTGAGCTCAGATGCTTAATAAGGATAACAATATAGTTGAAACTTTCATAAATATGCATTAACAATTAAGGCAAGGTAAGACTAGAACAAAATCCTTTTAAACAAGTACTTTAGAATTTTATGGAAAATATAAAATCAAATAATTCCATTTTCTTATTCACATGGATATTCTACTAGTCGAATAGTCACATGCAATATCAATGGCCACATTCATAATGATGGAATGCATAATGCCAGACATCATAACCTCATAGTGAAGGCCTTGTGCCAAGACTACAAATATGATTTTATCAAGGCCTTGGGACAAGACACTAGTTTGTCTCATGAGACCTACCGATGCATCTAGGAGTTATAGAGGGCTCCACTCATAACTTATTAAGTCTAATGCATTCCTCATATGAAAAGGTTCAAACATATCATAATCATTCATATTAAAACTAGCATACAAAATGTCAATACATTCCCTATAAACCATGAATGGTGAGAAAAGAACACATCCACAGTAAAAAATCCCAAATCCATCAATACAAAATGGAAGTTTTGTATCATAATAAATGGACTTTTATTAAGCATAAAATCTATCAAAGGATGTTGATATAGATGAAATACAATCATTGTTTTAGAGAAATATCACTTTCTATTTTGAAATCATTTAAAAGTAATATAATTATAAAATAAAACATTTATTTTGAGAATATTATTATTAGATCATGAGGGAAGCTTCGACGATTTCATAATAGCAGAAAATAGTTGCACCCTCCATATAAGTTAAAAAAACATTCTTTACATAATTTTGTCCAAAAGGTCATAAGGTACCTTGTTTGGAAAACGATGGAAAGATTACTTTCAAATAATTTTATAAAAATACAAACAAGGGTATAAATGAATTTAACCCATATTCTAGTAAATAGTAAAAAAATTTTGGAATACATTTTTATGAAACATGGATGTGGATGATAAAGAGGTCCCAGTAGATTCTTACATAAATCAACCTCGGATAACAAAGAGATTGTGAAATTAACCCTTACCTTGTACTTCTCCTTGGTAAATTGTTTTTTAACCTATTTTATAATAGTTAATTAATTTTTAATAAAATATACAAGAACTATATAAATAAAAATGATATAATATATGATCATTTAATATTTCTTTGTTAATGATATTTCAGTAGTATCATCGTTTTAGGTGTTAACAGATTCGTTTTCCTTTATATGATTTGTTACGTAAGTAATGTTTTTTATGAATAGGATGTATAAAATTCAAATTAATAATTATTGTAAGTCTTTAAAGATTATTTTCAATCATAAAATGTTAATTAGTTCTAAATGGATATGATGGGGAATGAATCTCATCGCGTTCGTGGAGATGGTAATCCGTATATACGCACGAGGGACAATATCATTCTTTTGATGATAAAATAATATATAATTGGATGGTATATCATATAAATATATAAATTATCATTTTATATTTATTATTTACATCATTTAAACTCATTATTTTTCCTATCCAAATGATGAAGTGTTTGAATTACAAACTACACCATGGCGTGGAGATGGAAACCCGTACCGACGCACGTATGGTGACTTTGTCATTTATAGGATGGATAGAATAATGAATATGGATATAAAATTTTTATAATAACATCAAGGTATATATAAAATATGGGTTTTATTATTTTAGAATGGAAACACAATGAAATAGGAAGTGGATGAAGAAAATATCGTGAAAGAGGTAACGAAATATTAACCTCTTCATCGTGTTCTTCCTTTTGATTAGATCAAAAGGGCTGCATAGGTTGGATTTATGAAAAAAGTAATGCCCCTAGGATTAAGGTAGGACCGTTGGGAGGATATTTGGGCAGGGTTTGGATGATCCAAATTGGTTTGATGGTGTGAATTTGAGAGAAGGGGAAACGCCCTTTTATTAGAGGGGTGAGGGGCACCTTAGGAAAAGATTGAAATATTATTTTATAATAAAATAATTTTCGGATTCTAATGGATTCAAAGTGAATTTTTTAAAGAATAAGGTTGGTATGGGTCTAAAAACTCTCAAAAAATAGGTTTTAGATAGGGGTGTTCACTATATTAACCTTATCTTTTAGATTTAACTCTTAGTTAAATAGTTTGACATTTACCATGCCTCTTTGTACTTTTATATTATATGGTTAATAAAAATATTGTAAACTTTCAAAAGAACCCCAAGTGGTTAATTAATGATACAACTATCATTAGAAAAGTATTTTGGCTGAACCATATATTTTTATGATTATTATATCAACCCATAATATTGTATTTGTTTTAAATACTCATTTATGTCAATTTTTACATTATTTAACAATTGATTTTTGTAAAAGTCCTAAAAACATTATTACTTCAAATTATATACATTTAATCAACCCTAATATGTCATATTAACTTATAAAATTATTAAAATTCATAAAAAGTATCAAATTAAATTTTTTTGGGTATTTATAATATCAATTATTTTAATAACTCATTAATAAGGTTATTACTGCATCATCATTGTGTCATAAATAAATTTAATTATTAAATTTATAAAAATTATAAATAAAATAAAACTATGTATTAAATATTTTTATATTTCTAATGAATATTTATAGTCAAATTTATCTTATGTATATAACTTTATATTAAAAATGGTTTAGTTATTATACTTTTAATTTAACACTTTTAACTCTTCTTTAAATAAAATAATAATAAATGTCATAATCTAATCCAAGTGGACGTAAAGGATCATATTTTATTCCTAAGGTTGTTTTTCGTCGAATTACACTCATCCAATAGAATTAGGACATGTTTTAAGGTAATAATAATATAATTTTTACCTTTAATTTCTATATTTACTTTTTACTGGGGTAAATAAAAGTTAAAAGTTACTATTCAACAAAAATTATTTTCATCTCATTGAACCACATTTTACTTATTTATATCAACCATGTCTCTCAAATTTTTAAAATTAAATTCATAGAAGCGGTAAAATTGAGTTTTATTCAAATTTTCAAATGCCCCAAGGGGGTGGGTAAAAGACGGTAAAAAGTTCAATAAAATTGTAATGTATCTAAAATTATTGTAAAATGACTCCAATAAATTAAATTGAAATTATATAGGTATTATGTATCTATTTTTATCTAAAATAAATATAAATATAATAAATAACTATTTTAATAAAATTTCGGTTTTAACCAAAAACGTATTGTTTTTCACTATTCATCAAAAATTAAATGTTTAGAGAAAAATACCAAAAATTCACCCTAAGCTAATTTCAATATTCCCAATCCAAAAATGAAGTCAATTTTGAATGTTAAAATTTATAAAATTACAAAAGGTCGGTATTACTATTCATAACTACTACATTGATTGGTCGCGGTGTGTTAGAATCTCGAAGTAGCATACAATGCAAGCACTTTTATTATTCAAAGAGAAACATACCGAGGAAGCTTGGGGTGTTACATGACCCTTTAAAATCCTTTACATGGAAATTGAAACTGTTTTATGAGAATGATAATTTCATGAGATACTTTGAGTTTTTGAAGTTATGGATGATGAGTGATCCTATTTTGAGACATCTAGAGGAGGGTGTGGAGTACAAAGAATATTGTGATGCCTACTGAGTTATTCTTGGATACATTTTTATATACATGTAGGAATTTTTCGAATACGGTTCTTGGTAGTTGAGACACCATTAGATGAACTACATGACCACTGAACTAGATTTTGAAGTAGTATTCATTGCTCTTTTTATGATGTGACATCTTATTCAAGTGGAGTTCTTTGTTGTTTAATATAGCTATTAAAGTATTACATTTTTCTTCACATAGAGAGATATGAACTAGATATAGAATAATTGGTTGGAGTTGTGGAAGGAATATGACATTGTGGTAGTATATATTTTTAGTAAGGGAAAAATAATGCCACATTCCATTAGTTGGACATCCCATTCTCACCTAGTAGATGAGTCATCTTAAACATTATCATTGTTGTTGTAAACCATATTTGAGTAGGACCGTGCATCTTTTCATTCATCGAGGATGTTTACCCTACCTTTTCTTCAGTGTATTAGTGAGGCTCTATTGGGATACATAAAATTTAGTGTCCCATATGAGTATATATCATTAGGAGATTCAATATATTTTTTTGAAGGGGGGATCATGTCACCATATTCTATGGATAGACAATTTTTCTAGAAATAAAGACATAGTATGTAATGAGGGATTATCATACATATCCATTTCTTATACATCCCACTATAGGGATGATGTAATAATACTATAAATGGAAGTTATATGGGGATAGAATGAGATGAAACATTATTCAGTTTATCTCTTAGTGTATCTCATGTTAGCATGTGAAGAAAGAGAACCAGGTCCAAGAAGGGTTGCTACAATCACTTAAGATCATGGAATTGAAATGGGATGAAATACCCATGGACTTCATGACTGGGATTCCATAGACAGTGATATAACATGAAACCAACTAGGTGATCGTTTACCTCTATAGGAATTTGACACACTTCCTTTCAATAAAATAGAAGAATTCAGTGGATATTTTGGGGACATTTTACATGAATGGTATCATATGCATTCATGGGTTTCCCTCGATTATTTTCCCTCACCACAATGAAATGTCTATTTCTCCATTTTGGAGAGGTATTTATGAAATAATTTGGACAAATATGAGGATGATTAAAACCTTTTACCACAAGATGGACAGACCAAAGAATTGCATTATTCTGGTAATAGAGGATATGATGTGTCCTTATATGTAAGAATTTTCCTAATATATGAGGATCAATTACCCTTTTAAATCTCTTATTATAATAATAGATACCACTATACATTGTACATGACACCATTAGAGACCATATACGGGAGACCCTTCAGGTTACCCATATCATTGACTGAGATTGTTGTGGGGTCTATTGTTGGCACAAACATGTTGTTGTCAATGGTGGGATGGTCCCTGTGATCTGAGAGTGGATGAGGATAGCCTGGAGAATAAATAAATATTATGATTATCTATTTCATAGGCCTTTAGTGTTTTATTTGGGAGGCCATGTTTTTCTAAGAATCTCCCCATGATAGGCATTTATGAGGACTGTAGAGATTTTTCCTTGGAGGTATGTTATACTCATGGTTCACCGGTCTGTTTAAGATGTTACAGAGAGTTGGTGATGTTTCTTACATCCTCACCCTTCATCCACTATTGCATTAGGTGCATGAAATCTTCCATGTGTAACAACTGATGAAATATGTTCCCAATCCCACAAATGTTATTGACTGTGGAGAGCTTTATATATAGGATTGAGACTCATTCATAGAGAACCTTATGAAGATTATAGATTGGGTGGGGAAAATACTTTGAGGATGAAATAATCCCCTTGTTCATGTGTTATTGTATCTTGAGAGAATTCAAGGGTTGTCTTTGGATTGGGGGATCCAGATGGTGGCTTGGTATCCTAATAATTATTTTTCATTTTTTATTGTTTTTTGAGGTAAAAATGATAGAATTAGGGAATAATTTAGATTCCCAGTTTTTTCATTGTACCAGAGTGATATATATCAAGTTATATTTTTTGATAGTTCGTCAAATATGATGCAAAATTACGAGGCCTAGTGTGATTGGAATTTGTTTTTATGATATATAACATAAATTTTATGTCATTAATGAACATTTTTAAGAAAAATCGGATAACCCTTAAAGAGATTCTTGAATCAAAAATCTGAGAACACCGTTTAATATGTAGAATGGGATTTACCATTAGCCCAACCAAGATTTGGTCATTATAGGTTTTTATGATAATGAATCTTTTAGAGGTTATGTTCATTTGGTGGATTATTTATTTAATTGAACTAATTAGTTAAATAACAAAAAAACCTAATTCTATATATAAAAATTCTTTTTATAAAACTGATAGGGTAAGAAACATAACCTTGGGATTGTAGGGAGGAGAATTTAACATTATCCATTGTTGAAATGAGATCAAAGGATGAAAGTTGATCAGATTAGGTTGAATTGAAGAATAGTGAATGAAAAATATCTTATATGTTGTTTTAATGTACATTTTCTTTACACGGAATGAAACAATATCAAGATAGGAAATTTCATTTTTGATTTTTTCCAATTTTATTATATTGTTTAATTAAGGATTATTAATTATCCTAACTTTCTATAAATAATTGAATCATTCACATGATGTGGATGTTAAATCAATTTTTTTATTTGATATATATCACCGTTTTTAATGATTTATCTCTCTATTATTCCATGATTTCTATTCTATATACGAGAATAGTTCACCAATTATTGTTACACCTTTTATCATATGTTCCCAAATAGTTCATTACATTCTTCATTGTTAGACAACATGGACCATATTTTGGCACTAATAGATGGTATGGAGCATGATCAGACCTCAATATTCATGGAATATTCTCATGCATCAATTAAAGAATATATTAGATGATGGATCATGATGATTTTCTATATGGGGGAAATCCAATTATGTATTCCAAAATTCATTGAATTAGTGGGAGGGACTACGAGAGACAACTATGTGTTTGGATTTGACATGTGGATAATATTCTGATTTTAGGCCACTAAAGATGCAGAATCGATGGCCTGAGGTGGTTACCAACAATTTCAGGTAGTCAAACTGTAGGATTCCTAGATGAAGGTGAACATATGAGACACATGGATAAGATATTAAGTGTCTATGGATAACACAACTATACACCATGTAAAATTAAATACACACTTTGTAGATGCTTGGATGTGGTAGCTAGGATTTCTGGGTGACTTAAATATCAAAATTATTATGGGACCCAAACACATCGTGTGCCCCGGAGGTAGAATCTTGATGTATAATCTTGGATTAGATGAATATAAACTTGGTTAGGATCTGTATCATGTACTAAAACATGGACATAGTACTGGATATGTCCAGAGTTCAGCGGTATAGTCCAAAACACATGGGAAATACCTGGAGAACCTGACTCAACCCCAAGTGGAAGAGACACATAGTGTAGTAACATTAGATGCCATGTAGTACATTATAGACTGTGATTTATATGAAATAAATGAAACAACTAGGTAGAGGATATAGACCATATGCCATGTGAACCCCTTATATACATTGTACCCAATTTTCAAGAACATCAATCTCTTATTTCTCCATCAATTAGAATCATATTTAGGCCCTCAAGTATCCTATCATGTGTTTTTTTCCACTTATAACATGATGGATTCCATAATTTTTAAATTTAAAATATGATGAAAGATGTTCTGATCATGATGATTCTTTTGGTGATAGTTGATGATCGACTTGATAAGATAAGACCATCTGAGAGGCAATATGTTTTGGGGTACAACTCTCTGACACTAGGGCATGTGTCATATATCATTATAATTATACTCTATTACGGATGTAGGGTTTAGTTCCTCAATACTTTTTATAATTATACAGAGGTGTTACTCCCCTGTGGCACCAGGGAAAATGTCCTCTATTGGAATAGACGACACTCCCCAATGGTATCTGTGTTGGGGTAATCTATATGAGTTGTAAAGATATAGAGATTGGACTCCCCTATCACTCCAAAGTGTCTGTCATCTATACTTAGGGTATATGTTCATAGGTGGTACTCCCCATTCACATTATTTCATGGGTCTACTATCATAAAAGATTATACTCCCCAATGGAAATACGATGAGTGTAATCTATGCCATTTTATTGTTATAGAGGTTAAAAACCCATGTAACTCTCGGGAACATGTCCTTAATCTATAGAGGTAGTACACCCATCACTCACTAGGGAGTGGGTTCTATATAAGACTTCATCATACAAACACATGATGTTGGACATTGAGGATTGACACTTGGAACAAATTGCAGCTGTATCATCATGGGATGGGCTATGATATGGGGATCCTCTTTCTCTCTTGTCTGGGTATATTTTATATGAATATATATGTAAACCTATGTATTGGGATTTCTTGAAACTATATGAGAGATATATTCCTATTATGTATCTTATTAACCACCATCTAGTTTTTGGTGTGTCATATTATGTATTTTATACTCAAACCAATAAGGATTTTTAAAAAATGTGTCTTTTATTATAATTATGAAGGATAGTTTGATGACAATTAATATATGAATAGGGGTAACTGTGGGTATTTTTCGACCTATGATGTTCAAGGATTGGATTTATGGAGCTAGGTTCTCTTATCATTTTACATTTCTAGATATTTTTGGGTTAGTGCATCTTTCTATTTGGGTGTTTATTATTTACAATTTCTTTTCAGATAAAAATTTCATACCCATGTATTCACTATAGGCTTTAAAAATAAGGAATATTTTCAAGTATTTTCATCTTTTATTATTATTCCTTTATACTTATGAATGGATTTTGTTTGGTTCATGTGTACAGATACACTTGAAAAAGGCCTCCAATATTAGTTATTCCATTCAGATCTTGTCACCAGGCCATAAACTATAGAAGTAGTGTTGGAGTTGTTGCATCTCAGATCGCCAGCATCTAGTAGGACATAGTTGGTTGGGTCATGATAGATTGGAAATAGATAAGTGAAATCCTTAGAATGGTTTTTAGATTTTTCCCTCCTATGAGGATTTGATTAGGACATAGGGAAATTGTGTGAAGCAATTTAGATTATGGTTTTCTTGGTAGGTAACCCAATTTCAGTTTGACAAAAAATTTATGCATTCACTAAGTCTCTGACTACATGCTTTTTGACTTGAAACAATTGAGAAATTGGTTGTAGGATATTTTGGAAAATGCATCATTTAAGATTGAGACTTTTTACATTCCTACTAGAATTAGGTCCCCATATATATATTTATATTCATACTTATATAAATAGGGTACATCAATATAAATTTTTTAGGATACCACCATGATAATGACCCGTCATGTTTCGAATTCAGGATCATGATGTAGATCCATTATGTGATGAGGCCTCAGTTCAAGGGGAATCATGAAATATCATTCTTCTTAGTGGGTAGGTAGTATCTCCCCAACCTAGTAAGTAGTGTATTATATGATAAAATAGGGATATGGAGACATGGAAATATAGTGTACTCTATGAGTTTCAGTTCTAGATGCCTCTGAGGTTTTATGGTGACCTAGATCCCAAGGTAGTAGAGGATAGAATTTAGATGGTGATATGAGAATTCTGATAAACCAGAAATCCAAACAATTTGATTAATTATCTATAGCTAGTCCTTTCTATGTATTAGTAGGGAAATTTTGGAGCTCAGTCATGATGATACAAGATGAGTTGTAACTCTCAGAGTCAGTCTTTTAGAAATTCTTTCATGAAGCGTCCTACCCATCATTCATTTTATCTATTCATAGTTAGGATCATTTTGTGGTTCATCATGGTGGGGTGATAGTTTGTGAGAATCCCTTGAATGTCTCAAACCTTACATTTTACACATTCGACATGATTTTGGATGTCTTCTATAGGGATCATATGTTTCAGAAGGGTCTCCATAGACAAATCTATGCCAGTGTGGTACCCGTAATCATTCCCATATATATTGAAGTGTTATTACATGTGTTTCAGATAGAGTGGTTATGATTTTAGGGATTCCATATTTCTAAATCCATCTATGGTAATCTTATGGCTGAGTCAAATATATAATTTTTAAGGAGATAAGAGTCAAGTCACATACAACTTACCCATTTATGGACTCAGAAAAATGGTCATGTTGCCTAGGGAAAATGAAATGGACTAGGGAATCCAGGAGAGGGGTGATGTTATGAATTTGATGTGTTAGGTCACATAAAACATGGTTACACAACCAAAAATTTAGTGGATGATAGGTGGATAGTAGATAGACCGACATTGTAGAGGGAAATCATTATTATGGATTACCCATGTGAGGTCAGGGTGTCCCAAAGGAGGTGGAGTGGGAATATGAGTACGTGGAACTCCCAGTGCCAGAGCTATAGGTGGTAAGTGAAATTATAATCTCTTTACACCCACACCACAAAAAATCCCACATCATGCTCAGGAAGCTAGATGTGAGGTCTGTGGGAAACCGCAGACTGTGGAGGCATATCATCTTGCAACTCACAAGATGATTAGATGTATAATCTGTGGTAAATATACTCTTGGTTAAGTACTAGTAGTCATAATATTGAGTAATTAATTTATCCCTATACTCATTATATGATTAATGGATACCCATGTTTAGACTTTGACATAGTTTCAGTTCCTTCAGGTTCCTATAGAGAATGCTTCTTCAATATCATTTCTTTACTGAATGTGTGTTTTATTGCTTGGTATATAGAGTTTATTGTGGGACCTCTTAGTCTAAAAAATAATACTATAAGTCATGATATTGGGAAGGTGTTAGTTTTTAATTTTCTTTTTCATGATTTAAGATCATCAGAGATGAGTCAGAAGCCTTCAGACATATAGGATGATATTCTCCTTTTTTGGTGAGACAGATCCAATGGATAAGAATGTATGCCTTAAGAACAAGATAATAAAACCCACAACCCTTCATCTGATGAGTATAGTCATTGAAATAGATTGATCTTAAATAATTTAGATTCCTTCATTTGGGATTATTATAAATAAACTTCCATGAGGATATTCTAGGATGAACTCTAATGTGGGAGAAGGTGTTTTCTGTCCACAAGAACCCATCACCCATCAGTTTGCGAGTATACCCCTTTGAATAATAGTATCTTCTAGAATATCGATTCCTAAAATCATGGATTATAATATGTGAATATTTCTCATGGATATTATTAAATAGTGTACTTACATATCCCTTTCACTATGGATCCAGAATTGGTGTAGTTGTTGCTCAGCTCTCCACCATCTACAAGGACCTTGGTGGGTCAGGTCATGATAGGATGGTAATAGAGATGTTAATTCCTTGGGAATGTATTTGGATTTTACCTTTATAAAAACTGAGCTGGGAAGTTGGGAAATGGTGTTAATATGTTTATTGTTAGAATTTCATGGTAGTTAAACTATAGTTGTTGTGATGAAGAGCGTATCTAATCATTAGGACTCTAAATTTTTTCATTTTTACTATGAAAACTGAGACATAGGTTGTAGGTGACTGTAGAAAATTATTCTTTTTGTATTGTTTCCATTGACTATCCATATAGAGTCTATTCAACACATATATTTACATATTATTATCTAACTTTGGTACATCATTATAAAATTTATGGGTTCCATCCATGAAGAAATCCAGTCAAGATACTAATTCAGAATCATGATAAGGATCTGTTGAGTGATGAGGCCTCAAATCAGGGTGTATCTCAAAAGATCCTTCCTCTATGTGGATAGGTAGAATCACCCAAACCTTTTTTTCGTTTATTATGATAGAAAATAGTACTATGGATGAATGAAAAATTAGTGCACCCTTTGAATTCCAGTTCCAGAGGCCACTAAGAATCTGTGGTGAGCCACATTCCTAGGTATTAGAGGTTTGGATTGAGTCTATGATCCGAGTATTTAGACATTTGAGAAACCCAAATGATAATATTTTTGTGATGGTATCCAGCCTTTTCTGTGGAGTAGTTAGGAACTGGTGTAGCTAATTCGTGGTGACACATTATGAGTTGGAACTCCCATGGTACCACTTTCCACAATTGTTTCATGAGTATTACTAATCATCATTTTTGTACACATTTTTAATTTGGGTGCTTTTGGATATGTAGTAGGGGGGAGGATGGATGTAGAGTATGTTGTGATATTCACTAACCATATGTAATCCTCCCTCTTCCTGATTTGGGATGGATAAATCCAGGTTCTAATGTATGAAAATTCTGTCCTTAGAAACATCTATGCCAGTGTGGTACCGATGTGCATTCCCACTTATGCTGGAGTGCTATAACAGGACTTGGGGATATAGATCTCATTATTTAAGGGATTCCATAGAGTAGGATCCATTAGTAGGTATCGAATAGATAATTCATCTATAGTAAATTGAGGATACAGGACTGGGGTCACGGATGGAATAATAATTCTTGGACTCATAAACATGTTCATAAAGCCTAGGGTCAATGTGACAGTCTAGGGTAACCAAGAGTGTTTTGATGTTATGAATGTGATTTGTTAGGTGACATCGAATGTTATAACCCAACCAGATGAGATGTGGAGGGTAGGATGATAGTGGATGGACCACCATTGTAAAGGAAAAATAGTCATTATGGATACCCCAAGAAATACCATGGTGGTCTAAAGGAGGATGAGAGAGAGGATGTGTACGTTCATATCCCAGAGGAGGAGATTTATGTGGCGGGAAACATTATAATCTCCTTCAACCATCACCACCAATCGCCCCACATCATGCTCGGGAAGCTGGCTGTCTGGGATGTCGTAAACTACACACTATGGAGTCATATTATCTTGCATTTCAAAATTTTAAGAGAGGTATGAACTATAATTAATCTAGTATTTCTTTAGTAATGGTAGAATAATGTGTGAGTAATTCATCTATCAAATTTATCATTGTTTGAGAGTGGTATTTTCCATTTGATACATTGACTCAATAATATTCCCTTGAGGTTCCTATAGGTAAATATTATCCAATAAATGTTTTCTACCAAAACTATGTGTTATCACTTGGTGGATAGAATTCCACATCTGAACTCTTAGTCATTAAAATGAGACATTATGGATTCATCTTGGGTTTGAACTAGTTTTACATGGTCTGTGACTACATTAAATATAATCAATGATAAGTCAGGTTTTTTTAGACAAATGGGATGGGAATATCCTTTGATGTTGTTAAAGATATAATCGATGAACAATTAGGCCTTTTGAGAAGGATACTACAACCCATCAACCCTCTATTTGTGACTATATCTTTTAGAATAGTATAATTTTCAAGAATATTTATTCCATTGATCGTGTTGTATTATATAGAAGTATTCCAAGAGGATGATTCAAGATGAAATATGAGGTAGGAGATGATTTTTTCCATCAAATTTCACCCCAATATATCTTTGATATCTTATTTGGTAAGTCATATGGCTCATACCAATCATTGGGAGTAGAGGGTTTTGATAGAGGTCCTTAGAGGCAAGTCCTTTATCTTACCCATTGTTTCCCCTGGGAATCACAAATATTGTACATAAAAAATGTGGCTAAGATCTTGTAGATTTAAATGAAATATCATCACCTTAATAAGGATATGAAAAATAAGATGAAATCCTTTTTAAAAATTGAATTCCTATTTAAGCAGTTAGGAATCATCATATAGGTATTGAAAATCAATCATAGGTTCACAAACCACCAGTTGTGAGTTTGTGATGTTGTAATTCTAAATCTGGAATTCCAATGTTTCTATGGACACAATGTGATATTTTTTATTCCCTTAAATGTAAGGAATTACCCCATTATCTTTATGGAATTGATTAACTAGATCATCCATCTATACATGCACCAATGCTTTGTTTTCTTCATTTAAGGAATACTGATATCCTCCCTGTGAGGGTAGAATCATGGGGATAAATGATGATTTTTTTATAACAACTCTCCTCTATATATCACTTTAATAATTTTTTTTATTATATATGACTAAACGTAATAAAAAAAATATGATTGAGAAGTCTAGTTTTTTGGGAATTAAGTACATTATGTAATAACATAAAACTAGTAATACAACATCTTTTACATTATCAAATTACTAATTCAATCATAAAACGTCCTAGGATAATCTCAGGACATACATAAGAAATGGGTGGGATATAAGGCACAGTAAGGGAATAAATAAGGAATATTTGGTACATGTTATAAAATAGGAATTCTATTGAAGAATAAATGGAACATGAATAAAAAGGCATGATATAGAATGATAATCATAAAATGGAAAATTTTCCAACAATATAAATAACTAAATCATAAACATAGGGTAAGGATAAAACATCCATTAAATCAAGGTGGAAAAGTCCCATAACAGAATTAGTTTCAATCTATGTCCCAACATGATGTATCATGATACTAAACATTACCCAATTCCATGTAGTTCTACTTTGTGTTCCCATCATATTCATTTCATTCTCGTGGTCAAGTGTGCCACATTGATGATAAAAAAGGAAAAATTCATAATAATATTTTAATACATGATCATGGAATGTGGAATAAATAAATTTAATTCCTAAGAAAATAATTATATGATCATAAAGGTGCATACAGTTCAGTGAAAAATGGGTATGGTATTCACTACCCAATTTTTGGGCGTGGAAAATCACAGTGAAATTTTGGAAGCATTTTTGAATTAAATAAATTTTAATAAAAATGGTTGTTATGAGAAAGATGGGCCCCTCATCAATTGTTATTAAAATAGTTAGTAAAGGAGACATGTAAATATATTTCCTAAATTTAGGAAAAATAAATAGAATGTGTATGTTTATAAAGAAACAAGAATAAAGAAGAGAATGTGAGGATCCCTTATGGAATTTTGGCATAGTAATGACTTTGGTAAGGATCCAGATAAAGGTGGATAAATGATCCCTCATTGAAATAAAATCTATCAGACCGTAATTGTATAACTAAAAATGATTTAAAATACATCCATTTAAAATTAAATGAACCAAATTCAAAGAAGGTTTTGGAATTTCATAGGATGAGAAGAAGGTCCCTTACATGAGTGTGTGAATCCAAAATATTGGGATGTGATTATTGAGGTTTTGGTGGTTCCTTGTGAGGACTATATAGTGTGTACGGTAGAGGATTTTCATTCTCATAAGAATTTTAGTGTAGGTAAATGGCATCTTGGGTGGTATTATATCGAAAAAGGGAGGGTTTTCTTTATAATTTAGGTTTTGTACTCTACCTAAGGAAAAATAAAAAACCACAACCCAACCCATGGTTTTCGCCTATGATCTCAACCAAAAGGGAGTGTTTTGCAATATTTTATAAGGTCATGGGCTTAAAGTATTATAAAAATTCCATTTATTATATGTAGGTGCTTCAAATTTATAATGAAATGATTATAAACGCATAAATATATTATATGTTTTGGATGATTAATAATAGATACAAAAAATTAATGAGATAAACATAAAACCAAATTATTTTAAATGGAAAACATATATTTGTTCAGGGATCTTATTTTTATAAATTATTAAATCACTTTTGGTTCATTATGATGTCATTGCACACAAAGTACATTTATAAAGTATTTAATATTTCCAAAAAATTTGACAATGTCATAAAATTACGAAAAATTAACCATGGGATAATTTTGATATTATGATTCCAATATTCATTTTATCTATTTTTTTTAAATATGTGAATTTTAAATTTTCAAATAAAATCTACTTTTATTAATAAATGATTGATTTTTACAATAAATTTTTTCAAAACCTTAAAGAAATTAAATTTGACTTCCTAAAAATGATAAAAACATTTATATTTGATATTAATTATTTAATAATATTTTTTTTGAAATATTATATATTTTAAAAATCCATTAATTCATACAATGATTAATTTAATTTGAATGTTAACCAACAATTCTATTTATTGAATAAAAAATAAGAGCCAATTATAAATTAAAAATAATAGGATGAAAATATATTCATTATCATATATAAAATAATGTACATATTCATAGTTTTAGGGTATATATGCATATCCCCTTAATACACCAGCAATTGCCTTAAGAGTAAGGTGTGTGATTGTTGGGGTTTCATTGGGCAGTTTGGCGAACATGATTTGGGTCTTGGTCTCAATGAGATTTATCTTTTCCAATAAATGGTTTTACTCATACTTAAGTTGTATGATCTCAGCATGGTATTGGTTAAAGGGAAAATCCCAGAAATTTAATCTCCCTTGGAAGATCTGATAAATGTTCATTAGAGGGTATGGTCCTACTAGATGTGGTCATCACTTCAATTTGATGTGGAAATTAGATTTGTTAAAACCCCTTATTTATAATAATCATATGATCACTGTTCAATGGCTATATTATCAATGGTAATGATACTTAACAGTATTTTAAATCCAATTTTATATACTAAATTAAAAAAAATCATCTGTTTTTTATATCCATAATACATAATAATACATTTAATTTAATAAAAAAGAGGAATTTAATTTATCATAATTCATGTCATCACTATATTTCCCCCTTAAGATATTTCTCCCTCATAATTTTAATTCCTCGCACTAAAATAGATGAGGGTAACTCAACTTAATCACCTCCTCTATTTCCCACATTACTTCTTAAAACATTAGGTTTCTCCATATCCCTTTGAAAAGATACATTGTGTTATTTCAAAGATCTATTTCTCTATGATTGAATATTTTTTATTGGCTAATCTTCATTGGAAAATTCATTCTCTAATGGAACCTTCTTCGGATTGATAACATGTTAGTGGTATCTTATGTACTTCCTTGACCATGAATGATGGAATAGATCATGGACTCGAGAAAAGTATGATGGGACTACTAGATGATAGTCCACCTCTCTAATATGATAATGTATCTGAAAGGGTATGATGTAGCTTGGACTAAGAACTCCCTTATTCAAAAATCTCATCACTTTATTCCAGGGAGATATATAGTGTAATACCATATCTCTAATATCAAACTCTCGGTCTCATTGATGATTGTCAGCATAACACTTCTTTCAACTATGAGCATCCATGATGTGTTGTTTAATTGTCTTCACCTTCCCCACCATTACATTTACATTTCAGGTCCTAGAAATTTTCATTCCCCAATATCATCCAAACAGGTTGGTTTTCTACATCTATTCCCATAAAGGGATTTATAGAGACCCATTTGGATTCCTGGGTGGAAACTCTTTTTTATGAGAAATTGAATTGGGGAATATGTGGGTCTCATACTCATTTAATGTCCATAGAACATGATCACAACATTTCTTCATATGTATGAAATTTCTGCTCAAAATGTATCAGTTTACGGATGATAGAAAATACTGGAGTTATGCATAGTTTTTAGATAATGTTGGATAATGTTATAAAATATGGAGGTGAATAGAGGATCTTCACTAAATATAATAGAGAGTGGTACACCATGGTTCCTTACCACTTTGCTGATGTATATCAAGAAAGTCCATCCAATGATAAGTCCCCTTAAATTGTGATAATGGGAGCTGTATTTGTATGATAGTTGAAAAACCCCATATAGCATTGTTTCCCCTAGATGTATTCAGTTATCTAGTGACAAAGTCCATTTTGATGTACTTTTATTTCCATGTTGGTATAGTTAATGGTTATATCATCCCCTTAGACTTCTTCCTTTTATCCTTTACTTACTAGAATACGAGGCACATTTATGTATATTCAATGATCTCATTCATCATATTTTCCCACCAATAGTTCTTATTGAGATCTTGATATATCTTTTTTCTTTCTAGGTGAATGGATATTGTTGACCTATGTGCATCATCCAATATTTCCTACCAAAACTCAGGATATTATGGAACACATAGTATTGACCCAAATATCAGAATTCATTCTTATTCAATTTTAAAATTTGAGGAAATCCCCTTTCTAATATATTTAACTTTATTTTTAATTTCCACATCCTTTCATTGAGCATCCGTTAACTATTCTTGAAGATAATGTTGAGAAATCTTTTATTAAAGGATTGATTCTGTTCATTCTGTTAGGATTCCAATGTCCATCCTCTGCATGTCTATGATGATTAAATCCTATCTGTTCTCATCATTGATAAATATATAGGATCCTTTCTAATTAGAGAATCCTCCAATTTATTATCCTTACCATGAGGGTAGTTGATTGAGAAGGCAATTTCCATCATTAGCACTAACAATATTTATTGGTTCATATTCATCTCTATCTATGTGAATATATACATGGAGTTTTTTTTATCCATATATATATCAAAATTCAACCCATATAGTTCATACTTCTTAAATATAAATGAAAATATCATCGTTTCCAACTCCAGATCCTGTGTGGGATAGTTTCTCTCAAGAATAATCAACATTCATGAAATATATGCTATGAAAATGTCATTCTATATTAACACAAACCCCAATACCTTCTTCCAATCATTGTTGAATTCTATGAAGAGTTCTCCACTTGTGAGTATTGTATAAATTCATAGTGAAGAACTTAACAAAAGGAAAATGAATAAAGGACTCTCAAAAAAAATTCTCTCTAGAACCCTTGCATAAGTATGAATGCATATAGCAATAGTACTTGATCAGATTTCCCTAAACACAGCTCACTCAGAGGTCTGAGTATGGAATCATTACACATATCAGATTTATTGAGAATTGGGAATAGTCGGTATGCCTTAATGAATACTCAGATACCGACATGTCATCCTTCCAAACTTATAGAATCTATTGATCACGCATAGCCCTTAGATTTTATGGAAATATCCCTATCTCTGAGAAAGGTTATCGACCTATGAAAACAAAAGAGTCATCTCATAAAATGATCGGGTAATATAAACCATGATGTTTTACTGCTGATACACATATAAGGCTTACTTCCTGGACCTCCATCTGATCTAATGGTGTCTTGACTAGATGGAAAACATGTTCAACACCAAATGTGAGCTCGTAGCTTCCTGTTAGTGGGGATCGCTTCGGAACCTGAGGGGTATCTATCACTGAAACTCATGATGTGCACTCACCCAATGAATATCTTATACTGGTACTACATGTACCATGGCTACTCAACATGTGGTGGTATACCTCGTACACCACCTGGTGGTGCTATCTCTAGTATGAACCCTAGTAACCACCTCATCACCCCACAGATCAGCATTGTGATCACTTGGTGGAATCCTGGCTAGTTGTCTAAGTGGGAGAATCATGAAATAAAACAAGATGTACCATGATCAATAGATTTTACCTTGTGAGAGGAATAAATAAGTACATGGGAAACTCAACACATTCCTATATGATGCATGGACCCTCATTTTTTCCTACAACCATTGTTTTCATTTACTGACACAAAAAGAATAATTCAGGATCTTGGTGAATGGATACGTTAATCATTGCGCCAACATTGGATTCCATGTCATGAAATGTGAACTCGAAACACTTAACATTGTTTACCCAAACCAAACATAGAGATTTTAGGTTCTTAAGGAAAAAGTTTCCTCCTTCGATTCCACTATGTCATGACCTGTACCCCAGGGCCTACGTGGTGACTACCCCAAGACCGCCATCCATTGGCCAGGGTTTAGCGAATAGCACTGAGTAAGAATATCCCAAAAAAGCAGGCATTTCCATTAAACCAATAAAATTTCACAAAGATCAATCTATCAAATTTAAACAAAAATAAAACAACATCTATGAATTAGAAAACCACTAAGATTATAAGGAAAACTGAATGTAAAAGGTTCCACAATACAATCCCAAATCAAAAAATGAGAGTACAACTACCACGGTCCATCTGCTCGAGAACCAACATAAAGGGTAGTTGAAGGGTAGCTTCATGTATCCATAGAGTTATGCCCATCCATCCCATCTCACTGAGTACCACCTCATCCCGAACCACCAAGGTCTTCGTCGAAGCGTCGAACACCTACATGAAACATGAAATGTGTTGACGAAGACCATGTAGGTGTGAGTAACACTATACCCTGTAGGGACCCCAAATCACAATGGAAATTCCACAAAGCAAGACCAAAAATCAAGCCCACAAACATAGACAACAAAGTAATGAATGATAACACAAGGTATAAATCAATGTATAAAATGTATGATTATCAGTCGTAAATATTAATTATATTGTTCTGGTGTGGGAATCATCCCTAATTTGTCATTGAGGTTTGCTCGTCTACTTGACCAATGAGGTCCGCTCAACTATTGGACCACTGACGTCTGATGTGCTACTAGACCACTGAGGTCTGATGGTATACTAGACCACTGAAGTCTTCTCAGCTACTGGACTACTACGGTATACTCTGTTACTAGACTATTGAGGTCCACTGAGATGCTATACCGCTGAGGTTCGCTCGGCTGCTGGAGCACCGAGGTCCACTCCACTACTGGACCAATACAGTCTGCTCGGCTTGTGGACCACCAAGGTATGCTCTGATACTATAATAATAATGTTCGATCAGCAATTGGAAACCTGGTACACCTACCGATTATGGAAACATTGTTCACCTAGTGACCCCACAATGGCACTGTTCACATCAGTCTCACTGATGGCACTATTCATATCGGACTTACCAAAGCCACTACTCACATCGGTCTCACTAATGCCACTATTCACATGGTTTCACTGATGCCACTGTTCACATTGGTATCATTGATGTCACTGTTTACATTGGTCTCTCTAATGAGTCTATTCACTAAACATGATGTTTGGAAAGGTGATGGGGATAAGTTACTTAAACCTCCGAGAACACCTCAGACACCAGATTTCAACAAAGGAATTGACCAGAGAGGTCCAGGACATTACATTAGGTACCTCTCAAAACATTATCATCCTTGAGAATTCAAAAACTACCAAAAAGGAAACCAAAAATGGGTCTTAACAAGCACCCCTCGAGATACGTCTTAAAAGAGTGAAAGGCACGAGAATCAGTAAAAGAAATCAATCTCATAAAAATAAACATTCTACAACCACAAAGAAAACATCGTTATATGAAAAGATTTAAACATCAATCAACTCTAGTTAATAAGATTGTATTTGTCACACACATTCCCAAACACTCTCCTCCATACCACTGTGTCGCCACAAGAAATGAACCAAGGGTATATAATTCCCACGAAACAACTTCTCTTTGCGGTCCTAGATATCCATAGGCTGCACCTCGAAGGACACATCATAATCAATATCTATCTCTCCTAAATTGATGACATTAGAGTCATCACTAAATAACGATGAAGCTATTACACATGAAAAACATCATGTATCAGGCTCTTCTACGAGGGATACACTACTCGATACTCCACAAATGCAACATGAGCCAACACCTCGAAAGGCCTATGAAACTAGGGAGATAGCTTAATGCCATGACCAAACCATCACAGAACACAATGGGGAGTCACCCTCAGAAAAACGTGATCCCCAACATCAAACACCAAATGTATCCTCCTTTGATCACCATATGATATCTAACCATCATGATCTATCTTTATCCTCTAACAAATCACCCAAACCATATCTGTCGGATTCTACACTAGTTCCGATTAGAGAAATGCTGACCCCATGACCCCAATGTAACACAATGGAGAATATAAATTTTGTCCATACAAGCCTTTAAATGGTTCCATACCAATGGTGGAGTGAAAACTATTGTTGTAAAAGAACTTCACCTATGATAATTGCCTCATAGGCGAACCTCTAAAATCCAGGACACAAGAGTGAGTCATGTCTTCAATAGTCTGGATGGTCTGCTCTTCCTGAAAATATGTCTGTGGATGAAAAAAAGTGCTAAGGCATAGCTGAGTACCAAAATAATTTTGGAGACCTCTACACACCCTAGAGGTAAAATGAGGATATCAATCGGAAATGTTCATCCTCATGACAATGTGGTGTCTCACCACCTCTTGTAGATATTGCCTCGACAAAACCTCCTCTCAGCACGACTACTTGATCCCTATAATGTGGGTTGATTTTTTTAAACAATCCACTACCACCCAAATAGTGTCATATCCTACCCTAGCTTGAGGTAAACCAATCACAAAGTCCATTTATATTTCCTCCAACTTCTACTATGAAATATCTAATGGTAGGATAAAAAAAGAGGGGACATGGTGCTCAACCTTCACCTTCTTCCAGAAAAAACCTCTATACGCAAACTCTGTAACTAAACTCTTAATCCCAGGCCACCAAAACATACTTCCCAATCCATGTACATATTTTTCAATCAAGTATGCACCATTAATGGTGAACTATGGAACTGTCTGAGAACCATCTCACAAGTCTCCAATGGAACAAAAATACTTCCTTGATATATCTATCGGTTTTGTTCATCCATAGCTCAACCATCAGGGGCCTCGCCACAAACAAATCAGTCTCTCCATACATCCTCCTCTAGATCTACCAACTGGGAATATTACACCTACTTCACCAAATATTACTAGGAATTCAACTCAAATAGAAATCCTCTACCCCAACTTCTCCTATATCGATACAGGATGTTGAATGTTCTTCCATTACTCTCCATGAATCACCAAATTTATGCATTGTATCACTATGCGACCTCCTGATCAGCGCATCAGCTACAAAATTTACCACTATTGGGGTATATGATACATCAATGTCATATTCCTATAATAACTCTTTCCATTGACACTGCTGAAAGTTGAATTCATGCTGAAAAAAAAACAATTCTCAGGATCTTATTATTAGTGAAAACCATAAAGCATTGGCCAATGAGGTACTGTCTCCACAAATTCATGGAAAACACCACTGCTCACAACTCAAGATCATGGGAGGAATAGTTATGTTATATAGGATGAAACTACCAAGACCCATAAGAAGAAATAGATCTCTACTACATCAGAACCTTAACTAACCCCATATGCATAACATCGCAGAAAACGTCAAACTGAAATCCAGATGTAGGGATACAATGAACTGGGGAACTTACAAACATCTCCTTCAGAAACTCAATAGCATCCTAACACTGATTATCCCACATGAACTCTGGATCCTTCCTAGTCAGTGCTGTCAAAGGAGTCACAACCTGAGAGAAATTGGTTGTGAACCTCTTATCGTAGCCTGCAAGACCAAATAAAATTTTCAACTATACTACATTCTAGGGGGCTTCCCGGGACATAATGGAATCTATCATTGATGGATCCATAACTACTCCCGGTTGGGAAAAAACATGGCCCATGAAATAGACTTATCAATCCCATTCATCACTCTTCAACAACATCCCAAATAGCTGATGTTGATGAAGAATTACCAAAACTGTGAGTAGATGCTCTATATGATCCTTCACATATGTGGAGTATACAAGGATTTCGTCAATGAAAACCACCAAAAACATATTTAGGAACTCAAGGAACATATCTTTCATCAATACCAAAAAGAAAACTAGAGAATTAGTTACACTAAACGGAATTACAACAAACTCTTAATGTCCCAAATGATAAAGGAATATAGTATTCGGGATATTCTCATCATTTAGAGACATCTGATGATATCCTTAACGCATTTCGATATTTGAGAACAAACATGAACACCTAAGTCGATCGAATACGTCTTCAATCCATGAAATAATATTGAAAATTTTCATTTTCACATTGTTAAAGTGATGATAATCGATAAAATAAATGTAGACTTTTTCAGCCTTTTTTGTCAAAAAAACTGGTCCACCCCATGGTTACAAACATGGATGAACAAAACCACATTGTAGCAGACCATAATGCTATATATGTAGCTCTCATTACTTAGAAGGGGACATCCTATAAGGACACACACACATATATATATATATGATTCTCCAGGAAGTAGATCGATCCTAAACTCGACCTCTCAGTGGGTGGGTAATTCTACAACCTCTTTTGGAAAGACATCACGATACTCTTCTATGACCCTTGGAATCACCAACTGTTGGTCCTCCAAATTACTCATCATCATCTCATCCATTATTGATGATAAGGATGAAACACGCCTCTGAGCCATCTAAGGCTATCAATCTCCAACAAACATCATTGTCTCCCAATCAACATACAAGAACAACACCATCCTCCCAAATAAATCGATGATATCCTGTAGTGAATTCATCTAATTCATGCTGATGATTTAATAATATGGTTGTATCCAGAAACATATTAAATCTCCCCAAAAGTGGTTCTACCCCCTCACTAGCCCAGAGTCTCTACATACATCAAACAAGTCATTCTGACCCCCAATTGGCATAGTCAATGCCTAGGGTACTAGAAGCCTCGCTAACTCTAGTACCAAGTCATGTACAATGGAAGGTGATATGAAGGAGTGTGTTGCTCCTAAATAAATCAAGTCATAAACCCAAGTAGAAAATGATAAAAATGTACCTTGAATGATGTCTGTCTCACCTAATTCTAGAAATTCTAAAGCCTGAAGCTGACCATGACCTCCTTCATGGAATCACTGACCCAGATGATGACTATCGCCATGGAAGCACTCTTCTCTTTAAGGACTGGGAGCATCATGGGGATGCCCTCTTCCGACCCCATCTATTCTCTGCTGATTCAATGTTGGGGCAACCTGCTGCTGCGGCCTCAGCCAGAACTACCTCAATGGAGGAACCTACATCAAAACACCTAGTGGACAATTACTGGTATTAAAGTTTGAGAACTCTTCATACTACTAACCTCATCCTCCATAAGAAAAACAAGCATATGATCCCTTGGTATTGGTGAGAGAGATGTTTCCCTCATAAAATGAGATGATAGGGGCGGGGACCATTCCCTGGCCAAACGAAAACTCTTTTGACCTAAAATCTAGGAACCCCAGGGTAGATATATGCTACATGAGAAATCATAAAAAATAATCTATCCTGATGATCACGTTCTGAACGGTGTCCACCCAATGACCTCTACCCTGACCAACACCTTATAATATGTCTTCAGGATAGACGGGGTGACATTGAACTGGATATCTGGATGCATAGCCTCCCTAAAATGCCTCACTATGTCCTCCTCATTTTGAAACAGTTCTGAATCATATTGTAAAAGGATCTTGGAAAAAATTTCAAACTCTCGCACACTATTTCTCCCCTCTCAAAGGATAATAAGCTCATGGAAACTGAATTTCTTCACAGTCAAAGAATGAAACTCAACTATAAAATTGTCTCGAAACTCCTCCCATGAGATCATCAACTCTACATGATCACTGAGGTACCACAACATCCATTGCGCCACTACTCCACACAGAATCATCACAACCAAATACACCTAGTGATCCATCCGATAATGGATTGAACTGATGGATATCTCTTATTCAGCCAACTAGTATTCAATTAATGCATATAAAATGGATACCTCATACTTCTGTGACCTCTAACACTGAATCTCAGAATGTTTCCTCCTCCAAGTGTCTTGGTCATTAACCACTGGCCTACGACGATCTACTGGCATAGCCTATTGGACATCTACTATGCAAAACAGATGAAGATTTTGACCCGGATCCATACTTACAAGACAAAAAATAGTTATAGCTCATAAACCTGGAATAATGAAGACTCAATATTAATTAATTAATTATTTTGTTTCATTAATTTTTGTTTAAACTATCCCATGGTTTGGCCATTCAAAAAGTGTCTCAAAGAGAAATGATTAATGATCTTTTCTTAAGTCTCTAACCTACAAGTATTATCACCTCATTTAGTAGCCACTAAAAACACAGTGTTTTGTGGATCTGAACATAGGGGTGTTAAATGCCTATGTATCAGCCAGTCTCCAATGTTTACATCACTTGCTAAAATTAACTGACATTGTTTCCCTACTAAACCATGAATCCTCAATTGTTTCTAACACCAAAATCCATATTATCCCTCAACCTTCATTTGATACCATTCTGGCATGAACCCCTACCCATAGGGTGTACCTCTCCTAGGATGGTAATGTGAGAAGGGAGATAGTGACCCCCGAGTCCCACATCCAGCACGCCCCTATTGAGAATTAGCACTGAGGGTATAAAAAACACACAAATGGGAGGCATTACCCTCTAAGATAACACATATGAAATAAAGAGATAAGGAAGACACCATAAAAATCCAACATGGACTGAAATATAAAATAAATCACATGTAGGAATATTTAATATCATGAAAACACTACTACAACTGAAAGGGAAAACTTATTGTACCAAAAAAAATAAAAACAACCTCAACCACGAAGCCCGAACAACTTTTGCAACCCCATGCTAGTAGTAACTTACCTAATTTCAAACCTGCTCCCGGTGACCTAAAAAATTATATATATTAAGGTGAGTATAACAGTATACTTAGTTGGTTTCTTATCAGAGCCTCTCGTGTGAACGTATATAAAGAATACTAAAGCATAGTGCATAGCATGTGAAGCTAACTCATCACCTAAACAGGTATACTATGTTCCCATCCTTACCATGGATTCTATCACCAAGCATCGCATACAATATTATATAATATAATAAATAACATTAAGGGTAACCCGTTACCACTTCCCCACTGTTTTTCTACTCTTCCCCAACGTCGCGCATCCATAGCATCTCACTCCAAAAGCCTAACCCGCAGACACCTAGTCCAAGCACCACAACATGCACCTCATGCAACAAAACAACCATATCCACATAACCAAAGTAACCAGGTAGTTTCTGGGAGGCACCACAACACACATAACGTGTATCATACACTAGGTATTAAAACTCAAGCGAGTATATCCAATACATAGAGTATTAATCCTCATACCATCAGAACCTATAGAATTTACACCAAAAGTAATCCATATGAAATTATATAATGAATATATGTCTCTCAATAACCCCATTCCATTACAGTTTTTTACAACCATATATGGGGAAATGTAACCATTGTTACTACAATCACAAGTAACTACCAAGAGAAGAGAGTGGGGTCAAAGGGTGTAGTCAGCCATCTCTCCTCCAAGCGAAATGTTGGAGAAAACACCCCCTAGGGCTCAGAATCCTTGGGGTGTCAGTGGAACTAACCGATAGTGTCGAGTATCATATATAAACATAAAAATTACATGAAAAAATATATCTCACAAACACCCTATGGGGAAAACCTATACTTAGAATCAACTACAGCTAACATCTCTCGGACTCCTAGATGTCACTTCTAAGAATAGGAATCCTATAAGCACAAAACAATTTAAAGAGATGAATTAGATTAATTCAATCCTTTTTATCAGTTTCACATTACATTATTAAATTATTTAAACATTAATTAACTATTAAAAATATGACATTACATTTCATTAGCATCACACACAATGTCTACTATTCCTTTAAATTACAAACTCAGCATTGCATCCTAGTAAGATCCAACCCCATGGGTTAACATCATTTATTCAATCATTTATTAATTGTACTATTACATTACCATATTTCCAATAATTCTATAAAAACATTCTATGTTTCCAAACATAAGGGGATTATCTAGTTAGTAAGTGAACTACTTGTTGAGTCTTTTACAACTATTGCAAGATTGTAGAATCATCCACCCTCAAGAATAAAAACACAAAAAGCACGTGGCATACCTTGTATGTCTTCAAGAATTATTGATGGATGGTAATAAAAAAGTGTTTTCTTGATTAGTGGGCAAAGTAAGGAAGGTAAAAACCAATTATTATTCATCAAACATTCAAACATTCACATTCAACCCACTTCATCTTCTCCGGTGTCCTCCCTGACACCCACATGCATAAACTAATTTATCTTTCCACTCTAGATGTCAATTTCAACCACAAACAATTTCCCTCTTGGCCCCCACATATTAGAACATCTATCCGGGACCACATCACAACACAAGAAGTTAGAAACAATCATCATGTCAAATGGGATCTTGGCTCATTAAACAAGGCATTATTCCTTCACATGCAATGAGCTCTCACATATCCAAGCATAAGGCTCTTGGCCTAAACAATTAAGAAGGAAACTCAGAACCCTACGATGAATTTTCTTTAATAAAAAAACAAGTTATTTAATCCATCTTGAATTAACTGGTTCAATAATAGTATGTTCAAACTATGAGAAAACTAATCAATAAGCTATCAAAAATAATTAAACATGCTTACTACATCAATTTGATAAACATAAAATTACAACGACAACAAGATTAATTTACAAGAATATTTATCTTTGAAACATAATCACAGTTAATCCTAGTTTAAATTATTTACCAATTTCCATCAATAACAATATTTTGAAAAATAATGCATAGATATCACACTATCTAGAAAAAAAAAGAGGCAATAACATATGAGCGATTCCAATTGATTTTCCTAGTTCAATTATTTGTTATGTCAATTACATTATGGTATTATGGATAAATCATGATAACTCTACAAATGTACATAAAATAATAGATAATAATCATATACCATACCTCAAATGGTTCTTGATATTCTTTATATGAGAACGTTCCACACAACAGATTACGATCTCCCCCCTCGTGACAATTGCATCCACCTGAGCACACCGCGACACCACCACACCAATTGAAACTAAATAAAATTACATTAGAAGCATATAGATCACATTCGAAAGCCTGGAAAAAGGAAAACGAAGGGAAAGGATTGAAGAAAACTGAATAATGGAGGTACATCATACATTCTATCGATGACAGATCGAAAATTTCTTCTTGCACCACAAAAGGGGGAGTGCCTGAAGTAGGAAGAAACATCAAGGGGGAACGATCCAAGGTTTAAGGTCTAATCACACTAATCCTATGGGATGAAAGAAAGGTTTGAGTGTTTTGAACTAGGGAACAAGAAGGTAGAACAAGGGAGGAAGATATCTCCTCCCTTTTAAATACTTAACAGAGAAGCAGTTCAAGAAATGCTGGATTTTCTATTAAAATCGGATCACATTAAACCACACATTTTGACAAAGTAAAGGCATCTCAAGCATAAAGAGTGTTAATATAGGAGTTATGGGCTATGAATCATCCTTAAATCCATTAAAACAAGCCCCTGAATGCATTTAACAACAAAGAAAATTTTAAAGGGGCGAAACTGTAGGAAGCTAGAAACACATTACACCTACAGATCCTAGAAACACTATACACATACCAATCATGGAAAAATTGTACACCTACCAATGTGGGAATCATTATACACCTACCGATGTTGGGAAAAAAATTTCACAGAATGACTCACCAATTGCACAATTCACATCAGTCTCACCAATGGAATTTTTCACATCGTTCTCACCAATTACACTGTTAACATCGTTCTAACATATTCCATTGTCCACATCGGTCTTTCTAATGTCATTGTTCACATCAGTCTCACCGATGCCACTGTTTACATCCATCTCATCGATGGAATTGTTCGCATCGGTCTCCATGATGGCATTGTTCACATTAGTCTAACTGATGCCACTCTTCACATTAGTCTCACTAATGCCCCTATTCACAATGATCTCACTGATGGAACTATTTGCATCGGTCTCACCAATAACACTATTCATATCGGTCTCACTGATGCCACTGTTCACATCGGGCTTGCCGATGATATTGTTCACATCGGTCTCACTGATTCCATTGATCACATCGATCTCACTAATGATATTGTTCACCAAACTAGAAGTTTAGATATGTGTTTGGGATAAAAAACAATAACCGCATATAACACCTCAAACAATAGATTTTAGCAAAGGAATGGAATAAAGAGATTTGAGCTATTACATCTTAACACTAGCAAGGAAGACCCACTTTCTACCCCCATATGCATGTCATCTAATGGGAATATTTTCTATCCTACTAGATAATCTCTACATTAAATTCCATATATTTTCTATATATGTCCTATATTGATTATAGTTAGTTTTTTGTTCCCATACAATGTTAATCTACATAATAGAGTTTATTTAAATTCCTTAAAACCATGGTTTTCCATTATGTACTTATAAATCATAAACTATATCCCTTATAAAAATATTAATCATTTTGGATCTAGATTTCATCTTTCTAACTATTTTACATGTTATATATAAGGATCTATCCTATATGGACGTAAACACAATGGATTATACCTTACCCGAGAATGTAAAAAACATGTTTTTTTATTCATTATGATTCTATACTATATATTACCCCCTCATAAATTATTTTAAACTACGTTACTCATTTTTTAGGAAAATGGTTGTGTTATATTCATACTAATATAAATTCAATGATATTTCAATTTTTGAGGCTTAAAAATACATTTCATATTTTTATAGGATGTGTTCCATGACATGTTATAGAGATATAAATATAATATAGGAATCATGATACTATATGAGTTTTGATTCCAAAAATTTTTATATATAGGATGAAACCTCTTAGTTCAATACCAAAATTATTTCATCCTTTCTCTTCTGCTAGATGATTGATATCTCTCATTTAACATTATTATGTCACTCTGAAAATTCTATCACCCGTTATTATTCTCCGTGAAAGATATAAAAATCTCTTTATTAGAGATAATTAAATTCTAGGATAACCTATCATTTAAATGTTATGTGTAATTAGTTGTAAAAATAAACTCCACTTCCTATTTAATACACCATTTTCCCATCACATATATCATAAAACTATATCATTCAAGTTACAAGATTTTAAATTGTGATAATCATTATGGGGACATTCAAATTTTAGCATCATCTATGTGCAATAAAATATTGATTATCTTATATAAGAGATTATATAATGATCATAATCATTAATCCTTTAAAAGATAATCATATTCAAAGAGACACTAAATAATGTACAATGTCCATAGCACTCTAAAATTCAAGTGACTTATAAATGTAATTAAACTACAATGATACTCATGAATGACTTAGAAATATATATTTTATTTCTATAAATAAATAAATTATATATTATCCACTTTTATGTGATGAGATTAGTGTCCTTTATGAAACAAAAAACAAAAAATATTGTTATATATTTGTTATTCATAGTTTATAAATATCACTAAACACTTAATAAAAATTATTCAACCCAATAAAGTTGTATGTGTTGTAATTAACCAATTTCCATAATTATTTCTATCTAAAGGATCTCAAAAAAAGTAAAAATTCAATAATTTAGTTCATAAACTCTATAATACTCTACTTTTTGAGATAATTCGACCTCCTGAATTCTCAATTTTGACATGTATATTTTCAAAACAAATATGAAAAATAAGAAATAAATTCTCTACTGTAAATGTGGTCCCAGTATAATAATTCATGCATGGTCCCATAAGAAACTATCTCAATGTAATTATTTTAAAGGTACCATTTAATTTCTATTATCACATTCCATAATAATTTTTCCTATATAAAGATTCATTTTTCTATAATTCAAGATGATACATTAACTTAAACCTTGAAGAATATGAACAGTTGATGATTTAGATAAATTGATACTTTTCACAACCTTATGAATTGAAAAACTCATGTATGTTATTTTTTTGAAAAAATAATTAAGAACTTCATTGAATTAGAGATTCATATAAGTCATAAAATGTTGGATTCTTTTCAGGGCCCCTTCATATAAGATATAACTTCATATTTTAGGAAATTCAAAATATTTGATTTAATTTTAAAATTATTCATGTAAAGATAACACTAATATGACCTCTATTAACTTGATTTTAAACCATTTTAATTTTAATTCATTCATACACCACAACCCACTAATAAGATGTTGAAATTCTTTTTTACAAAAAACTTGTTCAAACATAATAAATTAATTACCATTTTATCATTTCACATAAGTATTTGTTATCGAAAAAACACGGTAAATCATAAAATATCTATTAACTCACATAATTCTTATAATATAGAGATCGTTCATCTTAATTAGGGTCTAATCCAATAAATTAAATTACATTAACCAATATATCTCGCATGGATAGAGTTTCATTTTTTGTTTCCCTCATGATATTCATCTTCCATTATATATATTATCTATATTTCAAAACAAATCTTGGTTTATTTGGTGTAAGTACAAATTATATACCATTTCTATCTTACATATATTCATATTTTATTGATTATGGGTTTATTCAGGAGTGATCTTTCATAATTACCAAATAATGGTCAATCTCACATTACCTTAAACTTCATAGAGTAATCACTATAATATAAACATAAATTAAATGAATAATTTTCAAGGATTAGTTTTATTCATTACATTTATAGCTTTTAACTCTTTCTATACCCTTTTACAAGGATTATAATTCCAGGAATCATTTTTGAAGGATTGGTTTTATAATAAGATATACGCATTAAATCATCACTGGAACCCCTTCTATGTATATGGGTATTAATTACCATCACAAGGACACATATGGATCTTCCTCAGTGTTCATTGCCATAAATGTTTCTATAATTTATCTTCTATTTAATTATTTTTTTTCTCCCATCATTAAACTTTCATGCTTCACACTAAATAACATATCCCCTTATTAATACCCTTCAATATGTATTATGATCTCTTCCATTGATGGAATTAAATTCTAGGGTAACCTTTTAGTTTCATATTGGATGAAATTAAACATAATATAATCTATAAGAAAATAAATCATAACAAATATCCACTAATTATATGGACTAAATATATGATTTTACATCAAGAAGAGATTACGTCATGAGTGTCTTCCATTACATATTATGTAATTAGCATCTTTGATGAGAGTATAAATTACGAGATCTTCAATGATACTTCAAATAATTATTTTATTCTATGAGACATTAAATCTTGAGAATCTTTTATAAGGAACTGTCCATTTAGCATCATCCAAATTTTTTAAACTATCATTTCTATCTATTTTGAATAAAAACTATATACCACCTATCTATTAAAATAGGAATTATAGAGTATCATCTTTAATCAAATGGGGATAAATTTTTTTTTAATTAATTATATATAAATTCCTTAATTTATAGTTCTCAATGTGTATAAATATCACTCATCACTTCATCAGTGTAATTAAACACATTTACGTGTTAAATATTATAAATAATAAATGTACACAGAGATAGAATCATGATGTATTTGAAAAATATATCTTTAATATATAACATAGACATGGTCAAGAAAATGATCTCCATTGTGAGATGAATCAAGTCTAGTCATATCTATGACAACAATTACATTCCATAACACCATATTTCCTAAAATGATGAGTCAAACAATGCAGGGAATAAAAAATTTTAAAATAAGTACTTATAAGATATTGTGAGTTGAGAAAATTTCAACTCTTACTCATGGAATTAATTTTTATCCCTTGCCCAATTTTTTTTGTTTTTATCATAATATTTTATCTTAAATTATATTATTATATCACATAATACAATATTATTTATGATTTATTCATTATTAATTAGTGAGATTACTCTATACTAAATTTCATTATTCTATAAAGAAAAAAATAATTTATCATCAGACACATATTTTTAATGTGATATGTATATATATATATATATAATCGTGGAACAAAATATTTTTCCCAAAAAACATTTTCTCTTCTCTAACCAACCCTCATCATATATTTTTTAATTTATCGTGATGTAGGAAAAAATTCTACATTTTTAACATCATGAAAGTTATAATCAAAATTAAGTAATTATTCTCTTTCTTCATCACTAATTTGAATTCCATGTATCACGTATATGTAAAATTTTAATAAAAGAGATGAAATATTTGACATTCTAAAATACATGTATATTTGAAAATTTTGTACCTAAAAATATTAGAATTCATTATAATTAAATGCAAGATCTATTATTTGTATTATTGATAGAAAAATTCAAATAATAATTTTATTTAAAATAAAATATACAAAAAAAATTACTTTGACATACAATTTTAAAATTATGTACTCATTTTTTTAGAATCACTGGGAGATGGGGGTTAATCAACGTGGTCACTAATTTTCTAATTTCTTAAATAGAAACCATTATTTGGATTTTTTTTCTTTTGAAGATAGAAAATTTAATATTTTTTTATTAAAATGAACTCTTATATCCATATAATGAACATGTAAAAAAATATAAGACTTTTATAATGATTTCCTATCAATAAGGAAACTCTCATATAGGGTATATATATATCAAGTCATCACTAGCCATGAAAATCTATTTTCTAGGAATGTGGTTTCTCTGAGATATCAATCAAGGGTTGAATTACTGTCTAATATTTTTAGAATAATTGTAGTTTTATTGATCAATTTATTTCAAACATATAATTTGGATCTTAACCCATTGACTTTCAGGTTCACTCATTGACATGAATTTATTATATTTATTGTTCATAATATATTAAAACTCACCCACTAATAATAGAATATAAAGGACCCATGCATGGTTTACATAGTTCCTGTATTGTGTTATATATCCATGGAACATAAAATAAATCTACTATAATTTATAATATTATTAGATACTTTTAATTGATAATGTCACCATTGGTCACTACCTCTCCATCGTCCACAATCATACAATAGTTTAGCAAAGAAAATTACATATCCAGTGATCAACTCTTCAATGTATGTGGTCAACTCCCAAATAAAATGATATGGAACATTAATCACCTAAGAACCATAAAAATATTTATGAATAAATAACTCAACCCTTTATAATACTAATCTAGTTCTCACGTCCTACCAAAACAATTTTCTACAATATTATCTCCCTAAATAAACAATATCATATTCAATTTTCATCATTATGTCAATATAGATGAGTCTCTATAGATCGTTTTTAGATATTTCTTTTATATTTTATTATTTAATTTATAAAAACATAGATATAGAATCATCAGAACATTAGTTGTATCCTCTGTATTTTCAATATTTCAAATTACTCATCCACAATACAATAATAATATTAATATATCCTCATTCTCTCTATACATGAAGTATTAACACCATTTAATCTTAATTTAATAGAACTATTATCTACTAAAATGTTATTAAATTAACTAAAATCAATGGGTATTTTTTATGACTATTTTTAATATGTCCCAAACTATATATATTCATCATTAAAAGTGATGAAACCCCACTATAAAACAAACACACTCGATTGTAAAATTTTATTGTCTAAAACGTCCTTTTTAATAAATACCATTATAGTTAATTCATCATTATAGATACTGACTTCTATAAATTAATCATATTAAATCATTTATAGTAGTTATATTATATCTTTCATTTTATTTTCACATGATTTCTGTTCCATCAACACACTATTAGAATAATGATAACTAGAAATTCATTAAAAAATTATGAACAATAACACATTCACAAAGAGAACTAAAATAATGTTGAATTGTACATTGTACATTAAAAACATATGTTAAGTATCATTATCATTGCAATTAAAATAATTCATCAAGAATAAAACTCTCATATAAATATTATTCCTCATCTCCTCTTACATATCCTACACACTATGTAGTGTCACGAGTTGTAGGAAAATTTATTATCATTAATCACTCAAATAGATAATTATATCAACAAAATATAACTCTAAATGTTGTATTAGTTATTTCATTATGAATGGTATCATGATCTAGTGAGGATAAAAACATAGTTTTATTTTCCTGATTTTTATGACGAAATGTATATGTCTTACCATTGGAGTACATAGTTCATTCTTTAACAAATTGGCAGATGTTGTGATGTTACATTTCATGATATGCCAACCCATAATTTATAAATGAGCCTTCTCTAGGAATATCTATCATCCAACGTTAGTTTTTTCATCAATAGAATCCAATTTATCTATTTAATATTAAATAAATTTAATATATCTGAATTTTGATATTCAATAATTGTGTTTATTTTTTTTTTGAATATACTTCTTCTTTTCACCTCTTATGATACCCTTATTTACATTGTTCTCACAAAACATTGGTTCATGGATATTTTACTACACCCCGTTCCATGGTTTATGATCCAAAATTACTAAAAAATATTTTATATCATAACTGTTTACATGTTTCATTCTTCCATTCCATCATATATGTTTCATTATATCTTGTTCTAGATGATGATATATTGTCTTATATGATATATGTGTTCTCCTTAATCTTTATTTTAAATGCTTTATGAATTATGGGATATACTATTAAATGCACAATTTCGTGCACTATGAAACAATTATATTATTTTCCATTAATAATAATCATTTGAAAATACAATTTAGTAACAAATAAATTTATTTGATCAATATTATATTACGGATCATGCATAAAACACTCACATTGACCAATTTATTTAGAAATTCCCAATTGTGATTTCATTTTTCCAATAAATTTGAATAATAAAATAATCAACATTATAGAAACCATATGATATATAAAAATAATTATAACACTATTAATACTAACTTTGTTTTATATAATATTGATTTAAATTTCATTCCAAAACCCTAACATTTTACCATGATACAAACTACAACACCAAAATATTTTTAAGATGTATTTTATTATTTCATATTGTTAATTAATTTAAAAAATTATGTATAAAAATTATTTTAATTTAAAATTAAATATACACCACTAACATAAACTCTTCCATCTATTTCACCTCATACATCATGAAACCTGATGTAAAAACCATCCATTTTAACCATATATATTACATTTCATCATACATTGACTAAAATTACATTGTATAAAATTATATAATTATTTTAGCAGAACATATTTCAATTAATAATTCATAATGATATCCCATGTGAAAAATATTACTATAAAAAATGTTCTCATCACTATTATACATCAAATATTCTTATTATCCATCAATAAATTGATCATTTATCCATATTATGGTAGATTAAAAGTCCAACCAAAAAACTACACTTGAATATACCAAAACTAAGGGTCTAAAAATCATCCCCAATGGATTTTTATGAGAGAATAAACATTACTATCTCGCAATTCCACATCGACATACAATGTTAATGATTTACAATTTATGTACCCATTAAAAAAATGTTCATAAATATAAATTTTTCATTAAAAATAGAGAGTAAATTACTACTAATAAATTAATAAAATTACTAGGTTTTATAGACCCATTGAGACAAAGTTTCATGTAGGAAAAAGTAATTCATACATTTCATGTTCTATATTCTAGTTCATATACAACTTTACCTGAAATATATCAATACAATAAATTTCAATTTCATAAAACACCCCTATTATATGAATATATTCCTTATAGGGATAAAAAATTTTGATATTATATCACAAATAAAACAAGTTATTATCACATAAAATTTAAATTCCATTAAATCTGAATATATACATTAAATTCAATGATTAATATTCTCTCCCTATTTTTTATAAGTGACCATTATGATTAACAATGAATTAAATAAAATAGAACATTGAAATATAAATAATGATATTTATTACTTTTTAACCATACAGAAATATCAATTTGATCCAATATAAAAAAATTATAAGTACATTCTAACTAGAATAAATATGTTATATGTAAACCCATATTATTTTAAAATTATTTATATTATCACATAAAACGTTATTAATTATTAATATAAATTCAATTTTAACCCCTTATTAATTTGTTTCCAAAAATTAATGGGGTTAACCAGTGGTTTCATTCTTCATTGTTTGAGGACTAATTTTTACAGTTCATTTCTAGAATGGTATTTCATTAATTACTCAACATTATGAATTTAGTTAATTATCATATTTATCTTTTAATACATCCAAACATAATTTGAAACATATAATTTGTGATACAACATTTTAAATGGAATTTATCTTGAAACCCATCCTTACTACGGATGAATTATTTTACATTAATAGATAATAAATTTATTTTCATCATTAAGAATTGTTTACCGATGAACTATTTTATTGAATCCACTGGTCCCTAATTAAATTATTTTTTTTCTCACAATTTTCCTTTACTAATAAACTCACACATTAAGGTGTCTTTCCTCATAGTTTTCAATGTCATCATCCAAATCTAATGGAAACCACCTAGAAAAACATACCTCATATTTCATCAATTTAATCTTTTATATCTCATTCCTACATGTCTCAGATTCATCAATTTTTTTAAAAAAAGTACACCTTTTACTAGGTATCCCATCATTCAATGTAAAATTCTAATAATTAAATTATATCTTCTGATACGTACTCATATCATTAATAATACATTTTAATAATCCTATTTTCCTTCTACTAACCCATAAAACATGTCTATTTGTATTAATAAGTAATCATTTTTTAGGTATTTTTTTATTTAAAATATTGGAATAAAATCTATTTTAATTCTAATAAATGAATAAATGAAGACTTTATATAAAAAATAACTTATATAAAAACCATTATTATAATTTTTTTATTTTTTCTTTCTATTCATTTTAATTATAAAATTACATAGCCATTAAGTAGTCTTCCATCATATGCATATATTCCATATATTAATAAAATACTATTTTGAATATTAATATTCAATAAGTGTTACTTTTAACTGAATAATTATTAAAATTGGGTATAGGATTCCATTTAAATACATGTCATTTGTTAAATTTGGTTGGTTCTAGAAATTCATCATAAATTTTTTCATTTTTCTTTGTTATTTTATCATAATTATTTTGATATATAAAAAATTGGGATTTGAATATTTGATAAAAAATTGGTCTTAAATTATGGAATTTTCCTAGGTCATTATTTTCATTCCTATATGAGTCAATTAATTTTTTTTATTATTGATTGGTCTAATATAATATATTTGTGTGTTTGTATTTTTAATTTTTAATTTTAAATAAAATATATCACTAAGATTAATTACTTCATTGGGTAGCCACAACATTGGGAGGTGGATGGATATTTCCATTATACAATGATGAGAAAATGATCTCCCATGAAATCTAGTCAAAGTAAGTGATATTAGATTCCATTTTTTTGTTTTCATAAAATTAATTTTTTACAATTCCCTTGATTATAATAATCATATCAACTCATTATTTTCTAATAAAAAAACTTTTATTTTCGAATGACTAATATATATTAAATTAATGGATATACTAAACCAATCTTTTTAGTTAATTTCAATTTTAAAATGAAATCGTCATTTCAAGAAAGATTAATAAAGCTATAAAATTTCAATCCATTTTTTTCATTTTTTCAATCCGTAGTTATATAGATAATGTTATTTGTCAATAAAATTTTACCAAGATTTATAATAGTCAAATTACATTATAAATGATATATAATGATAAATTTATAAAGTATATTAAATTTAATCTTTCTCAGGAGTTTCATAATTTTCTAGGATTTTCAACTAAGGTCCACCATAATGGGCACTGATAATTAGGTGGTTGGGATTCTTTATCCGTCATTATTCCCATTAAATGTGTTTATGACTAAGATAATTTATAAAACTAAAAAAATTTTAAAAAAAATATTTTGGTTTCAAAACATACAATCTGTAGTTTCTCCCATTTTTGTGGGAAATATATCATGTTTTAGAACAATTTAATAATAAGTCGCTATAAAATTGACACTAATATCAGATAAATTATATATTTATCACATTTTATTCATAGTTATTATTGGATTTATGAAAAGTAAATATTTTTTTACCTTAATTTATTTTTAAATATTTTGATATTAGAAGTTTGTTGAGTGTGGTTATGTGCTCCTTTGATACTTTTTTTGTTCTCACGTCATTATAAATGACTGTAAAATCCATTACTCTTATTTAATATCAAAAGTTTGATAAACATTAATGGATATATTAATGAACCATAATGATTGTTGATATATCAATTTATATCTCCAATCACCTAATAAATTTTATTTGAAACTAGTCACATTTTATGGGACATTCATTTCTAATGTTTCCCACTATTGATATGATATACCTTTTTGTTAAGTTATGTTTGAGCAGAAATGTTCCTGTTTGATTATGACCAACTAATTTTCCCAATGTGAATTATGTTTGGATATATTTCACCATGAACTTCATGTAATGAACAAATTCAATTAAGAATGATGAGATTCATGTTCATTCAATCAAATTAATGAATATTGTTGTGATTGACTAAAATTGACTGAATATTGAGAAAAATTAAAATTGTAACAACTAGGCCTCGATGAAAGCACATACACCATGCCTTAACATGGTCATCGGGTCCTAGCACACCAGGTAGCACTAGTTTCCCTGCACACACGTGGTCCTCACCCTAGGGCCCACCCACGTGCCTGAATGGGTCATCTGACTAATGATATTCCTCACATGACAACACATGTCCTTTCTAGTGTGTTTTGTGCCCACTTTCACACACCCTTGGAAACATCCCAGAAGGTCATGCATTCTGATCACTACTCAATGCCAAGAACTCTTAAATGTGGAGTTCAAATTAGATAGGTTCCCAAAAATGAAGGTGCACCTTGTTGACATGAGTCATATCATTTATCCATTTAACCCTTTGTCATTTTGCAGTGTTACAATCACCCCCCCCCCATTTATAGAACAACATACTCATTGGGAGCCTTAGATGTCAACCCTCACACTGCGCTACACTTAAGGCTTGGTATTACCTTTATACCAAATATAAAAATTGGGCACTGATGACATCAGATACACTCCACCATAACATGGTCGTCGGGTCCTGGCCCACCAGGTACCACCAGTTTCCCCATAGACACGTTTTCCTCACCCTGGGGCCCACCCACATGCCCAAACACGTCATCTGACTAAGGATAGTCCCTAAATGTCAACACATGTCTGTTACAGTGTTTTTTCCTCACTCACACACACCCTGGGAAACTTTCCAGAATGTCACCCATTCTGATCACTACTCCATACCATGCACGCTTAACTGTGGAGTTCTAATCAGATAGGCTCATGAAAAGGAACATTCAACTTGTTGACATGATTCATATAATTTATCCTTTTAACACTTTATCATTTTTGGGTGTTACAATCACCCCCCCCCCTTGTCCTCACTTGCACACACCCTGGGAATCTTTCCAGAAGGTCACACATTCTGATAACTACTCCATTCCATGCACGCTTAACTGTGGAGTTATAATCATGTAGAATCATAAAAAGGAAGTTTCACCATGTTGAAATGAGTCATATCATTTATCCAGTTAACCATTTATCATTTTGTGGTGTTACAATAAACCCCCCCCCCCCCTTAGAGAACAACATCCTCATTGTGAGCCTTACATCTCAACCGTAGAACTGTGTTGCACTTAAGGGTTGGTGCCACCCCTGATACCAAATATAAAAAATGGGCATCGATGACAGAACATACACTCTACCATAACATGGTCATTAGGTCCTCTCCCACCAGGTACCAACGGTTTCCTCACAGACACGTGGTCCCCACCATAGGGCCCACCCTTGTGCCTGAACGTTTCATCTGACTAATGAAATTCTCCACATTCCAACACATGTCCTTTCTAGTGTGTTTGTCCTCACTCGCACACACCCTGGGAAACCTCATAGAAGGTCACCCATTCTGATCACTAATCAATGAAAAGAATGCTTAACTGTGGATTTCTAATCAGATGGTCTCCCGAAAATTAAGGTTCACCTAGTTGACATGAGTTGTATAATTTATCCATTTAACCCTTTATCTTTTTGGGGAGTTACAATCACCCCCCCCCCCCTTAGAGAACAACATCCTCATTGTGAGCCTAACATCTCAACCCTCTCAATGCGCTGCACTTTAAACTGGGTAACACCTGGAATACCAAATGTAATAATTGGTAACCGATGGCAGCACATACTCTCCTCCTTAACATGGTCGTTGGGTCTTGGCCCACCAGGTAACACTTGTTTCCCCACAGACATGTGGTCCCCACCCTGGTGCCCACCCACATGCCTGAACGGTTCATCTGATTAATGATAGTCCCCACATGCCAACACACGTCATTTCCTGTGTGTTTTGTCCTCACTCGTACACACACTGGGAATTTTCCAAGAAGGTCACCCATCCTGATCACTACTCCAGGCCAAGCATGCTAAACTGTAGAATTTTAATCAGGTAGGCTCCTGAAAATGAAGGCGCACCATCTTGAGATGAGTCATATCATTTAACCATTTAATCCTTTATCATTTTGGGGTGATAAAATAAAATTTAATGCCCCTGAAATTCCATATAGTTTTTTTAATTACACAAAATTATTTTGAGAACCTGAAATATGACGGTGCGTGATTCTGAGGCCCGGAGTGCCCAGAACGAACCATCGAGGTTTTGTTAAGCATTAATTAACGCGAGAAAGAAATTTTCCTGAGAAATTATAATAACTCTTAAATTTTTTCACAGATTAGAAAACTGATGGCACTGTTGCACTTAGAATGGTGGGTTTAACCTAGGCGCAACTTCTGTTTAGTCGGTAAAATCATAGGGTGAGGATACCTGAAAATGGTATAACAATAAATAAAATAATTCATTAATGTTATTTTATTTTTTCAAATTCTTATAAATCAGGAATAGTAACTTGTATTAAAAATACGAGTCTACTACTGAACTTCTGAGGGTATGCTTTATTTAGGTAGATAGTAACGTTGGCCGGCACGGGCCACCAAAGAAAGTTAGTTGTTGTCCTTAAATAAAATAAATAAGTAACAATTATTTAATTTTCAAATCAATAACTTCTAAATGGTAACATAGAATGGAAATCCAAGAGTACCATTGGGTTCTTTGTTGTGTGTTTCACTTAGGAAAATCCTAACCATGACCGGTGCAGATCAGGGGTGACTATTAATAATTTTCTGAACTTTATTTCGGGTACATTCAAGTAAACATGTGAGAGGAATTTTCTATCTTTTGAACCAGTGCTCGGATTAAAAATTAAAGGACACCATTCAATCCATAGGGCTGGTATTTTATTAAGGGAGACTTCACTTTGACCGTAACAGGTATGGAGAAAAAGATATGTTTTTAGACTTTTTAAAGGAAATAAATAAAATAAATTTGTTATTTTTTTATTCCTTTCCTCCAAAAGAAAAGAGGCAACGCGGGACCAACGACGTGTCAAGAAAATTAATGGCATTAAATTTAAATTATATGTAAATGCACTATTAGGGAATTAAGAAGGTTCAAAATTAATGGGCCTCCATTAATCCCACCGACATTGCACACGCTCCCCCTCTCCTATTTATATGGTGTTTGGGGAGAGGTGTCAACACTGTTTTACCAAGAAACAAAGTGCTGAAAAAGTGCATTGAAGCCAAAACCTTGGATGATGGAACCAGTACTAGCAGTAGGTGATTAGAAACACCGAAACATCGCACTAGAGATCAACAAATGAGTGATGTCGTTGGAGGCTAGTTGCGGGGGATGGCGAACACAGACCTGCTTCCAAAAACGTGTTCTCACCGTCATTCATGAGGTATAGGTTTTAATTTGATTACGATTAAATATATTTTTTAATTGATACTTCATATTATTGTTTCACAATGAATATGTCCAAACTTACATGGCCATTGTCCTACACAAAAACCTTTCCCCATTTTCTTTTGATCTTCATGTGTTCTTCATGCGTTCATCAATACCAAATATTTAATGAAGCTAGAAACAACATGTTTTGCTAAGCGTGACATATGGATGCGGAGCCCTCGACACAAATATTTTGAATATGCAGACAAAATATTTTTTCGGGTTTGGAATAGAGTCCTGATGGCTCACAGAAGAAGGGAGCGACCGACACCCGACTAGTTTCATGGAAAGAAGAACGATGTGCGTCCATGCCACTGGATGATGAGGAAGTCGTGGCCCGTCGGCCACAGCAGGGCAGGGTGGAAGTCGGCATCCGGTCGGCCGTGTGGAAGACCGGTGGTGGGCATCAGCACCGCTAGTGGAGCAGGAGGTTGTGACCACTCAGTCGCGATGGAGGCCAAAGAGCAACCAGTCGTTCCAGCCGTGGTGGAGCAGCGGCGCAGGACCGCGCTGCTAGGTGGAGGACCGGACGGAACACTTTCCAGCAGTTGTTGTTTGGAGGGACCCGATCTGGTCTCGTGGTGACATGGATGCGCCTAAAGGTAATTCATGTTTCCATTATGAATAGAACGAGGATTCTCCCCCTTCGGCATCAGCTCGGGCAGATCATGCCATTGGGCCGCCCAAATGGGTAGCGCCACCGGGTAGATCGCTATGCGGGACAGACCGGACCACGGCCCAGAGGGCCATGACCACCAATGCCCAGGCCATCCGAGCCGTACCTGGCCCGATTCAGCCCATCATGGGTTAGGTCGGGTTGGTCTGACTAGGTCATACTGAACCTAGGTCCATCTGGACCCTATTTCGACGTTTTGGTTGTAACTTGAGAACCGAGCATTCTTTTGATGAACCATATAAGGAACCATAATCCTTGGATCGATACGTTCCTTTTGGTATACACCAATTGTGTTTTGGATAAGGTTGGTGTATGGACGGGTTGGATCGGACCCTTAATCCCAACGGGCCCTCAGAGCGGAAATGCTAAAAAATTACAGATCGACGGTCCGATTGATGTGTCGTCTATTGTGTTGGGTACCTTATGATGTGAAAGACCATTGGGATAGTTCCTCATTGGACTACGAGGGTGGTTGAGGTATGACCGATGGATTGGGGATTGTTTCTCCAAAACACGCTATGTACGAAAAACTACAACTGGTTGAGACTTGACAACTACTGACTGTTTCGACTCGACATGCCTTGTGGGGAGTGCCTCTGTGTGATTTAGAAGACCCACAATGGGGAGAACTTCTATGTGATGCGGTATACCCATGGTACACCATAGGAGGATTACCTCAGTAGGCCACGAGGGGGAGCGCCTCTGTGTGACCTGGTCGACCCACATGTGGGGAGCACCTCTGTGTGACACAGTAGACCCACGGTACTTGATAGAAGGATTACCTCAGCAGTCCAATGTTAGTGGGAAGCGCCTCTGGGTGACATGGAAGGCCCACTGTACTCATTATAGGAGGATTTCATGAGTAGCCGAGGTGTTCAGCACTGTGACTAGGAATGTCAATTGTTCCTAGACCTAGAGAATTTGTGACTAGCTATTAGTATTCATGGCGATCCTATGTGGGTCAGCATCATAATCTAGTTTCATAGAGTTTTTCACCAAGCATGGTCTATGAATCTATTTGAATAAATACTATTACCTTCATGGTGGTACCTTTGTGTTACTTTTACCTTCGTGGTACTATATTCGGGGTGATACATGTGTGGTACTTTTTCCTTCGTGGTACTATCTTCATTGTGATACATGTGTTGTAATTTTACCTTCATGGTACTATCTTCGTGGGGATACATGTGTGGTACATTAACCTTCCTGGAATTACTTTTGTGGTACATTAACCTTTGTGGTGTTACCTTCATGGTTTTCACTTTATGAAGTTCTTCCCTCATGTATGAGATGTGTACATCTTGATAACATAGTTGTATGTATGGGCATGTACCTAAGTAGAGTTGATGTATTTATTTACGGTTTTCCTTTGTGAAACATTAAAAGACGTATAGGGTCACAAGGTCCCTACTGATTATGATTATACTCACCCTTGCATGGGTTTCACCTGTACCTTGTTGTGTCATGTGCAGACGACGTATAACATTGATCGAGGCTGCAGAAGCTAGGACTAGACGGCGCTCGTAGGTGGACATTCAGTATGACATGACACGGGGGAGATGGACGGACTTATAGTAATGTGGAGGTGATCTGTACCTACCCTTCTGGTAGGATCTAAGGTGGATGATCCATGAGCTGGTTATTTTACCTTTTAGTTGTTTTTTACTTTTCAGTTGTACTTTAACTTTTCCAGTTGGGCTTGTATTCTGACCCTTTACATTTAGTACACTTTTACTATAGTAGTTTACTTCACAGTTACTTCATGTTGTTCTCTCGGACCTTGTGTTTGTATAGGTTGAAGATAATTCCTTCCTATTTTAGGGAATACGCCTTTTGGTGCTATTCGTTAGCCCCTGGCATATGGAAGGTGTCTTGGAGTAGTCACGACACGTGCCCCAATGGATGGGTCATGAAAAAGTGGTATCAGAAGAGTTCGGTTCTACCGAAGAACTTGGACTCTGATCATTCCTTTTAAGCAATAGTGTTATGCGTTATGAGTGTGTTTTTCATTTCGGGGAGTCCTGTGTTGTGAGGTGGCCGACATATCCACACCCTAGGACCCTGAGTTCTGATTTCCAACTCACTGCACGAAAACAGTGATTGCGTCTGTTTTTGAAAAAAAATTCTTTTGATTTAATTGGAGTTAGCTCACCAGGTATAACATAATGAATATGGCACACCTATTACATATCAGGATGACGCCACAAATATATCTAGCTTGGATTCCTGAGAGAGTACACGATGACAGATCACCGAGCGACGAGGCCTTGGTGCAAGGTCATCTTATGACATTATCACCTTTAGGTGGTGTACGAGCAGTACCAATACCCGTTGGACCAGCGTTGCCTCCTGCCCCACCAGTATAGGATGCACACTAATTGAGTGTGTTGCATGAGTTCTAGAGATAGAGTCCTTTGAGATTTCAAGGTGAGTCAGATTTCCCAGGTAGCTGAGGGTTGGCTAGAGGGAGCGGATTGATTTTTATGCCATGTTCAGACCCAAGTAGAAAAGATGGTGTTCATTTCTTCTAGTTTTTCTAGTGAGTGACCTTGTGGATGGTCCTCATAGTGATGAGGCTTTGGTATGTGGACCATTTCCTGAGATAGTACCTTCAGGTAGTGTGTCAACAATATCACTTCCTATTCGTTAGTAGTTAAAACGGTGGTACCAGTAGAGGACACATGTAGGCTTAGTGCCTTACACGTGTTTCAGAATCATATACCCCTCTGGTTCGGAGGTATGCCTGATTCACAGGTGGATAAGGACTAGCTTCAGGAGGTGGCCGTGTTTCCATCAAGCCAGGGCACCATTTGATCAGATGGAGGTCCAGGTAGAGAGCCTTATGCAAGGGTCAGTGGGACGATGACATGGTTTAGGTTTCCCTGATCTTGTGAAGAGGTGACCTTTCTATGGAAAATCATGGGAAACTTCCTCAATGAAGGGTGTCTCTTTCCATAAATAGATAATGGATGACGGTTCCCTAGAGTTTCTATTTCTTTGGCCAGATGACATGATTGTAGTTGGGTATTCATCGAGGCATACCAACTATCCCAGGTAATCGATGAATACAGTACATTCAGGGCTTTAGGGCTTGATCCTCTGAGCGAGGCGTGTATGGGAACATCCAAGCCAACACTATTCCACAATTCTTTCCCACTTATGTTAGGGTTCTAGAGAAAACATTTTTGGTTGAATGTTTTTTGGATGAGAGGATACATCCAGTGAATGTTATAAGTGGTAAAGCAGGAAACTAATGCCTGTCTCAGAGACATGTGTTTGTAAAATGATTCGAGAAGATCATGTGATAAGGAAAGACAAATTTGAAGGAAATCAGACATGGATGTGGAGCTAGGAGAGTGGCATGAGGTGGTATACAATTCTACATGTTACAACCACTACACTAATGTGGTCCACCAGGCTCAGGGAGTTGGAGGACAAGGGAATGGAGTAGCTGCATGCGGTCAAGGATTGAGACCCAAGGGCTCCAGGAATGATTAGAGGTATAGTATATGTCTACTACATTCTACCATATTTATAGACATAGAAACTAATCATTCCTTCTTACCACAGATCTTGTTCGAGATCTAGAGTTTCTGGTTAGTCTCTTGACTTGACCCTCACATCTGGAGATTCCATTGAGAGGAGACTCGATAATCACACTTACACCGAGTGTGGGATCTGAGCCTTGAGGTGAGAGTTTTTGGTGTAACCTATTGGTGATAGCATTGAGGACATAACATTAGTTTCGGTATTAATGGACATCCACAGTTCATACTCAGATTGATTGTATTAGAAAAAATGTTGTGTTTTATCTATAACATTGGGATGGGTTTTTTCAAAGTCAACGAAAAAGAAACCCATGCATCACATGATAAACTCCTACATATAAGGGTGTGGCCAATCACTCGTGATTTGGACAACCATACCCTCGTTGTAGCTGGAGTTTTGAGTTTTGAGTTCCCAAGTGGAGTGGCTAGAGTTCCTCCATGACTCTGACATTGAGATAGTATATCCCTATGGGAAGGGGAATATAGTAGAAGATGCACTCAGTAGGAGATCTGGTCTACAACTATTGAGTGAGGCGTCAGACTAGCTATTCATGCTAAATATATCTTTCATGGATAGAGATGAAGCTTCTTACCTTCAGTATATGGTTGTCACTCCCCCACTCCATCAGTAAGTTAGGGAGTCACAACCTTGGGGCATTGATTGCGAGGCTCGACGTGCTCAGATATCTATAGGACATACACCTGATGGATTTTATGAAGTTGGGGAGAATGCCCTTATCTTAAGAAGATGTACCATGGTACGAGTGGTGCTTCTGGAGGAGGTGTTGAGGGAGTTCCATACGTCCCCTCTGGCGGTACATCCTGGTGTGGGGAAGATGTACCATGACCTCCGACGTCAGTACTAGTGACCAGGGATGAAGAAATCAATGGAATATTTTGTATCATGATTTCGCACTAGTAAGCATGTGAAGACTGCACAGAGTTGGCGGAAGTCTTAAGATGATAGGATTAAGAGATCCTTGGAGTTCTAAGAGGGGGGACACATATTCTTGCGAGTCTCTCCTTGATAGGGACTATGGAGATTTCGTCGGGGTGGAAAGTTTTCACTGCGTTTTGTCGAACCATTTCTAATACTTTGAAGGATTGGTGAGGTGGAATAACGCTTGGCACTACCACCACAGTTTTAGTGGATGCACGATGTCTTCCATGTATCCCAACTGAGGAGAAACGTGCATGACCGTTCTCAAGTCATTGACCATGGCGAGCGAGACTTAGATGATGGGATGACGTTTATGGAGGCTCTAGTAGAGATTGAGGATTGAAAAGAGTGGGCCCTTCATGGGCAGTCAATACCTCTTGTGCACATTCACTGGCAGCACGAGAACCTCTAGGAGAGTATATGGGAGTGGGAGGCTCATATCAGTGATCAGTAAACCCATTTTCTTCCTTAGTCTTTTTTGTGTCTTTCGGGGATGTAAATCCATAAGGTGGATAGAATTTAATTTCCCTAAAATTCTGTATAATTTTTTTAAATCATGAGAAATTATTTTGAGACCATGAAATCGGATAGCACACGATTCAGAGGCCATGAGTGCCTGAAATGAACCGTCAAATTATTGTAAAGCTTTAAATAATGCGTGTAACATGTTTTCATAAAAAAGTGGAATAAATATTAAATAGTTTCCTAGATTAGAATTCCTAGGGAAATGTTGCACTAAGGATGGTGGTATTACCCTAGGCATGACTTAAGTTTAGTAGGCTTAGGCCTATGGTGAGGAAACCTGAAAATGACATAACCGTTAATAAAATAATAAAATAATGTTATTATATTTTTCAAATTCTTATAACTCAAGAATGGTAAATTCAATTAAAAAACCAAAACCATCACTAAACTCGGGATGGTATGCTTTCTTTAGGAAGATACTATATTTGGCCAGTGTAGGCCACCAGAGAAAGTTAATTTTTGGCAGTAATAAAATTAATTATGTGACAATTATTTTATTGTCAAATCCATTACATCGAAATGGTAACTAGGATTGTAAATATGAGAGAATGGTTGGGTTCATTGGTGTTTTTTCCCTTATGAAGAGCCTAACCATGACTGGAGTGTGTCAAAGGTGATTATTAATAATTTGCCGAACTTTTTTTCGGGTACGTTCATGTAAACGCCTCAGCGGTGTTTTCTATATTTTGAACTGATGCTCAGATTAAAAATTTGAGGACATTGTCGAATCTATAGGGTTGGGACTCACTTAAGGGAGACTTCACTTTGACCACGGTAGGTCTAGAGAAAAATTTATGTTTTGGGACATTTTAAAAGAAATAATTAAAATAAATTTGTTTTTTATTTTTATTCCATTCCTCCAACGGACTAGCAGCAATGTGGTACCAGCAACGGGTCATGGAAAAAAATGCATGACCATTAAATTCTATGTAACTGTACCATTGGGGAATGAGGAATGTTCCAAATTAATCAGTCCCCATTAATCCAATGAACATTGAAAATCCTACCCCTCTTCTGTTTACATTGATCTTGGGGAAGGGTGTCGGCACTACTTCACCAAGAAAAGAAGTTCTGACAAAGTTTAGTGACACCAAACCATTGAAAAACAGATCTGTTACTAGTGGGAGGTGACGAGAGACACCTAAACCTCGAACCGGAGATTGACGAATGAGTGACGTCGTTGGATACTATTTGCAGGGGATGATGAACACCGACCCGCTTTAATAAACAAGCACTAACCATCGTTCATGAGGTAGGGGTTTTATTATGATTATGATAAAATTTATTTATTATTGATTCTTCATATTCTTGTTTCTCAACGATAATGGCCGAACTAACATGGCCATCATCCCGCACTTATACCTTGCCCCCTTTTTTTCTCTTCATGCGTTCTTCGTGCGTTCATCAATGGAAAATATTTAATGACGTTGGAAACAACATGTTTGGATTAGTTCCACGTTTGGAAGTGAAGACCAAGAAAAGGAAATCATGAATATATGAACAAAAACAATTTTGGGCTTGGAATGAAGCTACGATGCCTCATGAAAGAATGAGGTGGCCGACACCCAGTTGGCTGTAAGGAAGGATGGGCAGCGCGCGTCTGTACCACCGGAACATGAGGAAGCTGCGGCCCGTCGGCCATAGAAGGGTAGGGTGGCAGCTGACATTGGGTCGACCACATGGTAGAGCTGCGATGTGCGTCCATGCTTCTGGTGGAGTAGGAGGTCACGACCGCTTGGCCGTGATGGAAGCTGAAGGGCGGCTGGCCGTGCCGGCCCTAAGAGAGCAGCGGTGTGCAACCACGCCGCTGGGAGGAGGACCGGCCAGAACACTTGCTGACAATTACAATTTCGCAGGACCCTCTTAAGTCCCATGGTGACATGGCAGTGCCTAAAGGTGCTACCTGTTTCCATTTTGAACGGATGTGGGATGCTCCCCCTTCGACGCCAGCTAGAGTGGACCGTACCACTGGGCCACGCCACCGGGCCACCCGCTATGCGGGACGGTCGGGGCCGGACCATGTCCCAGCGGGTGAGGCCCACCAAGGCCTAGGATATCCGGCTGAGACTCGAGTCAGGTCGGCCTATGTCGGGTCGGGATGGGTCGGTCTGATTGGGTCGGGATGAACCGGGACCCATCCAGACCCAATTTCGCCTTTTTGGCCATAACATGAGAACTAGGCATATGTTTGATGAACCATCTACATAAATAGAATCCTTGGGCCAAGATGGTCCTTATGTTATACTCCACTTGAGTTTTGGATAAGGTTGGAGTATGACCGGGTTGGATCAGCCTCGAATCCTACCGGGCCCTCGGAGCGGAAATGTAAATAACATATAGACCGAGCATCCGATTGACGTGTTGTATGTTGTGTTGGGTCCCTTATAATGTGACGGGACATTGGGATACTTCTTCATGAAACTAAGTGGCGGTTTAGGTATCACTGATTGCATGGTGAGCGGTTCTCCCATGTGCGCTAAATACAGAACCCTGCGACTAGGTGAGACTTGACAACTACTAATAGTTTCGACTCAGAGTGACTCGAAAAGCCCAGTGGGGAGTGCCTATATGTGACACAGATAACCCAGAGTGGGTAGCGCCTCTGTGTGACACAAATATACCCACAGTACTTGATAAGAGTACCTCATCAGGCCATGAGGGGGAGAGCCTCTGTGTAATGCGGCAGACCCATAGTTGGGAGGGCCTCTGTGTGACGTAGCAGACCCATGGTACTCGACAAGAGGAGTACCTCAGTAGTCCAAGGTTATTAGGAAGAGCCTCTATGTTATGAAGCAAGCCCACTTTACTCATTATAGGAGGTGTTCTACAGCAGACGAGGTGTTACACATTATTACTGGGAATGTTACTAGTTCCTAGGCCTAGAGAATCTAGGACTGGCTATCACCATTCATGGTGATCCTGTGTGGGTCCACATCATAATCCTGTTTCTCAGAGTTGTATACCTGTTTTGAGCTAAGACTCTATTTGAACTAAGATGTTTACCATCATGGTACTATCTTCTTGGTGATACCTATATGGTACTTTTACCTTAGTGGTACTATCTTCATGGTGATACCAGTGTGGTACTTATACCTTCGTGGTGTTGTCTTTGCAGTAATACCTGTGTGGTACTTTTACCTTCATGGTACTGTCATCATGGTGATAACTCTGTGGTACATTTACATTCATGGTGTAACCTTCGTGGTGTTACCTGTGTGGTACATTTAGCTTCCTGGTGTTACATTTGTGGTGTTACCTTTGTGGTATTCTTCCCTCATGTATGAGATAAGTATATATTTATAACATAAGTATGTGTATAGGCATATACCAAAGTCGAGTTGATGTCTGGCATTTTGGTTTTCCTTTGTGGAACATTTGGAGACCTACGGGGTCTTGGGGTCCCTACTGAGTATCATTATACTCACCCCTGCTTGGGATTCACCTACACCTTGTTGTGTCTTTTGTAGACGGTGTACAACATTGATTGTGGCTGAAGAAGCTAGGACAAGATGATGCACGCAGGTGGACACTCGGTGTGACGTGATGCGGAGGAAATGGGCAGACATAGAGTACTGTGGACACGATCTCTATCTACCATTTAGTTAGGATCTGAGGTGGAAGATCCAGGAGCTGTTTTTTTACCTTTTAGTTGTTGTGTAATTTTTATTTGTACTTGAACGTTTCCAGTTGGACTTGTATTTTGGCCCCTTTACATTTAGTAAACTTTTACTACAGTAGTTTACTTCACAGTTGCTTCTTTTGGTGTTGTCGGACCGTGTATTTGTATAGGTTAAAGGCCATGCCTTCCTGTTTTAGGGAATACGCCTTTCAGTACTAGTTGCCAGCCCCACGATTATGGAAGGCGGGCTTGGGGTAGTCCTGGAACGGGCCCCGAGGGATGGGTCATGAAAAAAATTCATTTCTATTATTTTCTATGTTCATATAACATTGACTATATGTGAGTTGGTTTATTATGGAATCTATATTTTCAAAATAAAATTCCATTATAATGTAATTTTATTCTTTTGAAAATATTTCTATGTATGATAACACTGTATTAAAAGAAATGATTAATCCAGGATCATGGAACAAACTAGATGTTTGAGCTAATATAATATTCATAGAATTACAATTTTATCCTGTTATAATGTGATCAATTGTAAGTTGGAACCAGTTTTTAGAAATATTTATGCAACATAGTTCTCTTGATGGTGATCCCTATCCAGAAAGTGTTAAACATACTAATGTTTTCCCAAAATATCTTAATATTTCCCATGTTTTAATTAAAAAAATTCCAAATTTGGTTTACTAATAATCATATATTAAGGGTTTTCCAGAAATTATGACTTCTTATAAGTTATACATCAGTTTTTAGCATTATGGAAAATTCCTATTTTTCATATTAGATGAAGTGAATAATATAAAATATCATATGAGTGGTTAATTTTTCTTATGAGATAATAATTTATCGAAATACAAATTAATTTTTATATAGTATGGGGTGATTAATTTTAAATTAAGGGAGAAAATATCATGAATAGATAGATATCTTGATATTTTATTTTATATTTCATGAAAAAATATATTATCATATAAAATTAATATATATTAGAATTATTTTATAATGAATATGAATGTCTAATGAGCTGTGAATTTTACCAATTTAATTTATATTATAGACAATAACTATCATATAATGCACTGATTCATCCAATGTGTTATGAAATTTAATATATTGATATTCAATGAAAGAAAATATGTTGAAATATTTATAATTATTATACATGTATCAAAAACATCATATGATAAATGAACATATATTGCACAATAGTTTTTCAAGATCATTTATCGTATCAAAATATAATTATCTCTTGAAGACATGAAATTTCATACAAAACAGACTATCTCATAATATTGAGGATTTAATTCCAAGTAAAAAAATTATTGTAGTTAAATCTAAATCATTTCACTTGTTCATATGATGTATTGAATAAATAAATGACCTATGAGGAAGATAATTCAAATCAATATTGTAGTCATTAAAAGCCAGCATTTTTAAAATGATTTATTTACAATGTGATGGAATTTATTAACTTTGTTTGAATTCTAGAAATTTCCTTGACAAATTTAATTTCATTTTGGATATTTTTTGGTTCTTGGATAAGGAATGATGAATTAAATAACATGTTCATTTCCAATAATTCATGTATTTCCAAGGAAGACCCCAAACATAGTCAATAGTGATCTTTGTGATTGACTTTTTAGGAAATAAAGGACACATGTGGGAATAAGGCGTGTCTTATTAGATAATTCTATTTTATATTTACTAATAGGGTGTATATTAATATTTGAATTCAATATCAGATACAAGTAATGTAAGAGCACTTGAGTAATATTGTACACTATAATAGAGGTAGAAGATACTATGATTTTCTATACATAATATATTTTTATTTTTTTCATTGAATAAGAACCACATACTTAACCTATTTATTAAATAAAACATAAAAAATATTTTTGAGATCTTGTGGAACTATTCAAGGAATACATTATTTATTTTCTATAAAAACCACTCATCTTTTATCATATTTACTCTTGTTACTGGGATCTAAATCGAAATTTCATTTCAACAACCCTTTATCACTGTTAAAGTAAACACTTGTTTTTGTAATTAATTGATGGTATGGGATATTACACTTAAAAAGGGAAAACCCTATAATTGTTACACCACTATGTTTTCAATACTACACTATATTTCAATACATATACAAAAAAAAAATCATAGGCCAAATGAACCACAAAATATTAATCTTTAAATCCTATTGTTCCAATATAATCATTGAATTGGATGGTTTGAATAGAATTAACCACTTTATGAAATTTATATATATTTATAATAATCCTACATAATACCAATTTATTAACTAATATTTTATAAATATATATTCAATTTTTAATAATGTTATCTTATGCAGAAAAAAATGTTTCCTTCAAATTTTTTTTATTTCCAATTAGAGAAAATGATATATATAATTATATCATCATTCAGAAAACATATTTGAATTAATAAACTTCATTTTTAAATTAAATATATAAAAATTTTCTTACTGTGAATTTTTGGGATTTTTCTCAAAAATTGTTTTTTTAATTAATAATAAAAAACACCAATTTTAAAAAAAATGTAATTTAACTATATCCAATAATTTAAATATATCATTATAATTTTGATTTGAAATTAAATTAATATAACATCCACTATAATTAAATTATTATAATCAGTTTATATAATTATTGTATATGTATATTTTTCGCCATAAAGACCCATTGTTTTTGGCAAAAAACATGTTTTCATCGTGTATTGTTAGTTTTTTAAAAATTAAATCATTAATATTATAGAAATTGAATTATATAAAATTTATTCAATAATTTCCATCATGGGGGTACTATTTGGTATATATATATTCCTTTAATTTTATGATGTTTTGAATAGTAAATATTGTAAAATATATCATCATAAAAAATTCTAAAGTGGTTAATTACTGTTAAAATGTGATAAGGAATTAAATATATGTCCAAAACATTATATTATTTCTTTAGATGATTTTATTTCACCCACAATTATAATAAATTTTAAAATATATCCTTTTATTGTTAATTAGTTTTATATTTTACATTTATAGTATTTAAGTAATGGAAAATTTCCAAATTTTCATTCACATTATTTTAATATACATAATATTTTTGGACACCAATATAACTAACACAAGTTCAATAATATATATTTATTTTAAATATTTATTTACCTTTTCCAATGATGAATTTTTAATTTATTAATGATTGAATAATTTCCTTAAGTAATTATGCTACACTAACACAATATAAATTAAAGTAATAAAAAATATAATACCTAAATTTAAATGTTTTTAATGATATCTAAGTTGGATCAATTATACTATTCTAAAAAATTTACAGTTAAATATCACATTTTTGGAATTTTTGAAATGATTATATTTGAATATCAAATTAGTCTAGATATACATAATGTCAAATTAAATTAATATTTTTAAATGGAAATTAAATTTTCTTATAATAAATAATATTTTATTAATTTTTTTTCTATCTTATAGAAACATTTTGTACCATTAATTGGCTGAAAAAATTAATATTATCGTTATTGAAAAATTGGATATTAGGGTAAGAAACTAAATGAAAATAGAGAAAGTAAAACCAAAACATGTCCAAATTTATTTTTCTAAGAGGATCGTAACTAATATCAATTTTATAATAAAATTATTTCATTCTTTATCCATTTTATCAAAAAAAATAATTTTTATTAATTTTATGTTTTAATGAATTCCTAGAATGAAACTCACATAATTATAAAAGAGAACCCCTATTCTATTTTAATCACACAATAAAGCATTTTGGTGAATCCAATACCTACCCAACAACATTCTTAAACTCAAATCCATCATTATAGGGGTTTTTGTTGAGGAATAATATAATCCTTAGTTCACTTATGTTGCAAATAAAATTTAGTTATCTTAAGAAGTGACATATTCTTTAACCAAATTATTTAATTTTCTTTCTTCTTATACTTCCATCAAATCTTATTCAAATAAGGAAAAATAATTTAACCAATATCAAAAATGTAATTATATGTTTTTATTGTAATTTAATACATATATACATTTATACTTCCATCAAATTGGAAATGAAATCATCGGTCATGTGTACATTGGACTACCACCTCACGAACTGATGTTAATGATTTCTATTACCTACATTCATGGATGGTTATAATTATGGATTTATTGTATATATATTATATATATATATAACATATTTATCATCATAAAAGATAATATACCATGTATATTCATTGAATTCCAACCCTTGAAAAATGTCATCATCATTCATGAGTACATGTAGATTACCACCTCCATAGAGTGATGGGATTTGTTTTCTATCATAGAATCCCATGGAGGATATATTTATAATATTATTTTAAAATTAATAGGATATTTATGATATAATTATCATTCATATTGAATAAATAATAAATAAATAATTTCCATAGTTATCACTAGAAATTTGAAATGTTACTCTTGCGTACTTATGGCATACAGTCTCAATGAATATACTATAGATCGTTTTTCATAACCCAATTACCTAGTATGTTTTAAATAATTTAATTTATATTTATTATTGGAAAATATTTATTGAGTGTTTTTTATATGATGGAACAATGACTTGTTTTATGATATTCAATCTACCAAAGACTTTTTGGATAAATGAACTAAATATCAACAAAATTTCTAACATGAACATAATTTATTCATTAATTTAATAGTAAATTATAGTAAATAAAATATATTTATTAATATAAATTTTAATGGTTCTTATTAAATTAAATAAAAAAAATAAATTAATTATACATGAAGATAACTAATATATGTGATGATTTCAGCCTATAGTAAGGGGTATCTTAACTCAGTTTCTTTTTATTGACCTATACTTATAGTTTATTAAGTATTTTATTCCATGGCTATATGTGAACAAAACCTACTTCTGAAAATTTCTTATAATTTTCATCAATGAATTTAAAATTTTCACACAAAATCATTCATTGTTTAATTCATTCTTCAATGATACAATCATTGTAAGGGTTCATCATCTCACTTTTCTTTCAAGGATACATATTTCATATTCAAAACTGGATTTATTAATTTTCGGTATATAATTCCCCTTTTATATGATATTTCCTTATTACCATTATAATAATGGTATTTTATGTTTGATTTGATGTTCTTCATTTCAGCGGGTTATGATTCAAATGATAATAAAGCTATATGGGCTTATATCAAAATATCATCCGTATTTATGATTTTATATGAAGTGTCTATTGGGGTAATTATATGATATTTATAACATAAACTCAATATATTTTATTCTAATCAATTTATTTTTTTAAATTATATATTTTCCATTCATATTTCCCTTCTAAGTACTGAACAGTTAAAATGAATCATTTTATCGAAAACTGACTTGGATTTCTAATAAGCTAGGAATATTTTTCTTACATGTATATATGATCCATAAAAAGTTGTATATAAAATTATAAATGTGATTAATGAATTTATTAAGTAAAATTTAAACCATTTTTTTGTTTTCATAAAAAAATTTAATTCGAATATTCTCATCATTTTTAGGATTAATTTACATGTGTAATTTTTACTAAAAATGTGAAAGGAATATTTTTTATGAAATTTTAAATAAGAATATAATTTATAACCAACATGGATAGACAAATAATTTAATATTACTTTAAAAAGTTCAATTATTATATTTAAAATATTATTTTTCATAATATTCCTGAAATTTTAGCTTTTAAAATTTTAATTTTAATTCTGTAATTGAATATTCCTTGAGAGTTTTTAATGGTCCGTAGATGTCATATTTATTCCTTAATAAATATAAATGATTTCATTATACAAATATAATATGATGAAATGACACCATACAAATTATTTTATGGAATTTTTATGAACAGTTTTATTTTTGAATGTATTGAAATTTTGTATTCCAGTTCTTCTTATATAGACATTTTTTGGGTAAGGAATATTGATTATGTTAGATTTTTTATTAATGTAATGAATTAATTTAAATTATTTTTTAATTTTTTTGGCTTAAACTTATATAACCCATAGATTAATTGTTAGGTATCAAGAGACAAAATTTTTCATGTAATCAGTCGAGGCCTTACCCATTTATATAATATATATTAGAATGAGTTATTTACAATATTTTTATGATGTCAAACGTTTTGAAATAAATATTTAGGAAATCAGTTATTTATTTCCATGTGATTATTTTATCATTTTTTATTTCAATGGATAAGATTCATTCTAACGTGATTATTTTTATATAATTTTTTAATCATCATATTATAATTTGTTCTCAATTTATTTATTAGATGTAATTTACTTTGATTTATTAACCCTTAAAACATTTATTGTTACAAATTTATTCAAGATAGATTCTACTCTAAGAAACTCGTAATTTTAATGTTAGATCACCCTTCATTTGTCTTTCATTCCCTTTCAATCTAGGAAGTGTGAACGTATTTATATGGATGGAAATTCTAAATGGAATAATCTTTTATAAAATAAATTTTTTTATTTTATTTTATGAATTAACATGTTTATGATATTTTAGTATTTACAAACACAAATAGATTATTTGGTCTTTCAGGATGTGAGTCCTTATGTCTAGTATCAATTTAATAATCTATCCACCGACTCTTGGAAAAATGGATCATGGTAATTACCATTGGTATTACATTATGTTTAGTAGAAACAATGGGAACTGTATTTAGGAAATCACATATTAAGTAAAATAACCGAATGAATTACATTGAGGATAAGTCTTATTATAAGATAAAATCCTAATTCTTTAGTCAGGTATGTGTTGTGTGGTTTCCATGAAATAAATCTATGTCAAAACACAAAAACTATATGGGGGTTTTTTAAAATATTTATATTGTGGAAATAAAATCAAATGGAATTGGTTGAGTTTATATCGACCATCATTTAGTTTCATGGTGGTTGTGTCCTTACTATGCACCTAGATTAAAACAATTTATGGATATTCCTCGGTTAATTCATATTTTACATACAATTTATTATAATGGATTGGAATAGTTTATTACTATGAATAAACTAGCTTAAACATAAGGTTTCTCTGATTCCAAATACAATGTCATGATTTAGATGTCATGTAACCAAATTTAAATATTATATAGTTTTAAACTAGGATTTGTTTTCCCATGCCTTGATTTTTGGTTTTATTCGATGGGTGGGACAATGAGGAATCATATTAACACTGAGTTCGGTGGATTATGTGCCAATAATGGGAAAATAATTGGTTGATGACTAAAGTGAAATATATTTTGGATTATAACTAATTAGTTATCATGATACATGAGGAACAACATATACATTAATCAACACTTAGACTGGACAAGGAATATTAAGATAAAGTTAATTGGGAGACTCAGTAGTGGATACCATGTTGGAAATAAGGATCAATTTTCATCATATGAGAAATGAGTAAAGAGGAACCAAAGAGAATGTATCAATGAACAGTAACAATTTTTGTTGAGAAAATTAGGGATAAATCAATGAATTTTAAAGGAAATTTAATGAATTCTTTGGGAAGGAATAAATTTAATATAATATACTAATTTATAGTTTAATTTATTTTATTTGGGGAGTATGATAATTATAAAACTCAATTCTCTAATCCATGGGGTAACTTATATACCAAGGACTGATCTATGAAATAAAAATCCTTATTTTGTATGGAGTTAGGTTTTTAGGACATGGCGTTTTTGAACTATTTTAAAAAGATGATATTTTTATATCAATTATTTTATAGATATAAGAATCATGAATCATAAAATGATTGTTTCAAAGAATATTTTCTATATTTATTTTAAAACATTTATATTTTGATATAGAAAACTATGTAAAATGATATAGTTTAAAGGAGATAATGTTTTCATGGGATAAATAGAAGATTTTAAATGTTAAATTAAATGACTTATTATTAAGGTTCTTGAAATTTATAAATGGTTTGATGAAAAATCAATTTACCTAATATTTGATGATGTTTGTTTCATTTTTTTATTTAAGAAATATATTTAATAGTCTATAATTATATTTGAGTAATAAGGATTGTGTAAAATTTTGGAATAATATCTGCTTTCATTTGGAGTCACAAAAGTGTTATGAATACCTTTAATGGTGTTATTTTCAAAGAAAAATATACCCATTTTGAAGATTAATGTGATGTGACTTTGATTTGATTTTAGTATATTTTAGGTGCTAATAAGAATAATCAATTAAGGATCAAATAACCATTTGGTTTAGTCTATGATTTTATGTTATGTTCATTATTTTATATTAAATAGTTTTTATAGGTAATTATACTAGTTGAAAAGTGAATCCTTGATAATGATATATTTTAATTTATTTTTATATTCCTTTTTAGGTTATTATCTAAATTAAATTCGTGATATTCTATCGAATTACACAAAATTAAAATATTTATCAAGGTGATTAATTATATTTTAAGAGATGATTCATTGTGTTTTAGAATATGAAAACCGTAGGATTAACATGTGATTTAACAAGAAATATTATTTTGGAAGAATAAACCTATCCTTTTAATCATATAATATGAAAGTTATGAGATCACCATTGATGTTAAATCATTATTTAATGTGAATGTTATTGGGTAATTTTGGATTTACTATTATTTATAAAAATATTTAAATGGTTCCTTTATTATTATTAGTAAAATGTTGGAATTAGATAGGAAGGTTTATACAATATGGATATTACCGTACATTATTATAATCTTTCAATTTTGTTTAATATTTAACGACATGTGGTGTAGATTAACATGTTTTTGTGGAGTGTGATGTTAATTTTACTGTTTTAATTATAATTAAATAATCCATCAGTACTCAACATTTGGAGAAAATTTTGATTTTTTCATTGAAATAAATTTTTATATGAAATTATACTTATTAAGTAATAATATTTCACATTGATTTATGTCTATATGGTGGTAGAATTCCTAATCTCCAAAAAATGTATCATGAAAATAATATTTTTTCCCTATTACATTAAATCCCCTTGAAGAGATGTTCTTTTTCACAGCATAATGATTTAAGGGTAAGTGGTTTTTATCTTTCTCATAATAATTCAATTTCATGTGATCAATTACCTTTTCCACTCTCCATAATTGTTATGAAATTTCCTTTTATACATGTCATTATATTAACTTCCAATTAATTTTTTCCTATTTTGAAACCTAGGTACACATTATTCTGAATGACCTTCATATTTCTATTTTCATCTTTTTATGGAAAAGTATAATTGAAACTTTTTTGATGTGGTATTTCGAAAAATATATTTTAAAATGTCAACCCCTTGATTTGGGAGATCAGTTTCAATGTTCAAGGATAAAATTTATTAAATAGGGGAAAATTTGAAACGATTATATTTTAAAATAATATAGTATTCTATTTTGTATTCAACAACGAACACTTATCCTAAATTAAGTATAAAATATTATTATTTAAATGTTAAAATTATCAAATATTCTTTGAATTGGGGGTTATGAATATTATTAAATAAATTAAGAACAAATGTATATAAATATCTTATGAAATACTACTGTACTGATTAATTCATTGGAAATTAAAATGAATTTTTTATAGAATTCATATTATGATTCAAAAATATGTTTCATTCAAAATTGATTTTTATATTTTGTGATAAAATATTATTTTTATTAATTTATTATTATATTAACTCTATTTTACAAAATAATTTTAGTTTTGGAAATAATCAATTAAAATTTATTTTATGGATATGTTTTTTGAATATGATTAAATTTACTATTTTTTATTGAATACTGAAAAATATAATTTTTTTAGACTATGATTTGTCTCAATAATGTACTTTTTTTTTAAAACAAATGCACTATATATTATATTTTTTACTAATGAAATAATATTTCCACTATATTTAAATTATCATATTTTTTTAATTTTATTTTGATATTATTCTATTTTAGTCTTGAAAACACAATTTTCTGAATTTTTTTCCACTACAGGGGTTTATTTATAAATTAATTATTTCCAATTATAGGAATTGATTTTGATAAAATGGATTAAATATTCAGAATTAGGTGTGTAAAATTGGTTAAATACTCTTTTTTTATATTTGGTCATTATGAATTGTAACTATCATAAAATTTATCACCATGGAAAAGGGTAAATAGAGTAATTAAGTTTGAGAAAAACATGATATGGAATTAAACATATATACCAGAACATCTATTATATCATTTATTGAGTGCATTTCATCAATAATCATCCAAAAATATAAAATATAATTTTTCCCATTTATATTTGATAATACCAATATGATATTTACGTAAATAATAATCTCACCTACCATGTGAATGGTTCATGTTCTGTGGCTCCCCAAGAAAACCTCCAATTGTCCATGGGCTGGTGACAAGAACTGGGTAGGTATATCACTAACATGGTAGGGCATAGCCTAAAGTACCTTTAAAAATTCACACATATTCAAGTACATACAATGATGAAATGTATAACAAAATAATAAAACCATGATTGTTTATATAAAATTCCAAAACCAAAGTACATTAAGAAGTAATGGAAAGTAAATATTTCCAAATAAAAATCCACCCACAAATATTCTAAAAAAATACAACTATAATATAAATGTGGGGACTCCATTCAATGTACCATAATAACACACAGTGGTTTGTACCGTCTCACAAAGAACTACCATGTCCTGATCCCTCTCGGACTTCATCAAAGGGATTGTCATCTGCACAAGACATAGGATGTGTGAGAAAATACTATGCATGGCTATCTATAAAAATTCCCAATAGGACTCCCCAAAACTACGAAGAATCAAACAAATATAATACCTAAATATCTACATCGGTATTTTATTGTAGTTCATATAACATATGTATCTAGATATACTAAAAATTACACATAGTCACAAGTTAATGTTGAAATTATACTAAAAACATAGGATTCTAACTCAACGGTTCCTCAAAGAACATGTTTATGAGAACACAATCCATGATTCAGATTTTACTATTAGAGTTCCTCTAAGAGGTAGTGCTTGTTCGGTCTCTCCATTAAAATTATAAACTCGATATCTAATGAGAAATGATACACAAATAAGGATCATTCCTAAGGCCATGGGGTGCACCAATGGATCAATACATATAAACCTTCAATGTAAGGAATCAGTTCCATTATAGTTTAGGTCATGAATATACCATGACCACAACATAGGGAAAGAATATGGATGAGTATCTCTCTTTGGACATCATGGAAGTATTTAGAAAACAATATCAAAGAATTCCTATAGAGGGGGTTATTGTTATATAGATAAGAGGATATTTCATACTAACCCTTTGGTAATAGATATATGGAATTCACCATAATGTAACATGTCCATGATACTGAGTAAAAATGATCCCAATCAAGTATGATGGAGTATATGGTGTGTACTTGAAGTATACAATCTGTCCCCTAGACACCGAGTCTTTACCACATAAAATGGCTCATGATCCTATTTTTATAGTAGTACAAGGCCTTTGTTTTCCTATGTACTTATGCATATATCTATTTACAAAACTATTCATGTTTATCCTTGGCCTCATCATTTCTATCTAGGTGTGAATGGATGTCATGGGGCCTTGTACATCAAGCAGTGTTTGTGTACCCTCTGAGGTACATGCTGAGCTATCAATATGAGACCATAAGGCCAGTGATGTGTTCACATGTCGTGTGATACTCAAATACCTCATGAAACCCTAATCACTATTGAATGTTTCCTACATGGAATGTAGCTCTAATGTACGGGATATTTAGATTCAAATATTCCAGAAATTCATATCTTTAATCATGCATATTATCCACTTAATTAGACATCGATTCAGTCATGACCCATTCTATAATCAATGTTTGTCATTATCTAGGCCATTATATCACTTACTCTTCATGAATTAGATATCAAATCCAATAATAAAATGTCTTCAGATGTTTTTATTCATTTCAAAAAAAACACAAAAACTTGGTATCTCCATCATCTCATCTATTCTTACCTCAATCATCTCATGGTCCACACATTGCACCGTTCTTGGATCCGTTATATTTAATTGTTTTTCTATAAATAAACTTGAATAATATTTAATTACCAATATTTTTCTGAACTGTTGACCAATTAAATTACCCATGATGAATGAGAAATGGGAATGTAATGTTCGAAAAATACCTCCGATGATGTTCATGTCAACCATGATTCTTGTCCAAAATAACAATAAAAAATAGTTAATCGAATAAAAACAAGCAATACTAAAAATTCCCAAACAAAAATAACTTATGAAAGAATAATCCCATTCCATAGATCAATCTATTAGTTGATTCGACTGCACTAATTATAGAAATGATAATAAGAAGGAATTCATCCAAAAAAAATCATACCTTGACATTGATAGATTGATGATGAATAACAATGTTGTGCTATGATTATTGGTGAGGTCCTCTAATTCCATCTTCCATTTTTCATAAATCTATGATCCACTTGATTCTCACCCATAGAATCTTCTACAATGGATCTCCAATTGTTCTCTAGATCTCTATTCCTTAGTAGTTAACCTTCAATTCACCAAAACCAGATATTTAATGGATATGTTAGGTCATTTCATCCATGAATAAATTAAATATTTTATTTAAATTATTTTATTCATTTGACATCCATGATGAATTTTCCACAAAATCCCCTCACTGAAGAATTCTATGTTGTGCCTTGGGTAAAACACACATTCTTAACTCAACCATCCGATAAATTTTTTTCACTAGTCTTCCATTTAGAATTTGTTCCAAATTTTCATGGAAACTAGACATGATTTATTTTTAATATATTTAATTTACTTTAATAGTGTGTTCTAGGATCATTAGGCCTCATAATCGTTTTTATTCTCAGCTCATACACTCATAAATAATCTATACAACATCTATAAATAATATATGAAAAATATGGGTTATTACATTCTCCCCACCTAGAAATTTTATTCCTAGAAAATACAACACACATTGATACGCAAAGAGATGTGAGAATAGAGCATGAATCTTACCTCCCACTCTGAGGTGATCTTTATAAGATTTCCATGTTTCCCCCAAACAAGCACTAAAGGATCTCTCACCCATTAAGGAACATATCATACTTATCCTTGATCTCTACTGGGTACTCAACAAATGTAGCTCCATTCTAGTTGTCAATCCCACCCCATTTGATAACCTATGATGGGTTATGAGTACACCTCCTCAGTTGTGACATTTGGGGGATGTCATGTACATCATTTAACTATTGAGGTATATCTAAGATGTATGACACATATTCATGTATTTTAAGTATGTGGAATGTGCCTATGACTCTCCTATATATATTTATTCCATGAAAAAATATCAATAATTCATGATGAGGTGAATCCCATAGGAATACAAGCTATCCCTCCTCAAACTCCAAAGCCCTCTGTCTCTATCCACATAAGACTTCGGATGGCTCTATGCCACCAACAACTTCTCTAGGATGATCTAAAACATCTATATAGTGGATCACACCAGTTCTGGGCCATGAAGTTCTATATCTCTTAGGTTAGTCCAGCAATGTGGTGACATTTAGGTTCACCCATAAAATTCCTCAAATGGTGCCACAACAATGGTGTAATAGTACCTTTTGTTATACGCAAATCCCACTAGAGGAAGTTGATCCTCCCAAATAAGACCAAATTCAACATGAAAGCTCATAGCATGTCCTCGAGAACTATAATGGTCTGCTCAATCTGGTTGTCAGTATGGGGGTGAAACGTTGTGATGAAACATTATTGAGTTACAAAATAATCTTGAAACCCTTTCTATGTAACGCCCCCACCCCAGAAGCCTAGATTTGGTGAATTATTATGTATCATTGGCATGATCACAAAATATCATGTCTCGAAACACAGATTAGTTTAGTATCTTTGTAAGTACTAGATACATTAATAAGGTTTACAATACATCATAAAATTGATTACTACAAAAACATTGTTTCCATAGACAACATTGATATCCCATAGAATATCCTTGAAGGTCAGTCATAATATACTTCTTCACATCCTTGGAAAAATAAATCATAGGAAGGGGTGAGTTCAGATGCTCAGTAAGGATAATAATATAGTGAAAACTTTCACAAATAAGCATAAACAATTAAGGAAATGTATAAGGCTAAAAAAAGACTTTAAACATAAATATCAGAAGAATATGGAAAAGCTAAAATCAAATAATTCCATTTACTTATTCACATGGATATTCTACTAGTCAAATAATGACATGCAATATCAATAGCGACTTTAATAATGATGGAATGCTTCATGCCAGACTTTCATAACCACATAGTCAAAGCCTTGTGCCAAGACTACAAATAAGATTTTTTCAAGGCCTTGTTCCAAGACACTAGTTTGTCTCCTGAGACCTACTCATGCATCGAGGAGCTATAGCAGGCTCCACCCATAACATACTATGTCCAATGCATTCCTCATTTTAAAAGGTTTAAGCATAACATAAACATTTTTATTGAAACTAGCATACGAAATTTCAATACTTTATCCATAAACCATGAATGGTATAAAAAAACATCCACAGTCAAACATATCACAAAAACTTCAATAAAATATGGATGTTTTGTATCATAAGAAATCAACATCCAAGAAGATTAAAATCCATAAAAGGGTGTTGACATAGATGAAATCAAAACCATTTTTATAGAAATATCTCTTTCTATTTTAAAATAAATTAAGAGTAAAAAAAATTATAAATAAAACATTTATTTTCAAAATATTCTTAAAATCTTGTAAGGGAAGCTTCGACAATGTTACAATGGCAGAAAATAGCCTCACCCTCCATATAAGTTAAAAAAACATTCTTACCTTAATTTTGTCGAAAAGGTTATAAAGTAAATTGTTTGGAAAATGGCGAAAAGATTGTTGTCAAAACATATAAGGTCAAATAAGGGTATAAATTACATTAACTCATTGTATATTAAATAGTAAAAATGTTTTGAAATACATTTTTAAGAAGCATGGATGTGGATGATAAAGAGGTCCCATTAGATAATTACATATAAACAACCTCTAATAATGAAGAGATTGTGAAATTAACCCTTACCTTGTACTTTTCTTTGGTATAGGGTAGGTTAAACTCTTTTATAATGGTCAAATAATTATTATTAAATTATAAAAGAATCATATACATTAATATGATCTCATATATGATCTTTTAACATTGCTTTGTTAATAATATCTTAGTATTATCATCATTTCGGGTGTTAATGGATTAATTTTACTTTATATTATTTGTTATGTGAGTCATATTTTTTATGGATGGGATGTATACTATTTATATATAGAATGATATCAAGTATTTAAAAATTATTTTTAATAAAAAAATGAATATTTTCCTTGAATGGATATGATGGGGAATGAATCTTATCGCGTTCGTGGAGACGGTAATCCGTACGTACGCACGAGCGACAATATTATTCTTTTGATATTAAAATAATATATAATTGGATGTTATATCATATATACAGAATCATTATCATGTTATATTTATTATTTACATCAATTACACATCATTATTTTACCCATCCAAATAATAATGTATTGAATAATAATTACACCATGACATAGAGACGGTAAGCCGTATGTACACACCTATGGTGACATGTCATTCAAAGGAAGGATAGAATAATGAATATGGTTATACCATATTTATAATAACATCAATGTATATAGAAGATACTGGAGTTATTATTTTAGAATAGAAACAAAAAATTAAGACTATGTGGAAGAAGAAATAAACTTGAAAGATGTGATGAAATATTTAACTCTTCTTCAGGTTCATTCATTTGATTTGATCAAAAGGGATCCATATGATGGAATTATGACAAATGGTATGCCTCTATGTTGAAATGAGGAATGTTAAAAGGGTATTTCGGCAGGGGTTGGCTGAGCCAAATGGCTTTGAAGGTGTGAATTTGAGAGAAGGGGGAGTGCCCTTTTATAATAGGGGTGAGGGGCACCTTAGGAAAAGCTAGAAATATTATATTATAATAAAATAATTTTTGGATTCTAATGGATCCAAAATATATTATTTAAAGTCTAAGGTGGGGATGGGTTGAAAACCCCTCATCCAATAGGTTTTAGACAGGTTTGGGTCATTATATTCTCTTTATCTTTTAAATTTAACTCTTAGTTAAATATTTTGACATTTACCATGTCTCTTTGTATTTTAATATTATATGGTCAATAAACATACTATATACTTCCTAGTGAACCCCAAGTAGCTCATTAATGATACAACTATCATTATATAAGTTTTTTTTCGATCTATAGATTTTTAAGAATAAAATATCAATTAATAATATAATATTTGTTTTAAAAACTCTTTTAGGTCAATTTTGACACTATTTGGTATTTTGTTTTTGCTAAATTCATAACAGAATTATTAGTTTAAAAAAAATTCATCTAACCAACTCTAATATGTTATATTAACCTATAAAATTATTCTAATTCATAAAAAATCTCAAATTACATTTATTTGGATTTTTATAATTTAAATTATTTTAATATTTCATTAATTAGGTAATTGATGCATCATCATTGTGTCATAATTAAATTAAATTATTTAATGTATAAAAAATATATAAAATATAACATTATGTAAGAAATATTTTTAGATTTCTACTAAATATTTATAGTCGAATTTATCTTATGTTTTACCCTATATGAAATTTGTTTTAGTTATTAAACATTGATTTTAACTCTTTTGACTCTTCTTTGAATTAAATAATAATAAATGTCCTAATCTAAACCAAGTGGAACAAGAAGGTTCATATTTTATTCCAAAGGTTTTTTTATCTAATTATACTTATCCAATAGAATTAGGACATGTGTTAGGGTAAAAATAATATCATTTTTACCCTTAATTACCCTATTTACATTTAACCGTGGTAAATAAATGTAAAAAGTTACTATTAACCTAAAATTAGTTTCATCTTATTAAACCACATTTTTCTGACTGATATCAACCGTGTCTCTCAGAATTTTGAAATTCAACTCACATATGTGGTAAAATTATGTTTTATGTAAATTTTCAAATACTCCTAGGAGGTAGGTAAAAGACGATAAAAAGTTCAATATAAAATTTTTATATCTAAAATTTTTATAAACATACTCCAACAAATTACATTGAACATATATAGGTATTGAATATCTATTTTTACCTAAATTAAATTTAAATAAATAGCCAGTTTTAAACAATAACTTACAGTTTTTCACTATTCATCAAAAATTGAATGTTTTTAGAAAAATACCAAGAATTAACCCTAATCTAACTTTGATATTCCAAATTCAAAAATTAATTCTATTTTAACAATTTAAAAAAAATAAGTTTCATTTATTAATTTAAAATTAATTCCCATTGTCAAAACCAAAAAGCGTATTTTTATGAAATAATAACTATCAAAACATTGACACTTTTTAGGTCCAATTTCAAAGTGAAATTACTTAAAATGACCATTATTGGATTAAATGGTAAAAATATTATCTAATTATACTTCCAAAACATTAAAATTTATAATTCAACAATATTAATTATTTTGATTAAAAAAGTTTTATTCAGTTAAAATATAGTATTTTTCACTATTCACCCAAATATGAAAGTTATTAGAAAAACACCAAAAATTTATTGAAACTAAATTCTTATGTCTCGATTCTAAATAATAAGATTATTTTTTCACATTGAGTATATGGAAGTTTCAAATATTGAATTCAAAAATGATTCTCTATTAAAAGGTGGTAAAATTGCATTTTTTTTTAAAAAATCTTAAATCTAAAAAAAATGAATTTGTTCTTAAATTATGTCAAAGAAACCGTTATTATGGATTCTAATATTATAAGGATTATATAATGTTCAAAATTCAGTTAATAGTATTCATAACTGCTTTTAAACAACAATTTTGGCAAGTCGTGGTGCGCATGAACCCAGGGTTGCCTGTAGGGAAAGTAATTGAATTACTTTGAAGAAATAATGTACTATGAAATCTTGGGGTGTTACATTCTTACCTCCTTCAATAAATTGCATCCTCACAATTTGAAATTGTTCTTTGAAAATAAATGGTTGAAAATAGAAAATATCTTTGTGGAAAAACCCACATAAAAAATTGGCTTAATAATGTCTAGTCTTAATAAAAGGAAAAGGGGAATGAAAAAATCACCACCAAATTATGATATCGATTAGGAGAACATTGGTGGAAATTAGAGAGCCATAATTGGAGGGAAAACATAAATATTTATGGGGAGTGATTAAGGTCATCAGTCACAAACAATTGTAGAATTGAGGGCCTCAAAGCCATCAATCTATGATGATTTAAAATATCATCGGTTCAACAAAACATAAGGTATTAGGATAATTAATTTTAAGTTTTAATATCCCTTAACTGTTGTTTAAGAATTAAATTATTCATAGAATAAGAGAAGAAAAAAATATATAATTGACAAGTAGTGTTCCATCCTTTAACTAATTTCTACCACAAACTCATATTTCACTCGAAATGATAATAGAATAGAAAAAAAATATTTTATTTATTCTATTTGTATAGGGTTCTAAAAAATTAACTTGTAATTCATCTACCAGACCTTTTAAAAAACTACATTATTCAATCCAGGACATCACGTGGGCCAGTGGTAGGTGATACACCCTTGTCGCCCTTCATTTCTGGGTTCAAGTCTCGCCACCTCGCTGGACGCGACGGGTTGTCGCCCAACATCCGGGTTGTCCTTATTATGGAAATACAAAAATAATCTCAAACTAGAATTATCCAAAATACTTTTTTCCAAAATCACATTCTAAAATTTATAAGTAAGTTAAGCACAATAAAGATCCTTTTCCACATAATAATATGTGAACACCATCATCATGTATTCTTTTAAAACACTGCAACATCCTGAATTACCATAAAACCTTTCTAATTGCATTCATAAACCCTTATTCCTTATAGAATACTGGATACACTCCTTCTATCCAAAAATTTTGGAAACTCCAACAATTATGGAGTATAAAAATCATTGATCAGTTTCAAGGTAGTCAAGAATATCCAATATAATTTATCCAAATCAATCATGTATTAATACAAAAATCACTACCTCTGTATCAGAACCATATTATGGTTTATCTTCCACTCAACTATATATTTTCCAAAAATTTAACCTACTATTGAGTCAATTTTATTGGTTCCACGCAATTTCAAGTCCTTAATGAAATAGTACTGCAGTACAATCCTTATATACTATATAATTCGTATAAAATGTACATCATTAATACAATACTCAAATGACACAATACTTTAATAACACCTTAAGAAATATAATAATTCCTCTTCATCTTTGGTAGTATCATAACGTTATTATTATCCAATAGCAGCACTTGGGGTATACTCTGATGATTTAGACATTGATTCAGGTAGTGTCCCAACTCCTTACAGATGAAGCATTGTACATTTGAAACTTTTTTCTTACTATTGCAATCACGTACTTTGTGTCCTTTTTCTCCAGAGTAATTACAAACTCTCATTACCTTCAAGTATTTACCAAGGTGATTCTTTCCGTAGTTATCACATATGGGAAAATCCTTCTTTTCCCTCTTCCCTTTGTCCATATTTCTCTCTTCCATCCATTCCTTCTCTTTCTTCCCTTCAAATCCATTGGACTCAGAAAATTCGTTACCTATCTTATTAACACATTATACTATTTTTTCATATGTTTAGAATACATGGGAGTCTATATACCTTCTATGTGTTGGCTTAATACCGTGAAAGATATGATCCTTCATACTCTTTGGATCATATATATTGTTGGAGTTCACATTCCTTCTATTGGGCGCCATTTCAATACAATGGCATACACTAGGTTAGTTTATGAATTGCAATGAATAATTCCAAACTTGTATAATACCTAACATAAATTTAACACTTTATTGATATAATCCATAATCATAAAAATGTTTTTTTGAATATTTATATACTTATAAACCCTTCATAATAGTTTTTTTTAAAAAATGATATTTATCCTAATCATATCCCTAGGGAGTGTCGTATCCAAGAGTGCAGCAAGTCCCATTGTCATGCACCAGTTCCCATTTAAGTCTATCTCAAAGTGGTGTTTTTAGGATTTACCCCTACGTACATCTGTGCCAGAGCTGCCTTTACCTGCTCATATCTAGACATGGATTTATTTCTTGAAAAACTCACAAAATCTCTACAATAACAAAAATTTTGGAAGTTCTTCCATACTAATCCTCAAAGTCTATCTTAGGGTTATGTGCTCTAATCCGAGTAACCTAAATCTAGTTTCCATGGTTTGTACTAAACTTCAAATGATACAAACTATAATTCCTTGACCCCAGAATCCCAGATTCGGTGCATTATTACATATCATTGGCGTGATCACAAAAGAACAAGTCTTGAAAGACCGATTATTTTAGTAGCCTTGGAAGTACTAGATACATTCATAAGGTTTACATTACATCATAAAATGGAAGACTACAACAACATTGTTTCCATAGACAAAACTGAGATCCCATAGACTATCCCTACAGGTCAGTCATAATATACTTCTTCGCACCCTGGAAAAAATAAAACATAGAAAGGGGTGAGCTCAGATCCTCATTAAGGATACAAATATAGTAGAAACTTTTATAAATAAATATAAACATTTAAGGAAATGTATAAGACTAAAACAAATTCCTTTTAAACTGAACTTCATCATAATATGTTAATGTTAAAACCAAATAATTCCATTTACTTATTCACATGGATATTCTACTAGCCAAATAATCAAATGAAATATCAATTGCCACTTTCATAATGATGGAATGCATAATGCTAGACTTTCATAACCACATAGTCAAAGCCTTGTGCCAAGACTACAAATATGATTTTGTCAAGGCCTTATTCCAAGAGACTAGTTTGTCTCGTGAGACCTACCAATGCATCGAGGAGCTATAGTGGGCTCCACCCATCACTTAATAAGTCTAATGCATTCCTCATATGTAATGGTTTAAACATAATATAAACATTCATATTAAAACTAGCATACAAAATGTGAATACTTTATCAATAAACCATGAATGTTATTAAAATAAAACATCCACATAAAACATATCACAAAACCTTCAATACAATATGGTAGTTTAGTATCATAATAAATCAACATCAAATAAGCTTAAAATCCATCAAAGGATGTTTACATAGATGAAATCAAAAAATTATTTTTAGAGAAATATCTATTTCTATGTTGAAATCATTTAAGAGTAACATAATTTATAAAGAAAACATTTATTTAGAAAATATTCTTATAAACTTTTAAGGGAAGCTTCGACGAAGTTATAAAGGCAGAAAATAGCTCCACACGCCGTATAAGTAAAAAAACATTCTTACCTTAATTTTGTCAAAAAGTTCATAAAGTACCTTGTTTGGGAAATGATGGAAAGATTCATTTCAAAACATATACAATCAAATAATGGTGTAAATTAATTTAACCCATTCTATAGTAAATATTAAAAATGTTTTGAAATATATTTTTAAGAAGCATGTATGTTGATGATAAAGAGGTCCTAGTAGTTAATTACGTATAAACAACCACAGATAATGAAGAGATTGTCAAATTAACCCTTACCTTGTACTTCTACTTGGCCGAGGGTCATTCAACCTCTTGTATAATGGTGAAATAATTGTTATTAAATTATACAATAATGATATACATTAATATGATATCATATATGATCTTTTAACATTGCATTGTTAATAATAACTTAGTATTATCGTCATTTCCGTTGATAACGAATTCATTTTCCATTAAATTATTTATTATGTGAGTCATATTTGTTATGGATTGGATGTATATTATTCATATCCAGAATGATATAAAGTCTTTAAACATTATTTTTAATCATCAAATGAAAATTAATCTTGAATGGATATGATGGGGAATAAATCTCATCGCGTTCGTGGAGATGGTAATCCGTACGTACGCACGAGAAAAAATATAATTCTTTTGATATTAAAATAATATATAATTGGATGGTATATCATATATAAAGAATAATTATCATGTTATATTTATTATTTACAACAATTACACATCATTATTATACCCATCCAAATAATAATGTATTGAATAACAATTACACCACGACGTGGAGACGGTAAGCCGTATGTACACACGTGTGGTGACATGTCATATAAAGGATGGATAGAATAATGAATATGGTTGGAAAAAATTTATTATAACATCCCATTATATATAAGATACTGGATTTATTTTTTTAGGATGGAAACAACAAAGAAATAGAATGTTGATGAATAAAAGAACTTGAAAGATATGATGAAATAGTTACCACTTATTTGGATTCTTCCTTCTGATTTGATCGAAAGGGATCCATAGGTGTTCTTTCTGACTAAAGGAAGACCTATAATATGAAGGGAGGAACGTTGAGAGGGTATTTGGGCTGGGTTAGGCTGATCCAAATGGCTTTTAAGGTGTGAATTATAGGGAAGGGGGAGTGACCTTTTATAAGAGTGGTGAGGGGCACCTTAGAAAAAGCTAGAAATATTATTTTACAATAAAATCATTTTAGATTTATAATGGATAAAAAATGGATTATTTAAAGGATAAGGTGGGGATGGGTCGAAAACCACACAAACAATAGGTTTCAGACCATTTTGGGTCACTATATTAACATTATCTTTTAGATTTAACTCTTAGTTAAATAGTTTGGCATTTAGCATGTCTCTTCGTATTTTTATATTATAAGGTTAATATACAAACTATATACTTCCAAGAGAACATTATGTGGTTAATTAATGATAAAAATATCCTTATATAACTATTTTTCCAATCCTTAGAATTTTAGGAATAAAATAATAATTTATAATATAATATTTGTTTTAAAAACTCTTTTATGTCAATTTTGATAATATATGGTATTTTGGTTTTTCTAAATTCATAACATCTTTATTACTTCGACAAAAATTCATATAAACAACCTTAATATGTCCTATTAACCTATAAAATTAGTTTCATTCATAAAAATTCTCAAATAAAATTTATTTGGACATTTATATTATAAATTATTTTAAATTTTCCTTAATTAGGTAATTACTACATTTTCATTGTGTCATAAATAAATTAAATTATATAATGTATAAAAAATATAAATAAAATACTATTATGTGGGAATTAATTTTAGTGTTCTAATGAATATTTATAGTTGAATTTATCTTATTTTTATCCATATATGATAAATTATTTAGTTATTAAACTTTGATTTTAACTCTTTTAACTCTTCTTTGAATTAAAAAATAATAAATGTCCTAATCTAAACTGAGTGGACCAAAGAGGTTCATATTTTATTCCTAAGGTTTTTTTGGGTCTAATTATACATATCAAATAGAATAAATAAATGTGTTAGTATAATAATAATATAATTTTACCCTTAATAAGCCTATTTACTTTTAAATGTGTTAAATAAAAGTAAATAGTTACTATTCAACAGAAATTATTTTCATCCTTTTGAGCCTCATATTTCTTACTGATATCAATTGTGTCTCTCGGATTTTTGAAATTCAACTCACATAAGTAGTACAATTTTGTTTTATGTAAATTTGAAAATGCTCCTAGGAGGTGGGTAAAAGACAGTAAAAAGTTCAATAAATTTTTTATATATCTAAAATTATTATAAACTTAATCCAATGAATTACATTGAACATATATAGGTATTATATATCTATTTTGACCTAAAATAAATTTTAATAAAATAATTAATTATTTAAATAAAAAATCAGTTTTAAACAAAAATGTAGTGTTTTTCCCTATTCATCAAAAATCGAATGTTTTCAGAATAATACTAAAAATTCACCCTATGATAATTTTTATATTTTTAATTAAAAAATAAAATCTATTTTAACAATTTCAAAACATAGAAGTTACATTAATTAATTTTATATTAATTCCCATTGTCAAACCGAAAAAGCGTATTTTTAAGAAATAATAACTATCAAAATATTGACACTTGTTTATGTCCAATTTCAACGTGAAATTACTTAAAATGACCATAATTGGATTAAATGGTAAAAATAATATTTAATTATATTACCAAACCATTAAAATTTATAATTCAACACTATAAATTATTTGGATTAAAAAAGTTGATTTCAGTTAAAATATAGTATTTTACACTATTCATCCAATTATGTAAGTTAATAGAAAAACACAAAAAAGTTATTGAAACTAAATTATTATGTCCCGATTCTAAAGAAGAAGTTTATTTTGTAAAATTGAATATATAAAAGTTTCAAATCATTGATTTAAAAAAGATTCACCATTAAATGTTTGTAAAATTGCATTTTTTGAAAAATACTTCATTCATCTGAAAAAATGAATTTGTTCATACATTATGTCTATGAAACTCATAATATGGATACTAAAATTATAAGAATTATATAAATTTCAAAATTCAGTTAATCCTATTCATAACCGCTTTTGAACGGCTAGTTTGGTAAGTCGTGGTGCAGTTGAACTCAGGGTTGCTTGTAGTGCAAGTTATTGAATTACTTTGAATAAATCACGTACTATGAAATATTGGGGTGTTAAATTCCATAACTAAGATGTGAAGAATGCATCATAGTCATAAATTATAATTCAAGTAACACCAATTAGTCATAAAATCTTCTTCATATATATGAATCCATATATATCTACTGAACTCTACTCTTGAATAGTTATGAATTTAGTCATCATTGTGAGCCACCCTATGAACAAATATATGGAATTATCTAATTTGGAGATAAGTGGTGAGACCATCATGATGTATATAGATATCCCATACCACATCCCCTTAACCCCATAAAGGGTCCAATCTACACACTCTAGATTATGGTTCTCATCATTTACATGATGAAAATTAAGGCACCAAAAGACAAAACTTGAAACTACCCTATTCAAACCTATCCTACAAAACTGATGCTAGAGGTACTAGTACATATTTTCCACAATTTAGTGTACCACAAAATGAAATTTATAATAATATAACTGAACCTTCTCCAACAATTTTACTAGTACTATCATGCGACCTCTAAAAACAACGGCATGCTCCCCGGCTTCCTAAAATCCCTCAGGAGCATGTCCGTTGGATATATTTGTATGTCGGGTCCCATAGACATAATTCCACAAATGTTCTTCAATAACTAACTTTAAAAGATGAGGGGAAACAATGATTTAATATAGGTATGATTCTCAATATCCATCAAAATATGATAACTACAATGGGTTCAACTGCTCTAACTACTCGCTCAATAACTGTGAACATGATCTCCTACTAAGTCATCAGCTACCATGTTTCCCTTCCCATGAGTTTATATAATCTAGAAGTCATAATCATGGAGGAACTATAGCCATATAATTTATCTCATGATTAGAAATTTTTGAGAGAATATATAATTGAGACACATGTTGTTAGGATATAAGATAAAGCACTCTCCCATTCGGCATTTGTTTCGTATTATCATTGTGAATACTACAGTTGAAAACTCAAGATCATGTGTTCTGTACATTTTATTTTGTGGTCAAAACGGATGTGAAACAAAGGAAGTCACCACCTTCATTTACATCATACCACATCCAATCCCACTTCATTATGTATCATAGAACAGTGCATACTCGACACCCTCCTCTAGAATTCTCAATATGGGAGAGATCATCAATCCCTTCCTTGACAACTGTAAATCCAATTAGAACATCTTAGTCCATAAAAATGGATTATTCATTCAAATCAATGATATAATGGGTGATTGTATCAAGGAATAATCATTTTTAATCTTTAGTAACAGTCTACCAACCCATGGAAGCTTCTCACCTCTTTTATGATATTGGGTGGCTCTCAAACTGACAGGACCTCATCCTTCTATCGGGACCACTAGTACCTAATTTTTTTATATAACATGACCATGAAACTGAAACTCAGATATATATAACAAGAAATTTTATAGTTTCCTATAAAGATATTCTCTTAGTGTGAATTGAGAACCATCCTCATGTGTCTTTCATGATCCTACTAGCACGCTGACTGCACAAGGATATCATCGATGAAGACATTCAAGAACCAGTCTAATAAGTGACGAAAGATATTATTCAGGATTCCAATGAACATTTCATGGTCATTAATCATATCAAAGGGCATCACCATGTACTCTTTTTGACTTTATAGACATCCCAATGTATCCTTTGGTATGTCCTTTTCATGTACACAAAACTAGTTATAGCCTGGTATAAGGTCAAACTTCAAGAACCATTGTCCCTATCAAATAAACAATGAGATCATAAATCATTAGTAATGGATACTTTTTCTTCATGGTCACCTAGTTCAAGCACCATTAGTTAGATCATACCCTTAAGATCATTTCCTCTTTCTCAGTGAACACAATAGGGGCTTACCTGGGAGAAAAAAGGTTAAATATAATTTCATCTTCTATAATCCCGCCAACTACACCATCATATCACGAAGCTATAAGAGATATATATGTTATGCTAACATAGATATCAAGGTCATCTATGGGTGTATATCAATGAATAAGTATATCTCTTGATGAATATGTAAGCTTGGAAATCATCATGAAATATATCATCATGATCTTCCACCACTGCAGTGGACAGAAAACTCATAACATCCACTATACTACGTGTCATGTAATCCAAATTATGAGTAATCAGGTGAAACCCCTAATGAATTAGTCAATCCAGTGCTGCATGGGTTTCTTTTTCCCCAACTAATAAAATCCTAGATCCATCACCATGGATACTCCACATCATGTTCCTGAGAGGTCTTTCAGGGAATGGACTATGAATAACCATTCCATTCCAAGTATAGATATTTAATCCCTCATCACTATTATAACTAAATTTCAATTGAAACTCCTACATCCAAGAGTTAGGTCACGCAATTTGCGCAAGTTTTTGATCACTAATTCATCATTAATAAGAGTCTCAATGTCAATGTATCATGATAATGAGTCATTAATAATATCTAATTATAAAAATACATAGGTGGAATTAAATGATTTAATAGAACCGATATCTATCAATACTGAATATAAGGTAGAAAATATGTATATCATTCCATGAATTATTTTTGGATCCTCTGGTTCATAAACCTCAACCTCCTTCCCCTACCACTCCGTTATACTCCACCTCTCTAATCCATGGATGGACCCATGGGTGTGTTGGTGGTAATTGATTAAAGATTCTACCACCTCCAGATGCAATCACAACTTTGCTACCAAATTCATTATTATTCAAACCTATTTTCTCATGCCACTACCTCTATCTTAGTGGTCCATCCCCAGTATTAATATATGTCCTATGACATGTTGGTAAATCTCATTCACAATTTCACCTTACATAAAATGAGTATCGACACCTCTCACAGGGATAAATGGACCCATTTATTGATCCCTTAACCATAGGCCATCTGTCCTGTGTCCTCCTCCTGAAATACCTTTCATGTACATGTCCCTCACACTGACACCGACTTCCTTCTCCTTAATTTTCTTCTCCACCTTGGCCACTTCCAGCAACCACAATCATTTCCTGTTCATCCAGAAAACCTCAACCAAGAATCTCTCTCAAGCACCCTGTAATATGTAATAAAGAAAAGAGTTATAGAAACGATCCATATGTACAAACATTTTCTTGCATTATGGTACGATCTTAAATGTTCTAACACCTAACTAAACCCACATCATTCCTATAGAGGATGGTGATCCTTTATGAATACGCAGGAATTATCATGCTTCCATACTGATGATATAGAAGCTCCTATTTATTTACATTGATCATCATTAAGTGAGAGAATTCCTATCTAAAAGGAACAAAAACTATAACCATTCTAGATTTTCCTTGTCATATGAGTGGGTCACCAAAACGCACCATGATACCACTAATCCTCGAGAAATGTTCGACATTAGGACCACTAATGAATCTATTGGGTACCTGGACAGTTGAAAAACATGCTTCACAACCACAAGACAGTCTTTATCTGCCAGTGGGTTGGGCTCACATTGGAACCTAGGGGGAATATATCACTCAGACTCATTAATGTAGATCAACCTATACACCCCATCAATTGGAATTCTATGTATAATGAACTGCTAAAAAGGTTTTGGTATAGTTTTCACACCACCTAAGGGTATCAGATCTTGATTTTGTCCATATATTGATGCCTCATCATTGAGGGTATCATCCTTATGATATTTATGGTGAATCTTTGTTGGCATATTTCATGGTTTCATCCTAAAATAAATTATATATAACATGGTCAATGATTAAATATAGATAAATGTATCAATAAGGACATGTAAACCACAACAAATTCCTATATGAATAATTTACCATTGTTTTTTTCTGAAAAAAGTTTTCTCGTGAACCGAGTTTCAAGGCAGTTGATCAGAGTCTTAGTGTATAGATATGTGGGTTGTTGAACTATCACTAGAGTCCCAGACCTAAAATCCAAACAAAAAAAACTTAATTTTTTCCCCAAACTAGTCACACAGACTGTATCCTAATGTAGATATGACTACTCCAAAACAACTTAATCACGACCCATCTAGAAGGGTCTCATTTCACAACTTCCCAATCTCACCCCAAATTAATAGGGGTTACAGAGTATCTCTGATTAGTTATACCACTAACATGAGAGGCCTTATCCTAAAGTACATGTACAAATGAATACATATCAAAGGAAATAAAATGATGAAATAAAAAACAATGGTATTGAACCATTATTTATAATCCCACAACCAATGTACAATAAGAATTATAAGAAATTAAACATTTCCAAATACATTCACAACCCAAAGAGTCTAAAAACATGTCCAAATGGTTCATAAAGATGCAGAATCCTCTCAATGTACTTCTAGGACATATCTCCGTCATTAAATTCTCACTAATAACCACCTGGTCATAGTATCTCTATTAAAATGTCAAGAGGTCAATCATCTATAAATTACATGACATGAGTGTGAAACGTTCATGCATGGGTGACTATAACAATACCCAGAAGGACACCCTGAAACCACATAGAATATTATAATGTGTTATAGCCATCTCTATATAGTTATATGTAAATAATACATATAACAAGAATATCCAAATATACACAAAAAAATACAATAACAATGTATAGTCACAGCCGTGATACCATCCTTGGATTCTAGCTCAATGGTTCCACAGTGAAATTATCTTTGAGATAAAACTCCATAAGACAGGTAGAACTAATGATGTTCTTCTAAGAGGTAGTTATAATTGGGTCTCACCAATAGATGTATGCATGGAAACTCTAAAAATATAAGATACACAAATGAGGATCAATCCCAACTCCTTGGGGTATAAAAAACTCAATCAGAAGTAACCCTCTTTGAAGAGGGTTGACGACCATACAGTGTTGGTCACAAATGTTATCAAGAACACCACTTGGGGAAATAAGATGATAAATGATATCACTTTTCACCTCATTAAAGGATTCCAACAACATTATACAAAAAAGTCCTTTTGAGGGGATCATTTTCCTATGTAAAGAAGGTAATTCCATAATAACTCATATGTAATGGATATAGAGAATGAACCCTCATGAATCATGCCCAAGATATATAGTAAAATGGATAAATTATAGATTTTAAGAAGTAAACAACGTGTACTAGGAGTACATGACATGACCCTTTGAATGTAGGTCCCACCCATGAAAAATGGCCAGTTCCCATGTCCATATATAAGTAAACGATAAGAAAATTACCATGTTCTTATTACTGTGTCCATGTATATAGCTATTCTCATGTATCCATGGTCTGGATATGTCTGTGTTAGAGTACCTAACATAACCAAGGATGTGTACCTCATGTCATGTCTGTGTATCCTATGTTGTACTTGCAAAGCTAACAATATTTGACCAATCACTATGTGACAATGTTACATGTCACGTAATACTTATCTCCCTCCTGAATCCCAAGACACCCTAAATTTTTCCCACATATCTTGTTTCTCTACATTACACATCATATAGATCATAAATTTCCAAAAGTATAGATATAAAATCCCACATCTTCTCTACACCTACAATCATTGATCTGACCGCATCACATGCCAAAATGAAAGGGTTTCCTCATCTGGGTTATTCCATTTCCAAATTATCCCAATCCTTAAAAATATAAATACATTAAAATAATTTTAATATTGTTCTTCATTTCACACAAAAGAAAAGAAAAGCTGGGTATCTACATCATCTGATCCACTAGCACCTCTATCTTTACGTGATTTCCAAATTGGACATAAAAAGAATCTATGATATCAAATCATTTTACTATTAAATGGTTGTGAAACATTAAATTCTCTAGAGTTCATAAAACTATGGCCCAAGGATGTTTCCCTAGATGATATAGAAATTGGAATTAAAATCCCAAAGAACATTCTCGTGGAATATACAATAGTCTATGTTCATTTCAACTTCGATTCATTGATGATAGAATGATAAATGAAGTGATAATTAAAAAACAATAAACACTCTATATTACTGAATAAGAGTAACCCATTCCACAATATTCCTGATCTTCATATTAATATGTTAGTATAATTATCCATTCCCATTAAAAAAATTATAGTGTGGAAGCAATCCAACCAAAACAAACATTCTACGTAGATTAAAATCGATCACTGATGAAGAATGGACATGTGTTGTGATCGTTGGCGAGATCATCTGGTTTTGTCTCAAACATTCATTCAATCTATGATCTATTTGATATTATCCTAGAATATCTCCTATAATGGTTGATCATTAATTCACTGGATCTTGAGGTACTAGTGGCCAAAACATAGAATTCCCAACAGCTGTATATTTAGAGGACAATCTAGGTATCTAAATCAATAAATCAATTAAATTATCTTATTCATTTTATGCCCGTGATAAATTTTCCAAAAATTATATACTCCATAAAATATTATGTATTTACAAAGGTAAGACAAATGTTTTGAACTCAAATATTCCATTATATTTTGTATTTAGGAATTTTTTCGAAGTATTTCTAATTTTTCAGAAAACTATGCATGTGTGATATTTAATATATTTTTTATATTTAAAACATTAATTTCAGGCACACTAAACCTCAGAATGATATGATTTCTCAGCATCTAGTCTCAAAAATAATCCACATAACATCATAAAATTATACATTTAAAATATGATTATTTATAACTAATGTCAAAATTATCATTCTCATTCTTTTAATACCTATAATATTGTTTGATGTGGACAAAATTAGATATTTTTTAAAATAAATAATTGTTTGAGGAAATAATTTACTATTTTTCTCATGTAAATTCATTTTAAATTTTTAGTAATTGAATAATTAGAATAATTTCATACACAATGCCAACACAATTTATATTAAATTAGAAGTAAATTAATATAAATTGTATAAATAATATAATTGTAATAAAAAGATTATTAATTACAGTGTTCCACAAATTATATAGATACACATGAAAATATAGGGGTTTTCTACAAGATTATATTATAATTACTTATTTTTATTGAATTCATTAATTTCATAGTAAATAATTTTTGTTAAAATGAAATTAATGACTATTTATAATAAATATTACATTATTAAATGATTTGAAATTAATAAAAATAGTATATTACACCAAGTGAATGTGATATGGTTAGAAACAACCAAAATGGTCAATTTACATGTCTTTTTTATCTTATGGTAACATTATCAACCATCAAATGATGGTAACATTAATTGTGTTGTAATTGTCTGAAGGGATAATAGGGATTAAAACTAAAAGGGAAGGGTTAAAATATGACAAAAAATGTTCAAATTTTATTTTATATGAGGATCTATACTCACACCCATATTATATTTCAATTATTATAATTTTATATCCATTTTATTATGAAATTTTATTTATATTAGGTTAACACATTAATAAATTCCTAGATTTCCGCTACCCCCATTATAAAATAACACCTCATATACTCTTTTCATCATATATAAATAACCATTTTTATTGTAAAATCTATACCCAAATCAATTACAAACATGTGTTACAACATTATAGATGTCTTATTTTGTGAATAATATAAAAATTATAGTGCATAATCTTGAAATCAAGGAGGTTCTCTAAAGGAGAGGAATGGCCATTAACTGAATGTTTTTCATTAAATTATTCTTATAACTCATAAAAATATTATTAATCCCATTAGAAATGATAAAAATATATATTTCAAATAAATAAGTGTTTTTATTTTATTTTAAAACCCTATATCTATCTCATCTATCAAATGGGATACAATAACATTACTCATGTGTACGATGGACTACCACCAAACAAACCAAATTAATTTGTTTTCCATCACCAACTTTGATGGTCAATTATAATGATGGATATAATGATTATATATATATATGATATTAATCACGTATTTATCATTATAATATTATAATATATCATGTAATTTATTACCATTCCATCTATTGAACTGTGATAACGTTATTTGTGCATATGTGTGGACTACCCCCTCCAAAAAAGTGATCTGATTCGTTTTCTATCACAAAATCAAATCGATATTATATATATACAATTATTTAAATAAATAACAATATATATATGATATAATTATAATTATTAAAAAATTACCCCTTTCCATCTTGATCACTGAAAAAGAAAATGATACTCATGCATACATATGAATTACCAACATAATAATTGTAATATAGTTCACTTTTCATAAAACTACCTCATAGATTTTATTAAAACACATAGTTTATGTATAAATATGATAATATTATCATGATAATTAATATATAAATTATTGGAAAATTACCACATTTACCATAGTAAGCCTATATAACATATTATGGATACGCGAACTAAATTTAATCAAAATGGATGATGTGCAGTTAATTGGTTATTTAATTAAGCATACCATCTTTATAAATAAAATAAAATAAATAATAAACATTATAAAAGTATTAATAAATAAAATAATTAATATTTTTTATTATTGAAGAATATATAGAACATATGGGACAGGTAATACTTTGTTTAAGAAGATTCTTAAATCACTTTCTATTCGTTGGGTTATACATCTACTTAAATTACAATGTTCTTACATGATTATTTGTGAAATGACATATAATTTTATTTTATTTTATATTCAACTTCTTTCATGGATTTAAAATTCTCTAGCATAATAACACATTGATTTACTCTAACTTTATTAATATGATCTATGTAGTGGTTTCCAATCTTACTTTTACTTTTGTGACACATATGCCATATTCATGACATGTTTCTTTTATATGGTGTATAAAATTCCATATAGATATGATATATCATTATTACCATTATATTAATGGAATGAAAATAATATTTCAAATCAATATATTTCTTGGGGGTTATGATTAAAAAAATTCTAATGTGGAAAGTGTTTATTTTACAATCTCATCATTATTAAAAAGTGTTTTTATTTAAGTATCTGTTGGGGGAATTTTATGATACTTCTATCTTATACCCAATATATTTTCTTTCCCTATTGTTATTTTTTATAATTTTATGTTTTTAATTAATTTTATTCATTTATGTATCCATGATATTGAATTATATTTTTAAGGGAAACCATGTTTGATTTCTATGCGGTCCAGAATCTAATTCATCCATGTTTATATTTCCTTAAAAAATTATTAAAATTTTCATTTAACAATTGTAAAAACATTTATTAGATAATTTTTTTATCATTTTTTAATTTTTAAAATAAAAATAAAAAAATCCTATGTTTTATTTTTACAAATGATGTACTTTTTTATTTTTTTCTAAAATTTTGAAATGAATTTGTGTGTTTTAATACTAATAATGATTAGAATTTCCCTCCATCATGAACTAAAACTTATTAAATGATTTCTTTACTATTATTCATGATTCCATTAAGGGAATGTGTTCATCATAATATTCAAGTTTTTTTAGTTTCAAGAAGTAAATTTCAAAGTGAAATGGGTATTTTCTCAAGAATATTTTTAAGGACTCATTTATGGTATTTCTATTCATCAAAAATACCAACCCTTTTATTAAATACTTGTATATTTTTTATGATACCATACTTATTCCTTTTTTGTTTGGTTTTTTAATTTTTTGAATATGGAAACTATTGAAATTATGGATTCCATTTCATCCTGTAATGAATTTATTTGAACAAGGGATGCTGATTAAGTTGTATTATTTATTAATATAATGATTGCATTGGAATTATTATTTTATGGTTGGGGATTTGAATTATGTATCCCCCGATTAATAATTTGGTCTCATGAGACAAAATTGGTTTATTAATTATCTATGGCCTTTCCCATTAATGAAGGATATCTTGAAACAAGTCTATAATGAAATATTTGTGATGTTCATAATAATGTATTCCATAATTATTAACAAATTTATTGATTTCCATGTGATTACTTGATTAGTTATTGTATTCGTGTAATAGATTCAATTTCATGTAATTATTTATAAGGAATTGCTTTGATTTCATTTATTACTTCTAAATTATTCATCAAACTCATGTTATTATTTAATGGAAATTTTTTCAGTTATTTATCATTCAATTTTAATATTCCTTATTCAATATTGCATCAGATTTTCATAACCCCAACTGAGAATATTAGATCACTATTTATTGTTTTTCCTTTCCCCATGATGCCATAAAGTGCACTATGATTAATATGAATGTATGTTCTAGATATATTAAATATATTGATGAAAAAATAATTTATTTTATTTTATGTTTTCAAATGTATGGAATATTCAACTTTATACCTAGATAACCAATAATAACAAACTATTTATGTTTTCATGTTGCAATTCTATATATTTCATACCAATATAATAATGTAACCACCAAATCTAGGACACTAGAGTGATGTTGATTAAAGTAAAACATCTCAGAATATTTGTGTAACATGTTTTAGTTTCATAAAGTCAATTTTAAAGGTGCCTAGAAAGAATACTAGAATAGTGAAAGTCAATATACTCAGATAGTGGGTGTAAGTTGTGTGGACTAGGTTATAATTGTTCTATAAATAAAATTGAAATTGTATTTTTTATGTTAATCTCATTAATGTATTTATTTCCAATGTTTATATGATAAAATAGTAATGAAAATTTTTAGTGTTGAATTTATTTGCGGTGAGATATTTTATAAACTAATTTCATCTCCACTTTTGATTAATTTTGAGCATTTATATGGGAGGAAATATAAATTTCAGTTAGATTCCCCTACATTCTATTCATAAATAGGAGATATTTCCATTTCAACACTAATGTTTTATGTCATTTTAAATAACATGTGTTTAATATATTTATATAATTGTTTTCTTTGTTATTATGTGTGTTTTACCGAGACATATGTTGTTAGTGAGAAAATTAGATCGAGATCCTTCTAAAATGCCTCTTAATATAGTAGTTCCTTATTAGAAGATAGTTTGACACATCATATTTATAGAGAATTAATTTTTTATACTATTAAATTATATTAATATTGGGGTATTTTACTTCTCTTTAGTTTCAATGTGTACTGATATTCCACTCATCCTATCGATTGATTTATGGATATTAAGGTTTTATTGACTGTGAAATATCCTATGAAAAATGATGATTAGTTTCTAAGACTAATTATATAAGTTGATGTGTTTTTGAGAGATTTTTCTCACCATTTTTTATATGATGATATTATTTTTCTATTAATGGATGTATTTGATAGTGGAAGTCAATACATGCTTTGGTATTTTAGGGATGGCGTGTTGTGAGTGAGTTTTATCATATGTTTTTATTTCAAGATCACTTTTTCATGAAAAAATTAATTTAATTTTTTTTAATGACACTACAACTAAGATTTTATATAAAATTTAAATAAATATAGATTTTAGGGTCATTACTGATGGATATTCATATACATGTCACTATGATCACTATTAAGTCATCCTCTCAGAATTATTATATATTGTGTGTATGTTAATCTATTTAACACTTATCATTTATGGAATGTGCTCCTTCATACATTTATATCCTTATATTACTTATTACTACAGATAACAATTTTATTAGTTATTTTTATCCTTTGTGATGGGATTTATGTAATTTCCTAAAGAAAATTCTTACTCAAGGGTGTTTGAACACTCATATAATTGGAGATGTACGCTGTGATGGATAAGAATGTTTTTTATTCAGCATCATGTTTAGTGTCTCCAAGATTTAAATATTATTATATTAATCAATATTTGGAGATACTTCTTATACAAAAATATAGGTAAACCTGGTATAATTTCACAATTGATCAATGATGCACTACGAAAGAATTGATATTTTTCATCTTGAAGAAGCTAAACATCATTCCATTGATAATAATTTAGTTGTGCCCTAGTTTTTAGGAAGAATATTTTCAGTAGTTTTATTATATTATTTACATGTATTTAAATTTATATTTAATTTGTTTTGATCTTCATGTATCTGGTTTGACTTAAACATTTTTTTCAAATTAACTACTATTAATGAAATTATATTCAAAAAAAATTGATTGGGTGAAGTATATTATTTTGGATAAAAATAATTTTTATTGTTTTTATTACTATACTACATGAACAATGCATTCCATTATTATGTTTATTATATAGTTTATGTGGGTTTAGATTTGTAGATTTCTATTTGAGTTACATGAACAAGTTTTCTATGGATTTTTTAACTATATATAGTTGGTGTTGTAGGTATTCTATTTATTTCTATGTACTTTTGATTACATTTTAGTTACTACTATCACTTTATTAGATGAGGGTTTTATATTATTATAACTTATTCATTGATAACTAACATCTTCATGATTAATTTATAGTGATATTGCTTTTGACATGTTATTATTACATTCAAATTTATTAATATTTGTGTCTTATAGGTTTCTCATTATATGATAATGCCTCACATATATTATATTTTACACTCACTATTTAGACACAGCCAAAGGAATATTAGGGGTGGGATTTTTGTGGTACCTCTGGTCTAACCTCATACATTATAGTTTTCCCAATAATTATGACTATTTCATATACCTTTGATTATATTTTGTATATAATATTTTAAAATATATAATTAATATATAAAAATGCATTCTAATTATAATTATTTCTTCCTGACATTGATATGTGTTGAACTTTTGAAGATATTATTCATGATTCATATAGTAATATAATTTGCAATTATTCTTTAAAAATAGTAAATTTATTTCCATGTATAAAAAAATGATCACATGTTTTAATAATTTCAACTTTAGTCCCAACTTCTATATTTAGATGATCTCATCAACATATCACTCTTAGTATATTGTGAAACCATATATTTATAATTCCTCATATTTATATTCCTCTCACTTATTTTTATGTGAATCATTTTTGAAATTATTTATATAATGTTGAATCACTTATACGGTTGATCATTCTTATGTTAATCCCATCTTTACAATGAGTTGTAGTCTATGAAATTAAATATGACATTGTAGTCTCTTATATATGTTAGAAAATATATTTTTGTCTTCTTATTTTTTTCCACCATCTCAAATTATTCAAAATTCAATTTTAGATCTATTTCAATTAAATGGTTTTTCATTATTTTCATTTAATCTTGTAAATATAATATGTTTTTTCACTACTGCCAGAAATATTTTTTTTAATTTTCTAAAAAACTAGTTTATGGGTTATCGTTAACCATACTAACCCTGAACCAACAAACCATCTGGATTCAAAATTCAAAATATCAGAAACCATCATCACAGTCACGAATTCCATGGTATCTCGAACGACGAGCCACCTTGAGCTGTGTCCCCAACATCACTGCATCATGAGAATCATCTGAATTGCTAGCGATAAACAGCCGGTGAGAAACTACCAGACCTCGCTGCCACATCATAACATCACTATTTCAAACCAAAAACATTGCAAACCGCAAGGAAAAAGCAAGTTCATTCCATACCTCTGACAAAGATCGATCCGCACCCTTTCCATCAAACACTTTGTTCTCACCTTCTTTCGACATTCATCGGCATTCAAAATAAACATGGTTGATTCCCCACAACAAACATGTTTCTTTAAAACAATTCACAATTATTTATACTAATTTCAGCAGTCACTACATATATTTTTCATTTGACTAACCACTATTAAAAATAAAATGAATTTATTATTATATTAATTGTATAAACAAATTTACTTTAGATTAATCCTATATTATTAATTTATAATAAAAATTTAATAATTAAATTTCATCATTTAAAATGTTTTACAATGAATAATTATTATGATGTGAATCACTTCTGAACTCTTATTCTTATTTTTTAACTACACTATATGTGTATAAGAAAGTTAAAGTACGAAACTATCCTTAATCAATCATTCCTTTTTTACATTTACTTGATAAATAATCATAATTGACCAATTTTCCCATAATTTCCCATCCATTATTTGTTTTCGATAATCTCCATCCACAATTTGGATAGATATATTATTTTTATTGATATTATATTTACTTATGAAACATTTTTCCTTTAAAATTAATATTTGGTTTTTATTCATGCGTTTTCCGAAAAAAAAATTTACATATTGTATTTTTTATCCCCGAATATTGAAATGTAATCTCTTATATATAGTTTATTTTTAAAAAATTGAATAATTTGTACATAATTCAATACTTCATTATAAAATTCATTATCTAATATTGCTAAAAAAAAATTTGTGCTTTTTCATCATAACACTTTTCCTATTATTTTTTTATCTATATAATAAAAACAATATCATAGAAGACATCCTTAAGGAAATTTACTATAACAATTAACATCCATATTCTAGTAACCAAAATCAATAACCATTACATACTAAAATCATTATTTTTAATTCATCATTCCACACATTAAACATTATATCAATAACTAGCACTTTAAAAAACATAACTCTCAAAATGAATCATAGATATAAAAATAATTGTTATAGTGTCTAATTAATTTTAATCATAGTAATTAATTAATGCATTGAAAGATAAAATGATGAAAATGATACTAATTGTTATAAATATAGTCACATTGAATCCCAGTGAGAGGGGCATTAGGATATGGTATACCTAAACCCAATTTTAAGTTCATTAAAAAATTGAAATCTTATAACCCATATGGATCATAACCCATATATTATTAGGGCCACCCTTTGACTTACATCTATTTATCCATTTTCCAAAGGTCCATTGAAACATAGTTATACATAAAACAATGTAAATGTGGAACAAAAGTTTTTTTCATGTTACCATGTGTCCGATATGTCTATGGTATATAAAATATCACCATTATTTTGAATAATACACTATGTCACTATGGATGTTAATGTATTTGGTATCACACTGCCTCTCCTATATTCAGAACTATACAGTGTTTTATGTTAACAGAATATTTATTTATGGGTTACTTTCTCAAATTATAGGGTCAATTGAAAAAATAATGTTTTGGAAGAGAAACTCCAAACTATTATAATACATTTTTATATAGTATAATGTCACACTACATCATTTTTATATTCTTTAAATAAACTTCAACTAACCAAATGTTATAATATCATATCATCATATCAGTAATGTATTCCTTATCCATCATCTTGGGGCTAACACAGATGATTCTTTATATATCTCTACTATACAGTTGATTTATTTATTTTGGGTTACATTAATGAATATAATTAAATGAATTCTTAACACTACCTCCTATTTAATCTCAAATTATAATGAAAAAATATATAGGATGATAAAAAAACAAAATCAAGATATATATTTTAAATATTAATGTATTTAAACCTCTTATACAGGCTTATATTTTAAACAATTCTTGTAATATCAATATACATGTATTATTTGTATAACCATTTACCTTGATGAATTCATCATATCTCTAAATCTTCTTGAATCCTCTATGTAGATCTTTTTTCGTGAAACCTTATTAATTAATTGATCATACTACACTAATAATATTATTTCATTGATATTCTCTCTCCTTTTGAAGTATTGACTTGTATATGTCAGGATTTAAAAGAAATAATCACAATTTTAAAAATATGTTATAAATAATAACTCTTGGGTATTTATTCATGTGGTTAGTACCTATGTATCAGGTTCTATGTATCCCTCATTAATGGTGATACAACACCTTGAAATAAGGAATGTAATTTATTACAAAGAAATAATTTGATTAAATTAAATTATAATAAAATAATATTAAGATTAATTGAGTAAAACGTATGATGAATTTTGTAAAATATTGTACTTAATAGAAATTCAATATCTGTATCAGAACATTCCCTTTACTTTACACATGGTTTATACTTCATCCAAGAACTGTAAGAATGTTACTATCTAAAGGATCTTTAACAAATATTTCACAATACTCTATTCACCTATGTAAATAAAACCATAACTATGTATATATATTAAAATAAATAACATATTTTATATAACATTTCAATATTGGATTCTATTTCTTAGAATGTATATAATTTTGATATAAAAATTGATTCATTTCTTATCTTACTTGTCTCAAACTCTATTAATTATCATATGTTATGGTAATTTTAATTATATTTCTTCTATCTAAGAAGTCACTATACTATAATAACCACAATAAAAATTTATATTTTTCACATAAAAATGAATTATATCATGTTATATTTAATATACCTCCATATTTTAAAATTCAGTCCCCTTAAAAATGTGTCACATATGCTTCACCGTAGGCACATACCATTCGATATTATATAATAATCATGTAAACTTTTCCATGTTAAATTTTGTATATAGAATGTAAAAATTTAATAATATGACATCTTAGTTCATATGAATATATATAAATTGAAGTCAACAGTAATTAATTTCTATGTTTTTATCATATACTTAATTACATTAAGGGATATACAATATTGTATTTGGAAACATTGTCTTGTACTTATGTCATATAAATTGACTTCACAATGGCACATCATATAATTACCTCATATTCACATTATAAATAAAATAGAAGGTTATATATATTTAAATAATCTACATGTTATATTTTTTGATCCTCTCATGGACTATATGAGACACCCAAAATGTCACTTCAAGGTATTTAATGTTTCATGCATTTCAGTTATCATTTATTAAAAAACAATTATCAAAGAACTATAATTTCATGATGGAGTTTCAAGGTTCATAGTTAATATATCCTTAATGTAGTCTATGGATATCAATTATTTGAATCTAGTTTGACACACAATGTTTTTAAAATACTTTGGATAGCTGTTCATACAAACTATATGTTACTATAAACACATAAACATTTTGTGTTTTAAAATAAAAAATATGTGAATATATTTACAATTTGTTTACCAATTCCATAATATTGTAGGTTATCGTCCCCATTGAGGTCCCTAATCTCAATTATCCTTCCCCAGTAAATATTCTTACTTTGGATTAAATCATTACGGTATGCCTATAAAAAAATTACATACATGTTCTACCACATCAATCATCTATTCCCTCCATCATCATTGCCATTATGTATTAAAGATTCATTAGGAGGGTTTTTTATTTCGGTTTTGTCCTATAATAGTGCTTGATTTCTTATTCTTAGGATTTCCATTTTATAATTTTGGTGGAAAACATCATTTTTAATATATTAATTTTTTTCATAATATATAACTCTATATGGTATTCATTTTTTATAGAATAAATAATTATTGAAAATATTAAATAAATTCTTCTAAAAATCAAATATATTATTATAATCCTTGATTAATTATTTTGATAATGTAAATATGCATTTCATCCTTATATTATTGTAAAATAGTTGTTTAATAAAATTACATTTAGGGTTCATGATTAGGAAGCTTTTTTTTTATAATTGGGATGTAAAATTAGGAAAATATAACATTATAATGACTCAATATGTATATAAAGAGTAATTGTAAACTAAAAACATATCATGAAATGACATGAGTATCAGGTGTATTTTGAGAATGACTACTTCTTGTTTTAGATATTAATTGTTAATTATTTTTAAAAATTAAAAAAATTAAAAAATAATTTAAATTTTAGGGTGGGTGATTAAGAAATAAGTGTTGAAGATCATGTATATAGATAGAGCATAACATTTTTAAGGATCCAAAAAATTATACATGGTTATACACAAAGTCTCTATACCTATGTTATCTATCCATATATAGTAAAAAATATTTTTTTATGTAATTATCATCCATAATGATTTCATATTATCATTTACATTGATTATGTGATATTTTTTATTATATTTAATAATGTTTTATATTATTTCAATTTTTTTAATATATAATTTTTTCCATCACTGATTTTATAATTGACTATGCCTCCCAAATTAGTTTAAATGAATCTACTAAACTGAGATAAAGATAAAATTATTTTAAAAACCCCTAATGGTGAACCAACCCTTATTGACATGTTTGTATGAACATTTAGAGCCATGGAAGGATATGATAACCTCGGTCAAGTACATGCTAGGGATAATGATCAGTAATTTCTCTCCCATAATCCCCCTTATTTTCAGAGAATCAAATAACCTCATGTTTCTGAGAGTATAAATCATAAAAAAAAATATGGCACTATTGTGATTATAATCCCTAAAAATAAATCTGTCCATATACTATGAACATTACATTATAAAATAGAATTGAATAATTTCAACATCTTTTTCACCCGATATATTTTTCATGATACAATTCCACTCAAACAAAATTAAATTTTTTTATTAATAGATAAATAACACAAATATTGGATTCAATAATGTATTCATATTATATCTAATGGTCATATCAACAATATATATTATTATAATATGAATAGAGTCTTCCAAAATAGGAGTGGATGATGAGAGTATCATTCTAATCATCCATAGATTCTGGGATGAAATCATCCTAATTCACCTCACCCCACAATTGAATGATGTCTTATTTTTTAGTCATTAAATCCATAAAATCCTCGACATGATAGGAAATTGATGAGTTTTTAGGGATGCGTCAAAGGAGAAATTTAACAACCAAGGATGGTTCTGTTACAACAAATGAGAGGATAATATTTAAAATACAATACCGAGATAGGTTTTTATTTATTCATCATACATATTTGGTAAATTCAATGATTTTTATATGTTTATGAATTTTTTTTTCAAATGGTGATCTATTATAAAAAATGAATCACTAGTATTATGATTTCTTCCCAAAAAATGGGATGTAATGAAAAATAAAAATATGGATGATTTTACATATGACTTATCCTAACCACTATATTAAAGGTGTTTCTATTTAAACTACCATAAATGTTATAAAACCATTTTATGTTTTCTAATATGGGAAATGATCATCCATATATCTTGTGTGGGAGAAAAATTATCATCCATGTTTAGAATATAATGTGAGTTAATTTCATGGGTGAATGTGTCAGTGGTCTATGAAAAAAATGTAAATCCACATCATCAACACCATTATGGAATAGTCCCCCAATATTTCACTAATTACAAAATTTGTGGTGAACTATAACTTAATGCCATGATTCCCCCAATTATGTTTTTGTTTATGAAATAATTTACATCTTACAAAATTCAGTAGAACTAATACACCATTAAAATCTTTCAAAAGTTCCTTAGTTTTAACGGGATGGTTTATGCAATTTGATACCTCCAAGGTAGTGGCATATCATCTTCAAGATCAATTTGGAAAAGTTTAATTTCAGTATGAACCTGGATAATTGAAGATAATTTCTTAACATGGTGAGATAACTTATCCTCACACAAATCGTTGGTGATAAAATTCTGTAGAGAAAGAACTTGTGGAATTTGATGTGGGGATTAATAAGGTGACATGTATTGTATTTGTTTCATAATTTATAGATACTACATTATTTAATATTTATACCACACAATAATTTATACCAAGTCATGTAATGGGTTTATTTAATTTCCCACATGAACCTACATTATAAGTAATGGTGATTTTTACACCTATTAGAATCAAATAGTAGCTGGGTACCATTTCACATATTTTTATATATCCATATATAAAGATGTGTTTTCAAGGGATTTTCTTATCCATTAAATATATATTTTTGAAATCATCGATGGAATGTAATGAATAGTTTTGTTTAAGAATAATATCAATTAATCTCACATAATGGTGTTATTAAACTGTCTTAATGGTGATTCTCTTTTATTTGATAGTGAATGGAACTTGAGGATGAGTCATGTCAGAACATATCTTCATTAAGTTTGATCAGTTAAGTTCTAATCATATCTAATCATTGCAGATTATGGGAATTTTGGTAATGATCATTCCGCCAAGTGAGGAACTTCTATGAATTGTCTCCAAATTAAATATTTGTGTTGAGTAGAGAGATTGAATTTTAGTTATCTATTAGTCTTATACATGGGATCCAATCTATATATCTTCCAACGTATCAAAAGGGCCCATTTGAGTTAAAGGGGTTAAAAATGATATAGGGTGATTGTAAAGTAAAAGGATTATTTCATCCCTACATTTCAATATAGATATCTTCTATAATTGTTTTTAGAGAATGATCTATTACTACACATTGATTATTGAAAATATAATTGGGTGATAATAAATAAAAATACACATCTCCATGTATTAATAACATTCTAAAAACATGATGTGGAAATGATATTTTTTGTTTTTGATCATAGGAAAGGGTATCCCCAACATTCTATAAAGTATTCTGATATATAGAAGACCAATATTCAATGTTGTCATGTTAACATTGATTGGATGGTGATTCCAACTAGTTTGATAAACACATATTAAATTTTTATCTCACTTGTGATTCAACTCTTCCATGAATACCAAAACCCATTCATCATAGTATTTTTTGATAAAATTAAGTTTATTAATAACTACACAAAGGCAACGAACATATACTGTTGTTTTTTGGAAATCCATTAGGACAACCATCTATATAAAAATTTATAAAAGTATCACTTATGGATCTATTAAGAGTCATTCTATGGGAATTTAGTATATGAACAAGGAATATTAGTTGAAATTGATAAGGGGAGAGATATATTAAATTTAAAATCCTAAAAAATTCATTTTAAATAGGTATTTAAAATAATTTTTTTATATCTTTGTGAATAGGTTTTTATGAAAATTATATAATTTTTATTTAGTTTGATTTTCAGGGTATTTCAATCAAAATTATTTTAATTTAATGTAATTTTTCTAATATATCACATCTGGTATGTTTAATCACATACAAATGGTTTGTCAGAGTCCAATTTTTGGGAAAACTAATATGACTCATCCATGGTGATGCAAGGACATAAAGAATGTGAATTGTGATGAAAAAATATAGATGAAATCTTTTGGAAGGTGAATCCTCTTTCATTGTAATGGAAAATTTAATTGTTTGATGTCAAGTGAGTAGGTGATGACATGGTTCACAAACATGATCAATAGATTGATAAATCAATTCCAATAACAAAATGGGGAATCCTTCTATATTGGATGCTTTTCCACACAACATATGATAATATGCAGGTTAATATTTAACACAAGTATATTTTCTATGGAAAATGGGTTTCCCATGGACATGGTAAATAAAGAGTTTAAAATTGATTTGGAAATGTAATGTGACCTAATAAAATATTTGAGAAATAGAGATTTTACATTAGAATTTTGGAAAATTTTAATTTCTATTGTTTTCTAAAATCAAGAGTTTTTATGGATGTTTATTAAATTAATATATTCATAAAGAGTGTGTTTGTTATGAGAATTTGTTTTTCTAAAATTATAAATTTTTTGTTTTGATGAAATCACATTCTATAAAATGTGGATTTATTTAACAATATATGATTCCTTATAGAAGTGAGATAAGTTAAATTATTTATATTTAAAAATTGGTTTTATTTATTAGGATATATTATTATTCTATTTGGAACTATATTTGTATAGAAATTCAATAGTGTCTTCATAAAATCATTTTATGGTTATACACACTACATATATATTAAACATGATTGATATCTAGGAAAAATTGGTAATGATTTATGAAAATTGATGAAATTGTTTATAGTATAAGTGGGTTATAGTCCCATTATGAATTTATGAGCAAGATTGTGGTGACTCATGTTTTATTCATTAGGTATTTTCAGTTAGTGTTCCATTTAAATATATTTTATATACATATTTTGGTTTTTTTTGATTTTTTTATTTAAAATTATTTCAAAAGGGTGTATTTAAATAGATTTTCATATAATTTTTTATGGTTTTTAGTATTTACATAATATCATAATTCCCCCACGTCTTTATTTTACCCTCACTAATTTTTTGAGGCCACTAACGATTATGGTATATGCTTCAAGACCTGCTGCACCATAGTATGGGTCACAAGATTCAAGAAATGAGTTACTATGTTTCATATATCTTTAGAAACTGAATATGGAGGATTTTGGGTATATACCATTTAGGTTTTAAACTATAGTAATTGTTAAAATGAAATTGAACCTAAAAATGAATTTATTTCAAATACTCATATTAATAAAATAAATCGTGCCTCATAATGAACATGAATAATTAATAAACATACTTAAGATTAATTATAATTTATTAACTATAGATTTTACTAGGATTCAAGTACTGTAACCCCTTGAGTTCATAAATTAAATGAGATTAAAAATTAATTATTGTGGTTATAAGAAAGAAACAATGTTAATATACCAGACTCATATTACTAGAGTGGGGAGCAAGGATGAACAATTAATTAAAGATATGTTCATTATGTAATTAATACATCCATAATCGGTATAATATACTATCTTTTTTGAGATAAATATTGAAAAATTAATGTCATTATCAATTTTTGGAAATTTGTGCCTCATTTTCTAAAAGTAAAATTTCTAGTTACAACCAATAAATTGTTGACAAGAAAAAAATTATGTGATCAAACACTATAAATTAACAAATGCTACATTCAATTATATAAAATACAGATATCCCATGTATATAAAAACAAAAAAAATTAATACACTCTAAGGAGTATAATATAATCAATTAAATAATTTCAATCTAAATATTTTTTATGTTATTTATGAATATGTCATGTATTCTATTCTATAGTCAATCATAAAAAATATTATTGAGTATTACATAGATACTATAATAGTTAACCTAAATAATATAGTCATTTTATAAACCATCTGTAATTTTCTTCTACATCATGGATAAATAATTTCAATGTTATCACAATAAAATCATAATTTAGGTTATATAAGGTAAATTCATAGGATTTTACTATTTTCTATATAAGGATTGAATTAAACCCTAATAAAACAATATAAAAAATTAAAATGTATCTTATATAATACATATGATATTTGAGAGGATTCAAAGTGACCCAAGTATCTTAAAAAAATTACATTATTTTTAATAAGAATATATAATACAAAAACTAAGTATTAAGAGGCCTAATGTCATTGAGATACTACATATACAAACCACCAATATGAGACTAAAATAAAAAAGTTATTTTTATGAAAATATTGACTTCCTAAATCCATTTTAGTTCCTAATACATCAAATTATACTCTGAGGAATATATATAAAAATAGTTTTGCTCGAAATCCCAATACATAAATAAACATCATGAAGAAGAATAACATAAGAGTTGAAAGGGATACAACATTATAATAAAAGAAAAGTCTCCAAAATAATCTTATAGAGGTATGAAATTAATAAAATGGAATAATTATATCATGGAAATATAATAATGTTGAAAAAAATATAAATCATTACATAATAATATGTCAAGTCTCACATCCCAGGAAACATAACATTGGTGGTAACAATCCCATCATAGACTAGGTTTTCTCTATATTCCTAGGAATAAGTTCTCTTGAGACATAATCATTCCCCAATTTATTAGAGAAATATTTGGTCACACCCATCATAATGTATAAATGTGTATGTGTTCAAGATAAGAAAATAAAACATAGTGTATTAACCTAAGAAACACCAATGACACTAATTGAGCTATATAATCATTCCATTTACAACAATGAGAGGTTAAATGAAAACAATTAACAAGAGAAGAGTTAATTTAATATTTTAGAAATTAATATATAAAAATATAAACTTAGGTCCAATATATGGTGTTTTTTTAAAAAAAATATCATGATAAAGGTAGATAATTGGGAACATAATTAATCTTTTTAAATGGGTTTTAATGAATTGATTAACGACATTTGATGAAAGATTGACTATATTGTTTTCATTTAAATCTAAATTTAAATTGAATTGTAATATATAAAATATTAGTTTATTTAACTAAATAATGGATGGTAATAATGCATTTCAATTTGAAACAGAAGTGTTTTTTAATTTTTCCTCTATTTCAGTTCGGGTCGGATTCTCGGGAATTTTTATTGGGAACTGGGTGTGACTAGTTTTATTTTTTTTTTTTGGTATTTAATTTTCCAATAATTTTCATAGTTCATGGCAATGAGTTCTATGTGATTTTTCATGATAATGATGGAAAAATTTGTTGACATAACTTGGGCTAGGGTTGGGACACTATTAGTTGAAACCGTGGGGCCAACTTAGATAACCAAGTGGTAGGTCTGGGTTGCAGCCAGAAACAGCTGAACGACTTACCTATAGTATGTCAGATCATTCGGATTGCCTATGCAGTAGTTCTATCCCTTGGTAGAGTTAGTTTCGTTGGAAAAAATAGTTTATAAACCCATTATGACTAACTATATAGGCATTCCATCTCATTAAAAAGTTTTCCCTCTTTTCTCTATCCAAAATTTTAACCCATTTTTTGTATCTTTCTTGACCCTCTTTGACCACCAAGACCAAGGTGAATCTTCCTCCATACTCCCCTCCCCTTATGTTTTAATATTTTGGTGACTTTATTATGGTTTCCTCAATATCCCTCAATTAATCCCTCTTCTCCCTTGTCTCTCTATCCTTTTTAGGGTTTCCACTCTTCCCCTCTAGGGTTTCTATCTTCCAGTGGGTCGTGGGTCCTATTTTGGGTTAGATATTGATGGTCAAGGTTCAATCATGAGGTATTATGTTCAGTCATTACTTTTTTTGGACTGTGTGGGGTGTGTATATAGTTTAGATTGATTTTTCAGAAAGCATCATGGTTTAAGGTTGGTGGTTCCATGATCTACCATTATAAGATGAATTTAGAATATTTTTTTGATTATATATATATATATACTAGGGCTTAATTTTTGGGTTATAAAAGTATATTTTAATTTTTTTTAAATGCTTATGCAATGGGAATGTATTTTATAATGGAAATGGATAGGTTTTTTGTCTAGTCAATAATGTGGGACTTCATGGGAATGTTTTATGTGTTGTATGATTAGCGTGAAAATTTCTTTCAAAGGAAGTTGATGTGATAATTGTAATGTCAGTATGTTTTAAAAATGGAACAAAATAATTTGCCATGTTTTAATTGTTATGAATTTATAAATATGATTTGTAAATTTTTTAAATTAAGGAAAGAAATGTTTTGATAATTATATTGGTTTATGTTTGATCTTGCAAAGTGGATTGGCCAGTGTAGTGGGTTGATTAATGGTATGTTCATGTTGTGTCTATAAAAATTGAGATGGAGAAATGTGTAAGTGAATGTATATGTACATGAAAAGGGGATTTGGTGTGAGTAAAATAGAAAAGTCTTTGGGATATGGAAAACTGTGATTTCCTTGAAATTATTGGAATTGGTTTGTGAATGTACTAATATGTGAACATGAACATGAGAAGACATGAATCCCGAGTATCTATGTGGGATGGCTTGTTCGTGTAGGCTAGATGATACAAATGTGGTTTGGCTTGGTTTCTTCTAAAATGATTGATGATTACAACACTAACTAAATTATGATGATGTTTGGATACCACTTGTCTATTGGGGTATCCCCTCCTAGGGGCTCATGAATGAGAACATTGTTATTCCTGATTTATAATCCATGTTTCATGGAGGTATGAGGATATTTTGTCCCAATTGACCTAGATTAACCATATTGATTTACCACTAGTGATATACCTTATCTTGACATTCATTTTTAATGAATGTTGTTTTCCACCTAAAATATGTTCCATATAAAGTTTTCTAAATCCTCCACTTAAATGGTCATGTTAGAATATAATTTAAATGTTTTATCAAGGAATATTTCAACTTGGGTTGAATCCAATAGTGTTTTCGCATAAACCCTACACACACATTTGGGTGTACGTTTACCTTGTTCTATGATATTTCAAGGTAATGTAAAGGAGTTTAGTTATTCTGGTTTGGGTATCTAGGGGTATTTGTTGTGGATATTGGTGGATGTGAACTAAGGATGTTTCTAGTTTTATTTAATAGTGGTTTGGGATAATGTTTTATTTCCCTTTTACTGTATTATTTTTGTGGTTTTGTTCAATGTTGTAAAAACTAAATTGGTATGTTGGTTATCCCATGTATGTTTGTGTACTTTTTCTTTTTATTATTTAGTATTGTTGGTCGTTTATGTTTATATTATCAGGTAAAATCATTCCAAAAGTGTTTCAATTATACCTCGGCATCGGTTTCCAACATGTGGGGATTCATTGTTGGAAACTAGTGCTGAAAACCCATGTGGATTCAGGGATGTTTTCCTAGAGCACTCTTCGTGATGGTGGTGTGACTGGTGTGTGGCCTCCAACAATATGTCCAAGTCGCCCATAAGAACTAATTTACCAATTAACATTTTTTTCCTTGGGTTCTAAGAAACTATTATAAATTAATTTGAATGAAAATTAATGAATACTTTTATTCTAAAGCGCAAATGGTTTGATTTTCAAATGGTGGAAATTGCGTTTTCCAATTTGTTTGGAATAATGCTTTGGAAAAGTGGGATTTTTTGAAATGGTTTTGAGTGAATGGGTAGATATTATCGTTATTTTTATTTTTATTATAAAAAAATAGGGTTTTTAAAAAGTTTATGTTTAGAAAATAAAAATATAATTTTAGAAGTGTTTTGGAAACAGATTTTAAATGAGAAGAGTTGAGGTTTTACTTAAATGGATGGGGATGAAGTAGGGTTTGTTGTGTAATAGTAAAATCTTTTGAAATGGGATGGATTGTTTTTTAAATTGAATTGAAATGTTTTGAAATGGTATTTATTTGAATGGTTGTGTTTTTCAGAAAAAAAAATCAGATTAAAATTGAGTTTTAGATTTTCTGGCCAGTGTCCATGAAAATGAATAACGGTTGGTTGAATGTTTGTTTTTGAAAAAGGAAGGGATTTGTGTTGAACTTTTTTATTCTAATGGATGACCACTTGCATGTGTTATGTGTAGAAAAGTGGTTGGGTGCAGTGACCCTTCTTTTATTACATTACTTTTAGAAAATTTTAATGATATTTAATATAAAAACATTACATCTCAAGAAGCCAAAGGTTTAGTGTCTTGGGAAAACAAAGACCATGCATAATGTTAAAAAATTTATTTCATTCCATCATATCTATCTTCTTATTAGGTCATTACTTCTCATTAGTACATGTAATAACATAAGGATGAATATCAAAAAACGGTGAGCTAAAAATATAGTAATATGGTAGATAATAACATTAAACAATGTAACATTTGGTGGGAATAATCATAACATCATCATCATAATGAGAAGAAGCATTAGATAATAGAAAGGAATGCTGAAATGCTTAAAAATGATACATCTTGTCTTGGTGGTTAGATTCCACACATATTTTTGAACAAATATATAATCATGATCATTCATATTTCTCTTTAACAAATGATATTCACCAGAGTACCCAATGCATTGGAGTGCTGTATAATTCTAGGTGCACCCAACACATCATATAGTCAACATTGCGCTATATTATTCTGGGTGCACCCATCACATCATAATGTTAACATTATCATGAATGCCACATAGAACATATATCAATATTACCCATAAATAACCCTTATAAATTAATTTGTTTAATTTCATAAACCATTCAGACATAATCATTGGGTTCCCAAATTAAATATATAATAACTTACCTGATACAAGAATCGTCAACTTTTTGATACATGTTAAGGGTTTGTTTTTGAAAGAAGGGTTCTTTTGGAAGAAATTTTGCATTATATAAACTTCACTGGAAAAATATTATACCATATAAAATGTATAATAATTATGAATTAATGTTTCTAGGGAATAATCATACTAAATATAGTGTGAATGAGGGAAAACCCAACGAAGGATAGTTAGGTTCAAGAATTCCCCATACATTGTGTCTAAATGATTTATTCACATTAATGTTCTATATAAAAAAATATATTCATTAATTAACAATTCCCTAACCTTTTAGAAATTAAAATTATTAAGGATGGTGTTATAAAGTTCATTTATGGTACTTGCTATGAGCTATATAGTTTAAATTCATTATTTGACAGTGTTCTTTTTCAATGTTTTCTTGATCGATTCACTTGTACATATGAAAGGATGTTCGTGTAAAATATGGATAAAAATACAGACCTGATATTACATGTTATTAATAATCTTTGAGGATTTTAAATTATCTTTTAATTGATAATGTTATATACCAGGTGGATGAACCATTAGTTAAAATTTTATAATGACCATTTTAGGTTAATTTGGGCAGTTTTTTGACCACAATGAACACTTTTGGATTTATAATTTAGTGTTATGTATAAAATTTGTTTAAAGAACAAAAAAGGGGTTAAGAATACATATTAAAATATTTTTTTCATCCAATTAATTGTTCTATTAATATCCTTGATGTAGATTATATTAAATGGAAGTGCATCGCCCATGACGTAGGTAGTTTAACACATCAAGGGAAATGATTTCATTTTTATTAACAAAGAGATATAGAGGGAGGATTATAATGAATAAAAATCCATTAACTTGATATAATTTGATTTTATCATCAATAATGGATTTATCATGACATTTGGGAAAGATACGTTGAAGATAATATAAGAAAAGAAATGATATTTGAAAGTAATTTGAATGAAAGGAGAGAGAGAAATTACATGTCTCATATATCTTCTTTGAGAGCCTCTTTAGGGGAGAGGTTTTGAACTTTTTATGATTTCAATGGTTTCTAAACGTTTGGGAGGAGATTTGGAAGATATTTTAGCAGAATTGGGAGTGGGAACAAGGCTTGAGAGGTGTTAGGAAATGAGGTTTTGTGGGGTGGTATTTATAGTGGAGGGGATTGGGGGTTTATCAATATTATATTCATTAATTTATTATTTCACCACAAGATAAGAAATAGTGAGGATTATTCTAACTAAATATAGTAATATGTTCATTTGAGTCTAAACCAATGTCCATTTACATTAGCAATGACTCAAGCATGATGTAGAAATTCATTTATTCGACATATATTTTAAATTGACGAATTTCACTGTTCACCAAATACTCTAGTAATTTAGAAAATTTCCAAAAGTTCAATAAAACCATTTTTCAATGTGAAAAATTAAAAAATGAACTCCATTTTATGAAAATATTTTTCTAAATATTATAAGTATACATTATAATTAAAATCATAATTTACTTGAAAAATAAAAAACTCAAAATTAAGAATTTCTTTTCTAATACTTTGAAAAATTAATTAAGGTCTCATCAAATTATCACATAATCATAAAAGATATCATTACTCGTTTATGAATAAATTTTATGACAATTCATTTATTAATAATTATTAAATTAATCATCAATTATTCACGACTTACAATAATATCAACAGTATAATATAATTATATCATATTCTCACTTATAAGATGGATAAATATTTTTTATACTATCATTGGTCATGTTACTATTTACATGGCTGATTTAAAATTCATAAGAGTCATATTAATATTCCAATGGGTAATATTACTATTCATAAGGGTATGTTACTATTAAAAAAATTACGTTTGTCTTATCGGAATACAAACATCTTACTAATCGCAACTGTCTGTGTTAGATTTTCGAAATATAAATCAATGACGTAGCAAATTTTTGTTCAAAGGTCTCATTGTATATCATTTAACTATAATGTGGAATTGTGTTTCCTAATGTGACTTTTTGTGATTATGAAATTACTACAAGAATGGAGTAATTGAATTGATAATGTTTTGGGTGATTACATTATTCCCCCCTTTTAGAATTTCTCCCCAAAAATTTCATTTTACAAAAATAGGTGAGGGTACTTATCCTTCATCACATTCTCTAGTTCCAATGATTCTTCTACAAACATATGGTTCCTCCACAACACTTTTGAAAATGTTGGTTTTCTTGTTGCATAGAACCCTATCCCTCTGTTTCATAATCATTACTGGCTTTTCCTCAAAAGAGGGATCATATTCCATATCTACTACCTCGGTGTTCAGTACATGTGAGGGAATTGGTACGTACTTCTCTGGAGTGAGACATGAAACACATCATGAACATGAGACATATTTGGTGTAACATCAAACCAATAGGCCACAGATCATTTGCAGTGAAGAATCTCAAAGGGGCCAATGTACCTTGTGATTAGCTTCCCTTTCATTCCAAACCATGTGACTCTCTTCGATGGAGATATTCGAAGGAAGACTTTATCTCCAACAATGAACTCCATGTCCCTTCTATAGTTGTCAACATTTTTCGTTTACATACTCTGCAAATCAGTGATATGTGGTAGGATGAATTGAACCTTCTTGGTCATCTTATTTACAATATTAGATCCAATTATATTTCTTTCACCAACATCATCCCAACAAGATGGACTTCTACATTGCTTTCCATATAGAGCTTTATATGGAGCAATCTGAATAATCAAGTTGAAGCTATTATTATACGATAACAAAAAAAATGAGAGATGTTGATCCCATCCAACATTGAATTCCAAATAAAATGATCTAAAAATATCTTCTAATATCTAAATAGACTTTTTATATTAGAAATTTGTTTGGGTTGATAGGTCATGTTAAAATTTAATTCAATACTCAAATCATGTTGGAGACTCCTCTAGAATTCAGATGTGAACCTAAGATCCTGATTAGAGACAATAGAGAGTTGAAACACATGCAGTCTCACCACTTCCTTCATAGATATCTTTTCAAGTTGTTCATGAGAGATATTTTCCCGAACAATGATAATGTGGGAACTCTTGGTGAGTGGGTACACAATAGCCCATATCTAAATATTTCTTTTGGATGTCTTTGGATGACCTGTGTCAATTTCCATAGTGACATTATCCCATTTCCATGTGGGTATAGGCAATGGTTGCATCATCCCTTTAAAATTTTGTTGCTCAGCTTTTACTTGCTGACATATCAATAATCCTGAGATATATTCCACAATCCCCTTCTTCATTTTATCCCACAACAAGTGTTCTCAGAGATCTCACTACAACTTGGTGCAAACATGATGGATATAGAATGTTAAGCTATGTGAATTTTCTAATATTCCTTACATTATCCCAGGTGGTGAATTCACACAAAGATGTGTTCCAAACCAAATCACATAATCATCATCGATATGGAAATCATCTAGTTTCTCTTCCTTTACTATGTCCACCTACTTTTCTAACTCCATTTCATCCCATTGTGCCTTGGTAATCTTCTCTTAAATAGGTGGTTCGGAAATCATTTGGGAATGGTAGGATGTATTCCATACCGTTATTATTTCCAAATCCATCCTTTCCATATCCCTGAAGATATGTTCTTTCTCAATCCAAATAATGGATTGAATTGTAGGTTATTTTATACTTAAAGCACCATCTACCTTCTTTACCTTTCCTGGAAGATAGTGAATATAGAATTCATAGTCTTTGATTATCTCTAACTATTTCCTTTGACACATGTTGATATCTTTTTGTTTGAATATATAATTTAGACTGTTGTGATCAGTATATATGTCACACTTCTCACCATTGATGTAGTTACACTAGAATTTCATGGAACAAATCACCACTCTTTTGATCAGTATATATGTCACACTTCTCACCATTGAGGTAGTTCTACTAGAATTTTATGGAAAAAATCACTGCTACTATCACCTGATCATGCGTTGGGAAGTTCTACTCATGTATCTTCCACATTCTTGATGTGTAGGCTACAGAATTATCATTTTACATGAGTAAAAACACCGATCCTTTCATTAAACAATCAATTCATATCACAAGACTTTCTCTAATTTTCAGCAATGTGAGTATAGGTACATTGATTATCTTTCTTTGTAGCTCCCTGAAGCTTTCCTCACTCTCTTCCATCTAGCCATACTTTAGCACTTTTCATTTTTAACTTAGTTTTCCAGCTTGACAATCATCAGAAACTTGTCACAAAATTTGGGTAGTACCCATCTAATATAATAAAACTATGTATTTCTCAGACATTATAGGGTCTGTTCCATTCCTTAATCACCTTCTATTGGAAGGTTCCATATAAATTACCTCTGTTGTGATCACATATCCCAATAACAAGACTTGATTCATCTACAAGACGCTGTTACTAAACTTGGATTAAAATTATCTTTAATGAATGGTTCCATCAGTAGACTTAGATGTTCTTCATGTTCATCATTTCTCTTGGAGTGGAAATAATATCATTAATAAACACTATCTAATTTTTTTTTGATCTAATGTATAAACACTCTATTTTCCAAATCGATGAATATTTTAGGGGAATTAGTAAGTCTAAAGGACATCACCAAAAACTCACAGTTCCCATAACTTGTACGGAAGTTAGTGTTATGAATATATTCTCCATTCACTTTAAACTGATGCTATCTAGAATGAAGATCCACATTTGAGAAGTGTTGAGCACTTCTTAACTGATCGAAAAAGTCTTAAATCCTTTAAAGATGATACTTTCTCTTTATGGTGATATTTTTGAGTTCCTAATAATCAACACATTAGCACATTGTTCCATCCTTCTTCTTTAGAAATATCACTGGAGCACCCCTAGGTGTTGCACTAGTGCGTATGATCCCTTTGTTCGAATTCTCTTACAGCTACTTCTTTAAGTCCTCCAGTTATATAAGATCCATCCTAAAGGGACACATTAAGATATGAGTAGCTCCGGGTATGAGTTCTATAGAATACTCTACCTCATGGTCTGGGGGAAGACTGAGTAACTCTTCAGGAACTACATAATTTTATTCCCATAAGATATGAATTTATACTAGGAGAACACTTTCCTTTGACACAACCATTTTTGTGAGGTATTCCACTTCACCGGGAATCAACACCCACACCATTGAAGTATTTTTTAAAACAGATTCATGATCTACCCTGAATTTTCAAAGGAGCATGGTATGGATTGGAATATTAAATGATATTTCCTTTTCCTGAAACTTGTTATGTGATCTATAAAATGATAAAAAATCTATTCCGAATAATGAGTCAAATTCTACCAAGGGAAGTATCATGAGATTCAATGGATGAATCTTCCCACATACGCCAAGAGGAGAATTGTACAACACTTGGGTTGAAATGATTTCACCACATGGTGTTTTTAGGTATATCACATCATTAATTTTTTGGGGCTTCGATTCAATAGATCTTGAAATTTTTGGATATATAATGGAATGTGTGGAACCAAAATCAAATAATAATTTTTCCATTCCTCATTGAATATGAAGTGTACCTTGTACGACTTCATGTTCTCAATAAATATACGAAGTAGTGATGAATTAATACTTCTCTTTATTCATTTTCTTTTGGTGGATGATAATGCTAATTACCCTTGATGGATCGAGGATTAATGCATTGGCTTACATAGTTCCATTTCTCCATACAGTTGTACCATTGGACCATGGTTGGTGCTCTCCTTTCCACAACAAGATTAAATTTCCTTTTCATGTGTTTGTAGCACTCATGAGTGTGGTGTAATTCTGTCCAACACTTAAATAATATCCTTATCCCTTTGAGGCAATTCCCTTGATGCATATTCCTCATTTTATATATATGGGTGGTTGGGTTTTTATTCCACCATTCTCTTTTGATCCTTCGAAATGAAATTCCATATTTTATATCTTATCAACATTACAAAGGGATGATTCACCAAACTCCATCTCCACTTTGATAGAACATAGAACAACTTCTTCAAAAATCCCAAAGTCTAGAATTGAAAAACCCTGCTAAAGGAGTGGTTTTAATCCACTAGAGAATACATAAATTATTCTATCATTGTTGACTAAAAATTCCAAACCATACCATATATGACTTGTGAAATTCTCTTCGTATAACTTAAAATATTATCCATTATTTTTCATTATCTATCTGAAATCTATCACCATATTTTTATGAAGTGTTCATGGGAAATAATCATTAAGAAACAATATCTTAATGTCCTCCCACTCCTTCTCTTCAATTTTACCTCTGAGATTGGTATTCTTAATAAAATCACACCATTGGTTGGTATCTCTATCGAGAGGATAAATATCCAGAGTCACCTTCTCTATCTCAAAATAGTTAAGAAAAAAAAGATATTCTCCACCAATTTTACCCACTATTCCGCAACAAGTGGATCAGAATATCCACTAAACGTCGGTGGTAATTACATCACAAAACACTTGATATCTATTTTCTACCTCTTATGGGAGGGGTGATTTTCGAAATTATTTGGGTTATGATTCATAACAGGGGATAAATTGGTAAGAATCAAAATGATATTTTGAACTCCACCTCCCAAAGCATTGGGGATGCCATTTGGGAAAACACTATATTGTCCCTCGCATGGGTTGTTGCCTTGGATTCTCCTAGTCCCCAACATTTTCTAAAATAGAAAAGGTCAGAACAAAAAAAGATGTAGAAAATTCATGAATAAATAATATATTCCTTTGTGTAATTAACACTAAAATAATATCTTGTGGGATACCTTTATTTAGAAAATCATCTTCTATTATTACATAGTATTAGTCTCATACCATGGGTTTCACTACTGTTCTATAATCCTAATTCCACATTTTAAAAAAAATTTGTGCCCTTGATACCAACTATAGCGACCTTGATTTTCAGACATTAATTTTACATAATTTTAATGACATACAACATAATAACATGACACAACAATGATCCAAATGTTCAGTGTCTTGGGGAAACTAGGACCATGCATAACGTTTACGAAATAAAACATTAAATTAATTTTATAATCTCTATCTTCTTATTAGGCTTTTTTATCCTTAGTAAAAGTAATAACCTTAGTATATACATAAAAAATAGGTGATATAAAAACCCATTATGATTATAGATAAGAACATGAAAAAATTATACATGGGGTGAGAATAATCATAAAATCATCATCATAATGAGAAGAATCATTTGATAAAAGAATGTAATGTGGCAATCCATAAAAATGAAACATAATGTCTTAGTGGTCAAATAAAACACCTAGTTGGGAACATAGATAGAATCAGGTTCACACATATTTCAATTTTACTCAGGAGATTCATCACACTACCCAATAAATTGGAGTGTTGTACAATTCCAGACACAACCGTCACATCATAACATCTAAATTGGGGTATATAATTCTGTCTCCACCCGTCACATCATAATGTTGACATTATCATAGATAACACATAGAATGTATATCAATATTGTTAATAAATAACCCATGGAATGGAATGGGATTCATTTCTAAAATTAAACATCCATTATATTTGGGTTCCCAAATAAAAGAGGGAATAATATACATGATTCAAGAACCCTCAATCCTGAGTGAGAAGTAAGAAAGGTGTTTTTTAAAATAAGGGTTCTTTTGGAGAAAAGTGTGTTTGAAATAATCTCCAGTTGAAAACATATATATCCAATAAATGTTAGGATAATTATTATGAAATTATTATTTAGGAATAGCCATACTAAAAATGTATTGAGTGTTGGAAAACACGAATAATGAGAGTTGGGTTCGAGAAGTCCCCTCACCTTGTGTTTGAATGGATTCTTAACATTAATGTCCTATACAATGAAATTATATTCCCTAATTAACCATTAAAGATCCTATTATACATGGAAATTATTCTTTTTCGTTTTATTATATTCTTTTATGGGCTATTGGATGACTTATAGAGTTCAAATTCATTGTTTGGGTGTGTTCTTTTTCTTAGTTTTCATGAACAGTTCACTAGTACACATGAAAGGAAGTTCATGTAGAATATGAAACAATATCTAGAACTGATATTACACGTTATTAATAATATTCAAAGAGTTAATGTTATATTTTAATTTTTTATTTTATATAACATCTGGATGAACCATTAGTTAAAATTTGATTATGATCGTTTTAGGATAATTTGGCCGGTTTTTGGATCCCAATGAACATGTTTTGTTTTATCGTTTTTTATTATGAATAAAAGATGTTTCTAGAACATAAAAGGTGTTATAAAATACATATTCAAATAATTTATGAACACATTAATGGATTTATTGACATCCTTGAAGGAGTTGATGTAAAATTGAAGTGTTTTGCCCATGATGTGGGTAATTTAACACATCACATGAAATTATTTCATTTTAATAAAAAAATAGAGATATGGAGGTGTGTAATGAATAATCTTCCATTATCAAAATATAATATAATTATATAAATCATTATGGAGTTATCATAGCATTTAGATATGTGATGATATGGATAAGAAATGAAATGAAATGAAATTTGAAAGGAATGTGAAGGAAATGGGAGAGGGAAATTACCTCTTGAATATATATTCTTTGATAGCATATTAAGCTGAGAGGTTTTGGACTTTTAATGAGACCACAAGATTCTAGACATCAGGTAGGAGCTTGGGAAGATATTTGAGCAGAATATGGAATAGGCACAATACTTGAGAGGTTTGAGTAAATGAGGTTTTGAGGGGTGGTATTTATATTCAAGTGGAATGGGGTTATCTAAATATTATATTTATTAATAAATTATTTCTCCACAAAACAATAAATAGTGAGGATTCATGTGACTATAAATAGTAATAAGTTCATGTGAGTTAGAACCAATGGCCATTTATATTATCTATGACTCAAGAATTATGCATGAAATATTTTATTTAGCATATTTGGTAAATTATAAAATTTCACAATTAACAAAATTCAATTATTTTAGAAAAATATGTAAAATTATTCGTAACCATTTTTTGACATCTATATTTCAAAACATGACTCAAATTTATGAAAATAATTTTCAAACTATTTTTAATTTTCATTTCAATTAGATTCATAATTTATGTAGAGAAAACAAATTTTAAAATTAAAAACTACTTTTACATCACTTTGAAAATTAATTAAGGTCTCATAAAATTATCAAATATTCATATGAAATCCAATTATTTTATGATAATAATTTTTTTAAAATTATGAAATTAATCATTAAAGATGCATGTCGTAAAAAATACCAACACTATAATATAATTATATCATATTATCACTCATATGATGGATAAATTTTAATTATTCTATCCTTGGTATGGTTCATATTCACAAGGATGATTTACTATTCACAATGGTCATATTACTAATCATAAGGGTAACATTACTATTCATAAGGGTAAGATACTTCTCACTAAAATTATGTTTTCCCTATCAGACTCCATTTTTATTTCTGATCACAATCATGTATGTGAGATTTTAGAAATTCAAATCACTGGAGTAGAAAATTTATATTTAAAGGTCTCATGGTAGTTCATTTAAACAAGATGTTGAATTGTGTTTCCTAATTTGATTTTTTTGATTAATAAATTACTATAAGAATTGATAAAATGTACTGATAAATGTTAAGGTCATTATAATGGGTGCCCGATATGGCATGTGAGATTATTCTGTGAGGCCTCAGGGGATACTATTGGTGAATGTGAAACCCACACATCATGTTTTATTTGTGATATTTTTTCAAGAAAATATAGGGATTTTGACAATCCTTTGTTGTGTGATGTTTCTATTTATGATTTGGCATTGTTTCTTGTAATATGTTTTGAGTTTGAAAAATATTATTACTTGGAATATTATTTACATTATGTTTTTTTCGTGAGTCATTTTGAAATAATTCTTAGTGGTTGTTCTATAATAGTTTTTAGGATGCCTTTGAGTAGGTCCCCCTTTGTGAGTTTGGAGTTCGATTTTGGTGTGTTTTGGCGAATGGACTAGTTTGATTGGACCCATTGTTTTATTCTATTGGCTAGTGTAACCCCCCATAAATTATTAATGCATGTTTGCAGTACAACCATTGGATAACCCCATAGCCACACTCTCCAATCGATCAAAAAATGTCTTTCTTCATGAGAATTGGGAATTGAATATAAATATTCTTTTTTCAGTAAATAGGACCATCTCATAGTGGGAGATTATATGTGAGAAGAGTTGAAATAATATTTATTTTCCTTGTGTTTTTTGGTTCTCCATGTTGAATTTTGGAACTTTTAAGCCTAAATGTCATATCTGGAAGTGGTTAAGTGAATTCCAATGTGGGATATGGGAAATAGTTTGGAGTTGTAATTGCGGGCTTCTACCTTAAAAAGTCCTTTAATCATTTGTTGGGTTTACCTAATAATGGGTTCATTCTTGGACACTAGTGTGGGGAGTCTGGTCATGTGAGGTTGTAATGGCCACTCATATTAATCATGTTCGACTTAGGATTTTCCTTTTACAAACTATTTGGTTTCAATGGTCAGGATTAGTGACATCTTGATGTTTATTGTTCTCACTAGAATTAAAATTTGGGTATTGTGAAACTTTTTAGGAGAATCTATTTTAAAAAAGTTATGTCCTTCTTTTGGAGGATTTCAAATTTCTTTATTTTATATTGAATTGTATTTTGGGTGTCCTTTTTTCGTTGTTTCTTGTTTAAGATAAATAGAATTATGCATGTTCATTTTCCAAGGCCTTGTATTGTTAATATACCTTGTTGATATAAAGTGGATATCATATTGTTTTATGTCTATGGGTGCTATTTGGATCGTGGTGTGTTTGTGTGGTACCTGTATGATAAGTTTTGTTATGGGGTCTTCAATGTCTGACTATGATATGAGAGATGCTTCAATCGATAGAACTCTACCCATAGGTACGAGAGTTATGCTGGAATGTAGTCAAGAACCCCCAGTGGGTGTAAAGGACCTTTTTCTAGTGTCTTTATTTAGAGTAGAAGATGTGGATTTTTTAATACCTATGTATTTGATCATTCTAATTGTACTATTTTATGGAATGTGTTGTGGGGTCTCGTTACTATGTTGTGATCCACATGGGTAAGATATTTCCCCTTTGGATATGAGGATGTGTGTTTCTCTCATTTTCTTAAACCTTAGTGCTTGTATAGTTGAGGATAATAACCCCTTTTTGGTTTTCCATTTATGGCCAGCCTTGTGAATAGATATCCATTCCACTTTGGGCTCATCTGAGGATGGTAATGTCCCATGAGAGTAGTGAACCATGTGGTGTTTCCCATTTGGTTCAGAGACATTTCCATCAGTCCCCATGCTATGGGCATGATAGAGAAAAATGTTTTCAATAACATAACATTTTATTTTATTGTTTTAAATCAAAAAATATCATTACTTTATGATAAATTTATCATTTTTTTATATTGGTGGTATTTTTAGCTTAATTGTAAAAATGGACCATTTCATATTTTTAAATGTTAAAAAATTTATATATTTGGCCATAACATTTTATACATTAATTATAATTGAAAAATCGAACTTTTTCTTTACTATAGACATCTAGTTCTTCATTTTATCCTTCTTGACCAAAAGCTGAATCGACCGTATTGAAGCACAAAAGAAGGTCACAAATTGGGCCATGAAACCTATTTAAAAATCTATTGATTTTTGGTGTGGGGTCCATACCTCATTCATAGTGGCCCAATTGCTATGATATTTGGTGGGTGGACATGAAGATATTTTGAAACATCTATCGTGAAGGCTCATATGTTTAAAAGGGGCATTTTAGTCATCATTAATGTATTATAATCCAGTGGTTTGTGATTTGGAATGTCTGACTGGATAAAATAAATTGTCAGAGTAAAGCAGGAATCACTCTAGAAAAAACTATCCAAATACACTAACATTTTTAGTAGATATGGAAAAGATATTTATGAACAGTATTAATGATGGGTAAAATGCATTAAGAGGTCATTTAATGGGGCTAAAATGAGTCAACTTTCAGGGTAAAAATTATTGCTATTAAAGGAGGGGAGATCCTCCCTCTGAAAGAATCTCATTCCATCCCATTCCTTCTGTGAAACTAATAAGGAGAACTTTTAATATTCTTGTATTTTATTTCATTTAATTTCGATATATTTTTAATCCCTCTTCATTCCCAATCATCCCACTTACCCTTACTATTGTGGGTTAATCATTTTTAGTGATTTAGGTGGGGTTGATTTTCTATTTTTCAATGCATGATTTCTTGGACATAATTGAATAATATTAATTTTTTTCAAAAATGTTGTTTTCAATTTTATATAGTGTATTTTATTATCAAGTGAGATTGTTCTAGAATTTTAATTCCATTATTGATATTTTCCATGGTAAATAATCTGTATCTCCCCCGAAAAATTTCATTTTTATATACGATGGAATAAACCAAGGATTAGTGGTGATGTAATCGAAGATCTTTAGTATGTGTAAAAGGGGTAGTGGATGCTCTTCATTTTTTGGGACAAAAAAGACCCAATCAGGTATTTCCCAAGTCAATTGGGGATAGTCAGTATAACTCTTTTTTATATGGAAGGAGAGTTGATCAAACTGAGATCATGGTATAGTTTTTTATCACCATCACAATTTCACCAAGGAAGTGAGAGGAAATGATTATGGAAACTCACTTTAATCAACTCAAAATAATTATTTTGAATTTAATTAAATGATGATATCATTAGAATTGGAAAAATGACCCCAACATTATTAACCTTTTAATATATTATATTTTAATCCATTGAATTTCAAATTTCATTTCAATCATTTTATTTTTGATTTATTCTAAAAACAATCTATTTTAACCCTTATTTAAAAGTAACAAACTTCTTTTTGTGCACTCCTCTTTTGGATAATTAATAATGTTAATCACTAGACTATACTCATGGAATATAAAAATTGTTTTTCCACACCCCACGATAGGTGTTCATCAAACTTGACACTATTGCTGGGGAGAAAGTTCTACTAACTAATTGTAAATATTTGACCATTTCCAAATTAAAACATTTTTCCATTATGTTTTCCAACGATTATTTCTATAATTCATGGAACAATTACCCACCGATAAAATAACTAATTATATTCTCACCCTTGTCCATGGGGGGATGGGGATTCTTTTCATGTTAGATAGGTCATGTTTTTTTGGAATTAAAATATTGAGGAATATACATTTAATGAATTTATATCTCGCCTGAGGGAGGACAAGAAAAACGTAAATTTTTATGTGATGGCCTGAGAGCTAACTCAGTTCTCCCAATACATTACAGAGTTTTACGAAGATTCCAACATCCAAGAAGATCCACCCAAAAATTTCCATGATTTTTCTATAGAGATCCTGGAAATTATGGATAATGAATACCAACCTTTATCTTCTACTAATAAACTCTAATATATTATTTCCACTGAAGATGATATTGAAGATAAAAAAAACTATGGAATATGATCTTTTCATGAACTCTCTATCATATAATTTAATTAATGATGAATTGCGTATCACCTCCCCTTTATTGAGTTTTTTAGATTCATCTAACTTATGTTTTTCCTTAGAGGATGAACATGAAAAAGAATATGAACCTAAAGAGGAACAATTGGTGCTCCCCAAACATGCTGATCACTTATTGGAGGGATCTCAATAGGAGATCAATGTGTATTTTCATGAGGATACAAATAAACAATATGTATACTTTGAAAGGGAATAATTTGATATTAATTAATCAAGCATCAATTTTTTTCAAATAGAATTAATATATGACATTCCCTGTGAATATTCCAAAGATGCATCTTACCATGAGAATGAATTGGTGAATGAAAAATAAAATGGGAAAATGGAAACCATGAAAGACGATGACACATTCATTATCCTACATCCACCTTGCATGTTTTATATCATTCTCATGGAGGTGGATTTGGAATGATATATCCCCAGAGTACTCCACAAAAAGGAACACGTGTGTAATGGAAAGAGTAATTTTTGTTGGTTCATGAGCAAAAAACCTCACCCACCACCAGATTACAGATAACCGATTAGAACTGTGCATTTGGAGGTAGTCAAACCCTAAGGCCCACATGGGGGATTAATGTAAGTCTTGACCTTATTTTCTTATTAAAATTTTATTTTCATATCATTTAACAAATTTATCATGATAATTGTTTACAATATTTAGGATTTTAAAGAGAAATACATAGGAGAATAACACAATGTTGCATTTCCAATAAGTCTGGTTGTACCTTTCCTTTAAACTTGATTTACTTTTATGAATCATTTTAAAATTATCTTACATGTTAAATCCATTTGAATTCAATTAGGACACTCCATAATTTATGTTTTGGGGAGGTAACCTTTGAGGTTTTGGATTTTCATTTGATGTTTTGTTTAATGTTTTTATAAAAAATGTTTTTTGATACATTTGTGTGTTTATTTTTGAAATTTAGTTTTTCATCAGAAATTTTGAGCTGAAATTATTATCATTTATATTTGTTAAACGCATTTCAATGAGTGAA